>CM077676.1:75246276-77708794 GCA_039707655.1 Elymus sibiricus
CATACCATTCTCGATGGCAAACTTTTTGCCTCGGTATAGTGGTGGAGGAATTCCCAATTACTTGGGATAACCTACAAAGTAGCTCTTGTCTGATTTGGAATAGGTTTGTAACCTTTTACACAAGCCCCATATTCCAAATGTTAAGGAAAGACCAAGCATGGTTGGGCGTACCATACCATGGCGTCATTTCAACAGACCTGATGGTGCTCTTTTCAGTGTAAAAGCCGCAGTCTCTAAAGCATTATCTTAAAAGTAATAATGGCAAATTGATTTATGTCATCTTTGATCTTACCATGTCATAAATGGTTTGAATACATCTTCACAGACATTCCACTCACAGTGATGTTCTGGGAGGTGTAAGTTATGAAAACTCTTTTCACAACTCATCAGACATTCGCTAAACTTGTAACTCAAATATTCCTTTCCGCAATCTAATTGCAGAAACACAATTTTCTTGTTACAATAATTTCTACTTCAATTTTTGAAAACCTTATGAATGATTTCAAAAGATCCAGACTTACGTCTCATCAAGTAAATATCCATATATCTACTTGAGTCATTTTGAAGATAGACAAATCCACTGCTAGCAATAACCTTTATCGGACTACATACATCAAAATGTATGATCACCAATAAGTTCGTTGCTCGTTCCTTATGGCCTGTGAACGGTATTTCAGTCACTTCACATTTCCGGAGGAAAGTTGCAAGTGTCAGATGATTCATAATCAAATGACTTCAAAATCCATCATAATGGAATTTCTCCATGCGGGTTTCTCCAATGTGACCAAATGCAGTGCCACACATGTGTGGTATTCCCTTAGTCTTGCAACATTTAGCCTCAGTGTTATGGATGTATCATATTACCATCAATATTCATAACATACATCCCATCCACTATGGAAGCATGGCCCTTATGTTATTCATGATTCCGAACAACAATTGTTCTTTCATGAACAACACTCTTGCAACAAACATTATGCAAATGGGCTAGAGTGTATAAAACTCTAAAATGATTTATGAAAGTAAATACAGAGGTAATGTATTATTATCAATATTCATAACATACATCTCATTCATAATGAAAGTATGGCCCTTATGTTATTCATAACACCGAACATCAAAAGTTCTCTTATGAACAACCTTCTTGCAAGATTCCTTATGCAATGGGCTAGAGTGTGTAAAACTCTAAATGAATTATGAAAATAAATACATGGGTAATACACCGATGGAATGTATAGTAACTTTTACTAAGTTCCCAGCGCGTATCTGAACCTCACTCCGGCCAGTCTTTTAGGCCGTAGTAGTTCTTGCATCGAATTGCAACAGAAAGCAATTGAGCGGGTATCTCTGTGATTAACTCACAATACCCAAGAATCAGTGATTAACATGTTTAATCATAATTCCCAAGAACTATTTCTTTGACCAGCCTTCTATACATCAATAACTTGTATGACTTTCATACATGAGCTGGATATTCCAGTCTTCTCTCTTTTTGCCTTTATAATTCTAACAGTTTAACTTTTAGTATTTCTTCTACTCTCAGAAGAAGCATCCAACTTAAGAGTGGCGTTAGCCCCGGACTTCCTAGGCGTGAAAGTCTCACTAACACCCTTTGGACATTTCCTTTAAGTTGTTGTTTTATTCACCTTCATCATATGACAGACGTTCTACTGGATCCCTCTGTTATTAGTCAAATGCATAGTAAACACCTTTTACTAATAGTTTGCAACACAAACATTGCTTTGGATATCTCATATCTTTTAGCCTTTGTTTGTGCCTGAAAATGATTTTCAGTTCCATGAATATCACATAGCTATCCCAAAACTTTTTGAAGTTCGGGTCTCATGGAAGCAAACATTTTGCACTTGATCGTAACGGAATTCTAGCTTTTGGATCGAAGGACGAGAGTCACATTATCCATAGCATTTGCGGGAGAATACCAAAAGCATGCGATAGGACAAAGTCCTACTTGGCACTTTTGAGGACAATCCTCACATTACGTTACCAACCGTAAAGTTTTAACCAGATATTTAACAGCTTATTCAATTTTAATAGGGAAGGTGGAAACGCGAGCCATTATTCTACAACCATTATGCAAATTTTACTTAGACAAAGTTCATAATTAATTGCACTAAGAATTAAAAGAATTAATTCTAAAGTGCACTCCCAGTCAAATCAATATCTCTCATAATTGATTGTGAGTGATACAAGACCCGCATTTCAATTGTTCGCCATTGGTGTAACACCACTGATGACGAAAATCTTAACCGGTAGGTCAACATGCCAATCACATCTCTATGTGACTCTTGTTCATCTTTCGATGCGTGTGTCCCGAGCTCATGACGGTCATGCCTGAACGTCAAGACAACCAAGTGATCTTGCTGCGAGGTCTCAACTCACCCGCCTCACACTTCCCTAATCGTTTGTACCCGTGTGACACGGCGCACTCCGAGAAGTTAGGTGCCGTGACGGTGCTACACTTGGGAGAACACTAACTACTTGATATTTTTGTGAGAGATCACCCTAATAAAAAGCGACTACCGCGCAATCAAGAAGGGTGCATCATAAGGGATAAACATCTCAGGCAATTCATAATAGCATGATATGGTATAGCCCTTTCTGACGGAGAAGTCAAGTATTTCTTCGTCTTCGGCATTCGCGTCGGTGTTCACCTTCGCGAAGTTTGCCACCACCTTGTCGATGCATCAGATAATATTGCTATCTCTATAGCTAATAAAATAAGTGCATTACAAAAGGTTGACACGCAGGTCATTAAAGTGACAATCATATGGCTCCAGCCATCATGCCGAATCATGACACGCAGGTCATGTTAATTTACATCATATAGTCATCTCATACATAATCAGATTAATATGAGCACTGCTATACCACATCATATTCACATGCAAACCATCCTGCAAAACCAAGTTAGACGCCTCTAATCGGTTTATGCATTATTTCATTTTACGTGGCTTCTAAGGTTTCGAAACAAACCGAAGCTACCTACGTATTATCATCAAGTATGATAATTCAAGTCGCTAGATTAACATCGCGGGGTGTATGAAACACGAGATAATTAAATCTCGAGCCCCATACTAAACTTCGTCATACGCATGACCCCCGTGCAGATCATATCTGCAGTGCCCCTTCATCTGCGAATTTCATCTTTCTTTTGACTATGGCGGAACCCAAAGAACTGAAGCACTTCGTTGATCAATCAGGATGGCGGATTGCCAGAACTTTGTGAAATTCCACCATGCTGTCTCGAGATTGAGCAAACGCAAATTCTACGGAAGCAACAAGAACATCGGGTAACAGAACTCATCTGTCACCCGCATAAATAATTTTCAGCAATAGATGTCATCTACTCCAAAATTATATTATGCCATACCCATACATCTCCATGTATTCTAGATCGCAACCTGCATCTACGCATAGCACGGCCTGCATCTACGCATAGCACGGCTCATGATGCCACTGTAGGGTAACGCAGCAGAAAACAAAAAATTTCCGACCTACGCACCAGCCCAGGAACACTATGGAGACTGCATACAAGGTTTGATCTGTTTCGTTACCGACTCATAGCGCAGCGGAAGTAGAGTCGATGACGATCGGCGGTGCAGATCCCCGCAGTTAGGATTTACAACCTCCCAACCGCGATGATGTACTCCCTCACCTGCCCCTCGGACAGCCCTCCGGGAGGCGGTCGGACAGTCCCTCGGACAGTGTCGCGGACAGCCCTTCGGGAGGACCTTCGAAACTCGGACGGTCACTCGGACAGCCCTTCGGGAGGACCTTCGAAACTCGGACAGTCACTCGGACAGCCCTTCGGGAGGCACTCTCGAACTAAGACCAAAACTACGATCTCTCTACAGAGTTGCACACATACGGTGTCATCTATCCGGCAGGGCTTCGCCGTCCAGAACTAGTTCCTGCCGGAAACTAGACAGCCTTTCGGCTCTACAAAACTATTTTGCTGGGAGGGAGAGAGAAGCCAGAAATGTCTATGGCATGTGTATGAGAGCAAGCATGAGAGTGTGGAGGCAGCCCCTCCACCTCTATTTATAGGAAAAGCAAGGGGTAGGATGGGCATATCCAAAAACCCAAAATGCCCATGAAGGAAAACTTTCCACAAGGGCATAAAGGGAACTAGTGGAGCAAGTGGGGCCCCATGAAGGAACCCCACATGTGGCCGGCCACCATCTCTTGGGGGCCCCCCGAAAGGGGGTTTCTTAGCCCCCAAGCCTTCTAGAAACCTTTTGGGAAAATATCTCAAAAGGTGCTTTTCCAAAAATATCCAAAAAGCACTTTCACTATTCACGAAGACATTTTTCTGCGTCCGTTAAATCCCAAATTATTTCTGTGTGCCTAGAACAATTCCAGTACCCACCAAAATAATTTTGAACGCATTCCGAAACAATTTCGAAACAATGTTTCTTCAGCGAAAAGCAACCAAAGCGGTTCCGGCTGCTCCGGAACATTTCCGGTTTTTGTCCCGGAAAATTCCCAGAAGTTTCCAGAACACTTCTGGCATCCTCCAAGAATTTCCAGGCGTGTGTGAGAACCAATTCGACTTAATGGAATACCCTGAAACAACTTTTCAGTTTTACCGGAACTATTCCGATATCCTCTCCGGAACGTTTCCGTTTCGTCCGAAACTTTTTCGGTGATTTTCTCTCAGACTCCCCGTCTAGTATTCAGCAGATAGATGACCCTTAAGTGTGTGACCCTATAGGTTCGGTGAAGTATAGACATGACCAGAACTCTTTCCGATCAATGATCAACATCGGAGCCGTGGACACCCATATTGACCCCTATACCCACACGAATGAATATTCGAGTGAACCTCCAGTTGCCGTGTGCTATTCTTGTTGCTTCGCGATATGTTACAAATACCCGAGGTGAGATTTTCTGCATCCCCGTGGATCAACAACTTGTCCACTATGCAAGTTACCTCGTTACCGGTTTTGTTCTCTTTTCTCGTATCCGTGTTCCGGCATCCCTGTGATCAAATCACACTTGTGTCTGGCCAGACGATGATGGATACCGTAACACCGAGAGGGCCCGAGAATATCTCTCCATCGTCGGAGGAGCAAATCCCAGTCTTGAGCTATTAAGTTACTTAACACACTTTTCCATGAACCCGTAAGCCGCCGTAATAGCCACCCATTTACGGATGACGTTTAACAAACCCCAAAGTTCATGAAGCAAGTATGAAGAAACTCAACACTCTCATGGTCTAAGGAATTATGCAAACATTAACTTCTCTGTGTTATTAACCATTAACTTATGACGAATTAATCTCATAGCATAACATCAATCGGGTCGATTCAACACAAGTGTTCTACCAACATTGTGCCCTCAAAGTTGCTGGCATAGACATGCCCATGATCAGGAAAACGTAATCATCATGCAACACTTGAGGTAGTCTTAGAGGCATGACTAGGAATACATTTTACCGTTTATTATCCCACACGTGCACATGGGTTTTCCTCAGAGCCTTTATGGATATACGGGCTCGGGAACCACATCAGTTATAGCATGGAACATAAACTTAATTATGAACATGGAGATAAACAATAACATTTATTATTGCCTCTAGGGCATATCTCCTACACGCTCTTCTCGCCTGGCAGGTGGCGGCTCTCGGAGGGGGAGGCTCGGGCCCCTCGGCTGCTCTGTGTGGTTGTGGGGGGTCGGTGGGCTTCCGCCGGCGCTCTCCTCCGGCGAGTTGGGGCTGGGTGGCGCCCCCCTTCTTCTCCGGCGGTTCGGCGTTCTCCTCGCGTTCGGCATCGGGCAGGCATCTGGCGAGCCCATCTGCGGTCCGACGGCGGCGGCCAGCCAGATCTGGGCGGCGGTGACCGGATCCGGCTTTCCATGGTGGTGGGCGGCCGTGCCAGCTTGGTCTCCGGCTGGCGGCGTGATGTGGCTGGGCAGTGCGGCTGGGGCTACGAGTTTCGTTCAGGATTGACCCGGCAGCTCGTCCCACCGGGTTTCGGGACGGTGTGGCAGCCCTCCCCCCCGGCTCCGGTGTTGCAAGGAGGCCCTGTGGCTGCGTTGCGGTGCAGCGCGAGGTGGGCGCCAGATCTGCTGGTTCTGGCTCCACTCGGGCTTCGAGGAAAGAGGTGGCCCTGTGTGGTGGTAGCGCGGCCGCTGCGGCAGGGGTGTGCGGGTCAGCGGAGGTGCTTGTCGGCCTTGGCCGGCTGCGTGGAAGTGATGGTGTGTACTGCTACAGGCGAAAGCCTTGCCGGTGTTTGCTGGCCGGCGGCGGCGGCGCCCGTGGGCGTCGCTTTTCTTCTTGGAGGCGCCGTTGTGTTCATGTGCATCATCTACTTCCGGATCAAGCTCTTCGGGTGAAAGCCTAAGGCCCTGTCGGGTCGGGCGACGGCGTCAGCATCGTCGCTTCCTTCTTTGGGGCGTCGTCTTGAAGAGCATTGGATCCCGTTTGCGCGCTCCATGGGCTGGACGCTCGCGGCATTGCGGTCGGCAGGTGTCCGTCCGGCAATGGTGATGTTGCGCGACTTCTTGTGTGGCAACGTTGGCGGCTTCGGGCGGAGTTGGGCTGCTGCTGAGCTTTGGTAGTCGGTCTCATCCGGCGTGTTCGAGGGGCTGCCGTGCCTCGCTTGTCTTCCTGAAGTCGGAGCTGCAGAGGAGGTGTCTCCGCGGTGACGATGACACGAGACGGGTGTTTGGTTCCGGTGCCGGCTCGGCACAGGCCCAGTGCTTTTCCCCTGCAATGCTCGTCGACAGAGCCGGAGCTGCCTGGTCGTCGGCGCGTGTGGTGGACTGTTTGACATCAGCCGACGCAGGCCTCGGCGCTTGAGCAGTGAGGGCTACATCGGTGGTCGTTGATGGTGGAGTCGGAGTCGCCCTCGCGGAGGTGTGATGACGATGACACCGGATTGCAACCTCGACGGCGCTTTTCTCCTCGACGGCGTGTGTGCGTTCTTGTGTGGGTTGCCAGGTCGCCCTGCCTTGTTTTTGCGGGCGTGTTGTGACGGTTTTCGCCCGGTTTTCCGTTAATTAACTGGGCAACTCTCTTCAACCTTTTTTAATGAATCGGGCCCTAAGGGACCGCGTTTCAAAAAAAAAAAAAATTGGTGAAGCATAATACTGAGGCCGCAGCTCAGCGTTGACCATTCTTTTTGGGAATGTTCAACATTTCAGGAACTAGATTTATTGATAGGTACCATAAATAGAAGCCTGTTGTGTAGATAAGAGCTGTTTATTTCCCTGGAATGTTGTAACTGTGTCTTGATGTCGTTGCTTCATTAGCGAGATTGGTTGACTGAATAAATTTGGACGAGTTTTTTTCTTTCTAGAATGCTGTAATTGTATCTCCGAGTATCATTTTGCTCTTTCTTTTCTCTACAAAAAGGTTGGCAACAAAATCATGATGGTAACACTTGTTCTTGGCCCGTGATTATTGTTGCACTGCTTTTGTTTGAAGTACAGACAGAGCACATGTTTTTGTGTTTTCCTTTTATGTCTATAAAAGGATCCTGCACAATTTTTGTGAGATTTGGAGTTTGCAGAAGTAAAGTCAAGATAGTGTTTTTTTGAGTAATTTAAGATCTGCAAAAAATAACAACAAATGGAGCAGTTGACAAAGAGTGTTTTTTCACAGTATATTCAGATCTGCAAAAAGAAATGGAGAAGTGGGGTATCGATCCTGGTAAGAGCTGTTTATGGAATCATGATGATGACATTTTGCTCTTGGCATGTGATTATTATTGCACTGCTTTGGCTTGCAGAAAAGATAAATTTGTGCGCATGTTTTCGTTTTTCCTTTTATGTCTAGAAGGATTTTGCGCATGTTGGAGATTTGGAGTTTGCAAAAGTGAAGTCAAGATTCAAGATAGTTTTTCTTTTCAGAGAATTGCAAAAACAAAACAAAAGAAAAAGATTGGAGAAGTGGGGTATCGATCCCCATACCTCTCGCATGCTAAGCGAGCGCTCTACCATCTGAGCTACATCCCCTTTTTGTATATTGTAGTAAGCGTTTTTAACTAATTCAAAATGCTGCGCAGTTGCAATGCAAGGTCCATATAAAAACAATGTTAACCTAAGCAGGTGCAAACCTGCAAACGGACACCCATTTTCACTGAAGACTGTTCAATTTGGATGAAATCGTGACAATGAGTAATTCCAACTTTCTCTTCTTCCCTTATTTTCGATGCAAGAATAGCTGAATTCGTCTTGTAAGCGAAATATACATTTCAGACGCCGGGGTTTGCCTCCCTTTCACAAAAAGGGAAAAGAAAAAAAAAACCAAAAACATACATTTTACTGACCCTGCAACGTTTCAGTGTCCGTCAATGTAATAAGAGAAGCAAAATGTCGTCGTGTGAATGTGCTGAAGAACAATGTATTCTTACAGCATTGTGGGATACAACCTGAATTTTGTTCAAAAAATATCCCAGCAAAATGCAGCAAGTCGTGTCTGGGCACATTAGCATCGCCATGTTCCGAATTCGATCTCTGTCAAAACACAACATTCATTTTCTGCTGACGGACTAAAACTGTAAGCAGAATGACAAAACTCAAGTGCTCAATTTACTGCAAGAACCACCACATCTGTGCTGACATCAGATGCTTCATCTAAGAAAAAAATGAATGCAGCTAGCAACGTTGAAGTACTGGTCATTGTCAACCCATTACAGACTAATATATGTCACTGAACCGTTTTCGAACAGTTTCAGCATTTCAGAACCGTGATGGCAAAGCTAATAGGTTCATATACTGTCAGAAGAAGAAACCATGTTTTGCTGGCAGAAACAAAAGAACTGCTGTCTGCTGGGGTTGCCTCAACCCATGTCTCAACGAAAGGAACTGGGTTCTAATGCCCTCATGTCCGAGGCGGCGACACTTCTGAAGAGGTGGACAGGAAGGCGACTTCTAGGGCGGTTTCTCTCTACTCCGCATCGACATCCGCATACCGCAGCGCCGCGTGGGCTGAATTATCAGAAAAATAGTCAAACAGTTAGGCATCATGTGTCACAGGTACTGCAACAAGTTCAAATAAGAAGATCAAAAAGAAAGATGATGTACAAAACCTCAAAACAATGTAGAGAATGTTCTGTGGAACAGAACCTGAATTTTGTCCACGCATTACTCGAAACAATTACAGTAGGCTAAAAAGTAAAAATCATTATCTTCTCTGTGAAGCTGAACTAGGCAGACTGAACTGATTTGGATTTTCAAGTTCCAAAGTCTTCCACTAGCTACTGGCATATGGTATTAAACAGAAGAACTGAATCATCTGAATCAAAGCACAGTACAATGGAAACCAATAGTTTCCATATCAAGGTTCAGTGTGGATTTTAGCATCTGTCCATAAATCCAACAGTGACAATGTCGTGCCTGTTGACCACCTACTGAAGTACTGATTTGATTCAGCAAACTTCTACTGATTAATGTCTACAATCCTACAGTAGTTCAAACCATTTCCAACTCTGAACTCGTAACTGAAACAGATTAGCAAAAGTTTCAGACTAGACCGGTTTCAGTGAAGTGTTTTTCAGACTAGTAGAGTAATTTCGAACACCCAAAAATTTCTAGCACAGGCAGATTAGCACTCAACTGAACTGAAACTCAAAATATCCGGACAAGTTCAAGACTAACGCAAATATGGGTTCTTGGTTTCTTGGCGCTTCGGCGAGGGGGAAGAAGCAGAGAAGCGAAAGCTGTTGGTTGTTGGTTATGTTCGGGCGCCAAGGCAGAGTATTTCAAGCTGGGTGACGAGGGAGCTTCGCTGAAGGGCAGCACAAATGGGCCGGCCCACTTTGCCCGAGACCAATTTTCTATTTTTTTCCTTTGGTTTTAGTCGGGGGTTTCACCAAAAAACACCGGTTTTAGAAGCTACATATTTTTAAAACTTATATTAGAAAAATATAAATATATTTTTAGAAATTTGTGAACAAATTTATGAAAGTAATAAAAACGTGAACAATTTTAGAAAACATGAAGAAAAATTCAAAAAATGTGAACATTTTTAAAAATTGCGATTTTTTTGAATTCCGAACAATATTTTTGAATTTTGAATTTTTTTTAAAAGTGAACAGAATTTGGAAAGGTGAATCTTTTTTTAAAAAATGTGAACATTTTTTAAATTGCAAACATATTTTGAATTCCAGAAAAAATTTGAATTGTGAACAAATTTTTAAAAGCGAACAAAATTTGGAAAGCGTGAACAATTTTTGAAAACGTGAACAATTTTTTTTCAAAAATGTGAACATTTTCCCAAATTGCAAACAAATTTTGAATTCTTAAAAAAAATTGAATTGTGAATTTTTTTTAAAAAACTTGGTTCAGAAAAATATTTTTTAAATTGTGAACAAATTTTCATAATGTGAATAAAATTTGGAAAACATGAACAATTTTTGAGACACATGAACAAAATTGATCCCTTCGCCTCCATGAACTACGCCGAACGAGTTCCACCACTGGAGTTTCATACCCACGCCGAAAATCATGAACAACCACAGGGGACGCCCAACCTGTAGCCGACTAACCCCGCCGCCACCAGAAACGAACGTCGTCGGTGATGTTCTAGAGCAGTGGCGGAGGGACCGCCCAGCGACCCTGGGCACTTGCCCGGGCTCGCTAGTCCTCGATAGCAGTGATCGATCCAAATTAATGAAGGGCTAAACATGTTCAGTAGCTTGTTTACCCGGGCAAAAAACAATTGGGCCTTCGATTCTCATATGTTCATGGCCCAACAGCAGTCTGCAGCCCATGCCGATACAGAAGACACGCGAGGGAATACGTAGGATGTACGGATCGATCGCTCGAACTCCCTGTCTCTTCGTTTCCAGACAGGCGGCGAGCGCAGGGACTGGCGGTTGGCGCTAGAGCCCTAGACGGCTAGACGCACGGCCGTTGGCCGGCGGCGAACGGACGCAAGTCGCACCAGGCAGTCTACTCGTCCGGTCGTCCCTCAACCCCGTCCTTCCTCTCATTCGGCTTCGGCTTTGGCTTCGTTGGGTAAGAAACTGAGAATCCTCCATCAGAATTAGGGTTAGCTGGCTACGGATCCCTCGTCTCTGAATAATTTGTTCTTGCAGAATTAATTGGAAGGAGAGCTTCTTGCGCCAGCTCACATCACTGAACTTCTCGAAGTAGAGAAAAGAAAACAGATTACAGATTACTCTGTGCTTATTTTCAGGTCAGGGCCTCCGAAAGTTTTGATCCTCATATGATTTTTCTCATGTATAAGTATTTATTTTCAGGTCAATTAATCTGTAGCAGAACTAAATAACTAGCAACTGTTTTGTACATCTGATTTGTATTTGAGAGCTTTGTTTGTCGTGTTCGTTTAACCCTATCTTAAATTTAGGGAATTTTTCATTGGGAACGATCATGAATTCGTGACTAGAGATAAATTTTATTTGTTGGCTGCTGGAAACAAGAAAATCGAAGTATATAAGAAGAGGGCAATTTGTATTCATGCAGTATTTATTACTTTCTACTCCATCCGTTTCTAAATATAAGTCTTTTTAGAGATTTCAATATGGACTAAATACGGATGTATATAGACATATTTTAGAGTGTAGATTCACTCATTTTGCTCCGTATGTAGTCTATATTGGAATCTCTAAAAAGACTTATATTTAGGAACGGAGGGAGTAGTTGCTTACTCAGAATACAATATTTCTTTGATGCAAGTAGTTCTGTACTATGAACTTGTTACTTGTTGTAGCTCATTTTATTATTTACTTGTTTAACAAGTAACTTCAAACTTTATCATTGTTCAGATATGAGGAGGTTTTTGGTTAATAGAGCAAGCATTGAAAATGTGAAATGTGAATGGTATGCAACCGGAAATAGAAGTGGAGGCACAATGACTTTAATCCAAATGAGATTGAGCGTGATCCAGGAAAGAAGAAACAAATTTGTGAGTATCCTCTTAATATGCAAGACCAAGTGAGAAGAGCATATGTATTGAAGGGCCCAATGGAACCAGATTTGGCTAAATTTCCTCGTACTGAATTTGGAAGTTTACTGCAATGAGCTCTCGGAAGGGGCATTTGCCTCGTGATTTTCTTTAGTGCATTGTTGGTGTGTTCCTTCTGACCATCTCTATTCTTGCAAGCTTTCGATTTTGAATATATTCCCATCTCACAACTTGATTAATTTTAATTGTGAATCTATTTTTTATATTATAGTGCCTTCTAGGACTTTGGCAACATGGCGAGTTTGCCTCTATGCAAGGCTGATTGTATGTCTTTCTTTTGGCAAAAATGAATAGGTGAGAGATGCTTTTGACCGTGGTGGAAGAAATTCACATCCGGTGACATATGGTATGGATAGCTTTAATTTTGTTGGCAACATGGTGAGTTTGCCTCTATGGAAGGCTGGTTATGTATCTTTTGTTGTCATTTCTCAACTTTATTTGGTCTATGAAGCGGATATTGATATATTAGCTCACTTTAAAAATAAATTTTGTGTGACTATTAGGGTTATGTTTTCACTTCATTGTTAATGCGGATTTGTGACTCGAAAGTTTGGTGGTATATTATATGTTGTGTATCGGAATACCCGATTGTTGATTTCAAGATTATACACTTAGGCTCAACTTGCCCAGGCTCCACAAAAGTTCTGGCTCCGCCACTGTTCTAGAGGAAAACAACCACCACACCACCGTCGCAAACAAAGTGGTTGACAGGGGATTTTAAGGGAGTGCCCAACTCTGTCGGCACCAAGCCTTATCCGCCGCTGAGATCATCCCAAATCTGATACCAACTATCACGCCCTTGCCGTCAAGAGATCGTAGCGTGAGCCAACACACAGAGGTGCACAAATTTTGGATCAAATCAAGAACAAAGAGAAGAATAAAAACACGAGATGTAGGAGGAACTTGTTTTTTTTCCTTCATTTTTTTGAGTTGCCTTCATTTCACAATCGCCACAGCTCGTCTTTGCACCTGTCTTCACAGTTGAAGACCCTTACGGTGTTACAGGTTTCGCACCGCCCATGCACCTCCTTGCACAGTACGCCAAGGGTTTTCCCCTCACTTGCATCAGGATTTTTGCACTCTCGCCATGAGGCCGCTCATTGCTTTCTTCCCCGGGAAGCCTCCAGCCGTGCGTGGTGAGTCTCATCTCCCGTCCTGTGTTAAGTATGTACTAAATTCATTTTTTTTGTGAGTTTACCCTTGCCCCCTCCGATCGTTCTTTTCTTCCTATCACTACTGTAATCGCCTACTTTGCCAAGTGTCAAGGGAGCTTTATTAATATAGTTGGATCATATGGTGTTTCTTCCCTCTCTATCCTTGTTGTGATGAATCGAATCTTTTCCCTTTGAGGTTTTGTTATTGTCGGATTAAATATTTCAGATTTGAGAACACTTGATGTATGTCTTGCATATGAATACCCGTGGTGACAATGGGGTATTATATTGATTCACTTGATATATGTTTTGGCACTCAACTCGCGGATTCCCGAGGTGACATTGGGGTAATCTATGCATAGGGGTTGATGCACGTTTTCATTATCTTTTCTCCGATAGAAACTTTAGGGTGCTCTTTGAAGTTCTTTGTGTTGGATTGAATATTATGAATCCGAAGTTGTTTGATGCATATCGTATAATCAACTCATGGATACTTGTGGTGACATTGGAGTATCTAGGTGACATTAGGGTTGGTTGATGTGTATCATATGATGTTATTTTAGTATGAACTCTAGGGCTATTTGTGACACCTATAGGAATAGCTCAATAGATTGATCGGAAAGAATAACTTTGAGGTGATTTCGTACCCTACAACAATTTCTATCTTATGTTCTCCGTGAATAGGAACTTTGGAGTGATTCTTTGTCGCACGTTGAGGGATTGTTATATGATCCAATTATATTAGCATTGTTGAGAGATTGCACTAGCGAAAGTATGAACCCTAGGCCTTGTTTTTAAGCATTGCAATACCGTTTGTGCTCACTTTTGTTACTTGCTACCTTGCTGTTTTTATATTTTTAGATTACAAAAACCTATATCTACTATCCATACTACACTTTTATCACCATCTCTTCACCGAACTAGTGCACCTATACAATTTACCATTGTATTGGGTCTGTTGGGGACACAAGAGATTTCTTGTATTTAGTTGCAGGGTTGTTTGAGAGATACCATCTTCAACCTACGCCTCCCACGGATTGATAAATCTTAGGTCATCCACTTGAGGGAAAATTGCTACTGTCCTACAAAACTCTGCGCTTGGAGGCCCAACACGAGTCTACAAGAATAAGTTGTGTAGTAGACATCACTGTCCGAATTACCGTTCGAGCTTCGAGGGTCCTCCCGAAGGGCTGTCCGTGACATCGTCCGGGGGACTGTCCGACCGCCTCCCGAAGGGCTGTCCGACGAGGGAGTACATCATCGCGGTTCGGAGGTTGTAAATCCTAGCTACGGGGATCTGCACCGACGATCTACATCAACTCTATTTCCGCTATGCTACGAGTCGGTAATGATCAGATCAAACCTTGTATGCCATCTCCATAGTGATCCTGGGCATGCTCGCTGTACCGAAATTTTTTGTTTTCTGTCGCGTTCCCCTACAGTGGCATCAAGAGCCTTACTGTGCGTAGATGCAGGTTACGATATAGAATACATAGAGATGTATGGGTATTGCGTAATATAATTTTGTAGTAGATGAGATCTATTGCTGAAAATTATTTATGCGGGTGACAGATGAAATCTGTTACCCGATGTTCTTGTTGCTTCCCTAGAATTTGCGTATTTCTGATCTTGAAACGGCATGGTGGAATTTCACAAAGTTCTGGCAATCCGTGATCCTGATTGATCAACGAAATGCTATCAGTTCATTGGGTTCCACCATAGTTAAGAGAAAGATGAAATTTCGCAAACGAAAGGGCAACGCAGATATGATCTGCGCGGGGGTCATGCGTATGACAAAGTTCAGTATGGGGCTCGAGATTTTATTATCTCGTGTTTCATACACCCCGCAAAGTTAATCTAGCGACTTGAATAATCATACTTGATGATAAACGTTGGTAGCTGCGGTTTAAGTCAAAACCTTAGAAGCCATGTAAAATAAAATTTTGCATAAACCGATTAGAGGCGTCTAACTTGGTTTTGCAGGATGTGCATGTGATGTGGTATAGCAGCTCTCATATTAATTCGATTATGTATGAGATGACTATATGATGTAAATTTATTAACATGACCTGCGTGTCATGATTCGGCATGATGGCTGGAGCCATATGATTGTCACTTTAATGACCTGCGTGTCAACCTTAAGTAATGCACTTATTTTATTAGCTATAGAGATAGCAATATTATCTGGTGCATCGACAAGGTGGTGGCAATCTTCGCGAAGATGAACACCCACGCAAATGCCGAAGACGAAGAAATACTAGACTTCTCCGTCATAAGGGGCTATACCATATCATGCTATTATGAATTGCCTGAGATGTTTATCCCTCTTGATGCACCCTTTTGATTGCGCGGTAGTCGCTTTTTATTAGGGTGATCTCTCACTTAAAAATATCATGTAGTTAGTGTTCTCCCAAGTGTAGCACCGTCACGGCACCTATCTCTTCGGGGTATCACATGGATGCATGGGTACGAACGATTAGAGAAGTGGGAGGCGGGTGAGTTGAGACCTCGCAACAAGATCACTTGGTTGTCTTGATGTTCCGGAGAATCATCCTGAGCTCGGAACACACCCATCGAAAGATGAACAAGAGTCACATAGAGATGTGATTGGCAAGTTGGCCTACCAAATGAAATTCTCGTCACTTGAGACGGATGCATCCTTGGCGTTGAATTGAAATTTGGATCTTGAATCACTCATAATCAATTATGAGAGATATTGATTTGAGTGGGAGCGCACTTTAGAATAAAATTGTTTATTCACTAGTGCAAATTAATTATGAAACAAAGTCTAAGTGAAACTTGTGTTTACCGTTGTAGATCAAATGGCTCGCAACACCGCATTCAACTTAGGCCCGATGTTAGAGAAAGAGAAGTTAGCTTCGACTGGAAACAACTATGCGGACTGGGTCCGTAACCTGAGGATTGTCCTCAGGGGCGCTAAGAGAATGTATGTGCTTGAATCTCCTCTTCCAGCTAAACCAGCGGCAACTGCCCCGGAAGATGAACAAAATGTCTGGGCCACTAAAGATGATGATTAC
The DNA here is from genome assembly GCA_039707655.1 of Elymus sibiricus. Classification (NCBI taxonomy): domain Eukaryota; kingdom Viridiplantae; phylum Streptophyta; class Magnoliopsida; order Poales; family Poaceae; genus Elymus; species Elymus sibiricus. Next base: position 75,262,425 of record CM077676.1, read on the forward strand.
AACTTAGTGCAGTGCCTCATGCTAGCTTGCATGAGTCCAGAGCTTCAAAAACATTTTGAATTCCATAACGCCCGTGATATGATCCGGGAATTGGATGCTCTGTACAAGGAAACCGCACGGTCTGAACGTTTTGATTTTATGAAGACCGTGATGGATTGCAGGATGGCTGAGGGCAGTTCAGTTGGCGAACACTGATACGTCCATTTTGCATCATGTTTTGCTACTGTTATTTATAGTGTTTTTGATCAATATAACACTTTGTGGAGCAATTCTAATGCCTTTTCTCTCTTAATATGCAAGATTTACACAAGGAGGGAGAATGCCGGCAGCTGGAACTCTGGACCTGAAAAAGCTATGTCAGAGATACCTATTCTGCACATCTCCAAATGAGCTGAAATTCTGTGGAGATTTATTTTGGAATAAATAAAAAATACTGTAAGCAAAAAGTACCAGAGGGGGCCACCCAGGTGCCCACGAGGCACCAAGGCGTGCCACCCCCCAGGCGCGCCCTGGTACCTCGTGGGGCCCCTGGCCAGCCTCTGGCCCCCATTTTCTGGTATATAAGTGCATTTGCCCTAGAAAAAATATAGAGAAGACTTTCGGGACGGTGCGCCACTGTCTCGAGGCGGAACTTGGGCAGGAGCACTTTTGCTCTCCGGCGGAGAGATTCTGCCGGGGAAACTTCCCTCCGGGAGGGGGAAATCGTCGCCATCGACATCACAAGTGATCCTGTCATCATGGGAGGACTAATCTTCATCAACATCTTCACCAGCACCATCTCATCTCAAACCCTAGTTCATCTCTTGTATTCAATCTTTGTCTCAAAACCTCAGATTGGTACCTGTGGGTTGCTAGTAGTGTTGATTACATCTTATAGTTGATGCTAGTTGGTTTATTTGGTGGAAGATTATATGTTCAGATCTATTATGCTATTCAATACCCCTCTGATCTTGGACATGATTATGATTTGTGAGTAGTTACTTTTGTTCTTGAGGACATGGGAGAAGTCTTGTCATAAGTAATCATGTGAATTTGGTATTCGTTCGATATTTTGATGATATGTATGTTGTTGATTCCCTTAGTGGTGTCGTGTGAACGTCGACTACATGACACTTCACCATCTTTGGGCCTAAGGGAATGCATTGTGGAGTAGTAATTAGATGATGGGTTGCTAGAGTGACAGAAGCTTAAACCCTAGTTTATGCGCTATTCCGTAAGGGGCTGATTTGGATCCATATGTTTAATGCTATGGTTAGAATTATCTTAATTCTTCTTTCGTAGTTACGGATGCTTGCGAGAGGGGGTAATCATAAGTGGGAGGCTTGTTCAAGTAAGAACAACACCCAAGCACCGGTCCACCCACATATCAAATATCAAAGTAGCAAACGCGAATCAAACAAACATGATGAAAGTGACTAGATGAAATTCTCATGTGTCCTCGAGAACGCTTTACTTACTATAAGAGATCGTTCCGGCTTGTCCTTTGCTACAAAAAGGATTGGGCCAACTTGCTGCACTCTTTGTTACTATTGTTACTTGTCACTTGTTACAAATTATCTTGCTATCAAACTACTCGTTACCGATAATTTCAGTGCTTGCTGAAAACCGCTTGTCATTTCCTTCTGCTCCTCGTTGGGTTTGACACTCTTACTTATCAAAAGGACTGTGATTGATCCCCTATACTTGTGGGTCATCAAACATGTGGTCAATATGATTGGCTATGCTGAAAGGCTTAAAACCCTGGAATTTCCAATTCCACCAGCCCATATGATGGACATGTTGCTTGCTTCACTCCCCCCGTCTTACGACGGTTTTATCATGAACTACAACATGAGTGGGATGGAGAAGACACCAAATGAGGTGCTCGCCATGCTGAAAACTGCGGAAGGAGGACTGCGAAAAAATCGTAAGCAAGTGTTGCTTGTGAATAAAACCGCCGGTTTCAAAAAGAAAGGCAAGTCCAAGAAGGGCAAGGGCGCCGGTAAGACCGGCTCCCAAAGCAACTCTAAGGGCGGAGCCAAGAATGAAACTGAGTGCTTCTACTGCAAGGGCACAGGACACTGGAAGAGAAACTGCAAGAAGTATCTGGAAGATAAGAAGTCTGGGAAAACCGAAAAAGGTATAATTGTTATACAGGTTAATGTCATTGACGTTTTGCTTGCTAGAGAAAATTCTAAGTCTTGGGTATTTGATACTGGATCGGTTGCTCACATTTGCAACTTGATACAGGGGCTTCAGAAGGTGCGCAAGCTGGCAAAGAATGAAGTCGTGATGCGTGTCGTGAATGGCGCTGGGATCGCCGCTCAAGCCGTCGGCATTATGCCCCTACGGCTCCCTTCAGGATTTATCTTAGAACTAAGTAACTATTATTTTGTTCAGGCATTGTGTAGAAACATTATCTCTGGATCATGTTTAGTGCACGATGGGTACTCTTCCAAGTCTAAGAACAATGGTTGTTCACTTTATTGTAAGGATATGTTTTATGGATTTGCACCCATTGTTGGGGGCCTTTTCATACTAAATCTTGAATGTGGAAATGATGTCTTTAACGTGAATGCTAAACGCCTTAAGAAGGCTGATACCACCACCACTTTCTTGTGGCACTGTCGGCTTGGCCACATCGGAAAGAAACGCATGCAAAGACTCCAGAGAGATGGAGTTTTACCGTCCTTTGATTTTGAATCATTTGACACATGTGAAGCTTGTCTGATGGGGAAAATGACCAAGACACCGTTCACGGGTCATCCTGAACGGGCGGGTGAATTGTTGGAAATAATACATATCTTAGTCATGAGTTTAGCCAACATCTGAGTGACCGTGGAATCGTTTCATAGCTTACGCCTCCCGGAACTCCACAGAGAAACGGAGTATCGGAATGACGTAACCGAACCCTGTTAGACATGGTAAGGTCGATGATGTCTCTTACAGATCTACCGATATCTTTTTGGGGTCACGCACTGGAAACTGCCACTCACACACTAAACAAAGCACCGTCTAAGTCTGTTGAGACGACACCACATGAGATGTGGCATGGGAAGAAACCTTGTGTGTCGCATCTTAAAATTTGGGGTTGTGAGGCATACGTAAAGCGTTTACAGCCAAGCAAACTCGATCCCAAATCAAACAAATGTTACTTTGTAGGTTATCCCGAAAACACCGTTGGGTATTCCTTCTACCATCAGTCCGAGGGCAAAGTGTTTGTCGCAAAAGTTGGACACTTTCTCGAGAAAGAATTTCTTGCTAAAGAATTAAGTGGGAGGACAGTACAGCTTGATGAGATTAGTGAATCTTCGGCAACCGTTGTTATGGCTAAGGATCCGGAAGAAATTCCGCTAATTATCCCTACAACCGAGCCGGAAGTTGTCACATGTGATGCGGAAACTTCAGACAAGTTTGTATTTGAACCGCGCAGATCAGGTAGGGCTATCGAGCCACCTGAGTGGTTTCATAACGAAATCTTCATTCTTGAAGATGATGAACCTGCGCACTACAAGGAAGCGATGGCGGGGCCCAGCTCAAGGGAATGGCACAAAGCCATGAGATCCAAAATGGAATCCATGTACGAAAACCAAGTTTGGAACTTGGAAGAACTTCCAAAAGGCGTTAAGCCCATTGGTTGTAAATGGATTTTCAAAAGAAAGACGGACGCGGATGGTAACATTATTATCCATAAAGCTAGACTTGTCGCGAAAGGGTTCACGCAAGTTCCTGGAGTGGACTACGACGAGACTTTCTTACCTGTAGCTATGCTTAAGTCTGTACGGATATTACTAGCAATAGCTGCTTATTTCGATTATGAAATATGGCAGATGGACGTCAAAATGGCTTCCTAAATGGAAATCTCAAAGAAGATGTATACATGATACAGCCTGAAGGTTTTGTCGTTCATGAGAATGCTGGAAAGGTATGCAAACTTCAGAAGGCCATTTATGGTCTGAAGCAAGCATCAAGGAGCTGGAACATTCATTTTGATGAAGTAGTCAAAGAGTTTGGCTTCATCAGGAATGACGAAGAATCTTGTGTTTACAAGAAGTTTAGTGGGAGCGCAAAAGCATTTCTAATCTTGTATGTGAATGACATATTGTTGATTGGAAATGACGTGAATTTTCTTAGCGAAATAAAAGACTCATTGAAGAAGAGTTTTTCAATGAAAGACTTAGGCGAAGCGGCATATGTATTGGGCATCAGAATCTATAGAGATAGATCAAAACGCCTGAAAGCGCTTAGCCAAAGCACGTACATTGACAAGGTGTTGAAAAGGTTCAACATGGAGAAATCCAAGAAAGGCCTACTCCCCATGTCACCTGGCATAGTGCTTTGCAAGAATCAGTGTCCTCGGACTCTTGATGAGCGAGTACAAATGAATGATGTTCCATATGCCTCGGCAGTTGGTTCTATTATGTATGCCATGCTACGTACAAGACCGGATGTTTCCTATGCGCTAAGTGTTAGCAGCTGGTACCAAAGTGATCCAGGATTGGAACACTGGGCTGCAGTCAAAAATATTCTTAAGTACCTCATAAGGACCAAGGATTTACTCCTTGTGTACGGAGGTGATGAAGAGCTCATTGTAAGTGGTTACACTGATGCAAGCTTCATGACTGACCCAGATGACTTCAAATCTCAATCAGGCTATGTTTTCATATTGAACGGTGGCGCAGTTGACTGGAAAAGTTCCAAACAAAAGACTGTGGCGGATTCTACGACAGAGGCGGAATATGTTGCAGCTTCAGAAGCCTCCAAGGAGGCGGTCTGGATCAAGCTGTTTCTTGAAGACCTTGGTGTGGTTCCAAGTGCGCTGGACCCGGTGGAGATCTATTGTGATAATAGTGGCGCCGTGGCTCAGGCTAGGGAGCCATCTTCGCACCATAAGACAAGACATATTGAACGCAAATATAAACTCATTTGACATCATGTCGAAGCGGGTTTAGTGAAAGTACACAAAGTTCACACGGATCTGAACGTGTCAGACCCGATGACAAAGCCTCTACCACGAGCAAAGCATGAGCAGCACCGGATAGCCATTGGTGTCAGGGAAGCCATGTAACTGGATTATGACTCTAGTGCAAGTGGGAGTCTGTAGGAGATATGCCCTAGAGGCAGTAATAACAGTTATTTTGTATCTCCAAGTTTGTAATGAATGTTTATGTCCCATGCTATAACTGCAATGATTCTCGAGTCTGCAATATCCACGAGGCTTGGAGGGAAACTCATGTGCACGTGTGGTATAATAAATGGTAAAATGTATTCCTAGTCATGCCTCTAAGACTGGCTCAAGTATTGCATGATGATCCTGTTTTCCTGATCATGGGCATGACTATGCCGGCAATTTTGAGGGCACAATGTTAGAAGAACACTTGTGTTGAATTGACCCGAATTGATGTTATGCTATGAGATACATTCATCACAAGTTAATGGTTTATAACACAGAGATAGTTAATGTTTGCATAATTCCTTAGACCATGAGAGTATCGAGTTCCTTCGTACTTGCTTCGTGAACTTTGGGGTTTGTTAAACGTCATCCGTAACTAGGTGGCTATTACGGCGGCTTACGGGTTCACGGAAAAGTATGACAATGAACGAGATAGCTCGAGATTGGGATTTGCTCCTCCGATGATGGAGAGATATTCTCAGGCCCTCTCGGTGTTACGGTATTCATGATCGTCTGGCCAGACACAATGTGATTGGATCACAGGGATGTCGGAACACGGAAACGAGAAAAGAGAATAAAACCGGTAAGGAGGTAACTGGCATAGTGGACAAGTGTTGATCCATGGGGATGCCGATAAATCTCACCTCGGGTGTTTGTAATATATCGTGAAGCAACAGGAATAGCACACGGCAACTAGAGGTTCACTCGAATATTTATTCGTGTGGGTATAGGGATCAATATGGGTGTCCACGGTTCCGCTATTGATCATTGATCGGAAGGTGTTCCGGTCATGTCTATACTTCACCAAACCTATAGGGTCACATGGTTAAGGGTCATCTATCTGCTGAATTCTAGACAGGGAGTCTGAGAGAAAATCACCGGAAAAGTTTCGGAGACAACGGAAGAGTTCTAGAGAGAGAACACCGAAAGAGTTTCGGTAAAACTGAAAAGTTGTTTCGGAGTATACCATTAAGTCAAATTGGTTTCGGCACATCCTGGAAATTCTTGGAGGGTGCCAGAATTGTTCTGGGAACTTCTGGTATTTTTCCGGGGAAAAACTGAAAATGTTCCGGAGCTGCCAGAACCGCTTTGGTTGCTTTTCGCTGATGAAAATCATTGATCTGAAAATGTTTTGGAATGCGTCCAAACTTATTTTAGTGGGTACTGGAATTATTCTAAGAATCACAGAAATATTTTCGGATTTATCGGTCGTGGAAAAATGGGTTCATGAATAGTGAAAAAGCACTTTATGGTTACTTTTTGGAAAACCACCTTTTTGGGCTTTGTCCCAAAATATCTAAGGATGACATGGATGGATGGGATCCCTTTTGGGGGGACCCACAAGGGGTGTGGCCGGCCAAGGGGGGGCTCCTCCATGGAGCCCCACTTGCCCACTTGCCTTCCTCTTTATGCCCTTGTGAAGGACACCTTTCATGGGCATTTTGGTATTTTCAAGTGCCACCCTACCCCTTGGGTTTTTCCTATAAATAGAGCTGGAGAGGCACTCTCCACACTCACTCTTTCTCACATACAAATGCCATGCATGATCTGGCTTTCTCTCTCCCTCCCAGCGAAATAGTTTCGTAGAGCCGAAAGGCTGTCTGGGTTCCGGTGGGAACTAGTTCTAGATGGCGAAGCCCTGCCGGATAGCTGACACCGTATGTGTGCAACCCCGTAGAGAGGTCGTAGGTTCGATCTTTTGCCCGAGGGGTTGTTTGAGGGTCCTCCCAAAGGGCTGTCCGAGTTACCGTTCGAGCTTCGAGGGTCCTCCCAAAGGGCTGTCCGTGACATCGTCCGGGGGACTGTCCGACCGCCTCCCGAAGGGCTGTCCAACGAGGGAGTACATCCTCACGGTTGGGAGGTTGTAAATCCTAGCTGCAGAGATCTGCACCGATGTTCTACATCGACTCTACTTCCGCTGTGCTACGAGTCGGTAATGATCAGATCAAACCTTGTATGCCATCTCCATAGTGATCCTGGGCATGCTCGCTGTACCGAATTTTTTTGTTTTCTGTCGCGTTCCCCTACAGCCGCCGCACTGTAGCTCGTCGCCGGCGTTAATCCGGTGACGTGGCATCATTAGCCACTAAGCCCCTAATAGCCACTGACAGTGGGTCTCGGAAGGCTTAATTAACCGGCTAATTAAACTGTTTGGACTAATTAAATTACCCACTAGCCCCACGCGTCAGTTTGACTTTGCTGACATGGGCGTTGACTAGCCCCACATGTCATTGACTGTGGCTGGCTGAGTCTGAGTAAAAAAGGATTTGCTGACTGGGCCGTTGACCCAGTCAACTGGTCCCACTGTCAGCCACACATGCATCTCTGTGGGTACACTCTCTGTGTACCCATAGCATTTTATTCATTTATTTTTCGAAATTAAATTAATTCCAGTAATGCCAGAAATTCAATAAAACTTTGAAAAATCATATAAAATAATCTGTAACTCGGATGATAATAATTTATATATGAAAAAGATCAGAAAAATAAGACGAATCCGAATATGCCATCCACATACCTGTCACAGGCCTCCAACACTACAAACATGGAACCTTCCCTCCGGATCGTCTGTCCGATAATTGCCTAAAGCCGGGAAAATATTCCCAGATATTTTCCCGCTCCGTCTGTAACGTGTAGCACCGCATTAGGTCACCCCAGCACAGCATATTGCCATGTCATGCATTGTGCTGCATTTGTTTGCTTTATATTTATTGTTTCATCGCCCTCTTCTCTCCGGTAGACTCCGAGACTGATGCTGCTTCCGAGTACGACTACGCCCTTGACGTCCAGCCCCTTTCCGCAGAGCTTTCAGGCAAGCAAAACCCCCTTGATCATTCCTATATTGCTCATTCTTTCTCTCCCATGCTTGCATTAGATTTTGCTACTGTATTTGATTGCTCCTATTCTGATGCATAGCCTGATTTTGTAACCTGCTGTTGATACTCTACCTGTTGTCCTATATGCTTATTATAGGCTAGTTAGTGATCCATCAGTGGCCCTACACCCTTGTCCGTGTTGCCATGCTTCACTACCGATGACCCGATCATTGTGATTGCCGTGCAGAGACCGACACATCACCGCACACCCCCTTAGTTGTACGACTCTGCAGAGCTACTATCGAGTGCCGAGGGTGATACCTCCTACCTCACTTTTGATGATATCTCTATAGCGTAGCTAGTCGGTTGTGGGTTATCGAGGGTTATTTCTCTTTCACCACCTCCGATGATGCCTCTGTCGTGCAACCCCTCAAGTGTGAACCCATCGAGGGTGATTCCTCCAAATTCACCTTGATGGATACATCGAGTGGGAATCCATCGAGGGTGATTCCTCGGATTTCCCCCTTGATGTTATGGACACACGGTTACCATGTTTTTACCTCAGTCCCTTGTTGAAGTCGGGTCGACCCCGCGGGGTACCCGCGAGAGATGTGAAGTCGGGTTGACCGTGAAGGTACCCGCGAGATAATTATGCGGCACGGCTGGGCAGGCAGATCGCCCCAGGAGAGGGATGGGCCTGGCCCTTGCCGTAAGTCCGCGAGACGGGGCGATAGGAGCACTGATCCTCACCGCGAGCTCCCAACACACTAACGGGTTTGGATATGTTATCTGAGTAGGCCTCTGGCCTTTTCGCACTAACCACCACGTGGGTTAGCACTCGGCGTCGTACATTTCTTCCGAAAGCTCTGTCAGACGTCCAGTTCAGCATTGTGGCACGGTCGGATCGCGCCATCCAGGACAGAGGTGGCGCTGGTATTCACCGTCCTCACAACGACCCGGAGTGCAAAGGGCGATGGGCCCAAGACCCCTGAGCACTTAGGATGTAGACCGGCGGGGACCTCTCTGTTGAGCCTAGGTAGGACTACGCGTGTTGATCAGCCGAGGCCGGGCATGACCAGAAAAAGTGTGTTCGGCCAGAGTTACTCGAGCGTGTTGGGTAAGTTAGTGCACCCCTGCAGGGAAGTTATCTATTCGAATAGACGTGTCCACGGTAACAGGACGCTCGGAGTTGTATCCCGATCTACTACAACTAGAACTGGATACTTGTGTTACTAAACTGATATGATGGCTCCGGGATCGCTTTCTTGCAGGGAGTCGAGGAAGGATCTCTGGACGTTGCTAATATATACTTGTTACTATATTATATGTTACACTACTCTCTTCTGATGCTGCAAGATGCTAGTCTTCGATAGGCTAGGCCTTTCCCCTCTACTCTGGCATTCTGCAGTTTAGTCCACAGATACAGCCACTTCCCTTTGATACCGATGCATACTTAGCATAGATCTGATGTAAGTCTTGCGAGTACTTTGGATGAGTACTCACGGTTGGTTTGCTACATTTTTCTCCCCTACCCAGATACCGCGATCAGATGACGGAGCCCCGGAGCCAGCTGACCCCATCGACGACTACTACTACCACACCGACGGTGCTTACTACTACGTGGAGACCGACGACCAGGAGTAGTTCGGAGGCTCCCAGGCAGGAGTCCTGCGCCTTTTCGATCTAGTTGTCGTTGTTTTGCTCAGCCTTCTTAAGGCAAACTTGTTTAGTTAAGTCTGTACTCAGATATTGTTATTTTCACTGACTCTTGTGTAACTCGAGCTTATGTATTCGAGCGCTCGAGGCCCCTGGCTTGTAATATAAAGCTTTTTTTTTTTGTCTAGAGTTGTGTTGTGATATCTTCCCGTGAGTCCCTGGGCTTGATCGTGCGCATTTGCGTGTATGATTAGTGCACGATTGAGTCGGGGGCGTCACAACTCTCCTACCAAAGAGACCTGGGTTTGACCCTAGCGACGCCCCTTTTTCTTTTTCACTTCTCTTTTTGGTGCAAATTCAAATGCTTTTTAAAATATTCATATCTTTCAAACCCTAACTCCAAATCTAACATGTTATATATGAAAATCCCTCAGAAAAATGTGTAGATTTCAAATATGCTATTATCTTGCATGTTAATCATTTCTAGAATTAAGATTACGGTGCAACATTAATTAATATTTTCTCTATATGGGGTATTTTAGAAAATCCTATTACATATGTTTTCTACCCCATTTAACTTGAGTAGATATGATATTTAACCATTACATTTTTGCGCAACACCTCTTATCATGTTATTTGTTTTGTGAAGATTTTAAGGGATTTGGTGGTATCGCCCGGTGTGTGTATAAGGGGGGGTGATTTTTTCGCCCGTTGCAACGCACGGACATGTTTGTTTTTTTAAAAAAAAACTTGCATTTCATTAAAATCAACCAGCACTCCAGTTTGTTGGGATTTTCCTGTGAAATTAAGTTTTAGTTTCATCATGTTCCAGGAATTGTATGCATATGAAACAATGTTTCATCAAGTTTTAGATGAGGTGAACTGTCAGGTTGATTTTCCAAATTTAGATCGAACTATCCGAGACTTGATGAAACCATCTCAAACTAGGCGAAGGCTCGAGGGGTTGTGAAGAGAAGGGAAGCTACAGAATAACGATATTCTCGACTCTTGCTGACATGATATTGATGTTGCAATAAGAAATGTTATGTTAGTCAAATCCACCAAGGTAGAATATACGAATTGCTACGTAACAGTGAGAGAACAAGGTGCAAGATGCAACGCTGAAGCCTTTAGGTCTCAGTCATATCCATGGCCATGTAAATTCCAGCTCAAAGAAAACGTTATCAAGCTTCCGCATGGTCCAACCTTGAAATTTTCGGTGCAATATTCATGGCCCAGATGAACTCTACCAGACCCAGCCCCCCCTACTCTCCTCCTCCCTCGCCGCCGCCCGAGGGCGCAGCCGGGCGAAGCCCGGTCGTCACCGGTGGCGGCGAGGTTCTTTCGTCTCCTCGCGCGGTGGCTTCGGCGCGGGATGCGGCGGCCGGTCGAGGACGCGGCGCTTGGCGGTGGGCGCGGCGGTTCGTCGACGCTGAGGTGCGGCGGCGGTGCGGGCAGGCGGCGTGACAGGCGGCGGCGCCCAGATCCGGTCGGCACGAGGCGCGGGTCGTGGGCGCACTTGGCTGCGGGCGGCCGCCCGCTGCCGTGGCTCTGCTGGTGTGGGGTGGCGGCGCTACAGTGCTGGTGCTGCAGGGCAGCGGGTGGTGACGACGCGGCGGCTTCGGGCGGCACGTCCGGATCCGCCCCTGTCGCTGCGGGCTATGGTGAGGGGGCGGCGCGGCAGCGGTGGAGGTGGGCGGCCCTCGTCTAGTCGGGCCCTTGCGGCTGGACGGCGGCGCTCGGCGCGGGAGGGCCTCCCTGGTGAGCTACCTTGGCTGCTGCGGCAGGTCGATTTGGTTTCCCTCGTCGGCAGACGCGCGATTGCGGATGGCCTCGTGGAGATATGTGTCAACTACCATGGTGGGGTGACGCGGGGGTGCTCGCGGGGGAGCTTGGTAGGAGGGATGGGTGGCCTCGATGCGGTCGCGCCACCTGTCGCCGGCACAGTTTGCCGGTCCGGATGCGTCCGCTTCTCCTCCTCCCCCTTTCCTCGTGTTCGGTGGGCAGCTCGGTTGGAGGGATGGGTGGCCTCGATGCGGTCGCGTCACCTGTCGCCGGCACGGCGTGTGCTGGTCCGGATTCGTCCGCTCCCCTTTCTCCCCCGTTCCTCGGCCGCGGGCGGGTTGGCGTAGGTCTCCCAGCGGAGCGTCTGTGGGTGGATCTGTCGGTCGAGGGCCGTCGGTTGGTCCAAAGCCGGGGCCTTTGTGTAGGTCTCGGGGTTGTCTGGTTGCAGGGCGGCGGCTCTGGCGGCGGGAGGCGTGGCGTTTGTGGGCGGAGCATGCGTCTCAGGTGCGGGCGGGCAACCATGGCCTCGCGGGTGGCGTGGTTGCGGGTAGTTGACGGAGTTAGGGTGCGACGGTGGGATGTGGGCGCCGGGTACACCACTTGCCCAGTCCTTTGACTGGCCGACGGTGGCAGCGGCCATTGGCGCCGTACCCTTCCTGAAGGCTCCGTCGCGGCGTTCCCATTCTTGTCGCCTTGCTCCGGGTGAAAACCTGATCTTCGCGGATCGGGCGGTGGCGGCTATCCATGGTCGTACCCTTCTTGGAGGCACCGCTTTGGAGGCCTGGCTTCGTTGTTGTCCGGTTCACCTTTCTATTGTGTTGTCGGTAGGGTGGTGTGTCCGTGCCCGGCACCTTTGTATCTTGCCTTGGGTGTGTGCGTTGTGTGCGTTGTTCGGTCTATCGGATGTAATCGGTGATGGTTGCTTTATAATATAAAGCGGGGGGGGAAACCCTTTTTGGGTAATTTATTTTTTAAAGTCATGAATATTTTTAAAATTTGTGAACATTTTTAAAATTCATGAATATTTTAAAATTAAATAATATTTTAAAATTCATGAATATTTTAAAATCAATTATGAAGTTTCTAAATCCATGAATTTTTTGAAGCTATTATTTTTTTCAAAAAATATGTGAACTATTTTCTAAGCACACGAACCTTTTTTCTATAGCGAGGGGACGCTGGGTTTTTTTAGCGTAAGAAGCTGATTTTTTTTTTTTAGTGACAGCGGCCAGTCGCTTTTTTGTTTTGAGAGAAGAGAGCGCCGGTTGCTTTTTTTTTTTTTTTTTTTTTTTTTGAGAACCACCCGGTCGGTTTTTGTTTTCTTGATAGAAGGGAGCGGCCGGTCGCTGGACTGTACGAGCGGGGCACACTACTTGGGTCGGCCCACTGTGCAATATGGTGACTATTCTTCACTCAAAGCGAAGAATAGGAACACCCCCAAAATGATTGCACCTGCGCGGTCAGTCTATCAAAATATGGCGTAACAACGCTGCTGCTGAACCGGAGACGAAATCATTTTTCTTCCTTCCGGTCTGCATATATTTAGGCTGCCCGTAATGTGAGTATCATAGGTAGTATCATGCATGCCAACTAGGCAATTTTGATGAGGTGGCATAAAATTAAATAAAGAAAGAGAAGGTTGAGTATCATATTATGATACCGTGTCATATTAAATGATGTGCTACTATGTGTCATGCATGGCAATAAATGAGCTCATCTATGATACTAACATATGATACTATGCACTACGAATGTAGTATCATACACTAGTATCATGTGCATGATACTAGTATATGATACTCCCCCACTATGACCAGCCTTAGTACGTACGCTGCGTGCTGATAAGCTTTATTCCCAACTTCTTCTTTACGAATCGAAGGACCTACAGGGAAAGCATGCATGCCTCGGTAGTAGGTAAAAGACGACGTTAGCTCCACATGCAAGCAAAGCATATGATTCATTCATTCATTAGGACCAAGCTGCTTTCTACTTTAGGCAACAAGAGGAATAAAGCAACATACATATGCCCAAGCCAATAGCAAAAGCAAACATATGCCCAGGCACTGCATACAAACAAAGTCATTATTCCAAGATCAACACCTCCTCTGCACTTGCACCTGGTTGGTTACCCACGAGATTATCCTTGTTTCCACCAGCTGGATGTTGGGCTGCTAATAAACCAGGTATGTATGACAAACAGCATCTCCTTTGCTTCCATCTCCATCTTCTGTCAAGATCTCCGTTTCGAAAAAAATATTCTGTCAAGATGGGTGAGAAAATTAACATGCATGTTGGCCGTTCATTTCAGTGTCAGAGAACTGACATAAGGTGCTGCCAGGAGTGGAGTTGTTTGTCTTACTGATGATCATGGGTTAGCCAGCATCGCTGCTATAGCTGTTCCTGTTCAGGCTTGCTTCCCAAGAAGAGAAGGTAGTTCATGTCCTCCTTAATTACATTCCTATTTCAGAGAGTACATTCTTGTCCTTAGGCATTTTGTTTGCCCATGCATATATTTCCATGAGGAGCTCTGAAACTGTCTTTTTCTTAAATGATTTGTTGTATGCAAGGATACTTGTATGGGTCCCACTATCAGTTTGGATACTTATATTGTACGAAAATAGTCATCTAGGAGCAGAAAAAAAACACCTTGAATTGCATTGTATGTCCACATATATAATATGAGTTATGATTGGCTATGGTGATAATTTTCTGAGGTTTTTTGTGCTAGTACATGGCTACCTGGGTGTTTCATATTGGCTAGTCTCCTGGAAATTCCACCTGGTTTTGCTGGTCACCGAGGTACAGAAAACATATGGTTGGCTTAAATCATCATCATACTTTCTTTCAGTGGAAGTGTGCGATCGAAAAAAAAAAAACAAATCATATGTCAGAGGACTGACTTGTATGGTTTTGACCAGGGGATTCTTGGACTTACTGCTAATCATGGGTTAGACTTGCTACGTCCCCGCTGGTAGCTGGTCTTATCCCAAGAGAAGGTACTTGTTATTTCCGAGAGCGCCTTCTTGTTCTTACGAATTTTATTGGCCCTCGCTTTCTGCACTTATCTTTGCTATTGTCTTCTGTCCAAAGATTCGTGTATGTCAGAACCAAGGTGTATTAACGATATAGTATATCTTGTTGTGCAGGATCTGATCGAGGTGTTATCTTAAGCTGGTATACCAAGGATTAGGCTCGCTGTCGTTGTGTTTGGTGTATGTCCGGTCTTCAAGGAAGTGACTCGCCATGAAATTTGTGGTAAGACACACTGTCCTCTTATCTTACATGCAGCACCATTTAGGGTCTAATCTAAATTTGAAAGCAACCTTATTTACTAGGTTAGGGGCGCAACTTGCCACGCACCACCTGCCTTTCACATGTTTAGACTGTGGGAAAACATTTTTTGGGATGAGGTGAAAAACAAAGCACAACAAATGACTGTAAATATCTCCATCAGTCAGTCTAAATAAAGGCCGTAGGCGAATAATAATCAGCAGTTCGGATGTAGAGGAAATAGGGAAAAATATTGCGCATGATAGTTACGGCTTTGTTTGATCACACAACGAAAAAAAAGTTGGTATTGCTCGTACAAAGGTTACAAACACCACGGAAAAAGCATCTAGGAGAAGGATGCTAGCTATAAACACAGACCTGAGTGATCAGATACTAATTAAATAGAATGTCAGGTGTATTCTTGATTTTTCATCTGATGTGAAAATTATCTCATACCAAAAGCAAATTAAAAAGTAAAGTATTCTATGCAATTAAGAGACGGTACAACTAATGTTTATTAGCCCTAGTTCCCTATTTCCTATTTTCTCCATAACTATTTCATGGTTTAATGATCTTAAGCACAAGGAAGTACACCTTTCAAAAAACTATTAACTCAATGGCACCGCCAGAAGGACCAAGTAAATAAATTCAACGATTAGCTGAACACATGTAGCTGAACTTTAGTATATACAGGTAACTACCTCGTTGTCAACGATGGCAATATTGGAAAGATCATTGAGTGCTATTGACTCTAGAGTGTAGAGTGATAGCTGCAGTCTTCCCATTTGAGTCAGGCAAGTCTTCACTAATACAAAATCTAGAATAATGTTGCAAGATATGAAGAAATGGAAGATAAAAAGGTAGAAAATATCACTTGTAACCAGAGCAGCAAACTTGTAAAAGAACATGGCACCATATCTATATTATTCATAGGTTTACTGACAACCAATACATTAGATATGCCAATTATTTTTAAGGTAACTCTGCTAGAAGCCTTCCACCAAAGCTTTGGTGTTCAAAAAAAAAAAAATCAAAACAGTGTGAGGTCCCACTAAAAAAAGGAGTAGAAGTATAAGCAATACTTGTCCATGGGATTAGCGTGGCATAATTGATTTGCCATATTCAGAAAGGACATGATAGCATAGAGACAAGTGGAGAATTGCCCGAACCTATTAGGGTAATTTAAACATAGAGTGGTGGCCTATCTGGGAAGGATGTGTAAAATAAATTGAAAAGTAGGCAAGGAATTTTTTTGGGTTTTAGGAGTTTGAAGAGGCAACAACAACATAAATCGTCTGGAAACACCATTGGAAAACTGAGAGATGTAAGGTTTTCTCTCATTCTGAAATACTGCCATGAGTTGTAAAATCGATGGATTAAGCCGCTTTGATATGATATGACGGGACCTTATGCTCCTTTATAGCGGATTAGAAACCATATATTATCATAGACATTCCTTTTTTATTACTCCCACGATGAGGAGCATCAATGAAATTAAAGAGACCTTTCCCTACTAACAAAGCAGGTTCAGTAATGAATGCCTAAAATAATTAAAATGCATAAGACAGTTTCAGTGGACCACTCTAAAATAGAGTATATTTTTATTCCCATGGCAACATGCTATGAACATATGTATAATTTTTGAGGCATTTACAGAAAGATATTATAGCAGTATGTAAGCCACCAGAAGCCATTAGAAATGAGTACAAATAAGCATATCAAACAAATAATGGTAATGACGTAACATGTCATTCTATGCTAGATCTGATTCATCACCAATTAACCAGACATCACATTGATTTTTCCCACAAAGGAAATGAAGCATAATAGGGGTGCTGAAACCTCCTCTTCAGGACCTGAAACAAAGAATTCACAAAAGGAGGAATAATGAATATCGGAAATGGACATTCTTCGAGGAGCAAGGAGGAAGTGATGGATTATTCTATCGCATCACTATCAAATGGTTGAAGATAAGGACTATTCAAAACTGGAACTCACTTTCAAAATAAATAAGAGAGAAACAAATGCACTCCTCATATACTAAAACAGGTTCAATAAATTAACTGCGGATAGGCAGTGGCCACTAATGTAGAAACCTAATGGGTGAGTAAATTAGCCAAGCACCGGGCATTTATAAAATTCGGTAAAAAAAAACAGAGCATACACAATTTAGAACTAAATAGCATGATCTGACATAGATATATGATTCTCCAAGCAAATGAAATTGAGAGACAATGTGAACCATGTACTTGAGTGTCCGTAGGGTAACCAATCAGGAAGAAATTATTAGGGTCGAGCATATGAAAAGAACAGATAGAGTTAAATTAAACAAGGGTCCGTTTAAGACTCATGTAGATGAGACTTTGTTATGTCACATCTAAATAATGTCATCAATCAGATTGTGGTCCATGTGCCGCCAATCCTTGTTGCAGTCGGGGGTTGCCGAGTAGGCCGCTTTCCACCGCGCGCGCGTGTGCCCAACTAAGCTATGTTACGCACGCACATGAGCCATGTCTTTTTAAGAATGTGGGCCACGGTTCTTTGCACACGCAGACGCAGACGCACTGTACGACAACGTGCATGCGATGGCCGAAACCCAGCACCGCACTGCACAAGCTGATACGTGGCTAGCCTGTCTATTTGTGCCTGCCTACCTGCCGGCCCTGATTTTGGTGTGGACGCGACGGACGAGACTCGCCGTGCCATCGTGTCTCACACAGCTGAACTGAGGTCGCTTCATTGGCTCACGTGTATTGCCGCGAAAAGGTGCCATCCATATTGCCATCTCTCCTTCGGTCCTCCTTCCATACATTAGCTGGCATGAGTTCCAAATCCAAATGCTATTGCGCTCCAACTGCCCACGGTACAAGACTTCCACAATCCCCGGCCCGCACTCCACCACCCCAGTTGCAGTCGGGTGTGCAGTTGCAGTCGAGGGCAACACATGCAGTTGCATGTCTAGTGATGGACATGTAACTGCCCACCCCTCAACAAAATGCCACTTCCTCAACCCCCTGCACCCAAACAACCCCAGTTGCAGTCGCGTTGAGGGCGTGCAGTTGCAGTCGGGGCCAACTCTTGCAGTTGCGTGTCTAGTGGCAAGTTGCGTTTCGGGAGTGGACATACAACTGGGTCGAGCAAGTTGCGTATCGAGTGTGGACATGCAACTGGGTCGGGGGTCGGGTAAGTTGACATGCAACGGGATCAGACGAGTTGTGTGTCAAAAGGTGGACATGCAACTGGGTCAGGTTCGGGCAAGTTGCGTTTCGGGAGCGGATATACAACTGGGTCAAGTAAGTTGCGTATCGAGTGTGGACATGCAACTGGGTCGGGGGTCGGGTAAGTTGACATGCAACGGGATCGAACAAGTTGCGTGTCAAAACGTGGACATGCAACTGGGTCACGGAGGGCCAAGTTGCGTTTCGGGAGTGGACATACAACTGGGCCGGGTGAATTGCGTGTCGAAGGTGGACTACAACTAGGTCGGAGTCAAGCAAGTTGCGTATCTAAGGTGGACATGCAACTGGGTTCGAATCGGACAAATTGCATGTCTAGGGTGGGCATCCATCCAGGATCCTAACTTTGGATGGTGTGTGCACGCCTTGCGTAAAGAAAAGGAAAACAAAAGGAAAAAAAAAATGGGAATGGAGGAGACGATGAGACAAAGCCCTCACGGTACGGATCCTTTAATGCATCTGTTTTTGCGCCCTCATGTGTTCCTCACCGCTCTCCTCTAAGGGCATCTCCAACGGCAACCCGCAAAAAACCTTCCCTATCCATCCGCGGATAGGGGGGGACCAGTCCGCGGACACGGATGCGGGAGGCAGCCATCCAACGCTAGCTGCATACATTTTCACAACAACTCAAACCAACCAGACGAAATTCGTTCAAACAAGTCCGGATTTCATATAAACACGGCCTGATTTCATATAAACACACCGGATTTCGTATAAACATGACGGATTTTATTATATTTACATCAAAGCGGTGCCAGTCCGGCTCTAGAGATATAATTAATACCTAATCTGAATGATCGTCGGCGCCCGTTCCCCGTGTCCGGCCATGAACCAAGAGAACGGAAGCTTCGCCTTTTACAGCTCCGCCTCGGCGCTCTCCAGCTCCGCCTCCGTGACCTTCGCCTCCGGAGCCCCGGGAACTGAAGCTGTCTGCCTCCACGTCGCCGCCAAGCAACTAATCGGCCGAAGATGTTGAGCCCACCAAGCTTGGCGTCGACGGGAGGGGAGGAGCGGTGGCCTTCCTGGGACACGAGCAGCGGCGATCTACCGTGCACTACTCTTCCTCGCTGCCGGCGGCGCCCGCCGACGTGCCGGCTTCTTCGTGGTCGTGCCGACTTGCCGATGTCCTCCTCGTCGGTGTCGACGAACAACGCCTCGCCCGCGTCGTCGTCGCACTCCTTGCCGGCGGCCGCCACCTCCGCCACCCGCTGCCCGTACCGCCAGCGGACGAGGCGGATCTCGCGGACGGACCGGTAGGACTCGAGGAGGGTGCCGCGGAGGAAGAGGAGGGTGGCGCTGGCTCGTCGTCGGAGGCGTCCTCCATTTGCACGTCCTGTGGCTGCCTGCCGGCCTGCGAGTCGGCAGCAATGGTGGCCATGGCCTTCTTCTGCTCCGACGTATGCCCGTCCCAGAGAGCTTTGGCAGCGGAGGGATCCATGGCGGGGAGTGGTGTGGAGAGGGATGACTGTGGCTATGGTCGGGGCACCGGGGCAGCGGTTTATATAGCACCGGTGGGCGGCTGACGGACAGACGGGTGGCACCGGAGGAGACGCCTCGGCAACCACGTGCCATCAATGTGGGCGGCAGACGGACGGACGGGCGGCCGTCGTGTCGTTTGAACGCGCTGCAGTCGCCTGCACCGGGAAGCGGCGCGGGCGGCGCTCTCTCGGTCGGCGCGCCGCTTCAATGCCGGCGCCAGTGAGCGATCGCGTCCGCTCTGGGCGGGCATGAATGCGGGCGCTGACGCTCTGGAGCGGCGCTGACCAAAAATGCGAGGGAGGGGTGAGGGTTTTTTTGTGGGCCAGGGTGGTCAGAAACGGGCTTGGGATCGGTCCGGACTCTCGCAAATCTCCTCCACTTTTGTCTCCGGTTTGCGGGAGAAATCACGTCTGGACCGCCCTACGGACCGATACAGGCCCGAATTGGATGGCTTCCGTGGTCCGGTCAGTGCGGTCCGGACCGTTGCGGGAGGTTTGCGGGTCAGCGTTGGAGATGCCCTAACTTCACAGTCAAACTCAAACAACAAAACACAGACAAAAAGCTACAGCCCATTATATGAATCAGAACGGAAAAAGGGCCGAAGACTCAAACCACAAAACAGCCCAAGAAAAAACGCCTCGCTACTTCGTTAGCTACAAACGAAACACGACAACAATCATGTGACCCCGGCACAGAAACGCGAATCTTGGCACGTAACATCGGACGGTGAAGGACTTAGATGTGATGAGAATTATCAAATCCGATTAAACAAAAGAAATGCATCATCTACAATGAACTGAGAGGGAGAGGGAGGGGGGTTGATAGAAAAGGAACGCGGGAGGCAGGGGTTGAGGCTACCAGCAAAGAAAGGACGATGTTGAAGATGCCGTGGCAAGCATCTCGGCGGCCTACGGTCGATCTGCGCTGAGGACAATGGCGACGGTACCGCTCCTCCTGTGCGGGCAGCCCACTTGTGCCGCTTCCGTGGGGGTGGAGGAGGTGGAGCCCGTCCGGGCGCCGTTGAAGAGCAGGGGAGCCCGGGGCAGGTGGAGCTGGCGGCGCGGACGAGGGATGAGGGCTACCACGGGGAGAGGACGGGGTGGCGGCTGGGAAAGTAAATTCACAATCAAATTATCCAATTGCACAATCAAATCCTAGAAGAGAAAAAATCCAGCAACAGCCAAGAGAAGTTCGCTGCTGAAGAAAGTAAATAACAAAAAATGAATCAAATTATTTTTGAAAAGGAAAACAACTCGCCCTAAAGAGCCACCCTGTCGGCCCTGCTCAACTCGCCCGAAAACAACTCGCTCGAGGGCCGGAGAGAACAGCACTGACGGCGAAAAGAGAATCAGCACTGACGCCGAGCCTCCGGTCGGTTTTTACTCTGTACACGAGCTGCCATTCTCTTCCTGTGCCTTCCTCTGAGCAATTTATTATCATTGTTCTATGTGCGTTGCCGATTTGATATTTTCTGTCAACAACACGTGTACCTACCATGTACATGAACCCACCAAATACGAATAGAGTGGTGGTTGCATATGCTTCTGAATCCTACATCTATTATCTATTTATTATATTATTAAAACAAGAGCAAAAGAAGCCACATGGTGCATCCACACAGGTTAAAATATCTAGGCCATTAATCTTTGATTTTAACGGCTAGGATTAAAAAAATAAACGTTACATACAATTGTGGTATGACACGTACACAATCAACCGTAGGGCACTATGGTACGAGACGGACAGAATCAACAATAAGTTTTTGTCTTCCTTTTGACAGCAATCAACAATAGTTACGTACATAAAGTTTGTATGAGCCTAATACCTTTAGAGGGACTGCATGCATGTCCCAATCGGACACACAATATTCCGAGACAGATAAATCACCAGATTAAACTGTGCAGGAGCCGTCTCCGTCAAAATGAAAAAAGCAAAACAGCATACGAGCCGTCAAGCCTAGCATCTATACCAAGGTTTCCGCTAACAAAATAACCTATACCAAGGATTGTAATATAATGCGCAAGCCCCGATCGGAAAGCAAAAGGGAAGTGAAAACATTTGCAGTCTTTGGGTATTAATCACCAGCTTAAACTGTGTAGGAGTCAACTCCGTAAAAAAAAAATGCCTACGAGCAGTGAACCTAAAACCTATACCAAGGACTGTAATATAATGCATGCATGTCCCGTTCAGATACCATAACGGAAATAAAACCAACTGCATTCGTAGGCTATTTATAATGCGTGAACACCTTCCCTCAAAAGAAGGTAATGCGTGAGACATCTAATCGCTCCTTTTTGTGTGTGCATAATTTGAGATATCTAGCAGCTGCAACTGCCATTAACCAAGATTGGAAATTGAGTCATGCAATGGCGTATTTTTCTTTGTGGTTTGTCCTGCTAGATTGGCCCAATAGATATATGTATTCTTTTGTGAATTCATTCAGGTGTAATAGAACTAAATTTAACATATTAAAAAAAGAATTAAATGTAAAATATTTTAGGGTTTAATGTAAAAAAGGACTGAGTCAAACAATTGTTCTATGGTTTCGGGGTAAAAAATTAATGTAGAAGGATTGATTCACTAAGGTATAAGATAAAGTTCTTAAAATACCCTAATTTTCCACGCTCACCCACATACGAATGTCGGCGGTCTTTCAGAACTATACTCTTTTATATATGTTATATGTATGCAAATTGACTATATATATACTAATTTATAAAAAGTATAGATGTGCACGTACATAGACACACATCATACAATAATGCAAAAGCAAGATCGAACACTATAGGTGCCAAGCGAATACACAAAATTAAAATGGGTAAAAGCTAATTAAGATCGCGATTGAAGGAGGCAAATATAGAATGAAAAAAAAATAGTTTAGAAACATGAAATTTAACATAGACGCACGAAGTACGGATACCACCACATGCGCAAAAACACGCATAGCTTTCTAATGACTGGAATCATGGAGCTTCATGATAGACATGACAGAACTCTCATTAGGCAGGGAAAAAGTATAAATTATATATTCACATGAAATTTAACATAAAACAAAAACAAAAAAGAAAATTAGCAATTTTATTTCCATGTGCTTCAGAAACAAGTACATAAATAGCTACAACTCAAAATATATTTTATATAAAATCAAGCAATTAGACTTTAATCCTCTCCTCCGATCCACCCAAATAAGCTGGGATCACAAATGTGTTGATAATTAATATGAAAGCGAACTGTAGATATGCAAGTAAAATCCAATCCACAACATAATTTGGCCCATGGATGGCAACGTTGTTGTGAAGGTCATGAAATAGAGGAATCATTGCTGAAGGCATAGAGGGGGATTCATAAGTACCTTCTATGTATGGGTAAGAGAAATAGGGGGAAATGCGATCACAAACCTAAAGAGAAGCAATGATGGGTGTAATTAAGGTTTTACAAAAAAATAGTTGTAAGCAGTAAATCATGTCAAGTATATAAGGAGACATTCTGTTTGTGCTTAGAAATATAAGCCAATGCAAAATATCAGCCATACGATTATGATAAATAATATACGGTGACAAAAAGATGGGGGTGGGAAGGAGGGATAGAGTATTTATTTTTCACTCAAATCCAATTACAATGACATAAGCTTTCTTGGAATTGCCCCAAACACCATGAGTATATATTCAATGAGAAGTCGGATGGATAAAAACATAAGCTAACCTCGAGTATGAGCTTTCACTTTATCGTTTGATCCTTAGTAAAAGATTCTCTAAATTTATTAGCGGAAAGATAGACATCAAAAGACAAAGATGAGTGGTAGAGGAAAAGCACTAAATTAGTCCAAAAATCCATGAGTTACACCGTAAGCCGGTCTTCTGTTGATGGTCTTATAATAACATAATACAATTAGTACAGGGACATGTTTACCAAACTGTAGTTATGTTTCCACAAAGCATATATGTTAGTCATATTTTGAGTGATAGTTGACTGAATATCCTATAGAGAAACACAAATCAATATAAAAATATGTGCTAAATCTAGCCGCGCAAATGCGCGGGTCACACTGCTAGTTTTACATATGACTTGTTCCAAAGTCAACCAAACTGAACCCCATCCACTTGCTGCAGGATTTCTCGAGCCGCACCATTCGATACGCCACAGATTTTATACTCCGTGATTATTTGAGCAATGCCTCCGATCGAACTTATTATGAGGGTGGGCAAAACATTTACTTTGATGGCTGGCATGGACTGGGTGCGTCTGCCGTCCTTGCCGCCATAGCTGAATCAGTCAGATCCCATGAACACAAGTTTGACATAGTTATACTTGTGGACTGCTCGGTGTGGGAAAGCAGGAGAGCAATGCAGAGGAGAATCGTAGAGGAGCTAAAGCTGACCAGATCCGCAATGGACTTGATTCATAAGCAGGATGAGGAGGATGATTTCAATGGGGTGGATAAAAGCTCCAGAGCAGAGATACCGTACGTTGGAGAGCTCATCTATAATATGACAAGGGGTCATACATTGTTGGTGATTTTTCAGAATGGGAGTGATCACGAGATTGATTTAGCTAGATTTGGTCTCCCCATATTTGATTCTGGAAACAAAGTATTGTGGACGTTCCGGGGCAGGTTTCGACTTGATCCTGCAATCAATCACAAAGTGAAAAGTGCTCATATTTATATTTGTGCTGATCACATGATTGAACGTCTTACCAACAGTGAGATATTAAAATTAGTGCACGAGGAGGCTTCCCAAGTTCAACATGATATCAACCCAGCTTTAATTACAGATTGTTGGTTCTATATGAGCCTCTTGCATTTTGACCATGACAACCTCATTGACTATGATGAGCATGCCCATGCTTCTAACTATTGGGTGTGTGATGGGATAATACCAGGAGGAGATAGTGCGTGGGAGACTGGTCAAAGACTTCAAGAAGCAATACGATTGGAATATCTTCCCACAAAACAAGAAAATTTCTGGTCTCCTTTGAAACTCGTAGGAGAGAAGAAGAAGAGTGTTTGGATTTCAGTCACATCTAAGAATGTAAAGAACCAAGATATCCAGACCGTGCTTGAGGAGACAACATCATATTTCTTGACATTGGAAAAATCCGATCATCTGACTGCATTGCCAAAGCATTTGTTTCATCAATCCAGCAAACTTCGTGTGTTGAGACTCTCTTGCTGCACCTTTAGCTTTGCATCACCGCCTTTCATCTGTTGCCGCAACCTAAAATTTATTTTGTTGGAAAGTTGTAGAGATGAAGATGTTGAGTTCATTGGTGACACAGACAAGAAGCAAGTGATTGCATGGGAATTCCTAAAGAGCCTGTGGGTGTTGGACATTCGTGATACCAACTGGGACTGGATCTTATCCCCATCCAAGATGGTGCTGATGACTGAACTGAGGGAGCTAAATCTAAAGGCAGCGGGAGCCAGCCGTTGTGTCTGGGACATGGCTAAGCTAGACTTGACATGGTTGTGTAATCTTCATAGATTTAGAGTGATCGATTCATCTACTTTCTTCACAGCACTGGTACAGGACTCATTCATGGGCATGCAAAAGCTGGAGCTTCTTGACTTATCTGGAAATACTGACATGGATGTTTTACCAAACATTTCAGCAGCTTGTAGACTGAGGGTGCTTATTGTTGATGGTTGTGCTGGGTTGCAGCAAGTGGAGACTAGTGCCCTCCCCAAATCATTGGAGTCCTTCAGTTTTGATGGATTTGGCCGAGCATCCAGGTGGAAGAATTCACTACATATGCCAGACAAGCAAGTGCGTCCCAGTGTTCATGCCAATCAAGAGCCTCCAAAAGTTTCTAAAATCTCTCTTGAAGGATGTGAACAGCTAAAGAATATATTCATGCGTGGATTGTCAAACCTCAAGGAACTAAACCTCTCTGAGACAGCAATCAAAGCACTCGACCTCGAAGCAATGCAAGTTCTGCAAATTGAGTGCCTCTTTCTATTGGGTTGTCGGAACCTTCTCAGACTCAAGTGGAGTGATGCAGGACATCCATGTTTGAAGCTATTATGCATAGATTCCCAAGGACCGGGAGAGAGAGGACCAGTTGGTGATTGCTGGCAATATTATTCATGCTCCCAGATCCAACAAGAGGCATCTCAGCAACTGGTACATATTGTTATCACGGATGCAAAGTTCCTTCGGGCATTCAAGAGTGGTGATTCTTTAGGTATTCTTGGTATTCCTATCACAAAAAATATATTTGGTATTACTGAATCCAACCAACATTTCCACATACATCTTGCTTCTAGTGTTGGCCGGAGGAAAGTTATTGGAAACAATGAGGAAAGAGTAGCTATTTCAAGTACTGCAGGATACCCCTACCTGGATGTACTTAACAAGGTCATTGAAAAGGATAATGGCGAAGCTTGCACTGATCATCTACCTTTGGGGCGTCACATCGAAATTGCCAAAGGAGGCTGCAATTTGGAAAGTGAATGGGAGATAAAAAGAAGAATGAGACACTTGATGGAAAAAGTTGAATCCTTTCACATGCATGACCACCCCTCTGTCACTACCGGGAACCTAGCAGAAACCTACGGACGCCAATTCATAAATATCAGGTGGTGTTGCATCCAGAGGTGCCCCAAGTTGCACACTGTCTTCCTTGTGGACCGATTTCCAATGGTAACATTCTCATTTAAGAATATTGAGACCCTTTGTGCGTCTCACCTCCTAGCAGTCCAGTGCATTTGGAGTAGAAAACTCAGGTTTTCTCAATTTAAGAGAGCACCATTTCGTGCCTTTCAAAATCTACGGTATATACACCTGCACTCCTGCCCTAGGCTCAAATTTGTACTCCCCTGGTCTTTTCACACCTTGGCTAGCTTGGAAACCATCCACATCACATACTGTGGTGAGCTCAGACAGATTTTTCCGAAGGGGGAACCCTACAAAGGCAAACTTGCTAGCATCATTGAATTCCCGAGCCTCAAGCACGTCCATCTCCACGAGCTCCCCATGTTGCACTATATATGTGAAATCGATATGTTGGCCCCTGCATTGGAGACCATCAATGTCAGAGGATGTTGGAGTCTCATGAAGCTACCAGCCATCAACTCTGGTCATGCACCTTATAAGCCGTTGGCGGTGGTGGATTGCGAGAAGGACTGGTGGGACAGGTTGAAGTGGGATGGGTTGGAGGCCAGCCGCCCCCTCTTTAGCCCACGGCACCCGCGCTACTACAAGAAGGCCATGCCAAGAGTATCAGTTCTCAGGTTTGTGCATCTTAATTTCCACCGC
Organism: Elymus sibiricus; assembly: GCA_039707655.1. Classification (NCBI taxonomy): domain Eukaryota; kingdom Viridiplantae; phylum Streptophyta; class Magnoliopsida; order Poales; family Poaceae; genus Elymus; species Elymus sibiricus. The sequence goes on from CM077676.1 coordinate 75,289,075, forward strand.
TGAATTTTTCTCGGTTGCACCCTGAATCCGTGCATCTTTTTGTTAATTATAACTCAAGTGTGTATTTATGTGCATCACTACTATGGAAAAGACTCATCATTTTTTTTTGTTTGCCTAGGTAATCCGGAGGATACAGGTTCACTACATTGATGGATCAGTATGGTGCTGCTGGCTAGCAGATATGCATGGGTGTAGTCATATTTGTGTGGTTTGAGAAGTGCCGCTTGATTACCCGAGTCTTGTGCTGAGTGTACGTCAGTGCATATATAGCGCAGAAATATAACTAGTGTTTGGTTTGTACGTTTGGTGTGTGTGCGAGCTTGTTGTGCAAGTATATGTTTGAGTTTGGTGTGAGCCTGAAATAAGGAGGTCTGATTGTGTTGTGCACATGTACAAGAAGAAACTGACGGTGTGTTGTTTGTGAGGGACAAGGCTTTGTACCATTGTATGTACGGATATGCACTTTGAACACCTTAATCGACACTGTTTTGTGTGATTTTTATGGATGGATGCTGCTCACAGCATGGGCATTGAGCGTGTAGGTGTAATGACCCGCAGTTAGGTGTGTTGACCACATGGATCCTCTCCACTCCTTGTGCGTGAAGAGCAGATAAGTGAGAAGCAGAGACGAAAAGCAGAGTATCTGTCTGGCCGAGAGAAACAAGGGGATCGAATCGTAATCAACATAGTGTGTAGTATTCAGTATAGCTAGGTTCCAAACCACTTGCTTTGTGTCACGCCTGCCCAAGAACCAGGTGGAGAGGTGGGTCCAGCGGAGACGAGGAAGGAGGAACAATCGATCGAAGGGAAACCGCTGACAGCTGAGACGATGCGTGAGAGAGTGGTGTGCATGAGTGGCGTGACCAAGTGGTGTGCATGAGTTGGTGTGAGAAGTATTTTGATGTTTACTGGGTTCATTCCGATCTGTGGGTTTGCGTGGCAACATTGCACTTCACTGGTTGCAATTACACGAAGTAGGCACTAGATCGTTTAATTGGGAAGAATTGTGTGGGTCTCTCTGTCGTAAGTTCGGACGCGACCAATATTAGGCGCAGCTCCGACAGTTTGCCGCTCTCTGTCAAACGGGTTCGGTCACTGAATATATGGGTCATTTCGAGGAGATGACGCACCAAATGCTCGCGCACAATGCGGGATTTGATTCAATTTACTTTACTACCAAGTTCTTAGATGGTTTGCGTCCTGAAATTCACACTAGTGTTGTGTTACATCATCCGCAAGACTTGGATTCTGCCTTTTCCTTGGCTCTGTTGCAGGAGGAGATTGTGGAGGCGCTGCCGCACCACGGCGAGTACCAGCGTCAGGACGATGCTCCGGGACGCTCCCCACCACGCCTGTTGGCCGCCGCAGCTCCATTGTCGTGGGCCCCGCCGCCCAGGCCACAAGCTGCTGCGGAGGATCGCCGCGGCCTCGACGCAGCTCGAGGCACCGATCGCCGACAAGATCAAGGGCGCGGTGAGGATAGAGTAACAGCACTGCGCAACTATCGCGCTCTGTTTCAAATGTGGGGAGCGCTAGGGCAAGGGCACCAGTGCACCGCTACGGTTAAGCTACAGATTGTGGAGAACAACCTGAGCAAGAGCAGTTGATGTCCATATCGAAGCTAGCAACCACACGTCAGACCACACCGCGTACGGTTCATTTGTTGGGGCTCATTGGCAATCAAGAAGTGTTGATTCTGGAGGATTCTGGGAGCTCGCATAGTTTCATCAGCGAGGACATGGCAGTGAAATTTCCTTTGAAGATTTGCCCAGTGAAGCCAGTGAATGTCAAGATTGCTGATGAGGGGTGCTCTCCTGTACGGGTTATATGCCGTATGTCCTTGTGTGTGGCGTTAACCAGCCGTTGGTGTGAGGACGCTGTTCTAGATTAAATTCATGTGTTGATGTCGGAGTTGTTTACAGGGTACTAGCTCGCAATTAACACACAAGTTGAAGTCTAGTTGCGTTAATTCCAACAAAGGTGAAGCCAAGGTCTCGCTTTGCTCTGTTTCCTCTCTTCTGGAGATTTTGTAGAGCGTGGCTACCTGTTGTAATTTTGTTGTGCACGTTATTATGAAGCTGTCTGCATGTACTGTTATTGTAAAGCTGCCTGCGCGTATGGCATTCATGTTCAAAATCGAAGTCACAATTGCAGTGTGCTCTTCCTGCTCTGTTATATAGACATATATTGTTTTCTCTAAGTCAAACCATCCTGAGTTTGGCCAAGTCTACAGAAAAGAGCAAAAACACTTATGCTATCAGATTAGGTTAATTAGATCCATTATGAAATATATTCCTGTGAATGAATTGTTCATCTAGTCGATCAAACTGTATGCTGAATGAATGAATCCTGACGGTGGCATGTATGGCTGCAGGTACATACAATGGACCAGAAGCAAAATGATCGATGCATGTGTTGATGTGTACGCTAATGGAACGGTTGATTTGTTTTGCCAACATGCACAAGGTTTACTACTTTACTCGTCTAGAAATGCTAGAAAGTAGCGATCAGGCTGTGTTCTAAATCCTTCTAATTTGGTAGCATGAGTGTTGTTATTCTGGGAGGACGGAGGTCGAGCTCGTGCTCGTGCACGACCAACCGAGGTGGTTGGTCGAAAAAGGAAGACGGAGGCCGAGCTCGTGCAGGAATTCTGGGAGGACGCCGGTTTTCCGACTCCGGCGTCGCGTTTCTGGGAGAGACGATCGTCTTCGCCGCCGGAGACTGCCTCGACGCACACAGGTACGGTTTTGCTGTCTTGTAGGGAGCAGGAAGACGACGTGAATGGTGAGAGGCAGGATCAGACAAGAGCTACACCGGCGGCTGGATCAAGGACGACTACGCCGTCAGCCCGTCACGCTGGAGTAATCCTTCGTCGCCGTCTGGTCTGAGGATGTCCGGCGCTCCCCGCATGGAACATTAAGAATGTGGATGTTCTTAATGTTGGCCGGCGTTATTTTTCTGTACGGCTGCTGTTGCATGTCTTCGTGTTTCTGTTGGGCATAGTGCAACCTGGTGTTGTTCCTTTTAACTTACCCCCAAAACAGTACCAGGTAAATGTGGTAATTCCACTGAAAAAAATAACGCGCTATAGCGTCGCTAATAGCACACTATAGCGTATTGAGAATTGCCTCGCTAAATATATCGGTTACAACGTCTCGCTAATAGCACGCTATAACACGATATAGCACGCTAATAGCATATTTTGACGTCGGCGCTATTTTGCTGTAGCGCGCTATTTTTTTCCTTGGGTAATTCACAGTTCATCTTTATATGGATGAAGATTTGTAGCTTGCACGGTGACAGTTTCACCATGATGTTTCCATTATTTATCTAAAAAATTGGTGATAATTTGGCTGATTCAGATGGTGACAGTTTTCGCAGCAACACCTCTAGATGTATGCTCTCTGTTTCCATTTTGTTCCCTCTAATAAACCCGGTAAATATGCAAATTCTCAAGTCATCCATGTCTGCAGCAAGATTTGTAGCTCACAGGGTGACGTCTTTGACCGACATATTCCATTATCTGAGAAAACTGCTATAGCTTGACCAGATGGACAATCCAGATTTTTCAGTAATTTCAGTGTTCGCTTTGTGTGTTCACTAGAGATGGGATTTTAAAGTATTCAGATCTGCAAAAACAACAGAAAATGGAGAAGTGGGGTATCGATCCCCATACCGCTCTACCATCTAAACTACATCCCCTTTGATCTCTGTACAAATCCTTCTATTTTATAGGAGGCAAGCCATATCACAAAATAACCATTGTAGATTTTCATACCATATAAAAAGTTGTATTGCAAGCTAGGCCGTGCAAATGACCTGGTTGGCGACTAGTTATATGAATCCAAGGAATTTCCATGATTCCCTCTGCTGCAAAATTATGTCTCTTCTAAGAACTTTAGAATTCACTATTGATTACATCAGTTAGTTGAAGCGTAGCTGAAGATGTTTGCTTAGTATCCAGATCTGAAAAAATAAAACCAAAAAAGAAAAGGAAAATGGAGAAGTGGGGTATCGATCCCCATACCTCTCGCATGCTAAGCGAGCGCTCTACCATCTGAGATTGCTAACTGTAATTAAGAGATATAATTAATTATGTTAAGATGGCGCAGGAAAAAGAACCTCACTCTCACCACCCGTTGTCCTCCTCGTTCCGCATCCAGATTTCCGCTCGCAGGTGCCCACTGCTTTGCCGAAGTGCTCCAGAAATCTGCCCTCCAGAGACGCTGGGAGGAACACCGTCACCCTCCAAAGCAGAGTAAACCCTCTCGGATCATGGAAAATATTCTATGAGACCGGGTTTTATTCATTGGAGGTTTAGACCAATCCATGTTGATGACACGTGGCCGGCACAATCTCAACTCACAGTCAATTCCTAGCTAGCTTCCTGATACACATATTCGTCGCTTTTTTTTTCCTTTTTGAATCACGGATCCCGCTAATCTTTACTTCTTCTTTTTCTCTTATTATTAATATACCAGCGAGCAATCAGCATGCCGGACAACGGCGGCGCGACCGTGTTGGACGACCTGCCTGAGTGGCTTGTCGTCGCGGACATCCTCGTCCGGCTGCCGCGTGGTACATGAGAGGACGCCTTCAAGTCTTCTCTTTCATGACAAGAACAGGTTCTACTCCGATGAAAACGCAAAACAGAACATAATAGAGTACACATTGGTTTCAGTTCTGAGCAGGTCAAAACCATAGGATCCTAATAAGCGCCACATGTGTGGCACGAAGCAATTCCGTCCTGGCGTTTTTTGATGGCAAGTTTAGTTACCCAGGATGGCAACTTTAGTTATGAAGCATGACAACTTTCTGTTTGGATGGCAAGTTTCAGTTCTTTTTGGGTTTTTTTTATGGCAATTTTAGTTGTAAAAACGTCAGGGCGGTGTTACTTCGTGCCACACATGTGGCACTTATTATTTGGGAAACCATAAGAAAGAGAACACAAAGCCAAGACTCCGGGGAGGTCTCGTTCGCCCCGTGCCTCTCCCGCGAGAGGCCGGGCGAACCCTAGCCGCCACCTCTCCCCCTCGCCGCCACTCGGAGGCACCGCCGGGCAAAGCCCGGACGACGTAGGTGGCGGCAGGGACTCCTCTTCCTCCTCCGGTGGCGGGTCACGGCGCAGGGCGCGGTCGCTAGGCGAGGACGCCGTGCTGTGGCGTGGGGGCAGACAGATCTGCAAACTTATTATTTGGGAAACCATAAGAAAGAGAACACAAAGCCAAGACTCCGGGGAGGTCTCGTTCGCCCCGTGCCTCTCCCGCGAGAGGCCAGGCGAACCCTAGCCGCCACCTCTCCCCCTCGCCGCCACTCGGAGGCACCGCCGGGCAAAGCCCGGACGGCGTAGGTGGCGGCAGGGACTCCTCTTCCTCCTCCGGTGGCGGGTCATGGCGCACGGCGCGGTCGCTAGGCGAGGACGCCGTGCTGTGGCGTGGGGGCAGACAGATCTGCAAAAAAAAATATTTAAAATAAAAAAAATGAGATTGGAGAAGTGGCGTATCGATCCACATACCTCTCGCATGCTAAGCGAGCGCTCTACGATCTGAGCTACATCCCCTTTTTGGTCAATGTACACATCCTTCCTAAAAAATTGCATACCTGGCGCAGATGCAACGCAAGGTCCATACAAAAACAACGTTAACCAAAGCAGGTGCAAAACTGCAAATGGACACCCATTTTCACTGAAGACTGTTCAATTTGGATGAAATCGTGACAATGAGTAATTCCAACTCTCTTCTTCCCTTATTTTCGATGCAAGAATTGTTGAATTCGTCTTGTAAGCGAAATATACATTTCAGACGCCGGTGTTTGCCTCCCTTTCACAAAAGGAAAAATAATAATCCGAAAACATACATTTTACTGACCCTGCAACGTTTTCAGTATCCGTTAATGTAACAAGAGAAGCAAAATGTCGTCGTGTGAATGTGCAGAAGAACAATGTAATGTGCAAAAAACTAGTATTCTTACAGCATTGTGGGAACCTGAATTTTGTTCAAAAAATATCCCAGCCAAATGCAGCAAGTGGTGTCCGGGCACATTGGCATCGCCATGTTCAGAATTCGATATCTGTCAAAACACAACATTCATTTTCTGCTGACGGACTAAAACTGTAAGCAGAACAACAAAACTCAAGTGCTCAACTCACTGCAAGAACCACCACATCTGTGCTGACACCAGATGCTTCATCTAAGAAAAAAAATGAATGCAGCTAGCAACGTTGAAGTACTGGCCATTGTAAACGCATTACAGACTAATATATGTCACTGCACCATTTTTCCAACAGTTTCAGCATTTCAGAACCGAGATGGCAAAGCTAATAGGTTCCTGTAGCGTGAGAGGCGAAAGAAAGGTGTTCTTCTTCCCTCGCTCTGCCGCCGGCCAGGCCGCGGCTTCCTTCCCTCTACGGCGGCTGCCTCGGCGGCGGGAGAGTGGGGGAAGCCCGGATCTGTGCCTGTCCTGCTGTTTTCTCACTCGTATTTGTACTTCTCTCTGTACTGTTCTGTTCTGAATACGAGTATTTTCTCAAAAAAAAAAAAAAAAGGTTCATATACTGTCAGAAGAAGAAACCAAGTTTAGCTGGCAGAAACAAATGAACTGCTGGGTTTTCCTGAACCCATGTCTCAACGAAAGGAACTGGGTTCTAATGCCATCATGTCGGAGGCGGCGACACTTCTGAAGCGGTGGACAGGAAGGCAACTTATAGGGCGGTGTCTCTCTACTCCGCATCGACATCCGCGTACCGCAGCACTGCGTGGGCTGAATTAGTAGAAAATTAGATAAGCAGTTAGGCATCATGTGTCACAGGTACTGCAACAAATTGAAATAAGAAGATCAAAAAGAAAGATGATGTACAGAACCTCAAAACAATGTAGAGAATGTGCTGTGGAGCAGAACCTGAATTTTGTCCACGCGTTACTCGAAACAATTACAGTAGGCTAAAAAGCAAAAATCATTATCTTCTCTGTGAAGCTGAACTAGGCAGACTGGACTGATTTGGATTTTCAAGTTCCAAAGTCTTCCACTAGCTACCGGCATATGGTATTAAATATAAGAACTGAATCAAAGCACAGTACAATCAGTGGCGGAGCTTCTCAGGGGCCAACCTGGGCTGCCGCCCCCCCAGCCCAAGAATTTTTTCTACTACACCCCTTAGTATTTGGCCCATTTGACAAGGAAAATCAGCCCAAAACACATATTGTTTGCCCCCCCAGCCCATTGCCCCCCCTAGAATTCAGCCCAAGCTCCGCCACTGAGTACAATGGAAACCAATAGTTTCCATATCAAGGTTCAGTGTGGATTTTAGCATCTGTCCATAAATCCAACAGTGACAATGTCATGCCCGTTGACCACCTACTGAAGTACTGATTTGATTCAGCAAACTTCTACTGATTAATGTCTACAATCCTACAGTAGTTCAAACCATTTCCAACTCTGAACTCGTAACTGAAACAGATTAGCAAAAGTTTCAGACTAGACCGGTTTCAGTGAAGTGTTTTTCAGACTAGTAGAGTAATTTCGAACACCCAAAAATTTCCAGCACAGGCAGATTAGCACTCAACTGAACTGAAACTCCAAAATATCCGGACAAGTTCAAGACTAACGCAAATATGGGTTCTTGGTTTCTTGGCGCTCCGGCGAGGGGGGAGAAGCAGAGAAGCGAAAGCTGTTGGTTGTTGGTTATGTTCGGACGCCGAGGCAGAGTATTTCAAGCTGGGTGACGAGAGAGCTTACGCTGAAGGGCAGCACTAATAGGCCGGCCCACTTTGCTCGACACCAATTTTCTATTTTTTCCTTTGGTTTTAGTCGGGGGTTTCACCAAAAAACACCGGTTTTAGAAGCTACATATTTTTAAAACTTATATTGGAAAAATATAAATATATTTTTAGAAATTTGTGAACAAATTTATGAAAGTAACAAAAATGTGAACAATCTTAGAAAACATGAAGAAAAATTCAAAAAATGTGAACATTTTTTAAACTTGCGATTTTTTTGAATTCCGAACAATAGTTTTGAATTTTGAACAAATTTTTAAAAAGTAAACATAATTTGAAAAGGTGAATCTTTTTTTCAAAAATGTGAACATTTTTGAAAATTGCAAACATATTTTGAATTCCGGATTTTTTTTTGAATTGTGAACAAATTTTTAAAAGCGGACAAAATTTGGAAAGCGTGAACAATTTTTGGAAACGTGAATTGTTTTTTCAAAATGTGAACATTTTTCCAAATTTCGAATTTTTTTCAAATTCTTAAAAAAATTGAATTGTGAACAAATTTTTAAAAACTTGGTTCAGAAAAATGTTTTTTAATTGTGAACAATTTTTCAAAATGTAAATAAAATTTGGAAAACATGAACAATTTTTTAGACACATGAACAATTTTTTTTTTTTGAACAGCAACGGGATCCCGAAGGATCCCTAAGATTTATTCATTAAGCAAAGTACAGCACATATTACAAAGGACCTTAAAAAAACTGAGAAGAACAAACAAGTCCTTGGACTTATGCAAGAAGGACCCTAAACTGGAATTGAAAAACGCGATCGGGTCCACCACCTCCACATCGGATACACCTCGCCGTCGCCGGGAAACAAGCCACTTGGGACGACGAGGGCGCCACAGCGCAGCTCCATGGCTTCCGACGAGAAGCAGTACTGCCTCCCAAATGGCATCGTGGCCGGGAGGAAGAAGAAACAGCCGGCCTTCGGCTAGAAGATGCAGTGGCATGGCGCCGTAGGCCGGCCTTCGACCGCGACTGCGGGCGCCAGCACCTCCGTTGCGATGACCACCGCGATATGCTCGAACCCAACCTGCTCGATCCAGCCTTCCGCATCTCCGTCCGCAACGAGCCATCACCTCGATGACCTCAACCGCAGAGAAGAAGCAGCTAGCCTTCCTGCAGATCAGGGACTCAGCGAACAACGAGCTTATTTTCGAGGATTCCAGCTCCAATCCGTCCAGCAGCAGCGAACCAACCACTGCCACCACCAGGAGCGTCGCCAGAAGCCACCGCTCGCGGCTCGGGCGCGCCGGCGGCCAGATCCCCATCGGCATAGCGCCAAACTCCGGCATAACGCCAAACTCCACCAGGGAAAATCTAGAACTAAGCCTACTAACTAGAGCAGAGCACCGCGCGCCTCCCCCATCTCCTCTCCGACCGGCGTCGCCGGCGGCGAAGGTCCGGGATCGGGCCGGGCTCGAGTCGCTTTCTCGGTCGCCTCTCTCGAACAGAGTAGAAGAAAGAAGAAAGGGAAAGTCCCACATGAACAAAATTGATCCCTTCGCCTCCGTGAACTACGCCGAACAAGTTCCACCACTAGAATTTCATACCCACGCCGAAAATCATGAACAACCACAGGGGACGCCCAACCTCTAGCAGACTAACCCCGCCGCCACCAAAAACGAACGTCATCGGTGCTGTTCTAGAGGAAAACAACCACCACACCACCGTCGCAAACAAAGTGGTCGATAGGGGATTTTAAGGGAGTACCCAACTCTGTCGGCACCAAGCCTTATCCGCCGCTGAGATCATCCCAAATCTGATACCAACTATCACGCCCTTGCCGTAAAGAGATCGTAGTGTGAGCCAACACACAAAGCTGCAAAAAATTTGGATCAAATAAAAAACAAAGAGAAGAATAAAAACACGAGATGTAGGAGGAACATGTTTTTTTTCCTTCATTTTTTTGAGTCGCCTTCATTTCACAATCGCCACAGCTCGTCTTTGCACCTGTCTTCACAGTTGAACACCCTTACGGTGTTACAGGTTTTGCACCGCCCATGCTCCTCCTTGCACAGTACGCCAAGGGTTTTCCCCTTGCTTGCATAGGATTTTTGCTCTATCGCCATGAGGCCGCTCATTGCTTTCTTCCCCGGGAAGCCTTCGGCCATGCGTGGTGAGTCTCATCTCCCGTCCCGTGTCAAGTATGTACTAAATTCGTTTTTTTTTGGTGAGTTTACCCTTGCCCCCCCCCCCCCCCCCCCCTCCGATCGTTCTTTTCTTCCTGTCACTACTGTAATCGCCTACTTTGCCAACTGTCAAGGGAACTCGGCAAAGCTAAAAAGCAACTCAGTAGCGCATTTGGCGAGCTTCGCCCTCGGTGAACGGGACTCGGTTGGACTAGATCGGCAATCATTAATATTGCCGAGTTTTTATTATCGAGAACTCAGCAAAATGGAAATTAACTACTGCCGAGTATGTAAAAAGTAGAATTCAGCAAACAGAGGGTGATAGACGGGACAGATGGTTAACGGTGATGGCACGTGGCGCATGTTTGCCGAGCTCCTTTCTCTAGGCACTAGGCAAGTAACGATGTTTGCCGAGTTCTTTTTGCCGCCGAGTTTCTTTTTCTAGGCACTAAACGATGTTTGCTGAGTTGCTCAACACTGCCGAATTCAATTATCGGTGTACTCGGCAGAAGTCTTCCACTACCGAGCTCTCGATAAAAGAAACCGGACAAACCTTGGGAACTTGGCATGCGCTGCGATTCCAGGTGTTGTCCAGAGTGTTGGATATTCCGAACTATAGGAGTATTTATGTTAAAAAGTTACGTATTTATACATATCGAAACGTGCTGGTGTCATTTACAAAGTCCAAGTCGTAGTCGTGGTAACCACACGGCAGGTGTGGTCAGCCCTTCATGTTGATGAGTATTTGAATGATCTTGAGTGGAAGAGGAGAAGAAGAAACGAAATGAAATCTGGAGTTAAAAAAAAGAAGTCCAAGTCGTAGTCATGTTGGACGCTGAGTCGGCAAGTCCTAGTCGATGTAAAGCCCACGTAGGGGTGAAGGAAGAAAAAGAAATCTAGTGTACGTGAGTTTCGTGTGTGTATGCGGCCGTCCGGCGAAATCGATTGTTAGTTCAGCTTTGTACGTGAGCGTACCTCGCTGGAAGACGGCGGCAGGCTGTGTCGTCAAGGTCGAGGCTGCGCCAAGACAGAGACAGAGGCGCCGCCGGGAGCAGAACACCGCCGGAAATAGCCGGCCTCGCTCGACCGTGTCCGCTCCAGAGTAGAGAGTAAATCCCCTCAGCTCTCTCCGTCCATTCTCCATCTGCTTTTTTCTTTTCCAAGCTTCGACGCATCGTAGTAAACGTTTGCTTGTCCTCCTTCTTTTCTTTTTCCCTATATATGTATAGATCAGCGAGGAATCAGTATGCGGGGTAGCCACCGCTCGACCGTCATGGACGAACTACCCGAGTGGCTCGTCGTCGACGAGATCCTTGTCCGCTTGCCTGTCAAAGACGTGCGCCGTCCGCAAGTCGTGGCGCAGCGCCACTTCCACCGACGCCTTCATCCTCGGCCACCACCGCCGCCAGCTCTCGCTCCCCATCTACAAACACGAAGAGGCCTTCTGCTGCGTCGTCCGAGCCTCCAATGATGGCCTCAAGGGACGGCCCGTCCTCCGGCGTGCATATACTGCCAATATACGCGCCACCTGCGAAGGTCTCCTTATCCTGTCGCAGAAATCCGATTTCTACATCTGCAACCCGGCCATCCGCAAGTATGCACCGCTGCCACATCCTCCAGTACAACCACACATCAGGGCCGTCACCGTGGCCGGCTTCTATCGGCACCACACATCTGGAGAACATCGAGTTCTTTGGGTGTCATACCCGATAGACGCCGCCTGGAGGAGGGACGTAGCAGTTGAGTTGCTTGAGTACTTGGTCCTCACGGTGGGATCGGATCAGCCAAGATGCATCCAATGGTCAACAGTTTTAGAACAAAGGTTTATTCCCGCTATCGGTAACCAATGCCGATCAGTCCACCATCGTGGTAGCCTGCATTGGGCAATGGGTCTCAAAATAACGGTATTTGACACCATAGCCGAGACATTCCGACAAATGAGCCGGCCAACACAGTTGGGCGATATGGTGTCATTGATGGATATGGGTGGAGCCCTTGCATTGTGCCGCACTGATCGTAACCGTGCCACTCTAGATGTTTGGGCGTTGCAGGACTATGATGCCGAGATGTGGGGCTTTCAATACCAGATTAACTTGTTAGCGATGCAGGCATCGCCACCGCTTATTTTTCTGGAGAAATTTACTCCTATAATGGCTATGATCAACGAGCGTGAGCTGTTGATTGAGCAGTGTAATCCCCGTCTTTTGCATTGCGACATTGATGGTGTGTTTTTAGGCAATGTAGAAATCAAAGAGCAGGGGTACTTGTTGATACTTAGTAGGCATCGCCTCCAAGAGAGCATGATTTCACTTCCATTGTTTGAGGCGCAAAAAGAAGCTGTGAACAAGGAGCCTCCATTCGACATTGTGCTATAAGATGTCGTGTTCCATCTTAATTGTTTGGACTACTTGTTTGCTGTGAGCGTGGAGAGTATCTATCCCATGCCAGTCATTTCTACGTTTTAGTATTTCTATAGTAGGACTGTTTGGTGCTTGTCAGTTGTCATGCTACCTTGAGCATCGTGTTGATTCTCTAAACAATGCTACAGAACTGTTCTCCCATGTTTACTTTCAGTTTGCATGTTAAAAAGCACAAAAGTCATGGTGGCAATTTGTGCCCAGGATTTTATTTTTGGCAGGAGTAAGTCACAAGATGTGCTATCTTAATTGCCTTGGTTGTAGTCTGCTGGAAGGCTGGTGATAGTCTGTTTAGGCTGCTGTTAGCTAGTGTTATTTTACTCTATGGTTGTACTCTTTTGGATTTATTGTTAGTGGCTTTACTGATTTACTTGTTGGCCCTGGGCTCCGCTGTCAGGCTGCTACGGTGTTTTTCGGTTGGAGTATATATGCCATACGAGCCATGCATGTCCTCAGTTCTTCGTTCTTACGTTTTAGTGCTATGGCTCATTGCTTTCGCCTGTTGGGAGAGAAGAGCTTGGTACTCTGGTGATATATCTTGGAAGTGTTGCTGAGGGTCTTTTCTTTCCTGCTGCTTGTGTCCAGGATTTGTGGTACTATCTTGAGTAGCATGTTAATGGTCTGCTGACCGGTGTAGTTTTGTTCCTTAATCGATTTGCTGCTGGCACTCGGCACTGTTATTAGCTTGTTATGGTTTTGATCTGCTCAGAAGTGAAACCGATGTACTCTATTGTGTTTTGTTTTGCGTTTTCATCGGAGTGGAACCTGGTCTTGTCATGAAAGAGAAGACTCAAACCATTTCTTTAGATAATGGAACATCATGGTCAAACTGCCACCATGTAAGCTAGCACAAATCTTCATCCAGGCAAACATGAACTGAGAATTAGCACATTTACCTGGTCCATGAGCGGACATCTTGAAGTCCTTTATCTAAAAGTAAAAGGGGCATGATATATCAGTGAAATCGCAAACTAAAATAGAGCACATGTTATGGTCAACCCATAACAACCTAATAACAGTGCCGAGTGTCAGCAGCAAATCGGTTAAACACACACAAGAGACATCGCAACAGCAGCCTTACAGAAAGAAAGAAAAAACTGGCCAACAGCAGCCTTCCAACATGTTGATCAAGATAGCGTCGAATCCTGGACACAGAAGCAGTAGGAAAGGAAGACCCCAGCAACACTTCCAAGATATCACCAATCAGCCCAAGAATCACTTGCCAAAAACTTCAACAATGGCCAAAACTATGTTGAGCACCAAATCACAGCCAGCTACAACGAGCGGGAGCGATCAGGTGCCAAGAGCTATAGGATCAAAGTGTTTACTGAACAAGAAATAAATATTAAGCTACAGAAGGGAGTATGTGAACTAGCCATTTCAACAACTAAAATGCCATAACTTCTCAATAAGGAACTAGTCATTTCAACAACTAAAATGCCATAACTTCTCACCAAGGAACTAGCATTTCAATCTGCAATAATGCCTTTCGTGATTTTTAACAATGCAAACTGAAAGTAAAAAGGGGATAACAGTACAGCAGTTCCATAGCATAGAATTAGATACTCCATTGTTTAGAAGTTTGAACATCAAAATGGCGCTCAAGATAGCATAACAAGCACGAAATGATGATAGTAGAAGTACTACTTCAGACAAACAACACGTTCAGTTCTACTGGTACTAGTAAAAGGTAAAAATGAAAGACATGGCTCACATGGGATGGATACTCTAGGGGCACAGCAAACAACAAGTCCAAAGCATTAAGATGGAGCATGGCGTCTTTATAGCACTATGAGGAATGGAAGCTCCTTGTTCACAGCATCTTCTTCTTGGTTCTCAAACAATGAAAGTGAAATCATGCTCTCTTGGAGACGATGCCGAGTAAGCATCAAGTAGTTTCCATGCTCTTCGCTTTCCAGATTTCCTATAAACAGACCATCAATGTTACAATGCAGCAGACGGTCAGGATAATCGATAACCAGCTCATGCTCATTGATCACAGCCATCCTAGGGACATATTTGATCCTCAAATCAAGCGGTGGCGATGCCACCATCGCTAACAAGTTAATATGGTACTGAAAGCCCCAGGTTTCAGCATCATAATCCTGCAACACCCAGACATCTAAAGTGACGTAGGTACGATCAGTGCGACACAAAGCGAGTGCGCCGCCGGCGGTATCCAACAATGACACCATATCACCCAACTGCGCTGGGCGGCTCATATGCCGGAATGTCTCGGCTACGGTGTCAAATACCGTTATGTTGAGGTCCACTGCCCAATGCAGGCTACCACGATGGTGGACTGGTGGACAATCACGGGACCACATTTCAGGAAACCCTTTTTCTGAAATTGCCTGCCACTGGATGCATCTTGGCTGGTCCGATCCCACTGTGAGGACGAAGTAATCAGGCAACTCAACTGTGATGGGTATGGAGTATGACGCCCAGAGCACCCAATATTCTCCGGATGGCTGGTGCCGGTAGAAGCCGACTATGCTGTCATTGTTGAAGCCTGACTGCAGTGGAGGACGTGGCAGGGAAGCACACTTGCGAGTAGCCGGGTTGCAGATGTAGAAATCAGGCTCCTGCGCCAGGATGAGGAGGCCATCACAGATTGTAGCACATGTGTTCTCACCGGGAGAAGAAGCAAAGCTTTTTCCTCTCCTTGGTGAAGTGTGTGTGTGTGTGTGTGTTATGTCCCTGTGTGTGTCCTTGTGTTCTTGAGAGAAGAAGAGTGAGTTGTGAGAGGCAACAAGACGAGGAAGAAGGAGTGGCGCTGCGAGAAGGCGGCGCCAACAATTGGCATCAGAGCCTTGTTGATCCGAGGCGGTGGCGACGCGACGGACTTCATGTGTGGTGGAGGCCGGCGGTGGCGCGATGCCGCTGGTGATCGGTTGCGGTGTGATGCCGCAAGATGATGATGGCGTGGTGATCGGCGTCGCGAAGGCGTGGTCCACGTCAAGAGGAGGCCGCTGCGTGCGGCACGACGCCGTGGTGACCGGCGCTGCGAGGGCGTCGTCCTCGGCATGACGGTGGTGGTGACCGGCGCTGTGACAGCGTCGTCCACGACAAGGAGGTATTTGTCGGCATGTGTCGTGCTCACCGAAGGCAAGGTGCAATGACCCGGTGATGAGGATAGCAGTGGTGGTGCATCAACGGCAAGCTCCATGAGATGTGGAGGTCGCAGTGGCGGTAGAATCCATGAGATGTGGATGCCGCAGGTGGCGGCAGACTTCGTGAGATGCGGAGGCCGGTGTAGGTGGCCATGGCTATCATCATAGGAGGGTTCGTGTGATGCTGATGGCGAACAGAAGTGCAGCGGCAAGGTTTCCGTGGTGACATGCGGCGGCGTTGCGACGACGTCGTCGACGGCGAGTGGCCGGCTGCGGCGCTGCGATGGTGTCGTCCGATGGTCGTGGGTGATCCGCGTCGAAGAGTATGATATCAAGATTAGGGGGGTAAATGTTAGCACTAATCTTGATATTATTGTATCAGCATTTTAGTTTGCTTTGGTTCTGCATGTAGTTCAGGTTAGGGACTTATCCAGCGAGCTCACGGCAAGGTGCGCGATGAAGGCGAGATGCTAGCTGTTGTGTGATGCAGCGAGGCGTGATGCCGTAGTGTTGTGTGATGCAACACGGCCGTGAGAGGCGGCAAGGAAGCGCTGAAGGCTGGGGCTGCTGGACTGGTCAAGAGATTTGCTAAGTGGTTAGCTAGATGCAGGCGACTAGTTACGGATCACATGTTCGGCTGGGCTGTGGCCATTGAGTGGACGTGCATGCATTTAGGAGTTAGTTAGTGCATGCATGACTAGTTAGCTGCTTAGCCGGGTCGTCCAAATCGTGGAGAGAATCTAGGATTTGTTAGCCGGACGTGTGTGCGTGGTGTTGGTGGCCGAGTGTGGTGGCTGGGATAGTGCGTGCATGTAGCCAACTCCTGTGTATATATGTTGCATTGAGTAAATGAAAGAGCGGAGAGGCCGTGAGGGGAGGGCTGAAGGAAAAACCATGTGTGTGTGTGTGTGTGTGTGTGTGTGTTATGTCCCTGTGTGTGTCCTTGTGTTCTTGAGAGAAGAAGAGTGAGTTGTGAGAGGCAACAAGACGAGGAAGAAGGAGTGGCGCTGCGAGAAGGCGGCACCAACACAGATGGTGTGGTGTATAATGGCGACCCCTGTAACAGGGCTTCTGCCTGCATACTGGAGGACGGGCAGTACTTTTGATCATTGGAGGCTCTGTCGAGGCGGCAGATGCCGTTTAGGTGCTCGATGATGGGGAGCGAGGGCCGACGGCGGTGGTGCTGAAGGATGAACGTGTCGGTGGACGTGGTGGTGCGCCACGACTTGCGGACGGCGCGGAAGCGGAGTATGCCTTTGGCTGGCAGCCGGGAGAGGATCTCGTCGACGATGAGCCACTCGGGCAGGTCATCGAAGACGGTAGCGCCGCTGCTGTCTGCCATGCTGGTTGCTCGCTGATAAGAGAAAAGAAGCAAGCATTAGTACGGCGCATGAAAAAGAAAAGGGATTTGCTAAAGATCACTTGGGTAATATTTTCTGTTCTGTCACTTGTTTTATGGACCGTTAGATCTATCAGCCGATTTGTGCTGCCGGTAGGTCCAAACCTGACATGCAAATCCGTGCTGTTTATTCGAACTTCCTGTTACCAATACTATGCACTAACACATGTCAAAAAAAAATATATAAGTATATAACATGCACTAACAAATCATTGGCCATTTGACGCATACCGAGCAATGAAATTCGTGGGAGTAGAGAGCAAGACGTGCATGCATTTGCGTGTTGGGCAACGAATCAGATCATACTCCCTATGCCCCTATTCATGGTCTTGTTTGTACATAAATTATTCTTTCACTTTTAGGTTTCAGAAAAGAAATTTTTCAGTTTCTTTTGTGGAAACATTAGACGTATAATTTATTCGGATTTGTTGTCATGGAGCTATTCATCTGTTTGCATGGTCATGATCGGCATATGAGACTTTAACATTTGTTGATGTAACAATTTTACACATTTAAATGAAAATTTAACAATTTAGTACATTTTTTTTATTGTAACACTTGACATAATCCGAAATGCAGTGTGCAGTACTTACATTTTTGTGGTAACATTTACTCGTATCTAAAATGTAAGCTTTACTGTTTACAATTTTGTTGTACCATCTACACGGATCTAAAATGTAGTAAAATTTACACAGATCTAAAATCACTAATAAATCTAAGAAGGAGCATTCTAGTGAGAGCTACAGCAGATTCGTCCGTGTTCAGCGGCCGGAAAAAAATGTTTCGTCAAATGTAGGAATGGTGGAGAAACGGACAGAAAAAACAGATCAGATGGGCGACGGATTTGGGGCAAGAAAGAAGCGCTCCGGCGATCGATCTATCGACTTAAAAGGAGAGAATGGAGAGACAGAGACGAGAGGGTTTACTCTGGCAGCGGATTCCCGGCGGCGTCGCGACGGTGTTCCGTTCCCGGCGGCGTCTCTGGACTGGACAGCAAGATACTCGACGATCTGAGGGCAAAGCAGAGGGTAGAGCGAGACAAAAAAAAAAAAACAATTGATAAAATGAACTGGCATGGGAGGGAGAGACTCACCACGCACGGCTGAAATCTTGGCTTGGTTGAAAGCTTCCCTGGGAAGAAGACTTGGAGCGAAAATGAGGCGGAGAGTGCAGTCTTCTCGGCGAAGCCGCTGGCGTAGTGTGCAGGGAGGAGGAGGATGGGCTGCAAGCGGTCGATGGGACAAGGCAAGCTGTGCTAGTAGTAGTAGCCTTTTAGGTGAGGTCGATGGGTGGAATTGATGAAGGGAGAGAATAAGCAGAGCTTTGACTGAAAGGCCATGGAGGAGTTGAACCAGGGCCGAAATCACTGTTCCGACCTTATACGTAAACAATTGCATAAAATGAACTCGACAGGAAAATATTTCACGATCTGACCCTTTTAGAAATGCCACAGCCCGCGGCGTTTCTGTTTCACATAGAAACGCCGAGGCACCTCGCGTTGCTGCCCTGGCCCCACGGTCAGGCCCCGCTGCTGACGTGGCAGGCCAGAAACGCCGAGCCAGCTAGCGTTTCTGGAAACGCCATGGGTCCTTGGCGTTTCTGGACACCATTGAAACGCCATGGTCTGTGGCGTTTCTTACCAAGATATTTAATTGGCCGTGGTCCCCCCTCCCTCACTCTCACCCACCACTCACCCCTCACTCTCTTCTCCCAATTGGTCCCCCTCGAGCTGAAGCCCCTTTTCCCCTTTGTCTCCCCCACTTAAACCACCTCAAATCCTTGCAAATCGATTTCGTTGGTCCGTGGATCCGGTGTCATTTCCGTTCCTTGAGGTAATCTCCTTCATCTCACAATTTTTTATTGGTTGGATTTGTGTATTTGGATGGATTTGTTAATTTGGATCCTAACCCTAGTTTTGAACATTGTTTCATAATATGATGTTTGTAGTGTTTACTAATGAGTATGGTTGGTTCAATAACGTTGATTTGTGATGTGGATGAACAAACCTTAGGGTTTGTGTTATGCTTAATGTTAGGATTTAGGGTTAGGGTTAGGGTTTGGGTAATGCTTAATTTGGATGGACATTGTTGTTCTTAGTGGTTTTGTATGCAATGTGTTATAATTTGCATTGTTCCTTTGTTGTACTTATGGTCCCCTTTTTTAGATGGAGAAGATTGTGAATATTCATTATGTTGACAATGTGGGATTTATGAATGTTGATATTGTTGACAAGTATGAGGAAGTGTTGATATTTCTTGAGAGTCCTAGTTATGAAGAGGTTGTGCAAGAAACACGGATAAGATTAAAGTGGGTGGATGCAAGTGCCAAGTTGAATTAGTAGGAAGATATGATGTTGGGTCGGCACACAAGTGTCGAATGAAGACAATGCCTATCAAGTCCAATTTGCATTGGGGTGCATATAAGGAGGTTGTTGCATCCTCAGAAGTCAAATCACTCGAAGTGTTTGCAAGTAAGGTGGTCAAGGCTCCTCTCTTTCATCTTGACTTGAACCAAACCTTAGTAGATGATGTGAGCCCGATTGTTGAGCAAAGAGTTGAAGTGGAAGCCAATGCAATGAGCCAACCTCATGTTAGCCAATCAAATGAATTTGAAGTGAAAGATATTAAACATAACAACGAACAAGTTGATTATGTCAATGAGTATCCCCAATATGAGTTCGGAGGTAGTGCACCGATCAATGATGATGGTCATGACTCCGACGAAGAGTATGAGAGGCACCAGAACATTGTTGGTGACGTAGAGGCTGAAGTAAGGCATAAGGACATGGATCCTGACATTATCTATCAGCGTGCTTGTGTGGATGACTCGGATGATGAAGGCCCGGTGAATGAGTTGGACGAGGATGGCTTCACTGAGAAAGAAGCAGAGTGGTACACAAAAATCACCGGTAGGGATCACAAAGTCCCCTTGTTTTGTGATGTTAGCCTTGCAGATAAGGCTATAGTCGACGGTGGCATGGGCAAGACAATTGAGGCTAGACAGTTCCCAAGTAGTACACCCGACGAGATTTCTATGTCTTACCTAAGGAAAGGTTTGATGTTCGAGCACATGCTAGAATTCAAGATGTGGTTGTGTGAGTATGCTATCAAACACCACAGGCCTTTCATAGTTGTTCACTCGGACTGCAACAAGCGATACACCGTGAAATGTGAGGTAGAAAGATGCAAATGGAAAGTCAATGGAAGACTCACGAAAGATGGTTGGTGGAAGATAACTAGTTGCAAAGCCACTCACCAATGCACACCGCCGACCGTAGAAGCACGGACGACACACCGTCAGCTAACCTCGGAATTCATCGGTTATAAATACCAGAAACATATAGCCGAGGATCCAACCATTAAAGTGAAGTTGTTAATGAGTTGGGTTGAAGATAAGTTTGGATATAAGGTCAAGTACGGGAAGACATGGAAGGCCAAGCAAGTCGCTCTTAGAATGTTGTATGGTGGATGGGAAGAGGCGTACAACATGCTACCCAGGTTGTTGGGAGCGATGTCCTATAGAAACCCAGGAATGTACCACTATGTCCAAGATATTGAAGGAGTGTTCCGTCGTGCCTTTTGGACGTTTGGCCCATGCATTGCAGCTTTTGAGCATTGTCGTCCGGTTTTGTCTATAGATGGAACATTCTTGACAGGCAAATACAAGGGCACACTCATGATAGCAATGGCACATGATGCTAATGATCAGGTGTTGCCTGTGGCATTTGCTTTGGTGTCCGTGGAGAACCAAGACAACTGGGAATGGTTCATGAGACTTGTGAGGAGCACGGTCATTCCTCCGAATAGGGAGGTATGCATCATATCCGATCGGCACCAAGGCATATTGAAGGCCGTGGATATTCACATTCCAGGGCATGCGAGGCTTCACCACCGATGGTGTACGAGGCACTTCGTTGCAAACTTTTACAGGGCTTGTAAGAACAAGGATCTTTGCAAGGATCTTAACTCCGCATGTGTAGCCTTCTCCGTTAAGTCGTTCACGACACGCTTGGATAAAATCTATGAGAAGGCAAACGAAGGTGGGAAAGAATTCCTACAAAGGAATATTGATAAGAGACACAAGTGGTCACGGGCATGTGACAAAGGAGGCATGAGATATGGTGACATGACAAGCAATCTTGTTGAGTGCTTCAACTTTGTCTTGAAGGGTGCCCGTCAGTTGCCGGTGACGGCAATAGCGGAATATACCTTTTACAAGCTAAATGAGTATTTTCTGAAGCACTCCGATGAAATCGACAAGTTGATTGCCGATAGTGAGAAGCCTCCCAATGAGGTTTATCCGAAGAAGGTTGCCGAGTGGCTAGAGTATCAGAAAGACAAGTCAGCCATCCAGCGAGCCACTTGTTTCGATAATGTTGAAATGAAATACCAAGTGAATGAGCCAGGTGGGACAACGAGAGATGGAGAATCATATGGTGGTCGCTCATTTAAGGTGGCTCTTCGGACACGGCATTGCACTTGTGAGCGGCCTAGTAAGTACCACTGGCCATGCTCGCACATGATGACGGCGGCCCGCATGAGGAATTTGCCCGTCTCTGATGGAGTAGTTGTGAGGTTGCATGAATTCAACTTGCAAACTCATAAGTTAACATGGGCGTCTAGATTCCACCCTTTTCTGGACGCATCACAGTGGCCAGAGTATCACGGCCCTAACATTAGGCCGGATCCGGAGATGATGGTACAACCCAAGGGTAGAAGGAGAACAAAGCGATACAAGAATGATATGGATGAACTCATGAGCACCAGAGAGTTTGGTAGTGGACATTTCATGGAGCCACGTGATAGGAACCAATGCGGTGATTGCAATGAAACGACACACAACAAGAGGACTTGCAAAACAAACAAAACTTCAAAAGGGCGCAATGCTTCTACTAGTGATGCCGGTGGCAGAGGTGGTTCAAGTGGTGGTCTTGGTGGTGGCCGAGGATCCGGTGGTGGTCTTGGTGGTGGCCGAGGATCCAGTGGTGGTCTTGGTGGTGGCCGAGGATCCGGTGGTGCTCTTGGTGGTGGCCGAGGTTCCGGTGGTGGACTTGGTGGTGGCCGAGGATCCGGTGGTGCTCTTGGTGGTGGCCGAGGTTCCGGTGGTGGACTTGGTGGTGGCCGAGGTTCCGGTGGTGGACTTGGTGGTGGCCGTGGTATAAGCGCTGGTGGTCGTGGTAGAGGCCGAGTTACCGGTGGTGGTGCTCGTGGCAGAGGTAGAGGTTCGGGTGGTGGTAGAGGAGGTTTCATGGGTAGAGGCCGTGGTCGTGCTAGAGGAATGGGTGGATACCTAGATGGACCATTTCCGTATGTGGCTGCATTTCAATATTATTTCCATGTTGTACAATATTTTTTTCATGTTCTTTTTGTCCTTACTAACTAATGTCTTGCAATTTTTTGTAGATATGGCGGCTTCTCAACCCAACAAGGCAACAATGAAGGGGGTGGAGGAGAAGGATGGGGAAGGTGAGATGCCGGGGTGGTGGGAGAAGGCTGCGAGGAAGTTGAGAGAGGAGGATGCCGCCGCACTAGAGAGGAAGAAGCAAGAGGAGTTCGAAGAGAAGATGAAGGAAAAAGAAAGAATGACATTTCAGGAGATCGCGATGACGGACAAGGTGAAGATTGCATGTGAGAAGGCAGCTGCGCAACGGCAAAAGGATTTTGAAGAGAGATGTAAGAAACTTTGGGCTTTTGAGAAGGCAAAGAAAGAGAGGGAGAATAAGCTATTCATGGAGAGGGTGGTTCACGAGGCTCATCTCATAAGGAAAAGGGAGGAGGAAGAAGAAGAAGAGAGGAAGAAGAAGAAGGGAAAGGGGCCTTTCTCTACACAATAGAGCAATGTGGTTCTTTATGGACTCCTCTATGTGTTAAATTGCTATGGACTCCTCTATGTGTTAAATTGCTATGGACTCCTCTATGTGTACTCTTAATTGCTATGGACTCCTCTATGTGTACTCTTAATTGCTATGGACTCCTCTATGTGTTAAATTGCTATGGACTCCTCTATGTGTTAAATTGCTATGGACTCCTCTATGTGTACTCTTAATTGCTATGGACTCCTCTATGTGTTCAATTGCTATGGACTCATAATTGCACGTGTTGTGTTATATCTTGATTATCATGCATCACTCTCTCTCTTATTTTTTGTCTATCATCTTCTCATTCTTTCTTACAAGTTCTCAAGGTCTCTATTTTACTTATAAATCTAAATCTTCTTACTCTATGTTCTTTCGCTATTTAAAGTTCTAACTCTATCTTCTTTCGCTATTTAAAGTTCTTCTCAAGGTCTCTTTTTTGCAACTTCTAACTCTTATGTTCTTTCGCTATTTAAAGTTCTAATAATCATGCTTAGTGCTATTGCACTTATCTCTCTCAAATTCTCTCTCTCTTGGTTGTACTTCTTGTCTTTATGCATCCTATTCTTACTTCTACACTCTCCCACTGTTTATTATTTTTTCTGGTTCTATTATGTGCCAAACGCCAAAGGCTACGGCGTTTCTATGTTTTCTGGAAATGCCAAAGGATATGGCGTTTCTATGTTTTCTTGCAACGCCAATGGCGTTGGCGTTTCTTCCCTATATAGAAACGCCAATAGTTACCTTGGCGTTCCTTTAAGACAGTACCATGGAAACACATGCAGCAGAAACGTTTCCATGTGGGCTTGAAACGCCAGGGGTCCTCGGCGTTTCAATCCTTCTTAGAAACGCCAGGGGTCTTCGGCGTTTCGACCCTGCATTGAAACGCCACTGAAGTTGGCGTTGCCAACTTACTATGCCTATCACAGTAGAATTTCTGCCAGATGCAAATGGCACATATTTTGACAGCAAAATTATCAAGTCAAGCACGGATAGCAAATGGCATATATTTTCACAACAAAATCAACATAATCCAACTGACATAATAGTTAACAAGTCTAAGATCCACATAATAGTTAATAAGTCAAGGAGACATAATAGTTAACAAGTCTAGGATCCACATAATAGTTAATAAGTCAAGGAGACATAGTACTAACAAGTCCGCGAGACATAAAACATAACAAGTTCACACATAAAGCATCAGTCATCACTTCACTTCTTCCTTCTTTTCGCAGCCATCTTCCCCCTCCTCATGTAGCCCTCTGGAGTGTTCTGCCATCCTGGACGTTGGCTGATTCTTGAGCTAGCTCGGCGTGCTGCTTCTGACGGCTGAGAAGGTTGAGTTGTCTGCGAAGCCCGAAGCTCCATATAGTCCGGATCCGCTTCTTCGTCTGTCTCCTCTTCCTCTTCCTCTTCCTCAATCCGTGCTCGGCTCGAAGAAGCACGAGCTCCTTCCCGGTCAGAGCCCTGCCCTCGATCGGAAGCCCGGAGATCATCGCAATATCCTCCAAAGTGATGGTCATCTCACCAAGAGCAAGGTGGAAAGAGTGCGTCTCCGGCCTCCAACGGTCCGTAAGGGCGGTAATGGCCGTCGAGTTCATCCATGGTGGTGTGCCTTTAAAGTTGAGCACAAACTGAAGAAGATCCATTCTTCTAAAATAAGGCTCATAGCGAAGGTCATATTTGAGAGATTCACGCGGGTTGTGGCCCCTCAACCGAAGTACTGGAGGAACCTAAAAAAACAAACGCACAATTTTGTTACTTCTCTCAACAAGTCACAATATAAAAATCAAACAATGTAGATACATAATTACCTCCCCTCTTTCCACTAGCACAACACGATGCTTGCTCTTGTAATAATCATCAAGGCCGGGATATTTATCCGGCTCAAACATCCTACATGATACATTATACACAATGCTTAAAACTTTGAACACGTTATAAAATACTCTCTAAATCCACTTGCATTTTACACAATGCTTATAACGTTTCACCACATTCACATACATACATACACAATCATACATACGTAATACACATTTGAAATTCTATCTAAAGTCACAAGCATTTAAAATTCTATCTAAAGTCACAAGCATATTTAAAAAAAAAGACACTTTCAACCAAACTTATCACAAAAAATTTATTCAAACTTATTAGGAACAAATAATCTTAGGATTCAACCTAATACAAATTTTTTCCCTATCTCTAAATCCAATACTAAACAATAGCAAGTGCTTCAACACAACTACTATATCTTCCTTCTAAACAAAATCTAATCCAAACAATGTTCAAATAAATCACAAAAAATGTATCTTAGGGTTCCATCATGTTTCAAATAATGCATCTAAAATAGGCAATATTGACTGAATTTTTTTGGAGGAATAGGGGGAGAATACCTCAAGCAACTTGGGGATGATCCGATCCACGGGTTCTAATGGCCAAAATAGAAGATTTGGGAGGGATTTGGAGGAGAGGAGAGAGGGGCGAAACCTCTGTTCGTCCTGGCGGCTGGAGGAAGAGGCGGGGCTACGAGTGGGCTGGGTCCCACCCGCGGCCCCGCGGTCGTTACTTAATTCAGGCCAGAAACTCCACAGTCCATGGCGTTTCAAAGGTGGACAGAAACGCCAGATGTCCTTGGCGTTTGCAGAAACGCTAGCTAGCTCGGCGTTTCTGGCCTGCCACGTCAGCAGGTCAGGAACGCGGGGTGCCTCGGCGTTTCTATGTGAAGCAGCAACGCCGCGGGCTGTGGCGTTTCTAAAAGGGTCAGATCGTGAAATACTTTCCTGTCGAATTCATTTTGTGCAATTGTTTGCGTATAAGGTCAGAACAGTGATTTCGGCCTTGAACCAGCGGATATATCGGTCTAGGCATAATAAAGAAACAAAGAGCACAAAAAAAATTAAAAGAAACTTTCGATCATCCATCGAACATCAGTACGTTACAAAGAACAAAAATGTGGCAAACCTGGGATGGTTAGGTGGACAGTGCTATTCCTAGCCCACCAGTGTTCAAGTCTTGGTGCTCGTATCTATTCTGGATTTATTTCAGAATTTCCGACGAGCAGGCGGGGCTGCGGCGTGGCAGGCTCGCGTGGTGCGCAGGCGAGCAGGCGGGGCGCGGCGGGGAGGGAGGCGGGGTGGGACGAGAGGAGGTGGAGGAGGCGGTTGGAGAGTAGCGGGGAGGGCAGGAGCGAGGCGGTGGCCACGGCGAGCGCGCGCGCGGCCGGGGTGTGGGAGGCGTCGGCGCGGAGCAGCGGGAGGAGGCTGTCGATGGCGTCGTGGAGCTGGGATGCGGTAGTGACCGAGAAGGTCGGGGACTTGGCCTTCATGGAGAAGTAGTGGCAATGACATCGGCATGCATGGTTGCAGTAGCGAGACTACATTGCAGTTGCGTCTAGCTGGAAAATATCCAGTACTACCGCTCCGGCGCCAGCACCAGCTCTGCCGTCTCCGCCTACCTCCAGAACATGAGCGCGCGGGCGAGTATGGTGAACCCGGCCAACGCCTGTGTTCGTGTAGTGTTCGATGAAATATCTAAGCCGGACACATTTTGGGATGAGTTAGTCGCGTTGGGCGCACCGACGGCCGGACGACCGCATGCGGACGTGCGTGTCCGTTTTCCTATCCCAAATGGACAAAATCCGAACAAAACGGACGTCCGTTTGAGGTCTACGGTTGGAGTTGGCCTCACGCCCAGCGCATGCTACTCTACCATCTGAGCTACATCCCCTGATGTTGCTTCCTGTAATTAACAAATTTAATTAATTCCGTTAAGATGGCGCAGGAAAAAGAATCTCACTGCCCGTCGTCCTCCTCATTCCGCATCCAGATTTCCGCTGGCAGGTGCCCACTCCTTGCCAAAGTGCGAATTCCCAAAGTGCTCCATAAATCTGCCCTCCAGAGACGCCGTCGCCCTCCAAAGCAGAGTAAACCCTCTCGGATCTGGCAAAGAAATTCAATGAGACCGGGTTTCATTCATTGGAGATTTAGACCCATCCAGATTGATGACACGTGGCTGGCACAATCTCAACTCACGCAGTCAATTCCTAGCTAGCTTCCTGATACCCATATCCGGCGCTTGTTTTTTTCCTCTATCCCTTTTTGATTCACGGATCCTGCTAATCTTTGCTTCTTCTTTTTCTCTTATTATTAATATATCAGCGAGCAATCAGCATGCCGGACAGCGGCGGCGCGGCCGTGACGACCTGGCCGAGTGGGCAAAATGAACAAATTTGACATAAGGGCGCAACTATTTCACAAAGTGAACTGTGGCTGAAAAAATTTCACAGAGCTGGCCGTTTTGTGTAGCGCCCGACACAAAGGCGCTGCACTACATTGTGCAGCGCCTGACCGTTAGGCGCTGCACATCTGGCCAGCGTGGCATTCCGGGGCCAGGCCCGGCCCCACCCCCCTAAGTGCAGCGCCTAACAGCCAGGCGCCACACCACCACGTGCAGCGCCTGCGTGTTAGGCGCCGCACAATGACTTAGTAACCACCGCGCGCTAGCCCTCCCCCCATCCCACCCCATTCGTTCCAGAACCAAAACAGAGAGCGCGGCGGCGGCTCTCTCGTCTCCCCCTCCCAATCCCCTCCCCAAAATTCTTCAGATCTGACGATTTCTTCCGTGGATTTGTTCCCCAATCCCTCCTAGAAGGTAATCCCCTCCGATCCCCTTCTTTCTATCCGCAAAATCTTACACATTTTTCACATTTGTGCAAGTTAGGGTGGAACCCTTGTTTTGCTTGGATTTGAAATTTGTATGAAAATTTGAAATTGCTTTGTGTGATTTAAGATTTGTAGATGATTTGTAATCATTGTGGAACCCTAGTATTGTTGATTCATTAAGTGGTAGATGAGTATGAAAAAGCTAGATGAGTATTTGAATGAGGTTTTTATAGATGAGTATTTCAATTAGTATCCTAGATGATTATTCCTATTCATACTCCTAGATGATTTGTTGTTGATTTGTGGGACCCTAATGTGGAACCCTATTAGATGAGTATTTAAATTCTTTTTAGTGCGTATGTATTGTAAATCCTTTTAGTACCTATTGTAAATCATGGTCCTATAAGAATTTGTATTGTAAATCCTTTTAGTACCTATTGTAAAATTGTTGAGAACTAGATGATCATTTGAAATCCTTTTAGTACCTATTGTAAATCATGGTCCTATAAGAATTTGTATGCTTGTATGGAATATTGGTTGCATATAAAATAATTCATAGAAGTGTTTTGCTTTGCTTATATTTGGTTAGGAATCGAAGCAATGCTCACATATGAAATAATGCTCATATGTTTCTATTGTTTGGAATATGTAGGATGGTGTGGCTTCTCGATAATTACTATGATGTTGAACACCGGGCCTACTTGATGTCGGTGAAGAAGATGGTAATAAGCATACTACTTGTTAGTTTGTATTTGTGTTTATTTCACATAGACATGCCGTAATACTCTCACTTGTATGCTTGCAGAAGCTTTCACCCTTGAAGATTCGGTCACACGGGGCTTCGAGGGGCATGCGGTACGATGAGCGGTACACACCGTACATCGAGATGACTGGACTTCTCCCTTTCATTCAGCTTGTGAGCAGGGACGAAGCTAGAAAAAAATGGGCACTGGTGTCAGCCACTAGCCCACGATAGTACTATTGCAGGGCAATAAAAAAACAAAAATGCAATGAACCTATGACATTTTTTTTTGTTATATACAAAGATTGTCGTACGGAGTATTGGCTGAGCGCAGTCATAAAACCACTTGTTAACAAACGAAAGTAAAAAAAACAAAGACTTCAGAGCTTCATTTGCAACTCCCTAGAAAGGATGAACTAATAGAACACACTATATTCATATCAATGGAATCTGATGAAAAAATACAGATAAAAATATCATTACGCGAAAGTATGAATGACCAGAGAGTCACATTTTATAACTTCCTCGAGCTTTTATCCTCTTATAAAGGGACCAATCACAGCATCACGGAAATACTTGTTGGAAAAATAGATGTATTTAGGCGTATTTTTAGTTCTATATACATTCATTTTCATCCATTTCTATGACAAGTAATTCCGGACGGAGGGAGTATATTATAGGATACCTTTTTCATTGCTTTAAATGCCATCGTGTGGCTAGAAACATTTGTGATTCATCATGTAAGAACCATGAACAATCATATTATTATTTAACCTTTTTTATCAATTATACCGTTGATAAAGTTTACCGTTTGCATCTCATTTAGTATGTTCCTATTTTCCATTTTGGTACCTTTGTTCCAAGTTTGTGTCTCTACCATGTTCATTTGTACAATGCTTAATCGTATCATAACTACGAAGTTTGCATAAGAAAACAGAAACAATATGGAACATGTGATTCCATTTTTACTGTACACATGCAAAAATCCCGATATGTTCTCTATGGAGAAGTTTACCCCGTCTTTTATTTTATTTGTTGCAAAGGTTGGTAGAGGTTCATCCAGTTGATTGCCTTTGATGTGTGACATACACATATGATTGTGAATTTTGTAAAAACAATATCTCCTAATTATGAATGGGGAAATTCCTCCATAAGGTTATTCGTGCGTTGCACGTGCATGCTTACTAGTGGTAGTAAGTGTGGTCATGCACATACAGCGTACTGCCGCCGTGCCACGCATACGAGAGACCGAGCAGCCTGCTTTTTTTTGGGGTGACCGAGTAGCCTGCTAGATGCCCAGATAAAATATGGTATGAGCCTCTTGGTCTATGTTGTAGTTGGGCTGCATTTTGGGCTTGTGAAGCTGTGTGGTAGGTGGGCTGGGGTCAATCAAACATTTTGGCTGGGGTCAGAGGCAACTTTATTACGTACACTAGTTTAAAAACTGAAACGCACTGGTATCAATTGATACCAGTGGTTACACAGGAGCTCCGTCCCTGCTTGTGAGCCGGTCGACGCCATACCTTAACGCTGCGGCAATCACGTCACTTGTGGAACATTGGAGACCGGAGACGCACAGTTTCCACCTCTGGACCGGGGAGATGATCGTGACACTTCAGGATGTTTGCATGATCCTTGCACTTCCTATCGAGGGCAAGCCTTTGTGTATGAGCACCGATTCTGATGGGTGGCGCCAACAGATGGAGGCCCTTATTGGTATGGCTCCTGCAGAGGCGGCGCCAGCAGAAGGAGAGAAGAAAGAAAGAGTCGCATCCGGTGCTCCTTACACGTGGATCGTAGCGAACTTTGCGCATTGCCCTGAGGACGCTAATGATGAGGTGGTCCAGACGTATGCTCGCGTCTACATGTGGTATGTTATCTCCAGGACTCTCTTTGCTGACGGCGGTGGCAAGACCGCTCAATGGATGTGGCTCAAGGCGTTGACTGTCTTTGACAACAAATTTAGCTGGGGTTTAGCGACACTGGCCTACTTGTACCGACAGGTAAGCAATTGTTCGTAGTCATTTCATTTCTACATTATGAACGAAACTTTCCCCTTAACTGAACCTTGTTTCCCTTTATGTGCAGTTGGACGATGCTTGTCGTAGGTCCTCAAAAGATGGCTGCATTGGTGGTTGTATGCTCCTACTATCGGTTTGGAGCTGGGAACGCCTGCCAATTGGACACCCGAAAGAGGTAGGGTACAAGGCTTGAGACGAACAGGACAACCCTCTACGGCTCCCCACTTAGGCTTACAAGTGGGACGTGGTTTCGGAGATGACGAGCGATGTCGATATCATGTACGTGCAGTACACCAACGAGATGGATACGCTAACCGCTGAGTAGGTAAACATTGATACAACATCACTCATTCTCATGCTCTCATCAAAACTCACCATCATTGTTACCTTCTTTTGCTATGTTCCAGGTGGAATGGGAGCCATATGGTGCCGGAGATAGATTTGGTGTAGCACACACGTTCGTGTTGAATCCGAAGTGCTTGGAGGAAAGGCATCTTTGGCTTATGCGGTGCCCACTGATATGCAATTGGGAGGTTGAGCTTCACTTGGCACATCGTGTGTACCGGCAGTTTGGGTTGTTTCAGGGTCACCCGCCAGAGTGGGTGGACACTGACCGTACGCTTCACAGGTAAGAGAGCATGAACTCTGTCCGTTTACCATCGTGATGTCCTTTTTGATGATGCTAATAGTGTGCTATTAAACATGCAGGTTGGATAGGAAAAAGCAGAGGAAGATTAAGGATTGGGATAAACATCATAAGAAGTATGTCACCCAGTTCGAGCTTTGTGTGGAGGAAGCTAAGAGCAGGGCAGGGTCCCAGCTACGCGGGCATTGCCAACTTGCATTTAACAACTTTCTTCGATGGCTTCATGAAAATACTCGTGTGGAGATATGCCCACCGGCTTATGAGGAGGAAATTTTGGAAGAGCCGGTATTTGATGAAGTTACTCAGAGCCAATACAACAAGCTTATCAAGGAAGGGAGACAAACCCCATTTGCTCCAGTGCTGAACTTTGTGGTAAAGTGTGTTGTTTTCTCTTTCGTATTTGGACTAGTACACTTCCTCGCATTGCCTAACATGTTGAATCCTTTCATCCATAGCGCAAGGAGATCAAGAAACAAGCCGATGAAACCGAGGATGTTCTAGACACAACTCCGGTGGGAAAAAAGGGAGAACGAAATCATCGAGATTTCATGAAGGTACGTAGTCACAACATCGCCTGCTTGCGTAATCATTGCAAAGTTTGACGTCTCCTTCACTTGTCAATGTGACAGCGCCAGGGCCAACGATTACGGCGGTTATCCAACCTGCTAGGTTGCCGTGACCCCGAGTACACAACGCCGTCGCACTCTAGGTTCGGTACACCATCTGACAATGCGGCTCACATGGAGGATGAGACTACCTCGACAGCTCTCTACGATGATGACGATACGGTCTCCACAGAGGTATGACAGTAGCATGCATTCATCTATTCGATACATTCCTCACTTCATTATGACGCACCATCTTTACCATACCGTCCACTATTATGAAAGGTTGCGGACGAGATGACGTTGCAGGACTATCAAGTCCGCTCGGCTTACATGTTGAAGCCAAGGAAGGAATTCAAGCGTTACACACCAGACGACTACACGAAAGGAAATAAGGCGGTCGCTGAGGGCTCACAGAGGGCAACAGGTATGCGGAGGATGAGGGTTATGGAGGATGACGATGAGGATGAACTATTGGAGGAGGAGGCGGAGGAAGAGGAGACCGCAGCTGGTTGTGAGGGAGAAGATTCCTACTAGGAGGGGACGGGGCAAGAGTACACGAGGAAGGACGGAGTAGTGAAGATTCGTACTAGTCGTCGGTTTCGTATGATGTTGAACTTGTATCCATCTTGAACTTGTAGTGATGTTGCGTTTGTTTGGTGTTTGGAACTCGGAGTGATGTTGAGTTGATGTTGAACTAGTACCGATGTTGAACTTGTTGAATGCACTTGTTGAATACTTGTTGTCAAAATTGATTATGTGAAATGCACTTGTTGTCAAAATTCATTTAAACACATATAACATACTGTTTTGCATGTTCTGTAGGTTTAGCTAGTGTAACGCCTAAGCTTCAGGCGCCACACTACACAATGCAGCGCCTTTGGCTTAGGCGCTGCACTATGTAGTGTGGCGCCTGACGCTCAGGCGCTGCATACTGACTTAGTCGTTTAGACGACAACAATCTGGCTTGTTTGCTCTCTGTAAAGCTTCTGTTGCTGCCTGGAGAGGAATTTCCACATGTGCAGCGCCTAGAACAAAGGCGCTGCACTACACACCCCAATCTGGCCTGTTTGCTCTCTGTAAAGCTTCTGTTGCTGCCTGGGTAGCGACTTCCACATGTGCAGCGCCTA
This sequence comes from Elymus sibiricus, assembly GCA_039707655.1. Taxonomy (NCBI): domain Eukaryota; kingdom Viridiplantae; phylum Streptophyta; class Magnoliopsida; order Poales; family Poaceae; genus Elymus; species Elymus sibiricus. The sequence goes on from CM077676.1 coordinate 75,321,572, forward strand.
ACCCGTAGGCGCTGCACTGTGCAGTGCAGCGCCTAAGCCAAAGGCGCTGCACACTGACTTAGCCGTTTCTGCGACCCTAATCTTGCCTGTTTGCTCTCTGTAAAGCTTCTGTTGCTGCCTGGGTAGTGACTTCCAAATGTGCAGCGCCTAGGCCAAAGGCGCTGCACTGTGTAGTGCAGCGCCTAAGCCGAAGGCGCTGCACAGTGCAGTGTTGGGGAACGTTGCATGGGAAACAAAATTTTTCCTACGCACACACAAGATCTATCCATGGTGATGAGCATCTACGAGAGGGAGAGTGAATCTACATACCCTTGTAGATCGCTAAGCGGAAGCGTTTAAGAAACGCGGTTGATGTAGTCGAACGTCTTCGCGATCCAAATCGCCGAGCGTCCCGCAATCCAATCACGATCCTTCCGATCTAGTGCCGAACGGACGGCACCTCCGCGTTCAACACACGTACGGCTTGATGACGCCTTCACCTCCTCGATCCAGCGAGCGATGGTGAAGTAGTGGTTGAGTTCCAGCAGCACGACGGCGTGGTGATGGTGGTGAGGAACAATCTCTGCAGGGCTTCGCCAAGCACTACGGAGATTATGACGGAGGAACTAGAGGGCTAGGGTTGCCGGCACACGGCTTGGGAAATCCTGATGTGTCCCGTGTGCTAGCCCTGCCCCTCTATTTATATGTTGAGCCTTGGGGTCTAAACTTGGAGTAAAAGCCTCCTCCAGGTCGGTTTTGCCCGCACAAGGTCGGTTTGGCCCGCAGGGAAAGAGTCCAACTCGGATCCCTGCCGAACCGTGCACAGCCGCGCACAAGCGGTAGTACCGCTTCACACAAGCGGTAGTACCGCTTGGGCGGTAGTACCGCTTCACACAAGCGGTAGTACCGCTCGGGCGGTAGTACCGCTTCACCAAGCGGTAGTACCGCTTACGCGGCAGCAAAACTACTTTTTGCACTTTCCAATACCTTGTGGGCTTTATCCCTTTGGCCCATATAAAGTGTTGCTGCACCCGAACACTTCGGCAAACATCCGGAACCCATTCCGGTGAACTCTGGAACTCTTCCGGAGATCGAAACACTATTATCACATATATCAATCTTTACCTCCGGACTCTTCCGGAGATCCTCGTCATGTCCGGGATCTTATCCGGGACTCCGAACAACTTTCGGTCACCAACATAATAACTCAATTATACTAATCGTCACCAAACGTTAAGTGTGTAGACCCTGCGGGTTCGAGAACTATGTAGACATGACCGAGACACCTCTACGGCCAATAACCAATAGCGGGACCTGGATGCCCATATTGGCTCCTACATATTCTACGAAGATCTTTATCGGTCGAACCTCTATGTCAAGGATTCAGTTAATCCCGTATGCTGTTCCCTTTGTTCTTCGGTATGTTACTTGCCCGAGATTCGATCGTCGGTATCACTATACCTAGTTCAATCTCGTTACCGGCAAGTCTCTTTACTCGTTCCGTAATACAAGATCTCGTGGCTAACACTTTAGTCACATTGCTTGCAAGGCTCATTGTGATGTTGTATTACCGAGTGGGCCCTGAGATACCTCTCCGTCATACGGAGTAACAAATCCCAGTCTTGATCCATGCCAACCCAACAGACACCCTCGGAGATACCTGTAGAGCACCTTTATAGTCACCCAGTTACGTTGCGACGTTTGATACACACAAGGTATTCCTCCGGTGTTAGTGAGTTGCATGATCTCATGGTCAAAGGAACAGATACTTGACATGCAGAAAACAATAGCAATAAACTGACACGATCAAATGCTACGTTTACAGTTTGGGTCTTGTCCATCACATCATTCTCCTAATGATGTGATCCCGTTATCAAATGACATCTCATGTCAATGGCTAGGAAACCTTAACCATCTTTGATCAACGAGCTAGTCAACTAGAGGCTTACTAGGGACACAGTGTTGTCTATGTACCCACACATGTATTTGAGTTTCCAATCAATACAATTATAGCATGGATAATAAACGATTATCATGAACAAGGAAATATAATAATAACCAATTTATTATTGCCTCTAGGGCATATTTCCAACATGCAGTGCCTAAGCCAAAGGCGCTGCACTGTACATCTTCTTGAATGCATTGAAATCTCTGTTTTGGGGGACAGATTGAGAGAATACAAATAGCTTATTGTTCAAAATAGACATACAACATGTAGATGCTAATGCAAAGATGATAGTGTATGAGACGACAAGGTTTAATACAAAAGGCACATAGAGGAGTGCATGTCAAGGTTCAAAGATCATAGTGTACTAGGCGACAAGGTTCGAAATAAAAGACACATAAAGGAGTGCATGGCATAGTTCACAACATGATAAGAAACACATTGCTCTATTGTGTCGAGCAAGGCCCCTTTCCCTTCTTCATCTTCCTCCTCCCTTTTCCTTATACGATGAGCCTCATGGACCACCTTCTCGATGAATAGCTTATTCTCCCTCTCTTTGCCTTCTCCAAAACCCAAAGCCTCCTACATTTCTCTTCGAAATCCTTTTGCCTTTGCGCATCCCTCCTCTCCATGTCGATCTTAAACCTCATATTCCTCGCCACCCACTCAAGTGTCATTCTTTCTTTTTCCTTCATCTTCTCTTCAAACTCCTCTTGCTTCTTCCTCTCAAGTGCGGCCGCTTCCTCCTCTCTCACCTTCCTCGCGGCCTCCTCCCACAACCCCGGCATCTCACCTTCCCCATCCTTGTCCTCCACCCACTTCGTTGTTGCTTTGTTGGGTTGATACGCCGCCATACCTACGAATAAATGCAAGATATTAGTTAGCAAGGACAAGAAACAACATGTGATGGAAAATAACAATAGTGTAATATGATACAACATTAAAATAATATTGAAATGTAGCCACATACGGAAATGGTCCATCCAAGTATGAAAACATTCCACCACTTGTACTACTACCACGGCCTAGGCCACCACCACGGCCTAGACCACCACCACGGCCTCTACCACCACCAACGCCTCTACCACCACCACGGCCTCTTGTAAGACCAAGTTGGCTCCCTCTTTGTTGCCTAGATCCTCGTTGGCTACTCCTTGGTTGGTTTGGCACCTGTTGGCTACTACTTGGTTGGCTACACTACTGGAATCAGGGAATTTGCCGTCAGCCAGTTCTTTGCCGTCTGCTAGCGGACGGCAAAGAAGGTCTTTGCCGTCCGCTTACATAAAACTGACGGCAAAGAACAGGCTGATGGCAAAGATATAGTTTACCGTCCGCCAGTTCTTTGCCGTCGGCCAGCAGACGGCAAAGGACCCAAAGGCAGATGGCAAAGAGACCAGCTGGGCCCCACTGGACCCTGGAGATGGTTAGGTCAGACGGACGGGCTGGATGCCGTCCGCCTGTTTCCTCTTTGACGTCCGCCAGCTGACGGCAAAGAAGGATACCTAACTAACGGCCGTTCCCCCCGGCCCCACCCCTCTTTGCCGTCTGCTAGCCTACCTCTTTGCCGTCTGCTAGCAGACGGCAAAGAAGTGACCTAACTAAAATCGACCGTTCCCCCCCGGCCCCACCCCCTCTCTCTCTCCCCCCCTCTCTCTCTCCCCCACCTCACCCGCGCGCGCCGCCCCCTGGAGCCAGAGCCGCCGCCGGCCAGCCCCGCCCCCCGGAGCCAGACCCGTCGCCGGCCAGCCCGCCCGCCTCACCCCCGGGACCCAGGCCGTGACGGCCGCCCCGCCCCGCCCCATCGCCGGAGTAAGGCCGCGCGGCCCCTGTGCCGCCCCGCCCCGCCCCGCCGCCGGAGCCACCCCGCGCCGCCCCTCCCAGCGGCCTTCCTCCACCGGCCCCCTCCCCGCGGCCATCCTCCACCGGCCGACCTCGCCGGAGCCAAGCAAGGTGAGGTTCATTTTTTTTCTGTTTTTTCCTGTTTAGGTTTAGGTTTAGTGCTAGGTGTAGGTCAGTAATAGGTTTAGGATTAGGTTTAGGTTTAGATAATTAGAAGAGGAAGAAGAAAGATGAAAAAAAAAGAATAAGTAGAAGAAGAGGAAAAAGGAAAAGAAGAAGAAGAAGAAGAAGAAGAAGAAGAAGAAGAAGAAGAAGAAGAAGAAGAAGAAGAAGGAGAAGAGGAGAAGAAGAAGAGGAAAAAGGAAAAGAAGGAAAAGAAGGAAGAAGAAGAAGAAGAAGAAGAAGAGAATTAATTTATTGGCCTAGAAAATATTTAAATTATTGCCTATTTGGTGATTTCAAAAGGTTCTCTAGAGGGTTTGATGTACCATCTAGGTGTATATAACGGCATGATGTGAGAGCTGCCAATGTGATATCCATACTTCTATATTCTTTAGTTCGGTCTTAGTTATTTCAAAAATAGAATGTACAACAAAAACATATTGCGGTATTTAGTGGCGTAATCAAATCATAGTTGCACTTAATCAGTTTCATATTATAGTGTGAATTGGTTTTCTCAAAAGTCAAATTTCATATACCATATCAAAATATATTTCGTGGTGTAATAGTAATGGTTTGGTACTGTAGATCTTGAAATTGTTTCTATAAACTTGGTCAATGTTTATAAAGTTTGAATTGCAAAAATCTAATATGCAATGTATTTCAGAAAAAATGGATAATTATTATTGTGGTTTGACATTTATTGAACAAAAAACTATTTAAAAAATAATATGCTTTCCAGTCCTCTATTTTCAACTTGCATCAAAATTCTTAAGTTTTAAAATTCTGCGTGCAAAACAGCTGATTCCTGTAGTGTTTAGGTAAAACAGCTGATTCCTGTAGTGTTTAGGTAATCAACCACATTCGTAATATCTTGAAAAGGAGTTTGTGCCTGTAATTGGAGTATCTTGTGAAATGTTTAGTTGGGTTCTCCTTGCCTTTCTCTGTATATAACCGATGGTGCAGCACTAATTGTTCACAAATCCTGCAATATAGAATAAATATGCAGTATATTGAGAGTTTGATCAAACAGAAACCTTATTCACAAGAAATAGCAAGAGTAACATTGCAAATAAAAAATAGACAGGACCGAAAATCAAAAGCTTGTAGACATAAACACAAACAGTTGGTGCCCAGATTTTCAGATCGGAAATGCCATAGATTTATTTTTGCCTTAGATTGACAAGGAGCAGACCATTAGATGATTTAGTACTGCTTTCAGAAATAATATGTTACCTCCTATTTGAATCATGCTCATTGGTCACTACTCCAACACATGAATCCTCACAGCAAGACTAGAGCTAGCAACTTAGCTAGTACATGGCCATCAACCACACAAGCATCATGGACAACAAACCCAACTACTTTGACACATGGAGCAACCAAAACAGTGAGGATTTGAAGTAGAACAGTGTTTATATTAAAATGCAAATACAAAGTTCTTCTGAATTATAATGGATATAAAACATAAAATAAAATAGAGAAGACCTAAAATAAACTAAACTAGTTCTTCTCTAGTTCTTCTTGTTCTTCTTGACCAAGACCTGCAGAGGAAAGAAGTTGATTATATTAAAATGTTGCTAACGAGACTTCATTTGAATGGTCATTAGTTACAAGTCTTAACATTTGAGTGTCATCATGCTAACGAGACTTGCAAATGATCTTTGGTGCAGCATAACTCCGAAGCCGCATCGCACAACCCTTCTCCAGGTGAAAACGGCCCGCCGAACCCCGATGCTTGACCTCCGGTAAGTTTTCTCTATTATGCCACATACTTAGCTTATTTTCCCCAAAAAAGACATACTTATATAGCTAATTATCCTCCACAATGACATAATTAGCTCTAAAATGACATATACTAACCTAATTTAGCTCAAAAATGGCATAATTACCTAGGTTAGCACAAAAATGGCCTATACTTACCTAATTTTCCTAGGTTAGCACAAAAATGGCATACTTACATAGGTTAGCTCTAAAATGACACAAATAAGGAATAAGATGAAGAAAAACAAGGAAGAGGAGGAAAAGAAGGAATAGAAGAAGAAGTCTTCTTCTTCTTCTTCTTCTTAGCTTATTTTCCCCAAAAAAGACATACTTATATAGTTAATTATCCTCCACAATGACATAATTAGCTTATTTAGTCCATTTATGACCTAATTAGCTTATTCGTTGCAAAAATGGCATAATAACCTTGTTTACCTCATAAATGTCATATACTTAGCTTATTTTCCTCCAAAATGACACAATAAGCTTAGTTAGGTCAAAAATGGCATAATTACCTAGGTTAGCTCTAAAATGACACAAACAAGCAATAAGAAGAAGAAAAACAAGAGGAGAAAAAGAAAGAGAAGAAAAACTCTTCTTCTTCTTCTTCTAGTCTTCTTCTTCTTCTTCTAGTCTTCTTCTTCTAACTTTCTTATTTCACATTTTGCAGATTTGATTCACTTCATGGGAGCTTGCATTGATTGAGTGCTTGTGTTTACTTTTTGTTTTGATTTTGTATCCATGAACAATGTGAAACTTGCTACCTATGGATGAAACTATTGTAATATGGTGAAACTTGCACATTTTGTTTTGGTATATCTGTTGGATGATCATATCCATATGGCAGGGATATAGTTTCTTATGTGTTGGATATCATATCCCGTGAAATATATATATATATATCATATTTTTGCTGTGAAAATGCTTGGATATAACAAAAAACAGAATAAAAAGGGGCAATACATGCACTTTGCCGTCTGCCACCGACGGCAAAGGGCGCTTTGCCGTCAGCCACTGACGGCAAAGGTGACACGTGGCATGAACCTGTGCAACCTAGAAGCACTGGGTCTGACCCATTTGGTCATTATGCCGTCCGCTGGCAGACGGCAAAGGAGACTGCTTCTTTGCCGTCTGCTGGCGGACGGCAAAGAAAAAGAGAGGCAGATGACAAAGAGAGGGGAAGAGTGACGATATGCCACGACCTGCTGACGTCTGGAAGCTGACGGCAAAGGGGAGGACACCTTTGCCGGCAGCCGGCGGACGGCAAAGTCTCCCGTTAGCCACCTAACGTGGCTAACGTGTATTCTTTGCCGTCCACTTTATTTGCCGTCTGCTTGGGTAGGAAAGCTGACGGCAAAGGTCTTTGCCGTCCGCTGTGCGTGAGCAGACGGCAAAGAAGGTCATTACCGTAGCATACAGTGCCGGAACTGTTTGCCGTCTGCGGCTGACGGCAAAGACCTTTGCCGTCCGCTTTCTGGTCCTTTGCCGTCTGCCATGGCAGACGGCAAAACAGCTGATTCCTATAGTGCTAGCCCCTTGTCGCATATGACCATGTTGGCTACTACTTGCTTGGCTAGGCCCTTGTTGCGTATGACCAAGTTGGCTACTATTTGCTTGGCTAGGAGCTTGTGTAGCGTCTCTTTGGCTTGTGCTTGCTTCATTTTTCTTTGATTCCTTCCGTTTGCTACAAGTTCTTGTGTTGTGTCCCCCATCATTGCACTCTCCACAACGGGATCTCTCACGAGGCTCTTGGAATTGGTCGCTGGCCGGTTCTCGACCACCACCATAGCCCCATCCGTCCATGTCCCCTCTAAATCGCTTTGTCTTACGTCTTCCCCGTTTAATGACCTTCCAATCCGGATCGGGCCATAGTTGAACTCCATGATACTCCGGCCATTGTGATTGATCATAGTATGGGTTAAATTTAGGAGCCCATGTATTCTTAACGGTCATGATAGAGAACTCGGACTCCCTCACAGTGAGCGGATGATTAACATCCACATTCCTAATGCGAGTTGCGGTATACAAGTGTGAGCATGGGAGATGAAGCAACAATGGCCTCCCGCAAGTGCAGTCACACCATGATAGCGAGACCTTGAAAGCCCGGCCTCCGTGTTGTCTGCCATCTTTTATGGTTCCTCCTGGCTCTTTCACTTCGTACATCCAATCATCGTTGTTATATAATATAGCTTGTTCGGAGTCCGCCTTCCGTGATTGAAATTCCAACCATTCATCAACCTTCGGTGGGAACTTATACTTGTACTTGTGCTTGTTCTCACCCGCAATCTGCTTATCCGTTTCAATTGAGTACTTTAGAAAGTACTCATTCATCTTGTCGAATGTGTATTGAACTATTGCCGTCACGGGCAATGCACGTACACCCTTGAGCACCCTATTGAAACATTCTGCCATGTTGCTTGTCATTTGACCGTACCGCCGGCCATCTTCATCAAATGCTCGTGCCCACTTCCCCCTATCTTGAATGTGCCTATTGAGAAAGTCAAGACCACCGGCATCGAGTTTTGTGTGTGCGAGCAATTGGTTGTACAAGTAGGCGAACCGTTTGTCGGAGAAAGCAAGACAACAATCTTGGAGATCGTCGGCCAGCTACTTAAGCCCACATGCCCTATAGAAATTTGAACAAAAATGCCTCATGCACCATCGATGGTGCAACGGAGCATGCCCGGGAATGTCAATGTCTACCGCATTAAGAATTCCAGTATGGCGATCCGATATGACACAAATTTCCCTTTGAGCCGGTAATACCCTGGGTCTCAATAGATGCAAAAACCACTCCTAGTTAACATTGTTCTCCACCTCAACCAAAGCAAAAGCTAAAGGCACCAACCGGTTATTGGCATCACTCCCGATTGCAACCAAGAGAGTGCCCTTGTATTGACCGGTCAAGAAGGTGCCGTCGATGGAGATGACCGGCCGACAGTGTTCGAAAGCCCTCACGCATTGCTCGAATGCCCAAAATGCACGGCCAAAGACTCGGACCGTCTTTCCATTGCGAATCATTGTTTTTTGCCCAAACGCCTCGGCGACATGAACCATGCCAGGGTTAGTGGCGGCCATAGCTCCCAACAACCTAGGGATTCGGTTGTATGCTTCCTCCCAATCACCATACAACATCTTGAATGCGGCTTGCTTCGCCTTCCATGCTTTCCCGTATTTGACCTCGTAGTGAAAGACGGCTTTCACAAGGTCCATGACGCTTTTAATGCTCATTGTTGGTAGTGAGGAGATGGATTTGGAAAACTTGTAAGCGATGAACTTGGAGGTGAGTTGTCTATGGTCTTGTGACACAATCTTGCCATCAACCTTCTTGCCTCGGCACATGTGACTTGTTACACAACTCACTATGTACCAACCGGGCCCTCCTTTCCATGGCCTTCCACGCACAATCCATGGACATCCGTCCTCCTCACATGCAACCGTGTAACGCACCTTCACGTCCGAGTGAACCACCTTGTGCGGACGATAATGCGTAACCGAGTAGTCGTCGAGCCACATCTTCAATTGCAAGAAGGTTCCAAACTTCGACCCGGGAGAAATACCGTTCTTCCCGTGCTCCAAATCCCGGTGAGACGTTGGCCTAACTCCAAGAAAGATACCCTTGCCACCGTCAACCACGGCTTCATCCGCGAGACTAAGATCCTTGAACAATGGTAGACAATGATCACGCCGTAGTACCTTTTCGAAAGCTTGGGCCTCCTTTGCTGTGAACCCCTCCTCATCAACTTCTTCATCGGGACCATCGTCGTCCGACTCCGATGCATAGCAACAGGAATACGGGATGGAAGGGTCCATGGTATCTTGCACATGATATGTGTCCAAATCACCAACATTGTTGTCATGGAGATCAACTTCATTCTCGTCATCCTCATACTCATCATTCTCCTCTTGCAAACCTTCATTTTGGTTGTTTGCAACCGGGCTCAATGTTGGCCTCACTTATTCGGTCAAAAGAGGTTCACTCATTTCATCTTGGTTCATGGGTGGAGGACTCATAGCAACCAACGGGGAGGCATGCCGGTTCAAGTCCAAGTGCAAAGTAGTCTCAACCTTCTTGGTAGCAAATAACTCAAGAGCCTTGTCGAGAGATTCGGCCACCGTCTCCTTGTATGCAACCCAACGTTGCTCGGAGTTCACACGCATGGTCTTCCAACGGATGTGCATTCCAAACCCCACATTATGCCTTCCCTCCAACTCAACAATATCACTTGGCTCCATCCAATTCAAAACTTTCCTCACTTGTTCCAAGACCTCCTCATAGCTAGGACTACTCTCAAACACCATGTCAAGCTCGTTCGGGTCCGGCTCAATATTGCCTTTCAAAAATGCGTCCTTGTCCACATGATGAACATAAACACATGTTCTTCCCATCCCTAAATTAATTAAAGCAACACAATGTAAATATATTCCGTAAGTACTCATTCGAAGATTACCACAAATTCGAAAGCCCTAACATAGATATCAAACAATAACCCTAACCCCAAATTAACAAAACCACAAGCCTAACCATAACATAATAACAACCCTAACCCTACCCCCAACATAACAAGAACCATAGCCCTAACCCTAACATACTAAGAAGCCTAACCCTAGCAAAATGCCAAACAAACATCTCATATTTCCATACAAATTTCAAAATCCATGAAGAACTAGGGTTTGCATAACCCTAGCAAGAATTGAGCAAATGTGAGCTTTTTCGGATGAAACAAGGGGGATCGGAGGAGATTACCTTGAGGGAGGGATTGGGGTCCAAATCCACAGACAAAACCTTCAGATTTGAGAGATTTTAGGAAGGATTTGAGAGGGGGGAGAGAGGAACTCGAGGCAGCACTCCTCTGTTGTTGGGTTGGGGTGGGGGTGTGTGGGGGATAGGTTAGGGGGGGCCCACAGCCGGCCAGATAACTGATTGTGCAGCGCCTAACGCGCAGGTGCTGCACGTGGTGGTGTGGCGCCTGGCCGTTAGGCGCTGCACTTAGGGAGGTGGGGTCGGGCCTGGCCCCGGGGTGCCACGCTGGCCAGATGTGCAGCGCCTGACGGTAAGGTGCTGCACAGTGTAGTGCAGCGCCTTTGTGTCGGGCGCTACACAAAAGGGTCAGCTCGCTGAAAATTTTCCAACCACAGTTCACTTTGTGAAATAGTTGCGTCCTTAGGTCAAATTTGTCCATTTTGCCGCCCGAGTGGCTTGTCGTCGCCGACATCCTCGTCCGGCCGACGTGCCGTACATGAGAGGACACCTTCAAGTCTTCTCTTTCATGACAAGAACAGGTTCTACTCCGATGAAAACGCAGAACAAAACACAATAGAGTACACACTGGTTTCAGTTCTGAGCAGATCAAAATCATAAGAACCTAATAAAAGTGCCGAGTGCCTACAGCAAATCGATTAAGCACAAAATTACACCGGCCAGCAGACCATAACATGTTAAATACTGAAGATAGCACCACAAACCCTAGACGCAAAAGCAGTAGAAAAGAAAAGACCAGCAGCAACACTTCCAAGATAGCATTAAAAAGTAAGATCAAAGAACTGAGGACATGCATGGCTCGTATCACTACTGGAATTTTCCTATACGCTGGGTGTTCGGCTCTTCGCCGAGAGCCAAATCACGGACACTCGACAAAGTAACATACGCCGAGAGCTACTCTCGGCAAAAGCGGCATCTCGGCAAACAGGGTATTTTGCCGAGAGTGCGTCTCGGCAAAACTGCAACACTCGGCAAAGTAACTATTTGCCGAGAGCCAATTAGCCACCGCACGGCAAAGTGTTGCCACGTGGCACATCCGGTGGCGAATAACGGCACCGTCACGGTTGCACAGGTTTGCCGAGAGCGACACTCGGCAGCATATCTTTACCAAGAGCGACACTCGGCAAAGATTAAGCACACTTTAGTCCCACCTCGCTCAGGGACAGGCAACAACACCTGTTTAAATAGTCAGATAGTCCAGATGCAGTAAGCGTCGGTCTTCATTACACTCTTCTTAAGAAGATGGACTATCACTTTGAATCTTCACCTGTTTTGGGCAGAGAAGATTCACTTTGGTAGGCCATCTTCCTAATGATGGATGCCGGCGTTTTTTATTAATTCAAATTTTTTAGTCTTCCGTCTCACCGTCCGTGTCGACCCGGAGATCTACGCCTTTGACTTTCGCCAGACGGGCTTTGACCAATGGACGTTTTCACCTGATTCTGATAGGCCAGCCCATACGAACACTTCCGAACAAGGTTTGGGCCAAACCCACCACAAGATTCCCTCCATGTCGACCCGACGTGGCCGTTTCCCACCTCCAAGTGCCGGCGGCAGCGCCGTCCGTGAAGGGGGTCACACTTCGGAGCGGCGTGCCGGAGTGTTTGCACCTGCCACCTCATTTCCAGACATGTATGAGGGCCCAGCGCAAGATTTGGTGGCATGGCTACCCTCGAAGGCCCGCGACCACCCTCGTAGACATGCGAAGAGCAATTCGTAGCGGGGGAGTTTTGCACATACTTCTGCATCTCAGAAAAATTTGAAAAATTACCACACGTCCTATATCACATGTGTCTGCACCGTGTAAAAAATTCATGATTTTATCACCCTCCGGGTGTTCAGTAATATTCACGCAACACCAAAACCGCAGGAAGTCACTCCGGTGTCATCACCTCAGAAAATCGTACGATGCCGGAATTCCTCGGGAGCTGGCACGGTGTCATCACATGGCCCCTATAGGGTGTGGTAAAAGTTTGGGCACGTTTTGAATAAGCCTCCCCTGAGCCCGCTTGTAAACCGCACCATCTCCGAGCTAATCTCTAGGTATCGAGAGGGAAAGTGTCCGGTTTGTGCAGCAAGTGCGGGTCCTGTTGTTTCGTTGGCCTCAAAACTTCTCGTGCTCTCAAAGGAGGCCATCGCATGACACATGCCACGCCCCTGCATTTTTCGGACCCGCGTGCAATATTCGAGAAATTTATTGCTCTGCTAGGGTTTCATCGCCGGAAATTGCAGATCTGCAAGGCGGCACATGAAATCATGCTGAGAAGTGGCACAGAAAATTCTTTGTGATGTCCTTGCGGCATGCGTAGGCCTTGTGCATACGAGGGAGGGACATGCCCTGCCACCGGGGGGCGAAAGTACCTCGGTGGCATGCCTGATGCAACCGTTTAAATCCTCGGAAAATCGTACGATGCCGGAATTCCTCGAGAGCTGGCACGGTGTCATCACACGACCCCTGTAGGGTGTGGTAAAAATTTGGACGTGTTTCGAATAAGCTTCCCCTGAGCCCACTTGTAAACCGCACCATCTCCGAGCTAATCTCTAGGTATCGAGAGGGAAAGTGTCCGGCTTGTGCAGGAAGTGCGGGTCCTGTTGCTCCGTTGGCCTCGAAACTTCTCGTGCTCTCAAAGGAGGCCATCGCATGACACATGCCACGCCCCCACATTTTTCGGACCCGTGTGCAATATTCGGGAAATTTATTGCTCTACTAGGGTTTCATCGACGGAAATTGCAGATCTGCAAGACGGCACATGAAATCATGCCCAGAAGCGGCATGGAAAATTCTTTGTGATGCACGATTAGATGAAACGATGCAAACTAGTCACTTTGTTGAGAGTGGCTCTCGGTATAATAGGATTTTTCCGAGAGTGGCATTCGGCACAAGGTAAACCCTAGATCTAGTAAGGATGTTTACCGAGAGGTTGCTCGGCAAAAGATAAACCTTAGATCTAGGTTAGGACTTTTACCGAGAGTGCTCTCGGTAAAAGTTAAACCCTAGATCTAGGTTAGGACTTTTACCGAGAGTACTCTCGGTAATAGTTAAACCCTAGATCTAAGTTAGGACCTTTACCGAGTACGGCGCCGACAGGCTCTCGGGAAAGGTTCGCGGGACACTTAAGTGGCATGCCTCCGCTGCTTCTTCTCATTTCACTCCCTCTCTTCTCCCCGCTGCCCCCCACCCCGCCGGCGCCCCCCTCACCGGCCTGCACCCCGCCGGCGCCCCCCTCACCGGTCCCCACCCCGCCGGCGCCCCCCACCCCGCGGTCGCCCCCATCCCGCCGGCTCCCTCATCCCACCGGCACCCCCTCCCCCCCCCCCCAACTTGGTGAGCTTTCCCCTCCCCAATGAATGGATGAATCCTATATGAGTGCTTGGATGAATGCTATATGGATGAATGCTAGATGGATATATGTATGGATGAATGCTAGATGGATATATGTATGCTAGATTGTTGCTATGGATGAATGCTATATGGGTGCTATATGGATGAATGTATTAATTTTTTGTAGTTGTTTTTATTTAGTAGTTTATGTACAAGTTTTTATGTAGTATTTTGGTAGTAGTTTGTATGTATGCTAGATGGGTGCTATGGATGAATGTATTGATTTTGGTAGTAGTTTGTATGTATTAGTTTTTATGTTGAGCGATTGTCTATCATATTTGACAGATAAGAGATGTTTTCAGAGGAATGGTACCGACTGTTGCCGTAGGGGGGCGTGCTTCCTCTGCTCCTCCTTTGTGATCTTTGTATAGCAGGAGGAGTAGAGGAAGAGCAACCATCACCAACAGTCGATAAGAGTTGTTCTTGGAGGAAGAAAATCGACTTTTGACGATGGCGGTCGATCTGTGCCAGTTCATCCTATGATATACCTTTGTCACGCACGATGGACTGGCCCAGCTCGACCATTGATGACCCACAAGTATATGGGATCAATCGTAGTCCTTTCGATAAGTAAGAGTGTCGAACCCAACGAGGAGCAGAAGGAAATGACAAGCGGTTTTCAGCAAGGTATTTTCTGCAAGCACTGAAATTATCGGTAACGAGTAGTTTGATTGCAAGATAATTTGTAACAAGTGACAAGTAGCAATAGTAACAAAGAGTGCAGCAAGGTGGCCCAATCCTTTTTATAGCAAAGGACAAGCCGGAATGATCTCTTATAGTAAGTAAAGCGTTCTCGAGGACACATGAGAATTTCATCTAGTCACTTTCATCATGTTTGTTTGATTCGCGTTCGCTACTTTGATAATTTGATATGTGGGTGGACTGGTGCTTGGGTGCTGTTCTTACTTGAACAAGCCTCCCACTTATGATTACCCCCTCTCGCAAGCATCCACAACTACGAAAGAAGAATTAAGATAACTCTAACCATAGCATTAAACATATGGATCCAAATCAGCCCCTTACGGAATAGCGCATAAACTAGGGTTTAAGCTTCTGTCACTCTAGCAACCCATCATCTAATTACTACTCCACAATGCATTCCCTTAGGCCCAAAGATGATGAAGTGTCCTGTAGTCGACGTTCACACGACACCACTAAGAGAATCAACAACATACATATCATCAAAATATCGAACGAATACCAAATTCACATGATTACTTATGACAAGACTTCTCCCATGTCCTCAAGAACAAAAGTAACTACTCACAAATCATAATCATGTCCAAGATCAGAGAGGGATTGAATAGCATAATAGATCTGAACATATAATCTTCCACCAAATAAACCAACTAGCATCAACTACAAGATGTAATCAACACTACTAGCAACCCACAGGTACCAATCTGAGGTTTTGAGACAAAGATTGAATACAAGAGATGAACTAGGGTTTGAGATGAGATGGTGCTGGTGAAGATGTTGATGAAGATTAGTCCTCCCACGATGAGAGGATCGCTGGTGATGTCGATGACGACGATTTCCCCCTCTCGGAGGGAAGTGTCCCCGGCAGAATCTCTCCGCCGGAGAGCAAAAGTGCTCCTGCCCAAGTTCCGCCTCGAGACGGCGGCGCACCGTCCCGAAAGTCTTCTCTATATTTTTTCTAGGGCAAATGGGTTATATACCAGAAAATGGGGGCCAGAGGTTGGCCAGGGGCCCCACGAGGTACCAGGGCACGCCTGGGGGGGGTGGTGGCGCGCCCTGGTGCCTCGTGGGCACCTGGGTGGCCCCCTCTGGTACTTCTTGCTTCCGGTATTTTTTATTTATTCCAAAATAAATCTCCGTAAAATTTCAGCTCATTTGGAGATGTGCAGAATAGGTATCTCTGACATAGCTTTTTCAGGTCCAGAATTCCAGCTGCCGACAATCTCCCTCCTTGTGTAAATCTTGCATATTAAGAGAGAAAAGGCATTAGAATTGCTCCACAAAGTGTTATATTGATTAAAAACACTATAAATAACAGTAGCAAAACATGATGCAAAATGGACGTATCAACCATCACCAAAAGTCGAAATACCCGTGAGAGAGTGTCCACCATATATATACCACCACCAGAGAGAGTGTCCACCATATATACGTGAGAGAGTGTCGATGAGAGTTGTTCTTGGAGGAAGGAAATCGACTTTTGACGATGGCGGTCGATCTGGGCTAGTTCGTCCTGTGATATACCTTTGTCACACACGATGGACTGGCCCAGCTCGACCATCACCGAAAGTCGAAATATCCGTCAGAGTGTCCACCATGAATAATTTGCTTAGAAGTAATCTTTGATGTTTGATTCTTATGTTATTTTTCATTGTGTGATGAAAGGTGTTAGCACCGATCGATTTCGTGGCTATGGCTTCCTCCGACGACGCAACTTCCATTAGGGTCGACTCCGCGGTCAAGGAGAAGTGCGCCGAGGACCGCTTGGCGGCGCTCATTGAGAAGAACCCGCAGCTGATCCTAATAAAGTATTTTGAGGATCTGGCCAAGAAGAATCCGCCAGCTAAGGGTGTCCCGGACTAGGGGGTACTCGGGCTGCCGGCCTATCTCTCGTAGGCCGGACTGGTGGGCCGCCCTTTACTCATCAAAGGAAGATTGGATAGAGGGCGACCCCATGCACCAGAAGGACACCTCCGAAGACTTGGCGTCTCCTCCAAGAAATATTTAGCATAACCGACATGTTTATCCCCTGATGGCAACCGACCATGTGTAACCCTAGGTCCCTCTGGTGTCTATATAAACCAGAGGGTTTAGTCCGTAGAGAGAGAGAGAATCGTTATAACAACCTAGGGTTTAGCCCATTCGATCTCGAGGTAGATCAACTCTGTAACCTTCATACAATCACATCAATACAATCTAGCAGGACGTAGGGTTTTACCTCTTTGAGAGGGTCCAAACCTGGGTAAATCGCCGTCTCTACGTTCCCTGTTACTCATTGATTCCTAGATCCACAGTTCGGACCCCCCTACCCGAGATCTGCCGGTTTTGGTACCGACATTGGTGCTTTCATTGAGAGCTCCGTTGTAGGGTCATCAAGGATCAATGGCTCGCTTAGTCATTAGCAACAGTGCTAGCTGCGGGGACACCTTCGTTCCCGGCCAGGTCTTTGCGTTCGGCAGCGTCATGCTACACGCCGATCCAGCTGGTCACCTCGGCCGGGTCGACAGCTTTACCCCCGATCAGGAGATCAGGTTCGGAAACTTAGAGTTCGTCGCCGACTCCCGGGGAGATCTTATCCTTACGGGGTCCTCCGCCTCGCCTGAAGGACCCGCAAATCCTGAAACTTTGACTCCGGGTACGGCCAGCCCCACTATTGGGACAGCCGCCACTCCGGATCCAGCCTCGAGCCCGGATCCGATCTCCGCGCTTGGCTGCCGAAAATCGGCCTCGGCCGAACATGACTGCGGGGCGAAGTCAAATGCTCCCATCACGGCCATACTACGGGTTGATCCCGTAAACTGCCAGGACTTGGATCTGACGGATCTCTCACTACTAAACGGGATACTAGATCGGATCCATGCCATGGGAATCACCGATGGCCAGTCCTCGGTCTACGACCAGATCGGGCTTAAAACCGATGACAGGGAAACTCATACCCCTCCGGCCGCCCACTTGGTCGCCACTATCGAGGGCTCGACCGAGGGTCGCCCCTCCCCCCGGAACCAAAAGTGCATGAGGTGCAAGTTTCCGATCAGCAAGCTTCATCCTCCAGCTCGGCAGCCGAACTCCGCTCCGGAAAGGGCTCGGATCCGAAGTCTGATTCAGCACACAACCTCGAGTCTACACATCCATGTCTGGCCAACTATCCGGATCCAGAGCTCAGCACGTCGGATTCCATGTCAATCCAGGACACAGCCGCCAAAACCCTGGACTCACACCCCGCTGGGATCAAATTTTTTATCCCACCCACCCCCCACATCGAGTACTGTCCAAGTAACTCAGGACGGCCCGATATATGGGACCTAATGTACGTAAAGCAACAGCCCGGAGAGACAGTTCAGCACTTCTGGGCCAGATTCCTTCTCGTCAAAAACAAGACAAAGGCATCTTAAATGCCCTCGCCCGCCGCCACATCCAAAACTTCTCTGAGTTATCGGACCTGGTGTCCAAATACTGTGCCATGGAGTATGCCTGGCAGGCTCAGCTCGAGCAAACGGAGTCAATCCGTATAGAGGGACCAAACCGAGCTCGGGCAAAACGCGCACACCCTCACCGGACACCTCAATACGAGCCGTCCGAGAAAAGGATGAAACCCCTGACAAGATCCAGAACGGTCCTTGATGAACTACTGGATAAACCATGCCCCATACACTCTGTCCTTCTCAACACAAACCAACCCACAGCCTTCGAGCTTGCTGGGTGGTCAGGCAAGTCGCCAAGAGCGGCGAAGTCATCCTCGGAGGCCCGTATTCAAATAAACGTCCAGCAATGCCCCTTGATGATGACGCCGAGATCCTAACAATCTATGAGACGTATTCCTCAAAGAATCAGAGGAAGAGAGCCCTTCGAGAGCTCACTCAAATTCACCATGTGGCAGCGACAGACTCATGGACAGATACACCTATCACTTTCAGCGAACAAGATCAGCCGAGGCCCCGCCCTACCCGAGCTGCTGCCGCCCTTGTCCTTGATCCCATAGTGGATGGATTTCGACTCCAAAAAGTGCTAATGGACGGCGGCAGCGGGCTAAACCTCATTTACGAGGACACCTTGGACAAAATGCAGTTTGACAGATCTTGGATCGAGCAAAGTCACACCACCTTTCGAGGGATCATCCCCGGAAAGGAGGCACGTTGTAGTGGCCGAGTTGCTCTCGATGTGGTCTTCGGAACCCCCGAGAACTACCGATCCGAAGAACCGCTTTTCCATATTGGGCCCTTTCGCAGTGGCTACCACGCCTTATTAGGGCGCGACGCTTTTGCACGATTCCATGCCATCCCACATTATGGGTACATGAAACTCAAGATGCCAGGGCCAAACGGCGTGATCACAGTAATAAGTGATCCGGATAGAGCTCTTCGGGCCGAGAATAAAACAGCATCGCTCGCCCTCGAAGCGTTGTCCGAAGCCCTCGCAGCTTAAGAACTGACCGCGCTTCGCTCAACGGTGGATAAGGACGACGTAATCCTCGACAAAAGGCCCAAATCTACGTCCTTCAAGCCAGCGGATGAAATCGTCAAATTCAAAGTACACCCAATAGATCCCAATAAGACGGCATCCATTGGAGCTCAGCTGGACCCCACGGTCGATGAAGAGTTGCACAAATTTTTGCGTGCGAACTGGGATATCTTCGCCTGGCACCCGTCAGACATGCCAGGGATCCCGCGTAGATTAGCCGAGCATAGCCTGAACATAATTAAAGGTTTCAAGCCAGTCAAACAGACTCTACGTCGATTTTCTGAACCCAAGCGACAAGCTATGGGCGAGGAACTGGCAAAGTTGCTTGAAGCCGGATTCATCCGAGACATCAAACATCCGGAGTGGTTGGCCAATGTGGTCATGGTACCCAAGAAGGATAAATCCTGGTGGTTGTGTGTCGATTTCAAGGATTTAAACAAGGCCTGCCCCAAGGATCCTTTCCCCTTCCCCCGCATAGACCAGATCATAGACGCCACTGCCGGACATGACTCGCTGTGTTTCCTCGACGCTTACTCCGGATACCATCAAATTAAAATGAAGGAGTCCGACCAAGCGGCCACAGCATTCATCACCCCCTATGGACCATTCTGTTTCAACACAATGCCCTTCGGATTAAAAAACACAGGGGCTACATACCAGCGCATGATCCAAACATGTTTGGAAAAGCAGATCGGCAAAACGGTCGAAGCATATGTGGACGACGTGGTTGTCAAAACCAAGCACGTCAGTCAGCTGGTGGACGATCTCCGGTAAACCTTCGACAGTCTACGGACCTTCGATATAAGGCTCAATCCAGAAAA
This sequence comes from Elymus sibiricus, assembly GCA_039707655.1. Classification (NCBI taxonomy): domain Eukaryota; kingdom Viridiplantae; phylum Streptophyta; class Magnoliopsida; order Poales; family Poaceae; genus Elymus; species Elymus sibiricus. Next base: position 75,341,380 of record CM077676.1, read on the forward strand.
GTGCGTCTTCAGAGTGCCGGCCGGTAAGCTGCTCGGACTCATTGTTTCCCATAGAGGAATAGAGGCTAACCCAGTGAAAATACGGGCACTGTCCCAGCTGGCGGTTCCCACCGAGCTAAAGCACGTCCAGAAACTGGCCGGCTGCGTTGCAGCCTTAAGCCGCTTCATCTCACACCTCGGAGAAAAGGCCTTACCACTCTATAAATTGCTCAAACGGATGAAGAACTTCGAGTGGACCAGTAAAGCGGCGGCAGCACTTGAAGAAATTAAAACTCTACTGGCTAGCAACCCGATCTTGACAGCACCCAGCCTGGGCGAGCCAATGTTGTTATACATTTCGGCCACGAATCAAGTGGTCAGCGCGGTTCTCGTCGTCGAACGAGAGACAGAGGGTCACAAGCTCCAGGTGCAGAAACCAGTGTACTATGTATCCGAAGTGCTCACCCTGTGTAAAACGAGGTACCCGCATTATCAGAAGATCGCCTACGCAGTTTTCATGGCGTCTCGAAAACTCCGCCACTATTTCCAAGAGTGCTCGGTCACGGTGGCATCCGAGGTACCACTGAATGACATAATCAACAATCGAGACGCCACTGGCCGTATAGCCAAATGGGCTATAGAACTCCTTCCCTTCGAAATCACATATCGACCGTGCCGAGCTATTAAATCTCAGGTGTTGGCAGATTTCGTAGCGGAATGGACGGAAGCCGAACTCCCTAGGGAGTACAGTACATATTCGCATTGGGCGATGTACTTTAACGGCTCCAAAATGCTCGCCGGGCTAGGGGCTGGTGTGGTCCTCACATCCCCCACTGGCGACAACATTCGGTACATACTCCAGATCATGTACACCGACTCCAACAACGCGGCCGAATACGAAGCTTTGTTCCATGGACTTCGGATTGCGGTGTCAATGGGCGTACAACGACTCGAGGTACGGGGAGATTCTAATCTCGCCATCTCTCAAGTCAACGGCGAATTCGACGCAAAAGACCCAAAAATGACAGCATATCGCAACGCCGTCCTAAAAATCTCCGTCCGTTTTGAAGGTCTGGAGTTTCACCATGTACCTAGAGACAGCAATCAAGCTGCCGATATTCTTGCTCGGATGGGCACCAAGCGCGACCGTGTTCCTGAGAACACCTTTTTTGGAATGACTCTTCAAGCCGTCCGTGGTGTGGCAGGGGGATGCCAAGGACTCAGAAACCAAGACCTCAGGAGAGCTCATCCCTCCGCCTATCGAACCAGATGAAGGAATTATCGGGGGCTCGGCCGTCGAAACAACGTCTTCGGCTCACGAAGTCATGGCGGTAATCGCGCCGTGGACCGAGCCCTTCCTCGCCTATCTCCAACGCAAGAGCTACCCGATGACCAGACTGAGGCAAGGCGCATTATTCCGCGATCTAAAGCCTATAAAGTCCACGAGGGCGAACTATATAAGAAAAGCACTACCGGCGTCCTCCAAAGATGTATATCCGAGGAGGAGGGAAGACAGCTCTTGGCCGAGATCCACGCTGGCATGGGCGGTCACCACGCAGCAGCTCGGGCCCTGGTCAGCAAGGCCTTCCGAGCCGGGTTCTTCTGGCCCACTGCCCGAACAGACGCCCAAACATTGGTCCAACATTAAGTTGGATGCCAGCTCTTTGCAAATCAGAGTCATATGCCCCCCACGGCTCTTCGGACGATACCGATTACTTGGCCTTTCGCTGTCTGGGGGCTGGACATGGTTGGACCACTTAAAGGGGGGACCAAGAAAAAGAAATATCTACTCGTCATGGTAGACAAATTCACTAAATGGATTGAGGCAAAACCAGTGACCTCAGCCAAGTCCAAGCCGGTTATTGATTTTATATCCGGCGTCGTGCACCATTACGGTGTCCCTCATAGCATAATAACGGACAATGGATCCAATTTTACTGCCCAGGAAGTCAAAGACTGGTGCGCCAATTTAGGTATCAAGCTTGACTATGCCTCGGTGTACCACCCATAATCCAATGGACAGGTCGAGCGAGCTAATGGACTGATTTTGAGCGGCATTAAGCCCCGTTTGGTCCGCTCTTTAAAAGAATCTGACTGCCACTGGGTTGAGGAGCTTGACTCCGTATTGTGGGGCCTGCGCACCACTCCCAATCGATCCACGGGCTACACACCGTTCTTCATGGTGTACGGGGCAGAAGTCGTCCTCCCCAGCGATCTTATTCACGACGCACCTCGAGTACGTATGTATGAAGAAAAGGAGGCCGAGCTGGATCGACAAGATGACCTGGACGCCCTGGAGGGCGAGCGCGACATAGCTCGGGCTCGTTCTGCCTTTTATCAGCAGCAGGCCAGACGCTATCAGAGCAGGGAAGTATGGGCAAAAGCCTACAATGTAGGCGACCTCGTCCTACGCCTCCCGGAGAAGCAGAAGCATAAGCTGTCGCCCAAATGGGAGGGGCCCTTCATAATCGATCAGGTACTCGCGGGCGGAGCATATCGTCTCCGCGACCCAAAGGACGACCACCTTGAACCAAACCCATGGAACGCAGCCCGGCTCCGACGCTTCTATGGCTAAACCAGCGTCCCCCCCCCTTCTTTTTCGGTCTATCCTTCTTGGATTTACATCATTACTTTTTCCAGTGACTAGTCTTTCCCAGATTGTGTTCGGTTAGGCCAAACTACGTTAAGTTTTTCTTCGGTAAACATCTTTGAATGTACCACACGTTGTTACCTGGGGGCTTCTTTTACGAAGCCGGTAATATATTATTTGTTTAACCATCAGTTTTTACATGTTTGCAACCTTCCTGTATCGTTCTAAAGCCATTATATGCATCAATTTGACTTAAGATTTGGCCAAGCTGGGTTGCCTCGCTCCTGTGTTTACCCCCTACGTTCCTGATTGTTCGGCTAGGGAGTAAAGGGAGCACCTCTGCGATTGTTACGTCCGGATTTCCCGGGTGCGTACCTCAAACGGGTGAAGCCAAAAGCTAGCGTTCTTAAGAACACAATTGGTCGGCCACGGGGGAAGTGAAAATAATCGGAAGTTATTGCCAAGATTCCGGGGCTATTTTCCCGAAGTAACCATTACTAGTCTATTTTGGATATTCGGTTGTACGCCATGGTCAACACGGCAACTCGAAGAAAGGAACCCATAGAGGGACTATTTTCATCGGAAGATGTTTCTTATGTTAAACTGTAATATAACATAACTCCCCGAGCACGTTTTTGTCTGTTTGCACCACATGGCCGGATTGCCTGGTTCTCCGAAGTGTTTTTCTGATGTTCTCGGACCACATAGTAGGAAACACCCCTCGGCCCCTGGCTGAGGGGGCGGAAGCCGATGGCCGGTTAAGACAACGTTTCAAGCACGGTTTGGAGACTATTTGATGTCAAGTACATAGATACATAGAATCAAAATGTCAATCTTGATCAAGACCATCTATTATGGTCTCCAGAGCACAATCTACCTGGGACAGCTGAGCTGCGGGCATAACCTGGTCATACACCAGATGCACGGGCACTTCCTGCCCATCTGGCCCCACTGGCCCAACCCTAGCTAAATGCTCCGGTTCCAGCTTGGTGAAGCGGGTCTTGATCATCGCCCAAGCTTCCCGTGCTCCCTCTCGACAAGATGACATCTTCCATAACTCAAAGCGGCGCCGAGCTCCTTTGAATCGATTCGTGAGTTCGGCCATCCCTTCCGGAGCCACCTCGCCCGGCCACAGTGCTTTGAACATGCTCTTCATGGCTTTTCGGGCCCGCTCATTTACGGCGGATAGCTCCTTCAGCAGGTCCCGTCCGAAAGAACCGGCCTCCTCTTCGGGGCGTCCGGTAAGAAGAACTACAATGAGACGTGGCGTTGTTCATATTGTTGTCTAATACATACAGTTTATGAACTGAAAACCTAGGTTGCACTCACCGAACATGCCCGCTTTTAGTCTCTAGTTCTCCTCTTGGGATAGGGCCAGTTGAGCTTTCAAGCTTTTGATTTCTTGGGCCTGTTGTTGACCTTCCGCCTTGAGCTTATCCCTCTCCTCATGACTTCGGGACAGCACGCGGTAGCCAGCCTCTTGCTGTGACTCCGCATAACTTTGAGCTTCTCTGGTAGTATCCAGATCCTTCTGCAGCTGATTTATCGACTCGGCTGCTATGGAATCATCTTTCATTAGAATAGGTGTTCCATCAAACTTTTCCTACACAAATTTAAGTTTGACACTTACCATGTGCCTCTCTGGTAAATTTCTTCACCCCCTCTAACTCGGCTTTCACAGATTATAACTGTGTTTGCGCCAGCTTGAGGTCCTCGGACAGCTTTTTGTTTCGCTCCCGAACAGTCTGCACAATAGCATGACATTATAAACATCAGACCCTTAACTCGGCTGTTCCACCCAAATTAAGGCTTGGGGGCTACTGGGTTAGGTACTAGTTGTCAAAACCAATGGTATACCTGCACATTAGTAGACATGAGCTTAACTGCCCCCTAGAGTCCCGTTCGAGCAGCGCCGAGGTACGCGTCTACCGAGCTAAGAGCATTAAACTCCTGATCGGAAAACGCGGAGTGTCGAAGCGATGCCTTGCGCCACCGGTGATTCATCACACTTTCAACCTCGGAGTTGGTAACCGAGATGCCCCCTGACTCCTCGGGATGTTGGTCCTCGGCAGGGACCTCCGGAGTAACTCCGGCTACAACTGGCGACCTCGGATTCGAGTCACCCCTCTGCACCTCTTCAACATCCTCGGCTGAAGGCGGTTCTACATATCGCCTACAGGACACCGCGGAGAAAATTATTGGCATTCTCGGTGGATGTCGAAGAAAAAGGCTATGACAGTATGGCGGATGCGTTACCTCTTCAGGCGGGGCGCGGATGATGTAACTCCCGTTGGGGCCGCGCGTTTGGTCACCCCACGACCACTTGCCGCTAGGGCCGCTGGTGCCGCTCTTGCGGTTGTCCGGTGCGTCGTACGGCGGCCCTTGGGAGTAGGAGTCAGTGTATTCGGAGCAGCAGCAGCTGAGTGTCTCTTTCGAGAAGAAGCCCGTTGGTCACTTACAGCGGAGGAGGGAAGCGCCCCGGGGTGATCGGCCAAAAGAGCCACCTTAGAGCCATCGAGGCTCTCCTGGTAGAAGACCCCCTCCTTGAAATCGATCGATGTTTCAGGGTCATCGTGGAACCCAGGATCGTCATCGCGAGAGTGATTCTCCGGTTGAGGAGTAGGGCAGCTCACTATCTCGATCCAGCGCCTCCAGTTCTGTTCGGACAGGATAAAAATCTGATTAAGAAAAATTTGGGGTGCCTTCCGAACTATAAAGCGTGGTTGGACTCACCATTTCGATGGGTTTATAGCTCGAGAAACCTTCCTTGGGCCTTAACCGAGCAAACTCTTGCTCTTCTTCCTTGAAGAGATCGGCCAGTATGGCTGCCATCGCCGCCTGATCGGCAGGCCCCATCCGTGTGTATCGGGTTGCATCATCCTCCCCGTTGTAGCACCATAGCGGGTGTATTCTCTGTTGAAGGGGTTGGACGCACCGAGCAATGGCTGCGGCCATCACATCGATGATGGTTAGCCCCTTGTGGGCTAGCCACCTCACTTGAGCGGCCAGCTGAGTTACTGCGGCGCTTTCCTCTTGGGAAGAACTCTTCGGGCGCCAGTTAAACCGCTTCTTCGGGGAAACCAATGAGAATTCGGGCAACCCCCTCCGAACTGGATCGAACAGGGGGACGTCTTCGATATAAAACCATTCCGAAGTCCACTCTTCGGCATCTTTCTTGGGAGTCCCTACGGGGTATCCCGTTCCGGCGATGCGCCATACCTCGGCCCCGCCAACCTCATGAATCATCCCTCCTCGGGTACGGGGGACAAGACAGAAGAATTTCCTCCACAACTCAAAATGCGCCTCGTAGCCCAGGAACATCTCACAAAGGGCGACGAAGCCCGAGATATGTAGAATCGATCCTGGGGTAAGGTGGTGGAGTTGGATCCCGTAAAACTCAAGTAAACCCCTCAGAAAGGGATGAATGGGGAAACCCAGGCCTCGCAAGAGGAAGGGCACGAAGCATACCCTTTCCTCCCCGTGGGGGGTAGGGAAGTTCTCCGCAAGGGCCTCCCCGTCTGCGGAAGTTAATCCGGGGCGGGTGGACGCGAGATCTGAAGCGGGGAGATACCCCTGCGTCTCGAGCCTGCGCAGTCGCATGCGGGATACGGAGCAGCTCGCCCAGTCGCCCTGACGGGGGCCATGAGGGCGTGAGGAAGAGCCTGGAACGCTCGCCGTTGTTTGCTAGCTGTGACCTCTCGGGAATGTGAGGAAGAATGGCAGGGGTGGGGTGCGTTAGCCTCCACACCCTTGGCCTATTAAAAGGACATTGTCTCCTTCCAAAGAGGGGCATTTTTGTAAAAACCCATCGAGCCACTCGCATTCCCTGGATGCGCAGGAATCGAGGGTCGTTGTTTAATTCTAGGCGAAGAAAAGCAGTATGGCGGGTCCCATGATGCCTTGCCAATCAGAGGATTCTTCGGCGACCGAGCTATTGGTGGCCGAACTGTATTCAAACCGAGCACAGATGATGGAAGGAACTCGCCGCCCAAGCCGAAGACCCTTGGAGCATGGAGCTGCCGAAGACCGTCAACCTCGGCATTGAATGCTAGTTCGGGGGCTACTGAGGGTGTCCCGGACTAGGGGGTACTCGGGCTGCCGGCCTATCTCTCGTAGTGTAGGGGAACGTTGCATGGGAAACAAAAATTTTCCTACGCACACATAAGATCTATCCATGGTGATGAGCATCTACGAGAGGGAGAGTGAATCTACATACCCTTGTAGATCGCTAAGCGGAAGCGTTAATAAACGCGGTTGATGTAGTCGAACGTCTTCGCGATCCAAATCGCCGAGCGTCCCGCGATCCAATCACGATCCTTCCGATCTAGTGCCGAACGGACGGCACCTCCGCGTTCAACACACGTACGGCTTGATGACGCCTTCACCTCCTCGATCCAGCGAGCGATGATGAAGTAGTGGTTGAGTTCCAGCAGCACGACGGCGTGGTGATGGTGGTGAGGAACAATCTCTGCAGGGCTTCGCCAAGCACTACGGAGATTATGACGGAGGAACTAGAGGGCTAGGGTTGCCGGCACACGGCTTGGGAAATCCTGATGTGTGCCGTGTGCTAGCCCTGCCCCTCTATTTATATGTTGAGCCTTGGGGTCTAAACTTGGAGTGAAAGCCTCCTCCGGGTCGGTTTTGCCCGCACAAGGTCGGTTTGGCCCGCAGGGAAAGAGTCCAACTCGGATCCCTGCCGAACCGTGCACAGCCGCGCACAAGCGGTAGTACCGCTTCACACAAGCGGTAGTACCGCTTGGGCGGTAGTACCGCTTCACACAAGCGGTAGTACCGCTCGGGCGGTAGTACCGCTTCACCAAGCGGTAGTACCGCTTACGCGGCAGCAAAACTACTTTTGCACTTTCCAATACCTTGTGGGCTTTATCCCTTTGGCTCATATAAAGTGTTGCTGCACCCGAACACTTCGGTAAACATCCGGAACCCCTTCCGGTGAACTCCGGAACCCTTCCAGAGATCAAAACACTATTATCACATATATCAATCTTTACCTCCGGACTATTCCGGAGATCCTCGTCATGTCCGGGATCTTATCCGGGACTCCGAACAACTTTCGGTCACCAACATAATAACTCAATTATACTAATCGTCACCAAACGTTAAGTGTGTAGACCCTGCGGGTTCGAGAACTATGTAGACATGACCGAGACACCTCTACGGCCAATAACCAATAGCGGGACCTGGATGCCCATATTGGCTCCTACATATTCTACGAAGATCTTTATCGGTCGAACCTCTATGTCAAGGATTCAGTTAATCCCGTATGCTGTTCCCTTTGTTCTTCGGTATGTTACTTGCCCGAGATTCGATCGTCGGTATCACTATACCTAGTTCAATCTCGTTACCGGCAAGTCTCTTTACTCGTTCCGTAATACAAGATCCTGTGGCTAACTCTTTAGTCACTTTGCTTGCAAGGCTCAATGTGATGTTGTATTACCGAGTGGGCCCTGAGATACCTCTCCGTCATACGGAGTAACAAATCCCAGTCTTGATCCATGCCAACCCAACAGACACCCTCGGAGATACCTGTAGAGCACCTTTATAGTCACCCAGTTACGTTGCGACGTTTGATACACACAAGGTATTCCTCCGGTGTCAGAGAGTTGCATGATCTCATGGTCAAAGGAACAGATACTTGACATGCAGAAAACAATAGCAATAAACTGACACGATCAAATGCTACGTTTACAGTTTGGGTCTTGTCCATCACATCATTCTCCTAATGATGTGATCCCGTTATCAAATGACATCTCATGTCCATGGCTAGGAAACCTTAACCATCTTTGATCAACAAGCTAGTCAACTAGAGGCTTACTAGGGACACAGTGTTGTCTATGTACCCACACATGTATTTCAGTTTCCAATCAATACAATTATAGCATGGATAATAAACGATTATCATGAACAAGGAAATATAATAATAACCAATTTATTATTGCCTCTAGGGCATATTTCCAACAGTCTCCCACTTGCACTAGAGTCAATAATCTAGTTCACATCACTATGTGATTTACATTGTAATGAATCGAACACCCATGCAGTTCTGGTGTTGTTCATGTTTAGCCCTTGGAAGAGGTTTAGTCATCGGATCTGCAACATTTAGATCCGTGTGTACTTTGCAAATATTTATGTCGTCCTCCTTGATGTAATCGCGGATGGAATTGAAACGTCGTTTTATGTGTCTGGTCCTTTTGTGAAATCTTGGTTCCTTGGCTAGAGCAATGGCACCAGTGTTATCACAAAACAGAGTCATTGGGTTAAGCGCACTAGGCACTACTCCAAGATCTGTCATGAACTCCTTCATCCAGACACCTTCCTTCGCCGCCTCCGAGGCAGCGATGTACTCCGCTTCGCATGTAGAATCAGCTACCACGCTTTGCTTGGAACTGCACCAGCTAACCGCACCCCCATTAAGAATAAATACGTATCCGGTTTGCGACTTAGAGTCATCCGGATCAGTGTCAAAGCTTGCATCGACGTAACCCTTTACGACGAGCTCTTGATCACCTCCATAAACGAGAAACATGTCCTTAGTCCTTTTCAGGTACTTCAGGATATTCTTGACCGCCGTCCAGTGTTCCATTCCTGAATCACTTTGAAACCTTCCGACCATACTTATGGCAAGGCTGACATCGGGTCTTGTGCACAGCATTGCATACATGATAGAGCCTATGGCCGAAGCATAGGGGATGACACTCATCTTTTCTCTATCTTCTGCAGTCGCTGGGCATTGAGTCTTACTCAACTTCACACCTTGCAAAACAGGCAAGAACCCCTTCTTGGACTGATCCATTTTGAACTTCTTCAAAATCTTATCAAGGTATGTGCTTTGTGAAAGTCCTATCAAGCGTCTTGATCTATCTCTATAGATCTTGATGCCTAATATGAAAGCAGCTTCTCCTAGGTCCTTCATTGAAAAACTCTTGTTCAAATATTCCTTTACGCTTTCCAGCATTTCTATATTGTTTCCAATCAGCAATATGTCATCCACATATAATATTAGAAACGCTATAGAGCTCCCACTCACTTTCTTGTAAATACAAGCTTCTCCGTAAACTTGTATAAACTCGAACGCTTTGATCACCTCATCAAAACGAAGATTCCAACTCCGAGATGCTTGCACCAGTCCATAAATGGATCGCTGGAGTTTGCAAACTTTGTCAGCATTCTCTGGATCGACAAAACCTTCTGGTTGCATCATATACAACTCTTCCTTAAGGTAACCGTTAAGGAACGCTGTTTTGACATCCATCTGCCAAATTTCATAATCGAAAAAGGCAGCTATTGCTAACATGATTCTGACGGACTTAAGCATCGCTACGGGTGAGAAGGTCTCATCGTAGTCAACTCCTTGAACTTGTGAAAAACCCTTTGCCACAAGTCGAGCTTTATAGACGGTGACATTACCGTCCGCGTCCGTCTTCCTCTTAAAGATCCATTTGTTCTGAATGGCCTTACGCCCTTCAGGTAATACTTCCAAAGTCCATACTTTGTTTTCATACATGGATCCCATCTCGGATTTCATGGCCTCTAACCACTTCTCGGAATCCGGGCCCATCATCGCTTCTCCATAGCTCGTAGGTTCATCGTTGTTTAACAACATGACCTCTAAGACAGGGTTGCCGTACCACTCAGGAGCAGTACGCGTCCTTGTCGACCTACGAGGTTCGATAGCAACTTGATCCAAAGCTTCATGATCATCATCATTAACTTCCTCTTCAGCTAATGTAGGCTCGACAGAAACAACTTTCTGCGTTGCGCTACTCTTAGGTTGAAGTAAAGGTTCAATAACCTCATCAAGTTCTATCTTCCTCCCACTCAATTCTTTCGAGAGAAACTCTTTCTCAAGAAATGTTCCGTTTTTAGCGACAAACATTTTGCCTTCGGATCTGAGATAGAAGGTATACCCAACTGTCTCTTTTGGGTATCCTATGAAGACGCATTTCTCCGCTTTGGGTTCCAGCTTTTCAGGCTGAAGCTTTTTGACATAAGCATCACATCCCCAAACTTTAAGAAACGACAGCTTTGGCTTCTTGCCAAACCAAAGTTCATATGGCGTCGTCTCAACGGATTTTGATGGTGCCCTATTTAAAGTGAATGCAGCTGTCTCTAATGCATAACCCCAAAACGATAGTGGCAAATCGGCAAGAGACATCATAGATCGCACCATATCCAATAAAGTTCGATTACGACGTTCGGACACACCATTACGCTGTGGTGTTCCAGGCGGTGTCAATTGTGAAACAATTCCACACTGTCTTAAGTGACTGCCAAACTCATAACTCAGATATTCTCCTCCTCGATCAGATCGTAGGAATTTAATCTTCTTGTTACGATGATTCTCAACTTCACTCTGAAATTGTTTGAACTTTTCAAATGTTTCAGACTTGTGTTTCATTAAGTAAATATACCCATATCTACTTAAGTCATCAGTGAAGGTGAGAAAGTAACGATAACCACCGCGCGCCTCAATACTCATCGGACCGCACACATCAGTATGTATGATTTCCAATAAGTCACTTGCCCGTTCCATTATTCCAGAGAACGGCGTTTTAGTCATCTTGCCCATGAGGCATGGCTCACATGTGTCAAGTGATTCAAAATCAAGTGACTCCAAAAGTCCATCAGCATGGAGCTTCCTCATGCGTTTTACGCCAATATGACCTAAACGGCAGTGCCACAAGAAAGTGGTATTATCATTATCAATTCTACATCTTTTGGCATCAATGTTATGAACATGTGTATCATTACTATCGAGATTCAATAAGAATAAACCCCTCACATCGGGTGCATGACCATAAAAGATATTACTCATATAAATAGAACAACCATTATTCTCTGATTTAAATGAGTAACCGTCTCGCAATAAACAAGATCCAGATATAATGTTCATGCTTAACGCAGGCACCAAATAACACTTATTTAGGTTCATCACTAATCCCGACGGTAATCGAAGAGCGAGCGTGCCGACGGCGATCACATCAACCTTGGAACCATTTCCCACGCGCATCGTCACTTCGTCCTTTGCCAGCCTCCGTCTATTCCGCAGTTCCTGTTTTGAGTTGCAAATATGAGCAACCGCACCGGTATCAAATACCCAGGCACTACAACGAGAGTTGGTAAGGTACACATCAATAACATGTATATCATATATACCTTGTTTGTTGTTGGCCGCCTTCTTGTCAGCCAAATACTTGGGGCAATTCCGCTTCCAGTGTCCAGTTCCCTTGCAATGAAAACACACAGTTTCTGGTTTGGGTCCAGCCTTGGGTTTCTTCACGAGAGGAGCAACTGCTTTGCCACTCTGCTTGGAGTTACCCTTCTTACCCTTGCCATTTTTCTTGAAACTAGTGGTTTTATTGACCATCAACACTTGATGCTCCTTCTGAATTTCAGACTCAGCGGCTTTCAGCATCGCAAACAGCTCGGCGACTGACTTGTTCATCCCGTGCATGTTATAGTTCAACACGAAGCTCTTGTAGCTAGGTGGCAATGATTGAAGAACTCTGTCAGTGATAGCCTCTGGCGGAAGGGGCATCCCTAACTCAGCCAGACGGGTGGAGTACCCAGACATTCTGAGCACGTGATCACTGATAGACCCGTTCTCCTCCATCTTGCAAGCATAGAACTTATCGGAGATCTCATATCTCTCGATCCGGGCATTCTTCTGAAAGATAAACTTCAACTCCTGGAACATCTCATATGCTCCATGACGTTCAAAACGTCTTTGAAGTCCCGGTTCTAAGCCATACAACATTGCACATTGAACTATTGAGTAATCATCAGAACGAGCCTGCCAGGCGTTCACAACGTCTAGAGACTCAACTGGAGCGGGTGGATCACCAAGCGGTGCATCAAGGACATAAGCCTTCTGGGAAGCCGTAAGGATAATCCTTAGATTACGGGCCCAGTCCACAAAGTTACTTCCATCATCTTTCAACTTAGCTTTCTCTAGGAACGCATTAAAATTCAGGGGTGCTACTGCGCGAGCCATGATCTACAACATAAATACTGCAAAGACAACTTAGACTATTGTTCTTAGATAATGAGTTTAGTTAATCATATTTAAAAAACTCCCACTCAAATTGACATCCCTCCGATCATTCGAGTGTAACATGATCCAAATCCACCAACTCAAGTCCGATCATCACGTGAGTTGAGGTGGTTTCAATGGTGAACATCTTCATGTTGATCATATCTACTATATGACTCATGTTCGACCTTTCGGTCTCTTGTGTTCCGAGGCCATGTCTGTACATGCTAGGCTCGTCAAGTTTAACCCGAGTGTTCCGCACGTGCAACATGGCTTGCACCCGTTGTATGCGAACGTAGAGTCTATCACACCCGATCATCACGGCGTGTCTCGAAACGACGAACTTTCGCAACGGTGCACACTTGGGGAGAACACAATTTATCTTGAAATTTAAGTGAGGGATCACCTTATAATGCTACCGTCGTCCTAAGCAAAATAAGATGCATAAAAGGATTAACATCACATGCAAATCATAAGTGACATGATATGGCCATGAACTTGTGCTTTTGATCTCCATCTCCAAAGCACCGGCATGATCTCCATCGTCACCGGCATGACACCATGATCTCCATCATCTTGATCTCCATCAACGTGTCGCCATAAGGTTGTCGCGCCGACTGTTGCTTCCATGACTATAGCTAACGTTTAGCGATAAAGTAAAGCATTACATAGCGCTTAATGATTGACACGCAGGTCATACAATAATTAAAGACAACTCTATGGCTCCTGCCAGTTGCCGTATTCATCGACATGCAAGTCGTGATATTCTATACAACACATGATCATCTCATACATCACATATATCTCATCATGTAATTGGCCATATCATATCACATCATACCCTGCAAAAACAAGTTAGACGTCCTCTAATTGTTGTTGCAAATTTTACGTGGCTGCTATGGGTTTGCAAGAACCGTTCTTACCTACGCAAAACCACAACGTGGTGTAGTGATTGCTTTTTGATCTTCTAAAAGAACCCTCTTCATTGAACCAATTCAACTAAAGTGAGAGAGACAGACACCCGCCAGTCACCTTTATGCAACAAGTGCACGCAGCGGTAAAACCAGTCTCGCGTAAGCGTACGCGTAATGTCGGTCCGGGCCGCTTCATCTCACAATGCCGCTGAATCAAGTATCAACTAGTAACGGCAAGCAATATGTATACACCCACGCCCACAACTCGTTTGTGTTCTACTCGAGATCTCATCTACGCATAGACCTGGCTCATGATGCCACTGTAGGGGAACGTTGCATGGGAAACAAAAATTTTCCTACGCACACATAAGATCTATCCATGGTGATGAGCATCTACGAGAGGGAGAGTGAATCTACATACCCTTGTAGATCGCTAAGCGGAAGCGTTAATAAACGCGGTTGATGTAGTCGAACGTCTTCGCGATCCAAATCGCCGAGCGTCCCGCGATCCAATCACGATCCTTCCGATCTAGTGCCGAACGGACGGCACCTCCGCGTTCAACACACGTACGGCTTGATGACGCCTTCACCTCCTCGATCCAGCGAGCGATGATGAAGTAGTGGTTGAGTTCCAGCAGCACGACGGCGTGGTGATGGTGGTGAGGAACAATCTCTGCAGGGCTTCGCCAAGCACTACGGAGATTATGACGGAGGAACTAGAGGGCTAGGGTTGCCGGCACACGGCTTGGGAAATCCTGATGTGTGCCGTGTGCTAGCCCTGCCCCTCTATTTATATGTTGAGCCTTGGGGTCTAAACTTGGAGTAAAAGCCTCCTCCGGGTCGGTTTTGCCCGCACAAGGTCGGTTTGGCCCGCAGGGAAAGAGTCCAACTCGGATCCCTGCCGAACCGTGCACAGCCGCGCACAAGCGGTAGTACCGCTTCACACAAGCGGTAGTACCGCTTGGGCGGTAGTACCGCTTCACACAAGCGGTAGTACCGCTCGGGCGGTAGTACCGCTTCACCAAGCGGTAGTACCGCTTACGCGGCAGCAAAACTACTTTTGCACTTTCCAATACCTTGTGGGCTTTATCCCTTTGGCTCATATAAAGTGTTGCTGCACCCGAACACTTCGGTAAACATCCGGAACCCCTTCCGGTGAACTCCGGAACCCTTCCAGAGATCAAAACACTATTATCACATATATCAATCTTTACCTCCGGACTATTCCGGAGATCCTCGTCATGTCCGGGATCTTATCCGGGACTCCGAACAACTTTCGGTCACCAACATAATAACTCAATTATACTAATCGTCACCAAACGTTAAGTGTGTAGACCCTGCGGGTTCGAGAACTATGTAGACATGACCGAGACACCTCTACGGCCAATAACCAATAGCGGGACCTGGATGCCCATATTGGCTCCTACATATTCTACGAAGATCTTTATCGGTCGAACCTCTATGTCAAGGATTCAGTTAATCCCGTATGCTGTTCCCTTTGTTCTTCGGTATGTTACTTGCCCGAGATTCGATCGTCGGTATCACTATACCTAGTTCAATCTCGTTACCGGCAAGTCTCTTTACTCGTTCCGTAATACAAGATCCTGTGGCTAACTCTTTAGTCACTTTGCTTGCAAGGCTCAATGTGATGTTGTATTACCGAGTGGGCCCTGAGATACCTCTCCGTCATACGGAGTAACAAATCCCAGTCTTGATCCATGCCAACCCAACAGACACCCTCGGAGATACCTGTAGAGCACCTTTATAGTCACCCAGTTACGTTGCGACGTTTGATACACACAAGGTATTCCTCCGGTGTCAGAGAGTTGCATGATCTCATGGTCAAAGGAACAGATACTTGACATGCAGAAAACAATAGCAATAAACTGACACGATCAAATGCTACGTTTACAGTTTGGGTCTTGTCCATCACATCATTCTCCTAATGATGTGATCCCGTTATCAAATGACATCTCATGTCCATGGCTAGGAAACCTTAACCATCTTTGATCAACAAGCTAGTCAACTAGAGGCTTACTAGGGACACAGTGTTGTCTATGTACCCACACATGTATTTCAGTTTCCAATCAATACAATTATAGCATGGATAATAAACGATTATCATGAACAAGGAAATATAATAATAACCAATTTATTATTGCCTCTAGGGCATATTTCCAACACGTAGGTCGGACTGGTGGGCCGCCCTTTACTCATCAAAGAAAGGCTGGATAGCGGGCGACCACGTGCACCAGAAGGACACCTCCGAAGACTTAGCGTCTCCTCCAAGAAATATTTAGCATAACCGACATGTTTATCCCCTGATGGCAACTGACCATGTGTAACCCTAGGTCCCTCTGGTGTCTATATAAACCAGAGGGTTTAGTCCTTAGAGAGAGAGAATCGTTATAACAACCTAGGGTTTAGCCCATTCGATCTCGAGGTAGATCAACTCTGTAACCTTCATACAATCACATTAATACAGTCCAGCAGGACGTAGGGTTTTACCTCTTCGAGAGGGCCCGAACCTGGGTAAATCGCCGTCTCTACGTTCCCTGTTACTCATTGATTCCTAGATCCACAGTTCGGACCCCCTACCCGTGATCTGCCGGTTTTGGTACCGACACCAGCTAAGGAGGGCAAGGCCCCACCACGTAAGGAGAGTGACGACCCGGTGCCATTGAGTCCACCGACCATCATTCCCAACGACGCTTGGTCCTCCACTGCCGGGGATGCCCCCACGTGCTCTGACTCCACGATCACTGGTTTCACCGACTACACCTCGGAGTAGTCACCTAGATAGTTTGACGTTGATTTAGTGATATAGTTGTGTAGCTGCTAATATGGACTTGGATGGCCACTTGCGATGCTTTTGATTGTATGAGTGATGAATGCTTACGTGGATTATGTATGATGTGCTCTTTAACCTTGCATTATTTCTCTGCCTTTTTTTCTCTTTCTTTGTAGATGAAGTGGTATGCTGTGTACAGAGGTAGGTGTCCAGGAGTCTACGATTCATGGTCTGAATGCAATGAACAAGTGCTTCATTACGAAGGCAGCTCCCACGACTCGTTCAATAGTAGAGAGAAGGCAGAGTATCATTACAATCAGTATGTGCTTAACCAGAAGAGAAAAACTGAATTAGGCAATGGTGCAAGCCAGAAACGGCTTATCGGGTTCAGTGGATTGAAGAACTTGATAATTCTCTTTCAGTTTGTCATAATTGTGGTGTTGCTTTTATCATGTGGTCGCATGTAGACATGCATTGACCACGTTGTTGTTTAGTAAGTAGGCACTTGTACTAAAGAGCTACTTTGTGATTTCAAATGAAGCTTGTGTGAACTATTTATATGATGCTTATGTGAGTTTGTTGTTGACCTTTGTGACTTCAAATGCAAGTTTGTGTATTGTATATTTGTTTTTGCTGCAGCGATCCGAGCGAAAAGCTGCTGAATCAGAATTGGGAAGGAAACATTACCAAGAGCCGCTCTCGGCAAAGGGTCATGCGCTGGGAGGTTCTGGACCTTGGCTGTGGCAGTTATGCCGAGAGTGGCTCTCGGCAAAGAGGTGACGGAACCAGCGGCTGTGAAGTTACTTTATTTTGCCGAGAGGGGCTATTTGTCTCTCGGCAAAGTATTTGCCGAGTGTCCGACGGATGGCTCTCGGCAAATTCCTGTTTGCCTGAGAGGTGTACGTCGGGTGGCCTTTGCCGAGTGCAACTCTCGGCAAAGGCTTTGCCGAGGGTTTTAGGCCCTTTGCCGAGTGTTTCTGGCACTTGGCGTCTGTGACGATTCCAGTAGTGTATGACCGTAACAGCCTGACAGTGGAGCCCTGCCCAGGCGCCAACAAATATATCAGTAAAAAAGTTACTAACAATAAAAGCAAAAGACCACAACCATACACTAAAATAACACTAGCTAACAGCAGCCTAGCTAACTAGAATATCACCAGCCTTCCAGCAGACTACAACAAGGTGATTAAGACTACTGGCTGGGAGGCGGAATTGTGAGCACTAATCTAGCTGTCATATTTGTTAACGTGTCTATATGACATTTGTTAACGTGTCTGTATGACATATGACAGTAGGCTTAGTTTACTAATCAAGACATGCTCTTACAACAAACACCAAGTTCAACAGCTCCATAAGTCACAGCTAAGAAATCATATAACACCCAATTTACTGTTACCAATTTCCTTCTTTTTTCTTGTGATGAAATTCACCCAATTCAAGAGATGGCGAACTAAACTCACCAATCCCACGACTCGCTCATGTAATCCACACAACCTAAAGGATAACAAAGAAAGGAAAACGCAAACATACAAATTTAGCGAGATGATAAGCAAGGGGGCAACAACAACTGCCTTGTCGTCCACTTTAAACCTAGTGGATCAACGTACAAGTCATTATTAGGAAAGTTGTGGGAAGTTGCAAGACCTGAGATAGCTTCAAAGCAAGCAGCGGTCACTGGACTGCTCTCCAAGTTTAGATGAGTTAACTTGGATAGGCCTACATAGAACAGATAATAAATATAAACCATAAGCTTCGGATCAGATCCACGTCGCAGTTCAATACAGATCGTACACCCATAGAACAACAAACACTGATCCTTGGATCATTCCAACACTCAAAATTAAAACACCAAATTCTAACCAGCAAAGAAGCAGGTTATATTCATGTTTACCTCTAAGATAAGAAATACCCAGATATGTAATTCTACAAGAAGACAATTGCAGTTCCTTCAAATCTCTGAGATCCGCAAAAGAAAAATGCTTGTCAAATTTTCAGGATGGGATGTGGTATAGATTCCTTAAATTTTAGCAGTCCAAAATTATAATAACTTCATTGCTTTTCAGAGAACGAGTCTAAGTCTGACAAACATCATATGATATTCCAAAGCAGAGAATATCAAAGGAAACAAACAGATTGTTGCTGTGGGAATCAGCAAGATTGCTTCTTCCAGTGCTTGTCCATTCATTTATGCCAATGCAAGTGGACCTGAAACAAGATTGGCTGCACGTAGTGTTCGTTTATGCTAATGCGTGCAGCCAACTAAAGTTTCAAATTACATTGGCTGCACTACTTGCATTAGCTGAGTAATCTGTGTTCGTTTGCACCGAATTAGCTAACTAAAGTTTTAGAGTTTTAGTTGTTCTTAATTTGCAAATTGTTCTCTCTTGCATTCTCTAATGTATGTCTTCTTTATTTCCTTCAATCTCTGCTGAAAGGAAACTCATTCAACTGGAAATAGTGTGCAGTTTCTATAAAACCATAACACGGGTGAATTGTCAGTACATCAAGATTTCGTTATGAGTCAATGTACCTAAACCGAAGGGCAAGAGAAGCAGGGATAATTATACAAACAGTCTGCAACAGCAAACTATAAACGGAATGACTAGTTACTGACAGATTGTTGACCGATCTGACTATGCTATCTTTACCTAGAAAAGAGGATGAGCAGTGAGACGGAGACCCACAGGCGGAGGCCCCAGCCGTTGCCGCAGAAGTGGCCGAGGTCGGAGGCGGCGACGACGCCCGCATCCATCCAGAGCTTTTTGGGCACCTTGGCGACGGACCCCGAGAGCGCAGGGATGGCACTGTCCCTTAGCCAATTGAGGATGTGCCTGAAATGCTTCCCATCCCTGTCCACGAACACTGCCCCCTGCACGCACCACTTATCCTCTCAGCTTGCAGGTTACAGCTGCCGAAAAATGGCAACGAGAGAGACAGGGAGCGCCGTCGAGGGACCATATCGTAGTGGGGTGATGCGGGAGTGTGTGCCTGGGCGCGTCTCTTGAAATAGAATATGAACTTGCTATTATGAGGATATGTCCAGAATACAAACCCTCTTGTTAAAAAAACATACACTTAAAAATAAAATCTAGCGTACGAGCCTGTACGAAATCAATCAATATGCAATACGAGTAACCTGAAAAATAAGATAGATACAAATACTTGTTCTGAAATAATGCAACTGAATCAGCTATGCAACCATACGAGTAACCTGTAAAATAGAATATGACCTCAAATATTTCAGACCAACTTATTTATATAGCATAGAAACTTCATAGGGAAACATTTTAACCAAACATATTTAGGGTCAGTAGGCATCCATACATTAATAAACATAACAAAAAAACATTTATGTAGGTGAGGTCATCTTGACCTTCCATGTAATTCAGCACAAAAGCATATAATACGTTAGATGACAAGATTAAGAAACAAATGGAAAGGAAAGACAATCTGCATTGAGTCTCCATCATGAATCTCATTGTCACCCAAAGATTGCTCATTCTTTATTTTAGATCAGTTTGTAGTATACATCCACTCCCCACACCATACTTCATTTCCAAATTGAGAAAACAGTACATTGCTCTTGGGCTCCTGAATCTTAAGAAAATCTAGTAAGATATCTACCCATTCAATAGAATTTCCCAAGGAAAATATGCATTATTATGCAAATTCATCATCATGGCAGCGATCACCTAAGCAAAAAGCATAAATATTCCTAAATTATTTTCGACGCTGAAAGCATATACAAACTGAGATAGTCTGCAGCTCCTCAATCAATCAATTTTGCTTTTGAAATAAAATGTGTGTCATATATCTGAAGGGACAAGTACATATTACTCAATAGAAGATCTCTCCGATTTTTAACTGACTTAGCTAGTCAGTTAAAGCTAAGGCACCGTACGTGCACCATTACAGGAAGGCAGCAAGGGAGCACAAGCAAAGGCAGCCAACAAAATAACACCATACCAGAAATATTGTACAAGGACAGGCACAGAGGATGAACCACCATATCTAGACAGAATCCGAGGGCCAGATCGCCGGAAATAGAGTCAAAGGCAACAGCGATGGAGAAACCAGCAACCACTGATCAGCGCTAGCACACGCGTGAACCCAAAGCAACTTGTTTTTATAAACAAGCAAGCAATCAAACCACTCATCCCGAACAACTTTTTCTTTCTTTTCTTTTAGCTTTATGTGGATATTGTGAATCATAAAACAACTTAAATAATGCACCAAGTTCTGCTTTTCTCCTAAATTGATAGGCATAAATAGACAAATCTAGCAAATCACATCGATATGCATTGCATACAAGGTGCACTTGCAAGGATCAATATTGGTAAATTATCTGCAGAAATAATGTTTTCCCCTTACAAACTCAGATTGACAGGAAAAACAACAACGAGAAATCATCAACAAGGCCAATTCAGAGAAGAACAACTTGTATTAAAAAGAATGGAGGAGAGTATATATTTTGTTGTGTCCATGTGCGCACTGTCAAGGGCAGATGGAAACCATGTATCAAGAACCAAGTGGATCAGGTTCAATTCAATAACCTGGAAGCTATCACAATCTACAAGATCTCCTGGTGCAATTCTCTTCTCATATTTCACCATTGGACCATCTCGTGGAACATCTGCACAGTTTGGGACAATAATCAGATTAATTCAAATGCCTCCAGCAGAAAATAAAAAAGGCTCCAAGCATAAAAATGTAATGAAAAATGAAACTTTTAACCGGATCAGCCGATAACCAAATGAGTGGCATATGGAACAAGCTTAAATATCATTAATGAGAAGAGTTAGATGCTAAATTTATAAATAACTGAGATGAATATTATAAAGAGAAAAGTATGTTTTTGGTCCCTCAAGTTCCCAAAAAGTATAGACTTGGTCCCTCAAGTTTTTTTGGTATACATTTGGTCCCTCAAGTCTCAAAACCGGATAAGTTTAGTCCTAAACCAGATTTTGAGCCCGTTGACCGGGTTTGACCGCCACAAAACCACCCGATGAACAGTAAATTGAAAAAAAATTGAAAAAAACTTCGTAAAAATCTGAAATTTTTTGGGGTCCAATATGCTTACATGCGCAAGGTGCGACCAAAGTTTCATGATAGTTCGACACTCGAGGAGCTCGTGGCAAAAAAAAAAAAATATCTACGTCTGATGAACAGTAAATTCGAAAAAAAAATTGGTCTTTCGATACTCGAGGAGCTCGTGGGAAAAAAAACAATTTTTTGCTCACAAAAAAATAGCAAAAATTTGTTTTTTTTTGCTAGAGCCCGTTTGATGTCATTTCATGACAAAATTTTGGTTGCACCTTCCGCATGTAAGCATATTGGACCCCAAAAAATTTCAGAAATTTTCGAATTTTATTTTTTTCGAATTTACTATTCATCGGACAGATATTTTTTTTTTTTGCCACGAGCTCCTCGAGTGTCGAAAGACCACGAAAATTTGGTCACACCTTGCACATATAAGCATATTGGACCCCAAAAAATTTCAGATTTTGTTGATGTTTTTTTAATTTTTTTTCGAATTTACTGTTCATCGGGCGGTTTTGTGGCGGTCAAACCGGGTCAACGGGCTCAAAATCTGGTTTAGGACCAAACTTATCCGGTTTTGAGACTTGAGGGACCAACTGTATACCAAAAAATCTTGAGGGACCAAGTCTATACTTTTTGGGAACTTGAGGGACCAAAAACATACTTTTCTCTATTATAAATTGTTTGGAGCTAAGGCTCCAACTTAGAGAAAAGTAGACGCAAGCTCCAAACCTATTCTAGAAAAAAGACATCAAGCTAAGTAACTAAGCTAAAATTCTACCATTGCTCCTCGGAAGTGCAAAACCTTCAACAGAATAGTAAGATGGTTTAGTTTTGCTTTGTCAGATTTGCCTTTAAATCAATTCAACACCATGTAATGACCTAAATAAGTCTAATGCTCCAGAGACTGTTTCATTTGCTGGCAATGGAAGCTGGTTAAGTAGCATTCAAATCAAAGGGAAGAGGATCTGAGCATTAAGAAGGTGAGACTTATTTTCTTCAGCAGAGATATGTTTCTCGGCTTCTCCGAACACCATGTGACATGAATGTATGGTTAAATATCATGAGACAAAACAACACACAAACCATACAGTGTTAATCAGGAGAAGATCATCCAAAAGAAAAATCAAAGAAGGGGAAGAAAAAGAATGTGAACAGCTAAAATCCAAGGACAAACACTCAACAAACAGCCAAAATACCCCAACAAAATTCCAAAGGAGCAGCAAAAGCAAGAAGAAGAAACCAAAAGAGAAATAGGAGATGTCAATCATATAATGGGTATGAAAGAAATTAGCCAACTACTTGCAGGCAATAACATATTGGATATCCTGTTGCTCTTGTAAGAAAGTTGCTAATCTAGGATTAAGTCTGTAGAATCAGCATTTCGGGGAAAACCGAAAGAGAAGTGTGGATGTTACCTCCAAATGAAGGGGCCTCATTCTCGCCCTACCCTCTCACGCTGGTGAAGAACATGCCCCTGGGAAGCTCCAGTTTCAACAATTAAACCATCAGTTGCAAAAATCAAACAATCCCTGCTCGATTTTGAAGCTAGTTTAGCCAACACATGGGTCCGCTGTCTGCAGCGCATCTGAGACCGGGCAAAAAAACTGGCGTTGGGATTTCATGGAAACCAAGGAGGATGGGGATTGAAGAGACGAACCGTGGAACTTGTTACTGCCGGCCTTCCAGAAGCTATGGAAGTCGAGGGATCGACCACTGCCACCAACGCCGGCTGTGCCGCCGGTCATCACCACATGGTGCAGACGAGGTGCGGTGGAGACGAGCAACATGAGAGGGCGGTGGTTGTTCTCCCCGTCCCTCTCTGTTCGATCTGAACGGCGGGAGCGCCGCATCTCCCAGGCTTTCGCGTCTGTGCGCTTGTATCCCTGTCGGCGCCGGTCGCAAGGAAGACGGCGAGCTCGCCCCCGCCCTCCTCCACTAGAGACAGTTCACCGGCGGAGGAGGCGAGGATCTGCTGGTCCCAGCTCCGGCGGCGAGGCGCTCGGGGAAGATGCCGCCGAGAGAGGAGGAGAGGAGAGGTTGCGTGTGGGGGAGACGGGAGATGGAGTGTTGGGTTGGCCTGCGTGCGCACAGAGGCCTTTTACTTCCCTCATAAGATTTCTTTCTTTTTTCTCCTCGCTACGTTTTACACTGCCATCACGTAGCACGCGGGACCCACACCATCTATTGGCAAACAACGCAAGGACGGCGCACAGTAAAGCCTTGCCGACATGGACAACGCGAGAGCACGCCCCTTCTGCGTAGCTTATTGTGTTTGATAGCACATCTGACTTACTCCTGCCAAAAAAAATCCTGGGCACAAACTGTCACCATGCCTTTTGTGCTTTTTTAACATGCAAACTGAAAGTAATCATGGGAAAAACAGTTCTATGGCATAGATACTCCATTGTTTACACCATCAACATGATGCTCAAGGTAGCATGAAAATTTACAAGCACCAAATGATTCCGTCATCCAAAGCGTTCAGTCCTACTAGAAGTACCACAACGTAGACATGACTGGACAAAAAAAAAAGATACTCTCCAAGCGCACAACAAACAAGTAGTCCAAAGCATTAAGATGAAGCACGACATCTTATAGCACAAAGGCGAATGGAGGCTCCTTGTTCACAGCTTCTTTTTGCGTCTCAAACAATGGAAGTGAAATCATGCTCTCTTGGAGGCGATGCCTACTAAGTATCAACAAGTCACCATGCTCTTTGCTTTCTACATTGCCTAAAAACACACCATCAATGTCGCAATGCAAAAGACGGCGAGGACACTGCTCAATCAACAGCTCACGCTCGTTGATCATAGCCATTTTAGGAATATCTATCCCCTTCAAATTAAGCGGTGGCGATGCCTCCATCGCTAACAAGTTAATCTGGAATTGAAAGCTCCATGTCTCGGCATCATAGTCCTGCAACACCCAAACATCTAAAGCGACACAGTTATGATCAGTGCGACACAAAGCAAGGGTGCTGCCCGTATCCAGCAATGACACATAATTGCCCAGTTGTGCTGGGCGGCTCATCTGTCGGAATGTCTCAGCTGTGGTGTCAAATACCGTTATGTTGAAATCCATTGCCCAATGCAGGTTACCACGATGGAGGATTGGTGGGCAGTGGTAGGACCAGATAGCAGGAACAAACCATTGTTCTGAAACTGCTGGCCATTGGATGCATCTTGGCTGGTCCGATCCCACTGTGAGGACGAAGTACTCAAGCAACTCAACTGCTACGTCGCCCTTGGCAGCGTCGTGTGTCGGGTATGACACCCAAAGCACTCGGTGTTCTCCAGATGTGTGGTGTCGATAGAAGCCGGCTGGGCTGACGGCCCTGGCGTGTGGTTGTCGTTGAGGAGGATGTGGCAGGGACGCCCACTTGTGGGTGGCCGGGTTGCAGATGTAGTAATCGGATTGCCGCGACAGGATAAGGAGGCCATCACAGGTGGCGCGGTGTACAATGGCGCATCGGAGGACGGGCTGCATCTTTAGATCATTGGAGGCTCCGACGACGCGGCAGATGTCCTCTAGGGTTTTGATGATGGGGCCCGAGTGCTGGCGGCGGTGGTTGTTCGACTGCGCATACACTTCAGTCATCAGGTGGCTGAACTACCTGACCGGGTCAGCTGCTGGGCTAAACGGCCAGCCCCTCTCTCTCGCACAACGTGCGCATGCACGTCCTGCATGCTAGGCGTGCCGATCCAACCTCTCACCCCACCTCTCTGTACTCTACTGATGTACCCTATATAAGCCCATCGAGGCCATGTAATACAAGTGTGAGAGTTATACGATCCAACTGTGGTGGCCAAGGATGAACGCGTCGGTGGAAGTGCCCCTGTGCCATGACTTGCAGACGGCGCGGCAGCGGAGTACGTCTTTGACAGGCAAGCGGACAAGGATCTCATCGACGACGAGCCACTCTGGCAGGTCGTCCAAGACGGTCGAGCCGACGACGAGCATATTGATTCCTCTCGCTGGAAAAAAGAAAAGAAGAAGAAGAAGCAAACGCTTAGTACGATGCGTCGAAGCTTGGGAAAGAAAAAAGCAGATGGAGAATGGACGGAGAGAGCTGAGGGGATTTACTCTACTCTGGAGCGGACACGGTCGAGCGAGGGCGGCGATTTCCGGCGGGGTCGCGGCGGTGTTCTGCTCCCGGCGGCGCCTCTGTCTCTGTGTTGGCGCAGCGTCGACCTTGACGACACAGCCTGCCGCCGACTTCCAGCGAGGTAGGGAAAGCTGGATCAAACTAGGCTGCTGGATCGATCTTGGAGAGCACACTAGCAATCGACTTTTTGGTACTAAAAAGATAAAGAACTAGTATAACAATCGATTTCTTATAGAAGAGATTACATCGACTAGGACTTGCCGACTCGGCGTCCAACATCACTACGGCTTGGACTGTGTAAACGACACCAACACGTATATGTATGACTACGTGACTTTTTAACATAAAATAATACTACTTTCGTTCTGCTATATTTGAGCAACAAGTATTTCCGGACAGAGAGAGTAGTTCAAAATATCCAACACTCTGGACACACTACTAGAATAGTGTTTGCCAAGTTCCCAAGGTTTGTTGAGTTTCTTTTATCGGGAGCTCGGTAGTGGAAGACGTCGGCTGAGTACACCAATGATTGAATTCGGTAGGGTTGAGCAACTCGGCAAACATCATCATTTCTCAGTGCCTAGAAAAAGAAACTCGATGACAAAAAGAACTTGGCAAACGTGTGCGCCACGTGGCATCGCCGTTAACAATCCGTCCCGTCTATCACCCTCTGTTTGCCGAGTTCTACCTTTTACATACTCGGCAGTAGTTACATGCCATTTTGCCGAGTTCCTGATAATAAGAACTCGGCAATATTAATGATTGCCGACCCAGTCCAACCGAGTCCATTCGCCGAGGGCGGAACACGGCAAACGCGTTGCCGAGTTCCCTTGAAACTTGGCAAAGTAGGCGATTATAGTAGTGACAGGAAGACAAGAACGATCGGAAGAGGGCAAGGTTAAACTGACAAAAAAACCTTGGCATAAGGCTTCCCAATGAAGAAAGTAGTGAGCGGCCTCATGGCGAGAGAGCGAAAATCCTGATGCAAGATGAGGGGAAAACCCTTGGCGTACTGTGCAGGGAGGAACATGGGCGGAGCAAAACCTAAAACACTGTAAGGGTGTTCAACTATGAAGACAGGTGCAGAGACGTAATTCTCTAAGGGCGCTATCCATGCAGATGTGGGGATGGTGCCAAAGTAGTATGTGGTCCAACTGTAAGCCGATCTTGGCATATGACTAGGTCGTACGTACCAGAGAACAAGGCAGAAAATAAATGAAGGAAAAAAAACTTGTTCCTCCTACCTCTTGCATTTTTATTCTTCTCTCTGTTCTTGATTAGATCCAAAATTTGTGCATCTCTATGTTGGCTCACGCCATGATCTCTCGACGGCAAGGGGCGTGACAGTTGGTATCATATTTGGAATGATCTCAGCGGCAGATCAGGCTTGCTGCTGGCAGAGTTGGGCACTCCTTTAAAATACCATGTTGACAACTTTGTTTGCGATGGTCGTGTGGTGGTTGTTTTCCTCTAGAACACCGACGCCGTTCGTTTCTGCCTTCCAAAGTTTGTTGACATTTTTGAAAAAAAATGTTCATGTTTTCAAAAATTGTTCACGCTTTCCAAAGTTTGTTCACAATTCAAAAAAAAATGTTTGACATTCAATTTTTTTCGCAATTCTAAAAAAGAATAACATGTTTTGAAGAAAAAAACGATTCACCTTTTCCAAAATTTGTTCACTTTTTAGCAATTTGTTTACAATTAGAATATTGTTCGGAATTCAAAAAAGTCAAAATTTTAGAAATTTTCTCATTTTTTGAAAAAATGTGTTCATGTTTTCTAAATTTGTTTACGTTTTAAACTTTTGTTTATTTTCATAATTTGTTCACAATTCAATAAAAATTGTTCGGAATTCAAAATTTGTTCACAATTTTCTTAAATGTTTTTATATTTGTTCAATAGGTTTTTAAATATTTAGCTTCTCAAACCGGTGTTTTTTGGGTGAAAACCCCGACTAAAATCGAAGGGAAAAAAAAGGAAATTGGTCTAGGCTAAAGTGGGCCGATCCATTTGTGCGAAAGCTCCTCTCGTCACCCACCTTGAAATACTCTGCTTTGGTGCCCGAACATAACCAACAACCAACAGCTTTCGCATGCTCAAAAAAAAAAAAAAAAACCAACAGCTTTCGCTTCTCTGCTTCTTCCCCCCCGCCGGAGCGCCAAGAAACCAAGAAGCCATCCTCCCCACCTCCCTCTCCCCCTCTTCGCCGTGCAGGGCCCCGACGCCATTGATCTCCAGCGGTCCAGCACGGACGACCGATGGAGCAGTTCGTTGAGGGCCACCACGTGCGGCTGCGGAGCACGGAGCTCGGCAGGTACCTCCACGCCGACGACGACGGGGAGAACGTCTCCCTCCAGGACCACCGTGCATCAGTGAATTCGGCTTGGGCGGTCGAGTTGCACACGCCGAATGAGTATGCCCCCTATGTGCTCCTCTACAGCGCCGCCTACGGTCGCTACCTCGCCGCCACGGACGCGCCGGCGCTGGTCGGTCGCGGGCTCCGCGTCGAGCAGCGCAACCACGAACATACGGCGATGGATGCCATTCTTTGGCGCGTATTCCGGATGCAAGGCAGGGACGGCGTTCACCTCCGCGCAACGTCAACGGGGGATGTCTCCTTGCCACTGAAGAAGCGGGCAACGGTGTCAGCGCTGAGGACACGCCGTTCATCACCATGATGATGAACTGGGTCGTGGAGCCCATCCCTGCCAGCCATAGAGATTCCGCCAGGACTTCCGGCAGAGGTGAGTCCGCCATGCCCGCTTCTTGATTCTTCCCGAATTTGCGCGAATTGGGTTCTTGGATGTTGTTAACATGCATCGGAATTTGACCGCAAAGATTGCAAATCGTGTAATTTTCGTTTGCTTGGGAGCGATTCTTTGATCTGATATGGTTCTTTGCGACTCAACTGCAGGTTCCCCTCCCCGTCGCCATTTCGACGTCGCGGGTGATCGAGTACGTGTGGCGGAACGGCGGCGGGGCCATCAACAGCGAAGGCTGGTTCATGTTCAATGGCAGGTCCGTATTTCGCCTGAGGAGCGAGCTGGGCGGGTGGCTGGCCATTATCGCAGACGCGGACGTGCGGCACGTGCCCGACCTCGTCATGTGCCTCCCCGCCCGCGGTGGCCGCCTTTTCCCCCTCGTCGTCGACCTGCCCAGCAGCGACCAGACCGTCCGCATCGTGGTCGTCATCTCCGGGTCGCCTGGTGAGAAGAGAAGCCATCCATGTCCTAAACTTCCTATTCTTCTCCTTTGGCAAGAAACTCATAGTTGCGTTAGTCTTGAACTTGTCCGGATATTTTGAGTTTCAGTTCAGATGAGTGCTAATCTGCCTGTGCTGGAAATTTTTGTGTGTTCGCAACTACTATTAGTCTGAAAATTATGAGAATCTACTGAAACCGGTGTAGTCTGAAACTTTTGCTAATCTGTTTCAGTTAATTATAGGAGTTCAGACTTGGAAATGATCTGAAGTGCTGTAGGATTGTAGACACTAACTAGTACAGTAAAAGTTTTCTGAATCAAATCAAATCAGTAGGTGGTCAACACTCAACAGGCACGACATTGTGACCGTTCGATTTATGGACAGATGCTGAAATCCACACTGAACCTTGATATGAAAACTATTGGTTTCCATTCTACTGTGCTTTGATTCAGATGATTCAGTTCTTCAGTTTAATACTATATGCCGGTAGCTAGCTAGTGGAAGACTTTGGAACTTGAAAAGCCAAATCAGTTCAGTCTGCCTAGTTCAGCTTCACAGAGAAGATGATGATTTCTGTATTTTAGCCTACTGTAATTGTTTCGAGCCTCGGGATCCCCCCCGAACTCGGCGCACCTACCTCGTACCAGCCCCGTCAGCGCCCACCCTCGGGATCGCCGCCTCCCACCATACCGCATCCACCTCCCACTCCTGACGCGACCCCACCAACAAAACTCCCCTCGCCCGGCGAGCCAGCCCGAGAATCCAGCCAACCCCCTGGCTCCCCTGTGTCGCCCGCCCCCACCCAATCCGCGCGCGCGCGGAGCCGCTCGCCCTCCGCCGTGACCCCACCACTCCCGTCTCCTGCCCGTGACCCTGCATGCACGCCCATGCACCGCGCCTCACCCACGTCCCTCGGGATCATCCCGCCATGCAGCCCCCATGCTAGGCCACCTCCCGCTACGTCCTCCCTTCCCCCTCGGGCCGTCGCCGTAGTACCCCCTGCCAACCTCCACGGCATGCGCACCCGTGCTAAATCCGGGTTCGCACAACCCAAAGCTCTCACCACTTCCTCTCCCACTCCTGTGTCATCCACTATCATTCCCATCCCTTCATCTTACCGTGTTGCCCTCAAGGACCCCAACTAGGCCAACGCTATGCGAGAAGAATATGATGCACTGATGCGGAATAACACTTGGAGTTTAGTGTCACGTCCTGCAGGTACCAACGTCGTCACGGGGAAGTGGATATTCCGGCACAAGTACAACTCCGACGGCTCACTCGCTCGCTACAAAGCGCGGTGGGTCCTGCGCGGCTTCACACAGCAGGCCGGCGTCGACTACGATGAGACGTTCAGCCCCGTCGTCAAGCCGGCGACCATCCGCACCGTGCTCAGTCTTGCGGCCGGGCGCGAGTGGCCTATTCATCAACTCGACGTCAAGAACGCGTTTCTTCACGGCCACCTCGCCGAGACCGTCTACAGCGCTCAGCCGTCCGGCTTCGTCGACCCTTCCTCGCCCTCGCACGTGTGCCGGCTGAACCGGTCTCTCTACGGTCTCAAGCAGGCGCCGCGGGCGTGGTTCTCCCGCTTCACTACGCACCTGCGCACCCTCGGCTTCGTCGCGTCGAAGGCGGACTCGTCGCTGTTCATCCTTCGCCGCGGTGGGCAGCTCGCCTACCTGCTGCTGTACGTGGATGACATCATCCTCACCGCCAGCTCGGGTGTCGTCCTCCACTCCGTGATCCAGGCGCTTCATCGCGAGTTCTCGATGACGGACCTCGGCGCGCTTCACCACTTCCTCGGGATCAACGTTACCACCACGGCTCGCGGTCTCTTTCTCTCTCAGGAACAGTACGCCTTGGAGATTCTCGACCGCGCCGGGATGCTCAACTGCAAGCCGCTCTCCACGCCGGTTGACACGCTCGCCAAGCTCTCCACCGACGATGGGCCGCTCTTCCACGACCCATCCCTCTACCGCAGCTTGGCCGGTGCTCTCCAGTACCTCACGTTGACGCGTCCGGACCTCTCCTACGCGGTACAACAGTGTTGTTTGTTCATGCATGCACCGCGGGATTGCCACTACCAGCTTGTCAAACGGATTCTCCGGTACGTCCGCGGGACGACACAGCTCGGCCTTCAGATCCACCGCGACACCTCCACCGAGCTCATTGCCTACTCCGACGCCGACTGGGTCGGCTGCCCTGACACGCGGAAGTCCACCTCGGGCTTTTGTGTCTTCCTCGGCAGCAACCTCCTCACTTGGTCGTCGAAGCGCCAGAGCACCGTCTCTCAGTCCAGCGCTGAGGCCGAGTACCGCGCGGTTGCCAACGCCGTCGCTGAGGCGGTGTGGCTGCGCCAGCTTCTCGGAGAACTTCACCAACACCCCTCGCGCGCTACAGTGGTCTACTGCGACAATGTCAGCGCCGTCTACATGTCCAGCAACCCGGTGCAACACCAACGTACGAAACATATCGAGATCGATCTCCACTTTGTACGTGAGCGAGTTGCACTGGGCGAGGTCCGGGTCCTTCATGTGCCCACAAGCTCCCAGTTCGCGGACATCTTCACGAAAGGGCTGCCGTCGCGCATCTTCACCGACTTTCGTTCCAGCCTAAACATTGGCGAGCCCCACGTTCAGGCTGCGGGGGGGTGTTCGACTGCGCATACACTTCAGTCATCAGGTGGCTGAACTACCTGACCGGGTCAGCTGCTGGGCTAAACGGCCAGCCCCTCTCTCTCGCACAACGTGCGCATGCACGTCCTGCATGCTAGGCGTGCCGATCCAACCTCTCACCCCACCTCTCTGTACTCTACTGATGTACCCTATATAAGCCCATCGAGGCCATGTAATACAAGTGTGAGAGTTATACGATCCAACTTGGTATCAGACGCTTCTCCCGATCCACCTCTCTCGCTTCCGCCATGAACCGCCTCCTCCGTCGCTCTCGCTCCGCCGACTTCGACTCGCCGGCGGCACCTACGCGACCCTTCGCCGCGGTTCCTCTGACCGCCGCGTCCCCCGTGGCCGTCCACGCTCCTGCCGCCGCCATCCCCAACCCCGCCGCGGTCCCCGCGGCCCCTCCAACCCGGCTCGCGCCCGACGTCGTCCGCGGCAAGGAGCCCGTTCCCGAGGCCGCTCCTTCTTCCTCAACCACAGCGGCTCCCGGACTCCATCTCGCCGCGGCCCCAGCGCTCTCCACGGCCCCTCCCGTGGGCTCTCTTCGCCTCGCGGGCAGCGTCCCCGTCCCGCCCGTCTCCCGTGGCGCCATGATCCCGCGCCTCTCCACGCCCGACGTCGGCTCTTCCTTCGCTCCCGCCGGCCTGCCGTCTTCGATCGCGCATCACTTCCAGTCCAAACTGGACTTGGAGTCCGGTAACTACACCAAGTGGCGTCATCTTTTTTATGTCATCTGCTGTAAACACAACGTGCAGCATCATCTCGACGAGGCCGCTGAGCCGCTGCATGAGAGCGCCGTCTGGCGCACTGATGACCTAACCATAGTCCTGTGGTTCCACGGAGTCGTCGCCGACGATCTGATGGACGTCGCCGCTTCCCCGGCGAGCACCGCCTTCGACATCTGGTCCCAGCTGCACCTGATCTTCCGCGACAACCAAGCAGGTCGCGCCGTGATCCTCAGCGCCGAGTTCCGCAACTTGGTGCAGGGGGATCTCTCCATCGCCGAGTACTGTCGGCGCCTCCGGACCCTCGCCACCGAGCTCGGGGAGGTCGGCGAGCGCGTCACCGACCAGACGCTGACTCTCCAGCTGATCCGTGGGCTGAGCCGCAAGTTCCACGTCATGGCGACTCTGCTCCCGATGCAGTCGCCCTTCCCGACGTTCGCGCAGGCGCGCTCGCGTCTCCTTATGGAAGAGATCTCGGCCAACGAGCGCACGCGTCTCGAGGGGCGCCCCGAGGTCACCGCCACGGCGCTCACCGTCGGCAACGCAGCATCCGGCTCCTCCGCCGATCGCCCTGCGCCTGGCTCCTCCACCGACCGGGCCTCGCACGACAAGGGGAAGGGCGCCGCGTCCTCCGACACCAACACGCGCGGGCGTGGGCGCGGCCGCGGCCGCGGTCGTGGACGCGGCTTCCCCACCTCGGGTGGCTCCTCGTCCGGGCGCGGCGCCGCTCCTCCCGCCGCCGGCTCCCAGCTCTCCGGGTTCGAATCTCCTTTGGCGCATATCTATTACCTGGGGGAGGGCTGGTAGTTCGAATCAGGTGACAGCCTGTTTGGCAAACTAATGGAAGGGGAATGGGAGTTTAACTCTAATTCCCTTTCCCCATCTCAATTACCAGCCCTCCCCCAGGTAATAGATATGTGGGACTTCTACACGTGAATTCCCCTAACACTTCCCTGTTGAATTCCCATTCCACCTAAACAAACAAAGGAATAAAACTTTCGATGCCTCAAACTCCCATTCCCTCTCTCCAATTCCACCGAAACAAACACGCTGTCAAGGTTTACTTCAAGTTCTACTAACCAACCTGGACAGATTATTTGTTGTGTCCACTTGCTTTTTTCGCTTCTTATGTACTTCCTCATTCCCATTTTATTAGGCGTGTTAGTTTCCCAGGAAATCCCAAAATATTAGGCACTGAAGCTCTGAGCCCGCGCTATTCTCACGTACGGTTACCATTCAAAGGAGATCGTGCATGCCTTTGCACGGTTAGCGATTTAAAGAGGAGATCGTGCATGCCTTTTTTTCTGATGAAGTGGTGGATGCCTCCCTCGTGCCATGGCTCAAGGAACGAACAACGCGTCCGCTAATTTCCATGCTCAATACTAATACGCCTAACACAATGGGATGAAGAGAGTAGCAAATGTAACTTTGTGAACTTTCAAGCTGGGTTTTTTCGTGTTTTTTAAAAACCGGATTTGTTCTGTTTTATTCTGGGTTTTTCTCTTTTTCCTTTTTTCTGTTTTTTAAAATGCGTGAACTTTTTAAAATTAAAAATAAATAAATTTGTGAACTTTTCTTAAATTTGTGAATCTTTTTCTTTTTCTCAAACTTTTTTCCCAACTTGCTTTAGTGAATCTTTTTTTGGAAATCTGCAAAAAAAAAAAATCAAAATTTTTAACATTTTTTCAAAATCGATGATTTTTTTTAAATCACCGATAGCGTCATGTAGTTGTGCCCGGGCGTGTACATTTGGTATGAACCAAATTTTCGGTTTCTACCAAATAACTTGGCATGGTACTTTGAATTGGTCATAAAAGGCCATGAAAAAAATTGAGGTCATTTAAGGGATGTCGAGAAATGATGTGCTCCCAAACAAACCCATCTGGCCTACCCAAACACTCCCTGTTGAACATGATATTTTTTTTAGAAATCTCATGACTGACCCCAACTTTTGCAAGTAGGTGGCATGCCCATGGTAGGCATCCACATCAGGTATGAATGATTTCTGACATCCTATGCAAGTTGTGACATGTCCGGCCATTTATCGGCCTTTTTTGACCGAGAAAACTCCAGAAAATACAACATTTATCGAAAACCAAAACAACATGGCATGGTGCCTTGAAATTGTCATACAAGGCCAGGATAAAAAAATTGGGGCGATTTCAAGAATGTCAAAAATAACGTGCTCTCATACAGAGCCTTCTGGCTTATACCCGAACACTCTCCATTGAACATGGTCTATTTTTAGACATTCTTGAAATGACCCCAACTTTTGTAAGCAGGTGGGAATGACCATGGTAGGAATCCATGTCAGGTTTGAACGATTTCCGACACCGTATGCAGGTTGCGACACGTCCGATCATTTATCGCCTTTTTTTACTGAGAAAACTCCAGAAAACGCAAAACCTATCGAAAATCTAAAACAACCTGACATCGTGCCTTGAATTGGTCATACAAGGCTATGGGAAAATTGAGGCCAGTTAAGCGATGTCGAGAAACGAGGTGCTCCCAAACGGAATCTTCTGTCCGACCCGAACACTCTCCGTTGAACATGATATTTTTTTGGAAATCTCAGGACTGACCACAACTTTTGCAAGCAGGTGGGCATGCCCATGTTAGGCATCCATGCCTGGTTTGAATGACTTCCGATACCATATGCACGTTGCGACACGTCCGGGCATCTATCGGCCTTTTTTGACCGAGAAAACTCCAGAAAATGCAAAATTTGTCGAAAACCAAAACAACTTGGCATGATGCCTTGAATTCGTCATACAATCCGATGAAAAAAATAGGGTCATTTCACGGATGTCGAGAAACAACGTGCTCTTGAACGGAGCCTTCTGGTCTACCCGGACACCCTACCTTGAACATGGTGTTTTTGTGGACTTCTTGAAATGACCCAAATTTTGCCAGCAGGTGAGTATACCCATGGAAGGCATCCATGACTGGTTTGAAGGAAAAAAGTATTTAAAATCATAATTTAAATCGGTAATTAAAGCTGTTATTTTAAGTTTTTAACACAACTATTAAATACAAAGTAATAAAATTGAAAACAGTGAATACTTTTTTTAAATCATTCAATAAATATTTGAAGGGAAAAATAATTTAAAATCATAATTCAAAACAGTAACTTAAAACTGTTATTTTGGTATTCCGAATAATGTTTCAATCTTTTGAATAGGTTTCAAAAAAATAATTCAAAAAGGAGAAAAATGAATTAACAAAAGAAGAGAAGAAAAACAAAAAAAATAGAAAGAAAAAACACTTAGGCCCTAGGACAGCCCAAGTGCCCGCGGATTTGAAAAAAGTTCATCGATTCAAAAAATATCTGTACAATTTTGTAAAATGTTAATATTTGTAATTTTTGAACAAATTTTGAAAAGCGCAAGCATTTTTTGAAGAAGAAAAAAGAAACCAAAATTGAAAAACAACAAAATGAAAAAGAAACAAAAAAGAACAGTAAAAAAGAAAAAGAAATAGTGGAAAAGTTCACGGATTCCCAAAAAGTTCATGAATTTGGAAAAAAGTTAGTAAACTTAAGAAAATGTTAACGGATTTGTAAAATGTTCGTGAGTTGAAAAAAGTTTGTGAATTTAAGAAAAGTTCATGAATTTAAAAACAGAAAAATAAAGAGAAGGAAAAGTAAAACAGTAGAAAACCGGCCAAACAAAACCTGGGAAAAAAACAAGGCGCTGCCTTTTTTTTAGCATCACGTTTTACGCGCAACAAGAATTAAAACTGATCATACAAGGCGCATGAAATGAGCTGGCCGAGATGGTTAATGTGGCTATAACAGAAGGATGAGGAATTGAGTTCAAATCTCATTTCCGGCACAACCTTTTTTACATTAAAAAATGTGAATGGGCCGCAGATGGGATGTGGAAATGGGCGTATACGTACTGACCAATACATACGCAAGTAGGTATGATTTACGAAAAGTCTATATTACCCTTTATACGTTTTGTGAGGGGGGTTGTACCGAAGCGTGACTCTTTTTTATATATAGTCAAACTCCAGTAGTTTTAATAGATGTTTGTGGTTTATTCTTTGGGCAAGGCTTCGACTGATCATGTATTTCGACTTTGTTGATCTATTTTTACCGACCAGGAGGTTTCACGTTTAGTAATGTTTTCATTTCTTTATAGCCTTAAGTCAGTACTCAAGCACGAACACAAACATGAGGTTGAGTCTGTAAAGGTGATGCAAACGGGAGAAGCACGCACGAGTCAACGAGCGAGGTGGTTGCGTACAGCGATTGCACCAAGTGCACCCACAAGTTCAGCAAACCAACGAGGGGATGTAGCTCAGATGGTAGAGCGCTCGCTTAGCATGCGAGAGGTATGGGGATCGATACCCCACTTCTCCAATATACTTTTTTTGTGTATTTTTCTTTGCAGACCTGAACAGATGCAAAATCCAAATGATTTCAGTTCCTCAAAATGTTGGGCATCCACAAAAATAACGAACCAATGTTGGACTGACCAGGGTTCCATTCCTTCCCTGGATGCGCATTCCTTGAGTTTATTTATTTTCCTACATCATGGTGAAACTGTCACCATGTAAGCTACAACATCTTCAGCCAGATAAAGATGAACTGGAAATCTTTGGCTAAAATAGAAGCAACAGAACCAGGTTCCACTATGATGAACAAAAACACAAAGACATGGAAGAGCAGCCTTACACAAAACTCCTGGTCATAGAAACTAGCAACACTTACAAGATTAGATCACCAAAGTACCAACCGTTTTGCTCCCAATTGGTGAAAGTCAATCACTAGAGTTCATAACTTATTCCTACCCCACACAAAAAACCTGGACACAAACCAACAGCCAAGCTCTTTTCTCCGAAAACGAAATTCGTCCTTGCCAGAAAACAAAAACAATAGTCGTATTGAAGTAGCAATCAGACACATAACAGTGATCAAATTACTTGCCACCATAGTAACAATCAGACATAAAACTATGCTGCTGAGCACCAAATCACATGCAGTTTCTGAAATGTGCCTAAGAAAAGACATCTCCACACAAAGAACTGCAGAGGCCGGGGTTTATCCTCCTTTTCAAAAAAAAAAAAATCTCCACACAAAGAACAGGAGCGTCCAGGTGCCAAAATCAAGTGTGCACTGAACATGAAAGATCAAAATATTGAGCAACATAAGTGAGTACCTGAACCAACAATTTCAGCAATAAAAATGCCATAACTACTCCTGAAGGAATTAGCATTTCAAACTGCAACCATGCCATTCGTCACTTTTAACAATGCAAACTGAAAGTGAACTCAGGAGAACAGTACAACAGTTCTATATAGCAATAGTAGATACACCATTGTTCATAACATACATTAATACGAAATTCAATATAGCATGGCAGGCATGAAACGATGATAGTACAAGTACTACTTCAGAAATACAAAGTGTTCGGTTCTACTAGTGATATAGTACTAAAAAGTAAGAACATACTAGAACAGAATGCAAGGCTCATACAGATACAGGGTAGATACTACCAAGGGCACAACAAACAACTAGTCCAAATCATTAAGATGGAATGGAGCATGGCATCATCTTATAGCACCATGACGAATGGAGGAGGCTCGTTGCTCACGGCATCTTCTTCTTGCGCCTCAAACAACGGGACTGAAATTATGCTCTCTTGGAAGCGATGCCAAGAAAGTGTCAAGCGGTTCTCATGCTCTTCGCTTTCTACATTTCCTAAAAACACACCATCAATGTCACAATGCAACAGACGACGAGGACGCTGCGCCATCAACAGCTCACGCTCATTGATCACAGCCAGGCTAGGGATAGATTTCCACAACTTAAGCGGTGGAGATGCCTCCATCGCTAACAAGTTAATCCGGTATCGAAACCCCCAGGTCTCTGCATCATAGTCCTGCAACACCCAAACATCCAAAGTGACGCGGTCATGGTCGGTGCTGACATACAAAGCAAGGTTGTCGCCCGTATCCAATAATAACACATAACTGTCCAATTGTGCTGGGCGGCTCATCTGCCGGAATGTCTCGGCTATGGTGTCAAATACCGTTATGCTGCAACCCATTGCCCAGTGCAGGCTACCACGATGATGGATTGGTGGATGGTTGGACCGGGCAGCAGGACCCCCATCTTCTGAAACTGTCGGCCATTGGATGCGTCTTGGCTGGTCCGATCCCACGGTGAAGACAAAGTAATGAGGCTGCTCAACCTCAATAGCGGCGAATGTCCCCATGGGCGTGGCGTACGACACCCAGAGCACCCGGTATTCTTCAGATGGCTGGTGCCGGTAGAAGCCGAGTACGTCGACTCCGGTGATGGGGCTGATGAACTGTTGTCGTGGAGGATGCGGCAGGGCGGCGCTCTTGCGGGTGGCCGGGTTGCAGATGTAGAAATCTGAACCCCACCACAGGATGAGGAGCCCATCACAATTCACGGGTTATGAAGGGCATGCCTATATCGAGGCTTGCGTACCGGAGCAGGGGCCGTATCTTCTGACCGCTGGAGGCGGAGGCTCCAGCGACGCGGCTGATGCCCAGTTCGTGCTTGATGATGGGCAGCGAGGGCTGGCTGCGGAGGTGGCCGAGGATGAAGGCGTCGGTGGATGTGCCGCTGCGCCACGACCACGAGCAGGGGCCGTATCTTCTGACCGCTGATGAACTGAAAATTTTGTTTTCTGAAACAAAAAATTGAAAGTTTTGTCACGTACAAATATATACAATGAGCATGGATAGGGAGTCTGATCTGATTCGTTGCCCAGCACGCACACCTGACACCTGCACACAAATGACGCAGCACGGTATCAGGAACAAAGAAGTTCAAAAACCAACACCGGTCCACTTGCATAGATCTAAAGGTCCACCATAAAAAGAGTGACCAAACTAATGGCAGCAAGAATCGGTTGATAGAACGGTCCACCATAAAAAGAGTGACCAAACTCGAAGTTTCACCAGAGTGATTTTTAGTAAATCACGTTTCTTCTTCATGCGCCATGCTAATGTTTGCTTGTTCTTTTTTTCTTAACAGCTAGCAATCAACATGCCAAACAGTAGCGGCGTGACCGTGTTCGACGACCTGCCCGAGTGGCTTGTCGTTGACGAGATCCTTGTCTGGCTGCCGGCCAAGGATGTACTCTGCTGTCGTGCCGTCCGCAAGTCGTGGCGCAGCGGCACTTCCACCAACGCGTTCATCCTCAACCACCGGGTGCTCTGGGTGTCATACTCAAAACTTTTGAAATACTCTGTACTATTGGGGGCTCATGCCGCAGTTGAGTTGCCTGATTACTTCGTCCTCACAGTGGGGTCGGACCAGCCAAGATGCATCCAATGGCCGACAGTTTCAAAACATGTCATTATTGGTTGGTGATGTAAATCTTGTAAGTGTTGCTTGCTGGGTTCTTTCTTTGCTGCTGCTTCAGTGACTGGATTTGTGTTGGGTGGCGTCATTTTTCAGTAAGGCTGATGTTACATGTCTCTGTGTTTTTGTTCATCATAGTGGAACCTGGTTTTGTTCTTTTTTTATCCCAAAAAGAAGGACCAGGTCAATGTGCTAATTCCTAGTTCATGATGTTTCCATTATTTTTTATCTAAAAAATTGATGATAATTTAGCTGATTCAGATGGCGACAGTTTCCACAGAAACACCTCTAGTAGATGTATAAAAGAACTTAAAAAAATAAAAAAAAATAGAGAAGAAATGCGCATCCAGGGAATCGAACCCTGGTCAGTACCGTGGGAGGGTACTATGATACCACTACACCAGATGCGCTTCCATGATGCATTCTCTTTCTCTGGTATAGATGAATTGGGATTCTACACCGTATTCAGACATGCAATGGAAAAAATAATTCTTTTTTGGAGAAGTGGGGTATCGATCCCCATACCTCTCGCATGCTAAGCGAGCGCTCTACCATCTGAGCTACATCCCCACAGGTTGCTAAGTTTTGCTAACGTCTCTACTTAACTTGCAGATAATTTACGTGTCTTGTTGTAAACCGCTATACGCAACCACCTTTTTTATACACGCAGCTTAATCTTGCTCGTTGGGTCGTGTCCGAAAGGAAGAACAGACCCAGCTTAACGACAACGTCGTTTTCGCTCTTCTAATCTGACTCGTGTATGCTTCTCCCATACGCAGAACCTTTCTTGTTACCTTTGCGGACTCAGACCTCATGTTTGTGTTTGTGCTGGCCTCACCGACCCGAAGCTTTAAAGAAACGAAGCATTGCAAATCAGGAAATGCGCTGGTCATTAAAATAGATCAACAAAGTCTGAAAATATGACAAGCCAAAGACTTGGAAAAAGATTATGACATAAACTTCTATTAAAACTTCTGGAGTTTATTGAATATAAAAATGAAAAGAAAAATGTAGTGGCAGATGCTCTCTCAAGGAGGGACACCACTCATACTGTCAATTGTCATTCCATCACCACTATTGTCCTTGATTGGCTGGATGATATCAAGCAGAGAGTTATAGCTGATGCTGACAAACACTAAGTTGTTTGTTCACTAGTAGAAAACAGGGCTTTGGTCCAGGCCAGATAAGAGCATCAATCCCGGTTCTGTTACGAACTAGGACCAATGGGTGCATCAGTCCCGGTTCGTGAGGTCAGGGCGCCGGCCGGACCACGGCAGGCACCAGTCCCGGTTCGTCTGACCCCTTTGGTCCCGGTTCCAGACACGAACCGGGACTAAAGGGCCTCGCTCCTGGCGCAGCCCCTTTAGTCCCGGTTCGTGTCTGGAACCGGGACTAAATGTGTGTCTTCTGTCCCGGTTCTAGCCACGAACCGGGACTAAAGAGATGCCTATATATATGCTCTCCCCTGCCCGCTCACTCCTCTGTTTTTTGGCCGGCCGGTGTGGGAGGTGTGTGCTGCTCTGCTCTCACCTCCTATGCACATGAGGTGTTCGATGAAATGCCCGAGTCACACTTAAGCTTTCTCCTCTCCAAGCTCGACCTCCAAGCTCCATTTTCCCCAAGATTTGTCTAGGTTTGGCGGTGCACCATTGTCCCCGTCCCCGTCCTCACCGCCGTCGATCGCCCGCGCCGATCTCGTCGCCGGCACCACCGTGGTGAGCCTCTTGTTCTTATCTTCTTTTTAAAAGAAAAAATTCTTACTTGTATGATTTAGATAGATACTTGTATAATTTTCTTACTTTTATTATTGTTTGTTATTATATAGTGCCATGACTTTGGTATCCGCCCCCGTCGGCCCTCGTCCTGTCTATGATTCGGATGTGGTATATTATCTTTTATTACTATTTGTTTCATTTAGTGTTTATGACAATTATGCCGACCAACGTGACATAGATGTTTTTATTTAGGAGGTATGTGAACCGGAAATTCCAACCGACCCTCTTGTCGAGAGGTTAAATTTAGTTGAAAAAGAAAACAATTACTTGAAGAAAAAATTGAAAAGAATTGAGGAGGAGAAGATGGAATTGGAGTTGCATGTTGCCGATGTCGTCGATGATCACAAGATCAAGATGGATGCAATGCGCATGAAGATTAGAAAGGTTAGAAAATATGCCATTCATAATGAGGCTTGGTATCATTATGCCGTTGGATCAATTGTTACCTTAGTTGCGATTATGATCGCATTTGTTGTTGTATTTAAATGTTTTTCATAGTTTCAATGTATGTTTTAATTAGATGCTCTAGAGAGCTATATGTTGTTCTATGAGAACT
Organism: Elymus sibiricus; assembly: GCA_039707655.1. Lineage (NCBI taxonomy): Eukaryota > Viridiplantae > Streptophyta > Magnoliopsida > Poales > Poaceae > Elymus > Elymus sibiricus. The sequence goes on from CM077676.1 coordinate 75,383,131, forward strand.
ATATATGTATGAACTTTATGTATTTATTTTTTCAATAATAACATTTGATCACTACTGTACTTTGGTTTTAATGTGATGATGAACTTGTATTAATTTGGTCACTTCTCTATTCATGATGTTCTGTAATGGTTTTTGATACACTTAATTATATAATGCACGCAGATGAACCGGCAATGGATGTACGGTGACCGACGCACCTCCGAGTATCTTGAGGGCTTGCATAAATTTCTCGAAGTGGCTGAGGCAAACAAGCAGAATGGTTTTATGTATTGTCCATGCCCTGTCTGTGAGAATACGAAGGATTACTCTAACTTGAAAACCCTTCACGTCTACCTGCTTGAGAAGGGTTTCATGCCACACTATAATGTTTGGACCAAGCATGGAGAAAGAGGGGTTATGATGGAAGACAACGAAGAAGAAGAGGATGATGACAACTATCCCTCTGAATACGGTGATACTGCAACGGGGGAAGCTGAAGATCAAGAGGAACCAGACGATGTTCCCGATGATGATCTTCGCCGGGTATGCAAAGAGACAATGCCAAAGTGAAAGGGAGAAGTTGAAGTTCGATCGCATGTTAGAGGATCACAAAAAAGGGTTGTACCCAAATTGCGAAGATGACAACACAAAGCTCGGTACCACACTGGAATTGCTGCAATGGAAGGCAGACAATGGTGTATCTGACAACGGATTTGGGAAGCTACTGAAAATAATGAAGAAGAAGCTTCCAAAGGATAACGAATTGCCCGACAGTACGTACGAAGCAAAGAAGGTTCTATGCCCTCTAGGATTGGAGGTGCAGAAGATACATGCATGCCCTAATGACTGCATCCTCTACCGCGGTGAGTACGAGGATTTGAACGCATGCCCGGTATGCGGTGCATTGCGGTATAAGATCAGACGAGATGACCCTGGTGATGTTGAGGGCGAGCGCCCCAGGAAGAGGGTTCCTGCCAAGGTGATGTGGTATGCTCCTATAATACCACGGTTGAAACGTCTGCTCAGAAACAAAGAGCATGCCAAGTTGATGCGATGGCACAAAGAAGACCGTAAGAAAGACGGGAAGTTGAGAGCACCCGCTGACGGGTCGCAGTGGAGAAAAATCGAGAGAAGGTGGGGGAACTTTGCAGGTGACGCAAGGAACGTATGGTTTGGGTTAAGCGCAGATGGCATTAATCCTTTTGGGGAGTAGAGCAGCAATCATAGCACCTGGCCCGTGACTCTATGTATCTATAACCTTCCTCCTTGGTTGTGCATGAAGCGGAAGTTCATTATTATGCCAGTTCTCATCCAAGGCCCTAAGCAACCCGGCAACGACATTGATGTGTACCTAAGGCCATTAGTTGAAGAACTTTTACAGCTGTGGAATGGAAAAGGTGTACGTGTGTGGGATGAGCACAAACAGCAGGAATTTGACCTACATGCGTTGCTGTTTGTAACCATCAATGATTGGCCTGCTCTCAGTAACCTTTCAGGACAGACAAACAAGGGATACCACGCATGCACGCACTGTTTAGATGACACCGAAAGTATATATTTGGAGAAATGCAGGAAGAATGTGTAACTGGGACATCGTCGATTTCTTCCGACCAACCATCAATGTCGAATGAAAGGCAAGCATTTCAAAGGTGAGGCAGATCACCGGAAGAAGCCCGCCCTCCGTACTGGTGATCACATACTTGATATGGTCAAGGATTTACAAGTAATCTTTGGAAAGGGTCCTGGCGGACAATCTGTTCCGAATGACGCTGAGGGACGCGCACCCATGTGGAAGAAGAAATCTATATTTTGGGACCTACCCTATTGGAAAGACCTAGAGGTCCGCTCTGCAATCGACGTGATGCACGTGACGAAGAATCTTTGCGTGAACCTGCTAGGCTTCTTGGGCGTGTATGGGAAGACAAAAGATACACCGGAGGCACGGGAGGACCAGCAACGTGTGCACGAAAAAGACGACATGCATCCAAAGCAGTATGAAGGTCCTGCCAGCTACGCTCTTACCAAAGAAGAGAAGGAAATCTTCTTTGAATGCCTGCTCAGTATGAAGGTCCCGTCTGGCTTCTCGTCCAATATAAAGAGAATAATAAATATCCCAGAGAAAAAGTTCCAGAACTTAAGTCTCATGACTGCCACGTGATTATGACGCAACTGCTTCCGGTTGCATTGAGGGGGCTTCTACCGGAAAACGTTCGATTAGCCATTGTGAAGCTATGTGCATTCCTCAATGCAATCTCTCAGAAGGTAATCGATCCAGAAATCCTACCATGGTTAAAGAATGATTTGGTGCAATGTCTTGTCAGTTTCGAGCTGGTGTTCCCACCATCCTTCTTCAATATCACGACGCACGTCCTAGTTCATCTAGTCGACGAGATTGCCATTCTGGGTCCTGTATTTCTACACAATATGTTCCCCTTTGAGAGGTTCATGGGAGTCTTAAAGAAATATGTTCATAACCGTGCTAGGCCAGAAGGAAGCATCTCCATGGGCCATCAAACAGAGGAGGTCATTGGGTTTTGTGTTGACTTTATTCCTGACCTTAAGAAGATTGGTCTCCCTCAATCGCGGTATGAGGGGAGACTGACTGGAAAAGGCACGCTAGGAGCGGATTCAATAATATGTAGGGACGGGCATTCTTGGGCTCAAGCACACTACACAGTTCTACAGAATTCTACCTTGGTGACCCCGTATGTCAATGAACACAAGAATTTTCTGCGCTCCAAACACCCGGAGCAGTCTGACGACTGGATTACATGTGAACACATCAGGACTTTCGGCAGTTGGTTGCAAACACATCTCATGGGTAACAACATTGTTGGAGATGAGCTGTACTCGTTGGCCAGGGGACCATCTTCGACTGTATTGACTTACCAAGGGTACGAGATAAATGGGAATACATTTTACACGATCGCCCAAGATCAAAAGAGCACCAACCAAAACAGTGGTGTCCGCTTTGATGCAGCAACCAACAGGGGAAAGGACACATATTATGGTTACATAGTGGACATATGGGAACTTGACTATGGACATGATTTTAAGGTCCCTTTGTTTCGGTGCAAATGGGTCAATCTGTCAGGAGGCGGGGTACAGGTAGACCCGCAGTACGGAATGACAACAGTGGATCTCAACAATCTTGGGTACACGGACGAACCATTCGTCCTAGCCAATGATGTGGCGCAGGTTTTCTATGTGAAGGACATGTCTACCAAACCGAGAAAAAGAAAAGATAAGGAAGCGAATACATCATACGATGAGCCAAAGCGGCACATAGTTCTTTCAGGGAAAAGAGACATCGTGGGAGTGGAGGGCAAGACAGGCATGTCTGAAGATTATGAAAAGTTTCATGAAATTCCTCCCTTCAAAGTGAAGGCTGACCCAAGCACCCTGTTAAACGATGAAGATTATCCATGGTTACGTCGCAATAAGCAAGGGACACACGCGAAGAAAAAGTGAAGACTTTCTCACCACAACTATTCTGATGATGGCTTTGATCTAGAATATCACTGCAGTTACATGTCAAGAAATGAAATGCCTTTGTAACATATGAGTTTTCGTCCGAAACCGTGATACTTCGAAATAGATTGTCCATTTTGTACACGAAGTGCATCCAGTTTTTGCCGTAACCCTCTCAACTTTTTAGCACATGCTATGTGGGTGAAATGATGATGCCATGCCAACTTTCAACCTTTTCAGAGTTCATTTGTACTGCTTTTCAATTTCAGGTTCATTTAGCTCAAAGAATGAATTAATAGCAAAAAGAATGAATCAAAAAGCTTTTATAAAACTCTAATAGCAAAAAGAATGAACTAAAAAGCTTTCATAAAATTCTAATAGCAAAAAGAATGAACTAAAAAGAATCAATTAAATATAATATTTTTTAATAGCAAAAAGAATCAACTAAAAATAATCAAAATAATATTAACTAAAATTATCAAAGTATTTATTTGTTAAAAACTTTAATAGTAAAAAGAATTTTCATAAATTATTTTTTGTTACAAACTTTAATAGAAAACTAAAAAGCTTTTATAAAACTCTAATAGCAAAAGGAATCAACTAAAAAGAATCAATAAAAAATAAAACTTATGCAACTAAAATTATATAAAATTTATGCAACTAAAATTATATAACTAAAAATAACATATGCAAAAAATAACATTAAAAAATTAAAAACATAACATATGCAAAAAATAAAAAAAGGCCCACCTACTAGCCACCACGGCCTGCATACGACTAGAAACCCTAAAGATGGGCCAGGATGCAGGCCCGCAGTGCAAGCAGGCCCAACAGGGCGTCAGATAGGCATTTACTGCCTGCAGTAGAGAGGAGCTCGAGAGGGAAGCGGCAGCAGCTCTTATAAACAACTCCGAGCCCCTCTCAACTAGCGAGGTGGGACTAAAGTTTTGGATGCGGCAGCACAGACCATTGGTCCCGGTTGGTGGCTCGAACCGGGACGAAAGGCCCCCCTTTCGTCCCGGTTCGAGCCACCAACCGGGGCCAATGGTCTGGGCTTCCCGCCCTTTCGCCTGGCGAAATACACCTTTGGTCCCGGTTGGTGGCACGAACCGGGACGAAAGGGGGGCCTTTCGTCCCGGTTCGTGCCACCAACCAGGACTAATGCTCTGGGTATATAAGCAGCACTTACAAGTTTTCCATTCAGTTTTCTTCGATCTCCTCCTCTCCCCCTACGGCGCCGACGACCACCTCGACGCCGCCAGGCTGCCGGACCGCGCCGTCGCCTTCCCGAGCCCTGCCCCGACGCCCTCGCCGACCCCCTGCCCCGACGCCCTCGCCGACGCGCCGGACCTCCTCGCGCGCCCTCCTCCCCGTCGCCGCGTGCCCCCTCGAGCCCGCCGTCCTCGTCGCCGGCCTCCAGCCATCGCCGCGCCCCCCCAGTGAGCCCCCCTTTCCCATGGTCCCCTGCTCCCCGTCGCCGCGTGCCCCCGAGCCCCTTGCTCTGCCACTGCTCCATGGTCGCCGCCGGCCCCGTTGCTAAAAATGTGTTTTTTAGATGAATAGATAGATAGATAATGTTCATGTGGAGATGAGATGAGATGTATGGTGCTCTGTTTTTTTAGATAATGTTCATGTGGAGATGAGATGTATGAGATGTATGAGATGTTTTGTGGAGATGAGATGAGATGTTGTCATGTGGAATTTTTTTTGTTCATAGAAATTAGTGTGAATTTTTTGTTCATGATGATCTTGCTAAAACTCATATTAAGTTTGTTCGATGAATGTTTTCTGTTAAAACTCATATTAAGTTTGTTCGATGAATGTTTTCTGTTAAAACTCATATTCAAAATGAGTTAAAAGACTCATATATTCAAAATTTACTCCCGGTCCGCTCGCCCGACCAACTCTCGAGGCCACCCAAACCCTAGAAGAAAGAGCGTTGTCGATATACCCCCTCCCGCCCCTACCCGTAATTGTTATGTATAATACTATATATTGGCGTCTAATTCAGTGGTCTTACCTCAGTGAACCGAAGGGACTTTATTTATTCGGTAGGCGGCCGGCATAGGTCAATGTGGTAGAATGGATAGTTCGATCTGCTGCATAGCGATTATTTTTTGTAAAGTGTCCTCTCCTGAAAGTATAACCCCGATAACTTCGACATGAGGGGGGACGTCGGACATGCATGAGAGAGGCGGTCCGTAAAGTATCCTCTCTCGAAAGTATAACCCCCGATAACTTTGCATGATGTTTGCGACTAATCCATTGATCATATATGCATATGATTCCTTGTTGTGATTAGCTAGGTCTATGTTTGCCACTAATCCATCTCTCATGGTTGTAATATTTGCAGAAACTATGGACAAAGACTTAGAAAAAGAAGAGTTGTTGGGGGATATAATCCGCGACGGAGATATCACCTTGTCGTTTCTCAACGACACCGATGGTCAGGAAAGAGAGGATGACGGCTCCGGTGATCCAATGGAGGAGGAAGGAGATCATGACGGCTCCGGTGACCGAACGGAGGAGGAAGGAGATCATGACGGCTCCGGTGACCGAACGGAGGAGGGAGCCTTAACTGTTGCAAAGTCCGGCGAGGTATATATACATATATTAATTAAGCCTTTGCTGACTTGATGCATTAATTGTTTTGTATGTACATATATTAACGCTTCTTTCTTCTTTTAATTAGCCCTCCGGATCGAGCCAAACTTCCGTAAGGAGACGAGGCCCGAAGAAAAGGTTGCGACAGGATGAAAGGTTCACGATCGAAGAAGTCGGTCGAGATGGCCAACCGATTGCTCCCAAGCGGAGCAGGGACACATTTATACATCAGTGCGGAGTTATTGTTAGGGACAGCGTCCCGATCAGCATCCAAGAATGGAATAAGAAGAAGGACCCTGAAGTTTCTTATGTCTAGGATAGACAGAAAGATGATCTTTGGACCTCGCTGATGACAAATTTCAGCCTACCGCCAGAGGCGGATCCGAATAAGGTCAAGGCGTTTGCTCTTAAGAAGATGGCAGAACTATTCAAGAACTGGAAGAAAGATTTGAACAAAAAGTTTGTCGAGAAAGACAAGACTCCAGAATTCACCGGTCCATATGAGAAGATAAAAGATCACTGGCCCGCATTTGTGGCCTACAAGAAATCGGACAAGGGCAAGCAAAGGTCAGCGACAAATAAGCTAAATGCTGCAAAGAAGAAGTATCACCATGTTACGGGGTCAGGTGGCTATAGCAAAGCCCGGCCTACGTGGGACAAAGCTGAGCAAGACCTGCTTGCTAAAGGGGTCCAACCAGCGACATTGCACTGGCCAGATCGGTCAAGGACTTGGTTTTTCCGGGTTGGGGGAACTTTGGACCCAGACACAGGAAAGTGTGTTTGGACGAAAGCTCAACTTGCAATACCCATCAAGAAGCTTCAGGAAGCAATCCAGGCAGCACAGGAAGGGAGGTTACATCCCGACAGAGAGAATGACGAGCTGACACAGGCCCTCGGGAATCCTGAACACTCTGGACGAACACGAGGCACATCAGGCTCCGTTCCGTGGGTGCATGGGTTTCCCGACAGCGGTGGTTATAGAAGCCGAGAGAGAAAGAAGAAAGAGGAAGCAAGCGAAATGCAGAAGCTCAGTGCAAGATTAGCGAAACTAGAGGAACTTGAGAGCAGCGAGCTACCGGCCAACCATCTCAGCGGCACGAAGATCCTTCCTTCGACACTGCCCCAGAAGCTACCCCACCATCTCAGCGGAGAAGCAGCGTGGCTTCCACGGAGCTCGTTCAGCCTGATTTCATGGCTCCTCGTACCCCGTGGATAGTATCACGGAGGCTGAACATTGTGTGCTAATGGCGAAATGCCAGAACCTGACCTTGAAGGCGGCGGTCGGCTCTGTTTTACCTCCTCGAGCTGAGGGAACTTTCCATTGCCGTCCGATTCCACATGGCTATGCTATTGTCATGGTGGATGAAATAATGGAGGGATTTGAGGGGCTGGAGCTTGACTACCCTACAGGTGAAGGGGATAATCTTCTGAAAAATGCCTTAAGGAGTACCTGTCTATGGAGAAAGGAGAACATCAAGCTTCCAAACTGGACGCCGCCTCAGCAGACGCAGCCGGATGAGGCCCCTCAGCAGACTCCTCACATTCCAGCTCAGCCGGATGAGGCCCCTCAGCAGACTCAGCCGGATGAGGCCCCTCAGCAGAGTCCTCTTCCGCCTCAGCTGTCTCCGGCGCGTCAGCGGACTCCGCCTCCTCCTCCGCCTCCTCCAGCGCGTCAGCGGACTCCGCCTCCTCCTCCGCCTCCTCCGGCGTGTCAGCGGACTCCGCCGCCTCAGCAACAGCGGAAGAGAGCCGCCGCCGCTCCGGCGGCTAGCAGTACAAAAGGCGGGAAGAAATTCAAATTTGGTCCAAGCCTCAGGGTTCCTCCAAAGTTACCATATGAGAGGACTGATGAGGAAAACAAGGACATCAGTGCTGCCGAAGTGCAGGCCCATTTTGAACGGAAACGTCCACCTCCGAAGGAAACAATAGATCCGGTGAAAGCGAAGCGCACTCTGGATGCCCTTAAGCGACCACCACCGCCTCCGCCGCAATCCAACTATGACCGCTGTATTGAAAAGACATATGATGAAGCGCGACGGTCGGGAAGTACTGCCAGTGCTTCAAGACGAAGAAGTGGGAAAACAATTCCCCAGCTCGGCGAACAGGAGAAGCAATCGTGCCCCCGCTCAAGGTGTCTAGCGATATCGCTAATCATCCGGGGCTAATGCCCGATACCACTCTTGGTGATTACGTGGGCGATGATGTACAGTTTGAAACGGCTGAGGTAGTAGAGATCTTTAGATACGAGCACGGGAAGCCTCTCGTCAAACCTGATCATCCTCCTCTAACAACGATGATGCGAAGATTGCATGAGTGGTACTTGAAAAGCTGCAGGAAGAATGGGTCTGATTGTTTGATGGTGAGAATTAAAGATGAGCACGACCTCATTGGAGTCGACCTGATGCCTGTTGAATTTGTGGAGTTATTTTAGTTATTCAATCAAGAGGCCCTCGACAAACAACTCATGACTTGCTACTGTCTGTAAGTATTACTTCTGTAACTAAGTCTCTAGCTCAGCTCGTTCATTGCATGTATATATAATTATCCTCACTATATTATGCAGATTAAAGATCGTCGAATGCCCAAAAAGACAAATCTATGACATTGGGTTCATTAGCCCAAATACCGTAAATGAATGGGCGGTACAAAACAGAGTTAAAGAGACCGAGGAAAACTTGCTAAAAGCGTTCCTTCGACATCAAAACAAAAGGGAAATACTCTTTCCTTACAACTTCAAGTGAGTGTTACTGTCTTGTGCATATTCAGTTTTGCTTACTCGAGGTTAAGTACTGTAATTGATGAGTTATGCGTGCGCAGGTTCCACTTTATTCTGCTATCCATTAAGCTTGACGGGGGAGTAGTAACTGTCTTAGACTCGAGACGTAAAGATCCCAAGGATTATGCGGACATGACTGCAATGCTCCAGAAGTAAGTTCAATCAATACCGGGACCATATCGGCAACTTTCGTTCATTTCCTGATATCAAGTAATCATTTTCTTTGCCTGGCAGGGTTTGGAAACAGTTCACCGGAATGGTTCCGGGTCTGAAGAACAAGCTGCGATTTACACACCCCAAAGTAAGTAGTACTAGCTAGTTCCGCGCATCTCTCATTGATTCTAGTTTCATCAATACCATTATCATGCTTGATTATCAGTTTGATTGAACTCTATTCTCGTAAAGTGCTGGTGGCAGGCAGCCGGGAATAATTTATGTGGATACTACGTTTGCGAGTTCATTCGCGACTCGACCACTGAGCGGGGCTTCTTGTCTGACAAACAATTTGAAGTACGTAAACAATATTCACAATTTTATTTTATTACCATCAATTGTGTTGAGTTTCATTCATATATATGTATTGACCCCCTTCTTTAAATTAGATCTGGCAGATGCGGGATGAACTCCTACCACATGATCGCATACGAGCAATTCAAGAGGAATTGGCGGGATTCTTTCTTGACCACGTCATACATGAAAAGGGAGAATACCATACGGAAATTCAATGGGAGTTTGGCGCTTGATGATGTCAGGGATGTTATATTGTATATATGTAGTAGCGTCGGATAGATATACGAAAACTTGTTGTTCGACCAAGCACGGAGAAAGAGAGGTCACTTCTCTCTATATATGTGTTGGGGAACGTTGCATGGGAAACAAAAATTTTCCTACGCACACACAAGATCTATCCATGGTGATGAGCATCTACGAGAGGGAGAGTGAATCTACATACCCTTGTAGATCGCTAAGCGGAAGCGTTAAGAAACGCGGTTGATGTAGTCGAACGTCTCCGCGATCCAAATCGCAAGTCGTCCCTCGATCCGATCACGAACTAGTGCCGAACGGACGGCACCTCCGCGTTCAACACACGTACGGCTTGATGACACCTTCACCTCCTCGATCCAGCGAGCGATGGTGAAGTAGTGGATGAGTTCCGGCAGCACGACGGCGTGGTGATGGTGGTGAGGAACAATCTCTGCAGGGCTTCGCCAAGCACTTCGGAGATTATGACGGGAGAACTAGAGGATTAGGGTTGCCGACACACGGCTTGGGAAATCTTAATGTGTCCCGTGTGCTAGCCCTGCCCCTCTATTTATATGTTGAGCCTTGGGGTCTAAACTTGGAGTAAAAGCCTCCTCCAGGTCGGTTTTGCCCGCACAAGGTCGGTTTGGCCCGCAGGGAAAGAGTCCAACTCGGATCCCTGCAGTACCGCGCACAAGTGGTAGTACCGCTCATGAGCGGTAGTACCGCTTCACACAAGCGGTAGTACCGCTTGGGCGGTAGTACCGCTTCCAACAAGCGGTAGTACCGCTTACGCGGTAGTACTGCCTTTACCAGCGCTAGTACCGCTTAAGGCAGTAGCAAAACTTCCTTTTGCACTTTCCAATACCTCGTGGGCTTTACCCCTTTGGCTCATATAAAGTGTTGCTGCACCCGAACACTTCGGTAAACACCCGGAACCCCTTCCGGTGAATTCCGGAACTCTTTCGGAGATCAAAACACTATTATCACACATATATCAATCTTTACCTCCGGACTCTTCCGGAGATCCTCGTCATGTCCGGGATCTTATCCGGGACTCCGAACAACCTTCGGTCACCAACAAAATAACTCAACTATACTAATCGTCACCAAACGTTAAGTGTGTAGACCCTGCGGGTTCGAGAACTATGTAGACATGACCGAGACACCTCTACGATCAATAACCAATAACGGGACCTGGATGCCCATATTGGCTCCTACATATTCTACGAAGATCTTTATCGGTCGAACCTCTATGTCAAGGATTCAGTTAATCCCGTATGCTGTTCCCTTTGTTCTTCGGTATGTTACTTGCCCGAGATTCGATCGTCGGTATCTCTATACCTAGTTCAATCTCGTTACCGGCAAGTCTCTTTACTCGTTCCGTAATACAAGATCTCGTGGCTAACACTTTAGTCACATTGCTTGCAAGGCTCATTGTGATGTTGTATTACCGAGTGGGCCCTGAGATACCTCTCCGTCACACGGAGTAACAAATCCCAGTCTTGATCCATGCCAACCCAACAGACACCCTCGGAGATACCTGTAGAGCACCTTTATAGTCACCCAGTTACATTGCGACGTTTGATACACACAAGGTACTCCTCCGATGTCAGGGAGTTGCATGATCTCATGGTCATAGGAACAGATACTTGACATGCAGAAAACAATAGCAATAAACTGACACGATCATATGCTACGTTTATAGTTTGGGTCTTGTCCATCACATCATTCTCCTAATGATGTGATCCCGTTATCAAATGACATCTCATGTCCATGGCTAGGAAACCTTCACCATCTTTTGATCAACGAGCTAGTCAACTAGAGGCTTACTAGGGACACAGTGTTGTCTATGTACCCACACATGTATTTGAGTTTCCAATCAATACAATTATAGCATGGATAATAAACGATTATCATGAACAAGGAAATATAATAATAACCAATTTATTATTGCCTCTAGGGCATATTTCCAACAATATGTTCATGACGATCTTGTGTAATTAATGGTTTCCTTCATTTGCTTACTAGCTAGTGTCTAGTTCTCTCTATATGTAGTAGCTAGCGTCGACCAAGCACGGAGAAAGAGAGGTCACTTCTCTCTATTAGCTAGCTAACACAATATGAAACCCCTAAACCCTCCAAAACCCCTAAACCCCCCCCCCCCCCTTTCAAAAAAAACAAAAACCCCAGCGCCTGCGAGCTGCTGACGCGTGGCTGCCTTTTGGTCCCGGTTGGTGTTACCAACCGGGAATAAAGGTCCCCCTGCCTGAGTGCTGCGCAGCGGCCACGTGGAGCTCCTTTAGTCCCGGTTGGTGTTACCAACCGGGACTAAAGGTCCTCCTGCCTGGGCGCCCCACAGCGGCCACGTGGAGCACCTTTGGTCCCGGTTCGTAGGCCAACCGGGACTAAAGGTTTTGGGCATTAGTCCCGATCGTTTTGTCCCGGTTCCAGAACCGGGACTAAAGGCCCTTTGGAACCGGGACAGATGCCCTGTTTTCTACTAGTGGTTATCGCCACAAGTATACCTCGCTGACTGAGACTAGGCTAGTGCGCACAGCGAAATCGGATACAACTAGGTTGAAGTAGATCTCAAGGCCAACGAGAATATATGAGATCATGCCTCCTTCTTCCAGTGGCTTACCCGCGGAGGCCATCTCTTCGTCAGAGTGCCTTCAACTTGTTCATGTACTCGGAGATGGACGGAGCCCTTGTGTGTAGTAGCTAGGGTGTTGCGGGTGTTTACGACGCGAGTTTTATCTGAGTCAGGAAGATGTCTTAAATGGCCTTCCCCATGTGCGCGTCATAGTTGGCTGGGTGATGACCGCTGCAGGCATGTTGCAAGAGAGCTAGGGCGATGCAGGTGTCTATGGAGCGAATTTTATCTGAGTCAGGAAGATGTCCTAAATGGCCTTCCCCATGTGCGCACCATAGTCGGTTGGGTGATGACCGTTGCAAGCACGCCGTGAGAGAGGGTGTCAGGGCACTTAAGATCCGCTGGTCAGTCGGTGACCATGAGGTGTATTGGGTTCACCATGGTGATGACCTAGCCCTTTTTATGATGCCGGAGAGGGTTTCCACTAGAACAACAACCGCCGAGTCGATGAAGTGATGTAGTTGTGCGCTACAGATCGTCGAGGGAACCCGCCCCTTCCAGGGCAGATGATTGTTCTTGGCCGACTTCTCCGTGATGAAATGGGCTAAGGACACAATGAGAGAAAGGGATGGTGCGGTGGAGGAGCTAGCCATGACTTTGGTTGGATGCAATATACTAGATGTGATCCAGAGTGGAATTGCTCCTGATACCATGTGAGATTTTGTGTAAGCGTTTCTACCTCCCGTAGGAGGCTGCGTGGATTGTATTTATAATGATATACACATGTCGTTTACAACAGATCTTCCCAGATCACGGCTTTGATAGCTAAGGGAACTAGTTTAAACTATGTACAAGACCTTATCTCTACGAATCAAGTTGTTCCTGTTGTAACTGCAAGATTATATAGGTAGATTGTAACTAATTCTTACACAAGAAGTTGGTTCTGACGTTGATCCCACTCCTCAATTCTCTCTCCACAATGGCACCCTCAAGTACAACAATATGTTTTATGTTGGTACATCTAATGTACTGAGGGAACAACTTCCATTCTTCTACATTAGGTGGTCATTCGGGATATATAAGGGCTACTTATCACAGGATCAAAAGGATTTTCTATTGGCAAAAGTTAAAAGCTATAGTGGAAACATTTGTCCTTCAGTGCCCTACTTGTCAAACCAAAAAACTTGAACATATTCATCCTCCCAGTAAACTTTAACATCTACCAGTTCCTCCCATTGCTTGGTCTCACATTACAATGGACTTTGTCACTTGTCTTCCCAAATCTAAGGAAAGGAAATAATATTGGGGGTAGTGGTTTGTGTGAAAAGGATGCTCACTTCATACCATTAGCACACCCCTACACTATTCAGAGTGCCTTCCAGGTTATGATGGACCAAGTCACAGAGTTAAATAGCATTCCTTAAATCTTTGAGTGAACTCTATCAAGAACTTTTCAAATGTGTGAATGTGCACCGATGTATCAACACAACATCACACCTACAAACTAACGACCAAATAAAAAGAGTTAACCAATACCCCGAGTCCTGTCTGCATTGCATGGTTTTCGAGGAGCCAAAACACAGGGTGAAGTGGCTCCCACTAGGTGAATTGTGGCACAACAACTCTTACCACTTCTTATTGAAAACAACTCCTTTTGAGGCCTTATATGGATATAAACCTCCCCAAATAACCATTTATGCCAGTGAACAAATGGTTGCTCAGTTCAGAACAAATAATGAACAAACCCAGAGCAGAATGAAATACTTCACAAATATGAAAATGGAATGAAAGATCTTTTTCTATGGGTGATCATGTTTGCCTAAAGATCCAACCTTATTGTTTAAATTATTTTGGATTGAGAGGACATCTCAAACTTCGATCCAAATCTCCTGGTGGCTCTAAGGTTTCCCCTAGAGTTACTTTGGGCGTAGAAGCGAGCATGTCGCCTCAATGATGCCTTCAAGAAGGGAGCAATGCTCGCAGGCACCACCACCGTCTGCCCTGGCCACAACCGGAAGCAAGACCATAGCCCAACACTATGTCATCGCCTCCTGCCCGATCCAGACACAACTAGACCACCGCCACTTGAAGGAAGATACTGAATAAGTGAACACTTAACGGACAAATGTGCAAGTTCAGATAACGGACGAAGACGAGACGAGGGAAGATCTACGACTCAGATTCCTTTTCATCGTTATGTCGAAGACACTGTTTATCTTCCTCTCAATTTAAACTATGGTTGTTAATTACCATGTCTAATTATTGAATGTATAAGTAGATTGGCCTCACACCGAGTCAGGCAAGTAGAAAGACCATATTACCTGCTCTAGTTAGTATCTAGGGTTTCTCTTCTTTGATATACGATGTGGTGTCTTCTAGTAAATCAAGAGCAGAGTCCAAATTCCCCAAATTATCAACCTGAATTGTGTTTGATCTTGCGTGAGTCCCTTAGTATTTGCGACCCGAGGTTCACACCCCACCAAAAAATGCTAATTTTCCTTTTTTTTACTATGTTAGCTTTTATCATTGGGATGTTTTATTTCGAAAGGGCTTAAGGCCCTACATTAAGAATCACAGGTCCTTACAAACACACACATACAGAAAATAAAATTACATTTAACTCTTTGGGGGTGCCGAAGTCTTCTTTCTCCCGCATCCATCGACGGCGCACTGTGAGCATTGCTCGGTGCCGACTCTGGGCATCTGCCTCGGTGGAGAAAACTTTTTAAAACTCATGAGCTTGTAGAAGTAGCGGTTGAAAAGTCATTGATGTAGATTAGGAGACACCGATGGTAGCAATTTGCAAAGCAAATCGCCGCCCAGGAGAACAAAACGTCGATAAGGGCCTATAGCAACTCCGAAGACCATGAAAGCTGGATGAATCTAGACGGATCCACTAGAAACATAAACCAACTGGGTCCTGGGACACCCACCGGAAACATGGCTCCACACGCCTTCTGCCGACGATAAGGATACCAACGGAATGGGTATAGGGCGTGAAGACCATTATTCCTACACTGGGCCGCCACCACCTTACTACCCGGAACCAAACATGAAGACTCTCTAAAGCAAACCTAGAAAAAATCACCCTTGCCACTACAGGACAGGTGCGGATCTAATGTGAAGCGCGTCGCCGTCCATGACCAAGCACCAATGCCCTCTTCTCCGATGACTTAGCCAGGCCAGGCCGCCATTGAAGATCGCCGTGCCGGATCCCTCCGGCCGTTGCCGGCTTCACCACCGCTGCCGCCGAGCACTGCAAGACCGCCACTCGAGCCCTCATCTCCTTCGATGTCCGTAGTAGCCCTCCAACACCTCTACAACAGGCTGCCCTCGACCAGGACCCTTGCCGGCGACCACAGGGGGAGATGACGGGTAGCGGCTAGGGTTTTGGATTGCCGCCTCTGTCCGTTCTCTAGCGTCGTGCATATACAAGAACGTGTTCGGTTCTAACGGGCTTATCACTCGGATGTTAATGTTGGTGGGATGACGTTTGACGCGTTGCTAAGGCCAAGTTTGGTTTCCTTAATGAAAAAAAATCGTGGGAAAACCCTTTTTCTTTCATTCATCTAAAAAAAACCCAAAGCTACACTCACCCTGAATCCCCAGATGGAAACTTCGTTTTTATTTATTTATTTACTCTATATATGCGCCGTGGATTCTGGTTCATTGGATCGTATACAAAACCAAACCTTGGACGACGTGTTTTTTTTTTTTTTTTTTTTGCTCTCCTAATCCGAACTCCTGGTCCGACTCGCGCTCCCGTTGGGCGTTGACAGCACCGACTCGAGCTGGATCGATCGTGTCCGTTTCCTTCTCAGATCCACCGTACGTGCACCGACGCGCGCGTCTATATATTCAATCAGACCAAACTCACGTCGCAACCCAACAGACGCGACACGCTCCACGGCGCGAAAACGATCGAGACTTCCGCCGACACGACGACGCCACCTCCGTTCCATCAGCAGCCATGACGGTCTCCGGCGACGGCGGCCCGCTCCTCCTCCCCCCGCCCTCCGCGCTGCACCACCACGCCGTCTTTCCCGCCCACCACCACCACCCCGGCATGGTCTGGAATCCCTTCCAGCACCCGTATGACCAGCAGCACCTCCTGCCTATGCCCATGCCCATGCCCATGCTGGTGCACATGCAGCCGCCGCCCGTCGACAGCTTCGACTTCGACGCCCACGCTCACGCCCGCCGCCGCCGCCGCGGCGGTCGCGGCTCGAGGACGCCCTCGCCGCCCTCGTCGCCCGTGAACCAGCTCGCCTTCGCCCGCCACGTCCACTGCGCCCCGCAGCCACCGGCGGAGGCCGAGGTGCGCCACGTGTGGGAATGGAACCAGGCCGACGAGACGACGCCGCTTCTGCCGCCGCACCCGGTGATGACCATCGACACGGAGTTCCCGGGCGCGCTGCACGCCACGCCGCGCCAACTCTGGGGCCCCGCTGTGGTCGAGGTTCGCGACGTGTGGGAGTGGAACCTGGTCAAGGAGATGGCGGCCATCACGGCGCTTCTGCCGACGCACCCGGTGGTGACCATCGACACGGAGTTCCCGGGCGCGGTGCACGACTCCGCCACGCCGCGCGACCTGCGGAGCCCGAAGGAGGCCTACGCGCTCGTCAGGCGCAACGTGGACGACCTGAAACACCTGCTGCAGCTCGGCCTCACGCTCGCCGGGCCCGGGGGCCGCCACCCCGTCGTGTGGCAGTTCAACTTCCGGGGCTTCGACGAGGGGCGCGACCCGCACGCGCCGGAATCCATCGCCATGCTCAAGGCCCACGGCATGGACTTCGACAGGCTCCGCGAGGACGGCATCGACCCGAGCGACTTTGCCGACGAGTTCATGCGCTCCGGCCTCAACCACCGCCGCCCGCGCCGGGGCAGGGGCGCCTCCGAGCCCCTCACGTGGGTGGCCTTCTCGGGCTCCTACGACTTCGCCTACCTCGCCAGGATGCTCTACCGCCGCAGCAAAGGGTTGCCGCAGAAGCTCGAGGACTTCAGAAGGCGCGTGGAGCTGCTCTTCGGCCCGTGGGTGCTCGACGTCAAGCACATTGCCAAGACCTGCAAAGAGTACGGCGGGCTGGAGCAGGTGGCCGCGGCTTTCGGCGTCAAACGCCGCGCCGGCGTCGCCCACAACGCCGGCTCCGACAGTCTTCTCACCGCCGACCTGATGCACGCCATTGTGTTGTACCGCGAGGCCCCCCCATACTACGAGTACGACATGCGCGAGAAACACGCCGGAAAGATCGATGGGCTCGTGTAACTGCACGTACTAGACTTGTAGACATGTACTACAAAGATATTAGTACTATAAGGAATCCAAGTGATTCAGTTTTCTTGCTTGTTCGCATTCTTCTACGCTTGGATATGTTAATTCATCTCTAGTTCCTTGACCACATGAACCCTGAAGAACATTTTGGCCTGTGCAAAAAAAAAAAAAAAAAAACACTTTTTTTTTTAACACACAAACAAATTGAACACTTACAGAGTAGCGACACAAAAGAACACGCAGTTTGTTTAGGTATACAAACGGCGTCGACGTAGCCGTATTATTAACAATACACGAAAGGAAAAAGCAATAAGGAAATCCAATTTGGCTCTCGGGAGCACGTGCTCTTAGGCGCGAAAATGATTTTTAAAATGTCAAAAATATTCCAACAAAATTTTTATATATTTGTAGTCACATTCAAATGCTACCTGCAAAGTTTTAGGCAAAAAGGTTAAACA
The DNA here is from genome assembly GCA_039707655.1 of Elymus sibiricus. Taxonomy (NCBI): domain Eukaryota; kingdom Viridiplantae; phylum Streptophyta; class Magnoliopsida; order Poales; family Poaceae; genus Elymus; species Elymus sibiricus. Next base: position 75,401,028 of record CM077676.1, read on the forward strand.
TTTGGGCTTGTGCAAAAGAAAACAAATTGAACACCAAATGTTATCCCAAAATGTAACCTCCAATTTGTTTTTTTCACCGATGAAACACTACTGCTTCGTTTCGCATGAAAACCAAGCATGTTTGCGACACTAACACGAACATCCATAAAAAAAATTAGAATTTTTTTAAAACATTTTACTACGTTTTTGCATTACTGTTCATCCGGGAGCAAATGGGAGCCAAAACGCCTCCCCACAATACAATGCGTCTACATCAAAGATACATGAACCGGAAATTGTACATGGCGGCACTCCGAGATGGTCCAGCTTTTCAGCTATGCACTCGACATCAAGGAGGGCTTGATTGAGCATGTTGTGAGCATCAGGCTCAGGATACAATTGAACATAGCTTCTTTTTTTTATGAAAAGGGGTTTCCTTCCGCCCCATTTTATTAGAACGAGGCAAGCAAAACACACAAGGACTGTTCACAACGCTCGGAACAAGCCAAAGTAGCTGAGCCAGAGAATTTAATAGTGCAACAACCAAATGAGAGGAATAGGACTATAGGAGGTCTAAGCAAAACCAGAGCTAACTAGATCATCAGCTGGAATGCGCTTTCAAATAGAAAGCCTTGGTGCCTCCCTGGTTGCCCATCTTATTCTCCCTCACCAAGCAATCCTTAGGAGCTCTCCTCTTCTTCGATCTAGCAGTAGCAGGCACTCCTTCATCAGCTTTGATTGTTTTTCTGAGCACAAGACCATCCATTGATGAAGAAGCATGCTTGCCTTCCTCGGAACAATCCGGGTATCTCTCCATACAGCTCCCTGAAAACAATTGTACTACCTGCTTTATGGGATAGAAATAAAAGATGATCAATAGACTCAGGTTCACAACAAAAAAGATAAGACAGGTCATCTAAATATTGTCTTTTGTTCAAGTTATCTGTAGTTAAAATTTTGTTGTGAACCACTAACCAAACAAACACCAAATATCTATGAGGAATGATTTTCCAAAAATTTGTCCCAGCCAGGAGTACACACCCCTCCCCAATTATTTTGTTTATAGAAGGACTTGGTGGAGTACACAACAGAAGCCTCCAAGGTCCAAACAGGTTTGCCAGCCTCAGTAGTTGGAATAATAAACTTACTAACAACCTCTCTAAGTATTTCCCAGTTCTCCAGAAGAGAAGGACCAAACACATCGTCTAAAGGGGAGTTTAAGTGTGTGGCCATCCAACGCCTGCTTCACAGTATAGTTTTGTTGCTGGCAGAGACCAAATAAATCCCAAAATTGTGTTTTCACAGAAGAATCTCCAGCCTAGATATCATGTCAGAAAAAGACATTCTGCCCATCCCCTAAATCCCATCTGTAAAATGGTCGGACGCCAGCCATGGCCCAGGTGAAACTCTTCCAGAAAGGAGAGCCCAAGTTGTCCTTACACCAAAGAGTATTAGGCTTTTTTGTATGATATTTATAATTCACTAAAGAAACCCAGCTTTTATCTTTACCAAAAACGTGTCTTTTAGCCCAGGAAGCAATAATATACATATTGACTTCCCTTAAATTAGGAATACCTAGTCCACCAAAGGATTTTTTTTTCTGGGAGACAACCCCCAATTAGCTAAATGGTACTTACGAACATCACCAAGATTCCCCCAAAGGAAGTGATCCATTTGAGAAGTAATGGCCTTAATTGCCCACTTAGGAAATTTAATAATGGACATCAAATAAATAGGGATACTTGCAATACATGCACGTAAAAGAACAAGCTTAGCTTCATAGCTAAGCAATTTCCCCCTCAGTATCAATATTGATGCTCCAGCCTTTCACATTTTTCTGAAAAGTCTTTTTTAAACTGCCAAGTGTCAATAGCAACAGTAAAAGGGGAGGAAGTAGACCAAATCTCCTCCACCAACTTATGAAAATCAGGGTGGGACAACCTGTAGGGGAACGCGACAGAAAACAAAAAAATTCGGTACTGCGAGCACGCCCAGGATCACTATGGAGATGCATACAAGGTTTGATCTGATCATTACCGACTCGTAGCGCAGCGGAAGTAGAGTCGATGTTGATCGTCGGTGCAGATCCCCGCAGCTAGGATTTACAACCTCCCAACCGCGAGGATGTTCTCCCTCGTCTGCCCCTCGGACAGTCGCTCGGACAGCCCTTTGGGAGGCGGTCGGACAGTCCCTCGGACGATGTCACGAACAGCCCTTCGGGAGGCGGTCAGACAGTCCCCCGGACGATGTCGCGGACAGCCCTTCGGGAGGACCCTCGTAACTCGGATGGTATCTAGGAGAGCCCTTCGGGAGGACCCTCGAGCAACCCCTCGGGCAAAAAGATCGAACCTATGACCTCTCTACAGGGTTGCACACATACGATGTCAGCTATCCGGCAGGGCTTCGCCGTCCAGAACTAGTTCCCACCGGAACCCAGACAGCCTTTCGGCTCTATGAAACTATTTCGTGGGAGGGAGAGAGAAAGCCAGATCATTCATGGCATTTGTATGTAAGAGAAGAGTGAGTGTGGAGAGTAGGCCCTAGTGGAGAGTGCCTCTCCACCTCTATTTATAGGAAAACCCAAGGGGTAGAGTGGCACATGAAAAACCCAAAATGCCCATGCTTTATGTCACACATAAAGGGCAAAGTGGGGAGGCAAGTGGAGCACCATGGATGGCCTCCTCTTGGCCGGCCACACTAGCCCCCCCCCCCCCCCAAAGGGGTTTCCCCTTCCCCAAGCCTTCCCTTCTAGAAGCTTTGGGAAAAGCCTTAAAAGGTGGCTTTCCAAAAAGTAACCATAAAGTGCTTTTCACTATTCACGAAAACATTTTTCCATGACCGTTAAATCCGAAAATATTTCTGTGGGCCTAGAACATTTCCAGTACCCCCTAAAATAATTTTGGACGCGTTCCGAAACAATTCCGGATCAATGATTTTCATCAGCGAAAAGCAACCAAAGCGGTTCCGGCAGCTCCGGAACATTTCCGGGTTTTTTCTCCGGAAAAATCACAGAAGTTCCCAGAACAATTCTGGCACCCTCCAAGAATTTTCAGGCGTGTGCCGAAACCATTTTGACTTAATGGTATACTCTGAAACAACTTTTCGGTTTTACCGAAACTATTCCGGTGTTCTCTCTCCGGAACTCTTCCGTTGTCTCCGAAACTTTTCCGGTGACTTTCTCTCAGACTCCCTGTCTAGAATTCAGCAGATAGATGACCCTTAAGCATGTGACCCTGTAGGTTCGGTGAAATATAGACATGACCAGAACACTTCTCGATCAATGATCAATAGCGGAACCGTGGACACCCATATTGATCCCTATACCCACACGAATGAAAATCCGAGTGAACCTGTTAGTTGCCGTGTGCTATTCCTTTTGCTTCGCAATATGTTACAAACACCTGAAGTGAGACTTATCGGCATCCCCGTGGATCAACAATTTGTCCACTATGCCAGTTACCTCGTTACCGGTTTTGTTCTCTTTTCTCGTTTCCGTGTTCCGGCATCCCAGTGATCAAATCACATTGTGTCTGGCCAGACGATGGTGGATACCGTAACACCGAGAAGGCCCTAAGAATATCTCTCCATCGTCGGAGGAGCAAATCCCAATCTTGAGCTATCAAGTCCCTTGTCATACTTTACCATGAACCCGTAAGCCGCCGTAATAGCCACCCAGTTTTGGATGATGTTTAACAAACCCCAAAGTTCATGAAGCAAGCATGAAGAAACTCGATACTCTCATGGTCTAAGGAATTATGCAAACATTAACTTTCTCTATGTTATTAACCATTAACTTGTGACGAATGTATCTCATAGCATAACATCAATATTGGGTCGATTCAACACAAGTGTTCTTCTAACAATGTGTCCTCAAAAATTGCCGGCATAGACATGCCCATGATCAGGAAAACATGATCATCATGCAACACTTGAGCTAGTCTTAGAGACATGACTAGGGATATTTTTTATCGTTTATTATTCCACACGTGCATATGAGTTTCCCTCCGAGCCTCGTGGTTATTGCAGACTCGAGAACTATAGCAGTTATAGCACGGAATATAAACATAATTATGAACATGGATATAAATAATAACATTTATTATTGCCTCTAGGGCATATCTCCTACACAACCACCATTTGTCAAATCTGAAAGGTCTGGTCAAATTATTTTTACCACCACCAGAATCAAGAAGGACTGGAGCATGGTCACTACAAACTCACAGTAAGGCATGCAATGTGGTCAAAGGAAAGTGAGCATCCCAACTAGTAGAAGAGAAAACTCTATCAATTGCAGCAAAAATAGGATTTGATTGATTGTTACACCAAGTATACTTTCTATTAGCCAGTTTGTTTTCATTAATGCCCATTTGTTAATCCAATCCTTAAACAAAAATGCCCAGCTAGCATTGATATTTCCACTAGACTTATCTCCAGCTTCCCTAACCAGATAAAAACCTCTCCAAAAAGGACAAGATAAGTCAAAAGGCCCATAATCTCGGAAGCAGCGATATGGCACATACTACCATATAGTAGGATTATTTGGGGGCGTTGAATGACCTCGATTGGGTAGGTTGGGGGGCATTGAATGCTTTTTGGGCGAGCGATGGAAATGGGATGGATTTCACGGGCCCGCGTATGACGCAGAGGCACGACAGGAGGTACCGTACAAATACGTCGCACGAACCCCAGGTCGGCACCGCGGAGCTGACAGAGTTGGACCGCCAGTACATGTAGTTAGATGATTCTGGACAATGGTCCAGAATTTTTGGGCTGGATATGAGGGGTGCCGGTCAGCCCGTGCGTTTGAGGCCCGTTTGGGTCGAATTTTCACAACCGGTCACTCACCGGGCTGTCCGCCTGTCGTGGATTTGTCACGACAGATGTCCGGGTTAGCGGACTTTAGGTTCGAGGCGTCGCAATTATGTGGCGGCTTGAAGGGGTCGGTCGGAATCGAGAGACGCGAGGCGGTTTACCCAGGTTCGGCCCCTCCGATGGAGGTAAAAGCCTATGTCCTGCTTGTCTGGCATTGATGATGAGGAAGACCTCTTGGTTACAAGGGTGATGTCTAACCTCTAATCTGTCTATTGTGGCGTCTAATCTGTCTATCTCAACTTGTCAATTGAGACGTCTAAAACTTGTCTCTCTAGGGGCGCCTTACCCCTCCTTATATAGGTGGAAGGGGTAAGCTTACATGTAGAGTCCTACTGAGAGTAGGACTAGGACTAGTCTCTCTAGAATCCTAATCCGGGTCTTGCTTCCTTTGTGAGGGAATCCTTTCTCTTCTTGGGCCTTCTCTTGTAAGCCGCCTCCGCCGGCTTACACACTGGGCCTTATCTTGTGAACCGCCCCTCCAAACCCGTCCATGAGCCGCGTAGCGCCGGCTTGCTCACTGGTCCTTGGGCTTTGTCGCTCGTCTAACCTGCCCGCCGGGTTACCAATGAACCGCCAAGTCTCGACCGGGTCATCAGTTGAATCGCCAAGTCCCCGGCCGGGTCATACTTCCTGCCGGGTTATATCGCGGGGTAATATCCCCGTCATTAGCCCCCAGCTTAGCTTGAATTTATTCATGGTAAGCTCCTGAAATAAGAATAATAAATATGTTAAGGGACCGGCTCGCTCCCCTGGTCCTCTTGTTTCGATGAAGTGGCTCCTTGAAAATCCGGGTTTCTTTTCCATATGAACGAGCCGTCTTCACCATCATCTTGCCGGCATGTGTCCTTTGAAATAAAATATTGGGAATACAACACCCTTATGCCGTTGAGTCGGCCTCCAACACTTTTGGCGGGTCATCTCCGCCGGGTCAAATAGCTAGACTCCAACCGCCTTGATAAAAATATTAGGATGAAAAATCCATCTGATGTAGAGCCGGTCTTCCAATGCTCCGGCCTCTACTGGGCGGGTCTCAAAATTTGATAGCTTAAAAATATCCTGCTATTTTTATCTCCATATTACCTGTAGCCCTCAAGCGCCAAGTTTATCCATGATGACTTGGTGTTTTGCAATAATATCTTTGATTGTGTAGCCCCCAAGTACCGGGTTGTCTTGCCTGCAGCAGCCTGGGACTTGTAACTGTCTTATACCTTAAAAATCTTCAGCTGGTGTAGCCCCCAAGGGCCGGGTCATCAGTATGTGATGGGCCGGGTCTTCAATTTGATCCTCATAGTCTGTTAAACAGCTGAACACTGTAGCCCCCAAGTGCCGGGTCAGTAAGAAACACTAGGCTGGGACTTAGAAAAATATAGAAAGGCCGGCTCATCTCCTTGAGATAACAGGGTCTTGTTGATAATGTCATGATTTGAAAACCAGCTTGCATTAGCCCCCAAGTGCCGTGGTGCATGCTTGCAGCGACATGGGACTTGCATACTTGATGTAAACCGGACTTGAATAATGTAGCCCCCAAGTGCCGGGTTGTCTGCCTGCGGCGACTCGGGACTGTATAAGAATAACATGACTCCTTGATCGTGGTTGTAACCCGGTGTCAATAGTGAAATTCCTGCTCGTGGTTGCGGTGCAACCCGGCAAAAATATGCTTGAGAAATCCATGAGTGTTGTAGTATACTACAGAGCACTGGTTGAAGAAAACCAAGAGTCGGTCAATTAAATGACCCGGCATTATAATTGATAGGGCGGCTTTTCAAGAATAACCAATTTTTCAAGCCGTCTTGTATTCTGTCCATGACATCTTTCGTCACACTTAATAGCGGCTCAGATCAAGATATAAGACCTGCAGAAAATAAACAATACAGAGTATGTTCTGCATTGTTGTGAGGGCGGCTTGAAAAAGCACAGCCCGAAGAGGTTAACTCTCACATAGTCTTGCTTACTGACCCGGTTTTGGCAAACCGGCATGATATGTAAGTATGATGAAATGCATGATGCAATGTATGATGCAATGTATGATGCAATGCATGATGTCCTCTGCTCTTCCAGGTCATCCAAAGAGGGGGTAAGTGGCCAACTCGCTGCACCCCAATATTGGAGAGGTTACCAAAAGAGGGGGTGAGTGGCTAGCTCGCTGCACCCCAATTTTGGAAAAGATCATCAAAAGAGGGGGTAAGTTCTCAACTCGCTACACCCCAATTTTGGAATAAGTCATCAAAAGAGGGGGTAAGTTCTCAACTCGCTGCACCCCAATTTTGGAATAAGTCATCAAAAGAGGGGGTAAGTTCTCAACTCGCTGCACCCCAATTTTGGAATAAGTCATCAAAAGAGGGGGTAAGTTCTGAACTCGCTGCACCCCAATTTTGGAATAAGTCATCAAAAGAGGGGGTAAGTTCTCAACTCGCTGCACCCCAATTTTGGAATAAGTCATCAAAAGAGGGGGTAAGTTCTCAACTCGCTGCACCCCAATTTTGGAATAAGTCATCAAAAGAGGGGGTAAGTTCTCAACTCGCTGCACCCCAATTTTGGAATAAGTCATCAAAAGAGGGGGTAAGTTCTCAACTCGCTGCACCCCAATTTTGGAATAAGTCATCAAAAGAGGGGGTAAGTATTCAACTCGCTGCACCCCAATTTTGGCTTTGTTGACGGAGTCAACTTCTGGGTTCACGACCCGCCTTATAGCGGCTGAAAAGCCTGATCGAGAGGGTTGAAGCTTAACCCGGTGGGTTGAAAGCCCTCAAACGACCTTGTCGATGATATTAACTTGTGCACCATCTTGTAAGCCGCCGTCATGTAAGCCGCCGTATAATGATGCTATTTTTGTTTTTGCACAGTCTTATAAGCCGCCATCTTGCTGAATCATGTCTGTAGCCCCCGAGTCTTAAGTTGACTCGAAGTGGCGACTTTGAGAATCTCCACTGAAGGTTTGAGGTTGACCGTGGCGGGTTATAGATGATCCCGTATGAATTGTTTCAATAATCCGGTTGATGGTTCGCCCCGGCTGGTTGTTGAAGTTAACCAAACTGCAGTGGCGGTGACTTGTACACCTGTCCGTTTGGGCGGCTCGTATAGACGAATACTGCACCGATATGCTGATGTAGATCAGACTGTGGGCGGCGTCTTGCGCTCGTCTGTTGGGCGGCTCGTACAGGCGAGCACTGCACCGATATGCTGATGTAGATCTGACTGTGGGCGGCGTCTTGCGCTCATCCGTTGGGCGGCTCGTACAGGCGAGCACTGCACCGATATGTTGATGTAGATCAGATCGTGGGCGGCGATTTAGAACCGTCCGTTGGGCGGCTCGTACTTGTATATGCGGCCCCTGGCGTGTTGATGTAGACATAAAAGTCAGCCGCGGCGTTTGAAGATGGCGCGGTTATGAGAGACGGCCGCGGCATTATAAGCCTGTATGAACGGCGAGTCGCCATGGCGTTTGCTTGAGCCGGCACGATCGGTGAGTCGCCGTGGCGTTTGCTTAAGCCGGCACGATCGGTAAGTCGGGCGCGGCATGTATAAACCGGCTTGAGCGGCGAGCCGCCCGTGGCGTGTAAGCCGATGCGGATAGTGAATCGCCCGTGGCGTTGAAAACTGGGCGGATTGCGGACGTCCGTTTGGGCGGCTCGTACTGATGGTTGAGCGCGCGTAGCACCGGCGTGTCATTGTTGACACGAGCCCCCGTACTTTGTAATATCTCGCCACCTTGCCATGAACAATTCTCCTGCGCATAAAAACATTGCAGGACGGAATAATTGCTCTCAAAAAATTTAACATGTACTGATAAACAAATTGGGCGAACATCACCTGATAATTTGTCGGAAATTATCCATAGCGGGGTCGATGATAACTATGGTCGAATTAAAATCAACCGCGGGCAAATCGGAGACGCCCCCCATAATCGGTGCAATGTGTATATATTACTCCCAGTTACGTATATGTAACATTGTCTTAGTGACTCCATAAGTATGTCTTGGAAAAAATCCCAGTGCTAGCAGCAACTCATTTGAGAATCTGACAGCTGAAAAGCTCAGCAACCCCAAAATTCTTCATAAGACGTATTCTTCAGGTGCACTGTTTCCTCTTCCTCTACCCACTGTCAAAGGAACGGAAAGGCTCCAACGTATAAAGCCCGTTATTGACTGACAATACCACATTTTGTGCCAGTTGAGGGTGAGTAACCGCAGCAGCCGAGGCACGTAGTGAGGTGGTGGAGGCCAGGCGGGCGAGGCCGGCTCGGACGCCGCGACGGCGGAGGCACGTGCGGCAGCAGGGGCACGCGGCGGTGGCTGGTGGTGGCGGAGCAGCGGAGGTTGAGCCGGCCAGCTTGCGGCGCGGCGCGGCGGCTTGCAGGTGGAGCCGCGGGGGGCGCGTGGAGGCGAGAGGAAGCGGTGCGTGCGCTCGAGGCGGAGCAGCAGAGGCCGTGGTACGTGTAGACGGAGCGACGCGTGCGCTTCGAGGCGAAGGTAGGTGAGCAGGCCGGCTCGCGCTGGGCGATACGAGGCCACGGCCAAGGGCCGGCTCAGGTGAATGGAAGCAGGGGTTAGGCACGGGCAAAACCGGCAGCAGCAGCAGCATGGACTTGTGGCCCAGTGAAGACTGTAACGGGGCGAGGCCGTCCGCTGCTGCGAAGGTTGGTGAGCGGGCGCACGGCGGAGATCGAATCCGTGGCCGAGGCGGCTCGTGCTGGCGACGCAGGAGGCGCGGTGGTGAGATGGAGCCGGACGGGGTAAGGCGGCAAAGGCGACCGGTTGAGATGAGCGTGGGGGAGCGGCGACCTCAGTGGAGGCGAGCAGTCGAGGCGAGGCCGCGGCGGAGGCAAGCCGGCTTGCGGGGCCTCAGACGCGGGCGTGAGCGCGCGGGGCGAGCCAGCCTGCGGGGGAGGCGGTTGCTCGAGGCGGAGTCACAAGCGCGTGCGTCCACGCCCGTCCTGCGGGGGAGGCGGCTGCTAGCCCGAACGCGGTGGAAGCGGAGCAACGGGAGCACGGTGGAGGCGGCGCCAGGGTGGCTCAGACTCGCAGAGATGCAGTGGAGGCGGATCCGGCCCGCGCTGCGATAGCGGCTGTCCGGGCGTGCTACAGCGACAACAAAGGCCGGCTGCGGCGGCCGGTAGACCTGGTCCGGAGGCGAGGCGAGGTGAAGCTGGGCGAGGTGGCGGAGGCCGGCTCTGCGGTGGCGCGGCGCGAGGGTGTGGCGCGGAGGAACCGGCAGTGCGGCCGCCGATGGCTGGCTCATGAGGTGCGGCAGAACCGGAACGATGTAGTGGAGGCTGGCCAAACAGCATAGGTGAGCCACGCGCTAAGCAAGGCGAAACCAACACGGATTCGCAGCAACAGAGGCCGACTCGGGCACGCGGCAGCGCGAGGAACTGCCGGCTCAGACACGGACGTGCGCGAGAGAGACACTGCGAGGCGAATCCGGCTCGAGGCACGGTGACAGCGGCGTCGGCGAGTTGTAGCAACGCCGGCGGGTGTAGTGGCGTGGCGGCTCGCGGGACAGCGCCGCAGCGACCGGCAGGAGCGGGGTAAGTGGTAGAGGCCGCGGTGGCGGGCATGCTGAACCGGTGGCGGCTCAACCATGGCGAAGGCAAGGCGGCTGCTCAGAAACTTTTTGCTGATTGGAGGCCGCGGCGGTGAGGAGAAATCAGATTGACTCGGACGCACGCTGGCGAGTCTGTGCTTGTGTCCTTTTCCGGGTTATACGCACGCCGGCGAGTCCGTGATGTATCTTCCTTCAGCTTGGCCAACGGCGACTTTTGGCAACCAGGCCGGCTCGACGGAACTCATGACGGCAGCTTGGTTGAGGTGGGCACAAAAATAACCGCGACATCCGGGCGGCTCGTATGCGTGGCCGCAGCGACTTTTTACTTCGAGCTTGATTCATAGAGACGCCGATTCATCCGGCGGGTCGCAAGCTTCTTGATCCCTAGGAGGGATCCCTTCAAGAACAACACCATCGTGCGTGCCCCACGGTGGGCGCCATCTGTCGTGGATTTGTCACGGCAGATGTCCGGGTTAGCGGACTTTAGGTTCGAGGCGTCGCAACTATGTGGCGGCTTGAAGGGGTTGGTCGGAATCAAGAGACGCGAGGCGGTTTACCCAGGTTCGGCCCCTCCAATGGAGGTAAAAGCCTACGTCCTGCTTGTCTGGCATTGATGATGAGGAAGACCTCTTGGTTACAAGGGTGATGTCTAACCTCTAATCTGTCTATTGTGGCGTCTAATCTGTCTATCTCAACTTGTCAATTGAGACGTCTAAAACTTGTCTCTCTAGGGGCGCCTTACCCCTCCTTATATAGGTGGAAGGGGTAAGCTTACATGTAGAGTCCTACTGAGAGTAGGACTAGGACTAGTCTCTCTAGAATCCTAATCCGGGTCTTGCTTCCTTTGTGAGGGAATCCTTTCTCTTCTTGGGCCTTCTCTTGTAAGCCGCCTCCGCCGGCTTACACACTGGGCCTTATCTTGTGAGCCGCCCCTCCAAACCCGTCCATGAGCCGCCTAGCGCCGGCTTGCTCACTGGGCCTTGGGCTTTGTCGCTCGTCTAACCTGCCCGCCGGGTTACCAATGAACCGCCAAGTCTCGACCGGGTCATCAGTTGAATCGCCAAGTCCCCGGCCGGGTCATACTTCCTGCCGGGTTATATCGCGGGGTAATATCCCCGTCACCGCCCGAGCGTTAAGGTGGGTTTGGAGCATCCGGTTGTAGATGCTCTAATGCTTGCTCGGGCCTGCTATCCTGGATTTGTGTTGGTTTTGGCTTCCCTTCACGCTGGCGGCACCACATACCTCACTGGAAGCAGAGGACCACATGCAGCAATCATACATGAAATAATAGAGCGAAAGAGTCTTTTTCTTTCTTGTAATTTTGTTTTTGAACGTAGGAATTTTAATTTCGAGGCTCATAATCTCGTCAAGTATGCTAGTAGTCTTTCAGTAGGTCGTCATGTCTGGTTGGGCATGCCTCACGACCTGAACATTGTACCCATGAACATTTTGTTGGCTTAAATAAAGACTGGCGAAATTTCTCAAAAAAAACATACCACACAGAAGAGCAACTGACAGTGGGCCACAGAACAGAGCGCCACCTCATCCCTCGGTTGCGGCATCTCGTCGTGCCGTCGCGTAGGGTGGCAACGTGACCGAGCGAGCTCCTACTCGCCGGCCCATCGCGCGGAGTCCGTCAAGCCAGAGGCGCCAACGCAGCAGCTTTGGATGCCGGGGCGTCCAGTGTCCCGATCCACCCTACCGTGCTGGCGTGGCAGGGTCTTCCTCCTGTTGCCACGGCCACCTTGGCGCGGATGGAAACGCAGTTGCACATTGTTCCTCGTGCCTGTCCTCGCGGTGGTCCTGTCTGCCATCGCCGCCGGCCAGCATGGTGATGGAGTCGTCATCGCAAAAACTCTCCCGCATCCGTCCGCGGACACAGATGCGGGAGGTAGCCATCCAACCGTAGCCGCATTCTGTCCGTCAGCAAATTCAAATTCAAATCTACGCTGATCCACACAACGTGCCGGATCACACCCGCGCCGGATCGCATCCCCGATCACAACCAAAAGGAGGCAAATATGCTTAGTTTTTACATGCCTGAATCCGAAAGAACATCAGTCTGGCAGTCCGTGCATTTCTGCCCTACCGGACCGGCCATCCCAGCAAGATGCTTCCCGATCAAGGAGGTGTCGTCGCCGCCGCGTAGGCAGCCTCCGCGTCCGCGTCCACCTCCGCCTCCGCCGCGTCCTCATCTTGCGCCGCCGCCAACTCATCTTTCTGCCGCTCCAGCATCTGATAGCGGACGGATTGCACGATCATTCTAGCGTCGGCATCAAAAGAGTCGATATTCAAGGTCAACATCTTGGCGTCCTCCGCATTGGCGGCGATCTTCACCCTCTTTTCCTCGAGCGCCGCATTCTTCTCCTCAAGCGCTGCCTTCCTCTCCTCGATCATGGTCCTCCTCTCTTCGAACTTGATCTTCTTCTCCGTCGCATCCATCAACTGCTTGAACCTCTCCGCCTTCCGCTCCTCCTCGATGTCCGAGCGCCTCACACATGCCTCTTTCTTCTTTGCCAAGATCTCCTCGAACCTCTCCGTCAGCTTGGTCGCCGGACCTTCTCGCTTCGCCCTCTCCTCCTCCCGCTTCTTGCCCCGCAGATTTCTTCTAACCTTCTTCGACGGTTCTTGGGCTGGGTCGGTAGGGTCACCAGTTTCTTCCTCGTTGGCTTGGGCGGCGGTCTTGGCAATGAAAAGGTTCCACTTCGGCTGCCCATTCAACTTCAACCAACAATGCATGACGGTGAAGGACTTCTTCTCCAACTTCTTGTACACCACACAAGCACGAGTAGGCTACAAAAGTGAAACAATGCATATCCGATCCGTCTAATGATCAACAAAACAATACATGTCCGACTAGTGATCAACAAAACTAGAGCATATCCGGCTAGTGATAAACAAAACTAGAGCATATTCGGCTAGTGATAAACAAAACTAGAGCATATCCGGCTAGTGATTGCTACTTGTGAGCTACATTGGGATTTCCTCGAAGAGGAGAGGATGAAGCAGTACAGTAGAGATAAGTATTTCCCTCAGTTAAGAACTAAGGTTATCAATCCAGTAGGAGAATCACACAGAACCTCGTTAGCAGCACCTACACACACAAAAGCAAATACTTGCACCCAACGTAAAACAAGGGGTTGTCAATCCCTTGGCGGTTAATTGCAAGGATCAAATCTCGTAGTGATAGATAGATAAAGTAAAACACAAAATAGAAATAACAGTAAATAAATTGCAGTAAAGCATTTTTGGGTTTTATATATGATGGAAGATAGACCCGGGGGCCATAGTTTTCACTAGAGGCTTCTCTCTTGAAGATAGCATATGGTGGGTAAACAAATTACTGTTGGGCAATTGATAGAAAAGCGCATAGTTATGACGATATTCAAGGCAATGATCATGTATATAGGCATCACGTCCGAGACAAGTAGACTGACTCCTGCCTGCATCTACTACTATTACTCCACCCATCGACCGCTATCCAGCATGCATCTAGGGTATTAAGTTCATGAAAAACGGAGTAACGCCTTAAGCAGGATGACATGATGTAGACAAAGTAAATCCAGTCAATATGAATAAACCCCATCGTTTTACCCTTAATGGCAACGATACAATACATGTCATGTCCCTTTCTATCACTGGGATTGAGCAACGCAAGATCGAACCCATCACAAAGCACCTCTCCCATTGCAAGATAAATCAATCTAGTTGGCCAAACCAAACCGATAGATCGGAGAGAAATACAAAGATATAACAATCATGCATATAAGAATTCAGAGAAGACTCAAATAATATTCATGAATGATCATAAACTCACAATTCATCGGATCCCAACAAACACACCGCAAAAGAAGATTACATCGAATAGATCTCCAAGAAGATCGAGGAGAACATTGTATTGAAGATCAAAGAGAGAGAAGAAGCCATCTAGCTACTAGCTATGGACCCGTAGGTCTGAGGTAAACTACTCACGCATCATCGGAAGGACAGCAAGGTTGATGTAGAGGCCCTCCGTGATCGATTCCCCCTCCGGCAGAGTACCGGAAACGGTCTCCAGATGGGATCTCGAAGAAACAGAGACTTGCGGCGGCGGAAAAAGTGTTTTGGGTGGCTCTCTGTTGGTTTCCCGATTTTAGAGAATTTATAGAGCTGGAATTAGGTCAAACGGAGGGAGGAGTAGCCCAGAAGGCACATGGGCGCCCCACTCTTTCATCTTCTGGCCCTCTCCCGAAGCTTCAAGGGTCTCTTTTGTCCCGAAAAAAAATCATCAAAAAGTTTCGTGGCATTTGGACTTCGTTTGGTACTGATTTCCTGGAAAGCCAAAAACAAGCAGAAAACAACAACTGGCACTGGGCACTAGGTTAATAGGTTAGTCCCCAAAAATGATATAAAATAGCATATAAATGCATAATAAAACATCCAAGATTGATACTATAATAGCATGGAACAATAAAAAATTATAGATACGTTGGAGACGTATCAGTGATCAACGTACTTGCTCGGTGATTTGTGCACCGCTAGCCACCGTGCGATGAGATGCTTCAAGTGCCCGCAGTACTTGGAGACGGCCTCTTGGATGGTGTACCATCGATGGTTGAGGGACTTCCACTCACGGTTGCGGATCAACGCGTCGGAGTAGGGCGCGAAATGCTTGTGCTCATGGAACCATATGTGAATGTTCCTCCAAAAGGTTGTGCCCTTTTGCTCCGTGCCATGGACAGGATCGAGGCTAGTGGCCAACCATGTGTCGCACAGCAGCTCGTCCTCCCGCATGTTGAAGCTTTCTCCTCTACCCTTCTTCTTCGGATCGCTGGCTGCATCATTCGGATCATCGTCGTCGCCGTCCTCCTCCTACTCCTCCCCCTTCCCCTCCCTCCGGATGCTGTTCTCCGGTGGCCCAATGTTGCTGTTGCTGTGTGCCATCGCCGGTCTGGGTGTAGGACTGCTGCGTGGCCGTCTGGGTGTAGGACTGCTGCTGCTGGTAGTTGTCGGACCGGGTGGGATCCGAGTCTTCCACCTGCCCATCCTCGTAGCCCCCTCCTCCTCCCTCGCCTCCGTCGTGGATGATATCGAGCATCTCCCTGTCCGCGTCGTACGCCGGCTCCCCCGCTCTCGGCATTCCAGCAAACAGCGCGCAGGCACCCATCCGCTCTCCGCCCGCCGTCCTCGCCCGGACGAGCGACGGCGACGGCGAACAATACTCGGAGAAGAGCGGCACCGCGTTAATATCGACGATGTAAGGAACCGTACCAGCGGGGTTTGCGAGCTGCTTGGCGGCGTAGTAGTACGGAGGCTTGTAAGGCTTCGGCCACGGCGCCGTCAGTACTGTGGGCGCGCCCATCTAGCGGCGTCCGCCACGGACTCGCCGACCGCCCCGTCCGCCACGACCATCGCCACCACCAGGCCCACCGGCGGCCAGATGCTTCCTCATCTTCTCCTCCTTTGCGGCCTTCGCTTTGACGCGGTGATTTTGCCGCGTCTCCGAGCTGATCTTCCGGGCGAGCGTGGTGCTCGGATCCTCCGACACCTCCGCCGCCTCCATCTTCGTCAGGTTCTCCGACGGTTCCATGCGTCGGCGGTGGAGGGAAAGAGAGGGTGGGAGAAAAGAGCGGGAATTGGGCGGAGAGTGGAAGAAGAGAGTGGGGGATTTTGGTGTGGAAACGGTCCGGGATGCTACAAAAGCACGGGCTCGGCCTTCCTTTTGGGTGGGCCAGGGGGGCGGAGAGCGACGTTTCGCGTGTCCGGACTCCCGCGAACATCCCCCACGTTTGTCTCCGGTTTGCGGGAGAAATCGCGTCCGGATCGCTGCGCGGACCGATACAGGTCGGCGTTGGATGGCTTCCGCGGTCTGGACAGCGCGGTCCAGACAGTTGTGGGAGGTTTACGGGTCGGCGTTGGAGATGCCCTTACTTGGACCAGCACGGATACGGGTGAGTCCCACGCACAAGGACAAATTGTTGGATTACTGTTCTCCGATAGTCTTTGATTCGAGATTTCTAAGTAACACGTGCGCTTGCTGTTCGACTCGGAAATTACCGAGTTGTTTGACCACCGAGAGTTGGACAGGTGGGTGGAGAGGGCGCGCAATCCCCTCTGGCGTCAGGCTCTGATCCACAAGGAGGTCCATGACTTTGGCTTCAAGACCTTCCTGCTCATCGGGCGTGGCGAGGGAATCACCGTCGATGATCTCCTCTCAGGAAACAAGGCTTCCACGTCAAGCTGGCAATGGTTAACCATTACCCGCATCCCCGTGGGTAATTACTCTATTAGGGGACGGGGATGTGCCATGTTTAATGCCCATGGGGAAGTTGGTGGGTCAAATACCTTACCCAGCGTGCAAGACGGGGATGGGGATGGGATAGCATTACCCGTACCCGTTACCCGCCTTACCCAAAAGGCCTTACATGTGGGCTCTGAAATTAGTTGACCCCAGATAGTTCCCACCCCTACCCACCCAAATTTCCACCGATCCCGCCCCTTTGGCCCAAAAAACCATAAGAAATCCCTAACCTAGTCACAACATATTGTTTATTGTACTAAAATACCTTTTTTTCTACTGAAATGCTATCGAAGGTTGTTGTTGATTACGTGTATGGGTTTCCCCACGGGGATAAAAAAACCAACGGGGACAGGGATGGGAAACTTTCTATCCCCGCAGGCGGGTATGGGGATGGGGACGGGCATGGGAGGGCTGTTGCGGGGACAGGGATGAGAGTCTAATACCCGCCTGGGTAATCCCCATTGCCAGCTTGACTTCCACGGGTGGGACAAGCTCAAATATTTGAGTGGTTATTATATTAAATATAAATGCCAAGTGTGGTCTTTACAATCGGCCAGAGGCTGGGGCATCCATTGGAGGGGCCAGACTGAACGCAGTCTTTGTCAAATCAAAAAAAATATCCCTTCTATAAATACTCCCTCCGTTCCTTTATGTAAGGTGTATTATTTTCGACACGGTGACCAAGGCACCTAATTATAGACATGTTAAGACTAAATTACCCTTGGAAAATTTGTTGGTTAGTGGAAAGTGAATCAATTAGTCCAAAAAAATATGAGATACATGCAATCTACAAAGAGATAGTTTCCTTCTTTTGCTATAAGGAGAGATCCAGACAATCAGAAAAGAGATGCTTTCCTTTTTTAGGAGGGCTAGCAAGGAAATTATGGGGAATTAGAACAAATGCACCTTACATTCTGGAATTTTATCAAAAAACAAATACACCTTATATAAAGGAACGGAGGGAGTATATGGTACGTCATCGGTGTACTCTCGAAAAAAATCTAAAAAAATAGAAATTCGATCAGTGCATATATATGCTGCACTTGTTCAATAATACTGAATATGTAGTCTTTAATTACTTGGTATACTAGATGATGCCCCGCGCGTTGCTGCGGGAATTTTGTATCACATATATACTATGAAGAAAATAAGTGTAATAATATGGACTTAAATAATATGATGGTATTAGATGTTTTAGATACAAAATAAATGGCTGACATCCAACTCATACTCGCATATCATATCACCATCCTGTTTCTCTATTCAGAAATAATATAGGCATTGTGGAATAGATCAGTTCTTTTACCGAAACAATATTCAGCATGAAGTAAACCAAGGCAAGACAATGAAATAGTGCAGGTGCAGGTGGAGGTGCTGACTTTAGGATCGAATCGCTCTGAAGGGGATAGCAAGGCTGCAACTTTTACATAAGTGCCATGCTGCCTTGTTGTAGCTAGTGTTTGTTATACTGAACTGTCGATGGTGTTAGCTCGTTTCAGATAAATCTTCATTTAGTAACCTTAAAGTCTTAACATAAATTATTTTTAATGTTACTTCACATGTCGTGGTAATTATTCATCTGACTATATGTATAAGAAAAGTGGAACCACTACACGTCCGATGTTTGGTGTCCAATCCATGTATGAAGGCAAATCTGGTGGATGTACTTCATTTTGTTCTGTGTGTTGGATGGTTGGATGTGCACTATCGTGCAAAATTCTTATGGAAAACATCATATGTATTGCAGCGTTCCATGGAGAGCATGAGATTGCCAAAGTTATTGTGGATCTTGTTAGGAATCGCAACTTAGTATTATCTGGAGGCCAAAGCCATCATATATACAAGTACATAAGGGAGGCCAAAGGCCAAAATATAGAAAGCCAAAAGGCAACATAAATATAACTTTAACACCCCCCCCCCCCCTCAAACTCATGGTGGATCCACAACACTGAGTTTGAAGAGGTAAAATCCATGTTGTGCTCTAGTCTGGGCCTTCGTGAAGAAGTCGGCCAGCTGTAACTCGAAAGGCACATACTGAAGAGCAATAACATGGTCCTGCACACCAGCGCGCACAAAGAAAGCATCAACACCAATATGCTTGGTAAGCTCATGCTTCACGGGGTTCGCGCAATACTGATAGCACCTGTACTATCTGACAAGAGTGTAGTAGGTGTAGTAACAGAAACACCAAAATCCTCGAGTAACCAGCGTAACCAAGTCACCTCTGACGTGAGAAGAGCCATAGCTCGCAACTCAGCCTCTGCACTCGAACGGGAAACTGCAGTCTGTTTCTTCGTCTTCCAGGCAATGAGAGAACCACCAAGAAAGACACAGTAAGCAGAAAGTGAACGGCGATCCGAAGGATCACTAGCCCAGGTAGCATCTGAATAGGCCTGGAGTTGTAACGAGCTGGAACGAGGAAAGAAGAGACGGTGAGAGATCGTGCCACGAAGAAGGTGACTATAGTGAACCGAAGTGGGAGAAGAAACAAACTGACTCAGGATATGGACAGGATAGGAGATATCCGGACGAGTGACAGCAAGATAGACAAGACTTCCAACAAGATGACGATAACGAGTCGGATCAGACAAGGGCTCACCATTAGAAGCACGAAGGTGAACATTAAGCTCCATAGGAGTCTCAACAGTGCACTCATCACTAAGAGCTGCACGAGCAAGAAGATCCTGAATATACTTTTCTTGGGAAATAAAAAAAGCCATCAGAGGTGGAGGAAACCTCAATCCCAAGAAAGTAATGAAGAGGACCAAGATCAGACATAAGAAACTGCTCGCTGAGACGGGCCTTGACAAAGGCAATGTACTCAAGATCATCGCCAGTGATGATCATGTCATCAACATATAGAAGAAGAAGAGTGCGACCACGGGAAGAGAGGTGGACAAACAGCGCTGGATCATGAGCACTGGGAGAAAAACCAGCTGCAGTCACCACAGAGGTAAAACGCTCAAACCAAGCGTGGGGGGCTTGCTTAAGACCATAGAGAGAGCGACGAAGACGACAAACCATGCCATCAGGAACAGAATACCCAGGTGGTGGCTGCATATAAACCTCCTCACACAACTCACCATTAAGAAAGGCATTCTTGACATCAAGCTGAGACACGGACCAGTGGCGAACAGAGGCCACAGCGAGAAGTGTCCGGATAGTGGTCATATGGGCCACGTGAGCAAAAGTCTCATCGTAATCACGACCATGCTCCTGCTGAAAGCCACGAGCCACAAGACAAGCTTTATAACGCTCAAGAGAACCATCAGAGCGAGTCTTAACCTTATAGACCCACTTACAAGTGATGGGACGAACACGGGGAGGAAGAGAAACAAGATCCCACGTGCCAGTGCGCTCAAGTGCAGCAATCTCCTCTGCCATCGCAAGCTGCCATTCAGGATGAGCAACAACATCGTGATAAGAGGTAGGCTCAAGTACAGCCGAAAGACCATATCGGGAAGGAGAATAGCGGTCAGGAGGAGGACAAGGTCGAGCCCGAAGACCATAAGTCGGCTGAGAAGAGGAAGACGACACACCAGAAGTAGATGGAGCATCAGTGGACGCATCCACAATACGTGGACGACGAGTGTAATGGAAAGGAAAAGAGGGACGAGTAGGAATCACCGGAGATGGAGACGGGGAAGACATCGGTGCTGACGGGGAAGGCATCGTTGATGAAGGTGGAGACAGGGAAGATATCGGGGATGAAGGTAAAGACGGGGAAGGTGGAGAGTCATGCGACAAGGGAGGAGAAGAAACTGTGGGAGAGGACGGCGCCATATCGGCAACAATGGAGGGAGAAGGGGTAGGAATATGGGGCACAGAGGGAGGTGTATCAGGAAATGTGAGAAAAGAGATGTCCTCCACAGAAAAGGTTGAGGAGGATGGACGCGGGTAGAAAGGACGAGACTCATCAAAGGTCACATCCCGAGAAATACGCATCCGTCGACCGATAGGATCCCAACACTGATAACCGTTATGCTCATCGCTGTATCCTGGAAAGACACACTCAACGGACTGAGCGGTTAGTTTGGTGCGTTCACGTGGAGGAAGAAGAACATAGCAAACACAACCAAATAAATGAAGCGCCGAATAATCAGGAGAACGATCAAAAAGACGCTCGAAAGGAATACCACTCTGCAGAGCAGTAGATGGCTGGATATTGATGAGATAGGTGGAAGTGGATATAGCCTCAGCCCAAAAGTGAGGCGGAAGAGAGGCAGTGATCATCATCGCACGCGCCGTCTCAAGAAGGTGACGGTGCTTGCGTTCAGCCACGCCATTTTGAGCATGAGCACCAGGACAAGAGAATTGGGGAAGAGTACCCTGCTCAGCAAGAAATCCTTGCAATGCACGAGAGATATACTCACCAGCAGAATCTGCGCGAAAAATACGAATAGGAGTGGAGAACTGGGTATGAACCATGGCAGCAATTTTTTTGTATATAGATAAGACCTCACTACGAGAGGACATGAAATAGATCCAAGTGTAGCGAGTAAAATCGTCTATAAAGAGAATATAGTAGCGATGACCCCCTTTCGAAGCGAAGGGAGCCGGACCCCAAACATCTGAGTGAACGAGGTCAAAAGGACGCTTGGACACTGACTCACTGTGAGGATAGGGTAGCTGAATCTGCTTCCCAAGCCTACAACCCAGACAATCCAACGAAGCATTACCGGAGACATGCCCCAGGACACCACGATGAACTAAAGACGAGAGACGAGAACCACATAAATGGCCAAGACGATGATGCCATTGCTGAAAAGAGCTAGCGGATGCAGCAACAGGGACCGCGAGATTGGCGGCGGTGGCATCAGAGGGAAGACGAAGCCAGTCAAGCTCCCAAAGACCATCATGACGTCGGGGGCCAGCACAAAGCAAGGCGCCTGTGCGACGATCCTGAACAGAACATGAATCAAAGTCGAGATTGACCCTACAACTAGAGTCAACAATCTGACTACCTGAAAAGAGCTGCATGCTAAGTGGAGGAACATGAGCAACAGAGGGAATATGAAAAGAAGATGTACTAAGAGTGCCTCGACTAGCGACAGGGAGAGGAGTACCATCAGCAGTAAAAACATGAACAAGAGACTCAACAGGTCGAATGGAGGTCAAAGAGGATGAATCATAAGTCATATGAAAAGATGCTCCAGTATCAAGAATCCATGAGGGTGTACCTGAATGAGTAGAAGGTGGTCTCTCAGTGCTCGAAAACTCAGGCGCAGAACCAGCAGAACCTGTCGGTGAAGAATCCCAAGTATCAAAAAGGCATGGGAGTTGCGCAATCTCATGCACAGATAGAGACACAGTGGTAGACGTCAAGGTAGAACCATCTGCTGACAAAGAGCGGTCGCCATGACCTGTGGAGGCCGTGTGACGAGTTGACGTAGAACGACAATCACCAGGTGCGGAAGTCGTGGGAAGAGTCGCGGAAGAGCGACCAACATAGCCAGCAGAAGACGCTAAGAGAGTCGATGTAGAGCGACTAGGAGCACTGGTGGAAGTCGCAAGAGGTGTCCAAGTGGAGCGACAACCACCACCTCCAAGCGGGCGAGCACCAAGCACCGAGTAACGGCGCACGTGCGAGACATGATCCATGTACGAAACATCGTCGAAAAACACATGTCAGCGAGGGTGAGGCGTACCCAATGAAAACATTGTACCTTTTACCTGGCTCTCTCTCTCTTTTTTTTCTTTTTCTTTTTACTCTCTCTCTCTCTTACTTTTTTTTTTACTTTACTCACGAATCAAGCAGAAGCCCAGCCGCCCAGGGGATAAACAACGCACGCTGAACCGTCACGCTCGATCCAGATCGAGTCTCTCGCTGGCACGGAAGAAGCACCGACGGGCGGGATGAAGCTGAGCCGGCGGCGGCCAAAGGAGCAGCGCCGGATGGGCGCCGGGCGGCGGCCGGAGGTGGTGCAGCGCCGGATGGGCGCTAGGCGACGGCCGGAGGTGCAGCGGCGGATGGGCGCCGGGCGGCGGTCGGAGGAGCAGCGACGCGCGCGCGCACGATGCAGCAGGCGGAGATCCGGCGCAGCCGGGGCCGGGCGGTACGGATGGCGGCTCGGACGACCGGAGGGCGGAAAGAAGCCGATCCGGCAAGCAGTGCGTCCTGAAGGCGACGACGACCAGGAACGGAGGTCTTGGAAAGAAGCCGATCCGGCTACCTGCAGCGTTGAGCAGCCCTGATGGATGATGTGGATGGAGGGTGCTGGTGGTTTGGTGGCGACTCGGCCGAAGAGAGAGAGGAGCAGCGACGGCGACGCAAGAATTTTGGATCGGAAGAACACGATTTGCGCGTGCAGGGAAAAAAAAACTAGAGCTCTAATACCATGTTAGGAATCGCAACTTAGTATTATCTGGAGGCCAAAGCCATCATATATACAAGTACATAAGGGAGACCAAAGATCAAAATACAGAAAGGCAAAAGGCAACATAAATATACCTCTAACAGATCTGAGAGAGCGTTGGCATCTGGCATCATATCCATCTAGCTTCTTTTTTTTGCGAGAAAACTTTTGATCTATTCATCTTCAATCATGACAGTACAACGAACACCAGAAATAATAAAAAATACATCTAGATTCATAGACCACCTAGCGACGACTACAAGCACTGAAACGAGCCGAAGGCGCGCCGCCGTCATCGCCCCTCCATCGCCGGAGTCGGGCACAACTTGTTGTAGTAGACAGTCGGGAAGTCGTCGTGCTAAGGCCACATAGGACCAGCGGACCAGAACAGCAACCGCCGCCGATGAAGAATAACGTAGATCGGAAGGATCCAACCCAAAGACACACGAACGTAGACGAAGAACGACAAGATCCGAGCAAATCCACCAAAGATAGATCCGCCGGAGACACACCTCCACACGCCCACCAACGATGCTAGACACACCGCCGGAACGGGGGCTAGACGGGGAGACCTTTATTCCATCTTCAGGGAGCCGCCGCCGTCTCGCCTTCCTGAACAGGACACAAACCCTAACAAAACTGAAAGGAACGAGTAAAATCGGAGCCCTCCCACCGGCCCTTGCCAGGATCCACCGCGCCCCCATGGCCCTAGGGCCACCGGAGACGAGGCGTACCTGCGCCGGCACCGGCGAGCATATCCGTCTAGCTTGTTTTCTGTTCAAAGTGTAGAACC
Source organism: Elymus sibiricus (assembly GCA_039707655.1). NCBI lineage: Eukaryota > Viridiplantae > Streptophyta > Magnoliopsida > Poales > Poaceae > Elymus > Elymus sibiricus. The sequence goes on from CM077676.1 coordinate 75,424,852, forward strand.
ACGGCTTAGCATATACTCATAACAGTAGTGTGATGCTCAAGACATCTTTGCATCTTTTGTGCATATTAGGCTGCTCAAATGTGGCATGAGTCTCCCCTCATGGATGTCTAAAAAAGGGTATAGAAAATCATGGTAAGATAGCCAGGTCCATATGTGTATATGCTAATGTTGCCAAATGGGAAGAAAGATACCGAAAAGAAATATGAGATATTGCAACCAAATGTACAATGCCAACTGTGTGCTGGAACAAACCCCCTTGTACGTGAACACCTCAATGATCTAATAAAACTTGGGAAGAAGAATTTAAGGCTACACAGAGCATGTATCCTAGAGCAAATTGACTACAGTGATCAATCTCTAGTAAAATCGCTTTATTCCTTATCAAAGTAAATAATCTCCTTTTAGCTTCCGCTTTGTAAACTGTAAGCGTGCACACCATATTGAAATCAAACTCTGATGGTCTGATTTGTAAATGAATCAAGTATAAATCACTAAATGAGTACCGTACTGGATTCTTAGTCCTATTAGTTCTGGGGGGAAATTACAACCGCAACTGTTTTCTGTCCATATCATCAAAAAATAACAATGAAGGGATGTCAGATGTGGGCAAATCCAAAATAGACACAACCTCTTCAGATAAACCAATCACAGGATCACCTGATCAAGCGCCAAATGCTGACACCAATCAATACACTAGTGGTTGGGGCGCACCCTTGGTGCGCCGCCTGAGCGGAAGCTCTGCGGTGCCAGGTAGGTGGCGCCCATTTCAGTTTCTTTTTTAGTTGTATTTGGCACATGGATGAGCTTAACCATCAGTAGCAACCAATAAGTTATCTCAAAGGGCCTGACGCCAAACTTCATTAAAATACAAGGAAGATTTTAAAAGATCAGTTATAGGAAAACAGGAATTTACAGGGTCAATTTTCAAGAAAACAGTGCTGCAAGTCTATACATGGCCTCAGAGAGCATGATGATTACACTACCCACATAATACACTCTCAGCAGGGAGAAAACAACAGGAACATGGTTTGAAACAAGACAAGCAGCTTGCAACTCTCCAGGATACCTCATCAATGATAGCATCAAACTCCCTGTCGGCAAAATTCTATTCTGTCAAAGATCCTGACATTGTGTTCTTTTCAAAAATTTCCATGTATTAATATCACCATAATATCAACCTGTACTTACAGATGAGCTATAGATATCTACCAAATAGAATTAAGTTTCGGAAAATAAGAAACTGAAGTGACTACTGTCTATTTGGTCTTGTCCAGCTCAATAAGAAAAATCTGAGCAAGATATGCAAGATTTTGCTCACGCTATTGAATGTGATGCCATAATAACTACTACAATGATTAATCTCGACCGGGTACAAAAATAATGTGAGGACTCATTCACCAGATTGCAGATATACAAATCATAGGGACAACTTAGTGCTACAGCTTAATCATGTGTAATAATGTTGTCACTATCAATCATCAGTTCTTTGCAAGAAGGCATCAGAAAGACAAAAAACTAAGCTCTTCGGTGTTTATTTAATTACATTGGTTCAAATGATACTTTATGGAACAAATATAGATACACACACAAAGAGCCAATCATTTATGTTTGAAGAGCTAGCCTCACATATAACAGATACTTAGAAGATTTTTAGGTAGAATGAACCATTTATCATAATTAAGAGTGCTAGTTTCAGGTATTATATAGGTGATAACAATTTCAGGATTATGGCGATCTTAGGGGAGGCCTCTGTGACGCCCCCGACTTAATCGTGCACTAATCATACACGCAAATGCGCACGATCAAGCCTAGAGACTCACGGGAAGATATCACAACACAACTCTAGACACAAAATAAAATAATACAAGCTTTATATTACAAGCCAGGGGCCTCGAGGGCTCGAATACATACGCTCGATTACACACAAGAGTCAGCGGAAGCATCAGTATCTGAGTACAGACATAATTAGACAAGGGTGCCTTAAGAAGGCTGTGCAAAACAACGACAACTAGATCGAAAAGGCGCAGGCCTCCTGCCTGGGAGCCTCCGAATCTACTCCTGGTCGTCGGTCTCCACGTAGTAATAGGCACCGTCGGAGGGGTAGTAGTAGCCGTCGACGGAAGTAGTTGGATCCTGGGCTCCGCCATCTGATCGCAGCAATCGGGTATGGGGAAAAAGGTAGCAAAGCAACCGTGAGTACTCATCCAAAGTACTCAGCAAGACTTACATCAGATCTATTCTAGTTATGCAACATTATCAAAGGAAGGGCTGTATCTGTGGACTAGACTGCATAAATGCCAGAATAGAAAGAATGCCTAGCCTATCGAAGACTATCATCTTGCAGCGTCTTGCAGCATGAGAAGAGTATGGAATAGCAGCATATAATATAAAGTAGTTATTATAGTAGCAATGCCCAGAGATCCTTCCTCGACTACCCCGCGAGGAAGCGACCCCGGAGCCATCATATTAATAATTAACTCAAGTATCCAGTTTAAGTTGTAGTAGATCGGGATACAACACTGAGCGTCCTGTTACCGTGGATACGGCTATTCGAATAGACAATCTTCCCTGCAGGGGTGCACTACTGTTACCCAACACGCTCGATTAACTCCGGCCGGACACACTTTTCTGGGTCATGCCCGGCCTCGGCTGATCGACACGACGTAGTCCTACCTACGGCTCCGCAGAGAGGTCCCCGCCGGTCTACATCCTAAGTGCTCAGGGGTCATGGGCCAATCGTCAGGGTTAGATCCAGGCACCACCTCTGTCCTGGATGGCGCCGATCCTGCCGTGCCACAATGCTGAACTGGACGTCTGACAAAGCTTTCGGCTGATACATACGACGCAGAGGGCCCCATAAACCATTATCCCGCGTGGTGGTAGTGCGTATAGGCCAGTGGCCAACTCAGATCAATACCTAAATCCGTTAGTGCATTATTAATTTTTAGTGACGGCTGTCGGGACAAGTCCGGAGCTACCTCCACAACCTGGGTGGTACCGCTAAACAGCCAGCCGCCACAGTAACTCTCGCGGGTGCTCTCCGGGCCCGCCCGACTTTCACATGTATCTCTCGCGGGTACCCCTCGGGGTCGACCCGTCTTCAACAGGGGACTGAAATAAATGTAGGGTAACCGTGTGTCCATACATTAAGGGGGAAATCCGAGGAATCACCCTTGATGGATTCCCACTCGGTGTATCCGTCAAGGTGGACCGGGAGGAATCACCCTCGGTGGTCCACACTTGAGGGGGTTGCACGACAGAGGCATCATCGGAGGTGGTGGAAGAGGAATCACCCTCGGTGTCCACTACCGGTTAGCTACGCTACAGAGATAACATCAGAAGTGCGGTAAGAGGTATCACCCTCGGCACTCGATGGTAACTCTGTAGAGTCGTACAACTAAGGGGGTGTGCGGTGCGGTGTAGGTCTCTGCACATCGATCACGCTGATCGAGTCATCGACAGTAAAGCATGGCAACAAGGACAAAGGTGTAGGGCCACTGATGGATCGTTAACCAACCTAGGCTAAGCATTTAGGATAGTAGGTAGAGTATCAACAGCAGTTACAAAATCAAGCTATGCATCAGAATAAGAGCAATCAATTACCGTAGCAAAATCTAATGCAAGCATGGGAGAGAAAGAATAGGTGATATAGGAATGATCAAGGGGGTTTTGCTTGCCTGGAAGCTCTGCGGCAAAAGAAGGGTCGTCGGTGGAGAAGCAGTCCTCAGGGGCTACGTCGGTACCGGGATCTACCGAGAGAGAAGAGGGGGAGGAAACAGATAGATACACGGCAATCAAATGCAACACAGAGCATGACATGCTAGAATGCAGTGCAGGGTTGCCTAAATGCATCTCTAAGTCACTTTAGTTATTTTAGGATTTAAGTTGGAATTATTAACCGGTATATATGCAGTATTCATCTACCGAAAACAGGCAAAAAGTTACGGGTTCACCTACGTAGAGGGTCCCGTCATGAAAACAGACGACACGATCGGATTCGTGGGATTTTTCTGAGCAACTTTCATGTAGAAAGTTTTCCCATCCGAGCTACGGTTTATTTTCTACGAATTAAAAAAGTTTTAGCAATATTCTAAAATTATTTAAATTAACAGAAATGCCAAAAGAGGAATATGATGCCATGCTGATGTCATTACTGCGTCAGCAGTCAACTGACCAGCTGACTGGTCAAACTGGCAGGTGGGACCCACCTGTCAGTCACAGTGGGTTTTAACAGTGCTTAAATTAAACTAACAGGGTATTTAGCTAGTGGGCCCAGCCTGTCAGTGACTGATCAAGCTAACAGGGTAACTAATCTAACTGTAAACAGTAATTAGTCGCACGGGCCCACACGTCAACGTCAGCAGGAACAGTAACCAGCGTTGACTATAGTCAACGTGGTCAAACGGGGGTTGGGGGCCCACTGGCAGTGTCACTGGGTGGGCCCCGCACCCTGCCAGGTCAGCGGCGTCGCCGGAGAAAGCTCCAGCGAGCTCAAACGCGGCGGCCGAACCGCGGCGAGCGGCGGAAAACCTCTGTGGTGCATCATTTTGCGTGATTTTTGCTGCGTTCGAACGGCCAGTTCATACCGCGTCGACCTACGGTGTTGGAACGGGCGAAGGTGGCCGTTAAACGCGTCGGCGATGAGCCGTGGCGGCGGCGACCTACGGGCGCGAACGAAACGACGGTAGCAGCGCGTCCTAGAGCAGAAGGAGGGGCCAGGGAGGAGCCGGGGCTTACAGCGCAGGCACACGGAGGCCCTCTGGTAACCGGGAGCGTAGGGGAGGCCGGGGATCGTCGGAGGTCGCCGGTGGTCGAGGCGAAAGGTGACGAAGGTGACCGGCAGCTGCGGAGGCCCCCGGCTCCGGCGGAGGGTACCAGGCGAACAGGCGGACGCCGACGGTTCTCCTGGGCAGCTCAGAGGGTCGGAACGACGCCGGTGGCCGCGGGATTGACGGAGGTGCGGCGGCGGTGCGCTCGGGCAGAGAGGGGAAGAGCGAGCGTGCGTGAGGGAGAGGGGAGAGTGGGGGCGGCATCCAGGGGGGAGGGCTGGGGCTGCCTTAATTATCTAGGGGCCAACTGCCCCCGGCGCCGTGACGAGCAGCGGCCGGTGCGGCAAGCTCCAGCCATGGCGGCAGTGACACGGGGGAGGAGCAGGTGGGCGAGCAGGGATGGGCCGGCTGGGCCAGCTCGGGCCAGAGCCAAGTAAGCGCCCAGCCCCTTCTCTTTTTATGTTTTCTCTTTTTATTTAATAAACAGAGAGAGGAAATGCATATTTGGGGCCACACGAGCTGAGAAAAATTGTGGGACTTTGACTATTAAATCCAATACATTTTTAGGCAGTGCCACAAATATTTTGGGAGGAGGAACTCAGTTGCATTTTTCACAAATAAAATAGTATTTTAAAAATGCTGAAATGCGCTGTTTTATTTGCCATAGCTCATCTTAGCTTAGTGGTGATGTTGTTTTCCTCAACATAATTAGTTATGGAATATTTCCAAAATTATGAACTATTTTCTGGATTTGTTTGAAGATGAAAATATCTGGCTTGCACTTGCAAATTTGAATTTGGAGTTGGATTATTTCCTAAATGCAATTTGTTTAGGGTGATCATGATGGCATGGCAATTTAATTAGCTAAATGACAAGGTTAGAATCTGGGGATGTTACAGCCTCTGACCTACATCATATATCAAATCTGAAGATCAGGAAGAAGCAAAGAAGCAGATTGCATATGCAATTATGCATACCAACAAGCAGAATAGGCACATCCATCGCAAAAGAAAAACAAGCAGAATAGAAGAGGGATCTATACCATACTAATCTGATCACCTATATTGCTCCCAGCTCGTATCTTTCAAACGTCTGACGAAGCTTCCTTACGACAAGCTGTACTTTCCGTTATTTTCTTCCAGTTGTGTTTGTCTGTCTCTAACAATCATTGCCAGAAAATATTCATTAGTGACAAGTGCTCATATAGGCAAATATATAATACACACAGGTCAATCTTAGAAGGCTCAGTGTACTTCTGCTGGATAACTTGTTATACACTTCTGCAAACTTCAGAATTTTTCAGTGAAATGAACAGAAGTTCTGAAGATCCAAAACATAGCACAAACGTCTACACCTACATATTTGCATTGCTAAGCTTAATATCAGCTAGCAAAACCCGAAGCAAGCACCAGCCAAGAGCCTATTACTCATACTTACAGAGTAATAACAAAAACTAAAGGAAACAAACACAGTAAAATAGCATACATTAGTTAGATGAGATACACTCAAATCCATCTGAATAATATTGACTGCTTTCCATGCTCCATCTTATGCGACTACCACTGTTTCAGGATGAACTCAAGGGTTGTACTCTACTCGTTGATTGGAGCAGAGCCTAAATTAGGATCCCTGCAGCAAGACAAACTGAACTTATCAAACAAGCCAAGAATAAGGGAAAATGTGAGCGGAAGTGAAAGAAAGACGATAAGATTGGAAGAATCTGGGATAAGAAGATGGCACCTGTTCTGATAACATGGAGGCCAAAGACAATATCATTACATCTCAACTGAATTTAACTATCTACAGATACACTCAAAGTCCGTACGTGATCTCGTAGTAGTACTTACTTAATTTTCATGAGCAGCAAGTAAAAATGGTTCCTCGTCTCAACTGAATTTAACGGAAGAATAGAGGCGGCACTACAGGTTCCTTATTTTTAACTGAAGAACAAAGGTGGGGATGTGGCCTTAATGGATCCTTTAAAGGGGGCATGAGTGGAGTCGTACTTGAACATATAGGCCATAACCATGCTCTTGACCTGAACACGATTGTCGTCACGCCGTCCTCCTGGATCTGCTGCTTCACTCGGCAGATCTGTAGCAGTCCATTACTTTTTTAATCCCTGCTACTGCTTCACTCGGCAGAAAGTAGTTCATTCGATCTGTAGCAGTCCATTGACTGCAATGCTGTAAAGTAATGGACTGCTATAGTATGAGACATACAAACCCAGCAGATTCAAGAAAGTAATGGACTGCAATGCTGTAAAAAAACAGAAAACTGGCAACAGACCAAACCATTGGGCCTGACCCTCCTTTTTAGCCCAGCATAAGTTTGAGATTTTTTACAATTAGCAGACGAAGGCATGATGAACACCCTCACATGCAGAGAAGCACTATTTTGGAAATACAAATACAGCAACATTAGATAATTCATCTGCGTGCATGACCTCAACGTTCGAACAAATCATTTTCATTTTGTTTATCAATGACAAAGTAGAGAGTTAATCCAGTAGGCCGAGACCTATTTGAGGGTCATGGAGGTTTAGTTGAACCCCTCAGCTTCAAAAGAAAATTTGGATCGGTTGGTCACAGGGAAGAAATGACCAGAAGAAAACTCTTAGAACAAAAACCAAAACAATATATGGCTTCCTCAAAAACTGGAGAGAACACAAGCACATATTGTTATTTTTACTACTTTATCAAGCTGAACAACTCAAATTGGTGATGATGTGAATTAGGAAAAATAGAGAAACTGGAAACACAGTAATGTAATCATACGGCAAGAAAAGGCATAACAGCAAAAACTATATATATTCGCATATTTTTCTTAAGACCTACCCCAAGCCCATTTTTCATTCTTGCCTCTGATCTTGGTGCTATAGAGGAGATCAAAAGGGATAGGTTCAGGGGGGAATAACAATACAGATAAACAAAATAAAATAACACATGTAGATATGACTTACTGGATGAATTTGTCTTAGCAATCCGAACGAAAAGAGCAAGATTGGTGAGTTTCCTTGCCGCTCTCCAGCAGCAGAATCCTTTCTAATTGCTACATGGAGTCCATGACTTTGTTCTCTCACAACAAGAAACATGGTTAATGCCTTGCTTCTGCGAAAGCAAGAGGAATAAGATAACGTGGAAAATAAAGAACTAAGGCAATAGCACTGACAAATGATATAGATTTTCCAGTCATCAGAATATGCATCTACATAAAATTATTAGTAACATATATTGAAATAGAAACTGAAATGGCAGTATCAAGATAAGATGAAGATATGTGTCATCACATACTTTTTGTTTATCTTCTCAAACTGGCCAAAGGAGAGCTATACTCTGTCTTGTCACTCCTTAGAAACATCTTCAACTTTCTCAAGAGCTTCCATCATCATAGCTTCAACACCAAGATCATCTATAGGTCCACTCATGTGAGATGTGTAACAGGTAAGAAACGTTCAGACAAGCAATTAAATGCAAAATTTTGCAATACTGACAAATATTCATAGAAGAAAACAGTTTTGACAGCATAAGCATTTCTAACATGTTTTTATCTGGGCAAGCATTAAGCATTCCTGATAGCATATGAAAAAACAAAGTATGCTGATTAGGTAATGGGCGTACTTTTTTCCTCATTGTACTAATGGATAGTAACTTTATTTCTTCGAGAATCAGAAAGAAGATCTGCCAATTTAGACAATATCAACCAGAAAATTGTATTTATTTTAGCAATTAAATGTAAAATCAAAATCAACACTCCGTTGCTATCATATGAAGTCTGACAATTCTTTATATAGTTATACTTTTTATATCAGCGAATCAACGCTAACAAAATAATAACTATAACCGTTGGCCTATAAACATACAAAGCAAATTTAAATAGAATGCACACCCTTCCCCTGGATGCATCCTAGATGCTTACCAATGGAATCCTTTTGTGCGTGTGTGTCAGAGTGTAGCAAGCTTTCTCCATGGAGCCACGCACAACCTGCTTATCCCAGAGGTGTTTTCCGAGTTGTAGAATCTGCATCAGACAAACATGTGAGTCTACTATATATACCATAGGAAAAATTCAGCAACAAAGGTAACAAGCCTAGTGAGAATACGAAGTAGCAATAACCTGTACATGTAGCAGGTTCTTTTTGACAGAACCGAGCAGCACAAATACCTACGGTTCTGCATGCTTTTATATTGGCTTAAGAACACCGCATCTGCATTAGTTATGACAGGCATGGATGCCCATTTTGTTGTATGATATATTGAGAATGTCGTTTATGGTCTAACACTCTCAAGCAAACATATATCAAAGTATTAAAGTGGCTAAGCAATCAGCGATTTCCTGCGTTTGAAGTGCTCAGGCTTGGGCTCTCCTGGCTCGACGCGTATGTGCATCGAGAGCACGACGCGTGCGCTTTTTTTTTACTGCTGCTGACTTACGGAGGGCCATGGCACCATAATTGATCGCTCCTTCCCTTCTTTTCCTCTTCCAGAGAGAGAGACGAGAGAAAGGGGAGCAGCCGCCGCTTCCTCCACCGGTCCACCCCTCGCCCCCCCATCGCTGCTGCAGCTCCCTCCCCTTCCCCCGCCCCCCATCGTTGCGCTCCTCCACTTTGGCTTGGCCATGGGGGCCTGCAGGCACAAACCCTAGGCCCGGTTCTTCAGGGCAGTGGGGCACGACGGAAACAACAGCGGCGGCGTATCAGCCGCTAGACGGCGGGGCTGCGTGATTTCCCTATTGGCGCAGCTCTTCACGTGGTCCAATGGGCGCATCTCGGATGCGCCGCTGCACCTCCGCTCCGCGCCGATCTGGTGCAGGAAGCACATCCCACAGGCCACAACGACGGTCCGGGTTCAGCCTTCACCACCACTACCACGGTCTCATCTTCCTTCATGGATGACCATGTGAGCCCGGTTCTCCCCCATCCTTTTTTCTCTCCCCTCACAATCTCTCACCCCCTGCCCCTTGCAATGCACCTCTTTTGTTCTTCTTCCTAGGTGATTTTAATTTCTGATTTTGATCCAGGTATTCACGAGTTGCTGGTGCGGGCAGTACACAAGAAGCAGCAAATCAGGTGACTATTTGTTTTTAGTTCTGATCTTTTTCCCCATATGTATGATTCCTTGGAGAAGCACATGGTATGATATATATTGGAGAAAATGGATACAAGTAGCACGGAAATTGCTTTTGGAGGCCGAGCTCCATGGAGGCCTCCAAATGCAAAATTCAAAATTCATGAAAATTCATATTTTTACAATTCTAAAAATTCTAAAAAAAAATACAGAGATAGATGAAGACATAGTGCACAAGTGTGTAAATTTTCAGAACGAAATACGTTGAAATGAGGGCTGTGCAAAAAAGACAAATCTGGAGCTTTTTAACACATGATACTATTCATCCGCCCAGACCATGAATTTGTCTTTTTTGTACAGGTCGCATTTCAACGTATTTCATCCTGAAATTTTACACACACACGCCTCCCAAATCATAATATTCAGGGTTTCTCCTTGATATCTTTTCCCTGGATAAATGAAGAAATGAAGAGGTAATTTGATGTTGCACATTTTAGGGAGCATAATTAGTTCCTCGGTGTAAAGAAATCTCAATTCTTTGTTGATAAACTAATAGCCGAGGTAGTATATATTGTATATTGGTAAAAGTTGTTCATTAGAAATATGATTATCCAGTAAAAGCAGTTCATTAGAAATATGATTATTTAGTCTCACTTTTGGTCCCATTTGCATAAGCATGTGTGTGTGTCAGTGTTTGCTTTAGAAATTTGAGTATTTATGGGCATCTCTCACTTGCTTTAGTATGTCAGTGACCCCGTGTTTCCTTTTCAGATATCTTTCATTTGGCTTGAGTAGGTTTAGTTTTGTAATAACATACTTAATTCTTCTTTTCTCTAATTTCAACAAAATAAATTCCATGTCATCTTTAGTTCTGTAAGATTGATTCATTTCTGTGAACATATCAAGGAAGTGAGAACAAGACTCTCTTCAGTTTTATGATGCCATATTGCCATTGTTGATCAGGTGTCATAGAATGGTGATACTTTCCCCCACACAAAAAAAGAGAATAGCGATACTTCACTTTCGAGTTCTCATCACTTAAGTATTCTCAGTTTAGGATCATTACTGCACCCTATTGCCATTAACAACAGGAACGTAAGACGCTGCTTTTAGCTTTTCTCCATCTGCTAAGTTGTCTCCTATTTTTGCATTGCTTTTTCTTGCCAAGAAATTTCTGGCATAGTGTCTGGTTCTTCGTTGTTGATACACTGCCTCCAGTACGTGGGTCAAGAAGGACAGACCTTTTTAACTAATATGGTACAATTATTTTCCTTAATAACGCAATTGGAACTGTAAATTATCAGAGAAATTTAAGAAACATTTGCTCTTTGCATGTATGTATTCGAATTTTTTACCACGTCCCATTGCATGTGGATGTACAGTTAGAGATCTAAAGAGGTTCTTAATTTCAATGCAAGTCTGAATATGTTGTTAATTATTTGTTTCTCCTTTCGATATATATTTTTTAGAATAAGAAACCGTATGAAACGAGAAGTAATACATATGAGTCATAATGCAGGGTTTGGGTTCACAGGTTGCCATATTTTGTTTTGCAGTTCTGTTGTTGTAAACTTCAGAATTGTACTCTTAACCAGTTTAGATCTGATGATGTTTTGATAATAGAGTATGTGTGTCCATACTGTATATGCCCCCTTCTTTGAGCTTAAAATAGCCAAGATTGCAGGAGGATGAGTGAATCTAAGTTGAGAAAAGAATGTTGCTATTGGATCGAGATGGTTACATGTCATGTTCTGGTTCAAGGAACAAAAATATCTCTTCAGGAAAGCTGGTTTTGTAACTTCCAGTCCTGGGTAGATGCGGTTTCTTCATGTTGTAATCTGAAAGGTGAGGCTATGTATGTCCATTCTAAATAACAAGAGATTAAAATATTGAATGAGTATGTGGTTGTGTTTTAGGACATGAACATTATCTTTCAACTGATTGAACCACTGTTATATTTCAGGACTGACGATCGACACATGAGTCTAATATATAATGCAAGTAGTCTGTTTAATTTTTATTATTAGCGCTTATGCTGATAGTCTAACGCGGGCTTTGTCGCTGAGACTGGACAGTCATACATCGGATGGTGGCAAGAAATCATCTGGGCACTGTGGCCCTGTTGGCTGAGACGGAGTTTCACAATATTCTTGGATGAAATTGACCAAGTAACTCTACATTGCGCAGCTCGCCTCTTTATATTTTCAAGGTATCTCTTAAATCTTCTCCCTCATTAACTGCCGCTACAAATATTGATCAATTCCACTACTTGGCAATGCCTAGATTAGACACTCATAGCTTACGGTTAGATCGAATAAGTCATGTTATTTCTTACTACTGTCAGATTAATCATGTTATCCACCGGCTTCATTCGTTTCCACATCATTATAATCAAATTCCTTATCTGTTGCAAGGGCAACCTGATGTGAACAGGAGGCAAATGTTGAAAGTTTTGGGGCTACGCTTCTCTTCTGATTGTTGGTTCAGTCATTTCAGGCTACTTTTGATCAGAACGGTTCAGTGGTTCATCAACTTTCAGGACTTATAGAAAGACCCAGTCATGGATTTTGGTCGACACTGTTCCAGTTGTCTGTTGTAAAAACACTTCTTATTACATATATATGTGTTCCAAGAATTCCGATACCGACCATTCCTATATCTACAAACTTACAATTGTTTGTTGTAACCATATCAACACATATCCAGATAGTATTGTTTTACTACGTGCAAAAGGTGGAGTAAACAAATAGGCTAGATGTCACACAAACTTAAATTCAGATACTAGCGAATTCTGTTAACTAACCATTTCAAATACATTGGTTCAAAGGTTTGTTTGTTCTGACTTTCTCAGTACCTTATGCTGTCGTTGGCTAGAAAGGATCTGAAATAGCGGTGAAAGAAAGATATTTGAGGCACAGAATAAACATGGGCGAGGTAAATGTGGCAGACGATTTGCTATGTAGCCTTTTCTCTTCAACAAACGCATACACACAGGATTCCATGCGGGCGCGGCGTGCCGCCGCGCCTCTGCCTGCTAGTACATTTTAGGAGCACCAAAAGCTCAAGGGAAACCATGGAAAATATCATCACAGATTTAATATACCAAACTTCTGCTACCTCTAGATCCATGAACGTGAAAGCACACACAGAAAAAATCAAAAATACATAGGAGGAGGAGGGGGCAGGAGGAGAGAGGTGCTAGGTGGGAGCCTCTGCCGCTTCTTACCCTGCCGCGCATGAGACAGAGAGAGAGAGAGAGAGAGAGAGAGAGAGAGAGAGAGAGAGAGCAGAGAGAGCAGAGGAGAGGAATACCTATGCCGGAGTCAGTGGTGAGGAGGATCCGGTCGTGCGCACAGAGCAGCCAGCCCTCTCCTCAAGGCCACGACGGAGACGAGGACGGTGGCCGAGCGTCCCCCGTCGCTGACCTTGGCGCAGAACCACATGGGGGCTGACTCCTCTCCCGGTGCGCGGCCGTGGAGTAGGAGCCGACATCCGTCGCTCCACGCCCTTGAAGACGGCGCAGATCGGGAAGCACTACTGCTGCCGGGAGTGCGTGCCCTCGCGCTCTCCAGTAGGCCGACAAACTCGGTGACGCAGGAGAGCGGGCATGAGGCGTCGAGGAGGAGCGCCAGCAGGCGCCGGAGCTGCGCTGGCGTCCATGACGGCGCCGTGCGCCGGCGACTGTGGCGGCTAGGGTTAGCCACGGGCGCATGAGGAGGAGGCGAGCGTCGAATCGAGTTGGTGGAGGAGATAGGCCGGAATGAGGAGAACACGAGGGAGTGCTGGGCGGCGCCGGAGACCGCCGGCAACTGCCGGAATCGGCCGCGGCCGAGAGGTGGAGAGAGGATCGAGAGAGAGGCCGAGGAAAAGGCGTGCCTGTGAGGCGGTTTTCTTTCGCCTCTTTCCTTACACAGTAAAAACGCACAGTAACACCTCTGCCAACGTGTACAGCATGAGAGGGCGCCCTTACAGCGTAGTTATTGTGTTTGATTGTAGATCAAATCTTGCAATGACCTGAGTAGAATACCAAAACCAGAGGGTGTATATATAATAGGAGTAAAAGAAGAGAGAATGAACTGAAATCACGAAGGCTTAAGGGCTATTGATCTTGCCGCAGCCGCGCCGAAAAGCTAGCCACTGCTGAAGTGCCGATTCCATCGTCATGTCTTGAGGAAACTCACCTAGCAATTTGGGCTAAGATTATTGATGTCCTTGGTATCGTCACATCCTCGCCATCCTTGTGAAGGCATCTACCTGAATTCATAGAACGACAACAAATGGTCCACTGATTGGATCGATACACACGGGACATGAACGCCACTACGGGCCTCAATTAGCCTACCTGCCGACACCTGGTGCGGGGTGGGGAAGATGAGTGGCGGACGCACGTGAGGTGCGGCACCGAGCAAGGTTTGTCGCTGCCACGAGAAGCCTTCCCGACCTTCTGCTGAGGCACCCGACACGCGACCACGAGGTAATCGCCGAGAGTGACCGGGGCCGATGTTGGCGCGGCAGCATCCTTCGCAAGGCGCTCTGCTTCGATGGCGGGGGCACCTACGCCAGGGAAGCCGCAGGCAGGACGAAGCCGGAGGCGGGACGGGGACAGCCGTCGGGGGACCTCGTCGTTGGGAACACCTCTGGCCATCACTTACCCCGCCAAATTACACGTTCGCGTTCATGCTCTCCATAGAGAAATATCTGATGGAAGAAGCACCGAAGTAATTATACCCAACATGAGAAGGGAGTAGTGGGATTTAATGGAGAATGAAGAATGAAGAAGATGAAGAGGAAGGCGAGAAGACAGGGTGGAAAAGAATAAGATGCTACTACATAATATGTTTTGTTAGAATTTTGTTTTTGCGGGTAATACAGGGAGGGGAAGCGGAGGAGGCCACTTGCTACTGCTAGTACTGCTTCCGAATTGCAGTCCGTGGGCCTTGGGGTGGCTTTACGGTAGAGCGAAAAATCAAGGATGATTGTGATGACATGTTAGGCTGCATGGAGCCACTTGATGATGTGGATAGGTTGCATTGCATGTGAAGATAAATAGAATAGTGGGGATGAACTTCTTAGGTAGGTATATAGGATATGCTTTCCTTCCGGATATGAATTTAGTTAGGGACAGTCGTTTCATCCATCCAAATGCTAGCTCATATCATATGGCACTATATATCACAACCTGAGAATAAGTTGAGGGTCTCCAAGTAACAAGCACCAAAAAAGTCAAGCGCCAGTCATTGCAGTAGTGAATTTAACAAGCACTAATCTCGATCGTTTTGACAATGGAACTCTGAAACGTGCTTTCTGCGATGTGTGTCCAAGGGGGCTAGAATCTCCTAAAACTCTAAGCTCCCTCGATGGAGAGCCTCCTGGTTGATCGATGCTTTTGGGCTGCGGGGTGGGCGTTGTAAGCCTGTAGTTGGCCCGTTTCGCTGCGTCGGTTCGCTGCTAGGTATCCGTGTCGCTTGTCTGTTCGTTCCCGTGCACGTGCCATCCTTTCCTTTTGCCGCTGGGGTCGCGTCCTCTTCTCTTTCTGTCTGGGCGAGGTGGGTGGCGGCGCTGGTTCTTTCTGAGGCGTGTCGGCGGGGTGTGGTTTCGACTGCGGCTTTGGTGGCTTCGTCGGGGTCTTCTGTGCTTGCTTCTTCGTCGGGTCCGGATCTGTTGCTGGCGTTTCCTTCTTCCTCTACATCAGATCTTCTTTCTCTGGCGGCGCTTGCGGGAGAGAGGGAGAGGAGCAGCGGACATTCCTGCCGTGCTTCGTTGTCGATGTGGCCGTGGGGGAGGGCTGCCCTGTCGTTTCGTCGCTGATGGGAGTGGGTTGCCATGCCTCTGGATGGCCGCCTGCCGGATCCACGCCCGCCGTGTCGGCTTCTTCTGCTCCGCAGCAGGTTGTATTTTCTCTTCTCTTTGTCTTGGTTGTAGTTGGATATCTTCGTCTTCGTCCGTGGAGTCGGGCTGCAGGTTCCAATTCCTTTTTTTTTTGTATACGAGGTTCTAGGCTGCAGGTTCCGATCCCCCTTTTTTGAATGAGGTTCCAGTCCCTTTAGTCTCTCTTTGTCTCCCCAAATCACAGATGTTGCGTCCTCCCGGCAGTCTCCACCATTAATCTCAGCTTGCCGTCCATGTCGTCTCCATCGCGGCCGCGTCTTGCAGACTGGCGCATCCCAGCAGCCAGTTTCTCCTCTCATCTGCCACCCTCCTCCACGTTTTCCTCTCCCTGGTGGCGCCTCCAGCTGCCGTCCCTTCCTCAGAATCGGCGGATGCGAATTTGATTCATGCCAAAGTGTGGTCGCCTCGGATACAGACCATGCTGTTGGTTTTGTCCACTGATGAAATCATCATATTAGGTTGGCTGATTGCAAGGTGAGCGTACATACTTCTTTTCATGATCTTTTGATGAGTGATTGTTTGTCAATCATGCAGAAAGTGCATAAACAAAGAAACAGAAATGCAAAAGCGACCCTCAATCCTTTGATTTAACAAAAGTGTATGCATGCTTGGCTGTGTATTAGCTGCGTGTGCAAACAGATTAGTAATTAAATGAAATCACAATAATTATATTCTTGACATGCAACCTGTGAAGAAAAGGCACATTTATTCACTGTTATTTGGATACATATAGTACATTTATTGTTCTATGTGTGTATAGTAGATTAGATGTGAAACTTTTGCGAACTGAAAAATATGACATTATAGTCCACTGTTAAGCTGATGATTGTTCTATTTCTAAATATGGATATTTATACTCTTTCTGAAGAATATAGTGGTTTCGAAGATTGAAGATAGGATATCAGAGTTCTATTCTTAAAGGAATCGTTTGTCTCCGCACGACTGCTATTTTGTAATTCTGTGTAACCTTGCTTGGTGTGTGTTGGCTGTTTTATATTCTTAGTGTTTCAGAGTATGCAAGTTTTGAAGTATGGGGCAAACCAGTGTGGCCATAATAAGGATGAAACTCAACGAAGCTATGGTGGCAATAGGCTTATAGCCATTTATATGTTTTGTTGGTTAATCAATGTGCATGATGTTAGATCATGTGCTATTCTTGGAATAACCTGAATCTTAATTATTAGAGTATACTTTTAGTGTTATTCTGTTGCCAGGTAAGTGTAGCACTATCCTGAACTGTGGCAACTACTCACAATATTGTGAAATGTTTGATCAATTTTTACCCAGAGACTTACTATGATGCTGGAGTTTTACTTGTGGGATAATCTGGTTCTGTTGAGCATATGGCTTCATGCAAGTTGCAACTGTGATAACTGAACAACAGGTTGCTCAAAGTTGTTCTAACTCTGTTTTTTTGGGGTTATGGAGATTTACTAATTGATAAGTATGGTGACAAATCAACATGGAACGATGTTGTGCACATCCCAACCAATGCAAGCATCTATCAATATCATTCATAGGTAGTTGGTTGCTCCAGGGTGATGTTTTCTGCATCTTTTGTTTTTTCATTTCTTGATGTTTGGCACGGACTTGGATTTCCATATATTGGGTAGATGCTTCTCTTATCTTGATGTTTTTTTCATAAGAATTTTATCAATTATTAAATGTTACACTTTAGGTCCCTCTGATGGTTCAACAGTGGTCTTGGTCTTTTTAGCTTTCTAGACGGCCTTCATAGTTTATTAACTAATGCTACTGGTGGTGGTTAGGATCAGCTCATGATCTTTTGTGTGTAGCTGTCCATCTGTATATATGGCACTGAGGGATGTGATATGATCTTTTAATTAGGAACTAATTAATTAGCAAGCCTGTCGGTCTCCATTCCTAGATTGGTGCCTTTTGTTTTTTTTTGGTAATTTGTGCCCTGCTAATTTCTGTTAGTTAGTACTAGCTACCTTTGTACCAAAATATAAGAAGTTTTTGTAGGCCAAACTAGCCTACAAAAACGTCTTATATTTTGATATGGAGGGAGTATTTGAGACAGTGACGATCGACTATCAGCTCTCTGTGCTTAGTTTTTTTCTTTGAAGGTACTCGCTATGCTAAGTTGGGATCATGTCTCTTCTTTTTTCCCAAATGTAGCATGAGAATCATAGTTCATTTTCAAATTTGTTAGCAGACAAGGTAATACGAAATGAAGAAGAATATTGCCACATAGTGCAAATGATGCGTCAGAAATCTGTCTGAAGGATTATGTTGTTCAAGTGAAATGAGAGAAATGCTATGGAGATGAGACGGGGAGCTTCTACTTTGTCTCATCTCAATGATGTCCTGCTTTTTTATTTCACCTTTTTATTCTGTTAATTTCCTACAATTTGATGCATCCGATATTAAACATGACATGTAAGATTCTATCCATTGTTCGTTCTGCACTTGTGCACCTGGGACATGTTTCCTGCAGTAAAACTTTAGCTTACTTGCCATGTGTTGTACCACTGAAGAGTGCCATTATTTTACTCGGTTATGCTTCCGGATAGCAGTATGGCTTTCTATTTACCACATTTTTTCATTAGTGTTGCCATTGTATTATCGGCTCGATTAGCAGGTGGGCTGTGAATTACGTGTGTTTTCAACAGACTATGCCAGCAAAAGATCATTGAAACGCCCGTTCATATGATTTGCTGAAGGCACACTAAAGAATAGCGCGTTCTAGCTGACCGCAGGAAAACTACCAGTTGATGTATTACCGGGCGCGGCAGAGCGCGCCTACCCATCTAGTACAAATCGAATCAGAGAAGAGGAAGGAGATGGAGGGGACTAGAGCAGCTGATCGGGGCCTTGGGGTTCGTGCCGGCGTTGGAGAGGTCTCTCTTTCTCTTTCCAAGTGTGGTGACCCAGACCTTGAATTTCATCCATATCATCTGACACAAGAGGTAGGATGAGGGATGCAGAGGGAGGAGATTCATTCATTTCAGACGGACGGACGGAAGGAGGGGGCGAATCATGTCAGTCACACACATTTGATTTCACCCTCAAGTTCAGCAAAGATCGTTCCGTCAAGTCCAGATACTCGAAAGAGCAGCAGCAGAGCAAAACATCCTTCCTTCTTGGAGTATCTATCTACCCCAATGCGATGCGACTGAATAAGATGCATCATCCACTACAGCTGAATGCTCTTCCGATTTGGATAAGCCCAGCCCAGCCCAGCCCAGCCCAGCATCCATATGTTGGTTACCCTACATGTCCCTCAACTTTAACCCGCACAGCAACTTCAGGGACAGGACGATTGGTTATTTCCATCAACTCTATAATTGTATACTCCCTCCGTCCTGAATTACTTGTCGCGGCAAGTAATTCAGGACGGAGGGAGTATAATACAGCAGTGTCTAAATGCCTGTCAGCTCAGCTCATGTTGGCTTAACTAGGTTTCCTAGTTTGCTCCTATCAACACAACAAAGAAAGAATATTACCGAAAGTCATCATGTGATCACGAGCTGCAGTGAGCTCGGTAGCTGTACCACAAGAATGCCCCGTGATGAGTTGGTCTCGTCGTCGCTTTCCAGCTCGGATCTGTCTCACAGATTTTAATAATGAGAAATGGCCCACCAGTAGGAAGTGTTCTCCGAGACGTCGTCAGTCCACACCGTCGCGGATCAGAAAGACGCTACCGATATGAGCCGGCTCTCTAACGATTCTAGACTAACGGATCCACCTACCTCCACTTAATGCATCTGCCAGAACACGGCTCCTCTCTTCATATTCTTCTCCTCCGATTCGATCCCTCCCCAAGATCTTTGCCGAGTCGTTGCCAGAAACAGTCCCCGCCAAGACGATGTCTGCATCATCATCAACCAGGGTTCAGGAGGAGATCCTGCCCCTTGTTCCTTGTAAGGACTGCCAGCGACATAATTCGCAATTAACCAGCCACATAGCACACCGTCTTAAAATGGAATTATACCAGCCACAAGTTCACCTAAATATTACATAACTCAGATTACACGACAGCATGATAGAAAATACAGTCCACGACTCATGGTACATCATCCGTCAGTCATGCCACACGAATTCACGATAAAAAATTCAGTCTACAACTCACGGTACATTTCACTGGGAGATGTGATATGAAAGCCATGACGGTAGGTAGGGAATCATCAGCTGCTGCATCTTAACTGAATCTAAACTTTATGTGTCCACCTACGAAATAAAGCCCAATGAAAGAGGAAATTCAGTTTGCCATTCTCAGCGCAGCTGCTTTGTGGCAATTGTTTCGACGATGCCCTTCGACACCGCAGTTTCTGCATCTTCCAGGCTTCCTGGGCTGTTTTGGAACATCACCACGATCAGGACAGGTTGTCCGTTTGTGTCCCTGGCGCCGACATATTGCACAGAATCTTGTCCTCTTACTCAGTCCTTCGTAAGGCGCCTTCTCCCGACTTGTTGTAGGCCTCCCCATTTCCTTCCTCTTTGCTGGAGGCAATAAACCTGCCAGCATATTACCTGATTCATTACCTGAATTGATGTCATCATTGATTGCCGCTCCTGCATTGTCAGCTCCCAATCCAAGTTGCACACCTTCTCCCAAGTCTTGATCAACAACAACACCATGTTCAGCCAAACGGTCCTTGAGTCCCAGGCCCTCTCTAATCTCTGCAAATGGTTTCATTTCAGCAGCACAATGCTTGAACAAGGATATCAGTTTCTCATATGCTTGTACACTTGCGTCGCCCATCCGCACGAGCTCCATGGCTTGCATGTACATATTGAAATGCCTATAACTAAATGGGTTGTTCTTGTTCGCGTTGTCCTTTTGGTACTGACTAAGATGTGCAGGCAGAATGTCCCGGGCGTCTCTTATCCACCTCTTCACTATGTGTTTTGCCGGTATTTCTGTTATACGAATGAAATCTAGCACCTACAGAACACAAATTGTATGGTCACCTAAATATCTGAAAGAAAATGCGCATTCAGAAGGATGGCATGATCCCTGTAGTACTTACTTTCAGAACGTGGCTACACAAGAGACCCATGTGTGAAAACTGGCCACACTCGCACTCAAATTCTTGTCCACCATCAACGACGGTTACCTTGTCCGAAGTCCTGCACCACTTCTCTCTGCGCGCTGCATCTGTATGGATCGCAACATATGTCTTACCTTTCTCAATCTCTTCCACCTGATAAGCACCACACTCGTATATTATGTGCCCGAATTGCCCGAACATTGCCCTGGTGTATATCTTCCCAGCATGCCGCTCCGTAGCAATGTTTGCTCGAAACAGCGGCCTCCCCTGAAAAAACAAATACCAATTCTAAGTAAGCCATGTTTTAGTCTGTTAAAACAACAGGTTCTTGCTCACAAAGACTGTGCCCCTTACAATTCTGGTTCGTTTCTCTTCGCAATTCTCCTCTGCTTCCCTGTCGAACTGCAACACCATGTATTTCCTCACAAACAGATGCAAGGGGCAGCCTGGAGGTATGTAGTTCTTCAACCTGTGGTTCGCGCTTTCACTCCGTTGAGTACTGCTCATTTTAGCACAGAACACACCTTTGAAATAAGGTTTTGCCCATTTGTGCCGGATCTCATACAACTGTGTCATGTAGTCATGAGACTTCAGGTTGTATTTTTCCAGGAGGAACTTCCACCCTTCCTCGAACTCCCTTAAAAAAATTCTTCAGAGTTTGATCCAAGACTAGGGGGCAGCGGCCCCCCTCGGCCTCAACATAGCTCCGCCAGTGCCTGCATTACCATACAACAGACAACTATTACCTGTAGGAATGGTTTGAGGTGCTTTCCCACCCATCATTCGAACAAACTCTGAAAAAAACCATTCGAAGGTATCAACTTTCTCATCTCGTACCATCACACTAGCAAGTATAATGCTTTGGAAGTGATTGTTTACACCAACAAAGAGCCAGAATGGCATGTCATACAGGTTGGTCCTGTAGGTTGTATCGAATGTCACCACGTCTCCGAAGAAGGTGTACCGCAGCCTGCTGTTGCCGTTTGCCCACATTAGAGTGCTAATCCTTCCCTCCTTGTCAGCCTGTACTCTGTATGTGAAATGTGCATTTTTAGCACCAAGCTCTTGGAACACCTCCATAGTCTTCCTCACATCATCCTCTGCTTGGTCACGCCCAATTTTCCCACACAGGGTCCGCAACGCTCTCTTTGTGAACGGTATGTTCTCCATCTTGCCAAAAAAACTACCTATGATGCTGTACACTTTAGACAGATTAACATTGTTTTCCCTTAGCTGCTTCACCAAATCTCTGCTGTACACATCAATATGCTTGTGCGACGGCCAGTGTAAGGTCTGCCCGTACGTCGGTGACAAAGAATGGTTGTGCTGGTCACGGTGCTCCGCTATGTACCAGCCATTGTCTTTCGATCGTAGCAACCTCACTAGGGCCGGGCATTCACACCGGCAGGACCTCGCATTCTCTACTATAGGTTTCCCCTGCAACACCCCGAAGACGCACAATTTGTCAGCTATCTATTTTCACATCAAGTGACAGTGGGCGCAATATGAGAAAATGACATACCGCACAGCCACACACTATTTCCTGCATGCACTTCATCCTGCTCACATTAAGCCTGCTATTCCCATATCTTATGCCGAAACCTTTCTCCCATGAATACAGATTGTAAAAATCGTACGCCTCACCAAGTGTATCAAAGCTCACTCCTATTTTTGGCACAATGACATTTTCACCAGGGGCCTCCGCATACACCCGGACTGACTTCTCCAGTGCTGTCATTCTATCTGGATTCGGGGCTCAGCCCGGTGCAGCAGCGCCAATCCTGGCCCTGGAAGTTAACACAGACAGCCATGCAATTAATACAATGAATATGTACATAACCTCAATGGTAAACTCTATCTAAAGAACATCCAATCAGTAAGCATGTCCTTCTAATCTGAAAGTTCCCATCAATTCAATCATCCGTTTTGCATTTACAGTCCATCGCCGCCTCACCCTAGCATTGTCGAAGATGATAATTGTAACGATTCACATACATTTTCTTTCCCAGTCAAAAACATACATTTTCTTTAAATGCCCATCGATTTTTAGGAAACGTACATATGACAGCAGTGCCCGATACCGTCGAAAACTACCCTCTGGAGTCCTGGTCTCGTACAATTCCTAAATCTTACCAGATCATTCACTTATGTGTATGCTGACCAATCTTTTTATCAAGCAGGTGACACCCAACCATCGAGTTTCAAGTACAAAGTTGATAGGACGTTGTCAATGGAAGCAAGCAGGTAACAAAGCAGGTAAGATGGCAATGCAAGTACTAGTACGATACGCAGGTAGCACTGTGATTTCTTATGCCTGCTTGGAACACACAACTGTATGCTGACTAAATCGAAGCAGCCCAAATCCTGATACGCGCCTCCACTTTCATTCATCCAGCGTCACTTTCTTCTTATCTTCCTTCACATCGAGGGTCGTCGTTTCTTCAAAAAAAAAAAAAAAAAAAGTGAAGGGCACAAAAAGAACGTGTGGTACTAACGATGATGGAATACGTTTCAAGTACAAAGTTTATAGGAATACCCATATGACAGATAAATAAACAAATACCTTTAAGCGAGCAAGCAACATCTTGTTCTCCTCTGATTCACACCATGGCTCTAACTTATAACAGTCCTCAATTACTAATTCTTGCAGATTCATGAGCTCCTGTATGTTCTTCGGCAAAGTAATGAGATCAAGGCAGCTTGTAATCTGAAGTTTTCTGAGTGAGGTAAGTTCCCCTAACCACAGGGGCAGCTGTCTCAAGCCATTACACATATCCAGTGTTAATGATTTCATTTGTTTTAGTTGCCTCATGCTATCAGGTAATTCCTCTAGCACATAATCCCGAATCTCCAATTGCTCAAGGGATGTCAAGTCACCAAGCCAATCCGGCAGCTTTGCGTCTTCAAAAGGATTCAGTGGGAGTGGATCCTCATCACCCAGTTTGAGAGATTTGAAGGACTGGAGAGCCCTGGTGATCTCTGCTGAGCTTGTCAAATCACTGCAAGATGTGATATACAAATGACTATGGGCAGGTACATGATGTAGCAATCTCCACTGATGCAGAGGCACCTCAATGTTTCCAACTGTCAGATTTATAGATCCTGCTGCAGACGAAGATGAGGAAGCACCATTCTGTGACACGCTCTCTGCCCATGATGTGAGCACATTATCACTTCCCATTATGCTCCAAGAAGCAGCTCTAGGAAGTTGTGGTGTAATCCTCAACTTGGGGCATCCATGTATATTGACTTGCTCAAGCATACAGGAGATTAGCTCATTCACTGCAGCCTCACCACTAAAGAAAGGTGATGTGTTCCATTCTTCAAGGCTGTACATGTCTTTCAGGGTAAGTTCTCGGAGGTTTGGTAATTGGGTGACGGGTGGAAGGCTGTTGCAGCAGGGCAAAGCAACCAGCTGCAGTCGGACAATGTTGGGCAGATAACTACCAATGCTCATCAACCAATCTGGAAAGATGTCACTAGCATAACCATGAATGGCAAACGCATGCAGAGTGCTTGGTGGCACTAGCTCCGCCAGAATCTCGATGTCATCAAGAAGCGCGCTAACCTCTGGATCACTCCACCTTAATGTCAATTCTCGCATGTTTCGCTTTTCACTTAGCTTTATACTCGCTGCCTCTTCTCGGGACCACACATTTTGAAGTTGACCAATGTCCAGCTCATCAGGGTTGACATGCTCAAGCAAGCCAAGATTGTTGGTACACTTCATATCATCAGTTACACCAAATACATTAAGTTGGGGCAACAGGCCAAAGAGAGTTTGATCATCAAGTTTAGCCACGCACTCCGGAAGAATCGTAACTCGGGAGCACCCGTGAAGGACCAGCTTCCTCAGGAATGTAACACTTTCTGGTATACTAATAAGAGGACGTTGATTGAAAGATAGGTCCAGCTCCTCCATGCAAGCAAGATTGCAGATACGGTCAATAAAACCCTCAGCTTCATTTGTTGATGGGCTATCAAAGATATACGGAATGCACGCTGTTAGATTAAGATATCTTAGTTCAGTGAGACTGCCAATGATTTCTTGCAGCCCTCTAAGATTTCGGCAGAAAGATAGATTCAAGTGCTGAAGTTTGGTAAGCTCAGTCAATGTTTCAGGTATTCCTTTAGCTTGACAGAATGACAGATTCAGGTATACCAACACCTTGAGCTTCCCAAAAGAGTGTGGGAGTTCTTTTAGACCCATACAAGATGATAAGTCAAGATGCATCAGATTTTTCATTTCACAAATTGATTCAGGCAACACTGGTAACTTTCCACAACTGCGAAGGTTGAGATAATTCAATTTTTGAGGCATACTGATACAGCTGAGACTTGTACCATCAAGAATATGTGGAGCACGAAGATACCTCAACTGCTTCAATTGACCAACAGAAGTAGGTAGCTCCTTCAATAAGTAACAGCTTAAATCCAAGATACGGACATTCTTAGCTGGTGAAAATGCATCATGAAGGAACTCAGCCTGATCTTTGTAGTCCACAATATGAAGTGCCCTGAGCTTTTCAGGGGAAGTCATGCATGACTTTAGTGGCTTTGTACAATCTGTAAGCCATGCATAGCGGCAGTTGGGGCCTGCCAAATTAAATTCATCAGCCATTACAGATCTTGCGAGGTCATGCACCAGATCATGCATAACGAACAGAGTGTGGCCGCCGTCACTGACTGTTGTTTCGGTGTCAGCCTGCACGAAAATAATATGCAGTAGTGTAAGACTCGGTTCAAATTCTACTACTGACGCAAGGATAGGTTTTGCAACATTCTTAGCTGGTGAAAATGCATCATGAAGGAACTCAGCCTGATCTTTGTAGTCCACAATATGAAGTGCCCTGAGCTTTTCAGGGGAAGTCATGCATGACTTTAGTGGCTTTGTACAATCTGTAAGCCATGCATAGCGGCAGTTGGGGCCTGCCAAATTAAATTCATCAGCCATTACAGATCTTGCGAGGTCATGCACCAGATCATGCATAACGAACAGAGTGTGGCCGCCGTCACTGACTGTTGTTTCGGTGTCAGCCTGCACGAAAATAATATGCAGTAATGTAAGACTCGGTTCAAATTCTACTACTGACGCAAGGATAGGTTTTGCAATATTGGCAATTGAAAGGAGTAAATTTAGTGGATTACTATTAAACAGATGTTTACCTTGGTTTGAAATTCAGAGGTTAGTCTTTTCTAAAAGACTACTGCCTGTTCCGTCTCATGTATTGCTTACTTTGTACCGACTTTTTTTCTATATCTATTCTTTGTTTTCTAAACTGCCTTTTTCATCAACAAAATTTTATTCTAATGTCTATCATATTATAAAACTACAAATAAGATGTACAATAAGAACTGGAACACCAAATTATTACATGTATTTTATAAAACTACACGCAAATAAGAAGTAAAATAAGAACTGGAACACCAAATTATTACATTTATTTTATAAAACTAAATGCAAATAAGAACTGGAATACACAATTATTACATATATTTTTGCATGAATTGGACTAATGAATAATATGTTAATTTTGAGAGCATTCTACCACCAGATTCGGACGTGTTGATGTTGCAATACTGGTTCTCCCACATCTCTTACATTATTTAAAGCTCCATGTTGTGATTGTAGTTGTGGAATTCGGACCAGAGCCATGTGGTCAAAGCCTATAAGGATAGTTATAAGAAGGTGCTGCTGGATTATCACCTTGTTCAATTCCCCGTGGCTACGAAAAGCATGCTGGTATGATCCCTGTCTTTGTTTAACCTTACATGGATGAAGAACATGTTTCATTTCATGGGGTGATTCCATCAAAATTATTTATATTTACACTAACATACCATGATCATTTTTTTTCTATACTAATTTGAGCCTCTGTACGAACCACCATACTGATACACATCATCAAAATTAATTAGATCATTAGATCATGAATTTAATGGTTAAGATCTAATATCGTGGGTAACCTGCTCTAATACAACTCCTTCGATCCCACCATATTTCTCACATTTTGTTTTCAAACTTAATAGTTAATACCCAATGTCATGAGGCCTTGGCCTGACTCAAAACGGAAAAATCGTCCCATCACCCCCACGTACTAAAAGGGCACCCTGATCAAATTCAAAACACAACTGAATGACCACACAAATAAAAGGAAACCCTCCCTTGACTAGACAAGAGTTTCAACCCTCTTCTGCTACAACTTGGATAAAACTTGAGGAGAAGTGGGAACTCCTAAACAATACAATAGAAAAGGAAATACCCCCTGCTTTTCTCAACGAGATATATATGCCATTAGTCACACACTTACCTAAGATGTACACTTTAGTCACACAATTTGCAGCATATTATAATGAGGTCAGATTATGTGCAGCATGGATTAATAGACTCACCTTTGAATGTTGAAGAAATGACATCTTCAGAAGCTGCACGACATAACTCTCGCCAAGCTGCCAACTGGAGAATGTATTTGATGGTTCTACAAATTCAAGAGCAATCCATAGATGAATAAGATCAGCTTTAATCATCTTGCGGCCCTTTGGAAAGATTCCACAATATGCAAAGCACAACTTCAAGTGCGGTGGCATGATGTTGTAGCTTAAAAGCAATGATCCTAAGACTTCATGTCTGGGCAATCTATCTACAGATGTAGATAGACTCCAGATATCATTGGTGCTGACCCAATTCCATTCTCTGAAAGCCTTGGATTTCAACATATGTCCAAGTGCTTGAGCACCTAAAGCTACGCCTTTGCACTTCTTTGCAATTTCTCTTCCGATCGGCTCCAGCCGTTCTTTGTCATTTCTTGTTTCAAATTTACTTTTTTGCCTTATTATTTCCCAACACATCTCATCTGACAACTGAGGCAAGTTATACGGCTCGGCAGTACCGATTTCGTTTGCTATTCCTTCATCGCGTGTGGTAACTACCACAATCACCTTGCACTCTTCCCCCTGCTTCAGCATGGCCTTTAAATCTGCTAGTTGGGAAGGATGGTTCTCCCACAGATCATCTAAAACGATCAAAACATTCCTTTTCTCCACAAGAAGCTTCTGAAGGCGAATGCTAATACCATGCAAATCATCTAGTTGCTGGTCTTGTTTTCCCGATAATTGTGATATTATAGTGTTGCCAATCTTTTTCAAGTCAAACATCTGGGAAACATATATCCATACCCTGGAGTATCCTTTGAAACAGGAATCATTGTAAAGCAATTTTGCAAATGTGCTTTTTCCAATACCACCAAAGCCCCATATGGGACCGTAGGTGGTTCCTTCAGTGCAGCACTCAAATAAATGAGCTAAGAAATCCGACTTTTCCTTTGTCCTCCCAATAATTTCTGCCTCAATCACATTGCCTGCATTTTCCCGGATATCAGGAAGTTTCATCTCATTGGTGCAGGTTTCTGGTGGAAGACTATAATTTTTACGATCTTCTGTTATCTTCTGTAGACACTCTTGCATCTTTTTTATCTTGTTTGGCATACTAATCCTCTTCCCAATAGTTCTGACCTGCAAGAGGCATGACTTAATTAGCACCATGGAAGACATGAAAAGAAAATGCACACAGGGGCAATTTTTATGACGTGATGCTGTTATCTTTTCTTGAATCTTCTTGTAGAATGAAGTTTGTGCAAAGGACTTAGAAATGCAACTTGTATACTTGATTTAGTGTCCTGATATTTTTGTAAAATTGGTCATGAAAACATACGTTTCATTTGCTGTTCCATCTACATATTCTAAAGGGTGTCATTTTCTATACCAGATTATACTACTCCCTCCAGTCCAAATTAACTGTCGCTGGTTTAGTACAACCTCAGTACAAAGTTGTACTAAACAACGACAATTAATTTGGATCGGAGGGAGTACTTGATTTTATCTTCCTACGTAGTTTCCTATAAAATTTACATTAATATGTTGTATTTGTCAAGCAGGTATGACATCGCTACTTAAAGTGAGAGAACACTCTGCTGGATCTGCGAGTTTGGTATTCAAAGGTCACTTCATGCTATTAATCTGTTCGGATGGTGCCCGATTGCTTGCTTACTTGACGAGTGTTCTTAGATATATCTCTAGAATCTCGACAACAAAAATGATACATCTTACGGTAGTAACTTATAACAAACAGAAGTTATGATGTATACTAAATTAACTGATTGCAGTCCTATTGTTTTCTGTTGTACAGTCATCGGTTCATCATTCTCAACAAAATAAACTGTTATATTGCTACCGAAGTTATCGTACCAAAATAAACTGTTATATTGCTACCGAAGTCTAAACATATTCCGATCCGACAATTCATATCCTAGAAAAGAAGAACTACAACATTCAAATTCAGATTGAAGAACATCAGATGGACAGAATCTTTGCATACCATATTTGTGTCTTCGGATTCATACTCATTCAGCATGTCTGAGATTTCATACATAGCGTCCTTGAGGCGGTTCACCCACAGAAGTGCCGCGCTATCCGTGATAGACCGTCTCTCGGCATCACTTAGCGCGGCCTCCAGCGCCTCCAACGTCATCTTCATCCTTTCTAGGTCCTTCGTGAGGTTCCTGTGCCTCTTGAACTTGCCCATGGCGGCGGAGCCAATCTGCTTGATAACTACCTTGATGATGCCCGAGGCGACCATCCCCCCGACGGCTGCTGCCGCCATTGTTGGTCCGGGTCGGGCGGATCTTACGGGGACACCAGTTCTCGGGGCCTACTGCAGAGGAGTTCGTGATTGAGACAAGGTTCGCTGGAGAGAAATGGAGAGGGAGGGGCAGAGATTGACCTGTGTCAATGCCGTCGTGGGCGCGGACGCGGCGAAAGCGACGAGATCTGGACTTGATGCGGTCAAGTGTGAGACTGACGCCAGCGGAAACCTAGCGCCGCCGCCTCTCGCCTCCCTCCGTCTTCCCCTGTTCGCCGCGGTGACGGCGGGCCCAGCTACCAAAGGTGTCGGGGATTCTGCTCGGGGAGGCGCTGGGAGTCGATCTCGCCGGCTTGGGTGGTGGCCGACGCGGCGGCGTCCGTCCTCGGCTGCCGGCGGCTGACGGCTCCAGCGTCCTGGGCGGTCGGCTGGCGGCGTCCTGGGCGCGGATCGAGGGCTGCTCGGCCCGGATCTAGCGCATCGGCCCCAGGCGGCGCGGCGTCGGCCCCTGCGGTGGCTCGATGGGATGGGGGTTTAGGACTGGGATCCAGTGACTGGCCTCTGCAACTGGCGGGCAGCCCGCCGTTGGATGCAAGGGGGGCGGCCCAGATCAAACACTGTAGCAGGAACACCGCAGACGCTACTATAGACCGAGTACTGTAGATCTTGTGTTGTTCATGCGTATCTGTCCGCCGATTTTAGATCGGACGGTGTAGAGAGGGGGCAAGTCACCGTACTGTTCACTGGTGACTGGTGACTAGCAAGTCACTCGATCTCAATCCGGGGGTTTAGGGTTTAGGGTGTGTGTGTGCAGCTGAGTGCGGTGGAATGGGAAGAGGGGTGGGGCGGGCTGCACGCGGTGGCAAGAGGGGTGGGCCGGGCTCCATCTGTCCCGTGGCCGTCCGTTTACCATCGGACTCCATCCACGTCGACCTCGCGTCCGCGGGTGCACACTGCACAATGCCGACCAAATAATGTACTGGTAAGGGCATCTCTAAGAGCATCTCTAGTAAACGCTGTAATTCCGGCGACTATATGGGTTTGGCCCTTTTTTGGGCCAGACCAGCCCCCGTATAGTCGCCCCGGCCCGTAAAACGTTTACAGTAGCCCCGAACCCCCCCCCCCCCCCGCGCGCAGTATATCTACGGGTCCGCGGCCGCTATACGGGGCGAAACCCTATTCCCCCCGCCGCCGCAATCCCCCCTTTCCCCTCTGATTTCTCGCCGCCGGCAACCCAAATCCGCCGCCCCACTCCGCTACCACCGATAGATCCGCCACCATGTGGCGCGGGATGTGGAGCTCTGGCCGCGGCGCCGGCGATGGCGAGGACCCCGAGCGGAAGCGTTGCGTCGCCACCGACGCGGCGAGGAAGCAGTCCGCCCGGCTGTACACGAACCGGGGCCTTGAGCCGCCGCCATCCCTCCTCTGTCGCGAGACGGAGGAGTACGGCCGGCGGCAGGCTCGGCTCTCCTCCGGCGCGGGTAGCTCCACCGCGTCGGCTAGCTCGCGTATGCCGCTCCCGCCGGTGAAGAGGGAGCCGGAGGAGCTCCCGCCGCTCCGCGCGGTGAAGAGGGAGCCGGAGCCGGAGGCGGAGCGCTGGCGTCGTCGGGCCGGAGGATTTCCTCCCCCCCTTCCGATGCGGACGCCATCAAGGCGGCCATACTCACGCGCAGTGCGCAGGAGGAGGAGGAGGCGGCGCAGCGCCGCCGCCGGGACGAGGAGCTCGACGCCGTCCTGTTCGAGCAGGGGCTCGCGAGGGCGCGCGATTTCGACGACAACATGGCCGCGTGGCGCCGCGAAGCCGCCGCGCAGGATGCCATCTTCGTCGACCTTACCTCCGACGACGGCAATTGATGATCTCCACCGTCGCAGCGTCGCCGCCGCACCCAGAGGGCTCCGGTGAGCCACATTTTGGGCATTAGGGTTAGGGGTAGGCGGCCTCCTCCGATCTAGTATATGTAAAAAAATCAACTATGTATGGATGCACCTAGTTCTACTGCTTGTATTCTTCTTTCGCACGAAATTTTATTTTCAAACTTTAAAGGTCCATTTGAGGTTTCTGTTCTGCCGCAGCTATTTTCGGCCCGTATCCGAGCGAAACCATGAACTGTAAACCCCTTATAAGGGCTAGCCTTATAAGGGGTCTGCTAAAGATGCTCTAACGCCGACCCACAAATTCCTCCGATATATGTCCGTTTTTATGTCCGGACGTGGTCCGCGGACAAGATGCGAGAGGGAGCCATCCAACGCTAATTACAAAGTATCTGGCTGGGAGGAGAAAAAGTAGGTGGGGACCATGCATGTGGTGGGATATTTGTGGTTTAGTGTCCGATTGGGAGGAGAGAGAAGAGGAGGACCATGAATGTGTGGTTGGGAGGAGAGAGAGAAGAGAGGGACATGCATGCGATTGGTCAAGTGCATGTCTGGGCTCCGGCAAAACTCCCCCACGTTTGTCTCCAAAATACCAAAATTTGGACGTCCGGACAGCTTCGCGGACTGATACAGGTCCTCATTGGATTGCAAAAGTGAACAAATGTGTCCGGCCGGACATATACCGGTGTTTTGTGGGTCTCCCTTGGAGATGCCCTAATACTCCTATAAATTTCTCATCATATATAAACAAAATAAAAGTTGAGTAAAAGGCATCCAAGGTTATGATTCTTTTCCAAATTTCTCAAATCAGTTTTATTCTTCTTCGAAAATGTATGTATTGGTCATGTTAACCCATCTATGCCAAATTCATGGTCCAACCCTGCCATGTCCATCTCAAGCTTAAAATGTCGGCCCCGAAGGGTGTCATCACTATGGTGACTTCGAGCGCTCTCTCAAGTGCGAGGTTGCCAATGTTGTTGTAGCCAAATCTTAGATCGCCTCTACAAAGCTTGATGTTCTCAAGCATGCTGTTGACCCCAACGAGGCTCCCCCAAGCAAGAAGAAATCTTCGTCATTGATGTTAAGTCTAATGAGGACACGACGAAGATCCAGGCCCATCCTGAAGATGCTTCCAAGACAATGCAGATTGGGATGACATGGATCCTAAATAGTAAAGTGCACTCGCGACTTCCTCTGTGAGAACTGGGCATCTCTGCATGGACCCCTTCTGGCATGCCTGGTGTTCCAAGGGAGGTCGCCGAGAACGAACTCAACATTATTTCTAATGCCAAACCAGTCAAACAGACCTGGCGTCCCTTTGCAGAGGACCGCCACAGAGCTATTGGGGAAGAGATCACCTGCCTGTTGGCCGCCAACTTCATAATACAAGTCTTCCATTCTGACTGGATGGCAAACCCAGTCCTGGTCAGGAAGAAGAACGGCTCTAGTGCATGTGTATCGACTGCATGAGCCTATACAAAAGCATGCCCCAAGGATCATTTCACTCTGCGGCGCATAGACCAGGTTGTGGACTCCACGGCTGGTTATGAGTGCCTCTACTTTCTGGATGCCTATTTAGCCAATCACCAGATCAAGATGAAAGAGTTTGATCAGATCAAGACCTCTTTTATTACTCCTTAGGGAACTTTGTAATGTATCACCATGCCCTTCAGGTTGAAGAACACTGGTGCCACGTACCATCACTGCATCCATAGCTGTTTTCATGATCATATAGGCATCAACGTTCAACCATATGTCAATGATGTTGCGTCATTGATACTTCTCAAACGTATCTATAATTTTTTATTGTTTCATGTTGCTATATTATCATTTATATATACTTTTATTATCATTTTATATTATTTTTATGTACTAACCTATTAACTTAGTACCCGGTGCTAGTTCCTATTTTCTGCTTGTTTTTGGTTTCGCGGGAAATCCATACCTAGGAAGGTCCAAAGACGATGCCAATTCTTGACGATTTTTTCTAACCCAGGAAGGACCCTAGAAGCTTCGGGAGACGTCAAGAGGAGTCCTGAGGGGCCCACAAGGCCAGGTGGCGTGGCCAGGGGGTGGCCGCACCCCTGAGCTGGTGGGCCCGTTGGACATCCTTTTGACTTAATTCTCCCGTCAATAAATTCTGTAATTCCTGAAACCATTCGTAAGCCATCCAGAAAAGGAATATCACCGCCGCAAGCCTCTGTTCCCAAAAGCGATCCCATCTGGAGTCCTGTTCTGGAGTTCTGCTGGAGGGGGGAACCATTGCCGGAGGCTTCTTCATCAACCTTGTTGCCTTCATGATGATGTGTGAGTAGTTACTTCAGGACCTACAGGTCCATAGTAGTAGCTAGATGGCTTTCTCTCTCTCTCTCTCTCTCTCTCTCTCTCTCTCTCTCTCATTTGGATCTTCAATACCATGTACTCTTTTGAGATCAATTCGATGTAATTCTTATGGTGTGTTTGTTGGGATCCGATGAATTCTGGATTTTTATCAGATTGTTCATTGAGTATCATTGAATCTTTTGAAGTTTCTTTGCTGTATAATGTTGGAAATATGCCCTAGAGGCAATAATTTGTATTATTATATTTCCATATTCATAATTATAGATTTTATGTTCTATGCTATAACTGCTATGATCCTAGAATATGCGATTCAGTGGAAAACTCATATGCACGTGTGGAATGATAAACGGTAAAATAAAAGGTTCCTAGTCTCGCCTCTAGGACTAGCTCAAGTGTTGTTGGTGATCACGTTTTCCGGATCTTAGGATATCGTTAAGTGTAACGATGATCCTAAAACAACATTGAGATTATGACGTTGGAAGAACGATCATATTGAATCAACCCAATATTGTTTGTTATGAATTGAGTTAATATCGCCTGCATTCAATTGTAATAACATGGAGTGTTAACATGTGAATTTGCTCCTTAGACCATGAGAGTATCGTGGTCACTTCCTACCGTACAGTGAGCTTTGGGGTTGCTCAAACGTCACCTGTAACACGATGATCATAACGACAACTTACAGGTTCATCGGAAAGTTTGACAAGTGATCAGATAGCTCAAAAGTGGGATTTGCTCCTCCGACGATGGAGAGATATTCTTAGAGCCCTCTTGGTGTGACGGCATCGATCATCGTCTGGCCAGACACACATGACTACGTCACGGGGATGCCGGAACACAATAACGAGAAAGAAGAACAAAACCGGTAACGAGTATTTCGGTATAATGAGCATGGTGATGACTCAGGAGGATACCGATGCATCCCGGGTTTTGTGAAGTATCGTGAAGTAAAGGGAACATCACATGATAACCTAAGGTTCACTCGAATATCATTCGTGTGCTCATAGGGACCGATACGGACGTCCACGGTCCCGCTGCCGGTCATTGAACGAACGGTTTCGTTCATGTCTATGAGTTACCGAACCTATGGGGTCACAAGCTTAAGGCAATCACGATCTAATGAGAGTTAGTAGGACGGGAGTCATGAGAATATATTTGTGAAATTATTTCATGAATATTTGGAATAGTTTTGAGAGGACCCGGAAGCGTTTCGGGGTCACCGGAAGGGTTTCGGAGAGTATCGGGTAATGCCGATAAATTATATATAGGTGGAAAATGTTTTCGGAGATGTTAAAAAATATATATAATGGTCTAGAGGTATTTAGAACATTTTATATTTAATTTAAATATCAATGGGCCTTAAAAGGCCAAGAGGTGGAAGGAATATGGGCCACGAAGGCCCATAAGGAAGTGGCACCCCCCCTTTCCTTGTGGGGGGGGGGGGGGGGCGAATTGGACAAGGGGAGGGAGTCCAACTCCCTCTCCCATGGCCGGCGCCCCAAGGGGGACTTTCCCCCCTTGGCGGCTGCCCTCTCCTCCTCCTCCAACCTATATATACTAGGGGTTTTTGCTCTATTATTTCATAAAAGTTTTGGAGCTTCCTCTAGTTCTTCTAGTTCTAGTTCTAGTTGGTCCTAGTTGACTAATTAGAGCTAGGCTAATCCTCTTGTCCTCATAAATAGAAGCCCTGTGCGGTTCTAATCTCCTCCCTCTAATTCTCCGACAATGATTAGCTTTGGATGGCGAAGCGCTGCCGGATCGTGAAGGCTGCACGCTTGCAACCAAGTAGAGAGGCCGTGCTTTTGGTCTTCAGTTCGAGGGACTGTTCATGGGCGGTACGAGGGATCGTTCATCTACGGTTCGAGGGACTCCAACTACGATCTACACCGACACGTTCTTCTTCCGCTGCAACTCGGTGACGGTAATGATTGTGATCCCAACCCGTTATGCAGCTTCATATTGATCTTGGGTGATCATAGGCGCAATTTTTTTTGTTTTCTACTACGTTTCCCAACAGTGGCATCATGAGCAGGCTTATGAGTAGGTGCAGGTTGCGATCTAGATCACATGTGATTGTGAGGGTTGATGTTCTTACTATGCTTCCCTCGAGTGTTGCTTCGGTTCAATTCATCGACGGCATGGTGTCGCTTTTCACAAGGTTCTGACAATCGATCGGCTCTGGCTGTCGACGATCTGCTAACAGTTCCTTGGGCTTCACCATAGTTGAGAATAGTGAACCGTCGCGTACACAAAAGGGTGTCGAAGATGGATGATCTTATAGGGGGTCACGCGTATTTGAGGAAGTTTAGTGTGGGGGACGAGACTTTTAATTAAGTCTCTTCTTTCACACACACCCCGGAACTTAATATAGAATCAAGAATCATCGCCTAAATTGTGGACGTAGGTAGCTAGTATTACTTGTTAAAACTGGTTAATCACATAACTAAAATTTTGCTAAAACCGATTAGAGGACGTCTAACTTGGTTTTGCAGGGTATGCATATGATGTGCTATAACCTTCGTCATGATAATGAGTTTATGTATGAGATGGTTATATGTTGTAATGTTAAGTGGCCTGCGCGTCATGGCATGATGGCTGGAGCCACGAGATTGCCACGTTAATGTAAAATTCGTAGAGATAGCCTACAGGTTACAGGTGACGGTGGCAACCGTACATGGAGGACCCCGACGAGGAGAAGGTGTACTTGGCGCGGGACGAGAAGCTATAATTTCGTGCCACGGTGGAATTTCTGAATTTGGTGCCACGGCAACGTTTTTGAAACGGTCGCCACGGCAACGTTTTCTGAAATTGCCGCCACGACAACGTTTTTGAAACGGTTGCCATGGCAACGAAATATTGGCCTTCACGACGCTTCAACTGGAGATGGAAGATGATCACAGAGATTCCCGGCGCCTAGGGCTATACCATATCATGCTTTTATGAACTACCTGAGATGTTTATCCCTTTGTTGTTTGCACCCTTTGATTGCGTAGTAGTCAATTATTAAGGTGATCTCTCACAGTAAATATCAAGTTAAAAGGTGCTCTTCCCAGTGTTGCAACCGTCTACGACATTCTAACATCTCGGAGTTCGTCATGTCCACATGAGTTCAAACGAGATGAGAGATGTAAGACGGAGATGGTCAGACCATATGTGCAGATAGCACTCAGTTGTCTTGAAGTTCTAGCAGAATCGTTCTGAGCTCGGAGCACAAAGCATTGAAAGATGAACAAGAGTCATATGGTGATACGATCGGCAGTAGATTGCCCACCGGTCAAAATTCTCGTCATCTGTGATGTCCACATCAATGACTAAGAACTAGATTTGGATCTTGAATCACTCACTATTAATTATGAGAGATATTAATTTGAGTGGGAGTGCACTTCATATTGTTAAAATTATAACAACTTAGTGCAAGGTTTAATTATGACAATGTCTAAATATTTTTGTGTCTATCGTTGTAGATCAATGGCTCGCAATATGTTCAACTTAGCCCCTATGTTAGAGAAAGAAAAGTTGGCTGCTAATGGTGGAAACTATGCGGATTGGATCCGGAACCTAAGATTTGTTCTCAGGAGTGCTAAGAAGGAGTATGTGCTGGATCAACCCCTAGGTGATGCTCCCGGAAAGGATGCAACACCAGAAGAAGTTGCTGCTTACGCTGCTCATAGTGATGACTATGATTCAGTCTAGTGCCTCATGTTAACTTGCATGGATCGTGAACTACAGAAGCATTTTGAACGATCCACTACTCAATTCATAATTGGCTCACTGGAAGTTCTGTACAAGAAGCAGGCAAGGACCGAACGTTTTGAATTAACCAAGGCCTTGATTGAATGCAAGATGAAAGAGGGTTCCTCAATGAGTGAGCATATAGTGAAGCTTGCTGGGTATGTTGATAGACTGGCTTGTCTAGAATTTGGAATTCCACCAACACTCGGTACAGATATTGTGCTTGCTTCACTCCCACCATCTTAGGATGGCTTTATCATGAATTACAACATGAATGGGATGGAGAAAAGTGCAAACGAGTTGTTTGTTATGCTCAAAACTGCGGAACCTGGAATGTAGAAGAATAAAACAGTGTTGATCGTCAACAAGACCACCAGTTTCAAGAAGAAGGGCAAGTCCAAGAAGAAGAAATCTACTGAAGCCAGTAAGACCGAGTCTTAGAAGAAAAACAAGGGCGGATCCTCTAAAGAGACTGAATGTTTCTACTGCAAGCAGAAGGGACACTGGAAGCGCAACTGCAAGAAGTATTTGGCGGATAAGAAGAATGGTTCTTCCGGTAAAGGTATAATAGTTATACAGAGTTAATGTTATTCTAGTTGTAAATTTCTGTATGTCATAAGTATTTGATACTGATCGGTTGG
This sequence comes from Elymus sibiricus, assembly GCA_039707655.1. NCBI lineage: Eukaryota > Viridiplantae > Streptophyta > Magnoliopsida > Poales > Poaceae > Elymus > Elymus sibiricus. Next base: position 75,462,820 of record CM077676.1, read on the forward strand.
TCTCATTTTGCAAACCGATACAGGGACTACAGAGGGCTCACAAGGAGAGAAGAAATAAAGTCGTGATACAAGTCGGGAATGGTGATGGGATCGCTGCTCAAAGACCGTCGAAGTCATGTCTTTAGTTTATCATCAAGATTTATCTTGGAACTAAAATAATAGGTATTTTACTTCAGAGTTATGTAATGCATTATCCTATGGATTATGCGATGGATATTCTTATAACTTTTAAACAATAGTTGTTCGGATTATTATGAGAATATGTTTTTTGATTAAACCTTTATTTTGAGAAGGTTTATTCATGGTAAATCTTGAAGTCTATGATCTATAACATTAAAGCTAAACGTCTTGATAAGACTGATAAAACCACTTATGTGTGGCACTGCTTGGTTATATTGGATAATTGATCTTCATAAAGATGAAGCGTAAAAGTCTTTTATTTGAATTGACTGAATACATTGCGATGTATAAAATCCGATGGATATAACAGGACGCGGTGAATATTTATATTTCATCAGTGTTATGAGTAAATATGATTTACTTGATAAAACATAAGAACTGAAATACTTGAAGCAGTTCAAAGAAATTCAGGATGAAGATATAATATCATTATGATAGAAGATAAAAGGGTTCTTCTTTCATGAAGAACTATATCTAAGTCATAAGTTTAGCAAGTAATTGAATAATTGTGGAATTATTATTACCGATCTGCTCTTATTAATTTTTGGGGATTTATGAATGAAACGACATTATATTCACTAAACAGATGCACCATCTGAAGAGTCTGATAAAACTATAAAGAGTTATAGAATATTTTAGACCATTGCTTGATTGTAGGTTTTGTTTTTCTCACACAAAAATTCTAAGGACAAAAGTGTTTGTCAAGATAATGAATATTATTGAGAAAAATTACTCGTTAAAAGAATAAGTGGGAGGATGATACAGTTTATTGAGATTATTGAATCTCCGGCTTAAGTTAAAACAAAGATTAAACCAGAAATGTTCTGGAATATTTTTGTCTGCAAAGCTAAGCAATAGAATCTACTACATAGGATGTAGAACCTTCAGTTAAGACTGTAACAAAATGCAAAGGTCAGGAAAGATTGACGAATCTACTGAGTATTTCATCTTAGAAGAAGATGAAACCTATGCACTACGAGGAAGCAGTGATGGCGCCCAGCTAAGATAGGTATTACTCAAACCATTCAAAATCCAAAGATGAAGTCGATATGCAAGGAACAAGTTTTTGAACTTGGAGAAATCTTCAGAAAGTGTATAAATGGATCTTCGATTTTTTATGGATAATGATCCTGAAAGTAAAGTTTTACAAAAGAGTTTTGTAGGATAGGACGAGTTGATCTTGTCAAATCTTCTTATTAGTAGCAATACTAAAAGGTATAAAAGGATTACAATTGTGAGTGTTGTATATTGATATATGACAGAGGAGTAACAAAACTAATTTTGAAAGAGATTTCAAACAGGATGTATATAAGATACAACCGAAAGGTTTTGTTGGGAATACTAGAAAGGTATAAATATTTCAAAGCCATTAGTATGATTTGAAATAAAATATCAAGTAGCTGGAAATTTGATAAAGTAATTGGAGAATTTGAAATTTATCAAAAGACTTGTGGATACAAGAAGTTTAGTGGGAGCTCTATGGTATTTATGATCTTACATATGTATGACATATCACTTGATCAAAATAAAATAAAGTATACTAGCACAAAGAACATGTTTCTAAACACTTAGAATTATTTGGATGAAAATCTATATATATAGATTGAAACATCTAATTATACTTGTACTGTGACAAAAGTTTTAAAGAAAGTTTAAAAGGAGAAAATGTTTTCTCAAAATGTCACACAACATAACACTATGCAAAATCAATAGTTGATAAGCATGGATGAATAAGATTCATCATGTGTGTTATCAAATGTACAAAGCCATATGTTTCATATAGACTAATTGTTAGTAGTAAGTACCACAAGTGATCTCTAAAATTCACTAGGGTATTTGTTTAAAGTTTTAAGTACCTCAGTTGGACAAAAACTTTGCTTCTTGTCTTTAGAGGAGATGAAGAGATTGTTGTAAAAGTTACACAAGATACTTGTTGTAAAAGGTTACACAAGACAACTTAATGACTAATAAAACTATCGGGCTATAAATTTTGAAATAGTTTTTCCAAAATGAACATAAATTGTGGATCTATAAATGATGTAGCTTGAGACTTGAGAAGTTTTCAATAGAATATAATCTGGATCAATAAAAGGTTATTGATAAATTATAATGTAATTCCAAATAAATATTAACTATATAGAGATATAGCAATAGGATTATATGGAGATATAGTGTTACTATAGAATGGACTATATAGAGATATAGTGTTACCATTAATGTAACAAATGAATTACACAATAAAACCAGATATTACCGACACAAATAACATTGGGTTTTGAAGAGAGTCAGATCCAGTGACGAAGGCTCTACCACTATCAAAGCATGAGCAACATTGGATAGCCATATGTGTTAAGAAAGCATGCAACTAGATTATTGACTCTAGTGCAAGTGGAAGCCTGTTGGAAATATGCCCTAGAGGCAATAATTTGTATTATTATATTTCCATATTCATAATTATAGAGTTTATGTTCTATGTTATAACTGCTATGATCCTGGAATATGCGATTCAGTGGAAAACTCATATGCACATGTGGAATGATAAACGGTAAAATAAAAGGTTCCTAGTCTCGCCTCTAGGACTAGCTCAAGTGTTGTTGGTGATCACGTTTTCCGGATCTTAGGATATCATTAAGTGTAACGATGATCCTAAAACAACATTGAGATTATGACGTTGGAAGAACGATCATATTGAATCAACCCAATATTGTTTGTTATGAATTGAGTTAATATCGCCTGCATTCAATTGTAATAACATGGAGTGTTAACATGTGAATTTGCTCCTTAGACCATGAGAGTATCATGGTCACTTCCTACCGTACGGTGGGCTTTGGGGTTGCTCAAACGTCACCTGTAACACGGTGATCATAATGACAACTTACAGGTTCATCGGAAAGTTTGAGAAGTGATCAGATAGCTCGAGAGTGGGATTTGCTCCTCCGACGATGGAGAGATATTCTTAGGGCCCTCTCGGTGTGACGGCATCGATCATCGTCTGGCCAGACACACGTGACTACGTCACGGGGATGCCGGAACACAATAACGAGAAAGAAGAACAAAACCAGTGTTGGGAAACGTAGTAGAAAACAAAATTTTCGCGCCTACGATCACTCAAGATCAATATGAAGATGCATAACTGGTTGTGATCACGATCGTTACCGTCACCGAGTTGCAGTGGAAGATGATCGTGTCGGTGTAGATCGTACTTGAAGTTCCACGAACCGTTGATGAACAATCCCTCGTACCACCCACGAATGATCCCTCGAACCGAAGACCGAAAGCACGACCTCTCTACTTGGTTGCAAGCATGCAGCCTTCACGATCCGGCAGCGCTTCGCCGTCCAGAGCTAATTGTCGCCGGAGAATTAGAGGGAGGAGATTAGAACCAGACCGGGCTTCTAATTATGAGGACAAGAGGATTAGCCAAGCTCTAATTAGTCAACTAGGACCAACTAGAAGAAGAACTAGAGGAGGCTCCAAAACTTGTGTGTTCAATTGGGCACCAAACCTCCACTATATATAGGTTAGAGGGGAGAGGGAGGGCTGCCACCAAGGAGGGAAACCCTCCTTGGGGCGTCCAGCCAAGGGGAGGAGGAGTTGGACTCCTCCCCCACTCCTATTCGGCCTCCTTCCTTAGGGAAGGGGCGCCTCTCCCCACTTGGGCCCTTGTGGCCCAAGTTGCTTTCCACCTCTTGGCCTTTTTAGGCCCGTTGATATTAAATTAAATATAAAATTGTTCTAAATACTTTCAGACCATTTTATATATAATTTAACATCCCCGGAAACATTTTCCACATATATATTATTTATTGGTAATACCCGGTATTACCCGACATTCACCGAAACCCTTCCGGTGACCCCGAAACGCTTCCGGATCCTCTCGGAACAATTCTGAATATTAATGAAACAATTCCACAAATATATTCTCATCACTCCCATCCTACTAACACTCAGCAGATCGTGATTGCCTTAAGCTTGTGACCCCATAGGTTCGGTAACTCACAGACATGAATGAAACCCCTTCGTTCAATGACCGGCAGCGGGACCGTGAACGTCCGCATCGGTCCCTGTGAGCACACGAATGATATTCGAGTGAACCTTAGGTTATCATGTGATGTTCCCTTTGCTTCGCGATACTTCAAAAAACCCGGGATGCATCGGTATCCTCCTGAGTCATCACCATGCTCACTATACCGAAATCCTCGTTACCGGTTTTGTTCTTCTTTCTCGTATTGTGTTCCGGCATCCCCGTGACGAAGTCACGTGTGTCTGGCCAGACGATGATTGATGCCGTCACACCGAGAGGGCCCTAAGAATATCTTTCCATCGTCGGAGGAGCAAATCCCACTCTTGAGCTATCCGTCCACTTGTCAAACTTTCCGATGAACCTGTAAGTTGCCGTTATGATCACCGTGTTACAGGTGATGTTTGAGCAACCCCAAAGCCCACCGTACGGTAAGAAGTGACCGCGATACTCTCATGGTCTAAGGAGCAAAATCACACGTTAACACTTCGTGTTATTACATTTGAATACAGACGATATTAATTCAATTCACAACAAGCAAAATTGGGTCGATTCAATATGATCGTTCTTCCAACGTCATAATCTCAAAGTTGTTTTAGGACTATCGTTTAACACTTTAAACGATATCCTAAGATCCGGAAAACATGATCACCAACAACACTTGAGCTAGTCCTAGAGGCAAGACTAGGAACCTTTTATTTAACCGTTTATTATTCCACACGTGCATATGAGTTTTCCACTGAATCGCATATTCCAGGATCATAGCAGTTATAGCATACAATATAAACTCTATAATTATGAATATGGAAATATAATAATACAAATATTTTTGCCTCTAGGGCATATTTCCAACAGTCTCCCACTTGCACTAGAGTCAATAATTTAGTTCGCACTTTTAACTTTTACACCGATGGCAATCCGGTCTTAGTCCATGCTTTGCTTGTGGTATAGACTTTGTCTTAGCAAATCTGACAACTTCAGATCTGTGTGTATCATTTGCATTTCAATGCATCCTTCATGCTTTCACATAAATTCATAATTTGTGTGAAACAAGCTTAGTATATATTGAATCACTGGTAAGACCTTTGATTCCTTAGATTGAGCTATAGAACCATTATCTGAAATAGTGTTCTATTTGCACAATCATCTAGAAACCATACCATGTTCATAAATGAACCTTTGATTCATCACCCTCTATTGTAGCTTCTAAAGCAATAATATACTCAGCCCTTTGTTGTAGAATTCACCACAGTAACTTTCTTGGACCAATTCAAACTTACTGTGCCACCATAAATCATTTAATTTAAATCAAAATTCGCTTGGAACACCGATTGAAGATTTTTGTCGATGTACTACTTACATCAAGCATGTATTGATGTAACTCCTTACAACAATCTCTTCATTTTCTCCGTATGCGAGAAACATGTCGTTAGTACTCAACGACATTTTCACTGTTGTCATATGATCAACAATTTGACCATTCCAGTAACTTTACTCACAACTTACTTGGAGTACTGGACATATCTGGTTATTTACATACCATGGAATTAACACAAGTGTGATTGAAATCATGTATTTCACTCATCAGTATTTCAAGATACCGATTCTAAGAACTCCTTCCATGTGACTTTGACAAGAAACTCTTCTTGGCGTTTTTCATACTAAACTGCTTTAGTATTTTGTCAATATGTATTTTGGCTAAGCCCGATTAGACACTACTATATCCGTAGATTATTATGTCTAATACAAGGACTACATTGCCTAAGTACTTTACTGAAAAACTATTTTCAATAAAATCTTAAAGTGTATCAAGATATTTATATAATTTCCAATCAACATTGTGTCATGCACACATAGTGTTTAGAAATATTATCATGCTCCCACTTACTTTCTTGTAAATACAAGCATCTTTGTTTCTATTGATGAAATCATATTATTTGATTAATTCATCAAAACAAAGATTCCAACTCCACTATGCTTGCTTCAGATCATTACTTGATCTTTTGAAGTTCGCACACTTACTAGCATCCTCTGGATCGAGAAAATTACCTTGGACCGTATCAAATATACATCCTTGGTTCTATTTCCATCTCATGGGAATCATTTTGACATCCATCTGTTATATCTCATAACTGAAATATTTAGTAATTGCTAGTTTAATCCAAACTGACTTTAAGTATTATTATGATGAGATAATCTCGTCATAATCAACTCCTTGATCTTGTCATAAACTATTTGTAACAAGTCAAGCATTATAAAACATTTTTATCTTTGTCAATTTATAGATCCATCACTACACTTTAGACTTTAAGTCTTTTCAAAAAGTCTATCAAGTTCTAAACTTGAATCATGTGTATGGATACTATCTCAAATTATTTTGGCGTATAGCCAATTCCGGAGTCCGGGCCCATCAACGCTTCTCTGTGTATTATAGGTTCATTGTTTGTCTCAACAATATTTCGTCTGCATACCCTGAAGGTCTGTACGAATTTTTCAACCTATATAGTTCAGCTGCACGTTCGACCGAAATCACTACATCTTATGTAGAGGTTTCCGTATCAATCAAAGTATGAAATACTGGAACCAATTCCAGCATTTATTTTCTTTGACCTGATTACGAAGATCCTGTAATCTTATCGAATTGCACTGTCCTCCCACTCACTATTTTGTAGAAAACATTTTCTTCAAAATTACCGCACTCTCCAGCAAAACACTTTGCTTTGGCGTAGTGATAGAGGAATACCCAATCATTTGGGATAACCTACAAAGTAGCACTTATTTCAATAAATTTGATGGTGCTATTTACAGTGTAAAGCCATAGCCTCTAAAGCATAACATTAAAAAGTATATTGGCAAATTGATTAAGGTCATCTTTGATCTCACCATGTTATACATAGCTTGATTTCATCTACTTTAAACACTCTACTCTTAGCAGTGTTCTAGGAGTTGCAAGCTATAAAATACTTTTCATAGCTCATCAGACATTCACTAAACTTGTAACTCAAATATTCCTTTCTTCAGTCTAATTGAAGAAACATAATTTTCTTGTTACAATAAATTCTACTTCATTCTGAAAACCTTCTGAAACATTTCAAAAAGATCAAGTTTTATGTCTCAATAAGTAAATATAAATATCTACTTGAGTCATCCTTGAAGATTGATAAATCCACTGCTTGCAACAACACTTATTGGACTACACACAATGATATGCATATTGCCAATTATTTTGTTGCTCGTTCTTTATGGCCTGTGAACGGTATTTTAGTTTACTTCACTAATTGGACGAATTTGCAAGTGTCAGATGATTCTCAATCAGATGACTTCAAAATTCATCACTATGAAATTTCTCCATGCTGGTTTCTCCAATGTGACTAAATGCAGTGCCACACAGATGTGGTATTCTTTTAGTCTTGCGACATTTAGCGTCAGTGTTATGGATGTTCAATTTTATTATCAATATTCATAACATACATCTTATTCACAATAAGAGTATGGCCTTTTGTTCATAACATCGAACAACTATTGTTCTCTCATGAACAACCTCCTTGCAACTTCTATGCAATGGGCTAGAGTGTACAAAAACTCTAAAATGAATTATGATAATAAATACAGAGGAAATACACTGATAGAAATACTGTAACCTTTTACAATCCATCAAATATTTTAACCTCGTTATTTGTTGGTTATTTAGGCCGTTCGAAGTTTCTTGCAACGATTTGTAATAATATGCAATCGAGTCGATATCCTTGCGATTAACCTTTTAACCACAATACCGAAGAATCAGTAATCAACAAATTGATCATATTTCCCAAGAACTACACTTTACTTGACCAACCATCTCTACATCTCATAACTTTTATGACATTCATACCTAGGCTGGACATTCTAGTCTTCTTTTCTTTCTGCCTTTTACTTCTTATAGTTTTACTTTAATATTTCTCTCACTCTGAGAAGAAAAATCATCTTTAAGAGTGGCATGAGCCCCGAACTTCCCTAGGCGTGTAAGTCTCATTACACCCTTCGGTTTTGTTCTTTCTCTATAAGTTCTCACCGTCAGCACATGACTGCTGTTCTTCCAGATCTTACGCATTTCAGTCTTAAACATAGTTGAACGCTTCACTAGAACTTGCAAACAAAACACTTCTTTAGATATGGCATATCTTTTAGCCTTTGTTTGTTTCTGAAAACAATTTTCAATTCCAAGAATATCACATAACTATCCCAAACATTTTGAAGTTTGGGTTTCCCGGAAGCAAGCAGACCGTAATGCAATTCTAGCTTTTGGATCGAAGGACGTGAGTCTCGTCCTCCACAACATAAGCAAGAGAGTATTGTAAACATGCAGTAGGACAAAATCCTTCTTGGCACTTTTAGAGGACGATCCTCTCAAACATAAAGTTTCAACTAGATAAATAACAGTCAATCAATTTCAACAACAAAGGTGGAACCGTGAGCCATAATTCTACAACTATAATGCAAACTACACATATACATTGTTCATAATTAATTTGCACTAGTTATTAAACTTAATTAATACATAATAGTGCTCCCACTCAAATCAATATCTCTCATAATTGATGGTGAGTGATTCAAGATCCAAGTCTAGTTCTCAACCATTGATGTGGACATCACTGATGACGAGAATTTTGACCGGTGGGCAAGCTTTTGCCGATCATATCTCCATATGACTCTTGTTCATCTTTTGATGTTTCGTGATCCGAGCTCAGAACGATTCTGCTAGAAGTTCAAGACAACCGAGTGCAATATGCATGCATGGTCTGACCATCCCCATCTTACACCTCACGTCCCGTTTGTACTCATGTGGACATGACGCACTCCGGAACGCTACGTGTTATAGACGGTTGAAACACTGGGAAGAGCACCTTTTAACTTGATATTTACTGTGAGAGATCACCCTAATAATTGACTACTGCGCAATCAAAGGGTGCAAACAATAAAGGGATAAACATCTCAGGCAATTCATAATAGCATGATATGGTATAGCCCTGGGCGCCGGGAATCCTCCATGATCGTCTTCAATCTCCATTTGAAGCGACGTAACGGCCAATATTTCGTTGCCGTGGTAATAGTTCCAAAAACATTGCCGTGGCGGCAATTTCAGAAAACGTTGCCATGGCGACCGTTTCAGAAAACGTTGTTGTGGCACCAAATTCAAAAATTCCGCCGTGGCATGAAATTATAGCTCCTCGTCCCGCGCCATTTACACCTTCTCCTCGTTGGGGTCCTCCGTGTACGTTTGCCATCGTCACCTGTAGTCTATCTCTACGAATTTTACATTAACGTGGCAATCTCGTGGCTCCAGCCATCAAGTCGTGACGCGCAGGCCACTTAACATTACAACATATAACCATCTCATACATAAACTCATTATCATGACGAAGGCTATACCACATCATATGCATACCCTGCAAAACCAAGTTAGACGTCCTCTAATCGGTTTTGGCACAATTTTAGTGACATGGATAACCAGTTTTAACAAGTAACACTAGCTACCTACGTCCACAATTTAGGCGATGATTCTTGATGCTAGATTAAGTTTCGGGGTGTGTGAAACAAGATACTTAATTAAAATCTCTAGCCCCACACTAAACTTCGTCAATACGCGTGACCCCCTAGAAGATCATCCATCTTCGGCACCCTCTTGTGTATGCGACGGTTCACTATTCTCAACTATGGTGAAGCCCAAGGAACTATTAGCAGATCGTCGACAGCCAGAGCCGATCGATTGTTAGAACCTTGTGAAAAGCGACACCATGCCGTCGATGAATTGAACCAAAGCAACATTCAAGGTAAGCATAGCAAGAACATCAACCCTCACATCCACATGTGATCTAGATCGCAACCTGCACCCACTCATATAACCTGGCTCTGATACCACTGTTGGGAAACGTAGTAGAAAACAAAATTTCCGTGCCTACGATCACCCAAGATCAATATGAAGATGCATTACTAGTTGTGATCACGATCGTTACCGTCATCGAGTTGCAGCGAAAGAAGAATGTGTCAGCGTAGATCGTAGTTGGAGTCCCTCGAACCGTAGATGAACGATCCCTCGTACCACCCATGAATAGTCCCTCGAACTGCAGACCGAAAGCACGGCCTCTCTACTTGGTTGCAAGCATGCAGCCTTCACGATCCGGCAGCGCTTCGCCGTCCAGAGCTAATCGTCGTCGGAGAATTAGAGGGAGGAGATTAGAACCACACTGGGCTTCTAATTATGAGGACAAGAGGATTAGCCAAGCTCTAATTAGTCAACTAGGACCAACTAGAACAAGAACTAGAAGAACTAGAGGAGGCTCCAAAACTTGTGTGTTCAATTGGGCACCAAACCTCCACTATATATAGGTTAGAGGGGAGAGGGAGGGCTGCCACCAAGGAGGGAAACCCTCCTTGAGGCGTCCAACCAAGGGGAGGAGGAGTTGGACTCCTCCCCCACTCCTATTCGGCCTCCTTCCTTAGGGAAGGGGCGCCTCTCCCCACTTGGGCCCTTGTGGCCCAAGTTGCTTTCCACCTCTTGGCCTTTTTAGGCCCGTTGATATTAAATGAAATATAAAATTGTTCTAAATACTTTCAGACCATTTTATATATAATTTAACATCCCCGGAAACATTTTCCACCGATATATTATTTATCGGTAATACTCGGTATTACCCGACATTCACCGAAACCCTTCCGGTGACCCCGAAACGCTTCCGGATCCTCTCGGAACTATTTTGAATATTAATGAAACAATTACACAAATATATTCTCATCACTCCCATCCTACTAACACTTAGCAGATCGTGATTGCCTTAAGCTTGTGACCCCGTAGGTTCGGTAACTCACAGACACGAACGAAACCCCTTCGTTCAATGACCGGCAACGGGACCGTGGACGCCCGTATCGGTCCCTGTGAGCACACGAATGATATTCGAGTGAACCTTAGGTTATCATGTGATGTTCCCTTTGCTTCGCGATACTTCACAAAACCCTGGGATGCATCGGTATCCTCCTGAGTCATCACCATGCTTACTATACCGAAATCCTCGTTATAGGTTTTGTTCTTCTTTCTCGTTATTGTGTTTCGGCATCCCCGTTACGAAGTCACATGTGTTTGGCCAGACGATGATTGATGCCGTCACACCGAGAGGGCCCTAAGAATATCTCTCCGTCGTCAGAGGAGCAAATCCCACTCTCGAGCTATCCGTCCACTTGTCAAACTTTCCGATGAACTTGTAAGTTGTCGTTATGATCACCGTGTTACAGGTGACGTTTGAGCAACCCCAAAGCCCACCATAAGGTAAGAAGTGACCGCGATACTATGACGGCCCCGACTCGATCGTGCACTAATCATACATGCAAATGCGCACGATCAAGATCAGAGACTCACGGGAAGATATCACAACACAACTCTACGACACAAATACAAACATAAAGCTTTATATTACAAGCCAGGGCCACAAGGACCCGAATACATAAGTCAGCGAAAGCAACAATATCTGAGTACAGACATAAGTAGACAAGTTTGCCTTAAGAAGGCTGAGCAAAACAAGACAACTAGATCGAAAAGGCGCTGGCCTCCTGCCTGGGGCCTCCTAACTACTCCTGGTCGTCGGTCTCCACGTAGTAGTAGGCTCCGTCGGCGTAGTAGTAGTCGTCGGTGGGATCAACTGGCTCCTGGGCTCCGTCATCTGGTCGCAGCAACCGGGTAGAGGGGAAAAAGGTAGCAAAGCAACCGTGAGTACTCATCCAAAGTACTCGCAAGACTTACATCAGATCTAAGCTAAGTATGCATCGTTATCAATGGGAAGGGGCTGTATCTGTGGATTATACTGCAGAAATGCCAGAATATAAGGGAAGACCTAGCCTATCGTAGACTAGCATCTTACTGCGTCTTGCAGGAACAGGAGAGAGTAGAATAACATATCATATAGTAACAAGTATATATTAACCATGCCCAGAGATCCTTCCTCGACTCCCTGCGAGAAAGTGATCCCGGAGCCATCATATCAATTTAGTATTACAAGTATCCAGTTCTAGTTGTAGTAGATCGGGATACTCTCTGAGCGTCCTGTTACCATGGACACGGCTATTCGAATAGATTACTTCCCTGTAGGGGTGCACCAACTTACCCATCACGCTTGATTAACTCCGGCCGGACACACTTTTCCGGGTTATGCCCGGCCTCGGCTGATCGACACGCCGTAGTCCTACCTAGGCTCAATAGAGAGGCCAGCACGCCGGTCTAAATCCTATGTGTGAAGGGGTCATGGGCCAATCATCCTTTGCACTCCTGCGCGTTGTGAATGCGGCCAGGACCAAACCTAGCCCATGTATACACACGCATGCGTTCCAGTTCACCCAGGCGCGCACCACTCAACTGCTGACGTCTGTGAGCTTTCGGGAGAATCGTATGACGCCAAGTGCCCATAACTTATCCCACGTGGTGGTTAGTGCGAAAAGGCCAGAGGCCTACTCAGATCACATATCCAAACCCGTTAGTGTGTTGGGAGCTCGCGGAGACGATCAGTAATCCTGTCGCCCCGTCTCGCGGACTTACGACAAGGGCTAGGCCCATCCCTCTCTAGGGCGGTCTCTGCCTGCCCGGTCGTGCCACGTCATTAACTCTCGCGGGTACCCTTAGGGCCAACCCGACTTCATCAAAGGACTGCCCTAACTCTCGCGGGTACCCTTGGGTCGACCCGACTTCTGCAAAGGACTGTAGTAATAACCAAAGTAACCGTGTGTCCATAACATCAACAGAATCTGAGGAATCACCCTCGACAAATTCCCACTTGATGAAAATGTCAAGGTGAACTCGGAGGAATCACCCTCGATGGGTTCACGCTTGAGGTGCTGCACGACAGAGTCATCATCGGGAGTGGTGAGCGAGGAATCACCCTCAGTAAAACACAAAGGTTATGCTACACTTACAGAGATATCATCAGAAGTGAGATACGAGGCATCACCCTCGGCACTCGATAGTAGCTCTGCAGAGTCGTACAACTAAGGGGGTGCTGGTGGTGTGTTCGGTCTCTGTACCTCGATCACATTGATCGAGATATCCAGTAGCAAAGCATGGCAACACGGACAAGGGTGTAGGGCCCCAGATGGATCACTAACCAGCCTATACTAAGCATATAGGACAACAGGTAAAGTATCAATAGCAGGATACAAAATCAGGCTATGCATTAGAATAGGAGCTATCGAATACAGTAGCAAAATCTAATGCAAGCACGAGAGAGAAAGAATGGGCGATATAGGAATGATCAAGGGGGTTTTGCTTGCCTGGAAGCTCTGTAGAAGGAAGTTGATCGTCGGCGATGTAGTCGATCACAGGGGCATCGGCAGCGGTCTTGGAGTCTACCGGAGAAGAAGAGGGGGAAGAAACAGTAAATATAAAGCACACAAATGCATCACGATGCATGACATGGCAGTATGCAATGCTAGGGGTGACCTAATGCAGTGCTAAGTGTTATGGACGGAGCGGGAAAATATCCAGAAATATTTTCCCGGCTCCAGGCCTTTATCGGTCAGACGATCCGGAGGGGAAGGTTCCATGTTTGCTGTGTTGGGGGCATGCGGCAGGTATATGAATGGCATATTCGGTTTCGTCTTATTTTTCTGATCATTTTTCATATATAAATTATTTTCATCCGACTTACGGTTTATTTTATTTGATTTTCCAAAGTTTTAAACATTTTCTAAAATTTCTTTAATTATTAAATTTGAATTTAAATAGTGCAATCACTTTTATACCCAGCCAGAGCTAGCCCTAGTGAATGACGTGTGGGGCCAGTCATCTGCTGACTCAGCAGTTGACCGTTGACTGGTCAAAGGATGAACAGTGCTGGTGGGTCCTACTTGTCAGCGTTTTAATAATTTGCAAAATGATTTTTCTTTGGTTTAATTAGGAGGGACCCACATGTCAGTGGGGTTAGCACGAACTAACCAGCCCCCCCCTAATTAAAATCAGCCGGGCCCCACTGGCAGTGGCCCAGTCGGCCTGGGGAGTCCACGCACGCGCACGCGCACGTCAGAGGAGCATGGCGCGGCCGGCAGGCAGGCGAGTGTGCGATGTAGCGCGCGCGCGGACGGGCGTGGTCTGGCGCAGCCGGGGGCGCGGTAGCGCGCGCAGGAGCGAGCTCCGGGCGCGGCCACGGGCGAACGCGGGTGGCGGCTAAACGACGACGAATCAAGAGGATGAGCAGGGGATTCGGCGCGGTTCACTGATACGTCTCCAACGTATCTATAATTTTTGAATTGTCCATGCTATTATAGTATCAATCTTGGATGTTTATTATGCACTTATATGCACTTTTATATCATTTTTTGGTACTAACCTATTAACTCAGTGCCCAGTGCCAGTTTCTGTTTTCTGCATGTTTTTGATTTTTGAGGGAAACAGTACCAAACGAAGTCCAAACGGAGAAAAAACTTTGGATTAATTTTTCTTGGACTAGAAGACACCCAGGAAGCTTCGGGAGGAGACCTGAAGTGCCACGAGAGAGCGACAAGCTCACCAGGCGCGCCCTAGGGGCGCCTAGCAGGCTTGTGGGCCCCTCGTGGCACCTCTTGACCTAATTCTTCCACTATAAATTCACATATATTCCCAAACCAATAGAGAGCCACCCAAAACACTTTTCCGCTGCCGCAAGTTTCTGATCCCATCTGGAGGCCATCGCCGGTACTCCGCCGGAGGGGGATTCGATCACGGAGGGCTTCTACATCAACCTTGCTGCCCTTCTGATGATGCGTGAGTACTATACCACAGACCTACGGCTCCATAGCTAGTAGGTAGATGGCTTCTTCTCTCTCTTTGATCTTCAATACAATGTTCTCCTCGATCTTCTTGGAGATCTATTCGATGTAATCTTCTTTTGCGGTGTGTTTGTTGGGATCCGATGAATTGTGGGTTTATGATCAGATTATCCATGAATATTATTTGAGTCTTCTCTGAATTCTTATATGCATGATTGTTATAGCTTTGTATTTCTCTCCGATCTATCGGTTTGGTTTGGCCAACTAGATTGATTTATCTTGCAATGGGAGAGGTGCTTTGTGATGAGTTCGGTCTTGCGTTGCTCAATCCCAGTGACAGAAAGGGACATGACATGTATTGTATCGCTGCCATTAAGGGTAAAACGATGGGGTTTATTCATATTAATTGGATTTACTTTGTCTACATCATGTCATCTTGCTTAAGGCGTTACTCCGTTTTTCATGAACTTAATACCCTAGATGCATGCTGGATAGCGGTCGATGGGTGGAGTAATAGTAGTAGATGCAGGCAGGAGTCGGTCTACTTGTCTCGGACGTGATGCCTATATACATGACCATTGCCTTGTATATCGTCATAACTATGCGCTTTTCTATCAATTGCCCAACAGTAATTTGTTTACCCACCGTATGCTATCTTCAAGAGAGAAGCCTCTAGTGAAAACTATGGCCATGTCGGGGGGATGATCCCCGGGTAGGCAACAAAGCTCGAACCCCTTCTTAAAAAATCACCAGAGCAAGTCAAGCCCCTCAATCCGGCT
The DNA here is from genome assembly GCA_039707655.1 of Elymus sibiricus. NCBI lineage: Eukaryota > Viridiplantae > Streptophyta > Magnoliopsida > Poales > Poaceae > Elymus > Elymus sibiricus. The sequence goes on from CM077676.1 coordinate 75,478,561, forward strand.
TGCCGGCACGCCGGCTCCCCAGCGCGAGCCGGCCCGGCATGGCAACCCGACCTGGCCGGCTGGCCCCCTGCCGGCTGGCCACGAGAGGACGAAGCCTTCGCGACTAAGGCAATCGTGGCTACAACGCTCCTTCCTTTATGCTGACAGATCAAGCATGGCTATAGCGTTCCCTGCGCTCCCGCCCGAGGCGGGTGGTGTCAGAGCGGCGCGGTCCTGTAGCGTTGGCGGCGCTGACCGCCCTCTGACGACGGACAGGACGCGCCACAGTGCCTCGTACCCAGAGTGACGAGCGACAAGACCTGCCACAGTGTCCCGCCCCCGGCAGGTGCGGAGCACCCGGCGACCCGGCGACCCGGCGGCCCCCACCACCGGCTCCCGGTCGATGACACCAGGGCCCCGCGCCTTTGTAATCTTACCATTGTAACCCTGGGGGTCGGCCTATAAGACCCCCAGGGAGCCCTCCATGCAGAGGGGTCAGCTAGTTCGCATTCTAGGGGCTGGCTGGTTGACTCCCTCTCTGTTAGCATTGCTAGACACTTCTTCTTGCTCCATAGGACACACACACACACACACTCTCGCAGGAGAGGCAGGACAGTGGCCTAGCCCTTCCTTCCTCCTCCGCCCGAACAGCTCCAGGAGCGACCTTGTAGCCCTTGTGCTCTCCATATCACACTTGGCAGGACTAGGGGTGTTACCTCTCCGGAGGGCCCCGAACCTGGGTACGTCTCGTGTCTCGCACTTGCCCATGCCAACCTCGCCTCCGGAACCCACTGGCGTCCTCAGGTAGCCTCACCTCTTTAGCCATCTTATGGCATCTGCCGTGAGAATACCACGACAGTTGGCGCCCACCGTGAGGCCGCTCGCGGCGCCGGCCGGAGTCAAGTTCCGGACGAGGCCCTTCACCAGCTCCGGCGAGCGCATCGTGCACGGTTTGGTCCACGCGCCCCGCGCGGCCAACCCGGCCGGCTGCGACGCTGCACCGGGCGCGAAAGCCACCTGCCCCGCAGGCTGCCGCATCATCCCCTTCGGTATGCTGTGCGTCTTCGTCGCGCTCGTCCCGACGTGTTTTCCAGCAAGGTGCGCAGCTTCGCCGACTCGCCTGTCCCCGTTGACTGCGCCGTCTCCGACGACGTCGCGGCTCTCTGCGTCCGCGCGGAGGTGCTGACCATCGGCACTAGCGCCGGCTCCCCGCGCGACAAGGAGAAGGCCGCCGCGGCTGCCGCTGCCGCTGCTGCGGCCCCGCCCCGCCGGGCCGACCCGCTCCGCGAGACGATTCGGAGCCTGCAAGCCCCCATCACGCCCGACGCCGACACGGCGGCTGCAGCGGCTCAGCTCAATGAGGACCGTGAGCATCTGCTGGTCGAGGCCACGGAGCTCGCGGCGACGCGGCGCCGGCTGGAGTCCGCCCAACGAGAGTACAACAGCGCCCACGGCTTCACGCCGGCCGCTGCCGAGCCCAGCCGGGTCTCGGAGGTGCGGATCCGTGGAGGCACAATTGGCCGTGCGCTAGGCGCAGGCCGGCCCGTCTACGACACCCCTGTCAAGAACATGCGCGCGGCGCAGGCGGCAATGGCGGATCTCGAGTTCCTGGAGGGTGAGGAGCTGCTGCAGTAGCAGCAGCGCATCCGCGACCTCATCACCGCGGCAAACGAGCAGCAGAAGCACTTCGACCCGGCTCAGCCATCCGCCTCCACCTCAAGAAAAACCGGGGAGCCGGAGAGGGCTCTCCGGGACGCACAACAGACGTCCTCCCACGCCACTAGCGCGAGCCGTTCTGGCCAGCATCGATCCGGTCGGAGCCGGCACAATCGCACCGCAACTGCCGGAAACGGTGTCGCCGATGAGACGGCTGGCAACGGCCGGGTTCAGCCGCCAGAGCCCCCCGTGTAGCCGGCCCGGCGGCCCGAGCCGGCCCGAGAAGCCCCTGCACCCCGCGGTCCCGTGGCTGACCGGCTCGGCCCCCCCGTGCCCTACGACGAAAATGACGCCCGCCACCGCCTCGACCGGCTGGCGCGCTCCACGGCCTTGGAGGAGGAGAGCTCTGTTGGCCCGTCGTGCTTCGGCCCCCGCATTAGCGAGGAGCCCTTCCCCAAAGGTTTCTCGCTGCCTCGCGACTCCCCCAAGTACAATGGCGTCACCAAGCCAGAGGACTGGCTGACCGACTACACCACGGCCGTCGGCATAGCCGGCGGCAACCGGCGCGTGGCCATACGATACGTTCCCCTCATGCTGCTCGGCTCGGCTCGGACGTGGCTTAACAGCCTGCGAGCCGGCAGCGTGAACTCCTGGCTGGATTTCGAAGACGCATTCATCCGCAACTTCACCAGCACCTACAAGCGACCCGGCAAGCCTCGCCAGCTCTCCATGTGCGTCCAGAAGCCGGGCGAGCCCCTTCGCGACTTCCTCACGCGGTGGACGGAGCTCCGCAACTCCTGCGAGGGGGTCCACGAGGTCCAGGCCATCCAGTACTTCATTGACGGGTGCCAAGACGGCACTTTGGTCAAGCACCGGCTGGTGTGCGACGAACCAAAGACCCTGGCGGAGCTCATGGCCGTGGCGGACAAGTACGCCACGGCCGACTCCGCGATGAATGTGAAGATCACGATCGATGCAGACGGCAAGCTCCTTCCGGTCCAGCCGGCGGCCCCCAAGCCGGCTGGCGACAACAACCAGTGCCGGCAAGACAACAACAACAACGGCAAGCGCCGGAACGACCAGCCGGCGCCCCGCTACGACAACCAGCAGGTCGCCGCTGTGGAAGGGGGGTAGCCGGCCGAACAAGGTTCCAGCCAGTGCCCGCGCACTGGCAAGGCCGCATGGCAGCCCAAGCTAGCATTCGAGCAGATGCTCGACGCCCCCTGCAAAAACCACAGTGGCGCGAAGCCGTCGACGCACACGCTCCGGCAGTGCAGCTTCACCCAACGCCTGTTGAAGGGCAACCTTCCGCCCCCGCCACCCGGAGCCGGCTCACAGCAGGCGCCACTGCCGCTGCCACCCGGCGCCCTCGCCGACAATGCTTTCCCGCGCCCGGACGCGGCCTACGTCGTCTTCACCAGCGAGGGCGACGACAAGCACGCCAAGCGCAAGCACCAAGCCGAGGTGGACGCCGTCGTCCCTCCGGTTCCCCAATACATGCACTGGTCCGACCGGCCGGTCAGCTGGACCCGGGAAGACCACCCGGCCGTCATGCCCACGCCGGGTGGCTACGCCCTCGTGCTCGACCCCACCTTCGTCTCCGAGAAACGCACCTGCCGCTTTTCGCGGGTGCTGATCGACGGCGGCAGCAGCATCAACATCCTGTACCGCGACACCATGACCAAGCTCGGCATCGAGGCGCGACAGCTGGAGCCGACCCGGACGGTGTTCCACGGCATCGTGCCGGGTCTCTCCTGCTCTCCGATCGGCCGGGTCCGGCTCGACGTCTTTTCGGCTCCAGTAGCCACTTCCGCCGCGAGCCGATCTGGTTCGAGGTGGTCGACCTAGCCAGCCCTACCACGCGCTGCTGGGCCGGCCCGCGTTGGCCAAGTTCATGGCGGTTCCCCACTACGCCTACCTCAAGGTAAAAACTGCCGTGTCCCAAAGGCCTCTTCACCATCGTCGGCGATTACAAGAAGTCCCTCGAGTGCGCCAAAGCCGGCTCCCAGCTGGCCGAGTCGCTGGTCATCGCCGAGGAGAGGCGCCATCTCGACCGAATCGTGGCGCTGGCTAGCACGCAGCCAGCCATGCCGGCTCCGCCCAAGCCGGCCGCCGACGAGGCCTCCTTCAAGCCGGCCAAAGACACGAAGAGGGTCCCGCTCAACCCGGCCAACCCCAGCTCCAGCAAGTACGTCGTCGTGGGCACCGGCCTCGACAGCAAATAGGAAGGCGATCTCGTCGATTTCCTCCGTGAGAGTCAGGACATCTTTGCATGGTCCCCAAAAGACATGCCGGGCGTCCCGAGGGAATTCGCCGAGCACAAACTCCACGTCCGCAAGGACGCCAAGCCTGTCCGACAGCCGCTACGCCATTTTTCCGAGGAGAAGCGGAGAACCATCGGTGAAGAAATTGCCCGGCTCCTCGCAGCCGGCTTCATCATGGAAGTCTTCCACCCGGAATGGCTGGCCAATCCGGTCCTCGTCCTGAAGAAAAATGGCACCTGGCGCATGTGCATCGACTACACCAGCCTGAACAAGGCCTGCCCCAAAGACCCGTTCGCCCTGCCCCGGATCGACCAAGTCATCGACTCCACAGCCGGCTGCGAGCTCCTGTCCTTCCTGGACGCCTACTCCGGCTACCACCAGATCAAGCTGGACCCGGCCGACGCCCTCAAGACGTCCTTCATCACGCCCTTTGGGGCGTATTGCTACATCACCATGTCATTCGGCTTGAAGAATGCCGGCGCCACCTTCCAGCGCTGCATGCAGAAATGCCTGCTGCCCCAACTCGGCAGAAACATGCACGTCTACGTCGACGACATCGTGGTGAAGACCAAGCAGCACCTCACGCTCCTGGCTGACCTCCAGGAGACCTTCGCCAACCTGTGCCGGTTCCAGATCAAGCTCAACCCGGAGAAATGCGTCTTCGGCATGCTAGCCGGCCAGCTCCTTGGCTTCCTCGTCTCGGAGCGTGGCATCGAGGCCAACCCGGAGAAGATCAAGGCAATCGAGCGCATGCGCAAGCCGGCCCGGCTGCGCGACGTCCAGAAGTTCACCGGCTGTTTGGCCTCTCTCAGCCGGTTCGTTAGCCGACTGGGGGAGAGGGCCCTGCCCCTGTATCAGCTGATGAAGAAGACGACGGCGTTCGAGTGGAAAGACCAGGCGGATGAAGCCTTCCGCGACCTCAAGCGCATGCTATCAACCGCGCCCGTCCTGGCCGCGCCGGCTGAGAAAGAGCCACTCCTGCTGTACGTCTCCGCCACCTCCCGAGCGGTCAGCACGGTGCTGGTCGTCGAGCGCCCTGAGGAGGGCAAGGTGTAGCCGGTCCAGCGTCCAGTGTACTTTCCGAGCGAGGTACTCTCCACCTCCAAGCAAAACTACCCCCACTACCAGAAGATGTGCTACGGCGTGTACCTTGCCGCCAAGAAGCTGAGGCAGTACTTCCAGGAGCATACCATTACCGTGGTGAGCACGGCCCCCATCGGCGAGATCATAGGCTGCCGGGATGCCTCTGGCCGGGTGGCTAAGTGGGCTATTGAGCTAGCCGGCCACACGATCCTCTACGAGCCCCGCACCACCATCAAGTCCCAGGCGCTGGCCAACTTCCTCGTCGACTGGACAGAGACCCAGTACCTGCCGCTGGCTCCCGACTCGACGCACTGGCGCATGCACTTCGACGGCTCCAAGATGCGCAACGGCTTGGGAGCCGGCATCGTGCTGTCTTCCCCCAAGAACGACCGGCTGCGGTACGTACTCCAGATCCATTTCGCCGCCTCCAACAACATGGCCGAGTACGAAGCTCTCGTACACGGCATCCGGCTGGCCAGGGAGATCGGCATCTGCCGCATCCTCTGCTACAGTGACTCGGACCTGGTGGTGCAGCAAGTTTCCGGCGACTGGGATGCCAAAGACGCCAACATGGCCAGCTACCGCTTCCTGGTCCAGCAGCTCTCCGGCGGGTTCGAGGGCTGCGAGTTCCTCCACGTCCCCCGCACGGACAACGAAGTGGCCGACGCGCTGGCTAAAATGGGCTCCACCCGGCAAGCCATCCCATCCGGCGTCTCCCTCGAGCACCTGCGGAAGCCGTCCATCAAGCCGTCTCCCGAGTCAGAATCCATCTTCGTCCCGGACGACCCCGACGCGCCCCCTCCCAACTCTGGCGTTCCCGGCCCAAGATCGGGGACTGCCGGCTCCAGCTCGGGGACTGCCGGCTCCGGCTCGGGGACTGCCGTCTCTGGCTCGGGGACTGCCATCTCCAGCACAGGGACTGCCGGCTCCGGCTCGGGGACTGCCGCCCCGGATCCCATCCCGGTGGCCGTCTTCACGGTGGTGACGGCCCCATCCTTGGCTCGGCTGATCCTCGCCTTCTTGGAAGACGGTGACCTCCCCAGCGACGAGACCGAGGCCCGGCAAGTGCAATGGCGAGCGTCCGCCTACAGCATCATCAACCACGAGCTTGTCAAGCGCAGCACAACGGGCGTTTTCCAGCGCTGCGTCGAGCAGGACAAGGGGCTCGAGATCCTCCTCGACATCCACCAGGGCGAGTGCGGGCACCACGCCGCCTCGAAGTCCCTGGTGGCCAAGGCTTTCCGCCATGGCTTCTACTAGCCCACGGCCCTGCAAGACGCCGAGCAATTGGTCCTCAAGTGCGAGGGCTGCCAACGCTTCAGCAAGCGCAACCACCAGCCGGCTTCCGCCCTCCAAACCATCCCCATCACATGGCCCTTTGCCGTCTGGGGGCTCGACATGGTGGGGCCTTTCAAGACCGCCTGAGGCGGCATGACGCATTTGCTAGTTGCCGTCGACAAGTTCACCAAGTGGATCGAGGCTCGGCCGATCAAGAAGCTCGACGGGCCCACGGCCATCCGGTTCATCAAGGATATCGCGGTTCGCTACGGCGTGCCGCACAGCATCATCACGGACAACGGCACCAATTTCGCCAAAGGCGCGCTGGCCCACTACTGCTCTGCATCCGGCATCCTGCTCGACTTGGCCTCCGTCGCGCACCCCCAGTCGAACGGCCAGGTCGAGTGGGCAAACGGCCTCATCCTAGCCGGCGTCAAGCCGCGACTCGTCGAGCCGCTCGTTCGCTCACCCGGCAGCTGGCTCGATGAGTTGCTGGCCATCCTCCGGAGTCTCCGGACGACACCCAACCGCTCCATCAGCTTCACCCCGTTCTTCCTCGTCTACGGAGCCGAAGCAATCATTCCAACCGACGTCGAGTTCGACTCGCCCCGGATAACCATGTACACAGAAGCCGAAGCAAAGGAGGCACGCGAAGACGGCGTCGACCTACTCGAGGAGGCACGCCTTTTGGCCCTCAGCCGATCAGCCATCTACCAACAAGGCCTACGCCACTACCACAGCAAAAAGATCAAACCCCTCGCGTTCCGCGAGGGCGACCTCGTGCTCCGGCTCGTCCAACGGACAGCCGGCCAGCACAAGCTGGCCTCCCCTTGGGAAGGCCCCTTCATCATCAGCAAGGCTCTGTGCGACCGGAACGCGTACTACCTCATCAACGCGCAGAAGCCGAACAAGCGCAAGAGAGATGGAGCCGGCGAGGAGTCCAGCCGGCCCTGGAACGCGGAGCTCCTCCGTCCGTTTTACAGTTGAACGCATGCACGTATGTATCACCACCTTTTGAGTTTAATGAAAGCAGCAAGCCCCTCCCCGCACGACAGCGGACTCCCACCGAGTCGGCCCAGCCGGCTCGGGGGCTTCCTTTTCCTTTTTTACTAAGCTCTGTGTCTACACACTTTCCCGTTTTTGTTTCACCCGCCGAGTCGGCCCAGCCGGCTCGGGGGCTCGGGGGCTACCCAGCTAGACCGCGCCTTGCCATTTTCCTTTGTCCACTTCGAAGCGTACGAACCGCCAAAGCCCTCTCTTCGCCAGCCACAGCCGGCTCTTGGCTGTCCGGCCGGCAAGAGCCAAAGGCCGGAAGCATCGTCACGCAAGAACGGCTAAGGAGGAGACTACGGCTCGGCCAAACCGGCCCTACCCGCCCTCACATATTCCCCGCACGACCGGCTGCGCGTCAGCCGGCTTCGCCGCCCGCCGGCCCAGTGGGTGTTTCGCTCGCGCTCGACGTCCGAAAAAGCCTAAGTATTGTGCGTCCCCTCTAAAGGCTGAGTTCCCGTCCTAGCCACAGACCGCAACCCGGCTGTCCGGCTAGCGGGAAGGAAGCCCGAAGAAAAGACAAACAAGAAAAAGGCCCAAGGCCGAACAGCAAAAAGCGAAAACACGACAGTTGGCACCACAAAATTTATAAATAGCACGGGCCCGCGGCCTCAAGTTCATTACATAAACTACACCCCTAGTGGGTGGACCTGCTATCTAACAAAATTCAAGTACCGAGTACAGGAAAGATAAGGAGAAGCCCTAAGCGGCGCCTGCGTCGGCTCCGGTCGGCGCCGGCTCGGCGGAGGTAGATGTGGTTCCGATCGGCGCCGGCTCGGCGGAGGTGGCTGCGGCCGCCGGGTCGGGCCTGGAGCTCTCCTGCCTCTCGGTCGTCGCGGTGTCGTCCGGGTCGGCTTTGTCGTCGGCGTAGGCTCCCGTCTCGGCCGAGCTGCCGTCCGGATCGTTGAGCTGTAAGCCGAACTCGTCGGTAGGGAGCTCCTCGCCGTCTTCCGTCCGCTCCAAGACGAATTCGTCGTACGGGGCGAACGAGGCCAGGTAGGTGGCCCGCCCGGTGATCCGTCGCGCCTGTGCCGCCAAGTGCTCCTCCGCGCCGGCCCGCTGCGCTGCCAGGCGGTCAAGATCCATGCCTGGATACCATGATGCGACGAATTGCAGCGCCGTCTCCACGCCGGCACGGGCTGCAGATGCCCTCCACGCGCCGAGCCGGTCCACGCCGGCCTCCAGCCACCGTGCCAGCCGGGTGACGCTGTTCGGTACCACCGCGCTCGGCCAGAGGCTCCGCGCCATGGCCAGTCCGGCAACGAATAGCTGGTGCATATGGCCCTCGACGGCTCCGAGACGGGCCTCGCCGGCCAGGACGATCTCCGACAGGGTCCAGGCGGCGTAAACGTCGACGTCCGCCCCTAGCGCGCGCTGGTCCGCCTGGTGGGCGTACATGGCCGCATCAGCCGCCTCCTGCGTCTCGGGGAAGACTCCTGCCAAGGAAGGAAACAAGTTAGCCAGAAGAAAAACAACTTGCCGGATCGGCCAGCCGGACCGAAGAAAAGACGGCACTCACGGGCGAAGGTCTCGTCGAGGTGCTGCGCCTCGCTCAGCATCCCATTCTCCCGTATCGCCGACACGCGAGCCTGGGCCTCGAGATCCTTCGCGAGCTGGGCGATCCTCCTGCCGGTGTCCGACAGCTCCTCGGCCGCCTTGGCGCGCCCTTCCGCCAGCCGGCCCAGCTCCGCCTGGTGGGCCTCCTCCGCCTTGGCCTTCTCGGCCGCCAGCCGGTCCACCTCGGCCTGGAGCCAGTCGCGGTCGGCGATGGCAAGATCGCGCCGCTCGCCGGCTTCGGAGACCCGGCACCTCGGCCGCATCAGCTGCACGACACGGTTCCCGGTCAGACGCCAGAAGCAAAGACAAAAGTTAGAAGAACGCAAAAGCCAGGCTATAAGATTCGACCCGGCTGCTCCGCAGCCCGGCCCGAACCTCGGGGGCTACACCCAGTGGGTGCGCTGGCGCGCCCCCACTAAAGATGTGCAAGACGTACCTTGGACCCGGCGCAACTCCTCCTCCTTGCCGGCTAGCTGGGCCTTGACCTCGTGGAACTGCTCCCGGAGCCGGTTGTACGTGCTGGCCCGCAGGTCGTACAGATGCTGCGCAAAGACAAAAGTTAGAAGAATGCAAAAGCCAAGCTATAAGATTCGACCCGGCTGCTCCGCAGCCCGACCCGAACCTCGGGGGCTACATCCAGTGGGTGCGCTGGCGCGCCCCCACTGATGCGACGACCAAGACAAGAAGAGAGCAAAACTCCTGGTCCTCCCGGATGAAGGACTGCAGGCGCTCGCTCCGCCCGCGAAGCTGCGAGCGCAACGCATCCGCCGCATCATCCTCCCGGGTGCGCGGCCCGACCACAACCTGGCCGGCGCTCGCCCACGGTTGCTGCATCGCGGTCCCGGAGCCGGATCTGCTTCCACCCGGCCACTCGGAGGTTGTAGCAGCTTGGGGCGGAACGACCACCAGGGCACCGGCGTCTCCGGCCGCGGCCTCCGGGGCCGGCATCGACTGCGCTTGGCCGGACGGCGCGGAGTCCGCCTCGCGCCTCTCTCCGCCGGCCTCGCCTCCTCCGGCCGGGTCGGCCCGGGGCCGCATGTCCACGACGATGTCCTTATCAACGTCCGACTCGCCGTCGGCCGGCTCCGTCCGCCCAGCCGGCTCCATCGCCCCCTCCGGTTGCGGCTCGACGATCGTCACCGCCGGCTCCGTCCCCCCCTCCAAGTCCGGCCAGGCCGGGTCCGCGGTGATCCTGGCCCGTTTTGCGGAGGCCCTCTCCCACACCCGGGCCGAGGCCTCCTCCATCTCCTTCATGGCCTCTGCGCGATCCCGCCAGGCATCGCGCCTCGCCGCGTCGAGGTTTTGGCCGGACTGGCGGGCCTCGATGTCCTCCTCCGCGGTCCGGGCCGGCTCTGGGTCGATGGCGCTGCTCCGGGTCTTCCGCCAGACGGCCTCACCAGCTGCGGCCTCCGCTGCCGCCAACGCCAGGTCAACGGCGGACCTGCGCACAGCAAGTTCATCACCACAAAGGCATGAGCGAGAAACAAGCAAGAGATCAGAAAAAGACAAGAGGTACTTACCCGATAACCTTCGGGACCTCCCGTCTCGGGCCCTCGAACGGGGCGAGCCGGCGCTTCTTCTTGACGACGGCCCTCTCGCGCGCCGACCCCGCCGCCGTCGGACGCTTCGCAGCCGGCCTCGTCTCCACAGCCTCCTTCCCGTGCGGCCGGCTGCCAGGCGCCGCCGCGCGAGCCGGGCCGGTGCCGGCCGCCTTCCGCAGCCGCCTTGGGGAGTCGACATTGCCGTCCCCCCGGCCGAGGGCGCTGCACCGTGGGCACCGGTCAGGCCCTCCTCGTCGTCGTCCGGCCAGTCGCGCAGAGGATCAGGTGGCGGAGACTTACCCGCATGCCGCGACCCGCCAGCCGCGGCGTCGGTCAGGCGCGCTTCGACTGCCCCCTCCTCCATCTCGGCGTCAGCCTCCTCCACGTCCGACTTGGGCAAATCGGCCAGCAGGATCTGAGGACTCGGCCCGTCGTGTTTCTTCTGGCTGGCGAACAGCTGCGGCCCTCCCGCGGCGTCAGGATACAAGAATAACGTTGAGGCGGCAAAAAAGAGAGACCAAGGACTCACCGCCGGCGCCGGGTTCTCCCGGTGATAGGGCTCCTTCCCGAAGCTCCACCCCTCCTCCTTCAACCCGGCCTTGGAGATGTAGTTCACCCGCTGGACGATCCCGGCCGGCGACAGCTCCTTGGTCGACATCCGGGTCGGGTCGCGCCGGCCGCTCATGTCGCAGATCCGGTGCGCCCGACGCTGCAGCGGCAGCACCCGGCGGGCGATGAAGGCCGCGATGAGGTCGGCCGGCTTCAGCCCCTCGCGACCCGTCATCTCCCTGACCTGGCAGCAGATGTTCAGGAGCTCCTGCGGCGGCTTCTTGGGGCAGTAGCCCCAGTTCGATTTCACGAGAGGCGGCGCGTCGACGAAGTGTGGAAATGGCCCGTTCACCCGGCCGGTGACCACGGCGGCCCCGCAATCCGACATCTCGCCAGCCGACGCCCCCTGCTGCTTGAGGAAGAACATCTTGGCCCACAGCTCCACGTCCGGCAGCATGCCGAGGTAGCCGGCGATCTGCAGCACGGCGTTGGCGCCAAGGTGATGTGGCTACAGCCCGAAGAAGTCGAGGAGATGGCGGAAGAAGAGACTCGCGGGAAGGCCAAGCCCGCGCTCGAAGTGAGAGAAGAAGACGACGTGCTCGCCCGTTCGCGGCTGTGGCACCCTCTCCAAGCCGGGCGCACGCGCGACCAGCGTCTCCGCCGGCGGCAGCCGCTTCGTCCGGCGAAGATACCGGATGTTCTCCTCGGTCATGATCGAGCCCTCCCAAGAGCCTTTCGGCAGCGCCATTGGAGGGCTCCGCTGGCGTGGGGATGCGGCGAAGGAAAAGAGGAGGAGGAGACGGCTGCGCACTGCGGACCTCGGGGCGCGGTGCGCGGCAGCGGGCGTGTGCAGAGGGCGCGGCGGCAACAGTTCGCTCGAGCGCAGGGGAGAAGAAGCAAGACGAGAGGAGCAAGGAGCGGGAGTGGACACGCGAGAGTGTTTCCGTCGCTCTCCCTCCCCCCTCTTTATAACCGCGAAGAGGATGTGGGGGAGTGGGATCATTTGCGCCCACGATCCCCACTCCCCGCACTGGGCGCGCGTGTTTTCCGCGCACATTTACTGCACGGGGAAGCGCAACCGCCAAGCGCGGCCGCAGTAAATCCCTCGCGCGCGGGCCGAGGGCGCATCGTGGCGGGCCCGGTCTGCAGTCGCGTCCCGTCGTGCGCGTGGGCTGGCGGGCCTCGCCCGTCGCGGAGCACCACGTGGCGGCCCGACAAGCAGCGGCGGGCACGAGGCGTCGTGCGAAGCAAGATTCAACCAGCGGACGTTTCCGTTTCCCGCCCAGGCCGGGATGCCGCGACCCGGCGTCCGGGAGCCGGCGTCCGCGTCCGCCTTGCCGGCGCGCGGACGAACGGAGCCGCGCGGCCGGATTCCCGCGCCTCACCAACAAACCGACTCCCTGGGGGGTAAGCTACGAAGGCCCCCCTGCTTGGAGCCGGCGGGCCTTCACAGCTTCGGGGACTACTGTCGGGGGGATGATCCCCGGGTAGGCAACAGAGCTCGAACCCCTTCTTAAAAAATCACCAGAGCAAGTCAAGCCCCTCAATCCAGCTTGCCGGCATGCCGGCTCCCCAGCGCGAGCCGGCCCGGCATGGCAACCGTGCATGGCCGGCTGGCCCCCTGCCGGCTGGCCATGAGAGGATGAAGCCTTCGCGACTAAGGCAATCGTGGCTACATCGCTCCTTCCTTTACGCTGACAGATCAAGCATGGCTACAGCGTTCCCTGCGCTCCCGCCCGAGGCGGGTGGTGTCAGAGCGGCGCGGTCCTGTAGCGTTGGCGGCGCCGACCGCCCTCTGACGACGGATAGGACGCGCCACAGTGCCTCGTACCCAGAGTGACGAGCGACAAGACCTTCCACAGTGCCCCGCCCCCGGCAGGTGCGGAGCACCCGGCGACCCGGCGGCCCCCACCACCGGCTCCCGATCGATGACACCAGTGCCCCGCGCCTTTGTAATCTTACCATTGTAACCCCGGGGGTCGGCCTATAAGTCCCCCAGGGAGGCCTCCATGCAGAGGGGTCGGCTAGTTCGCATTCTAGGGGCTGGCTGGTTGACTCCCTCTTTGTTAGCATTGCTAGACGCTTCTTCTTGCTCCAGAGGACACACACACACACACACACTCTCGCAGGAGAGGCAGGACAGTGGCCTAGCCCTTCCTTCCTCCTCCGCCCGAACAGCTCCAGGAGTGACCTTGTAGCCCTTGTGCTCTCCATATCACACTTGGCAGGACTAGGGGTGTTACCTCTCCGGAGGGCCCCGAACCTGGGTACGTCTCGTGTCTCGCACTTGCCCGTGCCAACCTCGCCTCCGGAACCCACCGGCGTCCTCAGGTAGCCCCACCTCTTTAGCCATCTTATGGCATCTGCCGTGAGAATACCACGACAGGCCCCCGGGTCTATCTTCCATCATATGAAACTAAAAACATCTTGCTGCAATTTATTTTCCGTTATTTTACTTTTGTGTTTTACTTTCTTTATTTATCACTACGAGATTTGATCCTTGCAATTAACCGCCAAGGGATTGACAACCCCTTGTTTTACGTTGGGTGCAGGTATTTGCTTTTCGTGTGTGTAGGTGCTGTCAACGAGGTTCTGTGTGATTCTCCTACTGGATTGATAACCTTGGTTCTTAACTAAGGGAAATACTTATCTCTACTGTACTGCATCTCCCCTCCTCTTTGGGGATTTACCAACGCAGCTCACAAGTAGCACTCACCGAGAGGAGGGGCGGGGACGTGCTCGAGCAGGTCGGGGTGGACCGGGGCTCGTGGGACGGCGGCGAGATGGCGGCGGTGGCCGACGGAGGAGGAAGGAGCCAGCAACGTTGGGGCGGCTCCCCGGGCTCGATCCAGAGTGGTAGTCGCAGGAGAGGAGCACGACCGTCCTCCTGGACAAGGTGGTGTGGCACGGGGCAGTCGGTGGCCACGGGATCGACGGCGGCGCACCCGGCTCCTCACGGGCGAGCTCCAGAACGAGAGGAGCGAGGCGAGGGAGAGGGAAAAGAGACGTGCTAGGTTCGAGGGGGGACGAGGGGCGTCCGGGGGTGGCCTTATCCCCTCCCCCTACCTACTCCGACGCCGTGGCAGCCATCGGCCGAGCGGGCGCGCGTGCAGTGACACGCGAGGGGGGAGCAGGTGGGAGGTTGAAGGAGAGAGAGTTGGGCTGGGCCTGGCTACTGTTCGACTAAAGCCCAAGTGCATAGTAGGCCGCTTCTCTCTCTTTTTCTTTTTTCTGGTTATTTCTCTAGCTCCTGTTTTGCGCTAAGTTTTGTTATCAAATGATTTTAGAAAAATACGGAACTTGTCACTTAAATACCCTACAATATATTGGGTAGGCACAAAAAGTTTGAGGCTGAGAAATCATTTGCTTTTTGTTTAAATAGGAATGATTTAAATGAGGTTGTTTAGATACTGTTTTTGGAGGCTAGGTTCCAAATGAGTAAACAAGTGATGTTGTTTTCCTTAACCACAATTATCTATAAAATATTTACAAAATGATGAACTATTTTTCTTGCAAGTTTGTACAACTTTTATTTCCACTTGCAATTTGAATTTTGAATTTGAAGTTGGATTAATTCCTAAATGCAATTTAATTAAAATGATCATGATGACATGGTACACTAGCAAGTGGTCACTGTAACTAACCACTGGGGGTGTTACAGATATTCTCATGGTCTAAGGAGCAAAATCACACGTTAACACTCCGTGTTATTACAATTGAATACAGACGAAGTTAATTCAATTCACAACAAACAAAATTGGGTCGACTCAATATGATCGTTCTTCCAACGTCATAATCTCAAAGTTGTTTTAGGACTATCATTTAACACTTTAAATGATATCCTAAGATCTGAGAAACATGATCACCAACAACACTTGAGCTAGTCCTAGAGGCAAGACTAGGAACCTTTTATTTAACAGTTTATTATTCCACACGTGCATATGAGTTTTCCACTGAATCGCATATTCCAGGATCATAACAGTTATAGCATAGAATATAAACTCTATAATTATGAATATGGAAATATAATAATACAAATATTATTGCCTCTAGGGCATATTTCCAACAACCAGTGCTACTTGTGAGCTGCGTTGGGATTTCCTCGAAGAGGAGAGGATGAAGTAGTACAATAGAGATAAGTATTTCCCTCAGTTAAGAACCAATGTATCAATCCAGTAGGAGAACTGATAATCCCCAAGTGTAAGGAATCATCGTAGCACTTTCCAAAGATGGAAGTGGTAAGTATGGAGTGTCGAACCCACAAGGAGCTAAATGTAAGGTCAATATTCTCTCAAGTCCTATCTGCCACTGATACGACTCTACGTAAACCGAGCGTTTGCTTTTATCTAGAAACAAGAAATAAAACTACGTTGTGGGTACAAAGAGGATAGCTTTGCATGATATCGGAGAGCTAAAATATAAAATAGGTGATGTCTACTTAAAGTTAGAATATATTAAAAATAGCGAGTGTGGAATAATGATGGTATGGTGTGCGGAATTGTCCTAGGCAATTGATAACAGGATCGATAATCATTATTGCAATTTTATATGAGGGAGAGGCATGAGCTAACATACTTTCCGTACTTGGATCATATGAACTTATGATTGGACCTCTAGCAAGCATCCGCAACTACTAGAAATCATTAAGGTAAACTCAACCATAGCATTAAGTATCAAGTCCCCTTTACTCCCATACGTAACAACCCCCTTACTCGGGTTTAAGCTCCTGTCACTCTCGCAACCCACTATAAGCGAACCATGAATGTATTGCAACACCCTACAGCGGGAATCCCCCACGTGTGCGCGGCATGGAAGGCACAATAGGACAGCACCAAAATAAAACATACAACTCAAACCAATCAAGATCATCAATCAACCCAAAGGACAAAAGAAATCTACTCAAACATCATAGGATGGCAACACATCATTGGATAATAATATGTGGCATAAAGCACCATGTTCAAGTAGGGGATTACAGTGGGATGTGGGAGAGTGGACCACTGAAAAGAGACGAGGGAGGTGATGAAGACGGTGATGTTGATGAATACGATCACCGCGGCGATGGTTCCCCCGGCGGCACTCGGGCGCCACCGAGAGAGAGGGGGAGATAGTCTCCCCCTCGGGCTTCCTCCTCCATGGCCTCCCCCTAGGTGGGGAGAGGTTCTCCCCTCTAGTCCTTGGCCTCCATGGCGCCCGGAGGGGCGAGAGACCCTCCGAGATTGGATCTTTCTCTGTTTTCTTCTCTGGTTCCCGTCTGTTTTCTGGCCTTTCACTGTTTCTTATATTCCCGGAGATCTGTAACTCCGATTGGGCTGAAATTTTGAGGGGAGTTTTCTCGGGAAATTATCTTTCTTGCGGCGAAAGAAGGGCTCCAACCAACCTACGAGGTGCCCACAAGGCAAGGGAGTGTGGCCAGGGGGATAGGCCGCGCCCTGTTGCCTTGTGGGGCCCTCGAGCACCGTCTGGCGTTGATTCTTCCTCCCAAAAATCACATATATTCCAAAATAAATCTTCGTAAAATTTTATCGCGTTTGGACTTCGTTTGGTATGGTCTTTTTGCGAAACAAAAGACATGCAAAAAACAGGAACTGACACTGGGCACTGGATCAATAAGTTGTCCATAAAAGTCATATACAAGTGCACCAAAACCATATAAAACTCATGTAAATATAGCATGAATACTTCATAATTTATAGATACGTTGGCGACGTATCAGCATCCCCAAGCTTAATTCCTGCTCGTCCTCGAGTAGGTAAATGATAAAAGAAATAATTTATGAAGTGTGAATGCTAGCATAGTGCATAAGTTGGATCAGTGATAATTTCAAACACCTTTTCTAGCATCATTATATATCATAAACAGTAGCTCATCTCATAAAACTTCTCATGATCAAGTAGCGAGCTATTCACATGTTAAAGTATAGACCATAAACTTTCTTGAAAACCAACAAACTATGTTCTCAGTCATCAAACAATTACAATTCATTTTATTTTCAGGAAGGGTCTATGTAAGAGCTTTGTTTTAGAAAATTCCACATACTCAACTATCATTTAGTCTTCCATGATTGCTGACACTCAAAGCATATTTTTAGGACAAACCGTTTCAGTCAAACACATAGGAAGATAGGGGCTTAATGTTTCGCCTCCCAACTTGCTTATCTCAGGGATAATGTCAACAATAATAACTCATGATCACCTATATTCAACTGGATATATGTGCCTAGATCATTCCCTACCACATGATGCTTGCCCACTAGAGAATAAATAGAGTGGAATAGGATTGAACATTACTGACTCTTGCATAAAAGTAAATACAGAAAAGTAGAAGATAGGCCCTTCGCAGAGGGAAGCAGAGGTTGTCATGCGCTTTTTATTTTTGGATGTGCAAGCTCTTAATGGAAATAAACGTCACTTTATATTGCCCCTTGTGATAGCAACCTTTATTATGTAGTCCGTCACTTTTATTTCTTCACCATCACAAGTTCTTACAAAGCTTATTTTCCCTTCCAATAAAAGATCATACATATTTAGGAGCAATTTTTATTGCCTTTTGCACCGATGACAACTTACTTGAAGGATCTTATTCAATCCATAGGTAGATATGGTGGACTCTCATGATGAGAAACTGGGTTTAAGGGTTTTTGTATGCACAAGTAGTATCTCTACTTAGTACGAATTTTTGGCTAGCAAAAGTTCCTAAGCAAGCACCACATGTTAGAGGATCCATGACAATATAACTTCTATGTGAATATAAACAAACATAACCCATTATGTTGTCTTCCTTGTCCAATGTCAACTACTTGATCAAGCTTGAAAATAATTAATGGGGGCTCACAATCATAGAAGATGTCCAAGATAGTATATTTATATGTGAAATTTCTCTTCCCTTAATATTTTTTCATGAATTGTTCAAGTGACTAATGCTTGTTTGCTAACTTTCAATAAATTTTACTAATTATACTTCTTATATGTGAAGTCATTACTCCCCATGGGACAAACATATGAAGAACATATAATTTCAACTTTATGATATTCAATTATTTCAACAATTTACTCTTAAGATATAGGTGAAGAACGAGAGTAAATGACAAACTACTTCAAAAGATATAAGTGAAGATCAATGAGTAGTCAAACAATTAAGTAGCTATGTGAGGACTCTCTCCAAATCAAAATTTCAGAACCAAGTATTTTATTTAAATAGCAAACAAAATAAAATGACATTCCAAGAATAGCACATCTCATGCGAAGAAGCAAAATCTTAGGCTCAACCGAGACTAACCGATAGTTGTTAATGAAGAAAGGTGGGATGCCTACCGGGCATCCCCAAGCTTAGATGCTTGAGACTTCTTGGAATATTGACTTGGGGTGCCTTGGGCATCCCCAAGCTTTAGCTTTTGTGTCTCCTTAATTCCTCTCATGTAACGGTTTCCCTAAATCGATAATGTTGAAGACGAAAGAGGGGATGCCTTCCGGGGCATCCCCAAGCTTGGACGCTTGGGTCTTCCCTGAATATTACCTTAGGGTGCCTTGGGCATCCCAAAGCTTAGGGTATTGCCACTCCTTATTCTCCTCATATCGATATCTAACCCAAAACTTGAAAACTTCAATCACACAAAACTTAACGGAACTTGTGAGATAGGTTAGTATGATAAAGAGCAAATCCTTCACTTTGGTACTGTCAAGACAAGATTCATAATTGTTCTCACATAATTCCTACTGTACCCTATCAT
The DNA here is from genome assembly GCA_039707655.1 of Elymus sibiricus. Taxonomy (NCBI): domain Eukaryota; kingdom Viridiplantae; phylum Streptophyta; class Magnoliopsida; order Poales; family Poaceae; genus Elymus; species Elymus sibiricus. The sequence goes on from CM077676.1 coordinate 75,497,247, forward strand.
TTATACAATTTATATTGACCAATATAAGCTATAGAAACTATAAAACAAGCAAACTATGCATCGAAAACAGAATCTGTCAAAAACAGAACAGTCTGTAATGATCTGAACAACACCATACTTCTGTAAATCCAAAAATTCTGAAAAATTAGGACATGATAAAAAAATTTCTTGGCAGTACTGTGTAAAAAATTCAGAATTTTTCAACGTTCCAGTGAATTAACAAAATTCAAGCACTACAGAAAAAGTTTCTGTGTTTTCACAGCACTACGATGTGTGTCATATAAACGGAACGGTGGAAGTTGCATGGCAATATATCTCGGAATGGCTATGGAAATGCCATAATAGGTAGGTATGGTGGCTGTTTTGAGGAAGATATAAGGAGGTTTATGTGTGATAGAGCGTATCATACCACGGGGTTTGGATGCACCCGCGAAGTTTGCACCAACTCTCAACGTGAGATAGGGCAATGCACGGTACTGGAGAGGCTAGCAAATTGCGGAAAGGTAAGAGTGCGTATAATCCATGGACTCGCATTAGTCATAAAGAACTCACATACTTATTGCAAAAGTCTATTAGCCCTCGAAGCAAAGTACTACTACGCATGCCCCTAGGGGGGAGGTTGGTAGGAGTTAACCATAGCGCGCCCCCGACCGCTACACATAAGGAAGACAATCAATAATAAATCATGCTCCAACTTCATTGCATAACGACAGACCATACGTGCATGCTTCGGGAATCACAAACCTTAACACCAATATTCTTACTAAACCACAATCATTCACTAGTACCTCCCACATATCACCGCCTTAATATCGCAAAACTATTGCAAGGAATCAAACTAATCATATTTAGTGATCTACATGAAAGTTTTTATTATATCCTTCTTGAATACCTATCATATTAGGACCAATTTCATAACTCTCAAAAAGATATAAGTGAAGCATGAGAGTGCAAATATTTCTTTAAAATATAACCACCACCGTGCTCAAAAAGATATAAGTGAAGCACTAGAGCAACTGCCTAGCTCAAAAGATATAAGTGAAGCTCAAGGAGTATTCTAACAAATCACGAATGAATGCGTGTCTCTCTAAAAAGGTGTGTCCAGCAAGGGATGATTGTGGCAAACTAAAAAGCAAACAAGCAAAAGACCACTATAATACACGACGCTCCAAGCAAAACTGTGGCACCCCGGCTCAGAGGAACCGGAACACCCCGTATTCCAGCCCAGAGATCAAGTCTTCTGGAATACGGCACTGCTTGGCATAGAACAAATCAGCTCTTTATTACGAATAATAGGGGTACAAAGGTTCCGAGGATACAAAGGGGTTACATTGGCACGGCGACACTATGCCTGCTAAGGTAGCTCTATGCTAGCAGCGGTACACTCGTAACAGAAGAATAACTTCTAGCAGCGGAACAGCGACAACAGTGATGAACTCCACTCCACAGGGACTCTGGCTGGGATGCGTTCTAGAGCGCAAACTCGGGATCCTCGACAAGCAATCAATCGCAGCATCACCTGCAATCTGGCATGACACGCCAGGTGAGTACTTTGAATGTACTCGCAAGCTCACAGCAACCAAAGCAATCAAGACAAACAACATCATGGCATTTGCAGGTTAATTAACATTGATGAACATAGCACTACTAGCATCAACATGAGAGTGAGCATGGCATGTACATAATACTCATGATATGAACATGATGATACTAGCACTAGCATGAGAGGGGGGGGTCGATGTTTAAGGTCTTGTGGACCAACTTACTCTGCTTGGAGGTTACCTCGCAACCACCATATACATCAAGCTTACTTACCACCGTGATCATCACGCGATCACCTCATGATCAACCAACATCGGTATCAACGATACCATCGTGATCATTGCATGACCACATAAAGATCAACCAACTTCTTTACTCATGGAACCGGGGTTGTTTATTATTCAGGTTATTATTACTGTTGACCCATAGTGTGACCTACTACGAACTGTGTCCATGACCGAGGACGCGGCTATCGATAGATTATACACTCTGCAGAGGTTAGTACACTGTACCCACACCACGGAACTCATGGCCTCGTGCTCCCATTCGGATGGACCAACGACATTCCGACAAAACCAATCTATTGCATGACACTCTCCCAGCCACTCTGACAAACTCCCCTTTGGGCTATGTCATGGGTGGCCCCGATGTCAACTTGTGACATCCGCCACCCTCGTGGCCAAAACAAAATAACATCGTCCCAAACGGGGACCTCGGCCGTAAAACTCGGGCACACAAGGCTATGGCCGCCTACCTGATCAGGGTAGCGCACGCACATAACCTTCCCTAGTTGGAGGTACCGGCGAGAGGCATGATAATAGACCGCATTAGGGCCACCCATAAGGCAAGTGAGGTTGCACTGGTGAGCTCGATTCGGTGGCACCATGACTCAGCCAACAGATTTGTTCAAGTTCGATTATCGTCAGGTTCAACTTGAATGGTGATGAGCTGAGTCATAATAAATCAACATAATGAAATAACAATGCATATGAGCATGACATCAGTGTAACCATGGATGGGCAACATAACCATTTAACATCATAACATCAACAAGGATAAATCATTTAATCTACGGAATGCAAATGAGCATGGCATAACGATGATCATGAATATAACGAGTATTTCCATACAACCGGTAACTATTCAAGTGAGCATATCATTATCACTAGCATCAGGAACAATTACAAGAACAGAACATCATAATAATAATATCAACAATGGCAAGTAATCATAGATGCACAAGAACATGGCATAAGGATGAGCATGGATCCACAAGCATATCTATAGCATTTACAAAATAATTAAATGAGTAAACAATTATTCAAATATTCAAGCGGAAACCATGGCTACTGTAATGCCATCATGCAAGTGGCTATTGTGGCTTGCCTGGGGTGAAGGATTCATCGGGAAGGAGTGCGAGAAGCTCGCGGAAAAATTTGCCGGAAACGGTTCTCTCTCGGCGGAGCTGAATAGAGGGCAGGGGAAAAATGGTCATTTTCATAGTGTGAAAACATCATGAAAATGGTACCAACAGAACGGGCTCGATGCACTGAGATCATGGGATTTTGAATCACCTGAATCGGAGTCTTGGTTGAAAAGATACGGACGTTCGTTCGTTAGGCAGAAAAAAAATAAAAAGTATTCATTTCTGCTGTTAACGGGCAAACGCCCGCAATCTAGCCATTTCGGCCGGCGGCTGAAAAAGAGAAAGCGTATTTACTAGAATGCGTCTTCTGGACAGGAAAACATATTCTTGCCCAAAATAGTACTGGAGTACGGTTTCAGAATTGGGAAGACGTACTTTACAGAAACCGCCTCCACTTAAGTTGGTGGGCCCGCCCTCTGGGTCGATGACAGGCGGGACCCACCCTCTCTCTCTCTCTCCTCCTCCTGGCTCCTCCTTCTACCTCGCGACGGGGAGAACAGAGGGCGCCGGCCGGCAGCCCCGACGCCGATTCCCGGCGACTCCGGCCACTGCCTGGGCCGTGCCACCTACTGGCGTGCTCAGGGGAGGGAGCCGCTTCGCCTGAGCCACCTTGCATTCGCCGGAGAGCGCGGAGGAGGGTAGGGTGTCGGCCGCGGCGGACAGAGGCTACGGGCACCGGTGGGCTCGCGTCCACGGGACACCAGAGGATGGGGAGAAGGGTGGTGGGGCTCCGCCACGTCCAGGGGATCTCGCTGGTGAAGGAAAGGGGAGGGGAGGAGGCCGGCATTGGGTGGATATAGGCTGGGGCCGGCGGCGGCCATGGCGGCCATGGGAGGAAATGCGAGCTCCTCGAGCTCAAATGGGTGGGCAGGGGGCTTGCTAGGAGAGAGGTAGAGCTGCTTGTGAGGAAAGGAGGACTCGGGACGGCCTTAAATAGCCGGGGCAGAGGGGCGCGGTCCGGATGCCGCCTCCACCGAATGGATGGGCTTCGGCGAGGCGGCCAGGCGTGCGTGCGATCTTGGACAGCGTCGGGAGAGTGACTGAGGAGTGGGGCAGCCACGCGGGATGGCAGAAAGTGCGGACGCGGGATGGCAGGGGGAGGAGCACGCGCGGTCAGGCACGCGCGGGCTCTGTTCGCGCGTGGCCGGAGCTTTGGCTCCATCCGGCGAGGAGCTAGCAGGGGAGGGCGGTCCGGGGAGGCGAGGAGAGCAGGGGAGGGAGCTGGACGGCATGAGGGACACGAGAGAACGGGCAGAAGGAAGACGCCCGAAGCCAAACGACATCCAGAGTGCGACAATGGCTTCCCAGCCGCGTGGTCACCGCATGGCAAAGGGGAGAGAGGGCACGAGGGCCTGGGAAAAGTTGTCAAACGAGTTGTCCCTCCATACTACAGCCCTACTGAAGTGATGGATCGACCAAAAGAGCTTTAGGGTGAAGGGTAGCTTCAACAGAAGTTTGCAGCAGCAACTATTTGCAAAGTTCTATGGTCAAATCACTTGGTAAACTGGTAAAAGAAGGTGTCAAAGAGGTTAAGGGTAGGAAGGACCATCAGCTGGAAAACTTTGAGGTCATTTGGACCAGGATAGAGTAGAGTTGCTTTACAACTGCATATTCTGGTCCAGAATCAAAATCATGAAGTGGCACTCACATATAATTTTGTTTTTGTCTGAAACTTGGTAGAACATTATGATTTAGATATAAGAAGCCACTGTAAAAATTTCATGCCATTTGGACATGCCAAAATGGTACTTCCTTCACAGTGATCCTCTCTGGACAGAAAATTAGGAAAATTCTAGACAATTATTGGCTTGAATAAATGAGCCCAAATTTGGTGGAGTATGTTTATATAGGTAGGAGAAAGTCCTGGTAAAATTTCATAAATTATGGAGCAATATAAAATATAGTTGCTTCACAAACTGAAATTATTACCGGAAACAAAGATTGGATGGTGTGCTCACCATGAGCATGGAATCTTGAATATTTTTACATATCCAAGGTTCATATGAGTCAAATGAATTTTGAGAATTTTGTGGGAATTAATGGCAAGACAGAAATATAGGTTGCTTCACAACCTAGGGCTAACAGGGTTATTCCTTTAATAGAAAAAGGAATATTCCCAAGAAATAAATATTTGTGGTTGGGCTAAGATGGGAATGACTTGGTCTCGGGAAATATTTGAGAGTGGCAAGCCACTCGGAAGAACGAAGAAAGGATGATCTTCCCAGGTTTCACGACCACAGCGCCACAGAAAAGAAAATCCAAATAAATCCAAAAGAAAAAGAAAGGGCCAAAAATCGGGGTGTTACAAAAACTCATAACATGTGATGAATAAAAATATAGCTCCAAGTAAGTTACCGATGGTTGGTAGACGAAAGAGGGGATGCCACTCGGGGGCATCCCCAAGCTTGAACGCTTGAGTCTCTTTAAATATTATCTTGGGGTGCCTTGGGCATCCCCAAGCTTAGGCTCTTGCCACTCCTTATTCCTTCATCCATCTTGATCTTACTCAAAACTTGAAAACTTCAGCACACAAAACTCAACAAAACCTTCGTGAGATCCGTTAGTATAATAACCAAATCACAAATAGGTACTGTTATGAACCCATTCATATTTTATAATTGCATAATAACTACTGTATTATAACTTCTCCATGACTCATACCCCCCGATACGAACCATAAATCCATCAAAACAAGCAAACTATGCAATGAAAACAGAATCTGTCAAAAACAGAATAGTCTGTAGCAATCTGAATAAAACCCATATTCTGAACCTCCAAAAATTCTGAAAAATTAGGACAACGTGGACAATTTGTATATCAATCATGTGTCAAAAATTCAGAGCTAAAACACGTTCCAGTGATTTTTAGAATTTTCTGGACTGAGCGTAAAAGTTTCTCTTTTTCACAGAATCAAAGCAACTATTATCCCGCATCACCCTAAAGGCTTTACTTGGCACAAACACTAATTAAGACACAAAAACACAATCATAACAGAGGCATAATTGTGCACACACTCAAGAAAACAGAAAACAAAACAAAAATTATTTTATTCATTGGGTTGCCTCCCAACAAGCGCTATTGTTTTACGCCCCTAGCTAGGCGTAAGGCATAGTTTCAAGTATTGTCATCTTTGGTTTTAACCACCCTAGTGGGGATTTTCTCAAACCCAGGAGGTTCCTTACGCTTCAAATTATCCTCAGGGATTAAGGCAATTTTATTCTCCAAAGTATCCAATTGCTTATTACAAATAGTAAGAAGATTATTCATGCGATTGAGATTGCCACTAATATTTTTGAGGGGTTCACTAGACTTTTGTAAATCAACAAAAAAATTCTGCATGTCACCTAGCTTTTCCAAGATTTGGATCCCCTCTTGAGTATAATTAAATACCTTCTGAGGAGGTGGAGCTCCCACAATCCCCTCTATTATCTCATAAGCAGTGTTTGAATCACTATCAATAAAATTTCCTTTAGCAGCAAAATCCAAAAGTTGTCTATTGGGCATAGTTAACCCCACGTAAAAACTTCGAAGCAAGATTTTTATATCCCCTTTTATAGTGCAAACACGATGAAATCCTATCATCCTATACCAAGCGTCTTTCAGATTTTCCCCTTGTTTCTGTTTGAAGTAAAGAACTTCAAAGTCTGGAGACAAAGGAGGGATAGTAATACTAGTCATAGCGATGAAAGCATGCAAACCAGCAAAACGGCAAACGAAAAATATTTTTGTGTTTTTTGTAAAATTGTTTTAGAAGTGGGGGAGATGAAAACGAGAGGCAAATGGCAAATAAAGTAAATGCAAGTAGATGATAGTTTGCGTGTACGTACCTGACAGGTTATGGTGATATCTCCCCGGCAACGGCGCCAGAAATTCTTCCTGCTACTTGTAATCTGCGTTGGTAAAATCCTCGAAGAGGAAAGGAGATGCAGTACAGTAGAGATAAGTATTTCTCTCAGTTAAGAACCAAGGTTATCAATCCAGTAGGAGAAACACGCATGACCTCGTTAGCAGCACCTACACACACGAAAACCAAATACTTGCACCCAACGCAAAACAAGGGGTTGTCAATCCCTTGGCGGTTAATTGCAAGGATCAAATCTCGTAGTGATGGATAAAATAAAGTAAAACACAAAAGGAAAATAAAAGTAAGTAAATTGCAGCAAGGTGATTTAGTTTTATGTATGATGGAAAATAGACCCGGGGGCCATAGTTTTCACTAGAGGCTTCTCTCTTGAAAGTAGCATACGGTGGGTAAACAAATTACTGTTGGGCAATTGATAGAAAAGCGCATAGTTATGACGATATCCAAGGCAATGATCATGTATATGGGCATCACGTCCGAGACAAGTAGACCGACTCCTGCCTGCATCTACTACTATTACTCCACCCATCGACCGCTATCCAGCATGCATCTAGAGTATTAAGTTCATAAGAACGGAGTAACGCCTTAAGCAAGATGACATGATGTAGACAAAGTAAATCCAAGCAATATGAATAAACCCCATCGTTTTACCCCTAATGGCAACGATGCAATACGTGCCATGTCCCCTTCTGTCAATGGGATTGAGCACCGCAAGACCGAACCCATCACAAAGCACCTCTCCCATTGCAAGATAAACCAATCTAGTTGGCCAAACCAAATCGATAGATCGGAGAGAAATACAAAGCTATAACAATCATGCATAAAAGAGTTCAGAGAAGACTCAAATAATATTCATAGATAATCTGATCATTAACCCACAATTCATCGGATCCCAACAAACACACCGCAAAGAAGAATTACATCGAATAGATCTCCAAGAAGATCGAGGAGAACATTGTATTGAAGATCAAAGAGAGAGAAGAAGCCATCTAGCTACTAGCTATGGACCCGTAGGTCTGTGATGAACTACTCACGCATCATCGGAGGGGCAACAAGGTTGATGTAGAGGCCTTTCATGATCGAATCCCCCTACGGCAGATTACCGGAAAAGGTCCCCAGATGGGATCTTGAAGAAACAAAGACTTGCGGCGGCGGAAAAAGTGTTTCATGGCTCTTTCTGATGGTTTGGGAATATTTGAGAATTTATAGGCTTGGAATTAGTTCAAGATGAGCCACGAGGGGCCCACAAGCCTGGGGGCGCGCCCTACCCCCCAGGGCGCGCCCTCCGAGCTTGTCGCTCCCTCGTGCCACGTCAGGTCTTCTCCCAAAGCTTCCTGGTATTCTTCTGGTCCAAGAAAAATTAATCCAAAGTTTTTTCTCCGTTTGGACTTCGTTTGGTACTGTTTCCCTAAAAAGCCAAAAACATGCAGAAAACAGCAACTGGCACTGGGCACTGAGTTAGTAGGTTAGTCCCAGAAAATGATATAAAGTTGCATATAATTGCATAATAAACATCCAAGATTGATACTATAATAGCATGGAACAATCAAAAATTATAGATACATTGGAGACGTATCAGTGGACCGCTGAAAAGAGATGAGGGAGGTGATGAAGACGGTGATGTTGATGAATACGATCACCGCGGCGATGGTTCCCCCGGCGGCACTCGGGCGCCACCGAGAAAGAGGGGGAGAGAGTCTCCCCCTCGGGCTTCCTCCTCCATGGCCTCCCCCAAGATGGGGAGAGGTTCTCCCCTCTGGTCCTTGGCCTCCATGGCCCCCGGAGGGGAGAGAGCCCCTCCGAGATTGGATCTCTCTCTGTTTTCTTCTCTGGTTCCCGTCAGTTTTCTGGCCTTTCACTATTTCTTATATTCTCGGAGATCCCTAACTCCGATTGGGCTGAAATTTTGAGGGGATTTTTCTTGGGAAATTATCTTTCTTGCGGCGAAAGAAGGGCTTCAACTGACCTACGAGGTGCCCACAAGGCAAGGGGGTGCGACCAGGGGGTAGGCCGCACCCTGTTGCCTTGTTGGGCCCTCGAGCACCGTCTTGCGTTGATTCTTCCTCCCAAAAATCACATATATTCCAAAATGAATCTCCGTAAAATTTTATCGCGTTTGGACTTCGTTTGGTATGGTCTTTCTGCGAAACAAAAAACATGCAAAAAACAGGAACTGGCACTGGGCACTGGATCAATAAGTTAGTCCATAAAAATCATATACAACTGCACCAAAACCATATAAAACTCATGTAAATATAGCATGAATATTTCATAAATTATATATATGTTGGGGGCACGCATAGCGAGCTTGTCGCTCCTTCGTGGCTCGTCTGATCTTCTACCAAACCTTCTAGGGTCTCTCTAGGTCCAGAAAAAATCATCAAAAAGTTTCATAGCATTTGGACTCCGTTTGGTACTGATTTTCTGAAAAGCCAAAAACAAGCAAAAAATAACAACTGGCACTGGGCACTAGGTTAATAGGTTAGTACCAAAAAATGATATATAAATGCATATAAAAACATCCAAGATTGATACTATAATAGCATGGAACAATCAAAAATTATAGATACGTTGGAGAGGTATCAAGCATCCCGACGCTTAATTCCTGCTCGTCCTCGAGTAGGTAAATGATAAAAATAGAATTTTTGATGTGGAATGCTACCTATCATGTTCATCATGTAATTCTTCTTTTATGGTATGAATATTAAGATCTGAATGATTCAAAGCAATAGTCTATAATTTGATATAAATACATCAATACTCAGGCATACTAACAAACAATCACGTCTTTCAAAATAAAAATGCTAAAGAAAGTTATCCCTACAAAATCATATAGTCTTGTCATGCTCCATCTTCTTAACACAAAGTATTTATCATGCACAACCCTGATGACAAGCCCAGCAATTGGTTCATACTTTTTAACGCGCTTCAGCTTTTTCAACCCTCACGCAATACATGAGCGCAAGCCATGGATATAGCACTATGAGTGGAATAGAATGCGGTGGTAGAGATTAATAAGGAGAAGTCAAAAAGGAAGAAAGTCTCACATTGACGCGGCTAATCAACGGGCTATGGAGATGCCCATCAATTGATGTCAATGCAAGGAGTAGGGATTGCCATGCAACGGATGCACTAAGAGCTATAAGTGTATGAAAGCTCAAAAATGAAAACTAAGTGGGTGTGCATCCAACTTGCTTGCTCATGAAGACCTCGGGCATTTGAGGAAGCCCATCATCAGAATATACAAGCCAAGTTCTATAATGAAAAATTCCCACTACTATATGAAAGTGAAAGCATAAGAGACTCTCTATATGAAAAACATGGTGCTACTTTGAAGCACAAGTGTGGAAAAGGATAGTAACATTGCCCCTCCTCTCTTTTTCTCTCATTTTTTTCTTTTTTTGGGTCTCTTTTTGGCCTCTTTTTTTCTTTTTTTTTAATTTCCTCACTGGGACAATGCTCTAATAAGTAATGATGATCATCACACTTCTATTTACTTACAACTCAAAAATTACAACTCGATACTAGAACAAAATATGACTCTATATGAACGCCTCTAGTAGTGTACCTGGATGTGCAATGATGCTAGCGTAACATCTATAAAAAATGATGAACGGTGGCTGAGCCACAAATACTATGTCAGCTATATGATCATGCAAAGCAATATGACAATGATGATGTGTGTCATAAAAACGGAACGGTGGAAGTTGCATGGCAATATATCTCGGAATGGCTATGGAAATGCCATAATAGGTAGGTATGGTGGCTGTTTTGAGGAAGATATATGGAGGCTTATGTGTGATAGAGCGCATCATATCACGGGGTTTGGATGCACCGGCAAAGTTTGCACCAACTCTCGAGGTGAGAAAGGGCAATGCACGGTACCGAAGAGGCTAGCAAATTGCGGAAAGGTGAGAGTGTGTATAATCCATGGACTCACATTAGTCATAAGGAACTCATATACTTATTGCGAAAGTTTATTAGCCCTCGAAGCAAAGTACTACTACGCATGCCCCTAGGGGATAGATTGGTAGGAAAAGACCATCGCTCGTCCCCGACCGCCACTCATAAGGAAGACAATCAATAATAAATCATGCTCCAACTTCTTAGCATAACTAGAGACCATACGTGCATGCTTCGGGAATCACAAACCTTAACACCAATATTATTACTAAACCACAATCATTCAGTAGTACCTCCCCCATATTACCATCTTAATGTCGCAAAACTATTGCAAGGAATCAAAATTATTATATTCAGTGATCTACATGAAATTTTTTATTATATCCCTCTTGAATACCTATCATATTAGGACCAATTTCATAACCCGTGCATATTGCCATTACTATTTATCAAACTCTCAAAGAGATATAACTGAAGCATGAGAGTGCAACTAGTTCTTTAAAATATAACCACCGCCGTGCTCTAAAAGATATAAGTGAAGCACTAGAGCAACTGCCTAGCTCAAAAGATATAAGTGAAGCACATAGAGTATTCTAACAAATCACGAATGAGTGCGTGTCCCTCTCAACAGGTGTGTCCAGCAAAGATGATTGTGGCAAACTAAAAAGCAAACAAAGCAAAGACCACTATAATACTCGACACTCCAAGCAAAACTCATATCATGTGATGAATAAAAATATAGCTCCAAGTAATTTACCAATGGATTGTTGAGGAAAGAGGGGATGCCTTTCGAGGCATCCCTAAGCTTAGACGCTTGGGTCTCCTTGAATATTACCTTGGGGTGCCTTGGGCATCCCCAAGCTAAACTTTTTGATGATTTTTTCTGGACAAGAGAGACCCTAGAAGCTTCGGGAGGAGACCAGAAGGCAAACGAAGAGACGAGAAGGCAATAGGGTGCGCCCAGGGGGGTAGGCGCACCCTGATGCCTTGTGCGCCCCTCGTGCCTCCGTCTGACCTAACTCCACCTCTATAAATTCTCTAAAATCAGGAAACCTACAGAGAGCCACCCAAAACACCTTTTCCACCACCGCAAGCTTCTGTTCTTTTGTGATCCCATCTGGAGGCCTTTTCCGGTACTCTGCCGGAGGGGGAATCGATCACGGAGGGCTTCAACATCATCGTTGCTGCCTTCCGATGGTGCGTGAGTAGTTTACCACAGACCTACGGGTCCATAGCTAGTAGCTAAATGGCTTCTTCTCTCTCTTTGATCTTCAATACAATGTTCTCCTCGATGTTCTTGGAGTTCTATTCGATGTAATCTTCTTTTGCGGTGTGTTTGTTGGGATCCGATGAATTGTGGGTTTATGATCAGATTAGTCATGAGAAATATTTGAGTCTTTTCTGAATTCTTTTATGCATGATTATTATAGCTTTGTATTTCTCTCCGATCTATCCATTTGGTTTGGCCAACTAGATTGATTTATCTTGCAATGGGAGAGGTGCTTTGTAATGGGTTCAATCTTGCGCTGCTCTATATCCCATTGACAGAAGGGGACAAGACACGTATTTGTATTGTTGTCATTAAGGGGAAAACAACGGGGTTTATTCATATTTGTTGGATTTACTTTGTCTACATCATGTCATCTTGCTTAAGGCGTTACTCCGTTTTTATTAACTTAATACCCTAGATGCATGCTGGATAGCGGTCGATGGGTGGAGTAATAGTAGTAGATGCAGGCAGGAGTCGGTCTACTTGTCTCGGACGTGATGCCTATATACATGATCATTGCCTTGAATATCGTCATAACTATGCGCTTTTCTATCAATTGCCCAACAGTAATTTGTTTACCCACCGTATGCTTTTTGTTCGAGAGAGAAGCCTCTAGTGAAAACTATGGCCCCCGGGTCTACTTTTATCATATATAAAATCCAAAAATACCTTGCTGCAATTTATTTACCGTTATTTTATTTTGTGTTTTATTTTATCTATCTATCACTACGAGATTTGATCCTTTCAAATTAACCGCCGAGGGGATTGACAACCCCCTTGTTCGCGTTGGGTGCAAGTATTTGCTTTTTGTGTGTAGGTACTGCTAACGAGGTTCTGCGTGGTTCTCCTACTGGATTGATAACCTTGGTTCTTAACTAAGGGAAATACTTATCTCTACTGTACTGCTTCATCCTCTCCTCTTCGAGGAAATCCCAACGCAGCTCACAAGTAGCAATGACTCAGGAGGATACCGATGCATCCCGGGTTTTGTGAAGTATCATGAAGCAAAGGGAACATCACATGATAACCTAAGGTTCACTCGAATATCATTCGTGTGCTCATAGGGACCGATACGGACGTCCACGGTCCCGCTGCTGGTCATTGAACGAACGGTTTCGTTCATGTCTATGAGTTACCGAACCTACGGGGTCACAAGCTTAAGGCAATCACAATCTGCTGAGTGTTAGTAGGACGGGAGTCATGAGAATATATTTGTGAAATTATTTCATGAATATTTGGAATAGTTTCGAGATGATCCGGAAGCGTTTCGGGGTCACCGGAAGGGTTTCAGATAGTATCGGGTAATACCGATAAATTATATATAGGTGGAAAATGTTTCCAGAGATGTTAAAATATATATAAAATGGTCTAGAGGTATTTAGAACATTTTATATTTAATTTAAGTATCAATGGGACTTAAAAGGCCAAGAGATGGAAGGAATTATGGGCCACGAAGGGCCATAAGGAAGTGGCGCCCCCCTTTCCTTGTGTGTGTGTGTGGGGGGGGGGGCGAATTGGATAAGGGGAGGGAGTCCAACTCCCTCTCCCATGGCCGAAGCCCCAAGGGGGACTTTCCCCCCTTGGTGGCTGCCCTCTCCTCCTCCTCCAACCTATATATACTAGGGGTTTTTGCTCTATTATTTCATACAAGTTTTGGAGCTTCCTCTAGTTCTTCTAGTTCTAGTTCTAGTTCTAGTTGGTCCTAGTTGACCAATTAGAGCTAGGTTAATCCTCTTGTCCTCATAATTAGAAGCCCTGTGCGGTTCTAATCTCCTCCCTCTAATTATCCAGCGACGATTAGCTCTGGACGGCGAAGCGCTGCCGGATCATGAAGGCTGCACGCTTGCAACCAAGTAGATAGGCCGTGCTTTAGGTCTTCAGTTCGAGGGACTGTTCGTGGGCGGTACGAGGGATCGTTCATCTATGGTTCGAGGGACTCCAAGTATGATCTACACCGACACGTTCTTCTTCCGCCGCAACTCGGTGACGGTATCGATTGTGATCCCAACCCGTTATGCATCTTCATATTGATCTTGGGTGATCGTAGGCATGATTTTTTTCTTTTCTACTACGTTTCCCAACATATAATTAAGAAGATATGTATGCTTTCCGAGTTATTTATCTTATCTGGCCAAGATAGATGGGTAATTCTTTAGAGGGAGTGGTGCATAGTAGTGGATTCAATCTTGCAGAGATTCTACTGTAGTGACAGAAAGGACCAAGATACGTATACTATTGTTGCCACTAAGGATAAAACGACTGCTACTTGTGAGCTGCGTTGGGATTTCCCCCGAAGAGGTGGGGAGATGCAGTACAGCAGAGATAAGTGTTTCCCTCAGTGAGAACCAAGGTTTATCGAACCAATAGGAGAATCACGCAAAGCCTCGTGAACAGCACATGCACACACAAAAGCAAATACTTGCACCCAACGCGGGCAAGAGGGTTGTCAATCCCCTTGAACTCGTTACTTGCAAGGATTAAATCTTGTATAGGTAGATGGATAAATTGCAAAACAAAATAAAAGTAAATAAATTGCAGCAAGGTATTTTTGGTTTTTATAATATGATAAAAGTAGACCCGGGGGCCATAATTTTCACTAGAGGCTTCTCTCTCGAACACATAGCATACGGTGGGTAAACAAATTACTGTTGGACAATTGATAGAAAAGCTCATAGTTATGACGTATTCACAGCAATGATCATGTATATAGGCATCACATTCGAGACAAGTAGACCGACTCCTGCCTTCATCTACTACTATTACTCCACCAATCGACCGCTATCCAGCATGCATCTATGGTATTAAGTTCATCACAAACAGAGCAACGCCTTAAGCAAGATGACATGATGTAGACATAGTAAACCCAATCAATATGAATAAACCCCATCGTTTTACCATTAATAGCAACAATACAATACGTGCCTCGCTACCCCTTCTGTCACTTGGTGAGGACACCACAAGATTGAACCCATTACAAAGCACCTCTCCCACTGAAGATAAATCAATCTAGTTGGCCAAACCAAATGGATAGATCGGAGAGAAATACAAAGCTATAACAATCATGCATAATAAAGTTCAGAAAAGACTCAATTACTTTCAATGAATAATCCGATCATAAACCCACAATTCATCGGATTCCAACAAACGCACCGCAAAAGAAGATTACATCAAATAGAACTCCAAGAAGACCGAGGAGAACATCGTATTGAAGAT
The DNA here is from genome assembly GCA_039707655.1 of Elymus sibiricus. Classification (NCBI taxonomy): domain Eukaryota; kingdom Viridiplantae; phylum Streptophyta; class Magnoliopsida; order Poales; family Poaceae; genus Elymus; species Elymus sibiricus. The sequence goes on from CM077676.1 coordinate 75,512,463, forward strand.
CAAAGAGAGAGAAGAAGCCATCTAGCTACTAGCTATGGACCCGTAGGTCTGTGGAGAACTACTCACGCATCATCGGAAGGCTACAAGGATGATGTAGAAGCCCTCTGTGATCGATGCCCCCTCCGCCAGAGTACCGGAAAAGGCCTCCAGGTGGGATCGCGGAAGAACAGAAGCTTGCGGCGGCGGAAAAAGTGTTTCGGGTGGCTCTCTGTTGGTTCGGGAATATATGTGCATTTATAGGCTTGGAATTAGGTCAAACGGAGTTGCGTGGGGCCCACGAGCTCAGGGGGCGCGCCTACCCCCTAGGGCGCGCCCTGTGAGCTCGTGGCTCTCCCGTAGCTCTTCTGGCCTCCTCCCGAACCTTCTAGGGCCCCTTATGGTCTAGAAAAAAATCATCGTTAAGTTTCATCGCGTTTGGACTTCGTTTGGTACTGTTTTTCTGAAAAGCCAAAAACAAGCAAAAAACAGGAACTGGCACTGGGCACTGGGTTAATAGGTTATTCCCAAAAAATGATACAAAATAGCATATAAATGTATATAAAGCATCCAAGGTGGATAATATAATAGCATGAAACAATCAAAAATTATAGATACGTTGGATACGTATCAGCATCCCCAAGCTTAATTCCTGCTCGTCCTCGAGTAGGTAAATGATAAAAACAGATTTTTTGATGTTGAATGCTACCTAGCATGTGTATCATGTAATCTCTTTATGGTATAAATATTGAGAAGCGATGAAGTAACAATATCAACATAATAATATCCATGAACATAAGAAGCATGATCATTATTTTTTCAAAATATACGATCCTTAATGAATGTTATCCCAACTCATTTTATCATGTTAGCACGACATGACTCCGCCTTCACCGCATAAATATAAATCATGAGCACCCCCGTGTCAAATCAGGCAATTGGATCGTACTTCTAGCGTGCTTTAGCATTTTCAAGCCCATGCAATACATGAGCGTGAGCCATGGATATAGCACTATAGGTGGAATACAATCCGGTGATAGAGATCAATAAGGAGAAGTCAAAAAAGGAAGAAAGTCTCCCATCGACTCGGCGGATCAACGGGCTATGGAGATGCCCATCAATCGATATCAATGTGAGGAGTAGGGATTGCCATGCAACGGATGCACTAAGAGCTATAAGTGTATGAAAGCTCAACGAAAACTAAGTGGGTGTGCATCCAACTTGCTTTCTCATGAAGACCTCGGGCATTTGAGGAAGCCCATCATCAGAATATACAAGCCAAGTTCTATAACGAAAAATGCCCACTAGTATATGAAAGTGATAACTCAGGAGACTCTCTATATGAAGAACATGGTGCTACTGTGAAGCACAAGTGTGGAAACGGATAGTAACATTGCCCCTTCTCTCTTTTTCTCTCATTTTTTTGTTGGGCTCTTTTGGCCTCTTTTTTTCGTCCGGATTCTCATCCCGACTTGTGGGGGAATCATAGTCTCCATCATCCTTTCCTCACTGGGACAATGCTCTAATAATGATGATCATCACACTTTTATTTACTTACAACTCGATAAAACTGAAACAATATGACTCTATATGAATGCCTCTGGCAGTGTACCAGGATGTGCAATGATCTAGCATAACATGTATAATAATGATGAACGGTGGCTTTGCCACAAATACTATGTTAGCTCTATGATCATGCAAAGCAATATGACAATGAACACGTATGTCAAGAAAATGGAACAATGCTCTAATAAGTAATGATGATCATCACACTTCTATTTACTTACAACTCAAAAATTACAACTCAATACTAGAACAAAATATGACTCTATATGAATGCCTCTAGCAGTGTACCTGGATGTGCAATGATGCTAGCGTAACATCTATATAAAATGATGAACGGTGGCTGAGCCACAAATACTATGTCAGCTATATGATCATGCAAAGCAATATGACAATGATGATGTGTGTCATAAAAACGGAACGGTGGAAGTTGCATGGCAATATATCTCAAAATGGCTATGGAAATGTCATAATAGGTAGGTATGGTGGCTGTTTTGAGGAAGATATAAGGAGGCTTATGTGTGATAGAGCGTATCATATAACGGAGTTTGGATGCACCTGCGAAGTTTGCACCAACTCTCGAGGTGAGAAAGTGCAATGCATGGTACTGAAGAGGCTAGCAAATTGCGGAAACGTAAGAGTGCGTATAATCCATGGACTCACATTAGTCATAAAGAACTCACATACTTATTGTGAAAGCCTATTAGCCCTCAAAGAAAAGTACTACTCGCATGCCCCTAGAGAATTGGTTGGTAGGAGTTAACCATCGCGCGCATCCGATTATAACAGCACTCAAGGATTTCAATCAGAAATATAAATGCTCAAACCTCCCCACCATGCCATGACCAACACTTAGATGAGAAGTTAATAACAAGCTTTAATACCGATATTTCTACTAACCAATGATCATGAACCTTTACCCTTTCATATTACGACATCAATATCATTAAACCATACGTTTCATATTTAGTGATCTACAAGAAAGTTTTTATTATATCCCCCTTGAATACCTATCCTTTATGGACTAGTCTTATAACTCGTGCAAATTGCCATTACAATTTATTAGACTCTCAAAAAGATTTAAGTGAAGCATGAGAGTGCAACTATTTCTATAAAATATAATCACCGCCGTGCTCTATAAGATATAAGTGAAGCACTAGAGAACTGCCTAGCTCAAAAGATATAAGTGAAGCACATAGAGTATTCTACCAAATCACGAGTTAATGCGTGTCCCTCTCAAAAGGTGTGTCCATCAAACAATGATTGTGGCAAACTAAAAAGCAAACAAAGCAAAGACTATAATACAAGACACTCCAAGCAAAACTCATATCATGTGATGAATAAAAATGTAGCTCCAAGTAACATAATGATAGATTGTAGATGAAAGAGGGGATGCCATCCGGGGCATCCCCAAGGTTAGACGTTTGGGTCTTCCTTGACTATTACCTTGGGGTGCCTTGCGCATCCCCAAGCTTAGGGTCTTGCTGCTCCTTATTCCTTCATCCATCGTGATCTCACCCAAAACTTGAAAACTTCAGCACACAAAACTCAACAGAAACCTCGTGAGATCCGTTAGTATAATAAACAAATCATAAACTTTAGGTATTGTTATGAACCCATTCATATTTTAATCTTGCATAATAGCTACTGTATTCTAACTTCTCCATGACTTATACCCCCCGATATGATCCATAGCATCATCAAAACAAGCGAACTATGCAATAGAAAACAAAATCTGTCTAAAACAGAACATTTTGTAATGATCTGAATAAAAATCGTACTTCTGTATCTCGAAAAGTTCTCAAAAATTAGGACAACGTGGGCAATTTGTATATGTAAAAATTTCAGAAGCAAAGCATGTTCCAGTGAATTTTAGTAATTCCTGGACTGAGATAAAAATTTCTGTTTCTTCACAGAATCAAGTCAACTATCATCCAAATCATCCCAAAGGTTTTACTTGGCACAAACACTAACTAAAACATAAAAACACAATCATAACAGTAGCAATAATTGTGTCAACACACAAGAACAGAAAGTAAAAGCAAAAATTTAAGATACCTATAGGGTTGCCTCCCAACAAGCACTATTGTTTTACGCCCCTAGCTAGGTGTAAGGCATTGTTTCAAGTATCATAATAAAAGTAAGGGATATCATCCATGTTCATCTCGTACTCCCTTCTTTCAGCAGCAAGCTTCCTAAGAGGTAAACAAAAATAATCAAAAGGGCTAAATTTAATAGGGTAAGGATCCGTGAGATCAATTTTAGGAGGAGGCGGTTCCTCCTTTGGCCCTTTGTAAGTGGTGACTATCTCTTCATTATATATGTTTCTATGGAAATATTCCTTTAACCTTTTCTTAAGCACACAGCCCAATCCATTATTTTGTATAGCAAAATCATCATTATATTCAGAAAGTTTATCAATCAAAATGGAAGGGGGAACCTTTTTCCAAAGATTCTCATTGTAAGAAGCATAGTCTTTACTCTTTAGATTGTAATTTTCTTATCTCCTCTTGGTTGTAAAGAATTTCTTCTATAGGAGGGCACCCACTATTTATTTTGTAATAAACAAATATCTCTCGTACCTCCTTCATGACGTGGCCAAATTTATAAGCTAGAAATATAGTGCCCAATCGTTTAACAGAAGGATCGTGAATGTTTGAGAATTCTAGAAGTACCCTTTGTATAGCAGGATGCATATGCACAAATTGTCTTTCAAACTCAACTATAAGCAAAGATATGGCATCCGCAAGAGTAGTAGTTTTATCAAGAATTGATCCTCCTAACAGAGGTAATGTGCCAGCACAAGTAAAGAAATCCTGAATAATGCCTTTTCCAATAACCTTACCACTACATATATGGAGTTTTTTAGTATGCATAATAGTGGGTTCTTCTTTATCAGGATCATCATCAGCAAGGTTATCTAAATTTTCTTTAGAAGCTTCATCAAAATTTCTTTCATTATCCATAAGCATAGTTTGATTACCAAAAGGTTCCGCACTAGTGGCGGGAGCATTACAAACTTTTTCAAACTCAGACATGATAGCAACTTCAAGCAAAGCAAGCAAACGAGCAAACAAAAATATTTTTGTGTTTTTAATTTTTATGAGAAGTGGGTGAGATGAAAAAGAGAAGCAAAGACAAAAATAAAAAGGCAAATAAAAAGTAGAGCAAGTAATTGATAGTTTGAGTGAAGCTACTTGATAGGTTTTGATGATGTCTTGATATGTCTCCGTCGTATCTACTTTTCCAAACACTTTTGCTCTTGTTTTGGACTCTAATTTGCATGATTTGAATGAAACTAACCTGGACTGACGCTGTTTTCAGCAGAATTACCATGGTGTTGTTTTTGTGCAGAAATAAAAGTTCTCGGAATCGGACGAAACTTTTTGGAGATTTTTTATGGAATATATAAAAAATACTGGAGCGAAGATCCACCGGAGGGGGACCACCAGTTGCCCATAAGGCAACAGGGCGCGGCCACCCCCCAGGGCGCGCCCTGTTACCTTGTGGTGCCCACGAGGCTCTGCTGACCCTAATTCCAGCGCTATAAATTCCGTTTCCCCAAGAAAAAAGTAGAGAAGAAGTTTCATCGCGTTTTACGATACGGAGCTGCCACCACCTCCTGTTCTTCATCGGGAGGGCTGATCTGGAGTCTGTTCGGGGCTCCGGAGAGGAGGATTTGTCGCCATCGTCATCATCAACCATCCTCCATCAACAATTCCATGATGCTCATCGCCGGGAGTGAGTAATTCCTTCGTAGGCTTGTTGGACGGTGATGGGTTGGATGAGATTTGTCATGTAATCAAGTCAATTTGTTAGGGCTTGATCCCTAGTATCCACTATGTTCTGAGATTGATGTTGCTATGACTTTGCTATGCTTAATGCTTGTCACTAGGGCCCGAGTGCCATGATTTCAGATCTGAACCTATTATGTTTTCATGAATATATTTGAGTTCTTCATCCTATCTTGCAAGTTGTATGCACCTATTACGTTGTATGATCCGCATACCCCAAGGTGATAATAATTGGGATTCTTTCCGGTGATTACCATAGTATGAGGATTTCATGTATTCACTAAGTGCTAATACTTTGTTCCGGTTCTCTATTAAAAGGAGACCTTAATATCCCTTAGATTTCCTTCTGGACCCCGCTGCCACGGGAGGGTAGGACCAAAGATGTCATGCAAGTTCTTATTATAAGCACGTATGACTATATACGGAATACATGCCTACATTACATCGATGAATTGGAGCTATTGTGTATCACTCTAGGTTGTGACTGTTACATGATGAATGCTATCCAACACAATTATACATCACCGATCCAATGCCTACGATTTTCTCATATTGATCTTTGCTAAGTTACTACCATTGTTGTTGCTGTTACAATTACTACAAAACTGCTTCTATTACTATTACCATTACTGTTGCTACTGCTATCAAACTATCATATTACTGTGCTACTAAACACTTTGCTACAGATATTTAGTTCTCCAGGTGTGGTTGAATTGACAACTCAACTGCAAATACTCATAAATATTCTTTGGCTCCCCTTGTGTCGAGTCAATAAATTTGGGTGAAATACTACCCTCGAAGACTGTCGCGATGCCCTATACTTGTGGGTTATCAAGACCTTTTTCTGGCACCGTTGCCGGGGAGCATAGCTCTATTTGTTGAGTCACTTGGGAATTTTATCTATTGATCACTATGAAGAATCTAAAAGATGCTAAGACCAAGATCGTACCCTCTAAGACGAGGGGAGGTAAGGAACTGCCATCTAGCTCTGCACTTGATTCACCATCTTTTTTAAGTAGGCTTGCGACACCACCACCGGCTATTCATTTTGATATTTCACAAGTAATTGATGATACTACTTCTGTTTTAAATGAAACTTGTGATGATGCTAGTACTCTGCTTGATAATACTGTGCCACTAGGTGAATTTCTTGATGAACAACTTGCTAATGCTAAAGAAATTGAAACTGCTGAAACTGATGAAAATTATGATTCACCTATTATGCCTAGCTCTCCTACTAGAGTTGAATTACCTGATGGTTATGTTATGGATGGGGAGATAGCTAGAGAATTTCTTGCTTGTAATGATAGAGATGATGTTAACAAATTATTGAGTAAGCTGAAAGAAAAGTCTATGATGGAGAGAATGAAATATGATCCTAAGTTTGCTACTTCTCCTATCTTTGTTACTGATAAGGATTATGAATTCTCTGTCGATCCTGAGTTAATTACTTTGGTTGAATCTGATCCTTTTCATGGTTATGAAACTGAAACTGTTGTGGCATAACTTACTAAATTAAATGATATTGCCACCCTTTTTGCTCATGAGTAAAAAATTCGCTATTACTATATTCTTAAGTTGTTTCCTTTCTCATTAAAGGGTGATGCTAAGAAATGGTTTAACACCCTTGCTCCTGGTTGTGTGCGTAATCCCCAGGATATGATATATTACTTCTCTGAAAAATATTTTCCTGCTCATAAGAAACAAGCTGCCTTATAGGAAATATTTAATTTTCTGCAAATTGAAGAAGAGAATCTCCCTCAAGCTTGAGGGAGGCTTCTCCAATTACTTAATGCTTTGCCTGATCATCCCCTTAAGAAAAATGAAATACTTGATATCTTTTATAATGGACTAACCGATGCTTCTAGGGAATACCTAGATAGTTGTGCTGGTTGTGTTTTCAGGGAACGAACTGTGGAACAGGCTGAAGAACTATTAAGTAATATATTGAAAAATGCCAATGATTGGACACTTACTGAACCACCGCCTAAACCAACTCCGAAGAAGAGAGGTATTCTATTCCTCAGTCCTGAAGATATGCAAGAGGCAAAGAAATCTATGAAAAAGAAGGGTATTAAATCTGAAGATGTTAAGAATTTACCACCTATTGAAGAAATACATGGGTGACGGTGTCCTAGACTAGGGGGTACTCACCACGTCGTCTCCCGACAAGTGGATCGGGCCGAGGACCCCATGGCAGTTCACTCATGAACCACTTCGGGCAGCCCATGACGCATACAAGGAAGACTCTACAAGACTTGGTGCACAAGCCGAAGACTCTCCTAAACCCTAGGCCTCCGGTGCATATATAAACCGAGGCCAGGCTAGTCAATAGATCATCGAATCTCAGATTCATTAGAACAATCTTGTGGTAGATACATGTACTCTGTACTACACCCCATATGAATACAATCAAAAGCAGGACATAGGGTATTATCTCTTCGAGAGAGCCCGAACCTGGGTAAAACCTTTGTGTCCCTCGTTCATCCTGTTATCATCGTGCCAAGACGCCTAGCTTAGGACCCCTACTATGAGATATGCCGGATTTGATACCGACATTGGTGCTTTCATTGAGAGTCTTCCGGGTAGTCGCCGCGGTGCGATGGGAATTCAGATCGGCTCCACCGCGATCTACGCGTCGGAACCGAGCTACATCGTCAACGTCGGCATCTTCGTCGCCGGCTCGACTGGTCACCTCGGCTAGGCCGAGGACTAGGCTTCTCTTCGGATCGTCAAGTTCGGACGGATGTCTTCGTCATCATCAACTCCGATCTCATCCGGGATCATGGAAAAATCGTCCATGGTGTTCGGGGGCTCAACGTCAACATTGCCCTCGCGCGATCATGCAGTTTTTTCTGGACAGAGGATTCGTGTTCGCCGTCCCTGTCTCCTCGAGCGTCGCTTTGACGATTGCTTCGGTGGAATTGTGCGGAATTGAGTCTAGAACAACCCTGCAAAATTTTGTCGTGTTCCGATGGAGGAATCTCCGGCGATCTCTGATATACCGGAGCCCTATCGAATCTGGACGAGTTTAGGGCGAGGAGTCCAGCAGTCAGCTCGGACGTCCTTTGGAAGATCCAACCGTTCATCGGCTGCAGAATTCCCATATCTACCACCCCTCAAAATTTCAGCTCGATCCGACCGTTCAAACTCCGGGAAGCGTCTGATGAGTGCATCAATTTTCGGATCTGTTTTCTGCGGGAAAACGAATCCGGCCCGAGTTCATCTTTTTCATGAACAGATTATCGGACATCCTTTTTGAAGGGAATTTTTTATAGGGTATTGTGTTTTGTTTTCAAGCACGTGCCTGCAAATTTTAAGCCTTTTCCGAGGCGATCTTCGTCGTCGCGCCGGTGTCAAACCAGCCTGGCCACGTTGCTCCATGGCTGTCGACCTGCGCCAGCATTGACTGCGCCATCGCTTCATCGAGCCGACGACAACCAACTCGGATCATCACCTTGGCGAGCCTACCAAGAGTTCGGCACCGCTCTCCCTAATGATCGTCAAGATAACATCGTCACCTTACGGATTGCACGGGTCGGGCGCGCCAGCATCGCCGCGCGGTCACTTCTCAAGCCAGCATTGAGCGCGTCACAAAGTTTCGACCTACGTCTGCATCGCCGCGCCGTTGCTTCTTCGAGCCAACGTCCACCTCGCCGACCTGCTTCGACACCTCGGCTGGTATGGGGAATGCAACGTCACCTTATCGACCTGCCCCGTCACCTCGGCTGGACCGGGGGCTTCGCCATCTCTTCATCAACCTACTCCGGGGACTTCGGCGTCACCAGCCGAACAGCTTCGTCAGCTCGGCTGGGTCGGGGGCTTCGCTCAACATATCGGCAGTGTTGTACCACCACTTCATCAAGCCGAGCTCTTTGTTGGGCACCTCGGGACCGGCTTGGGGCTGGGAGCTTGACCCGCCACAAGCCCACACCACGTCATCAACGCCAAGCACATTAAGCAGCTAAGTCGCTTTCATGCTCAACTTTTTTCAATTTTTTATTTTTGTTCGGCTCGACCGAGCTTTATATTTGTGTTTGGTTCAATCGTGCTCAAAAACACTGTTTGTTAAAAACACTTCCTTTACCCAAGTTAACTGGGGGCTCTTCAATTTATATGAGCCGTTTTATAATAAGTGTCTTCTTCTAAGTCGTTGCAAAGTCTTTTTCGACCACTCCTTTCTTGACTCGAGTGTGTGGTCAATAGCCGGATAGCCTGTTTCTCTCTAAAGCCGCTCGAGTTTGGTTCGCTAAACTGGCCGGAGAAGCACTCCGCCTTCGGGATAGGAGGTTGAAGCCGAAGGCTGACCCGCTTGAAGTCTTGAGATCGGATGTGTCATGTTAAAGCACGACGGAAGCACAGACTAATTTTAAGACCAATTTTCGGATTGGCACCGAAAGACTTGCTTTACTTCGGATGTAAAGTTTTTGCACAAGTTTTTTGGTTTTTCGAGCTTATAACACCGTTAACCTATTTTATGCTTTCCTTTCAGACAAGGTGGGACATCCTCTTGATCGAGGTGTTCTGCGGGATGGTTTTGCTCGAGAAATCTTTTCCGACCTGCAGTTCGACATCTTTCCTGCCGAACTGCACGTCGGCGTTGTCAAAACACACTAAATGGATGAACCAGTTTCCGAGGAGATTACGATCCTCGGTTCAATGTCGGGCGCCTTTAAGGCATTGGCAATATTAAACGGGGGGCTGCGACTCGAGCCGAACCCACCGAAAGCCGAGGTACCCTCTGGAGTCCTCGGCAAAACGTTCTCGGATATTGCTTTATATGCATCGGTTTCGAATTGTGTCTTCGGTCAATAGTTGAGTTGCCCGGCTCCTGTGCTTACCCTTACGTTTCTGATTGTTCGGCTAAGGGTAAAGGGAGAACCACTGCGATCGTGCTTCCGGTTTAGCTGGTCAAGTACCTCAGTGAAGAAAGCCGAAAACTGACTGTCACAATGAGTGTAAACTGGTCAGCGGTCCGATGACTGTGTCAAACTATAGATGGATAGAGGTTTCCCCATGTTACACGATAGGCCTTTCATAAAATTGGCCGAAGTGTTAATGGCTTGACCTCGGCTAACGCCGAACACTAACCGGAGGGCTAGTAACTAGCCTCCCAACTTTAAGCTCCTATGACTAAGTGAAAGTTATAAAGCCTGCATATCTGATTGCCTCGTTTCCGCTAACACAACCGCCTCCGGGCACCGAGACGTCGGCTAAGGGTTGTCTTGTTATTGCGTAAACACCCTGCGTAGCATCTACAAAGGGGTGGAAGCCGACGATGGGCCACTTTCAAATTATAAACAGTCGTAATGGAGTCAAAATAACATATAGCATTTGTATTTAATATACGAACGCTGCCTTCACATAAATCATTATAAAGCCACAATATGCATCAATTTGACTTGAGATCTGGCCAAGCTGGGTTTCCTGGCTCCTGTGCTTGCCCCCTACGTTCCCGATTGTTCGGCTAGGGGGTAAAGGGAGCACCTCTGTGATTGTTACTATCGGGTTATCCGGGTTAGTACCTCAGACTGGGTGAATCCGAAAGCTAGCAATCTCAAGAATATAATTGGTTGGCAATGGCGAAAGTGAAAATCTCGGTTTTTTAATGCCAAATACTTCGGGAATTTTCCCCGAATTGATCTTCACTATTTTTCTCCCACTTAGATCGGAGGTGAAGTTACATCATCCTGCTTAGCATGACAACCCAAAGAAAGGAACCGATAGCGGGATTATTTTCTTTGGAAGATGTTTCTTACGTTAAATAGTAATATAACATATCTCTCTGCGTACCTTTGTTTATAAAACCGTATGGCCGGATTGCCTTGTTTTCCGTAAATCTTTGCCCTTATAACGGCTTTATAAAGTAGGAAAACACTCCTCGGCTACTGGCCGAGGAGGTTGAAGCTCATGGTCGGTCAACAAAGTTTGTACAATGCGGATCCGAGCATTAATGATGTAAAGTACTTTGATACATAGAATCATTACACATACTGGACAAAGTTAATTTACTTCAAGTCGTCTATTAAAAAGTCGAGGGCACAGCCTTGTTGAGACAGCCGAGCAGCTGGAATTGAATTTTGTGTCAAATGAATATCGATCCTTAATTCGGCCACCTGTGTCCAAATTAAGGCTCGGGGGCTACTGCATTGACGATTCAATGCAGACAATTTACAAAGTGCAAAACAGTTTTCGAGGATATTACGATCCTCAGGTTGGTCGGCCGCACCCAGCCTGAGTCTCGGGAACTATGCACACCGCGTTTCCATTCCTAAGTATGCTGCCGAGCTAGGAGTTGATCCTCAGGCCGATTTCGTGAATCGACCTAAGTCTGAGGGGCTACTGGGATCAGCGGTTTTATGTTTTCCTTCAGGTGCATCCCGTATTTTAGGCCGGCACACACCTTGAGGGCTACTGGCTATATATCTCGGCAGAGAATAAATTGCACCGATCGAAAAAAATATTCGCAAAAAATCAGCCCAAGTCCGAGGTGGTGCACCACCTCGGAAGCAGTTTGGCATAAAGCTCGGCTGCGAGTGGCTGGCTCCATAGAGAAAATTTTCAAAGACAAGGTACTCTATGCCTCCTTGGATGCAGTCCGGCGTTGGAGCTCGGCTGCAAGAAGACACCTCGGATGCAGTCCGGTGCTGGAGCTCGGATACAGATCGACGTTGGAGCTCGACTGGTAAAATGTACCTCGGATGCAGACCGGCGTTGGAGCTCGGCTGCAAAAAGATACCTCGGATGCAGCCCAACATTGGAGCTCGGATGCAGAGAGGACACCGCCGCACTGGAAACACTTCGAACCCGAGGTGTGGCGTTAAATAACAAGGCATTGATAAAGGCCGAGCACTTAAAAGGGGCTCCTCGGATGCCCGACGTGTGAACTCTTCGGATATACCTCGGCGATCCTCGAGATCAGAGATGCGAATATTTGTTGAACCAGTTTTCAAGACCGATGACCGAAGACGAAGAACAGCTCGGAAGAACCGAGGAGCGTCCCCAACTTGACGACCGATTCAGGGGGCTACTGACGGTGTCCTGGACTAGGGGGCACTCACCACGTCGTCTCCCGACCAGTGGATCGGGCCGAGGACCCCCATGGCGGTTCACTCATGGGCCACTTCGGGGAGCCCATGACGCATACAAGGAAGACTCTACAAGATTTGGTGCACAAGCCGAAGACTCTCCTAAACCCTAGGCCTCCGGTGCATATATAAACCGAGGCCAGGCTAGTCAATAGATCATCGAATCTCAGATTCATTAGAACAATCTCGTGGTAGATACATGTACTCTGTACTACACCCCATATGAATACAATCAAAAGCAGGACGTAGGGTATTATCTCTTCGAGAGAGCCTGAACCTGGGTAAAACCTTTGTGTCCCTCGTTCATCCTGTTATCATCGTGCCAAGATGCCTAGCTTAGGACCCCTACTACGAGATATGCCGGATTTGATACCGACAATGGGCTCGACACCCCGACACAGGTAGTAAAGGTAAATTCTCTTTATATATTTGATGAAGGTGATATTCCTTACAATAAATCTTCTAGTCAATGCCTGGATGAATTTGATAATTACATTGTTAAGCAAGAGCATTTTAATATGTATGTTAGCAAGCAATTGAAACGTAATGCTTTCATGATTGATCGTTTGAGTGACTTGATGTTTAGAATTGCTAATGATGTTAAAGGTTTAAGTAAGCATTCATCCATGGATCATACCCAGTTAGAACAAATAGCTAAGTCACATAATGATTTGCTTAATGAGATGAATAATAAAATGAATGATCATGTTGTTAGGGTAATGACTAGAGGAGGTAGAATGACTCAGGAGCCTCTATATCCTAAAGGTCTTCCTAAAAGAATTAAGCAAGATTCTCAGAGAATTAATACTGACGTGCCTAGTTCATCTAAGAAGAAGAATAAAAAGAAAAATGATAGAACTTTGCATGCTTCTAGTGAGCCTGAGATAGAAAAACCTTCTGAGAATAGTAATGATGTTTCTATTTCTGATGCCGAGACACAATCTGGTAATGAACATCCACCTAGTGATGATGATAATAACAATGATGTTCATGTTGATGCTCAACCAGATAATGATGTAGAAATAGAACCTGCTGTTGATCTTGATAACCCACCTCCTAAGAATAAAAGATATGATAAAAGTGATTTCATTGCTAGAAAACATGGCAAAGAAAGAGAGCCATGGGTTCAAAAACCTATGCCTTTTCCTACTAAGCCTTTGAGAAATAAGGATGAGGAAGACTTTGAGCGCTTTGTTGAAATGCTTAGACCCGTCTTTTTGCGCACTCGTTTAACTGATATTCTGAAAATGTCTCCATATGCTAAATACATGAAAGATATTGTCACTAATAAAAGAAAGATACCAGAAGCTGAAATTTCCACCATGCTTGCAAACTATTCTTTTAAGGGTGGAGTACCTAAGAAGTTAGGTGATCCAGGAATACCTACTATACCATGCTCCATTAAAAGAAGTTATGTCAAAACTGCTTTATGTGATTTAGGATCCGGTGTTAGTGTTATGCCTTTCTCTTTATATAGAAGACTTGATTTGAATAAACTCACACCTACTAAAATATCTTTGCAAATGGCTGATAAATCAACTGCTATACCTATCGGAATTTGTGAGGACGTCCCCGTTGTTGTTGTTGCCAATGTCACTATCTTAACAGACTTTGTTATTCTTGATATGCCCGAGGACGACAACATGTCGATTATCCTTGGTAGACCCTTTTTGAATACTGCAAGGGCTGTTATTGATTGCAACAAAAGCAAGGTTACTTTTCATGTCAATGGTAATGAGCATACGGTTTATTTTCCGAAGAAACAAAGTTCGGTGAATGGTATCAACTATATTGAAAAAGTTTCGACAATCACTATTGGAGGTTTCAAATTCCCTCTTCCTGCCGTTAAAAAGAAATATGAAACTCTTATTGTTGGGGAGATGCATATCCCCGTTGAGGTAACTTAGTGTTATACGAAAGTTGTTCAGTTCCATGTTACTTGGAAATAGTTTGTTAATAAGACTTGATCAACCGTATTAATGGATTCTTTTTGAGGGGCATGCGGTCGATGAATTTAGTAAGCACAACTTTCTGTACCTACTGTTTGCTCTCTATTATTTGTAGTTTAATAAAGTAAAATGCCATGATTTTCCTGTTTTCTGAATTATCCGTGCAATAAAAAAAGGCCCAAAAATAAAAGTGCTCAGAATGTCATAAAATTTTAACATGATTTTTTCTGGAATATTTAAGAATTTTTGGCACTGAATTCATCCCAGGGGGGTGCCCCTGTTGCTCACAAGGCAACAAGGCGCGACCACCCCCACAGGCCGTGCCAAGATGCCTTGGGGGTCCACAGGACCCCACTCACTTATCCATTCAGCCCACTTCATCTCCTACCTCCAGAAAAAAAAATTGTAGCTCTCTCCCTCGTGTTCTTGCTCCCCAACCTGAGATTTTCAATCTCTTTTCTCGGAGCTCCGTTTTTGAAACTGTTTTGGGGGATTACTCCTTGGTATGTGACTCCTCCATTGCTCCAATTAGTTTTTGCTTTAGTGGATTATATTTTGCATATTTTGCTGCTATTGGTGCTACTGAAAATGAGCTTGCATGTTGAATTCTTTGAGTTCTAAGTAGTTTGAATGTTTGATATAGCCTCTAGACATTCATATAAGTAGTTGCTATCAATCTTGTGAAGTTTTGTTAACATCATTTTGTGGTCCAAAATTTTTAGAAATTTGTTCTTAGGAAAATGAACCTCTTCCGGAGAGGTTCTTTGAGCCGGAGTCCCAAGGGGATCACCAGAGGTGCCCCGGACAGTGACCTTCACATCCCGCGTAGGACGGAGGTTCGGCCGTGTGAATGGCCACACAACGCCTTCATGAATGAAGCCGGGTTTCACCAAGAGTTTACGCAATTTGTTGCGAGTGCCGGGTTGACCGACTTCCTCGCAGATGAGTGTGACCAATACCACCTCCTCACAAATTCCTTTGTGCAAAATTTCTATTTCATGCCTAGGCTTGATATTCCCATGGTACACTTTGATCTATATGCTCAACACTTTGAGATACCACTAGCGGAATTTTGTGAGATATGTTTGATTCGCTCTGATGGGGAACCAAGGGAGCCTCGACCAGAGGAGTTCAAGGGATTCCTCCGTACTTTAACTGTGGGAGAATATAGGGGCGTGTCGAGAGCCCGAGTTACTAGCTTGCATTTTCCTGTTGTGCACTACTTTGCTTTATTCATAGGAAAATGTTTGACTGCCAGGGAGGAAGGTGGTACGCTCAGTGCCCCTGACCTTGCCATTTTACGCCGTGCACTTCACGGTGACAACACTTATAGTTTGGGAGCTATCATTGCACGCCGCTTGCACACTAACAGGACTAGGGGTAAAACTCATGATGGCATTTATGCTACTCGCCTAGCGAGACGTTTCCATGTTGATATACGCCATAATGATTATTTGCTGCCTAGGATTTACCTAGATCACCAGTCTATGATAGATCACCACTTTATTGATGACCCCGAGCCTCCTCACCATATTCGCTATAACTTGGTATTCAGTGAGGATACTCGTGATATTATTTTGTGGCCTGCATCTTCTTTGTTAGACTCTCATGCCAGGAATGGATACATCATCATGCCACCGAATATTATTGCTTACAAGAACGAGTTGGCTGGCGCATAGAACGAGGCACAGCCTTGGGACGCTCAAGTGCCTCCGCCTCCTCACTTTCCCACCGGACCTGATGGGTACTATGGATGGTGATTACCAAGTTAGGCCAAACGCCTAAGCTTGGGGGAGTACGTATTTCTCATCGACATTACATTCATGTTTATACAATCATTCCAGTTGTCGGTGTTCATCCTGTTTCATTATATATCCATGTTAGTTTTTATTTCTCGCTTTCTTCTTGTGTGTTTGAAAAACTTTGAAAATCCAAAAATATTTCTCGTTTCTTTTCGGTTTTTCTTTCTTGTTTAGTTAGTTTGTAGTATTAAAAGAAAACCCAAAAATATTTCTCGTTTCTTCTTTTGCTTGTTGGGAATTCTCCCGTGTAAATAGTTTTTCTCGTCTTCATTTTTCCTTCGTTAGTTTGCTTTCTTCAGAAAAACTAAAAACTCCAAAAACATTTCAGTGTGTTTCTCTGAATTTCTTTTCTTTTTCGTTGAGTCGTCGTAGGGAGAAGAAGACGATGAAATTGTTGAGTGGCTCTCACATGCTTTGTTGTTTATTTAATGAAGAGCCAATATCACTTTGTCTTCTCCTTTGAATAAAATGTCTGCAGATTCCAGCTTAGTCCATGACACTCTTGCACTATTATTATTTTCAAATCATTTAGTCGTGCAAGTGAAAGGCAATAATGACAATAATTTAATGAAGTGACCGTGGCAAGGAAAAGCTGGTATGAACTCTTCATGTTTTTGTTTTTGTAAATATGTTTAACTAAGTATCCATGATTCAGCATATTATGAGTAAACATGTTTGTGATGACAATTAGAGATTATAGTTGCTCATGCCATGCTTAAGTAGCTAGGAGTGGATAATGATCTATCTTGAATGTCAACATGCATTAAAATGGTTATGATGTAGTATGTTGGTATGGTATCCTCCTCTGAATGTTTCGAGTGGCTTGACTTGGCACATGTTCACACATGTAGTTGAATCAAAACCAATGCAGCCTTCACGATATTTATGTTCAGGGTGTTTATATCCTACTCATGCTAGTATTCAATGTTAATTATTCACAATGCATGATTATGACCATTGTCGCTCTCTAGTTGGTCGCTTCTCAATCTATTTGCTAGCCTTCGCCTATATTAAGCGGGAATACTGCTTGTGCATCCAAATCCTTAAACCAAAGTTGTTCTAGATGAGTCCACTATATCTACCTATATGCGGTATTACACTATCGTTCCAAGTAAATTTGCATGTGCCACCTCTAATCATTCAAATAAGCATATGTTTTGTGTGCTCGTACCGCTCATGGAGCGATAGAGGGTGGTCAGTATCTTCCATGCTAAGCGGGTTATTCTCATGATGGGTGTTTATTCACTTGTCATTGCACGAGAGAGGCTAGTAATTGGGATGCCAGTCCTATAATCAAAATAAAGAAAAAATATAATGAAATAAACTCCCCCGGAAAGTTGATTGTTTGGAGGGAATCCCGTGAATTCGGCTAGCCATAGCTTGTGTTTGTATGGTTGAGGGGGAGTAAATCTCTACATTTCCGCTCGGGAACCGCCGATAATGTGTTTAGCATGGAAGATATTGAAAATTCTCGGTCGTGACGTTGACAGGAAAAGCATACCTCTCAAAATTATATTTATCTCTGATTTAAGCTTCGAGCTCTGGCACCTCTGCAAATCTCTGCTTCCCTCTGCGAAGGGCCTATCTATTTACTTTTATTGTTGATTCATCACCTTCTCATTTTAAGCACCAATCTTGAGAGCACTATTGTCATTTTTATGCATTGAGTATAGTTAATGTTGGGTATACCATGACTGGATCTCTTTTACCCTGAATTACAATGTTTAGTCACTGCTTGAACTTCAGAGGTGCTCTGCATTTATGCTTTGCGGTCTCAGAAAGGGCTAGCGAGATACCGTGTTATCAAATTATATCATGATTGTTTTGACAAATTGTTGGCATTGGAGATATGTTATTATTGCTTGCTAGTTGATTATACCATTGATATGAGTAAATACAAATTCTAAGTGTTATCATTTGCATGGTTAGTTCATGATCTTTGCTGAAAACTTGGGTGCTATTTAAGCTTATATACGGATACAAGAACAAAAGAGTTCATAAAAGTTTTTCTTTATCACTTTCAGTTTGTCAACTGAATTGCTTGAGGACAAGCAATGAGTTAAGCTTGGGGGAGTTGATACGTCTCCATCATATCTACTTTTTCAAACACTTTTGCTCTTATTTTGGACTCTAATTTGCATGATTTGAATGAAACTAACCCGGACTGATGCTCTTTTCAGCAGAATTACCATGTTGTTGTTTTTGTACAGAAATAAAAGTTCTCGGAATCGGACGAATTTTTTTGGAGATTTTTTATGGAATATATAAAAAATACTGGAGTGAAGATCCACCGAAAGGGGGCCACCAGTTGCCCACAAGGCAACAGGGCGCGACCACCACCCAGGGCGCGCCCTATTACCTTGTGGGGCCCACGAGGCTCCGCTGATCCTAATTCAAGCGCTATAAATTCCGTTTCCCCGAGAAAAAAACAGAGAAGAAGTTTCATCGCGTTTTATGATACGGAGCCGCCGCCACCTCCTGTTCTTCATCGGGAGGGATGATATGGAGTCCGTTCGGGGCTCCGGAGAGGGGGATTCGTCGCCATCGTCATCATCAACCATCCTCCATCAACAATTCCATGATGCTCACCGCCGGGAGTGAGTAATTCCTTCGTAGGCTTGCTGGACGGTGATGGGTTGGATGAGATTTGTCATGTAACCGACTCAATTTGTTAGGGCTTGATCCCTAGTATCCACTATGTTCTGAGATTGATGTTGCTATGACTTTGCTATGCTTAATGCTTGTCACTAGGGCCCGAGTGCCATGATTTCAGATCTGAACCTATTATGTTTTCATGAATATATTTGAGTTCTTCATCCTATCTTGCAAGTTGTATGCACCTATTACGTGTTATGATCCGCAAACCCCAATGTGACAATAATTGGGATTCTTTCCGGTGATTACCATAGTATGAGGAGTTCATGTATTCACTAAGTGCTAATGCTTTGTTCCGGTTCTCTATTAAAAGGAGACCTTAATATCCCTTAGATTTCCTTGTGGACCCCGCTGCCATGGGAGGGTAGGACAAAAGATGCCCAAGTTCTTATTATAAGCACGTATGACTATATACGGAATACATGCCTACATTACATTGATGAATTGGAGCTATTGTGTATCGCTCTAGGTTGTGGCTGTTACATGATTAATGTTATCCAACACAATTATCCATCACCGATCCAATGCCTACGCTTTTCTCATATTGATCTTTGCTAAGTTACTACCATTGCTGTTGCTGTAACAATTACTGCAAAACTCCTTCTGTTATTGTTGCTACTGTTGCTAGTGCTATCAAACTATCATATTATTGTGCTACTAAACACTTTGCTGCAGATATTTAGTTCTCCAGGTGTGGTTGAATTGACAACTCAACTGCTAATACTCATAAATATTCTTTGGCTCCCCTTGTGTCGAATCAATAAATTTGGGTGAAATACTACACTCGAAGACTGTCGCGATGCGCTATACTTGTGGGTTATCATGTCTCCCCGGCAACTGCACCAGAAATTCTTCCTGCTACTTGTGAGCTGCGTTGGGATTTTCCCCGAAGAGGAGGGGAGATGCAGTACAGTAGAGATAAGTATTTCCCTCAGTGAGAACCAAGGTTTATCGAACCAATAGGACAATCACGCAAAGCCTCGTGAACAGCACCTGCACACAGAAAAGCAACTACTTGCACCCAGCGCGGGCAAGAGGGTTGTCAATCCCCTTGAACTCGTTACTTGCAAGGATTAAATCTTGTATAGGTAGATGGATAAATTGCAAAAAAAAATAAAGTTAAATAAATTGCAGCAAGGTATTTTTGGTTTTTATAATATGATAAAAGTAGACGCGGGGGCCATAGTTTTCATTAGAGGCTTCTCTCTCAAACACATAGCATACGGTGGGTAAAAAAATACTGTTGGGCAATTGTTAGAAAAGCGCATAGTTATGACGTATTCACGGCAATGATCATGTATATAGGCATCATGTCCGAGACAAGTAGACCGACTCCTGCCTGCATCTACTACTATTACTCCACCAATCGACCGCTATCCAGCATGCATCTATGGTATTAAGTTCATGACAAACAGAGTAACGCCTTAACCAAGATGACATGATGTAGACAAAGTAAATCCAATCAATATGAATAAACCCCGTTGTTTTACCCTTAATAGCAACAATACAATACATGCGTCGCTACCCCTTTTGTCACTGGGTGAGGACACCGCAAAATTGAGCCCATTACAAGCACCTCTCCCACTGAAGATAAATCAATCTAGTTGGCCAAACTAAACGGATAGATCGAAGAGAAATACAAAGCTATAACAATCATGCATAATAAAGTTCAGAAAAGACTCAATTACTTTTAATGAATAATCTGATCATAAACCCACAATTCATCGGATCCCAACAAACGCACCGCGAAAGAAGATTACATCGAATAGAACTCCAAGAAGATCAAGGAGAACATTGTATTGAAGATCAAAGAGAGAGAAGAAGCCATCTAGCTACTAGCTATGGACCCATAGGTCTGCGGTGAACTACTCACGCATCATCAGAAGGCAGCAAGGATGATGTAGAAGCCCTCCGTGATCGATTCCCCCTCCGGCAAAGTACCGGAAAAGACCTCCAGATGGGATCGTGGAAGAACAGAAGTTTGCGGCGGTGAAAAAAGTGTTTCGGGTGGCTCTCTGTTGGTTTGGGAATATATGTGAATTTATAGGCTTGGAATTAGGTAAAACGGAGTTGCGTGGGGCCCACGAGGTCAGGGGGCGCGCCCTGTGAGCTCGTGGCTCTCCCGTAGCTCTTCTGGCCTCCTCCCAAACCTTCTAGGGCCCCTTCTGGTCCGGAAAAAATCATCATAAAGTTTCATCGCGTTTGGACTTCGTTTGGTACTGTTTTTCTGAAAAGTAAAAAACAAGCAAAAAAACAGAAACTGGCACTGGGCACTGGGCTAAGAGGTTAGTCCCAAAACATGATATAAAATAGCATATAAAGCAGCCAAGATGGATAATATAATAGCATGAAACAATCAAAAATTATAGATACATTGGATACGTATCAACGACGAGGACTTATCTTATTGCTAGATTCATTTCTGTCTACATTATGTTATCTTGCTTATTGTGTTGCTCTCTTCTTCATTAAACTTAATACCTTAAAATGCAAGCTGGATAGCAGTTTTGAGGTGGAGTAATAGTTGTAGATGGAGTTGGGGTGACGGTCTACTTCACGGACATAATGCCTATACAAGATTATGCCTTGAATTATTATAGTTATGAATGTTGCTTTTCTGTCAATTACCCAATAACAATTTGTCTATCATGCCGCCATTACCTGCTTTCAAGAGAGATGCCACTAGTGAACCTATGGCCCCAGGGTCCATTCTCCAATAATACTTGTATTTACACAATTGCTCTTTTATTTACTTTTATTATTTTGTTGTTCCACTCTACCATTATCTATCCACTATTTGCTTTTAATCTTCCAACTAGCAAGACGAGGGGATTGACAACCCCCTCGCGAAGTTGGGTCCAAGCTTTTTATTTTGTTTGTGTGCAGGTGTTGCTTATCTTGTTAACTCCTACTAGTTTGATAAAACCTTGGTTCTTAACTGAGGGAAATACTTTCTGTTGCTGTGCTACATCACCCTTCCTCTTCGGGGAAATCCAACAACTCCTACGGGAGTAGCAGAAGAATTTTTGGCACCATTGCCTGGAATTCTGCATCTACCAAACCAGGTGCCTGCACACAAACTTCTTTATTTGCTTGTTTTATTTCTTTCCTAGTTATGCTATCTTTATTTTTGACTCACAAAACAAAAACAAAAAATTAAAACATATTGGATATGGATTCTTCTCCACTAGCTGGACTTTTCAAAAATTCTAACTATGATAAACCGATAGCTAATGAAAAAAATCTTATTGGAATAAGTTATTTGAAAGAAAAGATTTAGTTGAGTGCACTTCTTTATCTTTATGAAGTTTTTCTTGAAAATCATGATTCTAAAAATTGTTATGAAGTGTTAAAAGAAGAATTTTATAAAGTGATTGATGAAAGTTCCTTGAATGAAAAACATGATTGCAATGATATTAATATGAATTCTAGGAATATCAATTGTGCTAATGATATGCAAAGCTATAAGCTTGGGGATGATGAGTTTGATGAACATGATGTTTTAGTCCCCCTACTAATGGAGAAGTTATAAAAGAAAAATATGATTGGGATAAACATGATAATCTTTATGACTCAAGAGATGAAGATATTGCTTTTATGGTGACACTATGTCTATAGGCACTATTGATGATGGTTTTGTTATGTCTACTACTTATTATAATGATCATGATTGGGAAGATAATTATGATGTTTCATTTGATCTTGAAAATTTATTTGAGCCTCATGATGAATCTATTATTGATAATAAAATTTGCAATACTATTGAAAGTGGGTTTGGAAGAGTGTCAACTTTAGGTAATAATGATCCCACTACTTTGGAGAAATATCAATCTTATTTTTTTATATAAAATTTGGTTTGAAGAGGTCATGACTTTATTTAATGTTAATCTCACTATTTTGGAAGATTACAAAATTGTATGCATGTGGATCGTAAAGAGAATATTTTATATGATAACTATATTGTTGAATTTGATTATGATTCTACATATAATTATTATGAGAAAGGAAAATATGGTTATAGAAATCTTCATGTCACTAAATTACCCCTCTCTCTGTTAAAGTTATTAACGTTTCATTTATCTTGCTTGCATATGCTAGTTATTGCTTGCACATATGCAAGTTATTGCTTGCATTGATAATTTGTTTATTTATAATATGCCTAAGCATAGGAAGAGGGTTAGACTTAAATGTGCTTGTTACATGTTATATGATGCTCTCTTTTATGTTTTCATTCTTTATTTTCATGTGAGCATCATAACATGCTCTACATCGTTAACTTATTTTTCTACTTCATTTGGACTTTAGACTTTTTCTATGATTAATACACACAATTCAAAGCCCCATGCTCAAATTTGGAACCTTTTCGAGATAGTCTACTATTTTTGAGGCATTTAATGATTTTTTG
The DNA here is from genome assembly GCA_039707655.1 of Elymus sibiricus. Taxonomy (NCBI): domain Eukaryota; kingdom Viridiplantae; phylum Streptophyta; class Magnoliopsida; order Poales; family Poaceae; genus Elymus; species Elymus sibiricus. Next base: position 75,535,695 of record CM077676.1, read on the forward strand.
GCCACTTAAAAAGGCAGAACGCTCGTCGAGAAAATAGCATGCAATCTAGCTCCGAAAGGGATGAAACCTGGCATGGTGTCTTCATTGGACCCCTGTAGGGTGTGGTGAAAAGTTGTGAGTGTTGCGCCAAAAACTTGATGCACCTCGTGTACTAACCGGACACTCTCCCCTGAAGTGTCAGGGTTTCAAACGGAAACCGCCGCCTTACACAAACAACTCTGTTATTTAAAATCATTTGAACTTCAAACTTTTCTATGATTAATACACACCATCCAAAACCCACATGCTCAAATTTTGCCACTTTTCGAGTTGGTTTGCTATTTACGAGACATTAGCTAATAGTTCGGCCACTAAAAAGGACAAAAAACTTTGAGCGTGCAAACGAGTTCGGAAAGGGATCAAACCTGACATGGTATATTTATAATTCTCCTATATGGTGTGGTAAAAATTTGACAGCCTTACGACCAAAACTTGATGCACTTCGTGTATAAACTAAACACTCTCACGCGAAGTGTCAGGGTCTCGAACGAAAACCACCGCCTTCCACATGCTACTCCATTTATTTAAATCATTTGGACTTTAAACATTTTCCATTAGTAATACACACCATCCAAATCCCATGCTCAACTTTGAGACTATTCTAGGTTTAGTAAATATGATTTACTGAGAAATTTTTGAACCTAACATATCTGTGGCGGATGGCTCATACGGCCCACCACCGCTAACTTCTGCAAAGTTTGAATTTATTGTTGTGGCGGGCATAAGTTTGGCCAGGCACTATTGCGGGACAAACCAGTGGCGGGAACTTCTGGCGTGCCAGCGACTGCTTGCTTTCATCATGCGGGCAAATTTGGAAGAGTTTACGAGTGGCGGGTCAGTATTTCAGCCCGCCAGTGTTGTCGTAATTTTAGTGATCGGCTTTTATTTTTACCCACCACCGTTAGTTTTCCAAAATAGCAGTGGCGGGTTCCTAGCCATGCCGCTACTCATTTGGGGCCACCTATAAGCCTTTTCCCGGTAGTGCCACCACAATTTATAATACCGAAAGTACTTTTATTTAATGCAATGAATAGGTATGAATAATAATAGAATTTTGCAAATGTGTTTTTGCGAAAGCACAAACAAAGGACATGAGCAAGGTATGAATTTGCCAGGTGATAAAGAAGTAGTGCAACCCGAGACTTCCAAATACGTTGGTGCCATGGGTTCTGAAAATAACATATAGTCCGATAAGGACTAATGTTTCAAGAAATCTGCAACATGCTATTATGCATATGATGACATGACTTTTCTCCCTCAAAATCCCTCTTATTAGATTATAAGTGAATTTGATTAATGAATTTTAATTAATACTGATTATTGTCAACTCTTGTTTCCTAATTCATCGTATTTAATTTGTCCAAAAATTATGGAACTATTTTATTGGATTGTTAAATGGATTTACTAGTGATTGCTATTTATTATTCATTACTATTTAACTTGGATTAATTAATGATTTAATTTAAGTGGACTAAAACTCTTGATACTATTTTATAAAATCGAAAATATTATTTGAAAATAATACTCATTTTATATGATTTTTGGACTCTTTTAAGTATTTTATCTTAACCTTTTTTAGAATCATATTTTATCTTTAACCATTTCTTTAACTTAAGTTATACAAAACCAAAAGGAACTGTGGCTGTTTGGGCCCATCTGCCCATTTTACTTTGGCCCATTTGGCTCATCAGAGGCAGCCAAACTGGTAGACAACCAGCCGGCTCCTCCCCCACTCTCTTTCTCTCTCTTATCTCCCTCTCTCTCGCTCATAGCTAGCTATACACTGTTGAAGATGAGATCTTTACAATCGATGGATCGATTAATTCGTACCGTACAGGCAGGAGTAGTCTAGCTACTGGCTACAATGCACGCATGCATGTGTAGCTAGCTGCACGTAGGAACCACATGTGTCATGCATGGTCTCAGAGCATCTACAGCCGGACACCCCAAACCCGCCTTAAACGTCCGGACGGGCCGCCCGGTCACTAACTGGTTACAAAATTTCGACCCAGCCGGGCGCCTCAAACGGGCCTCAAACGGCCGGACTGACCGGCATCCCTCATATCCAGCCTAAATATGAGGCGGATATGGGGGCGCCCGGGCGCGCCCGTCACGTCGGACTGACGTCGGGGTCCCACGCGGAATCGCCCGGAAACCCGGCGGTCCGAAGCTCGTCTCCTCCGTCGGACCGATGTCGCCACGTGGCGCCGCTCCAGCGGGCCGCGTAGTGCCTAGCCCGGCTATTTAAGCCGACCGCCAGCATCGAAACCCTACCCCTCCACATTTTCCTCCGCCCGTCCGCTGCCGCCGCCACTTTCCACTCCCCGTTCGTCACCACTAGTAGCTATGCCCCCACGCCGCAGGATAAGGGGCCACCCATTTCTAACGCCGGAGCGCCGGCTGCAGCTCCTTGAGCAGATCCGGGCAAGGCGCGAAGCCCGGATCGCCGCAGGGCTACCACCGGATGCAGTGGATCCGGAGGAGGAGTTGGAGGAGGAGGAGGACGACGAGCCGGAGGAGGATGTGGGGGACGCTGGGGGCGCGGATCTGTAGGCGGAGCAGCAGGCCATCCACGATTCCCTCCGCTCGGAGTCGGATGCGGAGGCAAGACGCCGTCGCTGGCAGGAGATGGAGGCGCAGCACGCCGCAGAGGAGGAGGAGATGTTTGCCTACATGGATGAGGTCGAGCAGGAGGAGGAGGAGGAGCCGGAGCCCTCCTACGTGCCCGTCCACCCGGCGCCCGGTAGTGACGTCGTGGACATCTCCGACGACGAAGATTAGCTAGGGTAGTACGTAGAATTTCTTTTGCATGCTTTGTATGGATGTAGGGATTCAAATATGAGAAACTCGGATGCAGAGTAGCTAATTTGAGGCGTGACCGGTCACTGTCCGCGGACGCGCCCGGTCACGTCCGCGGGCGTTTGAGGGACCAGATTTGTCAAGTCCGGCTATAGATGCTCTTATATCTCTGACTCGTTGGATGTGAAATGAGGCTCTCCATCATGTGAAAAAAGAAGAATGAAAAACAAATGATACACGTACGTAGGCACGTCGCAACGCAAGTGGACCCTCCTTGCAAGTTCAAAACAAAATACGTGTATGCGATGCCATACTTACGACGACGCGATGCCGGCGGGAAGTGGCTTGGTATTTGGCTGGGCATGACGCAACGATGTGGGGTTTGGTGAGCTCCACGTAAAAACCTCGCACCAACTTCTGTGGTTGATGCCGGTAACGACGACGTCCTAGGACATCGTTTCCCTTCCTGGAGGCGTTGTCGAGGAGCCCCTTCACCTCCCATGTCGTTTGGGTCTCAAGCTCTCCGGGTGAAAACTCAAGTTTCGACTTTGGAAGTCCAGTCTTCTACCTAGCGGTAGTGTCTCGAGTTTTCTTGTAGTTTCGACGTCGGCCAGGCAGGTGCGTGGCCTCGAGGCCGGTGTGGAAGCCGGAGTGGCGGCTCCGGAGCTGGTTGCTTGTGTAGGGTGTCGACTTTGGTATCTTGGGTGACAGATTCGTCAGCTCGGCTGGTGCGCGGCCTCGGGGCCGGTGTGGAAGCCGGAGCGGCGGCTCCGGAGTTGGTTGTTTGTAGGGTGTCGTCTTTGGTCGCTTGGGTGGCAGAGTCGTCGGCTCGTCTGGTGCGTGGCCTTGGGGGTCAGTGTTTATGTGTTCTTTATAAGCCGGAGCGGCGGCTCCGGGTCATGCTGTAGGGTGTCAGCTCTGGTCGCTTGGGAGGCGGAGTCGTCGGCTCGATTGGTACGCAACCTCGGGGCTGGTGTGTTTTGCTCGGTTGTATCGGTTTTTGACCAGTTTTTCTTATTAATCGGTCAATTCTCTTCTTCTATATGAAAAGGCAGAGCTTTTGTCGGTTGCTCGAAAAAACACACGTACGTAACAGAAAGTTGCCCATGCAGCTACCTCTCCCCAAAAAAGCCTAGGGTTTCCTTTGCCTCCCGCCGGCGCCGCCGCCTGTCCGCATCGTCTCCAGTGGCCTTAGGGCCATGGCGGCGTGGTGGATCCTGGCCCTTGCCGGCGGGAGGGCTCCGTCTTTACATGTTCCTTTGAATTTTGTTAGGGTTTGTGTCCTGCTCAGGAAGACGAGACGGCGGCGCCTCACTGAATATGGAATAAAATTCTCCCCACCTAGCCCCTGTTCCGGTGGTGCGTCTAGCATCATCGGTGGGCGTGTGGAGATGTGTCTCCGACGGATCTATGCTTGGATTTGCTTGAATCTGGTCGTAGTTTGTCTACGTTTGTGCGTCTTCAAGTTGGATCCTTCCGATCTATGCCACTCTTTAATGGCGGCGGTTGCTGTTCTGGTGCAATGATCTTATGGGGCCTTAACACGACGACTTCCCGACTGTCTACTACAACAAGTTTTGGCCGGCTCCGGCAAGGGAGGGGCGATGACGGCGGCGCGCCTTCGGCTCGCTTCAGTGCTTTAGTCGTCGCTAGGTGGTCTACAGATCTGTATGTAATTTTTATTATTTCTGGTGTTTGTTGTACTATCATGATTGAAGATGAATAAATCGGAAGTTTTCTCGAAAAACAACACGTAAGTACATTGTCTTTAATGTTTTCTCATGGCGCGCGTACGTGTAGAGATGAGCTAGTAGTACCCGGCCGGGCTCGGTCCTCCTTAAAATCCTACGAATCCGACTCGACTCGATTGCCTCTGTCCGACTCGCCCTACGTGACTGTGAACCATGCATGGTCCGACTCGGACCTGTAGCTGTCCGTGAGAGTACATATAATAAGACAGCTAGCCACCTCCCTTCAATCCATCAAACCAAACCATATATCCAGCAGAAGATCGACCACGCACGTTACGAACAAGTACGTACCGATCGATCCACAAGCTTAAGGTAGCCAGCATGGGCTGCGCCATGAGCCGCCTCCTCAAGGCCACCGTCGCTCTCGTCATACTCGTCCTTCTCTTCATGCCCGGGGCCATGGCAGCCGCCGCCGCAAGCTTTGACGCCTCCCGGACACAGAGCTGCCCCTGCCGCGCGGAACAGTGCACGGGCCTGAGAGCGTCGCCTTCAACGCGCAGGGTCACGGCCCCTACAGCGGCGTCTCCGACGGCCGCATCCTCAGGTGGAACGGGGCCAAGCTCGGCTGGACAACATACGCGTACGGCCCAGGCTACGACAGCGAGATGTGCACGACATCCAGGTTTGGCCCGGAGACGGAGACAGAGAGCCGCTGCGGCCGCCCGCTTGGTCTGCGCTTCAACCAGAAAACGGGCGACCTCTACGTGGCCGATGCGTACAAGGGGCTTATGCGTGTGCCGCCCGGCGGCGGGCAGGCCACCGTGCTGGTCAACCAGATTGATGGCATGCCGCTGCGCTTCACCAACGGGGTTGACGTCGATCAAGTCACCGGTCAAGTCTACTTCACCAACAGTTCGATGAACTACGACAGGTCACAACATGATGGTCACCAAGACGGGGGACTCCACGGGCCGCCTCATGATGTATGATCCACGAACATCGGACGTCACCGTGCTCCAACCCAGGATGACGTACCCAAACGGCGTTGCGCTCAGCGCCGACCGCACGCACCTCGTGGTCGCATCTACTGGTCCGTGCAAGTTGCTGAGGCACTGGATCAAAGGGGTCAACGCGGGCACGTCCGAGCCTTTTGCCGACCTGCCGGGCTACCCAGATAACGTGAGGCCCGACAGGAAAGGAGGTTATTGGGTGGCGTTGCACCGCGAGAAGAATGAGTTGCCCTTTGGTCGTGATAGCCATCTTCTTGCTGTGAGGGTCGGTGCCGATGGGAAGATAGTCGAGGAGATGAGAGGGCCAAAGAAAGTCAGGCCAACCGAGATCATGGAGAGAGATAACGGCAAACTCTACTTGGGTTCGGTAGAGCTTAGTTACGTCGGTGTAGTAAAAAGGAAGTAGAGGATAGTAGATATAGGATGACTTTTAGTTTCTTATTATTCTTTCGACTAAATGCAATTCTCCAATTTGTTTTCTTATCAGACAACCCAATTGTAATCCATATTTTTATTAGCAAACCATTTGTTCTTTACTTCATTTTAATGCGGGGCAAGTCACCGATGGCGCTTACTGCTATGTGCTAGAGAGATGTAAATTTGAAGAGACGGACGTAGGGCGTGTCGACGGAGCCGATCCACAGAGACCCGTTCCGCTCCACCACCTCGCTAACCGTGGCGTCGCCGAACCCACGCAACGCCACAGCCACCGTGCCGTTCTTGGCGTCTTGGGCGACGACGACCCTGACGGCGCTCATGGAGTTGGCCGTGATCCCGTTCTCTTCCCACTGCTTGTCTCGGTTAAATCCCACCCAGTACCCGCCCTGGTCGCCTCCGTCGGGCCGCACGTTGTCCGGGTACCCCGGCAGCTCAGCAAGCACCTCCGTCTCCCCTGCCGTGGGTCCGCGCAGCCAGTGCCGGAGAAGCCTGCACGGCGACGTCTCGGCGACCACGAGGTGCGTCCGGTCGGCGCTGACGGCCACGCCGTTGGGGAAGGCCAGGCCGGACCTGAGCACGGTGACGTCGCCCGTCCGTGGATCGTACCTCATGAGCCGCCCCGTCGCGTCGCCGGTCAGCACCACCAGCATGTACTCGCTGCAGACACAACCATATGATTAGGAGTAGTACTTCCTCCGGACGGAAATATAATTAGCCATCTTCTCGCTCTTCCCGTCAGGGTTTTAATCTGGCTGAGTAGGTTGGTAAGTAGTCGTAGAGTAGTACTAACAGCAGGAGTACTTAAGATGATGGTGCTGCTGCTGCTGTGTGATGGCTGGTGGTGTGAGCTCAATCAGATGAGGCAGACGAGTGGTACTCATTAACCCTATCATTATACCCCTATTCAAGGGGCGGGCATTGCAGTATGAGGCATAGCAATGAGTTTTTTTTTTTTTTTTTTTTTTTTTTTTTTTGAGATTGGGATAGCTATGAGGGTTACACTCGGCATGTGGAGCACATTACATTCGACCTTCGCCGAGCAACCCTTGGTGCTCGGCATAAACTGTTTTTCCTTCGTATCTTGTTTTAGTCGAAATGGATCACGTTTTTAGTTGCACTTAGCCGCGGTTGTCAGACATGTTTTAAGCCATGCATGGATTAGTCCGGACATCGTACAAGAACAGAGTATATAGAATTTTTTTATTTTGCATGGGAGTATATAGAGTTTATTTCTCAGTCGATTGAGAAATACCAATCCCGGGCCGTAACAAATTTCGGTACGTACGTGTGGAGTGACAGTGACGTACGTACCTCCGTTGGTAGGCGGCGCTGCTGTCCGTGAAGTAGACGTCGCCGGTCTCCTGGTCGACGTCGACCCCGTTGAGGAACTTGAAGGGCACGCCGCTGGCCTCCGTGGCAACCACCTCCGCCAGCCCGCCGCGTCGCCCCACTCTCATCAGCCCCAGGTACGCGTCGGCGATGTACATATCACCGGACGCACGGTGGAATTGCAGGCCCAGCGGCCGCCCGCACGCGCCCTCGGTCTCCACCAGCTTCTTCTTCGCTGCGCACTCCACCACGGTCCTGCACGCTCCCAAAACCATTGCGGTACCGTACGCGTCAGTTAGCTCACGTCACAGCCATACTGTGATAAGAAGTTTGTGCATCCATGCACGGTCTTCTTCGCGCCAAAAAAAGAAGTTTGTGCAGTGGATTGACCGATCACTCACCTGTGCTTGTAGTTGTGGGCGAACTCGGTCCAGCCGAGGTGGCGGCGGTTGCCCTTCCACCGGAGGATGCGGCCGTTGGAAACGCCGGTATACGGGCCACCGCCACGGTGGTCAAAAGCGAGGCTTTCAGGGCCGAACGCCGGCCGGCCCAACCGCACCAGCACGACCCTCGTGCCGGCGTAGATGGACCTCATCTCCTGGGTGGCGGCCGGCATTGGAGTCGGCCATATGAGAAAGGCGAGGGAGAGGAAGGACGTGAGGAAGATGGCAGAACGAGATTGCCTGACGTCCGCCATATCCATCAATTTGAGAAGCAGCGGCGCGGGCAACATATGCCGTTTTATAAAAGCGGTCAGGGCAATATACCTCACCGGCATCTATCCCTTCATGTCACGTCGATCGAAATCACCTGCCATTCGACCGGTATTATATTATTCATGTTTGTATTCAAACCTGGCCTTATCACTCGTACCAATTCTTGTCTCCTAGTAACTCTCAACCGCAAGCTCCCTAACCGTGAGAAAGTTTATGGACATGATTTTCATTGCTTTAGCCTGGCTAGTACGTATGGTTTGCATTAACAAATAACAATATATCTGCATCAACGGAAGTTCAAACATAGGTGGTGCAAAAAGCAACTTTGAGTGGGATATTCACTTATTCATGTGATTTTATTTAGAAACTTTGCTCAATGTGATTTCAAAATAGTTCGAGAGTTAGCTAGTGCCACTAAATTCTTAGTTTTTTTTTAGGAAAGAATATATTTTTATATTTATTTTATTTGATATTGCAGATGTTGATGTAATTTCCATAAACTTGGTCAAAAGTAAAAAACAAATTTTGCTTATTGAAAACGCCGGCCGGTCGGTCCAACCCCACCAGCATCTGTCCCTTCAACTCACGTCGATCGAGATCACCTGTCATACGAGCGGTATTATTTTATTCATGTTTGTATTCAAACTTTTTTTTTGAACACAGTACCGACGCAAGCGCTCATATACACGCGCATACACTTACCCCTATGAACGCACACACGCACACCCTACCCCTATGAGCACCTCCGAGAGACTGAGCCGGCATATCATCTTGAAATTTACGAAGTCACCGTAGGCACCTCGTCGTCGACGGGAACGTCTCCTCCCACTGAATGCGCATCGCCGGAAATCCTGAATTAATTTCAGGAATAAATGCGAACACCAGGATTTGAACCCTGGTGGGCTGGGGATACTACAGTCCCTCTAACCATCCAACCACAGGTTGGTTCTTTGTATTCAAACTTGGCCCTATCACTCATACCGATTCCTGTCTCCTATACCGTCTTAGTATAAAAGCGGTCATGGCATATACCTGACCGGCATCTATCCCTTCAAGTCACGTCGATCGAGTTCACCTGCCATACGACCGGTATTATATTATTCATGTTTGCATTCAAACCTGGCCCTCCCACTCGTACCGATTCTTGTCTCATATGCCGTCTTATAAAAGCGGTTAGGGCATATACCTCACCGTCATCTATCCCTTCAGGTCACGTTGGTCGAGATAACCTACCATACGATCGGTATTATATTATTCATGTTTGTATTCAAACCTGGCCCTATCAGTCGTACCAATTCTTGTCTCCTATGCCGTCTTATAAAAGCGATCACGGCATATACCTCACGGGCATCTATCCCTTCAAGTCACGTCGATCGAGATCACCTTCCATACAACCGGTATTTATTATTCAAGTTTGTATTCAAACCTAGCCCTATCACCCGTATCGATTCTTGTCTCCTAGTAACTCTCAACCGCAAGCTCCCTAACCGTGCCAACGTTTATTGACAGGATTTTCATTGCTTTAGCCTGTCTAGTGCGTACGGTTTGGATTAGCAGTATATCTGCATCAACAGAAGTTCAAACATACGTGGTGCAAAAAGCAACTTTGAGTGGGATATTCACTTGTTCGTGTGATTTTATTTAGAAACATTGCTCAATGTGATTTCAACAAAGTTCCAGAATTAGTTAGTGCCACTAAATTTTTAGTTTTTGTAGTAAAGATGTTATTTTCCAGATTTAGTATAACAGAATCCTCAAGTCATAATTCCAGAATCAATATAATAACATTTCTCAAAATTAGGATTAATATATATCTGTTTGTCACTTGTAGTTTTAATTTTTAAAAACATCAAATTTAAATATTTTTCAAAAAAATTCCCGGAATCAGTATCATGATATTTCTTGGAATTTGGTGTCATGAAATTTCCAGAGATCAGTACCAAGAAATACTCGGTTTTCTTAGAAGAAACATTGTTTCCCTATATTTTTATTATGAGTTTTCCTATAATCAATATTGCATTATGGATTCGCAGTTTTACTTGAAACTTTAACTCCTGTCAGGTGCATCTATTGTCTTCAATTTCACCTATGAGACACTGGCGGCATATTTGCCAATCTATAAAAAGTTGGTCTAAGCAAGGACACAGTAAATATCTTTAGAAGGTACTCCCTCCGTAAAGAAATATAAGATCATTGAGATCACTAAAGTAGTGATATAAACACTCTTATATTCCTTTACAGAGGGAGTACCTTCTGTGTATACCTGGTTATTCACCGTGGCGGGGTCTTTTTTTTGTTTCTCCTGTTCTTTTTATTTTCTTTTTTGGATGTGTGTATTCTTGATGCCTTTGGACATCTTGTTGGTACAGAGGCCGGGTGTAATTGGTATCTTCGCGATATTAATATATTCCCTTTGTAAAAAAAAAGTGTATATGTGGTTGAGTGGGTGCATGCATATGTCTGGTATTAAGACATAAAAAATTATAATTGTGTTTAACATATACTCCTAATCCGTACCATTAGATTCATTATGAAATATTATTTCATATTTATTTTATTTGGTATTGCAGATGTTGATGTAATTTTCTATAAACTTGGTCAAATGTAAAAAGAAATTGGCTTATTGAAAAACTAATACAGCTTACATTTTAGAATGGAAGGAGCAGATCATGAGAGAATAACGATTGTCTATGATCAGGGGCTGCTAGTACAAAAAACAGGGGTTTGACGCGGTCCTAGAAGCGGTTATGTCCCCGCGGAGGCGGTTATTTGTGTGGTCAAAAATATTGAAGACAGTTCCTAAATTGGAACCGCATGTAGTAACAGGTGGAGGCGGTTGGAACTTTCAAACTACCTGGAGTGGGGAAGTAGTGGTTTTGTAGGTAGAATGACCTACGGGATTCCTCCACCTAATTAAGTATCCATGCCCCCATGCCTCAACCTATTTGTCACCCCATACACGTTGTTGTTAGATTTGGTGCCATCAAGCCTATTCATCACTGATGTGTGGTCATGGTGTAGCGTGCGGCCTGTGGATTCGTCGTAGTGCATCGCCATGCCTCATGGCTCCACCACCCCCCCCCCCCCCCCGATGGACCAAGGTTAGGGTATCTCGAACGCACCCCCATTATTTCCCCATTTACAAACGAGACGGTGAGGGGCCGACATGGCGGAGAAAATCATAGTGGGGATGTGAGGTGGATTTTATAGGAGAGGGCTACGGTGGGAAGCGGAGGGGTCCAGGGGGAACCACATTAGGAAGCGGAGGGGTCCAGGGGGAACCACATTAGGAAGCGGAGGAGTAGGAAGTGTAGGAGTTTCGGGAACCGGCATGTACCTCGGTTTCTGTGCAAACAACGCTTCAGTTTTCTCAACCCATCCCACAACCGATGCTTCATCCCCCCCCGTTGTCACATCCCAAAGTTCTCCTAAATATGGAATGTTAAAAGAAAATCAGGGAATTAAAACTTTTCAAAAATTGATTGTGGTTGCTTGATCATAGCTATATTTGACTACGAGTTGTTAAATTTAATTGAAAATGTCGCTCAAATAGAATTTTGGAACTAACTGTCACTTAGGGATTATTTATAAAATCATAAATTGAGCTCACAAAATGCTAGTGACTTTGTTAAATATTTAGGGTTGGAAATAATATCGATAATATTTGAACCCGAAAGCCATTTGGGAATTAAATTGAACCCTAAAAGAATTTAGGGAAAATTTTGATATTCCAAAGTACGGTGACAAATTCAATATTTAAATTGGGCGTAAAATTATTTTTTAATAAGTCCCAAATATTATATTAAGCCTTTGATAAATTTCCCTAAAGGGTTTAAAGGGGATAGATTTTTGAATCAATTCAAAAATCCAAAAGGGACTTGTTCAAAGGAGGATTATATATTTTATTTGGCAGGAAATAAATTTCCATAGGTCCTAAATATTAGATTGGACCATTGTTAATTATTTATAGTTTAATAAAAAAATAAAAGAAAAGAAAAGGGTCTGCTAGCCGCCAGCCCAGCTAGCCAGCGAGACCACCTAGCGCGCGTAGCTAGCCTATCTAAGCCACTAAAGGCCGAACCGGTGCGTCTTATTCTATCAGCACCATGATACGTCTCCAACGTATCTATAATTTTTGATTGTTTCATGCTATTATATTATCAATCTTGGATGCTTTATATGCATTTTTATGCTATTTTATATCATTTTTTGGGACTAACCTATTAACTCAGTGCCCAGTGCCAGTTCCTGTTTTTTTGCTTGTTTTTGGCTTTTCAGAAAATCAATATCAAACAAATCCAAACGGAATAAAATCTTTAAAATGATTTTTTTGGACCAAAAGGGACCCTGGAAGCTTCGGGAGGAGACCAGACAAGACACGGGAGAGCCACAAGCTCACAGGGCGCGCCCCGGGGGGGTAGGTGCGCCCCTTGAGCTTGTTAGCCCCGAGCAGCTCCGTTTGACCTAATTCCAAGCCTATAAATTCAGATATATTCCCAAACCAACAAAGCGCCACCCGAAATAACTTTTCCGCCGCCGCAAGCTTCTGTTCTTCCACGATCCCATCTGGAGGCCTTTTCCGGTACTCTGCCGGAGGGGGAATTGATCACGGAGGGCTTCTACATCAACCGTGCTGCCCTTCCGATGATGTGTGAGTAGTTCACCAACTACCTATGAGTCCATAGCTAGTAGCTAGATGGCTTCTTCTCTCTCTTTGATCTTCAATACAGTGTTCTCCTCGATCTTCTTGGAGATCTATCCGATGTAATCTTCTTTGCAATGTGTTTATTTGGATCCGATGAATTGTGCGTTTATGATCAGATTATTCATTGAAAGTAATTGAGTCTTTTCTGAACTTTATTATGCATGATTGTTATAACTTTGTATTTCTTTTCGATCTATCCGTTTGGTTTGGCCAACTAGATTGATTTATCTTCAGTGGGAGAGGTTCTTTGTAGTGGGTTCAATCTTGCGGTATCCTCACCCAGTGACAGAAGGGGATGGGGTACGTATTGTATTGTTGCTACTAAGGATAAAACGATGGGGTTTATTCATATTGATTGAGTTTACTTTGTCTACATCATGTCATCTTGCTTAAAGCGTTACTCTGTTTTTCATGAACGTAATACCATAGATGCATGCTGGATAGCGATCGATTGGTGGAGTAATAGTAGTAGATGCAGGCAGGAGTCGGTCTACTTGTCACAGACGTGATGCCTATATATGTGATCATTGCCATGAATATGTCATAACTATGCGATTTTCTATCAATTGCCCAACAGTAATTTGTTTACCCACCGTATGCTATGTGTTCGAGAGAGAAGCCTCTAGTGAAAACTATGCCCCCCGGGTCTACTTTAAACATATTAAGAAAACTAAAAATAGTTTGCTGCAATTTATTTCCTTTTCTATTGTTTGCAATTTATAAATCTATCTATACAAGATTTAATCCTTGCAATTAACGAGTTCAAGGGGATTGACAACCCTCTTGCCCGCGTTGGGTGCAAGTATTTGCTTTTATGTGTGCAGGTGCTGTTCACGTGGGTTTGCATGATTCTCCTATTGGTTCGATAAACCTTGGTTCTCACTGAGCGAAATACTTATCTCTATTGTACTGCTTCACCCTTCCTCTTCGAGGAAAATCCCAACGCAGCTCACATGTAGCATCAGATCCCCATCCGACAACTAGTAGCGCACCCGATCTCTCCCTCTCTCTTCTTTCTCTCTCGCTGCAGACGGGGCCCACCCATCAGGGTCACCCCTAACATCTTGAGACGTCTCCAACGTATCTATAATTTTTGATTGTTCCATGCTATTATAGTATCAATCTTGGATGTTTTATATGCAATTATATGCCATTATATATCAATTTTTGGGACTAACCTATTAACCTAGTACCAGGTGCCAGTTGCCGTTTTTTGCCTTTTCAGAAAATCATTATCAAACGGAGTCCAAACAAAGAAAAAACTTTGGATTAATTTTTTCTGGACCAGAAGGGACTCTCAAAGCTTCGGGAGAAGACCAGAAGAGCCACGAGGGAGCGACAAGCTCGGGAGGCGCGCCCCCAGGCTTGTGGGCTCCTCCTGGCACCTCTTGACCTAATTCTAGCGCTATAATTTCCCAAATATTCCCAGTATACCAGAGAAACAGAAGAGAAAACCTTTCCGCCGCTGCAAGCCTCTGTTCTTCAGCGATCCCATCTAGAGGCCTTTTCCGGTACTCTACCGGAGGGGGAATCGATCACGGAGGGCTTCTTCATCAACCTTGCCGCCCTTCCGATGATGTGTGGGTAGTTTACCACAGACCTACGGGTCCATAGCTAGTAGCTAGATGGCTTCTTCTCTCTCTTTAATCTTCAATACCATGTTCTCCTCGATGTTCTTGGAGTTCTATCCGATGTAATCTTTTTTTGCGGTGTGTTTGTTGGGATCCGATGAATTGTGAGTTTATGATCAGATTATTCATGAGAAATATTTGAGTCTTCTCTGAACTCTTTTATGCATGATAGTTATAGCTTTGTATTTATCTCCGATCTACCCGTTTGGTTTGGCCAACTAGATTGATTTATCTTGCAATGGGAGAGGTGCTTTGTGATGGGTTCAATCTTGTGGTGCTCAATCCCAGTGACAGAAAGGGACATGACACGTATTTGTATTGTTGCCATTAAGGATAAAAAGATGTGGTTTAATCATATTGCTTGAGTTTACTTTGTCTACATCATGTCATCTTGCTTAAGGCGTTACTCTGTTTTATACTTAATACCCTAGATGCATGCTGGATAGCGGTCGATGGGTGAAGTAATAGTAGTAGATGCAGGCAGGAGTCGGTCTACTTGTCTCGGACGTGATGCCTATATACATGATCATTGCCATGAATCCATCTTAATTATTTGCTTTTGTATCAATTGCCCAACAGTAATTTGTTTACCCACCATATGCTATGTGTTCGAGAGAGAAGCCTCTAGTGAAAACTATGGCCCCCGGGTCTACTTTTATCATATATTAAAATCCAAAAATACCTTGCTGCAATTTATTTACTTTTATTTTCTTTTGCAATTTACTTTATCTATCTATCACTATCAGAATTAATCCTTGCAAATAACCGCTAAGAGGATTGACAACCCTCTTATTTGCGTTGGGCGCAAGTGTTTGCTTTTGTGTCTGTAGGTGCTGCTAACAAGGTTCTATGTGGTTCTCCTACTAGATTGATAACCTTGGTTCTTAACTGAGGGAAATACTTATCTCTACTATACTGCATCATCCTCTCCTCTTCGAGCAAATCCCAACGCAGCTCACAAGTAGCAGGAAGAATTTTTGGCGCCGTTGCCGGGGAGACATCACCAAAACCTATCAAGTACCTTCACACAAACTATCATCCACTTGCATTTATTTTATTTGCCTTTTATTTGCATTTGCCTCTCGTTTTCATCTCCCCCACTTCTAAAACAATTTTACAAAAACACAAAAATATTTTTATTTGCTTGTTTGCTAGTTTGCTTGCTTTGTCGCTATGTCTCAAGAAAATGCAAAATTGTGTGACTTTTCCAATACTAATAATAATGATTTTATTAGTACTCCTATTGCTCCTCCCGCCACTAGTGCGGAGTCGTGTGACATTAATGCTGCTTTGCTTAATCTTGTTATGAAAGAACAATTTTCTGGTAGTCCTAATGAAGATGATGCATCCCATCTTAATACTTTCGTTGAACTTTGTGATATGCAAAAGAAATAAGATGTGGATAATGATATTGTCAAATTAAAAATATTTCCGTTCTCACTACAAGATCGTGCTAAAACTTGGTTTTCATCTTTGCCTAGAAATAGTATTGATTCATGGGATAAGTGTACGGATGCTTTTATTGCCAAGTATTTTCATCCCGCTAAGATTATTTCTTTAAGAAATCAAATTATGAATTTTAAGCAACTTGAACATGAACATGTTGCACGATCTTGGGAGAGAATGAAACTAATGATAAGAAATTGCCCAACTCATGGTTTAAGCTTATGGATGATCATACAAAAAATTTATGCGGGACTAAACTTTGTTTCTAGAAATTTGCTAGACTCTGCCGCAGGTGGTACTTTTATGGAAATTACATTGGGAGAAGCTACAAAACTTCTTGATAATATTATGACAAATTATTCTCAATGGCACACTGAACGAACTCCAACTGGTAAGAAGG
Source organism: Elymus sibiricus (assembly GCA_039707655.1). Classification (NCBI taxonomy): domain Eukaryota; kingdom Viridiplantae; phylum Streptophyta; class Magnoliopsida; order Poales; family Poaceae; genus Elymus; species Elymus sibiricus. The sequence continues at coordinate 75,551,899 of CM077676.1, forward strand.
TAAATTCTATGGAAGAAATAATACTTTGAGTGATAAGATGGATGCTCTTATGAAATTGGTTGCTAGTAAAAGTGCTCATATTGATCCTAATGATGTGCCATTGTCTACTTTGATTGATCAAAATAATGATGTGAATTTCGTTTCTAGAAATAATTTCAACAACAATGCTTATAGGGGTAATTTCAATCCTATGCCGTTTCCCGGAAATTCCTCAAATAATTATGGTAATTCCTATTGTAATTCTTATAATAATAATAGGATACCCTCTGATCTTCAAGGTAATATTAAAGAATTTATTAATTCTCAAAAGATTTTCAATGCTATGGTAGAAGAAAAATTGAATAAAGTTGATGATATGGCTAGGAACATGGATAGAATTGCTCATGATGTTGAAACTCACAAAATTAAAATTTTGCCACCCAAGCATGATATAAATGAGTCTATTAAAGCCATCCATGTTTCCATTAATGAAACTAAAGAAATAACCGCTAGGTTGAGAGCTAAGCGAGAATTCCTAGAGAAAGCTATTCCATCCGGTTTTTATCATAGTAATGATGAAGATATTAAAATGATTGGTGTCACCCCTATTGAATATTCATTTAGAAATATAAAACTTAATGAAAAAGGGATTGAAGATGAGTCAACTTTAGCTAGAAGGCATCCCAATTAGTTGGAGGGTGATGATCTTAATGATAAAAATGAAAAAATGGGTTTGCAGAGGTCAAAACTTTAAATAGTGATGTGCCCACTACTTTGGATTACAAGGACTTTAATTATGATAATTGCTCTTTAATTGAATGCATTTACTGGTTGCAATCCATGATTAATTAACCTAATGCCTATGAACAAAATAAAGCTTTCACTAAACATATTGTAGAAGCTATGATAAAAGCTCATGAAGAAAAACTTGAGTTGGAAGTTTCAATTCCTAGAAAATTACATGACGAATGGGAACCTCCTATCAAAGTTAAAATCAAAGATTATGAATGCAATGCCTTGTGTGATCTAGGTGCTAGCGTCTCTACTATACCAAAATCTTTATGTGACGTGCTAGGTCTCACCGATATGGATGCTTGTTCCCTTAATTTACATCTTGCGGATTCCACTATTAAAAAGCCATTGGGTAGAATAAATGATGTACTTATTCTTGCTAAGAGGAATTATGTGCCCGTGGATTTCATTGCGCTTGATATTGAATGCAATCCGTCTTGTCCTATAATAGTTGGTAGGTGTCGTGGGTGCAAGTCTGACAGTAGTGTGTAGGGGTACGGATGAGAGGGCAGAGCCTAGCTACGGCGCAGGTGTTACACTCGGATTTACGAGTTCAGGCCCCTCAGTGGTGGAGGTAATAGCCCTACGTCTCGGTGCTCTGGAGCTGTATTGCTTGAGTGTATGATTACAACAGGTTGCGAACCCTTGAAATGGAGTAGGGGGCGGCTTATATAGTCTCGCCAGCCCTCCCATGAATGCCCGCCATTACAGAGGGTTAAGAGAGGTATAAGTGCGCTAGGTAACGGGCGTATTGATGACAATTAATACAGGCGAACGTGCGTCCCGACCGTTGCGCTCCTGGGGTCTCCTGGTCTTCTCTGGTCGAGTGACTTCCAGATGTCCAAGTGAAACGAGCGGGTCGAGTGAACTCTCGCCTTCCGAGTGGTTCGTAGAACTCCGAGAGAATGTCAGTCTGCGAAATCCTGGGTTGTTGATCTGGCCCTGGGGCCCAGTGTAAGATGCGTGGTGTCCTAGGGTAGGGTCTATAGGTCAGGCCTATTACCCTATCCCTAGTACATGCCCTCGTCATTAGCCCCCGAATCGGTCGAGGTTAGGCGGGTCGAGTCAAGGCAAATTCCTAGGCGAGTTGAGCGCTACGGAGGCGCTTAAGGACTCTCGCTGGTCGTTAGGCGCCCTTGTCTCCGCATCGCACCTTGACGGATTCTGGACCATATGACGTCCGAGTGAAATGAGTAGTCTTCATCCGAATGGGTACTTTCTATCCGAGTGAGTAGCTTCTGTCCGAGTGAGTAGCTTCCATCCGAGTGAGTAGCTTCCATCCGAGTGAGTAGTTTCTCATCCGAGTGGAATGAGTAGCGATATGCCGTGCGCCGGAGCGGATCCGAGCGTACGCGGCACGTCCGTGGAGTGAGAGCAATCGGGTTGCCGGACTCCGGATTTTGCGAGATTTGAAACCATGTTTGAGCGCGCGTAAACGGTTGCAGCGCAACGAGTGGGGAAAGTGGGGTGTGACGCCTCGATTTTCGCCCCACTTTTCGGCACGTACCGCTGGATCTTCGGCGGCACGATTTGAGGAGATCTGCGGGCCCACGGTTCAGCGGCGAGGATTGGGGAGCGGTGCGGGCAGCGATATAAGAGGCGGCCGTGGCGGAGAGGGAGAGAGAGACAGATCCCCTTTTCCCAACTCCCTCAGTCCGCCCGATCCTTTCTCCCGCAACTCACTCCGCGCAAATCTTCGTCGGTACTGGAGAGCTCGGCGACGATGGTGAAGGACAAGACGGCCAAGCTCGAGAAGGCGAAGAAGGCATCGAAGGGGAGGAAGGCTTCGAGCTCGCGAGCCTTGCTCCTGCCCGGGTGGATCCCGCCGACCACCACGCTCAACGACGTCAACGGGATCGTCGTGGACGGGCTGATCCGCGATGGGACGTGGAGGCTGTCGGAGGAGGGGGAGATCGAGCCTGCGCCGCGCCCCGGGGAGCGAGTGCTTCTCACCATGCATGTGGAGCGAGGTTTCTCCATGCCACCCCATCCCTTTCTTCGCGGGTTCTTGAACTTCTTCGGTGCTCAGCTCCACCATTTGCCTCCGAATGCTATTATGTATCTTGCCGCATTTGTTTCCTTGTGCGAGAATTTTCTGGGTTGTCCGCCGCACTGGGGTTTGTTCAAACATATCTTCACGTGCCGATCTCAGTCGGTTAAGAAGGTTGACCCGAATGGAGAGAAGACGCACGTGATCCAGATGTGCGGCGGTCTAGGTATTCAGATGAGGGGTAAGAGTGCATTCCCATCCATGTCTTTTCCTGATTCGGTGAGGGGCTGGCAGTCGTCCTGGTTCTATTGCAATGACCTGCCATGCTCGGGCTCGTCGACTGGTCTTCCTCCTTACACGACCGAGAGGATTCGGTCTCCTTCCTCGCTGACAGTTGATAAGAAGGAGAAGACGGACGTATCGATCTTGATGACTGCCGTGGTTAGTCTGATTCAGGGCGGATTGACCGGCCTAGATCTTCTGGAGGTATTTCTCAGTCGGAGAATCCAGCCGCTGCAGGAGCGGGCTCACCCCATGTGGCTCTACACTGGGCCCAGTGATCCGACCCGAGTGCATCCGGAAGAAGTCGAGGCGAAGGACGTGGAACAGTGGATCAGGTGTATCACTGGTGCGCGCGACAACCCGCGAGGGTCAAGACGGGTCCCGCCCTTCGATGCCAACAACCTGCCATTGGAGGTATGACACGTATGTCCGAGTGAATCACTTATGCGCACATTCTCCGAGTGAACTGAGCAATCTGACTGAACTGTTTGTCTCTGATCTTTGTGTCTTGCAGGAATTCCAGAAGATGGTATCGCCTGTGCCGAATGGAGAACGACTTGTCGGAGGCGCGGAGAGCGAGCATGGCAGCGCCGGGGGCAGCTACGCGGACGATAGCGAGGAGGAAAGTGGGGACTCGGATGGGAGCGACGATGACGAGTCTTCTCTATCTCCGGAGCTGGGTTACGAGCACGGCTCCAAACGGACCCAAGACCCGAGTGCAGGCTCGGAGAAGGAGGCGGTTCCGAGTGCTAAGGCTCCGAAGCGCACTCGGACGCCGACGCCCGCGCCGACTGAGAAGGCCGCCAAGCAGCCCAAGGTCGCTTCTCCCAAGCCTCGGAAGGCTCTGCCCCGGATCAAGGTCACCGTGCCTGTCGCCTCGACGTGAGTATCCTTCTCAGTTTTTCTTTTCTGTCTTTGCCAACTTTTGTGATTCCTGTGACCGAGTGCATCTTGTGAACCAGTGCTGCAACCTCGACGACGTCTCCCATGCAGATTGATGGGGATCGCACCGAAGCTGAGATGGCAGACGCGGCCACTTCTCAAAGAGGTAACAATAACTTCATCTTTACTGTAACTTGTCATTCGACTGAAATGTCTTCGTTCGATTGAATCGCGCATTGCGACTGATTGCGCCGAGTGAACGTAATGCTTGCAGAGGTCATCCACGTCGGAGATGATGATGAAGAGCCGCCGCGGAGGGCCACTGAGAAGGAGATCCCAGTTCCGACTGCTCCTGAGACCACCACACGAGAGACGCCGCCGAGCGAAGTGCCTCGGGCTCCACCTGCGCCCGCTTTGACCGTGCCGCTGGGGCAAGATTCTCAGGCTGGGGCTGGACCTGCTGTGGCTCCGTCGACTGCCCTGGCCTCGGTTCTGACTGCTCCCGTCAACTTCTTCGCTCTGTACAAAACGCCGGAGGACCAAACCGGGGCCAGCAAGGAGGCTATGATCCAGGCGGAATTGATGACCCAACGGCTCAGGGAGATGTGCGCGGCTGGGAAGCAAGCTTATGATGCCAGCGCTGCTCTCCAGGAGAATGTCCGAGTAAGTGCTCTTGTAAGTTGACCTCCAAGTCTTTTTTCTTCAGTAGGAATTCCGGTTGGAAAATATCTGGTACACCGACTGGGTGTTTTTGTGTTTGGCCATCACTCGGACCGGGTGGACCGGTTCCGAGTGGATACCATTCCAGTGGGGGCACGCTGAGTGCACCCACTGGGTGTAGTCCCCGAGACTGCCATCGACTGCGGGCAGTCGGCGGAAGTCTTAGAACTTAGGATCTGATACTGGTCAAGCTTGTTCCTTCCAGGAGTGTCGATCTCTGGGTACTCGGTACTTTTTGTCTTGTTGCTTTGTGTTTGGCCATCACTCGGATCGGGTGGGCCGTTCCGAGTGGATACCATTCCAGTGGGGGCACGCTGAGTGCACCCACTGGGTGCAGTCCCCGAGACTACCGTCGACTGCGGGCAGTCGGCGGAAGTCTTAGAACTTAGGATCTGATACTGGTCATGCTTGTTTCTTCCGGAAGTGCCAACCCGTGGTCACTCGGAATATCTCTTAATGTTAACTGATCTCCTTTTTCTTGTGTTTCTGAGAACTTGCGAGCTTGGGACCCAGTACGTGGCGTTGGAGAAGGAAACGGCCCGGCTTCGAGTGAACTGAGAGGTGGAGAGGTGGAACACAGAGCGTGCTCAAGCGGAGCTCAAGACCATGGGAGGTAAGGTTCAATTATCGAGCATTCTGCCTTCACCTTTTTGCATTCTTTGAACCGAGTGACTTCACTCGAACAGATGTGCGTAGTGAAAACCATCGACTCCAAGTGCGGCTCAGAACTTCTATCTCTTTAGATACCATGAAGCAGGCACTCGAGAACAAAGACAAAGAGCTGGCGGGAGCGCAGCAAGTGGCGAAGGAGAAGACCAAGGCTGCCGAAGAGAAGTTGGCCTCACTCGGGAAGCTTGAAGCAGAGAATACATCGCTGAAGAAGGAGGTGCTCGAGCTCAAGAAGCAGCAGGCCGAGTGGGATGGCAAGCTCAAGGCCCAGGCGGAAGCCTTTGAGAAAGAGAAGAAGACTCTGAACGAGAAGGTCGCCCAGTTGATCGAGAAGAAGAACGCCCTAGAGAAACATATAGAGGAGTTCACAGAGGAGATGTACACCAAGCTTGCAGGTAACTTGTAGCGTCCGAGTGCACTTCAACTTATTTCCGAGTGAACTTCTTGCATTCTGATGTTCGACTCTCTTCTTTCCTTCTTCATAGAGTACTGTCGAGACTTCGATCTGGAAACTGACAGAATCGAGAAGGATCTGGATCCTTCCAAGTCGCTCGTCAGTGACAAGGCTGCTCTGGGCATCCTGCGGGTGGAAACCCGCATCGAAGACGTCCAAGCATACATCATCCGTCTGCGGGGTGCACTTGGGAGGATCGACAAGGAGCTGTGGCCAGAAGACACCCTCGACACCGACTTGGAAGCCATGATGGCTCGTCTCAACGAGATTCCCAGCCGAGTGCAAGTGTGGAAGAAGTCGGCCGCTCGCTGCGGGGCTGACGTGGCGCTCTCCCTGGTCCGAGTGCACTGCAAGGAGGCCAAGGAGGAAAAACTGAAGGCTCTCCAAGTTGCCAACACGAAGAAACTCCAGTTTGAGGACTTCATGGAGACATTCATCGAAGCGGCCACTCGGATTGCAGACGGCATCGACTTGGATGTTTTCGTTCAACCAGCCAGCCCTACAGGGGAGTGAAAAACTTTAAGTCTTATCCATTAACCTCGGTATGCCGAGTGTAATTGTAATCACTAAACTCTTTCGGGCTTTGGGCCCGAGTACTCGTATTCGCTTTTGAACTTCTGGAGTTAATCGAATGCTTTCCTTCGAGTCTTTCGCATCTTTTAACTGTGTTTTGGCTTGGGCGGAAGCTGGTCCGCAGCCAAGCCTCCGAGTGAGAGGGTTGCTCTTCACTCGGAGTAGCGTTTTAGACTTGGGCGAAAACTGGTCCGCGGCCAAGCCTCCGAGTGAGAGGGTTGCTCGTCACTCGGAGTAGGTTTTAACTTGGATGGAAGCTGGTCCGCAGCCAAGCCCCCGAGTTAGAGGGTCGCTCTTCACTCGGAGTAGCGTTTAACTTGGACGGAAACTGGTCCGCAGCCAAGCCTCCGAGTGAGAGGGTTGCTCTTCACTCGGAGTAGGTTTTAACTTGGACGAAAGCTGGTCCGCAGCCAAGCCCCTGAGTGAGAGGGTCGCTCGTCACTCGGAGTAGCGTTTAACTTGGACGGAAGCTGGTCCGCAGCCAAGCCCCCGAGTGAGAGGGTTGCTCTTCACTCGGAGTAGCGTTTAACTTGAGCGGAAGCTGGTCTGCAGCCAAGTCCCCGAGTGAGAGGGTTGCTCTTCACTCGGAGTAGCGTTTAACTTGGGTGGAAGCTGGTCCGTAGCCAAGTCTCCGAGTGAGAGGGTTGCTCTTCACTCGGAGTAGCGTTTAACTTGGGCGGAAGCTGGTCCGCAGCCAAGTCTCCGAGTGAGAGGGTTGCTCTTCACTCGGAGTAGGTTTTAACTTGGACGGAAGCTGGTCCGCAGCCAAGCCCCCGAGTGAGAGGGTTGCTCTTCACTCGGAGTAGCCTTTAACTTGGGCGGAAGCTAGTCCGCAGCCAAGTCTCCGAGTGAGAGGGTTGCTCTTCACTCGGAGTAGCGTTTTAGACTTGGGCGAAAACTGGTTCGCAGCCAAGCCCCCGAGTGAGAGGATAGTTCGTCACTCAGAGTAGTTTTTAACTTGGCCGGAAGCTGGTTCGCAGCCAAGCCCCCGAGTGAGAGGGTTGCTCTTCACTCGGAGTAGCGTTTAACTTGGGCGGAAGCTGGTCCGCAGCCAAGCCCCTGAGAGAGAGGGTTGCTCTTCACTCGGAGTAGCGTTTTAGACTTGGGCGAAAACTGGTTCGCAGCCAAGCCCCCGAGTGAGAGGGTTGCTCTTCACTCGGAGTAGCGTTTAACTTGGGTGGAAGCTGGTCCGCAGCCAAGCCCCCGAGAGAGAGAGTTCCTCTTCACTCGGAGTAGCGTTTTAGACTTGGGTGAAAACTGGTTCGCAGCCAAGCCCCCGAGTGAGAGGGTTGCTCTTCACTCGGAGTAGTTTTTCACATAGGCAAAAACTGGTTTGCAGCTAAGTTGAACAGCATACACCCACTGGGGGTTGTAAGCCAGAGAATGCGTACGAGCGAACTTCAACGTAGAACTGGAAAAGTCATGCTTTTATTCATCCAATGTCACTCGAGTACTTTTTATTACATCTCATCATCAAGTGTAAAATCGTCGCAGCAAATCTGCATTCCAAGCACGGGGCTCGTCTGTTTGCTTCTGAAGATTGTACAGGCGGTATGCTCCATTGTGTACAACCTTTTACATGATGAAGGGGCCTTCCCACGCGGGAGTAAGCTTGTGTGGTCTCTGTTGATCCACTCGGAGGACAAGATCTCCTTCCTGAAAGGTCCGACTACGGACGTGCCTGCTGTGAAAACGTCGTAGATCTTGCTGATAAATGGTCGAACGGATCAGAGCCATCTCCCTTTCCTCCTCCAAGAGATCAACGGCGTCCTGCCACGCTTGCTCTACTTCAGCTTCGGAGTACAGTTCCACTCGGGGTGCATTATGGAGCAAGTCACTCGGCAAGACGGCTTCAACTGCGTACACCATGAAGAAGGGAGTACGATTGGTGGACCGGTTGGGGGTCGTCCTCAAGCCCCAAAGAACCGATGGCAACTCGGTGACCCAGGCTCCAGCTGCATGATCCAAATCGCGCATGAGTCGCGGCATTAACCCCTGAAGTATCAGTCCATTTGCTCTCTCCGCTTGTCCATTCGACTGCGGGTGCGCCACAGAAGCATAATCGACTCGGGTACCCTGGCCGGCACAGAATGTCCTGAACTCTTCCGAGTCGAAGTTTGAACCATTGTCAGTGATGATGCTGTGGGGCACGCCGTATCTGAATACTATCTCCTTCATGAACTTGATCACTGTACGGGAGTCTAGCTTCTTGATGGGTTTAGCTTCGATCCACTTAGTGAACTTGTCGACTGCAACCAGCAAGTGAGTGAATCCACTCGCCCCTATCCGGAGGGGTCCTACCATGTCGAGTCCCCAGACTGCAAACGGCCAGACGAGTGGAATGGTCTTCAAAGCAGACGCAGGCTTGTGGGATAAGTTCGCATAGAACTGGCACCCGACACAGTGTTGGACTATCTCCTGCGCAGATTCATTGGCACGGGGCCAAAAGAAACCAGCTCGGTAAGCTTTAGCCACTATTGTCCGAGAGGACGCGTGGTGCCCACAAGTTCCCGAGTGAATCTCCTCTAGGAGCAGTCGACCTTCTTTTGGAGAAATGCAGCGCTGAGTCACACCGGTGATGCTCTTTCTATATAACTGACCACCGACCGCTTCAAAGGCTTTGGACATGCGAACAATCTGGCGGGCCTCAGCTTCGTCTTTTGGAAGTTCCTGCCTGAGCAGATATGCGATGTAAGGCACCGTCCACTCGGGCGTGATTGCTAGGACCTCCATTACCAAATCAATGACTGCTGGGACTTCAGCTTCAGTCGGATCAGACGGACTGACTGCTTGCGGGGGCTCTTCAGTGAAGGGATCTTCTTTTACAGTCGGGGAACGTAAATGCTCGAGGCAAATGTTGCTGGGTATGGATTTCCGAGTGGACCCGATTTTTGCCAGATCGTCTGCCTCCTGATTCTTGGCTCGGGGAACGTGATGCAGTTCCAGAGCTTCAAATTTGTTTTCCAACTTTCTTACTGCATTGCAGTATCCTGTCATTGCGGGCCTTCTGATGTCCCACTCCTTCATCACTTGGTTCACAACTAAATCCGAGTCTCCGTAGACCATCAGACGCCAGACGCCGAGTGAGATGGCCATACGTAGACCGTAGAGGAGCGCTTCGTACTCGGCTTCGTTGTTGGAGGAATCAAAGTGAATCTGCAGAACATATCTGAGACGATCGCCCTTCGGAGATATTAACACAACTCCCGCTCCTGAACCATTCAGCATCTTGGAACCGTCAAAGAACATGGTCCAGTGTTCCGGGTGACTCTGAGTCGGTTGCTGCTGTTCAGTCCACTCGTCTAGGAAATCGGCCAATGCTTGGGACTTGATCGCCTTCTTCGCCTCGAACTTGATGTCCAGGGGCAGGAGCTCGATAGCCCACTTCGCCACTCGACCAGTCGTGTCCCGATTGTTCATGATCTCAGACAGCGAGGCGTCGCTGATGACCGACACAGAGTGCTCCTGGAAGTAATGGGCTACTTTCTTTGCAGTCAGATAAATTCCGTAGACGAGCTTCTGGTAATGAGGATACCTCTGCTTGGACGGAGTCAGAACTTCAGAAATATAATAGACTGGGCGCTGCATTTTGTAAGCCTTGCCCTGTTCTTCTCGCTCGACTGTGAGGACAGTGCTGACAACTTGACCAGTGGCCGCGACGTACAAGAGCAATGGCTCCTTTTCATTCGGAGCGGCAAGCACCGGCTGGGTGGAAAGCAGGGCTTTGAGCTCGACAAACGCTGCTTGTGCTTCAGCAGTCCACTCGAACGAATCAGATTTCTTCATCAATCGGTATAGGGGCAGTGCCTTCTCACCGAGACGTGAGATGAATCGGCTCAGAGCTGCAAGGCAACCCGTGAGCTTCTGCACATCATGAAGACGCTCTGGATGTTTCATTCGTACAATTGCCCCGATCTTCTCAGGATTGGCGTCTATCCCTCGTTCGGAAATGAGGAAACCGAGTAGTTTGCCCCCAGGAACTCCGAAAGTGCACTTTGCTGGATTCAGTTTGATGTCGTACTTCCGCAGATTGGCGAAAGTTTCAGCTAAGTCAGCCAGTAGGTCGGAACCTTTTCTGGACTTGACCACGATATCATCCATGTACGCCTCAATATTCCGACTGATCTGTTTCTGCAAACACTTCTGGATCATGCGCATGAAAGTGGCACCGGCATTTTTGAGGCCGAATGGCATGGTGATATAGCAGAAACACCCGAATGGGGTGATGAAGGCAGTTTTTATTTCGTCCGGCCCATACAGTCGGATCTGGTGGTACCCGGAGTACGCATCCAGAAAAAATAGACATTCACAACCCGCAGTGGAGTCTACGATCTGATCTATGCGGGGGAGTGGGAAGTGATCCTTGGGGCAGACCCGATTGATGTGCTTGAAATCAATGCACATTCGGAGAGACTTGTCCTTCTTGGGGACCATGAAGACGTTGGCGAGCCACTCGGAGTGGTACACCTCACGGATGAACTCGGCTGCCAGGAGCCGAGCAACTTCTTCGCCAATGGCCTTCCTCTTCTGTGTAGCAAAGCGACGGAGATGCTCCTTCACAAGTTTCGCCTTTGGGTCGACTCGCAAACGGTGCTCAGCCAGCTCCCTGGGTACACCCGGCATGTCATATGGTTTCCATGCGAAGATGTCCCAGTTCTCAAGGAGGAACTGGATGAGCGCTTCTTCCTATTTGCTGTCGAGTGTTGTTGAAATGTTGGTGGGAACAGCATTGGGATCTTCCGGGTGGATGTGCACAGGCTTCGTGTCGCCGGCCGACTGAAATGCTGATTCTGCAGCCGGCTTCTTCGAGCGCAACAGATCACTCAGATCGGCGTTCTTCTTGTACTCTTCCAGTTCCACCATGGCCATCTGCTCATCAGCTATTTTGGACCCTTGCTGCAAACACTCTTCCGCGCGCTGTCGACTGCCAGTCACTGTGATTACACCTTTAGGGCCCGGCATCTTCAGCTTGAGATACACATAACATGGGCGGGCCATGAAACGTGCATACGCTGGCCGACCGAGTATGGCGTGATATGCGCTGCGGAAGTCCACCACTTCGAAGGTCAATCTTTCTTTCCAAAAGTTCTTGTCGTCTCCAAAGACCTCATCCAGGGCGATCTGCCCGAGTGACTGCGCTTTCTTGCCGGGAATCACTCCGTGGAACTGCATGCTACTCTCGCTAAGACGGGACATCGGAATGCCCATCGCTTGCAGAGTGTCAGTGTACAGTATATTCAGTCCGCTTCCTCCGTCCATTAGGACCTTGCGCAGTCGGACACCTCCGACGACTGGATCGACCACCAGCGCCTGCCGCCCGGGGGTGGCAATATAGGCTGTGTGATCCGACTGATCAAAGGTGATCGGAGTCTTCGACCAGTTCAGAAACTTTTTCATCGCCGGCCCTGCCATGTTCACTTCTCGATTGATGACTTTCAATCGGCTCCTGCTCTCTACATCTGCAAAGATCATCAGGGTTGCATTGACACTGGGGAAGGGTTCATCCTTGTCTCCATCATCAGCGTCTTCTGGGCTCTTCTCACTCGACGGATCCTCTCGGAACTGCTGGATCAAGACTCTGCACTGTCGAGTGGTATGTTTGGGCAATATCAGATTGCCATCTTCATCCTTTCTGGTGTGGATGTGACACGGTAAATCGAGGACATCTTTGCCCGACTGATCTTTCTTTTTCTTCGGGACCCATTTATCCTTCGCCTTCCCCTTGTTCTTGGCCTGACCGGCCAGAGCGGCAGCCTCGGCCTGAGCTGAACCATCAGCTTTGCGTTTCGGCTTCCGACTGGGATTACTGTTTCCGGGGTTGGTCTCGCTGGTTTTCCCTTTGCCGTTACGGAGACGGTCTTCCTCTTCTCCATTCGCGTACCGAGTGGCTATCTCCATCATTCGGCTCATGGTCAAAGCTCCTGACCGACCGAATTTCAGGATGAGCTCCCGATACCTCACTCCTGCCTTGAAGGCGCAGACGGCTTGATGCTCTGTGACATTCTCCACCACGTGGTGCAGGGTTGTCCACCGCTGGATGTACTCCCTCAATGTTTCATTCGGTTTCTGTACGCAGTGCTGTAACTCAGATAATCCAGCCGGACGTTTGCATGTGCCCTCAAATGTTTTGATGAACACTCGGGTCAAATCTTCCCAGCAATATATACTGGCAGGAGCAAGCTGATTGAGCCAAGCACGGGCGGACCCTTCAAGCATTAATGGCAAATGCTTCATAGCAACATAGTCATTTCCTCCTCCGATCTGGACAGCCACTCGGTAATCTTCTAACCAAGTTTCTGGCTTAGACTCACCGGTGAACTTGCTTACTCCCGCTGCCAATCTAAAGTTTGGCGGAATATCGGCGGCTCTGATGGCCCTGCTGAAACACTCGGGCCCGGAGATGAACGCTCCACTTCCACTCGGACGATCTCTGTCCAAGTTTTCTCTCTGAGCTCTGCCTCTGTTGACCAGGTTCTGAGCGAGAACGGATCTCGCGTTGAACTGTGGGTCACGGTGGTCGACTGGCTCTCTCTGGCGATAACCGTCGCCATGACGGGGAGGGCTGGCCCTCCGATCGTTGCCGTAAGGACGCCTGGCGTCGTGCGGCTGGGGCGCGTACGAGCCATCCCGCGGAGGGGGAGACTGCATGCGGTGACGATCATCCTGACGCCGCGGGGGCGTATTCTGACTGCGACCCTGCCCCGAGTACTGGTCTCGGTGGTGGTCTTGGTCGTTTCGCCGCGGAGGCGAGTGCCTGTTTCTCCTTGGAGACACTGGGCTATGGGCCGACTGAACGGTGTCAGCCCGAATGGATCTGCTGTGTATCCTATTGCGCGACTGAGATACTGCAGAGTTTTGCTCTTCAGCCGCCTTGAGCAGGGCCCGGATCTGCCCAAGACCCTCCCCTGCCTCGGATCGGGACGGCTCAATGGAATCTGCTATCCGAGTCGCCGCCGCCAGATTCTGGACGGGAGTGCGGAATACCGGGAAACTCTGCTGCTGGTCATTCGGGAACAACTGCCGCTGTCGCCGACTGGAACTGGGTTGAAGCTGTCTACGGGCGCGATCTTCGAGTGCCTTCTGGAGCGCTTCCAGACGATTGCGCTCAGCCAAGTTGGCCTGGCGCACGGCCTCCAAAGCCTGAGCCTCGGGGGTCGTCCCAACGATGGGCGTCTGGAGGGCCTGCTCGGTCCTGCGCTACTTTTCCTCCCTCTGCTGCCGAGTGAGAGGTTGCGGGATGTAATCGTCGTTGCGCCGGTCCCTGCCGCCGCCAAGATTGGCGTGCGACGGGTCGCCGTTCTCCGCGTCACCGCGGCCGTACCCAGGTGGACTGAGCGGGGAATCGGCCATCAGAACCTCCGCAACGGGGTCGCTGCTCTCGCACTCGGACACGCTTTCCGAGTGCTCGTACACGGAGGCGAACAGATCGAAGACGGGCTCATCGGGCTCGATTGCCGCGATTTGTGGAGCCGCAGCTTGAAGGGCCGCCGCGCGCCTGACCCACCGCTGAAGTCGCGAGCGTCCGGAGCGCTTGCGACGACGGCTGGTGGAGAGAGAAGGAGTCGACTGATAAGGGGTCGACAGTTGACGGAGAAGAACGCCGAAGGAGCTCGCGTAGAAGTGCGCCGCGCCGCGGACGGGCAACGCCTCAACATCCAGCGGGGCTTCCTGGAGCCACGCCGAATCGTCGGCGATGAAGCTGAGGACGCCGAAACGGATCTCGCCGCCCAGGGTCAGTCCGCCGCCGGAAACCATGGTGATGATCGGAAAAATGCAACTACGCCGGAAGTCGCTAGACGCCTGCCCCACGGTGGGCGCCAACTGTCGTGGGTGCAAGTCTGACAGTAGTGTGTAGGGGTACGGATGAGAGGGCAGAGCCTAGCTATGGCGTAGGTGTTACACTCAGATTTACGAGTTCAGGCCCCTCAGCGGTGGAGGTAATAGCCCTACGTCTCGGTGCTCTGGAGCTGTATTGCTTGAGTGTATGATTACAACAGGTTGCGAACCCTTGGAATGGAGCAGGGGGGCGGCTTATATAGTCTCGCCAGCCCTCCCATGAATTCCCGCCATTACAGAGGGTTAAGAGAGGTATAAGTGCGCTAGGTAACGGGCGTATTGATGACAATTAATACAGGCGAACGTGCGTCCCGACCGTTGCGCTCCTGGGGTCTCCTGGTCTTCTCTGGTCGGGTGACTTTCGGATATCCGAGTGAAACGAGCGGGTCGAGTGAACTCTCGCCTTCCGAGTGGTTCGTAGAACTCCGAGTGAATGTCAGTCTGCGGAATCCTGGGTTGTTGATCTGGCCCTGGGGCCCAGTGTAAGACGCGTGGTGTCCTAGGGTAGGGTCTATAGGTCAGGCCTATTACCCTATCCCTAGTACATGCCCTCATCAGTAGGTCTTTCCTATGAACCATAGGTGCTATTATTGATATGAAAGAAGGTAATACACTAGTAGAAAAATGACTTTACGTTCGCATCATTAGTCCCGGTTTGACTACGGCCCGGGACTAATGTGACCATTAGTCCCGGTTCCAACGGCTAGGGGCAGGGGAATCATTAGTCCCGGTTCGTGTTGAACCTTTAGTCCCGGTTTGTGACACAAACCAGGACTAAAGGTGTGGTGGCAGGCTGGTGTCAGGCTGGGGCCCCACGAGCCCCTTTAGTCCCGGTTTGTTACATGAACCGGGACTAAAGGTGTCACTATATAAACCCTTCGTCTAGCCCGAGCCGAAGCTCTCTGTTTTTCCCCTTTCCTCTCCTCTCTGTTCTTACCCTCTTACTCGAGCTCATCCTCCATTTTTGCCAAAATTTGTCAAGATTTGAAGGCACCCCATCAATCCAAGTGTTCACAAAGGTTAGCAACTTTGTTCTTTCATCTCTCATTGCTAGATTACCTCTTGCAATGCTCTATAAGTATAGTGATTTGTGGGTTTTAGTTTGGGAGTAATTATATGTGGGAGTTTATTTGATTTATATGCAATTTGAGCTCAAATTAACTTCTTAGTTTGCATGTGTAGGTGTGGTTTACTTAGTGCCTTCCCGTCCCCGTCCTAACCACCGTCGATCGCCCGCACTGTCCCATCGTCGGCACCACCTTGGTGAGCCTCTTGTTCTTATCCTTTTTATAAAAAAAATCATGTTTGTTTGATTTAGATAGTTACTTGTGTACTTTTATTACCTGTATGGTTGTTTGTTATACATAGTGGCATGGCTTTGATATCCGTCCCCGTTGGCCCTCGTCCGGTTTATGATTCGGATGTGGTATATACTCTCTTTTATAACAATTTGTTGCATTTCGTGTTTATGACAATTATGCCGATAAGTTGACATAGATATTTTTATCTAGGAGGTATGTGAACCGGAAATTGCAACCGACCCTTTTGTCAAGAAGTTAAATTTAGTTGAAAAAGAAAACGAGTATTTGAAAGAAAAATTGAAAAGAATTGAAGAAGAGAAGATGAAACCGGAGTTGTATGTTGCCGATGTCGATGATCACAAGATCAAGATGGATGCAATGCGCTTGAAGATTAGCAAATTTAAAAAATATGCCGTTAATCAAGAGGCTTGGTATCACTATGCTGTTGGATCAATTGTTACCTTAGTTGCGATCTTGATCGCATTTGTTGTTGCATTTAAATGCTTTAGCTAGAGAGTTTGTATGTTGTTTTATGAGAATAAGTGTGTATGAACTATATGTATGAACTTGTATTAATTTGGTCTTTTCGGTGTTGTGTAATGAAGATGAGCCGACAATGGATGTACGATGACCAATGCTCTCCCCAGTTCATTAATGGCGTGCGTACTTTTCTGGTTGTGGCTGAGGCAAACAAGCGGGCGGATGGTTTTATGTGTTGTCCATGTGCTGTCTGTAAGAATGATCACAATTACTCTAACTCAAGAACCATTCACGTCCACCTGTTTACGTCCGGTTTCATGTCCGGCTATAACTGTTGGACCAAGCACGGAGAAAGAGGGGTCCTAATGGAAGAGAATGAAGAAGAAGAGGATGATGACAGCTATCTTGGCCATGGGTTCCCTAAATACGATGGTACAACAATGGGGGAAGAAGCTGAGCCGGCAATGGGGGAAGAAGCTGAAGAAGGGGCATCAGATGAGCCCGCTGATGATCTTGGTCGGGCCATTGCCGATGCAAAGAGAAACTGCGCAAGTGAAAAGGAGAAGCTGAAGTTGCAGCGCATGTTAGAGGATCACAAGAAATTGGTGTACCCAAATTGTGAAGATGACAAGAAAAAGCTGGGTACCACACTGGAATTGCTGCAATGGAAGGCAGAGAATGGTGTATCTGACAAGGGATTTGAAAAGTTCCTGATAATGTTAAAGAAGATGCTTCCAAAGGACAACGAATTGCCCGACAGTACGTACGAAGCAAAGAAGGCTGTCTGCCCTCTAGGATTAGAGGTGCAGAAGATACATGCATGCCCTAAAGACTGCATCCTCTACCGCGGTGAGTACGAGGATTTGAATGCTTGCCCGGTATGCGGTGCATTGCGCTATAAGATCAGCCGCGATGACCCTGGTGATGTTGAGGGCGAGCGCCCCAGGATGAAGATTCCTGCCAATGTGATGTGGTATGCTCCTATAATACCACGGTTGAAACGTTTGTTCCAAAACAAAGAGCATGCCAAGTTGATGCGATGGCACAAAGAAGACCGTAAGAAAGACGGGAAGTTGAGAGTACCCGCTGGCGGATCGCAGTGGAGAAAAATCGAGAGAAAGTGGAAGGACTTTGCAGATGACGCAAGGAACGTATGGTTTGGTTTAAGTGCAGATGGCATTAATCCTTTTGGGGAGCAGAGCAGCAATCATAGCACCTGGCCTGTGACTCTATGTATCTATAACCTTCCTCCTTGGTTGTGCATGAAGCGGAAGTTCATTATGATGCTAGTGCTCATCCAAGGCCCCAAGCAACCCGGCAACAACATTGATGTGTACCTAAGGCCATTGGTTGAAGAACTTTTACAGTTGTGGAGTATAGAAGGTGTACGTGTGTGGGATGAGCACAAACAGCAGGAATTTGACCTGCGAGCGTTGCTGTTTGTAACCATCAATGATTGCCCTGCTCTTAGTAACCTTTCAGGACAGACAAACAAGGGATACCACGCATGCACGCACTGTTTAGATGATACCGACAGTATATATTTGGATAAATGTAAGAAGAATGTGTACCTGGGACATCGTCGATTTCTTCAGATCAATCATGTCTTAAGAAAGAAAGGCAAGCATTTCAAAGGTGAGGCAGATCACCGGAAGAAGCCTCGCCACCGTACTGGTCATGATATACTTGATATGGTCAAGGATTTAAAAGTAATCTTTGGAAAGGGTCCTGGCGGACAATTTGTTCCGAATGACGCTGACGGACACGCACCCATGTGGAAGAAGAAATCTATATTTTGGGACCTACCATATTGGAAAGAACTAGAGGTCCGCTCTGCAATCGACGTGATGCATGTGACGAAGAATCTTTGCATGAACCTACTAGGCTTCTTGGGCGTGTATGGGATGTACGATGACCAATGCTCTCCCCAGTTCATTAATGGTGCACGGGAGGACTAGCAACGTATGCACGAAAAAGACGGCATGCATCCAAAGCAGTATCAGGGTCCTGCCAGCTACGCTCTTACCAAAGAAGAGAAGGAAATCTTCTTTCAATGCCTGCTCGGTATGAAGGTCCCGTCTGGCTTCTCGTCGAATATAAAGGGAATAATAAATATGGCAGAGAAAAAGTTCCAGAACCTAAAGTCCCATGACTGCCACGTGATTATGACGCAACTGCTTTCGGTTGCATTGAGGGGGCTTCTATCGGACAACGTTCGATTAGCCATTGTGAAGCTATGTGCATTCCTCAATGCAATCTCTTAGAAGGTAATCGATCCAGAAATCCCACCAAGTTTACAGAATGATTTGGTGCAATGTCTTGTCAGTTTCGAGTTGGTGTTCCCACCATCCTTCTTCAATATCATGACGCACGTCCTAGTTCACCTAGGCGAAGAGATTACCATTCTGGGTCCCGTATTTCTACACAATATGTTCCCCTTTGAGAGGTTCATGGGAGTCTTAAAGAAATATGTTCATAACCGTGCTAGGCCAGAAGGAAGCATCTCCAAGGGCCATGAAACAGAGGAGGTCATTGAGTTTTGTGTTGACTTTATTCCTGACCTTAAGCAGATTGGTGTTCCCGAATCGCGGCATGAGGGCAGACTTGGTGGAAAAGGCACGCTAGGAAAGGACCAAGTAATATGTATGGACGGGCATTCTTGGGCGCAAGCACACTACACAGTTCTACAAAATTCCAGCTTGGTGGGTCCGTATATCGACGAACACAAGAATATTCTACGCTCCAAACACCCGGAGCAGTCTGACGACTGGATTACACGTGAACACACGGGGACTTTCGGCGGTTGGTTGCCGACACGTCTCATGCATGACGACAGTGTTGGAGATGAGCTGTACTTGCTGTCCAAGTTACCATCTTTGACTATATTGACTTTCAAAGGGTACGAGATAAATGGGAATACATTTTACACGATCGCCCAAGATAAAAAGAGCACCAACCAAAACAGTGGTGTCCGCTTTGATGCAGCAAACACCAATAGGCCAAAGGACACATATTATGGTTACATAGAGGAGATATGGGAACTTGACTATGGACGTGAATTGAAGGTCCCTTTGTTTCGCTGCAAATGGGTCAATCTGTCAGGAGGCGGCGTAAAGGAAGACCCGCGGTATGGAATGACAACAGTGGATCTCAACAATCTTTGGTACGCAGACGAACCATTCGTCGTAGCCAATGATGTGGCGCAGGTTTTCTATGTGAAGGACATGTCTACCAAGCCGAGAAAAAGAAAAGATAAGGAAGCGAATACATCATACAATGAGCCAAAGCGCCACATAGTTCTTTCAGGGAAAAGAAATATCGTGGGAGTGGAGGACAAGACAGACATGTCAGAAGATAATGAAAAGTTTCATGAAATTGCTCCCTTCACAGTGAAGATTGACCCAAGCATCCTGTTAAATGATGAAGATTGTCCATGGTTACAGCGCAAAGGGACACACGCCAAGAAAAAGTTTTATACCCAAAGATCCCACTCTGGCATGTGACCGGCTTCACCGTCATCACTTTCTTCTCTAGTGAGTTTCCGGACTTATCTCGAAAGTCCCACTTCGGACAAACCGGATGGAATCTTTGTAATAGTTAGGGTATATATGTGTTTTGGCATTTGAAAGGCGAAGAAATATATCTTTAAGGACTGGATGCAATTTTCAACCCTTTCTGACTTCATTCGCTATTTTTCATGCATTTAATGAATTTTTTGAGCTAAATGACCCTGAAATTGAAAATCACTACAAATGAACTCTGAAAAGGTTGAAAGTTGGCATGGTATCATCATTTCACCCACATAGCATGTGCTAAAAAGTTGAGAGGGTTACGGCAAAAACTGGATGCACTTCGTGTACAAAATGGACAATCTCTTTCGAAGTATCAGGGTTTCGGACGAAAGCTCATCAGTTACAAAGGCATTTCATTTTTTTAAATAACCTAAGAATTACCAAATTGAATATAATGATAAAACACACTAATATTAAACAGCAGAAAAAAGAATCACTGATAAATCTATTTTTAAAGTAAAGTTATTCACAAACTAGTGATTCACACAAATTTCAAATAATTCAAATTTAAACTATTCAAATTTGAGCTCACAAATTCTAAATATTTGGCACTAACAGAAAGTTTATAATTTTTGTGACCTAAAGCAAAAAGATTCACTCAAAAACTCTAAATATTTGGCTGTATGTAGAAACAAAAGAAAATAAATAAAGCAAAAAAAATAACTGGAAAATAAATTAAAAAAAAGCCCGCCTACTGGGCCGCCACGGCCTGCATACGACTAGAAACACAACCTCTAGTTGGGCCAGCATGAAGGCCCGCACGGCCCAATAGGCCCCACAGGGCAGCACAGGTTCGGTAGGCCCACAAAGGCCTGTTTAGAGAGGAGCTCGACACGGTAGCCGCGGCGGGGCTTATAAACCGCTGCGAGCTCCTCTCAACTAGCGAGGTGGGACTAAACATTCGACACGGGAAGCCAGGCCTTTAGTCCCGGTTGGTGGCTCCATCCGCGACTAAAGGCCCCCTTTAGTCGCGGTTGGAGCCACCAACCGGGACTAAAGGCCTGGCTTCCCGCCGCTTGGCCTGGGTGAATTTCACATTTAGTCCCGGTTGGTGGCTCCAACCGCGACTAAAGGGAGGCCTTTAGTCATGGTTGGAGCCACCAACCGGGACTAAAGGCTTTCATATATAAGCAGCACTTACGAATTCCCCTCCGCCCATCCTCCATTCTCTCGACGCCAAACACATAGACGCCGCCAGGCTGCTGCTCCGCCGCTTGCCCTGACGCCGTCGCCGCCCCCGACGCCGGCCGCCCGCGCCTCCTCCCTGACGCCGCCCGCGCCTCTTCCCCGACGCCGCCCGCGCCTCTCCTCTCCGATGCCGCCCCCGACGCCGGCCCGTGTTGACGCGCCGCCCACGCCGCCCGCGCCCGCCGGCCTCGACCGTCGCCGGCCTCGACCGTCGCCGGCCTCGACCTTGCCGTCGCCAGCCTTGACTTCGCCGTCGCCAGCCTCGACCTCGCCGTCACTGGCCTCGACCTCGCCCGCTGTGAGCTCACGCCGCCCCCTCCGGCGATTTTTTTTTCACTAGATATGTTGTAGATTATTATTAACTAGTATACAATGTATGTATATATGTATATATGTATGTATGTTTTGATGTTTTAGATGTTTTAGATGATTATTTTTTCACTGTATGTATGTATGTTTTAGTTTTTTTTCACTAGTTTTTTTATACAATGTATGTATATATGTATATGTAGATGAACGGTGGAATTTGCATAGATTTTCTGTTTTTTAGTTTTTTATACTTATAGAAAAAAGTTAAATAGGAAAAAGTTAAATAGAAAAAAGTTAACCATGTATTAATAATATTTTAATGTTAATATATATCTTAATGTTGTATTTGCAAAAGTTTGTCATGTATTTGCAAAATCAAGTGAAAAAGAATTACAAAAATCACAATCAAGCATTTAAAAAATGTTAAATTTGCATAGAATTTGTTCTCGACGTCTACGATGCCCGGCCCGCATCCTCGTCGTCGACTCGGTGGCGAGAACCTGCTTGAGAGGCGCCATGTCCGGGACTGGGCTCCGCCGGCCTGGCACTGGGAGGTGCTACCTTTCGGGGCGCGCAGCTTGGTGAGGAACCGGGCTCCCGTCGTCGACCCGGAGCTTCTTTGGTGGCGGTCGCGTGGGCCATTTTCGGTGCGGAGGCAGCCGGCCCCCGCGGAGGTGGTACGTCGCCGTGTCAGGGAGGAGGACGAGCACGTCCGTCGCTACATGGTTGCATTGGACGTCAGGTTCTTCAATACCTGGCAGGTTCTTCAGGGATCTCACCCGAGCTATGATCCTGTGATGGTTCCTTCTCTTTGGGTGTCCACCGCCCGTGCCTCAGGAACCGCGAGTGAACTAGATTCTTCGATAATATTCGATCTGTATTAGCTAGTGATGTTATATGATAATATTCGAGATGTATTAGTGATAATTAATATTCGAGATGTATTCGAGATTATATTCGATAATATTCGAGACGATGTATTCGAGATTATATTCGATGATGCATATTATCTGGATTATTCGAGATGTATTAGTGATATTATTCGAGATGCATATTATCTACTATGATTCAGTTTTTCCTTATTGATTGCATTCTAATTTGAATACTAAATTGTTTTGTCTTTCTTCTGGATTAGTTAATATAAGCTATGAACAATACCGGCAGAGATGGAGAAGAGACCATGTTCGACATCATACGCTCCCCGAGCCCAGATGAGAATGAACCCGAAGATGACGTCTCGCAATATCTGAACATTAATAATTCCGGTGAGGGAGTATTAATATTTGATGAAGACGAACGAAGAGACGAAGGCCACAACAATGATGACGAAGGAAATGTTCTTCAAATGACAAAGACCGGCGAGGTATATATATATAAGGCCTCTGGTGATCATTACATGTATTAATTGATTTATATATATTAACGAATCGATCTTTCTTCTTTTAGCCCTCCGGATCGAGCAAAACTTCTACAAGCAGGGCAGTACGAGGCCCGGCCAGAAGGTTGCAGGCTGGCATAAAGTACAACATTGATGCCATCAAAGAAAATGGTGAACCGCTTGCTCCTAAAAAGAATGCGGACAAATTTACTCGTCAATGCGGAGTTATTGTCAGGGACCAAATCCCGATCTCCATTCAAGAATGGAATAAGCCAGCAAAGGGATATCAAGGAGTTACTTTTGTCGACGGAAGAGCAAAAGATCTGCTTTGGGAATCGCTCATGGCACATTTCACCCTACCAGATCATTTGACAGATGAAGAACGGGAGAAAGTCAAGAAGAGTGCTCTTAAGAAGATGGTGATAGCATTCAACAACCACAAGAAAAGAATATGGGCCAAGTACCAAGTAGACGGAAAGAAGACTCCAGCATTCAAGGGAACACTTGAGAAGGCAAAAGATCACTGGGACGCTTTCGTGCAGTTCAAGGAATTGGAAGAAGCTAAGGAACGGTCGAGAATAAACAAGATTAATGCTGCGAAAAAAAAGTGGCACCATACTCTGGGGCCAGGTGGCTACCAGGTCGGCCGGCCTAAGTGGGATCTCGCTGAGGAACAGATGATTGCTGCAGGGGTCACTCCAGTTACATTGAGTTGGCCCCCCAGGTGCAGGACTTGGTTTTATGCACATGGGGGGAAGTTGGACCCAGAGACAGGGCTTGTTATGGAGCGGGCAAGTCTTAAAGAAGCCTCCGACGCTTTACTTGTTGAAATAGAAGATGCTCGAACGGGAAAGTACAAGCCTGACAGAGAGAATGACGAGCTTACGCGCGCCCTGAAGAATCCTGAACACCCGGGACGAACACGAGGCAAAGGCGTTGTTCCGTGGTTTCTGGGGTTTGCGGATTGGAACGCCACTTACAGAAGCCGTGCGAGAAAGAAGTAGCAGGAGGAGGAGCAGAGGAAGCAGGAAGAAGATCGCCTTCAACTGGTAGAATCAAAGCACGCGGAGTTGGAACGCGCTTTCCTAAGGCAGCAGGAGCAGATCGACTCACTTAGTCAGGAAAGGGCGTCTCAGCGGCAGCAGCAAGCAGATCCAGCATTGGATACAACCGTCCCATCTATGCCGAAAAGCAGCGTGGGTTCCACCCCGGCCGATGATGCACTGCTGGATAGATACCCTGTGGATGATATCAAAGATACGACACCTTGTGACCTACACATGAAAGTGAAGAACATATCCATCAAGGTGGCGGACGGCTATGCTTTAACAAATCCCCCTGAAGCAAACTTCCATTGCAATCCGATTCCAGCTGGCTATGCTCGTGTCGGGGTTGATGAAGTGATGTTAGGATATTACGAGCTAAGGCTTGACATTCCTGGAGGTGATGAGGAGCGCACACTGGGAGAGGCCATATATCGTATCAATCTATGGAGAAAGGATTGCATCGTCTTTCCAAGGCCACCGACTCCTCCTCCAAGTCCGCCACCGCGTCAGCCGACTTCAACCCTGCCCGAGACGCAGCGCGGTGCTAGTCCGCCACCGCGTCAGCCATCTCCAACACCCCACCCCGAGACGGAGCCCATCAGCGCGAGTCCGCCATATCGATCTCGGGCGTGTCAGCCTTCTCCAAAGCGGAAGAGAGCACCAAGCAAGAAAGGCTCTCCTCCTACCAAAAATAAGTTTCCTTACAAGATGACTATCAAGGAAAACAAGGCCGAAGTGGCTGCCGAAGTGAAGGCCCATTTTGCACGGAAACAGCCCCCGCCGAAGGAGAAAATACTTGATGAAGTCATACAACACTTTATTGATAATGCTCAGCCGGCTGTGAAGAGGACGGACTCAGACTATGAGCGTTGTATTAAGAAGTTATATAAGGCACAAAAAGATAAGGAGTCAAGCTCGAGCCAAGCAAGGAGTAGTAAATGCGGGAAAACTGTTCCCCAGCTGGGAGAACAGGCAGTGCAATCGACCCCCCCCGCTCATTGTACAATCACATGGTGTGAGTACCGTCGATCAGCCGGTAATGACCGACGCTCATAGACAGATGGCTAGAGAGGCCGGTGTCACTGTTGAACAACTCATAGGCATCGAGGAACTCCCCAAGATTAAATATCACGAAGTAGCATGGAAATATGTCCTCGGCCAAGATCTGGCCAGGGAGGGCGAGAATCTATCAACGAGAATGCGCCATTTGCATGACTGGTACCTGAGAGAAGTCAAGAAGAGGCGAGATTCCCTCATGGTGAAAGTCAAGGAAGAGCATTACTTCCATGCAAAAGATTTGTGGGTTCAGTTTGAAGAAATGTTTCAGTTATTCAATCAAGACGGACTCGACAAATCTCCCGTTAGTTGCTATTGTCTGTAAGTGATTTCTTTCTGTAATTTAAGTCTCTAGCTGTGCTCATTCGTTGCCTGTAATTATCCTCACTATATTCTTTTTTGTGGTATTATGCAGAATGAAGATTTATGAAATGAAAAGAGATGGACACTATGGCATTGGGTTCATTGACGCAAATACCGTTAATGAAGAGGTGTGGTCACGTCACCCAAAAGAGACAGAGAAGTACTTGCTACAGTTTTTGAAGCAACTAAATACCCAACCAGAAATAGTATTTCCTTACAACTTCGGGTGAGTGTTACTGTCTTGTACTACAAATTCTATTTTGCTTACTAGATGTTAATAAGTGTAGTTGATGAGTTATGCACATGCCCGCTTAATTATACAAATGTGTGCGCATGCAGTTTCCACTAGATCCTGCTAATCATTGAAGTTGACGAGGGAAAAGTTAAAGTACTGGACTCACTACTTAAAGACCCTAAAGAGTACTTAATCGTGAAGGGGATGGTCGACAGGTAATTTCAATCATTATCACACTATGTCAGCCTCTTTAGTTCATTTCCTGATATCAACTAATTAATAACTCCTTTATTCATTTTCTTTGCCGGGCAGGGTTTGGCAAAGCTTCATCGAACAGGTCCCAGACGCATGGAAACAAGAGCTGAAATGGGTGCGACCCAAGGTACGTAATTAAGTAGTACTAGCTATGTGTCCGCGCATCTCTTTAATTCTAGTTTCAATACCATTATCATGCTTGATTAATTATTATCTGATTGAATTCTATTCTCGTAAAGTGCATGAGGCAGGCGCCGGGGAATAATATATGTGCATACTACGTTTGCGAGAACATTTGCATTATGACGTCCGAAAGTAGCAGATCTGAGAGACAACTTTGGGTACATTTGCCAGAACACTATCCACAATTTTTTTATCATGATCTAATATATATACACACAACTAATATATTCATCTTGATCTCCTTCTTTAAAGCTGACGGAGATGCGGGAAAAGATCCTACCAATGGACCGCATACGAGCACTTCAAGAGGAAATTGCGGGATTTTTGCTTGACCAGGTCATACATCCCAAAGGAGAATACCATTACACCTAATGCCTGCATGTAATTATCTGCAAATTGTAGGAGAAATTGTATATATGTAGCAAATTGTATTTATATATATATATATGTGTATGTGCATGCATATGGTCGTACGTGAAATTCTATGATATATATATGATTGGTTCTACGAGAAATTCTATTTATATATGCATGATGTGTACAGTATGTATGTAGTAGCATACAATATGTTTGAAATGAAAAAGAATTAATTGGAAAACACGAAATTAAAAGGAAAAATAAAGCATAAACCCCTAAACCCCTATACCTTTTAGTCCCGGTTGGTGTTACCAACCGGGACTAAAGGCCCCGAGCCCCCGGCGCAGGCTCGTGCCACGTGGTGGGCCTTTGGTCCCGGGCCGTGAAGAACCGGGACTAAAGGGGGGGGGGGCTTTAGTCCCGACCCTTTAGTGTCGGTTGTTGAACCGGGACTAAAGGCCCTTACGAACCGGGACTAAAGGCTGATTCTGCACTAGTGATATAAGATTTCAATTCCCACTAAAGAAAGGATGGAACATTTCCCTAGGAAGAGAATTAACCCACCATATGAATCTATTATGAGTGCCACCTATGGAATTAATTTGAAGGATGACAATACTTGAAACTATGCATTATGCGTAGCTAGGGGCATAAAACAATAGCGCTTGTTGGGAGGCAAGCCAATAAATAAAATAAATTTTCATTTTATTTTCTGTTCTTGTGTGTTTACACAATTATAGCCTCTGTTATGATTGTGTTTTTATCTTTTAATTAGTGTTTGTGCCAAGTAATGCCTTTGGGATGATTTGGATGATAGTATAATTGATGCTGTTTGAAAACAGAAACTTTTGCGGTTAGTTCTGGAATTTTCATTCTGTACTGGAGCGTGATAAAATTCTGATTTTTTTACACATTATCGATATATGAATTTACCACGTTGTCCAAATATTTCAGAATTTTTGGAGTTACAGAAGTATGACGTTAATTCAGATCTTTACAGACTGTTCTGTTTTAGACAGATTCTGTTTTTGTTCCATAGTTTGCTTATTTTGATGAATCTATGGATCGTATTGGGGGGTTTGAGTGCTACTTGTAGTCTGCGTTGGTATTTCCCTGAAGAGGAGAGGATGATGCAGTACAGTAGAGATAAGTATTTCCCTCAGTTAAGAACCAAGGTTATCAATCCAGTAGGAGAACCAAGCAAAATTCCGTTAAGCACACCTGCACACACAAGAGCAAACACTTGCACCCAACGCAAATAAGAGGGTTGTCAATCCTCTTAGCGGTTATTTGCAAGGATTAAATCTTATCGAGGTAAATAGATAAACTAAACTACTAATTAAAATAAAAGTAGATAAATTGCAGCAAGGTATTTTTAGGTTTTTTATATGATAAAGATAGACCCGGGGACCATAGTTTTCACTAGAGGCTTCTCTCTTGAGCACATAAACATACGGTGGGTAGACAAATTACTGTTGGGCAATTGATAGAAAAGCAAATATTTATGACAGATTCATGGCAATGATCATGTATATAGGCATCACGTCCGAGACAAGTAGACCGACTCCTGCCTGCATCTACTACTATTACTCCACCCATCGACCGCTATCCAGCATGCATCTAGGGTATTAAGTATGAAACAGAGTAACGCCTTAAGTAAGATGACATGATATAGAGAAGAAAATTCAAGCAATATGAATAAACCCCATCTTTTTATCCTTAATGGCAACAATACAAATACGTGCCATGCCCCTTTCTGTCACTGGGATTGAGCACCGCAAGATTGAACCCATCAAAAATCACCTCTCCCATTGCAAGATAAATCAATCTAGTAGGCCAAACTAAACCGATAGATCGGAGAGAAATACAAAGCTATAACAATCATGCATAAAAGAGTTCAGAGAAGACTCAAATATTTCTCATGAATAATCTGATCATAAACTCACAATTCATCAGATCCCAACAAACACACCGCAAAAGAAGATTACATCGGATAGAACTCTAAGAACATCGAGGAGAACATTGTATTGAAGATTAAAGAGAGAGAACAAGCCGTATAGCTACTAGCTATGGACCTGTAGGTCTGTGGTAAACTACTCACACATCATCGGAAGGGCAGCAAGGTTGATGTAGAAGCCCTCCGTGATCGATTCCCCCTCCGGCAGATTACCGGAAAAGGCCTCCAGATGGGATCGTGGAAGAACATAGGCTTGCGGTGGTGGAAAGGTTTTCTCTTCTGGCTCTCTGGGGGTTTCCCAATATTTGTGAATTTATAGAAGTGGAATTAGGTCAAAAGGAGTCACGTGGGCCCACAAGGTACTATGGCGCCCCCCTAGGGCGCGCCCTAGTGCCTTGTAAAGCCCTCGTGGGGCTTCTGGCCTCCTCCCGAAGCTTCCCAGGTTTCTTTTGTCCAGAAAAAAAACTCCAAAAAGTGTCGTGGCATTTGGACTTCATTTGGTACTGTTTCTCTGAAAAGCCAAAAACAAGCAGAAAAGAGCAACTGGCACTAGGCACTGGTGACGGTGTCCTGGAATAGGGGGTGCTAACCCAGCCGGCCCGTATCCTCGGATGGGCCGGTATGCCCCTGTACGTATTCAAGATGGATTCCGGAAGCTGCACATGGGAGACGTGATCAAGACTGCCTCTACCGAAGACTTGCGGTGTACTCCAAGATTGTTCCAGCCGCCTTATTCTAAGATACCAACCTTGTAACCCTAGGCCCCCTCCCTGGCGTGTATATAAGCCATAGGGTTTAGCCTGTAGGGGGACACCCACGCAATATTGAATACCTAGCCTTAGAAGTTAGACACACATTACGATCTCGCGGTAGATCAACTCTGTACTCGATACATCTCCATTAATATAAACAAGAGCAGGACGTAGGGTTTTACCTCCATCAAGAGGGCCCGAACCTGGGTAAAACATCGTCTCCCTTGTCTCTGTGACCATCGATCCGAGATCCGCAGCTCGGGACCCCCTACCCCGAGGTCTGCCGGTTTTTACACCGACACTGGTGCTTTCATTGAGAGTTCCGTTGCGTGATCTATGGAAGGAGCGATGGGATCGCCGGTTAACGGCCTCAAACTCGTAGACCACATCTCTGCAACCGAAACCTCGGTCCTGATGACACCCCCACGTAAGGTGGAAGAAAATCCTGACCCCTCTCTGGCTCCACCAGAGAATCCCCTCACGGGCAAGGGACTGAGATACTTCCTGGACAGCGGATCGGACAGCGACTCACCAGAAACCGACTCCCAGATCGAATCGGCTAGACCGATAATGGCGGATCCAGCATCGGAGGAGGGTGCCGGGGTTCCGCCGTCTTTAGAGATCGGATCTGGCCCGCTCCCCCACTGCATAGAATATCGTCCCGATAACTCCGGCCCGTCTGACGTTTGGGACTTAGGCTACGTACGGCAGACCCCCGGCGAGCCGATCCAACAATACTGGGCCAGATTCTTATCCGTCAAGAACAAGATTCTGGACTACCAAGATTCGGATATAATCGCTGCCTTCAAGCACGGATGCAAGGATAAAGGCGTCTCGAACGCCCTTACTCGCCGTTGCGTCCAGACATTCCCTGAATTAACCAACTTGGTGACTCGATTCTACGCCATCGAAGACGCCTGGCGGACCGAGGAGAATACGGACTTGATCTATGAAAACTACCCGGGATGCGACCAGCCAGCACTTCGGCGCGAAAATCACAAACATAACATCTCGGGCGATCGACCTCGAAAGAAGAGGAAGACGTCCGATTACTCTGGGATGGCCCTGGACGGCTTCCTGGGTAAACCATGCCCGATCCACGCCATATTAGTTAACTCTTGCCCAACCCACAGCCTTCGTGACTGTTGGGTATTGAGGCAGGTGGCAAAGGGGGGCCTCACTCTCTTAACGGGCACCTCCAGCCACCTCGGACGGACCTCGGACGAAGACGAGGTCCTAATGATTTACGAGACCTTTGCGTCTAACAATCAGCGCAAGCGAGCCCTACGGGAGATCAACGCCGTCCGGCAGGTACCACCTCGGGGTGCGTGGATAGACACGCCGATCACCTTCACTCAGAGCGATCAACCAAGGTTTGCCTTGGATAGATCCCCCGCTGCACTAGTCCTCAACCCCATTGTGGATCACTGTCGCCTCCACAAGGTCCTTATGGACGGAGGCAGCAGCCTGAATTTGATATACGAGGACACCCTGGATAAAATGCATGTCGACAGATCACGCGTAGAACGGAGCACCACCACCTTTAAAGGAATAGTCCTCGGACGGGAGGCACGCTGCAGTGGGAAAATAACCCTAGACGTGGTCTTTGGTACCTCGGATAATTATCGCTCCGAGGAGATTACGTTCCACATCGCACCTTTCAAGAGCGAATACCACGCCATCCTTGGACGGGATGCCTTTTCTAGATTTCAAGCAGTGCCACACTACGGCTACATGAAGCTCAAGATGCCGGGCCCGAGTGGGATTATTACTGTCTCAAGTGATCCGGACAGGGCGCTCAAAGCCGAGAACAAAACAGCGTCCCTCGCCCTCGAGACTCTGGCCGAAACCTTCGCGGCCGAGGAGCTGACCGCGTTGCGCGCCGAGGTCGACCAGGACGATATCGTTCTCGATAAAAGATCAAAGCCTACCTCTTTCAAACCGGCCGATGAGATAGTCAAATTTCAGGTTCACCCATCCGATATGCCAGGGATACCCCGAAGGCTTGCAGAGCATGGCCTAAACATATTGATAGGCTATAAACCCGTTAAACAAACACTTCGGAAGAATTGGCAAAACTGTTGGAAGCAGGATTTATCAGGGACATAAAACACCCTGACTGGCTAGCCAATTTGGTCATGGTGCCGAAAAAGGACAAGTCTTGGCGGTTGTGCGTCGATTTTAAAGATCTCAACAAAGCCTGCCCCAAAGACCCCTTCCCCTTACCCCGCATCGACCAAATCATGGATGCCACGGCAGGCCATGACGCATTATGCTTCCTAGACGCCTACTCCGGGTATCATCAAATAAAGATGAGAGAGTCAGACCAGGCAACAACAACATTTATCACGCCCTATGGGCCGTTTTGCTTCAACACAATGCCTTTCGGACTAAAGAACGCCGGGGCCACGTACCAGCGCATGATTCAAACATGCCTGCAAAAACACTTCGGAAAGACCGTTGAGGCCTACGTAGACGATGTAGTTGTCAAAACTAAACACGTCGACCAGTTGGTCGACAATCTTCGTGACACGTTCGCCAGCTTACGGGAGTATCAAATAAAACTTAATCCGGAGAAATGCGTCTTTGGAGTCCCAGCTGGCAAACTCCTCGGTTTCATCGTCTCTAACCGAGGAATTGAAGCCAATCCGGCTAAAATTCGAGCCTTGGATCGTTTGGAGATTCCAACGGAGCTCAAGCATGTGCAAAAACTAGCGGGCTGTGTAGCAGCCCTGAGCCATTTTATATCACGACTTGGAGAAAAAGCCCTACCATTATACAAGCTGTTAAAGCAGACTAAAACATTTAAATGGACTAAGGAGGCTGCGGCGGCCCTTGAGGACATCAAGGCCCTCCTCGCCACTAACCTTATCCTGGCAGCACCAGGTGTTTGCGAACCGATGTTATTATACATCTCGGCCACAAACCAGGTGGTCAGCGCAGTCCTCGTGGTTGAGCGGGACATGGCAGGTCATAAGTTCCGGGTCCAGAAACCCGTATACTATGTGTCCGAGGTTTTAACCCCCTGCAAGACACGCTACCCTCATTATCAAAAAATAGCTTATGTAGTCTTTATGGCATCGCGCAAGCTTCGGCACTACTTTCAAGAATGCGCGGTGACGGTGGCATCCGACGTCCCGTTGAGTGACAGAATCAACAACAGAGACGCAACGGGACGCATCGCCAAATGGGCTATAGAGCTCCTACCTTTCGAAATTAATTACAAACCACGCTGGGCCATTAAATCCCAGGTGTTGGCGGACTTCATCGCCGAATGGATAGAAGCCGAACTACCCCGTGAGTACAGTACCTACTTGCACTGGACGATGTATTTCGATGGTTCCAAAATGCTTGCCGGTCTAGGGGCTGGCGTGGTGCTCACTTCCCCCACGGGAGATAACATTAAATATGTGCTACAAATCATGTACACAGATTCCAACAACGCGGCAGAGTACGAAGCCCTTTTACATGGACTTCGGATAGCTGTCTCCATGGGTGTGAAACGACTCAAGGTCCGAGGTGATTCTAACCTCGCGATCTCGCAAATTAATGGCAAATTTGACGCCAAAGACCCAAAGATGACAGCCTACCGCAATGCCATCATAAAGATCGCGGCCAGGTTCGAGGGGCTGGAATTCCACCATATACCCCGAGATAGCAACCAGGCCACAGATGTACTCGCCCGGATGGGCGCAAAACGGGATAAGGTTCCCGAGAACACCTTCCTCGAACGGCTATTTAAACCATCCGTAGTCTGGTTAGACAGCACAGGAACATCGGACTCAACTGATGTCGGGCAACATGCCCCGCTCGAAACGGACCACGGTATCATAGGCGGATCAGCAATCCGGAAGACCGATTCAGCGCACGAGGTCATGGCAGTTATCGCACCATGGACCGAGCCGCTCCTCGCATACCTACTCCGAAAAGAGCTCCCTGATAACCAACCCGACTCCCGTCGGATTGTAAGACAGTCTAAAGCTTACAAGATTTATGAAGGGGAACTTTATAAAATGAGCACAACGGGCGTCCTCCAGAGATGCATATCCGAGGAAGAAGGAAAACTCATATTACGCGAGATACACTCCGGCATGAGCGGACATCACGCCGCTGCTCGGACCCTGGTCAGCAAAGCCTTTCGAGCCGGTTTTTACTGGCCAACGGCAAGTGCTGACGCCTCCGCATTAGTACAGCGTTGCCCAGGCTGCCAGGTATTCGCCCAGCAGAGTCACATGCCCCCCACGGCCCCGCGCACCATCCCCATTGCATGGCCCTTTGCGGTCTAGGGGCTTGATATGGTCGGGCCACTCAAGGGAGGATCACACAAAAACAAATACCTACTCGTCATGGTAGATAAATTCACTAAGTGGATCGAAGCAAAGCCGGTTACCTCGGCCGAGGCCGTCCAGGTCATCGGATTCATTTCGGGGGTAGTGCACCATTACGGTGTCCCCCACAGTCTGATTACAGACAATGGAAGCAACTTCACGGCTAAGGAGGTCAAGGCATGGTGTAAGAAAATGGGCATTAAGCTCGATTACGCGCCCGTCTACCACCCGCAGTCTAATGGCCAAGTGGAGCGAGCCAACGGACTCATTCTTAGTGGAATTAAGCCACGGCTCGTTCGCTCCCTTACAAAAGCCGATTGCAAATGGGTTGAGGAACTCGATTCCGTATTATGGGGCTTGCGTACCACACCGAATAGATCCACAGGGTATACCCCATTTTTTATGGTATATGGCGCCGAAGCGGTTCTCCCCTCCGATATCATACACGACGCACCTCGGGTGCGCATGTACGAGGAGTTGGAGGCCGAACTCGATCGGCAAGACGCCCTAGACGCTCTCGAAGAAGAACGCAACGTCGCACGGGCTCGATCAGCTATCTATCAACAGCAGGCACAGCGCTACCACGCTAGAGAGGTTCGCGCCAAAGAATTCAATATCGGGGACCTCGTCATGAGATTACACCCCGAAAAACAAAAACACAAGCTCTCCCCTAGATGGGATGGACCGTTTATCATTGACCAAGTAGTTGTTGGAGGAGCTTATCGAATCCGAGACCCGGAGGATGGACGACTGGAGCCCCATCCGTGGAACGCAGCGCTACTCCGACGCTTTTATGCATGAAGCCAAGCATACGGTCTGTGTAAATACCTCACATCTTTTCTTTATCCTTTTTATTATTTCTATTTTTTGTCCTTCACCTCGGCCAGTTATTCGATGACCCCGAGGACAATGTAGCTTGTTCTTGTCAAAACTAATGCTACTCCGCCCCTTATGACCTATCGTCTTTCAAGCCAATATATGCATCGATCCGCTTTAAGATTTGGCCAAGCTGGGTTGCCCGGCTCCTGTGCTTGCCCTCTACGTTTCCAATCTTTTCGGCTAGGGGGCAAAGGGAGCACCGCTGTGATTGTTACTCACGGGTCAACCGATGTAGTACCTCAGTCGGACAAAGCCGAAAGCTAGCATTCTTATAACGTGGATCGATCGGTCATGACATAGGAATAACGTGGCATGGGTCTTTTCAAACCCCGACCAGGGGCTTTAGCCCCGAGGTCATTCGTCTTCGGACGGGCGTGTTCGACACCATAACCCGAGGAAAGGAACCGTTGGATGAACTATTTTCCTCGGAAGATGTTTCTTACGTCAAATAGTAACATAACATAACCTTTCGTTGCCCTCTTGTCTTTCGAGCCGTATAGCCCGATTGCCTGGTCACCTGAAGCATCTGGCCCGATGACCTCGGCCAGTAGTACGGGACAACCCCTGGAAATTAGCCAGGGGGGAGAAGCCGACGGCTGGCTGACAGAGTCTGGATAAACGGACGGACAAAGTTGACATAGTATACTTCGGTACATAAAGTCATCTACTATTTTTTCACACGCGGTCAAGCCCGTCTATCAGGGTGTCTAACAAACAATCCTTTTGCGAGAGACGCGCCGCAGGCATTACACTATCGTATGCTTGACGGGTCGGGATTTCCTCCCCGTCAGGCCCCATGGGTCCCACCTCTGCCAATTCCGTCGTCTTCACACCGGTATAGTGGGTCTTCACCATAGCCCAGGACTCTCTCGCACCTTCTCGACAAGCTGACACTTTCCACGCTTGGATCCGCTGCCGCGCTCTCTTCAGCTATCCGGTCAGCGCGGCCATGTCTTACGGGATCGGCACCACCTCGGGCCATAACGCCTGGTGAACATCCTTCATCACTTTCCGCGTTCCTTCGTGAAATTTGGATAAGCAAATGCTCATGTCTTCAGACGCCGGGCCTCGAGACTCCGGTGGTAGGCCGGTCAAGCAAGCTGTCACAATAACATTTTGCATGACAAATCTTCTCGGATAAACCGCATAACAACAGTCTGCCGTGACTTATAAACTTACCATAAATCAGGTCATCTGTCCGCTGATTCTTTGCTTCTGCAGCTGCAAGGCGAGCCTTTAAGCTCTCAATGTCCTGGGCCTGACGGGCAGTCTCAGCCCTAAGCGCATTAACGCTACCCGCTCTCTGCGTCACCACATGTTGATTCGCCTGACATTGCGCTTCAGCATATGCCAGATCGTCGCGGGCCTGTTTCAGGTATCTTTCGAGATGGCCCAGGGCTTCTGCTGCTATAAGCAATACTGGCGTTAGCTATATTATGCGAACATTGCTTCTTTCAATCAATAAAGCACTTACCGTGCGCCTCCCTGGTGACCTTCTTCACCTGCTCAATCTCGGACATCGCCGCGTCAAGCTGCGTCTTTGTTTGGTCTAATGCCGAGGTCAATTGCTCGTTCTTTATGCGAGCCTCCTGTCATAACACAATTTGCGGGTTAAACATTCAAGTCTTGATTCGACCCCAGGGGCTCGTATAGAGCCTTAGGGGCTACTACCATACTCGGTAGTTATACTTGTCCTTAAAAAAACCTTACCCGCAGCCCTCGCAACAGGATATCTAGTGACTCGT
Organism: Elymus sibiricus; assembly: GCA_039707655.1. Lineage (NCBI taxonomy): Eukaryota > Viridiplantae > Streptophyta > Magnoliopsida > Poales > Poaceae > Elymus > Elymus sibiricus. The sequence continues at coordinate 75,587,460 of CM077676.1, forward strand.
CAAAGGCACCTCGGGTCGCCCCGAGGTACGCATCTACCGCGCTGAGAGCGTTAAGCTCCCTGTCTGAAAACACCGGATTGTTTAAAGAAGCCTTTCCCCGACGATAATTCACTGCACATTGGATTGAGGACGGAGTGGCCGATGTCGCCGAGTCTTCGGGCGGGGCGGCTCCAGCGTTATCTTTCATAGGACTTCGGAGCTCTGTTTCCTTGGGCGGAGCCGCGCCTTCCTCGGCCTCCACATGTACGTTAGAGGGTGGAGGCTGTCTGCACACAATCAGGGATGTTAGAATCCGAAGTGTCTTTTCTGAACATATTAACCTAGGAATTACCTAGTAACAGATGGAGCACTTTCTCCTGTTCCCGTAACCTCGACCGGCGCTTCTCGCGCTTCTGGTTGAGCCCTTTCCGGTTGAGCCGCTTCTCTGCGTAGGCGTCGGGAGCGCCTCCCCTTTGGAGGAGGAGTCAGAAGACTGGAGACTGGGGGACGGGCAACTCTCTTTCGTTTAGAGGAAGGAAAAGTTACCGATGAGGCTGGCCTCGTCCCCGGCATGTCAGGGACGACCGCTACCTTCGAGCCATCAAGGCTCTCCAGGAAGAAACTCCTCCCTTCATAAATTAACCCGAGATCTTCATCCTCGTGATGGAGAGGGTCTTCAGCGCGACTATGCAACTCCGGCTCGGGGGCCGGGCTGTTCACTCCTTCAAGCCAACGTCTCCACCTCTGTTTAACCAACGCAAAACGGATTAATGTTGAGGATCCCCGAGGTAAAATGAATAAACCTGAAGTAAACACTTACTATGTCGGCAGGGTTGTAGTATGACAGCCCGTCTTGAAACCGGCGCTTGGCAAACTCCTCGGCTGACCCTTGGTATATGCTGGCTAGTACGGCTCCGAGGGTCATTTGGTCCATGAAAGTCCCTTTGATGGAACGAGAGGCGTCTTCGGACCCATTGTAATCGCACAATAAGTGCTGACGCTGCCGGAGAGGCTGGACTCTTCAGTCTAGAGCAACCGCCATCACGTCAATAATGGTCAGGCCGGCGCTTGATAGGGACTGCACCTTGGCTGCTAGCCTTGTTACGGCTTCACCTTCCTCTTGAGCTGGACTCAGCGGCCTCCAGCTATAACGCTTCCGCGGTGGGTCCATTGAGAAGGGCGGAAGGCCTGGCCGGACTGGTTCGTACAACAAGACGTCGGTGATATAGGACCACTCGGAAGACCAATAATCGGTTTCCTCCCGAGGTGTCCCCGCTGGGTAGTTAGTCCTGTCAATTCGGCAGACTTCGGCTCCTCCAACCTCGAATAGCTTATCTGCCGAAGAGCGGGACACGACGCAGAAGTACTTCCGCCACAATCCGAAGTGTGCTTCACAGCCGAGATGTAACTCGCAGAGCGCAAGGAACCCCGCAATATGCAGTATCGAATTCGGGGAAAGATGGGGTAATTGCAGCCCGTAAAACTCCAGCAAACCGCATAGGAAAGGGTGTATTGGGAATCCTAAGCCGCGGAGGAGGAAAGGCACGAAGCATACCCGTTCATCTCCTCGTGGCGAGGGGTAATTTTCGACGTGAGCTTGACCATCAATGGACGTCAGTCCAGGACGGGTGGCGGCTAGATCCGCGTCGGGCAGGTACCCTTGCATCGCCAAGCGCTCCAGTTGAAGGCGCGCGACGGAACAGCTCCCCCAGTCTCCCCTATCAGGGCCGTGAGGGCGCCTCGACGATCCCTCGCCGCTCGCCATTGATCGGGCTTTTGAGCCTGAGAGGGGACGGGATTTTTTGCGGTGGTGGCGAGTAGGAACTGTCACCGACAGGGGATACGTGTCTGATATATAAAGGCAGAGGGGGCTGACGTTTTGACGTTTTCTCCATAAAGAGGCTCAGCCACCTAGGCCGCACGATTCTCGAAATCTAAAATTGGGCTGTATCGGAATTCTAAGGGTTGACCGAAGTCTTTAAATTTGGTCGGGGGAATAAAGCATGGGAACTTGTCTGTCGAGCCAAGACTCCGGAAGTGAAGACCGTCAACCTCGGCATCGAAGACCAGTTCAGGGGCTATTGACGGTGTCCTGGAATAGGGGGTGCTAACCCAGCCGGCCCGTCTCCTCGGATGGGCCGGTATGCCCCTGTACGTATTCAAGATGGATTCCGGAAGCTGCACATGGGAGACGTGATCAAGACTGCCTCTACCGAAGACTTGCGGTGTACTCCAAGATTGTTCCAGCCGCCTTATTCTAAGATACTGACCTTGTAACCCTAGGCCCCCTCCTTGGCGTGTATATAAGCCATAGGGTTTAGCCTGTAGGGGGACACCCACGCAATATTGAACACCTAGCCTTAGAAGTTAGACACACATTACGATCTCGAGGTAGATCAACTCTGTACTCGATACATCTCCATTAATATAAACAAGAGCAGGACATAGGGTTTTACCTCCATCAAGAGGGCCCGAACCTGGGTAAAACATCGTCTCCCTTGTCTTTGTTACCATCGATCCGTGATCCGCAGCTCGGGACCCCCTACCCCGAGGTCTGCCGGTTTTTACACCGACAACTGGGTTAATAGGTGATACGTCTCTGTCGTATCTACTTTTCCAAACACTTTTGCTCTTGTTTTGGCCCCAAATTTGCATGATTTGAATGGAACTAACCCGGACTGACGCTGTTTTCAGCAGAATTGCCATGGTGTTGTTTTTGTGCAGAAAATCAAAGTTCTTGGAATTGGATGAAACTTTTTGGAGATTTTTTATGGAATATATAAAAATATTGGCATCAAGAACTACTAGAGGGGGGCCACCCAGTGCCCACAAGGAACCAGGGCGCGCCACCCCCCCCCCCCCCCCCCAGGCGCGCCCTGGTACCTCGTGGGGCCCACGTGGCTCCGTCTGACCTAATTCCAACGCTATAAATTTAGTTTCCCAAAGAAAAAATAGGAGAGGAAGTTTTATTGCGTTTCACGATATGGAGCCGCCGCCACCTCCTGTTCTTCATTGGGAGGCCAGATCTGGAGTCCGTTTGGGGCTCCAGAGAGGGGGATCTTCCGGCATCGTCATCGTCAACCATCCTTCATCACCAATTTCATGATGCTCACCACCGGGAGTGAGTAATTCCTTCGTAGGCTTGCTGGACGGTGATGAGTTGGATGAGATTTATCATGTAATCGAGTTAGTTTTGTTAGGGCTTGATCCCTAGTATCCACTATGTTCTGAGATTGATGTTGCAATGGCTTTGCTATGCTTAATGCTTGTCACTAGGGCCCGAGTGCGAAGATTCCAGATCTGAACCCTTTATGTTTTCATCAATATATTTGTGTTCTTGATCCGATCTTGCATGTTATACGCACCTGCTATGTGTTATGATCCGCATACCCCAAGGTGACAATAATTGGGATTCTTTTCGGTGATTGCCATAGTTTGAGGAGTTCATGTATTCACTAAGTGCTAATGCTTTGTTCCGGTTCTCTATTAAAAGGAGGCCTTAATATCCCTTAGTTTCCCTATGGACCCCGCTGCCACGGGAGGGTAGGACAAAAGATGTCATGCAATTTCTTATCGCAAGCACGTATGACTATATACAGAATACATGCCTACATTACATTGATGAATTGGAGCTAGTTCGGTGTCGCCCTAGGTTATGACTGTTACATGATGAATGTTATCCAACAATATCACCGATCCAATGCCTACGAGTTTTTCACATATTGTTCCTTGCTGTGTTACTATTGCTACTACTACTGCAGCTATCGTTACTGCTACTGTTACTATTGTTGCTACCGCTATCAAACTATCATACTACTGTGCTACTGATCACTCTGCTGCAGATATTTAGTTTCCAGGTGTGGTTGAATTGACAACTCAACTGCTAATACTTGCAAATATTCTTTGGCTCCCCTTGTGTCGAATCAATAAATCTGGGTTGAATACTCTACCCTCAAAAACTGTTGCAATCCCCTATACTTGTGGGTTATCAAGACCTTTTCTGGCGCCGTTGCCGGGGAGCATAGCTATATTTGCTAAGTCACTTGGGATTTATATCTGTTGATCACTATGAAGAATCTGAAAGACACTAAGACCAAGATCATTCCCTCAACGACGAGGGGAGGTAAGGAACTTGCATCTAGCTTTGCACTTGATTCACCTTCTGTTTTGAGTAAACTTGCAACACCACCACATGCTATTAATTCTGATATGTCGCAAGTTATTGATGATACGACTTCTGCTATGAATGATACTCATGATGATGCTAGTACTATGCTTGAGAATGTTGTGCCACTTGGTGAATTTCTTACTGAACAAATTGCTAAAGTTAAAGAAATTGAAAATGATGAAACTCCTGAGAATGATGATTCACCTTATATGCCTAGCTCTCCTACTAGAGTCGAAACACCTGATGAACAATGTTTTGATAGGGAGACAGCTAGAGCCATTCTTGCTTGTAATGATAGATATGAAGTTATAAAGTTGCTTGCTGATATGAAAGAAAAATCTATGAGGGAGAGAATGAAGTACGATCCTAAGTTTGCTACTTCTCCCATATTTGTTACTGATAAGGATTATGAATTCTCTGTTGATCCTGAGTTAATTACTTTGGTTGAATCTGATCCTTTCCATGGTTATGAAAATGAAACCGTTGTGGCACATCTTACTAAATTAAATGATATAGCCACCCTATTTGCTCATGAGGAAAAAATCCGCTATTACTATATTCTTAAGTTGTTTCCTTTCTCATTAAAGGGTGATGCTAAAGAATGGTATAATACTCTTGCTCCTGGATGTGTGCGTAGTCCCCAGGATATGATCTATTACTTCTCTGAAAAATATTTTCCTGCTCATAAGAAACAAGCTGCTTTACAGGAAATATTTAACTTTGTGTAAATTGAAGAAGAGAATCTCCCTCAAGCTTGGGGGAGGCTTCTCCAATTACTTAATTCTTTGCCTGATCATCCTCTCAAGAAAAATGAAATACTTGATATCTTCTATAATGGACTAACCGATGCTTCTAGGGACTACCTAGATAGTTGTGCTAGTTGTATTTTAAGGGAAAGGACTATTGAATAAGCTGAGGAATTATTGAATAATATATTGAAGAATGATAATGATTGGACACTTCCTGAATCACTGCCTAAACCCACTTCGAAGAAGAGGGGTATCTTATATCTCAGCCCTGAAGATATGCAAGAAGCAAAGAAATGCCAAAAAGAAAAAGGTATTAAAGCTGAGGATATTAAGAATTTACCACCTATTGAAGAAATACATGGTCTTGATACACCGTCATAGGTAGTAGAGGTAAATTCTCTTATAAAATTTTATGAAGGTGATATTCCTTATAACAAACCACCTAGTCAATGCTTGTTTGAATTTGACAATTATATTATTAAGCAAGATCACTTCAATGCAAATGTTATGAAACAATTGAAACGAAATTCCTACATGATTGATCGCTTGAGTGACTTGTTATTTAGAATTGCTAATGATGTTAAAGGTGTGAGCAAACATGCATCTATGGTTCAAACCCAATTAGAACAAGTTGCTAAATCTCAGAGTGAATTGATCAATGAAACGAATAACAATATGAATGATCATGCTGTTAGAGTAATGACTGGAGGAGGTAGAATGACTCAGGAGCCACTTTATCCTGAAGGTCACCCAAAAAGAATTGAACAAGACTCTCAAAAAATTAATGTTGATGCACCTAGTCCATCTAAAAGGAAAAAAGAAGAAGAAACATGATAGGACTTTGCATACTTCTAGTGAACCCGAGGTAGAGAAACTCTTGGAGGATAGTAATGATGTTTCTATTTCTGATGCTGAAACACAATCTGGTAATGAACAACCACTTGATGATAATAATAATGATGATGCTCATGTGGATACCCAACCAGATAATGATAAAGAACGTGATAATGATGTTGAAATAGAACCTGCTGTTGATCTTGATAACCCACCTCCTAAAAATAAATGTTACAATAAAAAGGACTTCGTTGCTAGAAAACATGGAAAAGAAAGAGAACCATGGGTTCAGAAACCCATGCCATTTCCTCCTAAATCATCTAAGAAAAAAGATGAGGAAGAATTTGAACGCTTTGCTGAAATGCTTAGGCCAGTCTTTTTGCGTACTCGTTTGACTGATATTATAAAGATGCCTCCTTATGCTAAATACATGAAGGACATTGTCACAAATAAAAGAAAGATACCTGAAGCTGAAATTTCCACCATGCTTGCAAATTATTCTTTTAAGGATGGAGTACCTAAGAAACTAGGAGATCCAGGAATACCAACTATACCATGCTCCATTAAAAGAAGTTATATCAAAACTGCTTTGTGTGATTTAGGAGCCGGTGTTAGTGTTATGCCTTTCTCTTTATACAAAAGACTTGATTTGAATAAACTCACTCCCACTGAAATATCATTGCAAATGGCTGATAAATCAACTGCCATTCCTATCGGTGTTTGTGAGGATGTGCCCGTTGTAGTTGAAATGTCACTATTCTAACAGACTTTGTTATACTTGATATGCCCGAGGATGACAACATGTCAATTATCCTTGGTAGACCCTTTTTGAATACTGCAGGGGATGTTATTGATTGCAACAAAAGCAAGGTCACTTTTCATATCAATAGTAATGAACATACGGTGCACTTTTCGAAGAAACAATTTCAAGTAAATGGTATTCATATTATTGAAAAGACTCTGACAATTACTATTGGAAGTTTTGAAATTCCTCTTCCTACTGTTAAAAAAAGATATGAAACTCTTATTGTTGGGGAGATGCATATCCCCGTTGAGGTAACTTAGTGTTATACGAAAGTTCTTCGGTTTCATGCTACTCGGAAATGATTTGTTAATAAGACCTGATCAACCTTATTAATGGATTCTTTTTGAGGGGCATGTGCTCGATGAATTTAGTAGGCACAACCTTCTGTACCCATTTTTTATTTTTAGTTAAATAAAATAAAATGCCATGATTACCCTATTTTCTGAATTATCTGTGCAATAAAAAAGTGCTAATGCTTTGTTCCGGTTCTCTATTATCGGTGATTGCCATAGTTTGAGGAGTTCATGTATTCACTAAGTGCTAATGCTTTGTTCCGGTTCTCTATTAAAAGGAGGCCTCAATATCCCTTAGTTTCCCTATGGAGCCCACTGCCACGGGAGGGTAGGACAAAAGATGTCATGCAAGTTCTTATCGCAAGCACGTATGACTATATACGGAATACATGCCTACATTACATTGATGAATTGGAGCTACTTCGGTGTCGCCCTAGGTTATGACTGTTACATGATGAATGTTATCCAACAATATCACCGATCTAATGCCTATGAGTTTTTCACATATATTGTTCCTTGCTAAGTTACTATTGCTACTACTGCTGCTATTGTTACTGCTACTGTTACTATTGTTGCTACCGCTATCAAACTATCATACTACTGTGCTACTGATCACTCTGCTGTAGATATTTCGTTTCCAGGTGTGGTTGAATTGACAACTCAACTGCTAATACTTGCAAATATTCTTTGGCTCCCCTTGTGTCGAATCAATAAATCTGGGCTGAATACTCTACCCTCAAAAACTGTTGCGATCCCCTATACTTGTGGGTTATCAATAAGTTAGTCCCAGAAAATTATATATAATTGCATACAATTGCTTGTAAAAACATCCAAGATTGATACTATAATAGCATGGAACAATAAAAAATTATAGATACATTGGAGACGTATCAAGCATCCCCAAGCTTAATTCCTGCTCGTCCTCGAGTAGGTAAATGATAAAAACAGAATTTTTGATGTGGAATGCCACCTATCATGTTTCATCATGTAATCTCTCTCTTACGGTATGAATAATAAGATCCAAATGATTCAAAGCAATAGTCTATAATTTGATATAAAGACATCAATACTCAAGCATACTAGCAAACAATCATGTCTTTCAAAATAAAAATGCTAAAGAACGTTATCCCTACAAAATCATATAATCTTGTCATGCTCCATCTTCTTCACACAAAGTATTTATCATGAACAACCCTGGTTTTAGCCAAGCAATTGGTTCATACTTTTTAACGCGCTTCAGCTTTTTCATCTCTCACGCAATACATGAGCACAAGCCATGGATATAGCACTATGGGTGGAATAGAGTATGATGATAGAGATAAATAGGAGAAGTCAAAAATGGAGAAAGTCTTACATCAACAAGCCTAATCAATGGGCTATGGAGATGCCCATCAATTGATGTCAATTCGAGGAGTAGGGATTGCCATGCAACGGATGCACTAAGAGCTATAAGTGTATGAAAGCTCAATCATGAAAACTAAGTGGGTGTGCATCCAACTTGCTTGCTCATGAAAACCTCGGACATTTGAGGAAGCCCATCATCCGAATATACAAGCCAAGTTCTATAATGAAAAATTCCCACTAGTATATGAAAGTGACAAAATAGGAGACTCTCTATATGAAAAACATGGTGCTGCTTTGAAGCACAAGTGTGGGAAAAGATAGTAACATTGCCCCTTCTCTCTTTTTCTGTCATTTATTTTTTTCTTTTCTTTTTCTCTCTTTTTTTCTTTTTTTCATGGCTCTTTTTTGCCTCTTTTTTTATTTTTTTATTTTTTTAATTTCGTCCGGAGTCTCATCCCGACTTGTGGGGGAATCATAGGCACCATCATCCTTTCCTCACTGGGACAATGCTCTAATAATGATGATCATCACACCTCTATTTACTTACAACTCAAAATTATAACTCGATACTAGAACAAAAATATGACTCTATATGAATGTCTCTGGCAGTTTACCAGGATGTGCAATGATGCTAGCGTAACATGTATGAAAATGATGAACGGTGGCTGAGCCACAAATACTATGTCAGCTATATGATCATGCAAAGCAATATGACAATGATGATGTGTGTCATAAAAAACAGAATGGTGGAAGTTGCATGGCAATATATCTCGGAATGGCTATGGAAATGCCATGATAGGTAGGTATGGTGGCTGTTTTGAGGAAGATATAAAGAGGCTTATGTGTGATAGAGCGTATCATATCACGGGGTTTGGATGCACCGGCGAAGTTTGCACCAACTCTCGATGTGATAAAGGGCAATGCACGGTACCGTAGAGGCTAGCAAATTGCGGAAGGGTGAGAGTGCATATAATCCATGGACTCACATTAGTCATAAAGAACTCACATACTTATTGCGAAATTTTATTAGCCCTGAAAGCAAAGTACTACTACGCATGCCCCTAGGGGGGAGGTTGGTAGGAGTTAACCATCGCGCGCCCCCGACCGCCACACAAAGGAAGTCAATCAATAATAATTCATGCTCCAACTTCTTAGCATAACGACGGACCATACGTGCATGCTTCGGGAATCACAAACCTTAACACAATTATTCTTACTAAACCACAATTATCTACTAATACCTCCCACATATTACCATCTTAATATCGCAAAACTATTGCAAGGAATCAAATTTATCATATTCAGTGATCTACATGAAAGTTTTTATTATATCCCTCTTGAATACCTATCATATCAGGACCAAATTCATAACCCATGCATATTATCATTACTATCATGAGACTCTCAAAAGGATATAAGTGAAGCATGAGAGTGTAACTATTTCTTTAAAATATCATCACCGCCGTGCTCTAAAAGATATAAGTGAAGCACTAGAGCAACTGCCCAGCTCAAAAGATATAAGTGAAGCACATAGAATATTCTAGCAAATTATGAATAATGTGTGTCCCTCTCAAAAAGGTGTGTTCAGCAAAGATGATTGTGAAAAAGTAAATCAAACAAAAGCAAACAAACTATTTCACAAGATGCTCCAAGTAAAACACATATCATGTGATGAATAAAAATATAGCTCCAAGTGAGTTACCGATAGATTGTAGACGAAAGAGGGGATGCCCCATCCCCAAGCTTAGACGCTTGAGTCTTACTTGAATATTACCTTGGGGTGCCTTGGGCATCCCCAAGCTTAGGCTCTTGCCACTCCTTATTCCTTTGTCCATCGTAGTCTAACAAAAAACTTGAAAACTTCACCACACAAAACTCAACAGAAACCTCATGAGATCCGTTAGTATAACAAACAAATCTTAAACTTTAGGTACTATTGTAAATTGCTTCATATTTAATATTGGCATAATGCTACTGTACTCCAACTTCTCAATGACTCATACCCGCCGATATGATACATAGATTCATCAAAATAAGCAAACTATGCAACAAAAACAGAATCTGTCTAAAACAGAATAGTCTGTAAAGATCTATTTAAAATCCATACTTATCTAACTCCAAACATTCTGAAAAATGACGAAAATGTGGGAAATTCATATACCAATACTTTGTAAAAATTTCAGATTTTTCTGACGCTCCAGTACAGAACTAAAATTCCAGCACTGGACACAAAACTTTCTGTTTTCCAAACAGCATCAATGATACTATCTTCCAAATCATCCCAAAGGCATTACTTGGCACAAACACTAATTTGAACATAAAAACATAATCATAACAGAATTTATAATCATGCAAACACTCAAAAACAGTAGGTAAAAGAAAAAATTTATTTTATTCATTGGGTTGCCTCCCAACAAGCGCTATTGTTTTATGCCCCTAGTTAGGCATAATGCATATTTTCAAGTGTTGTCATCCTTCATTTCCAACTCCTTAGGTGTGTGATTCTCAAGACGTTTTTAAAAAAAAATGGGGAACACATCATCAACCAAAATATTAGGGTTATTAAGGCTACCTTCTTCAAACCCCTCTTGGTTCCCCTTTACAATCCAAGCATATTTATGATTAATTCCATTAAAAACTTGTTGAATGATATGTATGGGAGGAACTTCCTTTTTTGTATTTTCATCAAAAGCTCATGGTGATCATGAAAAACATAACACAACATATATTCCTCATTATATAAAATTTCATCTATCACAGGATTTTCTTGACTCATATTATAGAAATCAAAGATCTCTCTAGGTTCTCGCGTATGTAATCAAACTCATTCATAAGGATACGAGCAGCTACCTTTTTAGCTTTGGGGTTATTTATAACCGGCAACTCATAAAACAATCTTTGCAATGTAGGATGGGTATGAATAAATCTTCTTTCATGTTTAAGAATGAGTGCGGAGATAGCTTCCCCATAACTGTTGGTTCTTTTAAGAATTGGGGTGTCATTACAAACCAAAGTTCCCGTGCAATTAAAGAACTCTTGAATAACATTCTTCCCTATGATATTTCCACTTCCTAATACAAAAAAATTTGAGTCTAAATTTGAGGGAATTTCTATCATAGGAATTTTAGTAGCCTCATGTTTTTCAATGATAAAATCAGACATAGTGGCAACTTTAAGCAAACTAGCAAACACGCAACAAAAATATTTTTGTGTTTTTGTAAAATATTTTAGAAGTGGGGGAGATGAAAATGAGAGGAAAATGCAAATAAAAGGTAAATAAAGAAAATGCAAGTGAATGATAATTTGTGCGAAGATACTTGGTAATTTTGAAGATGTCTCCCCGGCAACGGCGCCAGAAATTCTTCCTGCTTGTAGTCTGCGTTGGTATTTCCCCGAAGAGGAGAGGATGATGCAGTACAGTAGAGATAAGTATTTCCCTTAGTTAAGAACCAAGGTTATCAATCCAGTAGGAGAACCAAGCAAAATTCCGTTAAGCACACCTGCACACACAAGAGCAAACACTTGCACCCAACGCAAATAAGAGGGTTGTCAATCCTCTTAGCGGTTATTTGCAAGGTTTAAATCTTATCAAGGTAAATAGATAAACTAAACTACTAATTAAAATAAAAGTGAATAAATTGCAGCAAGGTATTTTTAGGTTTTTTATATGATAAAGATAGACCCGGGGACCATAGTTTTCACTAGAGGCTTCTCTCTTGAGCACATAAACATACGGTGGGTAGACAAATTACTGTTGGGCAATTGATAGAAAAGCAAATAATTATGACGGATTCATGGCAATGATCATGTATATAGGCATCATGTCCGAGACAAGTAGACCAACTCCTGACTGCATCTAATACTATTACTCCACCCATCGACCGCTATCCAGCATGCATCTAGGGTATTAAGTATGAAATGAAGTAACGCCTTAAGTAAGATGACATGATGTAGAGAAGAAAATTCAAGCAATATGAATAAACCCCATCTTTTTATCCTTAATGGCAACAATACAAATACGTGTCATGTCCCTTTCTGTCACTGGGATTGAGCACCGCAAGATTGAACCCATCACAAAGCACCTCTCCCATTGCAAGATAAATCAATCTAGTAGGCCAAACTAAACCGATAGATCGGAGAGAAATACAAAGCTATAACAATCATGCATAAAAGAGTTCAGAGAAGACTCAAATATTTCTCATGAATAATCTGATCATAAACTCACAATTCATCGGATCCCAACAAACACACCGCAAAAGAAGATTACATCGGATAGAACTCCAAGAACATCGAGGAGAACATTGTATTGAAGATCAAAGAGAGGGAACAAGCCATCTAGCTACTAGCTATGGACCTGTAGGTCTGTGGTAAACTACTCACACATCATCGGAAGGGCAACAAGGTTGATGTAGAAGCCCTCCATGATCGATTCCTCCATGATCGATTCCCCCTCCGGCAGAGTACCGGAAAAGGCCTCCAGATGGGATCGTGGAAGAACAGAGACTTGCGGCGGCAGAAAGATTTTCTCTTCTGGCTCTCTGGGGGTTTCCCACTATTTGTGAATTTATAGAAGTGGAATTAGGTCAAAAGGAGTCACGTGGGCCCACAAGGTACTACGGCTCCCCCCCACCGGGGCGCCCTAGTGCTTTGTGAAGCCCCCGTGGGGCTTCTGGCCTCCTCCCAAAGCTTCCCAGGTTTCTTTTGTCCAAAAAAAAATCTCCAACAAGTTTCGTGGCATTTGGACTTCATTTGGTACTGTTTCTCTGAAAAGCCAAAAACAAGCAGAAAACAGCAACTGGCACTAGGCACTGGGTTAATAGGTTAGTCCCAAAATATGATATATTATTGCATACAATTGCATATAAAAACATCCAAGATTGATACTATAATTGCATGGAACAATCAAAAATTATAGATACATTAGAGACGTATCAATGAGTCATGGAGAAGTTGGAGTACAGTAGCATTATACCAATACTAAATATGAATCAATTTACAACAGAACCTAAAGTTAAGATTTATTGGTTATACTAACGGATCTCACGAGGTTTCTGTTGAGTTTTGTGTGCTAAAGTTTTCAAGTTTTCGGTGAGACTATGATGGATAAAGGAATAAGGAGCGGCAAGAGCCTAAGCTTGGGGATGCCCAAGGCACCCCAAGGTAATATTCAAGGAAGACTCAAGCGTCTAAGCTTGGGGATGCCCCGGATAGCATCCCCTCTTTCGTCTACAATCAATCAGTATATCACTTGGAGCTATATTTTTATTCATCACATGATATGTGTTTTACTTGGAGCGTCTTGTGCTATAGTTTGCTTGCTTTTGTTTTCTTTTTAGTTTGCCACAATCATCTTTGCTGAACACACCTTTTTGAGAGTGACACACATTATTCGTGATTTGTTAGAATACTCTATGTGCTTGACTTATATCTTTTGAGCTAGGCAGTTGCTCTAGTGCTTCACTTATATCTTTTAGAGCACGGCGGTGGTTATATTTTAAAAAAATAGTTGCACTCTCATGCTTCACTTATATCTTTTTGAGAGTCTAATAAATAGCAATGGTAATATGCACGGGTTATGAATTTGGTCCTAATATGATAGGTATTCAAGAGGGATATAATAAAAACTTTCATGTAGATCACTGAATATGATAAGTTTGATTCATTGCAATAGTTTTGCGATATTAAGGTGGTAATATGTGGGAGGTGCTAGTAGATAATTGTGGTTTAGTAAGAATATTGGTGTTAAGGTTTGTGATTCCCAAAGCATGCACGTATGGTATGTCGTTATGCTAAGAAGTTGGAGCATGATTTATTATTGATTGTCTACCTTATGAGTGGCGATCGGGGACAAGCGATGGTCTTTTCCTACCAATCTATCCCCCTAGGGGCATGCATAGTAGTACTTTGCTTCGAGGGCTAATAAACTTTCGCAATAAGTATGTGAGTTCTTTATGACTAATGTGAGTCCATGGATTATAGGCACTCTCACCTTTCCGCGGTTTGCTAGCCTCTTCGGTACCATGCATTGCCCTTTCTCACATCGAGAGTTGGTGCAAACTTCGCCGGTGCATCCAAACCCCGTGATATGATACGCTCTATCACACATAAGCCTCCTTATATCTTCCTCAAAACAGCCACCATACCTACCTATTATGGCATTTCCATAGCCATTTCGAGATATATAGCCATGCAACTTCCACCGTTCTTTTTATATGACACACATCATCATTGTCATATTGCTTTGCATGAACATATAGCTGACATAGTATTTGTTGCTCAGCCACCGTTCATCATTCTTTATACATGTTACGCTAGTATCATTGCACATCCTGGTACACTGCCAGAGGCATTCATATAGAGTCATATTTGTTCTAGTTTTGAGCTGTAATTTTTGAGTTGTAAGTAAATAGAAGTATGATGGTCATCATTATTAGAGCATTGTCCCAGTGAGGAAATAAAGAAAAAAGAAAGAAAGAAAAAAGAGGCCAAAAAGAGCCCACGAAAAAGGGGAAAAATGAGAGAAAAAAGAAAAAAATGAGAGAAAAAGAGAGAAGGGGTAGTGTTACTATCCTTTTCCATACTTGTGCTTCAAAGTAGCACCATGTTTTTCATATAAAGAGTCTCCTATTTTGTCACTTTCATATACTAGTGGGAATTTTTCATTATAGAACTTGGCTTGTATATTCCGATGATGGGCTTCCTCAAATGCCCGAGGTCTTCATGAGCAAGCAAGTTGGATGCACACCCACTTAGTTTTCATGTTGAGCTTTGATACACTTCTCTTAGTGCATCCGTTGCATGGCAGTTTCTACTCCTTGCATTGACATCAATTGATGGGCATCTCCATAGCCCGTTGATTAGCCGCGTCGATGTGAGACTATCTTCTTCTTTTTGACTTCCCCTTATTAATCTCTACCACCACATTCTATTCCACCCATAGTGCTACATCCATGGCTTGCGCTCATGTATTGTGTGGGGGTTGAAAAAGCTGAAGCGCGTTAAAAAGTATGAACCAATTGCTCGGCTTGTCATCGGGGTAGTGCATGATAAATACCCAAATTCCAGCGCTTGTCATCAGATCCATGGCTTGTGGGCCCCTCGTGGCACCTCTTGACCTAATTTTGGCGCTATAAATTCCCAAATATTTCCAATATACCAGAGAGATAGAAGAGAAAACCTTTCCGCCGCCGCAAGCCTCTGTTCTTCCGCGATCCCATCCGGAGGCCTTTTGTGGTACTTTGCCGGAGGGGGAATCGATCACGGAGGGCTTCTTCATCAACCTTGCTACCCTTCCGATGATGTGTGAGTAGTTTACCACAGACCTACGGGTCCATAGCTAGTAGCTAGATGGCTTCTTCTCTCTCTTGGATCTTCAATACCATGTTCTCCTCGATGTTCTTGGAGTTCTATCCGATGTAATCTTCTTTTGCGGTGTGTTTGTTGGGATCCGATGAATTGTGAGTTTATGATCAGATTATTCATGAGAGATATTTGAGTCTTCTCTGAAATGTTTTATGCATGATTGTTATAGCTTTGTATTTCTCACCAATCTATCCGTTTGGTTTGGCCAACTAGATTGATTTATCTTGCAATGGGAGAGGTGCTTTGGGATGGATTCAATTTTGCGGTGCTCAATCCATGTGACAGAAAGGGACATGACACGTATTTGTATTGTTGCCATTAAGGATAAAAAAGATGTGGTTTAATCCTATTGCTTGAGCTTACTTTGTTTACATCATCTCATCTTGCTTAAGGCGTTACTCTGTTTTATACTTAATACCCTAGATGCATGCTGGATAGCGGTCGATGGGTGGAGTAATAGTAGTAGATGCAGGCAGGAGTCGGTCTACTTGTCTCGGACGTGATGCCTATATACATGATCCTTGCCATGAATCCGTCATAATTATTTGCTTTTCTCTCAATTGCCCAACAGTAATTTGTTTACCCACAGTATGCTATGTGTTCGAGAGAGAAGACACTAGTGAAAACTATGGCCCCCAGGTCTACTTTTATCATATATTAAAATCCAAAAATACCTTGCTGCGATTTAATTACTTTTATTTTCTTTTGCAATTTACTTTATCTATCTATCACTATAAGAATTAATCCTTGCAAATAACTGCTAAGAGGATTGACAACCCTCTTATTTGTGTTGGGTGCAAGTGTTTGGTTTTGTGTGTGTAGGTGCTGCTAATGTGGTTTTGTGTGATTCTCCTACTAGATTGATAACCTTGGTTCTTAACTGAGGGAAATACTTATCTCTACAATACTGCATCATCCTCTCCTCTTCGAGGAAATCCCAACGCAGCTCACAAGTAGCACATCTCGCCCGACATCCATGTGCCCCTGACCTCATGCACTATGTGCCCATGTTTGCACATCTGCCCATTTCGAGCAAGCGCTCCTCCCCGAGACCCAGCCCTATATAAATTGCTGGCCATCTCATGTCTTTTGCCCAAAAAGCACCACTTGTCGCTAGGCTGCCGACAATTGAGCTCAACACCATCACTTATGCCCAAGCCACCAACAGCAATATTCCGGTGAGCCCAGGTCGCCTCGAGCCAAGTGCTTGCTCTCTCATAAGTGTGGTTGGGTGACCCCCAAGAATAAGGGTGAAGTAACCTTGCAATAAGTATTTCTCACAGTAGAGAACCAAATTTAATCGAATCAGAAGGAGTTCTTCGAGCAAACAAACTCACTACTACCTCCACACCAAACACAAAACAAGCTTGTCCCCAACACGTCAAGAAGGTTGTCAATGTTCCTGTCTTCTAGTTACAAGATTAAATTACAAGTGATAAAGATAGTAGGTACCAAAGTAAAAGTAATAGGGCATCAGAGAATAGTAGAAGTTTTCAGTAAAGAGAAGAGACCCAGGGGGTCATAGGTTCAGTAGTGGCATCTCTCTTAAGCGTAAGTGTGGTGTGGTGAACAAATTACAGTTGGGGGGTGATTAAATTGCAATATTTATATTTATGACTGTGATCATTCATGGTATAAGCTCATATAGGTAGTACGTCCGTGATAAGTAGACTGTTATCCAACTGCATCTACAATTAAAATTTCACTCCAAAACTGCTATCTAGCATGCATCTCAAAATTAGTTTACAAGATACTGAGCATTGCAATAAGCATGATGATATAATTTAGACGGTAAAACATCAAGCAATATGACGAGAAACCATCATTTTATCTTTAGTGGCAACAATACAATACTTTGTCTTGTCCCTTTCTGTCACTGGGATATAGATCACCGCAAGATTAGAAGCCGCTACAATGCATAACTCCCTCCGAAGAAATACCCATCAAACTTGACCAATGTAGACAAATAGGCTGGAGAGCATACCAAGCTATTGTATTATGCAGCAAAGAAACCTCAAAAGATTCAATTGTATTAGATGAACAATGTGATCTATCCCACCAAACACACCACCGATTACATCGAATTGATCCTGATCATGTGAGGCAGCTCACGGGAACTTGGTATTGAATATCAGAGAGAGATCTAGCTAATGCTACGGACCGTAAGGTCCTAATGGAACTACTCACACATGGATATGGAGGCAGCAAGCTTGACGTAGAAGCCTTCCATGGTGGATTCCCCCTCTGGTAGAGTGCCGGAATAGCCTCCAGATTGGATCTCCTCGGAACAGGAACTTGCGCATGGACGTCTCTCCACACATACGTTCCGGGCCCACTGCCCCGCACTATTTTGTACTATATATGCGTCGTAGCCTATTTTGCTGCTGCCTCAGCGTAGGCACATCAGGCCCAATTCTGCGAATCCCAACCCAGGAACCAACGCTAGCGATTTTAGGACCAGCTAAGCTCGAGCACCGAACCACCATGTCCTGCTTACTGCTCGACAGAAATAATGATAGGGTAAATTAGTACCACTCGTCAGTCGATTGAGAAATAGCAACCCTGTAACAAATTTTGGTACCGTACGTACCTTTGTTGGTAGGCGGTGCTGATGTCTGTGAAGTAGACGATGCCGGCCTCTTGGTCGACGTCGACCCTGTTGTGGAACTTGAAGGGCATGCTGCCGGCCTCCGTGGCAACGACCTCCGCTAGCCCACCGAGCCGCCCAACCCACGCCGATTCCAAATAGTTTGTCTTTTTTTGGAGCATGGAGACATGAAGATTGCAAGATTCATGCGGATTTGAATGTGTCATATCCGCCGACGAAGCCTTTACCATGAGCAAAGCATGAGCAACAGGGAGTTGGCATTGGTGTTAGAGAACTTATATAACTAGATTATTGACTCTAATGCAAACGGGTGACTATTGGAAATATGCCCTAAAGGCAATAATAAATGTATTGTTATATTTTCATGCTCATAATTAAGGTTATATTTCTATGCTATAATTGCATTAATTCTTGAATACGAAATTCAGAGGAAAACTCAGTTGCATATGTGGAAACATTAAACACCAGTATGATCTCTAGCCATGCCTATAAGACTAGCTCATATATTGATGATGATCCTCTTTTCTTGATCATGAGCATTGGTGAGATGCTATCAATAATGAGAACACCTTGTTATCAGAAAATGGAGTTGGATAGACCCAACTAAAGAATTACCATGAGATCACATCGTTATTACGTTATCGGTATATTGAGAATATCGTATGCCAACATACTGGATGGTTACTTTGGGGTTACCGAATCTCACTCTGTAGCTGGATGTGCATAAAAGTAACTTACGGGTATACCGGATTTAAGACTAGGATTTGCTTCTCTCACGATGGAGAGATACTCTCTGGGCCCACTCGGTATTACAGTATCATTATCGTCTTGCCAGAAACATGTTATAAATGCTTCCACTTCTCGTAATAATCCTTGGTATGCAGACTATGCTAATTAAATTGTTGCCAAATATATACCACCTAGTTTCACATACCAACAAAAGAAAAAGTTCTTCTTTGATTTAAGACATTACTTTTGGGATGACCCACACTTATATAAAGGAGTAGATGGTGTTATTAGACATTGTGTACCTGAGCATTAACAGGAACAAATCCTACGGAAGTGTCATTCTGAGACATACAGAGGACACCATGCGGGAGACAGAACTGCACATAAGGTATTACAGTCTGGTTTTTATTGGCCTACTCTCTTCATGGATGCACATAAGTTTGTCATTTTTGTGATGAATGTCAAAGAATTGGTATTATTGGTAGACGCCAGGAAATGCCTATGAACTATTCACTTGTTATTGAACCATTTGATGTTTGGGGTTTTGATTATATGGGACCTTTTCATAAATCTAATGGATACACTCATATTCTAGTTGATGTTGATTATGTTACAAAGTGGGTAGAAGCTATTCCAACTAGTAGTGCTGATCACAACACTTCTATTAAAATGCTTAAATAAGTTATTTTTTGAGGTTTGGAGTCCCTAGATATTTAATGACTGATGGTGGTTCTCATTTTATTCATGGTGCGTTTCATAACCTCCTAGCTAAATATGATGTCAACCATAGAATTGCATCACCTTATCATCCTCAGTCTAGTGGTCAAGTTGAATTGAGCAATAGGGAAATAAAGTTAATTTTGCAAAAGACTGTTAATAGATCCAGAAAGAATTGGTCGAAGAAACTTGATGATGCATTGTGGGCTTATAGAACTGCTTATAAAAATCCTATGGGTATGTCTCCATATAAAATGGTCTATGGAAAAGCATGTCATTTACCTCTTGAGTTGGAACATAAAGCTTATTGGGCAATTAAAGAACTTAATTATGATTTTAAACTTGCTGGTGAAAAGAGGTTATTTGATATTAGCTCTTTAGATGAATGGAGAACCCAAGCCAATGAAAATGCCAAGTTATTTAAAGAAAAATTTAAAAGATGGCATGACAAGAGAAATCAAAAACGGGGATTTAAAGTAGGTGATCAAGTTCTATTGTACAACTCTCATTTCAGATTCTTTGCAGAAAAAATTCTCTCTAAATGGGAAGGACCATATATCGTCGAAGAAGTTTATCGCTCCGGAGCTATCAAAATCAACAATGCAGAAGGCACCAATCCGAGAGTGGTTAATGAGCAAAAAATTAAACATTATATCTCAGGTACGCTGATACATCCAATTTGCATCATGATTTCCTACTAATAATTATTATGTTTTTTATCATTATTTCACTTTATGGTACAATTCTTATACCTTTTCTCTCTTATTTTGCAAGATTCACATGAAGAGGGAGAATGCCGGCAGCGGGAATTCTGGACCTGAAAGGGGTGAAATAGAGATAGCTATTCTGCACAACTCCAAATGACCTAAAAATTTATGGAGAATTGTTTTGGAACCTATAAAAAATACTGGCGAAAGAATCAATAGAAGGAGGCCCACCAGGAAGCCACAAGCCTGGGGGCGCGCCCCTTGGCTTGTGGGGCCCCTGGCAGGCCTCTGGCCCCCTCCTTCTACTATATGAAGCCATTTGCCCGAAAAAAATGAGAAGAAGACTTTCGGGACGAAGCACCACCGTCTCAAGGTGGAACCTGGGAAGGAGCTATTTTGCTCTCCGGCGGAGCGATTCCGCCGGGGATACTTCCCTCCGGGAGGGGGAAATCGAAGCCATCGACATCACCAATGATCCTCTCATCATGGTAGGACCAATCTTCATCAACATCTTCACTAGCACCATCTCATCTCAAACCCTAGTTCATCTCTAGTATTCAATCTTTGTCTCAAAACCTCAGATTGGTACCTGTGGGTTGCTAGTAGTGTTGATTACATCTTGTAGTTGATGCTAGTTGGTTTATTTGGTGGAAGATTATATGTTCAGATCCTTAATGCTATTCAATACCCCTCGTATCTTGAACATGAATATGATTTGTGACTAGTTACTTTTGTTCTTGAGGACATGGGAGAAGTCTTGTTATAAGTAATCATGTGAATTTGGTATTCGTTCGATATTTTGATGATATGTATGTTGTGCTTCCTTTAGTGGTATCGTGTGAACATCGACTACATGACACTTCATCATCTTTGGGCCTAAGGGAAGGCATTGTGGAGTAGTAATTAGATGATGGGTTGCTAGAGTGACAGAAGCTTAAACCCTAGTTTATGCGCTATTTCATAAGGGGCTGATTTGGATCCATATGTTTCTTGCTATGGTTAGAGTTGCCTTAATTCTTCTTTCATAGTTGCGGATGCTTGCAAGAGGGGGTAATCATAAGTGGGAGGCTTGTTCAAGTAATAACAGCACCCAAGCACTGGTCCACCCACATATCAAATTATCAAAGTAGCAAACGCGAATCAAACAAACATGATGAAAGTGACTAGATGAAATTCCCATGTGTCCTCAAGAATGCTTTGCTTATTATAAGAGTTCGTTTTGGCTTGTCCTTTGCTATAAAAAGGATTGGGCCACCTTGCTGCACTTTATTATACTTGTTACTTGTTACTCGTTACGAATTATCTTGCTGCCGAATCTATCTGTTACCACTACTTTCAGTACTTGCAGAGAATACCTTGCTGAAAACCGCTTGTCATTTCCTTCTGCTCCTCGTTGGGTTCGACACTCTTACTTATCAAAAGGACTATGATTGATCCCATATACTTGTGGGTCATCAAGACTCTTTTCTGGCACCGTTGCCGGGGAGTGAAGCGCCTTTGGTGAGTGGAATTTGGTAAGGAAACATTTATATTACGTGCTGAAATTTTTTGTCACTTGTCACTATGGAAAGTAATCCTTTGAGGGGCTTGTTCGGGGTATCTTCACCTCGACCGGAAGCATTGAGAGTTTCTCCTCAACTTACTGAAAATATTTGTTATGAAATTCCTTCGAGTATGGTAGAGAAACTGTTAGCTAATCCTTATGCAGGAGATGGAACGGTACATCCTGATATGCACTTGATATATGTGGATGAAATTTGTGGATTGTTTAAGCTTGCAGGTTCATCCAGAGATGGAGTTAAGAAGAAAGTATTACCTTTATCTTTGGAGGGAAAAGCATTGACATGGTATAGGCTATGTGATGACACTGAAACATGGGATTGGAACCGGTTGAAGCTAGAATTTCACCAGAAATTTTATCATATGCATTTGGTTCATCGTGATCGGAATTATATATACAATTTTTGGCCTCGTGAAGGAGAAAGTATCGCTCAAGCTTGGGGGAGGCTTAAGTATATGTTGCACACATGCCCCAATCATGAGCTCTCAAGAGAAATAATTCTTCAAAACTTTTATGCTCAGCTTTCTCATAATGATCAATCCATGCTCGATAATTCTTCTGCTGGTTCCTTTATGAAGAGAAATATTGAATTCAGATGGGATCTTCTGGAAAAATTAAACATAACTCTGAAGATTGGGAAATCGACAAAGGTAATGAGTCAGGTATAAATCTTGAGTTTGATTGTGTTAAATCTTTTATGGCAACCGATGCTTTTCATAAGTTTAGTACTAAATATGGACTTGACTCTGAGATAATAGCTACCTTTTGTGAATCTTTTGCTGCTCAAGTTGATCTTCCTAAGGAGAAATGGTCTAAATATCATCCACCTATTGAATTGAATGAAGAAGCTGTTAGTGTTAAAGAAGAAACAATTGTTTACAATGTTGATCCAGTTGTGCCTACTGCTTATATTGAGAAACCTCCTTTCCCTGTTAGGATTAAGGAACATGCTAAAGCTTCAACTGTGGTTAATGAGAGTAATATTAGAGCACCTAGACCATCTGAACAAATTAAAGTTGAACCTAATATTGCAATGGTTAAAGATCTTTTGGTTGATAATATTGATGGACATGTCATATATTTCTGTGATGAAGCAACTAGAATTGCTAAGCCGAACACTAAAGATAAAAACAAACTTGTAATTGGCATGCCTGTTATTTCTGTTAAAATTGGAGATCATTGCTATCATGGTTTATGTGATATTGGTGCTAGTGTGAGTGCTATTCCGTTTACTCTCTATCAAAAAGTCATGAATGATATTACACCTGTTGAGATTGAAGATATTGATGTTACTATTAAGCTTGCAAATAGAGATACTATTTCACCACTTGGGATTGTTAGAGATGTTGAAGTCTTGTGTGGTAAGATCAAATACCCTACTGATTTTCTTGTTCTTGGATCACCATAAGATGATTTTTGTCCCATTATATTTGGTAGGCCTTTCTTGAATACAGTTAATGCCAAGATCGATTGCACTAAAGAAATTGTCAGTGTTAATTTTGGTGAGATGTCTCATGAGTTTAATTTCTCTAAGTTTCGTAGACAACCTCATGATAAAGAATTACCTCATAAGGATGAAATTATTGGTCTTGCTTCTATTGATGTGCCTCCTACTGATCCTTTAAAACAATATGTGCTAGACCATGAGAATGATATGCATATGAATGAAAGAAATGAAATAGATGAGCTGTTCTTTAAAGAAGCACCTATCCTTAAACATAATTTGCCTGTTGAAACCTTGGGAGATCCACCTCCACCCAAGGGTGATCCTGTGTTTGAATTAAAGCAATTACCTGATGCACTTAAATATGCTTATCTTGACCAAAAGAAGATATATCCTGTTATTATTAGTGCTAACCTTTCAGAGCATGAAGAAAAGAGATTACTTAAAACTCTGAAGAAACACTGTGCTGCTATTAGATATACTCTCGATGATCTTAAGGGCATTAGTCCCACCTTATGTCAGCATAAAATTCATATGGAGCCAGACGCTAAACCCGTTGTTGATCATCAAAGAAGGTTGAATCCAAGAATGAAGGATGTGGTAAGAACTAAAATATTAAAGCTTCTGGAAGCAGGTAGAATTTATCGCATAGCAGATAGTAGATGGGTAAGTCATGTTCATTGTGTTCCTAAGAAAGGAGGTATTACCGTTGCTCCTAATGATAAAAATGAACTTATTCCACAAAGAATTGTAACTGGTTATAGGATGGTAATTGATTTCAGGAAATTAAATAAAGCTACTAGGAAAGATCATTACCCCTTGCCTTTTATTGATCAAATGTTAGAAAGATTATCTATACATACACACTTTTGCTTCCTAGATGGTTATTCTGGTTTTTCTCAAATACCTGCTTCACTTGAAGATCTAGAGAAAACCACCTTTACTTATTCTTTTGGAACTTATGCTTATCGTCGTAAGCCTTTTGGTTTATGTAATGCACCTGCTACCTTTCAAAGATGTATGACTGCTATATTCTCTAACTTTTGTGAAAAGATTGTTGAGGTTTTCATGGATGATTTCTCCATTTACGAAACTTCTTTTGATGATTGCTTGAGCAACCTTGATCGAGTTTTGCAGATTGTGAAGAGACTAATCTTGTCTTGAATTCTGAGAAGTGCCACTTTATGGTGAATGAAGGTATAGTCCTTGGGCATAAAATTTCTGAAAGAGGTATTGAAGTTGATGCTATTGAGAAAATGCCGTGTCCTAAAGATATCAAACGTATAAGAAGTTTTCTCGGTCATGCTGGTTTTTATAGAAGGTTTATAAAAGACTTCTCTAAAATTTCTAGGCCTATTACTAATCTCTTGCAAAAAGATGTTTGCTACTTGTAGCTTGCGTTGGTATTTTCCCCGAAGAGGAAGGGATGATGTAGCACAGTAGAGATAAGTATTTCCCTCAATTATGAAACCAAGGTTATCGAACCAGTAGGAGAATCACACAACACCTCGTTAGCAACACCTGCACACAAACAAGAAATCCTTGCACCCAACGCAAACAAGGGGTTGTCAATCCCTTGGCGGTAAGATTGCAAGATTAAATTGTATATGATAGATTGATAGATTGAAATAAAAATACAAAATAAAATAAAGAACAAAAGATGGCAGCAATATTTTAGGGTTTTAGTAATTTAAGATTGATAAGACCCGGGGGCCATAGGTTTCACTAGAGGCTTCTCTCAAGAAAATAGCATACGGTGGGTAGACAAATTACTGTTGGGCAATTGATAGAAAAGCAAATAATCATGACGATATCCAAGGCAATGATCATGTATATAGGCATCACGTCCAAGATTAGTAGACCGACTCCTGCCTGCATCTACTACTATTACTCCACACATCGATGGGCTATCCAGCATGCATCTAGTGTATTAAGTCCATAAGAACGGAGTAATGCCTTAAGAACGATGACATGATGTAGACAAGACAAACTCACGAATTAATAAACCCAATGAATAGATCCCATCTTTTTATCCTTAGTAGCAACGATACATACGTGTCATGTCCCTTTCTATCACTGGGATTGAGCACTGCAAGATCGAACCCACTACAAAGCACCTCTTCCCATTGCAAGAAAAATCAATCTAGTTGGCCAAAACAAATCAATAGATCAGAGAAGAAATACGAGGCTATAATAATCATGCATAAAAGAGTGCAGCAAAGACTCAAATAACTTCATGGATAATCTGATCATAAACTCACAATTCATCGGATCCCAACAAACACAGCGCAAAAAGAGATTACATCGGATAGATCTCCAAGAACATCAAGGAGAACATTGTATTGAAGATCAAAAAGAGAGAAGAAGCCATCTAGCTACTGCCTATGGACCCGTAGGTCTGTGGTAGACTACTCACGCATCATCGGAAGGGCAGCAAGGTTGATGTAGAGCCCCTCCGTGATCGATTCCCCCACCGGTAGATTACCGGAGAAGGCCTCCAGATGGGATCTCTCTGGAACAGAAACTTGCGGCGGCGGAAAAAGTATTTCGTGGACTCCCCTGAGGGTTTCTGATTTTTTCTGAATTTATAGTGCTGGAATTAGGTCAAACGGAGCTGGGGTGGGCCCACGAGGTACCAGGGCGTGCCCTGGTGCCTCGTGGCCCACCTCTTCTTCTTCTAGCCCTCTCCCGAAGCTTCGAGTGTTTATCTTCATAAATAAAAAATCTCCAAAAAGTTTCACTGTATTTGGACCTTTTTTGATATTGATTTTCTGTGAAACAAAAACAGGGCAGAAAACAACAACTGGCACTGGACACTAGGTTAATAGGTTAGTCTCCAAAAATGATATAATATTGCTGTAAATGATTGTAAAAACATCCAAGATTGATATTACAATAGCATGGAACAATCAAAAATTATAGATACGTTGGAGACGTATCAGCATCCCCAAGCTTAATTCCTGCTCGTCCTCGAGTAGGTAAATGATAAAAACAGAATTTTTGATGTGGAATGCTGCCTAACATATTCATCACATATTGTTTTCTCTTATAGCATGGACATTGGACTTGTATGATTCAAAGCAATAGTCTATAGTTTGACATGAAAACATAAATACTCAAGCATGCTAACAAGCAACCATGTCTTTCAAAATATCAACGCTAAAGAAAGTTATCCCTAGCCCATCATGCTAAATCATTGATCCATTCATGAAACACACTCGAATATTAGCTACATCCAATGCACAAGTATGACTATAGTGTTCCCTAGTTGGTGCTTTGTAAGAGAAGATGGAGACTCAAATAAAATAAAAATTGCATAAAAGTAAATAGATAGGCCCTTCGCAGCGGGAAGCAGAGATTTGTCAAATGTGCCAGAGCTCAAAGCTGAAATTAAAGAGATAAAAACATTTTGGGAGGCATGCTTTTCTTGTCAACGAAAACGAATGAGAATTTCCAATATCTTCCATGCTAAACACATTATAGGCGGTTCCCAAACAGAAAATAAAGTTTATTCCTTTTCCAGCATTTCTTTCACAATCCATGGCTAGCCGTATCCACGGGTGCCCTCCATACCATCACTTTCCAAGGAATTTATTATTGTGATCACATATGATATTTCATTTCATTTCATTTCACAATTCGGGACTCGGCATCCCTATTACCGGCCATACTCTCGTGCAATGACATGTGAATAAACACTCATCATGAGAATAACCCACTTAGCATGGAAGATATTGGCTACCCCCCTCCGCTTCATGAGCGGTACGGGCACACAAAACAGAAAAATTATTTTGAAATTTAGAGTTGGCACGCGCAAATTTACTTGGAACGGCATTGAAATACCGCATATAGATAGATATAGTGGACTCATAAGGCAAAACTGGGTTTAAGGATTTTGGATGCACAAGCAGTATTTCCGCTTAGTACAAGTGAAGGCTAGCAAAAGATTGAGAAGCAACCAACCAAAAAAACGAAAACGGTCATAAACATGCATTGAACATAACTAACACCGAATAATGCACCATAAGTAGGATATAACTTCATTGCATAACTATTGACTTAACGTGCTTGCATAGGGAATCACAAACCTTAACACTAATATTCTTACTAAACCACAATTACCCACTAACATGGCATCACATATTATCATTTCCATATCGCAAAACTATTGCAAGGAATCACACTTATCATATCCAATGATCTATATGAAAGTTTTTATCTATATCCCTCTTGAATATTCATCACTTTGGAACTAATTGCATAACATGTGCAAATTACCATTACTATCATCATCTCTCAAAAAGATTTAAGTGAAGCATGAGAGTGCAAATATTTCTTCAAAATTTCAGTCTTAGCAATTCTCAAAATAATATAAGTGAAGCATGAGAATTAATTTCTTCAAAATTTCAGTCAAGTCAATTCTCAAAAAGATATAAGTGAAGCATGAGAATTCATTTCTTCAAAATTTCAATCAACTCTCAAAATAATATAAGTGAAGCATGAGAGTTTATTTCTTCAAAAAAATTATCAACTCTCAAAATAATATAAGTGAAGCATGAGAGTTTATTTCTTCAAAATATAGCCACCACCGTGCTCAAAAAGATTTAAGTGAAGCACTAGAGCAACTGCCTAGCTCAAAAAATTTAAGTGAAGCACAAAGAGTATTCTACAAATTATGATGATAACGTGTGGCTCTTCTCAAGATAGGTGTGTGCAGCAAAGATGATTGTGACAAACTAAAAATAAAACAAAGCAAAGACTCATATCATACAAGATGCTCCAAGCAAAACACATATCATGTGACGAATAAAAATATAGCTCCAAGTAAAATTACCGATGGTTGGTAGAATAAGGAGGGGATGCCTTCTGGGGCATCCCCAAGCTTAGACGCTTGAGTCTTCCTAGAATATTACCTTGGGGTGCCTTGGGCATCCCCAAGCTTAGGCTTTTTCTGCTCCGTATTCCTTCATCCATCGTGATCTCACCCAAAACTTGAAAACTTCAATCACACAAAACTTAACAAAACTTTCGTGAGATCCGTTAGTATAACAAAATAAATCACTACTATAAGTACTGTTGCAAACCCATTCATATTTTCTTTTTGCATTATACCTACTGTACTCTAACTTCACCATGGCTTATACCCCCCGATACAATCCATAGATTCATCAAAACAAGCAAGTAGTGCATCAAAAACAGAATCTGTCAAAACAGAACAGTCTGTAGAGATCTGAATTATGGTCATACTTATGTAACTCTACAAATTATGAAAAATTAGGACAACGTGGGAAATTCATATACCAATAATGTGAAAAAAATTCAGAAGGTTCTGACGTTACAGAGAAAAAACAAAATTCCAGCACTGGACGCAAAACTTTCTGTTTTCAAACAGCATCAATTATATTATCTCCCAAATCATCCCAAAGGCTTTACTTGGCACAAACACTAATTAAAAACACAAAATCACCATCATACCAGTAGCATGACAGTCAAAACGCACCATAACAGAAACTTTAACAAAAGTTTTATTTTATTCATTGGGTTGCCTCCCAACAAGCGCTATTGTTTTATGCCCCTAGCTAGGCATAATGCAAAATCTCAAGTGTTGTCATCTTTCATTTCCAATTCCTCAATCACACATTCATTTTTTCAGTAGATTTAACATAGGTGTTTCTCACCATCACACTTCTAGGCACAAGATCAAGAATTTTACTTTTATGAATAGGTTCCTTGATCATATCGATGAAATTGGGATGCACACTAATCATTTTAAGATCCTCAATTCCTTTACTGGAAGTGGCACCATTGGTTTTAGGAACATATATGAACTTGCAATTTTTATTGGGAGGAGTTTTATCAATATTCTTAACGGAGGAAAAAGCCGATCCCAAATTGATAATAATTTCTTCTATCTTATCGATTCTAGAGGGACTTTGTTCTATTCTTTCATTAACTACCGGTTCCTTTTCTTTCAAGGTTTTCAATGTGTTCCCTACCTTAGAACCAAATTGAGTGATATGATTATGAAATTTTTTATCCAAATTCTCAAGGTGTTCAATAGTAGACATCTTACTTTCAATAGCTTCTAGCCTTTGCATAACAAGTTCCAAAGTCAATGTTGTTTCATTAATAATGATAGGTGGTGATCCCACTAAATTTCCCATAGCATTAAAAGCATCCGTAGAGGGACACATCAAGAAATTCCCTCTGGTAATAGTATCAAGCACAAATCTATACCAAGTAGTAATTCCCACATAAAAATTGCGAAGAAGAATGGTGGAGGATTGCTTACGAGTTGATCTATTATGAGCATCGCAAATCCTATACCAAGCATCTTTTAAATTCTCTCCTCCTCTTTGTTTAAAATTAAGTACTTCATTTTCAGGGGTAATAGTAACGAGCGAAGAACTAGCCATAATACTAAAGCAAGCAAACAAGATAACAATCAAGCAAAAAGCAACCAAGCAAACGAGAAAAAGGCAAACGAAAAATATTTTTTTGTTTTTGTAAAAATGTTTTAGAAGTGGGGGAGATGAAAACGAGAGGCAACTGGCAAATAAAATAAATAAAGTAAATGAAAGGAGATGAGTGTTTGTGCAAAGGTACTTGATAGATGTTGATGATGTCTCCCAGGCAACGGCGCCAGAAATTCTTCCTGCTACTTGTAGCTTGCGTTGGTATTTTCCCCGAAGAGGAAGGGATGATCTAGCACAGTAGAGATAAGTATTTCCCTCGATTATGAAATCAAGGTTATTGAACCAGTAGGAGAATCACACAACACCTCGTTAGCAGCACCTGCACACAAACAACAAATCCTTGCACCCAACGCAAACAAGGGGTTGTAATCCCTTGGCGGTAAGATTGCAAGATTAAATTGTATATGATAGATTGATAGATTGAAATAAAAATACAAAATAAAATAAAGAACAAAAGATGGCAGCAATATTTTAGGGTTTTAGTAATTTAAGATTGATAAGACCCGGGGGCCATAGGTTTCACTAGAGGCTTCTCTCAAGAAAATAGCATACGGTGGGTAGACAAATTACTGTTGGGAAATTGATAGAAAAGCAAATAATCATGATGATATCCAAGGCAATGATCATGTATATAGGAATCACGTCCAAGATTATTAGACCGACTCCTGCCTGCATCTACTACTATTACTCCACACATCGATGGGCTATCCAGCATGCATCTAGTGTATTAAGTCCATTAGAACGGAGTAATGCCTTAAGAACGATGACATGATGTAGACAAGACAAACTCACGAATTAATAAACCCAATGAATAGATCCCATCTTTTTATCCTTAGTAGCAACGATACATACGTGTCAGGTCCCTTTCTGTCACTGGGATTGAGCACCGCAAGATCGAACCCACTACAAAGCACCTCTTCCCACTGCAAGAAAAATCAATCTAGTTGGCCAAACCAAATCAATAGATCGGAGAATAAATATGAGGCTATAATAATCATGCATAAAAGAGTGCAACAAAGACTCAAATAACTTCATGGATAATCTGATCATAAACTCACAATTCATCGGATCCCAACAAACACACCGCAAAAAGAGATTACATCGGATAGATCTCCAAGAACATCAAGGAGAACATTGTATTGAAGATCAAAAAGAGAGAAGAAGCCATCTAGCTACTGCCTATGGACCCGTAGGTCTGTGGTAGACTACGCACGCATCATCGGAAGGGCAGCAAGGTTGATGTAGAGCCCCTCCGTGATCGATTCCCCCTCCGGCAGATTACCGGAGAAGGCCTCCAGATGGGATCTCTCTGGAATAGAAACTTGCGGCGGCGGAAAAAGTATTTCGTGGACTCCCCTGAGGGTTTCTGATTTTTTTTGAATTTATAGTGCTGGAATTAGGTCAAACGGAGCTGGGATGGGCCCACGAGGTACCAGGGCGCGCCACCCCCCTGGGGCGCGCCCTGGTGCCTCGTGGCCCACCTCTTCTTCTTCTGGCCCTCTCCCGAAGCTTCCAGTGTTTATCTTCATAAATAAAAAATCTCCAAAAAGTTTCACTGTATTTCGACCTTTTTTGATATTGATTTTCTATGAAACAAAAACAGGGCAGAAAACAGCAACTGGCTATAGGTTAATAGGTTAGTCTCCAAAAATGATATAAATTGCTGAAAATGATTGTAAAAACATCCAAGATTGATATTATAACAGCATGGAGCAATCAAAAATTATAGATACGTTGGAGACGTATCAATGTTCCATTTGTTTTTGATGACGATTGCATAGAAGCCTTTGAAGTACTTAAGAAAGCCTTAATTTCTACACCTATTGTTCAACCACCTGATTGGAACCTACCCTTTGAAATTATGTGTGATGCTAGTGATTATGTTGCTGGTGCTGTTCTAGGACAAAGAGTTGATAAGAAGTTAAATGTTATCCATTATGCTAGTAAAACTCTAGACAGTGCTTAAAGAAATTATGCTACTACTGAGAAATAATTTTTAGCAATTGTGTTTGCATGTGATAAATTTAGATCTTACATTGTTGATTCCAAAGTTACTATTCACACTGATCATGCTGCTATTAAATATCTTATGGAAAAGAAAGATGCTAAACCTAGACTTATTAGATGGGTTCTGTTGCTACAAGAATTTGATTTGCATATTGTTGATACAAAGGGAGCTGAGAATCTCATAGATGATAACTTGTCTAGAATGGAAAATGTTCTTGATGACCCACTTCCTATTAATGATGATTTTCCTGATGAGCAGTTAGCTGTTATAAATGCTTCTCGTAATACTCCTTGGTATGCAGACTATGCTAATTACATTGTTGCTAAATATATACCACCTAGTTTCACATACCAACAAAAGAAAAAGTTTTTCTTTGATTTAAGACATTACTTTTGGGATGACCCACACTTATATAAAGAAGGAGTAGATGGTATTATTAGACGTTGTGTACCTGAGCTTGAACAGGAACAAATCCTACATAAGTGTCACTCCGAGGCATATGGAGGACACCATGCGGGAGACAGAACTGCACACAAGGTATTGCAATCTGGTTTTTATTGGCCTACTCTTTTCAAAGATGCACGTAAGTTTGTCCTTTCTTGTGATAAATGTCAAAGAATTGGTAATGTTGGTAGACGTCAGGAAATGTCTATGAATTATTCACTTGTTATTGAACCATTTGATGTTTGGGGTTTTGATTATATGGGACCTTTTCCTAAATCCAATGGGTAAACTCATTTTTTAGTTGTTGTTGATTACATTACTAAGTGGGTAGAAGCTATTCCAACTAGTAGTGCTGATCATAACACTTCCATTAAAATGCTTAAAGAAGTTATATTCCCGAGGTTTGGAGTCCCTAGATATTTAATGACTGATGGTGGTTCACATTTTATTCATGGTGCTTTCCGTAAGTTGCTTGCTAAATATGATGTTAATCATAGAATTGCATCTCCTTATCATCCTCAGTCTAGTGGTCAAGTTGAATTAACTAATAGAGAAATAAAATTGATTTTGCAAAAGACCGTTAATAGATCCGGAAAGAATTGGTCTAAGAAACTTGATGCTGCATTATGGGCTTACAGAACTGCTTATAAAAATCATATGGGTATGTCTCCATATAAAATGGTTTATGGAAAAGCATGTCATTTACCTCTTGAGTTAGAACATAAAGCATATTGGGCAATTAAAGGACTCAACTATGATTTTAAACTTGCCGGTGAAAAGAGGTTATTTGATATTAGCTCTCTAGATGAATGGAGAACCCAAGCTTATGAAATTGCCAAGTTGTTTAAAGAAAAAGTTAAAAGATGGCATGATAAGAGAATTCAAAAACGGGAATTCAAAGTTGGTGATCATGTTCTATTATACAATTCTCGTTAGAGATTTGTTGTAGGAAAACTTCTCTCTAAATGGGAAGGACCGTATATCATCGAAGAAGTTTATCGCTCCGGAGCCATCAAAATGAACAACTTCGAACGCAATAATCCGAGAGTGGTTAATGGGCAAAGAATTAAACATTATATCTTAGGAATGCCCATTAATGTTGAAACCAATATTATTCAAACAATGACACCGGAAGAGTACATAGAAGAAACCTTCCGGAACGCTCCAGAAGCCTGAAAGGAGTAGGTATGTGGTACGGTAAGTAAACCGCCTCCAAAACTTCCATAAAAGTACTTTCTGTCCGTTTTGGAATATATATAAAAATTAGGAAAATAATAAACAGACTGAAAAGTGCACGAGGAGGCGACAAGCCTGGGGGCGCGCCCTACCCCCCAGGGCGCGCCTACCAGGCTTGTGGCGCCCTCGTTGACTTTCCCGACTCCGTTTTTCTTCCATATTACTTGTTTTGCAAGGGAAAAATTCATTATATATATTCACGGGTGTTTTGACCACTGCATCGCAAGTTTCTCCTCCGTTCTTGTTTCGGGCTGTTTTTCTGACAGATCTAGATCGCCATGGCATCTCCAAGCTCGTCCAAGGACAAGTTCTACAAGAAGGTCATCAACCCGTACCTACCGGAGGTGATGAAGCACCCTCAAGCCATTGAGATGCGTGAGGGGGTGCTCCACATCCGGGACGTTCAAGGACCTAAGAAGACCGGGAGCGAGAAGGCTAGGCTGGAAGCGGTGGAACAGGAGATCTTCAAGTGCCAGGGGATAGTGTAGCGTGGACTTTGTGCTAACCACTCCATGATCACGGACTTCATCCGTGAGCACAAGGTGGACGGCAAGAATATTGGGGACGTCATATTTAAGCTCAATGACCGGATTTATTATCTTCAGGCCCAAATTTATGATCTACAAAACCAAAATTTTGAGTATGAGGCTGATACGTCTCTGTCGTATCTACTTTTCCAAACACTTTTGCTCTTGTTTTGGCCCCTAATTTGCATGATTTGAATGGAACTAACCCGGACTGACGCTGTTTTCAGCAGAATCGCCATAGTGTTGTTTTTGTGCAGAAAATCAAAGTTCTTGGAATTGGATGAAAATTTTGGAGATTTTTTATGGAATCTAAAAAAAATATTGGCATCAAGAACTACTGGAGGGGGGCCACCCAGTGCCCACGAGGCACCAGGGCGCGCCACCCCCCCCCCCAGGTGCGCCCTGGTACCTCATGGGGCCCACGTGGCTCCGTCTGACCTAATTCCAACGCTATAAATTCAGTTTCCCAAAGAAAAAAATAGGAGAGGAACTTTTATTGCGTTTCACGATACGTAGCCGCCGCCACCTCCTGTTCTTCATCGGGAGGCCAGATCTGGAGTCCGTTTAGGGCTCCGGAGAGGGGGATCTTCCGGCATCGTCATCATCAACCATCCTTCATCACCAATTTCATGATGCTCACCGCCGGGAGTGAGTAATTCCTTCGTAGGCTTGCTGGACGGTGATGAGTTGGATGAGATTTATCATCTAATCGATTTAGTTTTGTTAGGGCTTGATCCCTAGTATCCACTATGTTCTGAGATTGATGTTGCTATGACTTTGCTATGCTTAATGCTTGTCACTAGGGCCTGAGTGCCATGATTCCAGATCTGAACCCTTTATGTTTTCATCAATATATTTGTGTTCTTGATCCGATCTTGCAAGTTATACGCACCTGCTATGTGTTATAATCCGCATACCCCAAGGTGACAATAATCGGCATTCTTTCCGGTGATTGCCATAGTTTGAGGAGTTCATGTATTCACTAAGTGCTAATGCTTTATTCCGGTTCTCTATTAAAAGGAGGCCTTAATATCCCTTACTTTCCTTATGGACCCCGCTGCCACGGGAGGGTAGGACAAAAGATGTCATGCAAATTCTTATCTCAAGCACGTATGGCTATATACGAAATACATGCCTACATTACATTGACAAATTGGAGCTAGTTCTGTGTCGCCCTCGGTTATGACTGTTACATGATGAATGTTATCCAACAATATCACTGATCCAGTGCCTACGAGTTTTTCACATATTGTTCCTTGCTAAGTTACTATTGCTACTACTACTGCTGCTATCGTTACTGCTACTGTTACTATTGTTGCTACCACTATCAAACTATCATAGTACTGTGCTACTGATCACTCTGCTATAGATATTTAGTTTCCAGGTGTGGTTGAATTGACAACTCAACTGCAACTAATTGCAAATATTCTTTGGCTCCCCTTTTGTCGAATCAATAAATCTGGGTTGAATACTCTACCCTCAAAAACGGTTGCGGTCCCCTATACTTGTGGGTTATCAAGACCTTCATCTGGCGCCGTTGTCGGGGAGCATAGCTATATTTGCTATGTCACTTGGGATTTATATCTGTTGATCACTATGAAGAATCTGAAAGACGCTAAGACCATGATCGTTCCCTCTACGACGAGGGGAGGTAAGGAACTGCCATCTAGCTTTGCACTTGATTCACGTTCTGTTTTGAGTAAACTTGCAACACCACCACATGCTATTAATTCTGATAGGTCGCAAGTTATTGATGATACCACTTCTGCTATGAATGATACTCATGATGATGCTAGTACTATGCTTGAGAATGTTGTGCCACTTGGTGAATTTCCTACTGAACAAATTGCTGGAGCTAAAGAAATTGAAAATGCTGAAACTCCTGAGAATGATGATTCACCAATTATGCCTAGCTCTCCTACTAGAGTGGAAACACTTGATGAACAATGTTTTGATAGGGAGACAGCTAGAGCCATTCTTGCTTGTAATGATAGATATGAAGTTATAAAGTTGCTTGCTGATATGAAAGAAAAATCTATGAGGGAGAGAATGAAGTACGATCCTAAGTTTGCTACTTCTCCCATATTTGTTACTGATAAGGATTATGAATTCTCTGTTGATCCTGAGTTAATTACTTTGGTTGAATCTGATCCTTTCCATGGTTATGAAAATGAAACCGTTGTGGCACATCTTACTAAATTAAATGATATAGCCACCCTATTTGCTCATGAGGAAAAAATTCGCTATTACTATATTCTTCAGTTGTTTCCTTTCTCATTAAAGGGTGATGCTAAAGAATGGTATAATACTCTTGCTCCTGGATGTGTGCGTAGTCCCCAGGATATGATCTATTACTTCTCTAAAAAATATTTTCCTACACATAAGAAACAAGCTGCTTTACAAGAAATATTTAACTTTTTGCAAATTGAAGAAGAGAATCTCCCTCAAGCTTGGGGGAGGCTGCTCCAATTACTTAATGCTTTGCCTGATCATCCTCTCAAGAAAAATGAAATACTTGATATCTTCTATAATGGACTAACCGATGCTTCTAGGGACTACCTAGATAGTTGTGCGAATTGTATTTTCAGGGAAAGGACTATTGAACAAGCTGAGAAATTATTGAATAATATATTGAAGAATGATAATGATTGGACACTTCCTGAACCACCGCCTAAACCCACTCCGAAGAAGAGGGGTATCTTATATCTCAGCCCTGAAGATATGCAAGAAGCAAAGAAATGCCAGAAACAAAAAGGTATTAAAGCTGAGGATGTTAAGAATTTACCACCTATTGAAGAAGTACATGGTCTTGATACACCGTCACAGGTAGTAGAGGTAAATTCTCTTATAAAATTTGATGAAGGTGATATTCCTTATAACAAACCTCCTAGTCAATGCTTGTATGAATTTGACAATTATATTATTAAGCAAGATCACTTCAATGCAAATGTTATGAAACAATTGAAACAAAATTCCTACATGATTGATCGCTTTAGTGACTTGTTATTTAGAATTGCTAATGATGTTAAAGGTGTGAGCAAACATGCATCTATGGTTCAAACCCAATTAGAACAAGTTGCTAAATCTCAGAGTGAATTGCTCAATGAAATGAATAACAATATGAATGATCATGATGTTAGAGTAATGACTAGAGGAGGTAGAATGACTCAGGAGCCACTTTATCCTGAAGGTCACCCAAAAAGAATTGAACAAGACTCTCAAAGAATTAATGTTGATGCACCTAGTCCATCTAAAAAGAAGAAGAAAAAGAAAAATGATAGGACTTTGCATATTTCTAGTGAACCCGAGGTAGAAAAACCCTTGGAGGATAGTAATGATGTTTCTATTTCTGATGTTGAAACACAATCTGGTAATGAACAACCATTCGATGATAATAATAATGATGATGCTCATGTGGATACCCAACCAGATAATGATAAAGAACCTGATAATGATGTTGAAATAGTGATACGTCTCCAACGTATCTATAATTTTTGATTGTTCCATGCTGTTATAATATCAATCTTGGATGTTTTTATAATCATTTACAGCAATTTTATATCATTTTTGGAGACTAACCTATTAACCTAGTGCCCAGTGCCAGTTGCTGTTTTCTGCCCTGTTTTTGTTTTACAGAAAATCAATACCAAACAAAGTCCAAATGCCACGAAACTTTTTGGAGATTTTTTATTGCACATAACAAGTACTGGAAGCTTCGGGAGAGGGCCAGAAGATGAAGAGGTGGGCCACGAGGCACCAGGGCGCGCCCTGGTACCTCATGGGCCCCACCCAGCTCCGTTTGACCTAATTCTTCCACTATAAATTCCCAAAAAATCAGATTCCCTCAGGGGAGTCCGTGAAATACTTTTTCCGCCACCGCAAGTTTCTGTTCCAGAGAGATCCCATCTGGAGGCCTTCTCCGGTAATCTGCCGGAGGGGGAATCGATCACGGAGGGGCTCTACATCAACCTTGCTGCCCTTCCGATGATGCGTGAGTAGTTTAGCACAGACCTACGGGTCCATAGGCAGTAGCTAGATGGCTTCTTCTCTCTTTTTGATCTTCAATACAATGTTCTCCTTGATGTTCTTGGAGTTCTATCCGATGTAATCTCTTTTTGCGGTGTGTTTGTTGGGATCCGATGAATTGTGAGTTTATGATCAGATTATCCATGAAATTATTTGAGTCTTTGTTGCACTCTTTTATGCATGATTATTATAGCCTTGTATTTCTTCTCTGATCTATTGATTTGGTTTGGCCAAGTAAGTTGATTTATCTTGCCATGGGAAGAGGTGCTTTGTAGTGGGTTCGATCTTGCGGTGCTCAATCCCAGTGACAGAAAGGGACATGACACGTATGTATCGTTGCTACTAAGGGGAACAAGATGGGATCTATTCATTGGGTTTATTAATTTATGAGTTTGTCTTGTCTACATCATGTCATCGTTCTGAAGGCATTACTCCGTTCTTTATGGACTTAATACACTAGATGCATGCTGGATAGCGGTCGATGTGTGGACTAATAGTAGTAGATGCAGGTAGGAGTCGGTCTACTAATCTTGGACGTGATGCCTATATACATGATCATTACCTTGGATATCATCATGATTATTTGCTTTTCTATCAATTGCCCAACAGTAATTTGTCTACCCACCGTATGCTATTTTCTCGAGAGAAGCCTCTAGTGAAACCTATGGCGCCCGGGTCTATCTATCTCAAATTACTAAAACCCTAAAAATATTGCTACCATCTTTATTTTATTTATTTTATTTTTTATTTTACTTTCAATCTATCAATCTATCCTATACAGTTTAATCTTACAATTGACCGACAAGGGATTGACAACCCCTTGTTTGCGTTGGGTGCAAGGATTTGTTGTTTGTGTGCAGGTGCTGCTAATGAGATGTTGCGTGATTCTCCTACTGGTTCGATAACCTTGGTTTCATAATTGGGGGAAATACTTATCTCTACTTTGCTGCATCATCCCTTCCTCTTCGGGGAAATACCAACGCAAGCTACAAGTAGCAAATAGAACCTGCTGTTGATCTTGATAACCCACCTCCTAAAAATAAACGTTACGATAAAAAGGACTTCGTTTCTAGAAAACATGGTAAAGAAAGAGAACCATGGGTTCAGAAACCCATGCCCTTTCCTCCTAAACCATCTAAGAAAAAAGATGAGGAAGAATTTGAACGCTTTGCTGAAATGCTTAGGCCAGTCTTTTTGTGTACTCGTTTGACTGATATTATAAAGATGTCTCCTTATGCTAAATACATGAAAGACATTGTCACAAATAAAAGAAAGATACCTGAAGCTGAAATTTTCACAATGCTTTTAAATTATTCTTTTAAGGATGGAGTACCTAAGAAACTAGGAGATCCAGGAATACCAACTATACCATGCTCCATTAAAAGAAGTTATGTCAAAACTGCTTTGTGTGATTTAGGGGCCGGTGTTAGTGTTATGCCTTTCTCTTTATACAAAAGACTTGATTTGAATAAACTCACTCCCACTGAAATATCATTGCAAATGGCTGACAAATCAACTACCATTCCTATCGATGTTTGTGAGGATGTGCCCGTTGTAGTTGCAAATGTCACTATTCTAACAGACTTTGTTATACTTGATATGCCCGAGGATGACAACATGTCAAATATCCTTGGTAGACCCTTTTTGAATACTGCAGGGGCTGTTATTGACTGCAACAAAAGCAAGGTCACTTTTCATATCAATGGTAATGAACATACGGTGCACTTTCCGAAGAAACAATTTCAAGTAAATGGTATTCATATTATTGAAAAGACTCCGACAATTACTATTGGAAGTTTTCAAATTCCTCTTCCTACTGTTAAAAAGAGATATGAAACTCTTATTGTTGGGGAGATGCATATCCCCGTTGAGGTAACTTAGTGTTATACGAAAGTTCTTCGGTTTCATGTTACTCAGAAATGATTTGTTAATAAGATCTGATCAACCTTATTAATGGATTCTTTTTGAGGGGCATGTGGTCGATGAATTTAGTAGGCACAACCTTTTGTACCCACTTTTTATTTTCTGTTATTTTTAGTTAAATAAAATAAAATGCCATGATTACCCTGTTTTCTGAATTATCCGTGCAATAAAAAAGTGCCCAGAAATAAAAGTGCTCAGAATGCAATAAAATTTTGATATGAATTTTTTTGAAAATTTAAGAATTTTTGGCATAAAAATCATACCAGGGAGGTGCCCCAGGTGCCCACGAGGCACCAGGGCACGCCACCCCCCTGGCGCGCCCAGGTACCTCGTGGGCCCCACAGGGACCCCCTCACTTATCCCTTTAGCTCACTTCGTCTCTTACCTCTAGCAAAAATTCCTGGTAGCTCTCTCTCTCTCATGTTCTTGCTCACAAAACAGAAATTTTCGATCTCTTTGCTCGGAACTCCGTTTCCGAAACTGTTTTGGGAGATTGCTCCTTGGTATGTGACTCCTCCATTGCTCCAATTAGTTTTTGCTTTAGTGGTTTATATTTTGCATAATTAGCTGTTCTTGGTGCTACAGAAAATGAGCTTGCATGTTGAATTCTTTGAGTTCCCAGTAGTTTCAATGCTTGATATAGCCTCTAGACATCCATATGAGTAGTTGCTATCAATCTTGTGAAGTTTTATTGATATCATTTTGTGGCCCAAAAAATTTCAGAAATTTGTTCATAGGAAAATGAATTTCCTCCGGAGGAATTCCTTGAAGCGGAACGCCAAGGGAGTCCTCGGACAGTGACCTCAACATTCCGCGTAGGACGGAGGTCCGGCCGTGCGAATGGCCGCATGATGCCTTCATGAACGAAGCCGGATTCTACCAAGAGTTCGTGCAATTCGTTGCAAATGCCGGACTGACTGACTTCCTCGTAGATGAGCGTGACCAGCACCACATCCTTACAAATTCCTTTGTGCAAAATTTTCATTTTCTGAGTAGGCTCGAACCCCCTGAGGTGCCCTTTGACCTATATGCTGAACATTATCAGATACCTCTAGCTGAATTTTGTGAGATATGTTTGATTCCCTCTAATGGGGAAATCAGAGAGCCTCGACCAGAGGAGTTTGAGGGTTTCCTCCGCACTCTGACTGTGGGAGAGGAAAGGGGCATGTCGAAAGCCCGAGCCACTAGCTTGCAGTTTCCCTCTATTCACTACTTCGCTTTATTTTTAGGGAAATGTTTGCTTGCTAGGGAATAAGGTAGTATGCTAGCTACACCTGACTGGGCCATTTTACGCCATGCACTGCATAATGATAACACTTATAGCCTTGGAGCCATTGTTGCACGCCGCTTGCACACTAATAGGACTAGGGGTAAGATTCATGGTGGTATTTATGCTACTCGCTTAGCGAGACGTTTTAATGTTAACTTACGCCCTCATGACTATCGGTTGCCCAGAGTTTACTTAGATTTCCAGTCCATGAGGGACCACCACTTTCTTGATGCTCCTGAGCCTCCTCATCACATTCATTATAACTTGGTTTTTAGTGAGGATACTCGTGATATTATTTCGTTGCCTGCACCTGCTTTGTTAGATTCTCATGCCAGGAACGGATATACCATGATGCCACTGGACATCGTCGCTTACCGGAACACCTTGGCGGCGGCAGAGGAGGAGCCCCAGGATTGGGACGCCCGCGTGCCGCCTCCTCGGGAGTTTTATATGGGACCGGATGGCTACTACAGATGGCCGTAGACCAAGCTAGGCAAAAGCCTAAGCTTGGGGGAGTACGTATTTCTCACCGACATTACATTCATGCTCACACATTTCATTTCAGTTATCGGTGTTCATACTTTTTCATTGTATAATCCATGCTAGTTTTATTTTCTCGCTTTCTTCTTATGTGTTTGAAAAACTTTGAGAAAATCCAAAAACATTTCTCGGTTCTTTTCGGTTTTTATTTTTAGTTTAATTAGTTGTAGTTTCGTAGTAGTAAAAGAAAACCCAAAAAGATTTCCCGTTTCTTCTTTTACTTGTTGGGAGCTTTCCCGTGTAAATAGTTTTATTTTCTCATTTTTGATTTTCTTTAATTTGCTTTCTTCAGAAAAACTAAAAACTCAAAAAATATTTCAGTGTGTTTCTCTGAAATTCTTCTCTTTGGTTGAGTCACTGTAAGGAGAAGACCACGATGAAAATGTTGAGTGGCTCTCATATGAGTTATTGTTGATCTAACAAAGAGCCCATTTTACCTTGTCTTCTCCTTTGAATAAAATGCTTGCAGATTCCAGCTTAGTCCACGGCACACTTGCACTATTTTTATTTTCATATCATTCGATCGTGCAAGTGAAAGGCAATAATGACGATGATTTGATGAAGTGACTGTGACAAGCAAAACCGGGTATGAACTCAACTTGTTCTTTGTTTTTGTAAATATGTTTAACTCAGTATCCATGATTCAGCATATTATGATTGAACATGTTTATGATGACAGTTAGAGATTATAGTTGCTCATGCCATGCTTAAGTAGCTAGGAGTGGATAATGATTTATCTTGAGTGTCAACATGCATTAAAATAATTGTGATGTAGTATGATGATATGGTATCCTCCTCTGAATGTTTCAAGTGGCTTGACTTGGCACATGTTCATGCATGTAGTTGATTCAAAACCAACATAGCCTTCACAATATTTATGTTCATGGTGTCTATATCCTACTCATGCTAGTATTCAATGTTGATTATTCATAATGCATGATTATGACCGTTTTCGCTCTCTAGCTGGTCGC
Organism: Elymus sibiricus; assembly: GCA_039707655.1. Lineage (NCBI taxonomy): Eukaryota > Viridiplantae > Streptophyta > Magnoliopsida > Poales > Poaceae > Elymus > Elymus sibiricus. The sequence continues at coordinate 75,630,181 of CM077676.1, forward strand.
TTCTCAACCTATTTGCTAGCCTTCGCCTGTACTAAGCGGGAATACTGCTTGTGCATCAAAACCCTTAAACCAAAGTTATTCCAGATGAGTCCACTATATCTACCTATATGCGGTATTACTCTGCCGTTCTAAGTAAATTTGCATGTGCCAACTCTAAATATTCAAACAAACATCTGTTTTGTGTGCCCGTACCGCTCATGGAGCGACAGGGGGCGGTCAGTATCTTCCATGCTAAGCGGGTTATTCTCATGACGGGTGTTTACTCACTTGTCCTTGCACGAGAGGGGCTGGTCATCGGGATGCCCAGTCCCATTATTAAAATGCAAAATAATAAAACAAACTCCCCCGGTAAGTTGTTGGTATGGAGGGCACCCGAGGATTCGGCTAGCCATGGCTTGTGATTGTTGGTGGAGGGGGAGTAAACTTTACTTTATCGCTTTGGAACCGCCGCTAACGTGTTTAGCATGGAAGATATTGAAAACTCTCGGTCGTGACGTTGACAGGAAAGGCATACCTCCCAAAATTTTATTTATCTCTGATTTAAGCTTTGAGCTCTAGCACCTCTGCAAATCCATGCTTCCCTCTGTGAAGGGCCTATCCATTTACTTTTATGTTATCTCACTTTTATTGTTGAGTCATCACCTTCTCAAATAAGCACCAGTCCTGAGAGCACTATTGTCATTCTCATGCATTGTGAATAGCTAATGTTGTGTGCATCATGACTGGATCTCTTCTACCATGAATTACAATGTTTAGTCACTGCTTGAACTTTGGAGGTGCTCTGCATTTATGTTTTGCGGTCTCAGAAAGGGCTAGCGAGATACCATGTTGTCATATTATATCATGATTGTTTCGACAAAGTGTTGGCATTTGAGATATCTTATTATTGCTCGCTAGTTGATTATGCCATTGATATGAGTGAATATAATTTCTAAGAGTTATCATTTGCATGGTTAGTTATAATCTTTGCTGAAAACTTGGACACTACTTAAGCATATATATAGATACAAGAACAAAAGAGTTTGTAAAAGTTTTTCTTTATCACTTTCAGTTTGTCAACTGAATTGCTAGAGGACAAGCAATGAGTTAAGCTTGGTCGAGTTGATATGTCTCTGTCGTATCTACTTTTCCAAACACTTTTGCTCTTGTTTTGGCCCCTAATTTGCATGATTTTGAATGGAACTAACCCGGCCTGACGCTGTTTTCAGCAGAATTGCCATGGTGTTGTTTTTGTGCAGAAAATCAAAGTTCTTGGAATTGGATGAAACTTTTTGGAGATTTTTTATGGAATATATAAAAAATATTGGCATCAAGAACTACTGGAGGGGGGCCACCCAGTGCCCACGAGGAACCAAGGCGCGCCACTACCCCCCCAGGCGCGCCCTGGATACCTCGTGGGGCCCACATGGCTCCGTCTGACCTAATTCAAACGCTATAAATTCAGTTTCCCGAAGAAAAAATAGGAGAGGAAGTTTTATGGCATTTCACGATATGGAGCCGCCGCCACCTCCTGTTCTTCATCGGGAGGCCAGATCTGGAGTCCGTTTGGGGCTCCGGAGAGGGGGATCTTCCGGCATCGTCATCATCAACCATCCTTCATCACCAATTTCATGATGCTCACCGCCGGGAGTGAGTTATTCCTTCGTAGGCTTGCTGGACGGTGATGAGTTAGATGAGATTTATCATGTAATCGAGTTAGTTTTGTTAGGGCTTTATCCCTAGTATCCACTATGTTTTGAGATTGATGTTGCTATGACTTTGCTATGCTTAATGCTTGTCACTAGGGCCCGAGTGCCATGATTCCAGATCTGAACCCTTTATGTTGTCATCAATATATTTGTGTTCTTGATCAGATCTTGCAAGTTATACGCACCTGCTATGTGTTATGATCCGCATACTCCAAGGTGACAATAATTGGGATTCTTTCCTGTGATTGCCATAGTTTGAGGAGTTCATGTATTCACTAAGTGCTAATGCTTTGTTCCGGTTCTCTATTAAAAGGAGGCCTTAATATCCCTTAGTTTCCTTATGGACCCCGCTGCCACGGGAGGGTAGGACAAAAGATGTCATGCAAGTTCTTATCGCAAGCACGTATGACTATATACGGAATACATTACTACATTACATTGATGAATTGGAGCTAGTTCTGTGTCGCGCTAGGTTATGACTGTTACATAATGAATGTTATCCAACAATATCACCGATCCAATGCCTGCAAGTTTTTCACATATTGTTCCTTGCTAAGTTACTATTGCTACTACTACTGCCGCTATCGTTACTGCTAATGTTACTATTGTTGCTACCGCTATCAAACTATCATAGTACTGTGCTACTGATCACTCTGCTGCAGATATTTAGTTTCCAGGTGTGGTTGAATTGACAACTCAACTGCTAATACTTGCAAATATTCTTTGGCTCCCCTTGTGTCGAATCAATAAATCTGGGTTGAATACTCTACCCTCGAAAACTGTTGCGATCCCCTATACTTGTGGGTTATCAAGAGAAGCCAAGTTCAAAGGTATGAGTTTAGCTGCAAATTTCAGGACTCCGGAAACATGTTCGTCCTTTTATGATGGAGAGCCTATGCCTTGGAAGACAGAGGACAAGCCCATCACTTCATCACCACCATCACCCAAGAAGGAGATTTGAGTACATGGTTATGGGCACCACCCTTGGCTTGTGCCAAGATTGGGGGAGGTGATGGGGAACGTTGCATGGGAAACAAAAATTTTCCTACGCACACACAAGATCTATCCATGGTGATGAGAATCTACGAGAGGGAGAGTGAATCTACATACCCTTGTAGATCGCTAAGCGGAAGCGTTAAGAAACGCAGTTGATGTAGTCGAACGTCTTCGCGATCCAAATCGCAAGTCGTCCCTCGATCCAAACACGATCTAGCGCCGAACGGACGGCACCTCCATGTTCAACACATGTACGGCGTGATGATGCCTTCACCTCCTCGATCCAGCGAGCGATGATGAAGTAGTAGATGAGTTCCGGCAGCACGACGGCGTGGTGATGGTGGTGAGGAACAATCTCTGCAGGGCTTCGCCAAGCACTACGGAGATTATGACGGGAGGAACTAGAGGGTTAGGGTTGCCGGCACACGGCTTGGGAAATCTTAATGTGTCCCGTGTGCTAGCCCTGCCCCTCTATTTATATGTTGAGCCCTGGGGTCTAAACTTGGAGAGAAAACCTCCACAAGGTCGGTTTTGCCCGCACAAGGTCGGTTTGGCCCGCACGGAAAGAGTCCAACTCGGATTCCAGCAGTATCGCGTACAAGCGGTAGTACCGCTCACGAGAGGTAGTACCGCTTGAGCGGTAGTACCGCTTACGCGGTAGTACTGCCTTACCAGCGGCAGTACCGCTTAAGGCAGCAGCAAAACTTCCTTTTGCAAATTCCAATACCTCGTGGGCTTTACCCCTTTGGCTCATATAAAGTGTTGCTGCACCCGAACACTTCGGTAAACATCCGGAACCCCTTCCGGTGAATTCCGGAACCCTTCCGGAGATCAAAACACTATTATCACATATATCAATCTTTACCTCCGGACTCTTTCGGAGATCCTCGTCATGTCTGGGATCTTATCCGGGACTCCGAACAACCTTCGGTCACCAACAAAATAACTCAACTATACTAATCGTCACCAAACGTTAAGTGTGTAGACCCTGCGGGTTCGAGAACTATGTACACATGACCGAGACACCTCTACGATCAATAACCAATAGCGGGACCTGGATGCCCATATTGGCTCCTACATATTCTACGAAGATCTTTATCGGTCGAACCTCTATGTCAAGGATTCAGTTAATCCCGTATGCTGTTCCCTTTGTTCTTCGGTATGTTACTTGCCCGAGATTCGATCGTCGGTATCTCTATACCTAGTTCAATCTCGTTACCGGCAAGTCTCTTTACTCGTTCCGTAATACAAGATCTCGTGGCTAACACTTTAGTCACATTGCTTGCAAGGCTCATTGTGATGTTGTATTACCGAGTGGGCCCTGAGATACCTCTCCGTCACACGGAGTAACAAATCCCAGTCTTGATCCATGCCAACCCAACAGACACCCTCGGAGATACCTGTAGAGCATCTTTATAGTCACCCAGTTACGTTGCGACGTTTGATACACACAAGGTATTCCTCCGATGTCAGGGAGTTTCATGATCTCATGGTCATAGGAACAGATACTTGACATGCAGAAAACAATAGCAATAAACTGACACGATCATATGCTACGTTTATAGTTTGGGTCTTATCCATCACATCATTCTCCTAATGATGTGATCCCGTTATCAAATGACATCTTATGTCCATGGCCAGGAAACCTTCACCATCTTTTGATCAACGAGCCAGTCAATTAGAGGCTTACTAGGGACACAGTGTTGTCTATGTACCCACACATGTATTTGAGTTTCCAATCAATACAATTATAGCATGGATAATAAACGATTATCATGAACAAGGAAATATAATAATAACTAATTTATTATTGCCTCTAGGGCATATTTCCAACAGTCTCCCACTTGCACTAGAGTCAATAATCTAGTTCACATCACTATGTGATTTACATTGTAATGAATCGAACACCCAAGCAGTTCTGGTGTTGTTCATGTTTAGCCCTTGGAAGAGGTTTAGTCATCGGATCTGCAACATTTAGATCCGTGTGTACTTTGCAAATATTTATGTCGTCCTCCTTGATGTAATCGCGGATGGAATTGAAACGTCGCTTTATGTGTCTGGTCCTCTTGTGAAATCTTGGTTCCTTGGCTAGAGCAATGGCACCAGTATTATCACAAAGTAGAGTCATTGGGTTAAGCGCACTAGGCACTACTCCAAGATCTGTCATGAACTCCTTCATCCAGACACCTTCCTTCGCCGCCTCCGAGGTAGCGATGTACTCCGCTTCGCATGTAGAATCAGCTACCACGCTTTGCTTGGAACTGCACCAGCTAACCGCACCCCCATTAAGAATAAATACGTATCCGGTTTGAGACTTAGAGTCATCCGGATCAGTGTCAAAGCTTGCATCGACGTAACCCTTTACGACGAGCTCTTGATCACCTCCATAAACGAGAAACATGTCCTTAGTCCTTTTCAGGTACTTCAGGATATTCTTGACCGCCGTCCAGTGTTCCACTCCTGGATCACTTTGAAACCTTCCGGCCATACTTATGGCAAGGCTGACATCGGGTCTTGTGCACAGCATTGCATACATGATAGAGCCTATGGCTGAAGCATAGGGGATGGCACTCATCTTTTCTCTATCTTCTGCAATCACTGGGCATTGAGTCTTACTCAACTTCACACCTTGCAATACAGGCAAGAACCCCTTCTTGGACTGATCCATTTTGAACTTCTTCAAAACTTTGTCAAGGTATGTGCTTTGTGAAAGTCCTATTAAGCGTCTCGATCTATCTCTATAGATCTTGATGCCTAATATGAAAGCAGCTTCTCCTAGGTCCTTCATTGAAAAACTCTTGTTCAAATATTCATTCACGCTTTCCAACATTTCTATATTGTTTCCAATCAGTAATATGTCATCCACAAATAATATTAGAAACGCTATAGAGCTCCCACTCACTTTCTTGTAAATACAAGCTTCTCCGTAAACTTGTATAAACTCGAACGCTTTGATCACCTCATCAAAGCGAAGATTCCAACTCCGAGATGCTTGCACCAGTCCATAAATGGATCGCTGGAGTTTGCAAACTTTGTCAGCATTCTCTGGATCGACAAAACCTTCTGGTTGCATCATATACAACTCTTCCTTAAGGAAACCGTTAAGGAACGCTGTTTTGACATCCATCTGCCAAATTTCATAATCGAAAAAGGCAGCTATTGCTAACATGATTCTGACGGACTTAAGCATCGCTACGGGTGAGAAGGTCTCATCGTAGTCAACTCCTTGAACTTGTGAAAAACCCTTTGCCACAAGTCGAGCTTTATAGACGGTGACATTACCGTCCGCGTCCGTCTTCCTCTTAAAGATCCATTTGTTCTGAATGGCCTTACGCCCTTCAGGTAATACTTCCAAAGTCCACACTTTGTTTTCATACATGGATCCCATCTCGGATTTCATGGCCTCTAACCACTTCTCGGAATCCGGGCCCATCATCGCTTCTCCATAGCTCGTAGGTTCATCGTTGTCTAACAACATGACCTCTAAGACAGGGTTGCCGTACCACTCAGGAGCAGTACGCGTCCTTGTCGACCTACGAGGTTCGATAGCAACTTGATCCAAAGCTTCATGATCATCATCATTAACTTCCTCTTCAGCTGTTGTAGGTTCTACAGAAACATCTTTCTGCGCTGCGCTACTTTCAGGTTGAAGTAAAGGTTCAACAACCTCATCAAGTTCTATCTTCCTCCCACTCAATTCTTTCGAGAGAAACTCTTTCTCAAGAAACGTTCCGTTTTTAGCGACAAACACTTTGCCTTCGGATCTGAGGTAGAAGGTATACCCAACTATCTCTTTTGGGTATCCTATGAAGATGCATTTCTCCGCTTTGGGTTCCAGCTTTTCAGGCTGAAGCTTTTTGACATAAGCATCACATCCCCAAACTTTAAGAAACGACAGCTTTGGCTTCTTGCCAAACCAAAGTTCATATGGCGTCGTCTCAACGGATTTCGATGGTGCCCTATTTAAAGTGAATGCAGCTGTCTCTAATGCATAACCCCAAAACGATAGTGGCAAATCGGCAAGAGACATCATAGATCGCACCATATCCAATAAGGTTCGATTACGACGTTCAGACACACCATTACGCTGTGGTGTTCCAGGCGGTGTTAATTGTGAAACAATTCCACACTATCTTAAGTGACTGCCAAACTCATAACTCAGATATTCTCCTCCTCGATTAGATCGTAGGAATTTAATCTTCTTGTTACGATGATTCTCAACTTCACTCTGAAATTGTTTGAACTTTTCAAATGTTTCAGACTTGTGTTTCATTAAGTAAATATACCCATATCTACTTAAGTCATCAGTGAAGGTGAGAAAGTAACGATAACCACCGCGCGCCTCAATACTCATCGGACCGCACACATCAGTATGTATGATTTCCAATAAGTCACTTGCCCGTTCCATTGTTCCAGAGAACGGCGTTTTAGTCATCTTGCCCATGAGGCATGGCTCACATGTGTCAAGTGATTCAAAATCAAGTGACTCCAAAAGTCCATCGGCATGGAGCTTCCTCATGCGTTTTACGCCAATATGACCTAAACGGCAGTGCCACAAGAAAGTGGTATTATCATTATCAATTCTACATCTTTTGGCATCAATGTTATGAACATGTGTATCATTACTATCGAGATTCAATAAGAATAAACCCCTCACATTGGGTGCATGACCATAAAAGATATTACTCATATAAATAGAACAACCATTATTCTCTGATTTAAATGAGTAACCGTCTCGCAATAAACAAGATCCAGATATAATGTTCATGCTTAACGCAGGCACTAAATAACAATTATTCAGGTTCATCACTAATCCCGATGGTAATCGAAGAGCGAGCGTGCCGATGGCGATCACATCAACCTTGGAACCATTTCCCACGCGCATCGTCACTTCGTCCTTTGCCAGCCTCCGTCTATTCCGCAGTTCCTGTTTTGAGTTGCAAATATGAGCAACCGCACCGGTATCAAATACCCAGGCACTACAATGAGAGTTGGTAAGGTACACATCAATAACATGTATATCATATATACCTTGTTTGTTGTTGGCCGCCTTCTTGTCAGCCAAATACTTGGGGCAGTTCCGCTTCCAGTGTCCAGTTCCCTTGCAATGAAAGCACACAGTTTCTGGTTTGGGTCCAGCCTTGGGTTTCTTCACGAGAGGAGCAACTGCTTTGCCACTCTTCTTGGAGTTACCCTTCTTACCCTTGCCATTTTTCTTGAAACTAGTGGTTTTATTGACCATCAACACTTGATGCTCCTTCTGAATTTCAGACTCAGCGGCTTTCAGCATCGCAAACAGCTCGGCGACTGACTTGTTCATCCCGTGCATGTTATAGTTCAACACGAAGCTCTTGTAGCTAGGTGGCAATGATTGAAGAACTCTGTCAGTGATAGCCTCTGGCGGAAGGGGAATCCCCAATTCAGCCAGACGGGTGGAGTACCCAGACATTCTGAGTACGTGATCACTGATAGACCCGTTCTCCTCCATCTTGCAAGCATAGAACTTATCGGAGATCTCATATCTCTCGATCCGGGCATTCTTCTGAAAGATAAACTTCAACTCCTGGAACATCTCATATGCTCCATGACGTTCAAAACGTCTTTGAAGTCCCGGTTCTAAGCCATACAATATTGCACATTGAACTATTGAGTAATCTTCAGAACGAGCCTGCCAGGCGTTCACAACGTCTAGAGACTCAACTAGAGCGGGTGGATCACCAAGCGGTGCATCAAGGACATAAGCCTTCTGGGAAGTCGTAAGGATAATCCTTAGATTACGGGCCCAGTCCACAAAGTTACTTCCATCATCTTTCAACTTAGCTTTCTCTAGGAACGCATTAAAATTCAGGGGTGCTACTGCGCGAGCCATGATCTACAACATAAATATTGCAAAGACAACTTAGACTATTGTTCAAGATAATGAGTTTAGTTAATCATATTACTTAAAAAACTCCCACTCAAATTGACATCCATCCGGTCATTCGAGTGTAACATGATCCAAATCCACCAACTCAAGTCCGATCATCACGTGAGTTGAGGTGGTTTCAATGGTGAACATCTTTATGTTGATCATATCTACTATATGACTCATGTTCGACCTTTCGGTCTCTTGTGTTCCGAGGCCATGTCTGTACATGCTAGGCTCGTCAAGTTTAACCCGAGTGTTCCGCACGTGCAACATGGCTTACACCCGTTGTATGTGAACGTAGAGTCTATCACACCAGATCATCACGGCGTGTCTCGAAACGACGAACTTTCGCAACGGTGCACACCCGGGGAGAACACAATTTATCTTGAAATTTAAGTGAGGGATCACCTTATAATGCTACCGTCGTCCTAAGGAAAATAAGAAGCATAAAAGGATTAACATCACATGCAAATCATAAGTGACATGATATGGCCATGAACTTGTGCTTTTGATCTCCATCTCCAAAGCACCGGCATGATCTCCATCGTCACCGGCATGACACCATGATCTCCATCAACGTGTCGCCATGAGGTTGTCGCGCCGACTGTTGCTTCCACGACTATTGCTAACTCATAGCGATAAAGTAAAGCAAAACGGCGAAAATAATTAAAGACAACTCTATGGCTCCTGCCAGTTGCCGTACTCATCGACATGCAAGTCATGATATTCTATACAACACATGATCATCTCATACATCACATATATCTCATCATGTACTTGGCCATATCACATCACAACATACCCTGCAAAAACAAGTTAGACGTCCTCTAATTGTTGTTGCAAGTTTTACGTGGCTGCTACGGGTTTGCAAGAACCGTTCTTACCTACGCAAAACCACAACGTGGTGTAGTGATTGCTTTTTGATCTTCTAAAAGAACCTTCTTCATTGAAATCGATTCAACTAAAGTGAGAGAGACAGACACCCGCTAGCCATCTTTATGCAACGAAGTTACATGTCAGTTGAAGGAACCGGTCTCTCGTAAGCGTACGAGTAATGTTGGTCCGGGCCGCTTCATCTCACAATACCGCCGAATCAAGTATCAACTAGTAACGGCAAGCAATATGTATACACCCACGCCCACAACTCGTTTGTGTTCTACTCGAGATCTCATCTACGCATAGACCTAGCTCAGATGCCACTGATGGGGAACGTTGCATGGGAAACAAAAAATTTCCTACGCACACACAAGATCTATCCATGGTGATGAGAATCTACGAGAGGGAGAGTGAATCTACATACCCTTGTAGATCGCTAAGCGGAAGCGTTAAGAAACGCGGTTGATGTAGTCGAACGTCTTCGCGATCCAAATCGCAAGTCGTCCCTCGATCCAAACACGATCTAGCGCCGAACGGACGGCACCTCCGCGTTCAACACACGTACGGCTTGATGACGCCTTCACCTCCTCGATCCAGCGAGCGATGATGAAGTACTAGATGAGTTCCGGCAGCACGACGGCGTTGTGATGGTGGTGAGGAACAATCTCTGCAGGGCTTCGCCAAGCACTACGGAGATTATGACGGGAGGAACTAGAGGGTTAGGGTTGCCGGCACACGGCTTGGGAAATCTTAATGTGTCCCATGTGCTAGCCCTGCCCCTCTATTTATATGTTGAGCCCTGGGGTCTAAACTTGGAGAGAAAACCTCCACAAGGTCGGTATTGCCCGCACAAGGTCGGTTTGGCCCACACGGAAAGAGTCCAACTCGGATTCCAGCAGTATCGCGTACAAGCGGTAGTACCGCTCACGAGCGGTAGTACCGCTTGAGCGGTAGTACCGCTTCACCCAAGCGGTACTACCGCTTATGCGGTAGTACCGCTTCACACAAGCGGTAGTACCACTTACGCGGTAGTACTGCCTTACCAGCAGTAGTACCGCTTAAGGCAGCAGCAAAACTTCCTTTTGCACTTTCCAATACCTCGTGGGCTTTACCCCTTTGGCTCATATAAAGTGTTGCTGCACCCGAACACTTCGGTAAACATCCGGAACCCCTTCCGGTGAATTCCGGAACCCTTCCGAAGATCAAAACACTATTATCACATATATCAATCTTTACCTCCAGACTCTTCCGGAGATCCTCGTCATGTCCGGGATCTTATCCGGGACTCCGAACAACCTTCGGTCACCAGCAAAATAACTCAACTATACTAATCGTCACCAAACGTTAAGTGTGTAGACCCTGCGGGTTCGAGAACTATGTAGACATGACCGAGACACCTCTACGATCAATAACCAATAGCGGGACCTAGATGCCCATATTGGCTCCTACATATTCTACGAAGATCTTTATCGGTCGAACCTCTATGTCAAGGATTCAGTTAATCCCGTATGTTGTTCCCTTTGTTCTTCGGTATGTTACTTGCCCGAGATTCGATCGTCGGTATCTCTATACCTAGTTTAATCTCGTTACCGGCAAGTCTCTTTACTCGTTCCGTAATACAAGATCTCGTGGCTAACACTTTAATCACATTGCTTGCAAGGCTCATTGTGATGTTGTATTACCGAGTGGGCCCTGAGATACCTCTCCGTCACACGGAGTAACAAATCCCAGTCTTGATCCATGCCAACCCAACAGACACCCTCGGAGATACCTGTAGAGCATCTTTATAGTCACCCAGTTACGTTGCGACGTTTGATACACACAAGGTATTCCTCCGATGTCAGGGAGTTGCATGATCTCATGGTCATAGGAACAGATACTTGACATGCAGAAAACAATAGCAATAAACTGACACGATCATATGCTACGTTTATAGTTTGGGTCTTATCCATCACATCATTCTCCTAATGATGTGATCCCGTTATCAAATGACATCTTATGTCCATGGCCAGGAAACCTTCATCATCTTTTGATCAACGAGCCAGTCAATTAGAGGCTTACTAGGGACACAGTGTTGTCTATGTACCCACACATGTATTTGAGTTTCCAATCAATACAATTATAGCATGGATAATAAACGATTATCATGAACAAGGAAATATAATAATAACTAATTTATTATTGCCTCTAGGGCATATTTCCAACAGGAGGTACCCCGGTATCATATCACCATCACTTTTTCATCATCATTATCTATCTTAGTTCGATCCTTAGTTATTTCATGATTTAGAAGAATAAACTTTTAGTATGATTTAGTTTCGAGTGCTTGCTTTGTGATCTATCTATCTATGTTATCGTGTGTGAAAGTTATATAATAAAGAGTAGTTTGAGTTGTGTGTTTGCTTTTGATGATCCAATCTTAGAAATAAAGAATAAAAAGTAAGATCATATGCTAATCCCATGGGGAGTGATGACTTCACATAAAAGAAGTATAATTGATAAAACTTGTTGGAAGTTGACAAACATAGTATTGGTCATTGTTGCAATTCATGAAAAAGTAATAAAGGAAGAGAGGTCTCACATATAAATACACTATCTTGGACATCTTTTATGATTGTGAGACCCCATTAAATATTCTATGTCAATTAGTTGACGTTGGACAAGGAAGACAACGTAATGGGTTATGTTTGATTATATTCACATAGAAGTTATATTGTTTTGGATCCTCTAACATGTGGTGCTTGCCCCCTATCTTTTGCTAGCCAAAATTCTGTACTAAGTAGAGATACTACTTGTGCATCCAAAAACTCTTAAACCCAGTTTCATGCCATGAGAGTCCACTATATCTACCTATGGATTGAAAAAGATCCTTCAAGCAAGTTGTCATCGGTGCAAAGCAATAAAATTGCTCCTAAACATGTATGAACTTTTATTGTAAGGGAAAATAAGCTTTGTACGATCTTGTGATGGTGGAGCAATAAAAGTGACAGACTGCATAATAAAGGTCGCTATCACAAGGGGCAATATAAAGTGACGTTCCTTTACATTAAGAGCTTGCACATCCAAAAACAAAAAGCGCATGACAACCTCTGCTTCCCTCTGTGAAGGGCCTATCTTTTACTTTATGTATTTACTTCCATGCAAGAGTCAATAGTATTCTCCTCCATTCCGATTTTTATTTTCTCTCTTGGCAAGCATCATGTGGTGGGGATTGATCCAGGCATATATATCCAGTTGGATGTAAGTGATCATGAGTTATTATTGTTGACATTACCCTTGAGGTAAATATGTTGGGAGGCAAAATTATATGCCCCTATCTTTCTATGTGTTCGACTGAAACTTTTGCTCAGTAAGTATGTCGTGAGTATACCTGGCCATATGTCGGGCCGGGCCGGGCCTAACAAAGCCCACTGCAAAAAACCTAGTCCCGGGCCCATCCCAGGCTGGCCGTCGGGCCTAAATATCAGGCCCAAGCCCGGCCCATCAGTTGAAAGCCCGTCGGGCCTCGGGCCGTCGGGCCAGGCCTTTCCCTAAAGCGCAAATATGCTAGGCCCAAGCCCGGCCCGGCCTGGCTGTCGGGCCTAGATCTCAGGCCCAGGCCCGGCCCATGGGCAAGGTCTGCCGGGTCGGGTCGGGCCGGCCGGGCCGGGTATCCCATGGCCAGGTATAGTCGTCAGTGTCAGCAATCATAGAAGACTAAATGATAGTTGAGTATGTGAACTTGCTAAACAAAGCTCTTACATAGACTCTTTCTGATAATACGATGAATTGCAATTGCTTCAGTGACTGAGATCATTGTTTGTTAGTTTTCAATTTGGTTTATGGTTCATACTTTAACTTGTGGATGAATTGTCACTTTTTCATGAGAAGTTTTATGATGATATATTGATGTTATAATAAAGATCATGATGCTCCATGTCCGTATTTTATTTTTACCGACGCCTCTCTCTCTCTAAACATGTGGTCATGATTATCGATTTCGGCTTTCGCTTGAGGACAAGCGAGGTCTAAGCTTGGGGGAGTTGATATGTCCAATTTGCATCATGATTTCCTACTAATAATTATTATGTTTGTTATCATTATTTCACTTTATGGTACAATTCTTATGCCTTTTCTCTCTTATTTTGCAAGATTCACATGAAGAGGGGGAATGTCGGCAGCGGTAATTCTGGACCTGAAAGGGGTGAAACAGAGATAGCTATTCTGCACAACTCCAAATGACCTGAACATTTACGGAGAATTGTTTTGGAATATATAAAAAAATACTGGCGAAAGAATCAACAGAAGGGGGCCCACCAGGAAGCCACAAGCCTGGGGGCGCGCCCCCCTGGCTTGTGGGGCCCCTGGCAGGCCTCTGGCCCCCTCCTTCTACTATATGAAGCCATTTGCCCTAAAAAATGAGAACAAAACATTCGGGATGAAGCGCCACCGTATCGAGGCGGAACCTGGGTAGGAGCTATTTTGCTCTCTGGCGGAGCGATTCCGCCAGGGATACTTCCCTCCGGGAGTGGGAAATCGTAGCCATCGACATCACCAATGATCCTCTCATCGTGAGAGGACCAATCTTCATCAACATCTTCACCAGCACCATCTCATCTCAAATCCTAGTTCATCTCTTGTATTCAATTTTTGTCTCAAAATCTCAGATTGGTACCTGTGGGTTGCTAGTAGTGTTGATTACATCTTGTAGTTGATGCTAGTTGGTTTATTTGGTGGAAGATTATATGTTCTGATCCCTAATGCTATTCAATACCCCTCTGATCTTGAACATGAATATGATTTGTGAGTAGTTACTTTTGTTCTTGAGGACATGGGAGAAGTCTTGTCATAAGTAATCATGTGAATTTGGTATTCGTTTGATATTTTGATGATATGTATGTTGTGCTTCCTTTAGTGGTGTCGTGTGAACATCGACTACATGACACTTCACCATCTTTGGGCCTAAGGGAAGGCATTGTGGAGTAGTAATTAGATGATGGGTTGCTAGAGTGACAGAAGCTTAAACCCTAGTTTATGCGCTATTCCGTAAGAGGCTGATTTGGATCCATATGTTTCATGCTATGGTTAGAGTTATCTTAATTCTTCTTTCGTAGTTGCGGATGCTTGCGAGAGGGGGTAATCATAAGTGGGAGGCTTGTTCAAGTAAGAACAGCACCCAAGCACCAGTCCACCCACATATCAAATTATCAAAGTAGCGAACGCGAATCAAACAAACATGATGAAAGTGACTAGATGAAATCCCCATGTGTCCTCGAGAACGCTTTGCTTATTATACGAGTCCGTTCCAGCTTGTCCTTTGCTATAAAAAGGATTGGGCCACCTTGCTGCACTTTATTATACTTGTTACTTGTTACTCGTTACGAATTATCTTGCTGCCGAAACTATCTGTTACCGCTACTTTCAGTACTTGCAGAGAATACCTTACTGAAAACCGCTTGTCATTTCCTTCTGCTCCTCGTTGGGTTCGACACTCTTACTTATCTAAAGGACTATGATTGATCATCTATACTTGTGGGTCATCATACGCCCATTAATATGGAAATAAATATTATCCAAACTATGACACCAGAGGAACACATAAAAGAGACCTTCCGGAACGCTCCAGAATCCTGAAAAGGAGTAGGTATGCGATACGGTAAGTAAACCGACTCCAAAAGTTCCATAAAAGCACTTTTTGCTTGTTTCGGAATATATAAAAAATTAGGAAAATAATAAACAATCAGGAAAGTGCACGAGGAAGCGACAAGCTCGGGGGGGCGCCCTACCCCCCACGGCACACCGTGTGAGCTTGTGACTCCCTCGTGGACTTTCCCGACTCCGTTTTCTTTCCATATTACTTGTCCTGCACGGAAAAAATTCATTATATATACTTTCGGATGTTTTGACCACCGTATCGCAAGTTTCTCCTCTGTTCTTATTTCGGGTTGTTTTTCTGATAGGACTCGGCCGTCAAGCTCTCCATGGCTCCCTGTATGCTCCGCACCAAGCATCGGATCGTGCAACCCTCGCCGGGCAACTGCCCTTTCAGTGAGGTCTATTATGAGTGGTCGTCCGGAGAGGAGGACACCGTCGAGCAGGAGGGAACTAAAGAGGTCGCGAGCAACCGGATCCATGAAGAAGGGAGTCAATCCACACCCTCAATGGAAACTACAGAAAAGGGAGACATATTGCAAACTCTTCATCATAATATTTCTTTATCTGAAATTGATGCATTAAGGGCTGTTGAAGCAATTTTTCCCCAGAATACAGCGCTCACTCAAGAGGTTATTTTATTGGAGGAGCAGAACCGTGCTCTTAGAAAGATCAATGATAATCTACGGTTCCTGCTTCTGAATGACAAGACTATCTCATCATCACCATCATCACCGAAGAAAGACACTTGAGCACACAGGTATGGAAACCACCATTGGCTTGTTCCAAGCTTGGGGGAGGTGCCCTGGTATCGTATCACCATCACGTTTGCCATCATTATCTATCTTAGTTTGATCCTTAGTTATTTCATGATTTAGAATAATAAAGTTTTAGTATGATCTACTTTTGAGTGCTTGTTTCGTGATCTATCTATCTATGTAATCGAGTATGAGCGTTATACAATAAAGAGTAGCTTGAGTTTGGTTGCTTTACTTTCATGTTTACATCTAGCAATAAAAAGAATAAAAAGATCATATGCTAATCCCATGGGGAGTGATGTATTCACGTAAAGAAGTATAATTCATAAAATTTGTTGGAGGTTAACAAACATAGTATTGGTCATTGATGCAATTCATGAAAAAATAATAAAGAAAGAGAGGTCTCACAGATAAATATACTATCTTGGACATCTTTTATGATTGTGAGCCCCCATTAAATATTATATGCTTGATCAAATAGTTGACGTTGGACAAGAAAGACAACGTAATGAGTTATGTTTGCTTATATTCACATAGAAATTATATTGTCATGGATCCTCTAACATGTGGTGCTTGCTCATAATCTTTTGCTAGCCAAAAATTCGCACTAAGTAGAGATACTACTTGTGCACCCAAAAACCCTTGAATCCAGTTTCTTGCCATGAGAGTCCATCATATCTACCTATGGATTGAGTAAGATCTTTCAAGTAAGTTGTCATCAGTGTATAAAGCAATAAAAATTGCTCATAAATATGTATGATCTTTTATTGTAAGGGAAAATAAGCTTTGTACGAACTTGTGATGGTGAAAAAAAAGGGACGGACTGCATAATAAAGTTTGCTATCACAAGGGGATAAAGTGACGTTCCTTTCCATTAAGAGCTTGCACATCCCAAAATAAAAAAGCACATGACAACCTCTGCTTCCCTCTGCGAAGGGCCTATCTTTTACTTTTCTGTATTTACTTTTATGCAAGAGTCAATAATGTTCATCCCTATTCCATTATTATTTATTCTCCACTTGGCAAGCATCATGTGGTGGGGAAAGATCCAGGCATATATATCCGGTTGGATGTAGGTGATCATGATTTATTATTGTTGACATTATCCTCAAGATAAATCAATTGGGAAGCAAAAACTATAAGCCCCCATCTTCCTATGTGTTTGACTGAAACTTCTGCTCCATAAATATGCCATGAGTGTTAGCAATCATGGAACACTAAATAATAGTTGAGTATGTGAACTTGCTAAACAAAGCTCTTACATAGACTCTTTCTGGAAATATGATGAATTGCAATTGTTTCGATGACTAAGATCATAGTTTGTTAGTTTTCAATAAAGTTTATGGTTCGTACTTTAGATTGTGAAGGAATTATTACTTGATCATGAGAAGTTTTATGATGTTATATTGCTGCTATGATAATGATCATGATACTTTCATGCATGTATTTTGTTTTATCGACACCTCTCTCTCTCTCTCTCTCTCTCTCTCTCTCTAAATATGTGGTCATGATTATCGATTTCGGCCTTCGCTTGAGGACAAGCGAGGTCTAAGCTTGGGGGAGTTGATACGTCCATTTTGCATCATGTTTTTCTACTGTTATTTATTATATTTTGGGTCATTATTTCACTTTATGATGCAATCCTAATGCCTTTTCTCTCTTATTTTGCAAGTTTCACATGAAGAGGGAGATTGCCGGCAACTGGAATTCTGGACGCGAAAAGGCTACAGAAGAGATAGATATTCTCCGCAACTCCAAATGAGCTGAAAATTTACGGAGAATTATTTTGGAATATATAAAAAATATTGGCGGAAGAAATACCAGGAGTGGACCCACTAGGGAAAGACAAGCTCAGGGGGCGCGCCCTACCCCCTGGGCGCACCCTGTGAGCTTATGGGCCCCCTGGCAGGCCTCCGGGGCCCATCCTCTCCTATGAGATGCTATTTGCCCTAGAAAAAATCAGAAGAAGACTTTCGAGACGAAGCGCCGCCGTCTCGAGGTGGAACCTGGGCAGGAGCACTTTTGCTCTCCGGCGGAGCGATTCCGCCGGGGATCCTTCCCTCCGGGAGGGGAAAATCGAAGCCATCGACATCACCAACGGTCCTCTCATCGTGGGAGGACCAATCTTCATGACCATCTTCACCAGCACCATCTCATCTCAAACCCTAGTTCATCTCTTGTATTCAACCTTTGTCTCAAAACCTCAGATCGGTACCTGTAGGTTGCTAGTAGTGTTGATTACATCTTGTAGTTAATGCTAGTTGGTTTATTTGGTGGAGGATTATATGTTCAGATCCTTAAGCATATTCAATACACCTCTGATCTTGCACATGAATATGATTTGTGAGTAGTTACTTTTCTTCTTGAGGACATGGGAGAAGTCTTGTTATAAGTAATCATGTGAAGTTGGTATTCGTTCGATATTTTGATGATGTGTATGTTGTTATTCTTCTAGTGATGTCATGTGAACGTCGACTACATGACACTTCACCATATTTGGGCCTAGGATAATGCATTGGGGAGTAATAAGTAGATGATGGGTTGCGAGAGTGACAGAAGCTTAAACCCTAATTTATGCATTCTTCCGTAAGGGGCTGATTTGGATCCCATGTTTCATGGTATGGTTAGATTTATCTTAATTCTTCTTTCGTAGTTGAGGATGCTTGCGAGAGGGGGTAATCATAAGAGGGTTGCTTGTTCAAGTAAGAACAGCACCCTAGCACCGGTCCACCAACATATCAAATTATCAAAATAGCAAACGCGAATCAACTAAACATGATGATTGTGACTAGACGACAATTCTCATGTGTCCTCGAGAACGCTTTGCTTAATATAAGAGAACGTTTCGGCTTGTCCTTTGCTATAAAAAGGATTGGACCACCTTGCTGCACCTTGGTTACTATTGTTACTTGTTACTTATTACGAATTACCTTGGTACAAAACTATTTGTTACCGCTACTTTCAGTACTTGCAGAGAATAGCTTGCTGAAAACCGCTTATCATTTCCTTCTACTCCTCGTTGGGTTCGACACTCTTACTTACCAAAAGGACTACGATTGATCCCCTATACTTGTGGGTCATCACTTACCTGCAGCGCGGGGCCTTTACCCAACGCTGCTATTAGGTGGCTGCCTATAGGGTTTTTCCTAGTAGTGGGAGACCGGCGGGAGGGATGGGTGGCACTGATTCGGTCGGGCCGCCCGTCGGCGGTGCAGGGATGCGCTGGTCATGGACGTGGTCCACTCCTTCATCTCCCCTTTCCCAGCCTGGTTTCTCTTGCCGCTAGATCGGCTTTGGTACAGGCAGGCGTTTCAGATCCGTCAGCGGTTGGGGATTGCCGGTCGATGCAATGTCCGTGTTTTTGGAGGGGATATGGTGTACCCAGTGGTAGCGCGGCGGCCCTGGGCGGAGCTCGTGACTCAGGTGTTGGTCGCTTGCCATGGCCGTGTGGACGGCATGATGACTGGTGGTCGACATACTATGTCGGTGGTGCGGCAGGTGTGTTGCTGGCCGCACCCAGGTCAGAGGAGGAGTGTGCTTACCGGGGTGAAAACCTTGTCTACCTCTGGCCAGACCTATGATGACGGCGCCCTTCTTGAAGGCTTCCTCGCGGTTGCTCTTTTTCCTTCATGTTGCTCTAGGTGAAAATCTTGATCCTATGGGTCGAGCAATGGTGGCCCTCTGGCGTCATATGCCCTTCATGAAGGCACCATCTTGAAGCTTATGGTACGTCAGCGCTCAGCTTCGTCTTTTCGCGGTGCTTGTTTTCGGTTGAGAGCTCCGTTGTCTCCATATTCATGCTTATTGTTCATATGTGGTTTCACTTGGAGTTGTATGGGGTGGTGTTGATGTTGAACCTCAGCACCTATGTATCTTGTCTTGGATATGTGCGGTGTCGTGTTGTATGGATCAATTTGTATGGTAGTCGTTGCTTTATACTTCCTTTGTAACGCTCTTATATTTCTTTACAGAGGGAGTATATAATAAAGTGGGGCGAAACCCTTTTTTAGTAATTCTGCGTATTCTGTCCGAGGTCACTTTCTTCTTCACTTCAATTTAACGATAATCCTAGACGGATGGATGATTACCCGCATCTTACTTATCCTCGACGTTATTAATCTCTACCCCACCCTGAATCTCCAATGAAAAAACTGTCACCTAATTAATTACAATCCGTTTGAATCCGTCACAACCTGTCCATGCATCTAGCATTACTCTCAATTTAATGCACGCAAAGTTGCAAACTGCACACACACTCTGCTGAGGGCGAGGTACGTCTATATAAATCTTGCTCTCTAGTTTCCTAGGGAAATGATGCACGCGGAGCGTCCACGCAGACACGATGGAGCCGCTTCTTAGAGCATCTCCACTCGTTCGGCCCCCAGCGCACCCGGCGAATGCGTTTTGGCGTTTGCGCCGGCAGGTTTTTCGCCCTGGGGGCGATCGAGTTCCCAGCCGCGCCCCCAGGTTTCGGCCCCCAAACGCCCAAAAAATCAAACTTGTCTTTCCCGCTACCAAAAAATACCACAAGTTCGGCGATCACCATGCCACAAGTCGGCGATCATCATGCCACAGTTCGGCGATCAAACATACCCGAAAGTTCGGCGATCAAAAGGAAGGAAGCATAGACAAGGAACGCATCAAATGGCGGGCTCCTCTGGCGTGGGACTGGCCGAGGTCGGCGTGGGCGCAGGCGTGCTCGGCGTCGGCGTGGCTTCTGTGCTCGGGCTGGTAGTCGGCGTCGGCACAGCTTCATCGCTCGGGCTGGGCGTCGGCGTTGGTGTCGGCGTGGGCGTAGGGGCGGTGGTGGACGTCGGCCCGGGCATCTGGTTCAAGATGAGGCAGCGCTCCGCCAGGTACCACGCCTTGACCTGCTCGTCCATCGTCGACATGTCTGCCGCCATCAAGAACGCCAGGTCGGTGTTCCTCTTCTTCGCGGCGACGTTGATCCTGAGAAGGTCGGGCTTCACGTCCTGCTTCGTCATCAACGCCGACCATCGCGCGTCGGATTTCTCCTCCCTCTTTGCGGCGTTGTTCTTGGCGTCGGCGATGCACTGCTCGATCGATGATTGCAGCCGTTCGGCAGCGGGTGCCGCGTCCCTCGCCGCATTGGCTCTTTTGTTGCCATCAGGGCGCCCATCCGCCGCCCCCGGGCAGGCGCGTCCGGCTTGTACGTCTCCTTGGCCTTGGCGAGGGTGAGCCGGACCTCCCTCCACTTCTCGCACGACTCGATCCTGGAGAACACGTGTAGGAACTTGAACTCTTGGTCGCTGTTGTCCTGGCGATACATGTTGAACATCCGAACCATCTGCACAGCCGAAGAACAAGTGTCGGCGAAGTACACGGCGAAAGAACTGAACCGGCGGCTAGACATACCTGCCCCTCGACGTTGGCGCCGCTTTCCGGGCGAGCCGCGACCTCCTCTACGAGCCATTTGTTGCAGGCCGCCTAGATGATCGCCCAATGGTTCGGCATGGCCTTGTCGCCGCGCTCCATGTGGATGGTGGCGAAGTAGGGGTCGACCAACTTGCGCTCATCGAACGCCGTCTTGATCCTTCCCCAGTATGTGTCGGCGTTCTGATTCGAGCCGGTGATCGGGTCGATGCTGACGGTCTTCCATGCTTCGGTGAGGCACTCGTCTTCCTTGGACGTCCACTTGACGCGAGGCTCGCCCGGCCTGGCATTGGCCGCCCGCTTCTTCTTTCTCCCTTTCGCCGCCGGCGCCGGCTCCGCCTCCTCTTCCGCCTGTTCTTCCTCCTCCACCTCCTCCTCGGCGTCGTCGAGCTCGTCGTCCATGTCGACGGCGGTGTCCATCGATTCGTCTTGTGCGTGGAACCCGGGGCAGGAAGCGGCGGCGACCGAGCCGTTCGTGATGATCTCGTCCTTGTCGGCGTCGGTGGCGTCGGTGTTGCTGAACTGTGGCGCCGAGCCGTGTGCAAAGGGTAGGGCACCCCGGCGCAGAGGCGGCGCAGGCAAGGATGAGTACGCCGGCGGCGAGTAGCTGTACTGGGTGTTGAGGCCGGCGGTGAACGCGGGGGGGGGGAGTGCGCTGGTCGGGGTTCAGGCCAGAGGGGAGGCACGCGGCGACGCGCCATGCGGGAAGGTGATGTTGGGGTTGAAACCGCCATGCGCGTCACCGTCGGAGTAGCCAGGCGAGGGGACGTACCCCCATTGCGGCGGGGGCGGCGAGAAGTTGGCCGGCGACGCGGCGCTCGGCTGGCTCCTCCACGCGGCTTGTGCGCAGTGGCCGGGCGGAAGGTTCATCATCCCCCCGCGCGAGACGCCTCTCCCTGCTCTGCCGCCGTGTCCCTGGCCCTCTTGGTGATGAGCCTGTTCCGCCGGTCGGTGGTGACCGCCTCCCGGCGCTGAACATCCGCCCTCCACTCGGCGTTCGACAAGCCCACTGGCCTTACCATCGGCGCCCTCTCCTTCCTCTGCTTCGGCTGGGTGGAATCGGCGGCGGCGCGAGGAGCCACATATTTCTTCGGCGGCATGGCGCCCGGAGAATGGCAGGAACGGCGGGGGAGAAGGAGAAGCAATGGGGGGAATGGAGGGAAAAGGCGGGTAAAAACGGCGGGAATATGCCTGTTGTCGCCGACAGCGCGGCCCCACATGCCTTTTCGCTTCTGTCGGCGCCCCCCGGTGCGCTGGGTTTGGCTCGGGTTCGCCGGTTGTTATTTCGGCCCAAACCGGCGATAAACAACGACCTGGGGGCGCGACTGGGCCGATTTTTCGCCGACGGCATGCTCTTATGCTCACCGTAGTGCTTCTTCTAGCGCATGCGGTGAGTTCCCGGGTGCGCACGGCTATCGCCCGTCGGCGGCCCTCGTGCTGCTACCTGCTGGACTACGTGTGCCATAGGCCATGTGACGACCGCAAGGTGAGCACGGATACCGCTGGCATGGTGGTCACGCGTAACAAGCGCTTCGGTGTCCCAGAGTACCGGTTCCTCCTCCGCGTCATCGTCCGCTCCGGCATCGGCGAGGAGAGCTACTGCCCGCGCAGCATCCTGGAGGGTCGCGAGGAGTCGCCCACCCACCAGGACGCGCTGGACGAGATGGACGCCTTCTTCGACGAAGCCATCGCCGAGCTCTTCCTCAGGAGCGGCTTCGCACCACGCGACGTCGACGTGCTGGTCGTCAACCTCTCCTTGTTCGCCCCCGCGCCGTCGCTCGCCTCCAGGATCGTGCGCCGCTTCGGAATGCGCGAGGACATCGCCGAGTACAACCTCTCCGGCATGGGATGCAGCGCCAGCCTGATCTCGCTGGACCTCGCGCGCAGAGCGCTGCGCACGCGACCGGCGTCGCTAGCTCTCGTGGTCTCGTCGGAGTCCATCGCTCCCAGCTGGTACGCCGGCACGGACAGGTCGATGATGATGGGCAACTGCCTCTTCCGCTGCGGAGGCTCCGCCGTGCTTCTCACCAACAACCCGTCGCTCCGCGGGCGCGCCAAGATGGCGCTCCGCCATCTGGTGCGCACAAACACCACCGCCGACGACGAGGCGCACGCGTGCGCGCTGCAGCGCGAGGACGGCGACGGGCACGTGGGGATCAACCTCACCAAGGATTTGCCCAAGGCCGCTGTCCGGGCCATGACCCTGAATCTACGGCGCCTCGTCCCGCGCGTCCTGCCCCTGTCTGAGTTGCTGCGGTTCGCCGCCCACTACGTGTCCAACAAGCTTCTATCCCACGCCCCCATGCAGGTGATGGCAGACGGACGACTTCCCAAGATCAACTTTAAGACCGGCGTGGAGCACTACTGCCTCCACCCTGGCGGCGCCGCCGTCGTCGAGGCTGTAAAGGAGAGCCTCGGTCTCGACGCCGACGACGTGGAGCCTGCGCTGATGACACTGCGCCGGTGGGGGAACACGTCCGCCAGCAGCCTCTGGTACGTGCTGTCGTACATGGAGGCCAAGGGGAGGCTGAAGAAAGGGGACAGGGCGCTCATGCTCACCTTTGGCTCCGGATTTAACAGCGTGTTTGGTTCGGGGGAATTAGAGATGAGGAATGAGAGTTGAGGGGTGAGGAGATTAAAAGTCCACTGTTTGATTAGAGGGAATGGGAGTTTAAGTGGGAAGGGGACTGGGAGTTGAGTAAGCCAATTCCCATCAATTTCTTCCCAGGGGGTACCCTGTTAATTCGTGAGCAGAGTTCTATTCCACACCAATTCCCATCATATGCCAAACAAGAAAATGGGAGTAAAAATCTACTTCCCATGCCTATTCCCTTCATAAACACCCTGATGCAAACTCCCATTCCCCTACCCGAGTGTTTACCAAACAGGCTGTAAGTGCAACAGTTGCCTGTGGGAGGTGACCGGCGACATGGCTGACAAGGGCGCATAGCTATATATCTGCTGTTTAACCTTGTTGCGTTTAGCTCAAAATATCGTAAGGCTTCGTTTGACACGAGAGGATCGACAGGGTTTCGAGAGGATTAACCCCGCGGGGCCCAGAAACCTCGCTATTCCTTGTCGCCCCATTTGTCTCACGTGGTTTGCCCAGCCCAACCCCTTCGACCCCCCTTCAATCCCCTCCTATCCACGGGTCTTCCAAGCCTCGAGGGCACCCGCAGGGAACGAGCGGGCGAGACGCATCGAGACACAGCTTCGACCCGCCGCCACCGAGAGGAGTCGCCCCGCCGCCGGATCTTCATCGCCCCGCCGCCGCCAGATCGTCGACGTCCTCCTCCGCCGGTTCTTCCCGAGGTGAATCCTCCCCTGTCCTCGACTTCTCCACCCCTCCCCTACAAACCCTAGGGCCATGGCCGGGGACACGCCTTCTTCCTTCTCCCATGGAGTGAAGGCTCCATGCGTGTCCAGCTCCAGCTCCACCTGGTGACTGCTGTCAATCCCCGTCGTGGATCTGCCTATCTAGAGATATATGTAGCGCTAGATGGAAAATCGTTGGATGGATGGATATATCGTTTGATGGAAAATCGTTGTCAGGGTCAGGGAAAGTTGGAAGCCACCCAATCGGTGCTCCCTGTCACCTGAATTCGAATCATGCTAGCTTGCTTTGTGAATCCTTCTCACCATTACCTCTCACCTGAATATACTGGGACTAATTAACTACTCTAAATCAAGGCCCTGTCTCCATTGCAAACTCTTCCATTGGCCAATTCTTGTTTGTTTGAGGAACAAGCTCTGAATATATGCACTGTCGCGTGTATCTTCTTCTTCTTTTCAGAACCTAATTCTCACGTACAATATTTTCTTGTCCCCCAAACATCAGGAAATCATGATCTTGGATGCTTTATGTGCATGCAATTTACCCTGTCCAAAGTCATCTACAAATGCAATTTCAGTATTGTCTCATCATTTGTAGTTTTCACTCTTGCATTACATTTTTTACTCCTCCATGATAATATGCTTGATAAATCTTGATTGTTTTACACTAGTAATAATTATCTCCTCTGATTCTTGCATCCATCTTGCTAGTTTCATTCTTGCCATGGGTGCCACTGATTAATGTTAGCTTACTAAGTAAGACACTAGTACTGTACTAGTAAATTGTTTGTTGTTCCAGATCAGTAATCCTCTTATGACTCTAGGTCCTTGAGAATTTGAAAGATGGCCACTACTTATTTATTTACCCTTGTAATAGAATTTGAAAGATGGTCCTCAAAAAAAGATGTTATTCTCTATCATCAGATGAGACCAGTTTGAAACATCTTGAGATTTTATAGTTTGTAGCAAGTTTTATCTTAGTTTGAATTGGTGCGCTAAGAAAAAAGCTATGCTAAGTTTAGTTGCCTTGAGAAATCTTGAGTAACCAATTTATGCATGTCCAGCCTTAAAATCCAGTGTTAAATATTATTCAGTATAATTTGTCTTGTTGTTTGGTTTAGATTAGATGTTTGGCGACTATCTTTTTGAGTTAAAGCCACCTATCCTCCCCACTAATTTTTTTAACTGCCCAAAATTTGAGCAGTTTGGCGACTGTTTAAGTATGTTATTTGATTTTTTAACTGTTATATGTCGCTGATATGTTCTTATTTTGGCAGCCTGCTGCTCCGATTCTTGTTGGGGTGGACGAGTTACCTCCGTCTTGGGATCCAGTTGTCACGCCTAACTTCGGTAATGTACACAAGCTTTTTGGCCTCTAGACCTTGTTTCTTAAGTCTTAACTGAAGTACTATATCCTACTTGATAGCTCTTGTAGTCTTATTATTCTGGCCTCATGATATGAAATTCAGACCTTGTTTCTAAAGTCTTAACCAAAGTACTATATCCTACTTGATAGCTCTTGTAGTCTTATTATGTATGTATGTCTTATGAGTTTTTATCATGTCTTTATGTATGTATGTCTTATGAGTTTTTATCATGTCTTTATGAAAAACTTGCTTCAAGTTAAGTAAAACATGAAATGTAGTTCTTATTTGTTGCTTATTGATTCTAGTTTTAGTGTCGAGATGAATTCCGAGATTATCGATCGAATTAGGAAGAGGAGAAGGGAGGAGGATGAAGACATGATGTCCATTATTCTGCCCGCATTGCATCGAATGCGTAATAGAGGACCAATCGAGAGAAAGCAGTGACATAGCTCCATCCTATATGGCAAGAAGCGTGTTAACGATATCCTTACAGGGCATGTTAAGAACTGCATGGTAGCTTATAGGATGGAGCCACATATCTTCCTGGGTTTGGCATCTTATCTTAGAAGAGAAAATCTGATATCGGATAAGAGAATCAAGGTGGAGGAGAAGTTTGCCTTTTTCCTGTACATGGTGTCCCACAATGCATCTTATGAAGATCTTCAGCTAGAGTTTCAGCATAGTGGCCAAACATTTCATGAGTACATCGATGAGTTCTTCAACATCGTCCCCGTCTTAGCTAGTCGATTTTTGAAGCCTCCGAACATTGATGAGCCACATGCAAAAATCTCCACCGACCCAAGATTCTATCCTTACATCCAGGTTTTTATTTTTAACGCTTATTCCTTTTCTTATCTAATTTTTAGTTCTTTATTGACCTACAATCTATTTCCTTTCAGAACTGTTTAGGAGCCATTGATGGGTCGCATGTACCTATAACCGCAACACCTGGGATTGCCGCTCCATTTCGGAATAGGAAGGGTACCCTGAGTCATAATATCATGGTTGCATGCGACTTCGATCTAAAATTCACTTTCATATCATGTGGCTGGGAGGGTTCAGCTACAGATGCGAGAGTTCTTCAGTCTGTGATGAGCAAAGGATTTAGAGTACCCGAGGGAAAGTTTTACCTAGTTGATGGGGTTTATGCAAACACCCAGTCATTTCTCGCACCTTATCGGGGTGTCCGGTATCATTTGAAGGAATTTGGTCATGGACACCCTCGGCCACAAAACCACAGGGAATTGTTCAATCATAGACATGATGTTCTACGCAACCATGTGGAAAGGTACCTAGGAATTCTTAAGAAGCGCTTCCTAATTCTTCATGTTGGCACACTACATTCAATTGAGAACCAAGTGAAACTTCCCGCAGCTGCCGCAGTTCTTCACAATATCATCAAAATGCAGAATGGTGATGAGACTTGGCTTGACAACCAGCCCGACAACATAGCGCCAAATGATTTTGTTGATCTCCCAAATGGTGACGAGAATAACTATGGGAACAACGGCTTAGGGAACACTCTAAGGGATGAAATCGCAATGCAAATGTGGGAAGCATATCATCCTGAATAGCCAACTTGGTGGTGTGTGTTTCAATCATATATATATATATATATATATATATATATATATATATATATATATATATATAGGGATTGACTATTCGTCACCCTGGGTGAGGAATAGTTATTCTTCACCCTCCTCTATTTTAACATCAATGCACCGTAATTTTATGTTTCGTAAAAAAATTCTTATTTCAGACGTAAAAAGAGAACGTAAGAAAATATATAATCGCCGTAAAAAAATTTATGTTACGTAAAATTACAAATCCAAAAACATAGTGTAAAATGTACATAAAATGCAATTTTTCTGGTCTTATGACCTGTATTTTCTTTTTCTTATGCCAAATTTTACGCAGTGAATCAATATGAATGTAACTATTTGTATTTCAAATGTAATTTATTTATGAAATGATTGTAAGATTACCTCGGGTGAAGAATAACTTATTCTGCACCCTATATATATATATATATATATATATATATATATATATATATATATATATATATATATATATATATATATATATATATTAATTAACTTTTATCGTCTTCATCATCTAATAATGTAATTTGTGTTGCAATGCAGATATGTATCCTAAACAAAATAATGCAGATATGTATCCTAAAGGGTCCCCAAAGTACAATTTGATGAAAGCGCGTGCAAAAAAAGCTTCACTCGGTGCGAAGAAGCCGTCGCCCAAAAATAAAAGGACTCCTCCAAGAGGTATTTTAATGCTTCATCTCCACTTGTTGCATTAATATTGCTCATCTTGAATATTAGCTAGCTTATGATAGCTTTTCATTGTGATCAAGTATGCCATTATTTTCATGGCTATTTTGCTCTATACAAATTTTTTCAAATTGAATGATAGTAACTCCTCTTGTCATGTTGAGCATTAGTAGTTTGAACAATGTAAATTTGTGCTGGTGTAGTTAAGAAGCCAAGAGCTCAGTGGAACCCGGCTCTAGAAAAGTGTTTGGTCGAGTTACTTCATGAGCACAATAATCCGTACCATAGGGGGCAAAATGGCTGGTCAACTGAAGCTTGGAATAGGATGGCAGATTTATTCCATGAAAGATATGGCCATACAAATTTCACGAAGCAACAGATTCAAGAAAAACAAAAAGAGTTGAAGGCTCAATACAGACTTCTCAAAGACGCCCGAAAACAAAGTGGTGTCAGCTGGAATTATCATACACACATGATAGATGCCGACCCGCATCTTTGGCAGAACTTGATCACCGTAAGTTCTACTTTTGTCTTTGCATTTTGTCTTTGCAACTTCTTGTATTCCGTGCTTCTTTTGTAATCAATCATGTTTTCGAGTAATCTAAGTTTGATAAATCATTTCTTTTATATACAGTCGTGGCCTGATATAAGTAAGTTCCAGACTAAGCCTTTCCCTCTCTATGATAAGCTGGGTGATCTTTATGATGGTGAGTTACTGAGTTAAATGGATTTTCATTTCCTCTCTTTTTGTTGACCTTTATAATGAATTTTCATTGCTACGTGGCCTTTAATGATAACTTGGGTGTTTGTGCAGGACACATAGCAAAAGGTAACTTCAATTTCACATCAATTGAAGCTACACAAGTGAGTGATGGTGATCATGAAGTTGAAAGAGAGGAGACTGCCTTCTCTTTTGACCTGAATCAATATGGTGATGATTTACACATGTATGATGATCCAAGAGATGCCGCCCCAAGTGATGGTCCAAGAGATGCTGCCCCAAGTGATGGTCCAAGAGATGCTGTTCAAAGTGATGAGCCAAGAGATGGTACACAAAGAGGTGGTGCTGCTGCTTCAAATAAGAAGCCTGTGAAGGAATCAAAGAAGGGTAAGAAGCGTGATGATCCAATGGTGGAAGTGATGGCACAATATGTGGAGATCAAACGGAAGCAAGCGGAGGAGGAGTCTGCTCTGTTGGCAAGGTCAAAAAATGCCCAAGAGTTCTCCATCAGCAAGTGCATTGCTGTTCTGCACAAGATGGAAAGCATCCCACGTGCTCAAAGAGCCGCTGCCTACAAGGTGTTCAAAAATGCTGAGAATCGTGAGATTTTCCTCAATTCCGCCGCCGAAGATGAAGAGAGTGCTGCTGTGTTTCTTCGGAGCGAAATGGCAGAGTTGCCTCAACATATCTAAGGTAAGCTACTTATGACTCTAGGTCAGTAAATTGTTTGTTGTTGTTAATTTGATTCTCTGCATTGCAAGGCTTGGTTTACTACAGATAGCATAGTACATTTAAGTTTCCTCCTGAGAATTGTATTAGAACTACTACCCTGATTACATATGCAATTTGTATAATATATTTGGATGGATGCCAACCTGATTTTCAGTATAATTTGGTCATGAAATTTTTGGATGGATGTTCTCATATGAGATTTCTGTGATGAGTAGTCGGATCACTCCTACATATTTCTGTGACATAGTACAACTGTCGGTGTTGTAGCTGAGCACCTTTTATTTTTCTTCAGTACAACCACATTTTTTTTCTTTAGCTCTCAAACTGCAGCTTACATGGTTGTGCCTTTTTAGCTCTTAGCTTTCTCAGTACTTAAAATGCAGCTCAAATGGTTGTGATATATATTTATCCTGGATAGACAATCGGTGTTGTTCTATCTAGTTCTACTCGGAGACTTGCATGCCGCAGTGTACAGGATAGGATGCCGCAGTGTACAGGATACAATCAAAATGAACATGCTCTCACAGGAACATGCATGCCGCAGTGTACAGGATAGGATGGCCTTGTGCTATCTACTCCCTCTGTTCTCAACTTAGATATGTTCTTATTTTGATAGAATCCTGCCGCTTGGATATCTTCTTATTTTAAGAGTAAATTTATTCCAGGGCCAAAGACTTGTACATGTTCAGTTTAGTACTGTACTGAACTAGTTTTGCTGTGACAATTGTGGCTGGCTGATATATCTCTGCTGCTGACTCTGCTTATCTGCAAGTAGAAGTAGTAGTAGTAATTTCTGTGGTACTACTATATATATATATATCAGTGATGATCTTATCAACACTGGCTTTTCTATTCATCTCAAGGTACTCTAATATTCATCTCTTTTTGTTTCATTAGGTTCTCAAGCACCAAAAGAAGCAACAATAAACAAGCCGGATGGATAAATTTCTCTCAGGTTCTCAATGCTAGATGACCATGACACCAAAAGATGGATACATTTGTCGTTGCAAAATGATGTTGTGGCTGTGATGAACTGTTTGCTGCGAAAGATCATGTTGTTATGATAAATTATGAATGTTGGGATTCGGGATTCAAAGTCATGCTGTTATGATAAATTATGTTGTTGCTGTGATGAGATATTGATTTCAAGTCATGCAAAATTATTTTGCTGTTGGGAAAACTGCTGCTAAATTATGAGATATTGATTTCAAGTCATTTTTATCAGGTGACCTTTACAATTCTGTAGCAAGGATATAAGGGGAGTTAGTTACATTGTAAAGATTGGATTTTTAAATGTTCTACACCATGTTATGTCAACATGACAAACCCTGTCTACCAAATAGAAATTTTAAACAAAGAGGATTGTGAAAGGAAGGGTTTTGAGGATTCAAGGGGTTTTGAGGGGATTGGGTGGAAGAGAGGGATCCACCCAATCCCCTGAAATCCCTCCCTCTCCAAACCTCTCCAATCCACTTCTACCAAACAAAGCCTAAGGGGGAGTACGTGTCTGTGACTCTGTGTGTTTGCGTTGTATAGCCGGATTCGTACGTACTCTCGATCTTTCATCCTAGACCAAGGGCTGCCGGGACTGAGGATATATACCTAGTACTCCCTCTGTTAATAAATATTCTCTCTGTCCCATACTGTAAGATGTATTTTTTTGTACAGTTCTCCTCGGATGTCATTTGATCACCAAACTTGGCAAGCCTCTCTAACATTTGTTGATGATCATTTCCACAAAGTTTCAGATTTTTTCAAAATGTTTTGGTATGTTTTCTTGCGTGGGTGCACCAATATGGGGTTCAGCCACTACTTTCCCGTGTCAAAAAACGTCTTACATTATGGGACGGAGGGAGTAAAATATAAGACGTCTTAGAGATTTGTGTCAAGTCTCTAAAATGTCTAATAATTATTTAGAGAGGTAGTACATTGGAATAAAGCCTCTTCGCATGTTCGGTTCGTGAGTAATAAGATGCAACTGTATATATGGGCCTGTTTCATTAGTATGGTTTTTAAATTTTACAAGGAATAGAGAAAACCACATAAATAATGTGTCATGCCATCTTCCATACTAGAGCTATTGTTTTCTTTGAAACTTTCACGTGGGGGGAAAGGCTTCCAGACCGGAATATGCATTTCAAAGGGATCTGAAAAACAGATGAGAGTTTTACAGTCTCGAATCATCATCAATGGGAAAGGTGATTCCTTCCGCCACAGACCGGCGTTATCCATGAGCCGAAGGTAAACGATGCATCCATAAGGTTAGATCGTCCCGATTTTTTTTTCTGATAACACTAGTGTTTAGGTCAAGGACATGAAAACATTTTTGTGTTGCGTGCGGCTCAAAACTTAAAATGATCAGAATGATGAAGGTGGCGACTGAGGCTGGTAGTCCTGCTGGAGTTTCTTGATGTCCAAATATCATCGAGTGCATGGGTTAGAGGATGGGCTGAAGCCAATCGAATGCCAAACCGCAGCGGCGTGTGGACCAGTGGCGGACCCACCATTGGGGCGAGCTGGGGCGGCCGCCCCGGGTCGCCGGCGGCGGAGGATCGACCCCCACCTACCTATCTTTCCTCCGGCAGGCGTCACCGCGTCAGAATTCAGAAGCCAGCGGCGGCGGCGTTTCTGTTTGTGCGGCAGCCAGCGATCGAAGGGGTAAGTGGGCCGGTGGACTAGGCTATGTTTGTACAGGCCCAAACGGACGTCTCTCCTTTCCTCCCCAATCGCTCGATCCAGAAATCGGATCTATCCAGAAATCCCCAATCGCTCACGACCTAGACTGCTGCGGTGCTGCGCCGCCGCAAGAGACCAGGGGTTCCTGGGCGCAGGAGGCGGCATCTGCATCTGCTGGCTGCTGCATCGGCGGACGGCGGGGGAGGAGGCTGGTACGCGTACTGCGGCGGCGGGGGGCGGTGCTGGACTGCTGGTGCTGGAGCTTGGAGGTCGGGCCAGCGGCAGGGGGCGGCAGTGGGGAGCGGCACCGCGGCAGTGAGGTTATTCCGCACCCTTCAGTTTACCGTGCAGGCAATTCAGAGTAATTTTTTTTGTTGCTTCCCTTTCCTAGAAGGCTGCAAGTAGTTGGGGCTACGGCAGTCCAAATCCTAAGATGATAATTTAGTTTGTCCTTGCGTAGACTAAAATGGATGCATTAGATAGGAATATTATTTCTTTGCGATGACCCCCAACGCCCTTCCTACATAGGCATAAGTCTAGCTTGCAGGCATAATTACACATGTGAACAGAATTTGAGCATGTGCAATGCAGCCTTTTAGCTTTCCCTTTTTAACTGACGAAGTCAATGAAATTGATGAAGAAATTTAATTGTTGCAGCAGCGCGAGCTTGGTGGCGCCCACTGGCCGGAGTGCCGGTGATGGATTCCGGTGAAGAGGTGGATTGGATAGGGATAGCTGCTGCTGTCGTACTCGAAGAAGATGAGGCTGAGGCTGCTGCTGTCGAAGAAGCTGCGGCTATGGCAGGGGCAGTAGCTTCGGCGCCCAGATCAACCAAACGGAAGCGACCACATGACTCCGATGACCAGCAGGTATCCTCTTCTTGAATCCTTTCTTTGATATGTTAGTTGGAAACTTGGAATGTTGAATAGGAACATTAGGTTGTTAGCAGTAACAGGACACTCAGTTTCAATGAGGTGTTGAATAGAAACATAGTTGAGATGAATAATCGATTTAGTGAAACTTCTACACGCTTGTTGAAGTGCATTGATTGCCTTGATCCTAGAGACTCATTTAGCAACTTTGATCATGATAAGCTAGTTGAGCTTGCAAATATTTACTCTATTGATTTCTCTTCACAGGAGCGCTATCTGTTGACTGATCAACTCAACATATATATTGATGTGATGAAAAGAAGTACTGAATTCTTGGCTTGCGATAGTTTGAGTTCTCTTGCTCTCAAGTTGGTTCAAAGTAGACAACATCTGGTATTTCCATTGGTTTATCGGCTCATCAGACTTGCATTGACATTACCGGTGGCAACTGCATCAGTTGAGAGGGTTTTCTCAGCCATGAATATTATAAAGACAAATCTTCGAAACAAGATGGGTGATGATTGGCTTAATGATTTGATGGTTTGCTTTGTTGAGCGCGAGATATTCGCTAAAATTAGTGATAAACAGATTATGGTTCATTTTCATGCCTTGAAGAGCCGTCGAGGTCATCTACCTCCACAACCACGTATTCATTATGCAATTACATCTTAAAGGTATACTACCACCCAGTTACCATCAGATGACCATATCAAAATATACAACTCTCATCACACTTGTGTTAATGCGTTCATAATTTTGAAGGTCTCGTTTCACTAGTAGAAAACAGGGCTTTGGTCCAGGCCAGATAAGAGCATTAGTCCCGGTTCTGCTACGAACCGGGATCAATGGGTGCATCAGTCCCGGTTCGTGAGGCCAGGACGCCGGCCGGGCCTCGGCAGGACCCCTTTGGTCCCGGTTCCAGACACGAACCGGGACTAAAGGGCCTCGCTCCTGGCGCATCCCCTTTAGTCCCGGTTGGTGGCTGGAACCGGGACTAAAGGTTGGCCTTTAGTCCCGGTTCTAGCCACGAACCGGGACTAAAGAGATGCCTATATATATGCTCTCCCCTGCCCGCTCACTCCTCTGTTTTTTGGCCGGCCGGTGTGGGAGGTGTGTGCTGTGCTCTGCTCTCACCTCCTATGCACATGAGGTGTTCGATGAAATGCCCGCGTCACACTTGAGCTTTCTCCTCTCCAAGCTCGACCTCCAAGCTACAGTTTCCCCAAGATCTGTCTAGGTTTGGCGGTGCACCAACTACACAAGTGTTCTAAAAGGTTAGCAACTTCATCGTTTCATCTCTCACTTCTAGTTTAGCTCATTTCAAATGTTGTAGAAGTAGAGTGGTTTGTGGGTTTTAGTGGAGGAGTGTATTTGGGAGTTCTTTTGATTTAGATGCACAATTTGAGCTGAAATTAACTTCTTAGAGTCTGCACATGTGTAGGGTGCCGTCCCCGTCCCCGTCCTCACCGCCGTCGATCGCCCGCGCCGATCTCGTCGCCGGCACCACCGTGGTGAGCCTCTTGTTCTTATCTTCTTTTTAAAAGAAAAAAATTCTTACTTGTATGATTTAGATAGATACTTGTATAATTTTCTTACTTTTATTATTGTTTGTTATTATATAGTGCCATGACTTTGGTATCCGCCCCCGTCGGCCCTCGTCCTGTCTATGATTCGGATGTGGTATATTATCTTTTATTACTATTTGTTTCATTTAGTGTTTATGACAATTATGCCGACCAACGTGACATAGATGTTTTTATCTAGGAGGTATGTGAACCGGAAATTCCAACCGACCCTCTTGTCGAGAGGTTAAATTTAGTTGAAAAAGAAAACAATTACTTGAAGAAAAAATTGAAAAGAATTGAGGAGGAGAAGATGGAATTGGAGTTGCATGTTGCCGATGTCGTCGATGATCACAAGATCCAGACGGATGCAATGCGCTTGAAGATTAGAAAGATTAGAAAATATGCCATTGATAATGAGGCTTGGTATCATTATGCTGTTGGATCAATTGTTACCTTAGTTGCGATTATGATCGCATTTGTTGTTGCATTTAAATGTTTTACATAGTTGTATGTTAGTTTCAATGTATGTTTTAATTAGATGCTCTAGAGAGCTATATGTTGTTCTATATATGAGAACTATGTATGAACTTTATGTATTTATTTTTTCAGTAATAACATTTGATCACTACAGTACTTTGGTTTTAATGTGATGATGAACTTGTATTAATTTGGTCACTTCTCTATTCATGATGTTCTGTAATGGTTTTTGATACACTTAATTATATAATGCACGCAGATGAACCGGCAATGGATGTACGGTGACCGACGCACCTCCGAGTACATTGATGGCATGCATAATTTTCTCGAAGTGGCTGAGGCAAACAAGCAGAATGGTTTTATGTATTGTCCATGTACTGTCTGTGGGAATACGAAGGATTACTCTGACTCGAAAACCCTTCACTTGCACCTGCTTGAGAAGGGTTTCATC
This sequence comes from Elymus sibiricus, assembly GCA_039707655.1. Taxonomy (NCBI): domain Eukaryota; kingdom Viridiplantae; phylum Streptophyta; class Magnoliopsida; order Poales; family Poaceae; genus Elymus; species Elymus sibiricus. The sequence goes on from CM077676.1 coordinate 75,665,920, forward strand.
CCACACTATAATGTTTGGACCAAGCACGGAGAAAGAGGGGTTATGATGGAAGACAACGAAGAAGAAGAGGATGATGACAACTATCCCCCTGAATACGGTGATACTGCAACGGGGGAAGCTGAAGATCAAGAGACACCAGACGATGTGCCCGATGATGATCTTCGCCGGGTCATTGTTGATGCAAAGAGACAATGCCAAAGTGAAAGGGAGAATTTGAAGTTCGAGCGCATGTTAGAAGATCACAAAAAAGGGTTGTACCCAAATTGCGGAGATGACAACACAAAGCTCGGTACCACACTGGAATTGCTGCAATGGAAGGCAGACAATGGTGTATCTGACAAGGGATTTGGAACGCTACTGAAAATAATGAAGAAGAAGCTTCCAAAGGATAACGAATTGCCCAACAGTACGTACGAAGCAAAGAAGGTTCTCTTCCCTCTAGGATTGGAGGTGCAGAAGATACATGCATGCCCTAATGACTGCATCCTCTACCGCGGTGAGTACGAGGATTTGAACGCATGCCCGGTATGCGGTGCAATTCGTTATAAGATCAGACGAGATGACCCTGGTGATGTTGAGGGCGAGCGCCCCAGGAAGAGGGTTCCTGCCAAGGTGATGTGGTATGCTCCTATAATACCACGGCTGAAACGTCTGTTCAGAAACAAAGAGCATGCCAAGTTGATGCGATGGCACAAGGAAGACCGTAAGAAAGACGGGAAGTTGAGAGCACCCACTGACGGGTCGCAGTGGAGAAAAATCGAGAGAAGGTGGGGGGGACTTTGCAGGTGACGCAAGGAACGTATGGTTTGGTTTAAGTGCAGATGGCATTAATAATTTTGGGGAGCAGAGCAGCAATCATAGCACCTGGCCCGTGACTCTATAACCTTCCTCCTTGGTTGTGCATGAAGCGGAAGTTCATTATGATGCCAGTGCTCATCCAAGGCCCTAAGCAACCCGGCAACGACATTGATGTGTACCTAAGGCCATTAGTTGAAGAACTTTTACAGCTGTGGAATGGAAAAGGTGTACGTGTGTGGGATGAGCACAAACAGGAGGAATTTGACCTACATGCGTTGCTGTTTGTAACCATCAATGATTGGCCTGCTCTTAGTAACCTTTCAGGACAGACAAACAAGGGATACCACGCATGCACGCACTGTTTAGATGATACCGAAAGTATATATTTGGACAAATGCAGGAAGAATGTGTACCTGGGACATCGTCGATTTCCTTCGACCAACCATCTCTTAAGAAAGAAAGGCAAGCATTTCAAAGGTGAGGCAGATCACCGGAAGAAGCCCACCCTCCGTACTGGTGATGCCATACTTGATATGGTCAAGGATTTACAAGTAATCTATGGAAAGGGTCCTGGCAGACAATCTGTTCCGAATGACGCTGAGGGACGCGCACCCATGTGGAAGAAGAAATCTATATTTTGGGACCTACCCTATTGGAAAGACCTAGAGATCCGCTCTGCAATCGACGTGATGCACGTGACGAAGGATCTTTGCGTGAACCAGCTAGGCTTCTTGGGCGTGTATGGGAAGACAAAAGATACACCGGAGGCACGGGAGGACCAGCAACGTGTGCACGAAAAAGACGGCATGCATCCAAAGCAGTATGAAGGTCCTGCCAGCTACGCTCTTACCAAATAAGAGAAGGAAATCTTCTTTGAATGCCTGCTCAGTATGAAGGTCCCGTCTGGCTTCTCGTCGAATATAAAGGGAATAATAAATATGGCAGAGAAAAAGTTCCAGAACCTAAAGTCTCATGACTGCCACGTGATTATGACACAACTGCTTCCGGTTGCATTGAGGGGGCTTCTACCGGAAAACGTTCAATTAGCCATTGTGAAGCAATGTGCATTCCTCAATGCAATCTCTCAGAAGGTAATCGATCCAGAAATCCTACCAAGGTTAAAGAATGATTTGGTGCAATGTCTTGTCAGTTTTGAGCTAGTGTTCCCACCATCCTTCTTCAATATCATGACGCACGTCCTAGTTCATCTAGTCGACGAGATTGCCATTCTGGGTCCTGTATTTCTACACAATATGTTCCCCTTTGAGAGGTTCATGGGAGTCTTAAAGAAATATGTTCGTAACCGTGCTAGGCCAGAAGGAAGCATCTCCAAGGGCTGGCAAACAGAGGAGGTCATTGGGTTTTGTGTTGACTTCATTCCTGACCTTAAGCCGATTGGTCTCCCTCAATCGCGGTGTGAGGGGAGACTGACTGGAAAAGGCACGCTAGGAGCGGATTCAATAATATGTAGGGACGGGCATTCTTGGGCTCAAGCACACTACACAGTTCTACAGAATTCTACCTTGGTGACCCCGTATGTCAATGAACACAAGAATATTCTGCGCTCCAAACACCCGGAGTAGTGTGACGACTGGATTACATGTGAACACATCAGGACTTTCGGCAGTTGGTTGCAAACACATCTCATGGGTGACAACATTGTTGGAGATGAGCTGTACTCGTTGGCCAGGACACCATCTTTGACTGTATTGACTTACCAAGGGTACGAGATAAATGGGAATACATTTTACACGATCGCCCAAGATCAAAAGAGCACCAACCAAAACAGTGGTGTCCGCTTTGATGCAGCAACCAACAAGGGAAAGGACACATATTATGGTTACATAGTGGACATATGGGAACTTGACTATGGACATGATTTTAAGGTCCCTTTGTTTCAGTGCAAATGGGTCAATCGGTCAGGAGGCGGGGTACAGGTAGACCCGCAGTACGGAATGACAACAGTGGATCTCAACAATCTTGGGTACACAGACGAACCATTCGTCCTAGCCAATGATGTGGCGCGGGTTTTCTATGTGAAGGACATGTCTACCAAACCGAGAAAAAGAAAAGATAAGGAAGCGAATACATCATACGATGAGCCAAAGCGCCACATAGTTCTTTCAGGGAAAAGAGACATCGTGGGAGTGGAGGGCAAGACAGACATGTCTGAAGATTATGAAAAGTTTCATGAAATTCCTCCCTTCAAAGTGAAGGCTGACCCAAGCACCCCGTTAAACGATGAAGATTATCCATGGTTACGGCGCAATAAGCAAGGGACACGCGCGAAGAAAAAGTGAAGACTGTCTCTCCACAACTATTCTGATGATGGCTTTGATCTATAATATCACTGCAGTTACATGTCAAGAAATGAAATGCCTTTTGTAACATATGAGTTTTCGTCCGAAACTGTGATACTTCGAAAGAGATTGTCCATTTTGTACACGAAGTGCATCCAGTTTTTTCCGTAACCCTCTCAACTTTTTAGCACATGCTATGTGGGTGAAATGATGATACCATGCCAACTTTCAACCTTTTCAGAGTTCATTTGTACTACTTTTCAATTTCGGGGTCATTTAGCTAAAAAAATCAGTAAATGCATGAAAAATAGCAAATGAAGTCAGAAAGGGTTGAAAATTGATGATGTGGCTTTGAATGGTGCATGTTGAACGCACAAAAAGTCTGGAGTTTTGAAATAAGTTAAAAAAATGAAATGCCTTTGTAACATATGAGTTTTCGTCCGAAACTCTGATACTTCGAAAGAGATTGTCCATTTTGTACACGAAGTGCATCCAGTTTTTGCCATAACCCTCTCAACTTTTTAGCACATGCTATGTGGGTGAAATGATGATACCATGCCAACTTTCAACCTTTTTAGAGTTCATTTGTAATGCTTTTCAATTTCAGGGTCATTTAGCTAAAAAAAATAAGATTAAATGCATGAAAAATAGCAAATGAAGTCAGAAAGGGTTGAAAATTGATGATGTGGCTTTGAATGGTGCATATTGAACGCACAAAAAGTCTGGAGTTCAAATAAGTTTAAAAATATGAAATGCCTTCATAACACATGAGTTTTCGTCTGAAACCCTGATACTTCGAAAGAGATTGTCCAGTTTCTACACGAAGTGCATCCAGTTTTTCCCGTAACCCTCTCAACTTTTTAGCACATGCTATGTGGGTGAAATGATGATACCATGCCAAGTTTCAACCTGTTCAGAGTTCATTTGTAGTGCTTTTCAATTTCAGGGTCATTTAGCTCAAAGAATGAACTAATAGCAAAAAGAATGAACTAAAAAGCTTTTATAAAACTCTAATAGCAAAAAGAATGAACTAAAAAGAATCAATTAAATTTTTTTGTTAAACAAAACTATAATATTCTTCAAGAGCAAAAAGAATCAACTAAAAAGCTTTTATAAACCTCTAGTTATTATAAAAGTATTTTTGAAACTAAAATTATATAAAATTTATGCAACTAAAATAACAAAATCTGTTTTTGATTAAAACATCCATTTAAAATAACCTAAAAATTACCAAATTGAATATAATGATAAAACACCCTAATATTAAACAGCAGAAAAAAGAATCACTCAAAAATCTATTTTTAAAGTAAAGTTATTCACAAACTAGTGATTCACACAAATTTCAAAGAATTCAAATTTAAACTATTCAAATTTGAAAACTACTGGCACAAACAGAAAGTTTACAATTTTTGTGACCTAAAGCAAAAAAGAATCACTCAAAAACACTAAGTATTTAGCTGTAAGTAGAAACAAAAGAAAATAAATAAAGCAAAAAACAAAACAAAAATACTGGAAAAGACCTTTAGTCCCGGTTGCTACGACAAACCGGGACTAAAAAGTAAAAAATTTAAAAAATGCCACCTACTGGGCCACCACGGCCTGCATACGACTAGAAACCGAACCCGCTAGTTCGGCCAGGATGCAGGCCCACAGAAGGCCAAGTAGGCCCACAGGCAGAGAGAGTGCGCTTAGGCCCGTAGGCCTGCATACGAGAGGAGCTCGAGAGGGTTGGCGCAGCCGCGCTTATAAACCACTCTCGACGCCTCTCAGCTAGCGAGGTGGGACTAAACATCCACCCACCCGACGCCGTGCCAGCCGCAGCCCTTTAGTCCCGGTTGGTGGCACCAACCGGGACTAAAGGCCCCCCTTTAGTCCCGGTCCGAGCCACCAACCGGGACTAAAGGGCTCTGCTTCCCGCCCTTTGCGCTGTTGAAAATGACCTTTAGTCCTGGTTGGTGGCTGCAACCGGGACTAAAGGGGGGCCTTTAGTCCCGGTTGCAGCCACCAACCGGGCCTTTAGTCCCGGTTGCAGCCACCAACCGGGACTAAAGGTTGGGCTATATAAGCCAACACTTGTGAAATTTCCAATCCCCATCTGCAGTTCCCCCGACGACGCCGCTAGGCTGCCCGAGCTTGCCGTCGACGCCCTCGCCGTCAAGCTGCTCCACCTCGCCGTCGACGCCCTCGTCGACGCACTCGACGCCCTCTGCCCCGACGCCGGCGCCGCTCCCCGCGCCCCTGCCCTGCCCGAGCTCGCCGTCGACGCCCTCGTCATCAGGCTGCTCCACCTCACCGTCGACGCCCTCGACGCCCTCTGCCCCGACGCCGGCGCCGCTCCCCGCAGCCCTGCCCTGCCCCGACGCCACCGCGCCCCTGCCCCTGCACCGACGCCGCCCCCAGTGAGCCCCCCTTCCCCCCGCCCCTGTCCTGCCCCGACGCTGCCGCCGCCGCCGTCCCAGCTGCTCTGCTTGCCGCGCCGCCGCCCCTGCTCTTCTTTTTTTTTGTTCATAGAATTTTTTTGTCCATTAATTGATGTATGTATGGATGGTGTATGTATGTATATGCAGATGTATGGATGATCCATGGATGTATGCATTGATGTATGCTTTTTTTTGTTCATAGAATTTTTTTTGTCCATTGATGTATGCTTTTTTTTGTTTATATTAAGTTTACTAAGTTTACTAAGTTCATGATGATCTTGCTAAAACTCATATTAAGTTTACTGAGTTTTACTTTGCCTAAATCGGGGAGAGCCAACTTTACTAAATGTTCATGATTTTTTTTGTTCATACAAAAAAAAATTGTACATAGAAATTTTTTTTGTTCATAGAAATTTTTGTTCATGATGATCTTGCTAAAACTCATATTAAGTTTGAATATATGAGCAATGATGTATGGATGATCCATGGATGTATGCATATTGTTTTTCTATATCGGGGAGAGGCAACTTTACTAAATGGGCATGATGATCTTACTAAGTTTTACTTTGCCTAAATCGGGGAGAGGCAACTTTACTAAATGGGCATGATGATAATGAAATTTACTAAGGGTAATTATGGGAGAGAGGGAGTAACAACTCATATATTCAAAACTTACTCCCGGTCCGCTCGCCCGACCAACCGATCTGGAGGCCACCCAAACCCTAGAAGAAAGAGCGTTGTCGATCTCCTACCCCCTCCCGCCCCTACCCGTTTGTATATGCAGGAGATCTCCTACCCTAGATGTATATGTATGTATGTATACTTTAGTATGTAGATGTATATGTATATCATAGCAAAAAAAAGATGTATTCCCGGATGTTATCCCCCTTCACCTATATCGTGTAGTGCCGCGTTAGAACACCCCTAACTCTCTCGGGAATTCAACATATCCCCGATAACTTCGACATGAGGGGGGGGGGTCGTTAAAACATAACCCCGATAACTTCGACATGAGGGGGCTTTACCTCAGTATCCTCTCTCGAAAGTATAACCCCCGATAACTTTGCATGATGTTTGCGACTAATCCATTGCTCATATATGCATATGATTCCTTGTTGTGATTAGCTAGGTCTATGCTTGCCACTAATCCATCTCTCATGGTTGTATATTGCCATGTTGTAACATTTGCAGAAACTATGGACAGAGACTTAGAAAAAGAAGAGTTGTTGGGGGATATAATCCGCAACGAAGGTGATATCACCTTGTCGTTTCTCAACGACATAGATGGTGAGGAAGGAGATCATGACGGCTCCGGTGATCGAGTGGAGGAGGAAGGAGATCATGACGGCTCCGGTGACCGAATGGAGGAGGAAGGAGATCATGACGGCTCCGGTGACCGAACGGAGGAGGGAGCCTTAACTGTTGCAAAGTCCGGCGAGGTATATGTACATATATTAATTAAGCCTCTGCTAACTTGATGCATAATTGTTTTGTATGTACATATATTAACGCTTCTTTCTTCTTTTAATTAGCCCTCCGGATCGAGCCAAACTTCCGTAAGGAGACGAGGTCCGGAGAAAAGGTTGCACTAGGATGAAAGGTTCACGATTGAAGAAGTCGGTCGAGATGGCCAACCGATTGATCCCAAGCGGAGCAGGGATACATTTATACATCAGTGCGGAGTTATTGTTAGGGACATCGTCCCGATCAGCATCCAAGAATGGAATAAGAAGAAGGACCCTGAAGTTTCTTATGTCCAGGATAGACAGAAAGATGATCTTTGGAACTCGTTGATGACAAATTTCAGCCTACCGCCAGAGGAGGATCCGAATAACCCAGTTATACAGCGAAAGGTCAAGGCGTTTGCTCTTAAGAAGATGGCAGAACTATTCAAGAACTGGAAGAAACATTTGAAGAAAAAGTTTGTCGACAAAGACGAGACTCCAGAATTCACCGGTCAATATGAGAAGATAAGAGATCACTGGCCCGCATTTGTGGCCTACAAGAAATCGGAGAAGGCTAAGCAAAGGTCACTGACAAACAAGCAAAATGCTGCAAAGAAGCAGTATCACCATGTTACGGGGTCAGGTGGCTACAGCAAAGCCCGGCCTACGTGGGACAAAGCTGAGCAAGACCTGCTTGCTAAAGGGGTCCAACCAGCAACATTGCACTGGCCAGATCGGTCAAGGACTTGGTTCTTCGGGGTTGGGGGAACTTTGGACCCAGAATCAGGGAAGTGTGTTTGGACGAAAGCTCAACTTGCAATACCCGTCAAGAAGCTTCAGGCAGCAATCAAGGCAGCGCAGGAAGGGAGGTTCCATCCCGACAGAGAGAAGGACGAGCTGACAGAGGCCCTCGGGAATCCTGAACACCCTGGACGAACACGAGGCACATCAGGCTCCGTTCCGTGGGTGCTTGGGTTTCGCGACAGCGGTGGTTATAGAAGCCGAGGGAGAAAGAAGAAAGAGGAAGCAAGCGAAATGCAGAAGATCAATGCAAGATTAGCGAAGCTAGAGGAACTTGAGAGCCAACGAGCTACCGGCCAACCATCTCAGCGGCACGAAGATCCTTCCTTCGACACTGCCCCAGAAGCTACCCCACCATCTCAGCGGAGAAGCAGCGTGGCTTCCACGGAGCTCGTTCAAGATGATTTCATGGCTCCTCGCTACCCCGTGGATAGTATCACGGAGGCTGAACATTGTGTGCTAATGGCGAAATGCCATAACCTGCCCTTGAAGGCGGCGGTCGGCTCTGTTTTACCTCCTCGAGCTGAGGGAACTTTCCATTGCCGTCCGATTCCAGATGGCTATGCTATTGTCACGGTGGATGAAATAATGGAGGGATTTGAGGGGCTGGAGCTTGAGTACCCTACAGGTGATGGGGAGATGTTTCTGGAAAATGCCTTAAGGAGTACCTGCCTATGGAGAAAGGAGAACATCAAGCTTCCAAACTGGACACCGCCTCAGCAGACGCAGCCGGATCCTCAGCAGACTCCTCCTCACAGTCCAGTTGTGCTATCTCCGCTGCCTGAGTCGTCTCCGGCGCGTCATCCGTCTCCGCCGCCTCAGCGGACTCTAACGGAGGAGGCCCCTCAGCAGAATCCTCCTCCGCCTCAGCTGTCTCCGCCGCGTCAGCCGTCTCCACCGCCGCAGCTGTCTCCGGCGCGTCAGCGGTCTCCGCCGCCTCAGCGGGCTCCGGCGCGTCAGCGGACTCCGCCGCCTCAGCAACAGCGGAAGAGAGCCGCTGCCGCTCCGGCGGCTAGCAGTACAAAAGGCGGGAAGAAATTCAAATATGGTCCAAGCCTCAGGGTTCCTCCAAAGTTACCATATGAGAGGACTGACAAGGAAACCGATGACATCGTGAAAGCCGAACTGCGGCCCATTTTGAACCGAAACGTCCACCTCCGAAGGAAACAATAGATCCGGTGAAAGCGAAGCGCACTCTGGATGCCCTTAAGCGACCACCACCGCCTCCGCCGCAATCCAACTATGACCGCTGTATTGAAAAGACATATGATGAAGCGCGGCGGTCGGGAAGTACTGTCAGTGCTTCAAGACGAAGAAGTGGGAAAACAATTCCCCAGCTCGGCGAACAGGAGAAGCAATCGTGCCCCCCGCTCAAGGTGTCTAGCGATATCGCTAATCATCCGGGGCTACTGCCCGGTACCACTCTTGTTGATTACGTGGGCGATGATGTACAGTTTGAAACGGCTGAGGTAGTAGAGATCTTTAGATACGAGCACGGGAAGCCTCTCGTCAAACCTGATCATCCTCCTCTAACAACGATGATGCGAAGATTGCATGAGTGGTACTTGGAAAGCTGCAGGAAGAATGGGTCCGATAGTTTGATGGTGACAATTAAAGATGAGCACGACCTCATTGGAGTGGACCTGATGCCTGTTGAATTTGTGGAGTTATTTCAGTTATTCAATCAAGAGGCCCTCGACAAACAGATCATGACTTGCTACTGTCTGTAAGTATTACTTCTGTAATTAAGTCTCTAGCTCAGCTCGTTCATTGCATGTATATATAATTATCCTCACTATATTATGCAGATTGAAGATCGTCGAATGCCCAAAAAGACAAATCTATGACATTGGGTTCATTAGCCCAAATACCGTAAATGAATGGACGGTACAAAACAGAGTTAAAGAGACCGAGGAAAACTTGCTAAAATCATTCCTTCGACATCAAAACAAAAGGGAAATACTCTTTCCTTACAACTTCAAGTGAGTGTTACTGTCTTGTGCATATTCGGTTTCGCTTACTCGAGGTTAAGTACTATAATTGATGAGTTATGCATGCGCGGGTTCCACTTTATTCTGCTATCCATTAAGCTTGACGGGGGAGTAGTAACTGTCTTAGACTCGAGACGTAAAGATCCCAAGGATTATGCGGACATGACTGCAATGCTCTAGAAGTAAGTTCAGTCAATACCGGGACCATATCGGCAACTTTCGTTCATTTCCTGATATCAAGTAATCATTTTCTTTGCCTGGCAGGGTTTGGAAACAGTTCACCGGAAAGGTTCCGGGTCTGAAAAACGAGCTGCGATTTACACACCCCAAAGTAAGTAGTACTAGCTAGTTCCGCGCATCTCTCATTGATTCTAGTTTCATCAATACCATTATCATGCTTGATTATCAGTTTGATTGAACTCTATTCTCGTAAAGTTCTTGTGCCAGGAACCCGGGAATAATTTATGTGGATACTACGTTTGCGAGTACATTCGCCACAAGATCTCTGAGCGGGGCAAACCTTTAGAACAATTTGAAGTACGTAAATAATATTCACAATTTTATTTTATTACCATCAATTGTGTTGAGTTTCATTCATATATATGTATTGACCCCCTTCTTTAAATTAGATCTGGCAGATGCGGGATGAACTCCTACCACATGATCGCATACGAGCAATTCAAGAGGAATTGGCGGGATTCTTTCTTGACCACGTCATACATGAAAAGGGAGAATATCATACGCAAATTCAATGGGAGGTTGGCGCTTGATGATGTCAGGGATGTTATATTGTATATATGTAGTAGCGTCGGATAGATATACGAAAACTTGTTGTTCGACCAAGCACGGAGAAAGAGAGGTCACTTCTCTCTATATATGTTCATGACGATCTTGTGTAATTAATGGTTTCCTTCATTTGCTTACTAGCTAGCGTCGAGTTCTCTCTATATGTAGTAGATAGCGTCGACCAAGCACGGAGAAAGAGAGGTCACTTCTCTCTATTAGCTAGCTAACACAATATGAAACCCCTAAACCCTCCAAAACCCCTAAACCCCTCCTTTAAAAAAAACAGCGCCTGCGAGCTGCTGACGCGTGGCCGCCTTTTGGTCCCGGTTGGTGTTACCAATCGGGACTAAAGGTCCTCCTGCCTGAGTGCTGCGCAGCGGCCACGTGGAGACCCTTTAGTCCCGGTTGGTGTTACCAACCGGGACTAAAGGTCCTCCTGCCTGGGCGCCCCACAGCGGCCATGTGGAGCACCTTTGGTCCCGGTTCGTAGGCCAACCGGGACTAAAGGTTTTGGGTATTAGTCCCGATCGTTTTGCCCCGGTTCCAGAACCGGGATTAAAGACCCTCTAGAACCGGGACAAATGCCCTGTTTTTACTAGTGGAAATTGGAATTATGGGATCATACTGTGGCATAAGCGAGCATTTCAAGCGACAAGAGTCCATGTTAGCAGTTTACTAGTTTTTAAGAGCCTTTTTATTCTTTTGTTGTTGAATGCTATGAGTTTTGGTTGAATAGAGTTGCATTTGTAGCGAAAAAAAATTTAGACACTAAATGTTCGCCCCAGCTAACTTCAATTCCTGGGTCCGCCACTGGTGTGGACAGGAGAAGAACATGTGGTTTCTGTCTTGCACCGCGACATTGCATCGAACGCAAGCTTGATCACTGATTACTGTCTTCCGGTGTAGATTCTGTCGCGTGTTTGGTCGATCGAGAGTTAGCGGCCAGCCGAATATCTTGACCTTTGATGGCATATGAACTCGAGAAATTTTTCCATCCTGGGATCCGCCAGCTGGTTAGAGAGAGATCGGTATGCACCCTGATTCAATACTAGAGAATTGCCTTGACGTTTGACTACACATGAAAAGCATGGGATTCTTCACAAGAGGTCAAAGTGGCTGGATTCTACATACTCAAGATTTCGACCTTCTTTGCCTTCGTCACTGGGGGTATTGTTCGCTTTCAGGTGGACGTGCAAACACTAATGTCTTTTAAGTGAGCAAGATCGATTTGTTGACCTCAAATGTTGTGGTGAAGACCAATGGCTATAAAATCATATTCTTGCTCGCGAAGGAAGATTTTAAACTGGAGCTAAACTTCGTGCTACTGGCGTGAAAGTGTGATGATGATAAACTCCGATCGATCGTGTTCATGACCTAGATGAAGACAACGATGGGAATAATGCTAGCAGCTGATCTAAAAATGCCGGTTCCGATGGGGAGGATACACCCCTCGTCAGGATCTAAAGTTTACATGCAAGCTGCGATTTTGGCGGTACCGTCGTCCACCTCTCAAGTCTCTAGGCAAGAAAGTGATCATTATTACGGCACCATGTATCTTCTTTATGTAAATAGATAATTAGCTATCTCTCACTAATATATTTCTCTTAACATGTGAGCATGCCACCTCAGCAAACAACATACATAGGAAACGGGCCACCTCAACAAGGAACCATGGATAGAAAAAGACCCACCTCAACATTAAACATTCATGAGAATTTCTATTCGTTTATGCTATTTATATTTAATAAATATTTTACAAATATACAATAAACAAGCTCAATAATCAAATGTATTTTCAGATTTAGCTCTCCTATTATTACTCCAAATGTTCATGTTTCATACAACAAAATATCATGAAATATAAATATAACAAGGTGTGGGGTATCATCTACAGTAGTATCTAAATAGTTGATCCTCACTACTTCCGTTTCTATCAAAATGCACACATTTCACCTTACTACACATGCCAACTCTTCAAAGGCCCACCCAACATCCATGGGGAAAAGCTTTCATTATAGTGTGCTATTTATATTGATTAAAAAAAGTCACTATACAATAACCAAATACAATATATAATCTGTACCATTTATTTGCATACTGTTAACTCTAATATTCATGTTCTGTACACAATAAAGCTTTGAATATATTACAACTGATCCCTGCAGTATATGTACCATTTATTTGCATACTGTTAACTCTAATATTCATGTTTCGTACACAATAAAACTTTATTGAAATATATTACAACTGATCCCTGCAGCAACGTGCGGGGTACCATTTAGTAATAAAAGAGCCCAACTCATTGCATCAACTAAAATCTAGGATGAAGCTACCAACTTAAACCTTCAAACCAAGACACAACATGTGCTGCACATTTTCGGGTGGTTCAAAGCATTTAATCAGAGTTGTCCGTGAGAAAACTAACGTGCCACATGACAGTCAAACAAACGATGGTTAGTGTTCTTTGTCTTGCTACAAAATTAATCTACACAATACAAGTTGCGCTTTACATGGTTTTATTTTGTGGGGTCAACTTTAGTCCGTTAATCAAAGACAATGTACATACGAGTTTCGTTGGAATTTACTTCAAACTTCAAAAATAAGTAATTCACGGTAAGCTTACTGTGTGTTGCTCTTGTCAATTTTGATACTCCAATGAATAATAAGAAATTTCCCAAACTCTTATATTGGTTATGATTTTCCTATGGTATCTTCACATGATAGTGATATTTGTACGCGGCGGACTTGCAAGGCCTAACTGATAAGGAAGCAAAAGGCGCATCTTTTGTCATCAGGATGAGTGGACCAAACATCTGTTTTCTGAGTGTAATAAGTTCGCACGAGCTGTATGGTCGATCATTTGGAACGAATAAAGTTTGTATTCACGTAGTAGTGTGCATAATATTTTTGGCACCCGGTTTTGGGGTATCTATGAAGAACTTTCTCCCATATCCTAGTGGGTTCAGCTGCTCTATGTTGGACTCTAAGAATGATGTTTTTTTGATGAAAAAATATATTCTTCTTCACTGTAGTTTGTACGCTAATGTACACAATGGCTTCGTACATGTCCATGTTCATCGGCCGGAGCGGGGTGCTGTCTATGGCAGTGTGTACTAGTTTGGAACAAGTAGCCAACACAGTTTTACTCTTCATGGATGACGATTTATTCCACACGTTTCCCTAAAAAAAAATTATTCCACACATCAGTCATCTTTATATCTTCGACAACCTTCTTCTTCTTCTTTTTCCCCGTCAAATGTGTCGATTTTATTTTTGTTAGTTGCTGATTGGTTTGGGTTGTGTGCATCATGTCATTGGTAGAAGCCATGTATGTAAAAATGAGCCAATAAAATCCCCTTATCGAACAACATGAGATTGTCCTATGTGAAGAATAACTGCCCATCTTCTTACAAATGTTTGGTAGGATATTTTATGACGCTTTTGATAGCCTGAATCAACTCCAACCAGGCCCGCAAGATGTAGCTTTTTTTGGTTTCAAATTATTTGGTTGTGTGCAAACACTATTAGGCATGCATGGCATGGTGCTTAAAGCAGCTCTGGGCCTAGCTATGAGAGAACGCTCAGATCGACCATTTTTTCAGAGCCAGCCCGAGCGATGGTTTGCATGTTTTATGTTCCACCCACCTCCCTAATCACCTTCACATGATCCATTGTAATCTACACAATAATGCTTCGATTCGAATAAGTTATACACGAAAAAGATGCACATCGACATTGCGGTTACATTTAGATGATCGGTTCCTAACTTCATGGATTGTATATCTTGGAATTCGTGCTAATGTTTGGACGCCCTTTAGATGAATTTCGGTAAAATATTCGCACCAGGCCGACCGTTTCCTTTGACCACTATCTCATCTTGTTGTTTCATATGACTTTTGTGTTGCGTGTTTTCTGTTTCGACGATCGTAGACGAGTAGATCTACGTCTCCTATTATACCACACAAACATGTTCATGTGTGCAGGTTATGGAAACTAATAAATTTTGACAAAAATCTTCGCACCTAGTCGACCCTTTGAGATTTCCTTTGACCATTAGCTTCATCTCATAGTTTCATATGACTTTTCTGTTGTACTTTTTTGTTTCGACGGTCGTAAACAGGTAGATCTATGTCTCCCTACTTACTGTAAAAACATGTCACACCTAGGCATCAGACGGCTGAAATACGATTTGCACCTAGTTGGATTCGTGACCGTTGGATGAGCATCCATGGGCTGCCACACCTTCTTCTACCTCCAGCCGGCCCTTATCTTCTTCCATCAGCACCCCATTTCTATGTGAGGTAAGTTCACCACGTGGATAAGAGGTGAGATTAATCATTTGTGCCTATGTAACCAAACAACAACATGTTGCATCTGAGGAGAAAATATTTTAACCAAACAATTATGTTTGTGTTTCTTCTCAGTCGAGGAGGATGCATGCTACCAAACTATCTGCACAATGTGGTTTTTACCCTGTATCCACTTAGCAAGGCCCAACTCAGTCAGACTCATCGGAGACGTGATAATGTTACAGGCTACGAACAGGCCATTAGTTTCCAAGATAGTGGTAAATAAGCAAGACGCGCAGGTCTTTTTCTGGTGAATCACTGTTGATTTTAAGATTATTGGATTTCTCAGAGAGCTGTGTTTAGGGGGGGGGAAGGAAAAGAAAATCGAAAAGGTGTGGTAGCTCCCGGGTGTCGGGGCACCCGGTTATCCTGCCCGTCTGGCAGCACTGAGATTCGGGTAGTCTTCTGTCATACTCTCTCCATTCTACAATGTAGTGCGCCCGCGGTTCCCGAGATCTAAGTTTGACTATAAATTTAACCAACGAGACCGACTGCGGCAGGAGTAAAAATTATACCACTGAATTCGTATTTTGATGCGAATTCAGTGGTATAATTTTTGCTCCCGCCGTAATCGGTCTCGTTGGTTAAATTTATAGTCAAATTTAGATCTCGGAAAGCGCGAGCACACTACATTATGAAATGGAGGAAGTACCACAGAGCATCTACAGAGTTTGCATGCTTATCCAGCCTATTAGATCATTCTAATCGTGCTGCTTCTAGGGAGTAGTAGTAGGCTATAGGGTTTTTTTTTTTGGCTAGGTAGGCTATAGGGGGTAGGCAGCAGGCGTCCCGCAGCAGATTACAGGCCTGTGGTCAAGCAGTCTACTGCTGAAAAGACTTGTCATAGGCTATGTATGCCTGGCACAGCAATGCTCTCCGCGACAGCAAGGGTGGGCCGATTTCTGTATTTTGACCCTTTTTCAAAAGCTTAGCCAGATCTGATCTCGGTTTAAAAAAAATTACTCTTTTTCCTATCATTAGGGTTAATAACGATAGGGTATAACTGCATCGTCACGGGTCTTTGACGGTAGCCTGTGCACCCTACCGCCAAAGTCCTTGACCTTCTGTGTGGCGTGGTGCAACAGACTGATGGATGGATTGATTGCTGCATGCATGCAGTTATGGCGAGTGGTGCATGTGTAGTGGAGCACTGATGTGTGCGATTTGACAACTTAATGTATAGTATGCAGTGGCAGATGAAAACCAAGCAATGCCACTCGAGTACCATGCACGCATATTTCTACTAGGAATAGTACTGCTACTGCTAGGCCCCTGCATGCATCAAGATTTGAAGCGTCTGGCACCACATGCTTGCATGCTGCACAGCCTACCGTCAGCCGCTTTGGCCGTAGGTTTGCACATCCTACCGCCAATGAACTCTGGTGTTAGGGTATTTTTCACGTTAAATAGATATGACGGCGCAGTTAAGTCCTATCGTCAAGGCCCGTGGCGGTAGCAGTTATACCCTACCGTCATCGACCCTGGCGATAGGAAAAAGGGTCAGATCTCGAAAAAAAATCGAGCCGGGGTCAGATCTGGCTAAACTTTCGCAAAAGGGTCAAAACAGCAAATTTGGCCGCAAGGGTGCTCCGAAGCCCAATAGTCACTAGTAAAAAACAGAGAATCAGTCCCGGTTCCAGAGGGCCTTTAGTCCCGGTTCTGGAACCGGGACTAAGCACCCAGGACTAAAGGTTCTCACTTTTAGTCCCGGTTCTGTTACGAACCGGGACTAAAGTGCCTCCACGTGACCGTTGTGGGTCGCCCAGGCAGGAGGAACTTTAGTCCCGGTTGGTAACACCAACCGGGACTAAAAGACTGCCACGCGTCAGCAGCTCGAGGCGCCCAGGCAGGAGGAACTTTAGTCCCGGTTGGTAACACCAACCGGGACTAAAAGACCGCCACGCGTCAGCACCTCGAGGCGCTGGGGTGTTTGTTTTTTTTTTTTGAAAGGAGGGGTTTAGGGGTTTAGGGGTTTCATATTGTGTTTCCCCCTTTTTTTTGTGTAGACGATTCAACTCGACGTTTGCTACTACATAAAGCAATGAAGAAACTATTACACAAATCGTCATGAATTAATATAGAGAGACGTGACCTCTCTTTCTCCGTGCTTGGTCGAACAACATGTTTTCGTATATCTATTCGACGCTACGTACTATGTCTAGTGCACGTTCATGCATATATACAATGAATAACATCTCTTACGATCTCTAATATCTAATTACCAACATTCATCCTAATTTCTTCATGGTATTCTCCATTTTTAGCTATGACGTGATCAAGGAGGAATCCCGCCAATTCCTCTTGAATTGCTCGTAGGCGATACTCTGGTAGGAGTCCGTCCCTCTTCCGTTCGATCTAATTTAAAGAAGGGGGGGTCAATATATATATATATATATATATATATATATATATATATATATATATATATATATATGAATGAAACTCAACACAGTTGATGGTAATAAAATAAATTTGTGAATATTTTTTACGTACATCAAGTTTTTCTAATATGCTGCCCTTCTCACAGGTCGTCTGGCGCATGAACTCGCAGACGTAGTATCCACAGAAGTTATTCCCGGATCCCTGATGAGGGCACTTTACGAGAATAGAGTTCAATCAAAATAATAATTAAGCATGATAGTGGTATTGAAACTAGAATCAAAGAGATGTGTGGGCCTAGCTAGTACTACTTACAGGGAGCAATTCACATCGCAGCTCCTTTTTCCAGGGACCCCTAACCGCCTTGGTGAACCTTGTCCAAACCCTGCCCGGCAAACAAAATGAATTAAAGAGTTATTAATTACTTGATATCAGGAAATGAACGATAGTTGCCGATATAGTGCGATAATGATTGAAATTACTTCTGGAGAATTTTTTGCAGGGGTGCCCACTTCGAAAGGTCTTTACGTAACAAGTCCATGACTTGTATTCGACTTTGGTCAAACAGTATGATGAGCAGAATAAAGTGGAAGCTGCACACATGTAGCTCATCAATTACACTTAACATCGAGTAAGCGAAACAAAATGATGTGTATGTACAAGACAGTATATAACACTCACTCGAAGTTTTAAGGAAGTAGTATTTCTCTTTTGGTTTGTTGTTTGATAAACGCCCTTAGCAAGTAATCCTCTACATCCTTTTTGTTGTGTTGGACAGTAACTTCATGAACAATATTTGGGCTAACGAACCCAATGTCATAGATTTGGATTGGTCCTTTGTTGAATTCGAGGATCTTCTTTCTGCATAATATACATATGGTGAGGATAATTATATACATGCAATAATGAACGAGCTGAGCTAGAGACTTAATTACAGAAATGATACTTACAAACAATAGCAAGTGATGATAATTTTGTCGATCTCTTTTAGATTGTATAACTGGAATAATTCTGAAAATTCAATGTAAACCGACTCGTTTCCATTGAAGAAATGCTCATCTTTAACTGCTGCAGTGATATAGTTCTCCCCTCGCTCGCAGGCTTCCAAGTACCATTTATGCAATGCTCGCATCCTCGTTGGTAGATTCGGGAGCTCCTCAGGTCTGACAAGAGGCTTCCCGTGCTCGAATCTAAAGGCTACTACATCAGCCATTTCGTGTAACGGTATATGATCGGGTAAGTAATCACCAGGATTAGTACCGGGCGCTACCCCCTCCGGAACATCAGGGATATCGCTAGACACCTTGAGCGGGGGGCACGATTGGTTCTCCTGCTCGCCCAGTTGGAGAATTGTTTTTTTCCCTTGATATGCATTACCGCTACTTCCCGACCGCTTCTGTGGATCTTCAAATGACTTTACAATCTCACGGTCATAGTCTGATAGCAACTTAGGCGGTGGTTTTTCAAGGTTTTTCAGCGTACGCCTCGCTATTTCCGGATCAATTCTCTCCTTTGGAGGTGGACGTTTCGGTGCAAAATGGGCCTTCACTTCGGACATTGAGATTGCCTTGCTTTCCTCTTCAGACCTATCATATGGTCTCTGTGGAAGAGGCTTGAGGCTTGGACCATATTGAAACCTCTTCCCTCCTGTTGTTGTACTGCTAGCCACCGGAGCGGCGGCGGCTCTCTTCCGCCGCTGTTGCTGAAGCGGCGGAGACGGCTGACGCGGCGGAGGAGGCGGAGTCCGCTGACGCGGCGAAGGAGGCGTAGTCCGCTGACGCGCCGGAGACAACTGAGGCAGCGGAGAGGGCTGACGCCCCGGAGATGGCGGAGACGGCAGACGCGCCGGAGACGGCTGAGTCTGCTGATGAGGGGCCTCCTCCGGCTCATGAGTATGCTGAGGCGGCGTGAAGTAAGGAAGCTTGATGTGTGACTTTCTCCATAGACAGGTAGTCCTTAAGGCATTTTCCAGAGAAACCTTGCCTTCACCTGTAGGATGATCAAGCTGCAGGCTCCCAAATCCGGGCGTTATTTCATCCACCATGACAACAGCATAGCCATCTGGAATCGGAGCACAATGGAAAGTTGCATCAGGTCGAGGATGGTGGACAGAGCCTTTCGCCACCTCCAAGCTCAGGTTTCCGCAATCCGCCAACAGCACACAATGTTCATTCTCCGTGGTACCATCCACGGGGTAGCGGCGAGCCGTGATATCAGGCTGAACGTGCTCCGTGGAAGCCACGCTGCTTCTCCGCTGAGATGGTGGAGTAACTTCCAATGAAGGATCGTGCAGCTGAGATGGTGGGCCGAGGGCTCGCTGGCTAACTGATGCCGCCTCTAGTGCCGCTAATCTTTGTTCCATCTGCTGCAGTTTGCTTGCTTCCTCTTTCTTCTTTCGCCCTCGGCTTCTATAAGTGTCTCTGCTGTCGCGAAACCCATGCACCCACGGAACAGAGCCTGGTGTGCCTCGTGTTCGTCCAGGGTGTTCAGGATTCCCGAGGGCCTTTGTCAGCATGTCCTTCTCTTTGTCGGGATGGAACCTCCCTTCCTCCACTTCCTTGATTGCTTCCTCAATCTTTTTCATGGGTATTGCAAGTTTAGGATCCGCGTAAACAACCTCCCCTGTTTCTGGGTCCAAAGCTCCCCCATTCCCGAATACCCAAGTCCTTACCCGATCTGGCCAGTTCCGTGACACTGGTTCGACCCCTTTAGCAAGTAGGTCGTTCTCCATTTTTTTCCCACTTAGGCTCGGCTTGGCTGTAGCCACCTGACCCCGTAACATAGTGATACTGCTTCTTTGCAGCATTCAGCTTATTTTGCTGTGACGTTTTCCGCGCCTTTTCGGATTTCTTGCAGGCCAGAAATGCGGGCCACTGATCTTTTATCTTCTCATATATACCGGTGAAATCTGGAGTCTTGTTTTTCTTGACAAACTGTGTGTTCAAATTCTTCTTCCAGTTCTTGAACAGTTCTGCCATCTTCTTTAGAGCGTACGCCTTGACCTTTGGCTCTATAACTGGTGGGGTTGTCGGATCCTCCTCTGGCGGTAGGATGAAATTTGTCAGCAGCAAGCTCCAAAGATCTTCTTTTTGTCTATCCTGGACAAAAGTAAATGAAGGGTTGTCCTTCTTCTTATTCCATTGCTCGATGGTGATCGGGATGCTATCCCTAACCAGTACTCCGCACTGATATGTAAAGGCATGTTTGGTCTGCTTGGGAAGAATCGGTTGGCCAGCTGGAGAGATTACGTCGATCTTGTACCTTTCCTCCTTGTCCAACCTTTTCTTCGCGCCTCGTCTCCTTGTTGACGAAGTTTGGCTCGTTCCGGAAGGCTAAAAGAAGAAAGAAGCGTTAATATATGTACATACAAAACAATTAATGCATCTAGTCAGCAGAGGCTTAATATATATATATATATATATATATATATATATATAGGAAAATGACTATATACTCCTGGGAGTACGTACTCCTACGCATCATATACCACATAAATGAATTGTTTATACCTCTTTATCATTTTCAATATACTTCATTAACAATTACTAGATGCCCCAAAATGAGTTTCATTAAAAATTATATTTTAAACCACATATTATATTTTATTTAGAAGTAACCTGCATTTTTGTACGTAAAAAGGTATACTGCATAAAAAAAGGGTTTCGAGGATATTTTTTCGCAAAACTTGCATTGAGGTATATTAAAATAATTAACAAGGTATATTGAGAATGATAAAGAGGTATAATATGCTTATTTAAGAGGTATATTTGAATGTGGGAGTACATACTCCCAGGAGTACAGAAGAGGTGTTATATATATATATATATATATATATATATATATATATATATATATATATATATATATATATATATATATATACCTTGCCGGACTCTGCATTAGTTAAGGCTCCCTTCTCCATATCACCGGAGCCGTCATGATCTTGTTCCTCCTCCATTCTTCCATCATCGGAGCCATGGTGATCTCCTTCCTCCTCCATTCCACCATCGTTGTCGTTGAGAAACGACAAGGTGTCCTCCTCCATTGGATTTTCTCCGGCGCGGATTATATTCTCCAACACCTCTTCTTTTTCTAAGTCTCTGTGATCCATAGTTTCTGCAAATATTACAACATGGCAAAATACAAACCATGAGAGATGGATAGTGGCAAACATAGACCTAACCAGAAAAAGGAATCATATGCATATGAGCAATGGATTAGTGGTAAACATCATGCAAAGTTCACAAGTTATATATATATAGGGGCAAAAATTTAGATTAAGAATACAAGATATCTCTTGCGTCCGTACATCGTCGAATATTATCACTAATACATCTCGAATAGTATCATATATATAAAATCACTAATACAGCTAGAACCCTAGCGAACGACGAGTATCGGCACGGGCGGTGGACACCCAAAGAGAAGGAACCATCACAGGATCATAGCTCCAGTGAGATCCCTGAAGAACCTGCCAGGTATTGTCGGACCTGGCCTCCAACGCAACCATGTAGCGACGGACGTGCTCGTCCTCCTCCCTGACACGGTGACGTACCACCTCCGCGGGGGACTCAAGCCTCCGCACCGTCACTGGCCCACGCGACCACCACCAAAGAAGCTCCGGGTCGACGACGGGCTGCCTCCTCACCAAGCTGCGCGCCCCGGAAGGTAGCACCTCCCAGTCCCAGCCTGGCGGAGCCCAGTCCGGGACATGGCCCCTCTGATCAAGCAGGCCTCCTCCGCCGAGTCGACAACTAGGATGCATGCCAGGCATCGTCGACGTCGAGAACAAATGCTTAATTATGAAAACAAATTTAATAAACACTTAGCAAAATTAGCTTATACACTTAGCATCTATCCATCTCTACACTTAGCAAAATTGGATCAACTTGTGCACATCCATAATATGGGCATATTCTTGATAAATCCCTTAAAGGACTAAGAGAATCAGTTGTGATTCTGAATCATGTTCCTAGCCAGAAGAGGGTCCCTGCAGTGATGGAGACTCGTCCGGCGATCGTCGGGGACTCGTCCGGCGATCGTCGGGGCAAAGCCAAACAATTTTTTTAATCTATTTCTACTAAATTCATCTAAACTACACTTAGCAAAATTAACGTGCTTCTTCATGCAATTTTCATTTAACCATACTACACTTAGCAAAATACAAGATTTATACACAAGATGAATACACAACTCAAAAAATGAACCATATTAACCATACTACACTTAGCAACAATATGTGCTCCTAATCCTCCATTTCTCAAACAAAATTAGCAAGATTTAGATGATTTGGCCCCTGTCTAACTACAACATATCCATACAATCTATCCATACATTCATCAACACACCTCTATTAATTTCTGCCATACATTCATCAACACATATATATCCACACAATTTATTCATCCATACAAAATTTCAATAGTTTGTGATGAACTAGGCTTCCTGCCATGAATCCATCCATCCATCCATCCATGAATCCATCCATCCATCCATTTGGAGAAGAGGGGGAGGAGGGGGGCTGCTACCGTGGGGCGGCGACGACGAGGAGGGCTCGATCGGGGGCGCCCGGCGACGAGGAGCGGGCTCGGGGGCGGCGATGCTCGGGGAGGACGGCGAGGAGGTCCGGCGATGGTCAGCGGGCTAGGGGACGGCTCAGGCCAGGGCGTCGCGGCAGCCTGGCGGCGGCGTGCGGTGGTTCGGCGTCGGGGCAAAGGAGCGAGAGAGAAAGAAGATTGGTTCGGCGTCGGGGCGGCGACGTGCTTATATACTAGCCCCTTTAGTCCTGGTTGGTGCCACCAACCGGGACTAAAGGCCACCCTTTAGTCCCGGTTGGAGCCACCAACCGGGACTAAAGCCCTTTGCTTCCCGCCCTTTCGGCTGCTGAAAAGGAGCTTTAGTCCCGGTTGGTGGATCCAACCGGGACTAAAGGGGGGACTTTAGTCCCGGTTGGAGCCACCAACCGGGACTAAATGTCTGGTGGGCGGTGCAGGACAAGTTTAGTCCCACCTCGCTTGGCGAGAGGTGCGAACACCAGTTTATAAGCCCCGCCGCGGCAACTGCTTCGAGCTCCTGTCTTTAGCAGGCCTATTGGGCCTATCAAACCTGTCCTGCCCTGTGGGCCCTACTGGACCGTGCGGGCCTGCATCCTGGCCCAACTAGTTGTTGGGTTTCTAGTCGTATGCAGACCGTGTCGGCCCAGTAGGCGGGCTTTTTTAATTTATTTATTTTCCTTTTTTTTTGTTTTCTGCTTTATTTATTTTCTTTTGTTTCTGAGTTGTTTTTTGCTTTATTAGAGTTTTTGAGTGAATCTTTTTTGCTTTAGGTCACAAAAATTCTAAACTTTCTGTTAGTGCGAGTAGTTTTCAAATTTCAATAGTTTAAATTT
Organism: Elymus sibiricus; assembly: GCA_039707655.1. Taxonomy (NCBI): domain Eukaryota; kingdom Viridiplantae; phylum Streptophyta; class Magnoliopsida; order Poales; family Poaceae; genus Elymus; species Elymus sibiricus. The sequence continues at coordinate 75,689,577 of CM077676.1, forward strand.
GAATTATTTGAAATTTGTGTGAATCACTAGTTTGTGAATTACTTTTTTGAGTGATTCTTTTTCCTGCTGTTTAATATTAGTGTGTTTTATCATTATATTCAATTTGGTTATTTTTAGGTTATTTTAAATGGGTGTTTTATATAATTTTTTGTTGCATAAATTTTATATAATTTTAAGTTTATAAAAGCTTTTTAGTTGATTCTTTTTGCTATTGAAGAATATTATAGTTTTGTTTTAGTTGATCATAACAAAATATTTTAATTGAGCCACCAACCGGGACTAAAGGCCTTGTCCTGGCGGTGGCTAAAATTTAGTCCCACCTCGCCAAGCGAGAGGGACTCGCAGCGGTTTATAAGCCCTGAGTGCAGAGACGAAGAACGATGAAGGAGAGGCGCAATGCTCACCTGCACGTTGCTTAGCTTCAGGCCTTGAGGAAATGGTGTAGACTGCACGGAGCTATCTGCAGTTTCTCAAGGCCTGAAGCTAAGCAACGTGCAGGTGAGCATTGCGCCTCTCCTTCATTTTTAATAACTTATTTTAACTCCGGACATTTTGTGTGTTCATTATGCACCATTCAAAGGCACATCATCAATGTTCAACCCTTTTCTGCCTTCATTTGTTATTTTTCATGCATTTAATGATGCCTTTTGAGCTAAATGACCCTGAAATTGAAAAGCACTACAAATGAAGTCTGAAAAGATTGAAACTTGGCATGGTATCATAATTTCACCCACATAGCAAGTGCTAAAAAGTTGAGAGGGTTACGGCAAAAACTGGATGCACTTCGTGTACAAACTGGACAATCTCTTTCGAAGTATCAGGGTTTCGGACGAAAACTCATCTATTACAAAAGGGATTTCATTTGTTGACATGTAACTGCAGTGATATTCTAGATCAAAGCCATCATCAGAATAGGTGTGGAGAGAAAGTCTTCACTTTTTCTTCGCGTGTGTCCCTTGCTTATTGCGCCGTAACCATGGATAATCTTCATTGTTTAACAGGATGCTTGGGTCAGCCTTCACTTTGAAGGGAGGAATTTCATGAAACTTTTCATAATCTGCAGACATGTCTGTCTTGTCCTCCACTCCCACGATGTTTCTTTTCCCTGAAAGAACAATGTTGCGCTTTGGCTCATCGTATGATGTATTCGCTTCCTTATCTTTTCTTTTTCTCGGTTTCGTAGACATGTCCTTCACATAGAAAACCTGCGCCACATCATTGGCTAGGACGAATGGTTCGTCTGTGTACCCAAGATTGTTCAGATCCACTGTTGTCATTCCATACTGTGGGTCTACCTGTACCCCGCCTCCTGACCGATTGACCCATTTGCACCGAAACAAAGGGACCTTAAAATCGTGTCCATAGTCAAGTTCCCATATGTCCACTATGTAACCATAATATGTGTCCTTTCCCCTGTTGGTTGCTGCATCAAAGCGGACACCACTGTTTTGGTTGGTGCTCTTTTGCTCTTGGGCGATCGTGTAAAATGTATTCCCATTTATCTCGTACCCTTGGTAAGTCAATACGGTCGAAGATGGTGTCCTGGCCAACGAGTACAACTCATCTCCAACAATGTTGTCACCCATGAGATGTGTTTGCAACCAACTGCCGAAAGTCCTGATGTGTTCACATGTAATCCAGTCGTCACACTGCTCCGGGTGTTTGGAGCGCAGAATATTCTTGTGTTCATTGACATACGGGGTCACCAAGGTAGAATGATGTAGAACTGTGTAGTGTGCTTGAGCCCAAGAATGCCCGCCCTACATATTATTGAATCCGCTCCTAGCGTGCCTTTTCCCGTCAGTCTCCCCTCATACCGCGATTGAGGGAGACCAATCGGCTTAAGGTCAGGAATGAAGTCAACACAAAACCCAATGACCTCCTCTGTTTGCCGGCCCATGGAGATGCTTCCTTCTGGCCTAGCACGGTTACGAACATATTTCTTTAAGACTCCCATGAACCTCTCAAAGGGAAACATATTGTGTAGAAATACAGGACCCAGAATGGCAATCTCGTCGACTAGATGAACTAGGACGTGCGTCATGATATTGAAGAAGGATGGTGGGAACACCAGCTCAAAACTAACAAGACATTGCACCAAATCATTCTTTAACCTTGGTAGGATTTCTGGATCGATTACCTTCTGAGAGATTGCATTGAGGAATGCACATAGCTTCACAATGGCTAATCGAACATTTTTCGCTAGAAGCCCCCTCAATGCAACCGGAAGCAGTTGCGTCATAATCACGTGGCAGTCATGAGACTTTAGGTTCTGGAACTTTTTCTCTGCCATATTTATTATTCCCTTTATATTCGACGAGAAGCCAGACGGGACCTTCATACTGAGCAGGCATTCAAAGAAGATTTCCTTCTCTTCTTTGGTAAGAGCGTAGCTGGCAGGACCTTCATACTGCTTTGGATGCATGCCGTCTTTTTCGTGCACACGTTGCTGGTCCTCCCGTGCCTCCGGTGTATCTTTTATCTTCCCATACACGCCCAAGAAGCCTAGCAGGTTCACGCAAAGATTCTTCGTCACGTGCATCACGTCGATTGCAGAGCGGACCTCTAGGTCTTTCCAATAGGGTATTTCCCAAAATATAGATTTTTTTTCCACATGGGTGCGCGTCCCTCAGCGTCATTCGGAACAGATTGTCCGCCAGGACCCTTTCCATAGATTTCTTGTAAATCCTTGACCATATCAAGTATGGCATCACCAGTACGGAGGGCGGGCTTCTTCCGGTGATCTGCCTCACCTTTGAAATGCTTGTCTTTCTTTCTTAAGAGATGATTGGTCGAAAGAAATCGACGATGTCCCAGGTACACATTCTTCCTGCATTTGTCCAAATATATATTTTCGGTATCATCTAAACAGTGCGTGCATGCGTGGTATCCCTTGTTTGTCTGTCCTGAAAGGTTACTAAGAGCAGGCCAATCATTGATGGTTACAAACAGCAACGCATGTAGGTCAAATTCCTCCTGTTTATGCTCATCCCACACACGTACACCTTTTCCATTCCACAGCTGTAAAAGTTCTTCAACTAATGGCCTTAGGTACACATCAATGTCGTTGCCGGGTTGCTTAGGGCCTTGGATGAGCACTGGCATCATAATGAACTTCCGCTTCATGCACAACCAAGGAGGAAGGTTATAGATACATAGAGTCACGGGCCAGGTGCTATGATTGCTGCTCTGCTCCCCAAAAGGATTAATGCCATCTGCACTTAAACCAAACCATACGTTCCTTGCGTCACCTGCAAAGTCCCCCCACCTTCTCTCGATTTTTCTCCACTGCGACCCATCAGCGGGTGCTCTCAACTTCCCGTCTTTCTTACGGTCTTCCTTGTGCCATCGCATCAACTTGGCATGCTCTTTGTTTCTGAACAGACGTTTCAGCCATGGTATTATAGGAGCATACCACATCACCTTGGCAGGAACCCTCTTCCTGGGGCGCTCGCCCTCAACATCACCAGGGTCATCTCGTCTGATCTTATAACGCAATGCATCGCATACCGGGCATGCGTTCAAATCCTCGTACTCACCGCGGTAGAGGATGCAGTCATTAGGGCATGCATGTATCTTCTGCACCTCCAATTCTAGAGGGCAGAGAACCTTCTTTGCTTCGTACGTACTGTCGGGCAATTCGTTATCCTTTGGAAGCTTCTTCTTCATTATTTTCAGTAGCGTTCCAAATCCCTTGTCAGATACACCATTGTCTGCCTTCCATTGTAGCAATTCCAGTGTGGTACCAAGCTTTGTGTTGTCATCTTCGCAATTTGGATACAACCCTTTTTTATGATCCTCTAACATGCGCTCGAACTTCAACTTCTCCCTTTCACTTTCGCATCCTCTCTGTGCATCAACAATGACCCGACGAAGATCATCATCGGGCACATCGTCTGGTGCCTCTTGATCTTCAGCTTCCCCCGTTGCAGTATCACCGTATTCAGGGGGATAGTTGTCATCATCCTCTTCTTCTTCGTTGTCTTCCATCATAACCTCTCTTTCTCCATGCTTGGTCCAAACATTATAGTGTGGCATGAAACCCTTCTCAATCAGGTGGATGTGAAGGGTTCTCGAGTCAGAGTGAGACTTCGTATTCCCACAGACAGTACATGGACAATACATAAAACCATTCTGCTTGTTTGCCTCAGCCACTTCGAGAAAATTATGCATGCCATCAATGTACTCGGAGGTGCGTCGGTCACCGTACATCCATTGCCGGTTCATCTGCGTGCATTATATAATTAAGTGTATCAAAAACCATTACAGAACATCATGAATAGAGAAGTGACCAAATTAATACAAGTTCATCATCACATTAAAACCAAAGTACTGTAGTGATCAAATGTTATTACTGAAAAAATAAATACATAAAGTTCATACATAGTTCTCATATATAGGACAACATATAGCTCTCTAGAGCATCTAATTAAAACATACATTGAAACTATGAAAAACATTTAAATGCAACAACAAATGCGATCATAATCGCAACTAAGGTAACAATTGATCCAACGGCATAATGATACCAAGCCTCATTATGAATGGCATATTTTCTAATCTTTCTAATCTTCAAGCGCATTGCATCCATCTTGATCTTGTGATCATCTACGACATCGGCAACATGCAACTCCAATTCCATCTTCTCCTCCTCAATTCTTTTCAATTTTTTCTTCAAGTAATTATTTTCTTTTTCAACTAAATTTAACCTCTCGACAAGAGGGTCGGTTGGAATTTCCGGTTCACATACCTCCTAGATAAAAACATCTATGTCACGTTGGTCGGCATAATTGTCATAAACACTAAATGAAACAAATAGTAATAAAAGATAATATACCACATCCGAATCATAGACAGGACGAGGGCCGACGGGGGCGGATACCAAAGTCATGGCACTATATAATAACAAACAATAATAAAAGTAAGAAAATTATACAAGTATCTATCTAAATCATACAAGTAAGAATTTTTTTCTTTTAAAAAGAAGATAAGAACAAGAGGCTCACCACGGTGGTGCCGGCGACGAGATCGGCGCGGGCGATCGACAGCGGTGAGGACGGGGACGGCACCCTACACATGTGCAGACTCTAAGAAGTTAATTTCAGCTCAAATTGTGCATCTAAATCAAAAGAACTCCCACATACACTCCTCCACTAAAACCCACAAACCACTCTACTTCTACAGCATTTGAAATGAGCTAAACTAGCAGTGAGAGATGAAACGATGAAGTTGCTAACCTTTTAGAACACTTGTGTAGTTGGTGCACCGCCAAACCTAGACAGATCTAGGGAAAATGTAGCTTGGAGGTCGAGCTTGGAGAGGAGAAAGCTTAAGTGTGGCTCGGGCATTTCATCAAACACCTCATGTGCATAGGAGGTGAGAACATAGTAGCACAAACCTCCCACCCTTCCACGGCCAAAAAACAGAGGAGATGGGGCGGGGGGGTGGATATATATAGGCAAAACTTTAGCCCCGGTTTGTGTCTAAAACCGGGACTAAAGGCCAACCTTTAGTCCCGGTTCCAGCCACCAACCGGGACTAAAGGGGCTGCGCCAGGAGCGAGGCCCTTTAGTCCCGGTTCGTGTCTGGAACCGGGACCAAAGGGGTCAACCTTTAGTCCCGGTTCCAGCCACCAACCGGGACTAAAGGGGAGCGAGGCCCTTTAGTCCTGGTTCGTGTCTGGAACCGGGACCAAAGGGGTCCTGCCGAGGCCCGGCCGACGTCCTGGCCTCACGAACCGGGACTGATGCACCCATTGATCCCGGTTCGTAGCAGAACCGGGACTAATGCTCTTATCTGGCCTGGACCAAAGCCCTGTTTTCTACTAGTGGGTACTCCCTCCATTCCGAAATCTAGTGCGCATAGATTTTCTCCCACATACCAATGCATGTGCTGGCACTGCATTTTGGACGAGAAAGCCCTCATCCTCCCATGCGAGTACTAGTACTACTAGTACGTTGGTGTCGACGCTGCAAGGAGTACTAGTACTAGTACGATGGCCTCCTCCATCTACCCCTCGCGAGCGCCCACGGCCAGCAAGCAAAGCCGGCAAGGGAAGCAGGTATGCGGGCAAAGGACGCGGCGGCGCCAGCCATGGACGCGTTGGAGGAGGATACGCCGGCCATGCGCGTGGAATGCGTCTCTAGCTCTTGTGAGATGCGAGCTGTCGCCACTGCCACACAAGAAGCCGGCCGTGGACGCGGTGCACAGCTGTGGCCGCGCGACGGCAGGGTGCCGGGGATGGCCGCACGCGCTGCTGCGTGCGTTGGTGGCTGGTGGACGAGCTCCACGCGCGCGCCGAGCTCCCGCGGCTGGTGGCCCTGCTTCCTGGCGTCCGCGCGCTCGTGCCGGAGCTCATTCTCCAGGATACAGGCCAGGGGCACAGTGGATGCGAACGCGACGACGCCAACAGCAGATGCGACCACGCTGGAGGCCGCCCGTGGACGCGGAGGCGCCGGATGCGTACGCGACGAGGCCGGATGCGGAAGCGACGACACTGGAGACGCCGGCCGTGGACACAACGACGCCGGAGGCGGACGCGGAGATGCAGGAGACGCCGGCCTCCATCTTCTCAAATTTACGCCGACGGGGTGTTGGTGCTGGAGGAACGGGATAAAGACGAGCGTTGCGTACGGGAGTATTGTTGCAGGGCTAGTTTCGTCCAGAAGCGCCCAAAGTAGCTAATACGCACTACATATCGGAATATCGACAAAAAAATTACTCCCTCCATTCCACAATGTAGTGTCTATAGATTTTTCTGAAAGTCAAACTTTGCCAACTTTGACCAAGTGTAAAGAGAAAACTGTCTACATCTATAATATCAAACATGTACATTCTAAAAATATAACTCGTGATGTATCCAATGATGTGTATTTGGTATTCTAGATGTGTCCATTTTTCTCTTTGAATATGATCTAAACTTGTAATGTTTGACTTTTGAAAAAATCTATAAGCACTGTATTATGAGACGGAGGAGTATAGAAGAACGGCGGGAGTAGCAGGTACTACTATTCTAGTACGGAGACAAGCGAAGTTGGAAAATCATCATGTACATAAAGAAATAGAAGCAGCATAATTAATAAACGAGTATCCTCTAGCCTGACTGCGATGCTTTTGTCCTATTGACGCCTCGTTTAATCTCGCTCATCGTCTGTCTAAATCAACAGCTTTTTCTGAGAGGACGCCGACATGACAAGTCGACTGGCCGGTCAGAGACGTGGTTGCCTACCATGAACAGTGCGAGTCTAGCTAGGCCCAGCTGCGTTTAACGATTTCCTTGACCCGCTAATCAGAACGCGGTACAGGACATGGTACATATCTCGACGCGCTGGACTTTGCACACACGGTCGTGATAGCACGGTGCCGGGGCACCCGGGTGCTGAAAATCCATTCTCAAAGAAAATACCTATAAGTGACCGGGGCGTCATCCCATCACGAGATGAAATAAAAAAAATGTTTTGTTCAGAGTAATAAGTAGATGATGGATTGCGAGAGTGATAGAAGTTTAAACCCTAATTTATGCGTTCTTCCGTAAAGGGCTGATTTGGATCCTATGTTTCATACTATGGTTAGATTTATCTTAATTCTTCTTTCGTAGTTGAGCATGCTTGTGAGAGGGGGTAATCATAAGAGGGTTGCTTGTTCAAATAAGAACAGCACCCTAGCACCGGTCCACCAACATATCAAATTATCAAAGTAGCAAACACGAATCAACTAAACATGATGAATGTGACTAAACGACAATTCTCATGTGTCCTTGAGAACGCTTTGCTTAATATAAGAGAACGTTTCGGCTTGTTCTTTGCTATAAAAAGGATTGGGCCACCTTGCTGCATCTTGGTTACTATTGTTACTTGTTACGAATTACCTTGCTACAAAACTATCTGTTACCGCTACTTTCAGTACTTGCAGAGAATACTTTGCTGAAAACCGCTTATCATTTCCTTCTGCTCCTCGTTGGGTTCAACACTCTTACTTATCAAAAGGACTACGATTGATCCCCTATATTTGTGGGTCATCACTTACCTGCAGCGCGGGGCCTTTACCCAACGCTGCTATTAGGTGGCTGCCTATAGGGTGTTTCCTAGTAGTGGGAGACCGGCGGGAGGGATGGGTGGCACTGATTCGGTCGGGCCGCTCGTCGGCGGCGCAGGGATGCGCTGGTCATGGACGTGGTCCACTCCTTCATCTCCCCTTTCCCAGCCTGGTTTCTCTTGCCGCTAGATCGGCTTTGGTACAGGCAGGCGTTTTAGATCCGTCAGCGGTTGGGGATTGCCGGTCGATGCAATGTCCGTGTTTTTGGAGGGGATCTGGCGTACCCAGTGGTAGCGCGGCGGCCCTAATGGTGTACCCAGTGGTAGCGCGGCGGCCCTGGGCGGAGCTCGCGACTCAGGTGTTGGTCGCTTGCCATGGCCGTGTGGACGGCATGATGATTGGTGGTCGACGTACTATGTCGGTGGTGTGGCAGGTGTGTTGCTGGCCGCACCCAGGTCAGAGGAGGAGTGTGCTTACCGGGGTGAAAACCTTGTCTACCTCTGGCCAGACCTATGATGGCGGCGCCCTTCTTGAAGGCTTCCTCGCGGTTGCTCTTTTTCCTTCATGTTGCTCTAGGTGAAAATCTTGATCCTATGGGTCGAGCAGTGGCGGCCCTCTGGTGTCATATGCCCTTCATGAAGGCACCATCTTGGAGCTTATGGTACGTCAGCGCTCAGCTTCGTCTTTTCGCGGTGCTTGTTTTCGGTTGAGAGCTCCGTTGTCTCCATATTCATGCTTATTGTTCATATGTGGTTTCACTTGGAGTTGTATGGGGTGGTGTTGATGTTGAACCTCAGCACCTATGTATCTTGTCTTGGATATGTGCGGTGTCGTGTTGTATGGATCAATTTGTATGGTAGTCGTTGCTTTATACTCCCTCTGTAACGCTCTTATATTTCTTTACAGAGGGAGTATATAATAAAGTGGGGCGAAACCATTTTTTAGTAATTCTGCGTATTCTGTCCGAGGTCACTTTCTTCTTCACTTCAGTTTAACGATAATCCTAGACGGATGAATGATTACCCGCATCTTACTTATCCTCGACGCTAATTAATCTCTACCCCACCCTGAATCTCCAATGAAAAAACTGTCACCTAATTAATTACAATCCGTTGAATACGTCACAACCTGTCCATGCATCTAGCATTACTCTCAATTTAATGCACGCAAAGTTGCAAACTGCACACACACTCTGCTGAGGGCGAGGTACGTCTATATAAATCTTGCTCTCTAGTTTCCTATGGAAATGAAGCACGCGGAGCGTCCACGCAGACACGATGGAGCCGCTTCTTATGCTCACCGTAGTGCTTCTTCTAGCGCATGCGGTGAGTTCCCTGGTGCGCACGGCTATCGCCCGTCGGCGGCGCTCGTGCTGCTACCTGCTGGACTACGTGTGCCATAGGCCGTGTGACGACCGCAAGGTGAGCACGGATACCGCTGGCATGGTGGTCACGCGTAACAAGCGCCTCGGTGTCCCAGAGTACCGGTTCCTCCTCCGCGTCATCGTCCGCTCCGGCATCGGCGAGGAGAGCTACTGCCCGCGCAGCATCCTGGAGGGTCGCGAGGAGTCGCCCACCCACCAGGACGCGCTGGACGAGATGGACGCCTTCTTCGACGAAGCCATCGCCGAGCTCTTTCTCAGGAGCGGCTTCGCGCCACGCGACGTCGACGTGCTGGTCGTCAACCTCTCCTTGTTCGCCCCCGCGCCGTCGCTCGCCTCCAGGATCGTGCGCCGCTTCGGAATGCGCGAGGACGTCGCCGAGTACAACCTCTCCGGCATGGGATGCAGCGCCAGCCTGATCTCGCTGGACCTCGCGCGCAGAGCGCTGCGCACGAGGCCGGCGTCGCTAGCTCTCGTGGTCTCGTCGGAGTCCATCGCTCCCAGCTGGTACGCCGGCACGGACAGGTCGATGATGATGGGCAACTGCCTCTTCCGCTGCGGAGGCTCCGCCGTGCTGCTCACCAACAACCCGTCGCTCCGCGGGCGCGCCAAGATGGCGCTCCGCCATCTGGTGCGCACAAACACCACCGCCGACGACGAGGCGCACGCGTGCGCGCTGCAGCGCGAGGACGGCGACGGGCACGTGGGGATCAGCCTCAGCAAGGATTTGCCCAAGGCCGCTGTCCGGGCCATGACCCTGAATCTACGGCGCCTCGTCCCGCGCGTCCTGCCCCTGTCCGAGTTGCTGCGGTTCGCCGCCCACTACGTGTCCAACAAGCTTCTATCCCACGCCCCCATGCAGGTGATGGCAGACGGACGACTTCCCAAGATCAACTTTAAGACCGGCGTGGAGCACTACTGCCTCCACCCTGGCGGCGCCGCCGTCGTCGAGGCTGTAAAGGAGAGCCTCCGTCTCGACGCCGACGACGTGGAGCCTGCGCTGATGACACTGCGCCGGTGGGGGAACACGTCCGCCAGCAGCCTCTGGTACGTGCTGTCGTACATGGAGGCCAAGGGGAGGCTGAAGAAAGGGGACAGGGCGCTCATGCTCACCTTTGGCTCCGGATTTAAGTGCAACAGTTGCCTGTGGGAGGTGACCGGCGACATGGCTGACAAGGGCGCGTGGGCAGACTGCATCGACGAGTACCCACCGCCGCCGGAGAGCAGCACTACCAACCCGTACATGGACAAGTACAGCTGGCTTACCCAAGTCGACACACCGGTGTTATAGCTATATATCTGCTGTTTAACCTTGTTGCGTTTGTGAGCACTAAACCCTGTCTTCGGAAGGTGTACAACAGCAGCAGCGGTTACTCATCAAGGATGTAGCTGCAGGTCGGCAAGTAATAAACGTAGTAGCTAGAAATATCTAGCATGTCGGCAGCAGAAAAACTTACTCGGCAAGGAGCCGTGACTTAGTTGTGTAGTACTAGCTTTTACTTAGTACGTTGAACCAGCAACAGCTATGTAATAGTCTGTAGGTCTAGGGACAGCTAGACGTGGGCAAGTGCATGTATCAGTAGATATTTTCTAGCTTAGTTCGGTTCAAAACACCTATAAAAGGAGATGTATCCCGGCCGGTTGTAATCAGGCCATTCCATTTCAATCCATCCAAGCCTCAAGTAGTACTACTACATATGTGTACGTGTGTGTGAGTAGCACTAGTGTGTGCTTTGCTAGTGTGCTGAGCGCAAGTAGTACTAGCACTTAGCTCTTTCACCGGTCGTATAAAACAGTGTACACTTGTGTTACCTCTCCCTCGTTCGATTCTCGTTTGGGCTAACAATTGGCATCAGAGCCTCAGGTTCCGGTAGCCATGGCCGGTGAAAAAGGAGAGCGGTATCGCACCACCTTCGGTGGTTCCAAGCCGCGTCCATCACAGGACGGCTCCCAGTCGCCGCCTCCGGAGGAGCGGCGAGGGCGCAGCCGGTCCAGGCGCGGCCATCGCGGTGAGGTCGTGGTTAGGGAGATCATGCGCGAGACCGCAGTCAGCGGTAGCGTACCCATCACCTTCCCGATGCTCACGCGCTCGAACTACAGCAAGTGGGCGTTGATCATGGAGTGCAACCTCCATGCGGCGAGCCTCTGGGTTCCCATGGAGGACGACCTGGTGGAGAGAAAGGAGGATAGGAAAGCCGTGGCGGTGCTCATGCGCGCCACGCCGCCGGAGATGCATGGCATGCTCGTGGCGAAGGCAAGCGCCAAGGAGGCGTGGGAAGCCATCCCAGCGCCTAGGCAGCAACCGCGTGCGCGAGGCAAACGCACAGAAGCTGCGGGCGGACTTCGAGAACATCGCCTTCAAGGAGGGCGAGCTCGTCGATGACTTCGCCATGCGGATCTCTAGCCTTGCGTCGCAGTTCCGCGCGCTCGGAGACACCATGGACGACGCGAGAGTCGTGCGGAAATTTCTCCGCGTCGTGCCACCTCGCTTCGCTCAGGTAGCAGTCTCCATCGAGACCTTGCTTGACCTGAGCGAGCCCTCCATCGAGGAGCTCACGGGCCGGTTGCGGGTGGTCGAGGACCGCCTTGAGGACGGCCGCGAGAGTTTCGGCGGCGGACAACTCCTATTCTCGAAGAAGTGGGAGGCGAGGAAGCGTCAAGGACGTGGTGGAAGTGCCCCGAGCAGCGGAGGCGGCACCGACAGAGGCGGCGGTCGCACCCAGGGCGGGGCCGGACGAGGTGCCGGCAACGACGATCGAGACAAGTGCCGATATTGCAGCATCAAGGGCCACTGGGCCCGTGATTACCGCAAGAGGATAGCTGACGAGGATGCCGCAGCCGCGGCAAACCTCGTCGAGGCTGAAGAGGATGGTGGGACAGCAATGATGATGGCTTGCGTCGAGACCATGCAGGAGGGCCCAGCACCTCCGGCGACCATGGTCCCTACAAGCATCGAAGCCGTGCAGGAGGGCGCAGCGCCTCCGGCGACCACGGTGCCGGCAACCGTCAAGTCGTGCGGGAGGCACGGAGCTCTTCAACTAATCCCCTCCCAACCTCGGTAGCGCTTTCCCCGACAACAACGTTCTCGGGGGCCTACGATTGGGAGGCGATGAAGACCCGGGTGTGGGGGAGCCACACCCCGGCAACCACGTCCCCTGCGACGCTGGTCAAGCCCGTGCAAGTTGGCACGGCAATCGCGGCCCCGACATCCTTGGGGCCCGACAAACCTATGCAAGTTGGCACGGCAACGGCGTCCCCGAGACCCGACAAGCCCGTGTCAGGAGGCACGGCAACGACGCATCTGGTGGGCCACATCCCGACCATGATGCTGGCGACCAGTGAGCCCGTGCAGGAGCGCACGTCAACTCAGGTCGGCCACACCCCGACAACCAGGTTCTCGGGGTTCTCCAAGTTCGTGTGGGCGACACGGCACTCTTCGTTCGCCTCAACACCAACTGTGATAGGCCACTTCTCGACAATGTTGTTTTGGGGGCCTATCAACTGGGAGGCGAGGAAGAGACGGTCATGGGGCGCCAAGGCCTCGACCGTGACTCCGGCAACTGTTGAGGCCGTGCAGGAGGCGCGGCGCTCTCTGGTTGGCCATGCCGCGACCACGACGCGCTCGGGGTCCTTTGAGTCCATGCGGGAGGCACGACTCACGACTGTCGGGGGAGACTCGACAAGCAATTCTGATGGGAAGAGCGACAAGGACTCCGCTACCCTGAGAGGAGGCACTCCGGTTAGTGCGATGTCCGGCACATCGACCCCGGGAAGGGAGTTCCTGGGCAGTGCGACGTCTGGCACAGCGACCCCGAAAAGCTCGACCCCGACAAGTGAGACGTCCGACACAACGACCCCAGGAAGGGAGTTCCAGGGTAGTGCAATGTCGGACAAGTCATCCCCGGGAAGGGAGATCACGGGCAACATGACGTCCAAGTGAGACGTCCGACACAACGACCCCAGGAAGGGAGTTCCCAGGTAGCATGACGTCCGAGACGACGATCCTGGGAAAGGAGTTCCCGGGCAGTGTGACGTCAGGAACTACGACCCCAGGAACACCGACGCCCACGAGCGAGGTGGTTCCTGGGCAGTTCGTGTCCCCGCCAACAGCGCGGTCGGACCTGTTCGATGCCAACAACAACGTTGGTGCTCCACACAGGTTCCGACACCTAGGGGGACCTTCTCGGCGAGCCTGCGGAATGATCACAGCACCTCGAGATCAAGAAGGACGAGCACGGCGCCATCAACAAGCACAAGGTGTGGCTCGTCGTGAAAGGTTACGTACAGCGCGGGGGAGGACTTGCAGGAGGTCTTCGCTCCGGTGGCAAAGCACGAGCAGGGCATACGGGCTACACAAATCCCGAGAAGGCGGACATCCCGATGAAGGCACTTGGTCGCGTCCGTTTCGAGGAGCTATGCGACAAGGTCGGGATCATCGATACGAAGACCCTCCGACAGGGTTAAGGGGGAGATTGTGAGCACTAAACCCTGTCTTCGGAAGGTGTACAACAGCAGCAGCGGTTACTCATCAAGGATGTAGCTGCAGGTCGGCAAGTAATAAACGTAGTAGCTAGAAATATCTAGCATGTCGGCAGCAGAAAAACTTACTCGGCAAGGAGCCGTGACTTAGTTGTGTAGTACTAGCTTTTACTTAGTACGTTGAACCAGCAACAGCTATGTAATAGTCTGTAGGTCTAGGGACAGCTAGACGTGGGCAAGTGCATGTATCAGTAGATATTTTCTAGCTTAGTTCGGTTCAAAACACCTATAAAAGGAGATGTATCCCGGCCGGTTGTAATCAGGCCATTCCATTTCAATCATCTAAAGCCTCAAGTAGTACTACTACTAGCGCTGAAGATGCGCGGCACATCGGCATGTGCCGCGCCCGTGATTGTTTCATCCACCGTGATTGTTGCTATATAAGGCAAGTTGTACTTGCATTTAGAGCGGTGTTCTATGTCACTGTTAGGCATGTGACGGTGGGAGTATGTGATGAAGATGTTGTCACTTAGGCATGTGACGGTGGGAGTATGGTACATTGACAACAATCCATGGAAAGATCGAAAGCTATTTTTAAGTGCTTTAAATTAATTTTAAGATTTAAGGCTGATATATTTTGTTGGAATGAATTTATTTTCTTCTTTTTAGCTGAAACAATTGTTCTCTTGCTGAGATGTACTTTTTTTTTTTTTAAGTTTGATTCCAGCTGAGGAGCTAACTGAAAATGAGATGGGAGCAAGAAATTCCTTATTGCTCAAAAGGATAAGAGGATGAAAGTTTTATAGTTCACTGCAAGGCGTCTAGCTATTGTATGCTTGTTGGCCTAAATTGCTTTTGGCTGATGTACCATGAGTTCTTTGTTGGCAGTATTTCTGTGATAAATATGTTCAAGAACACTGTCAGAAAGATGTTTTATGTGTTCACACTTTTCCTGTGTATAGTAGCTAAATGGTGTAAACGGAGGAAGTTGGTATGCATCTAAATAGTAAAAGGGTCTGGGCAACCCGCCCTTACAAGGCCGCCTCGCTCGCGCGGTGATTTCTGGCCGGTGGATCGATTTACTGCTCATGTTCTTACCCCTCTTGGCTGGTCAGCCGTCCATCCGTTTTTCACGCGCGCGCTGCCGATTTGGCTGCATGACCGCTGGGTCCGCGCATGTGTGGGGGCGGTGTGCAGTGGGCTGGCTGCGCGCGTGTGGCGTCGCCTGCCTCGGTCCTGAGTGGTTGACCGGTTCGTGCGAGGCGATTGTCTCGGCCTCGTGCGAGACGTGCTGCGTTCTGAATGGGAGGGCGACGTGGTGTGGGTCCCGTAAGGTGAGAGGTGTATTCCTGCTTGTGTACTCGCGCTTGATCTACCCTGCGTCTTTCAGGTGGTCAATGACGAGTGGACCTCACGTCAAGGAAACGAGGTGGGTTTCGGGTCGTTTGGGTACGGTTGGATTCCCTGGACAGGTGAAAACCCTAGCCTCCACACGTACGCGGTAAAAAATCCCCACTCTCCCCCGCGCCGCCGCCTCCTCTCTTCTGCCTGGGAACTCGCCCGCCGTCACCTTCCACCATAGGTTGCAACGGCCGGAGAAGCTGGAGAGGATAACAAGATCCTGTGCACCCCTCGCCGCCGCCTGCTCGTCCTCCGGGTGTCGCCGTCATCGTCGGTAAAAAGGTGAGCCCACCTCCTCCCGTTTTCCTCCTCTCCCCAGCCCTTCTCTTCCTCACTGCTGCTTCTCCTCTGATCTCTTCCACCAGGGCTTCAGGGCTTCAAGATGGAAGCTTGCACACGCGAGGTTCACAGGGCAGCCTCCAACAGCAGCAAGGACATCTCTCAGTTTGTGGAGGAGACACCGGCACAGGTGAGTTTCTTCCTATTTTCCTTCCTCCTTTCCTGATCTTCAATGGTAACCCGTGATTCTTTCCATTTTTTTTTGTTGAGTTTTTTAAGGGGGCTCTAGATTGATTTGGCCAGGAATATCCGATCTGGATATCATGTGCCTGCAGCCATGTGGTTCTTGAGAGTATGGTGCTTTGTTAAAAAAAATAGTACGGTAGTTTGATTTGGTTCTCATAGTGGCATCTTCCCTACCGTCTCCTTTTTTTAGTTTCTCTTGATGCTTTGATTTGGTCTCTTGGCAGCGATCGTGGGCTGCAGGGTGTGCGGTCAAAACCTAGCCCCAATCCCCTTCCGTCCCGAGCCCCGCATAAAAATATCTCATCTCTCTTCCTCCTTCCTCCTTCCTTCTCATCCGGCTCCTCTTCTCCTTGCCGCCGCCGCCGCCGCCGCTGCCTTCTCCGCTTCCCCGTCCCTCACGGTCACCTTGCCTCCTCCACCTTCAGCCTCCTCCCCTTCCTCTCCTCCTTCCCTGCCTCCGGATCCAGACCAAGTGATGTGGACGAGGAGATGATAGCTCGGGAGGTAGGCAAGATGAAGCAGGCGGTTCTCCTTCCATGGCAGCACCCCGACCTGTCGGATCTTCCTCTTCGTCAGTCCGGCGAAGAGGAGTGGCAGATCCGCCTCCTCTTTGGCGTCATCGGCCATAGAAGGTTTTTTCTCTTGTAGGCAGATGGATGCTGGACGGAGTAGGCGAAGAGTGGTCTAAGGTACGTTGCTTTTTTTCCCATTCATCTCCTGTTCTCTTTCTCTCCCGCAACCTCTGTTCTTTCTCACCCTTGCGGCTTCCCAAGCAGAACCGAAATCTTCCACGCGGCGGCAGCCATGAGTGAGAACGGGAGGGGAGCAGCAGCCGCGGCCTCGATCCGGAGAAGGGGAGCAGCAGCGCCCCTCTACTTCACGCGTGGTGGCCTGGCGCAGCTCCGCCTCCATCCCACGCGTGCAGCGACCACATGAAAGCAAGTGAGCACACATTGTGAGATTCCCATGTGTCCTAAAATTTGTTGGTTTTTTTGGTTCAATATGAATATACATGGGAAGTTGATGCGGGATTTGTTCTTATAGAAATAGACATGGCAAGTGGATTTCCTCTCGCCTCAACACTTACTTAATTCAGTACCAGAAGAAGCCTACTATGCCACTCATTTTGTACTGATGCCTGGCTTGCTGCTGCTTGTCCTGATGCTATGTGCTACTAGCTGTTGCTGGTTGCTTGTGCTGATGCTATGTGCTACTACCTGCTGCTGATTGCCTCCTTGTTTGGTTATTTGTAAATCTGAAAACTCTTTGTGAGAAGCAACGTTTGAAGAGAAAGCTATGAGCCAATGAGAAGAACTTTATTTTCAGTTATTTATTTAAGAATTGATGATGGATATGTCAATATGTTCAGTTCCTAACATTTCCTGTCTGTTGTATGTACCCGCTGTCCATTGGATTGGAATTATGGTTTGAAGGATGAAGAAAATCCCACGGAAGGAACATGTTAGTATATCTTGCTGCATACTGTTCTTCTTGAGTCATTATGCACCATGTATATACTCCACGACACGAATGCAGCCGGTTGATATGTTGTTAGTTGTTAGTTCAGGTTAAAGCACCTGGGATGATCGTCTGGAGCAAGATTGAAATGGCAAGTACAGAAAACCCAAAGGGGCCTTATGCACGATTACATATCGAAGAGGTTAGACGACACTCTCATTTCCTTGCTGCACCTGATAATCTCCTGTGTGACTGCATCATATTCCCAATTTCCAATGCATTCCTGAGCAGGGTAGCAGGTCTGTAGGCTGCATGCTAAAACTTCACCTGAAAGTCAGATTAGTACCTTCTCATGGATATGTGTTATTAATCTTAATTATGATTATATTTATATTAATCCGTGCACAGAGGATGAATATTGCCCCTGCTAATTTATTATACCAGTAGCACTTTAGTAAGCTTTCTTAGACCTGAAGTGATTGCTCGGTTAGGTTATATTTATCGTGAGGTAGCTTAAATCCTGGTATACCATGGATGTGTGACGGAATTGGGTGGCTGTCCCAAAACTAGACTGGAGTTGTTTAATGTGCAGTCGCACCATAGTTGATGCATTGCACCTGTGTATGCGCATCTTTACTGTTAAAGGCGCCGCTGGCACGTCTTCCATTCCTATATCAATACTAATTGTTCTTGTGTTTTCATGACTTATGGATCATTATACACTAAAATTGAATAAGGGAATGCACACTTGACATTTTGTCCTTGCTCTGCACTTCTTTTGAACTGTACCACTTTGTATATTCATTTTCCTCTCATTTTCCCTTGCTTTCTGCTTCGTATGCAAGGTATTGTCTTCACAAAGAGCTCAGCCATGTGCTTAATTGATTACAAGCATGACATTCATATGCTTGATATAATACAATGCTTGCTTGGTTCTGTTGCAAGATGGACGGTTATGACTTAATGCTGATCTGTATGTACATCCTTGGTAAAACAAATGTATACATGTAAACGATGTAAGCTACGGGATCATAGTACTTCAGTACTAACCTATTTATTATGTGCTCAATCATCGATTTGATGACAGTTAATGGTTAAGTGAAGCATCATGCTCCCGTTTTATGCGTGTGACAATTTTCAAGAGTTATATTTTTGCCAGAGGTGAGGCATATACCTACATTTTGGTCAAGCCTGATGATAGGGTTCAACAGAAAGAGCACATGGTATTGGCTTTGTTGTTACAAGCAAAATAGATGATAAGAAGTATATTATGCTGATTAATGAGTCAATGCATTGAAAATACATTTGTATATATTGTCTCGTATTCTCTCTTTTCTCCCAGGAAGTTGCATGGTTTATAGATGCCTACATAAGAGTGTCCGCCAGTATGATGTGATTAATGTTCATATTTGATATAGATAAAGTGCTAAAAGTGTTCGACACCTTTTTTACCTTTTCTGCAGATATGTGCAACGTTCCCCAATGTTTCCACCAGCATTCAGCACTTGTTGGGAAGGTAAGCATCTTGGGCCAGGACTTCAGAAATTAGGATATGTGTTGTTTGTATTCTTTCCAAACTTTGCGATATTTCTGTTTCTGGGAGGTTTACTTACAGCCACCTTGCAAAGCTTAAGTACTTGTTATCTGATGCAAGTGTGATAAAAAATGATTGTTCTGCATGATGCTATGACCTTCTGCATGAGGCCAGATCTTCCAGTGAGTCTCCTGGTTGATGCAGTTGAGACCTATCCAAAGGACGTGGGAGAAACTCGGTACTCGGTCTTAAGAGGGACTTCCCGGCAGAAATTAGGATAAGGTGATGTTTGACCTTGCCCTTTTGTTCTCTAATCATTTGTTGTTATTATCTTATATCCTTTCCTTACATTTTTCTGCTTAATTCTTCTGGTTCATGGTGGTTCTTGTTAAGGATGAGAAATTCAAGAAATTGACATAACATTTTTATTAAAAACAATTCAGGCTTTAGCAACTGGTCCTTCATAAATGGTAGTTCTATTTCCCATTATGCTAATCTGAAGCAGAGTGTAAGAAGGTGCTAGAACTGAGCCCCTAGAGTCCACATAAAGCAGTCCAATTTAGAGGCAGGAAAGGCCAGGCTATAGACCTCCATGAGATAGAAAAGTATGAATTGACAAATTACTCACACTGAAGTAAAAACAACATAAACCATGGGTAGCCTGCTCACAAGATACCTCAATGATTGTAGCAGTTCCATTCAATAATCTGTTCTATTTGGGAACTGCATCTCATTTGGAATAGCTTCCTTCAAAACTGCTATCAAAGCGATAATAAATCTGCCGGGCATGTTGTGACACAGTTAATTCAGTCTGCAGTGCCCCGTTTGAGCTTCAATCATTTGTGCAGTTGCATTCTTCGTGCAAGCTACAAGCTGTATAAATCATTCATTTTTCCAGGTTGTTGTCTTCCGAAGAAATTTAATCCAAGAGTGTTTAAATCAAAAACTTCAGCCTTAAACTACAAACTTTGCAACCCCATTTCTTCTCTAGATCTGCATTCTACTTATACAAATTGCTGGATTATATATCTGTTTGGGTTGTATATACTACATAAATTTGTTAAACTTGCATTGTGCAGGTTTCCATGTTGATTTCCCCTCCTTTATGAAGTTGTTGCTGATTATTTTCTGTTATCATTGCCTATTGCTTGTCTAGAAAAATTTGATTCTCGCATCTAACCCTGATCGTGAAGGTGAAGCAATTGTTTGGCCCATTAAAGAAATGCTTGAACAGCAGGGTGGCGTTGGGTTGCCATGTTTTACTGTCATTTGCATGTAGTACTCTGTTGACTCAGGTGCTTCGCTATTATAATGTTGTCATTTACGTGTAGTAATCTGTTGACTCACATGGCTCATTATGTGACTGCAGGTGGCCTAGAAGCTTTATGAAAGGCTAAGTCTCTCGTCGGAACAAGCAACGGGGTTAATAACATACCTCATAAGTCAGAACAAATTGGTTTCATACAGGTGCCATTCTACTTTTAGTTGATTTCCAGAGTAGTTTTGCTGTTTATAGTTGTATCATGTAGGTAGGGTAAAACATCCTCTTGGTCTCTTTTCTGTGGTCTGTGGTTGTAGATTAAAATTGGTGCATTCATGCGAAAAAGATCAAATTGGTCCCTCTATATACAAGTGAACTGTAGAGAAAGATTCCACATGGCGCTGGCTTTAGGGAAGATGTTGTTTCTTGCTATATTCTCAACTGACCCGAGTATCGTACAATGATGTCATGTTCCAAAACTGAAATACTTTGAACAATGCTCCCATGATCGAGAACCAAAATGAGAGCCAATTTTTATATCCTTTGCTTTCCTACTTGCTTATATATAATGAGCAGTTCGGTGGCGTAATGAAGTGGGGCTTCTTATGCAAATTAGTTCAGGCAAAAATCAACTATTTGTTCTGAGAGAAGCTAATATGAGGCGTTGTTACTCCAATGTAGGTTGGTGTGTGTGTGTGTGCAGTTAGCCGATTATCTGTTTTGTTGCGTGTGATGCGATTTGTTCCAGGGCTCTTGCCCGCCTCTGGTTATTGACGGAGTGACAGAATACCTCATTGTTATTTCTTTCCCTTGATAGGTACGGGAAGATCGTCTCGCGACAGAAACTTTAAATACATGGAAGTTTTCTATAACAAGGTAACTACAAGAGTTCAACTATGATAAACTGCAGTCTGTTGAACAAAAGAACAAATCACTAGAGCATGAGTTCAAAGAGAAGGATGAGATAATAGAATGCCTAAGTTCCATAGAAGATGCAATGGATGTTGCAGCGGCTCGAGTTATCAGATACATGGAGACTGTGCGTGGCAAGGTGCTCAAGGACTATAGTTACAACGAACTGAAAATAAATAAATAAAGAGAACTGCATCTAATTGGTTTGTTAAGAGACAAATAAAAGGAGATCAAAGAACAGAATTCGAAGATCAGAGAGCTTAGCAAAGGCTTTGCAGACTATATGTACCAAGTTAAAAACACTTTTGTTGGGATTCATTGCATAGCTAAAGATGGTGTATGCTCAACCAGTTCTACAAATGACAATGACCTCAGCAAGGCTGCTATTGATGTGCAGAATGATTGAATGAACTTGCTCATCTTGACCAATTGACTGATGACTCTATGCAGCTGATTCGAAACACAGGGGTTTATCCCTTTTAAAGAGAGTCTACTAAGCTACCTAAATAGTCTATGAAGCTCTGTGTGTATAGCTTCACCCTATGAACCTGTTTGCTTTTGCCACTACTGTCTGGTCATGTATAAATTTGGAATCCATGATGCTATGTTAGATCCATGTGATATATCTATGCCGACTACGTCTACTCCCTGCTGTTTAATGCAAATATTTTCTTATACTTGGGTGACAAGCTTTCTGCTTCTGTGACCAATATAGATAAGAAGTCCATTTATATTGCTCTACATATGATTGTCAATGAATATCCGCTATTTGTAATACAATCAACATTGCATTATCTTTCCATCTACATCTCCTACTTACTAACATCACTTCTAATTGGCTTCTGCGCCATCGGCGCAACCGGGTCATCTAGTAGTGGATAAAGCTCACAGCGTAGGTGTAGTATTGTTACTGACGAAACAGCAACGGTACAAAAGCATACAGGAAGTGTAAGGCGCTAACTTAAGAGGTACGCAGTACATACGTGGATACACCGAGTAGTCATTAACTTAGAGATACTCAATACATACGTGGATACACTGAGTTGTCATTATTACAGCTAATGGAAAGATAGTGCAAAAGGGAAGAAAGCTAGAAACTGGACGAAGCTGATGGTGATGTGCTTACTTATTTAGAAGGCAAACTGGGACTCAGTTGCGTTCTGCTTTCTGTGGAGAAGCCAGCGATGGTGTGCCTGACTGTTCAGAAGCTTCAGTCTCAGTTGTGTCTTGCTGACTACCAAGGCTGTCGCGATTCTCCAGAGAAAACAGCTCCTTTGCCGTGCGACTGTGTTATACAAAGAAGAAATAAGAGATCAGTATGTGTGATTTTTTCATCTCTGAATATTCTGAAAGGAATTTTCATTAACCTTTTTTTAGCTTTGTCTCTACTTGGTGAACCGTACTTCCTCTCTTTTCTACCTGGGAGGCTTCTTCGGTACAGGGGGCCTGTTGACATTCAATGGAGAAAGAAAGATTAGGGTGATAGTTTTCATTAGCTACGCTATAGAATATGTTATAATTCGTTGTACCTTGTGCTTTCTTGGTAGAAGCTTTTCATTCTTTTCTAAAGCGAAATCTGCTGACGGTGGTGTTGCGAGTGGATCAATCTGCGCTGCATCAGTTGGCAC
This sequence comes from Elymus sibiricus, assembly GCA_039707655.1. Classification (NCBI taxonomy): domain Eukaryota; kingdom Viridiplantae; phylum Streptophyta; class Magnoliopsida; order Poales; family Poaceae; genus Elymus; species Elymus sibiricus. The sequence goes on from CM077676.1 coordinate 75,712,190, forward strand.
CCAAGCAAAGGAGGACGATAAAAGTACATCTCAGCAAGAGACCAATTGTGTACTTTGTTTGGGCTAAAAAGAAGAAAATAAATTGAAGAGGAGGACGATCAGTCTGCGCTGCACCATACGGAAGGTTTTTCATCCATAGCACGACCCCCATCCAGCATATATTTTCATCAAGTTAGGGGAGATAATTTTGGGGTTGGGGGGGGGGGGGGGGGGGGGGGGAATTTATCAGTATAAGCATCCATAACAACATGCTCTATGCAGCATCTATTTATATACTTATGTAACTGTAAATTGAAGGGGACAGGGATATGTGTTACCAAGTGGTAGGCGTGCTGAGCAGGGCCATGGTTGCGTCTATCATCTTCTCCCTCCCCGTCCTCCTGTCGGTCCAGGACTTGGTGGTCGCGCTGCTGCTGCTACTGTGATGGGCTTGCCTCCCACGCTGGACCGAGATATTAAGAGTGCCGACGGGATGTGCACCTTCTAATTGAGATAGTTCCTTAGCAGTTAGCACTGAGCTAAAAGCAGTCCATGAAGCTTGCAGGCAAATTGAGATCCAGTAATTCCTTCATCATCTGCAAAAGAAATAGATAGTTGTATTCAACATAACACAAGAATGAGCTGCTTGTTCAAACGACAGAACAAAACCATCTAAACAATAACTGTAGTAGTACGCTGTATATGACGCCATTGTTATTCAATCATGTGTGGATCAATCATAAATTCTCGTTGGATTTGGATAAAAGCTAGCTAGACACTTCTTCCCCTTTCCAGTGCGAGGCTATAAAAATTTGGTAGCTCAAGAAAAAGCAGCTCATTGCATTCATTCAGATTCATCTTTAAATGTAGTACCGAACGGGAAACCATATATAACTAAAAAAACCTATAACTAATCAACAGTTTGATCCTTGCATAGGCCTTGAACTTTCATCTTGGAAAAAATATTAAGTGAGAAAATATATCATTACATGAGGATACAGAGAACAGATTACCTGCCTAACTTAGGGAAAACACTCCTATATAGAACTGGAAACATCAAGAAAGGAGAGAATATTTTTGGATATTGGGAGCAACCTCTTAAGCATTTGACGTAAACAACATAAATCAAGGGTAATTGGCATTATTTTTTATTGGTCATCCTGCAAAAAAGAATGTTTCTTTGTTAACAAACAGAGGATAATGACAACAATGAGGTAGTTTCAGGACAAAAGATGCTAGTGATGTATATAGAGACTCCAGTAGCAAGAGTGAAAGTAACTGACATATTTTCCAAATGACTGCCAGTTTGTTTTTATATAACATATATATTGCCAAACACTCAAGCAGACCACACCACTTTGACACAACTTTGTGGAACAATCAGATGCCTTTCCAGATAATCCATTAGCGTGAATGATATTTGAAGCGCAAAACCCACAAGAGTTCTGGGCATTCTTTGGTAAAGTGATGATGGACACATTCATACATACCTTTGCAAATACACGGTGGCAGACCTCGGCGGCCTCGAGGGAGCCAGTGGTGCGGCTGATGAATCGGAGGCCCTTGAGCACTCGCTTGGCGCCGGCGTACAACCAGTTGACCCGTGGTTGGATGGCCACGCTTGCGCGACGCCATGGTCACCTCCCGCTGAACGACACTCCTTGAAAGCTGTATGTGTAAGTCAATACATACTGCAGGTTGAGTGTACAAAGCGAAGGCATTTTGGGTGAAAGAATGATCTTATATAAATTTGAAACAGGTATTAGTACAGATTTTCATTCTTACTTTTATGAAAGATAATTTCACTATGATTTATTTGGAACTCCTAAATACATATTCTGCTACACATAGGAATGTCTCCTTCTATTTATTTTTACATTAAAATTACCTTCTTGCTTTCTTATGTTTTCAATAACAAAGATTTGTTGGGAAAAGAAAAATTACATCACTTGCAAATTCTCTCATACCTACTCTCTACCTGGCTGGACAGAACCAAGCATACCAGACCACCTGATCATGTTCCTTTGTTCGTCCAGGGAGAAGTAAAGGAGGCGCTCGGCTGACACCAATGCAACCATGGGGCTGCGCAGCCGGTGGCCACACCACCAGGACAACCACGGAACAGTGCAGCCGGCCGCCACACCAAGATTTCGATGGACACACTAAGATTTTGATTCACAAACATACCTAGCACACAATCAGGTTGCAGCATCGCTGGAGGGGGATTTGGGGTGAGAGGAAGAGAGACAAAGTGAGAGTGCGATCAGAAGAGAGAGAAAAAAGGGTCACCTGGCCATTGGAGTTGCCGCTCCATTCGCCGAGTCGCGTCCAAGCCGGAGATGGAATTGAAAGAAGGGCAAGGTCCAGGGAGCCGTTTCCTCCAGAGGCACCGGCGGACGACGACCAGGAGGGCCGGCGGCAGCAAACCCTAGATGAGGGGCAGCAGCTGCGGGTCGGTGAAATCGGCGGGGAGCTCGAGCGACAGAAAGGGATGAGGTCTAGATAGAAAAAGAGATGAGAGAGGGACCGGGGGAGGAGCGTCGCCCACGGCCGGCCGTGGATGGACGTCGAGGCGAGCGGTAGAGCCGTAGAGGTGGCGGACGCACCGCCCCCCCTCTCTTTCTCTCGAAGAAGGAAGAAAGAAGGGAGCCAGATATTAGCAGTGAGTGGTGGGCCCAAGCTCTAGACAGTTCGGTAACCTCCAGCGGTATGTACCACATCTGTAAAAACAACCCACATAATTTCCAACAGCAGGCAGTAAAAAAACTCAAAAAAGGAGAAAAATCAAACCTCTCCCGCTTTAGTATTGTAACTTATGTGTACGTGTGTGTGAGCAGCACTAGTGTCAGTGGCGGATCCAGGACCCAGGCCGGGGGGGCCTGGGCCCGGGGCGTGCAGCTGAATCACTTCGTTACTGTAGCATATTTCGAACTGTAGTGACCCTATAGCTTCCCTGTAGCAGCCTGGGCCCTGGGCTTGGCCGAATCCTGGGTCCGCCCCTGACTAGTGTGTGCTTTGCTAGTGTGATGAGCGCAAGTAGTACTAGCACTTTTTTTTTTTGCGGGAATCATAGGGTATTTATTCCAAGGTTATAGAATTACAATCTTCAGCGACTAGCTCACTGACACACGGAGGGGGATGGTTTAGCCAGCACACAGTGCTATCCCCATTCCGTCCAAATGTCGCTAAACAATGTGCAACTCTATTCTGAAAGCGAGAAATTTTTACTGGAACAACTACCCTATCATTCATGGAACGTTTAATCTCAGTAATCAAATGACCATATGCCGATCTGTCCAGGGAATCATCCGTGAGCGCTTTAAGAGCAACTGCGCAATCGGACTGAAGTTGTATATGTAAGCTTGATCTTTCAAGTGCCAAGGAGAGCCCTTCCATCATTGCTTGGATTTCAGTTTCTAAGGCATCATTGCAATGGAAGAGTCTTCTATATGCTGCGAAGATCATCTTGCCGTTATTATCTCGTAAAATCATCCCCGTGCCAACCTTGCCATCATGTGCGGCGTAAGAACCATCGACCGATAAGGAGACCCAACCCTGAGTTGGGTTCGGCCATGGTATGTTTGCGGGAGTAGCAGCCTTAGACGCCAGATTATTCGTCACCACATCCAGGACCATCGGAGATTTTCCTTTAATAATTTCTTCTACACTGGATGAAATTTGGCAATACGAATTATAGTAGCTACTCAGAAAAGAGCATGACACCTCCACACCTGGTATAGATTTGCCATGTGAAAGTTCATTACGGAGATGCTATGTGCGCCATAGCACCATGATGATCATATCCCTGATTTGTGGCTGAGAATGTGCCAAAAGATGGAGAAGCCATTCGTCACCTGTACAAGTGATATCAGTACGGTTGGGGAGAGGCCATTGCTTTTGCATCGAATCCCAAAAAGCTGCTGCATTTGGACAAACCAGTAGAGCATGAAATGATGACTCTCTTTCCCTCCCACACAAAGGGCAATTGCCATGAGTACCCAGGTGGCGTCGGTGCTTCTTTAAGTTGGTAGCTAGGGACCCGGAAGCTACCTGCCATGCAAACATTCTCATCTTAGGTGGAACCGAAGCTTTCCAGACAAGGTTCCAAACCGCTCGATCCCCTGTTGGGCTAGAGCTTGACGCACCAGGAGAAAACTGCTCTGTATGTACAGCCATAGCTAGGTGGTACGCAGTTTTTACTGTGAAGGATCCTGACCTATCCAGTGGCCATGAAATATAGTCTTCCTGTTGTCGCGGGGACGTACGGATCTTCAAGATGGCATCAATATCGGCTTGACAAAAAAACTGCTGCAGGAGGTCCACCTTCCATGCGCCATTAGGTTGCAGGAATTTAGCAACCCTATTGAGCCGGCAGTTCCCTTTCGGGGGCAGAGGGGTATATGGTGCACCACGAGGTATCCATGGATCACGCCAAACCCGAATATCTTCCCCATTGCCAACTCGCCACAACATTCCTCTTTTCACTAGTTCCAGCCCATGTTCGATGCCTTTCCAAACCGCCGACGAATTGCTCGGAAATACCGTGTCTACCAAGATCCCATTTGGATAATATTTGGCTCGGAGCAGTCTCGCGCACAAAGATTCAGGTTGCACTAAAAGTCTCCAAGCCTGCTTAGCAAGCAAGGCTTGGTTATATGCTCTCATATCCCTAAAGCCAATGCCACCTTTGGACTTTGGTAAGATCATCTTATCCCATGCTGTCCAAGCCATTTTCTTCTTTCCATTTTCTACTCCCCACCAATACCGCCTTATCATTTTTGTCAACCCATCACAGACCGAAAACGGTAATTTGAAGACACTCATGACATAGGTGGGAATGGCTTGAGCCACTGATTTTATCAACACTTCCTTACTTGCGGATGAGGAATATCTCTCGCTCCAGTCCACAAGTCTCTTACTCAATCTAGCTTGCAAAGATTCAAATCTGCCTTTATGCATTCTCCCTTCTGGAACTGGCTAGCCTAGATACTTGGGGTCAAAATCAGATTGTGAAACACCCAACATATCCTTCACAGCTTGAGAGATAGGACCAGGACAATTTTCAGCAAATAGGATGGAGCACTTTGAGGGGTTTATGAGTTGACCCGTCGCTATAGCATAAGTGTTCAAAACATCCTTGACTATCGCCGCTTGGTCCTGATTAGCTCGAAAAAAAGAGAAGGGAGTCATCTGCAAACAATAAATGTGAAATAGTGGGTGCCCTCCGACAAATTTTCACCGCCTCCAAGCCTCTGTCTTGTACAGCATTATGTAATAGAGCAGATAAAGCATCAGCTACGAAAAGGAACAAAAAGGGTGATAACGGGTCACCTTGACGAAGCCCGCGGGAAGGAGTAAATTGTTCCAGAAGATGCCCATTAAATTTTACCGAGTATTTGACAGAACGAACACACTCCATTACCCTGGATATCCAGTAGGGAGAGAAACCCCACCTTAATAAGGCTTGCTCCAAGAAGTCCCAATCAACACGATCATAAGCCTTGGAGAGATCCAACTTATAGGCACAAAAGGAATCTGCTCCATTTTTAGAGTTCTGAATATGATGAATGCATTCGAATGCAATGATGGAGTTGTCCGAGATGAGCCTTCCCGGTATAAACGCACTTTGATTCTCTGATATTAACTCTGTGAGAAGTGGCCGCAAACGATTCACCATGCATTTTGATACTATCTTATAGATCACATTACATAACAAGATAGGGCGGAAATCTTTTAGGGAGCTCGGGTGTTGTACTTTTGGTATCAATACAATGGATGTGTCGTTTACACCATTTGGCATATGACCCGTTTCAAAAAACTGACGGACGGCCGCAATAATTTCCACCTTTAAGGCACCCCAATTCTTTTGATAAAACCGAGACGGAAAACCATCTGGCCCTGGTGCTTTCAAAGGGCCAATTTGGAATAAAGCATCAGAAATTTCTTCATCAGTATAGCGAGCCATAAGCCTCTCATTCATCGCCTCAGTTACCTTGGGTAAGATTTGATTCAACACCACTTCAGGGGACAACGTTGGATCTTTTGTATATACCTCCTTGAAATATGAGGTGGCCATACGCTCCATATCGGAAGGCACACTACACCAAGACCCATCTTCCTTCTTTAGTCTACGAATATTGTTTCTCCTTGCACGCCATACTGCTTGGCGATGGAAATACTGGGTGTTGTGATCTCCTTCTTTTAACCAAGTTATTCTACTTCGCTGTAGCCACATCATCTCTTCTCTATATAAGAATTCGTCTAGCCTTTCCATTTTCTGTCTGATCAAAAGCCGGTCGCTACTAGAAAGTTGCAGTGTCTCAAGCTCCTTTCTTAGTAAGTTAATTTGCTGCTGCACATGTCCAAAGTTTTCCTTGCTCCATTTCCTTAGACCATGCATGACAGCTCTAAGTGAGGATGCCACTGTGCCTAAATCGCCTCTGGGACGTGCGTGATCCCAAGACCTGGAGATCACATCAGGTAATCTAGGATCACACTCCCACATTATTTCATACTTTGGGCTTCCCTTACATCGTTTATCCTCAACTTCTTCTACATGTAACAAAAGGGGGCAGTGGTCCGAACTCGGCGACACCAAGTGCTGCACTCTTGCAAACGGAAACAAGTCCTTCCAATCATCATTTGCACATGCTCGGTTCAGGCGGACACGAACGTTACCTTGACCCCACTGGCCATTATCAAAGGTGAACGGTGCCCCTGAAAAACCAAGATCGGTAAGTTCACAAACTATGAGTGCATCTCTGAAGGCTTCCATCTGACTTTCACTACGGCTCGTTCTTGAAAAATGTTCATGCTGCCATAGGGCTTCATTGAAGTCCCCACATACTAACCATGGTAAGTTTGACACTCCCTTCAGTCTAGCTAGGTGATCCCACATGCGTTGACGGTGTTCCACACGAGGCTCGCCATAGAAAAAGGTTGTCCTCCATGACATTCCAGATCCTTGATCAACAATGCTCACATCAATATATCTTTTACACGCATCCAGTACTGTCACCTGGAGGGATTCGTCCCAAAATAGAGCCAAGCCACCTCCATGGCCTTCACAATCCACACCACAGAAACCTCTTAGGCCCAACTTCCATTTTATTTTTTCAGCTTTAGCAGAAGACTGCCTCGTTTCAGACAGGAAGACGAACCTCGGGGAATGGGCTTTTGCAAGAGCCCCAACTTCTCGAACTGTCCAGCGGTTCCCCGCCCCCCGGTAGTTCCACACTAAGTAACTCATTGGGTCCGGCGGCACTCCTCCAAGGAACCCGCCCCTTCCGGAACTAGTTGATTTAGCCGACGAACAAACCTGCCGTAATCCGAATGATACGGAGGGACAGAAAACCGATCACAACACCTTGCAAGGCAACGGAGTTGCGCCGGGACAGACTACCGGCTTCGCGAGACGCGCGTCGGGACAGACAATCAGCTTCACCAGGCTATGCAAGTGACTGATCCTTGAAAACAGCCATGTAGCAGACCACAAGAACAAACAACCAGGCTAAACCAACTCTTCTTCTTCTCTCATGAGGGCATCACGTTCGCAATCAAAAGGGGCCCATAGCCCCGCGAGGTCAGACGACAGGCAGATGGCCGGGCAAGCGGCATGCGAGGGCAGGCGCCGGGTTTCGCTTCAGCTGCACGCGAGGGCAGACGCCGGGCTGGCGGCAGCCGCCGCCGCCGGCGGCGGTCAAGCCCTAGATTGCCTGCTAATCGCCCTCCAGGAGGAAAAAACGCTTCGTCCGTGATATATCGGACAGTCAAGTAGTACTAGCACTTAGCTCTTTCACCGGTCGTATAAAACAGTGTACACTTGTGTTACCTCTCCCTCGTTCGATCCTCGGTACCCAGCTACTCTGTAGTTTGGGCTAACAATTGGCATTAGAGCCTCAGGTTCCGGTAGCCATGGCCGGTGAAAAAGGAGAGCAGCAGCGCACCACCTTGAGTGGTTCCAAGCTGCGTCCATCACAGGACGGCTCCCAGTCACCGCCTCCGGAGGAGCGGCAAGGGCGCAGCCGGTCCAGGCGCGGCCATCGCGGTGAGGTCGTGGTTAGGGAGATCATGCGCGAGACCACAGTCAGCGGTAGCGTACCCATCACCTTCCCGATGCTCATGTGCTCAAACTACAGCGAGTGGGCGTTGATCATGGAGTGCAAACTCCATGCGGCGAGCCTCTGGGTCCCCATGGAGGACGACCTGGTGGAGAGAAAGGAGGATAGGAAAGCCGTGGCGGCGCTCATGCGCGCCACGCCGCCGGAGATGCATGGCATGCTCGCGGCGAAGGAAAGCGCCAAGGAGGCGTGGGAAGCCATCTGGACCCAGCGCCTCGGCAGCAACCGCGTGCGCGAGGCGAACGCGCAGAAGCTGCGGGCGGACTTCGAGAACATCGCCTTCAAGGAGGGCGAGCTCGTCAATGACTTCATCATGCGGATCTCTAGCCTTGCGTCGCAGCCCCGCGCGCTCGGAGACACCATGGACGACGCGAGAGTTGTGCGGAAATTTCTCCGTGTCGTGCCACCTCGCTTCGCTCAGGTAGCAGTCTCCATCGAGACCTTGCTTTACCTAAGCGAGCTCTCCATCGAGGAGCTCACGGGCCGGTTGCGGGTGGTCGAGGACCGCCTTGAGGACGGCCGCGAGAGTTTCGGCGGCGGACAACTCCTATTCTCGAAGAAGTGGGAGGTCAGGAAGCGTCAAGGATGTGGTGGAGGTGCCCCGAGCAGCGGAGGCAGCACCGACAGAGGCGGCGGTCGCACCCAGGGCGGGGCCGGACGAGGTGCCGGCAACGACGACCGGGACAAGTGCCGATATTGCAGCATCAAGGGCCACTGGACCCATGATTGCCGCAAGAGGATAGCTGACGAGGATGCTGCAGCCGCGGCAAACCTCGTCGAGGCTGAAGAGGACGGTGGGCCAGCAATGATGATGGCTTGCGTCGAGACCATGCAGGAGGGCCCAGCACCTCCGGCGACCATGGTCCCGACAAGCATCGAAGCCGTGTAGGAGGGCGCAGCGCCTCCGGCGACCACGGTGCCGGCAACCGTCAAGTCCGTGCGGGAGGCACGGAGCTCTTCAACTAATCCCCTCCCAACCTCGGTAGCGCTCTCCCCGACAACAACGTTCTCGGGGTCCTACGATTGGGAGGCGATGAAGACCCGGGTGTGGGGGAGCCACACCCCGGCAACCACGTCTCCTGCGACGCTGGTCAAGCCCGTGCAAGTTGGCACGGCAATCGCGGCCCCGACATCCTCGGGACCCGACAAACCCATGCAAGTTGGCACGGCAACGGCGTCCCCGAGACCCGACAAGCCCGTGTCAGGAGGCACGGCAACGACGCATCTGGTGGGCCACATCCTGACCATGATGCTGGCGACCAGTTAGCCCGTGCAGGAGCGCACGTCAACTCAGGTCGGCCACACCCCGACAACTAGGTTCTCAGGGTTCTCCAAGTTTGTGTGGGCGACACGGCACTCTTCGTTCGCCTCAACACCAACTATGACAGGCCACTTCTCGACAATGTTGTTTTCGGGGCCTATCAACTGGGAGGCGAGGAAGAGACGGTCATGGGGCGGCAAGGCCTCGACCGTGACTCCGGCAACCGTTGAGGCCGTGCAGGAGGCGCGGCGCTCTCTGGTCGGCCATGCCGCGACCACGACGCGCTCGGGGTCCATTGAGTCCATGCGGGAGGCACGACTCACGACTGTCGGGGGAGACTCGACAAGCAATTCTGATGGGAAGAGCAACAAGGACTCCTGTAACACCCCATGTAATTAGCCACAGTGATCACTTTTGTTAATGCCATGTCAGCATGATTAACTAGTCTTGATCCTCATTAGACTCATATCTCATTTCAAATTCCAATTCAAATTGAAGTTCAAATTTGAAAGTGAAAAATAAAAGTTGTCCAAATTTGAAATAAAAATGTTCATTAAATAGAAAATAATCTATAACTAAATTTGTTAAGGAAAACAACATCACCAAAATTCACCAAATAATTCTAACAACCTCAAACAGTAGCAAACAACAACATTTAATACCATTTTATTTAATAAAATTTGCAAATGAAATCATATTAATCCCAAAGTAATTTCTGGTAGTTGTTAATAATGCACTGTGTTTACTGGGCTAGGTCACCTATTTTACAAAAGTCACTTTAGAGCCACACATTTTGCAAAACAGAAAGAGTAAAGAAAACAGAAAAAGAAAAGGAAAAGAATAGGCAGTCCCTGTGCACTTGGGCCTTATGACTACAGTGCTGGCCCAGCCCATCTGGAGGGTCGTCTCCCTCCTCCGTCGCCGTGTCGCCTGCACGCGCACGTTCGCCGCGGATGGCCACCTGTCGGGCATCCGCCGGCGTCTGGGAGTGGATAAGGGTCCCCGTGACCCCAGCCGAACCCTAGCGCCTCCCCATTCCTCCCTCCTTCTTCTCCCCGTGTAGATCGAGCTCATGCCCGAACGCCGTCGCCGCTGCCTCGACGTTGCACGCAGCCACCGCCTCCCTCTCGCCGATCCGACTGGTCCGGCGACCTTCCCGCGCTCGGCCTCATCGACTCCGCCTGCTCATTCGCCCGGGGAAGCACCCCGTCGACGACCTCGACCTCTTCTTCCCCGATGACGTCTGCCACTGCCGCCGCCGATTCGGTCATCTCCGACCACCACCGGCCTCCCCAAGCTCCTCCCTGCAACGCTGTGAGCATCGCCTGCCTTCCCGCTTTTTCCCGAGCTTGGATTCGAGCTCGAGCACGCTCGCCGCCACCCGTGGCTCCGGCCGCCGCGTTTGTCACCGTCGTCGTTACGGTGACCCAGCACCGCGTCTGAGCACGTGATCGAGCTCCCGTTATCCCGTAGCCGCCGCATGTGCTCTTCGTTCGCTCGGAAATGAGCTGCAGCCCCGCGCCCGAACCTTGCTGAACTCCGGCCGCCGCCCAGCTTGTCGCCGCCGTCGTTTCGGTCACCCCCAGCTGCCGCCGCTCGCTCCATCACACGCGCGGCTCCGTGCTCGTTCGGATGAGCCCAACCGCGGCTCGATCCGCCGCCTGTGCGCCGTTTCCGGTCGTCGCCGCCGTACGGGTGCTCGCCGGAGTGCGGCCGCCGGCGCGCGTCGCCGTTTAAAACCCCGACGGGTCCCACCCGTCAGGGTCATTAGGCGCTAACCAAACCGCTAATCCCACTGACATTGGGCCCCACCCGAGTTTAATTAGAGCTAAATAAAATGGTTTAACTAAATTAACTACTGACATGTGGGGCCCCCCTGTTACTATTCCTTTGGATAGGATCTCCTGACTGTGTATGCTGAGTCAGCCTCTGGACCCCACTGGTCATACACTAAGGCAAGCTGAGTCTGAGTATAAAAAGAAAATGCACTATTTTGGATAATTCGATTTAGTAATTAAAACAATTCCAGAATATTATGAAAACTTTGAAAAATCATATAAATTAAACCGTAACTCAGATGAAAATAATTTATATATGAAAAATGATCAGAAAAATATGAAGAATCCGAATAACCTATCCACATGCCTGCCACACCCCTCTAACATACCGAACATGGAACTTTTTGACTGATTTCGATAAATGAATAGTGCTCAACTTTAATAAAAAAAATCCAAATAAATTCCTAAATTAACTAAATCATTTAGTTAGGCAATAAAACACCTCTGCATATCATTTAGGCATGTCACGCATATTGATTGCATTTTTGCCGTGGATTTATTGTTTCTTCTCCCCCCTTCTTTCCGATAGCCTCCGAGACCGCTGACGACCCCGTGATCGACTACACTATTGAAGGTTCCTTTTTCGCCTGCAGAGCAACCAGGCAAGCAACCCCCCTTGACGCATACCGATATCACCTATTCTTTCTCCCCCCTGCTTGCATTAGAAATTGCTACTGCTTTGCTTTATCCTATTCTGATGCATAGCCTGTCCTTGTAACTGTTAATTTGATACCTGCCTGTTATCCAAATTGCTTAGTATAGGATGGATGGAAAACCATCTGTGGCCCCTCTTCCTTGCTGTAGTGCTCCGCTTAGTACCTGTGCCCCGATCAATCGGGTCGAACGGGCTGAGAACAGCACAACACCACACACACCCTAAGTTGCTCGTCTCTGCAGAGCTGGCATCGAGTGCCGAGGGTGAATCCTCTCATCTCACTTCCGATGATGCCTCTGTAGAATAGCTATCCGGATGTGTGTTACCGAGGGTGATTCCTCTTTCATCACCTCCGATAAGCTTTCGTCGTGCAACTCCTCGAGTGGGAAACTAACGAGGGTGATTCCTCGGATTCCTTCTCGATACTTGGACACACGGTTACTTTGACCTTTGTTACAGGCGAGTCGACCCCGAGGGGTACCCGCAGGGAATTATGAAGTCGGGTTTGCCAGGAGGGCACCCGCGAGAGATTATTGTGGCGGATCGACAGGGCAGGCGGAGACCACCCTGATCGTGTTTCGTGTGTTACCAAGTCGGAGCGACAGGTAGTCTGTTCGTCTCTGCGAGTTACTAAATACGCCTAACGGATTTGGGTATTTGATCTGAGTGGGTCGTTGGCCCTATACGCACTACCACCACGTGGGATAATGGTTTATGGGACCCTCTATGGCTTTGTTTCTCCCGAAAGCTCTGTCAGACTTCCAGTTCAGCATTGCGGCCGGGCCGGGTCGGCGCCATCCATGACACAGGTGGTGCCTGGATCGCCCTGCTCGCAACGACCCGGAGTGCAAAGGGCGATGGGCCCAAGACCCCTGAGCACTTAGGATGTAGACCGGCGGGGACCTCTCTGCTTAGCCTAGATGGGACTACGTCGTGTCGATTACCCGAGGCCGGGCATTACCCAGCAAGTGTGTCCGGCCAGATGTAATCGAGCGTGCTGGGTAACAGTAGTGCACCCCTGCAGGGAAGTTATCTATTCGAATAGCCGTGTCCACGGTAACAGGACGCTCAGTGTTGTATCCTTATCTTCTATTACTTGAACTGGATACCTGTTAATTAATTATAAGCTCCGGGATCGCTTTCTCGCAGGGAGTCGAGGAAGGATCTCTGGGCTTTGCTTCAACATGCTTGTTAAATTATATTATACTAATCTGCACTCTTCTTATGCTGCAAGACCCTGAAGATGCTAGTCTTCGACAGGCTAGGCTTTTCTCTCTATTCTGGCATTCTGCTATTTAGTCCACAGATACAGCCTCTTCACTTGAAACCAATGCATAATTAGTATAGTTCTGATGTCAGTCTTGCGAGTACTTTGGATGAGTACTCACGGTTGCTCTGCTATTCTTTTCCCCATACCCATTTGATGATACATCAGACGATGGAGCCCAGGATCCAGATGCCACCACAGGAGCTTACTACCAGGAGGATCCCGACGGCACGTACTACTGGGTTGAGCCAGCCGACCAGGAGTAGTTTGGAGGTTCCCAGGCAGGAGGCCTGCGCCTTTCGATCCATTGTTTTTATTTTGCCCCGCCTGTTAAGGCATATCTGTTTAACTCTTATGTCTGTACTCAGATATCTAATGCTTTCGCTGATGCTTGTATGACATCGGGCTTTTGTATTCGAGCCCTCGAGGCCCTGGCTTGTAATATAAAGCTTGTATTATTTTAATTTGAGTTTAGAGTTGTGTTGTGATATCTTCCCGTGAGTCCCTAGGCTTGATCGTGTGCATTTGCGTGTATGATTAGTGCACGATTAAGTCGGGGGCGTCACAAGTTGGTATCAGAGCCGACTGCCTATAGGAACCCCCTTTCCAACTCCTTGGCCGAAGTTGAGTCTAGTCTCCAAAAACTGTTTTACTAACATGGCTGTGTGGCTTACGGGCCCACGTCGCCAATGGATGGGATTAGGATCTTTTACTCCTCTTCCTTACTCTGGGACTCTGATCTCTCTTCCTTTCGGGTTAAAGTTTTACTAACTCTAACATTAGGTTCTCGTGATCACATCCACCCGGAGTTCTGAATTTATCCCCCTTTTCTTCGAGATGTGGGCCAGGTTCTGCTTGCAGGATCCTTTTATCGAGGGCACCCTGTGTTGTCACTTGTAGATTCCTCGCTCCAATAGTTTTCTCCGACGTGATGTAGCCTTTGCTATGTCTCGTTGTTGTATTCCTCACCGCGTGCCTGCGCGCCGCCTAGTTTGTCTAGTTGCGTGTGTTTCCGAACTCGCGTTGTCCGTTGATATCCAACTCCGTGCATAGACTACTAATATGTATCTAATGCACTTCTTGTTCAATTCTCATGTTACATCCTGAATGACCTCTTACACTTGCAGTTGTTGCACCTGTTGTTCTTGGCAGGATGGCTGATGATTCTCCACCTCCATCCTATATGGCCACAATGGCACAACAGTTTGAGCTCAACCGCCAGCAGTTTGAACTGAACCGGCAGTTCATGGGAAGTCTAGTGGACCGATTAGCCATCAACAATGCTCGTCAGGAGCCTGGTCCGATCTCACTGCAAGAGTTCGTGCGCCTCAACCCGTCTGTTTACCGCAACTCCACCGATCCTATGGATGCTGATGATTGGCTTCGTGACATCCTGTTTGAAATGGAGTCCGCTAAAGTTGCCCCTGACAGTTACATCACCTTTGCGACATTTCACCTGAAAGGTCCAGCTGCTCAATGGTGGGAAAGTCACAGGGCTATGCTGCCTACTGGAACTGTAACCACTTGGCAGGAATTTCAGATAGCCTTCCGTGCACGGCACATTCCTCAAGGTCTGATGGACCAGAAGAAAAGGGAGTTCCGCAAACTCACACAGGGCAAGATGACTGTGGATGAATATCAGAGGAAATTCCTTGAATTATCCCGCTATGCTGAGGATGACGTCTGCACTGACGCTCGTAAGCAGGAGAAATTCCGTGAAGGACTGCATCCTGATATAAAGCTCACACTTGCTGTTCATGAAGCTGCAGACTTTGCAACACTTGTCAGCCAGTCTTTCCGAATTGAAACTGCTTTGAATGAGTACCAGGAGTCGCTCAAGCGCACTCGTGACGTTGGCTCGTCTTCGGGTCAGCCTCCTCAGAAACGTCAAGTCTGGATTCCGCACAATGTCTATCACCGACCTGCTCGAACACCAAGGCCATCTTATGTTGCACCTCGTCTGAATCCACCACCAAGACAACTGAATATTCCAAGTGGACAGCCCAATTCTATGGCTCCTACCCCTAATGATGGTTTATGCCGCAAGTGTGGACAGCCAAGACACCGTGCTATCAACTGTCGCCAGAACCAGCCTCAGAGTACACCACATCCTCCTGTTGGTCGTAAGAGAGGCCGTCGAAACTGTCATTCCAGAAAATGTAATATCAGACCGTCTGCGGTTGTAAATGGCCATGCCAACCATGTCAATGCGGAAGAAGCTCAGAAGGAACCGACCATCGTGATGGGAACCCTCCCTGTTAATTCAGTTGCAGCTTCTGTTCTTTTTGATTCAGGTGCATCACATTCCTTTGTGTCCCAGCAATTTGTACAATTGCATGGTTTAGCTTTGAGCTCATTACCCACTCCTTTCACTACTGGAATCAGCAAATTTGCCGTCTGCTAGTTCTTTGCCGTCAGCTGGCGGACGGCAAAGAAGCTCTTTGCCATCCGTTTCCAGAAAACAGACGGCAAAGAACTAGCAGACGCCAAAGAAGCTCTGTGCCATCAGCCGCTTCTTTGCCGTCTGCTAGCAGACGACAAAGAGGCATTTGGCAGACGGCAAAGAACAGAGGTGGGGCCCGCAGGGGCACGGCGTCCACATGCTAACGGGGCACCCTCTTTGCCGTCTGCTAGCAGACGGCAAAGAGTTAGAACTCTTTGCCGTCTGTCAGCAGACGGCAAAGAGAAAGCACACCACGCAGATCGATCACGCGGATCGATGAGGTGGCAACATCTTAGACGCACTGTGAGATCCACCCCACGCGCAGCCCACCCCACGATCTCTCATGTGCCTTATCCGGCCCCACCACTCTCTCCCTTATCTCTCTCACGCGTCGGCCGCCGCCCTTTGCCTCCCGCCGCCACCCCGGCCGCCGGTCCGCCCACCCCGCCTGCCGCCTCCCCGGCAACCGCTCAGCCCGCGCCGTCCTTCCTCTCCCCCGCCGCCCTTCTTCCTCTGGCCGCCATCTTTCTTCCTCTCCCCCTCGCCTGAGCTCCGGCGAGCTCACCTCCGGCCACGCTCGGCCACGCCCGCACCCTTCTTCCTCTCCCCAGCCGCCCATGTTGCTCTCCCCCGCCGCTGCTGCTCCAGCCATGGTCGTCGTTGTCCGCTGCTACTCCGTCCATGGCCGCTGCTCCGGCCGCCGTCGTCCACTGTTGCTCCGGCCGCCGTCATCGTCTATTGTTGCTTTGGCCACACTGCTCGCTGCATGCAGGAAGCCGCCACAGTCGTGCTCGCCGGACGCTGGACACGTTGCTCACCGAACGCCGGACACGCTGTACGCGGGGCGCCGGACACACTGCTCGTCGGACACTGGACATGTTGTACGCAGGATGCCGGACACGCTGCTCATCGAACGTTTTTTTTAATATTTCCCTAAATTCTTTGCCGTCAGCCAGCAGACGGCAAAGCACGCCGTTAACCCCTTAACGGACCTAAGCTGGAATCAGCAACTTTGCCGTCTGCTGGTAGATGGCAAAGACCTTTGCCTCTTTGCCGTCGGCTAGCTGACGGCAAAGTGGCCTTTACCGAAGCTTGTTCAGCCGGATGTGGTGCCGTCTGCTGGCTGACGGCAAAGACCTTTGCCGTCCGCAATGCATGCCTTTGCCGTCAGCCATGGCGGACGGCAAAGTTGCTGATTCCAGTAGTGTTTAGAAATCAGCACTCCCCGTTCCAGGTGGCAAACCAAGATGGTAAGTCACAACAATCAGATCAGAATTGAAGGAGTGACGTTCACTGCTTCGCTCATTGCTCTCGGACCCTCCAACATTGATGTTATTCTCGGTATGGATTGGCTGAAAGCTCATAATGCTTTCATCGACTGTGCTGCTAAGAAAGTTCAACTCACACACCCTTCTGGCCAGGTGATCAAATACTCAGCCCGAACAGTCCAGAATGCCGAAAGCCAGATATATGTTCTGAATGCTTTGAATGCTTCACCTCTTGAGGGAATTGAGAACATTCCAGTCGTTTGCGATTTTCCAGACGTCTTCCCGGAAGAACTTCCAGGAATACCCCCTGTTAGAGCTGTCGAGTTCGTCATCGACTTGAAGCCAGGCACTACTCCTATTGCCAAGCGCCCGTACAAGATGCCGCCGCATGAACTCCTTGAACTTAAGGAGGAAATCGACAAGTCACTTAAAAAGGGTTTCATTCGCCCCAGTTCTTCTGCTTGGGGAGCACCTTCTCTCTTTGTTAAGAAGAAGGATGGAACAAATCGGTTGGTTCAAGATTACCGACCTATCAACCAGGCAACAATTCAGAACAAGTATCCGCTTCCCAGAATCAACGATCTGTATGATCAACTTGCTGGTTCCTCAGTATTCTCTAAACTGGATTTGAGATTGGGATATCACCAGATCCGAGTTTGCAAGGAGGATATTCCGAAGACCGCCTTCATTACTCGCTATGGATCATACGAGTACACCGTTATGTCCTTCGGATTAACAAATGCTCCAGCAACCTTCTCTCGATTGATGAATTATATCTTCATGGACTACCTCGACAAATTCATCGTGGTTTATTTGGATGATATCCTTATATTTTCCAAGAACGAAGCAGAACACGCCTTACATCTTCGGCTTGTATTGGAGAAACTTCGAGAACATCAACTATATGCCAAATTCTCCAAGTGTGAATTCTGGTTATCTGAGGTGACCTATCTTGGTCATGTGATCTCCAAAGATGGCATTGCCATTAACCCAGAACGAGTTCAGGCTATTCTCGACTGGACTCCTCCGCAGACTGTTAAGCAAGTCAGGATTTTTCTCGGTCTCGCTAGTTATTGCCGCCGATTCGTCGAGAACTTCTCCAAGATTGCAAGGCCATTGACTGATCTGCTCCACAAAGGTGTTAAATTTGTGTGGACAGAAAAGTGTCAAGAAAGCTTTCAGACGCTTAAAGATAAGTTGACATCTGGCCCAGTGCTAGCACCCCCGGATTCCCGCAAGGACTTCGTGATACACTGCGATGCATCTCGTCAAGGTTTAGGCTGTGTCCTAATGCAAGAGCGCAAAGTAATTGCTTATGGCTCTCGACAATTGCGTCCTCATGAGGAAAATTATCCAGTACATGATCTCGAGCTTGCTGCAGTTATTTATGCCTTGAAGCTGTGGCGACATTACCTTCTCGGTAATCGTTGCGAGATATACACGGATCACCAAAGTCTGAAGTATCTGTATACTCAACCAGACTTGAACCTCCGGCAACAAAGATGGCTCGAGACAATAGCTGACTATGACATGAATATTTCTTATACTCCTGGCAAGGCTAATGTAATGGCCAATGCTTTGAGCCGCAAGGCTTATTGCAACAACCTCATGGTTCAGGAAGCACAACCTGCTCTTTATGAAGAACTTCGCAAGTTGAACCTCCACATTGCTCCATCGCACGCGCGGCTCCGTGCTCGTTCGGATGAGCCCAACCGCGGCTCGATCCACCGCCTGTGCGCCGTTTCCGGGCGTCGCCGCCGTTCGGGTGCTCGCCGGAGTGCGGCCGCCGGCGCGCGTCGCCGTTTAAAACCCTGGCGGGTCCCACCCGTCAGGGTCATTAGGCGCTAACCAAACCGCTAACCCCACTGACACTGGGCCCCACCCGAGTTTAATTAGAGCTAAATAAAATGGTTTAACTAAATTAAGTACTGACATGTGGGGCCCCCTGTTACTATTCCTTTGGATAGGATCTGCTGACTGTGTATGTTGAGTCAGCCTCTGGACCCCACTGGTCATACACTAGGGCTAGCTGAGTCTGAGTATATAAAGAAAATGCACTGTTTTGGATAATTCGATTTAGTAATTAAAACAATTCCCGAATATTATTAAAACTTTGAAAAATCAAATAAATACCGTAACTCAGATGAAAATAATTTATATATGAAAAATGATTAGAAAAATATGAAGAATCCGAATAACCTATCCACATGCCTGCCACACCCCTCTAACATACCGAACATGGAACTTTTTGGCTGATTTCGATAAATGAATAGTGCTCAACTTTAATAAAATAAATCCAAATAAATTCCTAAATTAACTAAATCATTTAGTTAGGCAATAAAACACTTCTGCGTATCATTTAGCCATGTCATGCATATTGATTGCATTTTTGCCGTGGATTTATTGTTTCTTCTCTCCCCTTCTTTCCGATAGCCTCCGAGACCGCTGACGACCCCGGGATCGACTACACTATTGAAGGTTCCTTTTTCGCCTATAGAGCAACCAGGCAAGCAAGCCCCCCCCCCTTGACGCATACCGATATCACCTATTCTTTCTCCCCCCTGCTTGCATTAGAAATTGCTACTGCTCTGCTTTATCCTATTCTGATGCATAGCCTGTCCTTGTAACTGTTAATTTGATACATGCCTGTTATCCAAACTGCTTAGTATAGGATGGATGGAAAACCATCTGTGGCCCCTCTTCCTTGCTGTAGTGCTCCGCTTAGTACCTGTGCCCCGATCAATCTGGTCGAACGGGCTGAGAACAGGACAACACCACACACCCCCTAAGTTGCTCGTCTCTGCAGAGCTGGCATCGAGTGCCGAGGGTGAATCCTTTCATCTCACTTCCGATGATGCCTCTGTAGAATAGCTATCCGGATGTGTGTTACCGAGGATGATTCCTCTTTCATCACCTCCGATAAGCTTCCGTCGTGTAACTCCTCGAGTGGGAAACTAATGAGGGTGATTCCTCGGATTCCTTCTCGATACTTGGACACACGGTTACTTTGACCTTTGTTACAGGCGGGTCGACCCCGAGGGGTACCCGTAGGGAATTATAAAGTCGGGTTTGCCAGGAGGGCACCCGCGAGAGATTATTGTGGCGGATCGATAAGGCAGGCGGAGACCACCCTGATCGTGTTCCGTGTGTTACCAAGTCGAAGCGACAGGTAGTCTGTTCATCTCTGCGAGTTAATAAATACGCCTAACGGATTTGGGTATTTGATCTGAGTGGGTCGTTGGCCCTATACGCACTACCACCACATGGGATAATGGTTTATGGGACCATCTACGGCTTTGTTTCTCCCGAAAGCTCTGTCAGACGTCCAGTTCAGCATTGTGGCCGGGCCGGGTCGGCGCCATCCATGACACAGGTGGTGCCTGGATCGCCCTGCTCGCAACGACCCGGAGTGCAAAGGGCGATGGGCCCAGGACCCTTGAGCACTTAGGATGTAGACCGGCGGGGACCTCTCTGCTTAGCCTAGATGGGACTACGTCGTGTCGATTACCCGAGGCCGGGCATTACCCAGCAAGTGTGTCCGGCCAGATGTAATCGAGCGTGCTGGCTAACAGTAGTGCACCCCTGCAGGGAAGTTATCTATTCGAATAGCCGTGTCCACGGTAACAGGACGCTCAGTGTTGTATCCTTATCTACTATTACTTGAACTGGATACCTGTTAATTAATTATAAGCTCCGGGATTGCTTTCTCACAGGGAGTCGAGGAAGGATCTCTGGGCTTTGCTTCAACATGCTTGTTAAATTATATTATACTAATCTGCACTCTTCTTATGCTGCAAGACCCTGAAGATGCTAGTCTTCGATAGGCTAGGCTTTTCTCTCTATTCTGGCATTCTGCTATTTAGTCCACAGATACAGCCTCTTCACTTGAAACCAATGCATAATTAGTATAGTTCTGATGTCAGTCTTGCGAGTATTTTGGATGAGTACTCACGGTTGCTCTGTTATTCTTTTCCCCATACCCATTTGATGATACATCAGACGATGGAGCCCAGGAGCCAGATGCCACCACAGGAGCTTACTACCAGGAGGATCCCGACGGCACGTACTACTGGGTTGAGCTAGCCGACCAGGAGTAGTTTGGAGGTTCCCAGGCAGGAGGCCTGCGCCTTTCGATCCATTGTTTTTATTTTGCCCCGCCTGTTAAGGCATATCTGTTTAACTCTTATGTCTGTATTCAGATATCTAACGCTTTCGCTAATGCTTGTATGACATCGGGCTTTTGTATTCGAGCCCTCAAGGCCCTGGCTTGTAATATAAAGCTTGTATTATTTTAATTTGAGTTTAGAGTTGTGTCGTGGATTTATCACGGCAGATGTCCGGGTTAACGGACTTTAGGTTCGGGGCGTCGCAGCTATGTGGCGGCTTGAAGGGGTTGGTCGGAATCGAGAGACGCGGAGTTTTTACCCAGGTTCGGCCCCTCCGATGGAGGTAAAAGCCTACGTCCTGCTTGTCTGGCATTGATGATGAGGAAGACCTCTTGGTTACAAGGGTGATGTCTAGCCTCTAATCTGTCTATTGTGGCATCTAATCTGCCTATCTCAACTTGTCAATTGAGACGTCTCAAAACCCCGTCCCTCTTGGGGCGCCTTACCCCTCCTTATATAGGTGGAAGGGGTAAGTTTACATGTAGAGTCCTACTGAGAGTAGGACTAGGACTAGTCTTTCTAGAATCCTAATCCGGGTCTTGCTTCCTTCGTGAGGGAATCCTTTCTCTTCTTGGGCCTTCTCTTGTAAGCCGCCTGACGCCGGCTTACACGCCGGGCCTTGGGCCCCGTCGCTTGTCTGACCCGCCCGCCGGGTCACCATTAAGTTGCCAAGTCTTGACCAGGGCTCCAGTGAGTCGCCAGGTCCCCGGCCGGGTCATACTTCCTGCCGGGTTATATCGCCTGCCGGGTTATATCGCCTGCCGGGTTATATCGTCTGCCGGGTTATATCGCGGGGTAATATCCCCGTCATTAGCCCCCAACTTAGCTTGAATTTATTCATGGTAAGCTCCTGAAATAAGAATAATAAATATGTTAAGGGACCGGCTTGCTTCCCTGGTCGTCTTGTTTCGATGAAGTAGCTCCTTGAAAAATCCGGGTTTCTTTTCCATATGAACAAGCCGTCTTCACCGTCATCTTGCCGGTATGTGTCCTTTGAAATAAAATATTGGGAATACAACACCCATATGCCGTTGAGTTGGCCTTCAATGCTCTTGGCGGGTCACCTCCGCCGGGTCATAATCATTGATGATGCCGGGTCATGATCGTTGGCCACGCCGGGTCACACAACTAGACTCCACCCGATTTGATAAAAATATTGGGATGAAAATCCATCTGATGCTAAGCCGGACTTTTAATGCTTCGGCTAGATAAAAATCTGTTGAGCCGGTCTCACTCACAATTGATATCTTGAAAGTTCTCTCTTCAATTTTTTGACATATCCATATTACCTGTAGCCCCCAAGCTCCAAGTTAATCCATGATGACTTGGCGCTTTGCAACAATATCTTTTGACTGTGTAGCCCCCAAGTACCAGGTTGTCTTGCCTGCAGCAGCCTGGGACTTGTAACTATCTTATACTTTATAAAGCTTTGGTTGGTGTAGCCCCCAAGGATCGGGTTGTTTTGCTTGCAACAACCTGGGACTTTTGAATTTGGTGTTGAATGTTTGAGAAATCTGGGTTGTCATCTGAGTCGCCAGACATATACTGAGTGTCCTGTATTTCACATGTGTAGCCCCCAAGGGCCGGCTCATCAGCATGTGATGGGTCGGGTCTTCAATTTGGACCTTATAATCTGCTTGAACTGCTGAATACTGTAGCCCCCAAGTGCCGGGTCGCATGCCTGCAGCGACTTGGGATTTTTAGAAAATTTAATCTGAGCGGTGTAGCCCCCAAGTGCCGGGTCAGTAAGAAGTACTGGGATGGGACTTAGAAAAATATTGAAAGGCTGGCTCATCTCCTTGAGATAACAGGGTCTTGTTGACAATGTAATGATTTGCAAACCAGCTTGCATTAGCCCCCAAGTGCCATGATGCATGCTTGCAGCGACATGGGACTTTGCATACTTGATATAAACTGGACTTGAATAATGTAGCCCCCAAGTGCCGGGTCGTCTGCCTGCGGCGACTCGGGACTGTTGTGAGAATAATATGACTCATCATAATTTGTTGGATGAATCCTTGACCGTGGTTGTAACCCGGCAGAATATCCTGGAATAATGCCTTTACTCTTGACAATGCAAATCCCTGCTCGTGGTTGCGGTGCAACCCGGCGAATATATGTTTGAGAAATCCATGATGAAGATCCAGCCATGCTGGCTATTAGAGATCTATTTGTTCTGGCGGCTTATCTTAGGAGACAAGACCTGCAAAAATAAACAAAACAGAGTATGTTCTGCATTGTTGTAAGGGCGGCTTGAAAAAGCACAACCCGGAGATGTTAAAATCTCGTATAGCCTTGCTTCTTCTTTCACAATCTTGCTCTGACCCGGTTTGGCAAACCGGCATTATATGTAAATATGATGCAATGCATGATGTAATGTATGATGCAATGCAATGTATGATGCAATGTAGGATGTTTCTTGCTTTGCCTTCCAAAAAATTCATATGATGGTTCTTCTGGGTGGACTCGATGCTTGAACTCATACCAGTGCATGGTCTCTAACGAGAGTGACCGTCAACTCCTTTGAACGGCTCAGGGTCTCTAGGCGAGATTAACTGATAAGAGCGCAACGAACCAGAGAGAGACACAGCAGGGGGTGAGTACCCTTAGAGCCCATAAGCTACTTCTCACGTGACGTAAATCCGTTGTTTGAACTCCAGGGTACGACGGGCCATTTGGCGGAGAGTACGCAGCAGATGGGAGAGTTTGCCTCGCCGCTGTAAGAGGCCCTTGCAGGGGGTAAGTTTTAGAACTCGCTGCACCCCTGGCAACGCGGCAGCAACTTACAGGCAGGCATAACCCGGCCTTGCAGAGGAGAGAGTTTGCCTCGCCGCTGTAAGAGGCCCTTGCAGGGGGTAAGTTTTAGAACTCGCTGCACCCCTGGCAAAGCGGCAGCTACTTACAGGCAGGTATAACCCGGCCTTGCAGATCGGAAAAGGGGGTAAGTTCACAACTCGCTGCACCCCTAGTGATCTTTGTTGACGGAGTCAACGTTTTGGGTCCATGACCCGCCTTACAGTGGCTGAAAAGCCTGACCGAGAGGGTCGAAACTTAACCCGGTGGGTTGAAAGCCCCCAAACGACCTTGTTGACGGAGTCAACTTTTTGGGTATACAACCCGCCTTACGTTGGCTGAAGAGCCTGATCGAGAGGGCTGAAGCTTAACCCGGTGGGTTGAAAGCCCCCAAACGACTTTGTTGAAGTATCAACATTGTTGCAGCATCTTGTAAGCCGCCATCTTGTATGAAGAAATAGCAGAAGCCCCCAAGTTTGAACGGTGCATCATGGTGGCTCGTCTTCTTGGGTAACTTTTAATCTTCCGCCAATAATGTAATAGCCCCCGGAACCAAGTTAACTTCCTTGCAATGACCCGAGGTTCTCGTTGAAAACGACCAAATGTGTCGAGCCATGTCTGTAACCCCTGAATCTTAAGTTGACTCGAAGAGGCGGCTTGAGAGTCTCCACTGAAGATTAAGGTTGACCATGGCGGGTTATAGATGATCCCGTATGAACTGTGTCAATAATCCGGTCGATGGTTCGTCCCGGCTGGTTGTTGAAGTTAACCAAACTGCAGTGGGGGCGACTTGTGCGCCTGTCCATTTGGGCGGTTCGTATAGACGAACACTGCACCGATATGCTGATGTAGATCTGACTGTGGGCGGTCGTCTTGCGCTCGTCCGTTGGGCGGCTCGTACAAGCGAGCACTGCACCGATATGCTGATGTAGATCAGACCGTAAGGTGGCGTCTCATGAGCGTCCATTGGGCGGCTTGAACAAGCAAACACAACACCAGTATGTTGATGTAGATGTAGGAGGCAGACGCGCGTTTGAAGACAGCGCGGTTGCGAGAGACGGCCGCGGCGTTGCAAGCCGGTACGGTCAGGAGAATCGGCCGCGGGCGTTGTAAGCCGGCGCGGACGGGAGAGTCGGCCGCGGGCGTTGTAAGCCTGCGCGGACGGGAGAGTCGGCCGCCGGCGTTGTAAGCCTGCGCGGACGGGAGAGTCGGCCGCGGGCGTTGTGAGCCGGCGCGGACGGGAGAGTCAGCCGCGGGCGTTGTAAGCCTGTGCGGACGGGAGAGTCGGCCGCGGGCGTTGTAAGCCTGCGCGGACGGGAGACTCGGCCGCGGGTTGATGTAGACCGGACCGCAGGAGTAGCGTACGCGCGTCCGTTGAGCAGCTTGTGCAAGCGGGCGCGGTCCCGGCGACTTGAGGTGGATCGGACTGCAAGTGGTTTCCGTGCATCCGTTGGACAACTCGTACGGGCGGGTACTGATGTGAGCTTTGTACCCGCAGTACGACGGTCACTTTGGCAGTCCTGCATAAAGACATCGCAGGCGAGAGTAATTGTTCTCGAAGGGATAAAAATGCATCAACAAAAATTGATTGGGTTGACTTCACCTGATTCGTCCCGACGACCAGCTGAATTATATATATCGTCCGTGGATCACCTCCCGTAATTTCAACAGCGATTGAGCCACTCTCTCGAGGCCGCAGCGGAGGTGGCGACTCGGCCACGGCGACTCGGAGACGGCGCTAGACCAGGACGGCTCGGCGGTGACGGCATTGCGTCAAAGAAGTCCAGCGGGGTGTCTTGAGGCGGTGAAGGACCAAGGCGTGTTTGACAAGGCGGTCCCTCTTTTTTTTTTTTTTTTTTTTTTTTACGGTGCCCATATCTTTCTTTTCTTTTGCAGTCAACGCGCAGTTTTACAGCAGCGAGAGCCGGCTGGTGCCGAAACAGTGGCTGGAGCCAGGACGCTAGGAAGCAGAGCCGGCCGCGCCGGAGGTGAGGCCGCGGCGTCGAGCGGTGCTGCGAAGGGGCCACGGCAGGGGCGGATCGACTCGAGCCGAGGCCGGTTGAGGTCAGGCCACGGTGGGTGCTGCAGGCGGAGGCAGACCGTTTTTGAGGCGAGGCGATGCGTGCGGTAGGGGGAGCTTGAGCCGGCGGCGGCGACTTCGGAGGCGAGGCGTGGTCGACCCGGAGAGGCGAAGCTGCTGTGGCGAGCCAGGCACGGGCGAGGGCAACCCGAGGCCAAGTCGCGACGGAGGTGAAGCGGACGGAAACGCGGGAATTTGAGGCGCCGGAGGGCTGCGGGAGGGAGGCTCGCGATGGGAGAGGTGGAAGCGCGCGCGCCCAGGCGCCTCGGCAGGTGCGGCGAGGTCGTGGAGGTGACTTGGTGATGCAGAGGCGGGGCGGCTCGGCGAGCGCGACAAGGCGGAGGCTCGAGCGAGGATAGAGACACGGCGGGAGAAGGCAGGAGGCAAGCCGGCAAGGCCGCGGCGCGGCGGGCGTGATGCGCCGGAGGCGAACCGGCGGAGCGGAGGCGGTGCCGCGCCATGGTGAAGACGAGCGGGCGAAGCAGCATCTGTGGAGTGAGGCGACGGCGACTTGGAAGGCTCGGTGACCGGCGGAGGACCCTGGTCCGGGTCGCACCGGCGGCGAGCGCCATGGCTGGTGCGGGGCTATGGCAGAGCTGGAGCTGACCCGGCGCGAGCGCTAGGCGGCCGGAGGCGAGGCGCGGTAGGTGCGGAAAGGCCACGGCGGCCCGGTGGCGGGGGCCTGCGCAGCGCTGCAGCGAGCCGGCGGGCGGTTTGAGCAGAGGCGGCTCGTCCGACGGCTCAGGCGGCGCGGGGGAGCAGCGAGGCGGCCGGCGGCTCAGGCGGCGGGGGGGGATTGTAAGAGCAGCGGCGGCTCGCATGTGCTGCGGCGCTGCGCGGGGCGAACCGGCGGCCGCAGGCGGGCGACTGAGCAGTGGGAGCTGGTCTTTGCGACGGAGGCGAGGGGCGGAGCCACAGCGGCAAGGCAAGGTGATGCGCGGCAGCGGAGCCGGCGCAGCAGCTCGGTGGTGGCAGCTCGCGGCGTGGCGGCGGCTGGCACAAGGCGGCGGCGGCTCACGGCGTGGCGGAGCCGGCGGCCGTGCGTGGGAGTGGAGCGACCAGGCGCAACACGGAGCGGAGAGGCGGCGCGGCGCAAAGGCCGGCTCGAAAGGCGCAGCGGTAAGGTGGCGCCATGGTGGAGGAGGCGCCGCGAAGTGGCTCAGAGACGGCCGCCGGCGGAGCGAGGCGAAGCTGGCTCGACGGGGACGCGGCTGTGGAGACAGACCGGCGAGGCCAGGCACGACGGCGGAGCAAACCGGAGGGCGGGGCAGCGACTTGAAGACCGGGCTGTGGCTTGAAGCATAGGCGGAGGCGAGCCGCCGGGGCTGTGGGCGAGTTGGAGCGAGGCCGGGGCGGCTCACGGCGTGGTTGCAGAGGCGACGGCGGCTCGAATCCGCACCAGCGAAGACGGCATGGAAGCGAGCCACGGCCTGTTTGAGTGGTGTCCGGCGGAGTTGAGTCCGAGGCCGATTGGCGCCTGGCGGCTCAACTGCGGGTTCGCGGAATCGGCGACTCAGCGGAGACGGCGGCTCGAGTCCCACTCCAGCAGTGGCGACTTGGAGAAAATACGAGTCCAGCGAGGTCGGCGAGGTCTGAGGCGAAACAGCTAAGGCGGCCAGCGGATTGAGTTGAAACAAGGCCGGAGGCACGTAGCTAGTATCTGCTTCCGGGTCGTAGTTGACTTTGGCGAAAACAACTTTAAGCCATCGTCATGATTTTCTTTCTTCCTCTTCTTTTTGGCTGTTGGACCCGCATGTATCTTATCCATAATTGGCTGTACACCAGACGTGGAGAAGGCAAAGATATGTTTGACCCGAACGGAGTACTAATTAGAGTAGCACTTGTTGACAGCGATGGAATCGTCCTGTAGCAAACTTTGGTCTTCATGCCCGAAAGTAACGGCGGTAGACTTCTGTTTCGCCCTGCGATTTGATCCTCTCGCGAAAAGCAGCTGACGGGGATGTGAAGTATAGCAGGAATCGGATCCGGGTGTTAAATCTCAACATCTGACGTATTTTGCAATACGTCTGCTGCGTCGAAAACTTATATCGATCTTGGCGATTTATGGTGGCGCACCAGCACAACCCTAATTTCTCTTGAATCTTAAATCTCACAGATCTTTCAGACTGATGAACTTGAAGCTGACGCAGATCTTTCCAAACCGGTTCTTCTTCATCCGGAAAAATTGCTAACTCCTCGATCCCTGAGAGAGATCCCTTCAAGAACTCAATACCACCGTGCGCCTGGCCCCACGGTGGGCGCCAACTGTCGTGGATTTATCACGGCAGATGTCCGGGTTAACGGACTTTAGGTTCGGGGCGTCGCAGCTATGTGGCGGCTTGAAGGGGTTGGTCGGAATCGAGAGACGCGGAGTTTTTACCCAGGTTCGGCCCCTCCGATGGAGGTAAAAGCCTACGTCCTGCTTGTCTGGCATTGATGATGAGGAAGACCTCTTGGTTACAAGGGTGATGTCTAGCCTCTAATCTGTCTATTGTGGCATCTAATCTGCCTATCTCAACTTGTCAATTGAGACGTCTCAAAACCCCGTCCCTCTTGGGGCGCCTTACCCCTCCTTATATAGGTGGAAGGGGTAAGTTTACATGTAGAGTCCTACTGAGAGTAGGACTAGGACTAGTCTTTCTAGAATCCTAATCCGGGTCTTGCTTCCTTCGTGAGGGAATCCTTTCTCTTCTTGGGCCTTCTCTTGTAAGCCGCCTGGCGCCGGCTTACACGCCGGGCCTTGGGCCCCGTCGCTTGTCTGACCCGCCCGCCGGGTCACCAGTAAGTTGCCAAGTCTTGACCAGGGCTCCAGTGAGTCGCCAGGTCCCCGGCCGGGTCATACTTCTGCCGGGTTATATCGCCTGCCGGGTTATATCGCCTGCCGGGTTATATCGTGGGGTAATATCCCCGTCAAGTTGTGTTGTGATATCTTCCCGTGAGTCCCTAGGCTTGATCGTGTGCATTTGCGTGTATGATTAGTGCACGATTAAGTCGGGGGCGTCACAACTCCGCTACCCTGAGAGGAGCCACT
The DNA here is from genome assembly GCA_039707655.1 of Elymus sibiricus. Classification (NCBI taxonomy): domain Eukaryota; kingdom Viridiplantae; phylum Streptophyta; class Magnoliopsida; order Poales; family Poaceae; genus Elymus; species Elymus sibiricus. Next base: position 75,741,091 of record CM077676.1, read on the forward strand.
CCGGTTAGTGCGACGTCCGGCACATCGACCCTGGGAAGGGAGTTCCTGGGCAGTGCGACGTCTGGCACAGCGACCCCGAAAAGCTCGACCCCGACAAGTGAGACGTCCGACACAACGACCCCAGGAAGGGAGTTCCAGGGTAGTGCAATGTCGGACAAGTCATCCCCGGGAAGGAAGATCCCGGGCAACATGACGTCCAACACAACGACCCCGGGAAGGGAGTTCCCAGGTAGCATGACGTCCGACACGACGATCCTGGGAAAGGAGTTCCCGGGCAGTGTGACGTCAGGAACTACGACCCCAGGAACACCGACGCCCACGAGCGAGGTGGTTCCCGGGCAGTTCGTGTCCCCGCCAACAGCGCGGTCGGACCTGTTCGATGCCAACAACAACGTTGGTGCTCCACACAGGTTCCGACGCCTAGGGGGACCTTCTCGGCGAGCCTGCGGGACGATCATAGCACCTCAAGATCAAGAAGGACGAGCACGGCGCCATCAACAAGCACAAGGTGTGGCTTGTCGCGAAAGGTTACGTACAGCGCACGGGGGAGGACTTGCAGGAGGTCTTCGCTCCGGTGGCAAAGCACGAGCAGGGCGTACGGGCTACACAAATCCCGAGAAGGCGGACATCCCGATGAAGGCACTTGGTCGCGTCCGTTTCGAGGAGCTATGCGACAAGGTCGGGATCATCGATACGAAGACCCTCCAACAGGGTTAAGGGGGAGATTGTGAGCACTAAACCCTGTCTTCGGAAGGTGTACAACAGCAGCAGCGGTTACTCATCAAGGATGTAGCTGCAGGTCGGCAAGTAATAAACGTAGTAGCTAGAAATATCTAGCATGTCGGCAGCAGAAAAACTTACTCTCTCTATCCATATATATAGGACCTAATGCCTTTTTCGAGGCTAATTTTGACCACATGTTAGAGCAATAATATATGACATGCAAATTACACAAAGCATACCGGCAAATTCATACGTGAAAGGAGCTTCCAATGATATAATTTTCACATTATGCATCTTATATACTATTAATCTTATCAATAGTTAAAGGCAGTCTCAAAAAATGTATTAGGCATACTCGGCAAGGAGCCGTGACTTAGTTGTGTAGTACTAGCTTTTACTTAGTACGTTGAACCAGCAACAGCTATGTAATAGTCTGTAGGTCTAGGGACAGCTAGACGTGGGCAAGTGCATGTATCAGTAGATATTTTCTAGCTTAGTTCGGTTCAAAACACCTATAAAAGGAGATGTATCCCGGCCGGTTGTAATCAGGCCATTCCATTTCCATCCATCCAAGCCTCAAGTAGTACTACTACATATGTGTACGTGTGTGTGAGCAGCACTAGTGTGTGCTTTGCTAGTGTGCTGAGCGCAAGTAGTACTAGCACTTAGCTCTTTCACCGGTCGTATAAAACAGTGTACACTTGTGTTACCTCTCCCTTGTTCGATCCTCGGTACCCAGCTACTCTGTAGTTTGGGCTAACAATTGGCATCGGAGCCTCAGGTTTCGGTAGCCATGGCCGGTGGAAAAGGAGAGCAGCAGCGCACCACCTTGGGTGGTTCCAAGCCGCGTCCATCACAGGACGGCTCCCAGTCGCCGCCTCCGGAGGAGCGGCGAGGGCTTAGCCGGTCCAGGCGCGGCCATCGCGGTGAGGTCGTGGTTAGGGAGATCATGCGCGAGACCGCAGTCAGCCGTAGCGTACCCATCACCTTCCCGATGCTCACGCGCTCGAACTACAGCGAGTGGGCGTTGATCATGGAGTGCAACCTCCATGCGGTGAGCCTCTGGGTTCCCATGGAGGATGACATGGTGTAGAGAAAGGAGGATGGGAAAGCCGTGGCAGCGCTCATGTGCGCCACACCGCCAGAGATGCATGGCATGCTCGCGGCGAAGGCAAGCGCCAAGGAGGCGTGGGAAGCCATCCCAGCGCCTCGGCAGCAACCGCGTGCGCGAGGCGAACGCGCAGAAGCTGCGGGCGGACTTCGAGAACATCGCCTTCAAGGAGGGCGAGCTCGTCGATGACTTCACCATGCGGATCTCTAGCCTTGCGTCGCAGCTCCGCGCGCTCGGAGACACCATGGACGACGCGAGAGTCGTGCGGAAATTTCTCCGCGTCGTGCCACCTCGCTTCGCTCAGGTAGCAGTCTCCATCAAGACCTTGCTTGACCTGAGCGAGCTCTCCATCGAGGAGCTCATGGGCCGGTTGCGGGTGGTCAAGGACCGCCTTGAGGACGGCCGCGGGAGTTTCGGTGGCGGACAACTCCTATTCTCGAAGAAGTGGGAGGCGAGGAAGCGTCAAGGACGTGGTGGAAGTGCCCCGAGCAGCGGAGGCGGCACCGACAGAGGCGGCGGTCGCACCCAGGGCGGGGCCGGACGAGGTGCCGGCAACGACGACCGGGACAAGTGCCGATATTGCAGCATCAAGGGCCACTGGGCCCGTGATTGCCGCAAGAGGATAGCTGACGAGGATGCCGCAGCCGCGGCAAACCTCGTCGAGGCTGAAGAGGACGGTGGGCCAGCAATGATGATGGCTTGCGTCGAGACCATGCAGGAGGGCCCAGCACCTCCGGCGACCATGGTCCCGACAAGCATCGAAGCCGTGCAGGAGGGCGCAGCGCCTCCGGCGACCACGGTGCCGGCAACCATCAAGTCCGTGCGGGAGGCACGGAGCTCTTCAACTAATCCCCTCCCAACCTCGGTAGCGCTCTCCCCGACAACAACGTTCTCGGGGGCCTACGATTGGGAGGCGATGAAGACCCGGGTGTGGGGGAGCCACACCCCGGCAACCACGTCCCCTGCGACGCTGGTCAAGCCCGTGCAAGTTGGCACGTCAATCGCGGCCCCGACATCCTAGGGACCCGACAAACCCATGCAAGTTGGCACGGCAACGGCGTCCCCGAGACCCGACAAGCCCGTGTCAGGAGGCACGGCAACGACGCATCTGGTGGGCCACATCCCGACCATGATGCTGGCGACCAAAGAGCCCGTGCAGGAGCGCACATCAACTCAGGTCGGCCACACCCCGACAACCAGGTTCTCGGGGTTCTCCAAGTCCGTGTGGGCGACACGGCACTCTTCGTTCGCCTCAACACCAACTACGACAGGCCACTTCTCAATAATGTTGTTTTCGGGGCCTATCAACTGGGAGGCGAGGAAGAGACGGTCATGGGGCGGCAAGGCCTCGACCGTGACTCTGGCAACCGTTGAGGCCATGCAGGAGGCGCGGCGCTCTCTGGTAGGCCATGCCGCGACCACGACGCGCTCGGGGTCCATTGAGTCCATGCGGGAGGCACGACTCACGACTGCCGGGGGAGACTCGACAAGCAATTCTGATGGGAAGGAGCCGTGACTTACTCGGCAAGGAGCCTTGACTTACTCGGCAAGGAGCTCTGACTTAGTTGTGTAGTACTAACTTTTACTTAGTACGTTGAACCAGCAACAGCTATGTAATAGTCTGTAGGTCTAGGGACAGCTAGACGTGGGCAAGTGCATGTATCAGTAGATATTTTCTAGCTTAGTTCGGTTCAAAACACCTATAAAAGGAGATGTATCCCGGCCGGTTGTAATCAGGCCATTCCATTTCAATCCATCCACTAGTGCAGAATCGGCCTATAGTGCCGGTTCGTAAGGGCTTTTAGTCCCGGTTCAGGAACCGGCACTAAAGGGTGGGGACTAAAGGCCCCCCTTTAGTCCCGGTTCAACACGGCCCGGGACTAAAGGCCCACCACGTGGCACGAGCCGGCGCCGGGGTTGGGGGACCTTTAGTCCCGGTTGGTAACACTAATCGGGACTAAAAGGCACCACGTGGCACGAGCCCGCCCGGGGGCTTGGTGGCCTTTAGTCCCGGTTGGTAATACTAACCGGGACTAAAAGGTATAGCGGTTTAGGGGTTTATGGTTTATTTTTCCTTTTAATTTTGTGTTTTCCATTTAATTCTTTTTCATTTCAAACATATTTTACGCTACTACATACTGTACACGTTATGCATATATATATAAATAGAATTTCTCGTAGAACCGATCATATATACGACCATTCACATACACATATAAATATACAATTTGGTATATACAATTTCTCCTACAATTTGCGGATCATTACATGCAGGCATTACAGCTTGTAATGGAATTCTCCTTTGGGATCTATGACCTGGTCGAGCAAAAATGCCGCTATTTCCTCTTGAATTGCTCGTACGCGATCCGTTGGTAGGAGTTTGCCCCGCATCTCCCACAGCTTTAAAGAAGGAGATCAAGATGAATATATTAGTTGTGTGTATATATATTAGATCATGATAAAAAAATTGTGGATAGTGTTCTGGCAAACGTACCCAACGTTGTCTTTCAGATTTTTCCATTTCGGACGTCATCATGCGAATGGTCTCGCAAACGTAGTATGCACATAAATTATTCCCCGGCGCCTGGCTCAGCCACTTTACGAGAATAAAATTCAATCAGATAATAATTAATCAAGCATGATAATGGTATTGAAACTAGAATTAATCAAGCTAGCTAGTACTCCCTCCGTCCGAAAAAGCTTGTCCCAAGCTTGTGCCTCAAATGGATGTATCTAGTACTAACTTGGTGCTAGATACATCCATTTGAGAGACAAGCTTTTTCGGACGGAGGGAGTACTACTTAATTACCTTGGGTCGCACCCATTTCAGCCGTTCTTTCCATTCGCCGGGGACCTCTTTGATGAACTTTTTCCAAGCCCTGCCCGCCGGCAAAGAAAATGAATAAAGGAGTTATTAATTAGTTGATATCAGGAAATGAACTAAAGAGGCCGACATAGTGCGATAATGATTGAAATTACCTGTCGAACATCCCCTTCACGATTTCGTATTCGGATGGCTCTTTATATAGTGAGTCCAGTACTTGAACTTTTCCCTTGTCAACTTCAATGATTAACAAGATCCAGTGGAAACTGCATGCGCACATGTTTGTATAATTAAGCGGGCATGTGCATAACTCATCAACTACACTTATTAACATCTAGTAAGCAAACATAGAATTTGTAGTACAAGATATAGTAACACTCACCCGAAGTTGTAAGGAAGTAGTATTTCTGGTTGGGTGTTTAGTCGCTTCAAAAACTCTAGCAAGCTGATCTCTGTGTCTTCTCCCGACCATTCAATTGACCATGTCTTTTGATTAATCGTATTTGGGTCAATGAACCCAATGCCATAGCGTCCAACTTTTTTCATTTCATCAATCTTCATTCTGCATAATACCACAAAAAAGAATATAGTGAGGATAATTACAGGTAATGAACGAGCACAGCTAGCTAGAGACTTAAATTATAGAAAGAAATCACTTACAGACAATAGCAACTGACGATAGATTTGTCGAGTGCGTCTTGATTGAATAACTAAAACATCTCTTCAAACTCAACCCACAAATCTTTTGCATGGAAGTAATGCTTTTCCTTGACTTTCACCATGAGGGACTCTCGATCGGTCTTTGCTGCTTCTTGCATGTACCACTTATGCAAATTGTAGATTCTCGTTGGTAGAAGCGGGACCTGCTCAGGCTTGACCAGAGGTTGGCCGCGGACATATTTCCATTTTAGTTCCTCCTCTTTAAACACGGGGAGTTCCTCGGTGCCTAGGAGTTTTTCAACAGTGAGACCGGCCTCTTTAGCCTGCCTTTTATGATCGTCGGTTATTACCAGATGATGGGCGGTACTCACATGTGTTTGTACAATGAGCGGGGGGGTCGATTGCACTGCCTGTTCTCCCAGCTGGGGGAACAATTTTCCCGCTTTTTTTGCCAACTGCTTGGCTCGAGCTCGAGCTCGACTCCTTCTTTTGTTGTGCCTGATATGACTTCTTGATACAACGCTCATAGTCTGAGTCCGTATACTTGACAGCCGGTTGAGCATTATCAATAAAGTGTTGTATGACATCCTCAGGTACTTTCTCCTTTGGCGGCGGGGGCGGTTTCGGTCCAAAATGGGCCTTCAATTGGGCAGCCACTTCGGCTTTGCTTTCCTCCTCAGTCAGGTGGTAAGGCAATTTCGGAAGAGGCTTGAGGCTTGGACCATATTTGTATTTCTTGCCTATTGTACCGCTAGCCGCCGTAGCTGCGGCGCCTCTCTTCCGCTCTTGCCTAGGCGGCGGAGCCCGCTGAGGCGGCGGAGATGGCTGACGCGGTGCCGGACTTGGAGGCGGAGGAGTCGGCTGACGCGGTGCCGGACTTGGAGGAGGAGGAGTCGACTGACGCGGCGGCATACTTGGAGGAGCAGGAGTCGGCTGACGCGGTGGCAGTCTTGTTGCCGCAGGAGTCGGTGGCCTTGGAAAGACGATGCAATCCTTTTTCCATAGAATGATATGATGTATGGCCTCTCCCAGTGTGCTCTCCTCGTCACCTCCAGGAATGTCAAGTTGTAGCTCGTAATATCCTAACATCACTTCATCAACCCCGACACGAGCATAGCCAGCTGGAATCGGATTGCAATGGAAGGTTGCTTCAGGGGGATTTGTTAAAGCATAGCCGTCCGTCACCTTCATGGATAGGTTCTTCACTTTCATGTGTAGCTCACAAGTAGTCCTATCTTTGATATCATCCACATGGTATCTAGCCAGCAGTGCATCATTGGCCGGGGTGGAACCCACGCTGCTTCTCGGCATAGATGGGACGGTGCTATCCAATGCTGGATCGATCTGCTCCTGCTGCCGCTGAGACGCCCTTTCCTGGCTAAGTGAGTCGAGCTGCTCCTGCTGCCGCTTGAAAGCGCGTTCCAACTCCAAGTGACTAGAGTATAGGCCTTGAAGGAAGAGTGCTTCCTCCTTCCTCTTCTCCTCCTCCAGCTTCCTCTTCTGCTCCTCCTACTGCTTCTTTCTCGCACGGCTTCTGTAATCGGCGTTCCAATCCACAAACCCCTCAAACCACGGAACAACGCCTTTGCCTCGTGTTCTTCCAGGGTGTTCAGGATTCTTCAGGGCGCGCGTAAGCTCGTCGTTCTCTCTGTTGGGCGTGAACACCCCCGTTCGAGCTTCTTCTATTGCAACAAGTAAATCGTCCTGAGCTTTTTTAAGACTTGCCCGCTCCATAATCAGCCCTGTCTCTGGGTCCAACTTCCCCCCATGCGCATAAAACCAAGTCCTGCACCTGGGGGGCCAGTCCAATGTAACTGGAGTGACCCCCTGCATCCATCATCTTTTGCTCAGCGAGATCCCACTTAGGCAGGGCCACCTGGTAGCCACCTGGCCCCAGAGTATGGTGCCACTTCTTTTTCGCAGCATTAATCTTGTTTTGTCTCGACCGTTCCTGAGCTAGTTCCGATTCCTTGAACTTCACGAAATCGTCCCAGTGATCTTTTGCCTTCTCCAGTGTTCCATTGAATTCTGGAGTCCGATTTCCTGCTCCGACGTAAGCGGCCCATATATTTTTCTTGTGGTTGTTGAATGCTATCGCCATCTTCTTAAGAGCACTCTTCCTGACTTTCGCCAGATCTGCATCTATCAAATGATCTGGTAGGGTGAAATGTGACATGAGCGATTCCCAAAGCAGATCTTTTGCTCTTTCGTCGACAAAAGTAACTCCTGGATCTTCCTTTGCTGGCTTTTTCCATTCTTGAACGGAGATCGGGATTTGGTCCCTGACAATAACTCCACATTGACGAGTGAACTTGGTCGCATTCTTCTTAGGTTCAAGCGGTTCGCCATTTGATTTGATGGCATCGATGTTGTACTTTACGCCAGCCTGCAACCTTTTGGCCGGGCCTCGAACTGCCCTGCCGCTTGTAGAAGATTTGCTCGATCCGGAGGGCTAAAAGAAGAAAGATCGATTCGTTAATATATACAAATCAATTAATACATGTAATGATCACCGGATGGCTTATATAATAAATATACCTCTAGCTCGCCGGTCTTTGTTATTTGAAGAACATTTCCTTCGTCATCATTGTTGTCGCCTTCATCTATTCGTTCGTCTTCATCAAACATCATACCCTCACCCGAAGGGTTAAGATATTGCGAGCCGTCATCATGATCATCTGGGCTCGGGGAGCGTATGATGTCGAACAGAGCATCTTCTCCTTCTCTGCCGGTATTGTCCATAGCTTTTATTTAACTAATCCAGAAGAAAGATAAAACAATTTAGTATTCAAATTAGAATGCATGCAATCAATAAGGAAAAACTGAATCATAGTAGATAATATGCATCTCGAATAATCCAGATAATATGCATCATCGAATATAATCTCGAATACATCGTCTCGAATATTATCGAATAATATAATATCGAATACATCGTCTCGAATATAATCTCGAATACATCTCGAGTATTATCACTAATACATCTCGAATATTATCATATATATATAACATCACTAGCTAATAGAGATCGAATATCATCGTAGAATCTAGTTCACTCGCGGTTCCTGAGGCGCGGGCGGTGGACACCCAAAGAGAAGGAACCATCACAGGATCATAGCTCGGGTGAGATCCCTGAAGAACTTGCCAGGTATTGGAGAACCTGACGTCCAACACATCCATGTAGCGACGGACGTGCTCGTCCTCCTCCCTGACACGGCGACGTACCACCTCCGGCGGGGCCGGCTGCCTCCGCACTGAAAGTGGCCCACGCGAACGCCACCAAAGAAGCTCCGGGTCGACGACGGGACCCGGGGCCGGGTTCCTCACCAAGCTGCGCGCCCCTGAAGGTAGCACCTCCCAGTGCCAGCCCGGCGGAGCCCAGTCCCGAACGTGGCGCCTCTGAAGCAGGACGTCGTCGCGAACGAGTCGACGATGAGGATGCGGGCCGGGCATCGTTGACGTCGAGAACAAATTCTATGCAAATTTAACATTTTTTAAATGCTTGATTGTGATTTCTTATATACGAGGAACCTTCAGAATCATAATGGATTCTCTTAACCTTTAAGGGATTTAACAAAATGGCGCCATTGTGGATGTGCAGAAAATGGTCCATATTTTTCCTGATCTCATCTAGTGTCAAAGGATTCAAGAAAACCATGGCTTCATCATTAGCCGGAAGTAACAGGCGCATGATGGTACGAAGCTGTCCAAAGTTGTTTTGGAACGGAGTCCCGGATAGGATAATTATCTTTTTGGTACGAAGTTCAGCAAGAGCCTTCTGAATATCGCTATTTGGAAGGCCTTTGCTGAACTTCGTACCAAAAAGTTAATTATTCTATCAAGAACTCCGTTCCAAAACAACTTTGAAAAACTTCGTACCATCATGCGCCTGTTACTTCCGGCTAATTATGAAGCCATGAATTTATTCAATACTTTGACACTTGACAAAACGTGACATATAGAAGGGTAGATGCATGAGATCAGAAAAAAAATTGGATCAACTTGTGCACATCCATAATGGGGGCATTCTTGATAAATCCCTTAAAGGACTAAGAGAATCTATTATATACATACATATACTAGTTGCAAATACATAACAAACTTTTGCAAATACAACATTAAAATATGCAACTTTTGCAAATACTAATTGCTATACATTGGATCAAATGTCAAAATTCCTCAACGTTTTTATATGTAACATTTATCTAGCTATAACTAAAAGTATAAAAAACTAAAAAACATTCATCTAACATTTCTATATCTAACACTTCATTTAACATTTCTATAACTAAAAGTATAAAAAACTAAGAAACAGAAAAACAGAAAATAAGAATATGTGTGTGTGTGTGTGTGTGTGTGTGTGCGGGCTCGATGGGAGGGGCGGCCATGGCGGCAGGGGCTCACAACGAGGCGACGGCCGGTGAGGCGAGGCGAGTCGTCGGCGACGGCGACGGCGACGGCGCGCGAGGTCGAGGAGGGGCGGCGGGACGGCGTGTCGGGGCAGGCGGGCGCGGGCGCGGCGTGGGCGGCGCGTCGGGGGCGGCGAAGGCGTGGGCAGCGCGTCGGGGGCGGCGACGGCGTTGGGGCAGGCGGGCGCGGGCGCGGCGTGGGCGGCGCGTCGGGGGCGGCGAAGGCGTGGGCGGCGCGTCGGGGGCGGCGACAACGTTGGGCAGGCGGCGCGTCGGGGGCGGCGATCTCCTCTGTGTAGTGGTCGAAAGCAGAGAGAAACTGAAAAAATTTCAAGTGTTGTATATATATGCGGAGGCCTTTAGTCCCGGTTGGAGGCACCAACCGCGACTAAAGGTCAATTTTTGCCAGGCCAAGCGGCGGGAAGCCAGACCTTTAGTCGCGGTTGGTGGCTCCAACCGGGACTAAAGGCCCCCCTTTAGTCGCGGTTGGAGCCACCAACCGCGACTAAAGGTCTCGTGCTGCCACAGCCGCGGTGCAGGAAGTTTAGTCCCACCTCGCTCAGCGAAGGGCAGCCACATTGGTTTATAAGCCCCGCCGCGGCTGCTCCTTCGAGCTCCTCTCTAAAGCAGGCCTTCCGGGCATACCGCACCTTCGCTGCCCTGTTGGGCCTACTGGGCCTGGCGGGCCTGCATCCTGGCCCAACTAGAGGTTGGGTTTCTAGTCGTATGCAGGCCGTGGTGGCCCAGTAGGCGGGCTTTTTTTTAATTTATTTATTTTTTCATTTTTTTCTGCTTTATTTATTTTCTTTTGTATCTGAGTTGTTTTTTGCTTTATTTAGAGTTTCTTTGTGAATCTTTTTGCTTTAGGTAAAAAAATTTATAAACTTTCTGTTAGTGCCAGTAGTTTTCAAATTTGGATAGTTTAAATTTGAATTATTTGAATTTTGTGTGAATCACTAGTTTGTGAATAACTTTACTTTAAAAATAGATTTTTCAGTGATTCTCTTTTCCGCTGTTTAATATTAGTGTGTTTTATCATTATATTCAAATTGGTAATTCTTAGGTTATTTAAAAAAATAAAATGCCTTTGTAACAGATGATTTTTCGTCCGAAAGTCTGATATACTTCGAAAGAGATTGTCCATTTTGTACACGAAGTGCATCCAGTTTTTGCCGTAACCCTCTCAACTTTTTAGCACATGCTATGTGGGTGAAATGATGATACCATGCCAACTTTCAACCTTTTCAGAGTTCATTTGTAGTGCTTTTCAATTTCAGGGTCATTTAGCTCAAAAAAATCAGTAAATGCATGAAATAATTTGTTTGGACATAATATTTCTTCGCGTTTCAAATGCCAAAACACATAAGTACCCTAACTATTACAAAGATTCCCTCCGGTTTGTCCGAAGTGGGACTCTCCAGATATATAAGTCCGGAAACTCACTAGAGAAGAAAGTGATGACAGTGAAGCCGGCCACATCCCAGAGTGGGATCTTTGGGTACAAAACTTTTTCTTCGCGTGTGTCCTTTTGCGCCGTAACCATGGACAATCTTCATCGTTTAACTGGATGCTCGGGTCAATATTCACTGTGAAGGGAGCAATTTCATGAAACTTTTCATAATCTTCTGACATGTCTGTCTTGTCCTCCACTCCCACGATGTTTCTTTTCCCTGAAAGAACTATGTGGCGCTTTGGCTCATCGTATGATGTATTCGCTTTCTTATCTTTTCTTTTTCTCGGCTTGGTAGACATGTCCTTCACATAGAAAACCTGCGCCACATCATTGGCTAGGACGAATGGTTCGTCTGCGTACCCAAGATTGTTGAGATCCAGTGTTGTCATTCCGTACTGCGGGTCTTCCTTTACCCCGCCTCCTGTCAGATTGACCCATTTGCACCGAAACAAAGGGACCTTCAAACCACGTCCATAGTCAAGTTCCCATATCTCCTCTATGTAACCATAATATGTGTCCTTTGGCCTATTGGTGTTTGCTGCATCAAAGCGGACACCACTGTTTTGGTTGGTGCTCTTTTTATCTTGGGCGATCGTGTAAAATGTATTCCCATTTATCTCGTACCCTTTGAAAGTCAATATAGTCGAAGATGGTAACTTGGACAGCAAGTACAGCTCATCTGCAATAGTGTCGTCATGCATGAGACGTGTCTGCCCAACCGGCGAAAGTCCCCGTTTGTTCATGTGTAATCCAGTCGTCAGACTGCTCCGGGTGTTTGGAGCGTAGAATATTCTTGTGTTTCTCGATATACGGAGCCACCAAGGTGGAACTTTGTAGAACTGTGTAGTGTGCTTGCGCCCAAGAATGCCCGTCATGGCATATTACTGAATTCTTTCCTAGAGTGCCTTTTCCACCCAGTCTGCCCTCATGCCGCGATTCAGGAACACCAATCGGCTTAAGGTCAGGAATAAAGTCAACACAAAACTCAATGACCTCCTCTGTTTCATGGCCCTTGGAGATGCTTCCTTCTGGCCTAGCACGGTTATGAACATATTTCTTTAAGACTCCCATGAACCTCTCAAAGGGGAACATATTGTGTAGAAACACAGGACCCAGAATGGCAATCTCTTCGACTAGGTGAACTAGGACGTGCGTCATGATATTGAAGAAGGATGGTGGGAACACCAACTCGAAACTGACAAGACATTGCACCAAATCATTCTCTAACCTTGGTATGATTTCTGGATCGATTACCTTCTGAGAGATTGCATTGAGGAATGCACATAGCTTCACAATGGCTAATCGAACGTTTTCCGGTAGAAGCCCCCTCAATGCAACCGGAAGCAGTTGCGTCATAATCACGTGGCAATCATGAGACTTTAGGTTCTGAAACTTTTTCTCTGCCATATTTATTATTCCCTTTATATTCGACGAGAAGCCAGACGGGACCTTCATACTAAGCAGGCATTCGAAGAAGATTTCCTTCTCTTCTTTGGTAAGAGCGTAGCTGGCATGACCCTGATACTGCTTTGGATCCATGCCGTCTTTTCCGTGCATACGTTGCTGGTCCTCCCGTGCCTCCGGTGTATCTTTTGTCTTCCCATACACGCCCAAGAAGCCTAGCAGGTTCACGCAAAGATTCTTCGTCACGTGCATCACGTCGATTGCAGAGCGGACCTCTAGGTCTTTCCAATAGGGTAGATCCCAAAATATAGATTTCTTCTTCCATATGGGTGCGCGTCCGTCAGCGTCATTCGAAACAGATTATCCGCCAGGACCCTTTCCAAAGATTATTTTTAAATCCTTGACCATATCAAGTATATCATCACCAGTACGGTGGCAAGGCTTCTTCCGGTGATCTGCCTCACCTTTGAAATGCTTGCCTTTCTTTCTTACGGGATGCCTGCTCGGAAGAAATCGACGATGTCCCAGGTACACATTCTTCTTACATTTATCCAAATATATACTGTCGGTATCATCTAAACAGTGCGTGCATGCGTGGTATCCCTTGTTTGTCTGTCCTGAAAGGTTACTGAGAGCAGGCTAATCATTGATGGTTACAAACAGCAACGCTCGCAGGTCAAATTCCTGCTGTTTGTGCTCATCCCACGCACGTACACCTTCTATACTCCACAGCTCTAAAAGTTCTTCAACTAATGGCCTTAGGTACACATCAATGTCGTTGCCGGGTTGCTTGGGGCCTTGGATGAGCACTGGCATCATAATGAACTTCCGCTTCATGCACAACCAAGGAGGAAGGTTATAGATACATAGAGTCACAGGCCATGTGCTATGATTGCTGCTCTGCTCCCCAAAAGGATTAATGCCATCTGCACTTAAACCAAACCATACGTTCCTTGCGTCATCTGCAAAGTCCTTCCACTTTCTCTCGATTTTTCTCCACTGCGATCCGTCAGCGGGTACTCTCAACTTCCTGTCTTTCTTACGGTCTTCTTTGTGCCATCGCATCAACTTGGCATGCTCTTTGTTTTGGAACAAACGTTTCAACCGTGGTATTATAGGAGCATACCACATCACCTTGGCAGGAATCTTCTTCCTGGGGCGGTCGCCGTCAACATCACCAGGGTCATCGTGGCTGATCTTATAGCGCAATGCACCGCATACCGGGCATGCATTCAAATCCTCGTACTCACCGCGGTAGAGGATGCAGTCATTAGGGCATGCATGTATCTTCTGCAACTCTAATCCTAGAGGGCAGACAACCTTCTTTGCTTCGTACGTACTGTCGGGCAATTCGTTGTCCTTTGGAAGCTTCTTCTTTAACATTATCAGCAACTTTTCAAATCCCTTGTCAGATACACCATTCTCTGCCTTCCATTGCAGCAATTCCAGTGTGGTACCCAGCTTTTTCTTGTCATCTTCGCAATTTGGGTACAACAATTTCTTGTGATCCTCTAACATGCGCTGCAACTTCAGCTTCTCCTTTTCACTTGCGCAGTTTCTCTTTGCATCGGCAATGGCCCGACCAAGATCATCAGCGGGCTCATCTGATGCCTCTTCTTCAGCTTCTTCCCGCATTGCCGGCTCAGCTTCTTCCCCCATTGTTGTACCATCGTATTCAGGGAACCCATGGCCAGGATAGCTGTCGTCATCCTCTTCTTCTTCATTCTCTTCCATTAGGACCCCTCTTTCTCCGTGCTTGGTCCAACAGTTATAGCCGGACATGAAACCGGACTCAAACAGGTGGACGTGAATGGTTCTTGAGTTAGAGTAATTTCGATCATTCTTACAACCAGCACATGGACAATATATAAAACCATCCGCCCGCTTGTTTGCCTCAGCCGCAACCAGAAAAGTACGCACGCCATTAATGAACTGGGGAGAGCATCGGTCATCGTACATGCATTGCCGGCTCATCTTCATTACACAACACCGAAAAGACCAAATTAATACAAGTTCATACATAAAGTTCATACACACTTGTTCTCATAAAACAACATACAAACTCTCTAGCTAAAGCATTTAAATGCAACAACAAATGCGATCAAGATCGCAATTAAGGTAACAATTGATCCAACAGCATAGTGATACCAAGCCTCACTATCAATGGCATATTTTTTAAATTTTCTAATCTTCAAGGGCATTGCATCCATCTTGATCTTGTGATCATCGACGACATCGGCAACATACAACTCCAGTTTCATCTTCTCTTCTTCAATTCTTTTCAATTTTTCTTTCAAATACTCGTTTTCTTTTTCAACGAAATTTAACCTCTCGACAAGAGGGTCGGTTGCAATTTCCGGTTCACATACCTTCTAGATAAAAATATCTATGTCAACTTGATGGGCATAATTTGTCATAAACACGAAATGCAACAAATAGTTATAAAAGAGAATATACCACATCCGAATCATAAACCGGACGAGGGCCGACGGGGACGGATATCAAAGTCATGGCACTATGTATAACAAACAACGTACGGGTAAGAAAATTATACAAGTAACTATATATCTAAATCACACAAACATGATTTTTTTAATAAAAAAGATAAGAACAAGAGGCTCACCAAGGTGGTGCCGGCGACGGGACGGTGCGGGCGATCGACGGTGGTTAGGACGGGGACGGGAAGGCACTAAGTAAACCACACCTACATATACAAACTAAGAGTTAATTTGAGCTCAAATTGCATATAAATCAAATAAACTACCACATATAATTACTCCCAAACTAAAACCCACAAATCACTATACTTATAGAGCATTGCAAGAGCTAATCTACCAATGAGAGATGAAAGGACAAAGTTGCTTACCCTTGTGATCACTTGGATGGATGGGGGGCCTTCAAATCTTGACAAATTTTGGGCAAAATGAAGGATGAGCTCGAGCTTTGGGGAAGAACAGAGAGGAGAGGAAAAGGGGAAGAACAGAGAGCTCGATCGCGGGCTGGACGAAGGGTTTATATAGGAAAACCTTTAGTCCCGATTCATGACACAAACCGGGACTAAATGTGAGCTTCTAGTACCGGTTCGTGCCACGAACCGGGACTAAAGGGATTGGTGGGGCCCCAGCCTGACACCAGCCTGCCACCACCTCTTTAGTCCCGGTTCGTGGCACGAACCGGTACTAGAGGTTCAACACAAACCGGGACTAATGATGCCCGCTCGCCTAGCCGTTGGAACCGGCACTAATGGTCACATTAGTGTCGGTCCGTTTACAAACCGGGACTAATGTATCTCACGTAAAGTAGTTTTTCTACTAGTGATCCAAGTCTCAAGTAGTACTACTACATATGTGTACGTGTGTGTGAGCAGCACTAGTGTGTGCTTTGCTAGTGTGCTGAGCGCAAGTAGTACTAGCACTTAGCTCTTTCACCGGTCGTATAAAACAGTGTACCCTTGTGTTACCTCTCCCTCCAGCTACTCTGTAGTTTGGGCTAACAGCGTTTAGCTCAAAATATCGTAAGGGGGTGTACGTGTCTGTGACTCTGTGTGTTTGCGTTGTATAGCCGGATTCGTACGTACTCTCGGTCTTTCATCCTAGACCAAGGGCTGCCTGCACTGAGGATATATACCTAGTACTCCCTCTGTTAATAAATATTCTCTCTGTCCCATAATGTAAGATGTATTTTTTGTACAGTTCTCCTCGGATGTCATTTGCTCACCAAACTTGGCAAGCCTCTTTAACATTTATTGATGATCATTTTCACAAAGTTTCAGATTTTTTCAAAATGTTTTGGTATGTTTTCTTGTGTGGGTGCACCGATGTGGGGTTCAGCCACTACTTTCCCGTGTCAAAAAACATCTTACATTATGGGCCGGAGTGAGTAAAATATAAGACGTCTTAGAGATTTGTGTCAAGTCTCTAAAATGTCTGATAATTATTTAGAGAGGTAGTACATTGCAATAAAGCCTCTTCGCATGTTCGGTTCGTGAGTAATAAGATGCAACTGTATATATGGGCCTGTTTCATTAGTATGGTTTTTAAATTTTACAAGGAATAGAGAAAACCACATAAATAATGTGTCATGCCATCTTCCATACTAGAGCTATTGTTTTCTTTGAAACTTTCACGTGGGGGGAAAGGCTTCCAGACCGGAATATGCATTTCAAAGGGATCTGAAAAACAGATGAGAGTTTTACAGTCTCGAATCATCATCAATGGGAAAGGTGATTCCTTCCGCCACAGACCGGCGTTATCCATTAGCCGAAGGTAAACGATGCATCCATAAGGTTAGATCGTCCCGATTTTTTTTTTCTGATAACACTAGTGTTTAGGTCAAGGACATGAAAACATTTTTGCGTTGCGTGCGGCTCAAAACTTAAAATGATCAGAATGATGAAGGTGGCAACTGAGGCTGGTAGTCCTGCTGGAGTTTCTTGATGTCCAAATATCATCGAGTGCATGGGTTAGAGGATGGGCTGAAGCCAATCGAATGCCAAACCGCAGCGGCGTGTGGACAGGAGAAGAACATGTGGTTTCTGTCTTGCACCGCGACATTGCATCGAACGCAAGCTTGATCACTGATTACTGTCTTCCGGTGTAGATTCTGTCACGTGTTTGGTCGATCGAGAGTTAGCAGCCAGCCGAATATCTTGACCTTCGATGGCGTATGAACTCGAGAAATTTTTCCATCCTGGGATCCGCCAGCTGGTTAGAGAGAGATCGGTATGAACCCTGATTCAATACTAGAGAATCGCCTTGACGTTTGACTACACATGAAAAGCATGGGATTCTTCACAAGAGGTCAAAGTGGCTGGATTCTACATACTCAAGATTTCGACCTTCTTTGCCTTCGTCACTGGGGGTATTGTTCGCTTTCAGGTGGACGTGCTAACACTAATGTCTTTTAAGTGAACATGATCGATTTGTTGACCTCGAATGTTGTGGTGAAGACCAATGGCTATAAATTCATATTCTTGCTCACGAATGAAGATTTTAAACTGGAGCTAAACTTCGTGCCATTGGCGTGAAAGTGTGATGATGATAAACTCCGATCGATCGTGTTCATGACCTAGATGAAGACAACGATGGGAATAATGCTAGCAGCTGATCTAAAAATGCCGGTTCCGATGGGGAGGATACACCCCTCGTCAGGATCTAAAGTTTACATGCAAGCTGCGATTTTGGCGGTACCGTCGTACACCTCTCAAGTCTCTAGGCAAGAAAGTGATCATTATTACGGCATCATGTATCTTCTTTATATAAATAGATAATTAGCTATCTCTCACTAATATATTTCTCTTAACATGTGAGCATGCCACCTCAGCAAACAACATACATAGGAAACGGGCCACCTCAACAAGGAACCATGGATAGAAAAAGACCCACCTCAACATTAAACATTCATGAGAATTTCTATTCGTTTATGCTATTTATATTTAATAAATATTTTACAAATATACAATAAACAAGCTCAATAATCAAATGTATTTTCAGATTTAGCTCTCCTATTATTACTCCAAATGTTCATGTTTCATACAACCAAATATCATGAAATATAAATATAACAAGGTGTGGGGTATCATCTACAGTAGTATCTAAATAGTTGATCCTCACTACTTCCGTTTCTCTCAAAATGCACACATTTCACCTCACTACACATGCCAACTCTTCAAAGGCCCACCCAACATCCATGGGGAAAAGCTTTCATTATAGTGTGCTATTTATATTGATTAAAAAAGTCACTATACAATAACCAAATACAATATATAATCTGTACCATTTATTTGCATACTGTTAACTCTAATATTCATGTTCCGTACACAATAAAGCTTTAAATGTATTACAACTGATCCCTGCAGTATATGTACCATTTATTTGCACTGTGTTAACTCTAATATTCATGTTTCGTACACAATAAAACTTTATTGAAATATATTACAACTGATCCCTGCAGCAACGTGCGGGGTACCATTTAGTAATAAAAGAGCCCAACTCATTGCATCAACTAAAATCTAGGATGAAGCTACCAACTTAAACCTTCAAACCAAGACACAACATGTGCTGCACAATTTCGGGTGGTTCAAAGCATTTAATTAGAGTTATCCGTGAGAAAACTAACGTGCCACATGACAGTCAAACAAACGATGGTTAGTGTTCTTTGTCTTGCTACAAAATTAATCTACACAATACAAGTTGCGCTTTACATGGTTTTATTTTGTGGGGTCAACTTTAGTCCGTTAATCAAAGACAATGTACATACGAGTTTCGTTGGAATTTACTTCAAACTTCAAAAATAAGTAATTCACGGTAAGCTTACTGTGTGTTGCTCTTGTCAATTTTGATACTCCAATGAATAATAAGAAATTTCCCAAACTCTTATATTGGTTATGATTTTCCTATGGTATCTTCACATGATAGTGATATTTGTACGCGGCGGACTTGCAAGGCCTAACTGATAAGGAAGCAAAAGGCGCATCTTTTGTCATCAGGATGAGTGGACCAAACATCTGTTTTCTGAGTGTAATAAGTTCGCACGAGCTGTATGGTCGATCATTTGGAACGCATAAAGTTTGTATTCACGTAGTAGTGTGCATAATATTTTTGGCACCCGGTTTTGGGGTATCTATGAAGAACTTTCTCCCATATCCTAGTGGGTTCAGCTGCTCTATGTTGGGCTCTAAGAATGATGTTTTTTTGACGAAAAAAATATATTCTTCTTCACTGTAGTTTGTACGCTAATGTACACAATGGCTTCGTACATGTCCATGTTCATCGGCCGGAGCGGGGTGCTGTCTATGGCAGTGTGTACTAGTTTGGAACAAGTAGCCAACACAGTTTTACTCTGCATGGATGACGATTTATTCCACACGTTTCCCTCAAAAAAAATATTATTCCACACATTAGTCATCTTTATATCTTCGACAACCTTCTTCTTCTTCTTTTTCCCCGTCAAATGTGTCGATTTTATTTTTGTTAGTTGCTGATTGGTTTGGGTTGTGTGCATCATGTCATTGGTAGAAGCCATGTATGTAAAAATGAGCCAATAAAATCCCCTTATCGAATAACATGACACTAGTAGAAAAACGGCTTTACGTTCGCATCATTAGTCCCGGTTTGACTACGGCCCGGGACTAATGTGACCATTAGTCCCGGTTCCAACGGCTAGGGGCAGGGGAATCATTAGTCCCGGTTCGTGTTGAACCTTTAGTCCCGGTTCGTGTCACAAACCGGGACTACAGGTTAACCTTTAGTCCCGGTTTGTTACATGAACCGGGACTAAAGGTATCACTATATAAACCCTTCGTCCAGCCCGAGCCGAAGCTCTCTGTTTTTCCCCTTTCCTCTCCTCTCTGTT
This sequence comes from Elymus sibiricus, assembly GCA_039707655.1. Lineage (NCBI taxonomy): Eukaryota > Viridiplantae > Streptophyta > Magnoliopsida > Poales > Poaceae > Elymus > Elymus sibiricus. Next base: position 75,761,028 of record CM077676.1, read on the forward strand.
CTTCCCCTCTTGCTCGAGCTCATCCTCCATTTTTGCCAAAATTTGTCAAGATTTGAAGGCACCCCATCAATCCAAGTGTTCACAAAGTTTAGCAACTTTGTTCTTTCATCTCTCATTGCTAGATTACCTCTTGCAATGCTCTATAAGTATAGTGATTTGTGGGTTTTAGTTTGGGAGTAATTATATGTGGGAGGTTATTTGATTTATATGCAATTTGAGCTCAAATTAACTTCTTAGTTTGCATGTGTAGGTGTGGTTTACTTAGTGCCTTCCCGTCCCCGTCCTAACCACCGTCGATCGCCCGCACCGTCACGTCGCCGGCACCACCTTGGTGAGCCTCTTGTTCTTATCCTTTTTATAAAAAAAATCATGTTTGTTTGATTTAGATAGTTACTTGTATAGTTTTCTTACCTGTATGGTTGTTTGTTATACATAGTGGCATGGCTTTGATATCCGTCCCCGTTGGCCCTCGTCCGGTTTATGATTCGGATGTGGTATATACTCTCTTTTATAACTATTTGTTGCATTTCGTGTTTATGACAATTATGCCCATCAAGTTGACATAGATATTTTTATCTAGGAGGTATGTGAACCGGAAATTGCAACCGACCCTCTTGTCGAGAAGTTAAATTTAGTTGAAAAAGAAAACGAGTATTTGAAAGAAAATTTGAAAAGAATTGAAGAAGAGAAGATGAAACTGGAGTTGTATGTTGCCGATGTCATCGATGATCACAAGATCAAGATGGATGCAATGCGCTTGAAGATTAGAAACTTTAAAAAATATGCCGTTAATCAAGAGGCTTGGTATCACTATGCTGTTGGATCAATTGTTACCTTAGTTGCGATCTTGATCGCATTTGTTGTTGCATTTAAATGCTTTAGCTAGAGAGTTTGTATGTTGTTTTATGAGAATAAGTGTGTATGAACTATATGTATGAACTTGTATTAATTTGGTCTTTTCGGTGTTGTGTAATGAAGATGAGCCGGCAATGGATGTACGATGACCGATGCTCTCCCCAGTTCATTAATGGCGTGCATACTTTTCTGGTTGCGGCTGAGGCAAACAAGCTAGCGGATGGTTTTATGTGTTGTCCATGTGCTGTCTGTAAGAATGATCACAATTACTCTAACTCAAGAACCATTCACGTCCACCTGTTTACGTCCGGTTTCATGTCCGGCTATAACTGTTGGACCAAGCACGGAGAAAGAGGGGTCCTAATGGAAGAGAATGAAGAAGAAGAGGATGATGACAGCTATCCTGGCCATGGGTTCCCTGAATACGATGGTACAACAATGGGGGAAGAAGCTGAGCCGGCAATGGGGGAAGAAGCTGAAGAAGAGGCATCAGATGAGCCCGCTGATGATCTTGGTCGGGCCATTGCCGATGCAAAGAGAAACTGCGCAAGTGAAAAGGAGAAGCTGAAGTTTCAGCGCATGTTAGAGGATCACAAGAAATTGTTGTACCCAAATTGCGAAGATGACAAGAAAAAGCTGGGTACCACACTAGAATTGCTGCAATGGAAGGCAGAGAATGGTGTATCTAACAAGGGATTTGAAAAGTTGCTAATAATGTTAAAGAAGAAGCTTCCAAAGGACAACGAATTGCCCGACAGTACGTACGAAGCAAAGAAGGCTGTCTGCCCTCTAGGATTAGAGGTGCAGAAGATACATGCATGCCCTAATGACTGCATCCTCTACCGCGGTGAGTACGAGGATTTGAATGCATGCCCGGTATGCGGTGCATTGCGCTATAAGATCAGCCACGATGACCCTGGTGATGTTGAGGGCGAGCGCCCCAGGAAGAAGATTCCTGCCAAGGTGATGTGGTATGCTCCTATAATACCACGGTTGAAACGTTTGTTCCGAAACAAAGAGCATGCCAAGTTGATGCGATGGCACAAAGAAGACCGTAAGAAAGACAGGAAGTTGAGAGTACCCGCTGACGGATCGCAGTGGAGAAAAATCGAGAGAAAGTGGAAGGACTTTACAGATGATGCAAGGAACGTATGGTTTGGTTTAAGTGCAGATGGCATTAATCCTTTTGGGGAACAGAGCAGCAATCATAGCACCTGGCCTGTGACTCTATGTATCTATAACCTTCCTCCTTGGTTGTGCATGAAGCGGAAGTTCATTATGATGCCAGTGCTTATCCAAGGCCCCAAGCAACCCGGCAACGACATTGATGTGTACCTAAGACCATTGGTTGAAGAACTTTTACAGTTGTGGAGTATAGAAGGTGTACGTGTGTGGGATGAGCACAAACAGCAGGAATTTGACCTGCGAGCATTGCTGTTTGTAACCATCAATGATTGGCCTGCTCTTAGTAACCTTTCAGGACAGACAAACAAGGGATACCACGCATGCACGCACTGTTTAGATGATACCGACATTATATATTTGGATAAATGTAAGAAGAATGTGTACCTGGGACATCGTCGATTTCTTCAGATCAATCATGTCTTAAGAAAGAAAGGCAAGCATTTCAAAGGTGAGGCAGATCACCGGAAGAAGCCTCGCCACCGTACTGGTCATGATATACTTGATATGGTCAAGGATTTAAAAGTAATCTTTGGAAAGGGTCCTGGCGGACAATCTGTTCCGAATGACGCTGACGGACACGCACCCATGTGGAAGAAGAAATCTATATTTTGGGACCTACCATATTGGAAAGAACTAGAGGTCCACTCTGCAATCGACGTGATGCATGTGACGAAGAATATTTGCGTGAACCTGCTAGGCTTCTTGGGCGTGTATGGGAAGACAAAAGATACACCGGAGGCACGGGAGGACCAGCAACGTATGCACGAAAAAGACGGCATGCATCCAAAGCAGTATCAGGGTCCTGCCAACTACGCTCTTACCAAAGAAGAGAAGGAAATCTTCTTTCAATGCATGCTCAGTATGAAGGTCCCGTCTGGCTTCTCGTCGAATATAAAGGGAATAATAAATATGGCAGAGAAAAAGTTCCAGAACCTAAAGTCCCATGACTGCCACGTGATTATGACGCAACTGCTTCCGGTTGCATTGAGGGGGCTTCTACCGGACAACGTTCGATTAGCCATTGTGAAGCTATGTGCATTCCTCAATGCAATCTCTCAGAAGGTAATCGATCCAGAAATCCTACCAAGGTTACAAAATGATTTGGTGCAATGTCTTGTCAGTTCCGAGTTGGTGTTCCCACCATCCTTCTTCAATATCATGACGCACGTCCTAGTTCACCTAGTCGAAGAGATTGCCATTCTGGGTCCTGTATTTCTACACAATATGTTCCCCTTTGAGAGGTTCATGGGCGTCTTAAAGAAATATGTTCATAACCGTGCTAGGCCAGAAGGAAGCATCTCCAAGGGCCATGAAACAGAGGAGGTCATTGAGTTTTGTGTTGACTTTAATCCTGACCTTAAGCCGATTGGTGTTCCCGAATCACGGCATGAGGGCAGACTTGGTGGAAAAGGCACGCTAGGAACGGACCAAGTAATATGTATGGATGGGCATTCTTGGGCGCAAGCACACTACACAATTCTACAAAATTCTAGCTTGGTGGGTCCGTATATCGACGAACACAAGAATATTCTACGCTCCAAACACCCGGAGCAGTCTGACGACTGGATTACACGTGAACACACGGGGACTTTCGGCGGTAGGTTGCAGACACGTCTCATGCATGACGACAGTGTTGGAGATGAGCTGTACTTGCTGTCCAAGTTACCATCTTCGACTATATTGACTTTCAAAGGGTACGAGATACATGGGAATACATTTTGCACGATCGCCCAAGATAAAAAGAGCACCAACCAAAACAGTGGTGTCCGCTTTGATGCAGCAAACACCAATAGGCCAAAGGACACATATTATGGTTACATAGAGGAGATATGGGAACTTGACTATGGACGTGAATTGAAGGTCCCTTTGTTTCGCTGCAAATGGGTCAATCTGTCAGGAGGCGGCGTAAAGGAAGACCCGCGGTACGGAATGACAACAGTGGATCTCAACAATCTTGGGTACGCAGACGAACCATTCGTCCTAGTCAATGATGTGGCGCAGGTTTTCTATGTGAAGGACATGTCTACCAAGCCAAGAAAAAGAAAAGATAAGGAAGCAAATACATCATACGATGAGCCAAAGCGCCACATAGTTATTTCAGGGAAAAGAAATATCGTGGGAGTGGAGGACAAGACAGACATGTCAGAAGATTATGAAAAGTTTCATGAAATTGCTCCCTTCACAGTGAAGATTGACCCAAGCATCCTGTTAAATGAGGAAGATTGTCCATGGTTACGGCGCAAAGGGACACACGCGAAGAAAAAGTTTTATACCCAAAGATCCCACTCTAGGATGTGACCGGCTTCACCATCATCACTTTCTTCTCTAGTGAGTTTCCGGACTTATCTCGAATGTCCCACTTCGGACAAACCGGATGGAATCTTTGTAATAGTTAGGGTATATATGTGTTTTGGCATTTGAAAGGCGACGAAATATATCTTTAAGGACTGGATGCAATTTTCAACCCTTTCTGACTTCATTCGCTATTTTTCATGCATTTAATGAAATTTTTGAGCTAAATGACCCTGAAAGTTGGCATGGTATCATCATTTCACCCACATAGCATGTGCTAAAAAGTTGAGATGGTTACGGCAAAAACTGGATGCACTTCGTGTACAAAATGGACAATCTCTTTCGAAGTATCAGGGTTTCGGACGAAAACTCATCTGTTAGAAAGGCATTTCATTTTTTTAACTTATTTCAACTCCAGACTTTTTGTGAGTTCAACATACACCACTCAAAGCCACATCATCAATTTTCAACCCTTTCTGACTTCATTCGGTATTTTTCATGCAATTACATGAATTTTTTGAGCTAAATGACCCTGAAATTGAAAAGCACTACAAATGAACTCTGAAAAGGTTGAAAGTTGGCATGGTATCATCATTTCACCCACATAGCATGTGCTAAAAAGTTGAGAGGGTTACGGCAAAAACTGGATGCACTTCGTGTACAAAATGGACAATCTCTTTCGAAGTATCAGGGTTTCGGACGAAAACTCATCTGTTACAAAGGCATTTCATTTTTTTAAATAACCTAAGAATTACCAAATTGAATATAATGATAAAACACACTAATATTAAACAGCAGAAAAAAAGAATCACTGATAAATCTATTTGTAAAGTAAAGTTATTCACAAACTAGTGATTCACACAAATTTCAAATAATTCAAATTTAAACTATTCAAATTTGAAAAGTACTGGCACTAACAGAAAGTTTATAATTTTTGTGACCTAAAGCAAAAAGATTCACCCAGAAACTCTAAATATTTGGCTGTAAGTAGAAATAAAAGAAAATAAATAAAGCAAAAAAAAACTGGAAAATAAAAAAAAAAGCCCGCCTACTAGGCCGCCACGGCCTGCATACGACTAGAAACCCAACCTCTAGTTGGGCCAGGATGCAGGCCCGCACGGCCCAATAGGCCCCACAGGGCAGCACAGGTTCGGTAGGCCCACAAAGGCCTGCTTAGAGAGGAGCTCGACACGGTAGCCGCGACAGGGCTTATAAACCGCTGCGAGCTCCTCTCAACTAGCGAGGTGGGACTAAACATTCGACACGGGAAGCCAGGCCTTTAGTCCCGGTTGGTGGTTCCAACCGCGACTAAAGACCACCTTTAGTCGCGGTTAGAACCACCAACCGGGACTAAAGGCCTGTGCTTCCCGCCGCTTGGCCTGGTGAAAATTCACCTTTAGTCCCGGTTGGTGGCTCGCACCGGGACTAAAGGGGGGTCTTTAGTCCCGGTTGTAGCCACCAACCGGGACTAAAGGGTTTTATATATAAAGGGCACTTAGAAAAATTTCCCCCACTCTGTCCATTCTCTCGACGCCGAACCAGAGGATGCCGCCAGGCTGCTGCGCCGGAGATCGCTGTCGGCTCCCCCGACGCCGGAGATCGTCGCCGCCCCCGACGCCGCCCGCCCGCGCCTCCTCCCCGAGCCTCGACGCCGCCAGGCTGCCGCTCGTCGCCGTCGCGCCGCTCCTCGTCTCCCTCGACCTCGCCGTCTCCCTCGACCTCGCCTTCGCCTCGACGTCGCCGCCGAGCCCGCTGTGAGCCCCTCTCCTCCCTCTCCCCCCCTCTCCTCCCTTGAATCGATCGAAGCCCCCTCTCCCCGTCCGCCATTGCCGCCATCGCCTCGACCTCGCCGTCCGCCATGGCTACACATATAAGTTAGATTAATTTATGTATTTAATTTTGTGTGTAGATGAATGATGGATATGTTGATGAATGATGGATATGTAGAATGATGTATATATGTTATGGAAAAAATGAAGAAGGAAAAGAAAACCAAATAAAAAATGATGTATGTTAGTGATGGATGAATGATGGATGGATATGTAGAATGATGTATGTTATATTGATGTATGTGCTTGCAATTTTTTTTATAGTTCTCCGGATGGATATAGAATGATGTATGTGTGTGATGTCTCTGTGTGATGTCCCTGTTTTTCAAATTTGCCCATCTACTATATAGTTGTAAAAGTTTATTAAATATGAGTAGCATAATAAAATGACAATTATTGCATAGGAATTTGTTTTCATAAGAATTTGTTCTCGACGTCGACGATGCCCGGCCCGCATCCTCGTCGTCGACTCGGCGGCGAGAACCTGCTTGAGAGGCGCCATGTCCGGGACTGGGCTCCGCCGGGCTGGCACTGGGAGGTGCTACCTTCCGGGGCACGCAGCTTGGTGAGGAACCGGGCTCCCGTCGTCGACCCGGAGCTTCTTTGGTGGCGGTCGCGTGGGCCACTTTCGGTGCGGAGGCAGCCGGCCCCCGTGGAGGTGGTACGTCGCCGTGTCAGGGAGGAGGATGAGCACGTCCGTCGCTACATGGTTGCGTTGGACGTCAGGTTCTCCAATACCTGGCAGGTTCTTCAGGGATCTCACCCGAGCTATGATCCTGTGATGGTTCCTTCTCTTTGGGTGTCCACCGCCCGCGCCTCAGGAACCGCGAGTGAACTAGATTCTTCGATAATATTCGATCTCTATTAGCTAGTGATGTTATATGATAATATTCGAGATGTATTAGTGATAATTAATACTCGAGATGTATTCGAGATTATATTCGATAATATTCGAGACGATGTATTCGAGATTATATTCGATGATGCATATTATCTGGATTATTCGAGATGTATTAGTGATATTATTCGAGATGCATATTATCTACTATGATTCAGTTTTTCCTTATTGATTGCATTCTAATTTGAATACTAAATTGTTTTGTCTTTCTTCTGGATTAGTTAATATAAGCTATGGACAATACCGGCAGAGACGGAGAAGAGACCATGTTCGACATCATACGCTCCCCGAGCCCAGATGAGAATGAACCCGAAGATGACGGCTCGCAATATCTGAACAATTCCGGTGAGGGAGTAATAATATTTGATGAAGACGAACGAAGAGACAAAGGCCACAACAATGATGAAGAAGGAAATGTTCTTCAAATAACAAAGACCGGCGAGGTATATATATAAGGCCTCTCTGGTGATCATTACATGTATTAATTGATTTATATATATTAACGAATCGATCTTTCTTCTTTTAGCCCTCCGGATCGAGCAAATCTTCTACAAGCAGGGCAGTACGAGGCCCGGCCAGAAGGTTGCAGGCTGGCATAAAGTACAACATCGATGCCATCAAAGAAAATGGCGAACCGCTTGTTCCTAAAAATAATGCGGACAAATTTACTCGTCAATGCGGAGTTATTATCAGGGACCAAATCCCGATCTCCGTTCAAGAATGGAATAAGCCAGCAAAGGGAGATCAAGGAGTTACTTTTGTCGACGGAAGAGCAAAAGATCTGCTTTGGGAATTGCTCATGGCACATTTCACCCTACCAGATCATTTGACAGATGAAGAATGGGAGAAAGTCAAGAAGAGTGCTCTTAAGAAGATGGCGATAGCATTCAACAACCACAAGAAAAGAATATGGGCCAAGTACCAAGCAGACGGAAAGAAGACTCCAGCATTCAAGGGAACACTGGAGAAGGCAAAAGATCACTGGGACGTTTTCGTGCAGTTCAAGGAATCGGAAGAAGCTAAGGAACGGTCGAGAATAAACAAGATTAATGCTGCGAAAAAAAAGTGGCACCATACTCTGGGGCCAGGTGGCTACCAGGTCGGCCGGCCTAAGTGGGATCTCGCTGAGGAACAGATGATTGCTGCAGGGGTCACTCCAGTTACATTGAGTTGGCCCCCCAGGTGCAGGACTTGGTTTTATGCGCATGGGGGGAAGTTGGACCCAGAGACAGGGCTGGTTATGGAGCGGGCAAGTCTTAAAAAAGCCTCCGACGCTTTACTTGCTGAAATAGAAGATGCTCGAACGGGAAAGTACAAGCCCGACAGAGAGAATGACGAGCTTACGCTCGCCCTGAAGAATCCTGAACACCCGGGACGAACACGAGGCAAAGGCGTTGTTCCGTGGTTTGAGGGGTTTGCAGATTGGAACGCCACTTACAGAAGCCGTGCGAGAAAGAAGCACCAGGAGGAGGAGCAGAGGAAGCAGGAAGCAGACCGGCTTCAACAGCTAGAATCAAAGCACGCGGAGTTCGAACGCGCTTTCCTAAGGCAGCAGCAGCAGATCGACTCACTTAGCCAGGAAAGGGCGTCTCAGCGGCAGCAGCAAGCAGATCCAGCATTGGATACAACCGTCCCATCTATGCCGAAAAGCAGCATGGGTTCCACTCCGACCGATGATGCACTGCTGGATAGATGCCCTGTGGATGATATCAAAGATACGACACCTTGTGAGCTACACATGAAAGTGAAGAACATATCCATGAAGGTGGCGGACGGCTATGCTTTAACAAATCCCCCTGAAGCAAACTTCCATTGCAATCCGATTCCAGCTGGCTATGCTCGTGTCGGGGTTGATGAAGTGATGTCAGCATATTACGAGCTACAGCTTGACATTCCTGGAGGTGACGAGGAGCGCACACTGGGAGAGGCCATACATCGTATCATTCTATGAAGAAAGGATTGCATCGTCTTTCCAAGGCCACCGACTCCTCCTCCAAGTCCGCCACCGCGTCAGCCGACTCCAACCCTGCCCGAGACGCAGCATGGCGCTAGTCCGCCACTGCGTCAGCCGTCTCCACCACCCCACCCCGAGACGGAGCCCATCAGCGCGAGTCCGCCATATCGATCTCGGGCGCGTCAGCCTTCTCCAAAGCGGAAGAGAGCACCAAGCAAGAAAGGCTCTCCTCCTGCCAAAAAGAAGTTGCCTTACGAGATGACTATCGAGGAAAACAAGGCCGAAGTGGCTGCCGAAGTGAAGGCCCATTTTGCACGGAAACAGCCCCCGCCGAAGGAGAAAATACCTGATGAAGTCATACAACACTTTATTGATAATGCTCAACCGGCTGTGAAGAGGACGGACTCAGACTATGAGCGTTCTATTAAGAAGTTATATAAGGCACAAAAAGATAAGGAGTCGAGCTCGAGCCAAGCAAGGAGTAGTAAATGCGGGAAAACTGTTCCCCAGTTGGGAGAACAGGTAGTGCAATCGATCCCCCCGCTCATTGTACAATCACATGGTGTGAGTATCGCCGATCAGCCGGTAATAACCGACGCTCATAGACAGATGGCTAGAGAGGCCGGTGTCACTGTTGAACAACTCCTAGGCATCGAGGAACTCCCCAAGATTCAAGATCACGAAGTAGCATGGAAATATGTCCCCAGCCAAGATCTGGTCAGGGAGGTCGACAATCTATCAACGAGAATGCACCATTTGCATGACTGGTACCTGAGAGAAGTCAAGAAGGGGCGAGTTTCCCTCATGGTGAAAGTCAAGGAAGAGCATTACTTCCATGCAAAAGATTTGTGGGTTGAGTTTGAAGAAATGTTTCAGTTATTCAATCAAGACGCACTCGACAAATCTCTCGTCAGTTGCTATTGTCTGTAAGTGATTTCTTTCTGTAATTTAAGTCTCTAGCTGTGCTCGTTCGTTGCCTGTAATTATCCTCACTATATTCTTTTTTGTGGTATTATGCAGAATGAAGATTTATGAAATGAAAAGAGATGGACACTATGGCATTGGGTTCATTGACCCAAATACCGTTAATGAAGAGGTGTGGTCACGTCACCCAAAAGAGACAGAGAAGTACTTGCTAAAGTTTTTGAAGCAACTAAATACCCAACCAGAAATAGTATTTCCTTACAACTTCGGGTGAGTGTTACTGTCTTGTACTACAAATTCTATTTTATTTACTAGATGTTAATAAGTGTAGTTGATGAGTTATGCACATGCCCGCTTAATTATACAAACGTGTGCGCATGCAGTTTCCACTGGATCTTGCTAATCATTGAAGTTGACGAGGGAAAAGTTAAAGTACTGGACTCACTACTTAAAGAACCTAAAGAGTACTTAATCGTGAAGGGGATGGTCGACAGGTAATTTCAATCATTATCGCACTATGTCAGCCTCTTTAGTTCATTTCCTGATATCAACTAATTAATAACTCATTTATTCATTTTCTTTGCCGGGCAGGGTTTGGCAAAGCTTCATCAAACAGGTCCCAGGTGCATGGAAACAAGAGCTGAAATGGGTGCGACCCAGGATACGTAATTAAGTAGTACTAGCTACGTGTCCGCGCATCTCTTTAATTCTAGTTTCAATACCATTATCATGCTTGATTAATTATTATCTGATTGAATTCTATTCTCGTAAAGTGCATGAGGCAGGCGCCGAGGAATAATTTATGTGCATACTACGTTTGCGAGAACATTCGCATTATGACGTCCGAAAGGAGCAGATCTGAAAGACAACTTTCGGTACGTTTGCCAGAACACTATCCACAATTTTTTTATCATGATCTAATATATATATACACAACTAATATATTCATCTTGATCTCCTTCTTTAAAGCTGATGGAGATGCGGGATAAGCTCCTACCAACGGACCGCATACGAGCAATTCAAGAGGAAATTGCGGGGTTTTTGGTTGACCAGGTCATACATCCCAAAGGAGAATACCATTACACCTAATGCCTGCATGTAATTATCTGCAAATTGTAGGAGAAATTGTATATATGTACCAAATTGTATATATATATATATATATATATATATATATATATATATATATGTGTGTGTGTGTGTATGCGCATGCATATGATCGTACGAGAAATTCTATGATATATATATGATATGATTGGTTCTACGAGAAATTCTATTTATATATGCATGACGTGTACAGTACGTATGTAGTAGCGTAAAATATGTTTGAAATGAAAAAGAATTAAATGGAAAACACAAAATTAAAAGGACAAATAAATCATAAACCCCTAAACCCCTATACCTTTTAGTCCCGGTTGGTGTTACCAACCGGGACTAAAGGCCACCCAACCCCCGGCGCGGGCTCGTGCCACGTGGTGGGCCTTTAGTCCCGGGCCGTGACGAACCGGGACTAAAGGGGGGGGGGCTTTAGTCCCGACCCTTTAGTGCCGGTTGTTGAACCGGGACTAAAGGCCCTTACGAACCGGGACTAAAGGCTGATTCTGCACTAGCGTGAGATTGTCCTATGTGAAGAATAACTGCCCATCTTTTTACAAATGTTTGATAGGATATTTTATGACGCCTTTGATAGCCTGAATCAACTCCAACCAGGCCCGCTAGATGCAGCTTTGTTTGGTTTCGAATTGTTTGGTTGTGTGCAAACATTATTAGGCCTGCATGGCATGGTGCTTAAAGCAGCTCTGGGCCTGGCTATGAGAGAACGCTCAGATCGACCATTTTTTCAGAGCCAGCCCGAGCGATGGTTTGCATGTTTTATGTTCCATCCACCTCCCTAATCACCTTCACATGATCCATTGTAATCTACACAATAATGCTTCGATTCGAATAAGTTATACACGAAAAAGATGCACATCGACGTTGTGGTTACATTTAGATGATTGGTTCCTAACTTCATGGATTGTATATCTTGGAATTCGTGCTAATGTTTGGACGCCCTTTAGATGAATTTCGGTAAAATATTCGCACCAGGTCGACCGTTTCCTTTGACCACTATCTCATCTTGTTGTTTCACATGACTTTTGTGTTGCGTGTTTTCTGTTTCGACGATCGTAGACGAGTAGATCTACATCTCCTATTATACCACACAAACATGTTCATGTGTGCAGGTTATGGAAACTAATAAATTTTGACAAAAATCTTCGCACCTGGTCGACCGTTTGAGATTTCCTTTGACCATTAGCTTCATCTCATAGTTTCACATGACTTTTTTGTTGTACATTTTTTGTTTCGACGGTCGTAAACAGGTAGATCTATGTCTCCCTACTTACTGTAAAAACATGTCACACCTAGGCATCAGACGGCTGAAATACGATTTGCACCTAGTTGGATTCGTGACCGTTGGATGAGCATCCATGGGCTGCCACACCTTCTTCTACCTCCAGCCGGCCCTTCTCTTTTTCCATCAGCACCCCATTTCTGTGTGAGGTAAGTTCACACGTGGATAAGAGGTGAGATTAATCATTTGTGCCTATGTAACCAAACAACAACATGTTGCATCTGAGGAGAAAATGCTTTAACCAAACAATTATTTTTGTGTTTCTTCTCAGTCGAGGAGGATGCATGACCACCCTGTATTCACTTAGCAAGGCCCAACTCAGCCAGACTCGTCAGAGACGTGATAATGTTACAGGCTACGAACAGGCCATTAGTTTGGATTTCTCAGAGAGCTGTGTTTTTTGTTGGGGGGGGGGGGGGGGGGGGGGGGAGGAAAAGAAAATACCTATAAGTGACCGGGGCGTCATCCCATCACGAGATGAGATAAAAAGACTGTTTTGTTCAGAGGTTGGGTGGTTCGGTTGATAGCATCTTGATATACATATTATCTTTTCCTGGAAGAAACATGTATATTATGCAAAGCCTGGAAGTTAAACTACTTTCTCCACTCTATATTAATTATCGCTTATTTAGTAGTATAATGTTGTATTAAAGTTGTACTAAGTTGTAGTAAGTGAGCGACAATTAATATTCATTAGATGGAGTATTTAATTTGCTGTTGCATCAAATTGCTGCTTCGATAAGATAATCGAAGCTCCCATATTATTTTTTGTTGGCTTGGGATCAATTTATGATCGCCCGTGCACTGCCCTTTAATTACAGCCCACGGCTTGTAAGCTAGCTAGGGAGTTAGCTTTGCGCCTAGACTCGTACCAATTAGTAGTACAACTTATATCCATTATTATAAATGGATATTTTACCGTTTCATAGGCGTTGCACTATAGCTGAGTGAGTCCACGTTCGTGTGCAGTCGTGCCGGCTTTCCCTCTCGGCCACCAACGATGTCTCTATCGCCGGATTGTTCAGTAGGCTCTAGCTGCATTGGTTATAAGGCAAGATGGTGCCCCCCGGCCCCTGCTGGCGCCATTCCATCCGGTGCTTTTTCGCGTCTCTATTTGTCTCTTAATGCTTTGCGTCTTCAGACTTGGCATCCGAAAGAGACCGAAGATGAGCTCTACTGGATGAGAATAAGTTTTTACTGTCCTTGTTTCTTCCGTAAACGAACACAAAATGGTTAATACTTCATCTGGCTAGCTACATCGGTCTTATTAGTAGAAGCAAGACTAAATAAATACAGACAGGTTCACAGTTAGCGGTAAATCATCACAAAAACCATAACTCAGCGCCATTGGTGTAAGTATGTTTGACTTTTTGTCTTTTTATTCTTGTTTCTATGGTTTCCTTTTCCCATTTTTTGTTAGTTTTTTTTCATGGATTTTCTTGGTTCATTCCATCTGGTACTTTTTTAGCCTGTCTATTTGTCTCTTAATGCTTGGCGTCTTCGACTTGGCATCCGGAAGAGACAGGAGATGAGCTCTACTGGATGAGAATGAGTTTACTGTCCTTCTTTCTTCAGTAAAAGAACACAAAATGGTTACTACTTCATCTGGCTAGTTACATAGGCCCTAGTAGTAGAAGCAAGACAAATAAATGCAGGGACGGGTTTACAGTTAGCAGTAAACCAGCGCAAAGCCCATAACTCAGGCGCTTCCCGCAGCGGACAACATCCATATTGGCAGGTTTTTTTATTTTTTGGATTTTTATTCTTTGTATTTCGGTTCTTGTTTGTTTGGTTTCTTTTACCGATTTTTTGTTAGGTATTTTTCACATTTTTTTGGGTTCATTTCATCTGGTGCTTTTTTGCGTCTCTATTTGTCTATTAATGCTTGGCGTCTTCGACTTGGCATCCGGCAGAGACAAGAGATGAGCTCTACTAGATGAGAATGAGCTTATTGTCCCTGTTTCTTTCATAAAGGAACACAAAATTGTTACTATTTCATCTGGCTAGTTACATAGGCCCCAGTAGTAAGAAGCAAGACTAAATAAATGCAGGGACAGGTTTACAGTTAGCGGTAAACCATCGCAAAACCCATAACTCGGGCGCTTCCCGCACCGGCCACTGTCGATTGGCGTAGGTATTTTTGACTTTTTGTCTTTCTTTATTCTTTTTGTTTCGGTTCTTGTTTCTTTGGTTTCCTTTTCCGATTTTTTGTAAGTTTTTTCATGTTTTTTCTTGGTTTGTTCCATCTTGTACTTTTTTTCGCCTGTCTATTTGTCTCTTAATGCTTGGTGTCTTAGACTTGGCATCCGGAAGAGACAGGAGATGAGCTCTACTCGATGAGAATGAGTTTATTGTCCTTGTTTCTTCGGTAAAGGAACACAAAATGGTTACTACTTCATCTGGCTAGTTACATACGCCCTACTAGTAGAAGCAAGCCTAAATAAATGCAGGGACGGGTTTACAGTTAGTCGTAAACCAGCACAAAACCCATAACCCAGGCGCTTCCCACACCGGCCAGCATCCATTGGTAGGTTTTTTTTTTGTATTTTTATTCTTTCTATTTCGGTTCTTGTTTCTTTGGTTTCTTTTACCCTTTTTTTTAGGTTTTTTCACAGTATTTTTGGTTCATTTCATTTAGTGCTTTTCTGTGTCTCTATTTGTCTCTTAATGCTTGTCGTCTTCGACTTGGCATCCGGAAGAGACAAGAGATGAGCTCTACTAGATGAGAATGAGTTTATTGTGAACACAAGATAGTTACTACTTCATCTAGCTAGTTACATAGGCCCTAGTAGTAGAAGCAAGACTAAATAAATGCCGGGACGGGTTTACAGTTAGCGGTAAGCCATCGCAAAACCCATAACCCAGGCGCTTCCCGCACCGGCCACCAGCCATTGGCGTAGGTTTTCGTATTTTTTTGTCTTTTTCGGTTCTTGTTTCTTCGGTTTCTTTTTTTGTATTTTAGGTTTTGGTTCCTTTGCTTTTTTTTGGTTTTTTTCTCGGTTTTATTTTGTTTTCCTTTTTATCTTTTTTTAATTTAAGTACAAAAAATATAACTTATTTGATATGGCATAGTTTGTTTTCCTAAATCCCACCTTCATGTTTTTTACCTACCGATACCCAAATATTACCATTGAAGAGGCTATGGACGATGGCCAAATGTAACGCGGCCACAACATTAATTCCATGCAGCGGAGGCCTTGCGCCGCCATTGTAGGGTTAGTGTAAAACTAGCAGGGTGACCCGCGCATTTGCGCGTCTAGATATAACACATATGTTTTATATTTGAAATTGTTTAGTCTGGAAGGTTTCCTAGTCCACAAAATATAGCAAAATGTACATTTAGTGGAAACATGGTGACACTTACTAAGGTCGTTTACCTAGGAACTGAAGAAGATTTAGGAACAGAAAACCGTAGGAATTTAATAGTCACGTAGCAACACAAAGAGATAAAACACATGAGATTATACATCAGTTTTGTTTTCCTCCAAAACCCCTATGGAATGCTGCATTCCATAAAAGTTTTGTGGCGATCAAATATGGCTATTCCTTGATTCCAAACAGTACCCATAATTCTTTTTTCCTATTGGAATCTTCTTACTTTTATGCTACTTTTCAATGTAAAATAGGGAACATTAACAAATGACCGGTTGAATTGGTGTACGTAGCTCGACATGCAAATCATTGACTTATATGTAGTGATCTCCCTCTTTTTCTTATAAATTTGTCCTCATCCATCGTTTTCTATCTTCCAATCAATCATTTTCTAAGAACTTGATTAGCATGGATTGATTATGTATAATTACGTTAACTCGCGGCTAAACCAAGTTGCCTAGTGGTCCTCCTTCTGTATTACAATGGTGTTTTCACTGAAAATGTCCATCTTCATGTGCTTCCATGCCAACTCATCTTACTTTAGTTGCCTATGTCTTTTAAGTATCGATCTAATCCAATGCAATTGTTAGTTTCTGTTACTTAAAATGCGAAGAAATTATTTCTCACTCACAATCATCAAAGATTGTAGATTGTTCTTTATGATCATGCATATGTTGTTTTTCATTGACTTATACGATTCACAAAACTTATGTTACAACAATCTCTATCGGACGCTCACACCATATCTTGCCTTTATTTCTCGTTAAAATGTTGTTGCGCTGATGTTGTACTTTTCTCATCTATGGGGATGAAATTAGCGATGAGGAAGTTGCCATGCTCACTTTGGTTGGAGAGAGGGTGTATACAATTTAATAACTTGGGTTGAAATCCTTGACAATAGACCCAAGTTTCGCTTCATATGTTTTACAATCCCATAATCTCTCCATAGATTTCCTTAAATCAATATATTTACCATTTTATATTCATTTGAAATCTTTTAAAATATTCTTTTTCACTCAATCATGATGTAGCCTGTTCTCCACGATGGTGCAGGTTGTTTATTTTTTCCATGACTTATAGCTTTTAACAGAACGACTCATTAAATATTGACATGATTTTTTGCATTCACCCTTACTATTGTACTCCCATTTATTTGATACGCCGCTCCCCCACCTAGCACATTTGATCAATCCACTTATTCATATTACATCAATGACATGCACACCTTGGACCAGGTCGGAGATATGCTTACCTTTTGATTTTTTTTTTCAGTTATACCATTTCGTCGTCGTTTCCAAATGCCATGAGCATCACTACAACCTACATACACTCATTTTTTGGGTAAGCATCTCGATTTTTTATACTGTAGAACCTATGCATGTTAATACATCTATAACTAATCCATGCACATGCTCATAATCTAACTCAATCTAGAATGGCATAGTTATCTTTCACAATATATTTCATGATATCTCATAGAGAATAACTGAATTATTCTTGTCATTTTGTTTTCATTCTACGTGTCAGTTTTAGCTTGAATTCTTATATAAATTAGACTGAATATTTTCATATATATTTTCCCTAAGGTGCAGCTATTTATAGACATTGTCTGACGTATAGAAATAATCTTTAACATTTTATTTGGAGTTTCATGAAAAAACTGATACGTATTCGCTATCAACCAAATAAAAGTTGTATTTAAAATTAATTTTAAATTATATTGTGTTATTTTTCACTTACTAAAAATAGATTGTATCTATTATCTAGCTTTTCTTGTTAAAACTAATTTGAAAATGAAAAGATTAATGTTCTAGTGAAATGAATCGAAATTGGAAATAATTAACCACCATGATGGGATTGCCAAGTCAGTAAAGAAAATGATTTATCCATTGAAGCATATATATGTGTGAAGGAGCTCGATCAATTTGTTGTCTTCTTGATGTCATTAACATCGATTCATCTCTGAGATATCCCGCTATAAACCAGAGTACTGTACTCAGGCTGGGTGAGCCGGACTATTTTGTATCAGCTATTTGTCTTTGCTTCAGCTTGATATATTTTGTATCACAACCGTTATTTAAGACTCCGCCATATAAATAGCAGCGCGGGTTATTTTGTTTACGTGGACGGACGCCATTGCTTGGTTGCCTCTTCCTGGATGTCCCATTGTTCTTATGCTCAGTTCAAAAAGTAGTTATTTTTTTATGGATGATGTGCATATTAAATTTGATCAGAAATTAAGACTTTTTTCAGATGTAGAAACATAAACACATAAATGCGTTCATATCTTAACTACCTTAGATTGATTTGTTGGGTTCCAAGACATCATAGGGGCCTACTCGATGTGCAGAGCCTTTGACCCGCTGTGCATGTTGCTGACTTTTTTTTTTTTGCGGGGGTGTTGCTGACTTGTTGTGGATGTGATGCAGTTTGATACGTCTTAAACGTATCTATATTTTTTTTTATTTTATGCTGCTATATTATCATTTATATATATTTTTATTATTACTTTACACCATTTTATATTATTATTTTGGACTAAGATATTAATTTAGTGCATAGTGTCAGTTCCTGTTTTCTGTTTTTTTTTTCGCAAAAAATCCATATCTAGTAAGGTCCAAACATGATGCTAATTTTTGACGATTTTTTCTGGACCACGAAGTACCCTAGAAGCTTCGGGAGACATCAAGAGGGTGAGTGTGGTGGCGATGGTGAAGGGGGGAGATAGGAGCGGTGTGGTGCAGAGGAAGGGGCGATGGGGGGTTATATATCCGCGTTTGGGCGTGCTCCTGCCGGAAATGGGGGCGGATTACGTGCTCATGGGAAACGGGTGTGAAACGCGGTGACAACCATTAATTAGCACTCTTCCCGGTGGAAAAGTAGTTGTGGCATTGGCACGGGCAGAAGTGGCAGTCGTACGAATGACATCGCTATTGACCAGGCTAGACGCGACAGGAAGAGGCCAGGCTGAAACTTCCCTCACACACGAACGGTTGCGGATGGAGGTCACTCCATCTCAGCGCCCCAGCCTCCGAATATGGAGGCTCGTGGGCTCAATTTGAAGCGTGCTTCATATATTATACATGTCGAGGTATGTATGACAACTCTCTAGAGCGACCTTTTCGACCGTGGTCTGTATACGGGTGGTTATTATGCCGATCAGCTATATGGCGACTCTTCCAGAGTTGCTCTTACATGCTCTGAAAATCGAGATGGTCCTACCAATAGTACCAATTCTTGTCTAACTCTCAATTGAAGCTCCCTAACCGTGCGAGCATTGATGGACAGAATTTACATTGCTTTAGAGCAACCCACGCTGTTCCTGGAGCAGCCGCCGTCACGGCGCGACCCCCAGCCGAGGGTCGTGCGCCGCGACGACGGCGGAATGTGGATCGCGCTGTTTTACAAGAATGACCTCAGGACCTTCGTCCGATGGAACCAGAGCAACGGTGATGAGTGGGCAGAGCAGAGAAGGATCCCGATGTGGCCGTCAATCGGGGTGCTTCAAGGCGCCGGTGAACTACATCTAGCAAGGAAGATCCTCACGGTGGTGGAGGGGTCTGTTGTGCTGGGGACAGCAGGAGGCTCTGATCTCGTGTCTCCGTCAACCTCTCCACCATGGAGTTTAGGCGTGTGAGCGACGGGGACAAGTACTCCCACACCCACGGGCCGGCGTAGTCGGCAGCAGCAGTGCGGTGGTCGATGGCGGTGACGGTGGTCGGCAGCGGCAACGCGGTGGTCGGAGGCAGCGGCGACGCGGTGGGTATGGCAGTGACGCGCTAACGTGGCACTTTTAGGTTTACGGAAAGGATATCGAAGAGAAGCTAGGTTGTTTATATAGGGTACCCTTCAAAAAACATGTTTATGGGACTTACTAAAACACCTTTCCACGCGACACATGTGATAAGCAATCCGAAAAATTGCGAACAACCCTGTGGTTGGATGGTTAGAAGGACAGTGGTATCTCCTGCCTACCAGAGTTCAAGTCTCAGATTTGACATTGGTCCTCGCATTTTTCGGTGGGAGGAGACGTTCCCGTTGACTACGAAGGCGTCTGTGGCGACTTCGTCGATCTCAAGATGATGTGCCTGCTCAGTCTTTCGGAGGTGCTCATACGGGTAAGGTGTGCGTCCGTGCGTTCATAGAGATGAGTGTACGTGCGTATGTATGAGCGTCTGCGTCTGTGTTAAAAAAAAAGCAATCCAAAAAATTAAAAAAACACTTTTTGTCCAACTTTCCCTAAACCAGATCTCTTTTACGGAAAAGAGGGCTCGTTGGAGATAAGAGGACGTGGAGCATATCCATCTATACAAGCATGGGCCGAGCATGTTAGCCTGAACAAAACTTCGCTAGGGTTTTGCCTCCGCCGCTAGAAGACGACACCACGCCATGAGGCCTTTTGGTACTGCAGGCGGCATATGGTAGACCACGGCGAGAACACCGCGGCACGACCTGCGACGACGACGGTGCACGACGTCCCCGACGACCCGCTCGAGCTGATCTTCCTGCGCCTCCCCACGTCCCTCCACCTCGTGCGCGTGCAAGCGCTGGCACCGCGTCATCGCCGACGGCGGGTTCCTCGGCCGCTTCCGTTCGCTCCACGCGCGCCCCGTCGTCGCCGGCCACTACCTCGTCCACGAGCGCAAGCACGGGTTGCGCCCCCCGGGCTGCAACCCCATCTTCTCCCTCTCGGCGTCGGCGGACACCGCCGGCATGTGGCCCCAGCACTACTCGCTCGCCTTTCTCCCGGACAGCCGCGGCGGCCATGGCTGGGACCTCGCCGACAGCCGGGACGGCGTGCTCCTCCTCACCAGGTGCGCCGGCTTCGGCGACTCCAACTACTGGCCCTGCCTCGTGGTCTGCGATCCCACCACGCGGCGCTGCAGCAGGGTGATCAGCTACCCCTCCTTCCTCCGCAACTGGAGCTGCCTCGGGGCCTTCCTGCTCGACGGCGACCACGGGGGCATCAGCCCGTCGAACTTCAGGATAATCGTCGCGGCATACAACGACGAGGGCGCGGTCACGACCAGCGTGTTCACCTCCGCCGACGACGACTGGCGGGTCGGCGGGATCCCCTACGCGGCGCAGTGGGGCGGCTTCTTCTTCCTCGCGGGTAACACCCAGGACGCCGTCTACTGGACGGGGAGGGACAGCGACACCGGGCGCTCGGAGGTCCTCGTCCTCGACAAGCGCGCCCAGGAGTTCTCGTCCTCCCTGTTCCCGGAGCAGCTGCGGTACCGGCACGACCCCCAGCTGAGGGCCGTGCGCTGCAACGACGGTGTGGTGCGGATCGCGCTGCTGTACAGGAACGAACTTAGGACCTTCGGCCGACGGAACAACCTCGGCCGTGATGAGTGGGCAGAGGAGAGGACGATCCCGCTGCCGCAGTCAATCTGGGGGCTTCAAGGTTCCGGTAAACTGCGCCTGCCCATGAAGATCCTCACGGTGGTGGAGGGATCCGTCGTGCTGGGGGCGGCGGGAGGCTCTGGCTTCATCTCCGTCGATCTCTCCACCATGAAGTTCAGGCGCATGAGCGA
This sequence comes from Elymus sibiricus, assembly GCA_039707655.1. Lineage (NCBI taxonomy): Eukaryota > Viridiplantae > Streptophyta > Magnoliopsida > Poales > Poaceae > Elymus > Elymus sibiricus. Next base: position 75,782,269 of record CM077676.1, read on the forward strand.
CGGCGACAAGTACTCCAACGGGCCGGCGTACGAGTACCAGCTGCCATGGCCTCCCACCATCCGAGCTTGCTTACCATGAACAATCATGGCCAACAGAGTGCACACACGAATTTAATTTTTGAGTGAATTCCGTTTTTTACCCACATTTTTTACACTAATTACCCCATTTAGCGAGATTTCATCCGTTTTACCCCATTTAGCAAAAAAAATTGCCACAGTTTACCCAGTTTAAAATTTTGTGAGCATTCTGACCGATGGGTCACAATTGTCATGTCCAGCTGCCATGCCACGTCGGTGGTAGTTCCTGGCTATTTTTCTCACTGCTAAAGCGGACCGCACAGCTTCTCCCGACCGGCCCGGCCTGATGAAGGTCGCTCGCGTCGCGTCCAACACGCAACGCGCGAGTCGGCCACGCGCCACGCTCGCCTCCAGTTGCATGCCGCTTGCGTTGCTCACCCCCATTCGATTGCATCACCTGTGCAGGCTTCCGACCACACACACCCGTGAGGCTTGCCCGAACCTAGGGTTAGGGACTGTCTGCGGCGGCAACGCCGACGGCAGCAACAACGGCTGGTGCTAAGGGGCTGGCCGTGCGATTTCATACCTTCAGCATGTTGCGAGCGATGCGTGCCGTGAATATTGGAGGCCAGTACGGTGCGGCCTGACTCGGGCGTTGTGTGTTGGACGCGAGCGACCTGCTCTGGTGCGATCATATCGGGCCAAACCGGTCGGGAGAAGCTATGAGGACCGGTTCAGCAGGGAGAAAATTAGGCAGGAAAAAACCGTCGATGTGGCATGCCAGCTGGACCTAGCAATTTGGACCCGCTGGTCAGAACGCTCACAAATTTTTTAATGGGGTAAACTGTGGCAAAACTTTTACTAAATGGGGTAAAACGGATGAAATTTCGCTAAATGGGGTAATTTTTGTCAAAAATGTCAAAATATAGGGGTTAAAAACCGGAATTCACTCTTAATTTTTTACCAGTAATGCTGAAAATTCAGCTTCACAAATCACAAGCATTTGCATAAATGTCTGATCGAAGGTCGAAAAATGAATATTCAGTAGCTACATTCTCATTCCATGTGGCAAGGATCGAACGACGGAACTTGGGTGTTGAACCCCCGGGAAGCCATGAACATGAGCCGGCGCGAGATCTTTCTGTACTCGTCCTCCTCCCGCTTCTCCAGCAGGTAGGAGATGATGCCTTGCACCTCCACCTTAATGTGCGTGGAGAGGTCCGTCGCGGCGCGCCGGTTGGTGAGGACGTCCTGCCTCGCCCTCGTTGGTATCGGCATTCCGAACCGGCCCGGGATCTTCATGCACACGCCCGGGAAGATCACCTCGTGCTTGGCATCCCTGCAGCAGCCAGAAGACAGATATATAGGTTATGCCTAACTTATGAACTGGACCTGAAAAAGGAGTTAGTAGCAGCAGGGCACACCGTACCTGAGTTTCAGAGATGCTTACTGTAGGCCCGCATTATCTCCTTGCCGAAAGGCGCGCTCCTGATGTTGTCGAATGTAGAAAGTAGCTGCAGTTTTACAATATAAGTAGGTCTATTAGCTACATATATCGTGACACCATCCAAACCTCCCTCCATAACTGCCTTGTTGACAAGAGCAGACAAAGCATCAGCCACAAAGAGAAACAAAAAGAGGCAAATACACCCGTGGTACAACAAGTTGCACTTGATGACCACTTTGGTGCTTGATGTTGAGAAATACACAAAACTAGTGCAAAAACTTGTGTTTTGGTGCACGTACAGTGCAAAATCCAGATGCGGCCGTATACAGTGCCAGCTGGGCGTGACAGTGTGGGGGCAGTCACACTGTCAGTGGCTGGATGTGTGTGAGCGGGCTGGAGCATGCATGTTTTGCAGATAGCCCCAGATTTTATGTGGATAATCACAAAAAAGTCACAGCAAGATGCATATACTGTTGGTAAAATGCATACAGGCAAACAGCCAGTGCTTATCATAGCAAAATGCATAAAAGTTACCACTGCAGCCCCATCTTAACATGATCACAGTACATATCACTTCAAATTAAGCTCGGTACATATATTGGTAAACAAAAGGCTTGAAGCCAAGTTCAGTACATTCAAAAGAAAACTAATGGGTTCAGACCAAGTTCAGGCCAAGTTCATCCATGAACTTAAGTTTTCCAAAAGCAAGTTCATTCATGAACTTCATGTTTTGAACTTTTGCATCACAGGGATAGGAAATCATGAGGCCATTCATCATCAGGTGCATTTTGAGTGATCAGAATTTCTTCCTCGGCCTGCATGAAATTTGCTGCTTCAAGCCAAGTTCTGCTAGCTCCATCATCTCCAAAAAGGAGGTTGTAGAAGCCAGGAGCTGCAGCTCTTGCTCCTCTTGCCACATTTTCTCCTGTAGCATTGTGGCCTCCACCTCCTCTTGCAACATTCTCTCCTCCTCTACCATTGTGCCCTCCTCCTCCTCTTGCATTGCGCCCTCCACCTCTTGCGACATTTGCTGCTCCTCCTCTTGCACTGTGCCCTCCACCTCTTGAAACATTTGCTGCTGCTCCTCTTGCATTATGCCCTCCACCTCTTGCGACATTTGCTGCTCCTCCTCTTGCATTGTGCCCTCCACCTCTTGAAACATTTGCTGCTGCTCCTCTTGCATTGTGCCCTCCACTTCTTGCTCCAGATGCAGCATTTCCACCTTTTGATGCAGCAGTTGCACCTCTTCTGATCCTGCCCCTTGTCATTGGTGTCGTCATTATGGGAGGTGGAATTTCTTCTCTAGCATTTGCTATGAAATTTGACTCTGGTAGAGGACCAAAGTCTCTGACAGGTGGATATACAAACCTCTCCTAAAGGCACATAAAGTAGACATGTTAGTGCATATCACACACTAAAAGAAAACAGTAGCAAATAAGTTAGTACCTGCTCCTGCATCATGAAAACCATAGAGTCGGGAGTTTGTGTTGGATCAAGAAATGGCCTGACCGTATGTGGCATTATGTTCTGCAAAGGTTAGGTCCCGATTAGATAAGTAATCCAATGAAATAATGTACCAAGATCAAGAAATTGAAAGAACAAAATAAAAAAGGCATTACAGCAATGAGCCTAGGGTCATCAAAATCTTCCTCTTCTTGTTTTGTTGCCTGCTCATTTTGAATGTCATTGACATGCTTGTGGTGACCTTTCTTGTTATGATCAGGTGCTTTACATATAGAGCAGTGCATGGTGGACCCTGCCTTGGTAAGCTTTATCCCTCCATTCTTGTCTTTCTTCTCTTCTGGGTCTTTCTTTCTGCTTTTCTTTGGCCTTCCCATCACTTTAGTGTACAGTGGTGGGTACACATCAATTCCATTCATTTTTTCCCAATGACCTTTATCCCTCAATGGCATTATGTTGTAGGCATAGGCCTTCCTGTAGCTCTCGACAGTATAGCATGGATGCACCAAGCTTTCAGGCTCAATTCTTTCATGCCTAGCACATGCGACAGCATGATGACATGGTATTCCAGACAACTCCCATCTTCTACAGTCACAACTGTTCATGTTGAGATCCACCAAGTATGTGTTGTTAAAGGATTTTACCTGGAAAACCCCTTTACCAGCTTCTTGGACCATACAATTAGCTGCCCACTCAACAAACTTGTCGAGCTTCTTCTGGATCTTTGGGCAAAGTCTCCTTGTCCACTTGTCTGACTCTCTCTGCTTGCTAACAATTCTGTTGGTTAACTTGATGTGCATGTTGTCCAATGCTGACACAACTGGGAGCTCTCTTGCCTCAAGTATGTAACTGCAATTAATTAGGAATGCGAAACAAGTAATTTAGCACTGCTGCAATTAATTAAAACTTTTGAATGTGTAGGAAGAGAAGTGAGGAGCTAACCTGTTGAATACCTCTGACATGTTGTTAAGCAATATATCACACTTGGGAAATGAGTTAAAAAAGGCCTTTATCCATGTTCTTGGAGGCAGTTTCTCAACCCATTTGTAAGCACCCTCACTAATGTAGTCGCAGTATTCCTTGTCTTCTTTAGCTTCACTCTGTTTCTAACACTGTAGGCACTTATTGCAAGTCTCAGTTCCTTCATATCAGCAAAAACCATTCCAAGCCTGAAGGTGGGTGCATTCAAATCAGTAGCTGAGTTAAATGTTCTGAAATTGTACTTTAACTTCTCCTTCTCTTCTTTGGACAGATCCAAGTGAGAGTCATCCAGTGCATCTTCTGGGAGCTCTGCTTCTATGTCAGGTATGAACTCCCTCTCTCTGTGATCATCCACTTCCTTGTCCACATTCTCATCAAACAAATCATCATCCCCCACATCTGGTTCAAAGTCACTGTCATGAAATTCCTCATCAGTTTCTTCTTCAATGTCTGCATCTTGTTGATCTGTATCACTGCTCAGCCATCCTTCCTCAATTTCTTCATCACCAACACCAGCACCTGAGGAACTACAGCCTTCACCAAATGAAACAAACCTCCTAGCTCTTTTTTCTCTCTTCTGTTTTGGACTGTTATCATATTCTGTGAAAATGGCCTCTTCTGTAAAGCTAACATTTTGTTTCCCCTTGCTGTCTTTGATTGGAGTGATAACCTTGGGCAATTCAGGAACTCCATATGCCAGGATATCATCTCCAGTAAGAGTTTGCAGCGTATCACCATGGTCAATAATGAGGAGCAAAATTTTGTGCTCAATTGTTGCACCAATCATTAACAGTATGTCAGCATCACATGTAATCTGCTTCAGACCATCTGCTACTGACTTGCCAGGTTGACACCAATATATGTCATGCTTGGAAACACCTCTGTCATAGCTCAACTGCTTCAGAAAATCATCAATCCACAGTATAGACCAAGTGTCACTATCACAGTTGTCAAACCAGTCCACTTCATAGTCAAGATATGCCATATTGCTTCCACTACCACAAAAGAAACCTTTGTGGTGTATTTGGACAGTAAAAAGACCATCAAAAGGCCCTGTAAATTCAGTTAACACACAAGTTCATTTAGAAGATAAATGCATATGCAGTTGACACAACAAATAGGTAAACAGAGAAATGAATATGCATTTCCAATAAACAGATAAATGCATATTCAGTTAAGCAAACAAATTTGTAAACTAAAACTATGTAAACTTACTGTTAACTGAAAGTGTAAACAGAAAGTCAGAAACTATTGCCTGAAAGAAGTTCATATTCAATTTTAGTTAACTGAAAATATATAAAATTCCTGTTACAATCAGGTTAACCACACACTGTCGAAAAAATTCAGTTAACACACTGTCAAAAAATTTCAGTTACACACTGTCAAAAAAATTCAGTTAACATGCGTACATTCAGTTTGAATTAATCTCCCATATTCCCAGGACACATTGTTAACCATACGGGCAAAAGATTGTCCTTAAACATAGGTTAATCTGTCAATCTTTGTTAACTGAAACTATCTACAATTCATGTTAACTGAATGTGTTTAAAAATTCAGTTACATTCAGATCACTGTCGTGCACAAATTCAGTTAACACACTGTCGAAAAAATTCAGTTACATGCGTACATTCAGTTTGAATTAATCTTCCATATTCCCAGGACACATTGTTAACCATACGGGCAAAAGATTGTCCTTAAACATAGGTTAATCTGTCAATCTTTGTTAACTGAAACTATCTACAATTCATGTTAACTGAATGTGTTTAAAAATTCAGTTACATTCAGATCACTGTCGTGCACAAATTCAGTTAACACACTGTCGAAAAAATTCAGTTACATGCGTACATTCAGTTTGAATTAATATCCCATATTCCTTGCACACATTGTTAACCATATGGGCAAAAGATTGTCCCCAAACATCTCCCAGTCCTATTTAACCACAGAAACTATTTCTCGTGGCGATCTTCAACGAAATCCTATGGCATAAACCCGATATAAACCCTAGGAAGAATCGGATCTTCAGGGGCTCGATGCTCTTGTGGAGCCATAGCTAATCATACCACACTCCATAGAACTCGAAAAATACATCTGACATGTTCTTCTCCACGGCATAATCGAGTACAACTTCTGCCCTAACCAAAACAGGCCACGGCAGGGGTGAGAGAGGGGTCAGAGAGGCGTCGGAAAGGGCGGAAAGTACTCACCATAGCGTGGTGCTTCCTCGCCAGGCAGCCGGCGCCGAGGCTCCTCCGTCATCGCCTCGCCGACGGTGGTCGAGGGTCGCCAGCTCCGTCTCCGCTCCCGCCGAAAAGGAGAAAAGGAGAAAAGATACAGAGGAGACGAACAGACCAGAGTATTGCGTAGCGTAGGCATATAGGTTAGTTTCGAGGACCGACTCGCAAAACTGAAACGCCATCCGCTCCCGCCGTTCCGGTGACTTTTTTGTGATTATCCACATAAAATCTGGGGGTATCTGCAAAACATGCATGCTCCAGCCCGCTCACACACATCCAGCCACTGACAGTGGGACTGCCGCCACGCTGTCACGCCCAGCTGGCGCTGTATACGGCCGCATCTGGATTTCGCACTGTACGTGCACCAAAACACAAGTTTTTGCACTAGTTTTGTGTATTTTTCAACATCAAGCACCAAAGTGGTCATCAAGTGCAACTTGTTGTACCACTGGTGTATTTGCCTCAAACAAAAACGGGAACAATGGATCACCTGAAGACCTCATGATGGTGTGAAAGAATTCAAGAGCTTCCCATTAAATTTCACCGAATATCTCACCGAGCACACACATGACATCAACCAAGAAATCCACTTGCTCGAGAAACCCTACTTAATGAGGGCCATTTCCAGAAACTCCCAATCCACACGGTCATAAGCCTTAGATAGATCAAGCTTATAAGCACAACATGCCGGTGAATTGGTCTTCAAAGATTGAATATAATCAATGCACTCGAAAGCAATGATAAAATTATCTGAGATCAACCGCTCGGGTATAAAATCACTTTGGTTTTCCGAAATTAATTCCAACAAGATAGGATGAAGTTGGTTTACTAATCACTTAGAGACAATTTTGTAGAACATATTACAGAGGCTAATTGGCCTAAAATCGTTTAGTTCCTTTGGGTGGGGAACTTTTGGAATTACAACAGTCGCCGTATCATTTACCCCGTCAGGCATGATCCTTGTCCGAAAGAATTCCAATACCGCAGCAATAAAATCACCCTTCAAGACAGCTCAATTACATTGGTGAAAATGTGCCGGAAAACCATCCGTACCTGGCGCCTTTAGGGGACCGATCTGAAATAGCGCATCCGATATTTCCTTCTCCGAGAAAGGTGCACGCAAGTTTTCATTCATAACCCTTTTGGTTGTATGCATTCCAACACCTCCGCAGACGAGAGAGTTGGGTATTTATTGAACACCTTCTAGAAGTACGAGGATACCATTCTCTCCATGTTAGTCGGAACTTCGCACCACGTGCCATCTACCTTACGTAACCGCTGAATGTTGTTACGACGTGCTCTCCACACCGCTCAAGTATTGAGTGTTACGTTCTACTTGTTTAAGCCATATAATACGTGCCCGCTGTAGCAATATCATCTCCTCCCAGTACAACAATTCATCAAGTACATTCATCTTCTGCCTTATATTATACCTATCCGCATTACCCTCCTGTAAATTAGCAATCTCAGTACGCAACTTTTCTATCTCACAGTTGACATGGCCAAAGTTCTTAAGGCTCCAGGAACGTAAGCTATGCATCATCCGCTTTAAAGAACCAGCAACCGAACCCAGGTCACCCTGGGGTTTAAACTTCTCCCAAGATTGCGCCACAACTTGGGGAAGGCTCGGATTTCTCTCACACATGATCTCATAGCGTGGAATTGATGAACGTTGCTGAACTTCCACCGGCACCAACTGGACTACCAGCGGACAATGATCCGAACATGATGACGCCACATGTAGCACCCTAGTCGCTGGAAACATATCCCTCAATTGCTCATCAGCATATGCTCTATCAAGCCTAACTCTGATATTATTGTTTCCATCTTGCCTATTATCATAGGTAAATGGCACCCCTGAAAAGCCGAAATCCACTAATTATGTCTGAGTTTTGCTCATGGTCGAGGGCTAAGGCTTAACACGTAAGCACCCTCCTCCCTGCTCTCATAATTGCTACTCCCTCTGTAAAGAAATATATGAGTGTTTAGATCACTAAAGTAGTGATCTAAACACTCTTATATTTCTTTACGGAGGGAGTACTAAACCTGTTCATACGTCGGGCCAGGCCGGGTTTCGGGTGGGGCTTGCAAAAGCCCGATCTCTAAACTACAAGCCCGAGCCCAACCCAAAGCCTGAAAATAGCTATTTCCCAAGCCCGAACCCGGCCCGAAAAGAGGCCTGAAAGTCCAGACCAAACGTTGATTTTTAGCCTACGTGCATGCAAGCCAAGCCTAAAGCCCAAAAGCCTAGCCCAAAAATCAGGAAAATAGAAGCCCGAGCCCGGCCCGGCCAAGATTCTCTTTCAAGCTGTAAAATGAAGCCTAAGCCCAGCTCAAAAGGCAAGCCCAACCCAGCCCGACCCGGATTTTCGGGCCAGGCTATCCAGTCGCATGGAGCACAACATGTTAGCCCGAACAAAACTTGCTAGGGTTTTTGCCTCCGCTGCAAGAACACGACACCGCCCCGTGACGCGACGACTATTTCTCGCATTCAGCGAGACGAAGGAGATGTCTTGTTGAAGCGTTTTCTATTATCGGGCCGGCCCATTCACGCACTGTTAAAACAAATAGAGAAGAAGGGAGCTGCAGGATTCGAACCCACGTCTCCACGAATGTCGCTCGCGCTGCTAGCCACTACGGTGAGGTCCAGTAGGTGATAACTAGGAGGGGCGAGAGGTACTTGAAGGGAGTCAAGCCGGTTTTTCTCCGTTTTTTAGTTTTTTTTTCCGGGTTTTTTCATTTGTTTCTTCAGTTTTCATGTACAATAGGTAAGGCATGACCTATTAGAAGGGAAAGAGTCGGCTTTTACACATTTTCCTTCTTTTTTTTGTTTGATTATTTTCTTTCTTGGTTTTCAACTTTTTTTTTGTTTTCTTTTGTTTATTTTCTTCATTTTGTTTCTTCGTTTTTTATTTTCTTTTTTCTTCTCCATTTTTTTGTTTGGGTTTCTTTTTTCTTCTCCATTTTTTCTTTTTCTTTTTTGGTTTTCATTTTTTTTGGTTTTTCTTTGTTTCTTTTGTTTTTCATTCTACATTCTTATATATATGATCAACATTTTTTCAAATACTTGTTCAACACTTTTCAAATTCTTGTTCAACATTTTTCAAACACTTATTCAACATTTTTATATACATGATCACATTTTTTCAAATACTTGTTCAACATTTTTCAAATACCTTTTCAACATTTTTCGAATGCTTAATTCATTTTTTTAAATCTTTGTTCAACATTTTTTAAATACATGTTCAACATTTTTCGAACGCTTGATTAACATTTTTCAAATACTTGTTCAACATTTCTTCAAATACTTATTCAACATTTTTCAAATACTTGTTCAACATTTTTTGAATGCTTGATCAACACTTTTCAAATACTTGTTCAACATTTCTCTGAATGCTATATTAACATTTTTTAAATACTTGTTCAACATTTTTTATCGAATGCTTGATAACATTTTTGAAATACATGTTCAACATTATTCAAATACTTATTCAATATTTTCCAAATGTTTTTTGTAGATTATATATATATATATATATATATTTATTTATTTATTTAAAATATTTTAAATTATAAACGAAGTACAAAAACGAAACCAGAAAACGTAAAAAAAAAAAAACAGGCTGTGGCCTCGCTCGCGCGTGGGCCGGCCCATCTGGGCTCCTCCCGACGCGAGGCTGGCCCCTGTGCTCGCTTAAAGCGAGAAATAGGGGTGCCCGCGCCCCGTGAGGCCTTGCGATACGGGCGGCCGGCCGTATGGGAGACCAGAGCGAGACCGCCGTGCCATCGTTCTCGACGACGGTGCACGACGTCCCTCCCTGACGGCCCGCTCGAGCTAATATTCCTGTGCCTCTCCTCGTCCCTCCACCTCGTCCGTGCCGCGTGCACGTGCAAGCACTGGCGCCGCGTCGCCGCCGATGGCGGGTTCCTCCGCCGCTTCCGGTCGCTCCACGCTCGCCCCGTCGTCGCCGGCCACGACCACGTCGACGCGCGCAAGCACGGGTCGCGTCCCCCGCCTTCTCCCTCTGGACGTCGGCGGACACCGCCGGCATGCGCCCCCAGCACTTGACTCTCGATTTCCTCCCGGACCGCGGTGGTGGCCGCGGCTGGGACCTCGCCGACAGCCGGGACGGCGTCCTCCTGCTCACCGGGTGCGCCGGTAACGCCTACTCCGACTACTGGCCCTGCTTCATCGTCTGCGATCCCACCACGCGCACGCGGCGCTGCAGCAGGGTGATCGGCCACCCCTGCTTCCTCGGCAACTGGAGTTGCTTCGGGGTCGGGGCCTTCCTGCTCGACCGCGACGGCCCGCGCATCAGCTCATCAAATTTGAGGATAGTGGTCGTGGCCTACGACCAGGGCGCGGTGACAACCAGCGTGTTCAACTCCGCTGAAGACGACTGGCGGGTCGGTGCGTTCTTCCTTGCAGGCCACACCGAGAACACCGTCTACTGGACGGCGAGGGACAGCGACACCAGGCCGTCCTCAACAAGCGCAACCGGGAGTTGTCGTGCTCCCTGTTCCCGGAGCAGCTGCCGTACAGTACAGGCGCGATCCCCAGCTGAGGGGTGAGGGCCGTGCGCTGCGACGACCGCGCAGTGCGAATCGTACTGCTGTACAAGAACGACCTCAGGAGAGGACCTTCGTCCGGCCGTCGATCTGGGCGCTCCAAGGTGCCAGCGAACTGCCCCTGCCGAGGAAGATCATTGCGGTGGTGGAGGGGTCCGTCGTGTTGGGGACGGCAGGAGGCTCTGGCCTCGTCTCCGTCGACCTCTCCACCATGAAGTTTAGGCGCGTGAGCGATGGCGACAAGTACTCCAACGGGCCAGCGTTCGAGTACCAACTGCCATGGCCTCCCACCATCCGAGCTTGCTTAGCCTGAGTCCCCGAATTTAATTTGTAAACAACGCTGGAGATTCAACCGCCACAAATTACAAGCATTTTTTGCATAAATGTCTGCAGCGCACGATCGAAATTCGAAATGAATATTCACAAGTTACATTCTCATGCCATTCGTTAAGGATCGAACGACGGAACTTGGCTGTTGAACCCCTGGGAGGCCATGAACATGAGCCTCCGCGAGATCTTCCTGTACTCGTCCTCCTCCCGCTTCTCCAGGAGGTAGGAGATGATGCCTTGCACCTCCGACTTGATGTGCGTGTAGAGAACCGTCGCGGCCCGACGGTCGGTGAGGACGTCCTGCCTCCCCCTCATTGGGATCGGCTTCCCGAACCGGTAGTAGAACCGGCCCGGGATCTTCATGCACACGCCCGGGAAGATCACGTCGTGCTTGGCATCCCTGTGGCAGACACAAGACAGATATATAGGTTATTCCCAGTTATGAACTGGACCTGAAAAAGGAGTTACTAGCAGCAGGGCATACCGTACCTGAGATTCAGATGCTTACTGTAGGCCCGCATTATCTCCTTGCCGAAAGGCGCGCTCCTGATACCGTCGAATGTGCAAAGCAGCTGTGATTTTTGGAATAAATTAGCTTATGGTTACATTCTGAATCTCTAGCGGTTTCAGGATTGATAAACTTCGGCTATGGATCCAAGCTTGAACCGAAGAACGTTCACTTATTAAGCAAGGGATGACTAAATCTGGTAATGGCTTACATTCACGATGTCATCCTCTCCGACGACTCCAAATGGCACAATTGTGGCGTTGCACTGCGCTGCCATCCTAACAAATTCAGTCTGTTCTGGCCAGAAAATCCTGTGCTCTTCACCCTACAATCCACAAGTTTAAATGTAAGTAAGTTCACAACAGTAGCATTTACTCTGACAGAATTCTGGAGTATAATAAATCCAACCAATGAAATAAAAAAAAAAGTCTAAAAATCAACAAATTTTATTCTGCAGATACCTTGCAGTGGAGTGCCTCCCTGTAGCCACCCGGATAGAGGAGCACGAACTCCCCGGCTGCTAGCAACTCGTATATGTACTTGTAGGTCATGGGCACGCCTCCCCACAGGTTGAGGAAGTCGAAGAAGTCGTGTCCCTCCGACCACGTCTTCATCTTCTTCGGGAACAGCAGCGGGTGCGCGATGCCACGGACCACGGCCTTCTTATGACGCATGAACTCCGCGGCAAGAGATATGAGCTCGATCCCCAGCAGCATATGGTTGCCTACCAGCAGCACCGGCCCGTCCTCGGGCACCCCGGCGAGTCCCCGCACCACCGTGCCGTCCTCCATCGTCGAGAACATCGCTGGGCACGTTCTGAACAATAGGTCGCTGCATTGTACCAATGCATAAATGTGACGTGCAATCGATGTGTTCAGGATTCAGTGCATATGATTTAAGGATTTGCTGGGAGGTGAATTTGATTACGTGCTAGCTTTGTCGACTTCCTTTAACTCGGTTGTGGATGGCGGGATGTAGTCGAAAACCCGATGATAGCGCCTCGAATGGCGGTAGAGACCAGCACACTTGATGATGGATGAGACATGGACACCATGCTCCTGAAATTTGGAATGGACATCATCGGCATTCATTGTCCCTTCGAGGTATATCATTTGTTCCTTCCAGTGCAAAAGATATACAGCAATCTCATAAAGTCCGCTAAAACTCACCAACAGTAAGCTGTGCCCATGCTTCTCAAAGAAGAAGACTTTGGATTTAGTTAACTTGTTCTGCAGCCTGTAGGCTTCAGATTTGCTCGGAAGTAAGTTGTCAGCGCAGCTGAGTGCAAGCATACAAAAGAACTTCAGTCATGATAAAAAATACGACAAAAAATACGCATTCAGACAAGAAACAGTGCTAAATCATGCAGTAGAATTTACCATGTGACAAAATTCTGCAAGGCTAACGATGAAATTGGAAGTAGAGAACTGAGCTTAAGGCCACAAACCTGGCTAGCAGTAGCACCTCAGCTGTAACTGATTGTAAACGGCAATTAGTGTATTGCGCAGCCCGTTTCATCAGTTTCATCTTCCATTTTAGTGTGTCTTTTGGTAGTTTGTCCAGTATATTCTGCAATTAAAGGCACACATATTTTCCTTAAAAGATGCACATATTCTGAAAACACCTTAACCTACAGGCCAAGAGAAACATTAATTTGTATTTTTTTCTATGGAGAATAACCTCTGGCCTCTGCATCAATTGATCCACGCAACTATTTATTAACTTATTTTCTCCCTTAATTAGTATTTTCTTGATAAATTAGATACATAGAAACAGTATGCAATGAAGCGATGGTACAAACCGTATGCTTCAGGGAAGATGACATGTTACTTGTCAATCTGATGAGTGCTTCTAAAGGATGCTTCCCACTTTGCATTCTACTCAGTGCCATGTTCACCTCGTTGTCTGGTCTCATGATCAGGAAGAACAGAAGAAGCAAGTACAAAGAACTTAAAGAACAGATGTAAACAGATGTATATCGTGCGAATTATCAGACAACCTGAAGTCCAACAAATGCATCACAGTTCTTGCTTAACTTCTAGGAGCTTATTTCAACACTTGTTCTTTCTTCAATTTTATATGCTGGACCCTACGAGGTACTTACCAATGTTGTAGTTCAGTAGAGCTGTAATTGCAATACAGGTGTTGTTCGATAACGGGCTGAAAACCGACAGAAGCTTTTTTATCTCTGACCTCTCAAATGATGTAGCTTTTCCCGGAAGAAAAAAGAGAGACGAAATAAAATCATGTATATTAGAAAATTTACAAACAGGAAGGTTCACCCGCATACAATCAGATATTCTTGCATACCTGGATTAACTAGCACCAGTATCAGATCAATACGAGGATTACGACCAGCAACTGCAAGAGCTAAGCATCCTCCAAACGAATTCCCCAGTAGATAGATGGGCCTATTAGGAGAAATGGAATGCTCTGCTCTCACAACATCTTCTACCATTGTGACAAGTTCTGAAAAGGAAAAGAAGCTAAAATCACACAATTAATCTTTAGAACTTAATAATTGGCCAGGCGGCTAGGCGATGTCGGCTCTGCTTAATGTGTGCGTTGGGCATATTTTGTTTTTGCCACATGCTAACCAGAGGGCATCTCTCTAAACATGACTTTGTGTGGTGTGCAACTTCTTGGTGTGGACGCTGGGAGAAATGAAATATACCTTTTCAAACGAAAAGGATGCCTTTCACTCTGAATCTTAAAAGAAGCTCAAAATTGCAATCCAGATGCAAAATGCTTCGGAGAGAAATTAATCAATTGATACACAGGTAACTGATACCTTCGAATGGCGTGCGGTCATGAAAAGGAATGTGCATGCATCGAAGTTCAAATATCCTGCAAATGAAAAAACAAGCGTGTAATATATTTGAAATAACATAATTACACCTCTGGTTTGCCTTAAATTTTTCCAGGGAAACTTCTCTTTGCATCTCACCTTCCAAGAGCCTTGTGGTGCATGCAGAGCCCCATCCCCATTCCATCTACCCCTGAAAAGATTGAGTTTTAACCCCAAATCAGCCCCTGAAATCAGCGTGTACTACTAACCTAAACATTCAAGCATCAACACACTGGAAAGATGCATAGAGACAGACATAGGAAGCTGTCGGTCGTTTACCTGGCAAATACAGCATGAGTGGAGCATCGTCGACCATCGAGCCAGCATCGACGGGGCATAACCAGCAGGGCGGCCCGCTGTCATGCTCCACCAGCTGCCCGAGTGCCTGATAGTAGTAGTCCAGGTCCTTTACCGTCCCGTACCCATCATCATACAGCGCTTCGAGCCCCCTGTAGCTGGATTGCACTCTCCCGGCGTGTCTGAACTGGCAGCTTGGCAAGCCATGCAGCCGCCGCCGCCCTTGTCGCCAGAGGGAGACCTGCGGGTGTACCACAGGGAGAGAAAGAGTCGCCATTGCTGCATTGAGCTGCGAAGCTTTTTTTAGTATCCCAGTCCTGGTTTCAAGGGAGGCTTTAGGAAGCATGAGCCACGCATGCACTCATGCATCCGGTGCGTAATAGAAATAGCCGAATTTTAGTGAGGCGCAAAGAGTGTGAGTTAGACCATGGCATGGCGGTTCAGTAAGGACCACACTATAATAATTGTTGTGGAGATCTGACGTTGGCATGTCAGTATGGGTAAAGACTTTTGACACCTACGTGATCAGATGCTCGTGATACTCAAAGATGACAGTCTAACTATCGACAACAAAAAATTCCCTCAACAAAAAAACCTTAAAAAATATATTAATGTAGGCTCTTCTGTTGTCCATTATCTGTCTGCCTATAGCAGTAGGAAACAGAGGTATTGATATCAAGTAATATAGCCAGTACAGATCTGCCATCATGGGTAACCGGAGAGTCATACCAATATCAAGATTTAATTGAAAGGGTGACAAACATAGTAAAACACCAGAATGCAGCCATGTCGCACAAGAATTCTGTGACGAACCAACTACTTTACCTCAGAGTTTCGAGAACTTCACCTTCCCATCTAATAATCTGCACCAAAACAGCACAGGCTTAGATTCTTTCAATTGTAGTCAGAGACGGTATCGAAGAAACCTAACCTACAATACCAATCACTATTAGGGGCAAAAACTAAAATGCAGGTCATACACTTCCTGATATACTGCAAAAAGAACATAAATATCATTGCCTTGAATAGATCCTTCGACAATGCACAAGGCTTTCCACCATCTAGCTGAGAAGATTCTTGCCTAGGCACATCACTAGACTGAACCAATTTCGGAAACAATTCAAGCCGCGATACAAACTCTGTTGTACAAGATATGTTTCAGATTTTAATGCATGAAGAATGAGGGCCAGTAAGAAAATTATTGTCAAAACCATATCCCAATACCAAAGGAACACGAACAATTTATTATGATATAAAGTTGCTTCTTGGGTACTCTTTCGCAATTTAAGCAGATAATTGTAGAATAGAAATAGAAAGTTACCTTTCAGCATTCTTTGATTCTTTCCTTAGTGATGTCTCATCTAGGAAGAACTGGGTGTCTTGAATCAACAACTTGGGGTCTTTGCCCACAGTTAAACATGGTAGTGCTGCTGGCAGCATGATTAACAGGTAAAGCGATACAAATCGAGCAAGTCAATCTGCTGAAGTCAGTTCATTGTTCAGGGACGGTGATAACTACTCCCTCCGTCCCATAATATAAGAACGTTTTTCAAGCTATCTTGAAAAGTTGAGCCACTAAACCGTCTGCTTTATGAAATTTAGTGGAAGTATTTGATTCCAGTAGATAAAGTAGTTAGCATCCGCTTTGGTCCTATGATATACCCATAGTGAAGGAATACTCCACTACATTCTCCAGAATATAAGCCACTCGCCAGAAATTCCATCAGAAAACCCCATTTCCGTTTTATAATCAGTTACCAAGCAGATAAAAGAAAAAACATGACTACATCTCTTCAGGTTTTACTTTGCATGAGGATGACTCAAATTAACCCCTAGCTACTATTAACATTCATATGTGCATTGCTTCCTAGAACCAACTCCCTGAACCGAGTTATGCAGTCCATCGCCTGGTCGAATTCGCTGCTCTCGAGAGCAAAGCTGAACCTGCAGTAGTCCGGTATCCCGGTCCACTTGCTGCTGGATATGCAGAGTCCAGTGGATCTAAGGAGCGCTTCCCTGATGTTGCAGCCATCGAGCTCGCCTTCGAAAGTGTCTATCTTGAATGATTTGCCGATGTAGGCCGTCGGTTTCGCCAGCATTGAGATACCACCATGGCAGCCGACGACATCCCAGCCACAGCTCTCGAGTGTCTGTTCATTGCAGGAAATCAGAAAATGAAAACAAAAAAGGGGCGTGCATGTCAAACATAAGATTTCTCTGAACTGCCAATCTTTATCCTTTGTCTCTGAGCTACCAACCTCCCATCTCTGGACTAAGATTTGGGAGGGAACACAAAATTTGAGAGGGCGATTTAGAATGTCACAGAGCGCTAACCTTAGTCAACTTGTCGGCACGGTTCTTCAGTGTCTCCTTCTGCTCCTCGATGAGATCAGAGAAGCGATGGTCCCTCTTGTTCTTAAGACACAACAGTTTTCTGAAAGTATACTTCAATGTGCGATGTGGTCGACTCAGGCTTGTGAACATATGTTTGACCAAGGACGAGTCATTGTAAATCATAAACCCGAAGTCAAACCCACTCATGGTCAGCTGAAGGGACAGCTCTCCGAGCATAAAAACGCGGAGCGCGAGATATAAACCAATATTATAAGAAAAACTATCCAAATTCCACAGCCTCCAGTCATCTCTGGTTTGGAACTCCAGACCAGAGAAGGAGGTGTCTATCACTACCCTAGCTCCATGTTCAGCACAAACAGAAAGCAAATCTTTTATCTCGTCATCACTGTACAGGGAACCAGAAGGGTTAACTGTAGGGCCAGAAATATACACCCATGGCCAATGTACATTCTCATTCTCATATGCATCATCCAGAGCTGCTCGTAGAGCGGTCGGTTCAATCTTGAAGCCTGAACCTACATTTGTTGGAATCGTCAATGTTTTTGCGTTCATAAACTTTGCTGCCGAGACATAGTGCCCATTGGTGCCCATGGGGAAAAGGAAGGCGCCTTGCTCCCTCATACAGCAAAGGACAAGCTTGTTGAAGAGTGTGAGACAGGTGCTGCCATATATAATTTCCTTAGAGAAGCCACATGAACGGTTGTTAAATGTAACGTCAGGACAACTGTCTCCTGGGAAACCATAGTTATCTCCCACCAGCTCTCTGATGCTGGAACGAACGTCAGTTTCAAAATCCATGATGTTCCGCCGAGCAAAACTTTCTAAAATGGAGGTGCTCAGTGGAGAAGGTACTGATAAGAAGCTGCGGTCTAAATCCATATGAATGACACTAGAATCCTTGGAATCAGGAGTGAAAAATTCAGCTTCTTTTAGGGTAGACATGGCTGAATTAGAAAACTGTATCATCTTCTCAGGTATCTTTTCTGCCGCTTGTCTCTGAAAAAGAGATTAAAAGCCAACAAACCAAAACAGTTAAACATTAAGGTCACAAAAGTATTCCACAGGCACCCTTTTTTTCTTGAGGGTGGTTTTCCATAGGTGCCTGGCCATATTATTAATAATTTTACTTACATTGTTTTGCGGGGAATTTTACTTGCTGCTAGTCATGATGAAAACATAATCAAATATCCCACTGATAAATTTAGCTGGTCACTGTAAATAAGTGTGTATCCAACTAAGGGAGGAGCGACAAGCCAGGATTTTAGAACTAGCTGACTTATCCAGAGGGGGGGGGGGGGGGGGGGTATCTACTAAAGAAAGACCATTAGACAAACCCAAGATGTTATCGTGAGGCGGAGAACCGGAGGAGGGAAAATTCTGCTTACCACTTGATCTGCATGCTGATGACGGTCACCAATTTGAAACGCCAGCAGCTCATGGAAAAGAAGAGCCATAATAGTGCTGGCTGATCACAGAAGTATGTCCTTCCAATAGCTCAATGGTTTGTGACAATGCCTTGCAGACAGATGCATCCTCAGAAATGGCAAAAGCAACTTCCAGATCAGAATAAACCTGCAAATTTTAACCAAAAGTAAGATGGAGCAGATACAAAATGAAACCTTAAGACTGTGTTTCCAATGTAGGTGCAAGAATGCACAGAAGTTCTAATAGAGTTCCAGGCTAAATGCTATATAAGTCCCCTTCACAGAAAGCACTGCTCAAAGTATGGCCTATTTACTCATGATCATCTTATGATGTAAATATCTAAGTCAGGGAGATCAGGTTGTTAATTCATCATAACAAAATCGTACTTAACATGCCATATGTGCAGTCATTCTGAAATGGGAAAAATAAATTTCTGTGGTAAGTTATAGGCACCTGGTTTTTTACTAGACCCCACAATATAGCCGCATGCGAAGGTAGGGTGTTTCCAACAAGATATTTCAACACACCGTTTGAGCTTGGCAGACAAGACCACTCCAGGTTCTCTGAAATATCTAGGAACAACCGGCAACCAACATCTTCTGTTGCGCTTAGTATGTTCGAGAAAGCAGCACTGGTGATAGCCTCAAACTGAGCAATGCTAGTAACGACAACCTGAGGCTTCAGTTTTCTGACCAACTCAATCAGTAAATCTGATTGGCGTGGTGCTTCAATTACAGTGATCGCGCCTTCAGCATTGTTGCAATCTATCCTTCCCTGAAATTTCAAAAAGAAGCAGTAGTATTCAACATTCTTGAGCCAACATTTTTCTTCACATAACAGGCATGTCTTTTCCACTGTTCCCATCAAACAAGATATTTTTATAAAACACTACTAAGCAGTACAGATCAGATGCTGCTCAAACAAGAAGTGTTGCATGACACACACACACACACGCACACACACACGCACGCACACACAAACGCACGCACACACACACACAGAGGTACCTCGATTTCTGAAGATCCTAACATTGCAAGGGCAAGTGTCTGGTCAAATGTTCATCAACAATTGCAAGCGCTGGTGAGAACAGTCGAAGATAATTTTCGACTGCCACCGCACGGGAAGGGAATAGAACAAAATTCTAGTGTACAAGAAATGAAAAGGGAGCATCATATAATGCATAAGATAGAAGCACAGAATAGCTCGATATAAAAAATTATGGTATAAGTAATTGTAAAGACAATAGCCACCAAGCCTTACATCAGGATTTAATGGGATGTGGTGGTAGCTCTTCATAAATTCAGCAACAAGATTCCGGAAGTTCAAACATCCAGCTGGAGGTTGACAAGGATTGGGCTTGTTCGCATTTAAGAAACTAGCTAGGTATACTAGGAATGTGATCTTTTCATGGGCAGTAGAATCATCAGCGAAGGACAAATCGAGGGACCTGCTGACTTCATGGAATCCATTTTTAAGTATCTCACTTAGTTTCTTCACCTGAAAATTCTCTGAATTAGTAATATTTATGTCGCTATAATATTGTTTTTACAAATCTAAAGAGAACGATAAAGAACCTGGTTGGGTTGGCGAAGTTGACAGCTATACACGGACAAAGCATGTGAAACATGGCCACCAGATTTCATGTACGCCAAGGCAGTGCGTGCAGAAACGGGCTGATCCCCCACAGAACCCATGAAGAACTCAAATCGATGCGGGCTATTTTTCTCAAATTCAACTAAGGCTGAAATATCTGCGTTCGCAGCCTGCAAACAACCCAACTAGTTGGTAATCCACACAAAAAATGGCATATATAAATTATAAGCCGGCATTTCCTTGCAATATAGAACCCTACTAACTGTAGTACAACTAAAGTTTTATGAAATCTAGTATATAGTGTTGACCAAACCAGGAATTCCTGATTAATTAACATATGGTATGTCACAGCAATGCTACCTGCGTAATTTTTGTTTGCCAGAGCTTAGTGATGCGAAATCCACGGCGTAGAAATAGGCATTCACAGACACCTTGACCTGGTCGGCCTCCCACGTTGAATATCATAGTACCCGTAGGCTTTATGACAGCCATCCCTTCTTCAACTGCCCGAGCAATCAACCCGAGGCCAAATTGGTCCTCAACGAAACCCTGGAGGCAGTAAGTCATGCAGTAAGTTTACAAGCATACAAGAAATGAACAAAAGGAAAATTGGAACAGAACAATCAGCCACCATAAGAAATATTGACTATGAGAAAATATGTGGACATCATGTCAGACAGATTATCAATGCATATCAACAAATCAAAACTCCTATATTCAAACAGAGAAAAATTGAATATCACTGCTAATAATTCCAGTATTCTAGAAGAAACTATGAATAACTCCATATTTCAGCAATCATTCATTCATTTTTCATGGAAAAGTGTGGAATGCTAATCATGTTTATAGTTATAAGTTGTAACACAATAAAGCCATGCAAAGTTGAGATGAGGAAAGGATTACTCCCCAAGAAAGTTATTCTACTGTCCATCATTTGTTCTGGTTGCCCATGTCAGTGTAGAGCCCAAAGCTGTTAACTCAATTATACTTGTGGAATCAAGTTAGAAATACAGTCATACAGATCATATATTATTTCTGAAGTATACTTTTATTATATCAGGGGTAGGAATACGCCTACAAGGAAATGCCATATGTTTGAAACACATTTTTTTTCTTCTAATCTGGTTATAAAGAACAATAATGCAGTTACAGAAAAAAAAAAGTGTAGAATTAAGTTCACTCTTGATCCTCCTAACCCAGCTAGAAAAAAAATGTTAAGATAAATCACCATTGGTATTTGGTAGATTAAATGGCTGAAGTAATGAACATGCAAAAGATGCCTGACTTACTTGAAGAGCATAGTAGCTGCTCAAGGAATACAAGAACTCCTTACTTAAATTTTCAGTGATAATCTTGGACATTGCCTCTGGATTGGGTTTAAGAATCTGAAAATTAGATTATAAGAGTCAGTATTTTCCTTCAGTTCTGGGTCTACTACAATTTCGTTTGACCATACCTGCGGTATGCATCCAACAATGCTATCAAGTTCTATCTTGTTGTCTCTACAGTAAAAAAGAAGATCAGATTCATGGAATTCAACTCTATCAAGTAGTGTTTCCCCCTCCCTGTCGTAAATTGGAAGACCATCGTCGTCCAGTGCATTCAAATAAAGATTTATCCATGCAATCTTGATTGCCCTTGGGTTAATATCCAGACCATAGACCTTCAAAGAAACAAATGATGCTCAGCTTGGATTCTGACAAAAATATATGGCTGAACTATTAAGGTAATGTATAGCTGAGCCAGAACTAATTCGGTTCCCTGGCATCTGAGGCTCAAATAATTGCATGTTATTTTCTCTTTTCCCTTTCGAAAGACAGATTATTCAGTGTGTACTAGTGCCTCGCCTAGATTCGGAAGAATGCTCAACATATATTGTTTTCTCAGATGTTCCGACTAACTTAGACTGTCGGCAGATTATCAGAAGTCTGAGAAGCATCATATCATCAAACCTGAGTAAATATCTAACCATGGAGCTCCCACTTCTATAAACAAATGTCAAACTGCTGCAGTTCCCACTTACGTAACAACGATCATAAGATAAATGTCCACAGGAGACGGGACAAGAGACACCAACCTTGGAAGGGCACCATTTTTCTGCAAGCGCAATGGATATCCAACCATTGCCACATCCCAGTTGTGCGATGGTCTTATTCCTGAAAATGGAATCTGGATCTGGATGATTATTGATGCCCTCGTAGAGAGTGATGGACCTATCTCCAGGACCGAAAACGCTAGGTATCTCCATCATTATTAGCTTCTTTCTTTGCTGGGATCCTAAAAGCATATGATAAATTTCTTATGCAACCAGAACAAAAATCACTAACAATGAAAGTTTTTACCATCGTGACATGCGCCAACTAAAGACAACAGTTAATAATTTATACGTACAAATAATAACAAAGGAATCATGTCAGGTCCGGACTCCAGTCCAGAAAATGTAAGAAACTTGTAAATTGAAGTTTTTCCTGCACAAAGACCACTACATCTATATACAATAACCCCAAAAACATCTATATATGATATTAACTAAATACATGGTGGACAGATGTCCTATTATAGTTGTTATGGCAATAAATTTGCGATATTCATCTTTCGTGCTTCTGATAGCCTTCCCCTCCGCAATTAGTTGTTATATCAATAAGTTTACGATACTAATCCGTCAATGGTGCTTAGAGCATATGTCTGAACAATGCATAATAAATTCATATAAAGAGATTTTAGGAATCAGATACCCTAAGAAGTGATCCCCACAAAAGGGAAATTCTGAAGCGAAAACCTAAGAGCTAAACTACAGTCAAGTAAAATACGTCAGACAGATTCCAAATGTTAAGCAAACCGATTACAAAGTTCAATACTGATGGCCGGATCTAACATTCGACTTTTACCGATTCGTCCCCGGCCATGTCAAGGTCGATGGTTCGGGCGGGGGATGAGGAGGAGCCCGGACGCGAGGAAAGATTCTGGCTAGGAAGAAAAGATGAGGAAGGGTGGGGGCGAACTCGAAAAGTACAACCTTTTTGTTTGTCTTGTGCAGTGGGACATGGACAGTGGAGTGGAGTCTTGCGGTGGTCAAATCTCCTCTCCTGCAGAAATGGGTCAACCCCGATTTTTTTCTTCTTATTTTTCAAAGGAGAGTCAACCCCGATTTCTTGGTGCCATGCCGGGCCGTGCCGTGCCTGGCCCGTATAACCCAGGCCGGGCCGGCCCATGTGGCCAGGTTTGGTTTGACGACTGCACTGCGCAAAATGCTGAAGCTCTAGTTTTTTTATTTTGAACAACAAAAGATTTTATTCCATTAGCAACATTTTACAGAGAGAACTGTAAAAGGGCTCACACTTGACACGGCGAGAACATCTCTCGCAATACAAGGTCATGTATCTGAAGAGGGACAATGAAAAGCTACAGGCCTATTTTTAATTTTGATGTGCTGTTGAAGCATAACTATGGTGCTGCTGGTAGTACAATTCTATTCTCAGTGGAAGTACAGTTCTATTCTCAGTGGAAGTACAATAGTATAAAGTTGAGACATTATTTTGGAACAAGGGAGTAGTTGTTTTGACCTTGAAGCACAACTATGAGGCTGGTGATAGTAAAGTTCTATTATTAGTTGAATCACTAGTTGTCATTTGTCCTCGAAGCACACATATGATACGGGTCGTAATATGGTTCTATCCTCAGTTGAAGAACTAGACAACTATCATTGGAGTGCATTATGCCACCTGAGTTCATAATGAAAGCATTAGTTGAGAATTTTCAATAAGTGAGGGTTGATTTTAGAAAAATGGTTGCGGCACATCTATGCTATCAGGAGGGAAGTACGCTAATCAACTATTCCTAAATAGTTGATCCCCACTAACTCTAATTCCCTTGGAGCAGTGCTACAGGGACGACAAAGTCTGGACAGCTGAGGAATCTCGATCATAGCCGAGCGGTGGCCGCTCGATCCTTGGTCGTGCAGGTATCGCCCACACACTGTAGTGTGTGGAGCAGTTTCGATTCTCTCGACATGCGACCTTCCACCAAGTGTATCAAGTCAGCATCCACTACTATTTTGCATCCCCATGTAAACCACATGCATAGTCTTTGTTCACACACAGTGCAAGTATAGACCATTTATAGTTGATAATAGTTACTTTACCATTCCCTTAGTCTTTCTTCAAAGAATGTTTAATCGGACTTAATTTATTTATCTTTGTAAGCATGCCAATTTTTCCCTCATCTATTCTGGAGTCTCCCATTGCCATGGAAGAGGGGTGTCTTTGACTATGTCATGTTTCAGGAAGTGGTGTTCAGTTCAAATATGCTTGGAGCTATGTTTATACAAAGCGTAATGAATGGAATTTCTGATGGTGCGGTCAATGGCTTAGAATAATTACATGGTACCTATGTATGCCATAACAAACAGATAAAGGTAACTTGTCATTTGACATACCCCTAGATCCGTTTACTAATCCCAATTTGTTAAGGTGCTGAACTTTCTGAAATTGGGTATAGCGATTGTCAGTAGGACATATAAATTACTTTCTACTAAAGTTGGCATGTTAATCTCCATGCATACAAGGGGATGTAGCTCAGCGCTCGCTTAGCATGCGAGAGGTATGGGGATCGATACCCCACTTCTCCACTCTTTTTCTTTGTTATTTTCTTTGCAGATCTAAATACTGTAAAATCCGAATAATCATGAAAACAAAAAAGAAGCAACATGAAAGCGCATCTGGTGTAGTGGTATCATACTACTGACCAGGGTTCCATTCCTTCCCTGGATGCGCATTTCTTTTTTTTCATGTTTACATTTTTGTACATCTGGCGGTCACTGTTCCAGATAAAGATGAACAGCAATACCTGCTCCTATTTTCATGTTTATTCAGTCAATCGAGTGTCCAAAAAAAAAAAGCCAATCAATCTCGCCGTAATATTCAGCATCCACATCAAGAGACAGTTGCAACATTCCAGGATTAAAGAAAAAAAAATGCTCCAGATTACAGTATCCATCAATAAATTTAGTTCCTGAAGTGTTCAACATTCCCAAACGAATGGTCAATCTAACAACAAGAGAAAGATCACTGAAATTGCTGAATTAGCACATTTACCTGCTCCATGAGTGGTCCTTTCTTTTTTTTGGTAAACTAACAGCACAAGAGACATGCAACAGCATCCTTACAGGAACTAAGGATGCTGAAGAAGATACATGGTCACAGAAACAGCAGCAGGAAAGAAAGAACCTTTTTCTCCCAACTGGTGAAAGTCAATCAACCAAAGTTCATAAACTTATTCCTGCCCACTCTCTTTTTTTTTTGGGAGTATACTGTAAAAAGCACTATCTTGACTTCACTTTCGCAAACTCCAAAGCTCACAAACATGGGCGAAATCTGCGCTGCAAACCAAAGCAGTGCAATAATAATAATAACAAACAAGTAAGAGCGAAATACGTGACCATGATTTTGTTACCATCCTTTTTGTGGAAAAAAATAGATAGCAAAATGTCACTGCTACAGCAAAAACAGTCAAAACAATCTCGGCAATGTAGCATCCACGTCAAGAGACAGTTGCAGCATTCCAGGATTAAAAAACAGCTCTTATCTATACTACAGGCTCCTGATTACGATATCCATCAATAAATTCATCAGTTCCTAAAGTGTAGAACATTCCCGAATGGATGGTCAATGTTGAGCTGCGGTCATCTAATGCTTCACCAAATATCAGCATCTGTTCCGAAGTAAGCAACCAGAGAAGCATCACTGAAATTGCTGATCCACATACTAGAAAAGACGAGGCAGGACTCCAAATCTCAACAGGACAAACAACACCATTTCCCAGGAGTGAAATGGAAAACAAAACACAATACATCGGTCAAACCATGGCAATCTAACAACAGCGCCAAACGCCAGCAGCAAATCGGTTGAACACAAACAGAAAAAAGCAAAAAAAAAAAAAAGCCTCCCAGCAGACCACAAATTCTGATGACCACAAAAGCAGCAGGAAAGAAAGACCCAACACTTCCAAGATTATATCACCAAAGTACCAGACTACCAGTCTCCTTTCTCCCATAAAAACAAAGTTTGTAACTTATTCCTAAACCCAACCCTGGTAGTGTTCAAATTACTTGCCACTAGCAACAATCAGAGACACAATCAGATTCCCAAATATGCCTGATGAAAGACATCTCGAGGCAAAGAGCAGGGAGCGACAAGGTGCCAAAAGCAATAGGACCAGTGTGCACTGAACACGAAAGATTCAAATATTAGAAGGGAGTGTCTAAACTGACCATTACAACAACTAAAATGCCATAACTTCTGGCCATCGAATTTTAACAGAGCAAACTGAAAGTAAGCAGGGGAGAACAGTAGAACAGTTCTATAGTACATTAACATGATGTTCAGGACAGCATCACAAGCACGACGATGATAGTAGATGTACTACTTCAGCCATACAAACTTACGTAGTGTTTGGTTCTACTACTAGTACTAAAAAGTAAGAAAAAGGTACAAAAGACATGGCTCATATGGGATGTCCAAATCATTAAGTCGGAGCATGGCATCATCTTATGGCATTATGAGGAATGGAGGCTCCCTGTTCAACGCATCTTCTTCTTGCGCCTCAAACAATGGAAGTGAAATCATGCTCTCTTGGAAGCGATGCTTTGTAAGTGTCAACTCATGCTCTTCGCTTTCCACATTTCCTAAAAACACACCATCAATGTCACAATGCAACAGAGGGACACGGTCCTTCGCGATCAACAGCTCACGCTCGTTGATCACAGCCATCCTAGGGGCACAATGCTGGATATGAAGCAGTGGTATCGCAGACAGGTTAATCCGGTATTGACAGCTCCAGATCTCCGCATCATAGTTGTGCAACACCCAAACATATAAAGTGACGCGGTCACAGGTGGTGCCACTCAAGGCAAGGGCGCCGCCTATATCCATCAACGCATTGCCCACCGGTGCTCCTGGCCATGCTGGGTGGCTCATCTGCCGGAATGTCTTGGCTACGGTGTGAAATACCGTTATGTCGTCGCCTGCTAGCCAGTGCAGGTTAGCGCGAAGGTGGATTGGAGGAATATGGAAGGGCCTGACAGCAGGAAGCCCATCTTATCTATCTGTCGGCCATTGGATGCATCTTGGCTGGTCCGATCCCACCGTGAGGACAGAGTAGTCAGGCAACACAACCTCGCCGAGTGTGAGTAGGTCACTCCTGGTGTCTATGGAGTATGACACCCAGAGCGCCCGGTGTTCTCCGGACGGGTGGTGCCGGTAGAAGCCGATTACATCGACGGCGCTGAAGTAGCCTTCTAGTGCTCGTGGTGGAGGATGTGGCAGGGAAGCCCACTTGCGGGTGGCCGGGTTGCAGATGTAGTAATCTGATCGCTGCTGCTGCAGGATGACGAGGCCATCGCAGGTTATGAAGCGGAGATCTCTATCGAGGGCGTGGAGGACTGGGCACCGAATGACGGGCCGCATCTTCGGACCACCGCAACCAAAGGCTCCGGCGACGCCGCAGATGCCCTTTCCGTCTTCGACGATGGGGAGCGAGGGCTGGCGGCGGTGGTGGGCCAGGATGAAGGCGTCGGTGGAAGTGCCGCTGCGCCACGACTTGCGGACGGCGCGGCAGCGGAGCGCGTCCTTGACAGGCAGCCGGACGAGGATGTCGGCGACGACGAGCCACTCGGGCAGGTCGTCGAACACGGTCGCGCCGCCGCTGTCCGGCATGCCGATTGCTCGCTGATATATATTAAGAGAAAAGGAAGAAGCAAACATTAGCAGGACGCGTGAATCAAGAAGGGAAAGGGGAAAAAGCGACGGATTTGGCGCAAGAAAGAAGTGCTCCGCCGATCTGTCGGCTTAGAGCAGAGAATGGACAGACAGATCCGAGAGGGTTTACTCTGCTTTGGAGCTGATTTCTGGAGCGTCGGCGACGGTGTTCCTCCCGGCGTCTCTGGAGGGCAGATTTCTGGAGCACTTTGGCAAGGAGTGGGCACCTGCGAGCGGAAATCTGGATGCGGAATGAGGAGGACGACGGGCGGTGGGATTCTTTTTCCTGCGCCATGTTTTCATACTTAATTAATTTTGTTAATTACTAGTCTTAGCAACGAAAGGGGATGTAGCTCAGATGGTAGAGCGCTCGCTTAGCATGCGAGAGGTATGGGGATCGATACCCCACTTCTCCAGTATTTCCTTTATTTTTTGCGCATCTGAATACTGTAAAATCCAAATGAATTTAGTTTATCTGAATAATATACAGGAAATACTATTTTGATTATACTTTTAATAACAATCAGCACGAAGTACATGACGCCGCTGCTGTGGTAGAGCACGTCCATGCCGAGCTCGACGGCGACGGGGAAAACAAGGATGAGGATGACGTACCCCACTTCTACATTTTTTCTTTATTTTTTGAGCATCTGAATACTGTAAAATCCAAATTAATTCAGTTCATCTGAATATCTAAATGTAAATAAAATACTATCTTGATTTTACTTTTGCAAACTCCAAATCTCACAAGCATGGCATAGTCCTTCTGGACATAAAAGGAAAACAAAAACATGGGCACAAACCAAGCCAAAGCAGTGCAACAGTAAGAGAATTGGCTCTCTTCGGACAATTGGGGTTTTCATCCACAACCTCGAGATGGGAACCTGCGCCAATCAACACGAAGTACATGACGCCGCTGCCGAGGCAGGGCATATCCATGCCAATCTCGACGACGATCGAAAAGACCAGGATGAGGATGACGTACACACACGAAGGAAGCGGTCGACTCATGTTGTGCTTGACGTGGTACTGATATGTCTCCAACGTATCTATAATTTTTTATTGTTCCATGCTATTATAGTATCAATCTTGGATGTTTTATATGCAATTATATGTCATTATATATCATTTTTTACGACTAACCTATTAACCCAGTGCCCAGTGCCAGTTGCTGTTTTCTGCTTGTTTTATATGCAATTATATGCGAGAGGTATGGGGATCGATACCCCACTTCTCCAGTATTTCCTTTATTTTTTGCGCATCTGAATACTGTAAAATCCAAATGAATTTAGTTTATCTGAATAATATACAGGAAATACTATTTTGATTATACTTTTAATAACAATCAGCACGAAGTACATGACGCCGCTGCTGTGGTAGAGCACGTCCATGCCGAGCTCGACGGCGACGGGGGAAAACAAGGATGAGGATGACGTACCCCACTTCTACATTTTTTCTTTATTTTTTGAGCATCTGAATACTGTAAAATCCAAATTAATTCAGTTCATCTGAATATCTAAATGTAAATAAAATACTATCTTGATTTTACTTTTGCAAACTCCAAATCTCACAAGCATGGCATAGTCCTTCTGGACATAAAAGGAAAACAAAAACATGGGCACAAACCAAGCCAAAGCAGTGCAACAGTAAGAGAATTGGCTCTCTTCGGACAATTGGGGTTTTCATCCACAACCTCGAGATGGGAACCTGCGCCAATCAACACGAAGTACATGACGCCGCTGCCGAGGCAGGGCATATCCATGCCAATCTCGACGACGATGGAAAAGACCAGGATGAGGATGACGTACACACACGAAGGAAGCGGTCGACTCATGTTGTGCTTGACGTGGTACTGATATGTCTCCAACGTATCTATAATTTTTTATTGTTCCATGCTATTATAGTATCAATCTTGGATGTTTTATATGCAATTATATGTCATTATATATCATTTTTTACGACTAACCTATTAACCCAGTGCCCAGTGCCAGTTGTTGTTTTCTGCTTGTTTTTGCCTTTTCAGAAAATCATTATCAAAAAGTGTCTAAACGAGAAAAAAATTGGATTAATTTTTTCTGGACCAGAAGAGACACAGGAAGCTTCGGGAGAAGACCAGAAGAGCCACGAGGAGGCGACAAGCCTGAAGGGCGCGCCCCAGGGGGGTGGCCGCGCCCCCCAGGCTTGTGGGCCTCTCGTGGCACCTCTTGACCTAATTCCTTCGCTATAAATTCACAAATATTCCCAAACCAACAGAGAGACAGAAGAGAAAACCTTTCTGCCGCCGCAAGACTCTCTTCTTCCGCGATCCCATCTGGATGCCTTTTTCGGTACTCTGCCGGAGGGGGAATCGATCACGGAGGGCTTCTACATCAACCTTGCTGCCCTTCCGATGATGTGTGAGTAGTTTACCACAGACCTACGGGTCCATAGCTAGTAGCTAGATGGCTTCTTCTCTCTCTTTGATCTTCAATAACATGTTCTCCTTGATGTTCTTGGAGTTCTATCCGATGTAATCTTCTTTTGCGGTGTGTTTGTTGAGATCCGATGAATTGTGAGTTTATGATCAGATTATTCATGAGAAATATTTGAGTCTTCTCTGAACTCTTTTATGCATGATTATTATAGCTTTGTATTTCTCTCCGATCTATCGATTTGGTTTGGCCTACTAGATTGATTTATCTTGCAATGGGAGAGGTGCTTTGTGATGGGTTCAATCTTGTGGTGCTCAATCCCAGTGACAGTAGGGGACATGACACATATTTGTATTGTTGTCATTAAGGATAAAAAGATGGGGTTTAATCATATTGCTGGAGTTTACTTTGTCTACATCATGTCATCTTGCTTCAGGCGTTACTCTGTTTCATACTTAATACCCTAGATGCATGCTGGATAGCGGTCGATGGGTGGAGTAATAGTAGTAGATGCAGGCAGGAGTCAGTACTTTGTGATGGGTTCAATCTTGCGGTGCTCAATCCCAGTGACAGTAGGGGATATGACACGTATTTGTATTGTTGCCATTAAGGATAAAAAGATGGGGTTTAATCATATTGCTTGAGTTTACTTTGTCTACATCATGTCATCTTGCTTAAGGCGTTACTCTGTTTCATACTTAATATCCTAGATGCATGCTGGATAGCGGTCGATGGGTGGAGTAATAGTAGTAGATGCAGGCAGGAGTCGGTCTACTTGTCTCGGACGTGATGCCTATATACATGATCATTGCCATGAATCCGTCATAATTATTTGCTTTCTATCAATTGCCCAACAGTAATTTGTTTACCCACCGTATGCTATGTGTTCGAGAGAGAAGCCTCTAGTGAAAACTATGGCCCCCGGTCTACTTTATCATATATTAAAAACCTAAAAATACACTGCTGCAATTTATTTACTTTTATTTTAATTAGTATTTTAGTTTATCTATTTACCGTGATAAGATTTAATCCTTGCAAATAACCGCTAAGAGGATTGACAACCCTCTTATTTGCGTTGGGTGCAAGTGTTTGCTCTTTTGTGTGCAGGTGCGCTTAACGGAATTTTGTTTAGTTCTCCTACTGGATTGATAATCTTGGTTCTTAACTGAGGGAAATACTTATCTCTACTGTACTGCATCATCCTCTCCTCTTCGGGGAAATACCAACGCAGACTACAAGTAGCAGGTACCGGTGACAATGGTGGACACATCTTCCTTGGGCGCTAGAACGCATGATATGGTGTCGGCGGCTAGGACGGACGCGTGTTGCTGCGGACGACCACACAGGACAAGGCAAGCTCAGATGAGATGACGCCTACATCGATTTGCTCACCATCGACAACATATTGTTCCTCATGGATTTCTTCCCACACGTTTGTCACTACCATGGTAAGCATGATGTGGTGTTGACGACCAGGGCGAACGTGGTGTCACTGGCCGCGGCGGCGACGCAACAAGGTTGGACGATGATTACCTCGATTTTTTTACCACCGACCATATAGTCTTCCTCCTGGCTTTCTTCCCACGTCTACGTTTGACACAATATGAACAAAGTGGAGCAAAGATTGGTGAAGGAGGTGTAGGAGTTGTAGAAGAAGAACACTAGAGGATGTGTGTGGAGGAAGCCAAGTGCATATAAATGCATGCAGGTAGTGTTGGTGATGGGGAACGAAGCATGAAAATCAAAAAAATTCCTACGAATCACCCAAGATCTATCCATGAGAAGCATAGCAACGAGAGGGGAGTGTGTCTACATACCCTTGTATACCGAAAGCGGAAGTGTATATAACACGGTTGATGTAGTCGTACTCTTCATGATCCAATCGCGATCCAATCCGATGAAGTACCGAACGGACGACACCTCCGCGTTCAGCACACGTGCGGCTCGGTGACGTATCCTCCTTCTTGATCCAGCAAGCAAGAGAGGAGAAGTAGATGGGATCTCAACCAGCACGACGGCGTGGTGGAGCAGTGCCGGCAGGGCTTCGCCAAACGCTGCCGGAACCAATCTGAGGAGAAAACAGAGTTATGGGAGAGGTAGGGCTGCCGCCGGGGCGTGGGAATTGGTGTGTCCAGCCCCTCCCTCTCCCCCACTATATATAGGAGGCAAGGGGGAGGGCTGGGGCGCAGCCCTAGCCCCTCCTCCAAGGAGGGGGCGCCGGCCTAGGGAAGTTTCCTCCCTCCCCAAGGCACCTAGGGGGGGGTGCCTTCCCCCCTTAGGACTCTTCCTCCTCCACCTCTCCTTGGCGCATGGGACTCTTAGGGCTGGTGCCCCTGGCCCATATAGGCCAAGGCACACCCCCTACAGCCCATGTGGGCCCCCGGGGCAGGTGGCCCCCCCGGTGGACCCCCAGACCCCTTTCGGCACTCCCGGTACACTGTCGGTAATACATGAAACTTTTCCGGCGACCAAAATAGGACTTCCTATATATAAATATTTACCTTCGGACCATTCCGGAGCTCCTCGTGACGTCCGGGATCTCATCCGGGACTCCGAACAACATTCGGTTACCAACGCACATATCCCAATACTACTCTAGTGTAACACCCCTATGTAATGAGCTACAGTGATCCTTAATGATAATGCTAAGTCACCTTGATTTGCAATGCTTGATCACAGTGGATTCATATCTCATTTCAAATTCCACCACTGAAATCAATTCAAATTGCAAGTGAAATTTAAAGTTGCACAAACATGGTTGCAAAATAGTTCATCATTTAGCAAAAATTCCATAACAAATGTTTGTTAAGGAAAACAACATCACCTCTAAGCTAAGATGGACTATAGCAATTAATTTAGTGCTATTTCAGCATTTAACAATGCCATTTTAATTGTGAAAAATCCATTTGGGTTCAGTTGCCTCTCTAAATTTTTGTGGCAGTGCCTAAAAATGAAAGGGATTTATGTGGCCTAGTCCCACATTTTTCTGAAGCCTTTTGGTGGCCCCAAATAATTCCTTTCTGTCTCTGTTTTTTAAATAAATGGAAAAATAGAAAATGGGAAAAAGGGCAGAGGGCTTACCTGGCGCCTGGCCGAAGGCCCAGCCGGCCCGGCCCAGCTTCCCCCTCCTCCTACCTGCTCCCGCCTCGCTGTCACGCTCGCCATGGCCAGGAGCTCGCCCTCGCCGCCGCTCCTCGACGCGTGCCTCCACAGCGGCGATGGGAGAGGATAAGGGTGACCCCCAACCACTCCTTTGGCTCCCCCTCGCTCACTTTCCCCTCCTCCCTCGTCCTCTCCATCGATCGGGAGGAGCTCCCGACGCAGCCACCGCCGCGCGCCCGTCGATTCCACGGCCACCGGGCTCTCCAAGCTCCGGGAGGCTGTCCACCAGCTGCGCCGCGCCCTTCTTCGTCACCTGCACCACCACCACGAGCTCGGGGAGTACCGCAGCGCCGGCTTCGGCCCCATCTCCAACCTTCGATCACCGAGCTCATCGCGGTCGATCTGCGCCACCCCTGCGCTCCCGTTCACCCAAAGGGCCCCCGTGAGCCTGCTAGGTGAGCTCCACTCCTCCTCTCCCCGTCCACGCTTTGTTTCCACGCCCGTAGCTAGCCGAACGCCATGGCCGCCATTACCGGAGCTCTGGCTCCGCTGTTGAGCTCGCCGTCGACGCTGTAGACCCTGTCGTGGCCAAGCGAGCATGCCCTCGTGCACAGGGTGACCTCCTGGTGCTCCCTGTAGGTTTAGATCACGCACAAACGGGCCGGAACATCAAATTCGTCGAGCCCCGATTCTGGCCGCCGCCTTAAGCTGCCGTCGCCGCCGTTCCCGACCACCACCACTCGCGTTAGTACCACCGTTCGACGCGGCTCGGTGAGTGCTTTCGAATGAGTCCTCGCGCGTGCAAAACGGCCCATCATAGGCGTTTTCCGACGCTGGCCGGATCGCGCCGCCGCGTTTGAGGGTCGCCGGAGCAACTCTGGCGCCGCCCGCTGACGTGGCGTGCCACGTGGCCCCTCCAGTGCCACTGACGCTGGGCCCCACGGCCCCAGTTGACAGGCAGTTGACCCAGGTCAACGGGGGCCCACTGGTCAGCCTCTGGTGCACTCTGCGTGCACTGCACCGGGTGCACCTAGCAGTTTAAGTGGGTTTTTCAAATTAAAAATAATTCCAGGAATTTTCAAAAATTGTTTAAAACTTTGAAAAATCATATAAAATAATCCGTAACTCGGATGAAAAAGTTTTCTATATGAAAGTTGATCAGAAAAATCCAAGGAATCCATTCATGTCATCTGCATGCATGTCAGAACCCTCTAAGTAGGTGAACCTGTAACTTTAGGCCTGTTTCTGGTAGATGAATAGTGCATGACCTCCGGTAAATAATTCCAAATTAAATCCTAAATTAGCTAAAATGGTTAGAGATGCTTTAGGTCACCCATGCATTGCATTTTTGCCATGTCATGCTCTGTGATTGCATTTGTATGCTGTGTATTTATTTGTTTCCTCCCCCTCTTCTCTCCGTAGACCCCGAGACCGACATTGCCCCTGAGTTCGACTACCCCTCAGACGCCCAGCCTCTTTCAGCAGAGCTTCCAGGCAAGCAAAACCCCCTTGATCATTCCTATATCACCCATTCTTTCTCTCTTGTGCTTGCATTAGATTTTGCTACTGTTGTCCGAAAGCTCCTATTCTGATGCATAGCCTGATTTTGTAACCTGTTGTTGATACTTTACCTGTTGACCTATATGCTTAGTATAGGCTGGTTAGTGATCCATCCGTGGCCCTACACCCTTGTCCGTGTTGCCAGGCTTTACTACCGGAAGATTCGATCAATGTGATCAACGTACAGAGACCGACACATCACCGCACACCCCCTTAGTTGTACAACTCTGCAGAGCTACTAAAGAGTGCCGAGGGTGATACCTCCAACCTCACTCCTGATGATATCTCTGTAGCGTAGCTAGTCGGTTGTGGGTTATCAAGGGTGATTCCTCTTTCACCACCTCCGATGATGACTCTGTCGTGCAACCCCTCAAGCGTGAACATATCGAGGGTGATTCCTCCAAGTTCACCTTGACGGTTACATCTAGTGGGAATCCATCGAGGGTGATTCCTCGGATTTCCCCCTTGATGTTACGAACACACTGTTACCTTACACTGTTCCCCGTTTACTGTTACTGCAGGACTAAAGGGACAGGCGGTACCACCCCGGTAGAGGTGGACCTGAGTTCCCGACAGTCTCTGAATAAGTCGGGTTGACCAGGAGGGTACCCGCGAGATGATTACGCGGCACGACCGGGCAGGCAGAGACCGCCCCAGGAGAGGGATGGGCCTGGCCCTTGCCGTAAGTCCGCGAGATGGCGCGACAGGATCACTGATCGTCACCGCGAGCTCCCAACACACTAATGGGTTTGGATATGTGATCTGAGTAGGCCTCTGGCCTTTTCGCACTAACCACCACACGGGAATAAGTATGGGCACTCGGCATCGTACGATTCTCCCGAAAGCTCTCTAGATGTCACAGTTCATAGATGTGGGTTGATTGTTGGGGTTGGACGGTAACCGCATGCGCTTGTATAAGGAGGTGGGTCTGCTCCCCGGCCAGTCGCGCAACGCGCAGGAGTGCAAAGGGCGATGGACCCAAGACCCCTGAGCGCTTAGGATGTAGACTGGCGTGCTGACCTCTCTGTTGAGCCTAGGTAGGACTACAACGTGTCGATTGATACGTCTCCAACGTATCTATAATTTTGATTGTTCCATGCAGTTATATTATCAATCTTGGATGTTTTTATATACATTTACATCAATTATATATCATTTTTTGGGACTAACCTATTAACTTAGTGCCCAGTGCCAGTTGTTGTTTTCTGTCTGTTTTTGGTTTTATAGAATATCAATACCAAACGAAGTCCAAATGCCACGAAACTTTTTGGAGATTTTTTTCTGGACATAACCAACACTAGAAGCTTTGGGAGAAGGCCAGAAGCCCCAGGAGGTGGCCACAAGCCACCAGGGCACGCCTGGGGGGGGGGGGGCAGGCGCACCCTGGTGCCTCGTGGGCCCACCTCTTCCTCTTTTGATCTAATTCCACCACTATAAATTCCCAAAAATCGGGAAACCAACAGGGGAGTCCATGAAATACTTTTTCCACCGCCGCAAGCTTCTGTTCTCAAGAGATCCCATCTGGGGGCCTTTTCCGGCACTCCGCCGGAGGGGAAATCGATCACGGAGGGGCTCTTCATCAACCTTGCTGCCCTTCCGATGATGCGTGAGTAGTTTACCGCAGACCTTCGGGTCCATAGTTAGTAGCTAGATGGCTTCTTCTCTCTTTTTGATCTTCAATACAATGTTCTCCTCGATGATCTTGGAGTTCTATCCGATGTAATCACTTTTTGCGGTGTGTTTGTTGGGATCCGATGAATTGTGAGTTTATGATCAGATTATCCATGAATATTATTTGAGTCTTCTCTGATCTCTTTTATGCATGATTGTTATAGCTTCGTATTTCTTCTCCGATCTATTGATTTGGGTTGGCCAACTAGATTGATTTATCTTGCCATGGGAAGAGGTGCTTTGTAATGGGTTCGATCTTGCGGTGCTCAATCCCAGTGACAGAAAGGGACATGACACGTATGTATCGTTGCTATTAAGGGTAAAAAGATGGGGTTTATTCATGCGTGACTTTACTTTGTCTACATCATGTCATCGTTCTTAAGGCGTTACTCCGTTCTTTATGGACTTAATACACTAGATGCATGCTGGATAGCGGTCGATGTGTGGAGTAATAGTAGTAGATGCAGGCAGGAGTCGGTCTACTTGTCTCGGACGTGATGCCTATATACATGATCATTGCCTTGGATATTGTCATGATTATTTGCTTTTCTATCAATTGCCCAACAGTAATTTGTCTACCCACCGTATGCTATTTTCTTGAGAGAAGCCTCTAGTGAAAACTATGGCCCCCGGGTCTATCTAAATCATATATTAAAAACCCTAAAAATACCTTGCTGCATTTTTTTAATTTTTTTGTATTTTTGTTTAATCTATCTATCTATCTATCACCATACAATTTAATCTTGCAATTGACCGCCGAGGGATTGACAACCCCTCGTTTGCGTTGGGTGCAAGGATTTGTTGTTTGTGTGCAGGTACTGCTAACGAGGTGTTGCGTGATTCTCCTACTGGATTGATAACCTTGGTTTCATAACTGAGGGAAATACTTACCTCTACTGTGCTGCATCATCGCTTCCTCTTCGGGAAAAATACCAACGCAAGCTACAAGTAGCAGGAAGAATTTCTGGCGCCGTTGCCGGGGAGACATCATCAACATCTATCAAGTACCTTTGCATAAACTCTCATCTCCTTGCATTTATTTTATTTGCCTCTCGTTTTCATCTCCCTCACTTCTAAAAAGTTTTTACAAAAATACAAAAATATTTTCCGTTTGCCTTTTTCTTGTTTGCTTGCTTGCTTTATCATTATGGCTAGTTCTTCGCTCGTTACTATTACCCCTGAAAATGAAGTACTTAATTTTAAACAAAGGGGATGAGAAAATTTAAAAGATGTTTGGTATAGGATTTGTGATGCTCATAATAGATCAACTCGTAAGCAATCCTCCACCATCCTTCTTCACAATTTTTATGTGGGAATCACTACTTGGTATAGATTTGTGCTTGATACTATTACTGGAGGGAATTTCTTGATGTGTCCCTCTACGGATGCTTTTAATGCTATGGGAAATTTAGTGGGATCACCGCCTATTACTATTAATGAAACAACTTTGACCTTGGAACATGTTATGCAAAGGTTAGATGCTACTGAAAATAAAATGCCTACCGTTGAGCATATTGAAAATCTAGATAAAAAGATTCATAACCATGTTACTCAATTTGGATCAAAAGTAGGGATTACTCTTAAGATGCTAAAAGAGAAAGAACCAATAATTAATGAAAGGGTGGAACAAAGTCCCACTAGGATCGATAAGTTGGAAGAAATTATTAATAATTTGGGTTCCGCTTTTTCTTCCACTAAAACTATTGAAAAAACTACTCCTAGCAAGAACTGCAAGTTTATGTATGTTCCTAAGACCAATGGTGCTACTTCTAGTAAGGGAAATGAGGATCTTAAAATGATTAGCGTGCACCCCAATTTCATTGATATAATTAAGGAACCTATTCACAAAAGTAAAATTCTTGATTTTGTGCCTAGAAGTGTGATGGTGAGAAACACTTATGTTAAATCTATTAGGAAAAATGGATGTGTGATTGAGGAGTTGGAAACCAAAGATGACAATACTTGAAACTATGCATTATGCCTAGCTTGGGGCATAAAACAATAGCGCTTGTTGGGAGGCAACCCAATGAATAAAATAATTTTTTACCTTTTGTTTCTGTTATTATGTGTTTTAACAATTATTCTACTGTTATGATTGTGTTTTTGTGTTTTTAATTAGTGTTTGTTCCAAGTAAAGCCTTTAGGATGATTTGGAAGATAGTATAATTGATGTTGTTTGGAAAACAGAAAGTTTTGCGTGCAGTGCTGGAATTTTGGTTCTGTACTGGAATGTCAGAAAAATTTAAATTTTTTACACAGTATTGGTATATGAATTTCCCACGTTTTACTATTTTTTCAGAATTTTTGGAGTTACAGAAGTATGTCTTTTAAATAGATTGCTACAGACTGTTCTGTTTTTGACAGATTC
This sequence comes from Elymus sibiricus, assembly GCA_039707655.1. Lineage (NCBI taxonomy): Eukaryota > Viridiplantae > Streptophyta > Magnoliopsida > Poales > Poaceae > Elymus > Elymus sibiricus. The sequence continues at coordinate 75,821,201 of CM077676.1, forward strand.
TGTTTTTGATGCAGTACTTGCTTGTTTTGATGAAACTATGGATTGTATCGGGGGGTATAAGCCATGGAGAACTTAGAATGCAGTAGGTATAATGCAAAAATAAAATATTAATGGGTTTGCAACGGTACTTAAAGTAGTCATTTATTTTGTTATACTAACGGATCTCACGAAGGTTTTGTTGAGTTTTGTGTGATTGAAGTTTTCAAGTTTTCGGTGAGATCACGATGGATGAAGGAATAAGGAGTGGCAAGAGCCTAAGCTTGGGGATGCACATGGCACCCCAAGGTAATATTCAAGGAAGACTCAAGCGTCTAAGCTTGGGGATGCCCCGGAAGGCATCCCCTCTTTCTTCTACCAACCATCGGTAATTTTACTTGGAGCTATATTTTTATTCGTCACATGATATGTGTTTTGCTTGGAGCGTCTTGTATTATATGAGTCTTTGCTTTGTTTGCTTTTTAGTTTGTCACAATCATCCTTGCTGAACACACCTATTTTGAGAGAGCCACACGTTCATCATAATTTGTTAGAATACTCTATGTGCTTCACTTAATTTTTTTGACCTAGGCAGTTGCTCTTGTGCTTCACTTAAATCTTTTTGAGCACGGTGGTGGCTATATTTTGAATAAATGAACTCTCATGCTTCACTTATATTATTTTGAGAGTTTACAAGATTAAAATTTTGAAGAAATAAACTCTCATGCTTCACTTATATTAATTTGAGAGTTGATAAGATTGAAATTTTGAAGAAATATTTGCACTCTCATGCTTCACTTAAATCTTTTTGAGAGTTGATGATAGTAATGGTAAGTTGCACAAGATATGAATTTGGTCCCAAAGTGATGAATATTCAAGAAGGATATAATAAAAACTTTCATATAGATCATTGGATATGATAAGTGTGATTCCTTGCAATAGTTTTGCGATATGGAGATGATGATATGTGAGTCATGTTAGTGAGTAATTGTGATTTAGTAAGAATATTAGTGTTAAGGTTTTTGATTCCCTATGCATGCACATTAAGTCAATAGTTATGCAACAAAATTATATCCTACTTATGGTGCATTATTCAGTGTTAGTTATGTTCAATGCATGTTTATGACCGTTTTCGCTTTTTGGTTGGTTTCTTCTCAATCTATTTGCTAGCCTTCATTTGTACTAAGCGGAAATACTGGTTGTGCATCCAAAATCCTTAAACCCAAGTTGTGCCAAATGAGTCCACCATACCTACCTATATGCGGTATTTCCATGCCGTTCCAAGTAAATTTGCGTGTGCCAACTCTAATTTTCAAAATAATTTTTCTGTTTTGTGTGCCCGTACCGCTCATGAGTAGGAAGGGGGTGGCCAATATTTTCCATGCTAGGTGGGTTATTCTCACGATGAGTGTTTATTCACTTGTCATTGCACGAGAGTGTGGCAGGTAATAGGGATGCCCAGTCCCGAAATGAAATGAAATGAAAAATCTTATATGATGATAATAATAAATTCCTTGGAAAGTGTTGGTATGGAGGGCACCCGTGGATACGGCTAGCCATGGATTGTGAAAGAATGGTGGAAAAGGAATAAACTTTATTTTCTGTTTGGGAACCGCCTATAATGTATCTAGCATGGAAGATATTGGGAATTCTCGTTCGTTTTTGTTGACAGGAAAAAGCATGCCTCCCAAAATTTTTATCTCTCCAATTTAAGCCTTGAGCTCTGGCACATTAGCAAATCTCTGCTTCCCTCTGCGAAGGGCCTATCTATTTGCTTTTATGCAATTTTTATTTTTATTTTGAGTCTCCATCTTCTCTTATAAAGGACCAACTAGAGAGCACTATTGTCATACTTGTGCATTGGGTGTAGCTAATATGGAGTGTGTTTCATGAATGGATCAATGATTGAGCATAATGGGCTAGGGATAACTTTCTTTAGCGTTGATATTTTGAAAAGCATGGTTGCTTGTTAGTATGCTTGAGTATTTATATCTTCATGTCAAATTATAGACTATTGCTTTGAATCATTCAAGTCCAATGTCCATGCTATAAAAGAAAAGAATATATGATGAATATGATAGGCAACATTCCACATCAAAAATTCTGTTTTTATCATTTACCTACTCAAGGACGAGTAGGAATTAAGCTTGGGCATGCTGATACGTCTCCAACGTATCTATAATTTTTGATTGTTCCATGCTGTTATATTATCAATCTTGGATGTTTTTATATACATTTACAGCAATTATATATCATTTTTTGGGACTAACCTATTAACTTAGTGCCCAGTGCCAGTTGCTGTTTTCTGCCTGTTTTTGGTTTTACAAAATATCAATACCAAACGATGTCCAAATGCCACGAAACTTTTTGGAGATTTTTTTCTGGACATAACCAACACTAGAAGTTTCGGGAGAAGGCCAGAAGCCCCAGGAGGTAGCCACGAGCCACCAGGGCACGCCTGGGGGGGGGGCAGGAGTGCCCTGGTGCCTCGTGGGCCCACCTCTGCCTATTTTGACGTAATTCCACCACTATAAATTCCCAAAAATCGGGAAACCAATAGGGGAGTCCACGAAATACTTTTTCCGCCGTCGAAAGCTTCTATTCTCGAGAGATCCCATCTGAGGGCCTTTTCCGGCACTCCGCCGGAGGGGAAATCGATCACGGAGGGGCTCTTCATCAACCTTGTTGCCCTTCCGATGATGCGTGAGTAGTTTACCACAGACCTCCGGGTCCATAGTTAGTAGCTAGATGGCTTCCTCTCTCTTTTTGATCTTCAATACAATGTTCTCCTCGATGATCTTGGAGTTCTATCCGATGTAATCACTTTTTGCGGTGTGTTTGTTGGGATCCGATGAATTGTGAGTTTATGATCAGATTATCCATGAATATTATTTGAGTCTTCTCTGATCTCTTTTATGCATGATTGTTATACCTTCGTATTTCTTCTCTGATCTATTGATTTGGTTTGGCCAACTAGATTGATTTATCTTGCCATGGGAAGAGGTGCTTTGTAATGGGTTCGATCTTGCGGTGCTCAATCCCAGTGACAGAAAGGGACATGACACATATGTATCGTTGCTATTAAGGGTAAAAAGATGGGGTTTATTCATGCGTGAGTTTACTTTGTCTACATCATGTCATCGTTCTTAAGGCGTTACTCCGTTCTTTATGGACTTAATACACTAGATGCATGCTGGATAGCGGTCGATGTGTGGAGTAATAGTAGTAGATGCAGGCAGGAGTCGGTCTACTTGTCTCAGATGTGATGCCTATATACATGATCATTGCCTTGGATATCGTCATGATTATTTGCTTTTCTATCAATTGCCCAACAGTAATTTGTCTACCCACCGTATGCTATTTTCTTGAGAGAAGCCTCTAGTGAAAACTATGGCCCCTGGGTCTATCTAAATCATATATTAAAAACCCTAAAAGTACCTTGCTGCCTTTTTATTTTATTTATTTTATTTTGTATTTTTGTTTAATATATCTATCTATCACCATACAATTTAATCTTGCAATTGACCGCCGAGGGATTGACAACCCCTCGTTTGTGTTGGGTGCAAGGATTTGTTGTTTGTGTGCAGGTACTGCTAACGAGGTGTTGCGTGATTCTCCTGCTGGATTGATAACCTTGGTTTCATAACTAAGGGAAGTACTTACCTCTACTGTGCTGCATCATCCCTTCCTCTTCGGGGAAAATACCAACGCAAGCTACAAGTAGCATCGATCAGCCGAGGCCGGGCATGACCCGATAAAAGTGTGTCCGGCCAGAGTTAATAGAGCATGTTGGGTTAGTTGGTGCACCCTTGTAGGGAAGTATATCTATTCGAATAGCCGAGTCCATGGTAATGGACGCTCGGAGAGTATCCCGATCTACTACAACTATAACTGGATACTTGCTAAACTGATATGATGGCTCCGGGATCGCTTTCTCGCAGGGAGTCGAGGAAGGATCTCTGGGAATTACTAATATGTATTGTTACTACATGTTATGTTATTCTACTCTCTTCTGTTGCTGCAATACGCTGCAAGATGCTAGTCTTCGATAGGCTAGACCTTCTCCTCTATTTTGGCATTTCTGCAGTATAGTCCACAGGTACAACCCCTTCCCTTTGATACCGAAGCATACTTAGCATAGATCTGATGTACGTCTTGTGAGCACTTTGGATGAGTACTCACGGTTGCTTTGCTACCCTTTTCCCCCATACCCGATGTGATCAGATGACGGAGCCCCAGAGACAGCTGATCCCACCGATGACTACTACTACCCCGGCGGAGCCTACTACTACGTGGAGACCGACGACCAGGAGTAGTTTCAGAGGCTCCCAGGCAGGAGGCCTATGCCTTTTCGATCTAATTGTCGTTGTTTTGCTCAGCCTTCTTAAGGCAACCTTGTCTAATTATGTCTGTACTCAGATACTGATCCTTTCGCTGACTCTTGTGTTCTCGAGCTTATGTATTCGAGCCCTCGAGGCCCCTAGCTTGTAATATAAAGCTTGTATTATTTTATTTTGTGTCTAGAGTTGTGTTGTGATATCTTCCCGTGAGTCCCTGGGCTTGATCGTGCGCATTTGCGTGTATGATTAGTGCACGGTCGAGTCGGGGGCGTCACAAGTGGGTATCAGAGCCGACTGCCTGTAGGAAGCCCCTTTCCAACTCTTTGGCCGAAGTTGAGTCTAGACTTTGAAAAACTTTTTTACTAACCTTGTTGTGTGGCTTATGGGCCCACATCGCCAATGGTTGGGATTAGGATCTTTTATTCCTCTCCTTTACTCTGGGATTCTAATCTCTTCTTTTCGGGTTAAAGATTTTACTAACTCTAACATTAGGTTCTCGTGATCACATCAACCCGGAGAGCTGGATTACCTACAACTATTTCATTAAATGTCTGACACATCATACACATACTGTCTTTTGACAGCTTGAAACTCCTTGAGCTTAAGGAGGAAATCGATAAATCACTCCGCAAGGGTTTCATTCATCTAAGTTCCTCTGCTTGGGGAGCACCTTCTCTCTTTGTCAAGAAGAAAGATGGTACGAATCGGTTGGTCCAAGATTACCGACCTATCAACCAGGCAACCATTCAGAACAAGTATCCGCTTCCTCGGATCAATGATCTGTATGATCAACTTGCTGGTTCCTCCGTATTCTCTAAACTCGATCTAAGGTTGGGTTACCACCAGATCCGAGTTCGTGAAGAGGATATTCCTAAGACCGCTTTCGTTACTCGCTATGGTTCATACGAGTACACTGTCATGTCTTTCGGCTTAACCAATGCTCCAGCAACGTTCTCTCGCTTGATGAACGATATCTTCATGGATACCTTGACAAGTTTGTCGTGGTTTATCTGGATGATATCCTTGTATATTCCAAGAATTAAGAAGAACATGCTAAACATCTTCGTCTTGTACTGGAAAAGCTTCGAGAGCGTCAGCTATATGCCAAATATTCCAAGTGTGAGTTCTGGTTATCCGAAGTGACCTATCTTGGTCATGTGATTTCCAAGGATGGTATTGTTGTCAACCCAGAACGAGTTCAGGCTATTCTTGACTGGACTCCTCCGAAGAATGTCAAGCAAGTGATAAGTTTTCTCGGACTCGCCAGCTATTGCCGCCATTTTGTCGAGAACTTCTCCAAGATTGCCAAGCCTCTGACTAATCTACTTCACAAAGGCATTAAGTTTGAGTGGACAGAAAAATGCCAGGAAAGTTTCCAAACACTCAAGGACAAGCTGACATCTGCTCCTGTGCTTGCTCCTCTGGATTCTCGCAAGGAATTCGTCATCTACTGCGACGCCTCTCGTCAAGGATTAGGCTGTGTCCTGATGCAAGAGCGCAAGGTGATTGCTTATGCCTCACGACAGTTGCATCCTCATGAAGAGAACTACCTAGTTCATGATCTCGAACTTGCTGCAGTTATATATGCGCTGAAGTTGTGGCGACATTACCTTCTCAGTAATCGTTGCGAGATCTACACTGATCATGAAAGCCTGAAATATCTGTTTACTCAGCCAGACTTGAATCTCCGTCAACAAAGATGGATGGAGGATATTACGGACTATGACTGCGGTATTTCATATACCCCTGGTAAGGCTAATGTCATGGCCGATGCTTTGAGCCGCAAGTCTTATTGCAACAACCTTATGGTTCAACAAGCTCAACCCCTTCTTCATGAAGAACTTCGCAAGTTGAACCTCCACATTGTTCCACAGGGTTTTCTCAATACCCTTGTTTTGGAACCAACTCTCGAGAAAGCTATTAAGTCTACGCAAGCAAAAGACGCTGAAGTTGATCAGATGAAGCGGGATCTTGCTTTTGAGAAAGCCAAAGATTTCTCGCTTGCTGAAGATGGAACCTTGTACTTCAGAGATCGCCTTGTGGTACCCCGGTTCGAACTTATGACAGATAAAGTTATGAAGGAAGCACATGATACACCTCTGTCTATTCATCCAGGTAGTACCAAGATGTATCAAGACATTCGTCAAAGGTACTGGTGGTCTAAGCTGAAGCAAAACATTGCTCGCTATGTTGCTGAATGTGACGTTTGCCGTCGCGTCAAAGCCGAACATCAAAAGCCTGTTGGACTTCTGCAACCGCTTCCTATTCCTGAATGGAAATGGGACAAGGTTCAGATGGATCTCATTACTGGCCTTCCCAAATCACAAAAGGGTCACGATGCTATTCTTGTCGTTGTCAACCAATTCTCCAAAGTTGTACACTTTCTGCCAGTCAAGGAGACGATCATTTCTAGTCAGTTAGTGGATTTGTATATCTCCAGAATTGTGACACTTCATGGTATTCTGAAGGAGATCAATTCAGGCTGTGGCAGCCTCTTCACCTCAAAGTTCTGGGAAAGTTTCCAGCAAGCTATGGGAACTCATATAACCTGGAGCACAGCTTATCACCCCCAGTCCCAAGGTCAAGTTGAACGCCTTAACCAAGTGCTCGAAGATATGCTACGTGCTTGTGTCATCTCATTTGGCAAGAAGTGGGATGAATCTATCCCGTATGCTGAATTCTCATACAACAACAACTATCAAGCTAGTTTGAAGATGGCACCCTTTGAGGCATTATATGGACGTAAGTGCCGAACCCCTCTGAATTGGTCAGAAACTGGGGAACGGCCGCTCATCGGTCCGAATATTATTCAACAAGCTGAAGAGCAAGTCCGTATTGTCCGGGAAAATCTCAAGGCGGCCCAGTCCCGCCAGAAGAGCAATTATGATCGTAAACACTGGGGATCGATCTATCAACCTGGTGAACAAGCTTATTTGCGTGTCACTCCTACGAAGGGCACTCATCGTTTTGGTGTCAAGGGCAAGTTAGCTACTCGCTACATTGGACCCTTCCGCATTCTCGCCAGACGTGGATATGTGGCTTATAAATTGGAATTGCCACCGCAGTTTTCTCACATCCACGATGTCTTCCATGTGTCGCAACTTCGTCGTTCCTTTAAGGATCCACATCCTGCAGTGTATCATGAAATGCTCAAATTGCAAGATGATATCTCTTATAAGGAGCATCCGATCCGCATTCTTGATCAAGCTGAACGTCGGACCCATTAGAAGGTAACCAAGTTCCTTAAAGTGCAGTGGTCGAATCATACTGAAGATGAAGCCACTTGGGAACACGAGGATCGCCTTCGTGAAGAATACCCCGATCTTTTCCCTTCTACCTCTTAATTCTCGGGACGAGAATTTCTTTTAGAGGAGGAGAATTGTAACACCCCTATGTAATGAGCTACAGTGGTCCTTAATGATTATGCTAAGTCACCTTGATTTGCAATGCTTGATCACAGTGGATTCATATCTCATTTCAAATTCCACCACTAAATTCAATTCAAATTGCAAGTGAAATTTAAAGTTGCACAAACATGGTTGCAAAATAGTTCATCATTTTGCAAAAATTCCATAACAAATGTTTGTTAAGGAAAACAACATCACCTCTAAGCTAAGATGGACTATAGCAATTGATTTATTGCTATTTCAGCATTTAACAATGCCATTTTAATTGTTAAAAATCCATTCGGGTTCAGTTGCCTCTCTAAATTTTTGTGGCAGTGCCTAAAAATGCAAGGGATTTATGTGGCCTAGTCCCACATTTTTCTGAAGCCTTTTGGTGGCCCCAAATAATTCCTTTCTGTCTCTGTTTTTTTAATAAATGGAAAAACAGAAAATGGGAAAAAGGGCAGAGGGCTTACCTGGCGCCTGGCCGAAGTCCCAGCCGGCCCAGCCCAGCTTGCCCCTCCTCCTACCTGCTCCCGCCTCGCTGTCACGCTCGCCATGGCCAGGAGCTCGCCCTCGCCACCGCTCCTCGACGCGTGCCTCCACAGTGGCGATGGGAGAGGATAAGGGCGACCCCCAACCACTCCTCTGGCCCCCCTCGCTCACTTTCCCCTCCTCCCATCTATTCCGCGGCTGATGTCTACTACGCAACTTTATTCTTGAAGACTCGTGTTGGGCCACCAAGCGCAGAGTTTTGTAGGACAGTAGCAAATTTCCCTCAAGTGGATGACCTAAGGTTTATCAATCCGTGGGAGGCATAGGATGAAGATGGTCTCTCTCAAACAACCCTGCAACCAAATACAAGAAATCTCTTGTGTCCCCAACACACCCAATACAATGGCAAATTGTATAGGTGCACTAGTTCAGCAAAGAGATGGTGATACAAGTGTAGTATGGATAGTAGATATAGGTTTTTGTAATCTGAAAATATAAAAACAGCAAGGTAACAAGTAACAAAAGTGAGCACAAACGGTAGTGCAATGCTTGAAAACAAGGACTAGGGTTCATACTTTCACTAGTGCAATCTCTCAACAATGCTTACATAATTGTATCATATAACAGTCCCTCAACGTGCGATAAAGAATCACTCCAAAGTTCCTATTAGCGGAGAACTTAAGATAGAAATTGTTGTAGGGTATGAAACCACCTCAAAGTTATTCTTTCCGATCAATCTATTGAGCTATTCCTATAAGTGTCACAAACAGCCCTAGAGTGCGTACACAAATAGCACCATATGATACACATCAACCAACTCTAATGTCACCTAGATACTCCAATGTCACCACAAGTATCCGTGAGTTGATTATTCGAAATGCATCAAACAACTTCAGATCATAATATTCAATCCACACAAAGAACTTCAAAGAGTGCCCCAAGATTTCTACCGGAGAAAAGATAATGAAAACGTGCATCAACCCCTATGCATAGATTACCCCAATGTCACCGCGGGAATCTGCGAGTTGAGTGCCAAAACATATATCAAGTGAATCAATATAATACCCCATTGTCACCACGGGTATTCATATGCAAGACATACATCAAGTGTTCTCAAATCTAAAATATTCAATCCGGCAATAACGAAACCTCAGAGGGAAAAGATTCGATTCATCACAACAAGGATAGAGAGGGAAGAAACACCATATGATCCAACTATATTAACAAAGCTCGCGGTACATCAAGATCGTGTCAAATCAAGAACACGAGAGAAAGAGATCAAACACATAGCTACTAGTACATACCCTCAGCCCCGAGGGTGAACTACTCCCTCCTCGTCATGGAGACCGCCGGGATGATGAAGATGGCCTCCGGTGATGATTCCCCCCTCTGGCAGGGTGCCGGAAAAGGGCTCCAGATGGGATCTCCTTGGTACAGAGGCTTGCGGCAGCGTAAAAACTCATCTAGGTTAACTTTCGGGCATTTCTGAATATATATGATTTTTCAGCGTTGGAATCACACAAATAGGTGCCACAGGGGGCCCATGAGGCACCAGGGCACGCCTGGGGGGGGGGGTGGTCAGGCGCGCCCAGGTGGCTCGTGGGGCCCCTGTGGCTCTTCTGCTGCTCCTCCGAAGCTTCCTGGGTCTGTTTTCTTCCAGAAAAAATCATCAAAAAGTTTCGCTGTATTTGGACTTCATTTGATATGGATTTTCTGGAAAACCAAAAACAAGCAGAAAACAGCAACTGGCACTGGCACTAGGTCAATATGTTAGTCCATAAAAATCATATAAAAGTGCACTAAAATCATACAAAATTATAATAAACATGGCATGAATACTTCATAAATTATAGATACGTTGGAGACGTATCAGCATCCCCAAGCTTAATTCCTGCTCGTCCTCGAGTAGGTAAATGATAAAAGAAATAATTTATGAAGTGTGAATGCTAGCATAGTGCATAAGTTTGATCAATGATAATTTCAATCACTTTTCCTAGCATCATAACATCAACTTTTTCTCATAAAAGTCATCATGATAAAGTAGCAATTAAAAACAAAAATTTTGATGTGGAATGCTACCTATCATAATCGTCATATAATCTTTTCTTTTGTTGCATGGACACTTGGACTTGAATGATTCAAAGCAATAGTCTATAATTTGACATGAAGACATAAATACTCAAGCATACTAACAAGCAACCATGTCTTTCAAAATATCAACGCTAAAGAAAGTTATCCCTAGCCCATTATGCTCAATCATTGATCCATTCATGAAACACACTCAATATTAGCTACACACAATGCACAAGTATGACAATAGTGCTCTCTAGTTGGTGCTTTGTAAGAGAAGATGGAGACTCAAAATAAAAATAAAAATTGCATAAAAGTAAATAGATAGGCCCTTCACAGAGGGAAGCAGAGATTTGCAAATGTGCCAGAGCTCAAAGCTTAAATTAGAGAGATAAGAGTATTTTTGAGAGGCATGCTTTCCTGTCAACGAAAACGACCAAGAATTCCCAATATTTTCCATGCTAGACACATCATAGGCGGTTCCCAAACAGAAAATAAAGTTTATTTCCTTTCCACCATTCTTTCACAATCCATGGCTAGCCGTATCCATGAGTGCCCTCCATACCAACACTTTCCAAGGAATTTTATTATTATTATTTTTGATTCCTTATGGGACTGGTCATCCCTATTACCAGCCACTCTCTTGTGCAATGACAAGTGAATAAACACTCATCGTGAGAATAACACACCTAGCATGGAAAATATTGGCCACCCCCTGCCGCTTCATGAGCGGTACGGGCACACAAATCGGAAAATTATTTTGAAAAATTAGAGGTGGTACATGCAAATTTACTTGGAACGACATGGAAATACCGCATATAGGTAGGTATGGTGGACTCATTTGGCACAACTTGGGTTTAAGGAGTTTGGATGCACAAGCAGTATTCCCGCTTAGTACAAATGAAGGCTAGCAAATAGATTGAGAAGCAACCAACCAAAAAGCGAAAACGGTCATAAACATGCATTGAACATAACTAACACCGAATAATGCACCATAAGTAGGATATAATTTCTTTGCATAACTATTGACTTAATGTGCATGCATAGGGAATCACAAACCTTAACACCAATATTCTTACTAAATCATAATTACTCACTAACATGACTCACATATTATCATCTCCATATCGCAAAACTATTGCAAGGGATCACACTTATCATATTCAGTGATCTACATAAAGTTTTTATTAAATACTTCTTAAATATCCATCACATTAGGACCAGATTCATATCTTAAGCATATTGCCATTACTACTGTCAACTCTCAAAATAATATAAGTGAAGCATGAGAGTGTATGACAAATTACTCCAAAAGATATAAGTGAAGATCAATGAGTAGTTAAACAATTAAGTAGCTATGTGAAGACTCTCTCCAAATAAATATTTCAGATCTTGATAATTTTATTAAAACATCAAACAAAATGAAAATAAAAGGACACTCCAAGAATAGCACATATCATGTGAATAAGTAAAAACTTTGGCTAACCGATAGGTGTTGATGAAGAAAGGTGGGATGCCAACCGGGGCATCCCCAAGCTTAGTTGCTTGAGACTTCTTAAAATGTTATCTTGGGGTGCCTTGGGCATCCCCAAGCTTGAGCTCTTGCGTCTCCTTAATTCCTCTCATATCATGGCCTCTCCTAAATCTTAAAAACTTCATCCACACAAAACTCAACAAGAACTCGTGAGATAAGTTAGTATAAATCAACTCAAAACCTTAACATTCTCTACTGTAGAAAATCACAAAAATTATAATTAAACATTGCATACTAAATGCCTCTTCATATTTAATACTCCTATCCACAAATAGAAACATTAAACACGCAAACATATGCAAACAATGCAACTATAACATCAATCTGCCAAAACAGAACAGTCTGTAAAAGGGGAATAAGAATCCATACTTCCCTAACTCCAAAAATTCTGAAAAATTACCACGTGACAGAGAACTCATGCATTCTTACTGTGTAAAAATTTCAGATTTTTATCATATTCTTACTATTCAGGAATATTCTGGACATAACAGAAAACTTTCTGTTTTTCAAACAGCAACACATAAACTTGCAAACTGAGCATGGTAAAGGCTATACTTGGCATTTTATTGAACTAAAATATACAAAACATCATTATTGATAACACCAAGCAAATATCAACAGAAGAAAATGACACTCCAAGCAAAACTCATATTATGTGACGAATAAAAATATAGCTCCAAGTGAGGTTACCGATAGTGTTGAAGACGAAAGAGGGGATGCCTTCCGGGGCATCCCCAAGCTTAGACGCTTGAGTATTACTTGAATATTACCTTGGGGTGCCTTGGGAATCCCCAAGCTTAGGGTCTTGCCACTCCTTATTCTCCTCATATCGATATCTCACCCGAAACTTGAAAACTTCAATCACACAAAACTTAACGGAACTTGTGAGATAGGTTAGTATGATAAAAATAAATCATCCACTTAGGTACTGTAAATACAAGATTCATAATTTTTCTCACATAATTCCTACTGTAGTCTATCATTTCCACAATTTATATTGCTCAATATAAGCTATGGAAACACTAAAACAAGCAAACTATGCATCGAAAACAGAATCTGTCAAAAACAGAACAGTGTGTAGTGAGCGATTTAAAAACCATACTTCTGTACCTCTAAAAATTCTGAAAAATTAGGAAAACGTAAAAAATTTGTAACCCAATACTGTGTAAAAATTTCAGAAATTTTTCGTGCTCCAGTACAGAATATAAATTCTAGCACTGGACGCAAAAGTTTCTGTTTTTGCACAGAATCAAATCAACAAGCATCCACACTATCCCAAAGGCTTTACTTGGCACATTATTGAAAGAAAACATATAAAACATGATTACTACAGTATCTTAATCATGTGAACACACAAAAACAGTAGGTATAAATATTGGGTTGTCTCCCAACAAGCGCTTTTCTTTAATGCCTTTTTAGCTAGGCATGATGATTTCAATGATGCTCACATAAAAGTAAAGAATTGAAACACAAAGAGAGCATCATGAAGCATATGACTAGCATATTGAAGCCTAACCCACTTCCTATGCATAGGGATTTTGTGAGCAAACAATTTATGGGAGCAAGAATCAACTAGCATAGGAAGGCAAAACAAGCATAACTTCAAAACTTTCAACACATAGAGAGGAAACTTGATATTATTGCAACACCTACAAGCATATGATACTCTCTCATAATAATTTTCAGTAGCATCATGAATTAATTCAACAATATAGCTATCACATAATGCATTCTTTTCATGATCCACAAGCATAGAATTTTTATTACTCTCCACATAAGCAAATTTGTTCTCATTCATAATAGTGGGAGTATCATATGATACTTGAATACTAAAAATTGTTTCCACATTAAAAGAGTAATGTTCAGTAAAAGGGTATTCATAATTATGACAAGTATTATAATAATAATCATCACTCTTTTTCATAACATAAGTATCATCACAATAATCATCATAAGTAGCAATTTTGTTCTCATCATAATCAATTGAAACCTCTTCCAAAGTAGTGGATTCAACATTAAATAAAGTCATGACCTCTCCAAATCCACTTTTATAATTATTAAAATAAGATTGAACACCCTCCAAAATAGTGGGATAATTATTATCTAGAGTTGACACTCTTCCAAACCCACTTTCATAAATATTGCAATCATCATAAATAGGAGGCATGCAATCATCATAACAAATTTGATCATTCAAAGTAGGGGGACTAAAAAGATCATCTTCATTAAGCATAGCATACCCAAGCTTGGGACAAACATTAATTGCAGCAAATAAATTCTCAAACATGTCATTCTCATCAAACATAGCATCTCCAAGCTTGTGGCTTGGCATATCATTAGCATAATCACTATTATCATCAATAGTATGAATAGCACCAATAGTACAACAATTATTATCATCACAATTTTCTAAGTTGGTGCCAAAAAGATTTTCAAGATTATAAGAAGTATCATTATTTTCCCAATCATAATCATCATAATGAGTAATAGGCATAATAAAATCATCCTCAATAGTTCCTTCGGACATTGTACGATAAGACAAAGAAGCAATATCATCATCAAGTATATCATCTTCCACAATTATTTTTGATTCACTCTCATGAGGCACAACAATAATAGGAGCAACATTATTTGGGAGGGATACGTTTTTACCTCTACTCCTTCTTCTTTTCTTCTTCTTCACCACATCATGTGTGGGTTTAATCAATTTTTCCGAGCTTCTTATTGATGAGATTGGTTGAATAGGAAGCTCCTCCTCGTCACATATTTCATCATGAGAGAAAATAGGAGGGAAAGTGGAAATCTTTACCCTTTCATTAGTGTTCCTTTTATATTCTATTGGTTTTCCCGTCTTTCTATAGTTGGCAATATAAGCATTCTCATTGCAATTTACCATACAAAACATATAGATTTCCTTTAGATTAGTTTCAATGTTGTCTGTGAGAATGAATACTTCAAACCAACTATTTTTATGTGTCAATTCTTCACACCCCAAAAATAGATAAAGCTCATTATATAGTTCAAGGGCGGTCAAGTCATTACAATATTTAGCCATGATTCGATCATGAAAGAGTATGCATTGGAAATTAAGGTGACCAACTTTATTGCAAAGTGCACAAGTAATAGGATAAAGAGAACATAATTTTGTAGCAAATTCATCTATCACTTTGAGCAAAAAATTGGTTCTACAATGTTTATACTTCTTACAAAATCTATCATCCCTATAAGGCATGTCTTCACAAACTTTATGCACTCCACAAAAATTGACATGCTTATAAGAAACATTTTTGTCATGACTAGTGCAATCATCATTAGTATTTTGGATATTCATAGAATTCATACTAACAACATTGCAATCATGCTCATCATTCAAAGATTTTATGCCAAACATTTTATTGAATTCTTCTTCTATCACTTGGGCACAATTTTCCGATCCATCATTTTCAAGAAAGACATTATAAAGATGAATAATATGAGGCAACCTCAATTCCATTTTTTTGTAGTTTTCTTTTATAAACCAAACTAGTGATAAAACAAGAAACTAAAAGATTCAATTGCAAGATCTAAATATATACCTTCAAGCACTCACCTCCCCGGCAACGGCGCCAGAAAAGAGCTTGATGTCTACTACGCAACTTTATTCTTGTAGACTCGTGTTGGGCCTCCAAGCGCAGAGTTTTGTAGGACAGTAGCAAATTTCCCTCAAGTGGATGACCTAAGGTTTATCAATCCGTGGGAGGCGTAGGATGAAGATGGTCTCTCTCAAACAACCCTGCAACCAAATACAAGAAATCTCTTGTGTCCCCAACACACCCAATACAATGGCAAATTGTATAGGTGCACTAGTTCGGCGAAGAGATGGTGATACAAGTGTAGTATGGATAGTAGATATAGGTTTTTGAAATCTGAAAATATAAAAACAGCAAGGTAACAAGTAACAAAAGTGAGCACAAACGGTATTGCAATGCTTGAAAACAAGGCCTAGGGTTCATACTTTCACTAGTGCAATCTCTCAACAATGCTAACATAATTGGATCATATAACAGTCACTCAACGTTGGATAAAGAATCACTCCAAAGTTTCTATTAGCGGAGAACATAAGATAGAAATT
The DNA here is from genome assembly GCA_039707655.1 of Elymus sibiricus. NCBI lineage: Eukaryota > Viridiplantae > Streptophyta > Magnoliopsida > Poales > Poaceae > Elymus > Elymus sibiricus. Next base: position 75,837,113 of record CM077676.1, read on the forward strand.
GTTGTAGGGTACGAAACCACCTCAAAGTTATTCTTTCTGATCAATCTATGAGCTATTCCTATAAGTGTCACAAACAGCCCTAGAGTTCGTACTAAAATAGCAACATATGATACGCATCAACCAACTCTAATGTCACCTAGATACTCCAATGTCACCACAAGTATCCGTGAGTTGATTATTCGATATGCATCAAACAACTTCAGATCATAATATTCAATCCACACAAAGAACTTCAAAGAGTGCCCCAAGATTTCTACCGGAGAAAAGATAATGAAAACGTGCATCAACCCCTATGCATAGATTACCCCAATGTCACCGCGGGAATCCGCGAGTTGAGTGCCAAAACATATATCAAGTGAATCAATATAATACCCCATTGTCACCACGGATATTCATATGCAAGACATACATCAAGTGTTCTCAAATCTGAAATATTCAATCCGACAATAACGAAACCTCAAAGGGAAAAGATTCGATTCATCACAACAAGGATAGAGAGGGAAGAAACACCATATGATCCAACTATATTAACAAAGCTCGCGGTACATCAAGATCGTGTCAAATCAAGAACACGAGAGAAAGAGATCAAACACATAGCTACTAGTACATACCCTCAGCCCCGAGGGTGAACTACTCCCTCCTCGTCATGGAGACCGTCGGGATGATGAAGATGGCCTCCGTTGATGATTCCCCCCTCTGGCAGGGTGCCGGAAAAGGGCTCCAGATGGGATCTCCTTGGTACAGAGGCTTGCGGCGGCGTAAAAACTCATCTAGGTTAACTTTTGGGGGTTTCTGAATATATATGACTTTTCAGCGTTGGAATCACGCAAAGAGGTGCCACAGGGGGCCCACGAGGCACCAGGGCACGCCTGGGGGGGGGGGGGGCAGGCGCGCCCAGGTGTCTCGTGGGGCCCCTGTGGCTCTTCTGATGCTCCTCCGAAGCTTCCTGGGTCTGTTTTCTTACAGAAAAAATCGTCAAAAAGTTTCGCTGCATTTGGACTTCATTTGATATGGATTTTCTGGAAAACCAAAAACAAGCAGAAAACAACAACTGGCACTGGGCACTAGGTCAATATGTTAGTCCATAAAAATCATATAAAAGCCATATAAAAGTGCACCAAAATCATACAAAACTATAATAAACATGGCATGAATACTTCATAAATTATAGATACGTTGGAGACGTATCAGCGGCCACTGGGCTCTCCAAGCTCCGGGACACTACTGCAGGAATGCCCAGCAGTGGCGGGTGCAAAAAGCCTAGTAGTGGCGGGCTAGGCTCTCAGGGCCGCCCGCCACTGGCCTCCTGCCACTGCTAAGGGGCATCAGTGGCGGGCGCCCGCCCGCCACTGGTAGGTCCCTAACAGTGGCGAGCGGGGCAACCTTCCCGCCAGTGTTGACCATCTCGTAGCAGTGGCGGGCAGCCATACCTATGGCGGGCGAGTACCCGCGCCGGCCAGTATCATGTGAAGTACGAGCGGCGGGCTCTTGTTTGTGCCCGCCACTGATTGATGCACCAGGCTAAAATAAAAAATGCTGCCGTGGCAGCATAATAGCATATATTATGCTGCCACAGCAGCGTTAGTTGATGCAAATAGGGGACAGTTATCAATTAAATGCGAGAAAATCAGGAATAAAACTAGTGGTAATCACTGAAAATAAAGAACGAGAAGTACATTAAGAATAAACGAGTTACACAAAATACATGGTCATCAACTACATAGTGCATGACGCCAAATATGTTTAGTCACGGTTTCAGTTTTGCCCGCTGCAATGCGCTAGGTAAGGCTCTTTTGTTGGTTGGACGCATCTTCTTCGGAGTTATAATAGAATAGGCCGGACGAGAAGCGGACCTCCTTGTTTATGATAGCCGCTAACTTGACTTATAGTTCTTCGAGCACTAAGCTAGCTTCGGGCTGATTGTTTTGTACTTCTTGACCCCATTTGAGGATTTTATCATGCTGATTTAACATTTTCATGGACCGTATGAATTCTTCCATGTGAATGCAGGTGTAGAAGCCACAGGTCAGACTAGTCGGCGATTGTTGCATGCATACAAGATAGAGTGTTCCATTTGAAGGCAATCATTTTCTTTCCACTTCCTTTGTAGTGTTTCTCAATCGTGTGGCCTCCTGTATTATTCCAATCAAAAAGACAATCATCGAGAAGGTCCTTCAGGAGGGACCAGTCTTTTCCCGGGCTCTTCGTGGAATCCAGCAAGTAACAATTGCACCTTGGCAGTCTTAGCACTAGGAGAACCCAATGGTTGCTGCGTTAAACAGAATAAACATACCGCCCGATCATGACAAAGTTACAAATTTTGAGATGTGACAACATATATATGAAGGAAAGGTACAAAAGTGAAAGCGTGAAGCCAAAGAAGGACGTACATGGGTCGGTACGGCACGAGGAGGAAGTTTTTAAGCTTGTTCTATTGCATGAAATCCAGAAGGTAACTCTTCATGCATCGCCTCCCTTCCTCATTTTTTAGGTTTTCCTCGTTCATGAGATAAGGGTCGGCTATGGCGACATCGGAATTTTTCTTGCTTCTTACCTCAGTGGCTTGAAAAAGCGCCCATAGCCTCATTAGACAAGTTTCAATACTATAGAATCTGAACATATAGAAGATCTCTTTGAAATCTACATATATTTTGTCCCCACTGAATTTTTCAAAGAAAGTATATCCCTTTGGCACCTTCGCAGTGTAATGTGTTGGGTTAACAATGGATCCTTGCTTATTATTGGCTAGCTCTGATTCCACAATTTTGTCATGTAGAATCTTCATCTCAAGCCTCAGGTGCGCGTACGCTTTGTCTGGTACCATTCTCTGACCCAGGATATAGACATGTGCATTTGGGATGTCAGCACATTGTTCATATGCCAAGGACTTCTTCGGTGCCTTCTTTACCGGTGCACGTGTGGTGGCAGAAGTTTTTCCCTTAGTATTAATTTTCGCAGCCTTTAGATGCGTGTTTCTTTTTCTCACCGGTTGGAAGGAAACAGGCGGAGAGGACATCGCTTCTTGGGCCACCACATTCTTTAGTGTTGTTGGAGTAAACTTTGGTTGTTTGCAAGGTTGCGTCTCGGGAAGGGCTGGGGGCGTCTCCTCATCTGCAACATAATTAGGATTTTGTGATTCTTCAAGCATGTGCTCTTCCTGCACATCCTTAGCCGATACGGGGTTGCAAAGACCTAGAGGAGATCATCTAGGTGGCGGTCCAACGCCGTGGATGTTGGGAGATGGTGATGGTGCTGCAATGTCGGGGATGGTGGGAGACGGTGTTCTGTTTGGGGATGGCTTTTCCATTATGATATGCATTGCAGGCCACTTGAGGTAACCAGCAAAGCATTCCGAAAGGGGTTGCGGCTCATCACCCTCTTCTATAATGTTTTGTGGCAGAATCAAATTGTGATATTCCGGGAACACCCTAAGCAAAGAAACCTTCCGCACGTTCTCATTTAATTTGCTGTTGTGCATGACATTTCCTGTAAATACTCTAGCTTTTGCAACCTCCAACAAGTCGCCATTAGTACTCACTCTAGCTAGGAGAGTGCAAGGAATTTCTTCCTCCAACGATTGTGGTGACCCACCATGACCATGCATGACATTAATGACCGAGGGGCTTCTGATCTTTGTGGGAGCAAGGGCCGGTGGTGTATCTACCATTTCTGGCATATTTGTCGACCCTTTTGACTGAATATGCTTCTGAACCTCTGCCAGAAAATCAGGTCAGACTTCCTTTAACCTTTCATTGACTAACTGATCTATTTTGTCTCTATCCCTTCTTTCTTTTTCCGACTTAGTCATCCTTTTCTTGCGGGGATAGTAGGCATCCCAGAAAGTACTGCCGGCGCCAAGCTTACGGCCTCGTGTGGGCTCTCTCTTCCTGTCGAGGGTGTACAGAATTGGGTCGGATGACCACCTTGGGGTATCCGGCGACTCTTCAGAGCTTGGTGTGTTTTGGGTAAACTTTGCCTGCATGAACAAACTAATATCATTTAGAAACTGCTCCTAAACATATATATGATGGAAAGTGTGGTTGTACAGGCTAATTACATACCGCTCTTTCGGCAGCCTTCGCCACCGCAGCGTCTTCGAAGTAGTAGAGTCTGGTGTCTTTATTAAGCACCGCTAGGGATCAAAAATATTTCTTGGCACACGGATCCAGGATATTACTGAAGGGTGTCGGTTGACCTTGTGAAGAAAACATAGCATCGTGCTTATCCTAGATTGGCTGCTTCCCTTCATAACTACGGGTGCCTAGATTGTGGTTCCCTACCATTTGGCCTCGGAGCTGCGTAAACTTCTCTTTGTCTTGTTTGTATGCATCCGAGTCTCGGTAATCAAGGAACTCCTTCCATTCCTCATCGGTAGTGCTAGGATATTGATTTTTGATATACTCTAAATCATACCCGTCGTCAAGTAGCTTGTTTGCACGGTATCTATTACTATTCAAGGCCTTAGTGAACACGCGCATGGCATGGATTTCTGCAAGTGCATTGTCTCGGTCGTTGAACTTGAAAATATCTCTCATCTTTCCTAACAGGAGGTTTGACCATTGCTTGTTTTTAGGGCCCCTTAAGCATCTAACGTTGATGCCACAGTTTTCACGGGCGACGTCACCTAGAACGTTACCCCATTTCATTGCGTTCTTGATCGGACTAACGGGTCTCCCCTCTTTGTTAATCCATTTTATTATGGAAGTAGCTGTAGGCACCTTATTCCGTGACCTACGCTTTCACGGCTGCTTTTCCAAATCAGCTTTTGCACCATTGAGGTCTCTTTCCTCTTCAGCACCATCCAACTCTTCTCCCACATGTTGGCCATCTTGCACTTCCTCTTCAGCAACATCGTCGGAATATCCTTCCGCATCTGGCAGTTCCTCCTCAACAGCATCTGAATCTTCTTCCCCGTCTACCCCTCCATCTGTAGCATGATTGATCTCCTCGTGCAACTCGTAAGCATAACCTGGCTCATCCTGTTGGGGAGTGAAAGCCTCATTTCAAGACTGTGTATGCCTCACCATCTTTTATCTGCAAAATGAAGATTGCATCCATAATGAGTAAAAAAAGAATTACATATTAATAATAAAAAAATTGGCAAGATGAGTGCTCAAAAAGAGAAATATTAAGTGCCAGAACATCGACGAAATGGAAGTGAATCAACATTTCGTCAAAACTTTGGCACTCATTTCTATTCCTTGTAAAAGAAGACAACAAAACCGCAATGAAATTCACCAACCGGCCATCCCCACTTATCAAAAAACAAAATTGGCATAACCATTGCTAACAATTGGACGTATTAATTGAATGCAAGAAATTCGATGAAATGGAAGTGAATCAACATTTTGTCAAAACTTTCGCATTCAATCATATTCCCTGTATAAGACAACTAAACCGCATCATCCAATTCACCACCGGCCATCGCTATTTATCAATTTTTTTTGGCATAACCTTTGCTAAAAATTGGACGTATAGAATGCTAGAAATTCGACAAAATGGAAGTGAATCAACATTTCGTCAAAACTTTGGCACTCTTTTCTATTCCATGTAAATCAAACCATGAGCATCGACATACATTACAATCAATTGTATCATATTCATCCATCATAGCACAACAACCCCTGAACACGAACATATATAGCACAGGCAATTAATGGAAACCATTTGAAATCAACCCGTGAACATGAACATATATAGCACAGGCAATGAACATATATAGCAAAAGCAATGAATTCAAGCAACAACCGAGCAGCACTGTGTACATGGCCGAGCCGTTGTTGGTGCGGGTGGCGCGTGCGCCGGTGGAGATGGCCGACGCTGTCGTCCGTTGGTGCGGGCGGAGGCGCACCGGCGGAGGGGGTCAGTGGAGAGTCGCCCGGCCGAGAGGATTCTGCAATAGGGGGGCGGCCGATGGCGCACGCGCAGGGTGTGGGGTGGAAGGGGGAAGAGGGATGCGGGCCAGGAGTGGCGTGGAGCGTGCGGGGGGACGTGGCGGCGGCGCGTGTTGCCGGTGCTTGCGGGGGCCGGCGGAGCGCCGTGGCGTTCGGGGGGATTGGGCAGATCAGTGTGCTGTGAATTTGGGCGGGCATGGCTGGGTAGCTATCCCGGCCGACTGCGCGCGGACGTAATTTTCGTCAACTCCCGCGTTGAAATTTGAAAAATTAGTTGCAGTGGCGGGTGAGGAGGGACGCCCACCACAAGCACTTTAACCTAACACTGGCGAGCAACGTCTAGGACCCGCCACAGCTATGTTCTGCAGAAAGTGGAAACCCGGCAAGGTTAACTAGTGGCGGTTGCTAAGCGCCGCCCACCACTGCATGGTCTTCTACCTGTGGCGGGCAGTTGTCGATGCTCGTCATAGGTGAGTTACTCAAATAAGTCCCACCCTGCAGGTAATAACTGTGGCGAGCGGCCAGCGCCGCCCACCACAGTTAAGCAACTAGCTATGGTGGGCGAGCTTTGCTACCCGCCACTACTTGCTTTCAAAAATAGCTGTGGCGGGTGCCCCACCATGCCCGCCACTAATTTGTGATCTCCTATAAGCCCTTTCCGAGTAGTGGAAGGTTGTCCACCAGCTGCGCCGCGCCCTTCTTCGTCACCTGCACCACCACCTCAAGCTCGGGGAGTACCGCAACGCTGGCTTCGGCCCCATCTCGAACCTTCGGTCACCGAGCTCGTCGCGGTCGATCTGCGCCACCCCTGCGCTCCCGTTCACCCAAAGGGCCCCCGTGAGCCTGCTAGGTGAGCTCCACTCCTCTTCTCCCCATCCACGCTTTGTTTCCACGCCCGTATCTAGCCGAACATCGTGGACGCCATTACCGAAGCTCTGGCTCCGCTGTCGAGCTCGCCGCCGATGCTGTAGACCCTGTCGTGGCCAAGGGAGCACGCCCTCGTGCTCAGGGTGACCTCCTGGTGCTCCCTGTAGGTTTAGATCATGCGCAAACGGGCCGGAACGTCGAATGCGTCGAGCCCCGATTCCAGCCGCCGCCTTAAGCTGCCGTCGCCGCCGTTCCCGACCACCATCGCTCGCGTTAGTACCACCGTTCGACGCGGCTTGGTGAGTGCTTTCGAACGAGTCCTCGTGCGCGCAAAACGGCCCATCATAGGCGTTTTCCGACGCTGGCCGGATCGCGCCGCCGCGTTTGAGGGTCGCCGAAGCAACTCCGGCACCGCCCGCTGATGTGGCGTGCCATGTGGCCCATCCAGTGCCACTGACGCTGGGCCCCACGGCGCCAGTTGGCTGGTCCAGCTGACTGGGCAGTTGACCCAGGTCAATGGGGGCCCACTAGTCAGCCTCTGGTGCACTCTGGGTGCACTACACCGGGTGCACCTAGCAGTTTAAGTGGGTTTTTCGAATTAAAAATAATTCCAGGAATTTTCAAAAATTGTTTAAAACTTTGAAAAATCATATAAAATAATCCGTAACTCGGATGAAAAAGTTTTCTATATGAAAGTTGATTAGAAAAATCCAACGAATCCATTCATGTCATCTGCATGCATGTCAGAACCCTCTAAGTAGGTGAACCTGTAACTTTAGGCCTATTTCTGGCAGATGAATAGTGCATGACCTCCGGTAAATAATTCCAAATTAAATCCTAAATTAGCTAAAATGGTTAGAGATGCTTTAGGTCACCCATGCATTGCATTTTTGCCATGTCATGCTCTGTGATTGCATTTGTATGCTGTGTATTTATTTGTTTCCTCCCCCTCTTCTCAACGGTAGACCCCGAGACCAACGTTGCCCCTGAGTTTGACTACCCCTCAGACGCCCAGCTTCTTTCAGCAGAGCTTCCAGGCAAGCAAAACCCCCTGGATCATTCCTACATCGCCCATTCTTTCTCTCTCGTGCTTGCATTAGATTTTGCTACTGTTGTCCGAAAGCTCCTATTCTGATGCATAGCCTGATTTTGTAACCTGCTGTTGATACTTTACCTGTTGACCTATATGCTTAGTATAGGTTGGTTAGTTATCCATCCGTGGCCCTACACCCTTGTCCGTGTTGCCAGGCTTTACTACCGGAAGATTCGATCAATGTGATCGATGTACAGAGACCGACACATCACCGCACACCCCCTTAGTTGTACGACTCTGCAGAGCTACTATCGAGTGCCGAGGGTGATACCTCCAACCTCACTCCTGATGATATCTCTGTAGCATAGCTAGTCGGTTGTGGGTTATCGAGGGTGATTCCTCTTTCACCACCTCCGATGATGACTCTGTCGTGCAACCCCTCAAGCGTGAACACATCGAGGGTGATTCCTCCAAGTTCACCTTGACGGTTACATCGAGTGGGAATCCATCGAGGGTGATTCCTCGGATTTCCCCCTTGATGTTACGGACACACTGTTACCTTACACTGTTCCCCGTTTACTGTTACTGCGGGACTGAAGGGACAGGCGGTACCACCCTGGTAGAGGTGGACCTGAGTTCCCGACAGTCTCTGAATAAGTCGGGTTGACCAGGAGGGTACCCGCGAGATAATTACGCGGCATGGCCGGGCAGGCAGTGACCGCCCCTGGAGAGGGATGGGCCTGGCCCTTGCCGTAAGTCCACGAGACGGGGCGACAGGATCACTGATCGTCACCGCGAGCTCCCAACACACTAATGGGTTTGGATATGTGATCTGAGTAGGCCTCTGGCCTTTTCGCACTAACCACCACGCGGGAATAAGTATGGGCACTCGGCGTCGTATGATTCTCCCGAAAGCTCTCCAGATGTCACAGTTCAGAGATGTGGGCTGATTGTTGGGGTTGGACGGTAACCGCCTGCGCTTGTATAAGGAGGCGGGTCTGCTCCCCGGCCAGTCGCGCAACGCGCAGGAGTGCAAAGGGCGATGGGCCCAAGACCCCTGAGCGCTTAGGATGTAGACCGGCGTGTTGACCTCTCTGTTAAGCCTAGGTAGGACTATGGCGTGTCGATCAGCCGAGGCCTGGCATGACCCGATAAAAGTGTGTCCGGCCAGAGTTAATCGAGCGTGTTGGGTAAGTTGGTGCACCCCTGCAGGGAAGTATATCTATTAGAATAGCCGAGTCCACGGTAACAGACGCTCGGAGAGTATCCCGATCTACTACAACTATAACTAGATACTTGTGATACTAAACTGATATGATGGCTCCGGGATCGCTTTCTCGCAGGGAGTCGAGGAAGGATCTCTGGGCGTTACTAATATATATTGCTACTACATGTTATGTTATTCTACTCTCTTCTGTTGCTGCAAGACGCTGCAAGATGCTAGTTTTTGATGGGCTAGGACTTCTCCTCTATTCTGGCATTTCTGCAGTATAGTCCACAGATACAGCCCCTTCCCTTTGATACCGATGCATACTTAGCATAGATCTGATGTAATTCTTACGAGCACTTTGAATGAGTAGTACTCACGGTTGCTTTGCTACCCTTTTTCCCCATACCCGATTGCTGTGATCAGATGGCGGAGCCCCAGAGATAGCTGATCCCGCCGATGACTACTACTACCCTGGCAGAGCCTACTACTACGTCGAGACCGATGACCAGGAGTAGTTTTGGAGGCTCCCAGGCAGGAGGCCTGCGCCTTTTCGATCTAATAGTCATTGTTTTGCTCAGCCTTCTTAAGGCAACCTTGTCTAATTATGTCTGTACTCAGATACTGATGCCTTGGCTGACTCTTGTGTTCTCGAGCTTCTGTATTCGAGCCCTCGAGGCCCCTGGCTTGTAATATAAAGCTTGTATTAGTTTATTTTGTGTCTAGAGTTGTGTTGTGATATCTTCCCGTGAGTCCCTGGGCTTGATCGTGCGCATTTGCGTGTATGATTAGTGCACGGTTGAGTCCGGGGCGTCACATCTAGCGTCACCGAACGTTAAGCATGCGGATCCTGCGGGTTCGAGAATTATGTAGACATGACCGAGAAACCTCTCCGGTCAATAACCAATAGCGGAACCTGGATGCCCATATTGGTTCCTACATATTCCACGAAGATCTTTTATCGGTTGAACCACGATGTCGAAGATTCAGTTGATCCCGTATGCAATTCCCTTTGTCCAGCGATATGTTATGTAACGCCCAATATGAAGCTCTATCGCAATCTCGTGATGAAGTCGAGATCATGACAGAACTCCATTTTGGATCGCATAGCAAGGTGGTTCTCAAATACATACAACCGAATGCACAGATGAGTGTACCAGATAAAGGCTTACACTCGCCACATGCTACAGCAATATATCATAATCATCATACAATCATCCAAATGAAAGACAGGGTCCGACTATGGACGAAATCAAACGAGAAAACACCACCCTGCTATCATCCCCGGATCAACCGACTAGGGCCCACTACGGATCATCTGGCATCGTGACATACATACGTCCACGCTCATCGTCATACTCCCAATGGAGTGCCTCGGGCTCACCTGTGTTTGACTCAAGCGTACCTACAACTGATGTTGTATAGTAATCTATGAGCCACGGGGACTCAGCAATCTCATCACCCAAGGTAACAAAACTATTTAAGCTTATAGGAATGGTAGGGGTAATGTAGTGAGGTTGCAGCAAGCACTAAGCATGTTTAAGTGGCTAATCTTACGAGTACAAGAATTAAGATGAGCATACTAAGCATAACGGCCGCAAGTTTAATATGATCAAGAAGTGATCCTGAACACCTACTTACGATTCAATCATAACCCCACCGTGTTCTCTTCCTGAACTTACTCGAAAAGAGACCATCACGGTTACACACACAGTTGGTGTATTTTATTAGAATTAGTGTCAAGTTCTCTACAACCGGAGGTTAAAAATATCCAAGTCACCACATAACCGCGGGCACGGCTCTCTGAAAGATTTAACCCTGCAGGGGTGTTCCAACCTGGTCCATCACAAACCAACACAAGCTGCGGTGGAATACCTCAACCTCAAGAAAACCCGATCAACCTCGAGTCAGCCCGAAGTATCCCCGGAATCCCGGTGCACAAGACATTTCGACAATGGTAACACAAGTCCAGCAAGACCTCCCGACACCCCGATTGGAGCCGCACGTATCTCGAAATCAGGCCATGATCGGATGGGACAAGCTACGAGTAAAACAAGAACCTCGAGTTTCCTCGTGGTGGCCCCGCAGGCCGCCCGTTTCGGACCAACACTCATGAGGAGCACTGGCCCGGGGTTATTGATTAAAATATCCTCGGGTTAGCTAGACCCTATGCAAGTTTTAGTTGTTATTAGGCAAATGGTAGCACCAAAGTTGGGTCTTGCTGGAAGCGGTTATTCAAAGCGAACTATCAAGAGGGTCCCATTCCCCTGAGCATGTTAGGAACGCTAATCAAGGATCATAACACCGGTATTATGAAAACTAAGGCGGCATGAGTGGAACAAAACACTAGGCAAAAGGCCGAGCCTTCCACACACAGCCAAGTATATAGATGCATTAATTAAATAAGAGATATTGTGATATCCCAACATATCCATGTCCCAACATGGAATAACCTGCACTGTACCTGCAATTAAAACGCTATAAGAGGGGCTGAGCAAAGCGGTAACATAGCCAAACAGCGGTTTGCTGGGTAGGGTGGTTAGTGGCTGTATCATGGCATATGAGAGGCTGTCATGTATGTGGTAGGAAGCATGACATAGCGATAGCAACGAGACAACTAGCAAGCAAAGATAGTAATGTTATCAAGGGTAATGATCATCTTGCCTGAAGTCTCTTCGGTATGATAGTAATACTGCTCCTCGAACACGTTCTCAACCGGTTCCTCGAACTCGGACTCGTCTCCCAGAACTACCCAAAAGAAAGGACAAATACCAAAATAAACAAACAATCATGGCATAGATGCACAAACAAAATGAGACATGCAAGGCATGGAAAAATTACGAGCATGACATGAATGAAGGAACGGTGCTACCGGGACGACAGAAATGATAACGAGATGTGGACGGTGAAGAAAAAGATGGATATGGGAAAAATCTTGGCAATCCAAGTATGGCACTGGAAAGAATGGAAGATTTCGCATGAAATCGATATAAAGATCACGAGGAACGGATGCACGGAACTCAAATGGTGAGCAAAACAATATGCAATGCAAAACTGTAGGTAACAGCAACATAGCAACTTGCAAGCATCAAAACAACTAGCTAAAGTACTCTAAAATGCTCATACAAGATATGTGGCTGTAGTACTCTAAATGCACAGCAATTCATTCCATAGGTTCAAAGTCATTAGCATCACAGATTAATTGGAATGAAGACAGCAAGATGCAAAGATAATGTTACTGCTGAAAATAACAGAGCATATGCTGACAGAAACAATGACAGTCAGTTTTCACATGGATGTTAGAGTAGGCAAAATGACTCTAAAATGCAAGAAATTGGTATGCACCTACAGTACACATGGCATAGATCATTTCATTACATTGGCACAAATGCATAGGAAGCATAGATTCATGAGAAATGAGCTCACAACATTGCAACTCAATGTTGACAGAAAACTGCTACATCGACTAGGCATATTTAGAGCAACATTTATATATGCTACAGGAGTTTAACATGGCATCAATTGGCATGGCATGAATGTACTGACAACAAGGATCAAATCATGTTTACTGGACATGTCCAAAAGAGCCATAGATTAGTGGCTACCATCAAGGAAACATAGCAAGTTTTCTACAAGTGCAAAACAAAAACATGTCTATGCTACTTTGCAAGCTTGTGGCAGTCACAACATGGCAAGACATGGCATGAAATAAATAATAGCACCAAGATGGCATGAAAATGCTTCAAACTCACGTTGACAAGTTGCTCATATGACATATGCAATAATTCCCACAAAAATGACAAAATGGCATATTATGTAAAAAAATGACATGCATGCAAACTAGCTCAAATGATAAATCTAATGCCACAAATGGATTACTTGGATTTTTCTACCCCAAATTCATATATAATAAGCATATGTTTCAATATGAAAAATGCTCAAAATGCCACAAATACATATTGGACAGAAATTAAATTGACCTATATTCCAGATTTGGAATATGCCAAAAATGGAAACGGCCAGATCTGGAAACTTGCCAGAAACGGAAAACGCCAAAACGGAGAAAAGACAAACGCGGGCGACGGCTACGTGTACCCAGGGGTACCTAGCCTCTGAGGCTGACAAGTGGGACCCGGGCCCACGTGGTGGCGGCTGCCCGTGCGGTGGCCGACAGGTGGGGCTGCGGCTCTGTGCGGCTGACCAGTGGGACCCGCTGGGCCCACATGGCAGTGGCTGCGGCGCGGCGCAAAGTAGAGGAAAACAGGGGAGGCGCCAGTGGCGAGGGAGCGCGGAGGAGTACTCGCCGGAGTTGCGCTCCAGTGACCTAGAGCTACAGCGGACGGGCGCATTCGAAGCACGGGAAGAACCCGCGCTCGCGCATGGCATGCTCGGCGCCAGATGACGACGGAGGTGACGCCGACGATGAGGTGCAGAGGCGGTGGCGACGAGCTCGGGCGGCTTGCTGCGGTGGCCAAACACGACGGGGAAGACGCGGGATCGGCTCTACGCGGCGGAAGAGTGATGCCGGACATGCGCTAGAGGCTAACGGGGGTCGGAGCACTCGCCTGCGGCGAGGTCCGACGGCGGCGAGCTCAGGCGTGCATGGCGATCGGTGATAGAGCGCGCAAACGAGGGGGAAAAGGGCATGGGGGGAAGCGCGCACGTACCACAAGCACGACGGTGTGCTTCGATGGCCGATAGGAGGACGAGCGGCGCCGGTGTTGGCCGGCGATGAGGTTCGGCCGTAGTGGAAGAAGGCGAAGAAGACGGTGGACTTGGGTCCTGCCGGCTTGCGGTAGTCGACGTCGGGGATGTAGTCGGACTCGGCGAACTCCACAGACACGAAGACGGCGATGGAGAAGGGCTCGGGTCACCGCGGCGCCATGGCCTTGCTCTCTGATGTGCTCGGGAACGGCTCAGGGCGACGGCTATGGTGGGTCTCTCACCTGGCGGTGGCGGCGAGATGGGAGAGGAAAACCCTAGGGGCAGCCAGGGCATGGAGAGGGGATTTATAGGAGGCTAGGGCGACGGGACGCGGGCGCGCGGTCCCCATGGCGACGACGAGAGGAGGACGTAAAGGTGGGTGCGGGTCGCTGTAGCAAGGTCGCTGGAAGGCGGGCCCGATCTTGCCACACGGCAGAGGAGCAGCGGGGGTGCACGCGCGCACGGGTGAGAAATGGCAGGAGGGTGCGCGGGGCAGGTGAGCTGGGCCGCGCGCTGTTGGGCTGCTGGGCACAGCTGCTGCTGCTCTCTTTTTTCCTTTTCTTTTCTATTTCCTCAAACAGAAATAAAAGAAGAAAAGTAGAGGGAGCTTGGAGAGAGGTGAAGCTGAGATGAAAATTGTTCTGAGCTCTAGGAAATATGTAGTATTTGAATAAATTGGTTTGGCAATTTTTAGAGAAAGAAAAATATATCATGTTTGAATTAAATTCAAACTTGAAGCATTTTTGATCCCAACCAAATCAATTCCAAAAATGATGAACTCTGGCAGAGAGCTTGAAGGCATGATGTTGGATTTAAAGGAAAATAGTGAACATTAATTTAGGACAGAAATATAGCATCAAGAATTACTTGGGAAAAAGAAGGGATTTGAGAGAGAGGTGATGGTAGATGGCTTGCATAGGTGAAACCCAAGGGTTGGGTGAGGCAAGGAGAAGTCACATACACAATGCATACATGAAGACCACAACACAAGTAATATGATGGATGCAATGCACATGACAAAAGAATGACATGAAGATGAAATGCAAAATGAAAAGAAAGCAAAACACAACATGATAAGAAGCCCATCCAACAAGATCATCATGACAATTCCATAAATGGCAAGGTTGGGGAATACAAATAAGGAAGGATTACATCTGGGGTGTTACAACTCTCCCCTACTACAACAGGATCTCGTCCCGAGATCTAGGAACGAAAGAACTCCGGATATTCGGAACGGAGGTGGTCCTCGCGCTCCCATGTGGCTTCTCGGTCGGAATGATGTGACCACTTCACTTTCAGGAACTTGATAGACTTGTTGCGAGTTTTGCACTCAGTTTCTTCGAGAATAGCGATGGGATGCTCACGGTAAGACAAATCATCTTGGAGCTCAATGTCTTGGAAGTCAATGGTGCGGTCGGGAGTCTTGAAGCACTTGCGAAGTTGTGACACGTGAACACATCGTGCACATTTGAGAAGTTGGAAGGTAGCTCGAGTTGGTAGGCTAGATCACCTCTTTTGCCAACTATCTTGAAAGGGCCCATGTATCTTGGAGCAAGCTTTCCTTTGATACTGAATCGTTGGGTGCCTTTCATAGGAGAAACACGGAGAAAGACATGGTCTCCAATCCCGAAAGCCAAGTCACGGTGCTTACTATCATAGTAGCTCTTCTGGCGCAATTGCGCTGCTTTCAGATTTTCACGGATGATACGACACATCTCTTCAGCTTCATAAATCATATCATTGCCAAGAAGTTGGCGTTCACTGGTTTCGGACCAGTTGAGGGGAGTACGTCACTTTCTGCCATAAAGAATCTCGAATGGGGCCTTGCCCGAGCTTGCTTGAAAACTATTGTTGTAGGAGAACTCGGCAAAAGGAAGACAGTCTTCCCACTTCATGCCGAAAGAGATGACACCCGCTCTCAGCATATCCTCGAGAATCTGATTAACTCTCTCAACTTGGCCACTAGTCTGAAGATGAAAAGCTGTGCTGAAGCGAATCTTTGTGCCCATGGCCTGCTGGAAAGAATCCCAAAACCTGGAAGTGAAAATGCTTCCACGGTCTGAGGAGATCAACTGAGGAACACTGTGCAAGGAGACCACTCTGGAAGTATACAACTCTGCCAGCTGAGCTGCTGTGATAGACTCCTTGACTGGAAGGAAGTGAGCAACTTTAGTGAGCTTGTCAATGACCACAAAGATGGCATCATTCCCTTTCTTGGACTTGGGAAAACCGGTGACAAAGTCCATCTCAATATGATCGAATTTCCACTCGAGAATAGGTAGAGGCTGAAGAAGTCCTGCTGGACGCTGATGTTCCGCCTTCACTCTGTAGCACACATCGCACTCATTCACGAACTGAGCGATCTCATGCTTCGTATGAGTCCACCAATAAGTTGACTTGAGATCATGGTACATCTTGGAGCTGCCTGGATGGATGGACAAGAGAGAATTGTGTTCTTCGTTCATTATGACCTTCCTGAGATCCCCTTTTGGCACAACTAGCCTGTCCTCAAAGAAGAAGGTATCCCTGTCATCCACTCGATAGCACTTATATTTGGGAATGCTCTTTGCAACGCTGAGTTTCACCTTCTTCACCATGGCATCTAAGAGCTGAGCTTCACGAATTTGATCCTCCAATGTGGGAGTGATCTGGAGGTTTGCGAGAAATCCTTGCGGAATAAGCTGGAGGTTGAGTTTCCTGAAAGCCCCACAAAGATCGGGCTGAACCGGCTTGAGAATAAGATTGTTGCAATAGGCTTTTCTGCTCAAAGCATCCGCGATAACATTAGCCTTGCCTGGAGTGTATTCAATGCTCGGGTTGTACTCTTGAATCATCTCCACCCATCGGGTCTGACGGAAATTAAGGTTGGGCTGAGTGAATATGTACTTTAGGCCCTTGTGATCGGTGAAAATGTCCACCTGCCTGCCCAACAAGAGATGTCTCCATGTGATTAAGGCATGGACAACGGCTGCCAACTCCAAGTCATGAGTAGGATAGTTCTTCTCGTTCGGCTTCAACTGCCGAGAGGTATAAGCCACCACTTTCTTCTCTTGCATTAGTACTCCACCGAGACCTTGCAGAGAAGCATCACAGAACACTTGGTAGGGCTTGTATTCATCTGGAGGAGTGAGAACTGGAGCAATTATGAGCTTCTCTTTGAGTGTATTGAATGCCACATTACACTCAGGAGTCCAAGCATATTTGACATTCTTCTGGAGGAGGTTAGACAAAGGCTTGGCAATCTTGGAGAAGTTCTCCACGAATCTTCTGCAATAACTAGCAAGCCCAAGAAAGCTTCGAAGTTGCTTGACATTTTGAGGAGGCTGCCAGTTGACAATAGCTTCAACCTTTTCAGGATTTACTGAGATGCCCTTGACAAAGATAATGTGACCGAGGTAAAGAACTTCATCAAGCCAGAATTCACACTTAGAGAACTTTGCATAGAACCGATGCTCTCTGAGCTTATCAAGTACCAAGCGTAAATGCTTTGCATGATCTTCTTCAGTCTTGGAGAAAACCAGGATGTCATCAAGATAGACAAGAACGAACTCATTGGTGTATGGATTGAACACATAGTTCATCACACGAGAGAAAGTCGGAGGTGCATTTGCAAGGCCGAAGGACATCACTGTGTATTCATAAGAACCAAAACTCGTCCTGAAAGCTGTTTTGGGAATGTCTTCTTCGCGAATGCGAATCTGGTGATATCCCATACGAAGATCGAGCTTTGAGAACACCTTTGCACCTTTGAGTTGCTCGAACAATTCATTGATATTGGGAAGTGGATATTTGTTCTTGATTGTCTTTTTATTCAATGGGCGGTAGTCAACGCAAAGTCTTTCCGTGCCATCTTTCTTCTTGACAAAGAGAACTCCACAACCCCAAGGAGATGAACTCGGTCTAATTAAACCCAGACGCTCTTGTTCATCGAGCTGTCTCTTCAATTCTTTCAGCTCTTCTGGCCCAAGCTTGTAGGGGCGTTTGCATACGGGTTCTGTGCCGGGCTCGAGCTCAATGACAAACTCAACAGGCCGGTGAGGAGGCATTCCTGGCAACTCTTCTGGAAAAACATCCTCATATTCACATACCACTGGAATTTGAGATATGGCATTAATCTCGCCTTTCTCATTGAGGGAGAATAACCGAATGGTATCATCACGAGCAGCAAAGATAATGACCTCTTCAGAAGGATGAGTCAATTTAACTTCCTTGGCCACACAATCAAGAGAAGCCTTGTGCTTGGAGAGCCAATTCATGCCGAGTATAAGATCAATATCAGAATTACCAAGGACCATCGGATCAGCCAGAGAAGAATAGTTGCCCATCTTGATGCCAACATTAGGGGCCACCAATGTGGAAGTCAAACGCTTCGCTGGAGAAACAACTTCCAATGCCACAGGTAACGTCTCTACTTGAACATTATGCTTGGATGCAAACGGATATGACATGAAAGTATGCGAAGCACCAGTATCAAATAAAACTTTAGCCGGAATGGAGTTAACCAAGAGATTACCCATGATCACTTCAGAAGACTCCTCTCCTTGAGCTGAATTCACCATGTTCACTCTTGCAGACTTGGGATTGTGTTTGACAATAGCATTGCTTGGAGGCCTGCTGGGAGGAGGAGGTGGAAGGCGCTTCTGAGTGCACTTTTTGGCATAGTGTCCTTTCTGACCACACTTGTGACAAGTAACCTACGAGAGTGGGCGAGGAGGAGGAACGGCTGTCCTGGGAGCCTGAGGTCTCTGGTGGTACACTGGGTTGGGTGGGTGGGAAGAACCACGACCAGCAAACTGCTTCTGCTGATGCTGAGGACGAAACTAAGGAGGAGGAGGTAACCAGAATTTCTGCTGCTTGGCAACCACTTGAGACGAGGAAGAAGAGTGAACTGCATATCTGATTCACTTCTTAGAAGCATCAAACTTGATCTGAGCTGATTCTTGCTTGAGAGCCATGTTATAGAACTGATCAAACTCAGGCGGATCAACTTGGATGAGAGCAAGCTGTAGGTCCTCTCCGAGACCACCTCGGAACTGGTAAATCTTGCTCTTGTCATCTAGAATGTCTTGCTTGGCATACCGAACGAGATTCTGGAACTCAGTGTTATATTGGTAGACAGACATGCTTCCTTGCTTGAGGTTTCGGAATTTCTCACGCATCTCCTCAAACACACTTGACGGAATGTGATGTGCTCTAAAATCATGACAGAAATCGGTCCAAGTGATGACTCGACCACCTCTAGAATCTTTATACTGCTGCCACCACTCGGCTGCCTGGTCCTTGAGCTGGAAAGAAGCGAACTTGACATAGTCCTCAGGTCTGACATTGCTGCACTAGAAATGTTTGTTGATATCCAGTAACCAATTGTCAGCATCGAGAGGCTGAGTGCATGAACTGAAGGACTTGGGCTGGTTGCTGAGAAACTGGTTGAGAGTAGCATATTGAGGTTGATTGTTGAAAAACCCTTGGCCTTGATTGCCTTGATACCCTTGATTCCGCTCTTGCATAAACTAGAGCAGCATCTGAGTATTAGCATTTGTTGCTGCCATCAAAGCTTGCCATGCCTCCGGAGGCGGAGGTGGAGGAGGAGGTGGAGGGTCTGACTGCTCCCCATCATCACGGTTCGGATTCCCACGGGTTGCGGGAGCCATCTTGAAGATGATGACAACCGTTAGAATCTTCAATGAGACAATTGAAAAGCTGAATCAATGGATAGATACTGCAACATAAGTCTTCACAAGCTAGCATCCGAACAGATATGAACAAATGCATTCTGATGACCCACAAGTATAGGGGATCAATCGTAGTCGTTTCGATAAATAAGAGTGTCGAACCCAACGAGGAGCAGAAGGAAATGACAAGTGGTTTTCAGCAAGGTATTTTCTGCAAGCACTGGAATTATCGGTAACGAGTAGTTTGATAGCAAGATAATTTGTAACAAGTAACAAGTAACAATAGTAACAATAAGTGCAGCAAGATAGCCCAATCCTTCTTATGGAAAAGGACAGGCCGGAATGATCTCTTATAATAAGTAAAGCGTTCTCGAGGACACATGGGAATTTCATCTAGTCACTTTCATCATGTTGGTTTGATTCGCGTTCGCTATTTTGATAATTTGATATGTGGGTGGACCGGTGCTTGGGTGCTGTTCTTACTTGAACAAGCCTCCCACTTATGATTACCTCCTCTCGCAAGCATCCGCAACTACGAAAGAAGAATTAAGATAACTCTAACCATAGCATTAAACATATGGATCCAAATCAGCCCCTTACGGAATAGCGCATATACTAGGGTTTAAGCTTCTGTCACTCTAGCAACCCATCATCTAATTACTACTCCACAATGCATTCCCTTAGGCCCAAAGATGGTGAAGTGTCATGTAGTCGACGTTCACATGACACCACTAAGAGAATCAACAACATACATATCATCAAAATATTGAACGAATACCAAATTCACATGATTACTTATGACAAGACTTCTCCCATGTCCTCAAGAACAAAAGTAACTACTCACAAATCATCTTAATGTCCAAGATCAGAGGGGTATTAAATAGCATATTAGATCTGAACATATAATCTTCCACCAGATAAACCAACTAGCATCAACTACAAGATGTAATCAACACTACTAGCAACCCACAGGTACCAATCTGAGGTTTTGAGACAAAGATTGAATACAAGAGATGAACTAGGGTTTGAGATGAGATGGTGCTGTTGAAGATGTTGATGAAGATTGGTCCTCCCACAATGAGAGGATCGTTGGTGATGATGATGGCTTCGATTTCCCCCTCCCGGAGGGAAGTATCCCCGGCAGAATCGCTCCGCCGGAGAGCAAAAGTGCTCCTGCCCAAGTTCCGCCTCGAGACAGCGGCGCACCATCCCAAAAGTCTTCTCTTTATTTTTTCTAGGGCAAATGGCCTTATATACCAGAAAGTGGGGGCCAGAGGCTGGCCAGGGGCCCCACGAGCCACCAGGGCGCGCCTGGGGGGGGGGGGGGTGGCGCGCCCTGGTGCCTCGTGGGCACCTGGGTGGCCCCCTTTGGTACTTCTTGCTTCCAGTATTTTTTATTTATTCCAAAATAAATATCCGTGAAATTTCAGCTCATTTGGAGATGTGCAGAATAGGTATCTCTGACATAGCTTTTTCAGGTCCAGAATTCGAGCTTCCGGCAATCTCCCTCCTTGTGTAAATCTTGCATATTAAGAGAGAAAAGGCATTAGAATTGCTCCACAAAGTGTTATATTGATTAAAAACACTATAAATAACAATAGTAAAACATGATGCAAAATGGACGTATCAACTCCCCCAAGCTTAGACCTCGCTTGTCCTCAAGCGAAAGCCGATATCGATAATCATGTCCACATGTTTAGAGAGAGAGGTGTCGATAAAAACAAAATACGTACATGGTAGCATCATGATCATTATTATAACAGCAATATTCATTATCATAAAACTTCTCATGAGCAAGTAACAATTCATCACAACAATGAAGTATAAGGCATAAACTTTCTTGAAAACTAACAAACTATGTTCTCAGTCAACAATGCAATTGCAATTCATCATATTTTCAGGAAGGGTCTCATGTAGTAGCTTTTTAGCAAGTCCACATACTCAACCATCATATAGTCTTCTATGATTGCTAACACTCACAACATATATATGGAGCAAAAAGTTTCAGCCAGACACATAGAAAGATAGGGGCTTATAATTTCGCCTCCCAACTCATTCACCTCAAGGGTGATGTCAACAATAATGAATCATGACCACTCATATCCAACTGGATATATATGCCTAGATCTTTCCCCACCACATGATGCTTACAAAAGAGAAAAATAAAAAGGAATAGAGGAGAACACTATTGACTCTTGCATAAAAAGTAAATACATAAAAGTAAAAGATAGGCCCTTCGCAGAGGGAAGCAGAGGTTGTCATGCGCTTTTTGTTGTTGGATGCACAAGCTCTTAATGCAAAGGAACGTCACTCTAGATTGCCCCTTGTGATAGCAACCTTTATTATGCAGTCTGTCGCTTTTATTTGTTTACCATCACAAGTTCGTACAAAGCTTATTTTCCCTTACAATAAAAGTTCAGACATATTTAGAGGCAATTTTTATTGCTTTTTGCACCGATGATAACTTGAAGGATCTTATTCAATCCATAGGTAGATATAGTGGACTCTCATGACATGAAACTGGGTTTAAGGGTTTTGGATGCACAAGTAGTATCTCTACTTGGTCTGGATTTTTGGCTAGCAAAGATATTGAGCAAGCACCACATGTTGGAGGATCTATGACAATATAGCTTCTATGTGAATATAAGCAAACATAATTCATTACGTTGTCTTCCTTGTCCAACGTCAACAATTTGACATAAAATACTTAATGGGGGCTCACAATCATAAAAGATGTCCAAGATAGTGTATTTGCATGTGAATTTTCTCTTCCCTATTAATTTTTTTATGAATTGCATCATTGACTAATGCTATGTTTGTTATCCTTCAATAAATTTTACCACTTATACTTTTATTTATGTAATGTCATTACTTTCCATAAGATTAGCATATGATATTTTTCATTATTTTCATTGCTAGGATTGAAACATAAAAGTAAAGAAGCAAAAACTCAAACTACTCTTTATTATATAATTCTCAACTCCATTACATAGATAGATAGATCACGAAACTAGCACTCGAAAATAGATAATACTAAACTTTTATTCAACTAAATCACGAAATAACTAAGGATTGAACTAAAAATAGGTAAAGATAATGAAAGTGATGGTGATACGATACCGGGGCACCTCCCCCAAGCTTGGCACAAGCCAAGGGGAGTGCCCATACCCATGTACTCAAGTTTCCTCCTTCGGTGATGGTGGTGGTGATGAAGTGGTGGGCTTGTCCTCCGGCTTCCATGGCATAGATTCCCCATCATAAAAAGATGAACGAGTCTCCGGAGTCCTGAAACTTGCAGCTAAACTCATACCTTTGAATATTGCCTCATACTCATAATTTTGGTTTTGAAGATCATAGATTTGGCCTTGGAGATAATCGATTCGTTCATTGAGCTTGAAGATGATGTCCCCCATCGATTGGCCATTCACCTTGTGATCACGGGTGAATTCCGTGATCATGGAGTGGTTGGCGCTGAGTCCGCGTTCCACCATCCCTTGGCACTTGAAGATCTCCTGCTCCACCGCTTCGAGCCTGGACTCCACGCTCCTAGTCCTCTTGGGTCCTTGAACATCCCGGATGTGAAGCACCCCCTCACGCATCTCAATGGCTTGAGGGTGTTTCATCACCTCCGGTAGATAGGGGTCGATGACCTTCTCGTAGAACTTGTCCTTGGAAGAGTTTGGTGGAGCCATAGCGATCTAGATCTGTCAGAAAAATATCACGAAACAAGAACAGAAGAGATTTCTGTGATACGGTGGTCAAAACGTCTGGGAGTATATATAAAGAATTTTTATCTTGCAAAACAAGTAATCTAGGAGAAAACGGAGTCGGGAAGGCTCACGAGGGGCCCACGAGCCACCAGGACGCGCCCTGGTGCGTCATGGGCACCAGGTGGGGCCCCTCGGCTATTTCTTATTTTTGTATTTTTTCTAATATTCCAAAACTGACAGAAAGTATTTTTATGGAATTTTTGGAGTCGATTCACTTACCGTATCACATACCTCTTCCTTTTCAGGGTTCTGGAGTGTTCTGGAAGGTCTCTCTTATGTATTCCTCCGGTGTAATTGTTTCAATAATATTAGTTTCAACATTAATGGGAGTACCTGAAATATAATGTTTAATTCCTTTCCCATTCACCACTCTCGGATTAGTGCCTTCGGAGTTGTTTATTTTGATGGCTCCGGAGCGATAAACTTCTTCGATGATATACGGTCCTTCCCATTTAGAAAGAAGTTTTCCTGCAAAGAATCTCAAACGAGAATTGTGCAATAGAACTTTCTCACCCACTTTAAACTCCCATTTTTGAATTATTCTATCATGCCATCTTTTAACTTTTTCTTTAAACAATTTGGCATTTTCATAAGCTTGGGTTCTCCATTCATCTAATGAGCTAATATCAAATAACCTCTTTTCACCAGCAAGTTTAACATCATAATTGAGTTCTTTAATTGCCCAATATGCTTTATGTTCTAACTCAAGAGGTAAATGACATGCTTTTCCAGAAACCATTTTATAAGGAGACATACCCATAGGATTTTTATAAGCAGTTCTATAAGCCCATAATGCATCGTCAAGTTTCTTAGACCAATTCTTTCTAGATCTATTGACGGTTTTTTGCAAAATTAATTTTATTTCTCTATTGCTCAATTCTACTTGACCACTAGATTGAGGGTGATAGGGAGATGAAATTCTATGGTTGATATCATATTTAGCAAGCAGTTTACGGAATGCACCATGAATAAAATGTGAACCACCATCAGTCATTAAATATCTAGGGACTCCAAACCTTGGGAAAATAACTTCTTTAAGCATTTTAAAAGAAGTGTTATGATCAGCACTACTAGTTGGAATAGCTTCTACCCACTTAGTAACATAATCAACAGCAACTAACATATGAGTATACCCATTGGATTTAGGAAAAGGTCCCATATAATCAAATCCCCAAACATCAAACGGTTCAATAGCAAGTGAATAATTCATAGGCATTTCCTGACGTCTACCAACATTTCCAATTCCTGGACATTCATCACAAGATAAGACAAACTTACGAGCATCCTTGAAAAGAGTAGGCCAATAAAAACCAGATTGCTATACCTTATGTGCAGTTCTGTCTCCCGCATGGTGTCCTCCGTAAGCCTCGGAATGACACTTCCGTAGGATTTGTTCCTATTAATGCTCAGGTATACAACGTCTAATAATACCATCTACTCCTGCTTTATAAAGATGTGGGTCATCCCAAAATTAATGTCTTAAATCATAGAAAAACTTTTTCTTTTGTTGGTATGTGAAACTAGGTGGTATAAATTTAGCAACAATATAATTAGCATAGTCTGCATACCAAGGAGTATTACGAGAAGCATTTATGATAGCTAATTGTTCATCAACAAAATCATCATTAATAGGAAGTGGGTCATCAAGAACATTTTCTATTCTAGATAGATTATCTGCTACGGGATTCTCAGCTCCCTTTCTATCAATAATATGCAAGTCAAATTCTTGTAGCAATAGAACCCACCTGATGAGTCTAGGTTTAGCATCTTTCTTTTCCATAAGATATTTAATAGCAGCATGATCAGTGTGAACAGTTACTTTAGAATCAATTATGTAAGATCTGAATTTATCACATGCAAACACAACTGCTAAAAATTCTTTCTCAGTAGTAGCATAATTTCTTTGAGCACTGTCTAGAGTTTTACTAGCATAATGGATAGCATTTAATTTCTTATCAACTCTCTGTCCTAGAACAACACCAACAACATAATCGCTAGCATCACACATAATTTCAAAAGGCAAGTTCCAATCAGGTGGTTGAACAATAGGTGCGGTGGTTAAGGCTTTCTTAAGTGTTTCAAAGGCTTCTACACAATCATCATCAAAAACAAATGGAACATCTTTTTGCAAAAAATTGGTAAGAGGTCTAGAAATTTTAGAGAAGTCTTTAATAAACCTCCTATAGAAACCAGCATGACCAAGGAAACTTCTTATACCTTTAATATCTTTAGGACATGGCATTTTCTCAATAGCATCAACCTTAGCTTTATCAACTTCAATACCTCTTTCAGAAATTTTATGCCCCAAGACAATACCTTCATTCACCATAAAGTGGCACTTCTCCCAATTCAAGACAAGATTAGTTTCTTCACATCTCTACAAAACTTGATCAAGGTTGCTTAAGCAATCATCAAAAGAAGTTCCGTAAACGGAAAAATCATCCATGAAAACCTCAACAATCTTTTCACAAAAATCAGAGAATATAGCAGTCATACATCTTTGAAAGGTAGCAGGTGCATTGCATAAACCAAAAGGCATACGTCTATAAGCATAAGTTCCAAAAGGACAAGTAAAGGTGGTTTTCTCTTGATCGGGTTGTGATACAGGTATTTGAGAGAAACCAGAATAACCATCTAGGACACAAAAGTGTGTATGCTTAGACAATCTTTCTAACATTTGATCAATAAAAGGTAAGGGGTAATGATCTTTTCTAGTAGCTTTGTTTAATTTTCTAAAATCAATTACCATCCTATAACCAGTTACAATTCTTTGTGGAATGAGTTCATTTTTATCATTAGGAACAACGGTGATACCTCCTTTCTTAGGGACACAATGAACGGGACTTACCCATCTACTATCAGCTATGGGATAGATTATACCTGCTTCCAGAAGCTTTAATATTTCAGTTCTTACCACCTCTTTCATCTTAGGATTTAATCGTCGTTGGTGGTCGACAACTGGTTTAGCATCAGGCTCCATATTAATTTTGTGCTCACATAGAGTGGGACTAATGCCCTTAAGATCATCAAGAGTATATCCAATAGCAGCTCGGTGCTTCCTCAGAGTTTTAAGTAATATCTTTTCTTCATGCTATGAAAGGTTAGCACTAATAATAACAGGATATATCTTCTTTTCATCAAGATAAGCATATTTCAATGTATCAGGCAATTGCTTCAATTCAAATACAGAGTCACCCTTAGGTGGAGGAGGGCCTCCAAGAGTTTCAACAGGCAAATTGTGTTTAAAGATAGGTGGTTGATCAAAGAACATCTTATCTATTTCATTTCTTTCATTCATGTGCATATCATTTTCATGGTCTAGCAAATATTGTTCTAACGGATCAGTAGGAGGTACGGCAATAGAAGCAAGACCAATAATTTCATCTTTACTAGGCAATTCTTTATCATAAGGTTGTCTACGAAACTTGGAGAAATTAAACTCATGAGACATACCACCAAAATCAACACTAACAATTTCTTTAGCGCAATCAATCTTGGCATTAATAGTGTTCAAGAAGGGTCTACCAAATATAATGGGACAAAAATCATCTTGTGGAGAACCGAGGACTAGAAAATCAGTAGGGTATTTTATTTTTCCACACAAGACTTCAACATCTCTAACAATCCCAAGCGGTGTAATGGTGTCTCTGTTTGCAAGCTTAATAGTAACATCAATGTCCCCTATTTCAACAGGAGCAATATCATTCATAATTTCTTGATATAAGGTAAACGGAATAGCACTCACGCTAGCACCCAAATCACATAAGCCATGATAACAATGATCTCCTATTTTAATAGAGACAACAGGCATGCCTACTACATGTCTGTTTTTATCTTTTGGATCTGGTTTAGCAATTCTAGTTGCTTCATCACAGAGGTAAATAACATGGCCATCTATATTATCGACCAAGAGATCTTTAACCATAGCAATATTAGGTTCAACTTTAATTTGTTCAGAGGGTCTAGGTGCTCTAATATTACTTTTGTTAACCATAGTTGAAACTTTAGCATGTTCCTTAATCCTAACAGGAAAAGGTGGTTTCTCAATATAAGCAGTAGGCACAACTGGATCAACATGGTGAACAATTGTTTATTCTTTAACACTAACGGGTTCCTCAATCTTTTCTTTAATAGGGGGATGATATTTAAACCACTTCTCCTTAGGGAGATCAACATGAGTAGCAAATGATTCACAAAAGGAAGCTACTATCTCAGAGTCAAGTCCATATTTAGTGCTAAACTTATGAAAAGCATCGATAGACATAAAAGATTTAATACAATCGAACTCAAGTATTATACCTGACTCATTACCTTTGTCGAGTTCCCAATCTTCAGAGTTGCGTTTAATTCTTTCCAGAAGATCCCATCTGAATTCAATAGTTTTCTTCATAAAGGAGCCAGTCGAAGAAGAATCGAGCATGGTTCGATTATCATGAGAAAGCCGAGCATAAAAATTCTGTAAGATAATTTCTCTTGAGAGCTCATGGTTGGGGCATGTGTACATCATGTACTTAAGCCTCCCCCAAGCTTGAGCGATGCTTTCTCCTTCACGAGTCCAAAAATTATATATATAATTCCGATCACGATGAACCAAATGCATAGGATAAAATTTCTGTTTCAATCGGTTCCAATCCCATGTGTCAGTATCATCACATAGCCTATACCATGTCAATGCCTTTCCCTCCAAACATAAAGGGAATACTTTCTTCTTAACTCCATCTCCGGATAAACCTGCAAGCTTAAACAATCCACAAATTTCATCCACATAGATCAAGTGCATATCAGGATGTATTGTTCCATCTCCTGCATAAGGATTAGCTAGCAGTTTCTCTATCATACCCGGAGGAATCTCATAATAAATATTTTCAGTAGGTGCAGTAGGTTGAGGAGCAACTATTGGTGCTTCCGGTCGAGGTGAAGATACCCCGAACAAACCCCTCAAAGGATTACTTTCCATAGTGACAAGTGAAAGTAAATTTCAGCACGTAATATAAATGTTTCCTTACCAAATTCCACTCACCAATGGCGCTTCACTCCCCGGCAACGGCGCCAGAAAAGAGTCTTGATGAGCCACAAGTATAGGGGATCAATCGTAGTCCTTTCGATAAGTAAGAGTGTCGAACCCAACGAGGAGCAGAAGGAAATGACAAGCGGTTTTTAGCAAGGTATTTTCTGCAAGCACTGAAATTATCGGTAACGAGTAGTTTGATAGCAAGATAATTTGTAACAAGTAACAAGTAACAATAGTAACAATAAGTGCAGCAAGATAGCCCAATCCTTCTTATGGCAAAGGACAGGCCAGAACGATCTCTTATAATAAGCAAAGCGTTCTCGAGGACACATGGGAATTTCATCTAGTCACTTTAATCATGTTGGTTTGATTCACGTTCGCTACTTTGATAATTTGATATGTGGGTGGACCGGTGCTTGGGTGCTGTTCTTACTTGAACAAGCCTCCCACTTATGATTACCCCCTCTCGCAAGCATCCGCAACTACGAAAGAAGAATTAAGATAACTCTAACCATAGCATTAAACATATGGATCCAAATCAGCACCTTACGGAATAGTGCATAAACTAGGGTTTAAGCTTCTGTCACTCTAGCAACCCATCATCTAATTACTACTCCACAATGCATTCCCTTAGGCCCAAAGATGGTGAAGTGTCATGTAGTCGACGTTCACATGACACCACTAAGAGAATCAACAACATACATATCATCAAAATATTGAACGAATACCAAATTCACATGATTACTTATGACAAGACTTCTCCCATGTCCTCAAGAACAAAAGTAACTACTCACAAATCATCTTCATGTCCAAGATCAGAGGGGTATTAAATAGCATATTAGATCTGAACATATAACATATAATCTTCCACCAGATAAACCAACTAGCATCAACTACAAGATGTAATCAACACTACTAGCAACCCACAGGTACCAATCTGAGGTTTTGAGACAAAGATTGAATACAAGAGATGAACTAGGGTTTGAGATGAGATGGTGCTGTTGAAGATGTTGATGAAGATTGGTCCTCCCATGATGAGAGGATCGTTGGTGATGATGATGGCTCCGATTTCCCCCTCCCGGAGGGAAGTTGCTCCGCCGGAGAGCAAAAGTGCTCCTGCCCAAGTTCTGCCTCGAGACGGGGGCGCACCGTCCCAAAAGTCTTCTCTTTAGTTTTTCTAGGGAAATGGCCTTATATACCATAAAATGGGGGCTAGAGGCTGGCCAGGGGCCCCACGAGCCACCACGGCGCACCTGAGGGGGGGGGGGGTGGCGCGCCCTAGTGCCTCGTGGGCACCTGGGTGGCCCCCTCTGGTACTTCTTACTTCCAGTATTTTTTATTTATTCCAAAATAAATCTCTGTGAAATTTCAGCTCGTTTGGAGATGTGCAGAATAGGTATCTCTGACATAGCTTTTTCAGGTCCAGAATTCCAGCTGCCGGCAATCTCCCTCCTTGTGTAAATCTTGCATATTAAGAGAGAAAAGGCATTAGAATTGCTCCACAAAGTGTTATATTGATTAAAAACACTATAAATAACAATAGTAAAACATGATGCAAAATGGACGTATCACATTCCGAAAGATAGATGATACACCAAAGATTGAGAAGCCACTTGTAAAGAATGTTAGAATAATGCACAAGGTAACGAAGGTGGAAACAAACATATGATAGACCCCATATCGTATCATGTGCCTGTTGGAAAGATATCCTAGGTGATACTTGAATTCCCCTAGGAACTCCCGAAACTTCTTGGTTATGAGATCAGGTTGCGGATCCAGGAAACTACTCATCAAACAACAACCTAATCAGCTGCAACCGCATCCGCAACCCTCAACACACGACCGGGACACTTCGCAAATTCATCTACGTCAGACCTTCAAAAACACAACAATACTAGGCATGGTGGATCATCCGAGCTATCTCCTCCAGTACTGGGCAAAAGTCACGGCACTATTTGCCACCACAAAAAGTATAGAAGCGTTTCGATGTCGGCGTCCTCTGGTATTCCGGAACCGAAACGATAGCGAGTGTGACAAAACCCCTTGGAGCTCAACTCCCCGGGTCCAATCCATACGGTCAGGAGGCACCAAGAACAGAGTCACGTCACACCGATATCGCAACCTTTACAACAATACCCGCGTGATCCCAAAAAAAATTGAGTGAGAAGAGGTAGTAGAATAAAACACCTACGCCACAATTCCTCATCAGAGCGACGAAGGGGATAAGGAGTAAAAAGAATTCCTACTCTCCGATATATAACTAGGACTCAAAATAGTTTTTCTTCTAGACTCGTCAACGGTTCGATCAAACAAGGGGCTCCTATAGTCGGTATGGCTCTGATACCAACTTGTAACGCCCAATATGAAGCTCTATCACAATCTCGTGATGAAGTCGAGATCATGACAGAACTCCATTTTGGATCGCATAGCAAGGTGGTTCTCAAATATATACAACCGAATGAACAGATGAGTGTACCAGATAAAGGCTTACACTCGCCACATGCTACAACATAATATATCATAATCATCATACAATCATCCAAATGAAAGACAGGGTCCGACTACGGACGAAATCAAACGAGAAAACACCACCCTGCTATCATCCCCGGATCAACCGACTAGGGACCACTACGGATCATCTGGCATCGTGACATACATACGTCCACGCTCATCGTCATACTCCCAATGGAGCGCCTCGGGCTCACCTGTGTCTGACTCAAGCGTACCTGCAGCTGATGTTGTATAGTAATCTGTGAGCCATGGGGACTCAACAATCTCATCACCCAAGGTAACAAAACTATTTAAGCTTATAGGAATGGTAGGGGTAATGTAGTGAGGTTGCAGTAAGCACTAAGCATGTTTAAGTGGCTAATCTTACGAGTACAAGAATTAAGATGAGCATACTAAGCATAACGGCCGCAAGTTTAATATGATCAAGAAGTGATCCTGAACACCTACTTACGATTCAATCATAACCCCACCGTGTTCTCTTCCCGAACTTACTCGAAAAGAGACTATCACGGTTACGCACACAGTTGGTGTATTTTATTAGAATTAGTGTCAAGTTCTCTACAACCGGAGGTTAAAAATATCCAAGTCGCCACATAACCGCGGGCACGGCTCTTTGAAAGATTTAACCCTGCAGGGGTGTTCCAACCTGGTCCATCACAAACCAACACAAGCTGCGGTGGAATACCTCAACCTCAAGAAAACCCGATCAACCTCGAGTCAGCCCAAAGTATCCTCGGAATCCCGGTGCACAAGACATTTTGACAATGGTAACACAAGTCCAGCAAGACCTCCCGACGTGCCGACACCCCGATTGGAGCCGCGTGTATCTCAAAATCAGGCCACGATCGGATGGGACAAGCTAGGAGTAAAACCAGAACCTCAAGTTTCCTCGTGGTGGCTCCGTAGGCCGCTCGTTTCGGACCAACACTCATGAGGAGCACTGGCCCGGGGTTGTTGATTAAAATATCCTCGGGTTAGCTAGACCCTATGCAAGTTTTAGTTGTTATTAGGCAAATGGTAACACCAAAGTTGGGTCTTGCTGAAAGCGGTTATTCAAAGCAAACTATCAAGAGGGTCCCATTGCCATGAGCATGTTAGGAACGCTAATCAAGGATCATAACACCGGTATTAGGGAAACTAAGGCGGCATGAGTGGAACAAAACACTAGGCAAAAGGTCGAGCCTTCCACACACAGCCAAGTATATAGATGCATTAATTAAATAAGAGATATTGTGATATCCCAACATGGAACAACCTGCACTGTACCTGCAACTAAAACACTATAAGAGGGGCTGAGCAAAGCGTTAACATAGCCAAACAACGGTTTGCTGGGTAGGGTGGTTAGTGGCTGTATCATGGCATATGAGAGGCTGACATGTATGTGGTAGGAAGCGTGACATAGCGATAGCAATGAGACAACTAGCAAGCAAAGATAGTAGTGTTATCAAGGGTAATGATCATCTTGCTTGAAGTCTCCTCGGTAGGATAGTAATACTGCTCCTCGAACATGTTCTCAACCGGTTCCTCGAACTCGGACTCGTCTCTCGGAACTACCCAAAAGAAAGGACAAGCACCGAAATAAACAAACAATCATGGCATAGATGCACAAACAAAATGAT
Organism: Elymus sibiricus; assembly: GCA_039707655.1. Lineage (NCBI taxonomy): Eukaryota > Viridiplantae > Streptophyta > Magnoliopsida > Poales > Poaceae > Elymus > Elymus sibiricus. The sequence goes on from CM077676.1 coordinate 75,869,401, forward strand.
GCACGCAAGGCATGGTAAAATTATGAGCATGACATGAATGAAGGAACGGTGCTACCGGGACGACAGAAATGATAACGAGATGTGAACGGTGAAGCAAAAGATGGATATGGGCAAAATCTTGGCAATCCAAGTATGCCACTGGAAAGAGTGGAACATTTCATATGAAATCGATATAAAGATCACGAGGAGCGGATGCACGAAACTCAAATGGTGAGCAAAACAATATGCAATGCAAAACTGTAGGTAACAGCAACATAGCAACTTGCAAGCATCAAAACAACTAGATACAGTACTCTAAAATGCTCATACAAGATATGTGGCTGCAGTACTCTAAATGCACAACAATTCATTCCATAGGTTCAAAGTCATTAGCATCACAGATTAATTGGAATGAAGATAACAAGATGCAAAGATAATGTTACTGCTGAAAATAACAGAGCATATGCTGACGGAAACAATGACAGTCAGTTTTCACATGGATGCTACAGTAGGTAAAATGACTCTAAAATGCAAGAAATTGGTATGCACCTATAGTACACATGGCATAGATCATTTCATTACATTGGCACAAATGCATAGGAAGCATAGATTCATCAGAAATGAGCTCACAACATTGCAACTCAATGTTGACAGAAAACTGCTACATCGACTAGGCATATTTAGAGCAACATTTATATATGCTACAGGAGTTTAACATGGCATCAATTGGCATGGCATGAATGTACTGACAACAAGGATCAAATCATGTTTACTGGACATGTCCAAAAGAGCCATAGATTAGTGGCTACCATCAAGGAAACATAGAAAGTTTTCAACAAGTGCAAAACAGAAACATGTCTATGCTACTTTGCAAGCTTGTGGCAGTCACAACATGGCAAGACATGGCATGAAATAAATACTAGCAGCAAGATGGCATGAAAATGCTTCAAACTCATGTTGACAAGTTCCTCATATGACATATGCAATAATTCCCACAAAAATGACAAAATGGCCTATTATGTAAAAAATGACATGCATGGAAACTTGCTCAAATGATAAATCTAATGCCACAGATAGATTAGTTGGATTTTTCTACCCCAAATTCATATATAATAAGCATATGTTTCAATATGAAAAATGCTCAAAATGCCACAAATACATATTGGACAGAAATTAAATTGACCTATATTCCAGATTTGGTATATGCCGAAAATGGAAACGGCCATATCAGGAAACTTGCCAGAAACGGGAAACGCCAAAACGGAGAAAAGACAAATGCGGGCGACGGCTACGTGTACCCAGGGGTACCTAGCCTTTGAGGCTGACAAGTGGGACCCGGGCCCACGTGGCTGCGGCTGCCCGTGCGGTGGCCGACAGGTGGGGCTGTGGCTCTGTGTGGCTGACTAGTGGGACCCGCTGGGCCCACATGGCAGTGGCTGCGGCGCGGCGCGAAGCAGAGGAAAACAGGGGAGGCGCCGGCGGCGAGGGAGCACGGCGGAGTACTCGCCGGAGTTGCGCTCCAGTGACCTAGAGCTACGGCGGACGGGCGCATTTGAAGCACGGGAAGAACCCGCGCTCGCGCATGGCATGCTCGGCGCCAGATGACGATGGAGGCGACGCCGGCGACGAGGTGCAGAGGCGGCGGCGACGAGCTCGGGCGGCTCGCTGCGGTGGCCAAACACGACGGGGAAGACGCGGGATCGGCTCTACGCGGCGGAAGAGGGATGCCGGACATGCGCTAGAGGCTAACGGGGGTCGGAGCACTCGCCTGCGGCGAGGTCCGACGGCGGCGAGCTCGGGCGTGCATGGCGATCGGCGATAGAGCGCGCAAACGAGGACGAAAAGGTGTGTGCAGGTCACTGTAGCAAGGTCGCTGGCAGGCGGGCCCGGTCTTGCCACGCGGCAGAGGAGCAGCAGGGGTGCACGCGCGCGTGGGTGAGAAAAGGCAGGTGGGCGCGCGGGGCAGGTGAGATGGGCCGTGCGCTGTTGGGCTGCTGGGCTGCGATGCTGCTGCTGCCAGGCTCGGCTGCTGCTGCTCTCTTTTTTCCTGTTCTTTTCTATTTCCTCAAACAGAAATAAAAGAAGAAAAGCAGAGGGAGCTTGGAGAGAGGTGAAGCTGATATGAAAATTGTTCTGAGCTTCAGGAAATATGTAGTATTTGAATAAATTGGTTTGGCAATTTTTAGAGAAAGAAAAATATATCAAGTTTGAATTAAATTCAAACTTGAGGCATTTTTGATCCCAACCAAATCAATTCCAAAAATGATGAAATCTAGCAGAGAGCTTGAAGGCAGGATGCAGGATTTAAAGGAAAATAGTGAACATTAATTTAGGACAGAAATATAGCATCAAGAATTACTTGGGAAAAAGAAGGGATTTGAGAGAGAGGTGATGGTAGATGGCTTGCATAGGTGAAACCCAAGGGTTGGGTGAGGCAAGGAGAAGTCACATACACAATGCATACATGAAGACCACAACACAAGTAATATGATGGATGCAATGCACATGACAAAAGAATGACATGAAGATGAAATGCAAAATGAAAAGAAAGCAAAACACAAAATGATAAGAAGCCCATCCAACAAGATCATCATGACAATTCCATAAATGGCAAGGTTGGGGAATACAAATAAGGAAGGATTAGATCTGGGGTGTTACATGTTACTTGCCCGAGATTCGATCGTCGGTATCTCCATACCTAGTTCAATCTCGTTACCGGCAAATCTCTTTACTCGTTCCGTAATACAAGATCCCGTGACTAACTCATTAGCCACATTGCTTGCAAGCTCTTTACGATGTTGTATTACCGAGAGGGCCCAGAGATATCTCTCCGTCACAAGGAGTGACAAATCCCAGTCTCGATCCATGCAACCCAACAAACACCTTCGGAGATACCTGTAGAGCACCTTTGTGATCACCCAGTTACGTAGTGACGTTTGATAGCACACAAAGTATTCCTCTGGTATCCGGGAGTTGCATGATCTCATGGTCTTAGGAATAGATACTTGACATGAAGAAATCTATAGCAATAAACTTAAGTGATACGATCAAATGCTAAGCTTATGGTTGGGCCTTGTCCATCACATCATTGTCCTAATGATGTGATCCCGTTTTCAAATGACAACTCATGTCTATGGTTAGGAAACCTTAACCATCTTTGATCAACGAGCTAGTCTAGTAAATTCTCACTAGGGACACGGTATTTGTTTATGTATCCACACATGTATTTAAGTTTCCAGTCAATACAATTCTAGCATGAATAATAAACCTTTATCATGAACAAGGAAATATGATAATAACCAATTTATTATTGCCTCTAGGGCATATTTCCAGCAGTCTCCCACTTGCACTAGAGTCAATAATCTAGTTTACATAGTTATGAATCTAACACCTATGGAGTCCTGGTGCTGATCATGTTTTGCCCGTGGAAGAGGTTTAGTCAACGGGTCTGCCACATTCAGATCTGTATGTACTTTGCAAAGTTCTATGTCTCCATCCTTAATGTAATTACGAATGGAGTTGAAGCGGCGTTTGATGTGCTTGGTCTTCTTGTGAAACCTGGGCTCCTTGGCAATGGCAATAGCACCAGTGTTGTCACAAAAGATAGTCATTGGATCCGATGCACTAGGTATTACTCCCAGATCGGATATGAACTCCTTCATCTAGACTCCTTCTTGCGCTGCTTCCAAAGCAGCTATATATTCCGCTTCACATGTAGATCCCGCTACGACGCTTTGCTTGGAACTGCACCAACTGACTGCTCCACCATTCAATATAAATATGTATCCGGTTTGAGACTTAGAGTCAACCGGATTTGTGTCGAAGCTAGCATCGACATAACCCTTTACAACGAGCTCTTCGTCACCTCCATAAACGAGAAACATGTCCTTAGTCCTCTTCAGGTACTTAAGGATATTCTTGACCGCTGTCCAGTGATCTACTCCTGGATCACTTTGCTACCTCCCTGCCAGACTTATGGCAAGGCACACATCAGGTTTGGTACACAGCATGGCATACATTATAGAGCCTATGGCTGAGGCTTAGGGGATGACTTTCATCCTTTCTCTTTCTTCTACCGTGGTCGGGCTTTGAGTCTTACTCAACTTCACACCTTGCAACACAGGTAAGAACCCTTTCTTTGACTGGTCCATTTTGAACTTCTTCAAAACTTTGTCAAGGTATGTGCTTTGTGAAAGTCCTATTAGGCGTCTTGATCTATCTCTATAGATTTTGATGCCCAATATGTAAGCAGCTTCACCGAGGTCTTTCATTGAAAAACTCTTGTTCAAATAACCTTTTATGCTTTCCAGAAATTCTATATCATTTCCAATCAATAATATGTCATCCACATATAATATTAGAAATGCTACAGAGCTCCCACTCACTTTCTTGTAAATACAAGCTTCTCCGTAAGTTTGTATAAAACCAAAAGCTTTGATCACCTCATCAAAGCGAATATTCCAACTCCGAGATGCTTGCACCAGTCCATAGATGGATCGCTGGAGCTTGCATACTTTGTTAGCATCCTTAGGATCGACAAAACCTTCTGGTTGCATCATATAAAACTCTTCCTTAAGAAACCCGTTAAGGAATGTTGTTTTGACGTCCATCTACCAGATCTCATAATCATAAAACGCGGCAATTGCTAACATAATTCTAACAGACTTAAGCATCGCTACAGGTGAGAAAGTCTCATCGTAGTCAACCCCCTGAACTTGTCGGAAACCCTTTGCGACAAGTCGAGCTTTATAGACGGTGATATTACCATCAGCGTCCGTCTTCTTCTTAAAGATCCATTTATTCTCAATGGCCTGCCGGTCATCGGACAAGTCCACCAAAGTCCATACTTTGTTCTCATACATGGATCCTATCTCGGATTTCATGGCCTCAAGCCATTTGTCGGAATCCGGGCTCATCATTGCTTCTTCATAGTTCGTAGGTTCACCGTTGTCTAACAACATGACTTCCAGGACTGGATTACCGTACCACTCTGGTGTGGAACGTACCCTGGTCAACCTCCAAAGTTCAGTAGTAACTTGATCCGAAGTCTCATGATCATCATCATTTGCTTCCTCTCCGGCTGGTTTAGACATCACGGGAACTTCTTTTTGTGATGTGCTACCTTCCAATTCGAGAGAAGGTACAATTACCTCATCAAGTTCTACTTTTCTCCCACTCACTTCTTTCGAGAGAAACTCCTTCGCTAGAAAGGACCCATTCTTAGCAACAAAGATTTTGCCCTCGGATCTGTGATAGAAGGTATACCCAATGGTCTCTTTAGGGTATCCTATGAAGACGCTCTTCTCCGCTTTGGGTTCGAGATTATCAGGCTGAAGCCTCTTGACATAAGCGTCGCATCCCCAAACTTTAAGAAACGATAGCTTAGGTTTCTTGCCAAACCACAACTCATACGGTGTCGTCTCAACGGATTTAGACGGTGCCCAATTTAAAGTGAATGCGGCTGTCACTAATGCATAACCCCAAAACGATGGTGGAAAATTGGTAAGAGACATCATAGAACGCACCATATCCAATAGAGTACGATTACGACGTTCGGACACACCATTACGCTGTGGTGTTCTAGGTGGCGTGAGCTGTGAAACAATTCCACATTGTCTTAAATGCATACCAAACTCATAACTCAAATATTCACCTCCACGATCAGATCGTAGAAATTTAATTTTCTTATTACGATGATTCTCTACTTCACTCTGAAACTCCTTGAACTTTTCAAATGTTTCAAACTTGTGTTTCATTAAGTAAATATACCCATATCTACTCAAATCATTTGTGAAGGTAAGAAAATAACGATATCCACCGCGTGCTTCAACACTCATCGGACTGCATACATCGGTATGTATTATTTCCAACAAGTCACTTGCCCGCTCCATTGTTCCGGAAAACGGGGTTTTAGTCATCTTGCCCATGAGGCATGGTTCACATGTCTCAAATGATTCATAATCAAGAGATTCCAAAAGTCCATCAGCATGGAGTTTCTTCATGCGCTTTATACTAATATGACCTAAGCGGAAGTGCCACAAGTATGTGGTACTATCATCATCAGCTTTGCATCTTTTGGCATCAATATTATGAACATGTGTATTACTACGATCGAGATTCAACAAGAATAACCATTCACCAGGGGTGCATGGCCATAAAAGATATTATCCATATAAATAGAACAACCTTTATTCTCTGACTTAAATGAATAACCGTCTCGCAATAAACAAGATCCAGATATAATGTTCATGCTTAACGCAAGCACCAAATAAATATTATTCAGGTTTAAAACTAATCCCGAAGGTAGATGTAGAGGGAGCGTGCCGACGGCGATCACATCAACCTTTGAACTATTTCCGACGCGCATCGTCGCCTCGTCCTTAGCTAGTCTCCGTTTATTCCGCAGCTCCTGTTTTGAGTTACAAATATTAGCAACCAAACCAGTATCAAATACCCAGGCGCTACTACGAGCACTAGTAAGGTACACATCAATAACATGTATATCAAATATACCTTTGTTGACGTTGCCAGCCTTCTTATCTGCCAAGTACTTGGGGCAGTTCCGCTTCTAGTGACCATTCCCCTTGCAATAGAAGCACTTAGTCTCTGGTTTGGGTCCAGCCTTGGGTTTCTTCATGGGAGCGGCAACTGTCTTGCCATTCTTATTGAAGTTCCCTTTCTTTCCCTTGCCTTTCTTGAAACTAGTGGTCTTTTTAACCATCAACACTTGATGCTCCTTCTTGATTTCTATCTCCGCGGCCTTAAGCATCGCAAAGAGCTCAGGGATAGTTTTCTCCATCCCTTGCATATTATAGTTCATCACAAAGCCCTTGTAGCTTGGTGGCAGTGACTGGAGAACTCTGTCAATAACCGTCTCATCTGGAAGATTAACTCCCAACTGATTCAAGCGATTGTTATACCCAGACATTTTGAGTATATGCTCACTAACGGAGCTGTTCTCCTCCATCTTGCAGCTAAAGAACTTGTCAGAGGTGTCATACCTCTCAACCCAGGCATGAGCTTGAAATACCAATTTCAGCTCCTGGAACATCTCATATGCTCCGTGGTGCTCAAAATGTCTTTGGAGCCCCGGTTCTAAGCCGTAAAGCATGGCGCACTGAACTATCGAGTAGTCATCAGAACGTGCCTGCCAGATGTTCACAACATCCACAGACGACGCTGGAGGGGGTGCTTCACCTAGCGGTGCATCAAGGACATAAGCCTTCTGTGCAGCAGTGAGGATAATCCTCAAGTTACATACCCAGTCCGCATAGTTGCTTCCATCATCTTTCAACTTAGCTTTCTCTAGGAACTCATTAAAATTCAGGGGAACTACAGCGCGAGCCACTGATCTACAACACAATTTTGCAAAGACAATTTAGACTAAGTTCATGATAATTAGTTCAGTTAATCAAATTACTAATGAACTCCCACTTAAATCAACATCCCTCAAGTTGTCTAAGTGTCACATGATCCAAATCAACTGACCCATGTCCGATCATCACGTCATATGGGGTAGTCATCAATGGTGAACATCTCCATGTTGATCATATCTACTATACGACTCATGTTCGACCTTTCGGTCCTTCGTGTTCCGAGGCCATGTCTGTACATGCTAGGCTCGTCAAGTTTAACCCAAGTATTCTGCATGTGTAAAACTGGCTTACAGCCGTTGTATGCGAACGTAGAGTCTATCACCCCCGATCATTACGAGGTGCTTTGAAATGACGAACTTTTGCAACGGTGCATACTTAGGGAGAACACATTTCCTTGATATTAAGTGAAGGGATCATCTTATAATGCTACCGTTGTTCTAAGCAAGATAAGATGCATAACAAGATAACATCGCATGCAATCAAAAATATGTGACATGATATGGCCATTATCATCTTGTGCTTTTGATCTCCATCTTCAAAGCACCGGTGTCGGTGTCAAAACCAGTAGACCTTGGGGTAGGGGGTCCCGAGCTGTGGATCTCGGATCGGTGGTGACAGAGACAAGGGAGACGATGTTTACCCAGGTTCGGGCCCTCTTAATGGAGGTAAAACCCTACGTCCTGCCTTTGTTTATATTGATGGAGATGTATCGAATACATAGTTGATCTACCACGAGATCGTAATGTGTGTCTCACTTCTAGGGGCTAGGTGAGCGATATTGCGTTAATCTCCCCTCTACGGGCTAAACCCTATGGCTTATATACACGCCAGGGAGGGCACCTAGGGTTACAAGGTCGGTATCTAGGAGCAGGGCGGCAGTAGAGATCTTGGAGTATACGTCAAGTCTTCGGTAGAGGCAGTCTTGATCATGCTTCCCGTATGCGTCCTCTGGAGTCCACTTTGATCACGTACGAGGGCCCATAGGCCCAACCGAGGAGACGGGCTGGCTAGGTTAGCACCCCCTAATCCAGGACACCGTCAGTAGCCCCTGAACTGGTCTTCTACGCCGAGGATGACTCTCTCAACAAACGCCACCTTAGATCCCGAGTCCTTGGCTTGACAGATGAGTTCCCCTTCATATTTCACTCTTTTTAGTAGAGCGATGATATCCGAGGTCCAACCGAGCTTGTCCCCTGCCCGAAGGGGGTGGATATCTTAGCCTCGAAGGCTTGTCGTCGAGGTATGAATGGTTCAGTCTGGTCTGACAGCTTTATCGAAACAGCATGCCCCACGACAGGTCGTGCAGTTACTGCCTCCCTTAAATCGCGGTTCGAGGCAGCTTTTTTACTGGCACATCCCATCAAGGTAAAGATCGTGCCCGTTTTCTTAGGGATATCATTACGATTTTGTTTTCCCCCCATATGCTTAATGGCATCTTTGATGGGAGCGGCGAGTTTATCGGCGCAGCGAGGGGGACTCTTAGCCTTTCACAGGCTTATAAGAGAAAAAAGGAGGACATCGCAATCGACCACGCTCCCATTCTCCTCTTCTACTGCTTCGTCTAGCTCCAGCGCCCAGATCCCATCCTACTCCTTTTCCCTTTCGTGAGTTCATCCTTCACCACCAGCCATGGCCGACACCCTCAAGGGGCATTGGGGTGGCTCCATCGTGACGGATGAGACCATCTTGGAGCTGCGCAGCGTGGGGTATCTGACCCCCGCCATCGCCGCCCGCGCTCCGGCGGCTGGCCAGCTAGTGCCCACTCCCAACCCTGGGGAGCGGGTAGTCTTCGTCCCCCACCTCAACCGAGGCATGGGGTTCCCGCTGCACCCCTTTGTGCATGGGGTGATGTACTACTACGGGCTCGATTTCCACCATATGGCCCCAAACTCCATTCTTCACCTCGCCTCCTTCATCATGGTTTGCGAGGCCTTCCTCCGGTGCGAGCCGCACTTTGGCCTATGGCTGAAGCTCTTTGGGATCTAGCCGAAGTCCAGTGGCTCCGACCTCGCGGAGTGCGGAGGGGCCATGATCAGCAAAAACCAGGGGGCCACATGGTTCAAGGGCACCTTCATTGAAACGGTGAAGGAGTGGCAGCGGGAGTGGTTTTACATCACCGAACCGCTCGCCCCTGGTCAAGCCGAGGTCCCAGCCTTCTCGACCGGGCCCCCAAAGAAGCTCAAGTCCTGGAAAGAGAAGGGCGTCGCCTGGGGGAACCCAAAAGAGTTGGAGCTCCTCGTCAAGAGGATCAAATGGTGGTCCACTACGGGGAAGGTCGAGCTTGCCGACGTCATCAACGTCATGCTCAACCTCCGCATACTCCCCCTCCAGCTTCGGGCTACCCCGATGTGGGCACAAAAGCCCAAGGACATGGACACCATCACCACCTTCTTCCGCTCCACCTTGGCCGCCATGTGGACGAGACTCATGAAGCTGGCCAAGGACAAGATCCCCAAGGAAGGGGAGGACCGCGGCCTTGAACACGGCTATGAAGCCCCCCCGGTGAGTGATCTCACCCATCAATTGTCATTCTTCGTCCGTTGTACAGAGGAGTAGAGTTTTGATGAATCGTTGTGCTTGACGTTTTGCAGAAGTGGCTAGCCTGGGTGCAAGGAGTGCAATGCCCGGCTCCACTGCCAGAGGAGCCCCCGACTCCCCTTCTCTCGGCGCTCCGGACCGAGGAGCCGCATGTGGTGGCCCCCAATGGGATGAAGTCCCAGAGGGGTAGGTCGAGTGCCCGGACTCGGGGGACCTCGGTCACCCGATCCGAAGAGACCCACACCTCCACTGCCCATGACGGCGACGCAGAGGAGGGTGAGGTCGAGGAGATCCCTCTCCCGAAAGGGAAGAGGTCGGCGTCGGAGGACGTCGAGGCTGGTATGCCGCCCAAGGGCCCGAAGAGGCCGAGGACAACCTCGTCCGTGGCCACCAGCAAGTTGTCGGGGAGAGTCGAGCTCTCCGGCGACTCAGAAGAGGACCTCCTTGCGATAGGGAGGAAGAAACCGGCGCCTCGAGGGTAAGCCGTCATCTTCATATCCCGTCTTTCCATTTGATAAGTTCTTTTTAGCAAAGGAAAACTCATAGAGCGTCTTTTCTTATGCAGTCCGCTGAGGGTAATCCCCAGCGGTTCCTCGAGCGGGTTGCCATCTGCCAGCGGGACTCCAGAGCCCGCTGCTCCTCCTCCGGCGCACGACGGGCTAGGGGAGGCAACATCCACCCTGGCCCCTGACGTAAACACGACGGGGGCCGACGAGGTGGCCATCCTGGCCGAGGTCGACACCTCGGCCCAACAAGACCCAGGGGAGAAACACCCCGTGGTCATCGAAGAGGGGCTGGGCCAGTCATCGGTCCAACCGATATCTACCTCGGCTCCGCCACCCCAGGTGGAGGCCACCCGGGTAGACGTATCCGAGGTCATTCCTCCACCCCCGCCAATTGCCCAAGGACGGGCTGGCGCGGGGTGGACCGAGGAGATGGAGGACACGCTAAAGGGCTCCTCCATCAAGGAAGAGCACCATGCCTTGATAGACGCGGCGCTGCAGGGCTTCTGCTCCGTAGGGGCCGGCCTGCATGAGGTTTTCAAGAACCTCATAGCGGGTTTCGAGGTACGCTTCTATCCGTGCACCAAGTTTAACTTGTTTATCTGAACTTTGTTGATTTAAGTATTCGTCCGAGGACATGAGAGTACAGCCTGCTGAACGGCTTAGTGAGTGAGTAGCCCCCGAGCCCGAAGTCGGTTTTGAGAAATCGGCATTGGGGTCGTTTTGATTGAGCAAGAGCCTGTTAAGTAGCCCCCAGGGCACTGCTCGAGGCAGCCGTCCTGGAACCTTTCAGTAATTTAACTGTTCCCTTTGTAATGAGGATTTTTACTGCCAGGTTTCGAGCTCGGTTCCGGACCCTGTCTCCGAGGAGATGGCGGAGATGAACCGGAAGCTTGAGAGGTCCCAGGAGGAGCTTACCCTGGTGAACCAAAAATTCGAGCAGTCTCGAGGTAAGCAAGTTAAACTTGTGTTGTACTAGGTACAAAAGGAGTTTATGATAGGTGTTGCGCAGTGAAAAACTAAGGCCGAACTGTTTCAATGACAACGGCGTTAGCGGAGCTTGAGACGCTCAAGGCCGAGCTCGAAAAGGCTCGGTAGGAGGTGAGGCAGCAGGAGGCTGCTGCCGCCAAGGCAGAGAAGGCCCGAGCCACCGAGAAGGCGGCCGAGGACAAGCACCAGGCGCGGGTGCTGGAGGTCGAGGAGACCTTGAAGGGCGTGTTTGAAGCACGCGACAAGCTTCAGGAGGAGGGGCAACGAACAAAGGAGGAGCTCGAGAAGCTTCAACTTGCCTATTCCGAGCTCAAGACCTCGGCCCGAGCTGACCACGAGGTGCTCCAGAAGGTCGAGCAAATCACTTTGGGTAAGCTATTTCTGCTGCAGTGTTCGTTTGGCAGCAAAGGGTGTGTCGAGCTCACCCAGTTATGGTGTTCCGCAGAAGTTTTTGCGGATCTTCCACAGAGCGCGGCAGATGCGGTGGCGTACTTCAGCCAGCTAGCGGGCCACGAGGCGGAGAAAGCCTTTTGGGGACAGTTCCTAGGATCGCCGTCGGCATAGCTGCTAAATCATCGAGTGAAGCAGCTGGTGGAGTTGTTTCGTATGACGAGACTGGCGCTCCAGGACCTCTGTATCGCGTTGTGGCCTGGCGAAGCCATGCCCAAGAGCCTCTTTGGCCTTACGGCCCGTCTCCAGGATGCCGTGCCCTGTGTGAACCGCTGGCGGAGTTCAGCGTGCTTTGAAGGAGCGGGGAGGGCGTACGCCTGCATGAAGACGCACTTCCGAAAGGTTGATGTGGTGACATGTGCCGCGGGCCCTCCTGCCGACAAGCCGCGCACCGCCAAACAGTTCTTCGCCGAGGTGGAGGAGGGAGCTCGTATCACCAAAGCCATGTGTCCAAAGGACACTATGTATTTCTAAACAGTACTTCGGAATGCCGAAGTGTATGATGTACAAAACTTTATCTTTTCATCGAATGAATATGGCTTTAAATTCCATGTGTTTTTTTAATTAGTTAGTTTTACCTCCTATATGACTGTTTTAAAATGAGAGTGGCCAGTCGTTGGCTTCAGCCCCAGTGTAGGTCATACAAAGGGTGTTCCTTAAGGCACACTTGACCCTTTAGCCGACGTCTCGGTACCCGGAGGTGGTCGGTGCTTATAGGAACTAGGCAATCAGACTATAGTGGCTTTATGACTTTCACTTAATCATAGGAGTTTGACTGTGGGGGCTGATGACCAGCCCCCGGTGTGGGAAGTGGTTGGCCTGGTCGGCCGAGGTCTAGGCCATAACACACTTTGGCTAGAAATGAAAGCCCTTCGTTTAACACGGGTGATCTCTATCGTCACATCGCTTAACGCGGTCTACGAATGGCGGACCAGTTTGCGCATACCTAGATAGTCAGTTTTCAGCTTTCTCCATTGAGGTGCTATGCCAATTGACCTGGCGGCACAATCGCAGTGGTCCTCCTGTTATGCCCTTAGCCGAATTCATCGAAAACGTAAGGGGTACACATAGGAGCCGGGAACCCAACTATTGACCAAAATCTAGGTTCGAAACTGATGCATATAAAGCCAAAATCTGAGACGCAGAATACTTCGGACTTGTTATACAATTGTATCTTTTTTAGAGAACTTCTTCGTCTCACAAGGGCCATGCTGATAAAGAAATATGATAGGGACCTTTAAGGGGCACAGTTTCTTTATTTCATAGTTTCAAGTGTGTACATGCCCAACTGCGACGAGAGGAATTGAAAGAATACAATGTAAAAAGTAAAGAAAAAAAGAGGAGGAAACAGGGCGGATATTTGTTAACGGATTTTGAAGAATCCGGGCCGCTACCTGCCGCACGTCTGCGTTTCCGAGCTGTTAACCAGATGTTCACCATTGATGGTGAGGACTTGTGGAGGTTGATGCCTTTCCGGCCCTTTATACACTCCCATCGTTTGATTAACCGAGCTCCTTAAAGGAGACATTGCCGAAGTCCATTCTGTGGTTGAAACCACATTGACATAGTCATGTTTGGCTGTTTCTTTGACAGAGACTTGCCTGTATGGGGGCTCGAGGCCATGTCTTTGCTTGGTTGAACCGTGCTGACGTTTGAGTAAATTTTTGGCTCCTCAACGACCTAGGGAATCTTCAGTGCAAAATTATGCACTCTCGGGACATAGTGCCCACTCCAGAGAGGGCACGCGAGGAGCCCGCATCCCTATTTCAGGTGCGGGAGTACCTGGCCGAGGTCGATTTGTGTAGCCCGGGCGCGCTTCAAAGAGCGAGCGGCGCGTTTATCCCTGCGGGCTGCCTCCTCAGACGCCTGTACCTCGGCTACGAAAGTCGCGGTCTGTTCCTCTATCCAGAGTGAACGTTCGGTGTTACCATTGACTGTGATAACGCTGTTAGGTCCCGGCATTTTGAGCTTGAGGTAGGCATAATGCGGGACTGCGTTGAAGCATACAAAGGCCGTGCGCCCTAGGAGCGCGTGGTATCCACTTCGGAAAGGTACGATATCGAAGATTAACTCCTCGCTTCTGAAGTTCTCGGGCGAGCCGAAGACTACCTCCAGGGTGACCGTTTCGGTACATCGGGCTTCGACACCCGGGATGACACCTTTAAAGGTGGCGGAGCTCGGCTTGATCCGAGATGAGTTGATGCCCATCTTTCGAACCGTGTCCTCGTAAATGAGGTTGAGGCTGCTTCCTCCGTCCATCAGGACACGTGTTAGATGATAACCATCAACAATAGGGTCCAGGACGAGTGCCGCCGATCCGCCATGCCTGATGCTGGTCGGATGATCATGCTTGTCAAACATGATCGGGTAAGCCGACCATGGGTTATACTTCGGGGCGACTGGCTCTAGTGCGTATACATCCCGAAGCACACACTTCCTCTCCCTTTTAGGGATGTGTGTGACATAGATCATATTGACCTCTGTTACCTCATCAGGAAACTTCTTTTGGCCTCCATTATTGGGCCGCCGAGGTTCATCCTCGTCTTCGCTGTGATTTTGGGTTTTATTTTACCCTCTGTCGCTATCTTGCCGTCTTATTTAAAGACCCAGCAATTCATGTTAGTGTGAGTTGCTGGTTTGTCCTGAGTGCCGTGGATTCCACATGGGCGGTCCAGGAGTCTATCAAGCTGGCTAGGTCCGTCCTTGTTCCCTTTAAAGGGTTTTCTTTTCTGTCCGGACTTAGGTCTAGTGAACCCTGCATTGACCGCAGCATCCTCCGTATCGCTTCCACCATTTTTATACCTGCGCTTATTTTTGTTGCGCTTGGGTTTTCCATTGGCGTCGCGAGTTTCCGAGGTGCCTGCCTCGCCGTTATGAGTACTACGGGCGAGCCAATTGTCTTCTCTTGCACAAAAGCGAGTCATCAGTGAGGTGAGGGCCGCCATAGTCCTCGGCTTATCCTGCCGAGTTGACGAGCCAACCATTCATCTCGGATATTGTTCTTGAATGCGGCGATGGCCTCGGCAACGGAGCAATCTATGATCTGGTTCTTCTTGGTAAGGAACATGTTCCAGAATTTCTGGGCTGATTCACCTGGCTGCTGGGTGACACGGCTGAGGTCATCAGTGTCCGGAGGTCGGACATATGTACCCTGGAAGTTTGCTCGAAAAGCGTCTTCTAGGGCCTCCCAGCTGCCGATAGAGTGAGGGGGAGGCTGTTGATACGTCTCCAACGTATCTATAATTTTTGATTGTTCCATGCTGTTATATTATCAATCTTGGATGTTTTTATATGCATTTACAACAATTATATATCATTTTTGGAGACTAACCTATTAACTTAGTGCCCAGTGCCAGTTGCTGTTTTCTGCCCTGTTTTTGTTTTACAGAATATCAATACCAAACGAAGTCCAAATGCCACGAAACTTTTTGGAGATTTTTTTCTAGACATATACAACACTAGAAGCTTCGGGAGGAGGCCACAAGCCCCAGGGCGCGCCTGGGGGGGGGGGGCAGGCACGCCCTGGTACCTCGTGGGGCCCACAGAGCTCCGTTTGACCTAATTCATCCACTATAAATTCCCAAAAAATCAGAAACCCTCAGGGGAGTCCACGAAATACTTTTTCCGCCGCCGCAAGTTTCTGTTCTCGAGAGATCCCATCTGGAGGCCTTCTCCAGTACTCCGCCGGAGGGGGAATCGATCACGGAGGGGCTCGACATCAACCTTGCTGCCCTTCCGATTATGCATGAGTAGTTTACCACAGACCTTCGGGTCCATAGGCAGTAGCTAGATGGCTTCTTCTCTCTTTTTGATCTTCAATACAATGTTCTCCTCGATGTTCTTGGAGTTCTATCCGATGTAATCACTTTTGCGGTGTGTTTGTTGGGATCCGATGAATTATGAGTTTATGATCAGATTATCCATGAATATTATTTGAGTCTTCTCTGATCTCTTTTATGCATGATTATTATAGCTTCATATTTCTTCTCCGATCTATTGATTTGGTTTGGCCAACTAGATTGATTTATCTTGCCATGGGAAAAGGTGCTTTGTAATGGGTTCGATCTTGCGGTGCTCAATCCCAGTGACAGAAAGAGACATGACACGTATGTATCATTGCTATTAAGGGTAAAAAGATGGGGTTTATTCATGCGTGAGTTTACTTTGTCTACATCATGTCATCGTTCTTAAGGCGTTACTCCGTTCTTTATGGACTTAATACACTAGATGCATGCTGGATAGCGGTCGATGTGTGGAGTAATAGTAATAGATGCAAGCAGGAGTCGGTCTACTTGTCTCGGACGTGTTGCCTATATACATGATCATTGCCTTGGATATCGTCATGATTATTTGCTTTTCTATCAATTGCCTAAAAGTAATTTGTCTATCCACCGTATGCTATTTTCTTGAGAGAAGCCTCTTGTGAAAACTATGGCCCCCGGGTCTACTTTATCATTTACTAAAACCCTAAAAATACTTGCTGAAATTTTATCTTATTTATTTTATTTTGTATTTTTGTTTCAATCTATCTATCTATCACATACAATTTAATCTTGCAATTTACCGCCGAGGGATTGACAACCCCTCGTTTGCGTTGGGTGCAAGGATTTGTTGTTTGTGTGCAGGTGCTGCTAATGAGGTGTTGAGTGATTCTCCTACTGGTTCGATAACCTTGGTTTCATAACTTAGGGAAATACTTATCACTACTGTGCTGCGTCATCCCTTCCTCTTCAGGGAAAATACCAACGCAAGCTACAAGTAGCAGGAAGAATTTCTGGTGCCGTTGCCGGGGAGACATCATCAACATCTATCAAGTACCTTTGCATAAACTCTCATCTCCTTGCATTTACTTTATTTGCCTTTGCCTCTCGTTTTCATCTCCCCCACTTCTAAAAAAGTTTTTACAAAATACAAAAATATTTTCCGTTTGCCTTTTTGCTCGTTTGCTATCTTTGCTTGTGTGCCATGTGCCTTCTATTTGCTTGCATCTTTGCTTGCTAGAAATCTATTGATATGGATCATCATCCACTTGCTAATCTTTTCAAAAGACCCAATTATGATGAACCAATTGCGAGTGATTTGAGTACTCTTGATTTTCTGTATAAAGTTTTGCTTGAAAATCATGAATCTGAAAATTGTGATGAAGTGTTAGAAGAAATTTATAAAGTGATTCATGATAGCTCCTTGATTGAAAATCATGATTGCAATGATGTTACTATAAATTCTATTAATGTCAATTATGCTAATGATATGCAAAACTACAAGCTTGGGGATGATAATTTTGTCATGTCCCCTACTTATTGCAATGATCATGATTGGGGTGATAATGCTTTTTATGATCTTGAAAATTTATTTAAGCATCATGATGAATATGATATTGATAATAATGCTTGCAATAATATTGAAAGTGGGTTTGGAAGAGTGTCAACTCTAGGTAAAAATAATCCTACTATTTCGGAAGATCATAAAAAATTTATACATGTGGATCATAAAGAAAGTATTGTTTATGATAACTATATTGTTGAATTTGAGTATGATCCTACATGTAATTATTATGAGAGAGGAAAATATGGTTGTAGAAATTTTCATATTACTAAATTACCTCTCGTTATGTTGAAATCATCAATGTTTTATTCTTCTCCTTTGCATATGCTAGAAATTGCTCGCCTTGATAATTTGTTTGCTTATAAAATGCCTATGCATAGGAAGTATGTTAGACTTAAATGTGTTTTTCATATGCTACATGATGCTCTCTTGTGTTTTTTATTATCTTTCATGAGAGCATCATTGAAATCTCAAGCCTATCTTAATGGCTATAAAGAAAAAGCTTGTTGGGAGACAACCCAATGAATAAAATAAATTTTCACCTTTTGTTTCTGTTATTTTGTGTTTTCACATTTATGCTACTGTTATGATTGAGTTTTTGTGTTTTTAATTAGTGTTTGTGCCAAGTAAAGCCTTTAGGATGATTTGGAAGATAGTATAATTGATGCTGTTTGGAAAACAGAAAGTTTTGTGTCCAGTGCTGGAATTTTGCTTCTGTACTTGAATGTCAAAAAAATCTGATTTTTTTTACACAGTATTAGTGTATGAATTGCCCACGTTTTCCTAATTTTTCAGAATTTTTGGAGTTACAAAAGTATGGCTTTTAAATAGATTGCTACAGACTGTTCTGTTTTTGATGTGTTGCTTGCTTGTTTTGATGAAACTATGGATTGTATCGGGGGGTATAAGCCATGGAGAAGTTAGAATACAACAAGTATAATGCAAAAATAAAATATGAATGGGTTTGCAACAGTACTTAAAGTAGTGATTTATTTTGTTATACTAACGGATCTCACGAAGGTTTTGTTGAGTTTTGTGTGATTGAAGTTTTCAAGTTTTGGCTGAGATCATGATGGATGATGGAATAAGGAGTAGCAAGAGCCTAAGCTTGGGGATGCCCGAGGCACCCCAAGGTAATATTCTAGGAAGACTCAAGCGTCTAAGCTTGGGGATGCCCCGGAAGGCATCCCCTCTTTCTTCTACCAACCATCGGTAATTTTACTTGGAGCTATATTTTAATTCGTCACATGATATGTGTTTTGCTTGGAGCGTCTTGTATTATATGAGTCTTTGCTTTGTTTGATTTTTAGTTTGTCACAATCATCCTTGCTGAACACACCTATTTTGAGAGAGCCACACGTTATCATAATTTGTTAGAATACTCTATGTGCTTCACTTAAATTTTTTGAGCTAGGCAGTTGCTCTAGTGCTTCACTTAAATCTTTTTAGCACGGCGGTGGCTACATTTTGAAGAAATAAACTCTCATGCTTCACTTATATTATTTTGAGAGTTGATAAGATTAAAATTTTGAAGAAATAAACTCTCATGCTTCACTTATATTATTTTGAGAGTTGATAAGATGAAATTTTTGAAGAAATATTTGCACTCTCATGCTTCACTTATATCTTTTTGAGAGTTGATAATAGTAACGGTAATTTGCACAAGATATGAATTTGGTCCCAAAGTGATGAATATTCAAGAGGGATATAATAAAAACTTTCATATAGATCATTGGATATGATAAGTGTGATTCCTTCCAATAGTTTTGCGATATGGAGATGATAATATGTGAGTCATGTTAGTGAGTAATTGTGATTTAGTAAGAATATTAGTGTTAAGGTTTGTGATTCCCTATGCATGCACATTAAGTCAATAGTTATGCAAAGAAATTATATCCTACTTATGGTGCATTATTCGGTGTTAGTTATGTTCAATGCATGTTTATGACTGTTTTCGCTTTTTGGTTGGTTGCTTCTCAATCTATTTGCTAGCCTTCATTTGTACTAAGCGGAAATACTGCTTGTGCATCCAAAATCCTTAAACCCAAGTTGTGCCAAATGATTCCACTATATCTACCTATATGCGGTATTTCAATGCCGTTCCAAGTAAATTTGCGTGTGCCAACTCTAATTTTCAAAATAATTTTTCCGTTTTTTGTGCCCGTACCGCTCATGAAGCGGCAGGGGGTGGCCATTATTTTCCATGCTAGGTGTGTTATTCTCATGATGAGTGTTTATTCACTTGTCATTGCACGAGAGAGTGGCTGGTAATAGGGATGCCCAGTCCCACAATGAAATCAAAAATTAATAACAACAAAATTCCTTGGAAAGTGATGGTATGGAGGGTACCCGTGGATACGGCTAGCCATGGATTGTGAAAGAAAGGTGGAAAGGAAATAAACTTTACTTTCTGTTTGGGAACCGCCTATGATGTGTCTAGCATGGAAGATATTGGGAATTCTCGGTCGTTTTCGTTGACAGGAAAAGCATGCCTCTCAAAATATTTTTATCTCTCTAATTTAAGCTTTGAGCTCTGGCACATTTGACAAATCTCTACTTCCCTATGCGAAGGGCCTATCTATTTACTTTTATGAAATTTTTATTTTTACTTTGAGTCTCCATCTTCTCTTATAAAGCACCAACTAGAGAGCACTATTGTCATACTTGTGCATTGTGTGTAGCTAATATTCGAGTGTGTTTCATGAATGGATCAATGATTGAGCATAATGGGCTAGGGATAACTTTCTTTAGCGTTGATATTTTGAGAGACATGGTTGCTTGTTAGCATGCTTGAGTATTTATATCTTCATGTCAAATTATAGACTATTGCTTTGAATCATTCAAGTCCAATGTCCATGCTACAAAAGAAAAGAATATATGATGAATATGATAGACAGCATTCCACATCAAAAATTCTGTTTATATCATTTACCTACTCGAGGACGAGGAGGAATTAAGCTTGGAGATGCTGATACGTCTCCAACGTATCTATAATTTTTGATTGTTCCATAATGTTATATTATCAATCTTGGATGTTTTTATATGCATTTACAGCAATTATATATCATTTTTGGAGACTAACCTATTAACTTAGTGCCGAGTGCCAGTTGTTGTTTTCTGCCCTGTTTTTGTTTTACAGAATATCAATACCAAACGAAGTCCAAATGCCACGAAACTTTTTGGAGATTTTTTTCTGGACATATACAACAGTAGAAGCTTCGGGAGGAGGCCAGAAGCCCCAGGGGGTGCCCACGAGGCACCAGGGCGCGCCTGGGGTGGGGGGCAGGCGCGCCCTGGTACCTTGTGGGGCCCACAGAGCTCCGTTTGACCTAATTCCTCCACTATAAATTCCCAAAAAATCTGAAACCCTCAGGGGAGTCCACGAAATACTTTTTCCGCCGCCACAAGTTTCTGTTCTCGAGAGATCCCATCTGGAGGCCTTCTCCGGTACTCCGCCGGAGGGGGAATCGATCACGGAAGGGCTCTACATCCACCTTGCTGCCTTTCCGATGATGCGTGAGTAGTTTACCATAGACCTTCGGGTCCATAGGCAGTAGCTAGATGGCTTCTTCTCTCTTTTTGATCTTCAATACAATGTTCTCCTCGATGTTCTTGGAGTTCTATCCGATGTAATCACTTTTTGCGGTGTGTTTGTTGGGATCCGATGAATTGTGAGTTTATGATCAGATTATCCATGAATATTATCTGAGTCTTCTCTAATCTTTTTTATGCATGATTATTATAGCTTCATATTTCTTCTCCGATCTATTGATTTGGTTTGGCCAACTAGATTGATTTATCTTGCCATGGGAAGAGGTGCTTTGTAATGGGTTCGATCTTGCGGTGCTCAATCCCAGTGACAGAAAGGGACATGACACGTATGTATCGTTGCTATTAAGGGTAAAAAGATGGGGTTTATTCATGCGTGAGTTTACTTTGTCTACATCATGTCATCGTTCTTAAGGCATTACTCCGTTCTTTATGGACTTAATACACTAGATGCATGCTGGATAACGGTTGATTTGTGGAGTAATAGTAGTAGATGCAGGCAGGAGTCGGTCTACTTGTCTCGGACGTGATGCCTATATACATGATCATTGCCTTGGATATCGTCATGATTATTTGCTTTTCTATCAATTGCCCAACAGTAATTTGTCTACCCACCGTATGCTATTTTCTTGAGAGAAGCCTCTAGTGAAAACTATGGCCCCCGGGTCTACTTTGTCATTTACTAAAACCCTAAAAATACTTGCTGCAATTTTATCTTATTTATTTTATTTTGTATTTTTGTTTCATTCTATCAATCTATCACATACAATTTAATCTTGCAATTTACCGCCGAGGGATTGACAACCCCTCGTTTGCGTTGGGTGCAAGGATTTGTTGTTTGTGTGCAGGTGCTGCTAACGAGGTGTTGCGTGATTCTCCTACTGGTTCGATAACCTTGGTTTCATAACTGAGGGAAATACTTATCTCTACTGTGCTGCATCATCCCTTCCTCTTCGGGGAAAATACCAACGCAAGCTACAAGTAGCAGCTGTTAAGCCAATGCCTCACCGGCCCCTTTAGTTTGAGCGGCAGATATTTAATGGTGTGGAGATCATCTCCGTTGGCCATGTGTATGTGTAGGAGGAAATCCTTGATCCATACTGCTGGGTCTGTGGTGCCATCGTATGATTCTATAATGATGGGCTTGAATCCTTCCGGGAATTGATGTTCCATCACCCTGTCTGTAAAACAGATTGGGTGAGCCGGACCTCGGAACCGAGGATCATCTTGTCGGAGGTCGGGAGAGAGCCACGAGTAAGCTTGATCTCGGGCACGGCCGTTCCTGTCCATCCAGGCATCGTAACCGTCAAGCCCAGCGGGCGCGCGTCCCCTTGATCCATAGATGGACCGAGGGGGTGCCCTGTTTTCCTCAATGTGACGTCTAGCGTCGTGAGGATCTAGGTAATCCACGGGGTCCTTGCCATAACGGCGTGGAGGTGGCCGGTCACTGAGGTTTTCTCGTCTTGGCCTGTCCCGGCCTCTAGGGGGTCGGTCGTGGTCATCGGCGAGCTCCTCATCGAACTCCGGCAAGAGACGCCTACATGGGTATGATTTTGGCACGCTATGGTGTCGGTTTTCCATGTCTTGCTCGGCAGAGAGCACTTCGACCCACTTTTCATTTAGTGCGTCGGTATTTGCCTGCACCTGCTGCTGCTTGCGTTTTATGCTCCGGGCCGTCACGACGAGGCGCCGCCGGAAGCGCTCTTGTTCAAAAGGGTCTTCGGGGACGATGTAGTCCTCGGTATCGAGGCTCTCGTCCTCCTCGGATTCTGGCATGTAGTTGTCGTCGGCCCCTTCAAAGAGGTCATCGGGATCTGAGTCCCTGAGAAGTCAGTTAGGTCTGCCGT
This sequence comes from Elymus sibiricus, assembly GCA_039707655.1. Taxonomy (NCBI): domain Eukaryota; kingdom Viridiplantae; phylum Streptophyta; class Magnoliopsida; order Poales; family Poaceae; genus Elymus; species Elymus sibiricus. The sequence goes on from CM077676.1 coordinate 75,891,958, forward strand.
TCCTTACCGGGGAGGCTTGAACGTCCTCTTCATGGTTACCGGCATCACCATCCTCCGCGTCGCCGTTATTGGCTATCGCGTTATTACCACTGGGCTCCCCGTTATTACCCCTTCGGCGTCTTCGCCGATGTCTTGGAGGGGATTTGGGGGTGTCCACCATGTAAACATCATAAGTGGACGTGCCGGTCCACCTGCCCGCATTTACCGGGGGCGAGGTGTTCTCAATGGGGCCATTAGCATCTTCCTCCATGTCTGTGGCCTCACCATAGTCCAGCACATCGGTTAAATCGTCAACCGTGGTGACTAGGTGGGTGGTGGGTGGGATATAAATTTCCCTATCATCGGCTTTAAGTCTGATCCGATTGTAAACCGAAGTCTTGCCGTCCGAGATGGACATGCTCCGGATGCGGTCAAGCATCTCCTCGAGGTGAGATAGCTCTTCGGGATTCATTGATGCGCCATAGGCAGGGCTGACTCGAACTTGACGCGTCTTCGGCGCGAAGGGAATCCGAACACAATTCCGGGTTCTGTGCCGAAGTCAGTTCTAGTACCGATGTAATTTCGGAGGTGGGAGCCGGATCTATCTCCGGACTGACGATCAGAAGGAAACTGGCTGGAGTGGTCGCGTCAGGGGTCTCTAAAGGCGCCGCGATGGAGTTCGGTTCCGGAGTCGAGCCTCCAGAACCGGTCGAGTTTTCAATTCAGCCAGGAGTCCATCCCGATAGGATGAGTTCACCACTGGAATCCACGGTGTATTCGAGGCCACCGAAAGTAAAGATCCGACCTGGGGCATAGTTCTCGACAGAGGTCAGATGTCCCGTCGAGTCGGCGCAAAATACCTTGCTGCGGAAAACAAAGAGCTGGCCGGGGGCGAAAACGTCCCCATGGCCGTTGGCGCAGTTAATCTACAGGTGAGCCATCGATCCTTCTAGTGCTCACGCAGCGGGACTCTCAATGAAAGCACCAGTGTCAGTGTCAAAACTGATAGACCTCAGGGTAGGGGGTCCCGAGCTGTGGATCTCGGATCGGTGGTGACAAAGACAAGGGAGACGATGTTTACCCAGGTTCGGGCCCTCTTAATGGAGGTAAAACCCTACGTCCTGCCTTTGTTTATATTCATGGAGATGTATCGAATACAGAGTTGATCTACCACGAGATCATAATGTGTGTCTAACTTCTAGGGGCTAGGTGAGCGATATTGCGTTGATCTCCCCTCTACGGGCTAAACCCTATGGCTTATATACACGCCAAGGAGGGCACCTAGGGTTACAAGGTCGGTATCTAGGAGCAGGGCGGCACTAGAGATCTTGGAGTATACGTCAAGTCTTCGGTAGAGGCAGTCTTGATCACGCTTCCCGTATGCGTCCTCTGGAGTCCACTTTGGTCACGTACGAGGGCCCATAGGCCCAACCGAGGAGACGGGCTGGCTAGGTTAGCACCCCCTAATCCAGGACACCGTCAACCGGCATGATCTCCATCGTCACCGGCATGACACCATGATCTCCATCATCGTGTCGTCACGTGGTTGTCTCGCCAACTATTGCTTCTACAACTATTGCTAACGCATAGCGATAAAGTAAAGCAATTACATGGCGATTAATAAATGAAAGACAACCCTATGGCTCCTGCCAGTTGCCGTACTCATCAACATGCAAGTCATGAACCTATTACAAAACATGATCATCTCATACATCAACATATATCACATCACGTTTTGGCCATACCACATCACAACATGCCCTACAAAAACAAGTTAGACGTCCTCTACTTTGTTGTTGCAAATTTTACGTGGCTGCTATGGGCAACTAGCAAGAACCGTTCTTACCTACGCAAAGCCACAACGGTGATAATCAAGTTGCCTTTTAACCTTCTACAAGGACCGCCTTTGTCAAATCATATTCAACTAAAGTAGGAGAGACAGACACCCGTCAGCCACCTTATGCAAAACAAGTTGCATGCCAGTCGATGGAACCGGTCTCATGTGCGAGGACATGTAAGGTTGGTCCGAGCCGCTTCATCCCACAATACCGCCGAATCCAAATAAGACAAGAGAGGTAAGCTATTTGAGCATCAACGCCCACAACTTCTTTGTGTTCTACTCGTGCATATACATCTATGCATAGACCTAGCTCATGATGCCACTGATGGGGAACGAAGCATGAAAATCAAAAAAATTCCTACGAATCACCCAAGATCTATCTATGAGAAGCATAGCAATGAGAGGGGAGTGTGTCTACATACCCTTGTAGACTGAAAGCGGAAGCGTATATAACGCGGTTGATGTAGTCGTACTCTTCACGATCCAATCGTGATCCAATCCGATGAAGTACCGAACAGACGGCACCTCCGCGTTCAGCACACGTGCGGCTCGGTAATGTCTCCTCCTTCTTGATCCAGCAAGCAAGAGAGGAGAAGTAGATGGGATCTCAACCAGCACGACGGCGTGGTGGAGATGGTGGTGGTGCAGTGCCGGCAGGGCTTCGCCAAACGCTGTCGGAACCAATCTGAGGAGAAAACGGAGTTATGGGAGAGGTAGGGCTGCCTCCGGGGCGTGGGAATTGGTGTGTCCAGCCCCTCCCTCTCCCCCACTATATATAGGAGGCAAGGGGGAGGGCTGGGGCACAGCCCGAGCCCCTCCTCCAAGGAGGGGGCGCTGGCCTAGGGAGGTTTCCTCCCTCCCCAAGGCACCTAGGGGGGTGCCTTGCCCCCTTAGGACTCTTCCTCCTCCACCTCTCCTTGGTGCATGGGCCTCTTAGGGCTGGTGCCCCTGGCCCATATAGGCCAAGGCGCACCCCCTACAGCCCATGTGGGCCCCCGGGGCAGGTGGACCCCCCCGGTGGACCCCCGGACCCCTTTCGACACTCCCGGTACACTGATGGTAATACCCGAAACTTTTCCGGTGACCAAAATAGGACTTCCTATATATAAATATTTACCTCCGGACCATTCCGAAGCTCCTCGTCATGTCCGGGATCTCATTTGGGACTCCGAACAACATTCGGTCACCAACACACATATCCCAATACTACTCTAGCGTCACCAAACGTTAAGCGTACGGACCCTGTGGGTTCGAGAATCATGTAGACATGACCGAGACACCTCTCCGGTCAATAACCAATAGCGGAACCTGGATGCCCATATTGGTTCCTACATATTCCACGAAGATCTTTTATCGGTTGAACCACGATGTCGAGGATTCGGTTAATCCCGTATGCAATTCCCTTTGTCCAGCAATATGTTACTTGCCCGAGATTCGATCGTCGGTATCTCCATACCTAGTTCAATCTCGTTACCGGCAAGTCTCTTTACTCGTTCTGTAATGCAAGATACCGTGACTAACTCATTATCCACATTGCTTGCAAGCTCTTTACGATGTTGTATTACCGAGAGGGCCCAGAGATATCTCTCCGTCATACGGAGTGACAAATCCCAGTCTCGATCCATGCAACCCAACAAACACCTTCGGAGATACCTGTAGAGCACCTTTATGATCACCCAGTTACGTAGTGACGTTTGATAGCACACAAAGTATTCCTCTGGTATCCGGGAGTTGCATGATCTCATGGTCTTAGGAATAGATACTTGACATGAAGAAAGTTATAGCAATAAACTTAAGTGATACGAGCAAATGCTAAGCTTATGGTTGGGTCTTGTCCATCACATCATTCTCCTAATGATGTGATCCCGTTATCAAATGACAACTCATGTCTATGGTTAGGAAACCTTAACCATCTTTGATCAACGAGCTAGTCTAGTAGAGGCTCACTAGGGACACGGTATTTGTTTATGTATCCACACATGTATTTAAGTTTCCAGTCAATACAATTCTAGCATGAATAATAAACCTTTATCATGAACAAGGAAATATGATAATAACCAATTTATTATTGCCTCTAGGGCATATTTCCAACAGTTGGGCGTTTACTTCCAAGGGAAGTAAAACTGTCCTTATTAGCTCTAACCTAGCGAGCTTACCCATGTATATGACGGGGATGTATATCCTGCCGGAGGGTGTGCACAGCTCCTTCGATAAGGATCTGGCTAGGTTCTTCTGGCAGGGGGCGGACGGACACCCGTGTAACACATGGTCGAGTGGGCGGATATCTGCATGCCTAAGGACCGGGGTGGCTTAGGTATTAGCGCCTCGCGCCACATGAACATCGCCCTCATGTTGCGATGGGTCTGACAGATCTTGCGGGGTGAGGGTGGCCTGTGGTTGCAGCTTCTCCAGGCGAAATTCCTCCGAGGCGACCCCCTCATGGCGTGTTCTCGCTTGGGTGTCTCCCAGTTCTGGAAATCTATCCAGAAGATCAAGGAGGATATTCGTCTCGAGGTCTCCTTCTCTATAGGTAATGGGGAAGGCACCCAGTTTTGGTTGGACCGATGGGTGGGTGGGGTGCCACTCAAGGCGCGGTTCCTTAGTTTGTTTACTATTTGCGATGACCCAAGGATCCTGGTTTCCGGGGCCTACCTGGATGGGCAGTGGACCATCCTGTCCCGCCGCACATTTGGGCAGGAGGAAATGTTGGAGTGGGATAGTTTGCGGGCCGCCCTCCCGCCGGTGTTGACGGAATCCCCGGACACCGTCTCTTGGAGTCTCTCACCTTCGGGTGAGTTCTCCATTAGTTCGGCATATCAAGCCCTATGACGTTCGCCTACTATCCTGTGGCTCTCCTTGCTGTGGAAGGCCCCGCTGCCGCTGAAGATCAAGATCTTCGTGTGGCAGCTGTTGCGTAATCTCTTGCCCTCTGGGACAGAGGTGCTTAAGCGAAACGGCCCGGGTGATGGCCTATGCCCCCTGTGTGATGTTCCGGAGACGGGAACTCACATCTTGTTTTCCTGCACGGCGGCGCGAGTTCTCTGGAGTTTCGTTTGCGAGGCACTAGGGCCTGACTGGGAGGCCATGGACTTTGCGGAGTTCCTGCAGACCAGAGCTACCCAGATCGGTCGCAATCATCGCTTATTCTGGCTGATCTTTGCGGCAATGATGTGGACTTTATGGACGACTCGCAATAAAATGGTGATTGAGCGGATCTTACCGCGGGAGGCATCTGACTCGCTCTTCAAATTTCTTGCTTTCATGCAGCATTGGCAGCCGCTTTCTAGGCAGCGAGACCATGACCGTCTTGGGCGCACTGGATGTGCTTCTGGCGACTGCGCGTCGGTTATCATCAGCATAGGGCCGCCTGCTAGCTTGCCACTCGGTGGCTTTTTTCTATTTCTTTTATTTTTTGGGCGTGATTGTGTTGTTGCCTCAGCCGTCTTATTTGGTTTCGTACTTTGGACATGGCTGTATGAATGTTTGATTTATCTATAAAGCGAGACGAAAGCCTATTTCGAGAGAGAGTGTTGGGCGTTGAACATAGACATTGAATGTGTAGAACATTGATGGATATATCCTAGATTTCTCCATTAATATTCATAATTCGGTTGCCAATGTGTAGGGTATACATGAAACTTGGTAATGACATAGCTAGAATAAGAAGAAAATCAAAAACATAACTAATGGTCATTGAGCTGAGTAAACAGTTGAAGCATCAGCTAACTTACAGTGCATACCTAGACAACCAAACTAAGCGAACATCTTTAGCTACGCTTCAGCTAACTGATGTAATCAATAGTGAATTCTAAATTTCTTAGAAGAGACATAATTTTGCAGCAGCGGGAATCATGGAAATTCCTTGGAATAGTATAACTAGTCGTCAACCCACATGGACTAGCTTGCAATACAACTTTATATGGTATGAAAATCTACAATAGTTATTTTTGTGATATGGCGTGCCTCCTACTCCCTCTGTCTCAAAATAATTGTCGCTGATTTAGTAGAAAATTTTACTAAATCAACGAACTTATTTTGGGACCGATGGAGTATTAAATAGAAGAACTGAAAACACATGAAAACACTAAAAGTACAACTACACACATATTTATTATTTACAAAAATTAACGATATGGAAAAGTCACATGCATATGAAATATAAACATTACATAATTTTTCAAATAATTATTAATAATACTTATTGGTTATGTGCAAATATTTATTTCTCTTAATCTATGGAATTGTGATCATATTACTAATGTTTAATTTTCATAATGCAAAATGTAAATTTCAATTATATTGTAATTTAATATAAAAAAATTTATGTTGATTATTTTGCTTGAAATTTTAATTTAAACGCCCAGACACAAATTTCTATTTTTTGAAGTACTGAAACTAATTAAGTTCACATTTGTGCTTTTTAGAGTATTAGAATTGTGAAAGCTAAAATGTCGTAGCTTGAAGTCATGTGTCGTTACACATTAACTTGTGTCTTGACCCTCAAGAAAAAAAACTTGTGTCTTGTCCCAACTAAAAAAAACTGTGTCGTGTCTGTCAATTCCAATAAATTCATATAGGGTTTTTCCTTACAATTATTTTTGAGTTATCTTTAATAATCAATTTGAAACTGTTAGAGCATGGTTAAAAATATAGTCAGCTGCTGGCTATATAGACATGCCATGTCATAAAAAATTAGCAATATTAATTACTCATACAATAGAGTTGGCTATAAGGTTAGCTATAAACCCACAACTTTTTTTCACTTCTCTCTATCTTTTTCTTCTCATTAAATGCTTTTACCTAGGAGCATGCATATAGCTTGGCTCTTGCATGAGAGTCCACTCCTTTACTTTTTCCTTGTCTCTCTCCTCCACATAGGCAAAAGTGCCATGTAAACGAGCTTATAGCTCACTATTGTACTTGCTCTTATGTCTGGCGGTATGAGATGGTTAAATACCAATCAAACTTTTAATAAAAAAGGAGTCAAATATAGCAATGCAGAGTATATGTTCGATATAATTTAATGAGACTGCACAACTTTCTGTTGGAAAAAAGACTCCACAATTTGTTCTTTAATAAAGAAAAATGGGTCGTCCATCAGACATGCGCAATAAGTACGTCCATCAGGCTTGCTTTCGTCGGCGATTCGTCTCAAAGGTGGCCAAATGGGCCGTTCTTAGCATGCTGACCCGATAGCCCGCGCCGAGCCCATGGTGGACCTGACACGACATGTTTAGAATCGGGCCATGCCTGCACGTGGTGAATTAGCATATTTACCTTGTCCTTGAAGGCTTACAGAAAATTAGCGCCGGCCAACACCAGCCTTCCAGCAGACCATAACATGCTGAAGAAGATACTACTAGCACAAATCATGGTCACAGAATCAGCAGCAGGAAAAAAAGACCCCAGCTAGCAACACTCACAAGAACCTTTTTCTCCCAACTGTTGTGTTTTCAAACTGCAATTGTTCTATATAATAGCATTTCAAACTGCAACCACTCCTTAGTACAGTAACAACGAAAACTGAAAGTAAACAGGGGTGAACATTATAACAGTTCTATATAGCATAGACGCACCATTGTTTCAAACATTAAATTAACATGATGTACATCGCATAATGGTCTCAATGCAGCATTTCAGGCAGTCTTTACACTTTGGAGGAGATGTGTATGTGGAAGCTCATAATTTAGATTCCAAAAGGGAAGAGCTGCTCCCTGCTGAAGCAGTCATTCACTCATCCCGCCCTTCATTTTGCAGGTAAGCAGATTGTTTATGTACAGGAAAGCACAGAAATCCCTGATTTCATCAGATAGTGCTCCTACAATTGATAGTTTTATGTTCGGCAAAAAAAATACATGGCAACTCTTCAGTCTGCAGTTAAGAAGATTTCTTGCTCCTTCGTTGTTGTGAATTAAACTTCACAATGTAGGAGATTCGGTGTATCCTCCTTTTCTAGACGCCTCAGGCCATTGGAAATCCGAAGACTGAAAATCAGTGATACTATGGCTGTAAGAAATGGACCAACAACTATATTTTGATTGGTTTCTGATGATAAAAATCGGTTGTGTTTTCCCTTGCTACAGAAGAAGCAAAGCACCATAATAAGTAATAACCTGATCCATATGGATATGATTTTGCTATAATTAGTACAACTGGATAGGAATAATAAGTCTTATAATAACTCTGTACATGGCAACTCATATAACTAACTATAACGTATCTATACACCAGAGTGTCAAATAGAAAAACAATAAAATATGACATGTTTTTCTTTTTCTGCATGACATGTAAATTAGCGCAAAACGTATATCGTTTGAGAAAAATATATTAATAATCAAGCTTCAAGCATAAGATAATTATCGTGTTGCTATAATTTAGTACAATTGGATAGTAATAGGTCATATAATAACTCTGATACATTGGCAACTCATACAGTAACTAACTATAATGAATTCATATCTGTAGGCCAGTGTCAAATAGAAAAACAACAAAATATGACATGACATTTTTTGCATGACACATAAATTAGCGCAAAACATATATAGTTCATAAGAAAAAACTATTTGTAATCAAGCTACAAGCACAAGATGTCAATAATTTCGTCAGTTAATAATTATCACGATAAATACGATAAACAATTGTTGGAGTATTTTGCTTATACAGGTTTGCCAAAGCTAGATGAGAATTAATGGTAAACAGATGGATTGAAAGGAGCAGCACAACACACTATCAATGATAGACTTGGAGGGACCATTTCATGGGTAGGTAGCTTGAAGAGCGTCAATTAATTTCCTGTTCTTCCTGAAATGAAATATCAGTGCAGTGTACACCATTTGCCAACCTCTTCCACAAATTGCAATTCACCAATAGAGTAACAAGTACTACATGGCTTGTGTTCCCATCTAATAGCAGCAACAAATGTAGAAGAATTGTACAATCTTGCAGTTATTTTCAGTCACTATCTCTCAACAACCAATGGAATCAAACTAATCCGTAGCACCGGTTTCTTCCATGATCTATAATAACAATCCGTGGCACCTATACGGCATTCAAATTCACATTCCTCATCAAAATCTGCGAGCTACAAACAATTTGAAGGGACAGTTGTCGTACCTCCGATCAAGGAGCCTGGATTGAACAATCCTTGTGTATGATTTCAGCTCCTTGCCGGCTTTCGCAACACCGCGGAGAGGTAGGTTGATGTCGTCGCACCGCCGGCCTTCTCTCCGGCGACCCACTTGAGCTTCTTGTAACCAAACCTCTCTATGAGCTTGACAACCACTCGCCTCCTCTCCTCGCTCTGGCACAGGTAGCTGTCGATCCAGAGCAGCCCACTGGCGCGCAACACCCGGTCTACGTCGAACATGAAGAACTCCAGCGCCTCTGGCGTCGCCGCCTGCCCCATGGCGGGCGAGCCGGCCTCGTCCAACGCCGTGGTGCCGACGTGCACCAGGTCGAACACCCCGTCGTAGAAGGGGAACCGGTGCGCCGGCGAGAGCAGCAGCGGGAACAGGCCCCTTGACGCCACGAACTCGTTCATTGGTTTTCCGGGGCCGTCGAGCACGGAGGTGACGACGATGACCCCGCGGTCCCTCATCCGGGCGGCGAAGTTGGCGGCGCCGCCGGCGACGTCGAGGCCGATCCGGATCTTGGACGCGCTCAGGCGCAGCACGTCGTCGACGAGGAACTCGTGGCCGCCGCGCGCGGGGCCGGCCCAGCGGCGGTGGTCGAGGCCCATGCCGGAGGCTGGGATCGGGGGGCGGGGCCCGCGGGAGAGGCACCGGCGGCGGGGCAGCGGCTCGCAGCCCTTGGAGACGAGGCGGCGCGGGAGGGTGGCGTTGCGCGGGCAGGCGGAGTGGGGCGCGTAGGACATGAAGGCCGAGAGGAGGGCCAGCGCGGACGGGGACCGGAGGCAGGAGGCCGCGACGGAGGCCGGCATGTGGGTGAGCCCCGTCCGCGCGTCGCGGCCGAGCGGCAGCGCGTGCGGGGTGAGGAAGAGGAGCAGCTCCGGGGGCAGGCCGTCCGGGAGGCGGGCGCCGGAGGAGGAGGAGGCGCCGCCGATCTCGAGCGCGATGGCGGCGACGTGCGCGGAGAGGTTGGAGGAGGGGATTGTACTGGCGGCGGGGTCGTGGCGGGGAGGCGGGACGAAGAAGGCGAAGAAGGCGAGGAGGTTGGTGGAGAGGAGGGAGAGCAGCATGAGGAGGTTGAGCAGCGCCGGGGAGCAGAGGCAGGAGAGGGCCCGGCCGTGGCGGCGGCGGGACGCCGGCAGTTTCAGGGACACGGACCCCATGGCGCGCGCCGCCGGCTCCGGTGCACCCCCGAGCGCGCGAGAAGGGGAAGGCAGCGGCTTTTGCGAGCTCGGCTAGTGGAAACCACGGCCCGGCGCGGCCGGGAGGGATCTCGGGCTCCGCTCCGGGCGCCGGCTTGCTCAGCGAGAGCGAGAGCGAGTGGAGTGGGGACTGTGGGAGTGAGATAGCGAGGCCCGAGGGGGTTGTCGTTGTGTACGACATCCGGTCTCGTAGATACCTTAATTTATTTGTTATCCCAAACACAGTACATTTCTTTTAGTTCTAAAATACATCAGAGGTTCTAGGTTTGGCCTAATTCAAACATTCTTAAGTTTGATCGAGTCTATAAAAATACAATAAAGCTAAAAATATGACATCCGATTTTTAGAGATTCGGGGCGAACGTCTTTGTAACCGTTGGATTTGAGCACGAATCTTATAGCAGAGGACAGCAGCAGCCACGTCAATGAATGGAATTGATCGGGAAAAACGCAGTCGTCGCGAACGCATCCACTCGTCTTCGTACCACTCATCCCCATCTCTCCCCCGTCGCTAACCGTCCCTCTCCTCTTTCTTCCTACCGGCCACCTACTCCATTTGTTGACCAGCTAGCGGCGCCGAATCATTCCTCTCCTCCCAGGTGGTTCTCCGGCAATGGTGCTGGCCTGATTCCTTGCCGTGGGCCAATAGTGTGGCGCGGAGGAGGAGGCTCGCGTGCATCACGCGGCCGTCGGAAGTCGATGTCGCGACCATGTCGTCGCCGGCGAGAAGAAGAACCCATGCGTGGTGGTGCCGCGATTCCGGCGGGCGGGAGCTGCCAAAGGTGAGGCACAAAGGTGCTCAATGTGGTGGAAGGCGGTGACCAGGTTTTGTCGACGGCATCGGATCCTAGTGCGTGGCCCCGTGTTGTCGTCGGCGGATAGAGCGGCCGAGCGCGTGGTGGTGTCACGATTTTTCGGAGGGCCGAAGGTGATGCTCGGGGGTGCCCGCGCCCGATCTAATGTCAGAGGAAGATACTTGTGCGTCCAGCAAGAGCCCGCCACTAGTTCCAGCCGTTATCCCACACGGTCTACCGGATCCCCACGCCTCCTCCGCGCCGTTGCCCACTCCGGTGAGCACCCCCCCTCCCCCTCTCTCTATTTTTGATTTGTAAATAAGTTGTTGTTTTTTGCAAAGAGTAAATAAGTTGTTCGCCTGTGAATCATAGCTTTTGTTAATACATTCAGCGCGATAGTTGTGTGGCATCGATAGTAGTCTTTGATTCCTTCATGCAAATCCTTTTAGGAGCTTCCTTTGTGCAAATCCATCAAGAGTTTTGCCATGTTTTGTCAATAGGTTTTCATAGTTTTGCCATGTCATGGTTTTTGCCACGCCAGTAGAGAACTATAAGAATTTTGTCATAGTATGACCAATGTTGATTTTTGCAATGGCAAATTGTGCTCTACTTTAGTTGTTTCACCCATGGCAATTTTGCGACAATTTTGCATAGGTTTTCATACAAGCTTTGCCATGCATAAAGGTAAAGTTTTCTTCTGTAACTTCATAACATGGCAAATTCATATTTGTTCATATGGCAAACTCCATAATGGTCACATGGCGCATTCGTAACATTTTCTTTTTCTATAGGCTTTCTGTTCATTGCATGGAAAATTCAATTTTGGTCACATGGAAAGTTCAATTTTGGTCACATGGCAAATTCATTTATTTTCATATGGTAAATCTATAACATATTTTATTTTCGGTTAACGAGGACGCCGGGGATGAGAAAGAGGATTAGCAGTTGCGGAGTACCTGTTCGGCGCTTGTATGGAGGGGAGTGGCAGGCAGGAGGGACGCACCGCCACCGTGGGCGCCCGTCGAGGTCATGACATTCCAGCATTTTCGTCGTCGTCACAGGGGTGGCTGAGTCGTTGCTGGCCGTGTTGGGCGTAAGCGAGCTTCATGGCATCAAGAGGAAATCGGTATGCCCCCTTCTCTGTTTTTTTCTGGATCATCAAAAGTACCTTTTTGTGATTGCAAATGCATCAACTCTTAAATTTTTTTGGGATGAATTCAGTTGGATGTTCTCTTGCCTTTTTTGACTAGTCATCTGTAGCAATAACCTGTTTTTTAGTTGTTGTTCATTTAAAGCTACCATCCATCTCTTTTTTTTATTCAGTGTTTTTGATCACTAATTTGTAAGATTAACCCTCATGAGCTTTTTAGCTCATGATTAATAGCGTTTTTGTTTTGTTCATGCATGTCTTGTTAGGTGCATCCGATGGTGGTGGCTGCTAGCCGTGCACTCGTGTGAAGGCGGAAGAGCGGCTGCTGGTACAGAGCACTGATGGGTGGCGCTCATTGGCCTAGGGGGTGAGTAAGCTCTTGCTTTTGCTATTGGTCTGTTGTTACTTGTTAGCATCATCGAGCTCCTCTAGTCCCCGCAAGTATACCACTAGTAAGCTTCTCCTCCTCTAGTTGCCGTTGGTATACCACTACTAAGCCTCTGTCCACGTTCGTAGTGTCATGTGTTATACTCATCAAGTACAACTAGAAGTGAGGTGCTATATTGAAGATGTGTATTTTTACTCACATGGCAAATGTACAAGAAAACAAAGTATACAATCATGGCAATTTTCCCTTAACGTTTAACACGGAACGTGGTTGATTTTTTTACTCATATTGCAAAATATGTTTTATGTAAACTATGACAAAAAATTAAAAATATCGTGGAAAATTTAATATTCACTTGCCATGGCAATTTCCGCCATTAGCACCACAAATGGAAAAAAAATCCCATTTTGAGATGAACAAAATTATTTAACATACATGGAAAATTTCTTATACAAAGCATGGCAATTGCAATAAAAACCCCATGTTTAAATTGTTGGAAATATGCCCTAGAGGCAATAATAAAGATGTTATTATCATATTTCCTTGTTCATTAAATATTTATTATCCATGATATAATTGTATTGACCATGTGTGGATACATAAACGCATACCGTGTCCCCCCTAAAAGGAATAGGATCATATCCCGAAGGGATAAGATCAAGATCCCTAAAAAGGGGGGATTGCGATCGGTGGGGAAGGAAAGGAGGGGATTTCCTCCCCCCCCCCCCCCCCTTGGCCAACGACCCTAGAGGCTTGGGGAGCAACCCTCCAAGCCCCCCCCCCCATGCCTATATAAAGGGGAGAGGCGTAGGGGGCAGCACCCCATCCCTTGCCTAGCGGACAGCCTCCCTCTCTCCCTCCATCTCCTCGTTCCGGTTGCGCTTGGCGAAGCCCTACCGGAGTTCCGCTGCCACCATGACCATCATGTCGTCGTGCTGGCCTAGATCCCATCTACCTCTCCACCCTCGCTTGCTGGATCAAGAAGGCGGAGACGTCACCGAGCCGCACGTGTGCACATCTCGGAGGGGCCGCTCATGCGATGCTTGGATCGGATTGGATCACGAGGGAGTACGACTACTGAAAGAACATGTGCTGCCCCCATGTTTGGTTTTGGTAATTGATGACAATCTCTATGGACTAATGGTTGCCTTGAGTTATATTTGAAGGGTTTGTCCATAGGCTTTGCTTGAGGGCCATTTGTTGGTTTCAAGGTTATTAGGAGAAGAATATGTGTTGACCAAGGTGCTATTCAAGGATTTATCCAAAGATTGGCCATGTGAGGGTTGAGCTTATTGCAAGCATGTCTTGAAGAGGAAGATTGTGTGAACTTTCATGTTTACCTTCAAGACATCATCTTGGTGAATCAAGTTGATCAACACACAAAGCGTATAAGATGTATCGAGAGGGATCAAGTGATCCCATGGTATGGTAAGCATTGTCCATTACGCTTTGTGTACTAACCCATGGTCTACGTGAGAGTTCTATGTGGGGTTAGGTATGTTTCCATGGGCTTGTGTCAAGAGGAAGATCTCATTCAACCCATGGAGGATGACATCAAGTGGTGATCGTCATCAAGTTTGCGGTGTGCAAGTTCAAGTGGAGCATCACGAAGAGATCATGCTTGAAGCTTGCCGTCCATTGTGGTGACAATGGACTTGTGAAGATGTGCTGAAGAGTGGCTTACCCATAGTGGAGTATGGGGGAGCAATCAACTAGTCTTCATCGAGCCAATGCAATCAAGAAATGTGGTCCAACTTGAGGAGGTCAAGATCGTCATCATCTAGCTCAAGTGGACTATGTGCAAGGCAAAGGTTTGCCCTTGATAGGTTTTCTATTTTACCAGTCTCATGGTGGTAGTTGGGAGACTGGGTTATAGGATCGATTGCCGTACTATCAAGGGGGGCTCTCAAGTAAGTAGCTTGATCGTATCGTTCGTAGAGAGCTCAAACCATTGCATCATTGCATCATCTTTCTTGGTTCTTGTTTGGGTTTTTCTCCTTGTGGGATTTGGAGCTCTTGGTCATCTTCATGACAAGCTCGAGTTCATCGAAAATGGAGTTCACATGCATCTTCTATGATGTTTTCGATGTTGGGGTTTATGCCGGTTCTTTCACCGATGGAGGTTTCTCACCTCTTCATCTTAGGCATATATACTTCCCCTGCCACTTCTTACTATAACCAACAAGCTTGAGTTTGCTGGATTCAGAGTTCGTATGTAAAAGTTGTGGCAGTTCTGGTGTCTGGACAGTTTTTCTGTGTCTGTTGGGTGGTTGGAGAGCTGCCAGCGGTAGTACCGCTTATAGGCGGTAGTACCGCTGCCAGTACCGCGCGTACTACCGCTCCTTCTCGGGTCTCGATTTTTCGTGTTGGGTTCAACGGTAGTCCAGCGGTAGTCCCTCTGGCATACTGCCGTTGAGTCCTTTTTGGCCCGGATGGACAAGAGGCAGTTGAAGCGGCAGTAGGAGCGGTAGTACCGCTTATAAGCGGTAGTACCGCGCCTACTTCCGTTGACACTACCACTCGTGACTCTGCTCTTCATTTTTCTCTGCGCGGTTGTTGAGCAGCGGTAGTACCGCTCGTGGAGTGGTAGTACCGCTTGGGTGCGGGCTGTGTGCATAATGGTTGAATTTTTCCCCACCTATAAAAGGGGGTCTTCTTCCCCAATGGACCTTATCCTTTGAGCTCGTGTTCTTCCCCCATTGTTGACCTTCTTCGAGCTTGCTATCTCTCAATCCCTCCATGGATTCTTGCTAGTTTTTAAGGGAAAAGAGAGAGGAGATCTAGATGCACATTTCCACCAATCACTTTCTCCTCTATGTGAGGGGAACCCCTTGGATCTAGATCTTGGAGTTCTTCATGTTCTCTTCTTCGTTCTTCCTCTCATTTTCCTCCATAGCATTAGTTGCTTTGGTGGGATTTGGGAGAGAAGGACTTGAGCACTCCATGTGCCCTTGCCATTGCATTTGCTGCATCGGTTTGAGTTCTCCACGGTGATACATGGTAGTGAAAGTTGAGAAGCTTGTTACTCTTGGGTGGTTGGGCACCCTAGAGCTTGTTCCTCTTGGGTGCTTTGGTGCCCTAGACGGTTGGTGTTGTCGGAGCTCAATCATTGTGGTGTAAAGCTCCGGGCAAGCGTCAGGGTCTCCAATTAGGTTGTGGAGATTGCCCCGAGCAATTTGACGGGTACCGGTGACCGCCCCCAAGGGTTGCCAAAGTGTACGGGTTCGGTGACCGCCCCCAAGGGTTGCCATTTGTACGGGTTCGGTGACCGCCCTCAAGGGTCCCTTAGTGGAATCACGGCATCTTGCATTGCGCGAGGGCGTGAGGAGATTACGGTGGCCCTAGTGGCTTCTTGGGGTGTGACGCCCCCGACTCGACCGTGCACTAATCATACACGCAAACGCGCACGATCAAGCCCAGGGACTCACGGGAAGATATCACAATACAACTCTAGACACAAATTAAAAAATAATACAAGCTTTATATTACAAGCCAGGGGCCTCGAGGGCTCGAATACATAAGCTCGAGTTACACAAGATTCAGCGAAAGCATTAGTATCTGAGTACATACATAATTAGACAAGGTTGCCTTAAGAAGGCTGAGCAAAACAACGACATCTAGATCGAAAAGGCACAGGCCTCCTGCCTGGGAGCCTCCTAAACTACTCCTGGTCGTCGGTCTCCACGTAGTAGTAGGCTCCGCCGGTGTGGTAGTAGTAGTCGGCAGCGGGATCAGCTGTCTTCGGGACTCTGCCATCTGATCGCAGCAATCCGGTATGGGGAAAAGGAGGTAGCAAATCAACCGTGAGTACTCATCCAAAGTACTCGCAAGACTTACATCAGATCTATGCTACGTATGCATCAGTATCAAAGGAAAAGGGCTGTATATGTGGACTGGACTGCAGAATTGCCAGAATAGAGAGAATGCCTAGCCTATCGAAGACTAGCATCTTGCAGCGTCTTGCAGCATTAGAAGAGTGCAGATTAGTAGCATAACATAAAGTAATAAGTATGTAGTAGCAAAGCCTAGAGATCCTTCCTCGACTCCCTACGAGAAAGCGATCCCGGAGCTTACAATTAAAGTAACAAGTATCCAGTTCAAGTTGTAGTAGATCGGGATACCACACTGAGCATCCTGTTACCATGGACACGGCTATTAGAATAGGTAACTTCCCTGCAGGGGTGCACTACTGTTACCCAACACGCTCGATTACCTCTGGCCGGACACACTTTTCCGGGTAATGCCCGGCCTCGGATAACCGACACGATGTAGTCCTACCTAGGCTCCGCAGAGAGGTCCCCGCCGGTCTACATCCTAAGCACTCAGGGGTCTTGGGCCCATCGCCCTTTCCACTCCGGGTCATTGTGCGCAGGGGGATTCCAGCGCCACCTCTGCCTGGATGGCGCGATCCGGCCCAGCCACAATGCTGAACTGGACGTCTGACAGAGCTTTCGACTGATACATACGGCGCAGAGGGCCCAATTAAACCATTATCCCACGTGGTGGTAGTGCGTATAGGCCAGTGGCCAACTCAGATCAAATACCCAAATCCGTTAGTGAATTATTAGGAGCTCGCGAAGACGACCAGTGCTTCGGCCGTTCCGACTAGGTATCTCGCGGACCACGACCAGGGACTAGGCCCACCTCTCTCTTAGGTAGTCTCCGCCTGCCCTGTCGCTCTGACTACAGTGTAAGTTCTGTGTCGGATGTCGGGACAAGTCCCGAGCTACCACCATATCCTGGGTGGTACCGCTAACAGCCAGCCACCACAGGACTCTCTCGCGGGTACCCTTAGGGTCGGCCCGACTTAAACATTATCTCGCGGATGCTCTTGGAGCCGACCCGTCTTTAACAATGGTCTGAGGTGAAGGTCAAAGTACCCGTGTGTCCATAACGTCGTGGGGAATCCGAGGAATCACCCTCGATGGATTTCCACTCGATGTAACCGTCAAGGTGAACTTGGAGGAATCACCCTCGATGGGTTCACACTTGAGGGGCTACACGACAGAGGCCTCATCAGAGGTGGTGAAAGAGGAATCACCCTCGGTAACCCACAACCGACTAGCTACGCTACAGAGATATCATCAGGAGTGAGGTAGGAGGTATCACCCTCGGCACTCGATAGTAGCCCTGCAGAGTCGTACAACTAAGGGGGTATGCGGTGCTGTGTTCGGCCTCTGCACATCGATCACACTGATGGAGTCACCGGTGGTAAAGCATGGCAACAAGGACAAGGGTGTGGGGTCATTGATGGATCACTAACCAGCCTATACTAAGCATTTAGGTCAACAGGTAAAGTATCAACAGCAGGTTACAAAATCAGGCTATGCATCAGAATAGGAGCAATCAATTATAGTAGAAAAATCTAATGCAAGCATGGGAGAGAAAGAATGGGCGATATAGGAATGATCAAGGGGGTTTTGCTTGCCTGGAAGCTCTGCTGAAAGGAAGAAGGGTTGTCGGTGACGTAGTCGATCACAAGGGCATCGGCAGCAGTCGTAGGGTCTACCGGAGAAGAAAGAGGAGGGAGAAACAAATAAATAACGGGCAAACAAATGCACACAGATGCATGACAGGTCAGTATGGGTTGATTATGTGCTCTAGTGCTTCACTAATTATTTTAGACGGAGAGGGAAAATATCCAGGAATATTTTCCCAGCTCCAGGTGCTTATCGGTATATTGATCCGGAGGGGAAGGTTCCATGTTCGATAGGTTAGAGGGGTGTGGCAGGTATGTGGATGGCATATTCGGATTCGTCTTATTTTTCTGATCATTTTTCATATATAAATTATTTTCATCCGAGTTACGGTTTATTTTATATGATTTTTCAAAGTTTTACTAATATTCTGGAATTTCTGGAATATTAATATTAATTCGAATTTAACTGAAAATGCTAAGTGCACCAAGCTGTGCACCTAGTCAGTGGCTGACTGGTGGGTCCAGGTCAACTGCACAGTCAGTAGTTGACCGTGGACCGGTCAAAGGTGAACAGTGCTGCGGGCCCCAGGTGTCAGTGACTCTATTTTATTAACAGTGTTTTAACTGATTTAAATAGGTTTAATTAGAGGCGGCCCCACGTGTCTGTGACTGGTTAGTGGGGGGGTTGGCACTAAACTTAATTAGGCTCTAATTAAATGGGGTGGGGCCCACTGGCAGTGGCACAAGCCGGCCACCACAGCGTGGCCATGCACGCATGCGCGCACACGGCAGGGGGCGAGGCCGTGGTCGGAGCGCGGCCGACAGGCGGCAGCGGCGCTAGTAGGCAGCAGGAGCGGCAACAGCGCAGCTAGCAGCAAGCAGCGGCCAGCAGTAGGAGCAGTGATACGTCTCCAACGTATCTATAATTTTTGATTGTTCCATGCTGTTATATTATCAATCTTGGATGTTTTTATATACACTTACGGCAATTATATATCATTTTTGGAGACTAACCTATTAACTTAGTGCCCAGTGCCAGTTGTTGTTTTCTGCCCTGTTTTTGTTTTACAGAAAATCAATACCAAACGAAGTCCAAATGCCACGAAACTTTTTGGAGATTTTTGTCTGGACAAGATAAAGACTAGAAGCTTCGGGAGGAGGCCAGAAGCCCCAGGGGGTGCCCACGAGGCACCAGGGCGCGCCTGGGGGGGGCACGCGCGCCCTGGTACCTCATGGGGCCCATAGAGCTCCGTTTGACCTAATTCCTCCACTATAAATTCCCAAAAAATCAGAAACCCTCAGGGGAGTCCACGAAATACTTTTTCCGCCACCGCAAGTTTCTGTTCTCGAGAAATCCCATCTGGAGGCCTTCTCCGGTACTCCGCCGGAGGGGGAATCGATCACGGAGGGGCTCTACATCAACCTTGCCGCCCTTCCGATGATGCGTGAGTAGTTTACCATAGACCTTCGGGTCCATAGTTAGTAGCTAGATGGCTTCTTCTCTCTTTTTGATCTTCAATACAATGTTCTCCTCGATGTTCTTGGAGTTCTATCCGATGTAATCACTTTTTGCGGTGTGTTTGTTGGGATCCGATGAATTGTGAGTTTATGATCAGATTATCCATGAATATTATTTGAGTCTTCTCTGATCTCTTTTATGCATGATTATTATAGCTTCGTATTTCTTCTCCGATCTATTGATTTGGTTTGGCCAACTAGATTGATTTATCTTGCCATGGGAAGAGGTGCTTTGTAATGGGTTCGATCTTGCGGTGCTCAATCCTAGTGACAGAAAGGGACATGACACGTATGTATCATTGCTATTAAGGGTAAAAATATGGGGTTTATTCATACGTGAGTTTATCTTGTCTACATCACGTCATCATTGTTAAGGCGTTACTCCGTTCTTTATGGACTTAGTACACTAGATGCATGCTGGATAGCGGTCGATGTGTGGAGTAATAGTAGGAGATGCAGGCAGGAGTCGGTCTACTTCTCGGACGTGATGCATATATACATGATCATTGCCTTGGATATCGTCATAGTTATTTGCTTTTCTATCAATTGCCCAACAGTAATTTGTCTACCCACCGTATGCTATTTTCTCGAGAGATGCTTCTAGTGAAAACTATGGCCCCCGGGTCTATCTAAATCATATTACTAAAACCCTAAAAATATTGCTGCCATTTTCTTTTATTTATTTTATTTTGTATTTTTGTTTCAATCTATCTATCTATCATATACGATTTAATCTTGCAATTAACCGCCGAGGGATTGACAACCCCTCGTTTGCGTTGGGTACAAGGATTTGTTGTTTGTGTGCAGGTACTGCTAACGAGGTGTTCCGTGATTCTCCTATTGGTTCGATAACCTTGGTTTCATAACTGAGGGAAATACTTATCTCTACTGTGCTGCATCATCCCTTCCTCTTCGGGGATAATACCAAGGCAAGCTACAAGTAGCAAGCAGCAGGCAGAGCAGCGGGCAGAAGCAGCAAGCGGGGCGAGCGGGGGCAGCGCGGTAGCGGGGGCGCGTGCAGCAGCTAGCGCGGCCAGGAGCAACGCAACGGCAGCTAAGTTGCAGAGCAGCAATAGCAACGAGCAGCAACACATGTACGCGGAAGCGAAGCTCCTACCATGGCGAGCAGCGACCGAATAAGGCGCGGATCGAGCTGAGGAATGGGGGGGATCGAATGAGGGGCTCACAACGGTGCTCGTAGACATGCTCAGGAGGTCGGGGGTGGCCCGGAGCAGCGGCAACGACAACGAGGTGGTGACGTCCGCGGCGGAGAAGAGCTCGATGGCGAGCACACGTACCGTCCCGGCTTGGGCTGGTCCCCGGAGCGGACGAATCCGGTCGCGACGGACCTCCTGGACATGCCCCCGCACGCCGGATACGACGGTGGCCGCGACGATGACGGCGAGGCAGCGATGATCGTGAGTGATTTCGAGCTTGATTTCGAGCAATGGAGGAAGGGGACGAAGGGGGATCGAGAGGGGACTGAACGAGATGGGGGCTAAGGTTTCTGTGGATGTAGTTATAAGCTGAGGGAGGACACGTGGTGGCCATCCACGGGCATGGAAGAAAGGCCCTGGTGGTGGGCTGGGTCGTTTACTGTAGCAGGTAGAGCCCATTAGCGTAGTAGCTAGTTTCCCTTTTTCCTTTTCATTTTTCTTATATTTTCTGTTTTCTATTTTTGTTACTTCTTTGTGTTAAGTTGAGCCACCAAATGGATTTTGTAAAATATGAAACTTGTCATATAAATACTATGCAATATTTGTGAATGCCACAAAAATTTTGGGCGGCAATTGAATTTGTTTGGATTTTTCATAAATGAAACAACATTTAAATATGCTGTTTTAGCACTGCTTTAAATGCTATAGTCCATTTTAGCAAATAAGTGATGTTATTTTTCTTAACAAATATTTGTTATGGAATGTTTTCTAAAACATGAACTATTTTTCAGAAAAGTTTGTGAAACTTTAAATTTCACTTGCAATTTGAATTTGATTTTTGTGATGGATTTTGAAATGAAATTTAAATCCATAGTGATCAATCATAGCAAAGCAAAATGACTTAGCATAATCATGAGGATCATTGTAGCTCATTACATAGGGGTGTTACAATTCTCCTCCTCTAAAAGAAATTCTCGTCCCGAGAATTCAGGAGGTAGAAGGGAAAAGATCGGGGTATTGTTCATGAAGACGATCCTCGCGTTCCCAAGTGGCTTCATCTTCTGAATGATTCGACCACTGAACTTTAAGGAACTTGATTGCCTTCTGACGGGTTCGACGTTCAGCTTGATCAAGAATACGGATCGGATGCTCCTTATAAGACAAGTCATCCTGCAATTCAAGCACTTAATGATCCACTGCTCGGATCGGATCCTTGAAACAGCGGCGGAGTTGCGACACATGGAAAACATCGTGAACCTGAGAAAGGTTCGGCGGTAGTTCCAACTGATATGCCACTTCTCTATGTCTTGCGAGAATACGGAATGGGCCAATGTAGCGAGGAGCTAACTTGCCCTTGATTCCGAAGCGGTGAGTGCCCTTCATCGGAGTGACATGAAGATAAGCCTATTCGCCAGGTTGATAGACCATTACCTTGTGTTTACGGTCATAACTGCTCTTCTGACGAGACTGAGCAGTCTTCAGATGTTCATGAATGATACGGACTTGCTCTTCAGCATGTTGGATAATGTCCAGACCGAAGAGTGGCCGTTCCCCAGGTTCTGACCAATTCAGAGGAGTTCGGCACTTACGTCCATAAAGAACTTCAAATGGTGCCATCTTCAGACTAGCTTGATAGCTATTGTTGTATGAGAATTCAGCATACGGGAGAGATTCCTCCCATTTCTAGCCAAAGGAGATGACACATGAGCGAAGCATATCTTCAAGCACTTGGTTGACTCGTTCAACTTGACCCTGGGACTGGGGGTGAAAAGCGGTGCTAAAGGACAAATGAGTTCCCATAGCTTCTTGGAAACTTTCCCAGAACCTTGAGGTAAAGAGGCTGCCACGGTCTGAACTGATCTCCAACGGAACACCGTGGAGTGACACAATTCTGGAAACATACAAGTCTGCTAACTGACTAGCAGTGATTGTCTCCTTGACTGGCAGGAAATGAGCAACCTTGGAGAATCGGTCAATGACGACAAGAATAGCATCATGACCCTTCTGTGATCTGGGAAATCCAGTAATGAAATCCATTTTAACTTTGTCCCATTTCCATTCGGGAATATCAAGTGGTTGCAGAGTTCCAGCAGGTCTTTGATGTTCTGCTTTGATGCGATGGCAAATGTCACACTCAGCAACATAACGAGCAATGTCTCGCTTCATATCAGGCCACTAGCACCGCTGACGAATGTCTTGTAACATCTTGGTTCTACATGGATGAATAGACAAAGGTGTGTCATGTGCTTCTTTCATGACATCCGAGCGCGAGTCCAGATTTTTCTATCTGGGGACCACTAGGCGGCCTTTGAAGAACAAGGCACCATTATCATCAACAGTGAAGAACGATGAATTTCCTTTAGAGAGATAGCTCTTAATCTTCTCGACTTCAGAGTCATAATTCTACCTTGTCTTGATGTTGCGCTCGAGATCTGGTTCAACA
Source organism: Elymus sibiricus (assembly GCA_039707655.1). NCBI lineage: Eukaryota > Viridiplantae > Streptophyta > Magnoliopsida > Poales > Poaceae > Elymus > Elymus sibiricus. The sequence continues at coordinate 75,914,974 of CM077676.1, forward strand.
ACCAAGGTATTTAGATATCCTTGAGGAACTATCTCGATGTTCATCTTTCGAAGCTCTTCATACAGGAGTGGTTGCTATAGCTGAACCTCAAGTTCACAACAGTAGGATTTACGGCTCAAGGCATCAGCCATTACACTAGCCTTGCCAGGGGTATAAGAAATACCCAAGTCATAGTATGTAATGGCCTCCATCCATCTTTGCTGACGGAGGTTCAGAGATGGCTGAGTGAATAAGTACTTCAAACTTTGATGATCCATGTAGATCTCGCAACGATTACCAAGTAGGTAATGTCGCCATAACTTCAATGCATAAATAACTGCTGCAAGTTCGAGATCATGCGTTGGATAATTCTCTTCATGAGGACGCAACTGTCGAGAGCCATATGCAATCACCTTGCGCTCTTGCATTAGGACACAGCCTAATCCTTGACGGGATGAATCACAATAAATCACGAAGTCCTTGCGAGAATCTGGAGGAGCAAGCACTGGGGCAGATGTTAGCTTGTCTTTGAGTGTCTGAAAACTTTCCTGACATTTTTCTGTCCACTCAAACTTAATGCCCTTGTGAAGCAAATCAGTCAAAGGCTTGGCAATCTTGGAGAAGTTCTCGACAAAACGGCGGGAATAGCTGGCAAGTCCGACAAAACTTCTGACTTGCTTGACATTCTTCGGGGGAGTCCTTTCAAGAATAGCCTGAAATCGTTCTGGGTTAACATCAATGCCATCTTTGGAAATCACGTGGCCGAGATATGTCACTTCAGATAACCAGAACTCGCACTTGGAATACTTGGCGTATAGTTGATGTTCACACAGCTTCTCTAGTACAAGCCAAAGATGTTCGGCATGTTCTTCTTCATTCTTCGAATATACAAGGATATCATCCAAGTAAACCACGACGAATTTGTCGAGGTAATCCATGAAGATGTTGTTCATTAACCGAGAGAAGGTTGCTGGAGCGTTGGTTAATCCAAAGGACATGACAGTGTACTCGTAAGAACCATAGCGAGTAACGAAGGCTGTCTTCGGAATGTCCTCTTCACCAACTCGGATCTGGTGGTATCCCAATCTCAAATCAAGTTTAGAGAATACTGAGGAACCAGCAAGTTGATCATACAGATCGTTGATCCGAGGAAGCCGATACTTGTTCTGAATTGTTGCTTGGTTGATAGGTCGATAATCTTGAACCAACCGATTCGTTCCATCCTTCTTCTTAACAAAGAGAGAAGGCGCTCCCCAAGTAGAAGAACTGGGGCGGATGAAACCCCTACGAAGTGACTTGTCAATTTCCTCCTTAAGTTCAAGGAGTTCATGCGGCGGCATCTTGTATGGACGCTTGGCAATAGGAGTGGTGCCTGATTTCAAGTCGATTACGAATTCGACATCTCTAGCAGGGGGTATTCCTGGAAGTTCTTCTGGAAAGACATCTTAGAATTCATGAACAACTGGAATGTTCTCTATTCCCTCAAGAGGTGAAGCATTCAATGCATTCAGAGCATATATCTGGCTCTCGGCATTCTGAGCTGTTCGGGCTGAGTACTGGATTGTCTGGCTAAAAGGATGTGTAAGTTGGACTTTCTTAGCAGCACAATCAATGAAAGCATTATGTGCTTTCAGCCAATCCATACTGAGAATGACATCTATGGTAGAAACCTTGAGGGCCATGAGTGAAGCAGTGAACACTAATCCTCCAATTGCAATGTGGTTGTTGTGGGCTACCATCGACGTATCCCACCTGGATCCTGGAGAGCGGACCACAAGCGGAGGATACATGTTTTCGAATGATAAGTCTTGCTTACGTGCAAACGCCTCAGATATGAAGGAATGTGACACTCCTGAATCAAAAAGAACAGAAGCTGGTATTGAGTTAACAGGGAGGGTTCCCATCACGACAGTCGGTTCCTTCTGAGCCTTATCAACATCGACATGGTTGGCATGGCCAAGTACAACAGTAGACGGTCCGGTATTATAGTTTCTGGGACAATAGCTACGACGGCTCTTCTTACGACCCACAGTAGAACGCGGTGCATATTGAGGCTGATCCTGGCGACAGTTGAGAGCAAGGTGTCCTGGCTGTCTACACTTGTGGCATAAGCCCTCATTGGGTAAAGGAACTATAATAGTTGGTTTGTCATCTTGAATTCTGAGCTGTCTCGGCGGCGGAGGCAGATGAGGTGCGACATAGGACGGCCTTGGGGTTGGAGCAGGTCGGTGATAAACATTGTGCGGGATCCAGACTTGACGTTTCTGAGCATTCTGTCCTGAGGATGGGCTAACATCTCGAGTACGCTTGAGCGACTCCTGGTACTCAGTCAGACCAGTTTCAGCACGGAAAACTTGGCTGACAAGCGTCACAAAGTCCGCGCAATCATGGACAACAAGTGCGAGCTTTATATCAGGATGCAGTCCTTCATGGAATTTCTCCTGCTTGCGAGCGTCAGTGCAGACGTCATCCTCAGCATAGCGGGATAAATCAAGGAATTTCCTCTGATATTCATCCACAATCATTTTGCCCTGTGTGAGTTTACGAAACTCCTTCTTCTGGTCAATCAGACCTTGAGGAATGTGTCGTGCACGGAAGGCTGACTGAAATTCCTGCCAAGTGGCTACAGTTCCAGCAGGCAGCATACGCCTGTGGCTTTCCCACCATTGAGCAACTGGACCCTTCAGGTGAAATGCCGCAATGGTGACGTAACTGGCAGGGGCAACATTAGCTGAATCCATCTCAAACAGGATGTCACGGAGCCAATCATCAGCATCCATAGGATTGGTGGAGTTGCAGAAAATGGACGGGTTGAGGCGCACGAATTCTTGCAGTGTTATTGGGACAGGCTGTTGATGAGCATTTTGGTTTGGAAGCTGGGCTATTACCCCGGTCATAAACTGACGGTTCAGCTCAAACTGCTGCATCATTGCGGCAATATAGGGTGGAGGTGGAGGATCGTCAGCCATCCTGCTAAAACACAGGGGCAGTTTAGCAAGAACAACTGCATGTGTATGGAGTCATTCATGATGTAACATGAGCAATGAACAAGAAGGGCATTAGATACATATTAGTAGTCATTAAAGACATACAGATCCATGCACAGAGTTGAATACAAACGGGCAGCATGAGTTCGGAAACACACGCAGCTAGACAAACTAGGCAGCACGCAGGCACGCGGTGGAGAGATACAACAACAAGACATAGCATAGGCTACAACAACGTCGGAGAAAACTGCTGGAGCGAGGAATCTGCAAGTGACAACGTAGGGTGCCCTCGATAAAAGGATCCTGCGGTCCGTGAACATTGTGAAGCAGAACCTGGCCCTCAACTCGAAGAAGGGATAATTCAAATCTCCGGGTGGATGTGATCACGAGAACCTAGAGTTAGAGTCAGTAAAATCTTTAACCCGAAAGGAGGAGAGATCAGAGTCCCAGAGTAAAGGAGAGGAATAAAAGATCCTAATCCCATCCATTGGCGACGTGGGCCTGTAAGCCACACAACAAGGTTAGTAAAACCATTTTTCAAAGACTAGACTCAACTTCGGCCAAGGAGTTGGAAAGGGGCTTCCTACAGGCAGTCGGCTCTGATACCAACTTGTGACGCCCCCGACTCGACTGTGCACTAATCATACACGCAAACGCGCACGATCAAACCCAGGCACTCATGGGAAGATATCACAACACAACTCTAGACACAAATTAAAAAATAATACAAGCTTTATATTAGAAGCCAGGGGCCTTGAGGACTCGAATACATAAGTTCGAGCTACACAAGAGTCAGCGAAAGCATTAGTATCTGAGTACAGACATAATTAGACAAGGTTGCCTTAAGAAGGCTGAGCAAAAAAACGACATCTAGATCGAAAAGGCGCAGGCCTCCTGCCTGGGAGCCTCCTAAACTACTCCTGGTCGTCGGTCTCGACGTAGTAGTAGGCTCCGCCGGTGTGGTAGTAGTAGTCGGCGGCGGGATCTGATGTCTTCGGGACTCCGCCATCTGATCGAAGCAATCGGGTATGGGGAAAAAGAGGTAGCAAAGCAACCGTGAGTACTCATCCAAAGTTCTGGCAAGACTTACATCAGATCTATGCTACGTATACATCAGTATCAAAGAGAAAGGGTTGTATCTGTGGACTGGACTACAGAATTGCCAGAATAGAGAGAAGGCCTAGCCTATCGAAGACTAGCATCTTGCAGCGTCTTGCAACATTAGAAGAGTGCAGATTAGTAGCATAACATAAAGTAATAAGTATGTAGTAGCAAAGCCAAGAGATCCTTCCTCGACTCCCTGCGAGAAAGCGATCCCAGAGCTTACAATTAAAGTAACAAGTATCCAGTTCAAGTTGTAGTAGATCGGGATACAACACTGAGAGTCCTGTTACCGTGGACACGACTATTCGAATAGATAACTTCCCTGCAGGGGTGCACTACTGTTACCCAACACGCTCGATTACCTCTGGCCGGACACACTTTTCCGGGTAATGCCCGGCCTCGGATAACCGACACGACGTAGTCCTACCTAGGCTCCACAGAGAGGTCCCCGCCGGTCTACATCCTAAGCGCTCAGGGGTCATGGGCCCATCGCCCTTTGCACTCCGGGTCGTTGTGCGTAGGGGGATTCCAGCGCCACCTCTGCCTGGATGGCATGATCCGGCCCGGCCACAATGCTGAACTGGACGTCTGACAGAGCTTTCGGCTGATACATACGGCACCGAGGGCGCCATTAAACCATTATCCCACGTGGTGGTAGTGCATATAGGCTAGTGGCCAACTCAGATCAAATACCCAAATCCGTTAGTGAATTATTAGGAGCTCGCGGAGACGACCAGTGCTTCGACCGTTCCGACTAGGTATCTCGCGGACCACGACCAGGGACTAGGCCAACCTCTCTCTTAGGTAGTATCCGCCTGCACCGTCGCTCCGACTACAGTGCAAGTTCCGTGTCGGCTGCCGGGACAAGTCACGAGCTACCACCACATCCTGGGTGGTACCGCTAACAGCCAGCCACCACAGGACTCTCTCGCGGGTACCCTTGGGGTCGGCCCGACTTCAACATTATCTCGCAGATGCTCTTGGAGCCGACCCGTCTTTAACAATGGTCTGAGGTGAAGGTCAAAGTACCCGTGTGTCCTTAACATCATGGGGAATCCGAGGAATCTCCCTCGATGGATTCCCCAATGTAACCGTCAAGGTGAACTTGGAGGAATCACCCTCGATGGGTTCACACTTGAGGGGCTGCACGACAGAGGCCTCATCGGAGGTGGTGAAAGAGGAATCACCCTCGGTAACCCACAACCGACTAGCTACGCTACAGAGATATCATCAAGAGTGAGGTAGGAGGTATCACCCTCGGCACTCGATAGTAGCCCTGCAGAGTCGTACAGCTAAGGGGGTGTGCGGTGCTGTGTTCGGTCTCTGCACATCGATCACACTGATCGAGTCACCGGTGGTAAAGCATGGCAACAAGGACAAGGGTGTGGGGTCATTGATGGATCACTAACCAGCCTATACTAAGCATTTAGGTCAACAGGTAAAGTATCAACAGCAGGTTACAAAATCAGGCTATGCATCAGAATAGGAGCAATCAATTACAGTAGCAAAATCTAATGCAAGCATGGGAGAGAAAGAATGGGCGATATTGGAATGATCAAGGGGGTTTTGCTTGCCTGGAAGCTCTGCTGAAAAGGAAGAAGGGTTGTCGGTGACGTAGTTGATCACAGGGGCATCGGCAGAAGTCGCAGGGTCTACCGGAGAAGAAAGAGGAGGGAGAAACAAATAAATAACGGGCAAACAAATGCACACAGATGCATGACAGGTCAGTATGGGTTGATTATGTGCACTAGTGCTTCACTAATTATTTTAGACGGAAAGGGAAAATATCCGGGAATATTTTCCCAGCTCCAGGTGCTTATCGGTATATTGATCCGGAGGGGAAGGTACCACGTTCGATAGGTTAGAAGCGTGTGGCAGGTATGTGGATGGCATATTCGGATTCGTCTTATTTTTCTGATCATTTTTCATATATAAATTATTTTCATCTGAGTTACGGTTTATTTTATATGATTTTTCAAAGTTTTACTAATATTCTGGAATTTCTGAAAAATTAATATTAATTCGAATTTAACTGAAAATGCTAAGTGCACCCAACTATGCACCTAGTCAGTGGCTGACTGGTGGGTCCAGGTCAACTACACAGTCAGCAGTTGACCATGGACCGGTCAAAGGTGAACAGTGCTGCGGGCCCCAGGTGTCAGTGACTCTATTTTATTAACAGTGTTTTAACTGATTTAAATAGGTTTAATTAGAGGCGGCCCCACGTGTCTATGACTGGCTAGTGGGGAGGTTAGCACAAAACTTAATTAGGCTCTAATTAAATGGGGTGGGGCCCACTGGCAGTGGCACAAGCCGGCCACCACAGCGTGGCTATGCATGCACGCGCGCACACGGCAGGGGGCGAGGCCATGGCCGGAGCACGGCCGGCAGGCGGTAGCGGCGCTAGTAGGCAGCAGGAGCGGCAACAGCGCAGCTAGCAGCAAGCAGCGGCTAGCGTAGCAGCCTAAGCAACGGCAGCAACAGCGGCCAGCAGTAGGAGCAGTGATACGTCTCCAACGTATCTATAATTTTTTATTGTCCCATGCTGTTATATTATCAATCTTGGATGTTTTTATATACATTTACAGCAATTATATATCATTTTTGGAGACTAACCTATTAACTTAGTGCCCAGTGCCAGTTGTTGTTTTCTGCCCTGTTTTTGTTTTATAAAAAATCAATACCAAACGAAGTCCAAATGCCATGAAACTTTTTGGAGATTTTTTTCTGGACAAGATAAACATTAGAAGCTTCAGGAGGAGGCCAGAAGCCCCAGGGGGTGCCCACGAGGCACCAGGGCGCGCCTGGGGGGGGGGGCAGGCGCGCCCTGGTACCTCGTGGGGCCCACAGAGCTCCGTTTGACCTAATTCCTCCACTATAAATTCCCAAAAAATCAGAAACTCTTAGGGGAGTCCACAAAATACTTTTTCCGCCACCGCAAGTTTCTGTTCTCGAGAGATCCCATTTGGAGGCCTTCTTCGGTACTTCGCCGGAGGGGGAATTGATCACGGATGGGCTCTACATCAACCTTGCAGCCCTTCCGATGATGCGTGAGTAGTTTACCACAGACCTTCGGGTCCATAGTTAGTAGCTAGATGGCTTCTTCTCTCTTTTTGATCTTCAATACAATGTTCTCCTCGATGTTCTTGGAGTTCTATCCAATGTAATCACTTTTTGCGGTGTGTTTGTTGGGATCCGATGAATTGTGAGTTTATGATCAGATTATCCATTCATATTATTTGAGTCTTCTCTGATCTCTTTTATGCATGATTATTATAGCTTCGTATTTCTTCTCTGATCTATTGATTTGGTTTGGCCAACTAGATTGATTTATCTTGCCATGGGAAGAGGTGCTTTGTAATGGGTTCGATCTTGGTGCTCAATCCCAGTGACAGAAAGGGACATGAAACGTATGTATCATTGCTCTTAAGGGTAAAATGATGGGGTTTAATCATCCGCGAGTTTATCTTGTCTACATCATGTCATCGTTCTTAAGGCGTTACTCCATTCTTTATGGACTTAATACACTAGATGCATGCTGGATAGCGGTCGATGTGTGGAGTAATAGTTGTAGATGCAGGCAGGAGTCGGTCTACTTGTCTCGGACGTGATGCCTATATACATGATTATTGCCTTGGATATCGTCATGATTATTTGCTTTTCTATCAATTGCCCAACAGTAATTTGTCTACTCACCGTATGCTATTTTCTCGAGAGAAGCCTCTAGTGAAAACTATGGCCCCCGGGTCTATCTAAATCATATTACTAAAACCCTAAAAATATTGCTGCCATTTTCATTTATTTATTTTATTTTGTATTTTTGTTTCAATCTATCTATCTGTCATATACAATTTAATCTTGCAATTGACCGCCGAGGGATTGACAACCCCTCGTTTGCGTTGGGTGCAAGGATTTGTTGTTTGTGTGTAGGTACTGCTAACGAGGTGTTGCGTGATTCTCCTACTAGTTCGATAACCTTGGTTTCATAACTGAGGGAAATACTTATCTCTACTGTGCTGCATCATCCCTTCCTCTTCGGGGATAATACCAACGCAAGCTACAAGTAGCAGGAAGAATTTCTGGCGCCGTTGCTGGGGAGACATCATCAACATCTATCAAGTACCTTTGCATAAACCCTCATCTCCTTGCATTTATTTTATTTGCCTCTCGATTTCAACTCCCCCACTTCTAAAACGTTTTTACAAAAATACAAAAATATTTTTCGTTTGCCTTTTTCTTGTTTGCTTGTTTGCTTTTTGCTTGCTTTATCATTATGTCTAGTTCTTTGCTCATTACTATTACCCCTGAAAATGAAGTACTTAATTTTAAACAAAGGGGAGGAGAGAATTTAAAAGATGCTTGGTATAGGATTTGTGATGCTCATAGTAGATCAACTCGTAAGCAATCCTCTACCATCCTTCTTCGCAATTTTTATGTGGGCATTACTACTTGGTATAGATTTGTGCTTGATACTATTACTGGAGGCAATTTCTTGATGTGTCCCCCTATGGATGCTTTTAATGCTATGAGAAATTTAGTGGGATCACCACCTATTACTATTAATGAAACTACTTTGACCTTGGAACATGTTATGCAAAGGTTAGATGCTATTGAAAATAAAATGCCCACCGCCGAGCATATTGAAAATCTAGATAAAAAGATTCATAGCCATGTTACTCAATTTGGATCAAAAGTAGGGATTGCTCTTAAAATGCTAAAAGAGAAAGAACCAACAATTAATGAAAGGGTGGAACAAAGTCCCGCTAGGATCGATAAGTTGGAGGAAATTATTAATAAATTAGGTGCCGCTTTTTCTTCCGCTAAAACTATTGAAAAAACTACTCTTAGCAAGAATTGCAAGTTTATGTATGTCCCTAAAACCAATGGTGCTACTTCTAGTAAGGGAAATGAGGATCTTAAAATGATTAGCGTGCACCCCGATTTCGTCGGTATAATTAAGGAACCTATTCACAAAAGTGAAATTCTTGATTTTGAGCCTAGAAGTGTTATGGTGAGAAACACCTATGTTAAATCTATTAGAAAAAATGGATGTGTGATTGAGGAATTGGAAACCAAAGATGACAATACTTGAAACTATGCATTATGCCTAGCTAGGGGCATAAAACAATAGCGCTTGTTGGGAGGCAACCCAATGAATAAAATAATTTTTTTTCTGCTATTGTGTGTTTTCACAATTATGCTACTGGTATGATTGTGTTTCTGTGTTCTTAATTAGTGTTTGTGCCAAGTAAAGCCTTACTTTTGCATTATACCTACTGTACTCTAACTTCACCATGGCTTATACCCCCCGATACAATCCATAGATTCATCAAAACAAGCAAGTAGTGCATCAAAAACAGAATCTGTCAAAAACAGAACAGTCTGTAGAAATCTATTTAAAAACAATACTTATTTAACTCCAAAAATTCTGAAAAATTAGGACAACGTGGGAAATTCATATACCAATACTGTGTAGAAATTTCAGATTTTTCTGACGCTCGAGTATAGAAACAAAATTCGGGCACTGGACACAAAACTTTCTGTTTTCCAAACATCATCAATTATACTATCTTCCAAATCATTCTAAAAAATATGAATGGGTTTGCAACAGTACTTAAATTAGTGATTTATTTGGTTATACAAACGGATCTCACGAAGGTTTTGTTGAGTTTTGTGTGATTGAAGTTTTCTAGTTTTGGGTGAGATCACGATGGATGAAGGAATAAGGAGTAGTAAGAACCTAAGCTTGGGGATGCCCGAGGCACCCCAAGGTAATATTCTAGGAACACTCAAGCGTCTAAGCTTGGGGATGCCCCGGAAGGCATCATCTCTTTCTTCTACCAACAATCGGTAATTTTACTTGGAGCTATATTTTTATTCGTCACATGATATGAGTTTTGCTTGGAGCGTCTTGTATTATATGAGTCTTTGCTTTGTTTGCTTTTTAGTTTGTCACAATCATCCATGCTGAACACACCTATCTTGAGAGAGCCACACGTTTATCATCATTTGTTAGAATTCTCTATGTGCTTCACTTAAATTTTTTGAGCTAGGCAGTTGCTCTGGTGCTTCACTTAAATCTTTTTGAGCACGGTGGTGGCTAAATTTTGAAGAAATAAATTCTCATGCTTCACTTATATTATTTAGAGATTGAAATTTTGAAGAAATATTTGCACTCTCATACTTCACTTAAATCTTTTTGAGAGTTGATGATAGTAATGGTAATTTGCACAATATATGAATTTGGTCCCAAAGTGATGAATATTCAAGAGGGATATAAATAAAAACTTTCATATAGATCATTGGATATGATAAGTTTGATTCCTTGCAATAGTTTTGCGATATGGAAATGATAATATGTGAGTCATGTTAGTGAGTAATTGTGATTTAGTAAGAATATTAGTGTTAAGGTTTGTGATTCCCTATGCATGCACATTAAGTCAATAGTTATGCAATGAAATTATATCCTACTTATGGTGCATTATTCGGTGTTAGTTATGTTCAATGCATGTTTATGACCGTTTTCATTTTTCGGTTGGTTGCTTCTCAATCTATTTGCTAGCCTTCATTTGTACTAAGCGGAAATACTGCCTGTGCATCCAAAATCCTTAAACCCAAGTTGTGCCAAAGGAGTCCACTATACCTACCTATATGCGGTATTTCAATGCCGTTCTAAGTAAATTTGCGTGTGCCAACTCTAATTTTCAAAATAATTTTTCCGTTTTGCGTGCCCGTACCGCTCATGAAGCGGCAGGGGGTGGCCATTATTTTCCATGCTAGGTGTGTTATTCTCACGATGAGTGTTTATTCACTTGTCATTGCACGAGAGAGTGGCTAGTAATAGGGATGCCCAGTCTCACAATGAATCAAAAATTAATAACAACAAAATTCCTTGGAAAGTGTTGGTATGGAGGGCACCCGTGGATACGGCTAGCCATCGATTGTGAAAGAATGGTGGAAAGGAAATAAACTTTAATTTCTGTTTGGGAACCGCCTATGATGTGTCTAGCATGGAAAATATTGGGAATTCTCGGTCGTTTTCGTTGACAGGAAAAGGATGCCTCTCAAAATATTTTTATCTCTTTAATTTCAGCTTTGAGCTCTGGCACATTTGACAATCTCTGCTTCCCTCTGCGAAGGGCCTATCTATTTACTTTTATGCAATTTTTTATTTTATTTGAGTCTCCATCTTCTCTTACAAAAGCACCAACTAGAGAGCACTATTGTCATACTTGTGTATTGGATGTAGCTAATATTTGAGTGTGTTTCATGAATGGATCAATGATTGAGCATAATGGGCTAGGGATAACTTTCTTTAGCGTTGATATTTTGAGAGCATGGTTGCTTGTTAGCATGCTTGAGTATTTATATCTTCATGACGAATTATAGACTATTGCTTTGAATCATTCAAGTCCAATGTCCATGCTATAAAAGAAAAGAATATGTGATGAATATGATAGGCAGCATTCCACATCAAAAATTCTGTTTTTATCATTTACCTACTCGAGGAGGAGCAGGAATTCAGCTTGGGGATGCTGATACGTCTCCAACGTATCTATAATTTTTGATTATTCCATGCTGTTATATTATCAATCTTGGATGTTTTTATATACATTTACAGCAATTATATATCATTTTTGGAGACTAACCTAATAACTTAGTGCCTAGTGCCAGTTGATGTTTTCGGCCCTGTTTTTGTTTTACAGAAAATCAATACCAAACGAAGTCCAAATGCCACGAAACTTTTTGAAGATTTTTTTCTGGACAAGATAAACACTAGAAGCTTCGGGAGGAGGCCAGAAGCCCCAGGGGGTGCCCACGAGGCACCAGGGCACGCCTGGGGGGGGGGGGCAGGCGCGCCCTGGTACCTCGTGGGGCCCACAGAGCTCCGTTTGACCTAATTCCTCCACTATAAATTCCCAAAAAATCAAAAACTCTTAGGGGAGTCCAAGAAATACTTTTTCCGCCACCGCAAGTTTCTGTGCTCGAGAGATCCCATCTGGAGGCCTTCTCCGGTACTCCGCCGGAGGGGGAATCGATCACGGAGGGGCTCTACATCAACCTTGCTGCCCTTCCGATGATGCGTGAGTAGTTTACCACAGACCTTCTGGTCCATAGTTAGTAGCTAGATGGCTTCTTCTCTCTTTTTGATCTTCAATACAATGTTCTCCTCGATGTTCTTGGAGTTCTATCCGATATAATCACTTTTTGCGGTGTGTTTGTTGGGATCCGATGAATTGTGAGTTTATGATCAGATTATCCATTCATATTATTTGAGTCTTCTCTGATCTCTTTTATGCATGATTATTATAGCTTCGTATTTCTTGTCCGATCTATTTATTTGGTTTGGCCAACTAGATTGATTTATCTTGTTATGGGAAGAGGTGCTTTGTAATGGGTTCGATCTTGCGGTGCTCAATCCCAGTGACAGAAAGGGACATGACACGTATGTATCGTTGCTATTAAGGGTAAAAAGATGGGGTTTATTCATACGTGAGTTTATCTTGTCTATATCATGTCATCGTTCTTAAGGCGTTACTCCGTTCTTTATGGACTTAGTACACTAGATGCATGCAGGATAGCGGTCGATGTGTGGAGTAATAGTAGTAGATACAGGCAGGAGTCAGTCTACTTCTCGGACGTGATGCCTATATACATGATCATTGCCTTGGATATCGTCATGGTTATTTGCTTTTCTATCAATTGCCCAACAGTAATTTGTCTACCCACCGTATGCTATTTTCTCGAGAGAAGCTTCTAGTGAAAACTATGGCCCCCGGGTCTATCTAAATCTTATTACTAAAACCCTAAAAAATTTGCTGCCATTTTCTTTTATTTATTTTATTTTGTATTTTTGTTTCAATCTATCTATCTATCATATACAATTTAATCTTGCAATTGACCGCCGAGGGATTGACAACCCCTCGTTTGCGTTGGGTGCAAGGATTTGTTGTTTGTGTGCAGGTACTGCTAACAAGGTGTTGCGTGATTCTCCTGCTGGTTCGATAACCTTGGTTTCATAACTGAGGGAAATACTTATCTCTACTATGTTGCATCATTCCTTCCTCTTCAGGGATAATACCAAGGGAAGCTACAAGTAGCAAGCAGCAGGCAGAGCAGCGGGCAGAAGCAGCAAGCGGGGCGAGCGGGGGCAGCAGGGCAGCGCGGCAGCGGGCGCGCGCGCAGCAACCAGTGCGGCCAGGAGCAACGCAGTGGCAGCTAAGTAGCAGAGCAGCAATATCAACGAGCAGCAGCGCAGGTACGCGGAAGCCAAGCTCCTGCCATGGCGAGCAGCGACCGAATAAGGCGCGGATCGAGCTGAGGAATGGGGGGGATCGGACGAGGGGCTCACAACGGTGCTCGTAGACATGCTCTGGAGGTCGGGGGCGGCCCGGAGAAGCGGCAATGACGACGAGGTGGTGATGTCCGCGGCGGAGAAGAGCTCGATTGCGAGCACACGGACCGTCCCGGCTTGAGCTGGTCCCCGAAGCGGACGAATCCGGCCGCGGCGGACCTCCTGGACATGCCCTCGCATGCCGGAGACGACGGTGGCCGCGACGATGACGGCGAGGCAGCGGTGATCGTGAGTGATTTCGAGCTTGATTTCGAGCAGCGGAGGAAGGGGACGAAGGGGGATCGAGAGGGGACTGAACGAGATGGGGGCAAGGGTTTCTGTGGATGTAGTTATAAGCCGTGGGAGGACACGTGGTGGCCATCCACGGGCATGGCGCCCTGGATGGTGGACACGCACAACTCTGCCTCCTCTATACAGCGGAGGAAGAAAGGCCCAGGTGGTGGGCTTGGCCGTTTACTGTAGCAGGTAGAGCCCATTAGCGCAGTAGCTAGTTTCCCTTTTTCCTTTTCCTTTTCTTATATTTTCTGTTTTCTATTTTTGTTACTGCTTTGTGTTAAGTTGAGCCACCAAATGGATTTTGTAAAATATGAAACTTGTCATATAAATACTATGCAATATTTGTGAATGCAACAAAAAGTTTGGGAGGCAATTGAATTTGTTTGGATTTTTCATAAATGAAACAACATTTAAATATGCTGTTTTAGCACTGTTTTAAATGCTATAGTCCATTTTAGCAAATAAGTGATGTTATTTTTCTTAACAAATATTTGTTATGGAATGTTTGCTAAAACATGAACTATTTTTCAGAAAAGTTTGTGAAACTTTAAATTTCACTTGCAATTTGAATTTGATTTTTTGATGGATTTTGAAATGAAATTTGAATCCATAGTGGTCAATCATAGCAAAGCAAAATGACTAAGCATAATCATGAGGATCATTGTAGCTCATTACATAGGGGTGTTACAATTCTCCTCCTCTAAAAGAAATTCTCGTCCCGAGAATTCAGGAGGTAGAAGGAAAAAGATCGGGGTATTCTTCATGAAGACGATCCTCGCATTCCCAAGTGGCTTCATCTTTTGAATGATTCGACCACTGAACTTTAAGGAACTTGATTGCCTTCTGACGGGTTCGACGTTCAGCTTGATCAAGAATACGGATCGGATGCTCCTTATAAGACAGGTCATCCTGCAATTCAAGCACTTAATGATCCACTGCTCGGATCGGATCCTTGAAATAGCGGCGGAGTTGCGACACATGGAAAACATCGTGAACCTGAGAAAGGTTCGGCGGTAGTTCCAACTGATATGCCACTTCTCAATGTCTTGCGAGAATACGGAATGGGCCAATGTAGCGAGGAGCTAACTTGCCCTTGATTCCGAAGCGGTGAGTGCCCTTCATCGGAGTGACACGAAGATAAGCCTGTTCGCCAGGTTGATAGACCATTACCTTGTGTTTACGGTCATAATTGCTCTTCTGACGAGACTGAGCAGTCTTCAGATGTTCACGAATGATACGGACTTGCTCTTCAGCGTGTTGGATAATGTCCGGACGGAAGAGTGGCCGTTCCCCAGTTTCTGACCAATTCAGAGGAGATAACACATGCGCGAAGCATATCTTCAAGCACTTGGTTGACTCGTTCAACTTGACCCTGGGACTGGGGGTGAAAAGCGGTGCTAAAGGACAAATGAGTTCCCATAGCTTCTTGGAAACTTTCCCAGAACCTTGAGGTAAAGAGGCTGCCATGGTTTGAACTGATCTCCAACGGAACACCGTGGAGTGACACAATTCTGGAAACATACAAGTCTGCTAACTGACTAGCAGTGATTGTCGCCTTGACTGGCAGGAAATGAGCAACCTTGGAGAATCGGTCAATGACGACAAGAATAGCATCATGACCCTTCTGTGATCTGGGAAATCCAGTAATGAAATCCATTTCAACTTTGTCCCATTTCCATTCGGGAATAGCAAGTGGTTGCAGAGTTCCAGCAGGTCTTTGATGTTCTGCTTTGATGCGACGGCAAACGTCACACTCAGCAACATAACGAGCAATGTCTCGCTTCATATCAGGCCACCAGTACCGCTGATGATTGTCTTGGTACATCTTGGTACTACCCGGATGAATAGACAAAGGTGTGTCATGTGCTTCTTTCATGACATCCGAGCGCGAGTCCAGATTTTTCTTTCTGGGGACCACTAGGCGGCCTTTGAAGAACAAGGCACCATCATCATCAACAGTGAAGAATGATGAATTTCCTTTAGAGAGATAGCTCTTAATCTTCTCGACTTCAGAGTCATAATTCTGCCTTGTCTTGATGTTGCGCTCGAGATCTGGTTCAACAACCAAGGTATTTAGATATCCTTGAGGAACTATCTCGATGTTCATCTTTCGAAGCTCTTCATACAAGAGTGGTTGCTATAGCTGAACCTCAAGTTCACAACAGTTGGATTTACGGCTCAAGGCATCAGCCATTACATTAGCCTTGCCAGGGGTATAAGAAATACCCAAGTCATAGTCTGTAATGGCCTCCATCCATCTTTGTTGACGGAGGTTCAGAGATGGCTGAGTAAATAAGTACTTCAAACTTTGATGATCCGTGTAGATCTCGCAACGATTACCAAGTAGGTAATGTCGCCATAACTTCAATGCATAAATAACTGTTGCAAGTTCGAGATCATGCGTTGGATAATTCTCTTCATGAGGACGCAACTGTCTAGAGCCATAAGCAATCACCTTGCGCTCTTGCATTAGGACACAACCTAATCCTTGACGGGATGCATCACAATAAATCACGAAGTCCTTGCGAGAATCTGGAGGAGCAAGCACTGGGGCAGATGTTAGCTTGTCTTTGAGTGTCTGAAAACTTTCCTGACATTTTTCTGTCCACTCAAACTTAATGCCCTTGTGAAGCAAATCAGTCAAAGGCTTGGCAATCTTGGAGAAGTTCTCGACAAAACGGCGACAATAGCTGGCGAGTCCGACAAAACTTCTGACTTGCTTGATATTCTTCGGGGGAGTCCATTCAAGAATAGCCTGAACACATTTTGGGTTAACAGCAATGCCATGTTTGGAATTCACGTGGCCGAGATATGTCACTTCAGATAACCAGAACTCGCACTTGGAATACTTGGCATATAGTTGATGTTCACACAGCTTCTCTAGTACAAGCCAAAGATGTTCGGCATGTTCTTCTTCATTCTTCGAATATACAAGGATATCATCCAGATAAACCACGACGAATTTGTCGAGGTAATCCATGAAGATGTATTTCATTAACCAAGAGAAGGTTGCTGGAGCGTTGGTTAATCCAAAGGACATGACAGTGTACTCGTAAGAACCATAGCGAGTAACGAAGGCTGTCTTCGGAATGTCCTCTTCACGAACTCGGATCTGGTGGTATCCCATTCTCAAATCAAGTTTAGAGAATACTGAGGAACCAGCAAGTTGATTATACAGATCGTTGATCCGAGGAAGCGGATACTTGTTCTGAATTGTTGCTTGGTTGATAGGTCGATAATCTTGAACCAACTGATTCATTCCATCCTTCTTCTTAACAAAGAGAGAAGGCGCTCCCCAAGTAGAAGAACTGGGGCGGATGAAACCCTTACGAAGTGACTTGTCAATTTCCTCCTTAAGTTCAAGGAGTTCATGCGGCGGCATCTTGTATGGACGCTTGGCAATAGGGGTGGTGCCTGATTTCAAGTCGATTACGAATTCGACAGCTCTAGCAGGGGGTATTCCTGGAAGTTCTTCTGGAAAGACATCTTAGAATTCATGAACAACTGGAATGTTCTCTATTCCCTCAAGAGGTGAAGCATTCAATGCATTCAGAGCATATATCTGGCTCTCGACATTCTGAGCTGTTCGGGCTGAGTACTGGATTGTCTGGCTAAAAGGATGTGTAAGTTGGACTTTCTTAGCAGCACAATCAATGAAAGCATTATGTGCTTTCAGCCAATCCATACCGAGAATGACATCTATGGTAGAAACCTTGAGGGTCATGAGTGAAGCAGTGAACACTAATCCTCCAATTGCAATGTGGTTGTTGTGGGCTACCATCGAGGTATCCCACCTGGATCCTAGAGAGCGAACCACCAGCGGAGGATACATGTTTTCGAATGATAAGTCTTGCTTACGTGCAAACGCCTCAGATATGAAGGAATGTGACGCTCCTGAATCAAAAAGAACAGAAGCTGGTACTGAGTTAATTGGGAGGGTTCCCATCACGACAGTCGGTTCCTTCCGAGCCTTATCAGCATCGACATGGTTGGCATGGCCAAGTACAACAACAGACGGTCCGGTATTATAGTTTCTGGGACGATAGCTATGATGGCTCTTCTTACGACCCACAGTAGAACGCGGTGCATATTGAGGCTGATCCTGGCGACAGTTGAGAGCAAGGTGTCCTGGCTGTCTACACTTGTGGCATAAGTCCTCGTTGGTAAAGGAACTATAACAGTTGGTTTGTCATCTTGAATTCTGAGCTGTCTCGGCGGCGGAGGCAGACGAGGTGCCACATATGACGGCCTTGGGGTTGGAGCAGGTCGGTGATAAACATTGTGCGGGATCCAGACTTGACGTTTCTGAGCAGGCTATCCTAAGGATGGGCCAACATCTCGAGTACGCTTGAGCGACTCCTGGTACTCAGTCAGACCAGTTTCAGCACGGAAAACTTGGCCGACAAGCGTCGCAAAGTCCGCGCAATCATGGACAACAAGTGCGAGCTTTATATCAGGACGCAGTCCTTCACGAAATTTCTCCTGCTTGCAAGCGTCAATGCAGACGTCATCCTCAGCATAGCGGGATAAATCAAGGAATTTCCTCTGATATTCATCCACAGTCATTTTGCCATGTGTGAGTTTACGAAACTCCTTCTTCTGGTCAATCAGACCTTGAGGAATGTGTCGTGCACGGAAGGCTGACTAAAATTCCTGCCAAGTGGTTACAGTTCCAGCAGGCAGCATACGCCTATGGCTTTCCCACCATTGAGCAGCTAGACCCTTCAGGTGAAATGCCGCAAAGGTGACGTAACTGGCAGGGGCAACATTAGCTGAATCCATCTCAAACAGGATGTCACGGAGACAATTATCAGCATCCATAGGATTGGTGGAGTTGCAGAAAATGGACGGGTTGAGGCGCACGAATTCTTGCAATGTTATTGGGACAGGCTGTTGATGAGCATTCTGGTTTGGAAGCTGGGCTATTACCCCGGTCATAAACTGACGGTTCAGCTCAAACTGCTGCATCATTGCGGCAATATAGGGTGGAGGTGGAGGATCGTCAGCCATCCTGCTAAAACAATAGGGGCAGTTTAGCAAAAACAACTGCATGTGTATGGAGTCATTCATGATGTAACATGAGCAATGAACAATGAACAAGAAGGGCATTAGATACATATTAGTAGTCATTAAAGACATACAGATCCATGCACAGAGTTGAATACAAACGGGCAGCATGAGTTCGGAAACACACGTAGCTAGACAAACTAGGCGGCACACAGGCACGCGGTGGAGAGATACAACAACGAGACATAGCATAGGCTACATCAACGTCGAAGAAAACTGCTGGAGCGAGGAATCTGCAAGTGACAACGCAGGGTGCCCTCGATAAAAGGATCCTGCGGTCCGTGAATATTGTGAAGCAGAACCTGGCCCTCAACTCGAAGAAGGGTTAATTCAAATCTCCGGGTGGATGTGATCACGAGAACCTAGAGTTAGAGTCAGTAAAATCTTTAACCCGAAAGGAGGAGAGATCAGAGTCCCAGAGTAAAGGAGAGGAATAAAAGATCCTAATCCCATCCATTGGCGACGTGGGCCCATAAGCCAAGGTTAGTAAAATAGTTTTTCAAATACTAGACTCAACTGCGGCCAAGGAGTTGGAAAGGAGCTTCCTACAGGCAGTCGGCTCTGATACCAACTTGTGACGCCCCCGACTCGACCGTGCACTAATCATACACGTAAACGCGCACGATCAAGCCCAGGGACTCACGGGAAGATATCACAACACAACTCTAGACACAAATTAAAAAATAATACAAGCTTTATATTACAAGC
Organism: Elymus sibiricus; assembly: GCA_039707655.1. Classification (NCBI taxonomy): domain Eukaryota; kingdom Viridiplantae; phylum Streptophyta; class Magnoliopsida; order Poales; family Poaceae; genus Elymus; species Elymus sibiricus. The sequence continues at coordinate 75,934,450 of CM077676.1, forward strand.
CAGAGGGCTCGAATACATAAGCTCGAGTTACACAAGAGTCAGCGAAAGCATTAGTATCTGAGTACAGACATAATTAGACAAGGTTGCCTTAAGAAGGCTGAGCAAAACAACGCCATCTAGATCGAAAAGGCGCAGGCCTCCTGCCTGGGAGCCTCCTAAACTACTCCTGGTCGTCGGTCTCCACGTAGTAGTAGGCTCCGCTGGTGTGGTAGTAGTAGTCGGCGGCGGGATCAGCTATCTTCGGGACTCCGCCATCTGATCGCAGCAATCGGGTATGGGGAAAAAGAGGTAGCAAAGCAACCGTGAGTACTCATCCAAAGTACTCGCAAGACTTACATCAGATCTATGCTACGTATGCATCAGTATCAAAGAGAAAGGGTTGTATCTGTGGACTGGACTACAGAATTGCCAGAATAGAGAGAAGGCCTAGCCTATCAAAGACTAGCATCTTGCAGCGTCTTGCAGCATTAGAAGAGTGCAGATTAGTAGCATAACATAAAGTAATAAGTATGTAGTAGCAAAGCCTAGAGATCCTTCCTTGACTCCCTGCGAGAAAGCGATCCCGGAGCTTACAATTAAAGTAACAAGTATCCAGTTCAAGTTGTAGTAGATCGGGATACTACACTGAGCGTCCTGTTACCGTGGACACGGCTATTCGAATAGATAACTTACCTGCAGGGGTGCACTACTATTACCCAACACGCTCGATTACCTCTGGCCGGACACACTTTTCCGGGTAATGCCCGGCGTCGGATAACCGACACGAAAGTGTCCTACCTAGGCTCCACAGAGAGGTCCCCGCCGGTCTACATCCTAAGTGCTCAGGGGACTTGGGCTCATCGCCCTTTGCACTCCGGGTCGTTGTGCGCAGGGGGATTCCAGCGCCACCTCTGCCTGGATGGCGCGATCTGGCCTGGCCACAATGCTGAACTGGACGTCTGACAGAGCTTTCGGCTGATACATACGGCGCAAAGGGCCCCATTAAACCATTATCCCACGTGGTGGTAGTGCGTATAGGCCAGTGGCCAACTCAGATCAAATACCCAAATCCGTTAGTGAATTATTAGGAGCTCGCGGAGACGACCAGTGCTTCGGCCGTTCCGACTAGGTATCTCGCGGACCACGACCAGGGACTAGGCCCACCTCTCTCTTAGGTAGTCTCCGCCTGCCCTATCGCTCCGACTACAGTGCTAGTTCCGTGTCGGCTGTCGGGACAAGTCACGAGCTACCACCACATCCTGGGTGGTACCGCTAATAGCCAGCCGCCACAGGACTCTCTCGCGGGTACCCTTGGGGTCGGCCCGACTTCAACATTATCTCGCGGATGCTCTTGGAGCCGACCCGTCTTTAACAATGGTCTGAGGTGAAGGTCAAAGTACCCGTGTGTCCTTAACATCATGGGGAATCCGAGGAATCACCCTCGATGGATTCCCCGATGTAACCGTCAAGGTGAACTTGGAGGAATCACCCTCGATGGGTTCACACTTGAGGGGCTGCAAGAGAGAGGCCTCATCGGAGGTGGTGAAAGAGGAATCAGCCTCGGTAACCCACAACCGACTAGCTACGCTACAGAGATATCATCAAGAGTGAGGTAGGAGGTATCACCCTCGGCACTCGATAGTAGCCCTGCAGAGTCGTACAACTAAGGGGGTGTGCGGTGCTGTATTCGGTCTCTACACATTGATCACACTGATCGAGTCACCAGTGGTAAAGCATGGCAACAAGGACAAGGGTGTGGGGTCATTGATGGATCACTAACCAGCCTATACTAAGCATTTAGGTCAACAGGTAAAGTATCAACAGCAGGTTACAAAATAAATAACAGGTAAACAAATGCACACAGATGCATGACAGGTCAGTATGGGTTGATTATGTGCTCTAGTGCTTCACTAATTATTTTAGACGGAGAGGGAAAATATCCGGGAATATTTTCCCAGCTCGAGGTGCTTATCGGTATATTGATCCGGAGGGGAAGGTTCCACGTTCGATAGATTAGAGGGGTGTGGCAGGTATGTGGATGGCATATTCGGATTCGTCTTATTTTTCTGATCATTTTTCATATATAAATTATTTTCATCCGAGTTACGATTTATTTTATATGATTTTTCAAAGTTTTACAAATATTCTGGAATTTCTGGAATATTAATATTAATTTGAATTTAACTGAAAATGCTAAGTGCACCCAACTGTGCACCTAGTCAGTGGCTGACTGGTGGGTCCAGGTCAACTGCACAGTCAGCAGTTGACCGTGGACCGGTCAAAGGTGAACAGTGCTGCGGGCCCCAGGTGTCAGTGACTATTTTATTAACAGAGTTTTAACTGAGTTAAATAGATTTAATTAGAGGCGGCCCCACGTGTCTGTGACTGGTTAGTGGGGGGGTTAGCTCTAAACTTAATTAGGCTCTAATTAAATGGGGTGGGGCCCACTAGCAGTGGCACAAGCCGGCCACCACAGCGTGGCCATGCACACACGCGCGCACACGGCAGTGGGCGAGGCCGTGGCCGGAGCGCGGCCGGCAGGCGGCAGCGGCGCTAGTAGGAAGCAGGAGCGGCAGCAGCAAGCAGCGGCTAGCGCAACAGCCTAAGCATCAGCAGCAGCAGCGGCCAGCAGTAGGAGCAGCAGGCAGAGCAGCGGGCAGAAGAAGCAAGCGGGGCGAGCGGGGGCAGCAGGGCAGCGCGGCAGCGGGCGCGCGCGCAGCAGCCTGCGCGGCCAGGAGCAGCGCATCGGCAGCTAAGCAGCAGAGCAGCAATAGCAACGAGCAGCAGCACATGTACGCGGAAGCGAAGCTCCTGCCATGGCGAGCAGCGACCGAATAAGGCGTGGATCGAGCTGAGGAACGGGGGGGGGGGTCGGAAGAGGGGCTCACAACGATGCTCGTAGACATGCTTAGGAGGTCGAGGGCGTGTAACCATGGTCAGATAAATTACAATCCTCAAGTGTCTCCCTGAACGCTTGCATAAATCTCTTTGGACGTTCATTTCCTCCTTCCTTTTCGAACGAATATAGGATTTCGTTCATATCTCCAATGATCATCCATGGCATGTCACATAAACTCTTCAAGTCTCTCACCAGCTTCCAAGTAAGATGCTTATCTTTCCACTTTGGCTCACCATATAAACCTGTCAATCTCCAAAAGTTCTGCGGCCCACTGCCAACAAAAACATCTATAAAATTGTCATCCTTATCCCTCAGGGAAACCACAATCTCCTTCTTCCAATAGAAGATTAAGCCGCCGCTTCGGCCATTGCTTCGCCGTATAGGAGTAGAGATAGTTGGTATGTCCATTGTACCTCATTCGCACAAAGGCCTTCATAATGCTAGGGCTGGCCCTACGCCGAGGCCACCACCAGTGCCGACCGCGACCTTCTTCCAATCCGGCCACCCACCTCCCGCTCCGCCTGTCGCACCCGAAACATCCAGTGCGACCGGCAGCACGGTAGCCGCTAGAAGTATGTGTGCAAGTCTCATCTCTTGTCGGCGGCCCGAACTAGGTGGGTGGGTGTCTGATATGTCCAATTTGCATCATGATTTCCTACTGTTATTTATTATGTTTTTGATCATTATTTCACTTTATGGTACAATTCTTATGCCCTATCTCTCTTAATTTGCAAGATTTACATGAAGAGGGAGAATGCTGACAGCTGGAGTTCTGGACCTGAAATAGCCATATCAGAGATACCTATTCTACAGAGCTCCAATTGACCTAAAATTTCACGGAGATTTTTTATTGAATATATAAAAAATACTGGAGAAAAGATATAACAGAGGGGACCCACCAGCTGCCCACAAGGCAGTAGGGCGCGGCCCCCCTGGGCGCGCCCTAGTGCCTTGTGGGGCCCACAACTGGCGTCTGGCCCCTCCTTCTGCTATATGAAGCCATTTGCCCTAGAAAAAAATTCAAGAAATGGCTTTCGGGATCAAGCGCCACCGTCTCGAGGCGGAACCTGGGCAGGAGCTATTTTGCTCTCCAGCGGAGCGATTCCGCCGGGGATACTTCCCTCCGGGAGGGGGAAATCGAAGCCATCGACATCACCAACGATCCTCTCATCGTGGGAGGACCAATCTTCATCAACATATTCACCAGCACCATCTCATCTCAATCCCTAGTTCATCTCTTGTATTCAATCTTTGTCTCAAAACCTTAGATTGGTACCTGTGGGTTGCTAGTAGTGTTGATTACATCTTGTAGTTGATGCTAGTTGGTTTATTTGGTGGAAGATTATATGTTCAGATCCTTAATACTATTCAATACCCCTCTGATCTTGAACATGAACATGATTTGTGAGTAGTTACTTTTGTTCTTGAGGACATGGGAGAAGTCTTGTTATAAGTAATCATGTGAATTTGGTATTCGTTCGATATTTTGATGATATGTATGTTATTGCTTCCTTTAGTGGTGTCATGTGAACATCGACTACATGACACTTCACCATCTTTGGGCCTAAGGGAAGACATTGTGGAGTAGTAATTAGATGATGGGTTGCTAGAGTGACAGAAGCTTAAACCCTAGTTTATGCGCTATTCCGTAAGGGGCTGATTTGGATCCATATGTTTCATGCTATGGTTAGAGTTATCTTAATTCTTCTTTCGTAGTTGCGGATGCTTGCGAGAGCGGGTAATCATAAGTGGGAGGCTTGTTCAAGTAAGAATAGCACCCAAGCACCGGTCCACCCACATATCAAATTATCAAAGTAGCGAATGCGAATCAAACAAACATGATGAAAGTGACTAGATGAAATTCCCATGTGTCCTCGAGAACGCTTTGCTTATTATACGAGTTTGTTCCGGCTTGTCCTTTGCTATAAAAGGGATTGGGCCACCTTGCTGCACTTTATTATACTTGTTACTTGTTACTTGTTACGAATTATCTTGCTATCAAAACTATCTGTCACCGCTACTTTCAGTACTTGCAGAGAATACCTTGCTGAAAACCGCTTGTCATTTCCTTCTGCTCCTCGTTGGGTTCGACACTCTTACTTATCGAAAGGACTACGATTGATCCCCTATACTTGTGGGTCATCAAGACTCTTTTCTGGCGCCGTTGCCGGGGAGTGAAGCGCCTTTGGTGAGTGGAATTTGGTAAGGAAACATTTATATTACGTGCTGAAATTTATTGCCAGTTGTCACTATGGAAAGTAATCCTTTGAGGGGCTTGTTCGGGGTATCTTCACCTCGACCGGAAGCAATAAGAGTTGCTCCTCCACCTATTGAACCTACTGTAAATATTTATTATGAAATTCCTTCGGGTATGATAGAGAAATTGTTAGCTAATCCTTATGCAGGAGATGGAACGGTACATCCTGATATGCACTTGATCTATGTGGATGAAATTTGTGGATTGTTTAAGCTTGCAGGTTTATCCGGAGATGGAGTTAAGAAGAAAGTATTCCCTTTATCTTTGGTGGGAAAGGCACTGACATGGTATAGGCTATGTGATGATACTGATACATGGGACTGGAACCGGTTGAAGCTGAAATTCCACCAGAAATTTTATCCTATGCATTTGGTTCATCGTGATCGGAATTATATATATAATTTTTGGCCTCGTGAAGGAGAAAGTATAGCTCAAGCTTGGGGGAGGCTTAAGTATATGTTGCATACATGCCCCAATCATGAGCTCTCAAGAGAAATAATCCTTCAAAACTTTTATGCTCGGCTTTCTCATAATGATCAATCCATGCTCGATACTTCTTCTTCTGGTTCCTTTGTGAAGAAAACTATTGAATTCAGATGGGACCTTCTTGAAAGAATTAAACGCAATTATGAAGATTGGGAAATCGACAAAGGTAATGAGTCGGGTATAAATCTTGAGTTTGATTGTGTTAAATCTTTTATGGAAACTGATGCTTTTTGTAAGTTTAGTACTAAATATGGACTTGACTCTGAGATAGTAGCTACTTTTTGTGAATCTTTTGCTTCTCATGTTGATCTCCCTAAGGAGAAATGGTTTAAATATCATCCACCTATTGAATTGAAAGAAGAACCTGTTAGTATTAAAGAAGAAACAATTGTTTACCATGTTGATCCAGTTGTGCCTACTGCTTATATTGAGAAACCTCCTTTCCCTGTTAGGATTAAGGAACATGCTAAAGCTTCAACTGTAGTCAATAAGAGTAAAATTAGAGCACCTAGACCTTCTGAGCAAATTAAAGTTGAACCTAGTGTTGCAATGGTTAAAGATCTTTTGGTTGATAACATTGATGGACAAGTCATATATTTCTGTGATGAAGCAACTAGAATTGCTAAGCCAGACCCTAAAGATAAAAATAAGCCTGTAGTTGGCATGCCTGTTATTTCTGTTAAAATTGGAAATCATTGCTATCATGGTTTATGTGATATTGGTGCTAGTGTGAGTGCTATTCCGTTTACTCTCTATCATGAAGTCATGAATGATATTGCACCTGTTGAGATTGAAGATATTGATGTTACTATTAAGCTTGCAAATAGAGACGCTATTTCACCGCTTGGGATTGTTAGAGATGTTGAAGTGTTGTGTGGTAAGATCAAATACCTTACTGATTTTCTTGTTCTTGGATCGCCACAAGATGATTTTTGTCCCATTATATTTGGTAGACCCTTCTTGAACACTGTTAATGCTAAGATTGATTGCACTAAAGAAATTGTTAGTGTTAACTTTGGTGAGATGTCTCATGAGTTTTCTGAGGTGATCTTCACCGTCGCGCCGGTTCCAAATCAGCCCGACCTAGTTGCTCCACGAATACCGACCTGCGCTAGGATCGACAACGCCGTCGCTCAATTGAGCCGACGTCAACCACCTCAGATCATCACCTCGGCGAGCCGACCAATAGTTCGGCATCACGAAGGCCAAATCATTGCCACGATAACATTGTCACCCACGGATTGCGAGGGTCGGGCACGCCAGCATGGCCACGCTGTCACTTCATAAAGTCGGCATCGATCGCGTCACAAATTTGACCTGTGTTGGCAGCATCGTGTCGTCGCTTCATCAAGCCAACGACCATCACACCGACTTGCTTCGACACGTTGACGGACGTGGGAGCTTCAGCGTCACCCTACCGACCTGCTCCGTCACCTCGGCTGAACCGGGGGCTTCACCATCGCTTCTTCAAGCCGACGTCCACTACGCCGACCTGCTTCAACACATCGGTTGGCGTGGGGGCTTCGGCGTCACCCTACCGACTTGCTCCATCACCTCCTCTAAACTGGGGGCTTTGCCTCGCCACATCGGCAGTGTTGTGTCGTCACTTCGTCGAGCCGAGCTCCTCGCTCGGTCACCTTGGGACAGGCTTGGGGGCTGGCACTTCGGTCAAGCCGAGGACTACACACCATGACGAATCAATCAAAGTTCGATGGGCGTTCTCGTCTCGCCGCAAGCCGGACCGCGTCATCAACATCGGGAGCGTACAACCAGCTAAGTCGTTTTCACGCTCAATTTTTTATTTATTTTTTCAGTTTTAGTTTGGTTCGACTGAGCATTATATTTTTTGTTAAACAAAAAAGTTGTTTGTTAAAAACATTGTTCTAAAACACTTTCATTACCCAAGTCAACTATGAGCTCTTAAATTTATATGTGCCGTTTTATAATAAGTGTTTTTCTTCTAAGTCGTTACAAAGTATTTTTCTACTACTCCTTTTTCCGGCTCGAGTGCATGGTCAAATAGCCGGATAGCCTGGCTTCTCTATATGACCGCTCGAGTTTACTTAGATAAACTGGCCTGAGAAGCACTCTGAATGTGCCTTCGCGGCAAGGAGGTTGAAGCCGAAGGCTGGCCCACTCGAAGCCCGGAGATCGAACATATCATGTTAAAGCATGGCGGAAGCACAAATTAGTTTAAGACCAATTTTGGATTGGCACAAAAAATTGATTTAATTTATACGTAAAGTTGTTACATAAGTTTTTTTTTGTTTTCCGAGCTTATGACACTTTTAACCTATTTGTATGTTTTTCTTTCAGGAGGTAGAACATCCTCTTGGACAAGGTCTACTGCGTGTTATTCTGCTCGGGAGAGATCTTTTCTGACCTGCAGTTCGACATCTTCCCTGCCAAGCTGCACCTCGGTGTTGGCGAAACACACATGATGTCTGGACTAGTTCACAAGGAGATACGATCCTAGGGCCGGCCATGTTGCCCAATCCAAGTCTCGAGGGCTACTGTATTGATGATCCAATGCAGAAAATTTAAAATTCAAAATGGTTTCTGAGGAGATTACGATCCTCAGGTCGGTTGGCCGCACCCGACCTGCGTCTCGGGGCCTATTGCACACCATATTTCTGTTCCTAAAGTATGCCGCCGAGCAAGGATTTGATCATCAGACTGATTTCGCGAATTGACCTGAGTCTCGGGGGCTACTGGGATCAGCGGTTTTATGCTATCTTTCAGGTGCATATTGGACTTTGAGCCGACACACACCTTGAGGGCTACTAGCTATACATCTCGGCAGAGAATAAATTATCCCAACAGATCTCCAGACCACTCGAGCCACTGGGCACGTGAAGAACATGTGTTGAGCTGACTCAATGTCTTTGCAAAAAGAGCAACAAGGGTTCCCAGGCCATTTTCTACGTTTCATAACTTTCCTGGTAAGCACAACATCTTGGAATAACTGCCATAAAAAGTTTTGAATTCTAAGGGGTATTTTAGCCCCCAAGATCCATTTACAACTGCATCCACCAAGAGGATTTTCAAGCCACCTGTACATGGATTTGGTCGAATAACGATCAGTCTTATTCAAACCCCAGTACACACTGTCTTTTTCAGCGATACGCTGAATGCAAGAAATGTAACTACACATTTCATGCCATTGGCTCAATAGTACCGGGTTAAGTCTTTTTCGAAAGAAGGAAGAGGAGCTGATAGTGCTAATTTTGTTCATAGTGCAATCTTGATCATTGCAGATGTCAAATAGTTGAGGGAATTGAGCATTAAATGGGGTCAGCCCATTGAAATCTTTTCACAATCTAGCCACATCACCAGATTCCAGCTTGATTTTTCACCAATCATATAAAGATCCTTAACCTTTAAGAGAGTTTCCAGCAAGGGGAGTCAGAGAACCTAGGGCCCATAGTGGCCACAGTTCTATTAGCTAGGTATCTAGCTTTGACAATATATTGCCAAATTCCACTCTGGGTCTCTAGTTTTCACCACCATTTCACCAACAAAAAATATTCTACTTTCTAAGGTCTTTCAACCCCAAGCCCCCTTTTTCTTTGGATCTGCAAATCTTGTTCCACCTGACAAGGTAGCATCTTTTTTTCTGTTAGGCACTTGCCAAAAAAAAGACCTTATGTGTTTATCTAACTTTTCCACAAAGGTCTTGTTCATTAGCCACAGAGACATATGGTAAGGAGATATTTGAGTAAGAACAACATTTAAAAGAATATGTCTCCCTCCCATATAAGTAACATTGTCCACCAAGGCATCAAATCTCTTGAGATATTTACCTTCAAGGAAGTCCCAATCAGAGTTCCTTAGAGAAGAAAAGCTCACATGCATCCCAAGATATTTAATGGGAAAACGACCAATATCACAATTGAAAAGCTTAGCATATTCTTTAACTATCTCCTCATCACCCCAACAGTCAGAATTTCACTTCTCTGAAAATTAACCTTGAGGCTAGACATCATCTCAAACAAATACAACAATAATTTCAGGTTGATAGCTTTATCTAAGTCATGATCCAAGCAAACGATGGTGTCGTCTACATATTGCAGGACAACCACATCTTTTGGGATAAGATTGAGCCCTTCCCACCAGCAAGCCATTACATTATTTTGGGCATTCTTAATCATCTTAGTAAGACATTCAGCCACCAGATTAAATAGGAATGGGCAAAGGGGGTCCCCCTGGCGCAATTGTTGAGCTTAATGCTAACTGTGCCGTCATACAGGATTTGCTTAACCCAACTACACCAAGTGCTATTAAACCGTCTAAGCCTGTGGCATTCTAGCAAAAACTCCCAGTTCACCTTATCGTATGCTTTTTTGAAATCAAGCTTAAGCAAACCCCAATCTTTTTCTTAACATGAGTATAATTGAGCAATTCATAAAGAGACAAAATACCATCCAATATATTCCTACCTTTTGACAAAGGCATTTTGAGTAGGGCTAATCAACTTATTAGCATATTTGCTTACTCTGCGATCCATCACCTTAGTGATGAGCTTATATGGGCATCTAAGGAGACAAATGGAGTGAAATTGTTGTATACGATCAGCCCCAGAAACTAGGCAACAAGGTAATAATACCATAATTGAGACGTCGGGCGGCAAGAGTTCCTTTATGAAAGCTGATGAACAGCTGCATGATACCATGCTTAACTTAACTGTTTCCTAACAACATTGGTAAAATTATACAGGAATGTTGTTCGGCCCAGGAACTCTATTTGCGTCCATCGCAAAAAGGGCATCTCTCACTTCTTCCGTAAACTCTCTAGTCAGATCAACATTATCGTCATCTTTAAGATTCTCATCGTCACCCCATGTGTTAGGATCCATGTGAAACTGGTTACCAGGGGCGGGGCCAAAGAGTTCCTTATAGAACTCGGTGGCATGTGCAATCAAATTGTCAATACCCTAGAGATTCGACCTCGCCGCATTGAGAGATATTGATGTATGACTAGTGCTATCTGGAGAAGAACTTGTTGTATCCCACATTTGATTATAGTGAAAGAAGATTTGGGTGGCTTCGGCTCGTGGTATTTACCCCACTTGACGGTTTTCCACGTAAAAATACCGGTGATCATCTCTGCTGATTTTGTGCTATTGTTCTGTGTAGTTTCGCTTGAAGCAAGACACCTTTTGAGTTGGATGTCATTGTGCAGCACCGTGTTGGAGAGATTGTGTTAAGTTTCGTCCTAAGTCTCGGTTGACAGAATTTACTCCATATATGCAAGCACATATGTTTCCTTTTGTAACTAAGTAACAATGCATGAGTTAGTGCATAGAGGTGGTGCTGAAGTTACTTTATTTCCGCTGTAGTATTTCGGATCACCGTTAAAGCGTGTGCTACCATATGACTAGGCATTTCTCATCCGTTCGATCTGATATGGGGGAGAGCCAAACTGAAAATATATAAACTGAAATGGTGCTTTCAGCTGCTACCAACGGAGTAGAACAACGTTATCTCCACCTCTAATAATTTGTAGTATACTTTATATGTCAACTATGTAACCGTTGACATTCTCCCATCTCGCTCGTAGTACAACGCAGTAGTACGTAGTACACATGCAAGTACACAAGCGCAAGCAGTACTTGGAACTGAAATGGATAGAGACGGAAGCCATTTCAGAAGGCTAATATATATAGACAGGTGGGCGTGTGGTGTACTGCTACTGCATAGCTTTTCAAGCTAACGGTCATCAGCTAGCTAGCTAGAGATGGCGTCGGGATCAGCAGCTATGGCTGTCGTCGCCGTGGCCATGGCGGCTGCGCTCCTTGCCATGTGTGGCTCGACGGAGGCCCACACGCAGTTAGGGGCGTACAACAAGACGTGTCCTCAGGCGGAGGACATCGTGTTCAAGGAGATGACCGCCGTCGTCGCCAAGTCGCCCGGCCTCGCCGGATCCTTGCTCAGGCTCTTCTCCGTCGACTGCTTCGTCGGAGTAAGTCAAGCTCATAAGCCAGCTATCTATTTATAGTTTTTGTCTTACATGACTTTGCTATTTGCCGGCGTGTTATTTGCGTGCGTGGGTTGATGTTGACTATGTGCATCCTAACTGGCAATGTGCCGGGTATTTGCTCTTGATTTATTTTGAGCCAACAAAAATCACCCTTTGTCCAAAAAAACCATTTATAGCTAGCTAGGCGAGTCAAGTTCACAACTGTGTTGTGCGCAGGGTTGCGAGGGGTCGATTCTTCTGGACTCAACGGCCAACAACACGGCGGAGAAGGACTCGCCGCTCAACAAGGGCCTTCGCGGCTACGACGTCGTTGACTCCATCAAGGCGAAGCTCGAGGCAGCTTGCCCAGGCGTCGTCTCCTGCGCCGACGTGCTCGCCCTCGCTGCGCGCGACTCCGTGCGAATCGTAAGTCGTCGCCTCAGTTGGCTCGTCTCCTTTGGATTCATCTCATCTTTATCTGATGGTTCATGCCTCGCCTCTGCTAGACCAAAGGCCCGTACATCCCGATCCCGACGGGGCGGGAGGACGGCAACAGGTTGTCTGCTGCCGACGTGGCTCCCAACACTCCCAAGCCGGACGCCAGCATCACCGACCTCATCGCCTTCTTCGGGAAGTTCAACCTCACCGCCAAGGACCTCGCCGTCCTCTCCGGCGCGCACACCATCGGCAAGGCTCACTGCTCCGCCTTCTCCCCCCGCCTCTACAACTTCACCGCCAGCAACAACGTCTCCGACCCCACGCTCGACGCCAACTACACGGCCACGCTCCGCGGCCAGTGCGCGGCCGGAGACCTCACTACCCTGGTCGACCTCGACCCCAGCAGCGGCACGACGTTCGACCTTGGGTACTACAGGGGCGTCGCGGCGAGCAGGGGCCTCCTCTCCACCGATGGTGCGCTGCTCCTCAACGAGGACACCAGGGTCTACGTGACGCGCCAGGCCAACGCCACCGCGCCCGCCGAGTTCTTCGCCGACTTCACCGCGTCCTTCGTCAACATGAGCAAGATCGGCGTGCTGACGCACCACAAGGGCCAGATAAGGAGGCATTGCTCCGCCGTCAACCCTCCGTCCGCCTCCTCCCTGGCGCCCGTCATCATGAGCGCGCACGCCGCCGTGCTACTCGCGAGCTCTTTCGTCTCCGTCGTCGCTCTGGCGCTTGTGCTCTAGCCAGCATGCAACTTGCATTGTGTGAAGTGTTTGGTTTGGGTTTGTTTTTATCTGCTGATTGCTTCTTTGTCTCGATTGATTTGCGGGGTTAAGTATGGATGCTATCATGCCAAGCATGCCATTCCCTGATTTCTGAATGTAAGTATATATTGCTGCTTGCGAGCTCTCTGATGATGACCGTCGTTATGGCACTTGTACCCGTTTTAAGTTTGATGGGTGTTGGAATTTAAGTTTTGAGTTTGAATGAAGTTTAACCAGTTTTCAATCAGTTTTAGACAAAAAAAAGGGTCAATTCTTTTTTTTAGAAGAAAAGGGTAAATTCTTATTGAAGGGGGCAAGAACTATAACAAGCATCAAAACCATAGAAGATATAGTCACATATAGCATTGCAAACATCCTAAGGTCTAGATAGTCAAAATATACCCGCTGCTAAGCAATATGAATGAAAATTGCATATCTATTAATTTGAATTGAAGTCATCTCCTCGACCATCTTGAGTTTTCATGCGCACCTGCAACACTGTCGCCCTCGCAAACCAACCTGTGGTTGGATGGTTAGAGGGACTGTGGTATCCCCAGCCCACCAGGGTTCAAATCCTGGTGCTTGCATTTATTCCTGGATTTATTTCAGGATTTCCGGCGATGCGCATTCAGTGGGAGGAGACATTCCCGTCGACGACGAAGTGCCTACGGTGACTTCGTAAATTTCAAGATGATATGCCGGCTCAGTCTCTCGGAGGTGCTCATAGGGGTAGGGTGTGCGTGTGTGCGTTCATAGGGGTGAGTGTATGCGCGTGTATATGAGCGCTTGCGTCTGTACTGTGTTCAAAAAAAAAACACTGTCGCCCTCAACCAAGTATTCATTCCCACTCGCAGCATTCTCGACCCCATCTAAGTTTGCATTGCGTTATTCTCTAACAATGGTTAAATCCAACTAGTTAACATTTCTAGCACCAGTGTTTAATTTTTGGTGTGGAGTTCAGTGAAATAGGTGATTTTTTTTATGTTGTGAAAGGTTTTTCGACACATTGCAAACATGTATCGTTTTGGCTGTGTACATGTGAGCCACCCTGGTCGACCTCAACCCCAGCAGCGGCACGACGTTCGACCTCGGGTACTACAACGGTGTCGCGGCGAGCAGGGGGCTCCTCTCCACCGATGGCGCGCTGCTCCTCAACGAGGACACCAGGGCCCACGTGACGTGACAGGCCAACGCCACCGCGCCCGCCGAGTTCTTCGCCACATCCTTCGCCGCGTCCTTCATCAACATGAGCAAGATCGGCGCGCTAAGGCACCACAAGGGCCAGATAAGGAGGCACTGCTCCGCCGTCAACCCTCCGTCCGCCTCGTCCCTGGCGCCCATCACCATGGGCGCCCACGCCGCCGTGCTACTCGCGAGCTCTTTCGTCTCCATCGTCGCTCTGGTGCTTGTGCTCTAGCCAGCATGCAACTTGCATTGTGTGAAGTGTTTGGTTTGGGTTTATTTTTACTATCTGATTGCTTCTTTGTCTCGATTGATTTGCGGTGGTAAGTATGGATGCATCATGTCAAGCATGCCATTCCCTAATTTTTGAATGTAAGTATATATTGCTGCTTGCGAGCTCTCTCATGATGACCGTCATTATGGCGCTTGTACCCGTTTTGAATTTGATGAGTGTTGGAATTTAAGTTTGAGTATGAATGAAGTTTAACCAGTTTTCAATCAGTTTTAGATAAAAAGGGTAAATTCTGATTTGAAGGGGGCAAGAACTATAGGCAGCAAAACCATAGAAGATATAGTCACATAGCATTGCAAACATCTTAAGATCTAGATAGTCAAAATATTACCCATTGTTAAGCAATATAAATGAAAATTGCATATCTATTAATTTGAATTTGAAGTCGGCTCTACGACCACCACGATCAAAGATCTCGATAATTTGTTGAGAACTAAACTTACATCTTCTCACATCATGTGTTTTTAACCTGGCACTAGTAGAGAAATGGTTAGTCACAACTTTAATTGTTGGCGCGCCAGTTTCAATCCACGCCATCACTATTTTTTCAAATAGTGGTGGCGTTGATATATTTGGTACGCCACCTTATAGTGCTAGTGGTGGTGTGGCTTTTTTGTAACACGCCACAAGTTTGTGGGACCAGCTGTGCTGACCAGACACAAGTTAGTGGTGGCGTGTGACTCCTATGCACGTCGTAGGTACTTATACTAGTGGTGGCGTGCTTGTTCCTGGCACACCACCACTAACTTTTTCATATATAAGAGTATTGGCAGCCTCCTTGTTCCTCAAACAATTTCACTTCTTTATCCACAAAAATATTCTCCCTAGCCAGCTCTTCTCAGTTTTCGATCTTCCCCTAGTAGCTATGTGGCCGGTAAATGACCCACCGGAGCTTGTAGAATCAACATGGGCCCCCTGTGCGGGCCCACGTCAGCCGAGAGTGTCGAAAGATTGGGGATCCGCCTTCTTCAACTATTTAATTTTGTTTAGTACTTAGAGCAAAAAATAAAATGTAAATAAAAAATTAACCCAAAAAATAAACTATATATAAAAATAAAGCATAGATAAAATATAAAAAATTATATTAAATTAAAACATCAATCTGATTAAAAATTGAAAATTGAACTAAATGAAACCTAAATGAAAAATGAATTAACTAAAAAGAAAATAAATAAAATGTAAATAAAAAATTACCTAAAAATGGACTAAATAAACTATATATTTAAAATATAAATAAAAATAAATATATAGAAAAATGAATTAAATTAAACTATATATAAAAAATGTCTATAGAAATAAAAAATAAATAAACTGTAAATAAAAAATAAAGTAATAAAAATGAAATTGATAAAAATAAACTATACATAAAGATTAATAAAAAATAAACTATAGAAAAAATGTAAATAAATGGGCCCCTTTTCAACTTAAATATCACATGCTTTATCATCTAGATTATCCCAATGTATTGGATCATAAACGTTGACAATAAAAGTTGGTGGTTCATGCACAGGCTCACTCAAATTATTATCATCCCCATCTTGAGTTTTCATGCGCACTTGCAACATTGTCGCCCTCAACCAAGTTTTCATTCCCACTCGCAGCATTCTCAACCCCATCTAAGTTTGCATTGGGTTATTCTTTAACAATGGTTAAATTCAACTAGCTAATATTTCTAGCACTATAGTGTTTGATTTTTGGTGTGGAGTTTAGTGAAATCGATGATTCTTTATGTTGTGAAAGGTTTTTCGATACATTGCAAACATGTATCGTTTTGGCTATGTACATGTGAGCCACATGTTGCAATGATTTTGGGCATCACAGTTTGCAGTGGATGTGTTTATGCTGCAAAGTTGTTCTCCCATTGTTGCAAACCTTGGCTTCTATGTTTGATATGATGTGGATGTTTTTTTTTCCGCTGTGATTTGTTTCGAGCAATGGTGGTCTGTTCCATACATAAATGATCATGTATGGAAGAAAATGTTGCAAGACGGATGGGTGAGCAAAACCATCGCTGATTGGACCCAACACAAACTAATAAGATTACTAAAATGAAATTACACTCCTACTGCAGACGCCATTGGTGCCCGTGATTTGTTGCAAGATAGGTAGTTATGTAGCAGGGTTCCTAATTTGCTGCATCTAGCTACTGACATTAAGTGACTAATTAGTTAATTAATCACACACGCACACACTTTTCTTGTGACTAAATCCCCTTGCTAGGACATTGAGTGCACAACGGCTAGTGAGTGATGCACAGTGGGCATGGACATGTAGACGCCTCACCAATATAGACAGGCATGCGTGAGTGCACAACCGCACATTTTTATGAAACAAATTAAGAGCCTATAGCTACCCCAATTATTTGCCTCCAGGCCCCAGCTGTGGCTATGGCTCCACAAAATCAGATGGAGGACTTAACTCAGGCTGTTCCTTTCTACATTTATGTACCGTAGGTTTCACTGTGTGTGTGAGAGAGAGGGGGAGAGCGAGAGAATGGCGTTTTGGCTCCGTGTGTTACGTTTGTGAAATTGTGAATGCAAAACAGTAAACAGAACACTTATGCTTCCTCAGTGAAAAATACAAAGTTGAGTGCCATAAAAATGTAAAAAATTGCAAGCAAACAATCAAAGGACAAGAACATGTACATGTAATGTTTTTTTTTTTTTTCTACGTCCATGAAAGCATTTCTGGCATGCAGGAACTTATGTTCCCAGGAGTCAAACTCTGTGTGTGTGTGTGTGTGTGTGTTTCTCTCTCTATCTCAGTATCTTGCAAGCTGTTAAGATCCTACACTCTGGCCGGTGGTTGGCTTATTTAAGCCGACCGGCCTCTCCTCCTCTGCTACCTGCACTGCATCTTCAGCCAGCAAGCACACTAGCCACCTACCCACATCTTTCAGTTTTTATGCGTGCTTCGTGCTTGCATAGTGCCGAGTAAGAGATGGACGCCGAGCCTCGGCAGCAGCCGCAGGAGGAGGAGGGGACGGTGAAGGAGCAGGACGCCGGCGTCGGCGACCCGTCGACAACCACCGCAGATGGAAGGCCATGCCATACGTCATAGGTGATTGCCAGCTCTGTTTCTTCTTCTTCTTTTTCCTGCATGCATATGCCACATGGATCTTCTCTTAGATCGACCTCTCACTCTGCTCAGTAGCGTAGCAATCTGCATGACTGCATAGCGTCATCTCTGCTGGATTGCCCTTAGGGCATGTCCAATGCATAGCCCTAGGGTAATGCACCACAGGCCATGTAGAATCGGATATTAGGAAAAGTGGGTTCAGATGGTGTAGCGGGATTCTCGGCAGGAGGCGGGTGCTTGGGAAGAAAAAGTGTGGTCCGGTGTATAAAGGTGAAAAAATTAAAATGAAGAGTAGGGATGCATGTGTAGTGGGAGTCTACTTTCTATTTTTTGATGAGGCCCACTAGTAGTAGCTTGCGTGGGGGTGAAAAAATCAATATAGATACCTCAACCTATTTTTTATCGTGGGGCATCTGTTCCATATGTCATCATTGTACATGCCCTTATTTTGTTGTTGTTGTTAGTTGTACTGTATCGATCTTAGCAAGCTTGTGCTTGTGCCTACCTACCACTACTAGGAAATACCTTATAGGTAGAACCTTAACAGTAGCGTGGGGCAATAGGCCAGCGCTACTGGTTACAAACGGGCGCTACAGGTAAGTCTGTAGCAGTAGCGCGAGCTAGCCAAACACCGCTGCTGCTAAATGGTCCCCACCTTACCCATCGGGGCTACCCGTAATAGCAGCGTGTCTTGAAATTCCCTCGCTACTGCTAAATTTATAGCAGTAGCGCGGGCCCGCGGCACACCGCTACCACTATGGGTGCACTGTGCCAGCAGGTGGGCCCCACTTAGCAGCAGCGTGGGCCGCAGGCCCAGCGCTACTGCTATGGCCTATAGCAGTAGCGCTGGCCGTAACCCGCGCTGCTGCTAAGCTAGCGTTATCCACTTCCTTTCCTCCTCACTCTCCCTCTCCTCACTCTCCATCTCCCCACTCACTCTCTCTCCCTCTCTAACCATCGCCGTCGCCGCATTGCCGCCATCCTCCGAGCCCCGGCACCCCCCGCGACCTCCTCCTCCTCCACACCTCCGCCGACGCCCTAGGTGAGCACGCCCGAGCTCCGCCGCGCTGATACGTCCAATTTGCATCATGATTTCCTATGAATAATTATTGTATTTTTAATCATTATTTCACGTTATGGTGCAATTCTTATGCCTTTTCTCTCTTATTTTGCAAGATTTATATGAAGAGGGAGAATGCCGGCAGGTGGAATTCTGGACCTGAAATAGCCACATCAAAGATACCTATTCTACAGAGCTCCAATTGACTTGAAATTTCACGAAGATTTTTTATTGAATATATAAAAAATACTGGAGAAAAGAAATACCAGAGGGGACCCACCAGTTGCCCACAAGGCAACAGGGCGCCCCCTGGGCGCTCCCTGATGCTTTGTGGGCCCCACAGCTGGCCTCTGGCCCCCTCCTTCTGCTATATGAAGCCATTTGCCCAAAAAAAATAAAGAGAAGACTTTCGAGACGAAGCGCCGCCGTCTCGAGGCGGAACCTGGGCAGGAGCTATTTTGCCCTCCGGTGGACTGATTCCGCCGGGGATACTTCCCTTCGGGAGGGGGAAATACATCACCAACGACCCTCTCATCGTGGGAGGACCAATCTTCATCAACATCTTCACCAGCACCATCTCATCTCAAACCCTAGTTCATCTCTTGTATTCAATCTTTGTCTCAAAACCTCAGATTGGTACCTGTGGGTTGTTAGTAGTGTTGATTACATCTTGTAGTTGATGCTAGTTGGTTTATTTGGTGGAAGATTATATGTTCAGATCCTTAATGCTATTCAATACCCCTCTGATCTTGAACATGAATATGATTTGTGAGTAGTTACTTTTGTTCTTGAGGACATGGGAGAAGTCTTGTCATAAGTAATCATGTGAATTTGGTATTCGTTCGATATTTTGATGATATGTATGTTGTTGCTTCCTTTAGTGGTGTCGTGTGAACGTCGACTACATGACACTTCACCATCTTTGGGCCTAAGGGATGGCATTGTGGAGTAGTAATTAGATGATGGGTTGCTAGAGTGACAGAAGCTTAAACCCTAGTTTATGCGCTATTCCGTAAGGGGCTGATTTGGATCCATATGTTTTATGCTATGGTTAGAGTTATTTTAATTCTTCTTTCGTAGTTGCGGATGCTTGCGAGAGGGGGTAGTCATAAGTGGGAGGCTTGTTCAAGTAAGAACATCACCCAAGCACCGGTCCACCCACATATCAAATTATCAAAGTAGCGAACGCGAATCAAACAAACATGATGAAAGTGACTAGATGAAATTCCCATGTGTCCTCGACAACGCTTTGCTTATTATACGAGTTCGTTCCGGCTTGTCCTTTGCTACAAAAAGGATTGGGCCACCTTGCTGCACTTTTGTTACCATTACTACTTGTTACTTGTTACGAATTATCTTGCTATCAAAAATATCTGTTACCGCTACTTTCAGAACTTGTAGAGAATACCTTGCTGAAAACCGTTGTCATTTCCTTCTGCTCCTCGTTGGGTTTGACACTCTTACTTACCGAAAGGACTACGATTGATCCCCTATACTTGTGGGTCATCAAGACTCTTTTCTGGCGCCGTTGCCGGGGAGTGAAGCGCCTTTGGTGAGTGGAATTTGGTAAGAAAACATTTATATTACGTGCTGAAATTTATTGTCACTTGTCACTATGGAAAGTAATCCTTTGAGGGGCTTGTTCGTGGTATCTTCACCTCGACCGGAAGCAATAAGAGTTGCTCCTCAACCTATTGAACCTACTGAAAATATTTATTATGAAATTCCTTCAGGCATGATAGAGAAACTGTTAGCTAATCCTTATGCAGGTGATGGAACGGTACATCCTGATATGCACTTGATCTATGTGGATGAAATTTGTGGATTGTTTAAGCTTGCATGTTTATCCGGAGATGGAGTTAAGAAGAAAGTATTCCCTTTATCTTTGGAGGGAAAGGCATTGACATGGTATAGGCTATGTGATGGTACTGAAATATGGGACTGGAACCGGTTGAAGCTGGAATTCCACCAGAAATTTTATCCTATGCATTTGGTTCATTGTGATCGGAATTATATATATAAATTTTGGCCTCGTGAAGGAGAAAGTATCGCTCAAGCTTGGGGTAGGCTTAAGTATATTCTGCACACATGCCCCAATCATGAGCTCTCAAGAGAAATAATTCTTTAATACTTTTATGCTCGGCTTTCTCATAATGATCAATCCATGCTTGATACTTCTTCTGCTAGTTTCTTTATGAAGAGAACTATTGAATCCAGATGGGATCTTCTTGAAATAATTAAACGCAATTATGAAGATTGGGAAATCGACAAAGGTAATGAGTCAGGTATAAAGTTTGAGTTCGATTGTGTTAAATCTTTTATGAAAACTGATGCTTATATTGAGAGACCTCATTTCCCTGTTAGGATTAAGGAACATGCTAAAACTTCAACTGTGGTTAATAAGAGTAATATTGGAGCACCTAGACCTTCTGAACAAATTAAAGTTGAACCTAGTGTTGCAATGGTTAAATATCTTTTGTTTGATAATATTGATGGACATGTCATATATTTCTGTGATGAAGCAACTAGAATTGCTAAGCCAGACACTAAAGATAAAACAAACCTGTAGTTGGCATGCCTGTTATTTCTGTTAAAATTGTAGATCATTGCTATTATGGCTTATGTGATATTGGTGCTAGTGTGAGTGCTATTCCGATTACTCTCTATCAAGAAGTCATGAATGATATTGCACCTGTTGAGATTGAAGATATTGATGTTACTATTAAGCTTGCAAATAGAGATACTATTTCACCGCTTGGGATTGTTAGAGATGTTGAAGTCTTGTGTGGTAACATCAAATACCCTACTGATTTTCTTGTTCTTGGATCACCACAACATGATTTTTGTCCCATTATATTTGGTAGACCCTTCTTGAATACTGTTAATGCTAAGATTGATTGCACTAAAGAAATTGTTAGTGTTAATTTTGGTGAGATGTCTCATGAGTTTAATTTCTCTAAGTTTCGTAGACAACCTCATGATAAAGAATTGCCTAGTAAAGATGAAATTATTGGTCTTGCCTCTATTGTTGTGCCTCCTACTGATCCATTAGAACAATATTTGCTTGAGCAGCAGAACGACATGAATATGAATGAAAGAAATGAAATAGATGAATTATTCTTTAAACAAGCACCTATTCTGAAACATAATTTGCCTGTTGAAACCTTGGGAGATCCACCTCCACCCAAGGGTGATCCTGTGTTTGAATTGAAGCAATTACCTGATACTCTTAAATATGCTTATCTTGATGAAAAGAAGATATACCCTATTATTATTAGTGCTAACATTTCAGAGCATGAAGAAAAGAGATTACTTAAAACTCTGAGGAAGCACCGTGCTGCTATTGGATATACTCTTGATGATCTTAAGGGCATTAGTCCCACTTTATGTCAGCATAAAATTCATACGGAGCCAGATGCTAAACCCGTTGTTGACCATCAAAGAAGGTTGAATCGTATAATGAAAGATGTGGTAAGAACTGAAATATTAAAGCTTCTGGAAGCAGGTATAATTTATCCCATAGCCGATAGTAGGTGGGTAAGTCCTGTTCATTGTGTTCCTAAGAAAGGAGGTATTTCCATTGTTCCTAATGATAAAAATGAACGTATCCCATAAAGAATTGTAACTGGTTATAGGATGGTAATTGATTTCAGGAAATTAAATAAAGCTACTAGAAAAGATCATTACCCCTTGCCTTTTATTGATCAAATGTTAGAAAGATTGTCCAAGCATACACACTTTTGTTTCCTAGATGGTTATTCTGGTTTCTCTCAAATACCTGTATCACCTGAAGATCAAGAGAAAACCACCTTTACTTGGTCTTTTGGAACTTATGCTTATCGTCGTATGCCTTTTGGTTTATGTAATGCACCTGCTACCTTTCAAAGATGTATGACTGCTTTATTCTCTGACTTTTGTGAAAAGATTGTTGAGGTTTTCATGGATGATTTCTCCGTTTACGGAACTTCTTTTGATGATTGCCGAAGCAACCATGATCGAGTTTTGCAGAGATGTGAAGAAACTAATCTTATCTTGAATTGGGAGATGTGCCACTTTATGGTGAATGAAGGTATAGTCCTTGGGCATAAAATTTCTGAAAGAGGTATTGAAGTTGATAAAGCTAAAGTTGATGCTATTGAGAAAATGCCATGCCCTAAAGATATCAAAGGTATCAGAAGTTTCCTTGGTCATGCTGGTTTCTATAGAAGGTTTATAAAAGACTTCTCTAAAATTTCTAGACCTCTTACCAATCTCTTGCAAAAAGATGTTCCATTTGTTTTTGATGATGATTGTGTAGAAGCCCTTGAAATACTTAAGAAAGCCTTAATTTCTACACCTATTGTTCAACCACCTGATTGGAACCTACCCTTTGAAATTATGTGTGATACTAGTGATTATGATGTTGGTGTTGTTCTAGGACAAAGAGTTGATAAGAAATTAAATGTTATCCATTATGCTAGTAAAACTCTCGACAGTGCTCAAAGAAATTATGCTACTACTGAGAAAGAATTTTTAGCAGTTGTGTTTGCATGTGATAAATTTACATCTTATATTGTTGATTCCAAAGTTACTGTTCACACTGATCATGCTGCTATTAAATACCTTATGGAAAAGAAATATGCTAAGCCTAGACTTATTAGGTGGGTTCTTTTGCTACAAGAATTTGACTTGCATATTATTGATAGAAAGGGAGCTGAGAATCCCGTAGCAGATAATTTGTCTAGAATGGAAAATGTTCTTGATAACCCACTTCCTATTAATGATGATTTTCCTGATGAACAATTAGCTGTGATAAATGCTTCTCGTAATACTCCTCGGTATGCAGATTATGCTAATTACATTGTTGCTAAATACATACCACCTAGCTTTACATATCAACAAAAGAATTTTTTTTCTTTGATTTAAGACATTACTTTTGGGATGACCCACATCTATATAAAGAAGGAGTAGATGGTATTATTAGACGTTGTGTACCTGAGCATGAACAGGAACAAATCCTACGTAAGTGTCACTCCGAGGCATATGGAGGACACCATGCGGGAGACCGAACTGCACACAAGGTATTACAATCTGATTTTTATTGGCCTACTATTTTCAAGGATGCATGTAAGTTTATCCTTTCTTGTGATGAATATCAAAGAATTGGTAATGTTGGTAGACGTCAGGAAATGTCTATGAATTATTCACTTGTTATTGAACCATTTGATGTTTGGGGTTTTGATTATATGGGACCTTTTCCTAAATCCAATGGGTATACTCATATTTTAGTTGCTATTGATTACGTTACTAAGTGGGTAGAAACTATTCCAACTAGTAGTGCTGATCATAACGCTTCTATTAAAATGCTTAAAGAAGTTATTTTCCCGAGGTTTGGAGTCCCTAGATATTTAATGACTGATGGTGGTTCACATTTTATTCATGGTGCTTTTCGTAAGTTGCTTGCTAAATATGATATTAACCATAGAATTGCATCTCCTTATCATCCTCAATCTAGTGGTCAAGTTGAATTAACTAATAGAGAAATAAAATTGATTTTGCAAAAGACCGTTAATAGATCCAGAAAGAATTGGTCTAAGAAACTTGATGATGCATTATGGGCTTATAGAACTGCATATAAAAATTCTATGGGTATGTCTCCGTATAAAATGGTTTATGCAAAAGCATGTCATTTACCTCTTGAATTAGAACATAAAGCTTATTGGGCAATTAGAGAACTTAATTATGATTTTAAACTTGCCGGTGAGAAGAGGTTATTTAATATTAGCTCTTTAGATGAATGGAGAACCCAAGCTTATGAAAATGCCAAGTTGTTTAAAGAAAAAGTTAAAAGATGACATGACAAAATAATTCAAAAACGGGAATTCAAAGTAGGTGATCATGTTCTATTATACAATTCTCGCTTAAGATTTTTTGCAGGAAAACTTCTCTCTAAATGGGAGGGGCCATATATCATCGAAGAAGTTTATCGCTCTGGAGCCATCAAAATAAATTACTCCGAAGGCAATAATCCGAGAGTGGTGAATGGGCAAAGAATCAAGCATTATATTTTAGGTACTCCCATTAATGTTGAAACTAATATTATTGAAACAATTACACCAGAAGACCACATAGAAGAATCCTTCCGGAACGGTCCAGAACCCTGAAAAGGGGTAGGTATGTGATACGGTAAGAAAACCGACTCAAAAAATTCCATAAAAATTATTTTTGTCAATTTTGGAATATTAGAAAATTTACAAAAATAAGAAATAGCCGAGGGTACCCATGTGTCGCCCACAAGGCAACAGGGCGCGACCCCCCCGGGGCGCGCCGAGATGCCTTGTGGGCCCCACGTGTGCCTTCCCGACTCCGTTTTCTTCCCGTATGCTTGTTTTGCAAGATAAAAAATCTTTATATATACTCCCGTATGTTTTGACCACTGCATCGCAAGTTTCTCCTTTGTTCTTGTTTCGTGTTGTTTTCTGTCAGACTCTCGAGGTCAAGCGCCATGTCATCTTAGGATTCGGACGGGGAAAGCTATGTTTCTCATATTGTCGCAAACCCTAGAGTCTATGGGGGCACTGATCCCAATGGTTGGACAACTGATGAAGAGGAAGATGCTGATTTGAGGGAAAAGCAAGGTCATTCCAGTGAAGAGGATGAGGATCCCCCACTGCCTCAACCAGGAGATATGCACATTGAATTCAAGAGGTCCAGCTTACCCGACACGGTGAAGGTCCCTAAAGTTCAATTCACCCCTTTTCGTCATGTGCAGGAAGATTCGGATAAACTACGTCGCAAAATTTGGGATCTCGAAAGAGAGAATGACAAATTAAAAGAAGAAATTCGTGTCCTCAAGTGGAAGGACAAGCCCACCTCACCATCACCACCATCACCGAAGAAGGAGACTTGAGTACATGGGTATGGGCACTCCCCTTGGCTTGTGCCAAGCTTGGGGGAGGCGCCCCGATATCGTATCACCATCACTTTTTCATCATCATTATCTATCTTAGTTCGATCCTTAGTTATTTCGTGATTTAGAGGAATAAAGTTTTAGTATGATTTAGTTTTGAGTGCTTGCTTTGTGATCTATCTATCTATGTAATCGTGTGTGAAAGTTATATAATAAAGAGTAGTTTGAGTTGCGTGTTTTGCTTTTGATGATCCAATCTTAGAAATAAAGAAAGAATAAAATCATATGCTAATCCCATGCGGAGTGATGACTTCACATAAAAGAGGTATAATTGATAAAACTTGTTGGAAGATGACAAACATAGCATTGGTCATTGTAGCAATTCATGAAAAAGTAATAAAGGAAGAGAGGTCTCACATATAAATACACTATCTTGGACATCTTTTATGATTGTGAGCCCCCATCAAATATTCTATGTCAATTAGTTGACGTTGGACAAGGAAGATAACGTAATGAGTTATGTTTGCTTATATTCACATAGAAGTTATATTGTTTTGAATCCTCTAACATGTGGTGTTTTCCCCCTATCTTTGCTAGCCAAAAATCCGCACTAAGTAGAGATACTACTTGTGCATCCAAAATCTTAAACCCAGTTTCATGCCATGAGAGTCCACCATATCTACCTATGGATTGAATAAGATCCTTCAAGTAAGTTGTCATCGGTGCAAAAGCAATAAAAATTGCTCCTAAATATGTATGAACTTTTATTGTAAGGGAAAATAAGCTTTGTACGATCTTGTGATAGTGGAGCAATAAAAGCGACAGACTGCATAATAAAGGTCGCTATCACAAGGGGCAATATAAAGTGACGTTCCTTTACATTAAGAGCTCGCACATCCAAAAACAAAAGCGCATGACAACCTCTGCTTCCCTCTGCGAAGGGCCTATCTTTTACTTTATGTATCTACTTTCATGCAAGAGTCAATAGTATTCTCTTCTATTCCGTTTTTATTTTCTCTTTCGGCAAACATCATGTGGTGGGGATTGATCCATGCATATATATCTAGTTGAATGTAGGTGATCATGAGTTATTATTGTTGACATTACCCTTGAGGTAAATACGTTGGGAGGCAAAATTATAAGCCCCTATCTTTCTATGTGTTCGACTGAAACTTTTGCCCCATAACTATGACGTGAGTGTCAGCAATCATAGAAGACTAAATGATAATTGAGTATGTGAACTTGCTAATCAAAGCTCTTACATAGACTCTTTCTGATAATATGATGAATTGCAATTGCTGCAGTGACTGAGATCGTAGTTTGTTAGTTTTCAATTCGGTTTTTGGTTCATACTTTAACTTGTGGATGAATTGTCACTTTTTCATGAGAAGTTTTATGCTGATATATTCCTGTTATAATAAAGATCATGATGCTCCATGTCCATATTTTATTTTTATCGACGTCTCTCTCTCTAAACATGTGGTCATGATTATCGATTTCGACTTTTCGCTTGAGGGCAAGCGAGGTTTAAGCTTGGGGGAGTTGATACATCCAATTTGTATCATGATTTCCTATGAATAATTATTGTGTTTTTAATCATTATTTCCCTTTATGGTACAATTCTTATGCCTTTTCTCTCTTATTTTGCAAGATTTACATGAAGAGGGAGAATGCCGGCAGCTGGAATTCTGGACCTGAAATAGCCACATCAGAGATACCTATTCTACAGAGCTCCAATTGACCTGAAATTTCATGGAGATTTTTTATTGAATATATAAAAAATACTGGAGAAAAGAAATACCAGAGGGGACCCAGCAGTTGCCCACAAGGCAACAGGGCGCGCCCCCCCCGGGCACGCCCTGATGCCTTGTGCGGGCCCACAGCTAGCCTATGGCCCCCTCCTTCTGCTATATGAATCCATTTGCCCTAGAAAAAATAAAGAGAAGACTTTCAGGACGAAGCACCGCAGTCTCGAGGCGGAGCCTGGGCAGGAGCTATTTTGCTCTCCGGCGGAGCGATTCCGCCAGGGATACTTCCCTCCGGAAGGGGGAAATCGAAGCCATCGACATCACCAATGATCCTCTCATCATGGGAGGACCAATCTTCAGCAACATCTTCACCAGCATCATCTCATCTCAAACCCTAGTTCATCTCTTGTATTCAATCTTTGTCTCAAAACCTCATATTGGTACCTGTGGGTTGCTAGTAGTGTTGATTACATCTTGTAGTTGATGCTAGTTGGTTTATTTGGTGGAAGATTATATGTTCAGATCTGATACGTCTCCAACGTATCTATAATTTTTTATTGTTCCATGCTGTTATATTATCAATCTTGGATGTTTTTATAATCATTTACAACAATTATATATCATTTTTGGAGACTAACCTATTAACTTAGTGCCCAGTGCCAGTTGTTGTTTTCTGCCCTATTTTTGTTTTACAGAAAATCAATATCAAACGAAGTCCAAATGCCACGAAACTTTTTGGAGATTTTTTATTGGCCAAGATAAACACTAGAAGCTTTGGGAGAGGGCCAGAAGACCCAGGACGTGGCCACGAGCCACCAGGGCGCGCCTGGGGGGGGGGCAGGCGCGCCCTGGTGCCTCTTGGGCCCTCCTTGGCTCCGTTTGACCTAATTCCAGCACTATAAATTCAAAAAAAATCAGAAACCCTCACGGGAGTCCACGAAATACTTTTTCCGCCGCCGCAAGTTTCTGTTCTCGACAGATCCCATCAGGAGGCCTTCTCCGGTACTCCGCCGGAGGGGGAATCGATCACGGAGGGGTTCTACATCAACCTTGCTGCCCTTCCGATGATGCGTGAGTAGTTTACCACAGACCTTCGGGTCCATAGGCAGTAGCTAGATAGCTTCTTCTATCTTTTTGATCTTCAATACAATGTTCTCCTCGATGTTCTTGGAGTTCTATCTGATGTAATCACTTTTTGCGGTGTGTTTGTTGGGATCCGATGAATTGTGAGTTTATGATCAGATTATCCATGAAATTATTTGAGTCTTTGCTGCACTCTTTTATGCATGATTATTATAGCCTCGTATTTCTTCTCCGATCTATTGATTTGGTTTGGCCAACTGAGTTGATTTATCTTGCCATGGGAAGAGGTGCTTTGTAATGGGTTCGATCTTGCGGTGCTCAATCCCAGTGACAGAAAGGGACATGACACGTATGTATCATTGCTATTAAGGGTAAAAAGATGGGGCTTATTCATACATGAGTTTATCTTGTCTAGATCATGTCATCGTTCTTAAGGCGTTACTCCGTTCTTTATGGACTTAATACACTAGATGCATGCTGGATAGCGGTCGATGTGTGGAGTAATAGTAGTAGATGCAGGCAGGAGTCGGTCTACTTGTCTCAGACGTGATGCCTATATACATGATCATTGCCTTGGATATCGTCATGATTATTTTCTTTTCTATCAATTGCCCAACAGTAATTTGTCTACCTACCGTATGCTATTTTCTTGAGAGAAGCCTCTAGTGAAATCTATGGCCCCCGGGTCTATCTAAATCATATTACTAAAACCCTAAAAATATTGCTGCCATTTTCTTTTATTTATTTTATTTTGTATTTTTGTTTGAATCTATCTATCTATCACATACAATTTAATCTTGCAATTTACCGCCGAGAGATTGACAACCTCTCGTTTGCGTTGGGTGCAAGAATTTGTTGTTTGTGTGCAGGTGCTGCTAACGAGGTGTTGCATGATTCTCCTACTGGTTCGATAACCTTGGTTTCATAACTGAGGGAAATACTTATCTCTACTGTGCTGCATCATCACTTCCTCTTCGGGGAAATACCAACGCAAGCTACAAGTAGCAGGAAGAATTTTGGCGCCGTTGCCGGGGAGACATCATCAACATCTATCAAGTACCTTTGCATAAACTCTCATCTCCTTGCATTTAATTTATTTGCCTTTGCCTCTCGTTTTCATCTCCCCCACTTCTAAAACGTTTTTACAAAAATACAAAAATATTTTTCGTTTGCCTTTTTCTTGTTTGCTTGTTTGCTTGCTTGTTATCTTGTTTGCGTAGTCACGATGTCTCAAGAAAATACAAAATTGTATGATTTCTCTAATACTAATAATAATGATTTTATTAGTACTCCAATTGCTCCTCCTGTCGCTAGTGCGGAGACTAGTGATATTAATGCCGCTTTGCTAAATCTTGTCATGAAAGATCAATTTTCTGGTAGTCCTAATGAAGATGCTGCATCCCATCTTAACACTTTCGTAGAATTGTGTGACATGCAAAAGAAAATAGATGTGGATAATGATATTGTGAAATTAAAATTATTCTCATTCTCATTACGGGATCGTGCAAAAATTTGCTTTTCATCTTTACCACGAAATAGTATCGATTCTTGGGATAGGTGTAAAGATGCTTTTATTACTAAGTATTTTCCTCCCGCGAAAATTATTTCTCTTAGAAATCAAATTATGAATTTCAAGCAATTTGATCATGAACATGTTGCCCAATCTTGGGAGAGGATGAAATTAATGATAAGAAATTGCCCTACTCATGGTTTAAATTTATGGATGATCATACAAAAAAATTATGCGGGATTGAATTTTGTTTCTAGAAATCTGTTAGATTCTGCCGCGGGTGGTACTTTCATGGAAATTACTTTGGGAGAAGCGACTAAATTGCTTGATAATATTATGGCAAATTATTCGCAATGGCATACTGAAAGAACTCCTACTAGTAAAAAGGTGAATTCTATTGAAGAAATTAATACTTTGAGTGATAAAGTTGATGCGCTTATGAAATTGGTTGCTAGTAAAAATGCTCATATTGATCCTAATGATGTGCCATTGTCCACTTTGATTGAGAAAAATAATGATCCCATAGATGTGAATTTTGTCTCGCGGAACAATTTCAATAATAATGCTTATAGAGGTAATTTCAACGCTAGACCGTTTCCTGGAAATTCCTCTAATAATTATGGCAATCCTTATGGTAATTCCTATAATAATAATAATAATAATAATAATAATAATAATAATAATAATAATAATAATAATAATAATAATAATAATAATAATAATAATAATAATAATAATAATAGGATGCCCTCTGATCTTGAAAGTAATATCAAAGAATTTATTAATGCTCAAAAAGTTTTCAACACTACGATAGAAGAAAATTTGAGTAAACTTGATGATATGTCTAGGAGCATTGATAGAATTATTCATGATGTGGAAAATCTTAAGACTAAAATTTTGCCACCCAAAATTGATATTAGCGAATGAATTAAAACTGTATATGTCTCCATGGATGAGAGTAAGAAAAGAACCGCCATGCTAAAAGCTAAACGAGAATTTTTAGAAAAAGCGATTCCTCCCAGTTTTTATCATAGTAATGATGAGGATATTAAAATGATTGTTGTTTCATCTATTGATTCTTTGTTTAGTAAAATTAATCTTGATGAAAAAGGGACTGAAGAAGAGTCAACTTTAGCTAAAGAGCGTCCCCATAATTCGGAGGGTGAAAATCTTGATAAGAAAATTGCTAAAAGTGGGTTTGGAGAGGTAAAAACTTTAAATAGCGATGTGCCCACTCTTTTGGATTACAAAGATTTTAATTATGATAATTGTTCTTTAATTGAGTGCATTTCTTTGTTACAATCCATGCTAAATTCACCCAACGCTTATGAGCAAAACAAGGCTTTTACTAAACACATTGTAGAAGCAATGATGAAAGCGTTAGAAGAAAAGTTAGAACTAAAGATTTCAATTCCTAAAAAATTATATGATGAATGGGAACCCACCACTAAAGTTAAAATTTAAAATTATGAGGGCAATGCTTTATGTGATTTCGGTGCTAGCGTTTCCACAATTCGAAAATCTCTATGTGATGTGCTAGGTTTTACCAATAGATGAATGTTCTCTTAATTTGCATCTTGCGGATTCTACTATTAAAAAACCAATGGGTAGAATTAATGATGTTCTTATTCTTGGAAATAGAAATTATGTGCCCATTGATTTTATTGTTCTTAATATTGAATGCAATCCTTCTTGCCCCATAATACTTGGTAGACCGTTCTTACGAACTATAGGTGCCGTTATTGATATGAAAGAAGGGAATATAAAATTTCAGTTTCCACTAAAAAAGGGTATGGAACATTTCCCTAGGAAAAAAATTAAAGCACCATATGAATCAATTATGAGGGCCACTTATGGAATCAACTTGAAAGATGACAATACTTGAAACTATGCATTATGGCTAGCTAGGGGCATAAAACAATAGCGCTTGTTGGGAGGCAACCCAATGAATAAAATAAATTTTTTCTGTTATTGTGTGTTTTCACAATTATGCTACTGCTATGATTGTATTTTTATGTTTTTAGTTACTGTTTGTGCCAAGTAAAGCCTTTAGGATGATTTGGAAGATAGTATAATTGATGCTGTTTGGAAAACAGAAAGTTTTGCATCCAGTGCATGAATTTTGTTTCTGTACTGGAGCTTCAAACAAATCTGAAATTTTTACACAGTATTGGTATATGAACTTCCCAAGTTTTCCTAATTTTTCAGAATTTTTGGAGTTACAGAAGTATGGATTTTAAATATATTTCTACAGACTGTTCTGTTTTTGACAGATTCTGTTTTTGATGCACTACTTGCTTGTTTTGATGAATCTATGGATTGTATCGGGGGGTATAAGCCATGGTGAAGTTAGAGTATAGTACGTATAATGCAAAAATAAAATATGAATGGGTTTGCAACAGTACTTAAATTAGTGATTTATTTTGTTATACTAACGGATCTCACGAAGGTTTTGTTGAGTTTTGTGTGATTGAAGTTTTCAAGTTTTGGGTGAGATCACGATGGATGAAGGAATAAGGAGTAACGAAAGCCTAAGCTTGGGGATGCCCGAGGTACCCCAAGGTAATATTCAAGGAAGACTCAAGCGTCTAAGCTTGGGGATGCCCCGGAAGGCATCCCCTCTTTCTTCTACCAACCATCGGTAATTTTACTTGGAGCTATATTTTTATTCGTCACATGATATGTGTTTTGCTTGGAGCATCTTGTATTATATGAGTATTTGCTTTGTTTGCTTTTTAGTTTGTCACAATCATCTTTGCTGAACACACCTATCTTGAGAGAGCCACACGTTTATCATCATTTGTTAGAATACTCTATGTGCTTCACTTAAATTTTTTGAGCTAGGCAGTTGCTCTAGTGCTTCACTTAAATCTTTTTGAGAACGGTGGTGGCTATATTTTGAAGAAATAAACTCTCATGCTTCACTTATATTATTTTTGGAGTTGTTAAATTTTTGATGAAATAAACTCTCATGCTTCACTTATATTATTTTGAGAGTTGATTAGAATTTTGAAGAAATAAATTCTCATGCTTCACTTATATTATTTTGAGAATTGATAAGATCGAAATTTTGAAGAAATATTTGCACTCTCATGCTTCACTTAAATCTTTTTGAGAGTTGATGATAGTAACGGTAATTTGCACAAGATATGAATTTGGTCCCAAAGTGATGAATATTCAAGAGGGACATAATAAAAACTTTCATATAGATCATTGGATATGATAAGTGTGATTCCTTGCAATAGTTTTGCGATATGGAAATGATAATATGTGAGTCATGTTAGTGAGTAATTGTGATTTAGTAAGAATATTAGTGTTAAGGTTTGTGATTCCCTATGCATGCACATTAAGTCAATAGTTATGCAAAGAAATTATATCCTACTTATGGTGCATTATTCGGTGTTTGTTATGTTCAATGCATGCTTATGACCGTTTTTGTTTTTTGGTTGGTTGCTTCTCAATCTTTTGCTAGCCTTCATTTGTACTAAGCGGAAATACTGCTTGTGCATCCAAAATCCTTAAACCCAAGTTGTGCCAAATGAGTCCACTATATCTACCTATATGCGGTATTTCAATGCCGTTCCAAGTAAATTTGCGTGTGCCAACTCTAATTTTCAAAATAGTTTTTTCGTTTTGTGTGCCCGTACCGCTCATGAAGCGGCAGGGGGTGGCCATTATTTTCCATGCTAGGTGTGTTATTCTCACGATGAGTGTTTATTCACTTGTCATTGCACGAGAGAATGGTTGGTAATAGGGATGCCCAGTCCCACAATGAAATCAAAAATTAATAACAACAAAATTCCTTGGAAAGTGTTAGTATGGAGGGCACCCGTGGATACGGCTAGCCATGGATTGTGAAAGAATGGTGGAAAGGAAATAAACTTTACTTTCTGTTTGGGAACCACCTATGATGTGTCTAGCATGGAAAATATTGGGAATTCTCGGTCATTTTCGTTGACAGGAAAAGCATGCCTCTCAAAATATTTTTATCTCTTTAATTTCAGCTTTGAGCTTTGGCACATTTGACAAATCTCTGCTTCCCTCTGCGAAGGGCCTATCTATTTACTTTTATGCAATTTTTATTTTATTTGAGTCTCCATCTTCTCTTATAAAGCACCAACTAGAGAGCACTATTGTCATACTTGTGCATTGTGTGTAGCTAATATTTGAGTGTGTTTCATGAATGAATCAATGATTGAGCATAATGGGCTAGGGATAACTTTCTTTAGCATTGATATTTTGAAAGACATGGTTGCTTGTTAGCATGCTTGAGTATTTATATCTTCATGTCAAATTATAGACTATTGCTTTGAATCATTTAAGTCCAATGTCCATGCTACAAAAGAAAAGAATATGTGATGAATATGATAGGCAGCATTCCACATCAAAAATTCTGTTTTTATCATTTACCTACTCGGGGACGAGCAGGAATTAAACTTGGGGATGCTGATACGTCTCCAACGTATCTATAATTTTTTATTGTTCCATGCTGTTATATTATCAATCTTGGATGCTTTTATAATCATTTAAAGCAATTATATATCATTTTTGGAGACTAACCTATTAACTTAGTGCCCAGTGCCAGTTGCTGTTTTCTGCCCTGTTTTTGTTTTACAGAAAATGAATACCAAACGAAGTCCAAATGCCACGAAACTTTTTGGAGATTTTTTAGTGGCCAAGATAAACACTAGAAGCTTTGGGAGAGGGCCAGAAGACCCAGGAGGTGGCCATGAGCCACCAGGGCGCGCCTGGGAGGGCAAGCGTGCCCTGGTGCCTCGTGGGCCCCCCTTTGCTCCGTTTGACCTAATTCCAGCACTATAAATTCAAAAAAAAATTAGAAACCCTCAGGGGAGTCCACGAAATACTTTTTCCGCCGCCGCAAGTTTCTGTTCTCGAGAGATCCCATATGGAGGCCTTCTCCGGTACTCCGCCGGAGGGGGAATCGATCACGGAGGGGTTCTACATCAACCTTGCTACCCTTCCGATGATGCGTGAGTAGTTTACCACAGACCTTCGGGTCCATAGGCAGTAGCTAGATGGCTTCTTCTCTCTTTTTGATCTTCAATACAATGTTCTCCTCGATGTTCTTGGAGTTCTATCCGATGTAATCACTTTTTGCGGTGTGTTTGTTGGGATCCGATGAATTGTGAGTTTATGATCAGATTATCCATGAAATTATTTGAGTCTTTGCTGCACTCTTTTATGCATGATTATTATATCCTCGTATTTCTTCTCCGATCTATTGATTTGGTTTGGCCAACTGAGTTGATTTATCTTGCAATGGGAAGAGGTGCTTGGTAATGGGTTCGATCTTGCGTGCTCAATCCCAGTGACAGAAAGGGACATGACACGTATGTATCGTTGCTATTAAGGGTAAAAAGATGGGGTTTATTCATACGTGAGTTTATCTTGTCTACATCATGTCATCGTTCTTAAGGCGTTACTCCGTTCTTTATGGACTTAATACACTAGATGCATGCTGGATAGCGATCGATGTGTGGAGTAATAGTAGTAGATGCAGGCAGGAGTCGATCTACTTGTCTCGTACGTGATGCCTATATACATGATCATTGCTTTGGATATCGTCATGATTATTTGCTTTTCTATCAATTGCCCAACAGTAATTTGTCTACCCACCGTATGCTATTTTCTTGAGAGAAGCCTCTAGTGAAATCTATGGCCCCCGGGTCTATCTAAATCATATTACTAAAACCCTAAAAATATTGCTGCCATTTTTTTTGTATTTTTGTTCTAATCTATCTATCTATCACATACAATTTAATCTTGTAATTTACCGCCGAGAGATTGACAACCTCTCGTTTGCGTTGGGTGCAAGGATTTGTTGTTTGTGTGCAGGTGCTGCTAACGAGGTGTTGCGTGATTCTTCTACTGGTTCGATAACCTTGGTTTCATAACTGAGGGAAATACTTGTCTCTACTGTGCTGCATCATCGCTTCCTCTTCGGGGAAATACCAACGCAAGCTACAAGTAGCAAGATCCTTAATGATATTCAATACCCCTCTGATCTTGAACATGAATATGATTTGTGAGTAGTTACTTTTGTTCTTGAGGACATGGGAGAAGTCTTGTCATAAGTAATCATGTGAATTTGGTATTCGTTCGATATTTTGATGATATGTATGTTGTTGCTTCCTTTAGTGGTGTCGTGTGAACGTCGACTACATGCCACTTCACCATCTTTGGGCCTAAGGGAAAGCATTGTGGAGTAGTAATTAGATGATGGGTTGCTAGAGTGACAGAAGCTTAAACCCTAGTTTATGCGCTATTCCGTAAGGGGCTAATTTGGATCCATATGTTTCATGCTATGGTTAGAGTTATCTTAATTCTTCTTTCGTAGTTGTGGATGATTGCGAGAGGGGGTAATCATAAGTGGGAGGCTTGTTCAAGTAAGAACAGCACCCAAGCACCGGTCCACCCACATATCAAATTATCAAAGTAGCGAACGCGAATCAAACTAACATGATGAAAGTGACTAGATGAAATTCCCATGTGTCCTCGAGAACGCTTTGCTTATTATACGAGTTCATTCCGGCTTGTCCTTTTCTATAAAAAGGATTGGGCCACCTTGCTGCACTTTTGTTACCGTTACTACTTGTTACTTGTTACGAATTATCTTGCTATCAAAACTATCTGTTACCGCTACTTTCAGTACTTGCAGAGAATACCTTGCTGAAAACCGCTTGTCATTTCCTTCTGCTCCTCGTTGGGTTCGACACTCTTACTTATCGAAAGGACTACGATTGATCCCCTATACTTGTGGGTCATCACGCGCCCCTTCTCCCTCCTCCTCCAACCGCCGCACCCCTTCTCCCTCCTCCTCCAGCCGCCGCCGGCCCTCCTCCCTCCTCCTCCTCTCTCCTCCTTCCCTCCTCCATTCTCCAGCCGCCGCATCTCCTCCCTCCTCCCTCCTCCTCCTCCCTCCTAGCTCCCTCATTTAACTAAATTATTTTATAGTTTCTGGTTTGTAGTTTACTGAATTAGTTTATAGTTTCTACTTTATAGTTTATAGTTTCTATTTTATAGTTTGCAGTTTACTTAGTTTAGTTGGTATAATTTAAAAAAATGTCATGTACTTGTTATATTGTGAAATTAGGGCATTGTTCTAGGGTTCATGGTATATTTTCAAATATATTTCAGCAATCAAACTCTAAGTTATATTGTGAAATTAGGGCAACTTTTCTAGGGTTCAAGAAGTAGACAGTAGGTAAAAAAATTAGGGCATTTTCTAGGGTTTAGGAAACAAATAGTAGACAGTAGATATTTTTATTTGGAATCAAGATGGATATTCTCATAGGTTGCTATTAACTAGCCATTTGGAGATTTGGATAGCATATCAAGCATAGCTCACGTAGTTATTTTATTTGTGTGCAGGGAAGATCACCGACGTGCCGCTCGACGACACCCAAAAGATCACTGGCATCCTCGACAGCCGTCTAGTGAGTAAAGATGGTGCATTTGGACATGATTTGTGGAGTAGTGCTGTGTAGGACCTATGTTTTGCCAGAGTGCAATCTTGGCCTTTATTGTGTAGCCCAAGTGTTGTGTAGGACATGATATTTTATTTGTGTTGCCCAAGTGCTATCTTGGCCTTTATTGTTTGCAGCGAAACTCCGAGTTGCCTATGTTTTGCCGGAATGTTGATTCATTTCCGTTCCGGCAAATTTCAGGCGCTCGATATGTCCTGTTTTTAGCAAAGGTCATGCCAAAAAAATTCATGAATTTTGACATGACTTGTGCTAGAAAGTAGGACCTATCGAGTGCCCGTGATTTGCCGGAACGGGAATTAATCGATATTCCGGCAGAACATAGGCCATTTTTTATGCCATTGCTCCGTATATGTAACGGGTTGACTCTCAGTCTGTTGGGGCTCCTTGCTCCATATATGAGAGAGAAGAATCCCGACTGTTGTCGTGGGGGTCGCTCTTCCTCTTCTTTCTCGTGATAGACCTTTTGGTAATGCACGGGAAGGAAGAGAAGAGCGACCATCACCGATGGTCGAAATATCAGTGAGGGAGTGCCCACCATATACACCACGTGAGATGAGAGGAAGAATCCCGACTGTTGTCGTGGGGGTCGCTTCTCCTTCGTTCCCGTGTGCTAGACATTTTGGTGTAATGCACTCGGGAACGAAGGGAGGAGCGACCATCACCGACGGTCGCAATATCAGAGAGGGAGTGCCCACCATATACACCACGTGAGATGAGAGTTTAGCAAGGAAGACTCGACGGACCGAAAGTCAACCCGTGCTGAATAGTGATATGTGTGTTGAGTTTCCTGGTAATTGCCGTCGATCGATTTTTAATCTTTGAATTATGAATGTAGGAAATGTCTGACGACGATAGGATCCCTGAGTGCGAGTACTGCTCCAACGATTGGGGTATGTCCGACAGGCCTCACCTAGAAGACGGTAGGCGCTTCACCATCAAGCTCGGCGAGACCTTCGATGTTTTTACGGTACGTCACAACGACAAGTCTTTTTTCGTAATAAGCATGACTTCTGCTTCTTTGCTTCAATGTGTAATTTCTGTTTTTTACAATTCGACTAGTGCATCCCCTGCCATGCAAGACCTTATGTCTTGGATAAGATCGGTTTCGAAGATCGTGAGAGTATAGAGACGAAGAAAACCCACCTGAGGACCCAACATGGTTACGCTTTTGCCGTTAAGCTGTACAATGTAGTGAACCACTCCCATTTTGGTTGCTCAAATTGGAGAGCACTATGCAAGGCATATGGATTCCAGGAGGATATGCATGTCACCTTCGATATTCGTCCTGAAGATGAAATTGAAGATAATATCGACATTTGGGTCAATGTGGATACGCTTCCAGTTCTACCTCTATGCGAGTTTGTCAAACATATTTATTAAGTAATTTATATTGTTTATTTAAAAATAGTTGACAGCTTATTTTCATTGACAGCTTATTTCCATTATTCAAAAAATGTACGGAACGTAGTAGACAAAACCTACTACAGTTATGGCTCTGAACTAACTTGCGAGGAGATAAATCATCTTGTCTCATGGATTAATGATGTTGAGACTTTCAAGATGAATTATGATATTCCTCCAAATTATGGTCAATACGTGCCACTAGTCCACGTGTTGAACTACGGTAACACCCATCGAGATACCATGGTAAGATTTTTTTCTATTATGTCACCAGTGCATCTTTTGCATACATTCTTCTTAAGCTAAACTACATTGCTAAGTATATTATTATGATGTTCTTCAACAGAAACTGCCGAAGGATTGTGTGCCTCGTCTGATGCATATGAAAGGTGACATGAACATTATTAGTTTACGGCCAAGTTGGCCTATAGTTCATCGCAATGCATACTCGATTTCTCGAATAGATGAAGACCTCACAATCAAAGGATGAAGAAAAGTTCTGAATGATCGCAGGGAACTACTTGGGGCAACATGAAGCGCAGCCCACAAGTGGGAGACAGGTGGATCTCTATTCTCCATAATGGAGATTCAGGGGTTTACCTGTTTTATGCTATTTTACCTTCGAGAGAGTAGCAGGTCCTAGGTAGTACTCATCATGTGCTAAGAACAATTAGCTATGTGCTACATTGTGGTAGAATGATTAGCTATGTGCTACAGTGTTGGTGATGACTCTGATGATGATTAGGAGTTATTATTATTATGATGATGATGAGTTATGTGCTACATTGTGGTAGAATGATGAGCTAGTTCTTATATGACTATGAAGATGAGTTGTTATTATGATGATGATGATGCATGAGTTCTTATATGAATATGATGATGATGATGAGGAGTTGTTATTATGATCATGGTGAGTTATTATATCATTGGGTGAAAAAAACGCGGATTAGATTCATGTGGATCCTACTAATCCAACATTTGGTCACTTTGGATCCATACACATGAATATAATCCACGTTCATCCACATGAATCTAATCCACGTTTCTTCCACCTAGTGATATAATATCTCATCATGATCATAATGATATAACAATCTCTTAATTGCTACTGTATCAAAATTTATATAATATATATATATATATATATATATATATATATATATAGCATAAAATAAAAGAAATAAAATACGAACAAATAGTAGTAGCGCAGGGTGAAACCCACGCTACTACTACTTAGCAGTAGCGCCTGTTTATACCAACGCTACTGCTAACTTCATTAGTAGTAGCACGGGTCAGGACCACGCTACTGCTAATATTTAGCTGTAGCGCCCCGCGCTACTGCTAGACAAAAACCCCACGCTACTAGGTTTTCCTAGTAGTGTACCTGCCGATCGATCTGATGAGCCGACCGAAAAAGCAGACAGTAATGGATGATTGAGTACGTAGGGATCGATACACGGGTTGTGGCAATGATCCCGTTAGTTGCCTTGCTAGCAACATGCGTCTCACAAATCAGCAGACCATGTGTCATACTTACGACCGTTCCAAGTAAGGGTATACACATAGGACGAACTCATGGGAGTTATAGGATTGCCTGCTCTGTTTTTTTAGAAAGCCTGCTCTTCTTTTGATGAGATTGATGGATTACCTAGCTATACAATCGGTAGTTAGGGCATCTTCAACGCCGCATGCGTCCGGACCGCGCTGTCCGGACCGCGGAAGCCATCCGAAGCGGTTTTGTATCGATCCGCAGAGCGGCCCGGACGCGATTTCTCTCGCAAATTGGAGACACAGTTGGGGGAGGTTTGCGGGAGTCTGGACACCGGACACGTAGGACTCCGACATCCCCGGCCTACCCAATCCCCCTCTCGGTCTCATTTTCTTCCACTCCACCCCTTCTCCCCCTTGCTTTGCATCCGCACCCTCCACCTCCGCCGCCGCTGTTGTACGTATCTGGCCGCCACAGAGGCATTGCCGGACGTCCACAACCAGCACCGACGCGCCCGCTCACCTCTACGACGGAGTTGTCCACCCTGGAGCCGTTTGTACCCAAGTACAGTCCGCCCCATGTCGACGTTCTCCATGGCGGACACCACGCCCGGCAGGTGTTCGGTCAAATGCCATTGAGCTTAATTTTCAAATGCTATGTCATTTTTTAGAGTTCGAAGGATGGTGAGCTACTCGACCATGGAGGATGATTTGTTGTGCGATGCATGCTTGGCCGTATCCACGGACTTTGTAGGCAGGAGCAAAGGGGAGGCCTTTTGGGAGCAAGTGCATGAAATGTTTCACGCACGAAAGCACATTGCACCCTACGACATGTACATCATTCAAGAACGCAACATGAGGTCGTTGTCGTATCGCTGGTACGCAATCCAGACCAGCGTCACCAAGTTTTATGATGTGGTTCATCAGCTAGAGGCAAGGTGGCCATTGACGCGGCAGAGGACGAGATCGTAAGTTTTCCTTCCTCTTGCTCAACTTGTCGATTGATTCATTCACTCAATGTTTGTCGACATATTATATGTAGCCCGCACGCGCTGCCGTGGTGTACCACAGGACAGAGGGACGGCCATTTACGTGCACGCACTGTTGGATGAAGCTGAAGGGAGAGTATGTGTGGGATGCCCTGATCCGTTGATGAAAAACTTGTTGGACATCCGGTTAAATCTAGTCGAATTTGAGACATTATTGTACTAGACTTAATTTGCGTGCTATGTATGGATGATTTCTGCTATTTTCTATCCGAACTTTGCTGAATATCGGCCGGTTTGATCGAATTTCGTCCGGTTGGTTCGAACTATTGTCAAAATGTATGCGGCTAGCGTTGGATGGCGTCCTCCCACATCCGTTTCCGCGGACTAAACCCCTGTCCGCGGACAAATGCGAGAGGAAATTTGCGGGTCACCGTTGAAGATTCCCTTACATCAACAAATTGGGAATTGATTGAGAGCATGCAATTATGTAATGACGAAATGAATTATTTGTTGCAGGGAATGAGACATTCGAGAAGCTTGGCACCATTGGGACGCTGTCCAACATGCTGGTGTACCTGACGACGGTGTATCACATGTAGAGCGTCAACGCCGCCACCCTCCTCAACGTCTTCTCCGGCACCAGCAACCTCGCCATCGTCCTCGGCGCCTTCGTCAGCGACACATACCTGGGCCGCTACACCACCATTGCCATCTCCATCGTCGCCTCCTTCCTCGGCATGCTCCTGCTCACCCTCACCGCCGCCCTCCCCTCCCTCCACCCTCCCACCTGCAACGCATCCAAAGGGCCACAATGCCAGGGCCCATCCGCCTCACACTTCGCCGCTCTCCTGGCCTCCTTCTTCTTCCTGGTCGTCGGCGCCAGCGGCGTTCGACCCTGCAGCCTCGCCTTTGGGGCAGACCAATTTGACCCACGCACTGCCGACGGACGTCGCGGCATCGCCAGCTTCTTCAACTGGTACTACTTTACTTTCACCATCGCCATCATGCTCTCTGCTACCGTCATCATCTACCTCCAGAGCAACGCCAACTGGGCGCTGGGGCTCGCCGTCCCCGCCGTGCTCATGGGCATCTCATGTGTCGTCTTCTTCATGGGCACCCGCCTCTACGTTCGTGTCCGCCCTGAGGGCAGCCCCTTGACTAGTTTTGCACAGGTCCTCGTCGCCGCCACTCGCAAGCGCCACTTCCGGCGAGCTCATAGAGTCGCCGAGCTGTTCGACCCGCCGCACCGGAGCAAGCTCGTCTCCAAGCTGGCCTACACCGACCAGTTCACGTGCCTCGACAAGGCGGCAGACCCCTGAGGACGCGCTCTACTCTGACAAGAAGACGCCGGTGAACCCATGGAGGTTGTGCACGATACAACAGGTGGAGGAGTTGAAGTGCCTAGCCCGCATCATCCCAGTGTGGTCATCGGGCATCGTCTACTTCGTGGTGCTCACCCAGCTTGGCACCTACGTCGTGCTCCAAGCGGTGTAGACCGACCGTCGGGTCAGCAGCGCCAGCAGCTTCCAGATCCCGCAGGGCTCGTTCATCGTCTTCTCAATGCTGTCCCTCACTCTATGGATACCCGTGTACGACCGGCTGGTGGTGCCAGCGCTCCGCCGCTTCACCAAGCACGAGGGCGGCATCACCCTGCTCCAGCGCATCGGCGTCGGGCTGGCGCTGATCGTTGCGACGATGCTGGTGTCGGCGGCAGTGGAGCACCGGCGGCGCCGGACCGCCATGATGTCGTGCTTCTGGCTGGTGCCGCAGCTGCTGCTGGCGGGCTTGCCGGAGGCGTTCGGCGGCATCGGGCAGCTCGAGTTCTTCTACCGGCAGTTCCCGGAGAACATGCGGAGCGTGGCCGGGGCGCTCTACTGCCTGGGTTCGCCCTGGCGAGCTACGCGAGCGGGGTCATGGTGACGGTGGTGCACCGTGCGACGAGGGGGTGGGACGGGTAGCCGGACTGGCTGGCGCAGGACCTGGACCTGGGGAGAGTCGACCTGTTCTACCTCGTCACCGCCGCCATCGCCGCCGTCAACCTCGTATACTTCATTGTCTGCGCGCGGTGGTACAGGTCCAAGGAGTCCGAGGACGACGACGCCGTCGATGGCGTCGACCTCGTCGACGGAAGACCGGAGAAGTACGCGACTGCCCGCACCAGTTTAGCTTAGTTAGGCCGTGATGCATAGATTGGTAGACTAATGGACATGTATGTATGTATGATTATAGCAGAATGATATACCAGGCATTCAAGGAAGCTTGATTGGCAAGAGCATTGCATGTGTCACAGTGACGACCAGCTAGCGCTAGCTGCAGTGCAGCGACCTTTTCTTCTTCTTCTTTTTTTTTGTTGAGGAACGCAGTGCACCGACTTGCTGCCGAGTCTTTTTTTTTTTGAAAGAAAGGGGTTTCCCCCCGCCCCATTTTTATTAATGAAGCGAATAGAAACTAGTTCCAACCCACAAATCCACCAGCACCACAAAGGCGCTAAACTAAACCATCTAGGGTCTGGAGAGCAGAAGTTCTCTCACTGAACTTTAACACTTATTACAGACTGAAAGCAAAAGGAACAACAGAAAATCAAGATCCTGCTATGAACTTCAGCTTCTCAGCCTCCTTGATCATCTCCAGGCGATGCAAAGAAGTTCCCCGCGGCGTTTGTCCAAGAGAAGGATGCATCGTTGCAACAGAGAAGCTTGGGTA
The DNA here is from genome assembly GCA_039707655.1 of Elymus sibiricus. NCBI lineage: Eukaryota > Viridiplantae > Streptophyta > Magnoliopsida > Poales > Poaceae > Elymus > Elymus sibiricus. The sequence goes on from CM077676.1 coordinate 75,978,168, forward strand.
TCGTCGCACAGAACCTTCCATTGCTGAAGATGCACACTCAGCTTTGCCAGAATGCACTTGACACTTCTCCAGGTATGCCCCTAAAAACAGAATTCATTCCTTAGTTTCCAGATGCTCCACAAGGAGGCAGCAACAACCAGATTAAGAACTTTTTCCTTCTTCCCTTTCTGCCACAAGGCAATAACATCTTCAAAACTATAAATGCAAGGGTATTCAAAACACTCAGCAACAAAATCCCAGATTTGCCTGGCTACCACACACTCAAACAACAAGTGATGGACAGATTCTGGTTCAGAGCAGAATAAGCAAGTGATATCATCTACATGTCTTCTTTTTGCCAAGTTATCACGAGTAAGAATTTTATTATAAACACTGAGCCACAGAAAGACATGAATCTTCTGAGGACATAATACCTTCCAAAGCTTATCACCAATAACAGAAACAACACCCCCAAAGTTGATCTATTTATAGAAAGATTTCACTGAGTACACCCCATTAGTCTCCAAGGACCAAATGGGGGAGTCAAGCCCATCACAAAAGTGAGCATTCTTCACCAGCTCCACTAAATGAAGCCACCTATCATATCCAGTACTATCAACACATCTTCTAAATGTAAGCCTCAAATTAACTCCATCCCAAGCCTGAGCAACTAAGGAATCAATTTGATTACAGATGCTAAACAGGTCCCAAAATTGTGTTTTTAGGGAACAATCCCCACACCATACATCATGCCAAAAGCTGATATTTTCCCCATTACCAATTTTCCACCTATAGAAATTCTTAGCAGCAGATAAAGCCCAGGTTACACTCTTCCAAAAGGTGGAACCATTACTACCTTGCGACCACAAAATGTTGGGAGAGTTGATATCATACTTATAAGCAATGATTTTCTTCCACTCTCCCTCACTGTCACTAAAAAATCTCTTCCCCAAGAAGCCAATAAAGCCATATTGAAATCTCTCATATTAGGAATGACCAAACCTCCAAACTCTTTCCTTCTAGAAAGAAGCCCCCAATTAGCCAGATGATATTTATGATTATTGTCATAGTCCCCCCAAAAGAAATGTGCCATCTGGGAGTTAATAGCATTGATAGCCCATTTAGGAAATTTGATCATGGACATTAAATAAGAAGGAATGCTAACAATGCAAGCACAAAGCAACACAATTTTACCCCTATAAGTGAGATATCTACCCAACCAGCCAGAGATGTTTTTGATGATTCTATCAATAATAGGCTGCAGATCCTCTTTCCTAAGGTTATCAAAGTGCAGAGGCACTCCCAGGTATTTAATTGGGAACTCCCCAATTTTGCAACAGAAAATCTGAGCAAATTCCCTAGATAGCTCAACTTCCATATTGATAGTCAGGAGATCACTTTTATGAAAATTGATTTTCATACCAGAAAGGTTTTCAAAGAAGGACACTAACCATTTAAAATTCCTAGCTTTTTCTACAGAGTTTTCCAAAAACAGGATGGTGTCATCAGCGTATTGCAAACTGATAACACCTCCAGGGATCACCTATGGCAAAAGCCCAGAAATCAAACCTTGAGAAGAAGCTTTATACAGTATTTTTGAAAACACATCTGCAACCAAGTTAAACAGCAAAGGAGAATGTGGATCTCCTTGTTTCAAACCTTTTCCAGCCACAAAGTGTGGACCCACAACGTCATTAATACGGACACTAAATGTGCTCTGAAATAAAATGGTTTTAATCCAAGATATCCACTTATGTCCAAACCCTCTAGAATGTAGCATGTCAAATAAGAATTCCCAGCTTACCCTGTCATATGCTTTTTCATAATCCAACTTAAGGACTAACCCTTGACTGTTGGATTTCTTAACCTCATGGATAACTTCATGAGCCATCACAACACTCTCTAAGATGTACCTCCCCTTAATAAACGCTGTTTGATTTAAAGAAATCAGCCTATGACTAATAGGGGAAACCTCCCTATTAGTCATCGCTTTAGAAAAGATTTTAACAGCACAATTGCTAAGGCTGATGGGCCTGAAATTTTTCATCTCCTTAGCATTAGGCACTTTAGGGATGAGAACAATCAAAGAAAAATTGAGGCAATATAAATCCAGTTTCCCTTCCTCAAAATCTCTGACTAAAGCCATAAAATCATTTTTAACCACATCCCAAAAGGTCTGATAAAAAAGGAATGAAAGACCATCAGCGCCAGGGGCCCCATGAGCATAAGAGCCAAAAATAGCTTCCTTAATCTCTTCTTCAGAGAATTTTTTCTGCAACATGTCATTCTCCTCTCGAGTAACCAGCTCCTCTTGCTTCCAGAAGGAAGGACCCAACTTAATGTTATGTTTGTCTTCATAAGAAAACAGGTTCTTAGAGAAGTCAGTAGCTACATCTAACATTTCTTTAGTAGTGTGAACAGGGCCATCCCCCCCCCAATCAGTTCTGCAAGATGATTCTTCCTATGCCTATGATTAGCTAGTGCATGAAAATACGCATTAATTTTATCCCCATCATTAATTTTGCGCTAACTCATTTTTAATCTCACTCATACGAGCTCTATCCATATCATTATTCTGGTTTTGCTCCGCAAACACATCAAGAATGTCATACTCCAAAAGGAGATCTCTCTTTTTCTTCTTCATCTCCGCCTCCAAGTTAATACTCCAACCCTTAGCTTTTTTCCTAAAAAGTTTAGCTTTATTCATCCAGATATCTAGAGCACAAGCACCTGGAACCACAGAGTTCCACACATTTCTGACCAAATCTTTAAAGCCAGGCTGATCAAGCCACCATTTCTCAAACCTAAAAGGTTTAGGGGAGGTAACCCTCCTGGCCCTAGTGTCAATGATCAGAGGGGTATGATCACTCCCAATACGGGGGAGAGCTGTTAGCACTGACAGGGGAAAATGAGCGTCCCAAGGCAATGTAACAAAAACCCTATCTATAGCTGAATAAATGGGGTTATCCTGGTTATTACTCCATGTAAAACTCCTATTAGAAATATTAATCTCTATTAAAGCCCACTTATTAATCCAGTCATTGAAAAGGTAAGAAAACTGAGGGTTAATAATCCCGTTACTCTTATCAGAGCTGGATCTGACCAAATTAAAATCACCACCAACAATGGCAGGATGATCCAGCCCAGCTAAAACCTCGTGGAGTTCAGCAATGAACTCCAATTTGAGCTCAGTGTAAGCAGTACCATAAACAACTACCAAATGCCACAAAAACCCCATCAGTCTTGTTCTTGACAGTAACAATAACACAATACTTCTTGTTAACAAAACCTATAATCTCAAACAAGTCATTACTAAGACCCACAAGGATCCCCCCAGCAGTTTTAACAGCAGGTAAGGCATGCCATTTAAAATCTTTACAATTAGAAATCACATTTAAAACACTATTATCAATTTGTTCTCTCTTGGTTTCAAAGAAACACACAAAATCAACATTATTATTACTTAAAAAATCACTCAGGCACTGTAGTTTTCCAGGTTGACCAAGACCCCTAATATTCCAAAAAGCACCAATCATTTAACTCTAAATGGATGAGACAAGCCACAAGGCTGGTTTTTAGTGTTAACAGCAGGGCTGTCTAGCTCTGGATCAGCAGTGCCCCCTGCTCCAAAAGCTAGGACAGACCCTCCAGCCATAGGAGAAATGCTGGGACTGATATCAACCTCTAAAGAAATGGGAAGAACAATTTCAGGATTTTTATCAGCAAACTCAAGACATTTAATTTTTTCTCTAATCACCAAGTCATTAATAATATCATTGCACTCCTCAACATTATCACCAATGCATAAATCAACTTTATCAGAATGTGAAGCAAGGACATTATTTTCTAAATTAGCAAAGGAATTACCTTTGAAAGTTGTAGGAATTTCCAGGTTCTTCTTCAAGAGGTAAGCATTTGCCTTGTCCATGATTTTAACATTTCCATGTCCCCTAGTTTTGGGTCTGTTGACTAGGACTGGCCCCCAAGTTGATTTCTTCTCACTGTTAAGCTTCTTCTTCTTCTCAGTTTCAGCTTTGTCCATTGATTCAATGAGAGATCTTTTTACTGAGCCAAGAGCTATTGGTAGGTCTTTAGGCAAACATTGGAGTTCAACATCCATATCTCCCTCCTCCTCATCGGAGCCCTCCATCTCAAACTTGCTAAGCTGCTCAGAGCAATACTCTACATGAACAGACATGGGCACAACATCTGAATCCTCAGCCAATAGCTTGTATGAGACTGGGATGCTGATCTCAACTCCACCAGATAACTGGTCCTTCACAACACTGTCTCTGGTTTCCTCAATAAATTTATCATGGACCACATCTTCCATGAAGGTAGGATGAAACTCAGCTGCAGAAACAGCCACCTGCTTTCCAGATTGTTTAGCTCCTGAAGAGTTACTCTGTTTGGAAGGAAAATTAGCTTTGTCAAGTTCATCAATTGGTTCACCTCCATCCTCTTCCATACCATCCTTCCCATAGCCATCTCCCTCAACATCACCCTCTTTCCCCTCCTGATTATCTTGATCAGGATTATCATCATCTCCATCAGAATCCTCTCCTACCTGCTCAAACCCTTCAACAGTGAAGAACAGCAAGTACAGTTTCTTTTTCATTTCCACCAATCTCTCAAATGGAATTTTTCCAGGGTCTCTACAGGCCACCTTAATCCTGATAACTTCATAGAAACTCTTAAAGATACCATTCCAATCCACATCCACAAGGATGCCAAAGCAACCAGCTACTTGAGCAAACACTTTCCAAGCACACCATTTTGGAGGAATCCCCTCAATTTGCACCCAGACTTCTTTTAGCTCTCCAAACTCATCCAGCATTCCTTCCCACTCACATATCTTAACTGATACTCCATCAATAGGGAGGTTGAACGCAGGGAATTCAATCAGATCATCAATATTTTTTCATGGAGGAAATCTCAACAGAAACTTTTTCTCTTCTAACTCTCTGATCTGCCAAGGCCATTCTTTGTTCTTAAAAAAGATCCCATTCAACTAAACCAATAATTCTGAAGTAGAAACTTCACCCTTAACTACTTTCAACACTGCACAATTCTTATAATTTAGCCAAGAGGACTCAGCTGCCACTGGAATGTCTACATGGTAAAAACCTAGCCCCGCAGCAGCACTCCCAAAATATGTTGCAGTGGGTTGTGGTCTTGCCCAAGCTCCACAGTTATTCACATTATGATTCCCAGAGCAGATAAAACACTTTTTTGGCTCAATACAATTCCCAATATAGTGACCAGGCCAACTACAGTTGAAGCATGTCATATCTTTGTATCTGGCATCCAGGGGCTGTACCTGAGGGGGTGGAGGGGGTGGAGGTGGGGCTGGAGCAGCTGGAACAGCAACAGCTTGAGCAGCCGCCGGCTGTTTTGCTACCCCGCCCACCCTGGCCATCCCCTGCTGCATGGGGACTTGAGCCACAACTGGCTCCTTCCCTCCAGGAGGTGGCGGGGGTTTCCTCACCTGTTGTGGCCTTCGATTGCGCATTCCTTGTCCCCGATTTTCCATTCCTCTCTTGACAACTTCAGCAAACGATCTGAGACCTGCGGGCAAGCCCACAATCGACACTCGAAATGTTGTGGGGGTGGGATCAAATCGACCAGGATGTGGGATCGGGTAGCAGTCCTCAACCGTGAAAGTTTTAGCTAGGAACAGATCTCTCCTCACCCAGAACAATCTGGGAATTGTGAATTTAGGGTTTTGGGGGAGGATTTCTCTAATAAGCGCACGGGAGCGGCGGCGGGGGGAGGGAATAACCCAGAGTTGGCCATAAAAATCATCTACCTCCTCCCCAAAGGCGCTTCCCCCAGCCAAACACGTATTCCTCCTACCCGCTTTTCTACGGATCACACGACCCGAAATCAACGGTGCAGGAGGCACCAGAGGTCCAAAATATGAAATAGCTCCCCTCTCCCTCGCACAAGCAAGGTCATCTCTAAGCTCGGATCTCGCCGGCGCCGGTGAAATCACCGACGACCGAACAGACGATGGGGTACTAGGCGTAGAATTAACAGAGCCAATTGTAGGAATTTTTTCACTCAACTTATCAGCTACAACCTTACTGGTCACAAGACCACACCGCAAATGGGAATCAGAAACAGAGCAAACAGCCCGAAGGAGAGGCCCAGAATCAACCTGATGATGACGGCGTGGAACCTCCCATCGATCACCCGGCCATGGTGGTGGATTCAGACTGCCGCCGAACAGCCTGTCCCCCACACGACGAGCGCGAAGCTTGCCCCTCGCCGTTCGCCTGCCGGGAGGCGTCCCCTTCACGGAACGCGAGGTGGATTCTCCCCCGGTGGCAGGAACTCGCGCGGGACGGCGGCGAAGCCCACCACCGACGGTGGTCGGATGTTCAACCTGGCGGGGTTCGGAGACTTGAATCTCGCCCACCTCGCAGCTTGCCTAGGATCCGCAGATTCCGCTTCCACCCGCAGGATCTCCTCGCGCGCTTCCGGGGTTAGGGCGACGATCCCCGGCAACTGATCCACCGGAGCCGGCGGAACTGGCGCAGGAGGCAGCGCCGCCGCCAACGGAGCAGGGCGCGCCCGCCTCGCGCGCGGCCGTTGACTTGAGCCCCCCCTCATCATCTGGTGTCTCGCTCGCGCTCAGAGATGCGGACGGGTGGGAGAGGATGGGCTGTGAGGTGGGGGAAGGTAAGGGAGGGTCGGGTTGAGGGCTCAGATTGCCATTAATGGGGTGGGAGCCGCCATTAATGGCGGTAGGTGAGGAGATCGCCTCGTCGCCCGACCGAGTCGCCATGTCTCCTATCCCAGTCGTATACAAGTGCCTGCCCCTCTTCTCCAGGTTCTCGCGCGCTGATGGAACTGCGGAAACGACCAGTTGACGATGAACGGGCAGCAGCAGTCGCTTCCGCTGACACGCCGGTAGCTTGCTGGACAGATGAGAGCTCGGCGGCGCCGCGGAGATGGAGGAGCCAACGGTTTCACGGAGGAATCGATGTGCCAAAAGTTGCTTTGGCGTGTCATCGTTGAGCAACCATGCAAAGCCAAGATTCCTACGTTGGCAGCCAGTAGAGATGGTCGGAGGAGACGAGAAGTAGCTGTGTGCATGTGCTAGATATTCATGCACTACTTGCTAGTGTTGCTAGAGTTGAGACGCAATGTCCAATTGTGTAGAGGCGGAGAAGAACAATGTGTGCAAGCTCCAGAAGCCAATAGAAGAGAAAAGCAACAATTTTAGCAATGAAGGCATAAAAGAATTACTCCTCTAAATATTAGGGATCTGTTAGAAACAGTGAATTTTTAGAGGAGCAAAAGTACTCCTCTAAAGGATACTCGGCTGTTTACTCCTTTAAATTTTAAGGATCAGCTAGAGTTGCTCCAATATAGTTAAAGATAACGAGTGCATGTTCAAAACAATCGAGTCATACAGTATTTCAGAATGTAAATGCATTTGTTCTATAGTGACTGTGGAGTAGTAAATGTTTTTTTTTGCGAACACGCAGAAGGCTTGCGTGTCGATGTATTAGAGGAAGGAAAAATAGTACAGAGTGTCCGGCGGCAGGCCGCGGTTACAAGGGATGACACGACTGTGCCTGGCAGGCAACTAGAATGTCGCAGTAAGAAAGACAACGCCCTACAAAGGAGAGAAAACTATCTCCAAATATGAACCAACCCTTTTGCTCCAGAGATCTTCCACAGCCCGGCTTCCTCTTCGATAGGCCGACAAAGCTCCCGAGCCACGACCGCTGAGCCTTGGAAGACGCGGCTGTTGCGCTCCTTCCAGAGCATCCACACGGTGAGGATGGCCACGGAGTCGAAGCCCTTGCACTGCGCATGAGGAATTAGATCACGACTACCCGGCACCATTCGATGAGCGAGTCGTTAAGTGTGTTGGCGCCGCCTCTCTCGCAGCGCCGCTCTTCTTCTTCCTCGCAATTCATCTCGCTCGTGGTTTGTCTCACACAAGAACACAGACAGGGGAATAGGAGAACTCAACACACACACGCACCAAGGAAGAGCACAAAAGCTTTGCGTTGAGTCTCTGCTCCTTGGTGTACACACACCGGCTACATTTTTCCACCAGCCCTCACGCCCTTGCTTTCTCATTAACTCAATACTAGTTATATACACAGGAGAAGGCACTTGTGCCACACACGCACGCACACACAGCCAGCCACCTTTCTAGCCCACTAACTCGCGTACGCACACGCTAGCTTGGCCGGCACACTCGGCCACTAACCAACTAACCCATGCATGCACTAGTGTGGCCTTATCTTCTCCTAGAATCTCTCCACGATCCCAAAGACTAGTAGTGCATGCAGCTAACAACCTATACTACTCGGCCATGGACATACGCATTGTCCGGCTAACACTCACCCCATGTGCACACATGCACGTGTACACGGTACATGTCAAGATTAATTCTAACATTTTCCCTCCTAATCTTGACATATTGGCTCACCTTGTCATAGCATGGCACTAGAACATTTGTTGGCTTCACACCAACTCCCCATGATGACAGTGGCATCACACCACTACCGTCGGCATCGCACCGACCCGAGTGATGGCATCGCGCCATCATCCATCTTCATAGCGGCATCACACCGCGTATCCTTGTAACGGCCTCGCAACGTCGTCGTGGCAGCCTCGCACTGCCGTCTCTTGTTCGCCACCGGTGCCACAACTCGCCGGTGGGTCGCCTCCATGTTGTCGACGATGACGCACCTTGTCGACGACTCGCACATGGAACTCCTTATGGCAATGGCCTCCGCTCCATGGCCATCACTTCCTTACCGCCGGTGACGCAACTTACCGGGCAGCATACCGTTCTCCATCGCTCGTGACGCAGCTCGACGATGATCGATGGAGACACGCACCAGCCGCTAGCAGCATCGCGCCGCCAACGGCGTCCAACTTGCGCCGATGACCCCCACCTCAAATGGAGTCCGTCGCGCCGCCACCACCGCGTCCGTCATAATAGCCCCACCGCCGCGCACCTCCATAGGCCGACACACGGCCCGGAGCTTCGCGCGGCCACCGACGAACGCCGCCATCGCCGGCACGCCTCCGGCACGGCGAACCACGCCCCAAGACAGCTAGGCTCTGATACCAATTGTTGGCGCCGCATCTCTCGCAGAGCCGCTCTTCTTCTTCCTCGCAATTCATCTCTCTCGTGGTTTGTCTCACACAAGAACACACACAGGGGAATAGGAGAACTCAACACACACACGCACCAAGGAAGAGCACAAAAGCTTTGCGTTGAGTCTCTGCTCCTTGGTGTACACACACCGGCTACATTTTTCCACCAGCCCTCACGCCCTTGCTTTCTCATTAACTCAATACTAGTTATATACACAGGAGAAGGCACTTGTGCCACACACGCACGCACACACAGCCAGCCACCTCTCTAGTCCACTAACTCGCGTACGCACATGCTAGCTTGGCCGGCACACTCGGCCACTAACCAACTAACCCATGCATGCACTAGTGTGGCCTTATCTTCTCCTAGAATCTCTCCACGATCCCAAAGACTAGTAGTGCATGTAGCTAACAACCTATACTACTCGGCCATGGACATACGCATTGTCCGGCTAACACTCACCCCATGTGCACACATGCACGTGTACACGGTACATGTCAAGATTAATTCTAACAAAGTGCCGGCACGAAATGGCCTAGCCCGCAGTGAGCAAGTGTCGAATGCCACACCTCCCTAGCGTAGACGCAGCCCAAGGCGAGGTGGTCCGCAGTTTCCGCCTCCTGGTCGCACGGTGGGCACATGACATGGGACGGCATGCCATGTCGTAGACGCCGGTCGGCTGTCCAGTGCCGCCACCGCATGGCCAACCAGAAGTGCAGCTTGCACTTGGCCGGTGCCCAGGCCTTCCAGAGGGCTTTCCCGCCTGGGAAGTGCACGAGGCCGGCGAAGAACAACCTGTAGATAGAGCTCGCCGAGTACACACCTTCCGCAGTCCACTTCCAGACGAGTCGATCCGGGATCCCCGACGAAAGATGCACGGTGAGCAAGGCGTCAGTTAGCAGTAGGACTTGCGTGATACCCCGGATGCTTAGAGCCCCATTTATGTCCCTTATCCAACGCCTATTAGTCAAGGCTTAAGCCACCGTACGAGAGCCATGAGCGGCAGCGTCGACAGCGGCGTATAGGTCTGGCGCAATGAGCTTGATGGATCGGCCCTCCAACCAACAATCAGACCAAAAAAGGGCCTTCTGCCCATCCCCAAGAACGACGCTGATAGATGCATCAAATATTTCCTGCACTTTGGGCTCAACAGCCGGCTGCAAGCCGTCCCAACAGCACACAGAGGTACGCTGCAACCAAAGCCAGCGGGCACGGAAAGCATACCCCAAGAGCCTGAGATCGAGAATGCCGAGGCCGCCGTACTCGACCAGTCAACATACCTGGTCCCACGCAACCAAGCAGTGCCCGCCGCTCACCACATCAGTCCCCTTCCAGAAGAAGGCCTGAATCCTCTTCTCAAACCCTTGGATGAGCCACGCAGGCAGTTCCATGGCGATGGAGTGGTAGACTGGTATGGAAGTGAGGACCGATTTGATGAGCACGAGGCGGCCAACAGTCGTGAGTACGGCGGCCTCGGCATTCTCGATCTCAGGCTCTTGGGGTATGCTTTCCGTGCCCGCTGGCTTTGGTTGCAGCGTACCTCTGTGTGCTGCTGGGACGGCTTGCAGCCGGCTGTTGAGCCCGAAGTGCAGGAGATATTTGATGCATCTATCAGCGTCATTCTTGGGGATGGGTAGAAGGCCCTTTTTTGGTCTGATTGTTGGTTGGAGGGCCGATCCATCATGCTCATTGCGCTAGACCTATACGCCGTTGTCGACGCTGCCGCCCGTGGCTCTCGTACGGTGGTTGAAGCCTTGACTAATAGGCGTTGGATAAGGGACATAAATGGGGCTCTAAGCATCCGGGTTATCACGCAATTCCTACTGCTCACTGACGCCTTGCTCACCGTGCATCTTTCGTCGGGGTTGTCGTTTCAGCAAAAGATGTTTCAGTCAAGCTCGACTGAGTGGTGGCCGCGCCGTTGCCGCCACCAAAGATGTACACGTGTTGCTGTTGATGTCGCGTGTTACCCTCGAAGAAGATGTGCAGCTCTTTGTACCAAGGACCGGTGGCATGCAACTTGCGTCGGGTATCCTTGCGGGGAGGCTCGGCAGCGGCGGCTCAAACCACAGCACGTTGACAGCCTGCTGATAGATGGTCTCAGTTTCAGATCGAGCTGAGCACACCAGAGCCCGACGACCATCACGCACTCCATCTCCCGGGCGTCGAATTCTCCTCTCAGTCGTGTGTCGGCGGCATCCAGAATCTCCCCTCTTCCATACGAAGTCCACACCCACTGAGACAGGTGGACCGCATCTTCTTCTTCTTCTTCTCCTTCTTGCTGAACCACCACCACGGGACGCCTGCCGCAGGCGATCTCGAGGAGGACGACCCCGAAGCTGTAGACATCTGACTCGGCGTTGGCCCTACCGGTGGTCATGCATTCCAGATCCATGTATCCCATTGTGCCGGCGAGCCCCGTCATGAGCGAACCTCGGCCGTGTTCGACGAGCCTGACGAGGCCAAAGTCGCCGAGCTTGGCGTTGAAGGACGCATCCAGCACAGCAATGCTACACTTACGGATAAAAAGCTAGGGATTCTCGCTACGGACGGATGTGGGAATTACACTACCGGAATAAACCTATATGCCGACGGCCTTATCTATGCCGACGGCATTTTGTCGGGGCCATCGGCATATATGGAGCTATGCCGACGGCCTGGGGAAAACCGTCGGCAAATAAAATCCGTCGGCATACCTCCATCTATGCCGACGGCAACCGTAGGCATAGGTAGGCCGTCGGCATAGCTTCATCTATGCCGACGGCAACCGTAGGCATAGGTAGGCCGTCGGCATAGACGCGACCCTGGCGGCCCGGGGATAGACAGCGGGCTAACGCCGTCAAATCTATGCCGACGGCCCTGACGGCGGCCGTCGGCATAGATTTTATCTGTTTTTTATTATTTTAAATCATTTTTATTTTTTAAAAGTTAAAATTTGATTAATTTAAATCTGACTTATCTAAACTTAAACATAGATAAATTATATATCGATTTGGGGTAGAATTTTCCATAGATTATGAATATCTAGCTTGTTTTTGTTTTTAAGTATGTTAGAAATGTGACCTCATGTACTTTTGCATATAGGTCCTTATACCTTGTTAAAAATCACAAGTAATTGATACTTGCATCGATTTTGACAAATTTTATATGCCTTTTTATCAGAATCTTGAAAAGATTCTGTTGCTATACTATGTTTTCAAATTCGAACAAACTAAAATCATGTTCGCTTCAGATTTACAAAAAAAAACCTTTTGTTTTGACTTTTTTGTATATTTTTTATTCCTTGGCCAAACGAGACAAATTTTATATCTACATCCATCAGATTGTTTCTAGGATTGTGGTGGCAGGTGTAAACAACCGACACGCGGCTCCGGAGTGTGACCTTCTACACGGACGGCGCTGCCGCCGGCACTTAGAGGGGGGAAACAGCCACGTTGGGTCGACCCGGAGGGAATCTTGTGGTGGGTTGGGCCCAGACCTTGTTCCGACATGTTCCCATGGGCTGACCTATCATAACTGGGCGGAAAATTCTGTTGGTCAAAGATCGTTCGGCAAAAGTCAAAGGCGTAGATCTCCGGGTCAACGGGGCAAGGGTTAGGCCAGCCATGGGCATTGGGGCGTAGCAATGCCACCAAAGCATCGAATCGGGTCCTCACACATGTCTTAAAGTGTGGTGGTATGTTTAAAGAGGCAATAAGCATCTCCGTAGTGTGGCCCCCCTCACGGACGGCGATGACACTGTAGTAACGTCCTGCGGTTTTGGTGCTGCATGAATATTCCTGAACACTCGGAGTGTGATAAATCATGAGTTTTTTACACGGTGCAGACACATGTGATATAGGATGTGTGGTAGTTTTTCATATTTTTTTTGAGATGCAGAAGTATCTGAACAAATCTCTCAGTGCGGATTGTTCTTCGCATGTCTACGAGTTTGGTGGACGGTCTTCGGGGGCTAGCAATCCCACCAAATCTTGCGATGGGTCTTCTTACATGTTTGAAAGCATGGTGGCAGGTGTAAAAACCCGGCACGCGGCTCCGGAGTGTGACCCCCTTCATGGACGGCGCTGCCGCAGGCACTTGGAGGGGGGAAACGACCACGTCGGGTCGACCCAGAGGGAATCTTGTGATGGGTTGGGCCCAGACCTTGTTCTGAAATGTTTCCATGGGCTCACCTATCACAACCGGGTGGAAAATTCCGTTGGTCAAAGACCGTCTGGCGAAAGTCAAAGGCTTAGATCTTCGGGTCAACGGGGCTAGGGTTAGGTCGGTCGGGGGCCTTGGGGGTAGCAATGCCACCAAAACTTGCATTGTGTGTTAATATATGTATACAAGTGTGATGGAGGGTTGAAATAGCCAACGGAGCAACGGGCAACGCACTTCCTTCACAAACCGGACACGTTCTCTCTCGATAGCTAGATACTACCTCGGAGATGGTGAAGTTTACAAAGGCCTCTGGCCAGGCTTCTACGAAACGCACTCACACTTTTACCACACCCTACAAGGGCCATATGAAGACACCGTGCCAGGTCCCGAGGATTTCCAACATCGTATGATTTTCCGTGGATTTTTACGGCTGGATCCGGCATGCCGCCGAGGTACATTCACCCCCCGGTGTTGGGGCCTGCCCCTCCTTTGGTTGCACTAGGCCTACACATACCGCAAAGACATCATATATGATTTTACAAACCACTTCTAGACATCATTTCAGATGGCCGCCGTGCAGACATCATATATGTTCTGTGCGACCGTCAGACAACCAATCTACTATAACCATCATAGTCATCCTTCTTCCGCCCAAGTATGTCCATGAGGGTAAGGTTTCAGGCGTCAGCTACAACTTCGGCGGCCACCGGTTTCGTGCCTAAATGTTTACCCGGAATAAGATGGTAAAAAAAAGAAGAAAATGAAAGGAAAAAACACAATTGCGAGAGGTTACTTCTCATTGGTGGAAACATTTATGACTTGAATCAATGACATGGCGCAGATCCATCCGATATGCATGTTTGGTAGCAGTCGGGTGGGTTCACGTGGTCCGGGACGAAGGTCCCAGTCCGGACTCATCGTCGTCATACCGAATGTACACTTCCCGATCCATTCCCTCCCCACCTCACCTCACCATCTCCTCCTCGCCGCCCTCCTCTCCCCTCACGGATCGCCGGCGGCTGGATCCACCGCACCTCACGCTGCCGCGTCCATCCATCCGTTAGGATCCGCTCCTCCCGTCCACCCAAAGCCCTACCTCGTGGCTAGGGTTTCGGTGGCCTCCACCTCCAGCGCAGCTCCGATGGCGGCGAGGCCAGAGGAAGCCGGGCCCTTCACCGGTGTGGATGCGGTTAGTATTGTTGGGGAACGGAGCATGAATTTCAAAAATTTCCTACGCTCACGCAAGATCTATCCATGGAGATGCATCGCTACGAGAGGGGAGAGTGTGTCTACGTACCCTCGTAGACCGTTTAGCGGAAGCGTCTCACAATGCGGTTGATGTAGTCGAACAATCCTTCGAGCTCCACCGATCGAGTACCGAACGTACGGCACCTCCGAGTTCTACACACATGCAGCTCGGTGACGTTCCTCGTCTTCTTGATCCAGCAAGACCTTGAGGTAGTAGATGAGTTCCGTCAGCATGACGGCGTGGCGACGGTGATGGTGAAGTGATTCCAGCAGGGCTTCGCCTAAGCTCTCCGAAAATATGACCGAGGTGGAAAACGGAGATCGGGGCACCGCACACGGCTATGGGACAATTGTGTACTTTGGGGTGCCCCCTTGCCCCCGTATATAAAGGATGAGAGGGAGGAGGCTGGCCCCTTAGGGGTGCGCCAAGTGTGGGGAGTCCTACTAGGACTCCTTAGTCCTAGTAGGATTCCACCTCCCATACGGAGTAGGAAAGGGGGAAGGGAGAGGGAAAGGAAAGAGGGGGCTGCGCCCCCTCCCCTAGTCCAATTCGGTTTGGGCAAGGGGGGGGGCGCCTCCTCACGTGGCCTGCCTCTCCTTTTCCCGTATGGCCCAATAAGGCCCATTACTTCTCCCGGTGAATTCCCGTAACTCCCCGGTACTCCGAAAAATACCCGAATCACTCGGAACCTTTCCGACGTCCGAATATAGCCTTCCAATATATGAATCTTTACCTCTCAACCATTTCGAGATTCCTTGTCATGTCCATGATCTCATCCGGGACTCCGAACAAACTTCGGCCACCAATCACATAACTCATATAATACTAAATCGTCATCGAACCTTAAGTGTGCGGACCCTACGGGTTCGGGAATGATGTAGACATGACCGAGACGACTCTCTGGTCAATAACCAACAGCGGAACCTGGATGCTCATATTGGTTCCTACATATTCCACAAAGATTTTTATCGGTGAACCTCATATGTCAACATACGTTGTTCCCTTTGTCTGGCGGTATGTTACTTGCCCGAGATTCGATCGTCGGTATCCAATACCTAGTTCAATCTCGTTACCGGCAAGTCTCTTTACTCGTTCCGTAATACATCATCTTGCAACTAACTCTTTAGTCACGGTGCTTGCAAGGCTTCTGAGATGCTGTATTACCGAGAGGGCCCAGAGATACCTCTCCGATAGTCGGAGTGACAAATCCCAATCTCGATCCATGCCAACTCAACAAACACTTTCGGAGATACCTGTAGTGCACCTTTATAATCACCCAGTAACGTTGTGACGTTTGATACACCCAAAGTATTCCTACGGTATCCGGGAGTTGCATGATCTCATGGTCAGAGGAACGTGTATTTGACATAGTGAAAGCAATAGCAATAAACTGAACGATCATTTGCTATGCTAACGGTTGGGTCATGTCCATCACATCATTCTCCTAATGATGTGATCCCGTTATCAAATGACAACTCATGTCTATGGTCAGGAAACCTTGACCATCTTTTGATCAACGAGCTAGTCTAGTAGAGGCATACTAGGGACATAGTATTTGTCTATTATCCACACATGTATTTAGTTTCCGGTCAATACAATTCTAGCATGAATAATAAACTATTATCATGAACGGGGAAATATGATAATAACTAATTTATTATTGCCTCTAGGGCATATTTCCAACAGTCTCCCACTTGCATTAGAGTCAATAATCTAGATTACATCTCCATGTAATTAACACTTAATCAGTTCTAAAGCTGATCATGTTTTGCTTGTGAGCGAGGTTTTAGTCAACGGGTCTGCAATATTCAGATCCGTGTGTTCTTGGCAAATCTCTATGTTATATGTAGATGCTGCTACCACACTCTGTTTGGAGCTACTCCAAAAGATTTCCCCACTATACTTATCCGGTCTGAGACTCATAGTCTTTCGGATCAGTGTTTAAAGCTTGCATCGACGTAACCCCTTACGACGAACTCTTTATCATCTCTATTCCTGAGAAATTCTTCCTTAGTCATCTTAAGGATAATTTGACCGCTGTCCAGTGATCTACTCCTGGATCACTTTGGTACCTCTTTTGCCAGACACATGGCAAGACACACAGCTTGGCATACTTTATAGAACCTACGGCCGAGGCATAGGGGATAACCTTCATCCATTCTATTTATTTTGCCGTGGTCGAGATTTGAGTCTTACTCAACTTCACACCTTTCACCACAGTCAAGAACTCCTTCTTTGACTGATCCATTTTGAACTTCTTCAAAATCTTGTCAAGGTATATGTTTTGTGAAAGTCATATGAGGCGTCTCAATCTATCTCTATAGATTTTGATGCCTAACATGTAAACAACCTTTACCTAGATCTTCAAGTCTTACTCCACTTCACACCAGCCAAGAACTTATTTCTTTTGACTTGATCCATTTTGAACTTCTTCAAAATCTCATCAAGGTGTGTGAAAATCTTTTTATCAGGTGTCTTGATCTATCTCTATAGATCTCGATGCCCAAACCGTGGATAACTCAAAAACAGGTTTTTATTGAAAAACTCCTTTCAATTAATTCTTTATGCTTTCCAGAAATTCTACATCATTTCCAATCACATATACTTATTAGAAATGTTATAGAGCTCCCACTCACTTTGTTGTAAATACAAGTTTCTCCATAAACTTGCATAAACCCAAACGCTTTGATCACTTCATCAAAGCGAGTATTCCAGCTCCGAGATGCTTGCACCAGTCCATAGATGGATCGCTGGAGCTTGCATACTTTGTTAGCACCTTTAGGATCGACAAAACCTTCCGGTTGCATCATATACAATTCTTCCTTAAGGAATCCATTAAGGAATGTCGTTTTGACGTCCATTTGCCAGATTTCATAATCATAAAATGCGGCAATTGCTAACATAATTCTGACAGACTTTAGCATCGCTACGGGTGAGAAAGTCTCATCGTAGTCAACTCCTTGAACTTGTCGATAACCTTTAGCAACAAGTCGTGCTTTATAGACGGTGACATTACCATCAGTGTCCATCTTCTTCTTAAAGATCCATTTATTTTTAATAGCTCGCCGTTCATCGGGCAAGTCTACCAAAGTCCACACTTTGTTCTCATACATGGATCTAATCTCGGATTTCATGGCCTCAAGCCATTTGTCGGAATCCGGGCTCGCCATCATTTCTTCATAGTTCGTAGGTTCACCGTTGTCTAACAACATGACCTCCAAGACAGGATTGCCGTACCAATCTAGTGCGGAGCGTGTCCTGGTTGACCTACGAAGTTCTGTAGTAACTTGATCCGAAGCCTCATGATCATCATCATCAACTTCTTCTCTGGTCTGTGTTGGTGTCACAGAAATTTCTTTCTGTGGCGTACTACTATCCAGAGGAGGTACAATTACCTCATCAAGTTCTACTTTCCTCCCACGCACTTCTTTCGAGAGAAACTCCTTCTCTAGAAAGGATCCATTCTTTAGCAACGAAAACTTTGCCTTCGGATCTGTGGTAGAAGGTGTACCCAACGGTCTCTTTTGGGTATCCTATGAAGACGCACTTATCCGCTTTGGGTTCGAGTTTATCTGGCTGAAGCCTTTTGACATAAGCATCGCATCCCCAAACTTTCAGAAACGACATCTTAGGTTTCTTGCAAACCACAGTTCATACGGTGTCATCTCAATGGATTTAGACGGTGCCCTTGTTTAAAGTGAATGCAGCTGTCTCTAATGCATAACCCCAAAATGAAAGTGGCAAATCGGTAAGAGACATCATAGAACGCACCATATCCAATAGAGTATGATTATGACGTTCGGACACACCATTACGCTGTGGTGTTCCATGTGGCGTGAGCTGTGAAACAATTCCACATTTTCTTAAGTGATTGCCAAACTCGTAACTCAAATATTCTCCTCCACGATCAGATCGTAAGAACTTTATTTTCTTGTTACGATGGTTCTCTACTTCACTCTGAAATTCTTTGAACTTTTTAAATGTTTCAGATTTATGCTTCATCAAGTAGACATCTACTCAAATCATCTGTGAACGTGAGAACATAACGATATCCACCGCGCGCGTCAACACTCATCGGACCGCATACATCGGTATGTATTATTTCCAATAAGTTGGTTGCTCGCTCCATTGTTCCGGAGAACGGAGTTTTAGTCATCTTGCCAATAAGGCACGGTTCACATGTCTCAAATGATTCATAATCAAGAGATTCCAAAAACCCATCTGCATGGAGTTTCTTCATGTGTTTAACACTGATATGACCTAAGCGGCAGTGCCACAAATATGTGGTACTATCATTATCTTTTGGCATTCGTGTTATGAACATATGTATTACTACGATCAAGATTCAATAAACCTTTCATTTTAAGTGCATGATCATCAATGATATTATCCAAATAAATAGAATAACAATTATTCTCTGAAATTGAATAACCGTCTTGCAATAAACACTATCAGATATAATGTTCATGCTTAACGCAAGCACCAAATAACAATTATTTAGGTTCATCACTAATCCTGAAGGTAGAGAGAGCGTGGCGATGGTGATCACATCAACCTTGGAGACACTTCCAATGCACATCGTCACCTCGTTCTTAGCTAGCCCTCGTTTATTCCGAAGCTCCATGTTTCAAGTTGTAAGCAACTGAACAAGTATCAAATACCCAGGTGCTCCTACGAGTACTAGTAATGTACATATCAATAACATGTATATCAAATATCTTTGTTGACATTGCCAGTCTTATTATCTGCCAGTTACTTTGGGGAAGTTCCGCTCCCTGTGACATTTCCCTTTGCAATGGGAGCACTAAGTCTCGGGTTTGGTTCAGCCTTGGGTTTCTTCACGTGAGCGGCAACTATTTTACCGTTCTTCTTGAAGTTCCCTTTTCTTTCCCTTGCCCTTCTTGAAACTAGTGGTCTTATTAACCATCAACACTTGATGCTCCCTCTTTTGATTTCTACATCCGCAGATTGTAGCATCGCGAATAGCTTAAGGATCTTCTATCCCTTGCATGTTTATAGTTCATCACGAAGATCCAGTAGCTTAGTGATAGTGACTAGAGAACTCTATCAATCACCACTTTATTCGGAAGTCTAACTCCCACTTGATTCTAGTGTTTGAAGTACTCAGACATTCTGAGTACATGCTCACTAACGGAGCTGTTCTCCTCCATCTTGTAGCTATAGAACTTGTCGAAGGTGTCATACCTCTCGACCCGGGTGTGAGCTTGCAAAACAAATTTTCAGCTCTTGGAACATCTCATATGCTCCCTGTTGCTCAAAACATATTTGGAGCTCCGGTTCTAAGCCGTAAAGTATGGCGCACTGAACTATCTAGTAGTCATCTTTTCTTGTCTACCAGACGTTCATAACGTCCTCAGACGAAGCCGTAGGGGTATTTCACTGAGCGGTGCATTAAGGATATAAGCCTTCTGTGCAGCAGTGAGGACAATCCTCAGATCACGGACCTAGTCCGCATAGTTGCTTCCATCAACTTTCAACTTCGTTTTCTCTAGGAATATAATAAAAACAGGGGAACTACAGCGCGGTTTATTGATCTACAACATAAATTTGCTAAGACAAGTAAGACTATGTTCATGACAATTGAAGTTCAATTAATCAAATTACTTAAGAACTCCCACTTAGATTAACATCCCTCAAGTTGTCTAAGTGTAACATGATCTACATCAACTAAACCACGTCCGATCATCACGTGAGGTGGATTAGTTATCAATGGTGAACATCTTTCATGTTGATCATATCTACTATATGACTCATGTTCGACCTTTCGGTCTCTTGTGTTCCGAGGCCATGTCTGTACATGCTAGGCTTGTCAAGTTTAATCCAAGTATTATGCGTGTGTAAAACTGGCTTACACCCGTTGTATGCGAACGAAAGAATCCATCACACCCGATCATCACGTGGTGCTTAGAAGCGTCGAACCTTCGCAACGGTGCATACTAGGGGAGAACACCTATCTTGAAATTTAGTGAAGGGATCATCTTATAATGCTACCGTCGTCCTAAGCAAAATAAGATGCATAAAAGGATTAACATCACATGCAATTCAATATGTGACATGATATGGCCATCATCGTCTTGTGCTTTTGATCTCCATCAGCAAAGCACCGTCATGATCTCCATCGTCACCGGGTTGACACCATGATCTCCATCGTAGCGTCGTGACACCTTGATCTCCATCGCAGCGTCGTGGTCGTCTCGCCGGCTATTGCTACTACTACTACTGCTAACTCATAGCGGTAAAGTAAAGCAATTACATAGCATTGGCATTGCATACAATAAAGAGACAACCATAAGGCTCCTGCCGGTTGCCTGATAACTTACAAAACATGATCATCTCATACAACAACTTATATTACATCATGTCTTGGCCATATCACATCACCAGCATACCCTGCAAAAACAAGTTAGACGTCCTGTACTTTGTTGTTGCAAATTTTACGTGGCTGCTACGGGTTTGCAAGAGCCGTTCTTACCTACGCAAAACCACAACGTGGTGTAGTGATTGCTTTTTGATCTTCTAAAAGAAACCTCTTCATTGAAACCGATTCAACTAAAGTGAGAGAGACAGACACCCGCCAGTCATCTTTATGCAACGAGTGCACGTAGCGGTGAAACCTGTCTCGCGTAAGTGTACGCGTAATGTCGGTCCGGGCCGCTTCATCTCACAATACCGCCGAATCAAGTATCAACTAGTAACGGCAAGCAATATGTATACACCCACGCCCACAACTCGTTTGTGTTCTACTCGTGCAAATCACATCTACGCATAGACCTGGCTCGGATGCCACTGTTGGGGAACGGAGCATGAATTTCAAAAATTTCCTACGCTCACGCAAGATCTATCCATGGAGATGCATCGCTACGAGAGGGGAGAGTGTGTCTACGTACCCTCGTAGACCGTTTAGCGGAAGCGTCTCACAATGCGGTTGATGTAGTCGAACAATCCTTCGAGCTCCACCGATCGAGTACCGAACGTACGGCACCTCCGAGTTCTACACACGTGCAGCTCGGTGACGTTCCTCGTCTTCTTGATCCAGCAAGACGTCGAGGTAGTAGATGAGTTCCTTCAGCACGACGGCGTGGCGATGGTGACGGTGAAGAGATTCCGGCAGGGCTTCGCCTAAGCTCTCCGAAAATATGACCGAGGTGGAAAACGGAGATCGGGGCCCCGCACATGGCTATGGGACAATTGTGTACTTTGGGGTGCCCCCTTGCCCCCGTATATAAAGGATGAGAGGGAGGAGGCTGCCCCCCTAGGGGTGCGCCAAGTGTGGGGAGTCCTACTAGGACTCCTTAGTCCTAGTAGGATTCCACCTCCCATACGGAGTAGGAAAGGGGGAAGGGAGAGGGAAAGGAAAGAGGGGGTTGCGCCCCCTCCCCTAGTCCAATTCGGTTTGGGCAAGGGGGGGGGCCTCCTCACGTGGCCTGCCTCTCCTTTTCCCGTATGGCCCAATAAGGCCCATTACTTCTCCCGGTGAATTCCCGTAACTCCTCGGTACTCCGAAAAATACCCGAATCACTCGGAACCTTTCCGACGTCCGAATATAGCCTTCCAATATATGAATCTCTACCTCTCGACCATTTCGAGACTCCTCGTCATGTCCGTGATCTCATCCGGGACTCCGAACAAACTTCGGCCACCAATCACATAACTCATATAATACTAAATCGTCATCGAACCTTAATTGTGCGGACCCTACGGGTTCGGGAATGATGTAGACATGATCGAGACGACTCTCTGGTCAATAACCAACAGCGGAACCTGGATGCTCATATTGGTTCCTACATATTCCACAAAGATTTTTATCGGTGAACCTCATATGTCAACATACGTTGTTACCTTTGTCTGGCGGTATGTTACTTGCCCGAGATTCGATCATCGGTATCCAATACCTAGTTCAATCTCGTTACCGGCAAGTCTCTTTACTCGTTCCGTAATACATCATCTTGCAACTAACTCTTTAGTCACGGTGCTTGCAAGGCTTCTGAGATGCTGTATTACCGAGAGGGCCCAGAGATACCTCTCCGATAGTCGGAGTGACAAATCCCAATCTCGATCCATGCCAACTCAACAAACACTTTCGGAGATACCTGTAGTGCACCTTTACAATCACCCAGTAACGTTGTGACGTTTGATACACCCAAAGTATTCCTACGGTATCCGGGAGTTGCATGATCTCATGGTCAGAGGAACGTGTATTTGACATAGTGAAAGCAATAGCAATAAACTGAACGATCATTTGCTATGCTAACGGTTGGGTCATGTCCATCACATCATTCTCCTAATGATGTGATCCCGTTATCAAATGACAACTCATGTCTATGGTCAGGAAACCTTGACCATCTTTTGATCAACGAGCTAGTCTAGTAGAGGCATAATAGGGACATAGTATTTGTCTATTATCCACACATGTATTTAGTTTCCGGTCAATACAATTCTAGCATGAATAATAAACTATTATCATGAACGGGGAAATATGATAATAACTAATTTATTATTGCCTCTAGGGCATATTTCCAACAAGTACTTGCCCTCCTTCATCGGTCCAAGAGGGTAGAAAAAGTTAGAAGAAAAACAAAAGGAAGAACACAATTGCATGAGCTTGATTCCTATTGGTGGAAACGTTTGTGCCACGGATCGATGACGTGGCGCTTATCCATGCATCTATCCATCTAGCTCTCCATCCCACATCCATCCATCCATCCATCCGACCCACTGAACGCACCAACTCTCTCTCTCTCTCTCTCGCTCGAACCCACCCAACCCTCGTCGCCTCCTCTCTCCCCCACGAACCCCTCTCTCTCTCACCACCGCTTCCACCCACGCCGCCCGGTTCCGGCAAGTTCTGGCCGCGCGCAGCACACCGGCGAGATCCCCTTGGTCCGCGCCTGCCTTACCTCCGTGCAGATCCGCGGCTCCACCACTGGCTAGGGTTTTGAATCCCCTTTTGTTCGCCGGGATCCGCCACGGCAGGCCACGGCGAGGCCAGAGGTGACCGGATCCAGCACCGGTAAGCCCCTCCCCCTCCTTCTTCCCACCATCTCCTCCTCACCTCATCTTCTCTTCCTTCTCTGCAGGTCGCCATGGGCGTGCCGGCGATGACGGCAGAAGGGTCGCACCTCCGTGGGGCGGGACGCCGCCATGGAGATGGAGCCCCTTGTCCCCCACCACGCAGCGGCCCCATGGAGCCCCCAAGCGCCCCAAACCCTAGCGGAGAGAGAGGAGATGCTCCTAGTACAGCACACCATGGAAGGTTCTTTTTTTTGTTCTGTCTTTTTTTTTTGCTGGTTCTCTTCCTGATCTAAACATGTTGAAGGCCCTTTTCCTCACCATGATTTGTTCATCTCCCCTTCCTCTGTTTTGTGCATGTTGCTCTGATGAGGAGAAGCATCTGCTGCAGGACGTCCTCCACCCCTCCCCTGCATCCACCTCCTACCCCCACACATGGTGAGCTCCAACCTCTCTTTCTACCCCTTGCAAATCTGATCTGAAGTGGACATCAATTGCAATTGTCATGGACACAACATAACAGCAAGTATTGGTTTAGTTTTTGTGTGAAATTCGATTGTCATTGTACTTTTTGATGCTTGCTTCAGAAAAAGAAAATCATGGATAGATAGAAGATGGAAACAGTGAGCTTCCTTTCAAGTTAAGAATACTAAAAATCATTTGGCTCATCAATTTTTCATGTCTTGTGTTAAATCTGTTCCATTGCAATCTTGCCATGTATGGATGGTTTGGTACAGTTTGCCATGGATGAGTATACGTACACATGTGCTCTATAGTTTTAGAGATACAACAACATTTGTTAGGTCCATGAATGGATGGATCAACACATACAGCTAGCAGTGCTAGCAACAACAAAAAAATAACCTTGTGATTGATTCTGTTGAGGCTAGCATGCTCTGTTAGTTTTGGAGCCCAACCATGGATTGTACGTACTAAGCTAGCTCAAGCACACACACAGCCAGCTTGATTGATTTCTGTATATACTAGCAGCAGCACGTGTGTGTCTCCTATACTAGCTTGCTTAAATCTGTACTAGATCAACTACACTAGCTCTTGTTTGTTAGATTCGGAGCAGCAGGCATCCTCCGTGGACGATGACGACAACCAGGGCATCCACCGCCACGACGACGCCCCGCACATGGTCCAACTCGGCTACAACCTCCTCTGCCGTGTGACGGCGACCGTGGTCTTGTGCGGCATCGACTACAACCTCATCTCTTGTGAGTCCGTCTCCTACCTCTAGCTCCCTCTCTTGTGCTGCTATAGTAGTACCTTGCTCTGTTTCATGCGCATGGGTGATTTTGTTTGTGCTTGCGGTGCTTGTGTCATGGAAAAGATCATTCCTATTTATAAGTGATGATGATTCGGAGTAGCACACTTGTTAAATTCTGCTCTTGTACTAGACCCCATTTGTGGTTACTGTGATGTTCATTGATTCGGCCTCCTATACTGCAGATCATGCATGTTAATAATTTATAGTGGCCTTGTTGGTTACTGCAGCTAGGCTATGTTAACTATTGGTGTTTAATCTAGCTAGCTTGTTTGTACCATCAAGATTGCAGCAAATTACAGCTAGCTAGCCTGTTTGAAATCTGATTTTTTTTGCTTGGTTTGCTGCTGGTCTGAATCTACTTACATGCTTGACTGAATTTAACTAGGTGCTATTGCTGGCAGACCCTAGTGCTCAATCACACGGACGTTGCTGCATTGTTTGCCAATTAGTTTGCTTGCTTCCTTGCCGCCACAAAAAAATCTGAATATTTTGTGTGTGTCATTCAGTTTTACCTTCATGTATGCAATCTGATCTAGACCTTCGATTTTGACTTACTGTT
This sequence comes from Elymus sibiricus, assembly GCA_039707655.1. NCBI lineage: Eukaryota > Viridiplantae > Streptophyta > Magnoliopsida > Poales > Poaceae > Elymus > Elymus sibiricus. Next base: position 76,003,534 of record CM077676.1, read on the forward strand.
GCGTCTAGATTTGTTGCTGCTAATTAGGTATTAGAGAATGCTGCAGGTTTATTAGGATGTGGCTGAAACCATTGGATGGCCTTCCTGGGCACGTCTCGTTGCTATCAATACTTGTCTCATGGTTTGTTTCCTTGCTCGACATGTTGCGGTTCAAGTGTTGCTGCTGTTTAGTAAATGGTTTGGTAGCTATATAACTGCTGCTGATTGTGTTGGTCCCTAGTTTAGTTAGTGGACTAAGTGCTTAACTGAACCTCTAAGCTTCAGCTACTAAAACCCACTAGCAAATTAATGAATTCCTGTTTTGCGGAACCTCAATGTTGAGCTCCTCTCCTCGCTGAGACATGGTCGTCGAGCCCAAGGTTATGTCACTTGCTATGTACAAGAACTGCTGTTGTCCCATGTTTTGTTTTGGGTTGGTCCTGCTTAGGCCAAATTAATTCATCCATTGCCTTGGTTCTGTGGTTAGTTGTGAAACCACAAAACGGTGGCGAGGTGATTTTCGTTTCATCCACCACCACTCCAGCTAGCTTCTTCTTGTGTAATCAAATTTGCTCCTGTATGTATGTATATATGTATGTATGAGGCTGGGTAGTTCAACTCTAGTTTTCTTTCTAACTCATTCATATCCGTTGATATTTGCTACTGCTGCTGTATCATGGATGGTCACCTACTAGCTAGCTATAAGTAGCTTGTTTTGCTACTGGATCAATCAATGGATGTGTAACTTTGTAAATTCATGAGGATTATTATTGGGACATGACATGACCAACCCTGGCCTTTTTGGCTAATGTATCAACTATGAAATTGCTAGCCTTTTTGGCTAGTATTTTTTTTTGCTCTTGGTCAGCAAGTATGCCCACGGCATTGCTCTCGGCATAGCTTGACTATGTCGACAGCTTTGCTGTCGGCATAGACATGCCTCCAGAGCTCCCAGGCCATTCCACGTGGGACACCTTTGCTGACGGGCAAGCCGTCAGCATAGGTGTAAACTATGCCGACGGCCTGACCGTCGGCATAGCCCTGTGCAAGGAGTTACCAGGAGCTGCCACGTAGCGCGTCTATGCCGACGGCCTCACCGTCGGCATAGGGGAAATCTATGCCGACGGTCGGGCCGTCGGCATAGATGCGCCACGTGTCAGCTCCTGGTAGGCGCGAACTTGACGACGGCGCCGTCAGCTGCCGTTTGGCACAAATTTTTGCCGGCGGTGAAACAATGCCGATGGCTGTACGGAAGCCGTCGGCATAGCTTGCTATGCCGACGGCCTGTCAGTAGTACGCCGACGTATTTTATGCCGACGGCTGCCGTCGGCATAGGCCTATGCCGACGGGGTTTGCCCCTATGCCGACAGCCTGGGGCCGCCGGCATACCGCCTGATTCCGGTAGTGTTAGTGGTTGGACATCACAGGGCCCACACCCTTAAATTCAGGCGGGAGGTTTAATAGAGAGTGGACAAGTATGCCTGTAGATGTAATCCGTAACAATTCATCCGTAAGTGTAGGATTTTTGCATCCAGCATGACGTTGCTGGGCTTGATGTCCCTGTGCAGGACGCACCGCTCCCACTCCTGGTGCAGGTAGAGAAGCGCCGATCCTAACCCGAGTACAATCTCATGCCTGTAAGATAGAAAAACATACCCAACTTTGTGCATGTCGCAGTACATCTTGTAGTAGCGTACCCGGTCCCTGGCCGGCGGGGTCAGGTAGCCCTTGCCGCACTCCGCCGAGCCGTTGAAGATGTTGGTGGTCATGCCATAGCCGGGGAGCATCCCGGCGGTGACATCTTGGGCAGAAGGCGTCCAGCCATCGGTCATCACGGCGTGACACGATGGTTTGGGTGCCCGAGGCGTCATCTGCCACCAGATGGCCGTCTTGAACACCACGACGGGTCCGTGGACACTAGGTCCGGGTTGTCTAGCAGGTCCAGCCCCAACGCCTCCCCGGCTTGTTGGTAGTTGAAGTCGCTGTGACGATGAACTGTGTAATTACTAGGATTGCTATATCTCAGTCGACTGAGAGTCGATGCTATGTTCGTGAGATATTACGTGAAAAATCCGTGTAAAATTTATTTTTTATTTTTTCCATCTTCTTTTTATATGTTGTGTTACTTGACTGAGACTTATTTAAGTCTCAGTCAACTGAGATCTAGCCACACCTACTTACTAGTATGAAACTCACACTGAATTCATGTCAAAAAAGAACAGAGAAACAATATGATGTACGCTATCTGTCTTACTATTAAAATATATGTATATAATAAAACGGGGCAAAAGCCTGTTTCATGTTACTTAATAGGTCAGTTGTATTGGGCCTCGTCCATAGTAGCGCGCAATCACTGGATTTTGCTCTTTCACAAAGCAGTAACCTGAGGTCAAAGCCAGATAGTATGTCATACCATGGATTCTCTCGCGACAGAAAAAAAAGGTTACACCCCTCGATCCATATTAATTGTCGCTGAGTTAGTCCAATTTTAGTACAAGTACTAACTCAACGGCAATCTAGAAATAAGAACCGTGGGAGAACCTGAGCCTCCTGAGAGCTCAGCGACTGTCGACCGTCGGATCGGATTTTTGATGCGTTTTGGACGTAGGATCTACACTAGTAGAAAACAGGGCATCAGTCCCGGTTCCAGAGGGCCTTTAGTCCCGGTTCTGCAACCGGGACTAAACAATCGGGACTAAAGGCCCCCTTTTTAGTCCCGGTTGGGTTACGAACCGGGACTAAAGGAGCTCCACGTGGCCGCTGTGGGCGCCCAGGCAGGAGGACCTCTAGTCCCGGTTGGTAACACCAACCGGGACTAGAAGGCAGCCACGCGTCAGCACCTGCCAGGCGCTGGGGTTTTTTTTTTTTTTTTGAAAGGAGGGGTTTAGGGGTTTTGGAGGGTTTAGGGGTTTCATATTGTGTTTCCCCTTTTTTTTTTACCATTCAATTCCTTTACATTTAGGGTTTTCATTTTTATTTTATGCTTTTCGTTCAACTCAACGCTAGCTACTACATATAGCAATGAAGAAACCATTACACAACATCGTCATGATCAATATATAGAGAGAAGTGACCTCTCTTTCTCCGTGCTTGGTCGAACAACAAGTTTTCGTATATCTATTCGACGCTACTACATATAGTACACATTCATGCATATATACAATATAACATCTGTTACGATCCCTAATATCTAATTACCAAAATCGCATTGCCAATCCCGATGGTATTCTCCGTCTGTAGGTATGACATGGTCAACAAAGAATCCCGCCAATTCCTCTTGAATTGCTCGTATGCGATCAGTTGGTAGGAGTTCATCCCGCTTCCGCCAGATCTAATTTAAAGAAGGGGGTCAATATATATATATATATATATATATATATATATATATATATATATATATATATATATATATATATATATATGAATGAAACTCAACACAATTGATGATAATAAAATAAAAATGTGAATATTGTTTACGTACTTCAAATTGTTCTGAAGATCTGCCCCGCTCAGAGGTCTTGTGGCGAATGAACTCGCAAACGTAGTATCCACATAAATTATTCCCGGGTGCCTGCCACAAGCACTTTACGAGAATAGAGTTCAATCAAAATGATAATCAAGCATGATAATGGTATTGAAACTAGAATCAATGAGAGATGCGCGGAACTACCTAGTAGTACTTTGGGGTGTGAAAATCGCAGCTCCTTTTTCCATTCACCCCTAACTTGGTTGGTGAACTTTTTCCAAACCCTGCCCGGCAAAGAAAATGATTACTTGATATCAGGAAATGAACGAAAGTTGCCGATATGGTGCGATAATGATTGAACTTACTTCTGGAGCATTTGACTCATGTCCGCCCACTCCTTAGCCTCTTTACGTCTCGAGTCCAAGACAATTACTAGTCCCGCGTCAAGCTGAATGGCTAGCAGAATAAAGTGGAACCTGCGCACGCATAACTCATCAATTACACTTAACCTCGAGTAAGCGAAACAGAATGTGCACAAGACAGTAACACTCACTGGAAGTTGTAAGGAAATAGTATTTCCCTTTTGTTTTGTTGTCCAAGTAACGCCTTTAGCAAGTATTTCTCTGTCTCATCGGGGTTTTTTTGTACCGTATATTCATTTACGGTATTTGGATTAATGAACCCAATGTCATAGATTTTTCCTCTGCATTCGCGGATCTTCAATCTGCATAATATAGTGTGAGGAGAATTATACATGCAATGAACGAGCTGAGCTACAGACTTAATTACAGAAAAAATACTTACAGACAATAGCAACTGACGATAGTTTTGTCGAGGGCGTCTTGATTGTATAACTGAAATAATTCTTCAAATTCAATGTACAACGCCTTGACTCCATTGAAGTAGTGCTCATCTTTAATTCCCACTAAGATACTGTCGGTCCCTTCCTTGTACGCTTTCAAGTACCAGTCATGCAATGTTCGCATCATCGTTGATAGATGCGGGAGCTGCTTAGGTCTGACGAGAGGCTTCCCGTGCTCGTATCTAAAGGCTACCTCAGCCATTTCGAACTGTACCTCATCGCCTAAGTAATCACCAAGAGTGTAACCAGGATGAGCGGCCGCTACCCACGGATCATTAGCGATATCGGGAAACACCTTGAGCGGGGGGCACGATTGTTTTTCCTGTTCGCCGAGCTGGAGAATTGTTTTCCCACTTCTTGCAGCACTGCTAGTACTTCCCGACCTTTTCGCTTCATGAAATGTCTTTACAATACAGCGGTCATAGTATGAGAGCAGCGGGGGAGGTGGTGGTCGCTTAAGGGCATCCAGACAGCGCTTCGCTTTTACCGAATCTATTTTCTCCTTTGGATCTGGACGTTTCGGTGCAAGCTGGCGTTTCACATCGGCAGCCACGATCTCGTTTTTTTTCCTCCTCAGTCATGTCGTATGGTAACTTGGCAGGAGCCTTCTTGATGCTTGGACCTGCTCTGGATTTCTTCGTTGTTGTACTGCTAGCCGCCGGAGCGGCGGCGGGTCTCTTCCGCCGTTGCTGAGGCGGCGGAGGAGGTGGAGTCAGCTGACGCGGCGGAGGAGGCGGAGTCCGCTGACGCGGCGGAGACAGCTGAGGCTGCGGAGGATTCTGCTGAGGGGCCTCCCCCAGCGGAGTTCGCTGACGCGGCGGAGACAGCTAAGGCGGCGGAGTGTGCTGACGCGGCGGAGATGACTGAAGCAGCGGAGATAGAGCTGGACTATGAGGAGTCTGCTGAGGGGCCTCCTCCGGCTGAGTCTGCTGACGCGGCGTCCATTGTGGAAGCACGATGTTTTCCTTTATCCATAGAATGGTAGTCCTTACGGCATCTACCAGATGAGTCTCCCCTTCACCTGTAGGGTACTCAAGGTCCAGCCCCTTGAATCCGTTGGTAACTTCATCCATCCCGACAATAGCATAGCCATCTGGAATCGGATTGCAATGGAAAGTTCCATCAGGTCTAGGAGGTAAGACATATCCGACCGCCACCTTCAAGGTTTGGTTGCTGCATTTCGCCATTAGCTCACAATGTTCCCTCTCCGTGATATCATCCACGGGGTAGTGAGGAGCCGTGATATCAGGCCGAACGAGCTCCGTGGAAGCCACGCTGCTTTTCCGCTGAGATGGCGGGTAGCTTCGTGGGCAGTATCGAATGAAGGATCTTCGTGCTGCTGAGATGGTGGGCCGGTAGCTCGCTGACTGGTAAGTGCCCCTAGTTTCTTCTCCTGCAACGCTAATCTTTCTTCTACCTTCTGCATCCGGTCTGCATTCTCTTTCTTCTTTCTCCGTCGGCTTCTATAACCAATGCTGTCGGGAAACCCATGCACCCACGGAACGAAGCCTGATGTGCCTCGTGTTCGTCCAGGGTGTTCGGGATTCCCGAGGGCACGTGACAGCTCGTCCTTCTCTCTGTCAGGATGGAACCTCCCTTCCTGCACGTCCTTGATTGCTTCCTGAATCTTTATGACGGGTGTTTGAAGTTGTTCTTTCGTGTAAACATACTTCCCTGTTTCTGGGTCCAAAGTTCCCCCATGCCCGAAGAACCAAGTCCTTGCCCGTTCGGGTCAGTTCAATGTCGCTGGTTGGATCCCTTTAGCAAGCAGGTCGTTCTCAGCTTTGTCCCACGTAGGCCGGGCAACCTTGTAGCCACCTGACCCCGTAACATGGTGATACAGCTTCTTTGCAGCATTTAGCTTATTTGTCTGTGACCTATTCTTAGCTTTCTCCGATTTCTTGTACGCCACAAATGCGGGCCAGTGATCTTTTATCTTTGCATATTGACCGGTGAATTCTGGAGTCTCGTCTTTCTCGACAAACTGTTCGTTCAATCTTTTCTTCCAGTTCTTGAATTGTTCTGCCATCTTCTTAAGAGCCCATTTTTTGACGTTTCCCTGTATAACTGGGTTATTTGGATCCTCCTCTGGCGGTAGGTTGAAATTTATCATGAGCGAGTTTCAAAGCTCATCTTTGCATCTATCGTCGACATAAGAAACTCTATCGTCCTTCTTCTTATTCCATTCTTGGATGCTGATCGGGACGCTGTCCCTAACAACAACTCCGCACTGATGTATAAATCGGTCTTGGGTCCGCTTGGGAACAGTCGGTTTGCCATCTGGATCGACTTCTTCGATCGTGAACCTTTCATTCTCGCCCAACCTTTTCTTCGGGCCTCGTCTCCTTATAGAAGTTTGGCTTGATCCGGAGGGCTAAAAGAAGAAAGAAGCGTTAATATATGTACATACAGAACAATTAATGCATCTAGTTAGCAGAGGCTTAATTAATATATATACCTCGCCGGACTTTGCAACAGTTAAGGATCCAACACCGGCGGAGCCGTCATCTTCTCCCTCCTCCATTCGATCACCGAAGCCGTCATCTTCTCTTCCCTCACCATCGGAGTCGTTGAGAAACTGTGAGGTGATGATATCATCATCTCCGTCGCGGATTATTTCCTCCAACGCCTCTTCTTGTTCTAAGTCTCTGTCGTGTTCCATAGTTTCTGCAAATATTACAACATGGCAATATAAAACCAAGAGAGATGGATTAGTGGCAAACATAGACGTAATCACAACAAGGAATCATATGCATATGAGCAATGGATTAGTGGATTGTCGGGGTTATGTTTTAACGACCCCCTCCCCCCTCATGTCGAAGTTATACCAAAATTATCGGGGTTATGTTTTAACGACCCCCCCCCCCCTCATGTCAAAGTCAATGAACAACATGAAAATTTGTAAGTGATTGCTAAACTCTTATGCTTCATTTATATGAAGATCAATTATCCAATATAACTATGTTCGCGATATGAGGCATTGGACATTATCGAGAATCATATCTGATGAGTCGTCCCATCTTTCAGGAGAGGATACTTTGCGGACCGCCTCTCTCATGCATGTCCGACGTGCAAATCAGGTTTTCATATGCCTCAAAATCAAAGTTATCGGGGTTATGTTTTAACGACCCCCCCCCCCTCATGTCGAAGTTACGACGATATTTGTACAAGATGAATAGAAGATTTATACACAAGATGAATACAAAATGAATACAAGATGAATACAAGATTTATACACAAGATGAATACACAACTCAACAAATGAACCAACCATCATCCTATGAACAAAACTCAACATACAACAAATGGACACCTTTTGTCGAACAGCGGAGGGACGATCAGGGACCAACTCCACGGAGATGCAACACCACAACCTGTAATTCCACAGAGATGTAACACATGGCAAAAACATGCTTACTGAACTAATTCAAATGACCCCTAGATCAATGGCAATCATCATGATCAAGTTGACAAGTATTAACAGATTTTCAGACTTAGTGATATTTGCAGATTCATGATGAAACCTTTGAGGCAAGTAAAATATATGCTACAGCAGTTTTTCATGGCAACAAAGAGCATGGCAAGCATGTACTAATTACCCTCAACAAAACACCCTTACTGATCATGATCCAAAGATGCACAGATTTGTTGCAAACCTCAAGGCAAAATGCAAAGTATTAATACTGTCAGTTTCAGACTTAGAGAAAAATAGCGTGGCATGGCAGAAATGAATAGATAGCAAGTTTACAAGCTTGTAGCACTCACTACAGGTCCTAACATGGCATGAACTAAAATCTACCAGCAAGATGACATCAAAATGCTCCTACTTCATGTTCAAAGATTGCCCAAAAGATGCTTGCATTAAAACATACAAAAAAGACAAAATGAACTCTAATCCAAAAAAATTGTTCTTCAATTTGTTTTAGTAACCACTCATCATATATCAATTTTGGAGCACATCTCACATAGCTATTTAATAATATCTCAAATTGAAAAAAAAAAGCTAATGAATCTATTTTAGAAACTATTTTAGAAACTAAGTGTCAGTTAGCAAGATCAACAATATCTCACATAACTATTTTAGAAACTAAGTGTCACATAGCAACATCTGACATCAACATCTCATCCTTTAGCAACATCAACATCAACATATGCATCCATGAATCTAACAGTACCAAAAAATGAAAAAAAATGGAAAAAAGAGAGGCTAGCTAGCTAGCTCACAGCGCGAAGGAGGAGGGGATCGGGGCGACGCGCTCACAGCAAGGAGGCGAGGAGCGGGGGCGTCGGGGCAGGGTGTCGGCGAGGGCGTCGGGTCGGGCAGGGCGTCAGCGAGGAGCGGCGGCGTCGGGGCAGGGCGCGCGTCGGGGTAGGGTGGGGCGAGGGCGTCGGCGATGGCGTCGGCGAGGGCGTCGGGGCAGGGCGTCGCGGCAGCCTGGCGGCGTCGTGGTGGTGTTCGGCGGCGTCGGGCAGAGAGAAGGAAGATTGGGGAGGAACAAGAAGGTTTGGGGGGAAATTTTCTAAGTTGTGCTTATATACACAGCGCTTTAGTCCCGGTTGGTGGCTCCAACCGGGACTAAAGGCCCCCCTTTAGTCCCGGTGCGAGGCACCAACCGGGACTAAAGCTCGTTTTCAGCAGCCAAAAGGGCAGGAAACCCAGGCCTTTAGTCCCGGTTGGTGGCTCGGACCGGGACTAAAGGGGGGCCTTTAGTCCAGGTCCTAGCCACCAACCGGGACTAAAGGGTGGCACAGCCGTGGGGTGGTGAAAGTTTAGTCCCACCTCGCCAAGCGAGAGGAGATTGCACCGGTTTATATACGCGGCTGCGATCTCTCTCCCAAGCTCCTCTCCAAAGCAGGTAGTTAATTGCCTAACCTCTGCCCTGTTGGGCCTACTAGCCCCGCGGGCCTGCATCCTGGCCCATATATAGTTGGGTTTCTAGTCGTATGCAGGCCGTGGTGTCTGCTAGTAGACGGGTATTTTTTTTATATTTTATGTTATTTTTTGCATATGTTATGTTTTTTTATTTTTTATGTTATTTTTTGCATATGTTATGTCAATTTTAATATTCTTTCATAACCACTATAAAATATATGGCACATGTTATGTCTTTTTACTTTTTATGTTATGGCAATTTTAATTTTTTGCATATGTTATGTTTTTTATTTTTTATGTTATTTTTTGCATATGTTATGTCCATTTTAATATTCTTTCATAACCACTATAAAATATATGGCACATGTTATGTCTTTTTAATTTTTATGTTATTTTTTATGTTATGGCAATTTTAATTTTTTGCATATGTTATGTCTTTTTATTTTTTATGTTATTTTTTGCATATGTTATGTCAATTTTATTTTTTATTTTTTATGTTATTTTTTTCATATGTTATGTCAATTTTATAGAGAGGAGCGGGCTTGAGGTAAAGTCGGAGGTATGTACCTCATTTTTATATAATTTTAAGTTAATATTATTTTGATCATAACTAGAGTTTTATAAAAGCTTTTTAGTTGATTCTTTTTGCAATTGAAGAATATTATAGTTTTGTTTTAGTTGATCATAACTAGAATTTTATATAACTTTATTTCATGATATAGATTTTCATCAGATAGTGACAAAATAGCTAGTTCTATCAAGTTATTTTCATATGTACCATTGCCGCAACATATTCACCATAAATTCCGATACTTTTTGTTAACCTAATTTATTTTGATGCATAGACACATAGTGATTCAAAAAAAGCTGACACCAATGTTCCCTATGTGAAGGAGATAGACCCTTACTATGAATCTTCTAGAAGATTCATAGTATTTTCTGTTAACCTAATAATGTTATATTTTCTTTATGTCATACAACGTTTCTCTCTTATCATCTCCGATCAGAGAAACCACATAGTACCTCAAACTTTATGTCATACAACGTTTCTCTCTTATCATCTCCGATGCTTCTGCTGTATTCATCTATGTCAAGACGTTTAAGCCATGTCTATATTAACCTTGTTATTTTATATGGAGCCACCAACCGGGACTAACCGCATATGATCAACCTTGCAAAACATGGGAATGAAAGGATATAGGAATAATTGAAATTTCATAACTTAATAAATAATTATTCTAAAATCATGTTTCGAATGCCAAAATGCCCTAGCTAGCTCTTACAAAGATTCCCTCCGGTTTGTCCGAAGTGGCACTTTCCAGCTATAAGTCCGGAAACTCACACTAGAGAGAAAGTGATGGAGATGAAGCCGGTCACATCCCAGAGTGGGATCTTGGGGTATAAAACTATTTCTTCGCGTGTGTCCCTTGCTTATTGCGCCGTAACCATGGATAATCTTCATCATTTAACAGGATGCTTGGGTCAGTCTTTACTCTGAAGGGAGAAATTTCATGACACTTTTCATAATCTTCTGACATGTCTGTCTTGTCCTCCACTCCCACGTTGTTTCTTTTCCCTGAAAGAACTATGTGGCGCTTTGGCTCATCGTATGATGTATTCGCTTCCTTATCTTTTATTTTTCTTGGTTTGGTAGACATGTCCTTCACATAGAAAACCTGCGCCACATCATTGGCTAGGACGAATGGTTCGTCTGTGTACCCAAGATTGTTGAGATCCACTGCTGTCATTCCGTACTAAGGGTCTACCTGTACCCCGCCTCCTGACAGATTGACCCATTTGCACCGAAACAAAGGGACCTTAAAATCACGTCCATAGTCAAGTTCCCATATGTCCTCTATGTAATCATAATATGTGTCCTTTGCCCTATTAGTGTTTGCTGCATCAAAGCGGACACCACTGTTTTGGTTGGTGCTCTTTTTATCTTGGGCGATCGTGTAAAATGTATTCTCATTTATCTCGTACCCTTGGAAAGTCAATACAGTCAAAGATGGTGTCCTGGCCAAGAAGTACAGGTCATCTCCAACAGTGGTGTTACCCATGAGATGTGTTTGCAACCAACCACCGAAAGTCCCCATGTGTTCACGTGTAATCCAGTCGTCAGACTGCTCCGGGTGTTTGGAGCTTAGAATATTCTTGTGTTCATTGATATACGGGGCCACCAAGGTAGAATTCTGTAGAACTGTGTAGTGTGCTTGCACCCAATAATGCCCGTCCCTACATATTATTGAGTTTGGTCCTAGCGTGCCTTTTCCACCCAGTCTCCCCTCATGCCGCGATTCAGGAACACCAATCGGCTTAAGGTCGGGAATAAAGTCAACACAAAACTCAATGACCTCCTCTGTTTGATGGCCCGTGGAGATGCTTCCTTCTGGCCTAGCACGGTTATGAACATATTTCTTTAAGACTCCCATGAACCTCTCAAAGGGGAACATATTGAGTAGAAATACACGACCCAGAATTGCAATCTCGTCGACTAGGTGAACTAGGACGTGCGTCATAATATTGAAGAAGGATGGTGGGACCACCAACTCGAAACTGACAAGACATTGGACCAAATCACTCTGTAACCTTGGTAGGATTTTTGGATCGATTACCTTCTGAGAAATTGCATTGAGGAATGCACATAGCTTCACAATGGCTAATCGAACATTTTCTGGTAGAAGCCCCCTCAATGTAACCGGAAGCAGTTGCGTCATAATCACGTGGCAGTCATGAGACTTTAGGTTCTGGAATTTTGTCTCTGCCATATTTATTATTCCCTTTATATTCGACGAGAAGCCAGACGGGACCTTGATACTGAGCAGGCATTCAAAAAATATTTCCTTCTCTGCTTTGGTAAGAGCGTAGCTGGCAGGACCTTGATACTGCTTTTGATGCATGCCGTCTTTTTCGTTCATACGTTGCTGGTCCTCCCGTGCCTCCGGTGTATCTTTTGTCTTCCCATACACGCCCAAGAAGCCTAGCAGGTTCACGCAAAGATTCTTCGTCACGTGCATCACGTCGATTGCAGAGCGGGCCTCTAGGTCTTTCCAATAGGGTAGGTCCCAAAATATAGATTTCTTCTTCCACATGGGTGCGTGTCCGTCAGCGTCATTCGGAATAGATTGTCCGCCAGGACCCTTTCCAAAGATTACTTGTAAATCCTTGACCATATCAAGTATATCATCACCAGTACGGAGGACAGGCTTCTTCCGGTGATCTGCCTCACCTTTGAAATGCTTGCCTTTCTTTCTTAAGGCATGCTTGGTCGGAAGAAATCGACGATGTCCCAGGTACACATTCTTCTTGCATTTGTCCAAATATATACTTTCAGTCTCATGTAAACAGTGCGTGCACGCGTTGTATCCCTTGTTTGTCTGTCCTGAAAGGTTACTAAGAGCAGGCCAATCATTGATGGTTACAAACAGCAACGCTCGTAGGTCAAATTCCTGCTGTTTGTGCTCATCCCACACACGTACACCTTTTTTGGAACCTACCATAAGTTGCTGCTCAGCTCCCCAAAAGGATTAATGCCATCTGCACTTAAACCAAACCATAAGTTCCTTGCGTCACCTGCAAAGTCCGGCCACTTTCTCTCGATTTTTCTCCACTGCGACCCATCAGCGGGTACTCTCAACTTCCCGTCTTTCTTACGGTCTTCTTTGTGCCATCGCAACAACTTGGCATGCTCTTTGTTTCTGAACAGACGTTTCAATCGTGGTATTATAGGAGCATACCACATCACCTTGGCAGGAACCCTCTTCCTGGGGCGCTCACCCTCAACATCACCAGGGTCATCTCGTCTGATCTTATACCGCAATGCACCGCATACCGGGCATGCATTCAAATTCTCGTACTCCTCACCGCGGTAGAGGATGCAGTCATTAGGGCATGCATGTATCTTCTGCACCTCTAATCCTAGAGGGCAGAGAACCTTCTTTGCTTCATACGTACTGTCAGGCAATTCGTTATCCTTTGGAAGCTTCTTCTTCATTATTTTTAGTAGCTTCCCAAATCCCTTGTCGGATAAACCATTCTCTGCCTTCCATTGCAGCAATTCCAGTGCGGTACCGAGCTTTGTGTTGCCATCTTCGCAATTTGGGTACAACCCTTTTTTGTGATCCTCTAACATGCGATCGAACTTCAACTTCTCCCTTTCACTTTCGCATCCTCTCTGTGCATCAACAATGACCCGGCGAAGATCATCATCGGGCACATCTGGTGCCTCTTGATCTTCAGCTTCCCCCGTTGCAGTATCACCGTATTCAGGGAACATAGGATAGTTGTCATCATCCTCTTCTTCTTCGTTGTCTTCCATCATAACCCCTCTTTCTCCGTGCTTGGTCCAAACATTATAGTGAGGCATGAAACCCTTCTCAAGCAGGTTGAAGTGAAGGGTTTTCAAGGAAGAGTAATCCTTCGTATTCTCACAGACAGTACATGGACAATACATAAAACCATTCTGCTTGTTTGCCTCAGCCACATCGAGAAAATTATGCAGGCCCGTAATGTAGTCGGAGGTGCGTCGGTTACCGTACATCCATTGCCGGTTCATCTGCGTGCATTATATAATTAATTATATCAAAAACCATTACAGAACATCATGAATAGAGAAATGACCAAATTAGTACATGTTCATCATCACATTAAAACCAAAGTACAGTAGTGATCAAATGTTATTACTGAAAAAATAAATACATAAAGTTCATACATAGTTCTCATAGAACAACATACAGCTCTAATTAAAACATACATTGAAACTAACATACAACTATGTAAAACATTTAAATGCAACAACAAATGCGATCAAAATCGCAACTAAGGTAACAATTGATCCAACAGCATAATGATAACAAGCCTTATTATCAATGGCATATTTTCTAATCTTTTTAATCTTCAAGCGCATTGCATCCATCTGGATCTTGTGTAGATCGACGACATCGGCAACAAGCAACTCCAATTTCATCTTCTCTTCTTCAACTCTTTTAAATTTTTCTTTCAAATAATTGTTTTCTTTTTCAACTAAATTTAACCTCTCGACAAGAGGGTCGGTTGGAATTTTCGGTTCACATACCTCCTAGATAAAGACATCTATGTCAAGTTGGTCGGCATAATTATCATTAACACTAAATGAAACAAATAGTTATAAAAGATAATATACCACATCCGAATCATAGGTCGGACGAGAGCCGACGGGGGCGGATACCAAAACCATGGCACTATATAATAACAAACAATAATACAAGTAAGAAAATTATACAAGTAGCTATATAAATCATACAAGTAAGAATTTTTTCTTTAAAAAAAAGATAAGAACAAGAGGCTCACCACGGTGGTGCCGACGACGAGATCAGCGCGGGCGATCGACGGCGGTGAGGACGGGGACGGGACGGCACCCTACACATGTGCAAACTAAGAAGTTAATTTGAGCTCAAATTGTGCATCTAAATCAAATAAACTCACACATACACTCCTCCACTAAAACCCACAAACCACACTACTTCTAGAGCATTTGAAATGAGCTAAACTAGCAGTGAGAGATGAAAGGATGAAGTTGCTAACCTTTTTAGAACACTTGGATAGTTGGTGCACCGCCAAACCTAGACAAATCTTGGGGAAAATGGAGCTTGGAGGTCGAGCTTGGAGGAAGAACAGAGGAGAAAGCTTAAGTCTGGCTCCGGCATTTCATCGAACACCTCATGTGCATATATAGGCAAAAAACGGAGTAGCCCACACCTCCACCCTTCCACGGCCAAAAAACAGAGGAGATGGGGGCGGCGTGGATATATATAGGCAAAACTTTAGTCCCGGTTTGTGTCTAAAACCGGGACTAATGGCCTACCCTTTAGTCCCGGTTCCAGACACCAACCGAGACTAAAGGGCAGCAACCCCTTTAGTCCCGGTTGGTGGATGGAACCGGGACTAAAGGTCCCAGCCGAACCGGGACTGATGCCTGCCGAGGCCCGGCCGGCGTCCTAGCCTCTCGAACCGGGACTGATGCTCCCATTAGTCCCGATTCGTAACACGACCGGAACTAATGCTCTGATCTGGCCAGGACCAAAGCCCTGTTTTCTACTAGTGCTAGCTCCCGATTGATCTGGGCCGCCGGATCAGAACCGAAGCCCTGTAGCAATGAATAGTTACCTCCAGTGGTAAATTTTTCTGCCACCGTGTGTAATTCCCGTGCCCCGCTGAGGGCATGAGAACCGTGGGAGAACCTGAGCCTCCTCAGAGCTCAGCGACTGTCGACCGTCAGATCGGATTTTTGATGCGTTTTGAACCGTAGGATCTCGCTCCCGATTGATCTGGGCCGCCGGATCAGAACTGAAGCCCTGTAGCAACGAATAGTTACCTCCAGCGGTAAATATCTGTTGCCACCGCATGTAATTCCCGTGCCCTGCCGAGGGCATTTTCAGAATTTTGCTACGAGGTATAAAAGCCCAATGCCCATAGGCTTTCTCCCCAATCGGCTTCCTCCCCTATTCCTGTTCACGCGAGCTATAACACCCCTAGGTAATGAGCACCGTGATCATCTGTTAATCATGCCAAGTCATTTTGGTTTACAATGCTTAATCACATTGGAATCATATCTCATTTCAAATTCCAATTCAAATTGGAGGTGAAAATAAAAGATGTTCAAAACCAGGAACTAAAATGTTCATAATTTTGGGAATAATCCATTGTGAATTATGTACAGGAAAACAACATCACCAAAGTTCCCTACATGTCTCAAACATCTTGAAAACAGAGCCATCAGCACCATTTTGACTCTTTTAAAAGCATGCAAAATTCAGTTGGAATTATTTTGCACCCAAACTTTGTGGGGTAGAGAGGAATATTGCATACTAATTTTTAAGCCCAACTGCATATTTTTCATAAGTCATTTGATGGCTGAAATAAAATGCAAAACAGAAAGGCAGAAAAGAAAAGGAGAAAAAGGGAAAAAGCCCACCGTGCCTGGGCCTAAGTTCAAACAGTGCGGCCCAGTCCGACTAGCCTCGTCCCCGACCTCCCACTGCTCCCGCGCGCGCGCGCCTGCCCCCCCCCCCCCCCCCCCCTCCTCGATTGGTCGACAACGCGACGCCGCGCACGTCGCTGGCCGGTTAAGGGCGCCACCCCGCATCCCCTTGGCTCCTCCCTCGCCTCTTTCTTTCCCTCTCTCTCTCTCTGTTATTCCTCCTGAGCGCGGCCATGGAGTCGCTGCCGTAAGCCTCGCGGCCACCGAGCCCCACTCGCCCAGCCGCCGTGTCAGATTGCCTAGCCGGCCTCGGCTACGTCCCCTGCATCGACCAGCTGGAGCCGGGAGGCCCTTCCTCATCGCCATCGCCGTCATCCTCGCCGCTTCTGCCCGGAGATCGCCGCTGCCGTACGTCGCCACCGAGCCCTCCCCGAGCTCGCTGCCACTCCCTACGGCTCCGCTGTGAGCTTCTCCCCGTTCCTCCCCTCCTCTCGTCGTCGTTTTCGACCCCTAGCACCGATCCCCGTAATGCCCGAGCCAGCCGCCACACGAGCTCGTCGCCGGCATCACTCCGGTGACCGTTTGGTCCCGCGCTGCTGCCTGCTAGCTTCGCCGCGTTGCGTAGGCCCACCCCAGCCGCTTCTTTTGCTCGCTAGCCCACCGCAGCCGCGCGCTCGAGTTCGCCCGAAAGCAGCCGCCGCCCGCCGTCGTCGCCGTGCTCGATTCCGGCCGCCCCCGCTCGCGAGACCGCCACCACCGGACGCGACACGAAGTGCCCGTTCCAGAGAGCCCGGCCGCGCGCGAAATGACCCACCACAGCTTGTTTCCGAGCTCGCCGGAGTTCGGCCGCTGCGGGAGGGTTCGCCGGAGCAGCTCCGGTGGCCGGCGCCGACGTGGCTGCCTGGGGCCCACCCCTGTGCCACTGACTGCGGGTCCTGTGGAGCCCAGTTGACTGGGTTGACCCAGTCAACTGCTGACTGGGCAGCCCAGTGTCACTGACACGTGGGCCCCGCTCTGTTTAACCGTTTTTAAAATAAATAAAATGCTAATTAAAATGTTAATTAATCTGTTAATTAAATTGTTAACTTAATCAGTCACTGACAGTGGGTCCCACTAGCTAATTAGGTTAATTAGTTAATTTAATCTACTGTTTAATTAGTCTAGTCTATGACAGAGGGGCCCCACCTGTCAGGTTGACCAGTCAAAGGTCAAAGCTGACTGCTGACATCACCCTGACCTCATGCTGACGTCATATTCCTTTTCTATCGAATTAATGAATTAAAATAATTTCATAAAAATTTTAAAACTTTGAAAAATCATAGAAATTAAACCGTAGCTCGGATCGAAAAGTTTTCTACATGAAAATTGATCAGAAAAACGAGACGAATCCGAATATGCCCTCCGTTACCTGTCACATGCCCACAACTATGCTAGCATGGAATCTTCCCCTCCGGTTCATCTGTCTGACAAATGACTACAGTGGGGAAAATAACCCTAGATATTTTCCCGCTCCGTCTCTAACGTGTAGTACTGCGATAGGTCACCACCAGCACTGCGTACTGCCATGCCATGCATCTGTGATTGCACTTGTTTGCTTTTATTTATTGTTTCTTCCCCCCTCTTCTCTCCGGTAGCCCCCGAGACCGACGTTGCTGCCGAGTACAACTACGCCCTTGACGACCAACCCCTTTCAGCAGAGCTTCCACGCAAGCAAACCACCTTGATCATTTCGATATCGCCCATTCTTTCCCTCTCATGCTTGCATTAGAATTTGCTACTGTATTAGATAGCTCCTATTCTCATGCATAGCCTGCTTTTGTAACTGCTGTTGTTACCTTACCTGTTATCCAAAACTGCTTAGTGTAGGTTGGGTTAGCGATCCATCAGTGACCCCGCACCTTGTCCGAGTTGCCTTGCTCCCGGATATTTCGATCTATGTGATCGATGTGCTGTTACCGACACATCACCGCACACCCCCTTAGTTGTATGACTCTGTAGAGCTACTATCGAGTGCCAAGGGTGATACCTCGTACCTCTCTCCTGATGATGGCGCTGTAGAATAGCTAATCGGTCGTGGGTTGCCGAGGGTGATTCCTCCTTCTCCACCACCGATGATGACTCTGTCGTGCAACCCCTCAAGTAGGAATCCATCGAGGGTGATTCCTCGGATTTCCCCCTTAAGGTTACCGATCACACTGTTACTTACCTGTTGCCCCTTTTACTGTTACTGTTGTGGTGGGACTGAAGGGACAGGCGGTACCACCCGGTTGATGTGGACCTGAGTTCCCGACAGTCTCTTGTGAGTTGGGTTGAACTGGAGGGTACCCGCGAGATAATTACGAGGCGCGGCCGGGCAGGCGGACTGCCCTAGAGAGGGCTGGGCCTGGCCCTTGCCGCAAGTCCTCGAGACGGGGCGACAGGAGCACTGATCGTTTCCGCGCGCTCCCAATGCATTAATGGGTTAGTATATGTGATCTGAGTAGGCCTCTGGCCTTTACACGCTAACCACCACGCGGGAATAGTATGAGCACTCGGCGTCGTATGTATCAGCCGAAGCTCTTCAGACGTCAGCAGTTTAGCGGCGCGCGCCGGGTTGGACCATGAAAGCCTGCGCTTGTATTAAGGGGGCTAGGTCTGCTCACCGGCCGCGTACGCAACGCGCAGGAGTGCAGAGGGCGATGGGCCCAAGACCCCTGAGCGCTTAGGGTGTAGACCGGCATGCTAGCCTCTCTGTTGAGCCTAGGTAGGGCTGCGATGTGTCGATCAACCGAGGCCGGGCATGGACTGAGTAGGTGTGTCCGGCCAGAGTTAATCAAGCGTGTTGGGTAAAGTTGGTGCACCCCTACATGGAAGTATATCTATTCGAATAGCCGTGTCCACGGTAACAGGATGCTCGGAAAGTATCCCGATCTACTACAACTAGAACTGGATACTTGTGTTAATAATGATATGTTGGCTCCGGGATTGCTTTCTCGTAGGGAGTCGAGGAAGGATCTCTGGGCATTGTTACTACTTACCTGCTACTATATATTATGCTAATCTGCACTCTTCTAATGCTGCAAGGCCCTTAACATGCTAGTCTTCGATAGGCTAGGTCTTTCCCCTCTATTCTGGCATTTCTGCAGTCAAGTCCACATATACAGCCTTCCTTTGATAATGATGCATAAGTAGAATAGTTCTGATGTAAGTCTTGCGAGTACTTTGGATGAGTACTCACGGTTTATTTGCTTCCCCTTTTTCCCACATACCCGATTGTTGCGACCAGACGATGGAGCCCCGGAGCCAGCTTCTTCAGCCGACGACTACTACTACCCTACCGGTGGAGCCTACTACTACGTGGAGACCGCCGACGACCAGGAGTAGATAGGAGACACCCAGGCAGGAGGCCTGCGCCTGTTCGATCTGTGTCGTTGTTTTGCTCAGCCTTCTTAAGGCAAACTTGTTTCCCTTTTATGTCTATACTCAGATATTATGTTGCTTCCGTTGACGCTTGATCGCGAGCTTATGTATTCAAGCCCTCGAGGCCCCTGGCTTGTATTATAAAGCTTGTATGACTTTTATTTGTGTTTAGAGTTGTGTTGTGATATCTTCCAGTGAGTCCTTAGGCTTGATCGTGTGCATTTGCGTGTATGATTAGTGCACGATTAAGTCGGGGGGGTCACAAGTTGGTATCAGAGCCGACTGCCTATAGGAACCCCCCTTTACAACTCCTTGGCCGAAGTTGAGTCTAGTCGTTGAAAATTGTTTTACTAACATGGTTGTGTGGCTTACGGGCCCACGTCGCCAATGGGAGGTATTAGGATCTTTTATTCCTCTTCCTTACTCTGGGACTCTGATCTCTCTTCTTTTCGGGTTAAATGATTTTGCTGACACTGACATTAGGATCTCGTAATCACGTTCACCCGGAGAGCTAGATTGTCTGCAACTAATCCTTTCCTTTGGTCTGGTTAATCTGATAATCACCTTTTCCTTTCCATTGGTCTGTTTAACCATTCCTTTCAATGTTATCATGTGCTTCTCACACTGTCCTTTGACATCTTGCACTCCTTATTTCAGATGCGTCCCGCAAGGCAGCTTGTGCGCCAGACCATGGCTCGTGATGCGACTGGGTTCCCTGCTATCTTGGTCGATCTCTTGACCAGGCTGGGATATCGCTGGTACCCTGAGTACACAGTTTACGAGGATTACCGCGAGTTCAACCAGGAGTAGTACCACGCTGTGGTCCGTATCTTTGATCGGCAGAACAACTCCATCACTGAGTTGCACACCTTTCACGGTGTTGGAGTGACTGTTGACATGGCCGTCCATGATGCTGCCTTTACTGCTATTGCCCGTCTCCGTGGAGAGCACAACAGTCGCTTGGAGGAGACTCCTTTCAGATACATCCCGTATGCCCCAGCTGGGGACGAGACTGGATACTACACTGCTGTCTACACTCCTTACGTGACGCGTCGTTATGACCCGCAGGTTATGGTATAGCACATCCAGGCTCTGGATCGCACTGCTCGAGCTCTTGCTGTCGAGTTGTACGCCACTCGTGATCGTCTTTATGACGCTCTGACATAGTTGCTACCAGCAGTCAGTGCACGGATGCACCCAGAGTACATTCTTTACCCGCGCAGGACGGAGTTGCCACCAGGTCTTGAGTGGCCTGCTATTGGGGGTTATACTCCTCCACGTCGTCCTCTTCTTCCAGTCCGGGACCAGTTTCTGCACCAGAGTGTTCACGGAGCGCAGGATCCCTACATCGAGGGCACCCCACATCGTCACTTGCAGTTGCCTGGCTCCAGTGGTCCTTTCCAGCGTTGATGTAGCTGTCGCTATGTCCCGTTGTTGTATCCCTCCACCGCGTGCCTGCGTGCCGCCTAGTTTATCTAGCTTTCCCTTACGTTGTTGTAATGCTGGTTTGTAACCGAATCTATGTACGGATCTGTATGTCATGTTGACTTTGATGTGTATCTATTGCACTTCCTTTGATTGTGCGTGTTCCTACATGAATGATCCCATACACCTACAAATGCTCGTTGCTAAACTACCCCCTGTTAATCTTTAGCAGGATGGTTAGACCAGCTGGTCATGGTCGTGGCCGTGGTGCCAACAATCCACCGCCGCCCGACTATATGGCAGCTATCATGCAGCAATTCGAGCTGAATCGTCAGTTCATGACTGGAATCATGGCTCAGTTCCCAAACCTGAACCAGAATGCTCAGAATCACCAGCCTGCCCCAATAAGTCTGCGGGAGTTTGTGCGTCTCAATCCAACCATCATCCGCAACTCAGTTCAGCCGCTTGATGCTGATGACTGGCTCCGCGACATCGCTTTCGAGATGGAGTCTGCTAATGTTGCCCCTGCCAGATATGTCACTTTCGCCTCCTACTTTCTGAAGGGTCCCGCAGCCCAATGGTGGGACACTCACAGGCAAACCTTAGCTGCTGGAACCATCATCACCTGGGTGGAGTTCCAAGCTGCTTTCCGTGCCCGTTACATTCCGCAAGGAGTTATGGACCGGAAGAAGCGTGAGTTCCGCAACCTTTCCCAGGGCAGCAAGAATGTAGAAGCTTACCAGCGGGAGTTCCTGGAATTATCTCGCTATGTAGAAGAAGATATTGCTATTGATGCTCACAGACAGGAGAAGTTCCGTGAAGGGCTCAACCCTGATATCAAGTTAGCACTGCTTGTCCAAGACTTCGCCGACTTCGCCACCTTGGTGAACAAGGCCATTCAGGTTGAGACTGGTCTGAAGGATCATAAGAACGCTCTCAAGCGCACCCATGATGCGGGCTCATCTTCGGGCTCGTCATCGCAGAAGCGCCGTATCTGGATCCCTCACAGCATGTACCCTTCAGCTGCACCTCTTCCGCCGCCGGGACAGCCAAGACCTCAGGCTCCACTACATCGAGCTCCTGCTCTCCGCCCCGAGGACGGACTCTGCTTCAAGTGTGGCCGTCCAGGTCACCGTTCCAGAGAATGCCCTCAGAACCAGAATCAGCTTGCACTTCCCCCTGCTGGCCGTGGATATGGCCGTGGCAGCAACCAGCCCCGCAACAACAATGCCAGACCTTCCTATGGTCGTGGCCAAGCTTATCATGTTGATCTGAATGAAGCTCATGGTCAGCCAGCTACTGAGAAGGGTATTCTTCTTGTTAACTCAGTACCACCTCCTGTTTTATTTTAATTCGGGAGTATCGTATTCATTCATACCATAAGCTTTTGCATACATGCTTGGCATTAAATATGATGAGTTGAAACGTTCTAGTCGTTCGCGACTTCTAGAGGGTACTTCCAGAAGGACTTCCCGTAATGCCTCGATCTTTTCCTTCTACCTCCTGAATTCTCGGGACGAGAATTTCTTTTAGAGGAGAAGAATTGTAACACCCCTAGGTAATGAGCACAGTGATCATCTGTTAATCATGCCAAGTCATTTTGGTTTACAATGCTTAATCACATTGGAATCATATCTCATTTCAAATTCCATTCAAATTGAAATTCAAATTGGAGGTGAAAATAAAAGTTGTTCAAAACCAGGAACTAAAATGTTCATAATTTTGGGAATAATCCATTGTGAATTATGTTCAGGAAAACAACATCACCAAAATTCCCTAGATGTCTCAAACATCTTGAAAACAGAGCCATCAGCACCATTTTGACTCTTTTAAAAGCATGCAAAATTCAATTGGAATTATTTTGCACCCAAACTTTGTGGGGCACAGAGGAATATTGCATACTAATTTTTAAGCCCAACTGCATATTTTTCATAAGTCATTTGATGGCTGAATTAAAATGCAAAACAGAAAGGTAGAAAAGAAAAAGAGAAAAAGGGAAAAAGCCCACCGTGCCTGGGCCTAAGTTCAAACAGTGCGGCCCAGCCCGACTAGCCTCGTCCCCTACCTCCCACTGCTCCCGCGCACTGCTGTCGCCGCGCGCGCGCCCGCGCCTGGCCCCCACTCCTCGGTTGGTCGACAACGCAACGCCGCGCACGTCGCTGGCCGGTTAAGGGCGCTACCCCGCACCCCCTTGGCTCCTCCCTCGCCTCTTTCTCCCTCTCTCTCTCTCTCTCTCTCTCTCTGTGTGTGTGTGTGTGTGTGTGTGTGTGTGTGTGTGTGCTTCCTCCCGAGCACGGCCATGGCGTCGCCGTCGTAAGCCTCGCGGCCACCGAGCCCCACTCGCCCAGCCGCCGCGTCAGATCGCCTCGCCGGCCTCGGCTAGTCCCCTGCACCGACCAGCTAGAGCCAGGAGGCCCTTCCTCATCGCCATCGCTGTCATCCTCGCCGCTTCTGCCCGGAGATCGCCGCCGCCGTACGTCGCCACCGAGCCCTCCCCGAGCTCACTGCCACTCACTACGGCTCCGTTGTGAGCTTCTCCCCGTTCCTCCCCTCCTCTCGCCGTCGTCTTCGACCCCTAGCACCGATCCCCGTAGTGCCCGAGCCAGCCGCCGCGCGAGCTCGTCGCCGGCGTCACTCCGGTGACCGTTTGGTCCCGCACTGCTGCCCGCTAGCTTCGCGGCATCGCGTAGGCCCTCCCCAGCCGCTTCTTTTGCTCGCTAGCCCACCGCAGCCGCGCGCCCGAGTTCGCCCGAAAGCAGCCGCCGCCCGCCATCGTCGCCGTGCTCGATTCCGGCCGCCCCCGCTCACGAGACCGCCACCACCGGACGCGGCGCGAAGTGCCCATTCCAGAGAGCCCGTCCGCGCGCGAAATGACCCACCACAGCTCATTTCCGAGCTCGCCGGAGTTCGGCCGCCGCGGGAGGGTTCACTGGAGCAGCTCCGGTGGCCGGCGCCGACGTGGCTGCCTGGGGCCCACCCCTGTGCCACTGACTGTGGGCCCCGTGGAGCCCACTTGACTGGGTCAACCCAGTCAACTGTTGACTGGGCAGCCCAGTGTCACTGACACGTGGGCCCCGCTCTGTTTAACCGTTTTTAAAATGAATAAAATGCTAATTAAAATGTTAATTAATCTGTTAATTAAATTGTTAACTTAGTCAGTCACTGACCGTGGGTCCCACTAGCTAATTAGGTTAATTAGTTAATTTAATCTACTGTTTAATTAGTCTAGTCTATGACAGAGGGGCCCCACCTGTTAGGTTGACCAGTCAAAGGTCAAAGCTGACTGCTGACATCACCCTGACCTCATGCTGACGTCATATTCCTTTTCTGTCGAATTAATTAATTAAAATAATTTCAGAAAATGTTTAAAACTTTGAAAAATCATAGAAATTAAACCGTAGCTCGGATCGAAAAGTTTTCTACATGAAAGTTGATCAGAAAAACGAGACGAATCCGAATATGCCCTCCGTTTACCTGTCACTTGCCCACAACTATGCTAACATGGAACCTTCCCATCCGGTTCATCTGTCTGACAGATGACTATAGCCGGGAAAATATCCCCAGATATTTTCCCGCTCCGTCTCTAACGTGTAGTACTGCGATAGGTCACCACCAGCACTGCGTACTGCCATGCCATGCATCTGTGATTGCACTTGTTTGCTTTTATTTATTGTTTCTTCCCCCTCTTCCCTCCAGTAGCCCCCGAGACCGACGCTGCTGCCGAGTACGACTACGCCCCTGACGACCAGCCCCTTTCAGCAGAGCTTCCAGGCAAGCAAACCGCCTTGATCATTTCGATATCGCCCATTCTTTCCCTCTCATGCTTGCATTAGAATTTGCTACTGTATTAGATAGCTCCTATTCTGATGCATAGCCTGCTTTTGTAACTGCTGTTGTTACCTTACCTGTTATCCTAAACTGCTTAGTGTAGGTTGGGTTAGCGATCCATCAGTGACCCCGCACCTTGTCCGAGTTGCCTTGCTCCCGGATGTTTCGATCTGTGTGATCGATGTGCTGTTACCGACACATCACCGCACACCCCCTTAGTTGTACGACTCTGCAGAGTTACTATCGAGTGCCGAGGGTGATACCTCGTACCTCACTCCTGATGATGGCTCTATAGAATAGCTAATCGGTCGTGGGTTGCCGAGGGTGATTCCTCCTTCTCCACCTCCGATGACGACTCTATCGTGCAACCCCTCAAGTGGGAATCCATCGAGGGTGATTCCTCGGATTTCCCCCTTAAGGTTACTGATCACACTGTTACTTACCTGTTGCCCCTTTTGCTGTTACTGTTGTGGTGGGACAGAAGGCACAGGCGGTACCACCCGGTTGAGGTGGACCTGAGTTCCCGACAGTCTCTTGTGAGTCGGGTTGGCCTGGAGGGTACCCGCGAGATAATACGAGGCGCGGCCGGGCAGGCAGACCGCCCTAGAGAGGGCTGGGCCTGGCCCTTGCCGCAAGTCCTCGAGACGGGGCGACAGGAGCACTGATCGTTTCCGCGCGCTCCCAACGCATTAATGGGTTAGGATATGTGATCTGAGTAGGCCTCTGGCCTTTACGCGCTAACCACCACGCGGGAATAGTATGGGCACTCGGCGTCGTATGTATCAGCCGAAGCTCTTCAGACGTCAGCAGTTGAGCGGTGCGCGCCGGGTTGGACCGTGAAAGCCTGCGCTTGTATTAAGAGGGCTAGGTCTGCTCACCGGCCGCGTACGCAACGCGCAGGAGTGCAGAGGGCGATGGGCCCAAGACCCCTGAGCGCTTAGGGTGTAGACCAGCGTGTTGGCCTCTCTGTTGAGCCTATGTAGGGCTGCGATGTGTCGATCAATCGAGGCCGGGCATGGACCGAGTAGGTGTGTCCGGCCAGAGTTAATCGAGCGTGTT
Source organism: Elymus sibiricus (assembly GCA_039707655.1). Taxonomy (NCBI): domain Eukaryota; kingdom Viridiplantae; phylum Streptophyta; class Magnoliopsida; order Poales; family Poaceae; genus Elymus; species Elymus sibiricus. Next base: position 76,029,383 of record CM077676.1, read on the forward strand.
GGGTAAAGTTGGTGCACCCCTGCAGGAAAGTATATCTATTCAAATAGACGTGTCCACGGTAACAGGACGCTCGGAAAGTATCCCGATCTATTACAACTAGAACTGGATACTTGTGTTACTAAATGATATGTTGGCTCCGGGATTGCTTTCTTGTACGGAGTCGAGGAAGGATCTCTGGGCATTGTTACTACTTACCTGCTACTATATATTATGCTAATCTGCACTCTTCTAATGCTGCAAGGCCCTGAAGATGCTAGTCTTCGATAGGCTAGGCCTTTCCTCTCTATTCTGGCATTTCTGCAGTCAAGTCCACATATACAGCCTTCCTTTGATAATGATGCATAAGTAGAATAGTTCTGATGTAAGTCTTGCGAGTACTTTAGATGAGTACTCACGGTTGCTTTGCTTCCCCTTTTTCCCACATACCCGATTGTTGCGACCAGACGATGGAGCCCCGAAGCCAGCTACTTCAGCCGACGACTACTACTACCCTACCGATGGAGCCTACTACTACCTGGAGACCACCGACGACCAGGAGTAGATAGGAGGCACCCAGGCAGGAGGCCTGCGCCTGTTCGATCATTGTCGTTGTTTTGCTCAGCCTTCTTAAGGCAAACTTGTTTCTCTTTTATGTCTGTACTCAGATATTATGTTGCTTCCGCTGATGCTTGATCGCGAGCTTATGTATTCGAGCCCTCGAGGCCCCTGGCTTGTATTATAAAGCTTGTATAACTTTTATTTGTGTTTAGAGTTGTGTTGTGATATCTTCCAGTGAGTCCTTAGGCTTGATCGTGTGCATTTGCGTGTATGATTAGTGCACGATTAAGTCGGGGGCGTCACACGAGGGAGAGCCGCCGCCGCCCCCTCCCCTCCCGCATCCCATCCCCGTCATCAGGGGCGCACTGCCACCACCCTTCCTCCTTCCCTCCTACCATTACCCTTCCCTAGGCCTAGAAACCGACGAGGAGGTCGAGCCGCCACCCGCTGCCGGTCCTCGACCGTCCTGATCGACCAAGCTCTGGGTCGAGGGGCACGCCAGATCCGGGCGCAGCGGCTCGTTGGTGAGCGCGGTGGCGGCCATGGACGAGCTCAAGCCCGGGCGTGTGGGCGCGTTGGTGAGCGCGGCGGCACGTTGTTGAGCACGGCGGCGGCCATGGCCGAGCTTGAGCGTCTCGTTCTCCGATGGCTCCTGCGCGTGCCGTCCCTGGGACCGACGGTGGCAAGGAGGAGCACACAAATGTCAAGGGCCCCGCCGCAAAATTTGGCTGGCACGTCAAGCCGAGGTGAGCACCCCCTTCCCAAATCATGCTCTTGCCCATGCCTTCTCATAGGGCTCACCCCTTCATGCTGCTCAGCTGCTGACCCGACTGCCTTCTTGGTTCTGATTGCCAGCCGACTGCAGTGTGCTACCGGCGGTGAGATTCAGGAGAAGGAGGAGCCGGACGGGGAGACGAGGTAGGGATGAAGAGAGGTTGAAGGAGACGAGGTAGCCTTGCAGATACTTGGGTAGTTGTAGCTGCAAAGCTAGCGTGCTCCATTTTTATAGTGGATGGAATAATGTGTGCTGATGGTTTGATTGATACTTAGCTTCTGTAGTTGAAGCTCTAAAGCAGCGATGCTCCATTGTTTATAGTGGATGGACTGATGAGTGATAATGCTTTGATACTTAGCGTGGGCAGTCGGACGAGCCAACCGATGATGATGCCTTACTTTTCTTGTGTCGCCGGTTTCTTTTCCTCGTAGTGAAATTCCGAAAATTTCAGATACGGCAAGAAGGACAGCAGTCAGATTTGTGAGCAATTTTCTGCAGAATTTTTGTCTGCCTCACTACTGAAGTTAATACTTTCTGTGATGTGCAGTTGGGCCCATGAGCTTGCGGATGCGAAAAAATTTCCTAGGTGACCTTTTGTCTTTCCAAGATTATTGTTGGACATTTGCCTATTTAACTTCCTGGATGGCCTAATTATGATTTTATTTCTTTGCATTATCTCATTCAGGTTGTGGAATCTGAAACATTATGCATTCAAGTTGCTGAGTCTGAAATAGTTTGGTGAGCTTTCATCTCACACTTCAGAACCTATATTAAAATACATGTATCATATCCTCTGATTGGTTCGGATGTAATGTGGAGATCGTTTCTTTCTGTATGACTATGTATTGTTTCAACATGTGTGTATTGCAGCCATGATCAAGAGCTGGCTGCACATGCAGCGAGACGTAGGTTTACATTTACTGCATGTAGTAGACGCTTCCGAATTTGACTTGCGTAGAAGGATTGAGAATAATTTTATGTTCCCATGGAGCAACGTTTCCTTGGTATTTATATGATGCTAATAGTGTATATCAGTAATCCATCTTGCGTTTTCACCTTATATCCGTGCATTCTACAAGATGTTCAATTTGTCAGCTTCAATAATTCTATTTCTTTTTGCTCCATTTTGTTCCTACAGGTCATGAACTATCCCCTTCTTGCCATCCATGCCGCGGGCATTGTTAGTACAGAACTGCTACCTTATTCACATTTAAGTATAGTTCATCTTTTCCATTGATTTGGTAGTAAACTCTATTTTCTGCTGCGAAATGGCATGTATAATTTGATATTTCTCCAGGAAAGATATCATGAAGTATGTTTCTCATTTTGTATATTAACCGAGGATCTTGTTGCTACCTGGCCAAGAAAATTCCTTATGTTCAAAATATTAGTTATGGGGGTTTGTGGCCGGATATGGAGTTGATTTGCTATGATAGGTTTTCTACGTGTATTAAGAAAGGCACTGCTTCTTTAACAGGAATTTGCCTATTTCTGTTAATATGAAAAAAATGTTTGTGCCAGCAGCTTCCATGTGAGCTATCTATTTATTTCTATATAATTTTGCAAGAAACACCGATATGATTATACATATGCGTTGGTGTATATGCTTGCAGTGTTAGTGGTGTGTAGAAATAATTCATGCTTGGTTAGATCGATATAGCTATTTTCCTAAAAATATGTTAATATCCAATTTCAGTTGTGTTTCTCAGAAATAATCTTATGTTGTTTTTTATGCGCAGGTTGAGTTGAGCGAGGCATGATGGTGATAGTTTCCGCAAGATGTATCGTCTATGTTCACAGATTTTTATCCTCGGCTTATGCCCTGGACCAAAAGATGGTGAGTTCATGTTGGATACACATTGAGCCTTCAGTTTTGATTTTATCTTCCAAAAATACTCATGTTATATCACTTGCTACATGAATTTTATCATACCTTGCTTCAGTTTCCAATTTATCCGTGGATAGGAGTTTAGTAGTATTTAGATGCATGGGCCGGATGTTTATGCTCACGTGTGCAATCTGACAGGGAGATCAAAAGGTTTGGATCAATATTAGAGTTTAGGATCATCCTTTTTGTTCAGATAAATTACTTTTCTGTTGTATCCTCACATATTTCATTGTTTTTATGCATTGTAGATTCATTAGGTACTGTAAACAACTTTTGTTGTGCTGATGATAAATAAGCTCTCATGTTTTGCTTGGTTCGGTTTGCTAATCTTGAGAATCTTCTCATAATCTTGAAAAGCCACTCTTGCTAATCTTGATTTCTTCCTTGCGTGCAGCCCCATTATGAGAAGGTTGCGAAACTTTTCAATGGCCGAGATGCTGCATATCCTAGGAGAATATTGATGGCTATGGTTGATTGTGCATCAAAGGTATAGTACTTCTCATGAAGGGTCATAATCTTCATCAGTTTGTTGAAGCTAAACAACTAATAAGCACTTTAAAAGGAGATATTCTTGCAATTTCCGTACTTTCAAGCCCCAATTCAGTATCTTTGTTATCCCTGTGCTTACTGCCTTTCTTTTGTGTGTTTGTATTTTATCTCACAGACAATGATGCAGAATTTAACACTGCAAGTATTGGGCCACTCTCACGTGAGTTAGTTTTAGTTTTCTCTTCTCAATCTGATTACTTTATTAGATTGCAAGTTCATATTTCAGGTTGAATAAGTTGCATCCCACAACAGTATAGCTAACATCGTTGGTTAGAAGCATAAATTGATAGCTTCGACCTTAAATCGGTTTGCCTTTTTCCTTAGACTGTAGTCTTTATCTTTTGTACATTGCTCTGAAATATTTTTTGCTTATTATACCATGATTGTTCTGATTAGAAAAGTTGCATGTTTACTAAATTCTTTTTGTTTCTTTTGCAAATATATTGCTTTAGCTTCTTATGCATTAAAAAAACAGTGAATACCTTGATCTGAATGCTTTTGTGCTCCGAATGAAGATTAGGGTATAGCTTGGTTGAATGGGGTATAGGAAGCGTGTATTGCCACAAACAATCGTAATTTGAGAAGCACTTGTAAGAAAGTGGAGTAGGAGGTGCATCTACATGATTTGCTAATACGCAGTGCCTATGATGAATTGATTCACTCCACTCTGTTGCTTGCTACTAAATAGTGATACACTAATATGTCTAATGGATTGGTTTGCTTTTCGGTACATTCTAGACTGAAATACTCCATCGAGACATCACCAGGAAAGAGGACCAGGAGCGCAGGCCACAGAGATAACGAGGAGGTCGAGCTGTCTCCGCCGTCATCGTTCCTCTGACGTCCTCATCTTCCAGCTTCCCTACTCGGCTTCGCTCCGCCAGCTATGGTCGGCCTCACTTCCTGTTCAGGCACGAAGTTGGGGGAGAGAGAGATGGACAAAGAGGGAGAGGAGTTGTTGCTGTGTGTGGGCAACATGCTGTGTCTGGACAATCTTTTCTGGATCTTTTTCCTGACCATGTCGCTACTGTAGGTCCCTATCTCCGTTCTTGCCCATCATCTGCCACCATGTGACCATACATGTTCCTCAAGGTTCGGTTTTCGTAATGCATACCAGAGAAAATGCTTTCTTAGATGATACAGAGTTATAGATGTGAATATTTGCGAACAAGTTAGGTTAGAACAACACTTGATATAATGCTTAAATCTGGCCTCCTCGAGCTTTCTAATAAAGTCATTGGTAAAACAACACTTAATATAGTACTTGCACATAATTTTAGAAATTTAGTTTGGATGTTTCTTTTGTCATGAAATTTCTTCCCAAGAGCTGCCCCGCATTATATGTTTCTGCTATAGCAAAATTTGTTATTTAGTTTTTATGGGATATGTTTATTCGATATAACAACGTTTTTGTGATCAAAAGTATGTGCTGGTATATTTCAGTCCCATCTGATTGTTCATGTGTATAGCCTCTAGGATGTCTTTGGATTGACTATACATTGTATTTGGTACATTTTAGTCTTTTTGATCTATAATAAATTCATTTATCTTTATTGGTTACTTTGATTTCCTTTGATGTACTAAAACACTTTATTGTATTGAAATGCATGGTTTTTATGTTCGGCTGTAGAATTAAGATTGTTGTTATTAATATAATTGGTTCCATTACAATATAAATACCATTAGGAAAATGAAATCTTAGCGAATGTGATATATCAGTTTTAGGGCCAGTTCTTTTGGTGGCTTTTTTGGCCCTACCCAGCTTATTCTAGAAGCCCAACCACAAATATTTTTTTAGAAGTCTACTAGTTAAGTCTCAATTAGTAGGCTTCTAAAAAAATTAATTTGGTTGGGCTTTTAGAATAAACTGGGTAGGGGGCAGTTTATTCTAGAAGCTACCAAAAGAACTGGCCCATAGGAGCAATTGCTCTCAGCTTCTTCCAAGTTGAATTTGACTAAAAAGCGAGTGCCATGTTTCTCAAATGACCACCAGAAAATGTTTTCCATGCAATGCCCATTGTTGCTGGTTTTATTCTTCCTGATTCTTTCTGAATTTATTCTTAAGGTAGTTAATTGTTTTCTTATTGCTACATTTTGGTCAGGACAGCCCACCACCTCTCTTGCCGTCTAGGTCGCCGCGACGCTCAATGGTTGCCAACATCCAGGTGGGGATGGTAGTCTGTGGCCAAGGCAGGGCATCAATGCCGTCGACCCCTCCGCCCCACGCCACCTGAGAGGTATTTGGATCATTACCTTGCGAGGATGTGGTGTCCTTTAGCGTGTGGTTGCCTCTGAGATGCTAAGAGATGATGCAACTGATTAAACTGATCAAGGCACCAAAATTTTGACCATAGATCATCTCTGTTTCTAAATTACAAAGTACCTCGCCTGGATCCGGAGGTTACAGTGAACTCACGTAGTCAAGGTACAAACCCTACCCCTCTCCCTCCCGACAGAACTCCCCTCATGCCTCTCCGTGTTTCCCTTGCTCGAACATCGCTTGACCCTGCTTTCTTTTCCCCGGTGTATGTAGGACAGGAAAAAATCATGGGAAAGAAGAAGGGTAGGATGGTATAGCTCACAGATCCGGTCACTATCCCAATATATGATTTCTCTGGACATGCAGCCTATCCACCTCATCACTTGCCAAATCAGCAACTCTTAACTATGCAGACATGCAACGCCATGCCATCTGTTTTCATTTGTACGCGACCCCCTCTTGCGTTTCGTTTTCAGTAGTAAACCACTTTCCCACTGCATGCAGCGCACAGGCTGTGTTAAATCATTGATTACTGGAGCCATCAATCGTTACTTTCCATGCTGAAAGCCCTTCAATGATAAGCTGTTTTTTTTGGATTGCATCCGTCCGCTTCACCTCCATCTCCGTTTTGACTCCCAGCGTTTCACCTCCCTCCCCCCAGAGTGTTTTCTGACTTCTCTCTTATAACCCACGGGATCCCATCGCAGCCTCCTCATGTCTGACTGTCTTCTCCTATCTCCATGGCAGTTCCTCCTCACTCTTCAACTTCATCAATCACCATCAGATGCAACATGTCTGCAGCCCAAGACTGCCGAGCAGCTCGCCAAATTATCAGCCATCACGGGCAACGGCCAGGGTCATTACAGCCGTGCCGTCGGGTCCTTCTACTTTGGATGTTTTAGCCATACCCACTGTATTGGAGGAGCGTAGGGCAATACGCTTGATGCCAATGGCCTTGCGTAGCCATGCACATGCTCGTGGGATGTGTCTAAATGATGCTCTTGAGTGAATATTTGGTCACTTTCACATCATCAGTGGCGGCAATTTTTTTATCTCTTCAGAGTCTCCACAAGGTTTCCTTGAAAAAAGAGTGTTCACAAAGCATTTGATGAAAATCCAAGCAGGCTTCCAGGTGAAAATTTTATATATGTAAATTTGACGCCTCAACCACTCTCTGCTATATCTATTCATAATTAACTTGCAGCTTTTGAATAAAAGAAGTTCAACAGGTGCGTACCTAACCCATATTTGTGCCATTGATTCTTAGTTAACATTCAACTATCCACACCTTGCTCTCAGATTGCTTTAAGCCATAATGTACTGCTGCACAGTTCTGTACTAAAGGCATGGTCATTCATGGCGTACACTGCCTATTAAGTATCCTTCAAAAATATGTTACCTCTCCGAATTACTTCTCAGTCTATATATCCTTTTATCTTTACTCATTTTCAGCATTGAATTTTTGGCAATTTGGATCCAAGAAAATTTAGAAAATTATCTCTTCAGTATATACACAACATGTACATTGTTTGCCTTACATTTTCAGGTTAATTACAGTTCCATGTGTTCTGTGAGTTTTCTGCATGCTAATAAACCTACGTTAAACATAGGGGTTATACTGGAAATCAGGTAATTTTTTGTTTTATTTTTTGAGGGCAAAAGAGATCTTTATTCAGAAGCCATAGAACAGCATGAGCGATCTGGTACGGCTACAAAGTTTCTGATCTGGAAAAAATTACAATCAGAAAATTATGAAATGTCACACCGAATATCACTATAAATAGCACCAAGCCTTGACATGTCCCGGCCTCCGTTCTTCAGAGCAAACCCTAAACAACCCAGCTGCTATCATTTTAAAAGGTTACGGGCACACCCACATGACCTGCACTGAGGCAGGCTCTGTCTAGGCACACCAGAGCTTAAGCTTCCTCGCCATCATGACATCTAACAAGGACGCACCCAGCGGCAGTGATTTTTATCTTTGGTATAGCCTATGTGTATGTATATGTAACAACCCTGATTTTGAACTCAGATACCAATATCTACTAGGTGTGCACACGTCATCTGTGTCCTGGGTGCACAACATAATGTTGCATACTGATGTTCATGAATTCTGGTTTTCTTTCTTTACCGTTTTGACATGGGTGCACTTTGATGTTGATTTACTTACAAAACCATTTATCTTCGTATTTAATCATAAAGCAATGCATTCTACAAGGTTCTGCTACAAAGTACCGCAGCAACGCGCGGGGTATCTTCTAGTTGATATGGATCGGAGGGAGTAATGAAAGCATAAGCGTCCTCTCGCATGGTACCGACGGTTTCGTGGGAGGTCTGCCCGAAGAAGGCGGCGAGCTCCCGTCTGCGGGTCTTGTCGTTGCCGAAGGCGGGGAAGTTGCTCGCGGCCTTGACGAACGCGTCGTAGGTGTAGAACGCGCCGCCCTCGCAGCTGCGGTTGCTCAGCATGGCGTCGAACTTCTCCCGGGTGATGATCGACGGCACGCTGGCCTGCTGCTGCCCGCTGGCCCCGGCGAGCAGCGCGGCGCAGCCGGCGAAAGCGAGGAGCCCCAAGAGCCTCATGTTATGTATGCGCGTGATGTCCGAGTGAGAATGGGATCGCCCATGGTTTTATCGCAATCGCAAGGCTGTGATCTTCTGGTCTTCGTGTTTGGAGGAAGCAAGGTCGTGGTCAGGGAACAAGCTAGGTTCGCTCATCTTTTATTTTACGACGTGGCATCATGAAAAACCTGTACCATGGCCTGGGCCCTGCACGGCCGTGGAATCGTGGCCCATACGCTGCGAGCACTGCACCGGTTTTCTCTGGGCGTACAGGAATGTTTGATTTTGTGGCTGGTCTTGGGAAGAAGACTTGGCTAGGCCATTGTTTGGCCACACAGCAGCGCGGCCGCCCGCTGCTTCCTCCCTCCCTCTCCCCTTCGTCGCCCCCGCGCGGGCAGCCGAGGGGCCCCAACCTTAGCCGCCGGTCACTCCCCCTCCCATCCCTCCCCTCCGCCGCCGCTGGAGGAAGCCGCCGGGCTAAGCCCGGGCGGCTGACGGCGGTGGCGGAGGAGCCCCTCCTTCTCGTGCGCGAGGGTAGCGCGGGGCACCCGGGCGAGCGGAAGTGCGCCCCCGGATCCGGGCCTCCGAGGCGGTGGCTCGCTCCCGGCGGCGAGCGGCGGCGGGCACCTGGCCGCGGCGCTGCGGCACCTCGGATCGGCGGCGGCGTGGAGGGCTTTGGTGGACTAGTCGGCTGCGGGCGTGGTTGGCCCTCCGGTCAGATCTGATTTGGCCAGAGTGGCTTGCTCGCTCCGCGGCGGCGGAGATCGGTGGTGGTCCGTGCGCACGATGCGAGATGGAGGTTCGTCGAGTGGATCCGGGTGAAAACCTCGTTCTCGGCTTGTTGCCAAGACCGGCGATGGCGGCACTCTTTTGTGTCGTTACCTTCTTGAAGGCATCACCGTGAAGAAGCTCCAGACCTCTATCCGCTACCTCCGGGGGAAACCCTAGATCAGTAGATCGGATGATGGCGGCGCTCTGGTGTCATTCCCCCCTTGGGGGCGTCATTCTTGGAGGTGTACACGGGCTCGAGGGACCAGTGGACGACTTCTTTGGTGGAGCGGTGCTTCATCTTACTCATTGATGGCGGTGGATCTCGGCGGCGTGGCGCAGTGGAGACTCGGCGTCCGATGCGCGGAGATGGACTCAAGCAGGAGGAGGACGTTGTCTGGCGTCATGGTGGCGTCGATGGCAGAGAGGCCTGGCAAGGTCGGTGCGTTAGTTTCTGCTCTGAAGATGGATAGATGGAAGACGGCGGCGACGACACATGAGAGTGCGTCGAACCGGTTTGTACCCCAAACCCAGTATGTGGCTCGGTTGGGGCCTCCGGCTTTAGATGTTAGGCTTTGGTGCGATGTCTATTTGGTATTAGGCTCGGACTATCGGCACCCCTTCATCAAGTGGATAGGAGTAGCGACAGTTGTTGCTAAGATGATGGTTTCAGACTACCTGATGTACTACTTTGTAAGGTCTTTGTGAATAATTAATAAAATGGCTGCATGCATTGGCCAGATGCAGAGGCCGGGGGTAATCCTCCTTTTCTAAACAAAAAAACAACCTACGGCATCGACAGCGCACTGCATCCAGTACCATCAGCTCGTATTTACTACGTACGTAGTTTGGCGTCATTGGTAGTATTTCCCTTCGCATGGCCCCACCACGTCTTGTCCCGCCCCGATTGACTGTAGCAGTGTGCTTCCCCATCAGTGCAGAATCATATTACCCCCGATACATCCTATCTAGAAAAATTTAAGACAAGTAAGTTGGGACGGAGGGAGTAGTATTAAGCCCCTCTTAGTGCATCCTCTGTGTGTGATGAAGAAATTGCACACGTTATAAACCATGTGCGATGGTTTGCGCGTCGCCCACTAGAGAACAGACGCGTGTGATATCCCGCGGACGAGTTGCAGGGACGATAGTGTTAGATGTGTTGTACAATCGCACATGGTACGAGAGGGCTGACTGTGTGCCATACTCAGCTGACAGGTTAAAAACATTTTAATCATGCGAGATGTTGGCATGCATCTCACACATTTTATAAACTAGTAAAAGGCACGTGCCATGCAGAAGTATGTTTTTTTTTTGCTATCCTTCTCTTGGTGAGTACTCTTTCTTGGTCACATGTCTACTAAAAGAATGTAAATCCATACAGAAGTATGCATTTTTTTTTTGTTGCTATCCTTCTCTTTTTTTTTTTTTTGGAGGGTAAATGTCGCCGCTTTATTCACTTAAACGAAGTTCAGAATCTCGTCCGCGATCACATCCAGAATGCACTCTGGCGGCGATCCAAACCAAACCTTACAAAGTTCTTCTCCTACCCCTAACTTAGCTAATTTATGCGCGGCAACATTCGCAGAACGCCTAACCCACGAGACTCTAAAATCGACAAAGCTTTGTAGCATGGTCTTGATCTCCTCCAGCCAAGGTCCTGAAGCAGACAAGTTCTTCTTTGGAGTGTTGATAGTTTGCACAGAGAGCCTGGCTGTCCAGCTCGACATGTACCCTCAGTACATTAATTTCCGTCGTGACCAAAAGAGCACGCTTGCACGCCATGATCTCTGCCACTTCAGGATCGACAACAGTGGGGAAGAAGTGACACGCACTAGCGAGGAAGCCCCCATTGTTATCCCGGAGCACAACTCCTCCTCCCTTTCCGCCATGCCATGACCCACCCATCCTCCGGCGCAGTCCATCTCTGTATAATTGCTGGTTTTGCAATCCGATCTGGCTTCACATGGACTTCCCTCCATTCCTTCACAAACGAGCAGACTCGCTCTATGATTTCATGTGGAGCATCAATGTGTTTCCCATTCTTTGTGTCGTTGTGCGCCAACCAGATGGCATATAATGCATGGATCATCATCTCCTTCTCGTCGTCATGAGCGTCGGCGAACCAACCAAGCAGCCAGTTGGCCAGCTCGCTCTGGGAGCCGGTGAAGATCGGTGGAGCAGCCACCATGACCCTCTTTTCCGAGCGCAGCTGATCCCAAAACTGGACCGAATGTTGGCACGACCAAAACCGGTGCATGATCGTCTCCTCGCGTCCACAAACGACGCAGAATACACCTGGTTTGATTCGCCTTCGATGGAGCTCTGATCCTACAGCCAAGCCATTGCGAATGACTCTCCACATGTGTATTTTTGCCTTGCTCGGCGAACTTGTATCCCATAGCCCCAAGTATCCTCTGTGCTTATTGACCGTACTGGACGACTCCGGCTGTCCGGATCGCAGTCTGTTCATTGCCATCCTGAGGTGATACGCCGAGCGCACAGTGAACACACCATTTTTAGTATAATTCCATGCTAGGAAGTCTTCCGTACCCGGGCCACCAATAGCAATTTGTTTGATATCTGCGGCGTCATCAGGAGAAAACATCTCGTTCACTCGGTCATAGTTCCACGCAGTGCCATTTGGTGACAGTAGGTCCGCCACCCTCGTCACTCCCTGTATATACATTGCGCCCAGCGGCTGCATGCTTCCGCTCCTAGGTATCCAGTTGGCGTGGTGAATATTGATCTTGGAGCCGTCCCCCACTCGCCAAATCAGGCCTTCACGCAACAAGTCTCGACCATGGAGTATACTCCGAAAGGTGAAAGGGCCCCCCGATGGACATGTCGCAGACATGATTGAGTTCTTTGGGAAATATCGTGCCTTGAGCACACGTGCACATAGTGATAGTGGAAACTGCGGTATCCTCCATGCCTGTTTCGCTAGGAGGGCTTGATTAAAGGCCTCCGGGTCGCGAAAACCAAGTCCACCATCTATCCTTCTCTTGGTGAGTAGTCTTTCTTGGTCACATGTCTACTAAAAGAATGTAAATCCATACAGAAGTATGCTTTTTTTTTTTGCTATCCTTCTCTTGGTGAGTGTCACAGGTCTACTAAAAGAATGTAAATTCATACATAAGTATGCATTTTTTTTGCTATCCTTCTCTTGGTGAGTACTCTTTCTTGGTCACATGTCTACTAAAAGAATGTAAATCCATACAGAAGTATGCTTTTTTTTTTGCTATCCTTCTCTTGGTGAGTGTCACATCTACTACCCCTATAAAAGCACGAGAGGTGGCAGATCCAAATCATCTCAGCCGTCTAATCACACGATCTAATGGTCCACGGTCTCTCTATGTTTAACGCTATCAAGCCATCAACCACGGTCGGTTAGCGCACGATTAAGCCACTCCATCGCTCCAGCCCCCACCCCGCGCTGCCTCCCACGACCCACTCCATTGCATCCCTCCGCGCCCAGACGCCGCCAACACCCCTCCGCGCTCTACCCCCATCTCGGCCGCCACCAGCGCACGCCTGCGCTCCTCCGCGCCCGGGCGCCACCCGCGCTCCTCCACTCCATGCCTCCCCAGGCGGCCGCCATCGGCCCTCCACCACACGCACTGACGCACTAACCGCCCCGTTGTGCCGTCCGCCGCGCTCCTGCCGCCCCTTCCGTGTCGCTGACTCGCTGTGCCCCCGCCGCACAGCCTGCTCCGCCCCTCACAGCGCCATCATGGTCTACCCCGCTCCGGTCATCACCTGCGCGGCCAGCGCCGCTGCCGACTCCTCGCCCTCTCGCGCGGTGTAGTCGACTCCTCGCGCGATGCCTCCGAGGCCAAACCCGAACATCAACCCCCTTCACGGCCGGGTCATCTTGCGTGTGCTGCATCTGCCATTTTCCCCCCAGGTAGAACATTAGTGTTCTCCGTAGTCTAACCGATGCATTTATCTTCATTTGTATATTTTCAGTCCTTGTGCTTGCCAATTAGAGATCAAATTCAAGCGCTACATACACATTGTTGGAATTCCGTTGCTATGCCAATAACCTATAATTTTTCCACGATTTCTTATGTTTATTTTTGCCAATGCACAGAAGTTCTTCATAGGTATAAAATGCCCGTAGCTTTCTTGGTATATTACCTGTAGTTGGCATCTTTTTTTCTTGACTGTGTTTAGTAAAGATTAATTTATCCATGTTGTATACACATCGTTGGCATAAATTGATGATCAGCCTTATGTCTGACTTCCTCCAATAGAAAGCACCAGCCGTAAATCCAAAATCTCTCAATGGATATAGCAATCCCGTCCAGCACAATCTTGGATAAATTAATTTGTTTTCTGGTCCAGATATGATTGGTTTAGTGCAGAAATAAATTAGAATAGAAATGACTAAATGAATAGTCTGAGGTATTCTTGCCTGGGTTTTATTTAGGTTCCTACCAATTATTGTTTGTCTTCTGAGTTATGTTGATGTGAATGCAGCTCCTGGTCAGTCCATGCTTGCAGCCAAGCGAGCATCATTACCAATGGAGACACTGCCAAATGCTGAAGGAGCCGTCATAGTTGTAGTTTGCATGCCTGATGGTAGTCGCCAGGGAAGGCGCTTTTTGAAATCTGACCAGCTCTAGGTACGTTGCTTTTCAGTTGCCAGTGCCATTATGGAATCATTCCTATATAAATTTATACCTCCTTCCAACTTTCTGGGATTTTACTGCAGGTTCTTTTTTATTTCATAGACATCAGCAGGACAGTCAAGCCAGGACCTGTAGACTGGTAATTATACCATTTTTCTTCTATTTGAAGAAGCTATGTTCACAAGAGAAGTACTATTGAGAAAGATTAATTCAGCTTCCACTAACGTGGTATACTGGATCATGATCATATACCTGGCAGTGCTTGGTTACCCACACTAGCTGTAACATGGGAAACTATATTATGTTTCCACAGTTCAGTTTTTTCATCATCAATATCTATGTATTAGTGTTGCTATATCAATATATGTGTCGGGGATGACCCCCGGATAGGCTCAAGGAGACGAGACGATATTTCAAAACATCGGGGCGGCCAACGCCCCTCGGTCCGGCTGCCCGGCCACCCCGGCCGGCTCGCCACCTGGCTGCTCTAGCCGGACTGCTACGCGGAGTCAACCGCGACATCACATCTGACCCGACGCGGATGTGACGGCCATGCTCCAGTCACTGTTGCAGCATAGGTGCCCACTATTCATCTATAGTGCAACCTGCAGTCTATAGTGCAATCTGCAGTCTACAGTGTAACATGTCCCCTGGGCACTGGCTTATAAAGTGTCCCAGGGACACTCACGCAGAGCACTCACTCACACACGCCACACACTCACCCCGGCCTCAAGTGGCACTCACGCCCACCACTCTCAGGCAGGCCACACACGCCACACTCTCACAGGAAAAGAGGAGAGCCCAGCGCCTCCTTCTTCCTCCTCCAGACAGCTCTAGAAACAACTCTGTACTACACCGCATATATAAATCAGACATGCTGGAGTAGGGGCGTTACCTCCCACGGAGGGCTCCGAACCTGGGTAAACCACCATGTACAGTTGCCCAAACCCGTCCCGAATCTCCACTGTAACCTTGTCCTCACCTCTTTAAGCCATCCCATGGCATCTGTCGTGATCGTGCATCCCCGCGAGAATACCATGACAGTTGGCGTCCGCCGTGGGGGCTCGCTGTTGCTGGAACCGCGGTCCGAACGGGACCCTTTCCGTCATCACTACCGCGGCGTCGTCGCCGGCAGCGGCATTCTCGCGCACCTCTGCGCGCTGCCCCGTCCACGACCGCGCGTCCACTCTCCATCGCAGCCGCCTCGTGCACAACGTCGGCCGCCGCCTCTGCTCTAACCATGGGCACCTCCTGCTCGAGGCTCGCCATCGACCTCGCTGTGGTCCTCCCGCAAGGCTGCCCGCCCGTCCGCCCGCGCGCGCGTCCACCCGTGCTGCTCCGCGCCGCTCGGGCCTCCTGCGCATCCGAGCGCCCGCGGTCGTGCGTCTCCTCTGCTCGCAGCCCCGCTGCCGAGCACCTCCTCCCGCACGCTCACTTCCTTCTCCAAAAAGAAAATTTTCCCCGCTGCTGCACCTCGCTTGACCTGGCGCTCGACCACGCCGTGGGTCTTGGGCGTGCGCTGCCGCTCGCCTCTGCAGCCTCCATCGACCTCTGCGTCCTCGCAACCCCGCTATCCATGGCGTCGCTAGTCTCTGCCGGCGAGTGGCCGCCCTTCCCGCGCCGTTCTCCAACGCCGGCACGCCCTTGCCCCTGGCCTCCCTTCGCCTCTCCGCGAGCGCACGCAGGGACGCCTCCCATGGCGACTCGTTTCCCCTACTGAGCTCCTGCCCGCTCTGCTCTGCTCGGAGGCGGGGCCGGCGTGGGGGGCCGCGGACAAGGGGCTGCTGCCGCTCGTCTCCGTCTCCTTCGTCCCAGCGCGCCCCCTGCAGCTCCCCGCCCGCCGCGTTGGCCCTCCGCCCCGCTCAACCCGCGCGTGCGCACAGCCGCCCGCCGCGTTGGCCCTCCGCCCCGCTCAACCCGCGCGTGCGCACAGCCGCCCGCCGCGTTGGCCCTCCGCCCCGCTCAACCCGCGCGTGCGCACAGCCGCCCGCCGCGTTGGCCCTCCGCTCCGCTACGGCGTCCCAACACGCCTCCCCCTCTGCAGCTCCCCGCCAGCTCGCCCCAGCCGCCTGCTACCCAACTCGCCGCGCGCCTCCTCCGTCGCCGCGCCCGCCCGCCGGCTCGCGCCCGCAGCCGCCTCCGCCTGCTTGCCCCGCGGCCGGCTGCGCCGCGCCCGTCACCGGCCGGCTTCGCCCCGCCCCGCTCCGCGCCGGCTCGCGCCCGCAGCCGCCTCCGCCTGCTCGCCCCGCCCGCGCCCGCGTCCGCTCCGCCGGCCGGCTCCGTTGCGCCCTCTGTCCGCTCGCGGGGTCCCGCCGGCTCCGCGCCCGCCCTCGCGCCCACGGCTGGCCGGCTGCTCCGCCTCGGCTGCCCGCGCGCCCGCTGGCCAAGGTCGGCTCCGGCCCCCGCGCGCGCTTGCCGGCTCGCCGCCCAGCTGCTCTGCCTGCCGCGTCCCCGCGCGCGCCCGTCCCGGCTCGCCGCCCCCCGCGCGCGCGCCTCGCCGCCGCAGCCGGCCACAGCCGCGCCCGCGCGCCCCATGCCGGCTCGCCGCTCCGCCCCTGCGCGCTGGCCTTCTCCGCGCCAGCTGGCCGTCCCGCGCCGGCCGACTCCCGCGCCGACTACTCAGCCGCGCCCGCGCGCCCCCGTCTCCGCGCCTGTCGGGGGGATGACTCCCGGGTAGGCAACGGAGCCCGGACCCCTTTTCAAAAATATCGGAGCAGGCCAAGCCCCTCAATCCGGCTAGCCTGTTCGCCGGCTCCCCCGCGCGAGCCGGCTCGGCACGGCAACCCGGCCCAGCCGGCTGGCCACGAAAGGACGATCCCTCATGACGGGGCAAAGTGGCTACAACGCTCCCTCCTTTGCGCCGGCCCAAGCGGGCGTGGCTACAGCGCACCATGCGCCCCCGCCCGGGGCGGGTGGTGTCCGGGCGGCGCAATCCTGTAGCTGGGCGGCGCCAGCCGCCCTATGACGCAGGACAAGACACGCTACTGTGCCGCGCCGCCGACCAGACCCGTGCCCGGCGGACCCGGCGACCCGGCGGCCCCCACCGCCGGCTCCCAGACGATGACACCAGGGCCCCATGCCCATGTAATTACCCATGTAACCCTGGGGGGTCGGCCTATAAGACCCCCCAGGAGGCCTCCATGCAGGGGGGTTCACTCTCTCTCGGTCGAACGATCAGTAGCACACACACAATCACGGGAGAGGTAGAACGGAGGTCTAGCCCCTTTTTCCTCCTCCGCCCAAACAGCTCCAGGAGCAACCTTATAGCCATTGTGCACTCCATACTCCATTCGGCAAGACTAGGGGTATTACCTCTCCGGAGGGCCCCGAACCTGGGTATGTCTCGTGTCTCACACTTGCGCGTACCGACCTCGCCTCTGGGACCCCCCGGCGTCCTTACGTAGCCCCCCATTTTTAGTCATCCCATGGCATCTGCCGTGAGAATACCACGACAGTTGGCGCCCACCGTGGGGCTGCTCGCGGCGCCGGCCGAAGTCAAGTTCCAGACGAGGCCCTTCACCAGCTCCGGCGAGCGCATCGTGCATGGTTTGATCCGCGCACCCCGCGCGGCCGACTCGGCCGGCTGCGACGTCGCGCCCGGCGTGGACACTGCCTGCCCCGCGGGCCGCTCCATCGTCCCTTTCGGCGCGCTACGCATCTTCGTCGCACTCGTCCCCGACGTGTTTCCCGGCGAGGTGCGCAGCTTCACCGACTCGCCTGTCCTCGTTGGCTGTGTCGTCTCCGACGATGTCGCGAACCTCTGCGCCCGCGCGGAGGTGCTGACCATCGGCACAAGCTCCGGCTCCTCGCGCGGCAAGGAGAAGGCCGCCGCGGCTGCGGCCCCGCCACGCCGGGTCGACCCGCTCCGCGAGACGATCCGGAGCCTGCAAGCCCCCATCACGCCCGACGCCAACACGGCGGCCGCAGCGGCTCAGCTCAACGAGGACCGTCAGCATCTGCTAGTCGAGGCCACGGAGCTCGCGGCAACGCGGCGCCGGCTGGAGTCCGCCCAGCGAGAGTACGACAGCAACCACGGCTTCATGCCGGCCGCCGCCGAGCCCAGCCGGGTCGCGGAAGTGCGGATCCGTGGGGGCGCGATTGGCCGTGCGCTAGGCGCAGGCCGGCCCGTGTACGACACCCCCGTCAAGAACATGCGCGCAGCGCAGGCGGCCATGGCGGATCTCGAATTCCTGGAGGGCGAGGAGCTGCTGCAGCAGCAGCAGCTCATCCGCGACCTCATCACCGCGGTGAACGAGCAGCAGAAGCACTTCGACCCGGCCCAGCCATCCGCCTCCGCCTCAGGAAAAACCGGGAACCCGAAGAGGGCCCTCCGGGACGGGCACCAGACGTCCTCCCACGCCACTAGCGCGAGCCGCTCTGGCCGGCACCGGTCCGGTCGGAGCCGGCACAATCGTGCCGCAACCGCCGGAGACGGCGTTGCCGGCGAGACGGCTGGCGACGGCCGGGTTCAGCCGCTGGAGCCCCCCGCGCGGCCGACTCGGCGGCTCGAGACGGCCCCGGAAGCCCCTGCACCCCGCGGTCCCGTGGCTGACCGGCTCGCTCCCCGCGGTCCCGTGGCTGACCGGCTAGGTCCCCGCGAGCCCTACGACAAAAACGACGCCCGTCACCGCCTCGACCGGCTGGCGCGCTCCACGGCCCTGGAGGAGGAGAGCTCTGTCGGCCCGGCGTGCTTTGGCCCCCGCATTCGCGAGGAGCCCTTCCCCAAAGGCTTCTCGCTGTCCCGCGACTTCCCCAAGTACAACGGCGTCACCAAGCCGGAGGACTGGCTGACTGACTACACCACGGCTGTCGGCATAGCCGGCGGCAACCGGCGCGTGGCTGTACGATACGTCCCCCTCATGCTGCTCGACTCGGCCCGGACGTGGCTTAACAGCCTGCGAGCCGGTAGCGTGAACTCCTAGCTGGATTTCGAAGACGCGTTTATCCACAACTTCACCAGCACCTACAAGCGCCCCGGCAAGCCTCGCCAGCTCTCCATGTGCGTCCAGAAGCCAGGCGAGCCCCTTCGCGACTTCCTCACGCGGTGGACGGAGCTGCGCAACTCCTGCGAGGGGGTCCACGAGGTCCAGGCCATCGAGTACTTCATCGACGGATGCCTAGACGTCACTCTGGTCAAGCACCGGCTAGTGTGCGACGAGCCGGACACCCTGGCGGAGCTCATGGCCGTGGCGGACAAGTACGCTACGGCCGACTCCGCGATGAATGTGAAGGTCACAATCGACGCAGACGGCAAGCTCCTCCCGGCTGGCGATAACAACCAGTGCCGGCAAGACAACAATAGCAACAACAACGGCAAGCGCAGGAACGACCAGCAGGCGCCCCGCTACGACAACCGGCAGGTCGCCGCGGTGGAAGGGGAGCAGCCGGCCGAACAAGGCTCCAGCCAGCGCCCGCGCACTGGCAAGGCCGCCTGGCAGCCCAAGCTGTCCTTCGAGCAGATGCTCAACGCCCCCTGCAAGAACCACAGTAGCGCGAAGCCATCGACGCACACGCTCCAGCAGTGCAGCTTCACCCAGCGCCTGTTGAAGGGCAACCTTCCATCCCCGCCAGCCGGAGCCGGCCCACAGCAACGGCCGCTTCCCCCGCCCCCGCCGCCACCCGGCGCCCTCACCGACAACGCTTTCCCGTGCCCGGACGCGTCCTACGTCGTCTTCACCAGCGAGGGCGATGACAAGCACGCCAAGCGCAAGCACCAGGACGAGGTGAACGCTGTCGTCCCCCCGGTTCCCCAGTACATGCATTGGTCCGACCGGCCGGTCAGCTGGACCCGGGAGGAGCACCCGACTGTCATGCCCACGCCGGGTGGCTACGCCCTTGTGCTCGACCCCACCTTTGTCTCCGAGAACACTACGGGAATCAGGCAGTTTGCCGTCAGGCAAGTACAAACGGCAAAGACTGGAATACAGACGGCAAAGATTTTGCCGTCAACTGGCTGACGGCAAAGAGTGACGGCAAAGTCTAAGTCGGCAAAGAGTACTTTGCCGTCAGCTTTTTATCGGGCAGACGGCAAAGTCTTTGTCGTCAGCCAAACTGATGTTTTGCCGTCAGCCGATTTAAATAACAAACGGCAAAGAAAAGCTCCTTTGCCGTCAGTCTCACAAAATCACAGACGGCAAACACAACCTTTGACGTCAGCCTCATAAAATCACAGACGGCAGAAAAAATTATTTAAAAGAAAAAATTGAACCAATAATGCATAGGTGAAGGAAACGTAGGCAAAATCTCAAACATCACTTTTTTTTGAACTGCTTATTTTTTTTAACGGGAAAGGCACACAAGGGCCAGGAAACTGCATTAGTCAACCAGTGGATACAAATTTACACAGAGGACCCTGACATTAGCACAAGTCCTAAAGCAGTCCTCGCGTATTACATAAAGCACCCTAAAACTAAAGATAAAAAAGCAATTCGGTCCCTGGTCTTCTTCTCCACTGCATCGTCCAGGCGCTGCACATCGCCGAGCGTGTAGGGCCGCCATGGCCGAAGACAGAGAGTGGGCAGATCAGGAGGTCGGGGAGGCAGGGTGGTCATGGGACCCAGCGGCGACGAGGTTTGGCGAGGCGGGAGCTGCTGCGGCTTCAAGCGGCGAGGCACGAGCTGGTGCGGGTCCGGCGGCCGGCGGGCGCGGACGGCCGCCCCGACGAGGAGTTGGCGGCGGGAGGAGGCGGGAGGCCGTGGCAGGCGGCGGGAGTCCGGGCCGGCGAGCGGCGGGCGCGTACGGCCGCTTCGACGGGGAGGAGGCGGGAGGCCACGGCTGGCGGCGGGACTCCGGGGCCGGCGGGCGGCGAGCGCGGACGCCGCCCCGACGGGAAGGTGCGGCGGGAGGAGGCGGGAGGCCGGGGCCGGCGGGTGGCTGCGGTGGTGCCTGGCTCGCCAGAGGTGGAGGCGTATGGAGGGGGTGGTGGAGGCAGCATGGTGGGGTGTGGTGGATGCTGCCATGTCATTGATCCGCGAGATCAATCCGCGTGCTGTGCTTCTACTTTGCCGTCTGCTGTTTTTATTACAGACGGCAAAGTGTACTTTGCCGTCTACGGTTTTTATTACAGACGGCAAAGAGCGGTTTTTATTACAAACGGCAAAGTGTACTTTGTCGTCTGCGGTTTTTATTACAGACGGCAAAGAGAGCACTTTGTCGTCTGTAATAAAAACCGCAGACGGCAAAGTACACTTTGCCGTCTGTAATAAAAATCGCAGACGGCAAAGTATGTTTTGCCGTCAGCAGCTGTCGGCAAAATTCGTCTTTGCCGTCTGCCCCGATGAAATGCTGACGGCAAAGTGCTTCACAGACGGCAAACTAGCTGTTTCCCGTAGTGGAAGCGCACCTGCCATTTTTCGCGGGTGCTGATCGACGGCGGCAACAGCATCAACATCCTGTACCGCGACACCATGACCAAGCTCGGCATCGAGGCGCGACAGCTGGAGCCGACCCGGACGGTGTTCCACGGCATCGTGCCGGGTCTCTCCTGCTCTCCGATTGGCCGGATCCGGCTTGACGTCATGTTCGGCTCCAGCAGCCATTTCCGCCGCAAGCCGATCTGATTCGAGGTGGTTGACCTGGCCAGCCTCTACCACGCGCTGCTGGGCCGGCCCGTGATGGCCAAATTCATGGCGGTCCCCCACTATGCCTACCTGAAATTGAAGATGTCGGGTCCCAAGGGCCTCATCACCATCGTCGGCGACTACAAGAAGTCCCTCGAGTGCGCCAAAGCCGGCTCCCAGCTGGCCGAGTCACTGGTCATCGCCGAGGAGAGGCGCCAGCTCGACTGGATCGTGGCGCTGGCTGGCGCGCAGCCGGCCGTGCCGACTCCGCCCAAGCCGGCCGCCAACGAGGCCTTCTTCCAGCAAAAGACACGAAGAGGGTCCCGCTCGACCCGGCCGACCCCAGCTCCAGCAAGTACGTTGTCGTGGGCACCCGCCTGGATAGCAAATAGGAAGGCGAGCTCGTCGATTTCCTCCGTGAGAAGCAGGACATCTTCGCATGGTCTCCCAAAGACATGCCGGGTGTCCCGAGGGAATTCGCCGAACATCATGGAGGTTTTCCACCCCGAGTGGCTGGCCAATCCAGTCCTCGTCCTGAAGAAGAATGGCACCTGGCGCATGTGCATCGACTACACCAGCCTGAACAAGGACTGCCCCAAAGATCCGTTCGCTCTGCCCCAGATCGACCAAGTCATCGACTCCACAGCCGGCTGCGAGCTCCTGTCCTTTCTGGACGCCTACTCCGGCTACCACCAGATCAAGCTGGACCCGTCCGACGCCCTCAAGACGTCCTTCATCATGCCCTTCGGGGTGTATTGCTACATCACCATGTCGTTCGGCTTGAAGAATGCCGGCGCCACCTTCCAGCACTGCATGCAGAAATGCCTGCTGCCCCAGATCGGCAGAAATGTGCACGTCTACGTCGACGACATCGTGGTGAAGACCAAGCAGCACCTCACGCTCCTGGCCGACCTCAAGGAGACCTTCGCCAACTTGCGCCGGTTCCGGATCAAGCTCAACCCGGAGAAATGCGTCTTCGGCGTGCCGGCTGGCCAACTCCTTGGTTTCCTCGTCTCGGAGCGCGGCATTGAGGCCAACCCAGAAAAGATCAAGGCGATCGAGCGCATGCACAAGCTGGCCCGGCTGCGCGACGTCCAGAAGTTCACCTACTGCTTGGCCTCTCTCAGCCGGTTCGTCAGCCGGCTGGGGGAGAGGGTCCTGCCCCTGTATCAGCTGATGAAGAAGACGACGACGTTCGAGTGGAGCCACCAGGCGAACGAAGCTTTCCGCGACCTCAAGCGCATGCTATCCACCGCACCCGTCCTGGCCGCGCCGGCTGAGAAGGAGCCACTCTTGCTGTACATCGCAGCCACCTCCCGGGCGGTCAGCACGGTGCTGGTAGTCGAGCGCCCTGAGGAGGGCAAGGTGCAGCCGGTCCAGCGTCCAGTGTACTTCCTGAGCGAGGTGCTCTCCGCCTCCAAGCAGAACTACCCCCACTACCAGAAGATGTGCTACGGTGTGTACTTTGCCGCCAAGAAGTTGAGGCCGTACTGCCAGGAGCATACCATTACCATGGTGAGCACGGCCCCCATCGATGAGATCATGGGCTGCCGGGATGCCTTTGGCCGGGTGGCCAAGTGGGCCATCGAGTCCCAGGCGCTGGCCGACTTCCTCGTCGACTGGACAGAGACCCAGTACCTGCCACCGGCTCCCGACTTGACTCACTGGCGCATGCACTTCGACGGCTCCAAGATGCGCAACGGCCTGGGAGCCGGCATCGTGTTGTCTTCCCCCAAGAACGACCGACTGCGGTACGTGCTGCAGATCCATTTCGCCGCCTCCAACAACGTTACCGAGTACGAAGCTCTCGTGCACGGCATCCGGCTGGCCAAGGAGATCGGCATCCGGCGCATCCTCTGCTACGGCAACTCGGACCTAGTGGTACAGCAAGTTTCCGGCGACTGGGACGCCAGAGACGCCAACATGGCCAGCTACCGCTTCCTGGTCCAGCAGCTCTCCGGCGGGTTCGAGGGTTGCGAATTCCTCCACGTCCCCCGCGCGAACAACGAAGCGGCTGACGCACTGGCTAAAGTGGGCTCCACCCGGCAAGCTATCCCATCCGGCGTCTCCCTCGAGCACCTGCGGAAGCCGTCCATCAAACCATCTCCCAAGTCGGAATCCATCTTCGTCCCGGACGACCCCGACGCGCCCCCACCCAACCCTGTAGTTCCCGGCCCAGGCTCGGAGGCTGCCGGCTCCGGCTCGGGGACTGCCGACTCCGGCTCGGGGGCCGCCGACTCCGGCTCGGGGGCCGCCGTCTCCGGCTCGGGGGCCGCCGGCTCCGGCTCGGGAGCGGTCGTCTCCGGCTCGGGGACCGCCGGCTCCGGCTCGGGGGCTGCCATCCCGGATCCCATCCCGGTGGCCGTCCTCTCAGTGGTGACGGCGCCGTCCTGGGCTCGGCCGATCCTCGCCTTCTTGGAAAACGGCGACCTTCCCAGCGACGAGACCGAAGCCCGGCAGGTGCAGCGGCGAGCGTCCGCCTACAACATCATCAACCACGAGCTCGTCAAGCGCAGCACGACAGGCGTGTTCCAACACTGCGTCGAGCAGGACAAAGGGATCGAGATCCTCCTCGACATCCACCAGGGCGAGTGCGGGCAGCACGCCGCCTCGAGGTCCCTGGTGGCCAAGGCTTTCCGCCATGGTTTCTACTGGCCCACGGCCCTGCAAGACGCCGAGCAGCTGGTCCTCAAATGCGAGGCCTGCCAATGCTTCAGCAAGCGCAGCCACCAGCCGGCCACAGCCCTCCAAACCATCCCAATCACGTGGCCCTTTGCCGTCTGGGGGCTCGACATGGTGGGGCCCTTCAAGACCGCCCGAGGCGGCATGACGCATTTGCTGGTTGCCGTCGACAAGTTCACCAAGTGGATCGAGGCAAGGCCGATCAAGAAGCTCGACGGGCCCACGACCGTCCGGTTCATCAAGGATATCGCGGTTCGCTACGCCGTTCCCCACAGCATCATCACGGACAACGGCACCAACTTCACCAAGGGTGTGCTGGCCCAATACTGCTCCGCATCCGGCATCCGACTCGACTTGGCCTCCGTCGCACATCCCCAGTCGAACGGCCAGGCCGAGCGGGCAAACGGCCTTATCCTAGCCGACATCAAGCCGCGACTCGTCGAGCCGCTCGTGCGCTCACCCAGCAGCTGGCTCGACGAGCTGCCGGCCGTCCTCTAGAGTCTCCGGACGACACCCAACCGCTCAACCGGGTTCACCCCGTTCTTCCTCGTCTACGGAGCCGAAGCAATTATTCCCACCGACGTCGAGTTTGACTCACCCCGGATGACCATGTACACAGAAGCCGAGGCGAAGGAGGCACGCGAAGGCGGCGTCGACCTGCTTGAGGAGGCGTGCCTCCTGGCCCTCAGCCGGTCAGCCATCTACCAACAAGGCCTGCGCCACTACCACAGCAAGAAGATCAAGCCCCTCGCGTTCCGCGAGGGTGACCTCGTGCTCCTGCTCGTCCAGCGGACAGCCGGCCAGGACAAGCTGGCCTCTCCTTGGGAGGGCCCCTTCATCATCAGCAAGGCTCTCTACGATCGGAACGCGTACTACCTCATCGACGCGCAGAAGCCGAACAAGCGCAAGAGAGATGCAGCCGGCGAGGAGTCCAGCCGGCCCTGGAACGCGGAGCTCCTCCGTCCGTTTTACAGTTGAACGCATGGACGTATGTACCACTACCTTTTGGGTTTAATGAAAGCAGCAAGTACCCCCGCACGACACTCGGGGGCTACCTTTTCCGTTTTTACCAAGCTTTGTGTCTATGCACTTCCCCGTTTTCGATTCTCCCACCGAGTCGGCACGTCCGGCTCGGGGGCTAGCCGGCTAGACCGCGCCCCACCATTTTTCTTAGTCCGTTTCGAAGCGTACGAGCCGCCAAAGCCCTCTCTTCGCCCCAAGCCACAGACCGGCTCCTGGCTGTCCGGCCGGCAAGAGTCAAAGGCCGGAAGCGCCGTCACGCAAGATTGGCTAAGGAGGAGAGCCCGGCTCGGCCAACCCGGCCCAAACCTCCCTTTCTCACTAATTCGCCGCACGACCGGCTGCGCACCAGCCGGCTTCGCCGCCTGCCGCCAGCCGGCCCAGTGGGTGTTTCGCTCGTGCTCAACGTCTGAAAAAGCCTAAGTATTGTACGTCCTCTCTCAAGGCTGAATCCCCGTCCTAGCCACAGACCGCGACCCGGCTGTCTGGCTAGCGGGAAGGAAGTCCAAAGAAAAGACGAAAAAGAAAAGGGCCAAGGCCGAACAGCAAAAGCGAAATTGCATGCAAAATTTATAAACAGCAAGGGCCCGCAGCCACAAGTCCATTACATGAAACTACACCCCAGTGGGTGGATCTGCTACCTAACTGAGTTCAAGTACAGGAAGGATAAAGATGAAAAGCAAAAAGTACTAAGCGGCACCCGCGTCGGCTCCGGTCGGCGTCGGCTTGGCTGAGGTGGACGCGGCCGCCGGGTGGGGCCCAGGGCACTCCGGCCTCTCGGTCGTGGCGGCGTCGTCCGGCTCGGCCTCGTCGTCGGCGTAGACCCCCGTCTTGTCCGAGCTGCCATCCGGGTCATTGAGCAGCAAGCCGAACTCGTCGGCGGGGAGCTCCTCGCTGTCCTCCGTCCGCTCCAGGACGAACTCGTCGTGTAGGGCGAACGAGGCCAGGTAGCTGGCCCGCCTGGCGATCCGCTGCGCCCGCGCCACCAAGTTATCCTCCGCGCCGGCCCGCTGCGCCGCCAGGCGGTCGAGGTCCACGCCCGGATATCAAGATACGACGAAACGCAACGCCGTCTCCGCGCCGGTGCGCGCCGCGGAGGCCCTCCACGCGCCGAGTCGCTCCACTCCGGCTTCCAGCTACCGCGCCAGCCGGGTGACGCTGTTTGGCACCACCGCGCCCGGCCAGAGGCTGCTCGCCATGCTCACCCCGGCCTCGAACAGACGGCGCATGTGCCCCTCCACGGCTCCAAGACGGGCCTCACTGGCGAGGACGATCTCCGAGAGGGTCCAGGCGGCGTAAACATCGATCTCCGCCCCTGACGCGCGCTGGTCCGCCCGGTGGGCGTGCACGGCCGCATCGGCCGCCTCCTGCGTCTTTGGGAAGACTCCTGGCAAAGGAAGGAAACAAATCAGCCAAAAGAAAACAACTCGCCGGCTAGGCCAGCCGGACCAAAGAAAAGATAGCACTTACGGGAGAAGGCTTCATCGAGGTGCTGCGCCTCGCCCAGCATCCCGTTCTCCCGCAGGGCCGACGCGTGGGCCTGGGCCTCGAGATCCTTCTCGAGCTGGACACTCCTCCTGCCGGTGTCCGCCAGCTCCTCGCCCGCCTTGCGGCGCTCTTCCGCCAGCCGGCCCAGCTCCGCCTAGTGGGCATCCTCCATATTGGCCTTCTTGGCCACCAGCCGATCCACCTCGACACGTAGCCGGTCGCGGTCGGCGGCAGCAAGATCGCGCTGTAGGCCGGCTTTGGCAAGCCGGCCTCGGAGACCCGGCACCTCGGCCGCGGCGGCTGCACGACGAGATTCCCGGTCAGACGCCGGAAGCAAGGAAAAGAAGAAAAAGACAAGCTTTAAGATTCGACCCGGCTGCTCCGCAGTCCGCCCCGAACCTCGGGGGCTACACCCAGTGGGTGCGCTAGCGCGCCCCCACTGAAAGCATGCAAGTCGTACCTCGGACCTGGCGCAGCTCGTCTTCCTTGGCGGCAAGCTAGGCCTTGACCTCGCGGAACCACTTCAGAAGCCGGTTGTACGCGCTGGCCCACGGGTCATACAGATGCTGCACGAAGACAAAAGTTAGAAGAATGCAAAAACGCATATAAAGACCCGACCCGGCTGCTCCGCAGCCGGCCCGGGCCTCGGGGGCTACACCCAGTGGGTGCGCTGTAGCGCCCCCACTGTTCATCGGACAAGACAAGCAGAAAGTAAAAACTCATCACAACCGCCTGCTCCAGCTTCCGCACCCACTCCTGATCTTCCCGGACGAAGGCCTATAGGCGCTCGCTCCGACCGCGAAGCTGCAAGCGCAGGGCACTCGCCGCCTCGTCCTCCTGGGTGCGCGGCCCGACCACGCCGGCGTTCGCCCACGGCTGCTGCATCGCGGTCCCGGCGCCGGATCCGCTTCCGCCCGGCCGCTCGGAGTGCGTAGCGGTTTGGGGCGGAACGACCACCAAGGCACCAGTATCCCCATTCGTGGCCCCCAGGGCCGGCGTCGGCTACGCTTGGCCGGACGGTGCGGAGTCCGCCTCGCGCCCCGTTCCGCCGCCCTCGCCTCCTCCTGCCGGGTCGACCCGGGGCGGCGTGTCTACAACGATGTTCTCGCCAACATCCGACTCACCGTCGGCCGGCTCCGTCCGCCCTGCCGGCTCGCCCACCCCTCCAGCCGCGGCTCAATGATCGCGCGTCCGGCGCCGAGCCCCTCCCCATCTTCGGCCAGGCCGGGTCCGTGGTGGTCCTGGCCGGCGCCGCAGAGGCCCTCTCCCACGCCTGGGCCGAGGCCTCCGCCATCTCCTTTTCGGTCTCCGCCCGATCCCGCCAAGCAGCGCCCTCCGCCGCGTCACGATCCCGGCCGGACTGGCGGGCCGCGAGGTCCTCCTCCGCGGTCCGGTCCGGCTCGCGGTCAACGGCGCTGCTCCGGGTTTTCCTCCAGATGGCCTCACCCGCCGCGGCCGCTGTTGCCACCACCGCCAGGTCAAGGGCGGACCTGTGCACAGCGAGTTTATCACGATAGAGGCATGGGCAAGAAGCAAGAAAGAAATCAGATAACAACAAGAGACACTTACCCAATGACCTTCGGGACATCCCGCCTCGGGCCCATGGACGGGGCGAGCCGGCGCTTCTTCTTGATAGCGCCCCTCTCGCGCGCCGGCCCCGCCACCGCCGGGCGCTTCGCGGCTCGGCCGGCGCTTCTTCTTGATAGCGCCCCTCTCGCGCGGGCCGGTCCGCCGCCGGCCGTCTTCCATGGCCGCCTTGGGGGGTCGATGCTGGCGTCCTCCCCAGCCAAGGGCACTGCACCGCAGCACCGGTCAGGCCCTCCTCGTCGTCATCCGGCCAGTCGCGCAGAAGATCTGGAGGCGGAGACTTACCCGCGTGCCGCGACCCGCCGGCCACGGCGTCGGCCAGGCGCGCTTCGACCGCCCCCTCCTCCGCCTCGGCGCCGGCCTCCTCCACATCCGAGTCGGGCAAGTCGGCCAGCAGAATCTGGGAATTCGGTCCGTCGTGGTTCTGCTGGCTGGCGAATAGCTGCTGCCCTCCCGTCGCGTCAGGGCGCAGGAATAATGTTGAAGCGGCAAAGAATAAGGACCAGGGACTCACCGCCGGCGCCGGGTTCTCCCGGTGATAGGGCTCCTTCCCGAAGCTCCACCCCTCCTCCTTCAACCCGGCCTTGGAGATGTAGTTCACCCGCTGGGCGATCCCGACCGGCGCCAGCTCCTTGGTCGACATCCGGGTCGGGTCGTGCCGACCGCTCATGTCGCAGATCCGGTGCGCTCGGCGCTGCAGTGGCAGCACCCGGCGGGCGATGAAGCCGCGATGAGATCAGCCGGCACCAGCCCTTCGCGCGCCGTCATCTCCCCGACCCGGCTGCAGATGTTTAAGAGCTCTTGCGGTGGCCTCTTGGGGAAGTAGCCCCAATTTGGCTTGTCGAGCGGCGGTGTGTCGACAAAGGGCGGGAGATTGATGACGTCCACCACCGGGTCAGCGTTCCGCACGTAGAAGAAAGTCGTCTGCCACTTTTTGGCCGAGTCCTCGAGTGGCAGTTTGGGAAATGGCCCGTTCGGCCGGCCGGTGACCACCGCTGCCCCGCAGTCGGACATAACGCCGGCCGATGCCCCCTGCTGCTTGAGGAAGAACATCTTCGCCCACAAGTCCACGTTCGGCAGCATGCCGAGGTAGCCCTCGCAGAGCGTAGCAAAGCCCGCGGTCTACAGCACGGCGTTGGCGCCGAGATGGTGCGGCTGCAGCCCGAAGAAGTCGAGGAAGCCGAGGAAGAAGAGACTCGCGGGGAGGCCGAACCCGCGCTCGAAGTGCGAGTAGAAGACGACGTGCTCGCCCTCCCGCGGCCGCGGCACCCTCTCCGAGCTGGGCACGCGCGCGTCCAGCGCCTCCGCCGGCGGCAGCCGCTTTGTGCGGCGGAGATACCGGATGTCCGCCTCGCTCGTAATGGAGCCCTCCCAAGAGCCTTTCGGCAGCGCCATTGGAGGGCTCTCCGGGCGTGAAGGCGTGGCGTCAAAGAAGGGGAGGAAGGGGAGAGCTGCGCGCTGCGGGCCTCTGGTCACGGTGCGCAGCGGCTGGCGCAAGGGCGCGCGGCGGCGGCACCTCACTTGAGCGAGGCGGAGAAGAAGAAGAAGAAGAGTGAGGGGCGGGAGAGCGTGCATGGGCGTTTCCGTCATGCTCCCTCCCTCTCACTTATAGCCATGGCCGTGCGTGGGGGAGTGGGCTCGTCTGCCCCACGATCCCCACTCCCCCGCACTGTGCGGGCACGTTCCCCACGCGCATTAACTGCGTGGGGAAGCGCAACCGTCCAGGGTCGCCACAATAAATCCCCCACGCGTGGGCCGAGGGCACGGCGGGGTGGGGCCCGGTCCGCCGTCGCGTCCCATCGTGTGCGTGCCCTGGCAGGCCTCGCCCACCGTGAAACAGCACGTGGCGGTCCGTCGAACAGCGGCGGGCGCGAATCGTCGTACAAAACAAGACTCAACCGGCGGGCGTTTCCGTTTCCCACTCCGGCCGGGGTGCCGCAATCCAGCTTCCGGAAGCCGGCGCCCAGCGGGTGTTCCCAGGGTCCTCTGCCGCGTTGCCGACATGCGGATGGACGGTGCCGCCCGGCCGGACTCCTGCACTTCACCAACAAACCGACAACCCAGGGGGGTAAGCTGCGAAGGCCCCCCTGCTTGGAGCCAGCGAGCCTTCACAGCTTCGGGGACTACTGTCGGGGGGATGACCCCCGGGTAGGCAACGGAGCCCGGACCCCTTTTCGAAAATATCGGAGCAGGCCAAGCCCCTCAATCCGGCTAGCCTATTCGCCGGCTCCCCCGCGCGAGCCGGCTCGGCACGGCAACCCGGCCCAGCCGGCATGGGCTGGCCACGAAAGGACGATCCCTCACGACGAGGCAAGCGTGGCTACAGCGCTCCGTCCTTTGCGCCGGCCCAAGCGGGCGTGGCTACAGCGCACCCTGCACCCCCGCCCGGGGCGGGCGGTGTCCGAGCGGCGCAATCCTGTAGCTGGGCGGCGCCAGCCGCCCTATGATGCAGGACAAGACACGCCACTGTGCCGCGCCGCCGACCAGACCCGTGCCCGGCGGCCCCGGCACGGCCCGCACCCGGCGGACCCGGCGACCCTGCGGCCCCCACCGCTGGCTCCCAGACGATGACACCAGGGCCCCATGCCCATGTAATTTACCCATGTGACCCTGGGGGTCGGCCTATAAGACCCCCCAGGAGGCCTCCATGCAGGGGGGCACTAGTAGAAATCGGACCTTTTGTCCGCAGCTTTAGTCCCGGTCGGGTTTTGAACCGGCACTAATGTGACCATTAGTCCCGGTTCGGGACGGGCATCATTAGTCGCGGTTCGGTCCGGACCTTTAGTCCCGGTTCGTAACACGAACCGGGACTAATGTGGTGGTGGCAGGCTGGTGTCAGCTGGGGCCCCCACGAGCCCCTTTAGTCCCGGTTGGTATCACCAACCGGGACTACAGGCCCTCCCTTTAGTCCCGGTTCGTAACACGAACCGGGACTAAAGGGTGGTGGCAGGCTGGTGTCAGCTGGGGCCCCCACGAGCCCCTTTAGTCCCGGTTGGTATCACCAACCGGGACTAAAGGCCCCCCCTTTAGTCCCGGTTGGAGATACCAACCGGGACTAAAGATCCCCTATATGAATTCGGCCAGCCCGATCACAGTACTCCTCCCTTTTTTCCCCCTTCTTCCCCTCCTTTGTTCTTCCTCTTCCTCGAGCTCATCCTCCATTTTTGCCAAAATTTGTGAAGATTTGGAGGCACCCCATCCATCCAAGTGTTCACAAAGGTTAGCAACTTTGTCCTTTCATCTCTCATTGCTAGATTAGCTCTTGCAATGCTCTATAAGTATAGTGATTTGTGGGTTTTAGTTTGGGAGTATTTATATGTGGTAGTTCATTTGATTTATATGCAATTTGAGCTCAAATTAACTTCTTACTTTGCATGTGTAGGTGTGGTTTACTTAGTGCCTTCCCGTCCCCGTCCTAACCACCATCGATCGCCCGCACCGTCCCGTCACCGGCACCACCTTGGTGAGCCTCTTGTTCTTATCGTTTTTATAAAAAAAAATCATGTTTGTAAGATTTAGATAGTTACTTGTATAGTTTTCTTACCTATATGGAAATTGCAACCGACATAGATATTCTTGTCAAGAAGTTAAATTTAGTTGAAAAATAAAATGAGTATTTGAAAGAAAAATTGAAAAGAGTTGAAGAAGAGAAGATGAAACTGGAGTTGTATGTTGCCGATGTCGTCGATGATCACAAGATCAAGATGGATGCAATGCGCTTGAAGATTAGAAAATTTAAAAAATATGCCATTGATAGTGAGGCTTGGTATCACTATGCTGTTGGATCAATTGTTACCTTAGTTGAGATCTTGATCGCATTTGTTGTTGCATTTAAATGCTTTAGCTAGAGAGTTTGTATGTTGCTCTATGAGAACAAGTGTGTATGAACTTTATGTATGAACTTGTATTAATTTGGTCTTTTCGGTGTTGTGTAATGAAGATGAGCCGGCAATGGATGTACGATGACCGATGCTCTCCCCAGTTCATTAATGGCGTGCATACTTTTCTAGTTGCGGCTGAGGCAAACAAGCGGGCGGATGGTTTTATGTATTGTCCATGTGCTGGCTGTAAGAACGATCAAAATTACTCTAACTCAAGAACCATTCACGTCCACCTGTTTGAGACCGGTTTCATGTCCGGCTATAACTGTTGGACCAAGCACGGAGAAAGAGGGTCCTAATGGAAGAGAATGAAGAAGAAGAGGATGACGACAGCTATCCTGGCCATGGGTTCCATGAATACGATGGTACAACAATGGGGGAAGAAGCTGAGCCGGCAATGCAGGAAGGAGCTGAAGAAGAGGCATCAGATGAGCCCACTGATGATCTTGGTCGGGCCATTGCCGATGCAAATAGAAACTGTGCAAGTGAAAAGGAGAAGCTGAAGTTGCAGCGCATGTTAGAGGATCACAAGAAATTGTTGTACCCAAATTGCGAATATGACAAGAAAAAGCTGGGTACCACACTGGAATTGCTGCAATGGAAGGCAGAGAATGGTGTACCTGACAAGGCATTTGAAAAGTTGCTGAAAATAATGAAGAATAAGCTACCAAAGGACAACGAATTGCCCGACAGTACGTACGAAGCAAAGAAGGCAGTCTGCCCTCTAGGATTAGAGGTGCAGAAGATACATGCATGCCCTAATGACTGCATCCTCTACCGCGGTGAGTACGAGGATTTGAATGCATGCCCGGTATGCTGTGCATTGCGCTATAAGATCGGCCACGATGACCCTGGTGATGTTGCGGGCGAGCGCCCCAGGAAGAAGATTCCTGCCAAGGTGATGTGGTATGCTCCTATAATACCACGGTTGAAACGTTTGTTCCAAAACAAAGAGCATGCCAAGTTGATGCGATGGCACAAAGATGACCGTAAGAAAGATGGGAAGTTGAGAGTACCCGCTGACGGATCACAGTGGAGAAAAATCGAGAGAAAGTGGAAGGACTTTGCAGATGACGGAAGGAACGTATGGTTTGGTTTAAGTGCAGATGGCATCAATCCTTTTGGGGAGCAGAGCAGCAATCATAGCACCTGGCCTGTGACTCTATGTATCTATAACCTTCCTCCTTGGTTGTGCATGAAGCGGAAGTTCATTATGATGCCAATGCTCATCCAAGGCCCCAAGCAACCCGGCAACGACATTGATGTGTACCTAAGGCCATTAGTCGAAGAACTTTTAGAGCTGTGGAATGGAAAAGGTGTACGTGCGTGGGATGAGCACAAACAGCAGGAATTTGACCTGCGAGCGTTGCTGTTTGTAACCATCAATGATTGGCCTGCTCTCAGTAACCTTTCAGGACAGACAAACAAGGGATACCACGCATGCACGCACTGTTTAGATGATACCGACAGTATATATTTGGATAAATGTAAGAAGAATGTGTACCTGGGGCATCGTCGATTTCTTCAGAGCAGGCATCCCGTAAGAAAGAAAGGCAAGCATTTCAAAGGTGAGGCAGATCACCGGAAGAAGCCTCGCCACCGTACTGGTGATGATATACTTGATATGGTCAAGGATTTAAAAGTAATCTTTGGAAAGGGTCCTGCGGACAATCTGTTCCGAATGACGCTGACGGACGCGCACCCATGTGGAAGAAGAAATCTATATTTTGGAACCTACCCTATTGGAAAGACCTAGAGGTCCGCTCTGCAATCGACGTGATGCACGTGACGAAGAATCTTTGCGTGAACCTGCTAAGCTTCTTGGGCGTGTATGGGAAGACAAAAGATACACCGGAGGCACGGGAGGACCAGCAACGTATGCACGGAGAAGACGGCATGGATCCAAAGCAGTTTCAGGGTCATGCCAGCTACGCTCTTACCAAAGAAGAGAAGGAAATCTTCTTCGAATGCCTGCTTAGTATGAAGGTCCCGTCTGGCTTCTCGTCGAATATAAAGGGAATAATAAATATGGCAGAGAAAAAGTTCCAGAACCTAAAGTCTCATGACTGCCACGTGATTATGACGCAACTGCTTCCGGTTGCATTGAGGGGGCTTCTACCGGAAAACATTCGATTAGCCATTGTGAAGCTATGTGCATTCCTCAATGCAATCTCTCAGAAGGTAATCGATCCAGAAATCTTACCAAGGTTAGAGAATGATTTGGTGCAATGTCTTGTCAGTTTTGAGTTGGTGTTCCCACCATCCTTCTTCAATATCATGACGCACGTCCTAGTTCACCTAGTCGAGGAGATTGCCATTCTGGGTCCTGTATTTCTACACAATATGTTCCCCTTTGAGAGGTTCATGGTAGTCTTAAAGAAATATGTTCGTAATCGTGCTAGGCTAGAAGGAAGCATCTCCAAGGGCCATGAAACAGAGGAGGTCATTGAGTTTTGTGTTGAATTTATTCCTGACATTAAGCCGATTGGTGTTCCTGAATCGCGGCATGAGGGCAGACTGGGTGGAAAAGGCAAGCTAGGAAAGAATTCAGTAATATGCCGGGACGGGCATTCTTTGGCGCAAGCACACTACACAGTTCTACAAAGTTCCGCCTTGGTGGCTCCGTATATCGAGCAACACAAGAATATTCTACGCTCCAAACACCCGGAGCAGTCTGACGACTGGATTACACATGAACAAACTGTGACTTTCGCCGGTTGGTTGCAGACACGTCTCATGCATGACGACACTGTTGCAGATGACCTGCACTTGCTGTCCAAGTTACCATCTTCGACTATATTGACTTTCAAAGGGTACGAGATAAATGGGAATACATTTTACACGATCGCCCAAGATAAAAAGAGCGCCAACCAAAACAGTGGTGTCCGCTTTGATGCAGCAAACACCAATAGGCCAAAGGACACATATTATGGTTACATAGAGGAGATATGGGAACTTGACTACGGACTTGGTTTGAAGGTCCCTTTCTTTCGGTGCAAATGGGTCAATCTGAGAGGAGGCGGGGTAAAGGAAGACTCGCAGTATGGAATGACAACAGTGGATCTCAACAATCTTGGGTACGCAGACGAACCATTCGTCCTAGCCAATGATGTGGCGCAGGTTTTCTATGTGAAGGACATGTCTACCAAGCCGAGAAAAAGAAAAGATAAGGAAGCGAATACATCATACGATGAGCCAAAGCGCCACATAGTTCTTTCAGGGAAAATAAACATCGTGGGAGTTGAGGACAAGACAGACATGTCAGAAGATTATGAAAAGTTTCATGAAATTGCTCCCTTCACAGTGAATGTTGACCCGAGCATCAAGTTAAACGATGAAGATTGTCCATGGTTACGGCACAAAGGGACACACGCGAAGAAAAAGTTTTATATCCAAAGATCCCACTCTGGGATGTGACCGGCTTCTCTAGTTAGTTTCCGGACTTATATATCTGGAAAGTCCCACTTCGGACAAACCGGAGGGAATCTTTGTAATAGAACTCCGACTTATGTGTTTTGGCATTTGAAACGCGAAGAAATATTATGTCCAATGCCACGTCATCAATTTTCAACCCTTTCTGACTTCATTTGCTATTTTTCATGCATTTACTGATTTTTTTGAGCTAAATGACCCTGAAATTGAAAAGCACTACAAATCACAATCAGAAAAGGTTGAAAGTTGGCATGGTATCATCATTTCACCCACATAGCATGTGCTAAAAAGTTGAGAGGGTTACGGCAAAAACTGGATGCACTTCGTGTACAAAATGGACAATCTCTTTCGAAGTATCACGCTTTCGGACGAAAACTCGTCTGTTACAAAGGCATTTCATTTTTTTAAATAACCTAAGAATTACCAAATTTAATATAATGATAAAACACACTAATATTAAACAGCAAAAAAAAGAATCACTGAAAAATCTTTTTTTAAAATAAAGTTATTCACAAACTAGTGATTCACACAAATTTCAAATAATTCAAATTTGAAAACTACTGGCACTAACAGAAAGTTTATAATTTTTTTTCCTAAAGCAAAAAGATTCACTCAGAAACTCTAAATAAAGCAAAAAACAACCAAGAAACAAAAGAAAATAAATATAGAAGAAAACAAAAAAAAACTGAAAAGTAAAAAAAAAGCCCGCCTACTGGGCCGCCACGGCCTGCATACGACTAGACACCCACTAGTTGGGCCAGGATGCAGGCCCGCAAGGCCCAGTATGGCCCACAGGGCAGGAAAGAATGGTAGGCCTTGTAGGCCTGCTTTAGAGAGGAGCTCGAATGAGCTACCGCGCCGGGGTTTATAAACCAGTGCGAGCGCCCTTCGCTGGGCGAGGTGGGACTAAACATCCACCACACTGCGCCGTGCCAGGAACAGGCCTTTAGTTGCGGTTGGAGCCACCAACCGCGACTAAAGGGGGGCCTTTAGTCGCGGTTGGAGCCACCAACCGCGACTAAAGGTGAATTTCATCCAGTCCAAGCGGCGGGAAGCGAGACCTTTAGTCGCGGTTGGTGGCTCCAACCGCGACTAAAGGTGGCCTTTAGTCGCGGTTGGAACCACCAACCGCGACTAAAGGCTCTCATATATCTAACTCCACTTACGAAAAATTCACCATCCTCTCCATTCTCTCGACGCCAAACACAGACGCCACCGCCAGGCTGCTACGCGCCGCCGCCTGCCCCGATCGACGTCGTCGCCGCCCCCGACGCCGGCCGCCCGTCCCTCCTCGTCGACCCCTACTCCGGACGCGCCCTTCCTCGCCGATCCCCGACGGCACCGCCGACCCGCGCACGCGCGCCCGCTCCTCGCTGCGCCGCCTGCCCAGACGCCGTCGCTGCCCCCGATTCGCCTCGCCTCGCCGTCGCCCCGCTGTGAGCTCAGTTCCTCCCTCTCCCCCCCTCCCTCGCCCCCTGCCGCCATGGCCGCCCGTCCCCGAGCCCCCCCCCCACACACATGCATGAACACACACACACACACACATTTTCTATTTAGATGTT
Organism: Elymus sibiricus; assembly: GCA_039707655.1. Taxonomy (NCBI): domain Eukaryota; kingdom Viridiplantae; phylum Streptophyta; class Magnoliopsida; order Poales; family Poaceae; genus Elymus; species Elymus sibiricus. The sequence goes on from CM077676.1 coordinate 76,066,561, forward strand.
TTAGTTGTTTTTCACTAGTATATATGTATGTATGAATGCATGTTAGATGGATATAATTAGTGTTTAATTAGTATAGATTTTTTTTATATAATGTTGTTTTTCTGTTTTTTAATGGATGTATAGAAGTATGCTTAATTAGTGTTTCTTTTTCTGTTTTTTAATTTTTTATACTTTTAGTTATAGAAATGTTAGATGAATGTTTTTTAGTTTTTTATACTTTTAGTTATAGCTAGATAAATGTTAGATATAAAAACGTTGAGGAATTTTGACATTTGATCCAATGTATAGCAATTAGTATTTGCAAAAGTTGCATATTTTAATGTTGTATTTGCAATAGATTTTCTTAGTCCTTTAAGGGATTAATTATCAGGAATGCCCCCATTATGGATGTGCACAAGTTGATCCAATTTCTTTCTGATCTCATGCATCTACTTTTCGGATCTCTGAATACTAAATTGTTTTATCTTTCTTCTGGATTAGTTAAATAAAAGCTATGGACAATACCGGCAGAGAAGGAGAAGAGGCTGTGTTCGACATCATACGCTCCACGAGCCCAGATGATCATGATGACGGCTCGCAATATCTGAACCCTTCGGGTGAGGGTATGATGTTTGATGAAGACGAACGAATAGATGAAGGTGACGACAACGATGTTGACGAAGAAAATGTTCTTCAAATAACCATGACCGGCGAGATATATTTAATATATAAGCCATCCGGTGATCATTACATGTCTTAATTGATTTGTATGTATTAACGAATCGATCTTTCTTCTTTTAGGCCTCCGGATCGAGCAAATCTTGTACAAGCGACAGGGTAGTTCGAGGCCCGGCCAAAAAGTTGGACAAAGGCGTAAAGTTCAACATCGATTCCATCAAAACATCAACTGGCGAACCGCTTGAACCTAAGAAAAATGCGACCACGTTCAAGAATCAATGCGGAGTTATTGTCAGGGACCAAATCCCGATCTCCGTTCAAGAATGAAGAAAGCCAGCAAAGGGAGATCGAGCAGGAGTTACTTTTGTCGAAGAAAGAGCAAAAGATGTGCTTTGGACTACGCTCATGGAACATTTCACCCTACCAGATAATTTGACAGATGCAGATCTGAAGAAAGTCAGAAACTATGCTCTTAAAAAGATGGCGATCGCATTCAACACCTTCAAGAAAAATGCATGGGCTAAGTACGTCAAATCAAAAAAGAAGACTCCAGAATTCACGGGAGCACTGGTGAAGGCAAAAGATCACTGGGACGCTTTCGTGAAGTTCAAGGAATCGGAAGAAGCTAAGGAACTGTCGAGGAAAAACAAGATTAATGCTGCGAAAAAGAAGTGGCACCATCGTCTGGGGCCAGGTGGCTACCAGGTGGCCCTGCCTAAGTGGCATCAATCTGAGCAAGAGATGATTAGTAAAAGGGTCAGTCCAGTTACATTGACATGGCCCCCCAGGTGCAGGACATAGTTTTATGCGCATGGGGGGAAGTTGGACCCAGAGACAGGGCTGGTTATGGTGAAGGCAAGTCTTAAAGAAGCGACAGACGAAATACTTATTGCAATAGAAGAAGCTCGATCGGGGGTGTTCACGCCCAACAGAGATAACGACGAGCTTACGCGCGCCCTGAAGAATCCTGAACACCCGGGAAGAACACGAGGCAAAGGCGTTGTTTCGTGGTATGAGGGGTTTGCGGATTGGAACGACGACTATAGAAGCCGTGCGAGAAAGAAGAAGCATGAGGAGCAGAAGAAGAAGGAGGAAGCACTCCGCCTTGAAGGCCTAATATCCTCGCACCTGGAGTTGGAACGATTTGTCAGGCGGCAGCAGGAGCAGATCGACTCACTCAGCCAGGAAAGGGCGTCTCAGCGGCAGCATGAGCAGATCGATCCAGCATTGGATAGCACCGTCCCATCTATGCCGAGAAGCAGCGTGGGTTCCGCCCCGGCCGATATCGATAATGCACTGCTAGCTAGCTACCCTGTGGATGATATCAAAGACATGACTAACTGTGAGCTACACATGAAAGTGAAGAACTTATCCATGAAGGTGGCGGACGGCTATGCTTTAGCAAATCCCCCTGAAGCAACCTTCCATTGCAATCCCATTCCAGCTGGCTATGCTCGTGTCAGGGTTGATGAAGTGATGTCAGGATATCACGAGCTACAACTTGACATTCTTGGAGGTGACGAGGAGAGAACACTGGGAGAGGCCATACATCGTATCATTCTATGGAAAAAGGATTGCATCGTCTTTCCAAGGCCACCGACTCCTCCTTCTCCAAGTCCGCCGCCGCTTCAGTCGACTCCTCCTCCTCCAAGTCCGGCACCGCGTCAGCCGACTCCTCCTCCAAGTCCGGCACGGCGTCAGCCAACTCCTCCTCCTCCAAGTCAGCCGACTCAGCGTGCTCCGCCTAAGCAACAGCGGAAGAGAGAGGCCGCAGCTACGACGGCTAGCGGTACAACAGACAAGAAATTCAAACATGGTCCAAGCCTCAAGCCTCTTCCGAAGTTGTCTTACCACCTGACTCAGGAGGAACTCGACGACGCATGTGATGCCCAATTGAAGGCCCATTTTGCACCGAAACCGCCCGCGCCGCCAAAGGAGAAAGTACCTGAGCATGTATCACTACACTTTATTGATATGGCTCGACCGGCTGACAATCAGAAGGACTCCGACTATGTGCGGTCTATCAAGAAGTCATATTCTGCAGGGCAAAAGGAGTCGAGCTTGAGCTCGAGCCAAGCAGTTGGCAAAAAAAGCGGGAAAACTGTTCCCCAGCTGGGAGAACAAGCAGTGCAATCGATCCCCCCGCTCATTGTACAAACACATGTGAGTACCGCCGATCGGCCGGCAATAACCGACGATCTTAGAAGGCAGGCTAAAGAGGCCGGTGTCACTGTTGAACAACTCCTAGGCCTTGAGGAAATCCCCGGGATTACAGAGGAGGAAGTAAAATACCAATATGTCCGTGGCAAACCTCTGGTCAAGCCTGACGATGTCAAGCTTCTACCAACGAGAATGTACAATTTGCATACGTGGTACATGCAAAAAACAGCAAATACCAATGAAGAGTCCCTCATGGTGAAAGTCAAGCCAGAGCATTACTTCCATGGAAAAGATGTGTGGATTGATTTTTCAGAGTTGTTTCAGTTATTCCAACAAGACGCACTAGACAAATCTATCGTCAGTTGCTATTGTCTGTAAGTGATTTCTTTCTGTAATTTAAGTCTCTAGCTAGCTAGCTAGATGTGCTCTCGTTCATTACCTGTAATTATCCTCACTATATTCTTTTCTGTGGTATTATGCAGAATGAAGATGTATGAAATGAAAAAACTAGACGCTATGGAGTTGGGTTCATTGACCCAAATACGATTAATCAGGCGATATGGGAAGATCAATATTCGAGAGAAGACACAGAGAGATTCCTGCTAGAGTTTTTGAAGCAACTAAACACCCAACCAAAAATACTACTTCCTTACAACTTTGGGTGAGTGTTACTATATCTTGTACTACAAATTCTATTTTTTGCTTACTAGATGTTAATAAGTGTAGTTGATGAGTTATGCACATGCCCGCTTATTTATCAAAAAACGTGTGCGCATGCAGTTTCCACTGGATCTTGTTAATCATTGAAGTTGACAAGGGAAAAGTTGAAGTACTGGACTCACTATATAAGGATCCATCCGAATACGCAACCGTGAAGGGGATGTTCGACAGGTAATTTCAATCATTATCGCACTATATCTGCCTCTTTACTTCATTTCCTGATATCAACTAGTTAATAACTCCTTTATTCATTTTCTTTGCCGGCGGGCAGGGCTTGGAAAAAGTTCATCGAAGAGGTCCCCGGCCAATGGAAACAATAGCTGAAATGGGTGCGACCCAAGGTAATTAAGTAGTACTAGCTAGCTACGTCCGTGTATCTCTTTAATTCTAGTTTCAATACCATTATCATGCTTGATTAATTATTACCTGATTGAATTTTATTCTCGTAAAGTGCATGAGGCAGGAGAAGGGGAATAGTTTATGCGCATACTACGTTTGCGAGAATATTCGCATGATCACGTCTGAAAGGAGCATAGATGAAAAAACTCTTTGGGTACGTTTGCCAGAACACTATCCATAATTTTTTTATCATGATCTAGCTAATATATATACACACAACTAATATATTCATCTTGATCTCCTGATTATAGATGATAGAGATGCGGGGCCAGCTCCTACCAACGGCTCGCGTACGAGCAATTCAAGAGGAAATAACTGGATTTCTGGTCGACCAGGTCATAGATCCCAAAGGAGAATACCATTACAAGATCAAGCAGTAATGCCCTGCATATGTAATGATCCGCAAATTGTAGGAGAAATTGTATATACCAAATTGTATATATATATATATATATGTATGTGAATGGTCGTCGTACGAGAAATTCGATTTATATATATATGCACAACGTGTACAGTATGTAGTAGCGTAATATATGTTTGAATGAAAAATAATTAAATGGAAAACACAAAATTATAAGGAAAAATAAACCAAAATTAAAAGAATTAAATACTTTTAGTCCCGGTTGGTAACACCAACCGGGACTAAAGGTCCCCCAGCGCACGGCCCCGGCAGGCGCCACGTGGTGGGCCTTTAGTGCCGGGCCGTGACGAACCGGGACTAAAGGGGGGGGGCTTTAGTCCCCCCCCTTTAGTGCCGGTTGTAGAACCGGCACTAAAGGGCCTTACAAACCGGGATTAAAGGCCCGCTTTCTACTAGTGAGCACGTTCCCCACTCCCCCGCACTGTGCCCACGATCCCCACGATCCCCACTCCCCCGCACTGTGCGGGCACGTTCCCCACGCGCATTAACTGCGTGGGGAAGCGCAACCGTCCAGGGTCGCCACAATAAATCCCCCGCGCGTGGGCCGAGGGCACGGCGGGGTGGGGCCCGGTCCGCCGTCGCGTCCCATCGTGTGCGTGCCCTGGCAGGCCTCGCCCACCGTGAAACAGCACGTGGCGGTCCGTCGAACAGCGGCGGGCGCGAATTGTCGTACGAAACAAGACTCAATCGGCGGGCGTTTCCGTTTCCCGCTCCGGCCGGGGTGCCGCAATCCAGCTTCCGGAAGCCGGCGCCCAGCGGGTGTTCCCAGGGTCCTCTGCCGCGTTGCCGACATGCGGATGGACGGTGCCACCCGGCCGGACTCCTGCACTTCACCAACAAACCGACAACCCAGGGGGGTAAGCTGCGAAGGCCCCCTTGCTTGGAGCCGGCGAGCCTTCACAGCTTCGGGGACTACTGTCGGGGGGATGACCCCCGGGTAGGCAACGGAGCCCGGACCCCTTTTCAAAAATATCGGAGCAGGCCAAGCCCCTCAATCCGGCCAGCCTGTTCGCCAGCTCCCCCGCGCGAGCCGGCTCGGCACGGCAACCCGGCCCAGCCGGCATGGGCTGGCCACGAAAGGACGATCCCTCACGACGAGGCAAGCGTGGCTACAGCGCTCCGTCCTTTGCGCTGGACCAAGCGGGCGTGGCTACAGCGCACCCTGCACCCCCGCCCGGGGCGGGCGGTGTACGAGCGGTGCAATCCTGTAGCTGGGCGGCACCAGCCGCCCTGTGATGCAGGACAAGACACGCCACTGTGCCGTGCCGCCAACCAGAACCGTGCCCGGCGGCCCCGGCACGGCCCGCACCCGGCGGACCCGGCGGCCCCCACCGCTGGCTCCCAGACGATGACACCAGGGCCCCATGCCCATGTAATTTACCCATGTAACCCTGGGGGGTCGGCCTATAAGACCCCCCAGGAGGCCTCCATGCAGGGGGATCACTCTCTCTCGGTCGAACGATCAGTAGCACACACACAATCACGGGAGAGGTAGAACGGAGGTCTAGCCCCTTCTTCCTCCTCCGCCCAAACAGCTCCAGGAGCAACCTTGTAGCCATTGTGCACTCCATACTCCATTCGGCAGGACTAGGGGTATTACCTCTCCGGAGGGCCCCGGACCTGGGTACGTCTCGTGTCTCACACTTGCGCGTACCGACCTCGCCTCTGGGACCCCTCGGCGTCCTTACGTAGCCCCCCATTTTTAGCCATCCCATGGCATCTGCCGTGAGAATACCACGACATCGCCGTCTGCTCCAACAAACAGCGAAGACCCTCCGCTCGACTCTTCGAGTCGCCCGGAGGCTCGGAGGCTACACCTAGTGGGTGCGCTGGCGCGCCCCCACTGGAAGCAAGCTGCGCCGGCTGCAAGCCCGCAGCCGGCTGTCATCGACAACCCCCGCCTCGTCTACACGAAAACCAATGTGAGCTCCTGTCCGCATATCGTTACACAGCGCACAAGACGGATAACCCCGGGCGACCCTTGGGGGCCACCTCCGCTCTTTTCCAGTTGCATTGCTGTTTCGCCCAGCGCCAGCTAGCTTCGGCCCGAGGCTGGCCGCTTGGCCCTATTCGTTCGTTCCCACAGACGGCTTAGTAGTGTGCACGGTACCGAAGGCCCACTCTTCGTCTCAGCTACAGACCGCACCCCGGCTGTCTGGCTAGCGAGAGCAAAAGCTGGAGGTCACCTCACACGAAAAATGTCCGGGGAGAAAACGGCTTAGGCGACCCGGTCGTTTCCTTTATGAGTATCTGCTCGGTAGAATCTACTCCCAAGATTCCGAGTACTGTACGCTCCACTCCGCGGCCCACTCTTCGCCTCAACTACAGACCGGCTCCCGGCTGTCCGGCTGGCAAGAGCAAAAACCAAAGAGCGGAGGGGACATGAAAAAGACTGAAGGGGGCTCGGACGAACCCGAGTCGGCACCCCTCTGCATATAACTTGCGCTGCCAAAAGCTAAATACTTGATATATCTGTGCCGACTAACCTTCTCTTTTGCACGATCATTTCCGCAGGGAACCCCCCCCCCCTCCTCGCCCGGAGGCTACACCCAGTGGGTGCGCCGGAGCGCCCCACTAGGAAAACGCCGCGCCGGTTGCAGGCCCGCCGCCGGCTGCAACCGGCATCCTCGGCAACCTCTACTACAACATCAGCGAAGACCCTCCGCCCGACTCTTCGAGTCGCCTGGAGGCTCGGAGGCTACACACAGTGGGTGCGCTTGCGCGCCCCCACTGGAAACAAGCCGCGCCGGCTGCAGCCCACAGCCGGCTGTCATCAACGACCTCTGCTCCAACAACAGCGAAGACCCTCCGCCCGACTCTTCGAGTCGCCCGGAGGCTCGGAGGCTACACCCAGTGGGTGCGCTGGCGCGCCCCCACTGGAAGCAAGCCGCGCCGGCTGCAGCCCGCAGCCGGCTGTCTTCGACGACATCTGCTACATCAACGCCCGCGGAAACCCTCCGCCCGACTCTTCAAGTCGTCCGAAGGCTCGGAGGCTACTGTCGGAGGGATGACCCCCGGGTAGGCTCAAGGAGACGAGACGACATTTCAAAACATCGGGGCGGCCAACGCCCCTCGGTCCGGCTGCCCGGCCACCCCGGCCGGCTCGCCACCCGGCTGCTCCCCGTCCGGCTACTCCAGCCGGCCTGCTACGTAGAGTCAACCGCGACATCACATCTGACCCGACGCGGATGTGACGGCCATGCTCCAATCACTGTTGCAGCATAGGTGCCCACTATTCATCTATAGTGCAACCTGCAGTCTATAGTGCAATCTGCAGTCTACAGTGTAACCTGTCCCGTGGGCACTGGCTTATAAAGTGTCCCAGGGGACACTCACGCAGAGCACTCACCCACACACACGCCACACACTCACCCTGGCCTCAAGTGGCACCCACGCCCACCACTCTCAGGCAGGCCACACATGCCACACACTCTCACAGGAGAAGAGGAGAGCCCAGCACCTCCTTCTTCCTCCTCCAGACAGCTCTAGAAGCAACTCTGTACTACACCGCATATATATATCAGACATGCGGGAGTAGGGGCGTTACCTCCCACGGAGGGCCCCGAACCTGGGTAAACCACCGTGTACAGTTGCCCAAACCCGTCCCGGATCTCCACTGTAGCATTGCCCTCACCTCTTTAAGCCATCCCATGGCATCTGCCGTGATCGTGCATCCTCCGCGAGAATACCATGACAATATGTCACTGAACAATGCTCAAATTCCCATGTTGATCCATTCCAAATGGACTATGTAGCTTTAGTGGTTAAGTTCAGATAGTTGGCGGCACCATTCAGTACAGTAACTTGTATGATGATTGATTGCATAGAATCTATGACTCCAACCATTTATGCTATATGTGGCATGCTTATTTTCATTTTTAGATCACCATGATTTTCTTGCATGCTTTTAACATGGTGATTACCAAAAATACATTTTAGCTAATCATTTACTATTCTTGTTTGGAGTGTGGAATTTGGGATGATATTGCTAAACTCTATGGAAGAACGAGCACGTCAGAATATCTTCTTGTTTTATTTTCTATGATGTGGCTCAACTCAAGGGAGCGAACTGTGGTAGCCGAGTTCAGCTCAGGGGAGCGAACTGTGGTAGCCAAGCTTAGCTCTGGGGAGCAAACCTCAGAGGAGTGCACTATGCGTGCCACACTCAGCTCGGTGGAGCGCACAGTGATGGCCGAAGTTGTACGACTTCAGGTTTTGTTTGTCTAACTAAACCACGTTTGAGCTTTTTTTTTGTCAATTTTGGCAGAGGAAGTGATTTCCTTTAGTAGAGCCAAATTTGTTCCAAAATCCGAAGTAAATGATGTAAGGAATCGAGTGTCATCTGGTGAAACAACATCTTTAAGGACTAGGGTAAACTGGTTGTATGTCATGACCTTTCCCTGAAAGGCTTCAGAACACTACACTCACATTCAAGTATTGTATTTTTTAAGTTGATGGATATTATCCGAGAAAATAAGAACTCCTGAAACTGACAGTGGGTGGCACTGCTAGCAACAGTGCCCCTACTCCTGGATCATCACTCAAGTGTATTTTTGTCAGCAACTAGAAAGAGAGTGTTGAAGGAAGTTTTGGAACCTCTTGACTGTGAACTTTCTTCAAAGATGCATGGCTGTTGTATCCTCTCCGACAATATAAAAGTTTTTGCCATGATATGTCTTGTTGAGGTTTCATAAACTGAACAATCTTCAAAATGCCCAGATGTCTTTTCATATTGAAACTGTACTTTCATTGAATATATTGCCATCAATTCCACAGATTTGTACTCACTTTGTTTTTCGGCACTGTTGAATTGACAGTGTCCAAAAGGTATATTATTTTATTTTGTATGCTCACCCTAGATGCCACCACACAATTACAACTTATAATTACCGGTTCTTTTAGAATTAAATGGAAGTGCATACTGATTTCAGCTTCTAAGCAAATGTTTGACAGATTCCCCTTCAATATGAATCACATGAAATGGAGAGTTTACCAAGAGTCCGTGGAAGAAATCTACATGCCATCATGAGGAAAGAGGGACCTACGGTATGGGATACCAAAGAGTGTAAATTGTAGCTATATTTTCTTCTTCAAGTAGATCTTTTTATTGGGACCAATTTATGTTGTACACTGAAATCATGTTGTATACTATAATTAGCTTCAATTGGGGTTTGATAGGATTAAGTAGATTTAATGTTCATTATTTACAACCTATCAACTGGATGAAACAATATATTATTATTTTTATGCGGCAACGTGATCACCATGGTGTTCACTTCCAAAATACTACATCCTAAGTGATATCACAAACGTTGTGTATCCATTTAAATTATGGTATATGTTTTTATTAAACAGTATTATTATTTTTCAGACGTGCGTTGCACGTGCAAGCTTACTAGTGTCTACTAAAAGAATGTAAATCCATACAGAAGTATGCTTTTTTTTTTGCTATCCTTCTCTTGGTGAGTACTCTTTCTTGGTCACATGTCTACTAAAAGAAATCGTCTGCAACATCATTGCAATTCTTCACGTGTGAGCTTCTAATGACCATGGACAACATCTTCACACTATACATCACAAGCGATTCAAGAGCGTTCAGCTTCTATTTAGCATTGAAAGGCAAGCGCATGGTGATCGAAAGCTCCTCCAAACAAGCGATGTAGAATCTTGAACCCAGCTAGCAGCTGCATTGAAAGTCACATGATTATTTCTGTACTTGAACTCACATGATTGTATTATAAGGATGAAGCCACATGCAAATATTATTATTTTTCAATTTTGATGAAGACACTAAGGCCCCCTTCGGATCTTCTCCTCCTCCTAGCTTCATCGGCTCCACGTTGGAGTCGGCCCGAACGGCGCAACTCCGAGAAGCCCGCTTCGCGGAGCAAAGTCCCCTCGCAGTGCAAAAACGAGAAGCAGGACGATCCCCACTCTCAAAAATCAAGGAAGGTAGAGTTGGAGATTATTACTCGATATGCCACCGCCAAGTGACCTCGGGGCAGCGTACCTGTTCGCTCGACATGTTGTTTCTCCTTGATACGTTACTATTCCAGCTAAAATCGGGCGCTTCCTATTTGGCGCTTCAGGCGCCCGTTATAGGTCATTTTGCAAATGAGCGCCTGAAGCGCACACCCTTTGCTGCGAGCTGGGCCGGCCCATCTACTTTTTTTTTTCAAATCGAAAAAGAAGTGCGGGTCGGCAACCTCCTGCTTTGAGCTAGAATGCACTAACCACCCTGCCACCAAACCTCATGTGACTACTTTCATCTTTCTCTTGTTTACTTCTTTCCTCTTTTCTTCTTCCTTCTTCCTTCTTCCTTTTTTCTTTTTTCCTTTTTTCCTTTTTTCTTCTTCCCGGTTAGATGAACTTTTTTCAAATCGTGAAATTTTCATTCAAAATTGATGAACTTTATTTTGAAATTTGATGAACTATTCTTCAAATTTATAAACTTTTTTAAAAATTGATGAACTATTTTTAAAACTTGATGAACTTTTTTCAAATCCGATGAACATTTTTTCAAACTCGACGAACATTTTTCAAAATTGATAAACTTTTTAAAAATTTGTGAACTTTTTTTCAAATTCGATAAACTTTTTTCAAATTTGATGAATTTTTTTCAAAATTTTGATTTTTTTCTAAAACCCGTGAACACTTTTGAATCCACGATTTGATTTTTCAGCATCAAAATTGTGATTTTTTTTGCAAAATTGATGAATTTTTTTTGAAAATCGATGAAGTTTGTAAAAATTTGTGAATTTTTATTCAAAATTGATGAACTTTTTTCCGAATTCGTGAACTTTTTCCAAAATTTGATGAACCTTTTTTCAAAACCGATGAACTTTTCTTCGAATTCCATTGACTTTTTCAAAAATTTGAACTTTTTTTCATGCTGGTGAAGTTTTCTTATTGCAAATCTATGATTGTTTTTACAAATGATTCATATGGGTACAAAATATATGTTAATCTTGTCCAAAAAGAAGCATTAAATAGCATTGTTTTCGCATTTGTAGACAACTAAGTCATCTTGGTCCAGTGGTTAGCGTGGTGAGTCGTTGGCCGACGACGTAGGTTTGATTCCCGCCTCTCCTATATATATATGATGCTGACATATATTTTTTTCGCGTCTGCCTATCAGCCCAACTAACCAATTGGAAGTCGAGATGACCTCCCGAACGGTTTCTCTCGACTGTGTTTTTGTAGGAGAAGCATGATTTTGACAGGAGGAGCGGAAGCTGGCTTTTTGGAGGAGCAGGAGAAGAACCGAACAGGGCCTAAATCAACCATTGAAAGCGACAGTCTTGCTTAGAAATTTCCCTCCGGAAATAGCCAATGTCATGAACATTGATTGTACTCCTATTTCTAGCTAATATGTTCACCCTTTCCGCAAATAATAATAATAATCAACCATTGAAAGATTTATAATATCTTTGAAAAAACTTTGTGATTCCATCTGAATGAATCTTGTTGGATTCACTTCGCATATTAAACATACTCCCTCTATTCCCTTATACAAGGCCACTTTGTTTTTCATGTCAAACTTTGACTTATAATTTTGGTCAACAAAATATGGATTATATGTCATCAAAAATATATCATCGAATAGTTCTTTGAAATGTGCATCCAATGAAATACTTTTTGTCGCGTATAACTCACTTTTTGTTGCTAAAATTAATGGTCAAAGTTAGACGTAAAAATATGAAGTGGCCTTGTATAAGGGAATGGAGGGAGTAAGACATTACAGCACAAGTCCACCACATACATATGAAAATATGAATATCATGATCACATGAATATATGATAGCAAAAATAGATATATGTCAGTCTAGCAGATACGCACGACATGTAGTTGTACTCTTCTTCTACTTCCTTTTTGTCAGAAGGAAATATTGAATTGCGTACTTTCCATGGTGTGATTAATGTGTGCAAACTTGTTCACTCGTTGTCTAACACCTAGATAAGAAGAAGAAAAAAGTGCAGCCCTCTATAACGTTTAGTCACCATATACCTCACTTTACAGTCAACCATCATTTCCGCTTGTAATGAGCATATGGTGTTATATGAAATGAGCCTCGTCTTCCATTTAATCTACGGGAGCCTAAAACTATTTTTAAGCTCCAACTTTTATATCATATGTTGGAGATGCTCTTAGCGAAATTTTACCCATTTATAGTACATCGATGTTCTAACATACAATATATTTTTGAGAATCATTGAAGCCTTTCATATATATTTTTCACGAATTTATCACTATTACTTGATTTAAACTGGAAACTTTCTCCCGAGGACAGAGGCCAGATCAATGCATTTAATTGTCACCTTTTTTTTTGAGCTAAACATTTAGAGCATGATTGGTTGGATGCCAAAAGTTGGCATGCCAATATTTGGTAAATACCAAATGTTAGCTAGTGATTGGTTGGCTATCAACTTTTCTTGTTAACCTCACAAAAAATTGCCAATATTTGGCAACTTTTGATTTTGCCAAATGTTGGCTTGCGAAATGTAGGCATCAAACTAATTGTCACCTTTGTTCTTTTTTTAATATACCTTTTTTTTAGCAAACTCTGTTTGAATATACCCGTAACACGTGAATATGTGGACTCTAAAACGGCCCACGGCCCATGCAAAAAAGCACCGCCCCCACAGCAAAGTTTAAAGCCCAAACCATCAATCCGCGCACCGCCAAAGCCCGAACCATCCCTCCCCCTCCGGCGCCGACCCACCGCCGCTCTCCATGGAGCCTGCGGCGATGGACCGCATCGCCGCCCGGCTCTCCGCCGTCGACGGCCTCTACTTCCCCACGGCCTTCCTCCGCACCTCGCCGCCCCCGCCGGCGCGCAAGTCGGCCCTGCTCGAGCTCCTCTCCCGCGACGCCCCGCTCTTCCTCGAGCGGTACGGCGCCGCGCTGCGCCCCGACGAGCTGGCCCCCTTCGACGCGCTCCGGGACGACTACGAGGTGGTCTGGCACCTCCGCCGCCTTCGCGCCGCCGCGGCCGGGTGACCCAGGGGGAGTACTTCTCCGAGGAGGCGATGCGGGAGCGGGAGCCGTACCTGCACCACGAGTACCTCGGGAGGTTCCAGGACCCCTTCGGGCGGGCCATGGTGCGGCCCGGGGAGAAGTTCTCCGAGACGCTGATGCGGCGGGCCGAGGAGGCCGTCATCGTGGAGAAGATCCGCGGGGAGCAGATCAGGAGGGGGGATGACCCCAGCGAGTGGGTGGGCGGTCCCGTTGAGCGGCCGATGATGGGGCAGGAAGAAGAGGAGGAAGAGGAAGAGGAAGAGGAGGAGGAAGAAGAGGATGAAGAGAACATCGGCATGGAGGAGAACACCGAGAATCTTAGTTCGACTGAGGTTTGCTTGCTGCCAATTAGTCTTACTTTGTACATGTTCTGGCCTGATTGTGCTTAATTTCTGGTTAAATTGCTTTCACTTACATAGAACTGTGCAAGTTTGTGTTGTGATGATACATTGAGACGATGTAGCTGTGCTTACATCGATTTTGCTTATATCAAACTCGCTGTGACTTGTAGAATATTAATCTTGCTTTGTAGTCTGCTTTGTCTATGGAAAAAAGTAATCTACACTATCTGAAGTCTTCCTCTGTAACTTAATGTAAGACGTTTTTGCTGTTTAATTTAAACTGCAAAAACGTCTTACATTAAGTTACAGAGGTTGTAGAAAATTAGTTGTTTTACAGGTATGACTGTATTACATCAAATCCAGTAAATGGTTAGGTGGAAAAAGATCAACTTTTTTCTGCAGAGCTACTTTACAATTACCTAAGTGTATTGCAGTTGCAGATACCCCACAATAGCCTCTTTGTTGGTTATGTTTATGCTAGGATACGGTTTCTGTTTAGATGGATGAGGGAGTCTAAATTACTCTTTTTTTGTGTGTGTGTGAAATGTGTTGTTTTTATGGCATTATGTAACTGCTAGTTTGCTAGTTATGTAGTTCTAACTTCAGATCTATCAGACCCGCTCTAAGAAACTAGGATTAAATATGGTACCATGTAATTGTTATTACATAGTTCCAACTTCAGATATATCGGACCCACTCTAAGAAACTAGGATTAATATGGCACCATGTAACTGCTATTACATAGTTCTAACTTCAGATATAGTGCTTTTGGGTGGGGTGGTCCCTCATTCGCCAGATCTTTGAGTGACCGTTGTATGCGATTTTCCAATTTGGAGAATCAAAATGATCACTTTTTTCCTCCGTCACTGTTAACACTGCAGTATTTTATTGTCGGCTAGGGCGTTGTGATGAATCTGAAAACAACATGCAACTCACATTTTGACTGTACATTTAAGCAGTGAGGAAGAAACAAGTTGAAAGTAAAACCGGATCAGTGGATAAGTTGTCGACTAGAACAGATGCATAACATAATGATCCAACTGTGTTGGTGTCAACTTGATTTAGAGCTATTGTCCGGAGAAATGACAGTCTAGTTCAGCAGGCCAATATGCTAGACTCGGTCAATCTAAGGCGTATCTTTCAGTTACCGTCGCTTTTGGCTTGCACTTGCGGCATTTGCCTTTTCTTATTTGACTGGAGAGGAAAACCAGGATATCTTTCATCTGAGTTTAGATAGATCTATTTTCAATCTTCATTTAGTACCATATTATCATACTCTGGTGGAGCAGTAGTAAACTTTGTCATGGCAGATTAGAAGGTATTCATTTTCCTTCTAACCCCTGATCACAGGTGGTTGCACACGACGAGGCTGGTGGGTGCCCCAACGAGACTGCAGGACCCCCTGCGGGGACTTTCAAGCCAATATTATCCCCTGAGGAGATGGAGGATCAGCTGGAGCAGTTCACCTCGGTGATGCACGAGAAGTTCCTGTCAGGCCAAGACTCGGAACACATGGACTACCCCCAGATCGACAACGACGAGATGCTGGACGACCACTGGTCCAGAGAGGCCAACTACGACGCGGAGGACAAGTACTTCAACGAAGATTAGGACAAGTCCAGAATGTAGTCTTGCTGCTATTTAAGTTGCATACTCGGTAAGTGGTTGTCGTCCATGTTTCGACCCTGTAGTGTTGTTTGTCAGCAGCATGTAAATATATGATGCAACCGTGTATGTGCTGGACACAGACACACAGTTTACACAACGAAACTACTTAACAGCCGATGCTCCATGGACAATTCATGCACGATTGATGATCAGATGGCCGTGCTGCACTTCATTCAATAATTTGATGGCTGGATGTGTAGAATCGTGCAGAAGTCGTGCATGGAGTGTCGTGTGTTTCTTTACACAACCCATGAGGTGTGATGAGCTCTATCCAAGGTATACTAGTATCAGGCAGTAGGCTAATCGTCTGGTTCTATGTTGCTACCGGTTACAGAGGTGGGTGTTTTTTGACCTTTCTCCCTTTGTTTCTCAGCGGAGTTTGATACTTCTCGGTCTCGCTTTCACTCTTCGTGCTGTTAGTTTCTCCTTGCCAAAATGTTGGTCAAGTGGCGGGTGACCCCTTTTCCCCTTTATTCTTCAGCGGACGCAGAGCATTCAACGCCGTTTGGTCTGCATCTTGCTTGGGCATGGTGTATTATGACCTCACTATCCGTGTGCTGGACCAAGATAAGATATGACTTTCATGTGTAAGGCAATGTTTGTTGGATCATGACCTTTGTGATGGTTGTTCGGGACCGTTCAAGCAATTTTGATGACCTTCAATGGATAGCTAAAAGTGTCCGAACCGTATCCAGACATTTGCGGACGGTTAGGTGATCCACGTCAGAGTTGACCTTACTGTCTTCTTTTTAGAATGTAAGCCAAGTGGTCAGTATGCGCCATTTTTTTCTTTCTATTCTGTTGGAAGTTGCAGTCTAAACTTTTGCTTCTGTCTTCAGCGTTGGCAAGCATTCCACGCCGTTCAGCGTTTAGTCCCCATCTTACTTGGGCATGTTGTGTCATGACCACATGATCCGTGTGCTGGACAAAGGTAGGACTCGCATAAAGCTTGTGTTTTTCTTTGCTTGAGAAATTTCCAATCTATTTATCTTTAATCATGACAGTACAAAGAATACTAGAGGTAATAAAAATTACAATCAGGTCCGTGGACCAACTAGCGATGACTACAAGCACTCTGGAGCGAGCTGCGAAGAATTTGAGAAATGGCGGGCCTTTCATGCGGAAAGGTCCAAATGGGCGGGGTCTGCCTGGGTTCGGGAAGGACGCCCACGTGGCAGAGGTTTCGACGCACAAACCTCAGCCCAACTTCAACCAGATTGTGAGAGTTCCGACGCCTGGACGCAACCACGGACGTTGGAGACACGACATTGGGTAGAATAGAAGAAAAGAGGCCAAACATCGTTTAGGGGAGGTTTGATGCTCCGCGCGTTGGAGTTGCGCTTAGTCCTATCCACAAAACTGACTCTCCGGCCTGTGTTATTTATTATACTAATTAATTGTTATTAAAGAAAAGAAGACCGACCTCGGTGACGCCACGCGCAAGAGAGAGCGGTGGTGGTGCCGGGAACGTTAAGGGACATGGACGAGGAGAAGCAAAAAGAAATGGAAACCCACGCCCAGCCCTCCCCTAAACATCGTTTAGGGGAGGTTTGATGCTTCCGTCATTAGCTTCGGCTTTATGTATTTTCATTTATATTTATACATATAGATATAGAGATGACGAGATTACTTCTCGCAAAAAAAAAAAAAAAAAAAAAAAAAGAGATGACGAGATTACGCTTTTGCGCACGCCTACCCGCCGGCGCCGACCAGATAGAGGTTGAGAGCACCGGAGCGCGCCAGCACCGAGAACCCAATCCGCGAGCGGCACGTCACCACCTGCAAGTGGCCCCGCCCCGAAGCAACCAACCGCGACGGACGAATCCTCCTCCCGCAGATTCGAATCCCTCGCCCCCGCTCCCCTTTCCTTCCCTCCCTTGACCAAAACCAAACGCCTCCGTCTCCCACCGGCCCCTGGCCATCTATTTAACCCGACCGTGACCTCCACCTTCCTCTCGCTCTCGGTCGCTCTCGGTCGCTTTTCCCCTATCCCGCCCGCCGCGCCGAATTCTTCGCAGGAGCCAGCCACATCCAACCCCACCACCGGCCTATTTCTCTGCCCCACGTGCGCGCGCAACCCCTCCCCGGCGACCCCACCCGCGCCAGCGGAGGACATGGCGCGCCGCGGCGCCGCCCTGTTTCTGCTGGCGCTCCTCCTCGCCGTCGCGGGAGAGGCGGTGGAGGCGTCGACCGACGAGGCCGCGCAGCTGCTGCCGCGCACGCTCGTCATCCAGCTGCCGACCGCGGAGAAGGGAGACGACGAGGCGGCGGAGCTGCGGTGCGCGAGCTGGAGGACGGCGGGGGAGGCCAACAACCTGGCGCCGTGGGCCGCCGTGCCCGAGGACTGCGTGCCGCACGTGCGCGCCTACCTCACCGGCCCCGCCTACCGCTCCGACCTCGACCTCGTCGCGCGGGAGGCCTCCGCCTACGCCCGCTCCGCCGCCACCGACGCCCAAGCCGCGTGGGTCTTCGACATCGACGAGACGCTGCTCTCCAACCTCCCCTACTACGCGCAGCACGGATACGGGTGGGTGATTCACGCTTATTACATCTCGAGGTCGCGGGCCGGAAGGCTCGATTCCTCAACTGCTATTGCTCACACGCGTGCGCTTGCTGTTCAATTGCAGGCTGGAGCTGTTCGACCACCGGGAGTTCGACCGGTGGGTGGAGATGGGGGAGGCGCCGGCGATCCCCTCCAGCCTCCGCCTCTACAGGGAGGTACGCGACCTCGGCTTCAAGACCTTCCTGCTCACCGGCCGCAGCGAGGCCCACGAGGGCGTCACCGTCGACAACCTCAGGAAACAGGGCTTCCACGAGTGGGACAAGCTCATACTCAGGTACCCACCTACAGCTTCACCATCCCTCTTTCCCTCTTCTGCTGTTGCCATTGCACATCACATCCACCCTGCCTTGGTGGGGATTTTTTTTAGGCATTTCATTGAGCTATGCCCATTGTCCTGTTCCAAACATTGAAGTGGTTTGTGTGTGCCCTTTATAATCACTGACTGAGACATCAATCAGAATGCCCGAATTGCCAAATGCAGTCTTTATCAAAAAGAAAAAAAGAAGAAGAAAAAGTTCAGTGTTGCAGGAATGCCCTTTGCATATAGGCAGTAGTTCATTATGTTGGACTGAACACTCTGTACTAGGTATGCGTTTCAGATATGAATTCAGTTAGTGCCAGTCCTTTCATCCAAATGCTCATATGGCACCATCACAACCTGAGAACAAGTTAAGAGTGAAATCATAATGCTGTCCTGCTGAGCTTAACAACCACCAATGTCGTTTTATCCTCCCAATTGGGTCATTTAGCTATCTGGCACCCAATTTGTTTCCAGATCACCGTAGTGTTTTGCCAACTAATGTTTCTGAAACATGCCTTCTGCGATAATGTCCAGGGCAGCAGCTGACCGGACGAAAACGGCGACGGACTACAAGTCGGAGAAGAGGAAGGAGATGGAGGCGGAGGGGTACAAGATCCTGGGCAACTCGGGCGACCAGTGGAGCGACCTGCTGGGCTACTCCATGAGCGCCCGTTCCTTCAAGCTCCCCAACCCAATGTACTACATCCCCTGACACAACAGAGCAAACATGATGATGGGCATTGTGTGAGAAATGCAGTGTTTATTTATCTGTTGCATTCTTCACGCCGGCCCAATGGAATTGTGTACTGACTGACTGAGTGTACAAAACAAAAATTGAGATGGAAGAATTTATGCTGCGCAAAGGATTCGCTGACTTCCTGTATCATACATCCATTGGACTTGTGAGCTTGATTGTAACAGATGAGATGAGATATGTTGTTGCTTTGAAATGAAATGTTGACTTAGATGAACACATTGTACCGGATAGGTGAGGAATCAACGTAATTGCTCCGTGAAATATCCTATGCTTTTAATCTGTAGCATATCTCTTGAAATAATATCTTCTGCGCATAATCTATGAAAATCTATCCTATGCTTTTAATCTGTAGCTGTCAATTCACTATTCAATGCTTTTGCTGACTAGTGAGCATTCTATGTAGAATAGCTGCTTTCGGCTACTTTAATTCTTGGATTTCTTGACGTCTCAGAGGGTCCAATAATCATGGTCGTATTTAAAGTGATGAACTTATTTGACAAGTTGTTCATACATTCTCTTTCCATGTTCTAAATGTGAACCACATATCATTTTACTTCTAATTAATAGCTACAAAAGAGTCTTATTTACGTTACAGCGGAATGATCTTCCATCTCTTCAAAGTTCAAACATATGGTTAGCATCTCAATTTTCTCTTGCCCTTAATTTGATTTAACTACATATAATTGTGAAGGTCTCCAAGATCAACAGATAGGTGAACGACATGGAGCACAAACAAGCACATGGAGATACCAACAGTTAGTATATAACTCGTGCATCTATATATGTGTGGCAGTCTTCACATCACAGCCCAAAATCTTGCCCTGTTCAGGCAGTATTGCAAACTGTTAGTGTAGATTAGCACTGGATACATTCTCTAGATTCTGCTACTCCTGTGGGGATATTGTAGAGCATAATCAATTGAGGATACCTTTGATTTCAGCTAGTCTTATTTGAACTATTAGCTACGTGAGACAACTTGTGAGAAGTCCGGTGTTTATTTGTTTGGTGCATTTTCATGCCGGCCTGATTGACCGTGTACTGACTGTGTGAAACGAAACTGAAAATGATATTGAGATGGAAAATTTTATACTGTACAAAGGATTCACTAACTTCATGTAGCATACATACATTGGGCTTGTAAGCTCGATTGTAGTGGTTTAGATGAGAAATGTTATTTGCTTTAAAACCATCAGATTCCTCGGGTGGGGTTTGAAGACTGCATCATCAGATTTTGAATAGACACCTCACTTTGTGTAGGCATGTACAACAAGTATCAGTGTCAGTCCTCCACCTTGTTCCACACAGGCAGCAGTTTGGACAGGCAACGTCGCCACCCACATCCATAATTTGTCAATGGATGGTAACTCCAGTGTGCAACCAAAACTCCCAGGAGAGGTTACCTGCAGCCAAAAATGTTCCCTAAATCACGTCCATATGATTAACAAGTTAGTGGTCAGATACGTCGACACTGTTTTGCCCTCTACTGTAAACTGGATCTCAAACTCAAACAGGATCAATAAACACAGTTGCATGAGCAGGCCAGCCAAGAGGAAAAATGGATCCTACAACCATGAAGCATGGGGCATCATTTGTACTCACTGAAACATAAATGACTCCTGATCTCACGTCCACCAGCAATACTGATGTCCAGGAAGTTCTCCGGGGCGCCATCAACACACTAGCATGCTGAAGCAACAATTGGCGCGGGCTTAGGCACGCATGAAGCACACTGCTGATCACCTCATGAGTTTTCAGTGGGGGTGAAGCGTATTTCAAACTGCAATCATATGCCCAGTCATCAGTGGTCAGTTGACCATTTCCTAAGCCTGCATTCAGGTTTTTCTTGGACTGTATACCATTCTGGAGAAGATTGGTCTGGCAGCATACAAGTTGGACCTCCCTGAGGATAGCCTAGTGCAACCAGTCTTCTGTGTGCCACAACTTTAGCCTAATGTCCCAGATTTGACACCGGGTATATACTTCTCTGCCGAATCCTATCGATCCGGTGTTACAGGATTTGGAACCTGAAGAAATCCTCGATGGACACCCCGTGGAGAATTGGAACCTGAGAAATGCCGCAGGCAATGGCGACCTGGGGAAGAAGATGCAGTGCTGCGCAAGGGCTGTCTATCTCACTACAGTTGATGCAGCTTGGTGACAAGCTGCTGCGTCTCAAAAGGGAAAGCAATGTCATGACCGGCTACAGTGCGACCACGGCAACAGGAAGTGGTACAGGGGAAGACGGTGGTGTGAGCGGCATGGGCTAGCGATTACCTGGCAAGTGGGCCCGGTCGTGGTGTGAGTTTATTCATGTGTGACGTGCTTGGCAGGTGGGCCAGTGAGGATGTTGTGCGTGAGGCAGGTTATAAGCCTCTGTATGCAACTGTTTCAGCACACTTGTTCCTCTTCTGTTGTTGCTCCGTTCTACTTCCAGATATCAGTCTAGCAAAGTAGGAAGGACATAACAATTTGTTTCCTGAGCACCATGTTTCTCATTTCTGCATAATGGAATTCTGAAACGTGCCTTTGCGATGTCCAGGGAAGCAGCTGGCCGCAAGAAAACAGCGACAGCTAACTTGGCAAAAATCCTGAATCTGTCGGCTGCACAATCAAGAGCAAAAGAGACCCTCCCGTTTCTGTTCGCTTGAGCAACCTATACAAATAACACATTACTTAGAATGCGTCTGAACAATGTATGAACAAATACCAAGACTAGAACGCATCAGAAACACTTCTTCCAGGGGTATAGTATGATATAATTGGAAAGAAAAATCAAGTTTATCCATGGAATATTCAGAAGAACGGCTTTACATCACCTGATTTATTATCTTAAAAGGCAAAAAGTACATGGTTCCTGCTTACAAATTCTGGAAGCATAAATGATGTGCTATTACAGATAAGAGAAAACACACAGAAAGTTTATGTAAACCGTGACATCACCCAAGCCCAGATCAACGAGATAGCAAACTGTAGTCAGGCGCTTGAGAGAGCAGAACCGAAATCTAGAAAGTGCATATAAATTAACAGCAAAGATCAGATTCTCATTGATGCGTTGTGCCGCCTGCTCCACCTTCACCTTGTCCCCGCCCGTCAAGATCACTCACTCCTGCATGAAGAATGAAATGGTTTACAGAAGCATCAACTGAACTGACTTTCAGCGATCGCTAGGGTGACAAACAAGTTTGTTTACAGTAGCCATTTAATTTATGAAATTCCGTAAAGAGTGCACAGTACCTCCAAACCTAAAGATCGTTGTCCTAGATAATCTTCAAAAAGTTTCAATGTCCTATACCAGCTAAGGTGACAGCTAGCTCATGGTTTAAATGTTTAATGGCTAGTTTATCTTCTACATAAAAATATTCTTTCTGAGAAACAACTATTAATACTTCCCAAAAAGAAAGTCCCAAACTGTTGTACCTTGCACAGTTTATTGCAAAAATTACTACTACTTCAATAAAGTCCATTGAGATAGAAGTGCATTGATTTCCACAGAGCAAGGTCCTGGTGATGATCACCGGTGGCTGATAGCAAACTACCTGGGAAGCAATGACCTTATCCCAAGGTTTCGGACTCGAGACACTGCCACCAAGAATCAGAACCCTTCGAGGGGACACTCACTCCTGTAGTTTAGCATTCAGTCATCATTTTGCAGTACATTCGTTTGCAATAAGTTAGATAGTTAAAAATCAGTAGTTCTGAATTAAGGCCCAACAGAGCCTTTTGTTCTGATTTTTTTGTTCCACCAATTGTTGCTAGGAGTAGGGTTAGCGGATGCTGCAAAACCTGTTGTGGGTGACTACGTGTGCGTGAACTGCAACTGATAGAGCAATGGCCTAAATAATACTAACTTCAGATGATTATCACTGCCCATTTGGGTTGCACAAGTTTCCATTTGGAGTTTTGAGACCTTTGAGTTAAAATGCAGTTATTATGTTAACTTCTCCGTTAACTTGTTCAGTTACACAATCCAGCATTTTGTACCAATAAATAAGATTAGCTGTTCACGTTTTTGCCAATCTCCAACTATTCTGTCTCATGCCTGCCAAAATGGTCTGTACTATACCCACACAAATCTGAGTTCACATAAGACAAGTTTCAAACAGCGGCAATAGGCAAGCGAGTGAGCAATAATACAATATGTTATGTTATTTTCTGAATAATAATATCGAACACAACAACAGTACTTTATCAAGCAGCCAAAGAAAAAATTGAGATAATGGAATTTAAATTGGTAGTCCAACACTTGCCAAAACAAAACCATCAGAAATAACTATATTTTCGTTACAATGCCATGTAAATACATGTTATTACCTGCAGCAGCAGCAGCAAAGAAACTTTTGAATGGATATGGATAGATAGTGGACAGCCAACAATCAGGGTTGCTTTTAAAGATCTCCTCAAACTGCAATGACTCGAGATGGACCATGAAGATGCCTCTAGATGTTGACAGAAATGCCACATTATCATCCCCAGCAATAAACATTACTCTTTTGATCCACTCCCCTGATTTCAGAGGGAGAAGCTTGCGCAACTCGATTGTTTGTCCCAGCATCCACCCAGCAACACCGTCAAAATTAGTCGTCCTCTCCCATAGTTGTGCTCTGTAGGATTCCGACACGACAATGAAACCAAGCGCGTCACCCAGAGTACTCAAAAAGAGTCCCTGATGGTTGGTGACGCAGGCATCTGGTGGCACCTCGATCACTGCTAGGCTCTGTCTATCGAAATTAAGCTCAAGGATACCCACCTGAGGGCCAAAAATAAACCAGCACAGGGAATTCCCAATCAGGATGCTTCGACTACCAAGAGATAAAGACGGGGTATCAAATGGAACCATGGTTGAGATGAGATCGCCCCAGGCTCCCATCTCCGACGAATAGACACAGGCTCGTGCGACGCCCTTGCTGATGCACGCCAAGACCACTCTGAAGGGGCTCGAATGGCAGGCACCATGCACGTGGCCCTTGTCGCCGGCAACACAGAGCACATCCGCTTGCACACGGGACTCGCTCCAGTCGTGACCATCCAGCTGCGGTGGACTGCGTATGCAGCGGCGGTCGCCTGTGACGGGATCCCACACAAGCACCTGGCGGCAGCCCCTGCCGGTACGGTCACTGCTGGTGAAGAGGACGCGGCCGTGGCGGCAGCTGTGGACGGACCCGATGCCGCCATCGCCGCCTTCGATGTCATCGAGCCGCGGGGAGAAGCGCTCGGGCGGGATGAGGTCCGGCGGATCCAAAGTCGACCTGAAGGGGGATTCAACGAAGCTGGAGTTGAAGAACACGCCGACGATGGGGGGTTCCCGGTGGTGGGCGCAGAAGCGGCGGAGGAATCGGGGGTCGGCGACGATGCGGCGCCAGCGCTTGCAGACAGAGGAGACGCGGGGGAGGGAGGAAGGTCGCGGGGGGAGCCGCAGGAGTATCTCGATGAGGAGGTCGTCGTCGTCCATCGGCGAATAGTTGGTCGAAATCGACGCCCTGCGCGATGACGGAGAGGAGGCGCCACTCGCCTGCATCGATATCCCCGACTTTCTCCGGCAGGGGCGGCGAGGCTGGGCGGCGCGCATCTCGGCGGCGGCACGGGAGGTGCGTGACACCAGTTCACGCAACCGCGATGGGGTACGCAAAGTTTTTTTTCTTTTTTTTTAGAAGACGATGGGGTACGCTAAGTGGGCCGAATTTTTGGTTCGCGATACGTACGTATATCTTGGGCTGCACTGAGAGGGCCCTGGCCAGGACATTTTTGGGCCACAACCACGACTGTACACTCGCGCTGCATTTAGGTCGCGCCAACACGTCTAAAAAAAAAAGGCCCCGCCAACAGCATGTATCGTGCATTGAGGTCCCACCATGGCGGCGACGCCCAAGGGCCCCGTTTTCTCCATGGAGGAATTGTTGAGGTCATTCCCTCACCCTTGGCCTAGTTTCCGGGAGAAAGCCCACATTCCGTTTCGGATTGTGCGACGGCGGCGCCATGTGCATCAAGTACTCCTTGCGGGCGTCGTTTGGGGAAGATTGGATTCTCAGGTGAGTAGTGCGGCGGTGAAGAATAATGGTTGTAGGGATCCTACGGTGGTGGTGGCGGCGAGGTTGGCTGGTCCGATGAGCTCCCAAAATTATTCTAGGGTGTCCTCCAGTTGTGGCATATGTGGCTGTGTCCCGAAGGTTTGGCGCCCTCAACCCTAGGTGGAAGGAAGTACCCCCCCCCCCCCCTCTCGGTGCCTTCAACTTGCGGAGGCTATGGATGCCGTGTCTTATGCATTTGTTTGGTTTGCGCCCCCGTCCTATTTTGGTATCCCAGCAATTCTGCTTGTATTTGATTTGCCCTTGTAGCTTTGTCCTCTACACTCGGGTGTCCGTGGGATGCGGTGGTGCATTTAGTGTGGCATGCCCATGACGAGCCGGTCCTGTTCAGCGGAGTTTTCCTTATCGGCTGCGAGACCAACAATTCTCCTAGCTCTCAGGTGAGCGGTTCTACTTGTCGGTGGTGCGGCACTTTTCGAACCAAGGCGATAAGGTAAGGTCCCTCTCTAGCGCTACATAACGATGATGTTGTGTTTCTTGATCAAGATCTCTCTTAAAGGCTATATGACCTGTTTTCTAAACACCAATCATTCCTGATCAAGATCTCTTTTAAAGGCAATATGACCTCTTTTTTAGACACCAATTACAACATAGATGCGTGCGCACACACACTCACTGCCAAGAATTTGGTTACCGAGGAGGTCATTTTTCTCGTGGGTCACTGGGAAATGCGGATACCACGGTTACCGCGAAATTCCGAGAAAATTTCAGACGAAATTTTATTTCAAATTTTGAATTCAAATTTTTGGGACCAAAAACTAAATTTTTTGAATTTTTGACAGCATGCCTGCTGTATTTATAGCATATCGGCGAGTTTACACAGCACATATATCAACAAACTATACTTCAGAGACCAACAACACATATAGCAACATTATGACCAACAGAAGCATAGTTCAGACTTTAGAGACTAGACTTAAAGATTAAAATTTCACATGAAGCCACACATAGCAGTCCCACAACAAAATAAATTAAGTCCACAGTCCATATTACAGTCCCACAGCAATCTGCACTAACACATGCATGTAGCACGCATCTGCACTAACAATCTGCACTAGCACATGCATGTAGCACGCATCTGCACTAACAATCTGCACTAACACATCTATGTCTGATGCTAATGGATCCTATAATGCAAATCTGTGTTAAAGATATCTGCTTCGGCATTGTAAGGCTCAAGTAGGAGCTAACCGTCATCCATATTCAGATTTAATAGATGATGAAAAACTGCTCAAAAATTCAGTGGTGTCATCTAGCTAGTTTGATTCAAAGCAAAATGAATACACACTGGACATGAAATTAGAGATAAAATACACACTGGACATATTGAAATCTGAAGAAATAACCTTTCTTTGGTGTTGGAATCGGCAATGGAACCTCCGGGCCTCTGCATATGCCACCATGTCGAGCCGCGCCGGTGGCATATCCGCTCCGATTGATGTCGTCCGTGAATGCCGTGACTTCTCCTCCTCCTCCTCCTGATGAACGGTTGACAGGGATGGTCGGACTACCACTGCCGTGTCCTCTGCCTCCGGATCTGCTTGGTAGGCCATGAACGAACACACCCGCTCTGCCCTGGCCGACGGTGATAGACGCATGACCTGCGCCATGGACGCCGGCGACGACAGCCATCCCTACTGTTCGTAGGTCGCCATCGGCATCGCCATCGCCCCGCCCCATCCCCCTTGCAACAGACGCCATGGGTGAGAGCGCCCCACTGCCGAGGCCGTGGAGAGGCGAGAGCACGTCCACGCTGCAGCTAGACAGGGAGGCAAGGGGTGGATTCGCCGCCACCGTCGCCGCCTCACTCCCTCCGCGCCGGCCGCCGCCAACTATTTTTTTTGTGGGAAAGGGATTTGGGGACGAAGAGACGAGAGAGACTGGGCGTTTTCGGTTCCTAGGGTTCGCGCTTGGCTGTGAGTAGCGAGACGCGGCGTGCCTTCGCTGGCTCTCGCTGGGCCGGGCAAAAATTCAAAAAAGGCCGAATTTATTTGCTCGAGAGGCCCATATACCGGGGGGCAGCGAGAAACTCGGTTACCGCTTTTCTCGAGCGGTACCCAAAACCGTGGTCACCAACCATCAGGGACTCTTTTTGAGTACTCTGGGTGGCACGCTTGGTTTCATCGTCGTGTCGGAATCCTACAGAGCACAACTATGGGAGAGGACGACTAATTTTGATGGTGTTGCTGGGTGGATGCTGGGACAAACTATCGAGTTGCGCAAGCTTCTCCCTCTGAAATCAGGGGAGTGGATCAAAAGATGTTTATTGCTGGGGATGATAATGTGGCATTTCTGTCAACATCTAGGGGCATCTTCATGGTCCATCTCGAGTCATTGCAGTTTGAGGAGATCTTTAAAAGCAACCCTGATTGTTGGATGTCCACTATCTATCCATATCCATTCAAAAGTTTCTTTGCTGCTGCTGCTGCTGCAGGTAATAACATGCATTTCCATGACATTGTAACGAAAATATAGTTATTTCTGATGGTTTTGTTTGGCAAGTGTTGGACTACCAATTTAAATTTCATCATCTCGGTTGTTTCTTTGGCTGCCTTATGAAGTACTGTTGTTGTATTCAGTATTAATATTGTTCAGAACAATAACATATCATATCATATTGTTGCTCACTCGCTTGTCTATTGCTGCTTTTGAAACTTGTATTATAGAAATCCGTATGTATGTGTGTGGGTACAGTAGCATGCATGATATATAGAATAGTTAGAAATTGGCAAGAATGTGAACAGCTATTCTTATTTATTGGTAAAGAATGTGGGAAGGTGGAACTGAACAAGTTAACATAATAACTGCATTGTGGCTCAAAAGTCTCAAACTCCAAATGGAAACTTGTGCAACCGAAATGGCTAGTGATAACCATCTGAAGTTTATTATTTAGGTGGTTGCTCTGTCAGTTGCAGTCCACATATACATAATTACATACTACAGGCTTTGCAGCATCTACTAAACCTACTCTTAGCAGCAATTAGTGGAACAAAACATAAGAACAAAAAAAGGCAGCATGGCTGAATGCTAAACTACAGGAGTGAGCGCCCCCTCGATTGGTTCTGGTTCAGGGTTGCAGTGTCTCGAGTCTGAAACTTCAGGAGGCATAAGAAGCATGAGCATGCCCATCATGTCTTCTTGGATATTGCCATATTGGGAAGTTCTGGGGTCTATGTAGGTGGCAGAGGTTTCCACTAAGCCTCCCATTGTGAAGGAGAGGGCAGACATACGATGCCCAGTGTGTTAATGTGTGAGAGAGACTGAAAGAGAAAAGAAAGAACAGAGATGACATCATTGCCAAGTGGAGGTTGTCTAGGGCTCTTGGCTCCATTTGCACCCGACGAATGGGCCCAAGCAGGCATTGGTGGAGCCAGGATTCAACAAAGACGACGGCCAATGTAAAAAAAGGATGTCCCAGGCTAAAATCAAAATTCGCCAAAATTTACGAAAGGAAAAACCACCACATCCTAGGCCGCCGCCCAGGCTGCCCGGGGTCTGTCTTGCCCCTACAAGCACGTGAACTGGTCTTGTTTTCTGTGGCTCTAGTCCAAAGTGCCACTGGATGCTTGTTTTTTTTTCTGAATGTACCTTTTAAAAGATTTAAATATGCAGTCAACAAAGTATGATCTTATTGCTAAAACGTCCTGCTTCACAGATTTGAGAGAATAGAAGAATAGTGGCCTGACAAACCATCGTTTCAAGTCCGAGTTAGGTGCCTAATCAAATAGAACCGTTATTGTTTTTCTAGTTGCGAAGGTAAATATATCATGCCCACTAAATGCTAGGCTTACCAAGGATAAATGTCTTGAAAAAGTTTCTTTTCGTTATTTTGGAACTAAAGTGTATTAAGTCTCATGGTCAATTCCTGCAGTGGAAGGATACAGCGAAACAAATTGTTGTAGTCCCAAGTGCAGTTATTCTTTGTTTTCCGTTACTTAATAACATACTATAATAAAGCAAAGTGTGTATCATGTACGAAGCCAGAGTGAAATGTTGCAATGGAGTAGTTCCCACTGATTTTATTGAAGTCTGAATAATACAAATATATGATTTTGTCTTCCAATATTCTATAAATGCATAATGGTGTGATGCTCTCTCATAGCAAAAGTGACCACAAAAATTACAATAAATGCTACTGTTGACACAATCACCTCTTCTCTCATAGAATTGTTTACTGCACCAGGTGAAGAAGATTGGTTGTGAGTTGAATGGGAGTTTGGGGGTGCAATCGGAAGTTGTACAGATATGAGTGGATCACCAATGAAGGAACTCTCGTCCATGGTGGATAGTTGCCCAGTTGTTGGAAAATCCCCTGAGAGTAGGGGATTATATGAAACATTGAATCTGCTCAGTTTTGTGAGTCGGTTTAGGCTTGGTGGAAGTGAACCTGATAAGTTGTTCCAGGACAAGTCAAGGATTTGAAGGGATTCCATAGAACCAATGTCTGATTGAATCACACCAGAGACGAAATTGTTTGAGACATTAAAAACAAGAAGTTGGAGTTGACTAATCTCCGGTAGAAGGCTACCTGAGAGTCGATTGTTGTCCAGAAGAAGCAAGTTCATGTTTCTCATTGCACCAATTGTCGGTGGTATCTCTCCATCCAGTAGATTCTGCGACAACTGGACATACCCAATGCACCCTAATTCCATATACGACATTGCTGATGAAGTTGGTCGAAGAATTGTATGCCCATTCAAGAGTCTGTTCCATAAGCTGTGGCATTTTTTTCGAGATGTCATCAATGAATTGATGATGGTAAAACCTGGGTAAGCTGTCGGCACCCATCGTTCCACGTTTAGGCACTTGGATGTGCCTACATCCATTAGCCCAGGATACTTTTGATTCTTCATAAAGGTACGCTCTGGATATCTCCCCATACCCACCATTTCATGTGGGATATGGCCAGATAGCCGGTTGTCAACAAGGTTGAGCCACAATAAGCTTGTACAGTTTCCGATTTCTCTTGGTATCTCGCCAGAAAGTTGGTTACCAGCTAACATCAACATAAGGAGTGATGTAAGGTTTCCAATCTCCACCGGAATCTTACCAGAAAGCATGTTGTATGACATGTCCAATGCTTGGAGGGTAACAAGTTGGCAATACGCCGGTGGGATAACCCCAGAGAAGTTATTAAGTGCAAGTATTAGGAACCTGATGCTATTCATGCCTGCCACCTCAGTGGGCAGGTTCCCTGAGAATTGGTTTAAACTGAGGTCAAGCAATGTAAGGTGTGGCAGTTGAAGTATGCCAGAGGAGACAATGCCTCCCCTATAGCTATTCTCGCGAAGCCTGAGATTCCTCAAACTTGTTAATTTCCCAAAGATTTCTTGGACATCCCCTCCAAAATTGTTATCACTGACGTCTAAAAACTTCAGTTTAGTACAGTTCACCAGATGATATGGTATCTTGAGGTGGAAGCGGTTGCTCCCAAGAAGTAGTACTTCAAGCCCACTGATCAATCCAATTTCTGGTGGTATTGACCCACCAAAACGATTGTCCCATAGTGACAGATATGCCAAATCTGAGCAGTTGGCAATGGAGCTTGGAATATTGCCATACATGTGGTTGCTTGAGAGGTCCAAGGTCTGCAGCTTACATTCCACTGGAAACAAGCTCTGAGGAAGGCTCCCTGTGAGGTCATTCTCGCATGCGTTGTACTGTATTAGCCTCCCAATACCTCCCCCAAGTGTACCAGTGAAGTGGTTAAAGCTAAAGTCAACGTACTTGAGCTTTGGGCAGTTTTCAAACAATCCAGTTATGTTTCCTGTAAGATTGTTGTTGGAGATGTTAAAGATTCCAAGCTTGCCACAAATTACTGGGAAGTTCATGTTGATGCTGCCCTCAAACCTATTTTGTGAGACATCCAATGTTTGCCAGTTAACCAGGCTAGACACGTCAAGGGCGCCACCAATGAGGTTCAAAGAGAGGTTTAGGTGCTGGAGGCCCTGGCACCTATTAAGGTCAGACGGAAGTTCGCCGGTGATGCTATTAGCTGAGAGGTCTAGATGTGTGAGGCCAATAATGCTTGAGAAGTTGTGGAAGACCGGTCCGGAGATGTTGGAGCTGGATAGATCAAGGGAATCCACGCGCCCATTAGCATCGCATCCAATTCCTTGCCAGTTGCATGGAGAGGCCTCCGACTCCAGCCATCCATCGTAAGGACCATGGTTTACTTGGTTGTATCCCCGCAGGAAGTTCTTCAGCTCAATGAGCACCTCCTTGTCGCTCTGCCCGGAAACCATCTTAGCTGTAAAAATGGAGTACAACTTAAGCAAATAACGGAATGAAATAAATCATTAGCTCAGCTGGTGTGTATTGTTGGTGTCTTTCCTTGCCAATCTAGGTCACGTACTACTTAGTCCCATATATTATCCCCTTGGGGCATGTACAACAGTAGTAGTATGTTATTTCCTAACATATAATGTTTCTTATGATGTTCATAGGATATAATGAGAAGATACAAAAAATGTTTGACTTCTATTTTCTGTTGTGCATAGACAGGTCCATTAGCAGCTTGGATTTTGGACATCTGAGCGCTTGTGCGCACTTTTCTCTGAATAAAAAAAAGTGTTTCTTGGTTTTATTAAAAAAACTATGTCTCAGCGGTTAATTGTCAAAAGCTTACCTGTGAAAGATATTTTACTTTGTAGCCTGTAGATATGCAATGCACATCTACAGGCTACAAAGTAAAATATCTGTATTTTTGCAAGCAGCGCAAAATACCATATTTCTGTATTTTGCGCTGCTTGCAAAAATATGCCACTTTTCTTACTTGGTTCACCCTATTACAGAAATATGGTACATGTGTGAATCTTTTAAAAATCATTAAACTGCCAAAAAACATTCCAACCGTAGGTAAGACCCTTAATACGATTTTATTTTTCTAATAGTTGTACATATATTGTTATAGTCTGGTTTGCAAGGCAAAACACATTTGTGCATATGATTCTCATTAACTTTGCTGTTTAATGTTTTCGCCAGCCACTGAGTATTTTTTTTAAATCAAATTCTGCACATGTAGTGAACAGAGAATACATATACTTTGTTATTTGTCTATTGTGTGTTATACAGAATAAACAAACTGTGCATACTTGCACCCTCTTTTTTATGCTGCACACAAAGTAGATATACTTTTTGCGGAAAATTTACAGGCTCAGTGCAAAAGAGTTTTAGTTTTCAAATCTTACATGTATGTTTTGATTCTTTTTCAAATCAACTGGACGTCGTGGGTGCCCTCATGTGCAAAAATTTCACTCTCTAGATGGCTTATATTATTACTGAAAACTTTATATAGAGTTTCCAAAAGAAAAATATAGATCATCTCTAGTCTTTTCTACATATGACGTGTAGGGTATAAAATATACAAAAAACCATTTTGTACCATTGCACGCATGCCCTTTAATGGGTGGCATGGAGCTGGAGGGCTATATTGCCCTGGATATGTGCCCTAGGTACTGCCCTTTAATTAATGTTGAACTTCTCTGGGCACAATCATACACTTTTATCTAGTTGCCATGGAATACCGAAACAAAAATAGCAATGGTCAATATATTAATTTTGTAACAATGAAGATATGATGAAACTTGAGGGATGATACATGTATACATGTCAGTCGTATATATGTGTGGAGAAAGGGATGATACATACCGGCAATGAGGACCACGCAAAGTAATTTCAGAAGCTGGTAAGGCATCGAAGTGGATGGAGAAGTGTTCGTTGGTGCTGCGGAAGCTATATATTCTGCCATGAGTTATTTCTTGATTATATACCACCAAGCTTATCTTGATGCGTCCCTGTTTCACGGTGAGCCACCGGACCACATTTAAATAGTACCCCGTCCCCCTGCACAAAGATTACTGGAGTAACTCCTAAGACCGGTCAATAACGACGGGCTACAGCTCAAAATAAAATAAAATAACGACGGGCTAATTGGACTGTAGAACAGTCAGAAAGCAAGTAAACGGTATGTGCTTTGACCAAGTAAATGACAAGGACATGAGTGCCCTGGACTTATCTTGTTATGTCACTGCTAATGTCGAGCTAACCAACGCGTGTTGAATCTTCCACTAGACTATTTCACTGACTTTGCTGGCTTCATGGTTTCTCCACTTTTTATGTTTTGTCCCGAAAAGTTCTCCCTTTTTTATGTGAACGAGGAATGATGTAGATTTCATGTCAGTCCTGTTAGATAAATGCTCTTTACTCGGTGGCTGATGCCAGGCTAGCAGCGGATGAAGGTGCCTCTGCTCTTCCTACCATGGGCGGTGTGATCTGAAGTGGGCGGGTGGCGGTGTCTCGGGATATGAAGGCCGGGGCAGCGGCCCCGGATGGCGGCTCGCATGGTTGGCTCTCCGGCGGGCCACATGTCGACGGTGGTGGCTATACTTCTTGGTCGTGTGGGTGGCGAGAGGTGTAGCGGCAGGTGGCTCGGGCTTGCTCTCTGTCGTTGGTAGTAGCAGCGCCTAGATTTGGATCCGGAGGCGCTTGTGCTCATCGTGGGTGCCCTGGGTGCCTCATGGTGACACGGGTGAGCTGCTGAGAAAAAGCTCCGTGCTTTGGCGCTAACAGCGGTGACACATGTGGGCGCTGCTTTCCTCTTGAGGACGTCGTTGTGGTTCTCCTCTCTGTGCCAAGGTTTCAGGTGAAGACCCTTGTCCGTCTCGGACTTGGCAGGGGTGACGCTTAGCGTCATCTCCCCTCTTGAGGGCATTGTCGTGGTACTTTGGGGGTCCTAGGACGTGTCGTGGCGTTGTAGTCAGGCCTGCCTGTGTTAGTTCTCGGCAACGTAATCTTGTCCATTTATGTTGTCTGATTATCCCGGGTTCTGCTTTGTAAGAGGGCTTCCTCACCTCCTTGTATCATTCGGCTATGTACTTTGGTTTGTACTTTATCTATAAAGTGGAGCGAGAGCCTATTTTGAGAGATGCTCTTTACTAGCTAGTAGGTAATGTGCCCAAAAATATGTGATGATCACTTATTGGAAGATGTTAGTATCTTACCGTTTCTTGCTAAATAGCTTGGGTTTGCAAACTAAGACATTACTTGAGAACAGATGCCGAAGTCACTCCAACATGGGGCAGGCGGGCAAAACCTTGGCCACCGTTGTTCCTCTATCCCCCAACCCCCATGTCGCTCACCTCGTCGTTGTCGTAGGAAATTGACAAGCAATGCGTGCCTAACAGACGATGACAACGGGCTTTCCTCGCGATGCAGGGGCCCTCGCAGCTGGTGCGTTGCGATGGCCCTGAACGGAGCGTGCATTGGTAGAGGGAGAGTGATTTTTCTACACCCCACCCCCGCTACACCCCACACAAGAAAACATAGCAGAACATTTCAAAAAAATATGAAACTTTGTGGGAATGATTGTGAACGAAAGTTATAGGTGCTTGCAAAGTTTCGTGGTCGAATGTTATTCGAGGAGCTATGTACAAAAAAAATTACTTAAAATGTACGTGAACTGTTTGAGCAGAATTTGTAAAAAAAAAATTGTACAGAGCTCATCGGATGTCATTTGGCGGCCAAACTTTGCAGGCATCTATAATATTTGTTCATAATCATTCCCACAAAGTTTTAGATTTTTTTTGAAATGTTTTGCTATGTTTTCTTGCGTGGGTGCACCGAGCTAGGTTTCAGCCACTACTTTCCCTTGGTAGAGGTTGAACGCTGAGGCGGCGACCCTAAGTCTTCTTGGCGATGGTCATGCCGCTCCGGCTACGGTGAATAGGTTTTGGTTACCGCTCGAAATTTCGAGATTTACCATGGTTACCACATATTTCGGTCCCCCTCGGTAAATGGGCATTTCCAGCAAAAAAAATTGAATTTTTTAATTTGTTGAATTCAAACAGTAAAGTATGGCAGCACCTCACAGCACTCCCGTAGACAACGTTCCACTGAGCTATAGCTCTTTTATGACAAATAAAAGTTCAAGTGCTATCTATATCTATTTTGAAAGAATTTGAATTCAAAATTCAATTATAAATTTTGTTTGAAATTCGTTGGAAATTTGCTCGAAATTTCGTGGTAACCACGTTTACCGGCCCCCCTCGGTAAAAATGCCCCATTCGGTAACCAAAACCTTGACGGTGATAGCACAACGACCAGCCATGGAGTCGGCTATGGTTCGCGGTGCATGCTTCCATATCTCTGGTTCACTGCAATGCGTGGATCTTCCTGGTTTCCATTTTTCGGCGGCGGTAGTGGAGATACATGTTCACGATCCCCTGGATGGAGGCGCTTTGCAGCGTCGTGTGGCAAACTCGATCTACTCAGATGCGGGCCGCTTTTAGGTGTCCGCGCACACGTAGGTTATTTTGCTCCTGGCGGTGCGACCCTAAGCTACTTACTATCTCTAGGATCTCTAGGGGGCAGACGGTGGTGGGTTTCGACATTAGAGCAGAGGTTGGAGTGCTCGGTATGACCCGCGAAGGCATGTGCAACAGCAAATCCAGCCACTCTACTTTGTGCTTGATACTTGGGTTAGGCCCTTGTCTAAGATGTCGCCCGTGACTAGTCTAAATCGACCCTGCGTGGACGGTCTATACTCTTGGCATCATGAGAGTGGTGTTGATAGCTGTGTCGTTAGGCACTGCTCGGCATCATGTGTTGCACATGCATGGTTCTAGTTGCCATTAGATAATACTAAAGAGGGCCACGAAGATGATTGACAGTATAACACCATTGAATTTATGCCACATAACATCCTTTGTTGATGGTTCAACATTTCTCGCATCCTGACTAATGTTCGAACAACATTAGCAAATTGTGTAGTTTGAGGCCCAGTAGGCTGACCAATAGGGATGCAAATGGGTAAGGCTGGAGCAATACCATAGCACAAATGTAGTGTTAATCTGAAACAAGTAATGAGTAAATTTTAAGCTAATTGATGAGTTTTGCGGGACGAAGGTCCCCCAATTGAACGAGGTTTTGAGTTTTGCAAAATCTCCCGCAGGCTTAAAATCCACCCGTGGAACGACCGATATGTTGACTAAATTCGGTATGTGCATGGAAGCGTCCGGCTTGAACGACTTGTGACTAAATTCCTATGTGGATGGATTGGAACGCCATGCTTGAACGACTTTTGACTAAATTCCGTATGTGGAACGTCTGGGTAAAGCAACAGAATTTCTATGGCTAAGATCTAGTACTAAAATCTAGATTTCAAAGAAAATTCAAGAGTCCGATGATTACAGCTTGACAATACAGTCCTATGACCGAGGCAATCTGTGCGGAGTAGTATAACCAGCATTCTCATCAGTCGATATAAACCCACGGTACCAGTGTACTCAGCAAAAGCAAGCTACGTACTACTACTACAACGAACACATGGAGGTCGTATTCTCTGATGAAGCGCTGGCCATTGTCGTCCCCATAGCTGCCTACTGGGTGTACTCCGGCATCTACATGGCGCTTGGACAGTCCATGGACGAGTACAGGCTACACCCAAGGGAGGAGGAGCGCAACAAGAACCTCATGTCCAAGCGCGACGTCGTCAAGGGCGTCGTCCTCCAGCAGCTTCTGCAGGCCGCCGTCGCCGCGGCCATTTTCACGGTAGTACTCCCTCCATTCCTAAATATAAGTCTTTGCAGAGATTCCACTATGGATGTGTGGAATCTCTGCAAAGACTTATATTTAGGAACGGAGGAAGTATATAAGAACTCTGCATGCATGGACCTGCAAACATTCATATACACATAAATGATACTTATACTTACACTGAGGTACCTATACGCACAGCTTGGAGGCGAGAGCACCCGGACGGCCGGCGGTGAAGCACGGCAGCGGACGACCTGGGCCACGTGCCTGACGGTGGCGATGCAGATCGCGGTGGGCATGGCCGTGCTGGACGGGTGGCAGTACGCGTGGCACCGGTACATGCACCTCAACAAATTCCTGTACCGGCACGTCCACTCGTGGCACCACCGCCTCGTCGTGCCCTACGCCTTCGGCGCGCAGTACAACCACCCCGTGGAGGGCCTCCTCCTCGACACCGTCGGCGGCGCGCTCGCCTTCCTCTCCTCCAGCATGTCGCCCCGCGTCTCCATCTTCTTCTTCACGCTCTGCACCGTCAAGGGCGTCGACGACCACTGCGGGCTGTGGCTGCCGGGGAACGTGTTCCGCCTCTGCTTCTGGAACAACACGGCGTACCACGACGTGCACCATCAGCCGCGCTCCAGCAGATACAACTTCTCGCCGCCCTTCTTTGTGACGTGGGACAAGGTGTTTGGGACGCACATGCCCTATGTGGTCGAGCACAGGCCCCAAGGTGGGCTCCACGTGCGGCCCATGGAAGCCCTTAACTAAGCATATTGTGTTTCAGATTTGACTGTATGTCACCAAAGTATTTATCCTTCCCTCATGCAACCAGGATACTACTCCCCCCGTTTCTAAATATAAGACCTTTTAGAGATTTTAATACGGGCTACATACTAATGTTTATAGACGTAGTTTAATGTAGATTCACTCATTTTGCTTCGTATGTAGTCCGCATTGGAATCTCTAAAAAAGCCTTATATTTAGGAACGGACGGAGTACTATACATCACAAATTGATATCCCAAAAAAGTTCATATATATAGGAGCTTGTGCATTTCCTGTTGGCGGTGGTTTGTAATATCTGTCATTCGAGCATCTGAGCATGTTCTTAATGAAAATGGCATGCTTCAAGGCGTGGCAGAGAAAAGAATTGCTACTACATTTCAATCGCAATAAGCTGCATTAAAACTAACACCTTGATTTTCTGTACAACATGCAGCAACACATCAGACTAGCTAGTAAAGCTTCATCTTTTGCGAGCTTCTATTCGGAGTTCTGTCTTTACAAAAGTTGGAAAACATCTGCTTCATTCGTGATGACCGGATTAAAAAAAATAGTACTAGGCTAATATTCATAGGCAAGTTGTCTCTTGTGTGAAACTCTGGCCTGCAGCTGAAAGAAATCAGTGTTGCGATTCAGATTACCTTCTTGGCTTGTCGCTACATGAATGTAGAGCATGTTATATTTAAGAGTGTACTCCAGATCGGAGTATATAAGAGAGGAAGAATGAAATCTCAGGAGCTCTTTTTTTTTTTTTGAACGAAACCATCCTATATACAACTATGTATTCCATTAAAGTGAAAGAGTTTTTTTTTTTTTTTTTTTTTTGAAAAACGAAAGATCACAATAAGAAAGCAGAGAAGTAAATTAGAGAAGATGCAGACCAAGAAACATAAATATGGGATTAAACAGTATCAAAACATGTTCCAGGTTGGAAGGCAAGTCCAGTAAATCTTTCTTGTTCAGCATACAGGATTAATACCCAACCAAACTATTAGCTGAATGCAGTATAATATAATTTAGATCTATTTTTGTAAGGGATAACATGGATACCAAGTAAAGAAACCATACTAAATCATAAACACGCCAGTTGACAAGGCATGCACAAGACTAGGCAAAACTCCACGACGAGCAAAGATGATGGTTCACTCGCTGACACCATACACCAAACTGGGGAGCACCCAGAAGCTCTCCAGCTGCTTGCTTCTGCGTCCGAGAATGTATGAAATGGGATGGGATCTCTTGGACATGAGCTGACCAAGCTCTACCTCAATCCAAGGTTCGTCGGAATCTTTGGATCTGTTCGGAACATAAATGCAATTACTCTTCCCGCCCCATCTTTCAGGGTTCAAGCAAGAAAATGTAGAGCTCCTACTATCAAGGCTAACAAAGAGAGCCCAATTTTCCAACTTCTTCAACTTCGCCCACTTAGTGGGTTTGACTGATAAGTCCAGGCGGTAGGCTTGAAAGCAGAATTTGAGATCATGTATTGAGAGGTCAACCTTGAGAAGCATGTCACCACAGACCACAAACCATGGATTTTTAAGCAAACCAGCGGCCATGTCCTCTCCCCACACAACTGGTACTTCCGGCATGCTAAGCTGAGGTGCCAAGGAAATGGTATTGAGCTTCAAAAGAAAGTCCATGGCCAACATCTGACCTTTGAAGGACACAATTTGATGTATGCGTCCAGCAACAAGAGGGTGCTCCGTCCAGGACTTTGTTCCAACTTGCCACCGGAACATAGACTTTTTCAAGAAAAGGAGGAGGTACGAGTTGGGCGAACTGAGAGGAGCCGTAAAGATGCCATAGTAGATTTTAGAGTTGTCACCACGTCGAAATTTACGGGGCTTCACCATAGTACTAGTGTACACATCAACAAGGAAGCATTGTTCCTCACAGTACAAGATCAAATACCCATATGAGCAGCCCAAATAGCGCACATAATATGGAGTATGTCGGGGTGCTGAACAACGAAGGGATAAATTTGACTTCGCAGGATCATGAAGCTGCCATTTGTAGTTAGATAAAGGGTTGTGGCAGGAATCGTAGTCGCCCATATGCCGACGAGCATAATGAAGGCCTGTTTTGACAAAGAGAGGTGGGAAGGAGAAGTGATATATGGGCGGGAAGGAAGAAATTGTAGCACGCCAAGAGCGGCAGGTGCTTGTAACAGCAAGGAAGTCATGGAATGAGCTAAAGAGGACAACGATTAGGTGAAGCAGGCAGTCCGTAAGGTCTGCCCAAACTTGTCGTCCAGATGAGTCTAAGTCGTTTGAGCCCAAGCCGTGGCAAATTTTCTTAGACGGCTTCTCTACAACGGCAACTTCTCTGACACACGGAAAATTCGAAAAGAAAGATCAGAATCAAGAAATCCAAGATCAGAGACATAACTACTACAGTACTACAGACTAAGGCAAAACCAAGATGCTCACTTCACTGAGCATCAATTTTTTCCAGAATAAGATGTATACCAAGTTATCAACATGCACTTTCAATTACAATAAGCTACAGCAAAACAACCGACAACTTCATGCCTACAACAGCATAATATACGCATATTTCCAGTTCACCCAACAGGAGGAGATTCATACTTTATTGATTTGAGCATCAGTATCGTCAAAAATAAATAGGCAAACCAAGTAATGAGAGTATCATACTCGTAACAAATCTTTTCATCGCTTAATTATTATTTTTGGTCGATCCCTCCTTTTGCACATAATTTTTCATAACTAGCTATCCAATTCCCAAGTGTTTTTGAGATCGAGAACACCAAGCATCATACTAGCAAAATTCTTTCGGGTCAGATGAACACCAGGTCCAATCGCACATTCGCACAATCCGACTACATAATTTCGGGGCAGGCAGGGCAGCATCGATCATTCATGGCCGCCCATCAAACCAACACGGGCATGTTGTTGCATGGTTGATCCATCAGAACCACCAGACGAACTTGCATCAAGAAGAGGAGAAAACAGGGTTAGGGTTCTGCAAACCTAGGGGGCAGAGCGGCGGGTGCCATCGGCGGCGAGAGCTTTGTCTCCAGTGGCTCTGGGCTTCCGGTCCTGAACAACTCAACCCAGTCTATGTCTACCCTTTGCGACGCACCGCGTTTCCCCATCGGATGCGCCGGCGACGAAGGGACGGACGTCGGAGAAGGAATCCGGGGCGCCGGAGATGGCCGATGTGTACGCGTGCCCGGTTTTTTATTCGGCTGAAACGAACCTGCTGCTTGGCCCGGCCCATCCCAGCCCAGATTACCCGTGTGCTTTCAGCAGTAGTTAGGCCTACCCCTCAAAAAAAAAAAGCAGTAGTTAGGCCCAGAATATTATTATTTTTCTCCCAACAATTTTGTTCAGAGGCTAAAATTCCTTGAAAAAACATAGAGTGGCGATTTTCTTTTCTTCCTTATATCAACATAATAAAGACATCTATGCACACACATATACGTGTGGCCACACCATTTGATGAAGCACATGTCATCTTGAAATTGGCTGAAACCAGAGACTAGTAAAAAACTTCTCTTCTGAGTTATGTCCTTCAACCAAAGCAATGTTCACAGCGGCAACAGCTTGGTTAAAATCTCACGATCAAGGAGCAAACTTCATCCTTGACGACTAAGGATTACATAATCAGCATATATGTGGTAGCATTCCATTTTCATAACATCAGCTGTGATCATACTTTGTCCCTGTATGTTGCCGACTCAACGAGCTTGTCAATTGCCTTGCCTGCACAACCAAGTCTACTGTTAGTCCTTGTCAATTGCCTGCACAACAAAGTCTACTATTAGAGCAACTCCAACGGAGAGACCCAAATTCTGTTTGTGTTTTGTCCGTATGGGTCGCCAAATGGACTGGTGGACCGGCGGACACGTCCTATAAGTGGCTGTGCATCCAACGCGCCGGACCCATTTCGGACGGACATGCCTGTAAAGAAGAGCGGAAGAGAGAAGATGGTGGGAGGGCGTCCACCCCGCCGCAGGCCACGCCGCGCACTTCTGGGGCCCGACACGTCGTTGCAGCCACTTCTATCCCACAGCAGCCGACGATGTGGCCCAACCCGTCTGGATCTAGTGGCCTCCCAGCTCCAACGCACTGGCCGCCATGCCTTGGCCGCCGCCGCGCGCCATGGCCTCACTAGTAGAAAACAGGGCTTTGGTCCAGGCCAAATAAGAGCATTAGTCCCGGTTCTGCTACGAACCGGAATCAATGGGTGCATCAGTCCCGGTTCGTAAGGCCAGGGCGCCGGCCGGGCCACGGCAGGACCCCTTTGGTCCCGGTTCCAGACACGAACCGGGACTAAAGGGCCTCGCTCCTGGCGCAGCCCCTTTAGTCCCGGTTGGTGGCTGGAACCGGGACTAAAGGTTGGCCTTTAGTCCCGGTTCTAGCCACGAACCGGGACTAAAGTTTTGCCTATATATATCCAGCCCCCCCCCCCATCTCCTCTGTTTTTTGGCCGTCGAAGGGTGGGAGGTTTGTGCTGCTCTGTTCTCACCTCCTATGCACATGAGGTGTTTGATGAAATGCCCGAGCCACACTTAAGCTTTGTCCTCTCCAAGCTCGACCTCGAAGCTCCATTTTCCCCAAGATTTGTCTAGGTTTGGCGGTGCACCAACTACACAAGTGTTCTAAAAGGTTAGCAACTTCATCGTTTCATCTCTCACTACTAGTTTAGCTCATTTCAAATGCTGTAGAAGTAGAGTGGTTTGTGGGTTTTAGTGGAGGAGTGTATGTGGGAGTTCTTTTGATTTAGATGCACAATTTGAGCTGAAATTAACTTCTTAGAGTCTGCAAATGTGTAGGGTGCCGTCCCCGTCCCCGTCCTCACCGCCGTCGATCGCCCGCGCCGATCTCGTCGCCGGCACCACCGTGGTGAGCCTCTTGTTCTTATCTTCTTTTTAAAAGAAAAAAAATTCTTACTTGTATGATTTAGATAGATACTTGTATAATTTTCTTACTTTTATTATTGTTTGTTATTATATAGTGCCATGACTTTGGTATCCGCCCCCGTCGGCCCTCGTCCTGTCTATGATTCGGATGTGGTATATTATCTTTTATTATGATTTGTTTCATTTAGTGTTTATGACAATTATGCCGACCAACGTGACATAGATGTTTTTATTTAGGAGGTATGTGAACCGGAAATTCCAACCGACCCTCTTGTCGAGAGGTTAAATTTAGTTGAAAAAGAAAACAATTACTTGAAGAAAAAATTGAAAAGAATTGAGGAGGAGAAGATGGAATTGGAGTTGCATGTTGCTGATGTCGTCGATGATCACAAGATCAAGATGGATGCAATGCGCTTGAAGATTAGAAAGATTAGAAAATATGCCATTCATAATGAGGCTTGGTATCATTATGCCGTTGGATCAATTGTTACCTTAGTTGCGATTATGATCGCATTTATTGTTGTTTTTAAATGTTTTTCATAGTTTCAATGTATGTTTTAATTAGATGCTCTAGAAAGCTATATATTGTTCTATGAGAACTATATATGTATGAACTTTATGTATTTATTTTTTCAGTAATAACATTTGATCACTACTGTACTTTGGTTTTAATGTGATGATGAACTTGTATTAATTTGGTCACTTCTCTATTAATGATGTTCTGTAATGGTTTTTTATACACTTAATTATATAATGCACGCAGATGAACCGGCAATGGATGTACGGTGACCGACGCACCTCCGAGTATCTTGAGGGCCTGAATAAATTTCTCGAAGTGGCTGAGGCAAACAAGCAGAATGGTTTTATGTATTGTCCATGCCTTGTCTGTG
The DNA here is from genome assembly GCA_039707655.1 of Elymus sibiricus. Lineage (NCBI taxonomy): Eukaryota > Viridiplantae > Streptophyta > Magnoliopsida > Poales > Poaceae > Elymus > Elymus sibiricus. The sequence continues at coordinate 76,109,745 of CM077676.1, forward strand.
AGAATACGAAGGATTACTCTAACTTGAAAACCCTTCACGTCCACCTGCTTGAGAAGGGTTTCATGCCACACTATAATGTTTGGACCAAGCACGGAGAAAGAGGGGTTATGATGGAAGACAACGAAGAAGAAGAGAATGATGACAACTATCCCCCTGAATACGGTGATACTGCAACGGGGGAAGCTGAAGATCAAGAGGCACCAGACGATGTGCCCGATGATGATCTTCGTCGGGTCATTGTTGATGCACAGAGAGGATGCGAAAGTGAAAGGGAGAAGTTGAAGTTCGAGATCATGTTAGAGGATCATAAAAAAGGGTTGTACCCAAATTGCGAAGATGACAATACAAAGCTCGGTATCACACTGGAATTGCTGCAATGGAACGCAGACAATGGTGTATCTGACAAGGGATTTGGAACGCTACTGAAAATAATGAAGAAGAAGCTTCCAAAGGATAACGAATTGCCCGACAGTAAGTACGAAGCAAAGAAGGTTCTTTGCCCTCTAGGATTGGAGGTGCAGAAGATACATGCATGCCTTAATGACTGCATGCTCTACCGCGGTGAGTACGAGGATTTGAACGCATGCCCGGTATGCGATGCATTGCGGTATAAGATCAGACGAGATGACCCTGGTGATGTTGAGGGCGAGCGCCCCAGGAAGAGGGTTCCTGCCAAGGTGATGTGGTATGCTCCTATAATACCACGGCTGAAACGACTGTTCAGAAACAAAGAGCATGCCAAGTTGATGCGATGGCACAAGGAAGACCGTAAGAAAGACGGGAAGTTGAGAGCACCCGCTGACGGGTCGCAGTGGAGAAAAATCGAGAGAAGGTGGGGGGACTTTGCAGGTGACGCAAGGAACGTACGGTTTGGTTTAAGTGCAGATGTCATTAATCCTTTTGGGGAGCAGAGCAGCAATCATAGCACCTGGCCCGTGACTCTATGTATCTATAACCTTCCTCCTTGGTTGTGCATGAAGCGGAAGTTCATTATGATGCCAGTGCTCATCCAAGGCCCTAAGCAACCCGGCAACGACATTGATGTGTACCTAAGGCCATTAGTTGAAGAACTTTTACAGCTGTGGAATGGAAAAGGTGTACGTGTGTGGGATGAGCACAAATAGGAGGAATTTGACCTACATGCGTTGCTGTTTGTAACCATCAATGATTGGCCTGCTCTTAGTAACCTTTCAGGACAGACAAACAAGGGATACCACGCATGCACGCGCTGTTTAGATGATACCGAAAGTATATATTTGGACAAATGCAGGAAGAATGTGTACCTGGGACATCGTCGATTTCTTTCGACCAACCATCTCTTAAGAAATAAAGGCAAGCATTTCAAAGGTGAGCCAGATCACCGGAAGAAGCCCGCCCTCCGTACTGGTGATGCCATACTTGATATGGTCAAGGATTTACAAGTAATCTATGGAAAGGGTCCTGGCGGACAATCTGTTCCGAATGACGCTGAGGGACGCGCACCCATGTGGAAGAAGAAATCTATATTTTGGGACCTACCCTATTGGAAAGACCTAGAGGTCCGCTCTGCAATCGACGTGATGCACGTGACGAAGAATCTTTGCGTGAACCTGCTAGGCTTCTTGGGCGTGTATGGGAAGACAAAAGATACACCGGAGGCACGGGAGGACCATCAACGTGTGCACGAAAAAGACGGCATGCATCCAAAGCAGTATGAAGGTCCTGCCAGCTACGTTCTTACCAAAGAAGAGAAGGAAATCTTCTTTGAATGCTTGCTCAGTATGAAGGTCCCGTCTGGCTTCTCGTCGAATATAAAGGGAATAATAAATATGGCAAAGAAAAAGTTCCAGAACCTAAAGTCTCATGACTGCCACGTGATTATGACGCAACTGCTTCCGGTTGCATTGAGGGGGCTTCTACCGGAAAACGTTCGATTAGCCATTGTGAAGCTATGTGCATTCCTCAATGCAATCTCTCAGAAGGTAATCGATCCAGAAATCCTACCAAGGTAAAGAATGATTTGGTGCAATGTCTTGTCAGTTTTGAGCTGGTGTTCACACCATCCTTCTTCAATATCATGACGCACGTCCTAGTTCATCTAGTCGACGAGATTGCCATTCTGGGTCCTGTATTTCTACACAATATGTTTCCCTTTGAGAGGTTCATGGGAGTCTTAAAGAAATATGTTCGTAACCGTGCTAGGCCAGAAGGAAGCATCTCCATGGGCCGGCAAAAGAGGAGGTCATTGGGTTTTGTGTTGACTTCATTCCTGACCTTAAGCCGATTGGTCTCCCTCAATCGCGGTATGAGGGGAGACTGACTGGAAAAGGCACGCTAGGAGCGGATTCAATAATATGTAGGGACGGGCATTCTTGGGCTCAAGCACACTACACAGTTCTACAGAATTCTACCTTGGTGACCCCGTATGTCAATGAACACAAGAATATTCTGCGCTCCAAACACCAGTGTGACGACTGGATTACATGTGAACACATCAGGACTTTCGGCAGTTGGTTGCAAACACATCTCATGGGTGACAACATTGTTGGAGATGAGCTGTACTCGTTGGCCAGGACACCATCTTCGACTGTATTGACTTACCAAGGGTACGAGATAAATGGGAATACATTTTACACGATCGCCCAAGATCAAAAGAGCACCAACCAAAACAGTGGTGTCCGCTTTGATGCAGCAACCAACAGGGGAAAGGACACATATTATGGTTACATAGTGGACATATGGGAACTTGACTATGGACATGATTTTAAGGTCCCTTTGTTTCGGTGCAAATGGGTCAATCGGTCAGGAGGCGGGGTACAGGTAGACCCACAGTACGGAATGACAACAGTGGATCTCAACAATCTTGGGTACACAGACGAACCATTCGTCCTAGCCAATGATGTGGCGCAGGTTTTCTATGTCAAGGACATGTCTACCAAACCGAGAAAAAGAAAAGATAAGGAAGCGAATACATCATACGATGAGCCAAAGCGCAACATAGTTCTTTCAGGGAAAAGAAACATCGTGGGAGTGGAGGACAAGACAGACATGTCTGCAGATTATGAAAAGTTTCATGAAATTCCTCCCTTCAAAGTGAAGGCTGACCCAAGCATCCTGTTAAACAATGAAGATTATCCATGGTTACGGCGCAATAAGCAAGGGACACACGCGAAGAAAAAGTGAAGACATTCTCTCCACACCTATTCTGATGATGGCTTTGATCTAGAATATCACTGCAGTTACATGTCAACAAATGAAATCCCTTTTGTAATAGATGAGTTTTCGTCCGAAACCCTGATACTTCGAAAGAGATTGTCCAGTTTGTACACGAAGTGCATCCAGTTTTTGCCGTAACCCTCTCAACTTTTTAGCACTTGCTATGTGGGTGAAATTATGATACCATGCCAAGTTTCAACCTTTTCAGACTTCATTTGTAGTGCTTTTCAATTTCAGGGTCATTTAGCTCAAAAGGCATCATTAAATGCATGAAAAATAGCAAATTGAATATAATGATAAAACACACTAATATTAAACAGCAAGAAAAAGAATCACTCAAAAATCTATTTTTAAAGTAAAGTAATTCACAAACTAGTGATTCACACAAATTTCAAATTATTCAAATTTAAACTATTGAAATTTGAAAACTACTCGCACTAACAGAAAGTTTAGAATTTTTGTGACCTAAAGCAAAAAAGATTCACTCAAAAAATCTAATAAAGCAAAAAACAACTCAGAAACAAAAGAAAATAAATAAAGCAGAAAATAAAAAAAAATGGAAAATAAATAAATTAAATGTCCAGTTTGTACACGAAGTGCATCCAGTTTTTGCCGTAACCCTCTCAACTTTTTAGCACTTGCTATGTGGGTGAAATTATAATACCATGCCAAGTTTCAACCTTTTCAGACTTCATTTGTAGTGCTTTTCAATTTCAGGGTCATTTAGCTCAAAAGGCATCATTAAATGCATGAAAAATAGAAAATTGAATATAATGATAAAACACACTAATATTAAACAGCAGGAAAAAGAATCACTCAAAAATCTATTTTTAAAGCAAAGTAATTCACAAACTAGTGATTCACACAAATTTCAAATAATTCAAATTTAAACTATTGAAATTTGAAAACTACTGGCACTAACAGAAAGTTTAGAATTTTTGTGACCTAAAGCAAAAGAGATTCACTCAAAAACTCTAATAAAGCAAAAAACAACTCAGAAACAAAAGAAAATAAATAAAGCAGAAAATAAAAAAAAATGGAAAATAAATAAATTAAATGTCCAGTTTGTACACGAAGTGCATCCAGTTTTTGCCGTAACCCTCTCAACTTTTTAGCACTTGCTATGTGGGTGAAATTATGATACCATGCCAAGTTTCAACCTTTTCAGACTTCATTTGTAGTGCTTTTCAATTTCAGGGTCATTTAGCTCAAAAGGCATCATTAAATGCATGAAAAATAGCAAATTGAATATAATGATAAAACACACTAATATTAAACAGCAGGAAAAAGAATCACTCAAAAATCTATTTTTAAAGTAAAGTAATTCACAAACTAGTGATTCACACAAATTTCAAATTATTCAAATTTAAACTATTGAAATTTGAAAACTACTGGCACTAACAGAAAGTTTAGAATTTTTGTGACCTAAAGCAAAAGACAACTCAGAAACAAAAGAAAATAAATAAAGCAGAAAAAATGGAAAATAAAGCAATTAAAAAAAAGCCCACCTACTGGGCCGACACGGCCTGCATATGACTAGAAACCAAACAACTAGTTTGGCCAGGATGCAGGCTCGCATGGTCCAGTAGGGACCACAGGGCAGGACAGGTTTGATAGGCCCAATAGGCCTGCTAAAGAGAGGAGCTCGAAGCAGTTGCCGCGGCGGGGCTTATAAACTGGTGTTCGCACCTCTCGCCAAGCGAGGTGGGACTAAACTTGTCCTGCACCGCGCCACCAGACATTTAGTCCCGGTTGGTGGCTCCAACCGGGACTAAAGTCCCCCCTTTAGTCCCGGTTGGATCCACCAACCGGGACTAAATCTCCTTTTCAGCAGCCGAAAGGGCGGGAAGCAAAGGGCTTTAGTCCCGGTTGGTGGCTCCAACCGGGACTAAAGGGTGGCCTTTAGTCCCGGTTGGTGGTACCAACCGGGACTAAAGGGGCTAGTATATAAGCACGACTTAGAAAATTTTCTTCTTCCTCCCCAATCTTCTTTCTCTCTCGCTCCTCTGCCCCGACGCCGAACCACCGCACGCCGCCGCCAGGCTGCCGCGACGCCCTGGCCCGAGCCGTCCCCTAGCCCGCCGACCGTCGCCGGACCTCCTCGCCGTCCTCCCCGAGCATCGCCGCCCCCGAGCCCGCTCCTCGTCGCCGCGCGCCCCCGATCGAGCCCTCCTCGTCGTCGCCGCCCCACGGTAGCACCCCCCTCCTCCCCCTCTTCTCCAAATGGATGGATGGATGGATTCATGGATGGATGGATGGATGGATTCATGGCAGGAACCAGCTAGTTCATCACTTTGTTTGAAATTTTGTATGGATGAATAAATTGTGTGGATATGTGTTGATGAATGTATGGCAGAAATTAATAGAGGTGTGTTGATGAATGTATGGATAGATTGTATGGATATGTTGTAGTTAGACAGGGGCCAAATCATCTAAATCTTGCTAATTTTGTTTGAGAAATGGAGGATTAGGAGCACATATTGTTGCTAAGTGTAGTATGGTTAATATGGTTCATTTTTTGAGTTGTGTATAAATCTTGTATTTTGCTAAGTGTAGTATGGTTAAATGAAAATTGCATGAAGAAGCACGTTAATTTTGCTAAGTGTAGTTTAGATGAATTTAGTAGAAATAGATTAAAAAAAATTGTTTGGCTTTGCCCCGACGATCGCCGGACGAGTCCCCGACGATCGCCGGACGAGTCTCCATCACTGCAGGGACCCTCTTCTGGCTAGGAACAGGATTCAGAATCACAATTGATTCTCTTAGTCCTTTAAGGTATTTGTCAAGAATATGCCCCCATTATGGATGTGCACAAGTTGATCCAATTTTTTTCTGATCTCATCTACCCTTCTATATGTCACGTTGTCTAGTGTCAAAGGGTTGAAGAAATACATGGCTTCATCATTAGCCGGAAGTAACAGGCGCATGATGGTACGAAGCTCTTCAAAGTTGTTTTGGAACGGAGTCCCGGATAGGATAATTAGCTTTTTGGTGCGAAGTTCAGCAAAGGCCTTCCGAAGTTGCCGAACTTCGTACCAAAAAGCTAATTATCCTATCCGGGACTCCGTTGCTGAACTTCGTACCAAAAAGCTAATTATCCTATCCGGGACTCCGTTCCAAAACAACTTTGAAGAGCTTCGTACCATCATGCGCCTGTTACTTCCGGCTAATGATGAAGCCATGTATTTCTTGAATCCTTTGACACTAGACAATGTGACATATAAAATGGTAGATCAGGAAAAAAATGGACCATTTTCTGCACATCCACAATGGCGCCATTTTGTTAAATCCTTTAAAGGTTAAGAGAATCTGTTATGATTCTGAATCCTGTTACTAGCCAGAAGAGGATCCTTCCAGTGATGGAGAAACATAGGGCAACAATTTAGATTCAGAATACAAGATATCTCTTACGTATATAACTTTGCTAAGTGTAGATGCTAATTTTGCTAAGTGTAGAGATGGATAGATGCTAAGTGTATAAGCTAATTTTGCTAAGTGTTTATTAAATTTGTTTTCATAATTAAGCATTTGTTCTCGACGTCGATGATGCCTGGCATGCATCCTAGTCGTCGACTCGGCGGAGGAGGCCTGCTTGATCAGAGGGGCCATGTTCGGGACTGGGCTCCGCCGGGCTGGGACTGGGAGGTGCTACCTTCCGGGGCGCACAACTTGGTGAGGAGGCAGCCCGTCGTCGACCCGGAGCTTCTTTGGTGGCGGTCGCGTGGGCCAGTGACGGTGCGGAGGCTTGAGTCCCCCGCGGAGGTGGTATGTCACCGTGTCAGGGAGGAGGACGAGCACGTCCGTCGCTACATGGTTGCGTTGGAGGCCAGGTCCGACAATACCTGGCAGGTTCTTCAGGGATCTCACTGGAGCTATGATCCTGTGATGGTTCCTTCTCTTTGGGTGTCCACCGCCCGTGCCGATACCCGTCGTTCGCTAGGGTTCTAGCTGTATTAGTGATGTTATATATATGATACTATTCGAGATGTATTAGTGATAATATTCGACGATGTACGGACGCAAGAGATATCTTGTATTCTTAATCTAAATTTTTGCCCCTATATATATAACTTGTGAACTTTGCATGATGTTTGCCACTAATCCATTGCTCATATGCATATGATTCCTTTTTCTGGTTAGGTCTATGTTTGCCACTATCCATCTCTCATGGTTTGTATTTTGCCATGTTGTAATATTTGCAGAAACTATGGATCACAGAGACTTAGAAAAAGAAGAGGCGTTGGAGAATATAATCCGCGCCGGAGAAAATCCAATGGAGGAGGACACCTTGTCGTTTCTCAACGACAACGATGGTGGAATGGAGGAGGAAGGAGATCATCACGGCTCCGATGATGGAAGAATGGAGGAGGAACAAGATCATGACGGCTCCGGTGATATGGAGAAGGGAGCCTTAACTAATGCAGAGTCCGGCGAGGTATATATATATATATATATATATATATATATATATATATATATATATATATATATATATATATATATATATATATATATATATATATATATATATATATATTAAGCCTCTGCTGACTAGATGCATTAATTGTTTTGTATGTACATATATTAACGCTTCTTTCTTCTTTTAGCCTTCCGGAACGAGCCAAACTTCGTCAACAAGGAGACGAGGCGCGAAGAAAATGTTGGACAAGGAGGAAAGGTACAAGATTGACGTAATCTCTCCAGCTGGCCAACCGATTCTTCCCAAGCGGACCAAACACGCCTTTACATATCAGTGCGGAGTACTGGTTAGGGATAGCATCCCGATCACCATCGAGCAATGGAATAAGAAGAAGGACAACCCTTCAGTTACTTTTGTCCAGGATAGACAAAAAGAAGATCTTTGGAGCTTGTTGCTGACAAATTTCATCCTACCGCCAGAGGAGGATCCGACAACCCCACCAGTTATAGAGCCAAATGTCAAGGCGTACGCTCTAAAGTAGATGGCAGAACTGTTCAAGAACTGGAAGAAGAATTTGAACACACAGTTTGTCGAGAAAAACAAGACTCCAGATTTCACCGGTATATATGAGAAGATAATAGAACAGTGGCCCGCATTTATGGCCTACAAGAAATCCGAGAAGGCGCGGAAAACGTCACAGCAAAATAAGCTGAATGCTGCAAAGAAGCAGTATCACCATGTTACGGGGTCAGGTGGCTACAGCCAAGCCGAGCCTAAGTGGGAAAAAATGGAGAACGACCTACTTGCTAAAGGGGTCGAACCAGTGTCACGGAACTGGCCAGATCGGGTAAGGACTTGGGTATTCGGGAATGGGGGAGCTTTGGACCCAGAAACAGGGGAGGTTGTTTACGCGGATCCTAAACTTGCAATACCCATGAAAAATATTTAGGAAGCAATCAAGGAAGTGGAGGAAGGGAGGTTCCATCCTGACAGAGAGAAGGACGTGCTGACAAAGGCCCTCGGGAATCCTGAACACCCTGGACGAACACGAGGCACACCAGGCTCCGTTCCGTGGGTGCATGGGTTTCGCGACAGCAGAGACACTTATAGAAGCCGAGGGCGAAAGCAGAAAGAGGAAGCAAGCAAACTACAGCAGATGGAACAAAGATTAGCGGCACTAGAGGCGGCATCAGTTAGCCAGCGAGCCCTCGGCCCACCATCTCAGCAGCACGATCCTTCATTGGAAGCTACTCCACCATCTCAGCGGAGAAGCAGCGTGGCTTCCACGGAGCACGTTCAGCCTGATATCACGGCTCGCCGCTACCCCGTGGATGGTATCACGGAGAATGAACATTGTGTGCTGTTGGCAGATTGCGGAAACCTGAGCTTGGAGGTGGCGAAAGGCTCTGTCCACCATCCTCGACCTGATGCAACTTTCCATTGCGCTCCGATTCCAGATGGCTATGCTGTTGTCATGGTGGATGAAATAACGCCCGGATTTGGGAGCCTGCAGCTTGATCATCCTACAGGTGAAGGCGAGGTTTATTCTCTGGAAAATGCCTTAAGGACTACCTGTCTATGGAGAAAGTCACACATCAAGCTTCCTTACTTCACGCCGCCTCAGCATACTCATGAGCCGGAGGAGGCCCCTCATCAGTAGACTCAGCCGTCTCCGGCGCGTCTGCCGTCTCCGCCATCTCCGGGACGTCAGCCGTCTCCGCTGCCTCAGTCATCTCCAGCGCGTCAGCGGACTGCGCCTCCTCCGCCGCGTCAGCGGACTCCGCCTCCTCCGCCGCGTCAGCCGTCTCCGCCGCTTCAGCAACAGCGGCAGAAGAGAGCCGCCGCTGCTCCGGCGGCTAGCAGTACAACAACAGGAGGGAAGAGGTTTCAATATGGTCCAAGCCTCAAGCCTCTTCCACAGAGACCATATGATAGGTCTGAAGAGGAAAGCAAGGCAATCTCAATGGCCGAAGTGAAGGCCCATTTTGCACCGAAACGTCCACCTCCAAAGGAGAGAATTGATCCGGAAATAGCGAGGCGTACGCTGAAAAACCTTGAAAAACCACCGCCTAAGTTGCTATCAGACTATGACCGTGAGATTGTAAAGTCATTTGCAGATCCACAGAAGCGGTCGGGAGGCAGCGGTAGTGCATATCAAGGGAAAAAAACAATTCTCCAACTGGGCGAGCAGGAGAACCAATCGTGCCCCCCGCTCATGGTGTCTAGCGATATCCCTGATGTTCCGGAGGGGGTAGCGCCCGGTACTAATCCTGGTGATTACTTACCCGATCAAATACCGTTACCCGAAATGGCTGATGTAGTAGCCTTTAGATTCGAGCACGGGAAGCCTCTCGTCAGACCTGAGGAGCTCCCGAATCTACCAACAAGGATGCGAGCATTGCATAAATGGTACTTGGAAGCCTGCAAGCGAGGGGAGAACTATATCACTGCAGGAGTTAAAGATGAGCATTTCTTCAATGGAAACGAGTCGGTTTACATTGAATTTTCAGAATTATTCCAGTTATACAATCTAAAAGAGATCGACAAAACTATCATCACTTGCTATTGTTTTTAAGTATCATTTCTGTAATTAAGTCTCTAGCTCAACTCGTTCATTATTGCATGTATATAATTATCCTCACCATATGTATATTATGCAGAAAGAAGATCCTCGAATGCAACAAAGGACCAATCCAAATCTATGACATTGGGTTCGTTAGCCCAAATATTGTTCATGAAGTTACTGTCCAACACAACAAAAAGGATGTAGAGGATTACTTGCTAAGGGCGTTTATCAAACAACAAACCAAAAGAGAAATACTACTTCCTTACAACTTCGAGTGAGTGTTATATATTGTCTTGTACATACACATTATTTTGTTTCGCTTACTCGATGTTAAGTGTAATTGATGAGCTACATGTGTGCAGCTTCCACTTTATTCTGCTCATCATACAGTTTGACCAAAGTCGAATACAAGTCATGGACTCGTTACGTAAAGACCTTTCGAAGTGGGCGCCCCTGCAAAAAATTCTCCAGAAGTAATTTCAATCATTATCGCACTATATCGGCAACTATCGTTCATTTCCTGATATCAAGTAATTAATAACTCTTTAATTCATTTTGTTTGCCGGGCAGGGTTTGGACAAGGTTCACCGAGGCGGTTAGGGGTCCCTGGAAAAAGGAGCTGCGATATGAATTGCTCCCTGTAAGTAGTACTAGCTAGGCCCGCGCATCTCTTTGATTCTAGTTTCAATACCACTATCATGCTTGATTATTATTTTGATTGAACTCTATTCTCGTAAAGTGCCCTCATCAGGGATCCGGGAATAACTTCTGTGGATACTACGTCTGCGAGTTCATGCGCCAGACGACCTGTGACAAGGGCAGAATATTAGAAAAACCTTATGTACGTAAACAATATTCATAAATTTATTTTATTACCATCAACTGTGTTGAGTTTCATTCATATATATATATATATATATATTGACCCCCTTCTTTAAATTAGATCGAACGGAAGAGGGATGGACTCCTACCAGAGTATCGCCTACGAGCAATTCAAGAGGAATTGGCGGGATTCCTCCTTGATCACGTCATAGCTAAAAATGGAGAATACCATGAAGAAATTAGGATGAATGTTGGTAATTAGATATTAGAGATCGTAAGAGATGTTATTCATTGTATATATGCATGAACGTGCACTAGACATAGTACGTAGCGTCGAATAGATATACGAAAACATGTTGTTCGACCAAGCACGGAGAAAGAGAGGTCACTTCTCTCTATATTAATTCATGACGATTTGTGTAATGGTTTCTTCATTGCTTTATGTAGTAGCAAACGTCGAGTTGAATCGTCTACACAAAAAAGAAAAGGGGGAAACACAATATGAAACCCCTAAACCCCTAAACCCCTCCTTTAAAAAAAAACAAAAACCCCAGCGCCTCAAGCTGCTGACGCGTGGCAGTCTTTTAGTCCCGGTTGGTGTTACCAACCGGGACTAAAGTTCCTCCTGCCTGGGCGCCTCGAGCTGCTGACGCGTGGCAGTCTTTTAGTCCCGGTTGGTGTTACCAACCGGGACTAAAGTTCCTCCTGCCTGGGCGCCCCACAGCGGCCACGTGGAGGCACTTTAGTCCCGGTTCGTAACATAACCGGGACTAAAAGTGAGGACCTTTAGTCCCGGATGCTTAGTCCTGGTTCCAGAACCGGGACTAAAGGCCCTCTGGAACCGGGACTGATTCCCTGTTTTCTACTAGTGCCTTGGGCTGGAGGTGCTGGCGTAGACGAATTTGAGGGTATTATGGGTTTAGTAAATATGATTTTTCAAGGATTGTTTAGATTTAAGATATGTGTGGCGGGCGGCAGATACTGCCCGCCAGTGCAAACTTTTAGAAATTTCAAAAAAATTTGGGGTGGGTTACCGAAATATTGCTGTGGCAGGTATATTGTCCGCCCACCACTAGTTTACGAGTGGCGGGTAGTAATTTACTAATTCTTGTCCACCACTGTTGTGCACTAAGCCTTTCCTAGTAGTCGTTTCCGGCGGATCTCACAGGATTCGGTTGGTGGTTGTCTTTGGTGGATCTGCTCGCATCCGGTTTTCATTCGTCTATGTGCGTGTGTCTTCAGGTTGGATTCTTCCAATCTACGCTTCTCTTTATCGGTGACGGTTGTTGTTCTAGTGCGCAGGTCCTATGGGGCCTTAGCACTACAACTTCCCGACTCTCTACTACAACAAGTTTCTACAGCTCCGGCAAGGGAGGGGCGATGATGGCGGCGCGCCTTCAGCTCGATTCAGTGCTTGTAGTCGTTACTAGGTGGTCTACGAATCTGAATATAATTTTTATTATTTCTGATGTCTGTTGTACTGCCATGATTGAAGATGAATAGATTGAAAGTTTTCCTAAAAAAAAGTCGGTTCTTAGCTAGACTACTAAAACTTAACTCCCCCCGCCCCTCCCTCCTAAAAAAACTGCACACAAATTCATTTATTTAGGCCATCGAACTAAATCATGTAAAGCTTCACTAGTTAGCCACTTCATACAAAAGACATTTAGGGCGCATGGTTCACCGGTTCTTTACCAGGAGAACTGATCTAAACAAGATGACGAAAACAATTACACACTTCAACAGAAACACAACTTCATTGACTGCTACTACAAGTGCAGCCAATATTTTCTCCATCTCCTTATGTCCATTGCCATCTTCCTCAACACTTTTTCCCTTCTCTGTTGACTTCTCTGGTATGCATACTTGTTTCTTCTCTGCCTCCACATGAAAAAACTTGGAGATTGTGTCCTCTATCATCTCATCTCTAGCAACTTCTGCACCATCATCCAATAGAGCTCTCTGAATCAATTGACCATTTTATTTTTCTTTCCAGTACTAAATTGCAACATTTCTGCAGAACATCAAGCCAACATTTACCTCACATTGCTTGAAAACGAAGAACATCAGCCATCTGATGAGCACTTACATTGCCCTTCACACACTTGTAGAAGACCCATCTAGGGTGTTTTTCTATCATGGAGACCCGACACGGCACCTTCCGCCAGTTGCCTTCACATTTCATCGGCGGGCGAGGCGAGCCAACGAATTTCTGGTCAACGACTGAGCCCACGCTACTGGCAGATGAGGGCATGCCAACAGGAGGAGGGGCGGCAAGAGGCGAGCACCGAGAGGAGGAGGACGACAACCCGAGAGGAACTCCGGAGGCAGTGCATGCACACGGGTGGTTGCGCAGTTCCATTCCCACCTAAAAACGGCTATATGGTGGCCCTTCTCATCGATGAGCTCATGGTGGTGACAGGGGCTAGGTGCGTCGATTCTGGCGACTGCGGCAACCGACGAGCGAATCGAAGTGGGGTGGGACGTCGGCGGGGGTTGCGGGGTGTCAGCGGACGTGCTTGGTGGCCACCGGAAGCAAGGTGGGCGACCAGAGCGGGGGAGGGAGGCGACCACGCGAGGGGAGGAATCTTTTGCTGAGAACTCTTTGCTGAGAGCTGGCGGAGGCTTCTCCTAAAAAAAATTGAGCAGCTAAAGCAAATGGGAGTTCGGCTAGGTGCAGCTTAACTCCACAAAAGGGAATCATTTGAGGAGTTAAGCCCTTTTAGCAGTTCGGCTAGAGATGCTCTAAGCTATTGCAATAGATAAAGACGGGCATACAGATTCCATAATAGAGATCATTTTGTTTACCAATTGAATTGCAAAAACTTGTCCAAACACACATAAATACATATTCCCAGAACTGAGAGAATAAATATCAAGGAGAGATCCACAGTTGAATCCTAATCTTGATGTTTCCATAAAACAAAGTACATAATTTAACGATATTTCCCTAGATAAATGTATCCCTTATCTGATCGATACTGCATCTAGAGACTCGAGGGTGTTGTTATTTAGACTGTATGAAGCCTGAATGCACTATTCTCTGAAGCGTTTTAGAAGATAACCAATCATGCATGGAGTGTAAATAAATGGTCCTTGTATGTGATCGTCACAGGAGTAATCTCTTTTTTTGTGAAAAGGAGGAACAAGCCCCCGGCCTCTGTATCAGGACGATGCATACGGCCATCTTATTAAAATCCAAACAAAGTACGCAGTGCGGTACAGCTCGCAAAAGGAGTAATCTCTTGGGTGCAGTCTGCCCAGATACTGAAATTTTGAGCTATTCAAATGACAAGCCATTGCATCTACTCGGTTGTATGATCTTAACCCCAAGAAAACAACTTCTTTGTAGGGATGAAACCCGAGAAAGAAGACATAGCTGCCGAAATATAATACAGAACAATCTTCGATATTCACAACGTTACCATCGTCGGAGTCCCAGTCCAAATTTTCACTCCTTATCTTGCGATTGTTGCCATCCACATTATTAACGTCATCGAAAATCCAAGTTTTTCCAGTTGCCTCAAAATTGTCTGACCAGCCAGATCATACAATTGAAGGTACCGATAGGTCAATATCAATAGGTTTCTTCGACATCCAATCTACCCGTTCACTTGATTCCATGAGATTCCAAACCTGAAGTCGGCTTCCAACATGAATTGCTGCAAAGTACACCCCCTTTTCTGATTTCCCAATATAAGGATGCACGACCATGCTCTTCTCGATATTTGTCGGCAGTTCAATTACTCGGTACTTTCCATCTGATAAAGATAACCTGCCAAAATATCAATTCATTCAAAAAAGTTGTAAGAACATTTTCCAAGAAAACAGATAGACAACTAGTGGTAGAATTAAAAAGGTGTTTCTTGCAAAGATGCGTTGCATACCTCAAGACAAACACACCATGAAAGTGCAGGTAGAGTGATCCTTGCCAATAAACACTTTGCCTACACCTCTTAGGGCCCCAGGGAGATGTTGGATATAATTGATCTAGTGGCATATTAGTCATTGACTCCAGAGCTTGGGCTTCACGGTCAAACAACCTCTTCTGCCACTGCCTCGTACTGGATGAGAACACATTTACCGTCCAGGAGGATGGTGGGTACTCAGCTGGTGGTGATGCTGAACTTGTCGACGAGTCACCTTCTTCGTCGGACTCATCTTCACCATCCTCGTTGGACTGTTCTTCACCTTCTTCGTCGGACTGTTCTGGCGGTGTTTCCGTGGGTTCTTTAGATCCCTCGTTCGACTCATTGTTCGGCAGCACCTTGTCCGGCTCACGCGGGACGGAGAACACCTGATAGTGCGGCGACGCGATGGGGTCAAACACAAGGTACGCGTCACAGCAGTCGTCCAGCCAGGGGAGCTCTTCCCAGCGCCTGGTGGCGGGGTTGATCACGCAGAGGGTCCTCAGGTCGCGGTACAGCAGGAGGCCGTTGCAGTGATCCACGATCTGTCTGGAGGCGCCGCCGTAACGAGGCAGGAAGCCTAGATCGCCGTCGACCGCGGGCTGCCGCGTCGAGGAAGGACGGGCGAAGAAGTGTGGCGTGCGGTCGCCGTAGTTGAAGAAGACGCCGTGCACCCCGCGCGGGAGTAGGTGGGGGAGCAGCAGGCGGCGGCCGTCGATGACGGCGGGCCACGCCTTGCGGACGCAGCGGCACGCGGCGAGGTCGCGCGGCGGGAGGCGGCCGAGGATGCCCACGAGCGCGTCGTCCGGCAGGGATTCCGTCTGGTCCATGGCTCCCACGCGCTGCCGGCCTTTGATCGTGGACCAGAGGCACGAGAGTTTACTTGCAGGAGATCGATCGAGCACCCGCGTCTAGGGTTCTGTTTGTGTATGGACTATGATGAAGATATTATTACGAGTCAGCGTACCGTAAATATGCCAAGTGCCATCCGATTCAAACTCAGCACAACAGCGCCGTATTCAAACTCAACACGGACTCAGCGCAGTTCAGGAGGCGTATCCGTCTCGAGCTAATCAGCGAGGAGGTGGTCGATTTGAAATTTTGAATATTCGATCATCCCTACATGTCTGACACCCGGCTTAATTTCTTCACTTCAATCAAAAGAATGTAACGAATTGGATTTTTTTTTTTAAAGAACGGAGGTTGAACATACGCGGAGTTGCCTTGTGTTATTTAACGGACACTCGGCTTAGTTCCCCGTAAGCCGAGTGCCACCTAAAGTACACACCCAGAAGAAAAACCATCGGCATAGATTATACATAAGCCGAGCACACTAGAAAACCACTCGATTTACGAAAAGAACTCCGTATATTTATGGAAAAACACTCGGTCACTAGTAGAAAACAGGACTTTGGTCCAGGGCCAGATAAGGGCATTAATCTCGGTTCCCTTACGAACCGGGACCAATAGGTGCATCAGTCCCGGTTCGTGAGGCCAGGGCGCCGGCCGGGCCTCGGGGGCCATTGGTCCCGGTTCGTCTGACCCCTTTGGTCCCGGTTCCAGACATGAACCGGGACCAATGGGCCTCGCTCTTGGCGCAGCACCTTTAGTCCCGGTTCCATCCACCAACCGGGACTAAAGGTCAGTCTTCTGTCCCGGTTCTAAAGAGATGCCTATATATGCCCTCGCCCCTGCCCACCCTCTCCTCTGTTTTTTGGCCGTGTGGGAGGTGTGCATGCGCTGCTCTGTTCTCCCTTCTATGCATGCACATGAGGTGTTTGATGAAATGCCCGAGCCACACTTAAGCTTTCTCCTCTCCAAGCTCGACCTCCAAGCTCCATTTTCCTCAAGATTTGTCTAGGTTTGGCAGTCCGTCCCGTCCCGTCTCCGTCCTTACCGCCGTCGATCGCCCGTGCCGATCTCGTCGCCGGCACCACCGTGGTGAGCCTCTTGTTCTCATCTTCTTTCTAAAAGAAAAAAATTCTTACTTGTATGATTTAGATAGATACTTGTATAATTTTCTTACTTTTATTATTGTTTGTTATTATATAGTGCCATGGTTTTGGTATCCGCCCCCGTCGGCCCTCGTCCTGTCTATGATTCGGATGTGATATATTATCTTTTATTGTGATTTGTTTCATTTAGTGTTTATGACAATTATGCCGACCAACGTGGCATAGATGTTTTTATCTAGGAGGTATGTGAACCGAAAATTCCAACCGACCCTCTTGTCGAGAGGTTAAATTTAGTTGAAAGAGAAAACAATTACTTGAAGAAAAAATTGAAAAGAATTGAGGAGAAGAAGATGGAATTGGAGTTGCATGTTGCCGATGTCGTCGATGATCACAAGATCAAGATGGATGCAATGCGCTTGAAGATTAGAAAGATTAGAAAATATGCCATTCATAATGAGGCTTGGTATCATTATGCCGTTGGATCAATTATTACCTTAGTTGCGATTATGATCGCATTTGTTGTTGCATTTAAATGTTTTTCATAGTTTCAATGTATGTTTTAATTAGATGCTCTAGAGAGCTATATGTTGTTCTATGAGAACTATATGTGTATGAACTTTATGTATTTATTTTTTCAGTAATAACATTTGATCACTACTGTACTTTGGTTTTAATGTGATGATGAACTTGTATTAATTTGATCACTTCTCTATTAATGATGTTCTGTAATGGTTTTTGATACACTTAATTATATAATGCACGCAGATGAACCGGCAATGGATGTACGGTGACCGACGCACCTCCGAGTATCTTGAGGGCCTGAATAAATTTCTCGAAGTGGCTGAGGCAAACAAGCAGAATGGTTTTATGTATTGTCCATACCCTGTCTGTGAGAATACGAGGGATTACTCTAACTTGAAAACCCTTCACGTCCACCTACTTGAGAAGGGTTTCATGCCACACTATAATGTTTGAACCAAGCACGGAGAAAGAGGGGTTATGATGGAAGACAACGAAGAAGAATAGGATGATGACAACTATCCCCCTGAATACGGTGATACTGCAACGGGGGAAGCTGAAGATCAAGAGGAACCAGACGATGTGCCCGATGATGATCTTCGCCGGGTCATTGTTGATGCAAAGAGACAAAGCCAAAGTGAAAGGGAGAAGTTGAAGTTCGATCGCATGTTAGAGGATCACAAAAAAGGGTTGTACCCAAATTGCGAAGATGACAACACAAAGCTCGGTACCACACTGGAATTGCTGCAATGGAAGGCAGACAATGGTGTATCTGACAACGGATTTAGGAAGCTACTGAAAATAATGAAGAAGAAGCTTCCAAAGGATAACGAATTGCCCGACAGTATGTACGAAGCAAAGAAGGTTCTATGCCCTCTAGGATTGGAGATGCAGAAGATACATGCATGCCCTAATGACTGCATCCTCTACCGCGGTGAGTACGAGGATTTTAACGCATGCCCGGTATGCGGTGCATTGCGGTATAAGATCAGACGAGATGACCCTGGTGATGTTGAGGGCGAGCGCCCCAGGAAGAGGGTTCCTACCAAGGTGATGTGGTATGCTCCTATAATACCACGGTTGAAACGTCTGTTCAGAAACAAAGAGCATGCCAAGTTGATGCGATGGCACAAAGAAGACCGTAAGAAAGACAGGAAGTTGAGAGCACCCGCTGACGGGTCGCAGTGGAGAAAAATCGAGAGAAGGTGGGGGGACTTTGCAGGTGACGCAAGGAACGTATGGTTTGGGTTAAGCGCAGATGGCATTAATCCTTTTGGGGAGCAGAGCAGCAATCATAGCACCTGGCCCGTCACTCTATGTATCTATAACCTTCCTCCTTGGTTGTGCATGAAGCGAAAGTTCATTATGATGCCAGTGCTCATCCAAGGCCCTAAGCAACCCGGCAACGACATTGATGTGTACCTAAGGCCATTAGTTGAAGAACTTTTACAGCTGTGGAATGGAAAAGGTGTACGTGTGTGGGATGAGCACAAACAACAGGAATTTGACCTACATGCGTTGCTGTTTGTAACTACCAATGATTGGCCTGCTCTCAGTAACCTTTCAGATCAGACAAACAAGGGATACCACGCATGCACGCACTGTTTAGATGACACCGAAAGTATATATATTTGGAGAAATGCAGGAAGAATGTGTACCTGGGACATCGTCGATTTCTTCCGACCAACCATCAATGTCGAAAGAAAGGCAAGCATTTCAATGGTGAGGCAGATCACCGGAAGAAGCCCGCCCTCCGTACTGGTGATCACATACTTGATATGGTCAAGGATTTACAAGTAATCTTTGGAAAGGGTCCTGGCGGACAATCTGTTCCGAATGACGCTGAGGGACGCGCACCCATGCATGTGGAAGAAGAAATCTATATTTTGGCACCTAGCCTATTGGAAAGACCTAGAGGTCCGCTCTGCAATCGACGTGATGCACGTGACGAAGAATCTTTGCGTGAACCTGCTAGGCTTCTTGGGCGTGTATGGGAATCTTCTTTGAATGCCTGCTCAGTATGAAGGTCCCGTCTGGCTTCTCGTCCAATATAAAGGGAATAATAAATATCCCAGAGAAAAAGTTCCAGAACCTAAAGTCTCATGACTGCCACGTGATTATGACGCAACTGCTTCCGGTTGCATTGAGGGGGCTTCTACCGGAAAACGTTCGATTAGCCATTGTGAAGCTATGTGCATTCCTCAATGCAATCTCTCAGAAGGTAATCGATCCAGAAATCCTACCAAGGTTAAAGAATGATTTGGTGCAATGTCTTGTCAGTTTCGAGCTGGTGTTCCCACCATCCTTCTTCAATATCATGATGCACGTCCTAGTTCATCTAGTCGACGAGATTGCCATTCTGGGCCCTGTATTTCTACACAATATGTTTCCCTTTGAGAGGTTCATGGGAGTCTTAAAGAAATATGTTCGTAACCGTGCTAGGCCAGAAGGAAGCATCTCCACGGGCCATCAAACAGAGGAGGTCATTGGGTTTTGTGTTGACTTCATTCCTGACCTTAAGAAGATTGGTCTCCCTCAATCGCGATATGAGGGGAGACTGACTGGAAAAGGCACGCTAGGAGCGGACTCAATAATATGTAGGGACGGGAATTCTTGGGCTCAAGCATACTACACAGTTCTACAGAATTCTACCTTGGTGACCCCGTATGTCAATGAACACAAGAATATTCTGCGCTCCAAACACCCGGAGCAGTGTGACGACTGGATTACATGTGAACACATCAGGACTTTCGGCAGTTGGTTGCAAACACGTCTCATGGGTAACACCACTGTTGGAGATGAGCTGTACTCGTTGGCCAGGACACCATCTTCGACTGTATTGACTTACAAAGGGTACGAGATAAATGGGAATACATTTTACACGATCGCCCAAGATCAAAAGAGCACCAACCAAAACAGTGGTGTCCGCTTTGATGCAGCAACCAACAGGGGAAATGACACATATTATGGTTACATAGTGGACATATGGGAACTTGACTATGGACATGATTTTAAGGTCCCTTTGTTTCGGTGCAAATGGGTCAATCTGTCAGGAGGCGGGGTACAGGTAGACCCACAGTACGGAATGACAACAGTGGATCTCAACAATCTTGGGTACACAGACGAACCATTCGTCCTAGCCAATGATGTGGCGCAGGTTTTCTATGTGAAGGACATGTCTACCAAACCGAGAAAAAGAAAAGATAAGGAAGCGAATACATCATACGATGAGCCAAAGCGCCACATAGTTCTTTCAGGGAAAAGAGACATCGCGGGAGTGGAGGGCAAGACAGACATGTCTGAAGATTTTGAAAAGTTTCATGAAATTCCTCCCTTCAAAGTGAAGGCTGACCCAAGCACCCAGTTAAACGATGAAGATTATCCATGGTTACGGCGCAATAAGCAAGGGAAACACACGAAGAAAAAGTGAAGGAGGATACGATGATGGCTCTGATTACGCGAAGAAAAAATGAAATGCCTTTTGTAACAGATGAGTTTTCGTCCGAAACCCTGATACTTCGAAAGAGATTGTCCATTTTGTACACGAAGTGCATCCAGCTTTTGCCGTAACCCTCTCAACTTTTTAGCACATGCTATGTGGGTGAAATGATGATACCATGCCAACTTTCAACCTTTTCAGAGTTCATTTGTAGTGCTTTTCAATTTCAGGGTCATTTAGCTAAAAAAAACTCTAATAGCAAAAAGAAAGAACTAAAAAGCTTTTATAAAACTCTAATAGCAAAAAGAATGAACGAAAAAGAATCAATTAAAATATATTTTTATGATCAACTAAAACAAAACTCTAATATTCTTCAATAGCAAAAAGAATCAACTAAAAAGCTTTTATAAACCTCTAGTTATTATCAAAATAATATTAACTTAAAATTATGTAAAATTTATGCAACTAAAATTATCAAAGTATTTTTTGTTAAAAACTTTAATAGCAAAAATAATTTTCATAAAGTATTTTATGTTAAAAACTTTAATAGCAAACTAAAATGACATAAAAAATAAAAAAATATTATCAAAATAATATTAACTTAAAATTATATAAAATTTATGCAACTAAAATTATCAAAGTATTTTTTGTTAAAAACTTTAATAGCAAAAAGAATTTTCATAAAGTATTTTATGTAAAAAACTTTAATAGCAAACTAAAATGACATAAAAAATAAAAAAAATGCCGCCTACTCGGCCACCACGGCCTGCATACGACTAGAAACCCATCTGTACATGGGCCAGGATGCAGGCCCGCGGGCCCAACAGGCCCAACATGGCACTGACAAAGCTTAGGCAAGTACTGCCTGCATTAGAGAGGAGCTCGAAAGCTCAGCCGCAGCGCGCCTTATAAATCAGTGCTGCCCTCTCTCAACTAGCGAGGTGGGACTAAACTCCCACCACACCGCTGTGCCAGGCTATTGGTCCCGGTTGGTGGCTCGAACCGGGACGAAAGGGTGCCTTTGGTCCCGGTTCGAGCCACCAACCGGGACCAATGCCCCCCTTTCGTCCCGGTTGGAGCCACCAACCTGGACTAAAGGTCTCTGCTTCCCGCCCTTTGGGCTGTTGAAATTGACCTTTAGTCCCGGTTGGTGGCTCCAACCGGGACGAAAGGGGCCTTTCGTCCCGGTTGGTGTCACCAACCGGGACTAAAGGTTGGGGTATATAAGCCCACACTTAGGAAATTTTCATAGTTCATCCGCAGTTTCCCCCGACGACGTCGAGCACATCGACGCCGCCAGGCTGCCCCGACGCCGACCGCCGCCCCCGCCGTCGCCGCGCCCCTGCCCCGTCGTCGCCGTCGTCGCCCCCGAGCCCGCGCCCCTGCCCCGCCCCCGAGCCCGCGCCCCTGCCCCGGCCCGCCCCCGCCGTCGCCGTCGCCGCGCCCCTGCCCCGTCATCGCCGTCGCCGTCGCCGTCGTCTCCCTCCTCCCCGAGCCCTCGCCGCCCCCGCTGTGAGTCGCCGCCTCCCCGGCCCGCTGTGCATTTTTTTTATATGATGAATTTTTTTTGTTCATATATAATGTATATGTAGATGCTTAGTGTTTATTAATCATGTGTATGTATGTATGTATGTATGTGTATGTATATGTAAATATTGATATGATGAATTTTTTTTTGTTCATATATAATGTATATGTAGATGCTTAGTGTTTATTAATCATGTGTATGTATGTATGTGTATGTATATGTAAATATTGATATGATGAATTTTTTTTTGTTCATATATAATGTAGATGTATATGTATGTATGGATGGATATCGATGGATGTATGTATATAGAAAATTCGTAGAAAATTAACCGTAACTCCGAAGAAAATAATTTATATATGAAAATCGATCAGAAAAATATGACGAATCCGAATATGCCATCCGTTCGTCTGTCACAAGCAGCTAGCATAGCGAACCTGGAACCGTCCCCCTCCGGTTCATCTGTCCGAAATTAATGCAGACTTCGGGAAAACATTCCCGGATGTTATCCCCCTTCACCTATATCGTGTAGTGCCGCGTTAGAACACCCCTAACTCTCTCGGGAATTCAACATATCCCCGATAACTTCGACATGAGGGGGGGGGGGGTCCGCAAGTATCCTCGACGACCATGAGAGAGGCGGTCCGCAAAGTATCCTCTCTCGAAAGATAGGACGACTCATCAGACATGAGGGGGGAGTAGTCCTCGACGATCGTCTGAAACTGACTGTTATAAAACTTGTCAACTTTGCATGATGTTTGCCACTAATCCATTGCTCATATGCATATGATTCCTTGTTGTGATATTAAGTCCATGTTTGCCACTAATCCATCTCTCATGGTTGTATATTGCCATGTTGTAATGTTTGCAGAAACTATGGACAAAGACTTAGAAAAAGAAGAGTTGTTGGGGGATATAATCCTTCAAGGAGGTGATATCACCTTGTCGTTTCTTAACGACACCAATGGTGAGGAAGGAGATCATGACGGCTCCGGTGATCCAACAATGGAGGAGGAAGGAGATCATGACGGCTCCGGTGATCCAACAATGGAGGAGGAAGGAGATCATGACGGCTCCGGTGACCGAACGGAGGAGGGAGCCTTAACTGTTGCAAAGTCCGGTGAGGTATATATATATATTAATTAAGCCTGTGCTGACTTGATACATTAATTGTTTTGTATGTACATATATTAACGCTTATTTCTTCTTTTAGCCCTCCGGATCGAGCCAAACTTCCATAAGGAGACGAGGCCCGAAGAAAAGGTTGCGCCAGGATGAAAGGTTCACGATCACAGAAGTCGCTCGAGATGGCCAACCGATTGCTCCCAAGCGGACCAAGGACGCATTTGTACATCAGTGCGGAGTTGTTGTTAGGGACAGCGTCCCGATCAACATCCAAGAATGGAATAAGAAGAAGGACCCTGAAGTTTCTTATGTCCAGGATAGACTAAAAGATGATCTATGGACCTCGCTGATGACAAATTTTAGCCTACCACCAGAGGAGAATCCGAATAACTCAGTTATAGAGCGAAAGGTCAAGGCGTTTGCTCTTAAGAAGATGGCGAAACTATTCAGGAACTGGAAGAAAGATTTGAACAAAAAGTTTGTCGAGAAAGACGAGACTCCAGAATTCATCGGTCAATATGAGAAGATAAGAGATCACTGGCCCGCATTTGTGGCCTACAAGAAATCGGACAAGGGTAAGCAAAGGTCACTGACAAACAAGCAAAATGCTGCAAAGAAGAAGTATCACCATACCACGGGGTCAGGTGGCTACAGCAAAGCCCGGCCGTTGTGGGACAAAGCTGAGCAAGACCTGCTTGCTAAAGGGGTCCAACCAGCGACATTGCACTGGCCAGATCGGGCAAGGACTTGGTTCTTGGGGGTTGGGGGAACTTTGGACCCAGAAACAGGGAAGTGTGTTTGGATGAACGAGCAACTTGCAATACCCATCCGGAAGCTTGAGGCAGCAATCAAGGCAGCGCAGGAAGGGACGTTCATTCCCGACAGAGAGAAGGACGAGCTGACAGAGGCCCTCGGGAATCCTGAACACCCTGGACGAACACGAGGCACATCAGGCTCCGTTCCGTGGGTGCATGGGTTTCCCGACAGCGGTGGTTATAGAAGCCGAGAGAGAAAGAAGAAAGAGGAAGCAAGCGAAATGCAGAAGCTCAGTGCAAGATTAGCGAAACTAGAGGAACTTGAGAGCCAGCGAGCTACCGGCCAACCATCTCAGCGGCACGAAGATCCTTCCTTCGACACTGCCCCAGAAGCTACCCCACCATCTCAGCGGAGAAGCAGCGTGGCTTCCACAGAGCTCGTTCAGCCTGATTTCACGGCTCCTCGCTACCCCGTGGATAGTATCACGGAGGCTGAACATTGTGTGCTAATGGCGAAATGCCAGAACCTGACCTTGAAGGCGGCGGTCGGCTCTGTTTTACCTCCTCGAGCTGAGGGAACTTTCCATTGCCGTCCGATTCCACATGGCTATGCTATTGTCACGGTGGATGAGATAATGGAGGGATTTAAGGGGCTGGAGCTTGACTACCCTATAGGTGAAGGGGATAATCTTCTGGAAAATGCCTTAAGGAGTACCTGTCTATGGAGAAAGGAGAACATCAAGCTTCCAAACTGGCCGCCGCCTCAACAGACGCAGCCGGATGAGGCCCCTCAGCAGACTCCTCACAGTCCAGCTCAGCCGGATGAGGCCCCTCAGCAGACTCAGCCAGATGAGGCCCCTCAGCAGAGTCCTCTTCCGCCTCAGCTGTCTCCGGCGCGTCAGTGGACTCCGCCTCCTCCTCCGCCTCCTCCAGCGCGTCAGCGGACTCCGCCTGCTCCTCCGCCTCCTCCGGCGCGTCAGCGGACTCCACCGCCTCAGCAACAGCGGAAGAGAGCTGCCGCCGCTCTGGCGGCTAGCAGTACAAAAGGCGGGAAGAAATTCAAATTTGGTCCAAGCCTCAGGGTTCCTCCAAAGTTACCATATGAGAGGACTGACAAGGAAACCGATGACATCGTGGAAGCCGAACTGCAGGCCCATTTTGAACGGAAACGTCCACCTCCGAAGGAAACAATAGATCCGGTGAAAGCGAAGCGCACTCTGGATGCCCTTAAGCGACCACCACCGCCTCCGCCGCAATCCAACTATGACCGCTGTATTGAAAAGACATATGATGAAGCGCGGCAGTCGGGAAGTACTGCCAGTGCTTCAAGACGAAGAAGTGGGAAAACAATTCCCCAGCTCGGCGAACAGGAGAAGCAATTGTGCCCCCCGCTCAAGGTGTCTAGCGATATCGCTAATCATCCGGGGCTACTGCCCAGTACCATTCTTGGTGATTACGTGGGCGATGATGTACAGTTTGAAACGACTGAGGTAGTAGAGATCTTTAGATACGAGCACGGGAAGCCTCTCATCAAACCTGATCATCCTCATCTAACAACGATGATGCGAAGATTGCATGAGTGGTACTCGGAAAGCTGCAGGAAGAATGGGTCCGATAGTTTGATGGTGAGAATTAAAGATGAGCACGACCTCATTGGAGTCGACCTGATGCCTGTTGAATTTGTGGAGTTATTTCAGTTATTCAATCAAGAGGCCCTCGACAAACAAATCATGACTTGCTACTGTCTGTAAGTATTACTTCTGTAATTAAGTCTCTAGCTCAGCTCGTTCATTGCATGTATATATAATTATCCTCACTATATTATGCAGATTGAAGATCGTCGAATGCAAAAAAAGACAAATCTATGACATTGGGTTCATTAGCCCAAATACCGTAAATGAATGGGCGGTACAAAACAGAGTTAAAGATACCGATGAAAACTTGCTAAAAGCGTTCCTTCGACATCAAAACAAAAGGGAAATACTCTTTCCTTACAACTTCAAGTGAGTGTTACTGTCTTGTGCATATTCGGTTTCGCTTACTCGAGGTTAAGTACTGTAATTGATGAGTTATGCGTGCGCAGGTTCCACTTTATTCTGCTATCCATTAAGCTTGACGGGAGAGTAGTAACTGTCTTAGACTCGAGACGTAAAGATCCCAAGGATTATGCGGACATGACTGCAATGCTCCAGAAGTAAGTTCAATCAATACCGGGAACGTATCGGCAACTTTCGTTCATTTCCTGATATCAAGTAATCATTTTCTTTGCCTGGCAGGGTTTGGAAACAGTTCACCGGAATGGTTCCGGGTCTGAAGAACGAGCTGCGATTTACACACCCCAAAGTAAGTAGTACTAGCTAGTTCCGCGCATCTCTCATTGATTCTAGTTTCATCAATACCATTATCATGCTTGATTATCAGTTTGATTGAACTCTATTCTCGTAAAGTGCTTGTGGCAGGCAGGCGGGAATAATTTATGTGGATACTACGTTTGCGAGTTCATTCGCCACTCGACCACTGAGCGGGGCTTCTTGTCTGACAAACAATTTGAAGTACGTAAACAATATTCACAATTTTATTTTATTACCATCAATTGTGTTGAGTTTCATTCATATATATGTATTGACCCGCTTCTTTAAATTAGATCTGGCAGATGCGGGATGAACTCCTACCACATGATCGCATACGAGCAATTAAAGAGGAATTGGCGGGATTCTTTCTTGATCACGTCATACATGAAAAGGGAGAATACCATACGAAAATTCAATGGGAGTTTGGCGCTTGATGATGTCAGGGATGTTATATTGTATATATGTAGTAGCGTCGGATAGATATACGAAGTTGTTCGACTAAGTACGGAGAAAG
This sequence comes from Elymus sibiricus, assembly GCA_039707655.1. Taxonomy (NCBI): domain Eukaryota; kingdom Viridiplantae; phylum Streptophyta; class Magnoliopsida; order Poales; family Poaceae; genus Elymus; species Elymus sibiricus. Next base: position 76,136,842 of record CM077676.1, read on the forward strand.
AGAGGTCACTTCTCTCTATATATGTTCATGACGATCTTGTGTAATTAATGGTTTCCTTCATTTGCTTACTAGCTAGCGTCGAGTTCTCTCTATATGTAGTAGCTAGCGTCGACCAAGCACGGAGAAAGAGAGGTCACTTCTCTCTATTAGCTAGCTAACACAATATGAAACCCCTAAACCCTCCAAAACCCCTAAACCCCCCCTTTCAAAAAAAAAAACAAAAACCCCAGCGCCTGCGAGCTGCTGACGCGTGGCTGCCTTTTGGTCCCGGTTGGTGTTACCAACCGGGACTAAAGGTCCTCCTGCCTGAGCGCTCCGCAGCGACCACGTGGAGACCCTTTAGTCCCGGTCGGTGTTACCAACCGGGACTAAAGGTCCTCCTGCCTGGGCGCCCCACAGCGGCCACGTGGAGCTTCTTTGGTCCCGGTTCGTAGGCCAACCGGGACTAAAAGTTTTGGGTATTAGTCCCGTTTGTTTTCTCCCGATTTCAGAACCGGGACTAAAGGCCCTCTGAAACCGGAACCATAGCCCTGTTTTCCACTAGTGGGTCTACACACGAGGCTTGGCAACGTAGTTGAAACGATGCTATCCTCCCCACACTTGACGGGTCCGTCATGGGGAGCTGTATAAGCCGAGTGTCCCCTAACGATATTCTTGACTTACATTTTGTCCATTCTAATTTAATGGCAAAATATAATACAAGTGCCTCATAATATACCATCGTTCGTGTTATTGCCAGCCGCCACGCGTGTCATTGACTGGCGGGCCCTAGGCTATTTATCTAGTTTGTTTGTTTTTTTGGCAGAAAAACTTTCGATCTATTCATTTTCAATCGTGGCAGTACAATGAACACCAAAAATAATAAAAATTACATCCAGATCCGTAGACCACCTAGCAGCGACTACAAGCACTGAAGCGAGCCGAAGGTGCGCCGCCGTCATCGTCCCTCCCTCGCTGGAGCCGGGCAAAACTTGTTTTGGCAGACAGTCAGAAAGTCATCGTGCTAAGGCCCCATAGAATCTGCGCACCAGAACAGCAACGGCCGCCGAGGTAGAGTAGCGTAGATCAAAAGGATCCAACCTAAAAACAAACGCGCGTAGACGTACCTTCACACGCAGTGGCATACCTTCACACGCAGTGGCGGATCTGTCGTAGGCATACGAACAAATCCATCAAAGACAGATCTGTCGTAGGCATACCTTCACACGCAGTGGCGGATCCAGGGGTGGGGTGGTGGGGCCATGGCCCCCACAAACAATTTGCAGAATTTTTTTACTAGTGCATTCATCTGTATATTCAGTACTTTATTAACTATTTGTAATGTGTTTTGACAAAAAAAAACTGCTACTCTTTGTAATGTTGCCACCACATTGGTCGAATTCCAGACCCTCCACTGTTCACACGCCGACCGACGATGCTAGACGCACCACCGGGACGGGGTCTAAGTGAGGAGAGAAGCTTATTCCAAAAAACAAATGAAACCGCTAACAAAACTCGAAAAAACAAATGAAAACGGAGCCCTCCCACCCACAAGGGCCGGGATCCACCATGCGTGCCCCCGGTGGCGACAAGGCAGACCGGCGGCTGCGGCGGCGGAAGGCAGAGGAACCCTAGGCATTTTTTTTAGAGAAAAAAGAACAAGGAAAGAAGTCCATTTATCTATCTAGTTTTGTTAAATGAAAAATAAAATAAAAACAGATTTAGGTGAAGAAGTTTATAGGATCTACAAAAATAGCTCTCAGAATACTTCCCTTAAAATTTATAGACATTCTATAAAAGCAATTTTTACGGGAAATTTTGTAGAGAGTTCTTACACAATAGTTCGGCAGGCAAGCCGACCTTGTATGCAGCGTGCCTTTCAAAAGAGTTGTATGTAGTGCACGATCCGCAGCCACAGCGTCTCAAGAAACAACGCCGCCGGCGCCGGTGGAAGAAGCCATCGCCGTCGTCGCCGCGGTAGAACTGCACGCCTCCTACGCCCGTCGCCGCCATTGGCCTTCAAGAACCTACCCTGCTCCACCCTTATCTTCCCTTCCTCGTACCCAACCACGTACGTACGTCCTCGTCTTCCCTCTCTGTCTCGTTTCAAGCTTAGCATGCAGGCAAGGTGTTCGATGCTTTGATCCGCTGACTAGCCGCATCACAAAGAACAAGCCGATGTCCGGCCGAGAAACGTCTACAAGAAACCGACGACGGAGTACGACGTTGCTGCCTGCTGAAACGTTTCCTACCCTAACTGTTTTCCGATCATAGTTAGTCTCGGACGATACTTCCTCTTTCCGTTTACAAATCTGGTCGATCGATCTCTTCTAGGATCCGACGAGAACCGCAAGCGTCCCGAGCAGCGCCCGCCGTCTCCTTCCCCGAGCAGGAGCACGCCCCAAGCAGCAGCATCGATGAACATGAATGGAGCGGTCGAGAAACAGGCGAACAGCAGCACAATCTTCAGTGCCAAGGAAGCTGCTTCAGGCAGACGCAGATCATCGTACAGGGAGATGCTGGCGGACGAGGAAAGAGACATGGCTTCATACCGCCAATATTGGGAACACTTTTGGGGCCGCCGCGCGTGTGGTTCCTTCGAAGACTACAGTAATCCATTCATCTGAACCACCCTCTTCTCTTCTTCTTACCCTATTACTATATCTTAACCAGATTACTTGCTGCCTGTGCTTACCTTGACTTTTTGTCTTCCTCTTTGGATTTCTGGCCTGAATTAAGAGATGTGACAATACCTAATCAGTTCTATCTTTCACTTCCTTTGGCTGCAGCGTTTGTCACTCCCACGCTCTATACATATGGAACCATCCCAGCACATGCTGGCCCCTGCGCTGTCTTGCAGATCTTCTCCATGGAAATCATGGAGAGCGAAGAGTGGGGAATCAGGTGGCCAGTGGAGGTGTATGGCTTCATCGCCACTCGCGACAGCGTGGATCGCAATCGCAACCTTCTGTTCAGCCGCACAAGAGATGACCCCCAAATTCTCACTCAAATGGTATTTATTTTTCTTTTTCTTCCTAATTCTCTTGCAGACGGCATTAACATAACCTAATCTAGTATTGCCCTCTGCACCCAAGTATCTTTTCCATACTAAGGGCGTCTCCCTCATCCAGACTTGACATCTATCTATATACATAGTAATGTTTTGGCTGATAAGCTTTTTGACTGCCTGCATTGCATATGGGTGTGGAGAGGGGATGGGCGGTCGCCTGTCAAGTCAGGTCTCATTTTCATATTCAACATACAACAATGTTTACGGGATAAATAAATTCTACTCTGTCAACTGTTTAATAATTTAACAGCGTATAATTTCAACCATGAACTCCCAAAGTAAGTTCCTCAAAAAACTCCCAGAGTGAATTGCCTATTTTGCATCCCCTACCTATTAAAGTGTGAGCATATAACCGTAGGGCTGAATCCACCCCAGTTTTATCCAAGGTGGTGGTGCTTGTATAGACATGGACACATGCATCTGATTAGGATTAAGCAGTTTAGGTGTTCGATTCCGCAACGTACGCAGACGCCAAATGTCAGTCAGACATGGACAATAATATCAAATCCAAAAAGAGACAATAGACACGGGTGTCTGAGTGCTGCTAGGTGGTATTCACATTGTCTAACTGTGAAAAGAAACTGACTTTAAGGTGGCCAATTACTATTTGGATATAGTCGTATTTTCTTTTTCTTTTTCCGAAAAGGAGGATTACCCCCGGCCTCTGCATCAAGCGATCCACACAGCCATTTGGATATAGTCGTATAATTGCGAAAAGAAGCTGACTTTAGGGTGGTCAATTACTTGTTTGGATATAGGTCACTAACTTGTAACAAATGATGCTTGCAGGATCCATTTTTGCAGTTGACTGGCCCGTGTCGCCCAATTACGTTTATCGACCTTGTTGACTTTGAAATTCAACTAAAAGTGAAGGGCACAACAGAGTCTGAAGATGAAACATTGTTGGCTCGATGTTTTGAATACGGGCATGGTTTTGGAGAATATGATGAACTTGCTTGTCGTCGTCGGGGCGGTAATTTTTGCACGCTGGAGATCACCTCTGCGCTACTTTCCAGAACGGTTACAGCAACTATCATCTCCTCTGACATTGTCGACGGGTCATGGCCCGATGATTCTGGAGGTCGTGTGGTTGCCTATACTGCTGACATAGATGAGGACTTCGTGCTGCTTGATTCTGGAGACACACCAATCAAAGTGGATCCAGACGGTCATATTATCCTTCAGAGGGGTGTTGTTTGTGCGGTGCGTGATCAAATGCTCACGGTTTCTGTGGAAGCCTACTCCAAGGCAGGTATCTGTGCAGCAGACAGTGTTGAATTCAGGCCCAAAAATTCCGGCACAAGTATTGGCAGTTGCAACCTCGGCTTCTGCACGGTGCAGTTTATTCTTGGATGGTCCCGCATGGCAATAAAGTATGATATTATGTACGATGGCAACTGAATAGCTTAGTTCAACTGCATATATTTTGTTTGTTCCGAGTGGTATGTTGAAGATATCCAACTGATTATACAAGCCAGCTTATCGGGTTGAGTGGATTCAAGAACTTGATAATCATCTTCCAGTTGGTCCTAATTGTGGCGATGTTTTTATCATGTGATCGTATGTAGCATGTATTGTCCACTTTGTTGTTTAGTGAGCAATGCACTCGTGCTAAATAACTACTTTGTGACTTCATATGAAGCTTGTGTGGACCATATATGATGTTTTTGTCAGTTTGATGTTATGTATGTGATCCATATAGAGTATACAAATTTTTGTTTGTGATTCTTAATGGATATTACAATTATATCTGTTTTTGCTGTAGGGTTATATGAAAAATAAATAAAATTAGATTAACAAAGCCGTTTTACGAGAGTAGTATTCGGAAACCAGGACACGTGGCAGGCCTTGGCAGCTTGGTTTCCCTTTTGCCGAGAACAAGTAGGAGGTACTCAACAAAAGGTAGTACCTGGGAGTTGCTAATGCCTGGTAAACCGAGTGGATGGCATTGATCTCGGCAAAAGGAAGTTTCTGTGGGGAGTTGCTTGCGCCAGTTAAGCCGATAGCTGGCGCTCGGCAACTTGGAAAGTGTTTGCCGAGTGCGATTCTGGCTCTCCTCGGCAAAGACCTGATGAACGTGAAGTCAATTTCTTTTCCCGAGAGTACCCTGTTGGTTCTCGGCAACAAGTTTACCGAGTATCCCGATGGACGGTTCTCGGTAAAATCCTGTTTAGCTGAGAGGTGTACGCTGAGTACGCTTTGCCGAGAAATTAACTCGGCAAAGGGGTTGCCGAGAAATTAAAAGCCAGCCGGGACGCGAAAAGGGGGAAAGTGACAAGCACGGAGTAAAATATAGGTCGTCCGCACGCGGCAGCTTAGCTTAGCCATGCATCCAGCCACAGGGACGGACGTAGGTGACGACACCGTCCCGTTCCGTTCACGAGTACAAATAACCAGGGCACCCTGGCCAGGAGGAGGAGAGAGCTGTGGTAGAAGAACATACCCCATCCCAGTGAAGAAGAAGAAGAAGAAGAAGAAGAAGAAGAAGAATAGCACATCGGCCGATCGTCGTCCGTCCAAGAAGAAGCTAGGCATCACGCCAGGCCAGGTATCTTCAAATCTATTTACTTTCTTATTAAATTTTCCTAATAAATCGCCATAATCTGGCTTCGGTTTTTTATTCAATTTGTTATCTATGGTATGCTGACTAGGTATGTTGTCACATGCGATAAATAATTGTCTACCCAGCGACCATGACGACCACCAGCCTCCTCCTTGCCACCGGCGTCGTTGCCGTCATCTGCGCCACCGTCACCCCCACACCAGGGTGGAAATCCTGCGACGACGGCCCGAAGATCGACGAGCTCGCAAAGTGGGCGCTGGCGGAGATGAAGCAAGGCCTCCAGTTGAGCAGCGTGCTCCGTTGCGAGGAGCAAGGCCAAGGCGTGTTCAAGGAATCACCTATCGTATCCTGCTGTACGCGCTCGACCGCACCGGCAGGATGGGCCACTTCACGGCGGACGTGTACGATGAGGCGGTGACCAAAGTGCGCAAGCTCCTCTACTTCGGCACAGCCCCGTGGTAGGTAGCGGGCTGGCAGGATTGATTAGCCTATAATAGTACTCCGTAATAATTAATTAAGACAGGTTTTCCGTGTGGATGGAGTATCACGCTTGTTGTCTTTTGTTTCGCACTAGCAATAAGACCAGCAAAGCCCATGCGGCGGCACGCCGCGCCCGTCGATACCGTGTCTCCATACGGATTGTGTTTACTGTTTACAGTAAGTGTTACTAATTTGAGATAGGAGAACCCTATACGCAAAAATATGGACATAGGAAGATAACCCTTTTTTTTTTTTGCGTAGTAATACGTGTCTCATGAATAACATAAAGATTCAGTTACAAGCCACGTAAACATCGACATTACAGGACTGGAAAGATAGGATAATCCTATGCTAAAAACCAGCGCCTGTCCCTCTCTACTAAGAAAAAGGAGGCAGATCACCTCTTCACCCAAGCTCGACGCGGCTCCATCGCTGATCAGCAGCTTTACGGACCTCCAAAGTAGTTTGCGTGAAGCAAAAACATTGCCATTGAAAGAATCAGACCGGGGCAACGTGTCCCCGGACACGCCATCGAACTCTAGAACTGACACCCCCGCACGACTACGACGTCGGAGGAGGAAAACAGAATTGTCAGCCTCCAACCACAAACCCAGCACAAGATGCATCACCTTCCAGCTGTCACTTGCGTAGACAAGTGTCTGCGCGTACTCCTGGAAGACAAAACCTCCCTGCTCCACCATGACGTCAGAGACAACGCCGCAGCAACGGGGACAGAGCAGAAGGAGAGACACCTGATGGAGTCGCCGCCGCCGCCTCGCCGACACCATCCATGAACCCTAACGCCGCCGATCTGAAGGATCGGTAAACACACGATGCCAGCAACTCCGAGACGCCGCCATGAAAGACACCGCCGGTGTGGGAGTGGAGTTGAGACAGATTTATTCGTCCGAGCGCCGCTCCCACCACCCCAACGGCGCACCACGACCCACAAATCCAAACCCTAACTACAGAGCGGAGGAACGGGGTCCCCCCTCCCTCCTGCCGCCGGAGCGGCAGCCGGAGGGAGAGGGGGCCAGCGCCCTCGCCGGTGGAGATCGGTGGAAGAAGATCGCCTCCCTAGTCGCCTAGCTCGTGGCGGCGGCTAGGGTAGGGAACAAGACTTGGTGCAGCTCACGTCCCAGAAGACCCCCACGTCCCTTTTCTGGCCAAAGAAAAATCCCCTCATAGGAAGATAACCTGGAAAGAGACATATGTATTGCCATCATGCATGCTGCGTGTGGATAAACAGGGGAATACATGTTTGTACATCTCTGATGAGGCTTATTTATTCTTGCCGTACGTGGCACGTTCTACAAAGCAAAGGGTACGCGATGATGCTGTTAGAATAAGAAGCTGTCCGGATAATCATACTTTTAGTTTTTTTTTTGAGGGGTTCATACTTTTAGTTACACCTGATCATTCACCAGGCCAGGCTTGTCAAAGCCCGAAGCAAAAAATCCCAAGCCCGGGCCCAGCTCAGCCCGGCCCGAAACACATGAACAATGACATTTTCCCATTAAAATAATAATATTCAGGGTATTAAAATAATAAAGTATACCTATATTTCAAATAAAATATAGATTTATGGGCATTTTGGGCTTTTTCGGGGCTTTCGGGCCGGGCTTCGGGCCAAAAAATGGAGCCTGGGCCCAGCTCGGATGCCGGGCTTTCGGGCTCGGGTCTCCGGGCCGGGCTGTCCATGCACAGGTCTACTTTCAGTGGAGCACACCTTTGTATTCTGGATCGGTCACTACATGCATGCATTTTTACAGGCTGACTCACCAAAATCATTACATTGCGTACTATATAACACACCATCTACAGTCGTAAGATAACTTCTTTGTAGACTACATTTCTTGTCTCGGAAGCTGGACATCCACGATCATCCTCAATCAGGAACTTGAGACCACTACGCGAAATAACGTGCGACACTGCAACATACAATTGCCCGTGCGAAAATACAGGCTCTCGTAAATACACGCACACCTTAGATAAGGTTTGTCCCTGGCTCTTATTGATCGTCATTGCATAACACAACCTTATTGGAAATTGACACCGTCGCAGTGTGAATGGCCACTTAGACCCTGCTGAATTCAGAACTATACGTGGAACGCACACTCGCTGCCCTTTATTAGAACCAGTGATAATTTCTCCCTCTAAATCCCTGTCACCCAGTCGGGTAATAATCAAACGTGTTCCATTGCATAAACCCAATCATTGATTAATATTTCTGAGCAGCATAACAGGAACACCAACCTTAAGTGAAATTATAGTGATGGAATTCATTAACTCAGGAGGGTAAAACAGTTCCACTTCACCAACAGGGTCTGTAGATTTTGATATGGAATCATAACTTAAACAATCCGTAGGAACCGCAGGTACACGCTTGAAGACAACATCATTTAATTTATCCACAACTGAATTTGTTGGAAAGACGATAGCACGACGGGACATATAGTCACCGTCATTGTATTTTAAATAGAACCCATCATATACATCATCAATAGTAGCTTCCATGTGACCTATAGTAGAAAAAAGTAACATATCTTCAGGGATGGAAACCCAAGACGGAGAAGACTCTTCGCCCCTACAATGCATCGTAATGCAACCATTACCAATACTTTGCACCCAACCAGAAAAAGTTGCCAGCTCTGCACATGCCTGGTAAGACAACGCGGGATTAAAAAGTCGCATGTTTGTATGAAGCTTAAGGACCTTAATGTGTTGCCAAAGCGGAGAAGAGATCAATGTCCTCTTTCGTGCCGCCCTCCACAACTGGCAGAATTTGCCTAAAATCGCCACCCAATAGCACCACTTTCCCTCCAAATGGCAATAGTATGTTATTCTCATTATGAATAGATAAAACATCTCTCAAAACATAAGCGGCCAGTCATTGGAGCCTCGTCCCATAAAATAAGAGATGCCCACTGACACAAACCAGCAAGCATAGAACTTCTAGGTATGCTACACTGAGAACGCTCATTGACATCCAATGGAATTTTAAATCTTGAATGCCCAGTTCGGCCCCCAGGTAACAACAAAGATGCAACACCAGATGAAGCCATAGCGAGCGTAACACGACGCTCAGACCTAAGAGTAGCAATGATAGAATTCCATAAAAAAGTTTTACCAGACCCACCACAGCCAGAAACAAAGTAGACACCACCTTTAGCCACATAAACTGCTGATACTATTTCATGGTGTATACTTCTTTGTTCATCATTTAACTTGCAATATAGTGTCTCGGCCTCAACAGTCAACCTGGCACTAATCTATTGAAGCATTCGTCGTCAGTTGGAATTGTACGTGAGGCCAAATTAAAAGAAGCAAGATGTTGGGGATATTTCCCAGTGTGGAGACCCGGCAGGAAGATGACCTGGCCATAGAGCCATGAGGCTCGGTGGGTTATCTCACTGCTGGGCCTTGAACGCAAGGGCCGACTCAACATGTGGGCCGGCTCGTGAAGAAAGAATCAGATAAGAAGATTACCTTGGAGAACAAGATGATTAGAGAAAGAGTAGGATACGGGTTGATACTACGATTCGGACTCTGATGTAAACCTAGGGGCTCAACCTGTTACATAAAGAAAAGCGCCTAGGGTAGAAAGACTAAGTTCCAATCCCTCGAAAGCTAGGTTAGCGAATCTGCATCCTTGTAATTGAGATCCAAAGCAATAACAATCAAGCAGGACGTAGGCTTTTACCTCCTTCGTGAGGGGCCGAACCTGGGTAAACTCGTGTTTCTCGCCTCTCGATCAACCCCGTTAAGCTTCCACCTTAATGCGATGGCCTCAACACTAAGTCCTTTCACAAGGGCATCTGCCGTGACAAAACCATGACACAAGACATGATCCATTTTTCCTGAACATGGAAGATAGTTCACATAGGAGACGATCTTGGAGATAATCCGGTGGCACATCATACCTAGGATTACCAAGTGGAGCTGAAAGCCTATACGATATATCCTCAGCCATACTTGGCCAGAATCGCTCAAATAGAGCGCGACCATTGCCAACCTCGCAGTGCAGAAGAACAGTCATGAAGAGATGTCGCAGCTGAAACAGACTTGCCCACACAATAGCTTCATCAAAAAGTTTAAACCACTCGTTGTCATCTCCTACTAAAACCCCTTGATTGACATGCCTCCTTAAAAAGTATCATAAAGTCGACCATTATGCCTTCTTAAATCCTCTAAGCAGGTTGCACCAGGAACAATCATAAGCAACATCCGAAGGAAAAACAATTCACCAGTTCATGGATGCACACGGTAAGTACGTCCAATCTTGCTACCAAGCTTTTTTTATGCTTCCTCTTCGTCCACATCTTATCACTTTCATTCCAAACCCATTCACTTGGAAAATCAAGATATGTCAATAATCTGGCTGATCTATATTTCTGATTTGTAACAAACCACTCCATTAGCATAGTCTTCAAAGCCAACGGATTATTGAACACATTTCCCAATTCGTCTGTTTCAGTATGACTTGATTCATATTAGGAAGATGTACAATTAATCTCTCGACTGAAGGTTCATGACCATGGATACTATATGCAAACATCCTCCAAAAAGCTTCACATGCAGAAAGATACCTACAAAGTACAAAATAATTAATAGAATGGAAAAGTACATCTACCATTAGCACTTGCATCCAAAAAACAAATTAACCACCTAGAAATACGCACCTGCATGTGACATAATCATCGATCTCGTTTTTACCAGTAGGAAAGGGAACCGTAAAAACACCACTTGGCCTGTCGTCAACATCAACACGCATTCAAACCACGTCATGGCCCGTTGTGAGATATTTAAATAAATACTTTAACAAATTCGTCTTGTTACACTATTCACATTTATATGGGCATCAAATTTCTTCAATAATTTCATATTATATAGAACAACCCATTGGTTTCCCAAACAAAGAGAATCTTTTTGCCTAAGCACATAACGTCCAGTCACGCCTTCGATAGACAAGAAATCTGACATGGTCAACCATTGTCTCATCACTAAATGCCTTGGGAAAACGCTTGGAACAACAATTGTTCTTCATGCAAGCGCATTTAGTATTGTACATTCCGCATGGTCCATGTACCACAAACTCATCCACAAGAGCATAACCCAAAGGATCAACCAAAGGATCTGGTAATTCCGCACAGATAAGGCCATCTATAAATGAAGGCGAATGATCTTTAGTATCAGCCTTCAACCACACCAATGTATGTGTGTGCGGAAGACCCCTTTTCCGAAACTCCACAACGTACAAATCTGCAAAAAAAAGGAGACCCATCAGGTTAACATCTGTCATGTAACAGCAGTAAAGAATATTCTTAAGTACCTCAGAAAAACAAAGGACATGCTCCTTGTTTATCGAGGAGATGAAGAACTCGTTGTAAATGGTTACACCGATCCTAGCTTCATGACTGATATAGATGACTATAAATCTTAATCAGATTATGTTTTTACACTTAATGGTGGTGCAGTTGTTTGGAAAAGTTTCAAACAAAACACTGTGCGGACTCTACGACAGAAGCAGAGTATATTGCGGTTTCGGAAACTTCAAAGGGGGCGTTCTGGATCAAGAGGTTTCTTGAAGAAGTTGGTGTGGTCCCAAGTGTGATGAATCCAATGGCTCTCTATTGAGATAATAGTGGAGCAGTTGCTCAAGCAAAGAAACCAAGATCACACATGAAGACCAGACACATTGAACGCAAGTATCACATTGTCCGACAATATGTTGAGAAGTTCTATGTGAAGATTCTCAAGATTCACACGGATTTGAATGTGTCAGACCCGATGACGAAGGCTTTACCACGAGAAAAGCATGAGCAACACCGGATAGCCATAGGTGTTAAAGAGACTATGTAAACTAGATTATTGACTCTAGTGCAAGTGGGAGACTGTTGGAAATATGCCCTAGAGGCAATAATATTTGTATTATTATATTTTTGTATTCATAATTAAAGAGTTTATATTTCATGCTATAACTGCTATGATTCTGGAATATGCGCTTCAGTGGAAAACTCGTATGCACGTGTGGAATGATAAACGGTTAAATAAAAGGTTCCAAGTATTGCCTCTAGGACTAGCTCAAGTGTTGTTGGTGATCACGTTTTCCGGATCTTAGGATGTCGTTAAGTGTAACGATAGTCCTAAAACTACATTGAGATTATGACGTTGGAAGAACGATCATATTGAATCGACCCAAACTTGTCTGTTATGAATTGAGTTAATATCGTCTATAATAAATTGTAATACCATGGAGTATTAACGTGTGTTTTTGCTCCTAAGACCATAAGAGTATCGTAGTCACTTCTTACCGTACGGTGGACTTTGGGGTTGCTCAAACGTCACATGTAACACGGTGATCATAACGACAACTTACAGGCTCATCGGAAAGTTTGACAAGGGACTAGATAGTGTTGGGGAATGTTGCATGGAAAACAAAAAAAATTCTACGCACACGCAAGATCTATCCATGGAGATGCATAGCTACGAGAGGGGGAGTGTGTCTACGTACCCTCATAGACCGTAAGCGGAAGCGTTAGAACAACGCGGTTGATGTCGTCGAACAACTTCACGATCCAACCGACCGAGCACCGAACGTACGGCACCTCCGCGTTCAGCACACGTTCAGCTCGGTGACGTCCTCGACTTCTTGATCCAGCAAGACGGCGAGGTAGTGGATGAGTTCCGGCAGCACGACGGCGTGGTGACGGTGATGGTGATGCTATCTCCGCAGGGCTTCGCCCAAGCACTGCGAAAATATGACCGAGGGACGAAACTGTGGAGGGGGGCGCCGCACACGGCTAAGACAATGTTGTGTCTACTTTGGGGCGCCCCCTCTCCTCTATTTATATATGTGTAGGGGATTGGAGTAGAAGGAATAGTGCCACGTGAACAGTAACCGTGAATAGTACACATGTGGACTTTGACTCCAAAGTCCAATCCTATTCCTACTAGGACTCTTCCTTTTTTCCTTCCCTAGCTGCGTGGGCTTTCGAGGACTTGGTGCGCCTGGCCCAATAAGGCCAGGGCGCCTCCCCTTAGCCCATGCCAGCCCTTTGGGACATGGTGGACCCACTTGTGGACTTCCGGACCCCTCCGGAATCCTCCGGAACCTTCTGGAAGCTTCCCGGTACAATACCGAAAAAACTGCACCTTTTTCCGGAACCCAAAATATGACTTCCCATATATAAATCTTTACCTCTCGACCATTCCGAGACTCCTCGTGACGTCCGGGATCTCATCCAGGACTCCGAACAACATTCGGTTACCAATTCACATAACTCATATAACACTATCGTCAACGAACGTTAAGCGTGCGGACCCTACGGGTTCGGGAATGATGTAGACATGACTGAGACGCCTCTCCGGTCAATAACCAATAGTGGAACCTGGATGCTCATATTGGTTCCTACATATTCCACGAAGATCTTATCGGTCGAACCGCAATGACAACATATGTAATTCCCTTTGTCCGTCGGTATGTTACTTGCCCGAGATTCGATCGTCGGTATCTCCATACCTAGTTCAATCTCGTTACCGGCAAGTCTCTTTACTCGTTCCGTAATACACCATCCCGTAACTAACTCCTTAGTCACTTTGCTTGCAAGCTTCTTATGATGTGCATTACCGAGAGGGCCTAGAGATACCTCTCCGAAACACGGAGTGACAAATCCCAGTCTCGATCCATGCCAACTCAACGGACACCTTCGGAGATACCTGTAGAGCATCTTTATGATCACCCAGTTACGTTGTGACGTTTGATAGCACACAAGGTATTCCTCCGGTATCCGGGAGTTGCATGATCTCATGGTCTGAGGAACATGTATTTGACATTCAAGAAAGCAGTAGCAATAAACAGAACGATCATATGCTAAGCTAACGGATGGGTCTTGTCCATCACATCATTCTCCTAATGATGTGATCCCGTTATCAAATGACAACTCATGTCTATGGTTAGGAAACCTTAACCATCTTTGATCAACGAGCTAGTCTAGTAGAGGCTCACTAGGGACACGGTATTTGTTTATGTATTCACACATGTATTTAAGTTTCCGGTCAATACAATTCTAGCATGAATAATAAACCTTTATCATGAACAAGGAAATATAAAATAATAACAACTTTATTATTGCCTCTAGGGCATATTTCCATCAAATAGCTCAAGAGTGGGATTTGCTCCTCCGATGATGGGGAGATATTCTTAGGGTCCTCTCGGTGTGACGGCATCCATCATCGTCTGGCCAGACACAGGTGACTTTGCTACTTGCGTTGGTATTTCCCCGAAGAGGAGAGGATGATGCAGTATAGTAGAGATAAGTATTTCCCTCATTTAAGAACCAAGGTTATCAATCTAGTAGGAGAACCTAGCAAAATCCCGTTAAGCGCACATGCACACACAAAAGCAAACACTTGCACCCAATGCAAATAAGAGGGTTGTCAATCCTCTTAGCGGTTATTTGCAAGGATTAATTCTTATAGTGATAGATAGTTAAACTAAAATATTTAAAAAAATAAAAGTAAATAAATTGCAGCAAGGTATTTTTAGGTTTTTTATATATGGTAAGTAGACCCGGGGGCCATAGTTTTCACTAGAGGCTTCTCTCTCGAACACATAGCATACGGTGGGTAAACAATTTACTATTGGGAAATTGCTAGAAAAGCAAATAATTATGACGGATTCATGGCAATGATCATGTATATAGGCATCACGTCTGAGACAAGTAGACCGACTCCTGCCTGCATCTACTACTATTAGTCCACCCATCGACCGCTATCCAGCATGCATCTAGGATATTAAGTATGAAACAGAGTAACGCCTTGCTAGACGACTTTTATATTTAATTTAATATCAACGAGCCTTAAAAGGCCAAGAGGTGGAAGGGAACTTGGGCCACAAGGGCCCAAGAGGAGTTGGCGCCCCCCCTTCCTTGTGGGGGGGGGCGCGAATTGGACTATGGGAGGAGTTAGGAGTCCAACTCCTCCCCCTTGGCCGGCGCCCCAAGGAGGAACTTTCCCTCCTTGGTGGCTGCCCTCTCCCTCCCCTCTAATCTATATATACTTGAGGTATTGGACACAATTGAACACACAAGTTTTGGAGCCTCCTCTAGTTCTTCTAGTTCTAGTTCTAGTTGGTCCTAGTTGACTAATTAGAGCTAGGTCTAGTTCCTCTAATCCTCATAATTAGAAGCCAAGTGTTGTTCTAATCTCCTCCCTCTAATTCTCCGGCGACGATTAGCTCTGGACGGTGAAGCGTTGCCAGATCGTGAAGGCTGCACGCTTGCAACCAAGTAGAGAGGCCGTGTTTTCGGTCTTCGGTTCGACGGACTGTTCATGGGTGGTTCGCGGGATCGTTCGTCGACAGTTCGAGGGACTCCAAGTACAATCTACACCGACATGTTCGTCTTCCGCTGCAACGCGGTGACGATAACTTCGTAATCTCAACCCGTATTGCATCTTCATATTGATCTTGGTTGTTCGTAGGTGCGGAAATTTTTGTTTTCTACTACGTTTCCCAACATTGTTTGGTTAGACAAGTGTACACAGGTCAGGGCGGACACGGTCCAGTTCGGTCCAATCCCTCACCGAGCTGCCCTCTAGACCGGCCGCGAGCGAGCCGACTCGGGACCGGACCGGCGGCCGAACGGTGCAGTATTCTGGGACCAGACCAGCGGCGCTACAGACTGGGCTGAACCGAGCGGCTCGTTTTCGTCGGCCAATATAAATTCCGGTGGCATGCGTGCACGCTCCGGCGACGCACGGGACATCGCGGGTGAGGCGCAGGGGACCTGCACATGGGCGTAGAGGCATGCAGTAGGGAGGCCACACCCTTTTGAGTGGTGCGGGTGGTCGGGGTCAATGCCATGGTCGAGATCGGCGGTGGTACGCGCACGACAATGACGGTGAGCGGCGTCTCACATGGCGGCAAGAGGCTACGGGGCACGGGAATGAGAGGAAGGAGAGGGGAAGTGGCTTCGTGCTCACCGCGAACACGCTGAAGAGTTCGGTGAGGCCGGGCACAACGGCGGCGATGAATTGACGACGGCAGTCGACGACCCTGGTAGGGGAACATAGGATGCGTGGATCGTCTCTGCGGTGTTCTGGGCCAATTCCAAGCACGGGGAGGGCGGTGGCAATGCGGAACATCAAACGGATGGCATCAAATGTCGGAAGACACGTTCGGATGTGTCCGTGGACAACAGATTGTGCGCTGGCCATCGAATCATAGATACCAAATGTCCGCATTTCAGTTTTTTTCTTTACCCGGACTACTGAAAGTAATCAAAGATAAGTAGCATAATTCTTTCATAATTGAAAGATAAGTATACCAATGCAACAATAATTCAAATATAATCATTATAATGCAAACATAAATTTTTGAAAGAAAATAGTTGAAATTTAAATTCAACTTATTCTGACACATGTTCTAATTGGCCATGTGAAACACTAAGATGCTCAACCAGATCATTTTGAAGTTGTGTATGAGTTCCTTGATTGCGAACCTGATAATGCATTTCGAGAAATTGTTGAAATGTTGTCGGATTCTACGGTGGAAGAGATAGGATTACCCGTCTCGTGAAATTCCAAGCTTAGCGAACTCCCCCACCCTCATCCAATATAATCATATCGTGCATGATCACATCTGTTGTCACCTCACAGTCTCTGAATCACATAATTTAGCAGGTCTGAATCTATTGTGTTTGCTTAAGTGTAAACAAAGAAAAGATCCAAAAAAACTCTATTACATTTGGTCGACACTTGCCGGGCAAGGTGTCTGTCATGTACGACATCGGCAGGGGCAGAGTGTACCTGGGCGGCAGCCGGATCCAGAGTGGAACGGCGGAGTAGGAAAAGCCGGGCGAGCGTCTGGGTGGAGCGGTGGTGGTTCGGTAAGGGCTAGAAGGCGTTCGGGGTGATACAGTACGCCGTCGTAGTCCGAGAGCATGGATACAAAGCACAGGAGGATGAACGGAGTGGAAAAATCAAGGGCTCCTGTTGGGGATGTTTCCCAGCATGGAGACCCGCCAGGACGATGACCCGGCCATGAAGCCATGAAGCTCAGCGGGCCATCATGCAGCCGGGCTTTGAAGATCCGTAATGGGCCGGCTCGAGGGAGACCCGGTGTGAAGGCCGGCTTAACATATGGGCCGGCTCGTGGAGGAATGGACAGACAGGATAACTACCTTGGAGAACAAGATAACTAGAGTAAGAGTAGGATATGGGTTAATGTTACGACCCGGACTCTCATGTAAGCCTAGGGCTCGACCTGTTATATAAAGGGGAGCACCTAGGGCAAAAAGACTAAGTTGCAATCTCTCGAAGGCTAGGTTAGCGAATCCACATCCTTGTAATCGAGATCCAAGCAATAACAAACAAGCAGGACATAGGCTTTTACCTCCATCGTGAGGGGCCGAACCTGGGTAATCATGTGTTCCTCGCTTCCCGATCAACCCCGTCAAGCTTCCACCTTCGTGCGATGGCCTCATCACTAAGTGCTTTCACTAGGGCATCTGTCGTGAAAAAACCACAACAGTTGGCAGCCACCGTGGGGCCTACGCACGGTGGAGTTGAGTTCTTGGCAGGAGCTCCGGCAGGGATCGAGGGATACACGATCGGTCAGATGAGCAAGAGTCGTCGTGGCAAGCTCTACATCGACGACTCAAGCTGGGGCCCCGAGGCCGACTCAATCGAGTACGGGTACCGGGTCCCCTTCGGTAAGATCCATGTCTTCATCGGCGTCATCGGCGAGTCAGCCGCCGGGTTGGATGCCGTTCCCAACACCGAGTCGGCCACCGCGCCAGTCCCCGCCAAGCAAGACCCGGCCCGCCCAGAGCCGGCCGAACGCATGCTTTCGTGGGTTTCACCCAGGGGGTGGCTTTGTCAGAAAATTCGCTATCTGGAAACGAGACGCTCGTGCAATCTGATGGCGAGTCATCGATGGGGGAAACTGAGTCGATCCGTCTGTTGTATGATGGGAGGCTCGGAGGATGCACTAATGAAGTTTTTTCTGAAACCCTCGAGTCACCTCGATTTGCTGCGGTCTACATGGCAGGCAGACAGGATCCCCTTCGTGACCCAGTAGATCTAGCGGCAGGGCAGAATCTCACCATTGCTGGCTCAGGAGGAGCCGGCATGGCCGTCGCCGGCTCACAAAAGACCGGGGCATAGGCGCTCACGGAGATGATGACTACTCTGGCAACTCTACTGGTAGAGCCGGTGACTGCAGAAAACGCTGCCGCGCGCAATGCAGAGATAACAAATTGCCGCGAGCAGTTGACCAAGATCCAAGAGGGTGTCAATGCGGAAAATACCTGCATGGCAGGAACCCAAGCTCGCCTTGTCGAGTAGACAAAGTGCTTGGAGGAGGAGGCTCTCTATCTAAGACGCCGGCAAGCCGAGTCAGAGTTCGTTCACCGGAGGCAGCATCAAAGCCGGCTTCCGGCCCAGATTGAGCCAACTCAACTGTTTACTACACCGAATGATCCACAGGTTCCGGTAAACCCCTGGGCTGGTGTTGTGTCTCCAGGAGGGCCACCGCCGCGGTAGCCGGCTCAGCGGAGGGAGCCGGCTCAACATCAAACGCCGGTTCCACAGCAGCAGTTGCCGCCTTGCCGGCTCCAGACCCCAATTGGACACTATTCCAACCCGGTTGACAATGTACTAGCAGCAACTCACAACTTGGCAACAATTCTGATTGAAGGAGATGGTCCGGCTCAGGTTGAGGCTAGGAACGCCATTGAGATACTCAAAACAGTAGTGACGCAGCAGGCAAACTATTCTCATAGTCAGCACCGGCTTCACTCAACCCCTCATCAGAGCTGCACTAGGAGCCAACGTCTTGAGTCGCCGGCAGTTTCCAGTAGTGAGCGGCGCAGGAGAGCCGCACAGCCACTTATGAATCAGCAACTGATGTCTACTACACAACTTATTCTTGTAGACTCGTGTTGGGCCTCCAAGCGCGGAATTTTGTAGGACAGTAGCAATTTTCCCTCAAGTGGATGACCTAAGGTTTATCAATCCGTGGGAGGCGTAGGTTGAAGATGGTATCTCTCAAACAACCCTGCAACCAAATACAAGAAATCTCTTGTGTCCCCAACACACCCAATACAATGGTAAATTGTATAGGTGCACTAGTTCGGCGAAGAGATGGTGATACAAGTGTAGTATGGAGAGTAGAAATAGATTTTTATAATCTGAAAATAAAAAACAGCAAGGAAACAAGTAAAAAAAGTGAGCACAAATGGTATTGCAATGCTTAGAAACAAGGCCTAGGGTTCATACTTTCGCTAGTGCAATCTCTCAACAATGCTAACATAATTGGATCATATAATCATCCCTCAACGTGCGATAAAGAATCACTCCCAAGTTCCTATTAGCGGAGAACATAAGATAGAAATTGTTTGTAGGGTACGAAACCACCTCAAAGTTATCCTTTCCGATCGATCTATTGAGCTATTCCTATAAGTGTCACAAACAGCCCTAGAGTTCATACTAAAATAACAACATATGATACACATCAACTAACTCTAATGTCACCTAGATACTCCAATGTCACCACAAGTATCCGTGAGTTGATTATACGATATGCATCAAACAACTTCATAATCATAATATTCAATCCACACAAAGAACTCCAAGGAGCACCCCAAAGTTTCTATCGGAGAAAAGATAATGAAAACGTGCATCAACCCCTATGCATAGATTACCCCAATGTCACCACGGGAATCCGCGAGTTGAGTGCCAAAACATATATCAAATGAGTCAATATAATACCCCATTGTCACCACGGGTATTCATATGCAAGACATACATAAAGTGTTCTCAAATCTGAAATATTCAATCCAACAATAACGAAACCTCAAAGGGAAAAGATTCGATTCATCACAACAAGGATAGAGAGGGAAGAAACACCATATGATCCAACTATATTAACAAAGCTCGCGATACATCAAGATCGTACCAAATCAAGAACACGAGAGAGAGAGATAAAACACATAGCTACTGGTACAAACCCTCAGCCTCGAGGGTGAACTACTCCCTCCTCATCATGGAGACCGCCGGGATGATGAAGATGGCCTCCGGTGATGATTCCCCCCTCCGGCAGGGTGCCGGAAAAGGGCTGTAGATTAGATCGTGGAGGTACAGAGGCTTGCGGCGGCGTAAAAACTCATCTAGGTTAACTTTCGGGGGTTTCTGAATATATATGATTTTTCAGCGTTGGAATCACGCAAAGAGGTGCCCCACGGGGCCCACGAGGCACCAGGGCGCTCCTGCCCCCAGGCGCGCCCAGGTGGCTCGTGGGGCCCCTGTGGCTCTTCTGCTGCTCCTCCGAAGCTTCCTGGGTCTGTTTCCTTCCAGAAAAAATCGTCAAAAAGTTTCGCTGCATTTGGACTTCATTTGATATGGATTTTCTGGAAAACCAAAAACAAGCAGAAAACAGCAACTGGCACTGGGCACTAGGTCAATATGTTACTCCATGAAAATCATATAAAACCCATATAAAAGTGCACCAAAATCATACAAAACTATAATAAACATGGCATGAATACTTCATAAATTATAGATACGTTGGAGACGTATCAGCATCCCCAAGCTTAATTCCTGCTCGTCCTCGAGTAGGTAAATGATAAAAGAAATAATTTATGAAGTGTGAATGCTAGCATAGTGCATAAGTTTGATCAATGATAATTTCAATCACTTTTCCTAGCATCATAACAGCAACTTTTTCTCATAAAACTCATCATGATAAAGTAGCAATCAATTCACATGTTATGGTTCAAACAATGCATTCTCTTGAAACTTAACAACCTATGTTCTTAGTCACTAAACAATTGCAATTCAACTTAATTTCAGCAAAGTCTAAGTAAGAGCTCCACATACTCAATTATCATATAGTCTTCTATGATTGCTAGTACTCAAAGCATATTTTTAGAACAAATGGCATTCATCGAACACAGAGAAAGATAGGGGCAAAATGTTTCGCCTCCCAACTCATTTATCATAGAGATAATTGTCAACAATAATAATTCATGATCAAATATATTTGACTGGCCATATGTGCCTGGATCTTTCCACACCACATGATGCTTGCCAACTAGAGAATAATTAAGGTTGAAATGAGAATGAATACTTATTGACTCTTGCATAAAGGTAAATTCATAAAAGTAAACACATAAAAGTAAAAGATAGGCCCTTCGCAGAGGGAAGCAGAGGTTGTCATGCGCTTTTTATTTTTGGATGCACAAGCTCTTAATGCAAAGGAACGTCACGTTATATTGCCCCTTGTGATAGCAACCTTTATTATGCAGTCCGTCGCTTTTATTTCTTTACCATCACAAGTTCGTACAACGCTTATTTTCCCTTGCAATAAAAGATCATACATATTTAGGAGCAATTTTTATTGCTTTTTGCACCGATGACAACTTACTTGAAGGATCTTATTCAATCCATAGGTAGATATGGTGGACACTCATGGCAAGAAACTGGGTTTA
Organism: Elymus sibiricus; assembly: GCA_039707655.1. NCBI lineage: Eukaryota > Viridiplantae > Streptophyta > Magnoliopsida > Poales > Poaceae > Elymus > Elymus sibiricus. The sequence continues at coordinate 76,158,425 of CM077676.1, forward strand.
AGGGTTTTTGGATGCACAAGTAGTATCTCTACTTAGTACAAATTTTTGGCTAGCAAAAGATCCTAAGCAAGCACCACATGTTGGAGGATCCATAACAATATAACTTCTATGCAAATATACCCCAAACATAACTCATTACGTTGTCTTCCTTGTCCAACTTCAACTAATTTGCTCAAGTTTGAAAATAATTAATGGGTATTCACAATCATAAAAGATGTCCAAGATAATGTATTTATATGTGAAAGTTCTCTTCCTTATACTAATCATTCATGAATTGCTTGTATGACCAATATTGTGATTGTCAAGCTTCAACAGATTTCACTTTCTAAACCAAATGTGAAATTACTACTAGGCATGATACAAGCATATGAAGCACATATAATTTTAATTTTATGATATTCAATTCATTCAAAAATTTACTCATAGGATATAAGTGAAGCACAAGAGTAAATGACAAACTACTCCAAAAAGATATAAGTGAAGATCAAATGGGTAGTTAAGCAAATAGGTAGCTATGTGAGGACTCTCTCTCATTTGAAAATTTCAGATCTTATTATTTTATTCAAACAGCAAGAAAAACAAAATAAAATGACATTCCAAGAATGGCACATATCATGTGAAGAAGCAAAAACTTAGGCTCAACCGAAACTGACCGATAATTGTTGATGAAGAAAGGTGGGATGCCTACCGGGGCATCCCCAAGCTTAGATGCTTGAGACTTCTTGAAATATTAACCTGGGATGCCTTGGGCATCCCCAAGCTTGAGCTCTTGTGTCTCTTTAATTCCTCTCATATCACGGTTTCTCTAAATCTTAAAAACTTCATCCACACAAAACTCAACAAGAACTCGTGAGATAAGTTAGTATAAATCCACTTAAAACCTTAACATTCTCTACTGTAGCAAATCACTAAAATTATAATTAAACATTGCATACTGAATGCCTCTTCATATTTAATACTCCGATTCACAAATAGAAACATTAAACACGCAAACATATGAAACAATGCAACTATAACAACAATCTGCCAAAACAGAACAGTCTGTAAAAGGGGAATAAGAATCCATACTTTCCTAACTCCAAAAATTCTGAAAAATTACCACATGACAGAGAACTCATTCATGCTTACTGTGTAAAACTTTCAGATTTTTATCATGTTCTGACTATTCAGGAATATTCTTGACATAACAGAAAACTTTCTGTTTTTAAACAGCAACACATGAACTTGCAAACTGGACATGGTAAAGGCTATAATTGGCATTTTATTGAACTAAAAGATACAAAACATGATTATTGATAACAGCAAGCAAATATCAACAGAAGAAAATGACGCTCCAAGCAAAACTCATATTATGTGATGAATAAAAATATAGCTCCAAGTGAGGTTACCGATAGTGTTGAAGACGAAAGAGGGGATGCCTTCCGGGGCATCCCCAAGCTTAGTTGCTTGTGTGTTCCTTGAATATTAATTTGGGGTGCCTTGGGCATCCCCAAGCTTAGGGTCTTGCCACTCCTTATTCTCCTCATATCGATATCTCACCCAAAACTTGAAAACTTCAATCACACAAAACTTAACGGAACTTGTGAGATAGATTAGTGTGATAAAAATAATCCACTTAGGTACTGTCAAGACAAGATTCATAATTGTTCTCACATAATTCCTACTGTAGTATATCATTTCCACAATTTATATTACTCAATATAAGCTATGGAAACACTAAAACAAGCAAACTATGCATCGAAAACAGAATCTGTCAAAAACAGAACAGCATGTAGTGAGCGATTTAAAAACCATACTTCTGTACCTCCAAAAATTCGGAAAAATTAGGAAAACGTAAAACATTTGTAACCCAATACTTTGTAAAAATTTCAGAATTTTCTCACGCTCCAGTACAGAATAGAAATTCCAGCACTGGACGCAAAAGTTTCTGTTTTTGCACAGAATCAAATCAACAAGCATCCACACTATCCCAAAGGCTTTACTTGGCACTTTATTGAAAGAAAACATATAAAACATGATTACTACAGTAGATTAATCATGTGAACACACAAAAACAGTAGGTATAAATATTGGGTTGTCTCCCAACAAGCGCTTTTCTTTAATGCCTTTTAGCTAGGCATGATGATTTCCATGATGCTCGCATAAAAGTAAAGAATTGAAACACAAAGAGAGCATCATGAAGCATATAACTAGCTCATTTAAGCCTAACCCACTTCCTATGCGTAGGTATTTTGTGAGCAAACAATTTGTGGGAACAAGAATCAACTAGCATAGGAAGGCAAAACAAGCATGACTTCAAAACTTTCAACACATAGAGAGGAAACTTGATATTATTGCAACACCTACAAGCATATGATCCTCTCTCATAATAATTTTCAGTAGCATCATGAATGAATTCAACAATATAGCTATCACATAAAGCATTCTTTTCATGATCCACGAGCATAGAATTTTTATTACTCTCCACATAAGCAAATTTATTCTCATTCATAATAGTGGGAGAAAATTCAATGAAATAACTATCATGTGATACTTGATTGGCATAATCCAATTGAAAATTAAAATCATGATGAAAAGTTTCATGGTTATCATTATTCTTTATAGCATACATGTCATCACCATAATCATCATAGATAGCAACTTTGTTGTCATAATCAATTGAAACCTCTTCCAAAATAGTGGATTCATCATTAAATAAAGTCATGACCTCTCCAAATCCACTTTCATCAATATAATCATCATAAATAGGAGGCATGCTATTATCATAATAAATTTTCTCGTCAAAACTTGGGGGACTAAAAATATCATCTTCATCAAACATAGCATCCCCAAGCTTATGGCTTTGCATATCACTAGCATCATGGATATTCATAGAATTCATACTAACAACATTGCAATCATGCTCATCATTCAAAGATTTTATGCCAAACATTTTATTGAATTCTTCTTCTATCAATTGAGCACAGTTATCGGAATCCTTATTTTCAAGAAAGACATTATAAAGATGAATAATATGAGGCAACCTCAATTCCATATTTTTTTGTAGTTTTCTTTTATAAACCAAACTAGTGATAAAACAAGAAACTAAAAGATTCAATTGCAAGATCTAAAGATATACCTTCAAGCACTCACCTCCCCGGCAACGGCGCCAGAAAAGAGCTTGATGTCTACTACACAACTTATTCTTGTAGAATCGTGTTGGGCCTCCAAGCGCAGAGTTTTGTAGGACAGTAGCAATTTTCCCTCAAGTGGATGACCTAAGGTTTATCAATCCGTGGGAGGCGTAGGTTGAAGATGGTATCTCTCAAACAACCCTGCAACCAAATACAAGAAATCTCTTGTGTCCCCAACACACCCAATACAATGGTAAATTGTATAGGTGCACTAGTTCGGCGAAGAGATGGTGATACAAGTGTAGTATGGATAGTAGAAATAGGTTTTTATAATCTGAAAATAAAAAACAGCAAGGTAACAAGTAACAAAAGTGAGCACAAACGGTATTGCAATGCTTAGAAAAAAGGCCTAGGGTTCATACTTTCTCTAGTACAAACCCTCAGCCCCGAGGGTGAACTACTCCCTCCTAGTCATGGAGACCGCCGGGATGATGAATATGGCCTCCGGTGATGATTCCCCCCTCTGGCAGGGTTCCGGAAAAGGGTTGTAGATTAGATCATGGAGGTACAGAGGCTTGTGGCGGCGTAAAAACTCATCTAGGTTAACTTTCGGGAGTTTCTGAATATATATGATTTTTCAGCGTTGAATCACGCAAAGAGGTCCCACAGGGGGCCCACGAGGCACCAGGGCGCGCCTGGGGGGCAGGCACGCTCAGGTGGCTCATGGGGCCCCTGTGGCTCTTCTGCTGCTCCTCCGAAGCTTCCTGGGTATGTTTCCTTCCAGAAAAAAACATCAAAAAGTTTCGCTGCATTTGGACTTCATTTGATATGGATTTTCTGGAAAACCAAAAACAAGCAGAAAACAGCAACTGGCACTGGGCACTAGGTCAATATGTTAGTCCATGAAAATCATATAAAACCCATATAAAAGTGCACCAAAATCATACAAAACTATAAGAAACATGGCATGAATACTTCATAAATTATAGATACGTTGGAGACGTATCAGCAACCACCCAGGACCCCAAATGCACAAGAGATTGTTGACACCGCTCGGGCTCTACGAGCATTGGAAGAGGAAAACGCACGCGCAGTGTACAATCAGCTCACGACGCAAAACCCTCCCACCGCAACCCAGACAGCTGGTCGCGCCGGTGGTCTATCAAGTCGCATAATTGGAACTCCTTGTCTAGTCCCAGCATTGCGTGATGCGCGCATGCCTTCGGATTTCAAGGGTCCTCGCAAAGTTCCTAATTATATAGCTGACCTGGAGTCGGCTGAATGGATAGAGAGTTATGAATTGGCTATGGATCTGATAGAGGCTAGTGAGGCGGTCTGCGCGCGTTATCTGCCTCTCATGTTGGAAGGTCCGGCGCGTACATGGTTGAAAAACTTGCCGGCAAATTCCATTAACACCTGGCAGGAGTTGAAGGAGCGCTTCATCAATAATTTCCAAGGGACTTGCAAGCGTCCGACCACAATTGTTGATCTCAAGCATTGTGTTCAGTGCGAGGATGAGTCGGCACATCATTGGTCTCGCCGGGTTGCAGAAGTCATACATTCTTCAGATAGTATCACAGCCCAGCATGCAGTGCTTGTACTGGAGAGAAACTGCAAGTTCCAGCCCTTGGTCCAGAAGTTGGGGCGGCTCAAGCGGAAGGTCCAAGACATGGGCGATCTCATAGATGTCTTAACCCGGTATGCCGAGTCGGATAGCACAAAGGATCCAACGTCAAACGATGACAAATCAGGCAAGGGTAAGAAAAACAGTGGCAAGGGTCACCCGCAAAGTAACGGCAAATGGGCAGGCCAATAACATCAACAAGCATAAGAATTATGAGGGCGGCTCTGATCTGGTGGCAAACACCAGTACTGGTGGGAAGAATCAACGCTAGACCAACGGTTCCAGGAAGCCTTTTTCCGGTAATCACCCTTGTAGCTTTGAGGAGGCTCTCAAGGGTCCATGTCCCAAACACACTTTTGATGGTAAGCCATCTACCCATTCATGGGAAAACTGTTACATTATGCAAGAATTCTCCAAACGGATATTTCAAAATCATCACAACGGAGGCGGCAATGGAGGACACCCTGGCAACCCTAGACCCGGCAACCAGAGAGCCGGCTCACAAGGGCACTTCGCAGGCCCCGGGTTCCAGGGGAACCACGGTCAGCATGCCGGGTTTCAGGGGGCTGGGAATACTGGAGGCAATAATCAGCGCAACAACCAAGGAAATCAGAATCGAGGTGGCCAGTCCAGGTTCCAGAGCAATCCGAAGCAGTTGAACAGTGGCCAGTATCATGGTTTTACCACCAGTACCTGCAAGCGAGATCGGAAGGTTCAGCGAAGAGTCGCCCACTTGGTTGAGCCGGCAGTCCCGTATTACCTGAACTTGTCAGAACAACCGGTCACTTGGAGTCGGGCGGATCATCCGGAGTTCATTGATCACCCCGGCCATCTGGCCTTGGTGGTGGCGCCACAAGTCGGCGGTTATACATTGACAAAAGTGCTCATGGATGGCGGCAGCAGCATCAATATCCTTTACTATGAAACTTTTAGACGGATGAACTTGTCCGAGAAATAGCTCACCCCTTCCACTATAGTCTTTCATGGCATTGTCCCTGGCAAGTCGGCTTATCCCATTGGCAGGATTTCTCTGGAGGTGGCTTTGGCGATGAATTTAATTATCGCTCGGAGTTCTTGTCCTTTGAAGCGATCAAACTTAAAAGCCCCTATCATGCCCTCTTCGGGAGGCCGGCTTACGTGCAGTTCATGGCACGTCCATGCTATGTTTATCTGAAATTAAAAATGCCTGGTCCGGAGGGTACCATTACTGTTGAGGGTAATCGAAAAGTTGCACTTGAGTGCGAGGAAGGAGACGCAGCTTATGCTGAGTCGGCTTGTGCGGCAGAAGAGCTGAAGTACTACAAGGACAATGTTGACCCGGCTGACAGAACCTCTCTGAAGAATCCAACGACTGAGTCTGACCCTTTGCTCAAATTCAAGTCGGCCAAAGACACCAAGCAAGTGGATTTCACCCCTAGTAATTCTTCTGAGCAGTTTACCATCGGGGCGAATATGGATCCAAAATAGGAAAGCGCGCTCATCGAGTTCATCCGTGAGAACCGGGACATTTTTGCATGGAAGCCTTCTGACATGCGAGGTGTACCGAGAGAACTCGCTGAGCACTCCCTTAATGTGGATCCTAAGTTTAAACCTGTTCGCCAGTATCTCCATCGCTTTAATGAGGAAAGGCGGAAAGCTATTGGCGAAGAAGTGCCTTGGCTCCTAGCTGCCGGGTTTATTGTTGAAGTTTTTCATCCAGAGTGGCTGGCTAACCCGGTACTTGTTCTGAAGAAGAACGGGACTTGGCGACTGTGTATTGATTACACGGACCTGAATAAAGCTTGTCCCAGTGATCCTTTTGCTCTCCCCCGTATTGACCAGATCATTGATGCCACGGCGGGTTGTGAGTGTTTGTGCTTTCTGGATGCTTATTCAGGTTATCATCAGATCAAGATGAAGCAGGAGGACCAGGAAAAGATGGCTTTCATCACACCTTTTTGAGCTTTCTGCTATACGTCCATGCCGTTTGGTCTGAAGTGTGCATAAGCGACTTATCAACGCTGTGTCCAAAATTGTTTCCACAAGCAGATTGGGCGTAATGTTCATGCATATGTTGATGATATCGTGGTCAAATCTCAGAAGAAGGAGACATTATTGAATGATCTCAAGGAGACAATTGACAACCTCCGAGTTTACCAGATGAAGCTCAACCCGGAGAAGTGTGTCTTCGGTGTTCCTGCAGGGAAATTACCTGGATTCCTAGTTTCTGAGCTGGGAATTGAGGCCAACCCGGAAAAAATCAAAGAAATCATGACCCTGGCCAAGCCGGCAAATATCAATGCCATCAAGAAGCTGGCCGGGCAGGTCGCGGCATTGAGCCGGTTCATAAGCCGGCTTGGGGAGAAGGCAATTCCACTTTACCAGTTGCTCCGGAAGTCGGACAACTTTGTTTGGAGCGATGATGCTGCTACTTGTAGACTGCGTTGGTATTTCCCCGAAGAGGAGAGGATGATGCAGTATAGTAGAGATAAGTATTTCCCTCAGTTAAGAACCAAGGTTATCAATCCAGTAGGAGAACCAAGCAAAATCCCGTTAAGCGCACCTGCACACACAAAAGCAAACACTTGCACCCAATGCAAATAAGAGGGTTGTCAATCCTCTTAGCGGTTATTTGCAAGGATTAATTCTGATAGTGGTAGATATATAAACTAAAATACTAAATAAAATAAAAGTAAATAAATTTCAGCAAGGTATTTTTGATTTTAATATATGATAAAAGTAGACCCAGGGGCCATAGTTTTCACTAGAGGCTTCTCTCTCGAACGCATAGCATACGGTGGGTAAACAAATTACTGTTGGGCAATTGATAGAAAAGCAAATAATTATGACGGATTCATGGCAATGATCATGTATATAGGCATCACGTCCAAGACAAGTAGACCGACTCCTGCCTGCATCTACTACTATTACTCCACCCATCGACCGCTATCCAGCATGCATCTAGGGTATTAAGTATGAAACAGAGTAACACCTTAAGCAAGATGACATGATGTAGACAAAGTAAACTCAAGCAATATGATTAAACCCCATCTTTTTATCCTTAATGGCAACAATACAAATACGTGTCATGTCCATTTCTGTCACTGGGATTGAGCACCGCAAGATTGAACCCATCACAAAGCACCTCTCCCATTGCAAGATAAACCAATCTAGTTGGCCAAACCAAATCGATAGATCGGAGAGAAATACAAAGCTATAATAATCATGCATAAAAGAGTTCAAAGAAGACTCAAATATTTCTCATGAATAATCTGATCATAAACTCACAATTCATCGGATCCCAACAAACACACCGCAAAAGAAGATTACATCGGATAGAACTCCAAGAACATCGAGGAGAACATGGTATTGAAGATCAAAGAGAGAGAAGAAGCCATCTAGCTACTAGCTATGGACCTGTAGGTCTGTGGTAAACTACTCACACATCATCGGAAGGGAAGCAAGGTTGATGTAGAAGCCCTCCGTGATCGATCCCCCCTCCGGCAGAGTACCGGAAAAGGCCTCCAGATGGGATCGCGGAAGAACAGAGGCTTGCGGCGGCGTAAAAGTTATTCGGGGTGGCTCTCTGTTTGTTTTTGATACGTCTCCGTCGTATCTATAATTTTTGATTGTTTCATGCCAATATTTTACAATTTTCATATACTTTTGGCAACATTTTTTATTATTTTTGAGACTAACATATTGATCCAGTGCCCAGTGCCAGTTCTTGTTTTCTGCTTGTTTTTTGTTTTGCAGAAAATACATATCAAACAAAGTCAAAATGCAATAAAATTTTACGGAGAATTATTTTGGAATATATGTGATTTTTGGGAGCTAGAATCAATGCAAATGAAGGCCCACAGCATCCACAAGGCAGATGGGCGCGACCCTCCCCCCCTGGCCGCACGGTGGTGCCTTGTGGGCACACCGTAAGTCGGTTGGGGCTCTTCTTCGGCGGCAAGGAAGCTTATATCGAGAAAAAATCGTGTTAAAATTTCAGCGCAATCGGAGTTACAGATCTCTGGGAATATAAGAAACGGTTTTCAGCCAGAAAACAGAAACGCGAAACAGAAGAGAACAGAGAGAGAGATCCAATCTCGGAGGGGCTCCTGCCCTCCAGGAGCCATGGCGGCCATGGACCAGAGGGGAAACTCTCCTCCCATCTAGGGTGGAGTCCAAGGAAGAAGAAGAAGGAGGGGGGCTCTCTCCCCCTCTCTCCCGGTGGCGCCGGAGCGCTGCCGGGGGGAACCATTGTGACGGCGATCTACACCAACAACTTCGCCGCCGTCAACACCAACTCTCTCCCCTCTATGCAGCAGTGTAAAACCTCTTCTCCCCGTTGTAATCTCAACTTAAACATGGTGCTTAACGCTATATATTATTATCCAATGATATGTAGCAATCCTATGATGTTTGAGTAGATTCGTTTTGTCCTATGGGTTGATTGATGATCGTGATTGGTTTGAGTTGTATGTTTTATTTTGGTGCTGTCCTATGGTGCCCTCCAGGTCGTGCAAGCATGAGGGATTCCCGCTGTAGGGTTTGCAATATGTTCATAATTCTCTTATAGTGGGTGGCTAGAATGACAGAAGCTTACACCCGAGTAAGGGGGTTGTTGCGTATGGGAGTAGAGGGGACTTGTTACTTAATGCTATGGTTGGGTTTTACCTTAATGATTTTTGGTAGTTGCGGATGCTTGCTAGAGTTCCAATCATAAGTGCATATGATCCAAGTACGGAAAGTATGTTAGCTCATGCCTCTCCCTCATATAAAATTGCAATAATGATTACCGGTCTAGTTATCGATTGCCTAGGGACAAATCTTTCTCTTGTGTTACAAAAGCTTTCTACTAAACAACTAGCTTAATCATGTGAACACGCAAAAACAGTAGGTATAAATATTGGGTTGTCTCCCAACAAGCGCTTTTCTTTAAAGCCTTTTAGCTAGGCATGATAATTTTGAATGATGATCACATAGAAGTAAAGAATTGAAACGTAAAGGGAGCATCATGAGAAATATATCAAGCACATTTAAGCCTAACCCACTTCCTATGCATAGGGATTTTGTGAGTAAATAGTTTATGGGAGCAAGAATCAACTAGCATAGGAAGGCAAAACAAGCATGACTTCAAAACTTTCAACACATAGAGAGGAAACTTGATATTATTAAAATATGTAGAAGCATATATTCCTCTCTCAAAATAATTTTCAGTAGCATCATGAAGAAATTCAACAATATATCCATCACACAAAGCATTCTTGTCATGATACATAAGCATAGAAATCTTACTACTCTCCACATAAGCAATTTTCTTCTCATTCATAATAGTGGGAGCAAACGCAACAAAATAATTATCATGAGATACTTGATTGGCATAATCAAATTGAATATTAAAATCATGATGACAAGTTTCATGGTTATCATTATTCTTTATAGCATACAAGTCATCACAATAATCATCATGAATAGGAGGCATGTTATCATCATAATAGTTTTCTCATCAAAACATTGGGGACTAAAAATATCATCTTCATCACACATAGCATCCCCAAGCTTGTAGCTTTGCATATCATTAGCATCATGGGTATTCAAAGAATTCATATTAACAACATTGCAATCATGCTCATCATTCAAAGATTTTATGCTAAACATTTCATTGAATTCTTCTTCTATCAATTGAGCACAATTATCGGAATCCTTATTTTCAAGAAAGACATGATAAAGACGAATAATATGAGGCAACCTCAATTCCAGTTTTTTGTAGTTTTCTTTAATAAACCAAACTAGTGATAAAACAAGAAACTAAAAGATTCGATTGCAAGATCTAAAGATATACCTTCAAGCACTCACCTCCCCGGCAACGGCGCCAGAAAAGAGCTTGATGTCTACTACACAACTTATTCTTGTAGACTCGTGTTGGGCCTCCAAGCGCAGAGTTTTGTAGAACAGTAGCAATTTTCCCTCAAGTGGATGACCTAAGGTTTATCAATCCGTGGGAGGCGTAGGTTGAAGATGGTATCTCTCAAACAACCTTGCAACCAAATACAAGAAATCTCTTGTGTCCCCAACACACCCAATACAATGGTAAATTATATAGGTGCACTAGTTCGGCGAAGAGATGGTGATAAAAGTGTAGTATGGATAGTAGATATAGGTTTTTGTAATCTGAAAATATAAAAACAGCAAGGTAGCAAATAGTAAACGGGCATAAAAACGGTATTGCAATGCTTAGAAACAAGGCCTAGGGTTCATACTTTCACTAGTGTGATCTCCCAATATTGTTGACATAATTGAATCATATGTAAATCCCTCACGTGCGACAAAGAGTTCACTCCAAAGTCACAAATAGCGGAGAACAAACGAAGAAATTGTTGTAGGGTACGAAACCACCTCAAAGTTATCCTTCCCGATCAATCTTATGAGCCATCCCCATTAATTGTCACGAACAGCCCTAGAGTTCGTACTAGAATAACACCATAAGATACACATCAACCAAAACCCTAATGTCACCTAGGCACTCCAATGTCACCACGAGTACCCGCGGATTTGATTATACGATATGCATCACACAATCTCAGATTCATCTATTCAAACCAACACAAAGAACTTCAAAGAGTGCCCCAAAGTTTCTACCGAAAAGTCAAGACGAAAACGTGTGCCAACCCTTATGCATAAATCCCCAAGGTCACGGAACCCGCAAGTTGATCACCAAAACATACATCAAGTGACTCAAGTGAATATCCCATTGTCACCACAGATATTCATATGCAAGACATACATCAAGTGTTCTCAAATCCTTAAAGACTCAATCTGATAAGAAAACTTCAAAGGGAAAACTCAATTCATCACAAGAAGATAGAGAGGGGAAAACTCCATATGATTCATCTATATCAACAAAGCTCGCGATACATCAAGATCGTGCCATCTCAAGAACACGAGAGAGAGATATCAAACACATAGCTATTGGTACAAACCCTCAGCCCCGAGGGTGAACTACTCCCTCCTCGTCATGGAGACCACCGGGATGATGAAGATGGCCTCCGGTGATGCCTTCCCCCCTCCGGCAGGGTGCCGGAAAAGGGCTGTAGATGGGATCTCTCTTGTACAGAGGCTTGCGGCGGCGTTAAAACTCATCTAGGTTAACTTTCGGGGGTTTCTGAATATATATGATTTTCCAGCGTTGGAATCACGCGAAACGGAGCCACGTGGGCCCCACGAGGTACCAGGGCGCGCCTGGGGGGTTGCGTGCCCTGGTGCCTCGTGGGCACTGGGTGGCCCCCCCTCTAGTGGGTCTTGGTGCCAATATTTTTTATTTGTCCAGTAAAAAATCTCTAAAAAGTTTCAGCTCAGTTGGAAAACTTTCATTTCTGCACAAAAAACAACACCACGGTAGTTCTTCTGAAAACAGCGTCAGTCCGGGTTAGTTCTAATCAAATCATACCAAAACCATATATAATTGTTATAAATATGGCATGAATACTTCATGAATTATAGATACATTGGAGACGTATCACGCATACAAGCGTCAGCGAAAGCATTAGATATCTGAGTACAGATATAAAGGATAAACAAAAATAAGCCTTAGGAAGGCAAGGCAAAATAACAACACAGATCGAAAAGGCACAGGCCTCCTGCCTGGGAGCCTCCTAACTACTCCTGGCCATCGGCGGTCTCCACGTAGAAGTAGGCTCCTCCAGAGGGGTAGTAGAAGTCGTCGACTAGGGCAGCTAGCTCCGGAGCTCCATCATCTGGTCGCATCAATCGGGCATGGGGGGAAAGGGGAGCAAAGCAACCGTGAGTACTCATCCAAAGTACTCGCAAGACTTACATCAGAACTATTCTAATTATGCAATTGGTTTCAAAATAAGGGCTGTATCTGTGGACTAGACTCCAGAAATGCCAGAATAGAGAGAGAGCCTAGCCTATCGAAGACTAGCATCTTCAGCGGTCTTGCAGCATAAGAAGAGTGCAGATTAGTACATAATTAAAGTAGCAAGCATGTTGTAGCAAAGCCTAGGGATCCTTCCTCGGCTCCCTGTGAGAAAGCGATCTCGTAGCTTAAATTTAATTAACAAGTATCCAGTTCAAGTTGTAGCAGATCGGGATACAACACTGAGCGTCCTGTTACCGTGGACACGGCTATTCGAATAGATAATCTTCCCTGCAGGGGTGCACTACTGTTACCCAACACGCTCGATTAACTCCGGCCGGACACACTTTCCTGGGTCATGCCCGGCCTCGGCAGATCGACACACCGCAGCCCTACCTAGAGCTCAGGGGTCTTGGGCCCATCGCCCTTTGCACTCCGGGTCGTTGCGAGCAGGGCGATCCAGGCACCACCTCTGGGGTGCCGACCCGGCCGTGCCGCAATGCTGAACTGGACGTCTGACAGAGCTTTCGGCTGATACATACGGCGCCGAGGGCCCCATTAAACCATTATCCCGCGTGGTGGTAGTGCGTATAGGCCAGTGGCCAACTCAGATCAATACCCAAATCCGTTAGTGCATTATTAATTTTAGTGACGGCTGTCGGGACAAGTCCGGAGCTACCACCACAACCTGGGTGGTACCGCTAAACAGCCAGCCGCCACAGTAACTCTCGCGGGTGCTCTCCGGGCCCGCCCGACTTTCATATTTATCTCTCGCAGGTACCCCTTAGGGTCGACCTGTCTTTATCCAGTATCTGTAGTAAAATCCAGGTAACTGTGTCTTTATAACATCAAGAAGGAATCCGAGGAATCACCCTCATTGGATTTCCCTCTCGACGTATCCGTCAAGGTGAACCCAGAGGAATCACCCTCGATGGTATTCACACTTGCGGGGTTGCACGACATAAGCTTCGTTGGAGGTGGTGAAAGAGGAATCACCCTCGGTAACCCACAACCAACTAGCTGTACCACAGAGGCAACATCAGGAGTGAGATAAGAGATATCACCCTCGGCACTCGAGGATAACTCTGTGGAGTCGAACAACTTAGGGGGTGTGCAGTGATGTGCTGGTCTCAGCCCGTCGATCACATCGACCGGGGCACAGGTAACTAAGCGGGGCAACTAGGACAAGGAAGAGGGCCACAGATTGATTACCAACCAAACTATACTAAGCATCTCGGTTAGCAGGCAGGTATCAATAACAGTTACAAAAACAGGCTATGCATCAGAATTAGGATCAATCAGTAGCAGTAGCAAATTCTAAGGCAAGCAGGAGGAAGAAAGAATAGGTGATATAGGCATGCGTCAAGGGGGTTTGCTTGCCTGGAAGCTCAGCTGAAGGGGTCTGGTCGTTGGCGACGTAGTCGTACACAGCGGTGTCGTCGGCAGTCTCGGGGGCTATCGAGAGAGAAGGAGGGGGAAGAAACAATAAATACAATGCAAACAATATGCAACACAAATGCATGGCATGGCAATATGCTGTGCTGGGGGTGACTTAACGCAGTGCTACACATGGCAGACGAAGCGGGAAAATAACTGGAACGTTTTCCCGGTTTCGGACATCTGTCAGACAGATGAACGCTTGCCTGGTTGCTCTGCGGCAAAAGATGGGTCGTCGACGGAGTAGCAGTCCTACGGGGCGGCGTCGGTCTCGGTGTCTACCGGAGAGAAGAGGGGGAGGAAACAGATAAATACAAGCATTCAAATGCAATCACTATGCATGACATGCCTAAGTGATATATTGCATCTCTAACTATTTTAGTTAATTTTAGGATTTAATTTGGAATTATTTACCGGAGGTCATGCACTATTCATCTACCGGAAACGGGAAAAAAGTTCCATGTTCATCTACTTAGAGGGTTCTAACATGAGTGCAATTGACATATTCGGATTCGTTGGATTTTTCTGATCATTTTTCATATATAAATTATTTTCAACCGAGTTACGGTTTATTTTATATGATTTTTCAAAGTTTTAATCATTTTCTGGAATTTTCTATTTTATTAATAATTCGAAAATATCTACTGGTTAAATGCTAGATGTACCCAGAAAAGTGTACACAGCAACAGCTGTGTGGCTGACAGTGGGCCCCAGTTGACTGGTCAAAGGGGGCCCGGGGGGTCCCACCTGTCACTGACTGGGACTGCCCAGTCAGCAGGTTTGACTGGTCAACTATGACAGGTGGGACCCGGTGAACAGTGCCTTAGTTAAAATAACAGCGTTTAATTAGCGTGCGGGTCCCACTGTCATAGACTCTAGGGGTTAGTTAGTGGAGCAATTAGTGGGTGATTAACCCCTTAACGACGGTGCCACGTCAGCGTCGCGCCGGAGTGCTAACGACGGCGAGGCAGAGCACACCGGCGACGGCCGTGCGCTCGCCTCCGGCCACCATTTGAGGCTCAGTCAGGCTCTACGTGATCACACGGCTGAGCCGCATCGATGGGTGGTGGCGGCAGTCACAGAGACGGCCGGAGTCGTCGACGGCGTCAAACGGAGCGGCGTCGGAGCCACGGTGGTTGTGGGAAACGGCGCCAGAGCGTGCAGGCGAGTAGCGAAGCAACGGGGCAGCAGCTAAGGGACTCCAGGAGCATGTTGGACAACAGCACGTGTCGAGGGGAGCCCATTGGCTACGAGGAAAACAATCATGGCAGCGACCGGAGCTCGAACGCGACGGCGGCTTGCTACGGCTACAAATCGTGACGGGATCCAGAGGAAAAACATAGGGAAAGGAGCGGCTGCTCACAGCGGATCTCGTGGGTGGCTCGAAGACGTCGGAGGAGGTCGAGGATGCGTGGATCGAACGGCAGCGTTGCGGTGGCCGTGGCGCGGAAGATGGATGCGGGCGACGCGGCGGTGGCCTCCCAGCTCCGATCCAAAAGCTAAGATGACGAAGTCGTCCACACCAGAGCTTCTGCACACCAAGTCACTGCGTGGGGTGGCCGTTGGCTACGCGGGTGAGATGCGGCGGCGACGGCGCATTCTCGGGCGTCGAAGAAAGGAAGGGAGCGAGGCGATGGAGAGAGGGGAGAGCAGTTGGAGCTCATCAGGGGGGTGGTTGGGGCTGCCCTTATCCCCTCACGAGAACGAGGGAGGGCCGGCACGTGGAGCGGCAGCGCCCACGGCCATGGTGCATTTGACAGCGCGACGGGAGCAGGTAGAAGAAGCGGTAGGCGGGCTGGGCCGGCTCAGTTAGTTGGGCCGGATTGCACAGGCAGTTTCTTCTTTTCTGTTATTTCTTTTTTTTCTGTTTTCATTTTTAGTCTTTGTTTTGCATTTTCTTCTTGCACCAAAAGAGTTTTGTAAAATGTACAACTTGCTGCAACAAATACTTTGCATTATTTGGTACTGCCTTAAGAAGTTTGAGGGCTTTATAATTTCAATTGAATTTTATTTAGATGAAAATGGATTAATGGGGCTGTTTTGGTCACTGTTTTGGATGCTAGGGTCAAATTGGGAATTTTAATAATGTTGATTGTAATTTTACAATTACTTTGAGAGTTTTTGCAATATTATGAACATTTTTATTTTACTGTTTGAAGAAATATTAATTTGACTTGTGTTTTGAATTTGAATCTAAAGTTGAATTATTTTCTAAATGCAATTTATTCAGAATGATCCTGATGACATGGCAATCTAATTAGTAAAATGGCAGGGTTAAGATCTGGGGATGTTACAATACGTCTCCGTCGTATCTATAATTTTTTATTGTTTCATGCCAATATTTTACAATTTTCATATACTTTTGACAACATTTTATATTAGTTTTGGGACTAACATATTGACCAAGTGCCCAGTGCCAGTTCCTATTTTCTGCTTGTTTTTTTTTCACAGAAAATCCATATCAAACAAAGATCAAATGCAATAAAAATTTACGGAGAATTATTTTGGAATATATGTGATTTTTGGGAGGTGGAATCAACGCAAACGGAGGCCCACAGCCTCCACAAGGCAGATGGGCGCGACCCCCCTGGCCACGCGGTGGTGCCTTGTGGGCCCACCGTAAGTCAGTTGGGGCTCTTCTTCAGCCGCAAGGAAGCTTATATCGAGAAAAAAATTGTGTTAAAATTTCAGCGCAATCAGAGTTACGGATCTCCGGGAATATAAGAAACGGTTTTCAGCCAGAAAACAGGAACGCAAAACAGAAGAGAACAGAGAGAGAGATCCAATCTCGGAGGGGCTCCTGCCCTCCGGGAGCCATGGCGGCCATGGACCAGAGGGGAAACTCTCCTCCCATCTAGGGGGGAGGCCAAGGAAGAAGAAGAAGGAGGGGGGCTCTCTCCCCCTCTCTCCCGGTGGCGCCGGAGCGCCGCCGGCGGAACCATCGTGACAGCGATCTACACCAACAACTTCGCCGCCGTCAACACCAACTCTCTCCCCCTCTATGCAGCGGTGTAAAACCTCTTCTCCCCGATGTAATCTCTACTTAAACATGGTGCTTAACGCTATATATTATTATCCAATGATATGTGGCAATCCTATGATGTTTGAGTAGATTCATTTTGTCCTATTGGTTGATTGATGATCGTGATTGGTTTGAGTCTTATGTTTTATTTTGGTGCTGTCCTATGGTGCCCTCCGTGTTGCGCAAGCGTGAGGGATTCCCGCTGTAGGGTTTGCAAAACATTCATAATTCTCTTATAGTGCGCGGCTAGAGTGACAGAAGCTTACACCCGAGTAAGGGGGTTGTTGCGTATGGGAGTAAAGGGGACTTGTTACTTAATGCTATGGTTGGGTTTTACCTTAATGATGTTTGGTAGTTGCGGATGCTTGCTAGAGTTCCAATCATAAGTGCATATGATCCAAGTATGGAAAGTATGTTAGCTCACGCCTCTCCCTCATATAAAATTGCAATAATGATTACCGGTCTAGTTATCGATTGCCTAGGGACAAATCTTTCTCTTGTGTTACAAAAGCTTTCTACTAAACAACTAGCTTTTATTATCTTGCAAATTACTCGTAGTTTTATTCTCGCAAAGTACTCCTAGTTTTATTCTTGCAAAGTAGTTCTAACATTACACCTACAAAGTACTTCTAGTTTTATTCTTGGTCTAGGTAAAGCGAACGTTAAGTGTGCGTAGAGTTGTATCGGTGGTCGATAGAACTTGAAGGGAATATTGATTCTACCTTTAGCTCCTCGTTGGGATCGACACTCTTATTTATCGAAAAAGCTACAATTGATCCCCTATACTTGTGGGTTATCAGTTTCCCAATATTTGAGAATTTATAGAAGTGGAATTAGGTCAAACGGAGCCACGAGGGCCCCACAAGGCATCAGGGCGCCCCCCCCTGGG
Source organism: Elymus sibiricus (assembly GCA_039707655.1). Lineage (NCBI taxonomy): Eukaryota > Viridiplantae > Streptophyta > Magnoliopsida > Poales > Poaceae > Elymus > Elymus sibiricus. The sequence goes on from CM077676.1 coordinate 76,176,359, forward strand.
GCCACCTCCTGTTGCCTTGTGGAGGCTTCGTGAACCTTCTGGCCTCCTCTCCAAGTCTCCAGGGTCTCTTTTGTCCAGAAAAAAATCTCCAAAAAGTTTCGTGGCATTTGGAATTTGTTTGGTACCGATTTCCTGAAAAACCAAAAACAAGCAGAAAACAATAACTGGCACTGGGCACTAGGTTAATAGGTTAGTCCCAAAAAATGATATATAATTGCATATAAAAACATCCAAGATGGATACTATAATAGCATGGATCAATCAAAAACTATAGATACGTTGGAGACGTATCAAGCATCCCCAAGCTTAATTCCTGCTCGTCCTCGAGTAGGTAAATGATGAAAACAGAATTGTTGATGTGGAATGCTACCTAACATGTTTCATCATGTAATCTTTCTCTTACGGTATGAATAATAATATCCGAATGATTCAAAGCAATAGTCTATAGTTTGACATAAAGACATCAATACTCAGGCATACAAATAAACAATCATGTCTTTCAAAATAAAAATGCTAAAGAACATTATCCCTACAAAATCATATAATCATGTCATGCTCCATCTTCTTAACACAAAATATTTATCATGCACTACCCCGATGACAAGCTGAGCAATTGGTTCATAGTTTTTAACGCGCTTCATCTTTTTCAACCCCCACGCAATACATGAGCGCAAGCCATGGATATAGCACTATGGATGGAATAGAGTGTGGTGGTAGAGATCAATAAGGGGAAGTCGAAAATAAGAAGATAGTCTCACATCGATGAGGCTAATCAACGGGCTATGGAGATGCCCATCAATTGATGTCAATGTGAGGAGTAGGGATTGCCATGCAACGGATGCACTAAGAGCTATAAGTGTATGAGAGCTCAACATGAAAACTAAGTGGGTGTGCATCCAACTTGCTTGCTCATGAAGACCTCGGGCATTTGAGGAAGCCCATCATCAGAATATACAAGCCAAGTTCTATAATGAAAATTCCCACTAGTATATGAAAGTGACTAAACAGGAGACTCTCTATATGAAAAACATGGTGCTACTTTGAAGCACAAGTATGGAAAAGGATAGTAACATTGCCCCTTCTCTCTTTTTCTCTCATTTTTTTTGGTGGGCTCTTTTTGGCCTCTTTTTTTCTTGGGCTCTTTTTGGCCTCTTTTTTTTATTTCCTCACTAGGACAATGCTCTAATAATGATGATCATCATACTTCTATTTACTTACAACTCAAAAGAAAATTACAACTCGAATCTAGAACAAAAATATGACTCTATATGAATGCCTCTGGCAGTGTACCAGGATGTGCAATGATACTAGCGTAACATGTATAAAAATGATGAACGGTGGCTGAGCCACAAATACTATGTCAGCTAGATGATCATGCAAAGCAATATGACAATGATGATGTGTGTCATAAAAATGGAACGGTGGAAGTTGCATGGCAATATATCTCGGAATGGCTATGGAAATGCCATGATAGGTAGGTATGGTGGCTATTTTGAGGAAGATATAAAGAGGCTTATGTGTGATAGAGCATATCATATCACGGGGTTTGGATGCACCGGCGAAGTTTGCACCAACTCTCGATGTGAGAAAGGGCAATGCACGGTACCGAAGAGGCTAGCAAATTGCGGAAAGGTGAGAGTGTGTATAATCCATGGACTCACATTAGTCATAAGGAACTCACATACTTATTGCAAAAGTTTATTAGCCCTCGAAGAAAAGTACTACTACGCATGCCCCTAGGGTGATAGATTGGTAGGAAAAGACCATCGCTCGTCCCCGACCACCACTCATAAGGTAGACAATCAAGAATTAATCATGCTCCAACTTCTTAGCATAACGACAGATCATACGTGCATGCTTCGGGAGTCACAAACCTTAACACCTATATTCTTACTAAACCACAATTATCTACTAGCACCTCCCACATATTACCATCTTAATATCCCAAAACTATTGCAAGGAATCAAACTTATCATATTCAGTGATCTACATGAAAGTTTTTATTATATCCCTCTTGAATACCTATCATATTAGGACCAAATTCATAACCCGTGCATATTACCATTGCTATTCATTAGAATCTCAAAAAGATATAAGTGAAGCATGAGAGTGCAACTATTTCTTTAAAATATAACCACCGCCGTGCTCTAAAAGATATAATAAAAGATATAATTGAAGCACTAGAGCAACTGCCTAGCTCAAAAGATATAAGTGAAGCACATAGAGTATTCTAACAAATCACGAATAATGTGTGTCCCTCTCAAAAAGGTGTGTTCAGCAAATATGATTGTGACAAACTAAAAATCAAACAAACTATATCACAAGACGCTCCAAGTAAAACACATATCATGTGATGAATAAAAATATAGCTCCAAGTGAGTTACCGATAGATTGTAGATGAAAGAGGGGATGCCTTCCGGGGCATCCCCAAGCTTAGACGCTTGAGTCTTCCTTGAATATTCCCTTGGGGTGCCTTGGGCATCCCCAAGCTTAGGCTCTTGCCACTCCTTATTCCTTTATCCATCATAGTCTCACCCAAAACTTGAAAACTTCAGCACACAAAACTCAACAGGAACCTAGTGAGATCCGTTAGTATAACAAACGAACCTTAAACTTTAGGTACTGTTATAAATTGAGTAATATTTAATATTGGCATAATGTTACTGTACTCCAACTTCTCCATGACTCATACCCCCCGATACGATCCATAGATTCATCAAAATAAGCAAACTATGCAACAAAAACAGAATATGTCTAAAACAGAACAGTATGTAAAGATCTGAATTAAAGTCATACTTTTGTAACTCCAAAAATTCTTAAAAATTAGGACAATGTGGGAAATTCATATATAAATATTTTGTAAAACATTCATAATGTTCTGACATTCCAGATAAAAAAAAAATTCCAGCACTGGATGCAAAAGTTTCTGTTTTCAAACAGCATCAATTATACTATCATCCAAATCATCCCAAAGGCATTACTTGGCACAAACACTAATTAAAAGATTAAAACACAATCATAATAGAGGCTATAATTATGTAAACACACAAAAACAAAAATAAAAAGTTTATTGGGTTGTCTCCCAGCAAGCTCTTTCTTTATAGCCATTAAGATAGGCCTGAGATTTCAATGATGCTCTCAAGAAAGATAATAATTGAAACACAAAGAAAGCATCATCAAACATGTGACAAACACATTTAAGTCTAACATACTTCCTATGCATAGGCATATTATAAGCAAACAATTTATCAAGACAAGCAATATCTAGCATATGCAAGGAAGAAGAACGAAGCATTAACAATTTGAACTTCAAGAGAGGGAATTGAGTAACATGAAAATTTCTACAACCATATTTTCCTCTCTCATAATAATTACATGTAGGATCATAATAAAATTCAACAATATAGATAGCATATAAAATATTCTCTTCATGATCCACATGCATGTAAAGTTGACACTCTTCCAAAATAGTGGGATTATCGTCAACTAAAGTCATGACCTCTCCAAACCCACTTTCATCAAAAAATTCATAAGATTGAACACTCTCCGAATTAGTGGGATTCTTTTTACATAAATTTGACACTCTCCCAAACCCACTTTCGATACTATTGCAAACATTATTATCAATAGCATATTCATCATGAGGCTTAAATAAATTTTCAAGATCATAAGAAGCATTATCACCCCAATCATGATCATTGCAATAAGTAGTTGACATAACAAAATTTTCATCCCCAAGCTTGTAGCTTTGCATATTAATTATTATCACAATTGACATTAATAGAATTTATAATAACATCATTGCAATCATGCTTTTCAATCAAGGAGCTATTGCTACTTGTGAGCTACGTTGGGATTTCCCCGAAGAGGAGGGGATGATGCAGTACAGTAGAGATAAGTATTTCCCTCAGTTACGAAACCAAGGTTATCAATCCAGTAGGAGAATCATGCAACAACTCGTTAGCAGTACCTGCACACAAAACAACAAATCCTCGCACCCAACGCGAACAAGGGGTTGTCAATCCCTTGGCGGTCAATTGCAAGATTAAATTGTATGGTGATAGATAAATAGATCAAACAAAAATAAAAAATAAAATAAATAAAGTAAAAGTGCAGCAAGGTATTTTTAGGATTTTCAATATATGATTTAGATAGACTCGGGGGCCATAGTTTTCACTAGAGGCTTCTCTCTTGAAAATAGCATACGGTGGGTGAACAAATTACTGTTGGGCAATTGATAGAAATGCGAATAATCATGACGGTATCCAAGGCAGTGATCATGTATATAGGCATCACGTCCAAGACAAGTAGACCGACTCCTGCCTGCATCTACTACTATTACTCCACACATCGACCGCTATCCAGCATGCATATAGTGTATTAAGTCCATAAAGAACGGAGTAACGCCTTAAGCAAGATGACATGATGTAGACAAAGTAAACTCATGCATGAATAAACCCCATATTTTTACCCTTAATAGCAATGATACATACGTGTCATGTCCCTTTCTGTCACTGGGATTGAGCACCGCAAGATCGAACCCATTACAAAGCACCTCTCCCATTGCAAGATAAATTAATCTAGTTGGCCAAACCAACTCAATAGATCGGAGAGAAATACGAAGCTATAATAATCATGCATAAAAGTGTTCAGAGAAAACTCAAATAATATTCATGGATAATCTGATCATAAACTCACAATTCATCGGATCCCAACAAACACACCGCAAAAAGTGATTACATCGCATAGAACTCCAAGAACATCGAGGAGAACATTGTATTGAAGATCAAAAAGAGAGAAGAAGCCATCTAGCTACTAACTATGGACCCGAAGGTCTATGGTAAACTACTCACGCATCATCGGAAGGGCAGCAAGGTTCATGTAGAGCCCCTCCGTGATCGATTCCCCCTCCGGCGGAGTACCGAAAAAGGCCTCTAGATGGGATCTCTCAAGAACAGAAACTTGCGGCGGCGGAAAAAGTATTTTGTAGACTCCTCTGTTGGTTTCCCGATTTTAGAGAATTTATAGAGGTGGAATTAGGTCAAACGGAGCTGTGTGGGCCCCACGAGGTACCAGGGCGCCCCTCCCCCCCCCCCCCGGGCGCGCCGTGGTGCATCGTGGGCCATGATACGTCCATTTTGCATCATGTTTTACTATGGTTATTTATAGTGTTTTTAATCAATATAACACTTTGTGAAGCAATTATAATGCCTTTTCTCTCTTAATATGCAAGATTTACACAAGGAGGGAGATTGCCGGCGGCTGGAATTCTGGACCTGAAAAAGCTATGTCAGAGATACCTCTTCTGCACATCTCCAAATGAGCTAAAATTTCTCGGAGATTTATTTTAGAATAAATAAAAAATACTAGAAGCAAGAAGTACCAGAGGGGGCCACCCAGGTGCCCACGAGGCACCAGGGCGCGCCACCCCCCCCCCCACCCCCAGGCGCGCCCTGGTGGCTCGTGGGGCCCCTGGCCAGCCTCCGGTGCCCATTTTCTGGTATATAACCCCATTTAACCTAGAAAAACTAAGGAGAAGACTTGGTGTGCCGCCGTCTCGAGGCGGAACTTGGGCAGGAGCACTTTTGCTCTCCGGCGGAGCGATTCCGCCAGGGATACTTCCCTCCGGGAGTGGGAAATCGAAGCCATCGTCATCACCAACGATCCTCTCATCGTGGGAGGACCAATCTTCATCAACATCTTCACCAGCACCATCTCATCTTAAACCCTAGTTCATCTCTTGTATTCAACCTTTGTCTCAAAACCTCATATTGGTACCTCTGGGTTGCTAGTAGTGTTGATTACATCTTGTAGTTGATGCTAATTGGTTTATTTGGTGGAAGATTATATGTTCAGATCCATTATGCTATTTAATACCCCTCTGATCTTGGACATGAAGATGATTTGTGAGTAGTTACTTTTGTTCTTGAGGACATGGGAGAAGTCTTGTCATAAGTAATCATGTGAATTTGGTATTCATTCGATATTTTGATGATATGTATGTTGTTGATTCTCTTAGTGGTGTCATGTGAACGTCGACTACATGACACTTCACCATCTTTGGGCCTAAGGGAATGCATTGTGGAGTAGTAATTAGATGATGGGTTGCTAGAGTGATAGAAGCTTAAACCCTAGTTTATGCGCTATTCCGTAAGGGGCTGATTTGGATCCGTATGTTTAATGCTATGGTTAGAGTTATCTTAATTCTTCTTTCGTAGTTGCGGATGCTTGCGAGAGGGGCTAATCATAAGTGGGAGGCTTGTTCAAGTAAGAATAGCACCCAAGCACCGGTCCACCCACATATCAAATTATCAAAGTAGCAAACGCGAATCAAACCAACATGATGAAAGTGACTAGATGAAATTCCCATGTGTCCTCGAGAACGCTTTGCTTATTATAAGAGATCATTCTGGCTTGTCCTTTGCTACAAAAAGGATTGGGCCACCTTGCTGCACTGTTTGTTACTATTGCTACTTATCACTTGTTACAAATTATCTTGCTATCAAACTACTCGTTACCGATAATTTCAGTGCTTGCACAAAACACCTTGATGAAAACCGCTTGTCATTTCCTTCTGCTCCTCGTTGGGTTCGACACTCTTTCTTATTGAAAGGACTACGATTGATCCCCTATACTTGTGGGTCATCAAGACTCTTTTCTGGCGCCGTTGCCGGGGAGTGAAGCGCCTTTGGTGAGTGGAATTTGGTAAGGAAACATTTATATTACGTGCTGAAATTTATTGTCACTTGTCACTATGGAAAGTAATCCTTTGAGGGGTTTGTTCGGGGTATCTTCACCTCGACCGGAAGCACCAAGTGTTGCTCCTCAACCTACTGCACCCACTGAAAATATTTATTATGAGATTCCTTCGGGTATGATAGAGAAACTGCTAGCTAATACTTATGCAGGAGATGGAACGGTACATCCTGATATGCACTTGATCTATGTGGATGAAATTTGTGGATTGTTTAAGCTTGCAGGTTTATCCGGAGATGGAGTTAAGTAGAAAGTATTCCCTTTATCTTTGGAGGGAAAGGCATTGACTTGGTATAGACTATGTGATGATACTGATACATGGGACTGGAACCGATTGAAACTGGAATTCCACCAGAAATTTTATCCTATGCATTTGGTTCATCGTGATCAGAATTATATATATAATGTTTGGCCTCGTGAAGGAGAAAGCATCGCTCAAGCTTGGGGGAGGCTTAAGTACATGATGTACACATGCCCCAATCATGAGCTCTCAAGAGAAATTATCTTACAGAATTTTTATGCTCGGCTTTCTCATGATAATCAAACCATGCTCGATTCTTCTTCGACTGGCTCCTTTATGAAGAAAACTATCGAATTCAGATGGGATCTTATGGAAAGAATTAAACGCAACTCTGAAGATTGGGAACTCGACAAAGGTAATGAGTCAGGTATAATACTCGAGTTCGATTGTGTTAAATCTTGTATGGATACTGATGCTTTTCGTAAGTTTAGCACTAAATATGGACTTGACTCTGAGATAGTAACTTCCTTTTGTGAATCATTTGCTACTCATGTTGATCTCCCTAAGGAGAAGTGGTTTAAATATCATCCCCCTGTTAAAGAAAATATTGAGGAACCCGTTAGTGTTAAAGAAGAAACAATTGTTTACCATGTTGATCCAGCTGTGCCTACTGCTTATATTGAGAAACCACCTTTTCCTGTTAGGATTAAGGAACATGCTAAAGTATCAACTGTGGTTAACAAAAGTAATATTAGAGCACCTAGACCCTCTGAACAAATTAAAGTTGAACCTAATGTTGCTATGGTTAAAGATCTCTTGGTCGATAATATCGATGGGCATGTTATTTACTTCTGTGATGAAGCAGCTAGAATTGCTAAACCAGATCCTAAAGATAAAAACAGACCTGTAGTAGGCATGCCTGTTGTCTCTGTTAAAATAGGAGATCATTGTTATCATGGCTTATGTGATTTGGGTGCCAGTGTGAGTGCTATTCCGTTTACCTTATATCAAGAAATTATGAATGATATTGCACCTGTTGAAATAGAGGACATTGATGTTACTATTAAGCTTGCAAACAGAGATACCATTACACCGCTTGGGATCGTTAGAGATGTTGAAGTCTTGTGTGGAAAAATAAAATACCCTACTGATTTTCTAGTCCTCGGTTCTCCACAAGATGACTTTTGTCCCATTATATTTGGTAGACCTTTCTTGAACACTGTCAATGCCAAGATTGATTGCGCTAAAGAAATTGTTAGTGTTAATTTTGGTGGTATATCTCGTGAGTTTAATTTCTCCAAGTTTCGTAGACAACCTCATGATAAAGAATTGCCTAGTAAAGATGAAATTATTGGTCTTGCTTCTATTGATGTACCTCCTACTGATCCGTTAGAACAATATTTGCTAGACCATGAAAACGATATGCACATGAATGAAAGGAATGAAATAGATAGGATGTTCTTTGACCAACCACCTATCCTTAAACACAATTTGACTGTTGAAACTCTTGGAGGCCCTCCTCCACCTAAAGGTGACCCTGTATTTGAATTGAAGCAATTGCCTGATACATTGAAATATGCTTATCTTGATGAAAAGAAGATATATCATGTTATTATTAGTGCTAACCTTTCAGAGCATGAAGAAAAGAGATTACTGAAAACTCTGAGGAAGCACCGAGCTGCTATTGGATATACTCTTGATGATCTTAAGGGCATTAGTCCCACTCTATGTCAGCACAAAATTAATATGGAGCCTGATGCTAAACCAGTTGTCGACCACCAACGACGATTAAATCCTAAGATGAAAGAGGTGGTAAGAACTGAAATATTAAAGCTTCTAAAAGCAGGTATAATCTATCCCATAGCAGATAGTAGATGGGTAAGTCCCATTCATTGTGTCCCTGAGAAAGGAGGTATTACCATTGTTCCTAATGATAAAAATGAACTCATTCCACAAAGAATTGTAACTGGTTATAGGATGGAAATTGATTTTAGAAAATTAAACAAAGCCACTAGAAAAGATCATTACCCCTTACCTTTTATTGATCAAATGTTAGAAAGATTGTCTAAGCATACACACTTTTGTTTCCTAGATGGTTATTCTGGTTTTTCTCAAATACATGTATCACAACCCGACCAAGAGAAAACCACCTTTACTTGCACTTTTGGAACTTATGCTTATAGACGTATGCCTTTTGGTTTATGCAATCCACTTGCTACCTTTCAAAGATGTATGATTGCTATATTCTCTGACTTTTGTGAAAAGATTGTTGAGGTTTTCATGGATGATTTCTCCGTTTACGGAACTTCTTTTGATGATTGCTTAAGCAACCTTGATCGAGTTTTGCAGAGATGCGAAGAAACTAACCTTGTCTTGAATTGGGAGAAGTGCCACTTTATGGTGAATGAAGGTATTGTCTTGGGGCATAAAATTTCTGAAAGAGGTATTGAAGTTGATAAAGCAAAGGTTGTTGCTATTGAGAAAATGCCGTGTCCAAAAGATATTAAAGGTATAAGAAGCTTCCTAGGTCATCCTGGTTTCTATAGGAGGTTTATTAAAGACTTCTCTAAAATTTCTAGGCCTCTTACCAATCTTTTGCAAAAAGATGTTCCATTTGTTTTTGATGATGATTGTCTAGAAGCCTTTGAAACACTTAAGAAAGCCTTAACCACTGCACCTATTGTTCAACCACCTGATTGGAACTTGCCTTTTGAAATTATGTGTGATGCTAGTGATTATGCTGTTAGTGCTGTTCTAGAACAGAGAGTTGATAAGGAATTAAATGTTATCCATTATGCTAGGAAAACTCTAGACAGTGTTGTGACGCCCCGACTTAACCGTGCACTAATCATACACGCAAATGCGCACGATCAAGCCTAGGGACTCACTTGAAGATATCACAACACAACTCTACATAAATAAAAGAATACAAGCTTTATATTACAAGCCAGGGGCCTCGAGGGCTCGAATACATAAGCGTGAGCAAACAAGCGTCAGCGAAAGCATCAGATATCTGAGTACAGATATAAAAGATAAGCAGAAAGGCCTTTAGAAGGCAGGGCAAAACAAAACACTAGATCGAAAAGGCACAGGCCTCCTGCCTGGGAGTCTCCAAACTACTCCTGGTCGACGGCGGCCTCCACGTAGTAGTAGGCTCCTCCAGAAGTGTAGTAGTAGTCGTCAACTGGCGCGGCTGACTCCGGGGCTCCGTCATCTGGTCGCAGCGATCGGGTATCGGGAAAAAGGGGAAGCAAAGCAACCGTTAGTACTCATCCAAAGTACTCGCAAGACTAACATCAGAACTATGCTATGTATGCATCGGTATCAAAGGGAATGGCTGTATCTGTGGACTAGCCTGCAGAATTGCCAGAATAGAGGGGAAAGCCTAGCCTATCGAAGACTAGCATCTTCAGCGGTCTTGCAGCATAAGAAGAGTGCAGATTAGTACATAACTAAAGTAGCAAGCATGTGGTAGCAAAGCCTAGGGATCCTTCCTCGACTCCCTGCGAGAAAGCGATCCCGGAGCTTACAATTAATTAACATGTAACCAGTTCAAGTAGTAGATCGGGATACTTTACTGAGCGTCCTGTTACCATGGACATGGCTATTCGAATAGATAATCTTCCCTGCAGGGGTGCACTACTGTTACCCAACACGCTCGATTAACTCCGGCCGGACACACTTTCCTGGGTCATGCCCGGCCTCGGCTGATCGACACACCGCAGCCCTACCTAGAGATCAATAGAGAGGTCCCCGCCAGTCTACAACCTAAGTGCTCAGGGGCCTTGGGCCCATCGCCCTTTGCACTCCGGGTCGTTATGCGATGAGCCGGGACGAGCACCACCTCATCCTGGATGGCACTGGCCCGACAGGCCCACAATGCTGAACTGGACATCTGACAGAGCTTTCGGCTAATACATACGGCACCGAGGGCCCCATAAACCATTATCCCGCATGGTGGTAGTGCGTTTAGGGCCAACGACCCACTCAGATCAATACCCAAATCCGTTCGCGAATTATTAGGAGCTCGCGGTGACGATCAGTACTCATGTCGCCCCGTCTCGAGGAAGTGCAACAAGGGTCAGGCCCATCCCTCTCTAGGGCGGTCTCTGCCTGCCCGGCCGCGCCTCGTAATTATCTCGCGGGTACCCTCCAGGTCAACCCGACTTCCCAGGAGACTGTCGGGAACTCAGGTCCACCTCTACCGGGGTGGTACCACCTATCCCTTCAGTGCCGCAACAACAGTACAAGGGGGCAACAGTTAAAGGTAACCGTGTGTCCGTAACATCAAGAGGGTTATCCGAGGAATCACCCTCGATGGATTCCCACTCGATGCTACCGTCAAGGTGAGCCCGGAGGAATCACCCTCGATGGATTCACACTTGAGGGGTTGCACGACAGAAGCTTCATTGGAGGTGGTGAAAGAGGAATCACCCTCGATAACCCACAAGCGACTAGCTGTACCACAGAGGTATATCAGGAGGGAGATAAGAGGTATCACCCTCGGCACCTCGAAGATAACTCTGTAGAGTCGAACAACTTAGGGGGTGTGCGGTGATGTGCTGGTCTCAGCCCGTCGATCACATCAATCGAGGCAACTGTAACTAAGCGGGGCAACTAGAGCAAGGAAGAGGGGCCACAGATGGTTTACCAACCAACACTAGGCATTTAGGATATGAGGTAAAGTATCAACTGAAGTTACAATAATCAGGCTATGCATCAGAATTAGGATCAATCAAAAGTAGTAGCAAATTCTAGTGCAAGCAGGAGGGAGAGAGAATAGGTGATATAGGCATGCGTCAAGGGGGTTGCTTGCCTGGAAGCTTTGCCGGAAAAGAAGAGTTGTCGGTGATGAAGTAGTTCTCAGCGGCTACGTCGGTGCCGGAATCTACCGGAGAGAAGAGGGGAGGAAACAGGTAAATACACAGCATACAAAGCAACACAGAGCATGACATGCTAAAATGCGGTGCAGGGGTGACCTAATGCATCTCAAAACCGTTTTAGTTATTTTAGGATTTAAGTTGGAATTATTAACCGGTATGTATGCACTATTCATCTACCGGAAACAGACAAAAAGTTGCGGGTTCTCCTACGTAGAGGGTCCCGACATGAAAACAGATGGCACGATCGGATTCGTGGGATTTTTCTGAGCAACTTTCATGTAGAAAACTTTTGATCCGAGTTACGGATTAATTTCTATGAATTTTTGAAGTTTTAAACATTTTCTGGAATTATTTAATTAAACAGAAAATGCCTGAAACGGAATATGACGTCAGGCTGACGTAAGCATGGCGTCAGCGGTCGGCTGACCAGTTGACCAGTCAACTGGGCCCACTGGCCAGTGACTGGACCAGCCCAGTCAGCAAATTGACCGGGTCAACTGGGCCCAGTGGGATCCAGTTGTCAGCCTCAGGTTAGATTAACAGCACTTAGGTTAGTCTAACTAATTTAATTATGTTGTGGGCCCGCTCTGTCAGTGACTCAGGTAATATCGGGTTAATTAGGGACTAATCTAATCGCTACAGTAGACGGGCCCACCAGTCAGCGGGTGTTAGGCGTCAGGTTAGTGCTAATTAACTGCCAAGTGGGACCCGCCGGAGTTTAAACTGCGCGCGCACCGGCGACAGCACGCCGGCGAGGCCGAACGCGGCGGCGATGGTCGGGATTGAGCTGCAGGCCACGGATTCGAGTGCGGTTTGGTCCTACGGGCAGCTGGCGGAGTGCCGCATCTAGTGCAGCAAGCAGCAGCGGCGGGGACGGTCGGAGCTCGCCGGAAAACGAGCTCGCGGCGGCGGCGTGTTTCAGCCTCGACGGAACTACGGCCTAGAGCTCGCAAAAGCGACGGGAAAGAGAGGGGTTCTACTCGGAGGCTCACATCGAGTCTAGCAGTGGCGACGATGAGGCCGGGGAAGCACCGTAGAGGTGGCAATCGATGGCGGCATCCCGCGGGCGAAGACGAAGAAGACCGTGGATGGCGACGGGTTGCAGCGGCTTGGCGATGAAGGGATGCACGCAGACGGCGAAGACGGGGATGGCGCACCTCCTGGACAGGTGCAGACGACGCGGGGTGGCCGGTGGCCGCGGTATTTCACGACGGCGTGCCTCGGCTCTGCTCGGGTGCGAGCTCGATCTATGCGGGGAGAGCGAGGGAGGGAATGGGGAGCTGCTAGGGTTCGAGGCGAGGCCGAGGGCGTCCTTATCCATCGCGGGAAGGAACGGATGCCCAACGCGCGGCGCATCGGCGTCTCCGGCGGCTGCGGCGCCGACACGGGCACGGGAGCAGGTGAGGAAGAAGGAGGCTCGGATGGGCTGGGCCTTAGCCACTGTTTGCTAGATGGGCCAAAATGCGCAGTGCTCTTTTCCTATTTCTTTTATGTCAACTAATTTCTCTGCTGTCTTGACTTTAGTTGACTGTCCAAATGATTTTTGTTAATCATGAGACTTGGCACATAATTACTTGACAATAAACTGAGATGGCACAAAAAGTTTGGTGAGTGTTTGATTTTATTTGAATTTGATTTAAATTAGAAGTGGATTAAATAGGCTGATTTGGTACTGTTTTAAATACGTTAGGGGCATTTTAATAATTCAAATAATGTTGATCTTATTTTTATAATTTCTTTGGGATTATTTGCAATATTATGAACATTTTTATTCTACTGTTTGGATAACTTTTAATTTTGACTTTATTTTAAATTTGAATTTGAAGTTGGATTGTTCTCTAATTGTTTTTATAAGGCTTAATGATGATGACTTGGCATGACTAATTAGCATAACTACTATTTAGTAATCTGGGGATGTCACAAATCTCCCACACTACAAGAAATCTCGTCCCGAGATTTGAGAGGTGGGGTAAGGGGTATTTTCGGGATCAAGGATGTATAGGAGAGTCAGGTTTCGATCCTGTGGAACTGTGGTGAGTGTCGATTAAGAGTAGGAAGGGCGGTGACAGCTTGTGCGGTCACGACAACAAGACGTGTCAGAGGAAAATCTGCCAGCTATGTCGGCAACAACGTCGGTACCAAGGGCGGGGGAATGAAGAGAACCATTTTCCTGCTCGTTAAAACGAGGCGAACCAATAGGCAAGGTTCTCGTCCATCGATGGTTACCGGAATGTCATCAACAATAGTGACAAGGTTTTATTTGGGGGTGTTGACTTAACCAGGGAATTATCACTGCTCCGATAAAAGCAAGATTACAAGAAAGGTTAAGCAAACCAATGGAAAGGAAAATGTGATTATACACAAGTATTAGGTGTATAACCTTCCCTAGGAAAAGCAGAGCATGATATACATGGAAAGGAGCAGTTGCAGATAATCTAGCTCTCCGGGTGAATACGATCACGAGATCCTAATGTTAGAGTTAGTAAAATCATTTAACCCGAATAGAAGAGGATTCAGAGTCCCAGAGTAAGGAAGAGGAATAAAAGATCCTAATACCACCCATTGGCGACGTGGGCCCATAAGCCACACAGCCATGTTAGTAAAACAGTTTTGCAAAGTCTAGACTCAACTTCGGCCAAGGAGTTGGAAAGGGGCTTCCTACAGGCAGTTGGCTCTGATACCAACTTGTGACGCCCCGACTTAACCGTGCACTAATCATACACGCAAATGCGCACGATCAAGCCTAGGGACTCACTTGAAGATATCACAACACAACTCTACATAAATAAAAGAATACAAGCTTTATATTACAAGCCAAGGGCCTCGAGGGCTCGAATACATAAGCTTGCGCAAACAAGCGTCAGTGAAAGCATCAGATATCTAAGTACATATATAAAAGATAAACAGAAAGGCCTTTAGAAGGCAGGGCAAAACAAAACACTGGATCGAAAAGGCACAGGCCTCCTGCCTGGGAGTCTCCTAACTACTCCTGGTCGTTGGCGGCCTCCACGTAGAAGTAGGCTCCTCCAGAAGTGTAGTAGTAGTCGTCGACTGGGGCGGCTGACTCCGGGGCTCCATCATCTGGTCGCAGCGATCAGTTATCGGGAAAAAGGGGAAGCAAAGCAACCATGAGTACTCATCCAAAGTACTCGCAAGACTGACATCAGAACTATGCTATGTATGCATCGGTATCAAAGGGAATGGCTGTATCTGTGGACTAGACTGCAGAATTGCCAGAATAGAGGGGAAAGCCTAGCCTATCGAAGACTAGCATCTTCAGCGGTCTTGCAGCATAAGAAGAGTGCAGATTAGTACATAACTAAAGTAGCAAGCATGTTGTAGCAAAGCCTAGGGATCCTTCCTAGACTCCCTGCGAGAAAGTGATCCCGGAGCTTACAATTAATTAACATGTAACCAGTTCAAGTAGTAGATCGGGATACTTTACTGAGCGTCCTGTTACCGTGGACACGGCTATTCGAATAGATAATCTTCCCTGCAGGGGTGCACTACTGTTACCCAACACGCTCGATTAACTCCGGCCGGACACACTTTCCTGAGTCATGCCCGGCCTCGGCTGATCGACAGACCGCAGCCCTACCTAGAGCTCAACAGAGAGGTCCCCGCTGGTCTACATCCTAAGTGCTCAGGGGTCTTGGGCCCATCGCCCTTTGCACTCCGGGTCGTTATGCGACGAGCCGGGACGAGCACCACCTCATCCTGGATGGCACTGGCCCGACAGGCCCACAATGCTGAACTGGACATCTAACAGAGCTTTCGGCTGATACATACGGCACCGAGGGCCCCATAAACCATTATCCCGCGTGGTGGTAGTGCGTTTAGGGCCAACGACCCACTCAGATCAATACCCAAATCCGTTAGCAAATTATTAGGAGCTCGCGGTGATGATCAGTACTCCTGTCGCCCCGTCTCGAGGAAGTGCAACAAGGGTCAGGCCCATCCCTCTCTAGGGCGGTCTCTGCCTGCCCGGCCGCGCCTCGTAATTATCTCGCGGGTACCCTCCAGGTCAACCCGACTTCCCAGGAGACTGTCGGGAACTCAGGTCCACCTCTACCGGGGTGGTACTTCCTATCCCTTCAGTGCCGCAACAACAGTACAAGGGGGCAACAGTTAAAGGTAACCATGTGTCCGTAACATCAAGAGGTAATCCGAGGAATCACCCTCGATGGATTCCCACTCGATGCTACCGTCAAGGTGAGCCCGGAGGAATCACCCTCGATGGATTCACACTTGAGGGGTTGCACGACAGAAGCTTCATCGGAGGTGGTGAAAGAGGAATCACCCTCGATAACCCACAACCGACTAGCTGTACCACAGAGGTATATCAGGAGTGAGATAAGAGGTATCACCCTCGGCACTCGAAGATAACTCTGTAGAGTCGAACAAGTTAGGGGGTGTGCG
Source organism: Elymus sibiricus (assembly GCA_039707655.1). NCBI lineage: Eukaryota > Viridiplantae > Streptophyta > Magnoliopsida > Poales > Poaceae > Elymus > Elymus sibiricus. Next base: position 76,192,658 of record CM077676.1, read on the forward strand.
GTGATGTGCTGGTCTCAGCCCGTCGATCACATCAATCGGGGCAACTGTAACTAAGCGGGGCAACTAGAGCAAGGAAGAGGGGCCACAGATGGTTTACCAACCAACACTAGGCATTTAGGATATCAGGTAAAGTATCAACTGAAGTTACAATAATCAGGCTATGCATCAGAATTAGGATCAATCAAAAGCAGTATCAAATTCTAGTGCAAGCAGGAGGGAGAGAGAATAGGTGATATTGTCATGCGTCAAGGGGGGTTGCTTGCCTGGAAGCTTTGCCGGAAAAGAAGAGTTGTCGGTGATGAAGTAGTTCTCAGGGGCTACGTCGGTGCTGGAATCTACCAGAGAGAAGAGGGGGAAGAAACAGGTAAATACACAGCATACAAAGCAACACAGAGCATGACATGCTAAAATGCGGTGCAGGGGTGACCTAATGCATCTCTAAACCGTTTTAGTTATTTTAGGATTTAAGTTGGAATTATTAACCGGTATGTATGCACTATTCATCTACCGGAAACAGACGACAAGTTGCGGGTTCTCCTATGTAGAGGGTCCCGACATGAAAACATATGGCACGATCGGATTCGTGGGATTTTTCTGGGTAACTTTCATGTAGAAAACTTTTTATCCGAGTTACGGATTAATTTCTACGAATTTTTGAAGTTTTAAACATTTTCCGGAATTATTTAATTAAACAGAAAATGCCAGAAACGGAATATGACGTCAGGCTGACGTAAGCAACTGGTCAGCGGTCGGCTGACCAGTTGACCAGTCAACTGGGCCCACTGGCCAGTGACTGGACCAGCAAAGTCAGCAAATTGACCGGGTCAACTCGGTCAACTGGGCCCAGTGGGACCCAGTTGTCAGCCTCAGGTTAGATTAACAGCACTTAGGTTAGTCTAACTAATTTAATTATGCTGTGGGCCCGCTCTGTCAGTGACTCAGGTAACAGCGGGTTAATTAGGGACTAATCTAATCGCTACAGTAGATGGGCCCACTAGTCAGCGGGTGTTAGGCGTCAGGTTAGTGCTAATTAACTGCCAGGTGGGACCCGCCGGAGTTTAAACTGCGCGCGTGCCGGCGAGGCCGAACGCGGCGGCGATGGTCGGGATTGAGCTGCAGGCCACGGATTCGAGTGCGGTTTGGTCCTACGGGCAGCTGGCGGAGTGCCGCATCCAGTGCACCAAGCAGCAGCAGCTGGGACGGCCGGAGCTCGCCGGAAAACGAGCTCGCGGCGGCGGCGGATTTCGGCCTCGACGAAACTACGGCCTAGAGCTCGCAAAAGCGACGGGAAAGAGAGGGGTTCTACTCGGAGGCTCACATCGAGTCTAGCAGTGGAGTCTTCCCGACTCCGTTTTCTCCTGGATTACTTGTTTTGCAAGATAATAAAAAATTATATATACTCCCGGACGTTTTGACCAACGTATCGCAGAAATCTCCTATGTTCTTGTTTCGTGCTATTTTTCTGACAGATCTAGATGACTATGGCTCCACCAAGCTCTTCCAAGGACAAGTTCTATGAGAAGGTCATCAACCCCTACCTACCGGAGGTGATGAAACACCCTCAAGCCATTGAGATGTGTGAGGGGGTGCTTCACATCCGGGATGTTCAAGGACCCAAGAAGACCGGGAGCGTGGAGTCCAGGCTCGAAGCGGTGGAGCAGATCTTCAAGTGCCAAGGGATGGTGGAACGAGGACTCAGCGCCAACCACTCCTTGATCGCGGAATTCACCCGTGATCACAAGGTGAATGGCCAATCGATGGGGGACATCAACTTCAAGCTCAATGAATGAATCGACTATCTCCAAGGCCAAATCTATGATCTTCAAAACCAAAATTATGAGTATGAGGCAAGATTCAAAGGTATGAGTTTAGCTGCAAGTTTCAGGACTCCGGAGACTCGTTCATCTTTTTATGATGGGGAACCTATGCCATGGAAGCCGAAGGACAAGCTCACCACTTCACCATCACCACCATCACCAAAGATGGAAACTTGAGTACATGGGTATGGGCACTCCCCTTGGCTTGTGCCAAGCTTGGGGGAGGTGCCCCGGTATCGTATCACCATCACTTTTATTATCTTTATCTATTTTTAGTTCGATCCTTAGTTATTTCGTGATCTAGTTGAATAAAAGTTTAGTATGATCTATTTTTGAGTGCTAGTTTCATGATCTATCTATCTATGTAATTGAGTTGAGAGTTATATAATAAAGAGTAGTTTGAGTTTTTGCTTCTTTGCTTTTATGCTTCAATCCTAGCAATGGAAATAATGAAAAAGATCATATGCTAATCTTATGGAAAGTAATGACATTACATAAAGAAAAGTATAAGTGGTAAAATTTATTGAAAGTTAACAAGCATAGCATTAGTCAATGATGCAATTCGTGAAAGAATTAATAGGGAAGAGAAGATTCACATGCAAATACACTATCTTTGACATCTTTTATGATTGTGAGCCCCCATTAAGTATTTTATGTCAAATTGTTGACGTTGGACAAGGAAGACAACGTAATGAATTATGTTTGCTTATATTCACATAGAAGTTATATTGTCATAGATCCTTCAACATGTGGTGCTTGCCCAATATCTTTGCTAGCTAAAAATCTGCACCGAGTAGAGATACTACTTGTGCATCCAAAACCCTTAAACCCAATTTCATGTCATGAAAGTCCACTATATCTACCTATGGATTGAATAAGATCCTTCAAGTAAGTTGTCATCGATGCAAAAAGCAATAAAAATTGCCTCTAAATGTGTATGAACTTTTATTGTAAGGGAAATCGAAGCCATCGTCATCACCAACGATCCTCTCATCGTGGGAGGACCAATCTTCATCAACATCTTCACTAGCACCATCTCATCTCAAACCCTAGTTCATCTCTTGTATTCAATCTTTGTCTCAAAACCTCAGATTGGTACCTGTGGGTTGCTAGTAGTGTTGATTACATCTTGTAGTTGATGCTAGTTGGTTTATTTGGTGGAAGATTATATGTTCAGATCCATTATGCTATTTAATACCCCTCTGATTTTGGACATGAAGATGATTTGTGAGTAGTTACTTTTGTTCTTGAGGACATGGGAGAAGTCTTGTCATAAGTAATCATGTGAATTTGGTATTCGTTTGATATTTTGATGATATGTATGTTGTTGATTCTCTTAGTGGTGTAATGTGAACATCGACTACATGACACTTCACCATCTTTGGGCCTAAGGGAATGCATTGTGGAGTAGTAATTAGATGATGGGTTGCTAGAGTGACAGAAGCTTAAACCCTAGTTTATGCGCTATTCCGTAAGGGGCTGATTTGGATCCATATGTTTAATGCTATGGTTAGAGTTATCTTAATTCTTCTTTCGTAGTTGCGGATGCTTGCGAGATGGGGTAATCATAAGTGGGAGGCTTGTTCAAGTAAGAACAACACCCAAGCACCGGTCCACCCACATATCAAATTATCAAAGTAGCGAACGCAAATCAAACCAACATGATGAAAGTGACTAGATGAAATTCCCATGTGTCCTCGAGAACGCTTTGCTTATTATAAGAGATCATTCCGGCTTGTCCTTTGCTACAAAAAGGATTGGGCCACCTTGCTGCACTCTTTGTTACTATTGCTACTTGTCACTTGTTACAAATTATCTTGCTATCAAACTACTCGTTACCGATAATTTCAGTGCTTGCAGAAAACACCTTGCTGAAAACCGCTTGTCATTTCCTTCTGCTCCTCGTTGGGTTCGACACTCTTACTTATCAAAAGGACTACGATTGATCCCCTATACTTGTGGGTTATCAGGCCACTGCTTCATCTTCTCGTCCCCTCCCGAAGCTTCTAGTGTTTGTTATGTCCAAAAAAAATCTCCAAAAAGTTTCGTGGCATTTGGACTTCATTTGGTACTGATATTCTAGAAAACCAAAAACAGGCAAAAAACAGCAACTGGCACTGGGCACTAAGTTAATAGGTTAGTCCCAAAAAATGATATATAATTGATGTAAATGTATATAAAAATATCCAAGATTGATAATATAATAGCATGCAACAATCAAAAATTATAGATATGTTGGAGACGTATCAAGCATCCCCAAGCTTAATTCCTGCTTGTCCTCGAGTAGGTAAATGATAAAAACAGAATTTTTGACGTGGAATGCTACCTATCATATTCATCATATATTCTTTTCTTTGTAGCATGGACATTTGGACTTGAATGATTCAAGGCAATAGTCTATAGTTTGACATGAAGATATAAATACTCAAGCATACTAACAAGCAACCATGTCTTTCAAAATATAAACGCTAAAGAAAGTTATCCCTAGCCCATTATGCTCAATCATTGATCCATTCATGAAACACACTCAACATTAGCTACACACAATGCACAAGTATGACAATAGTGCTCTCTAGTTGGTGCTTTGTAAGAGAAGATGGAGACTCAAATAAAAATAAAAATTGCATAAAAGTAAATAAATAGGCCCTTCGCAGAGGGAAGCAGAGATTTGCAAATGTGCCAGAGCTCAAAGCTTAAATTAGAGAGATAAAATTATTTTGAGAGGCATGCTTTTCCTGTCGACGAAAACGACCGAGAATTCCCAATATCTTCCATGCTAGACACATCATAGGCGGTTCCCAAATAGAAAATAAAGTTTATTTCATTTCCACCATTCTTTCACAATCCATGGCTAGCCGTATCCACGGGTGCCCTCCATACCAACACTTTCCAAGGAATTTGTTATTATTAATTTTGATTCATTGTGGAACTGGGCATCCCTATTACCTGCCACTCTCTCGTGCAATGACAAGTGAATAAACACTCATGATGAGAATAACACACCTAGTATGGAAAATATAGGCCACCCCCTGCCGCTTCATGAGCGGTATGGGCACACAAAACGGAAAATTAGTTTGAAAATTTTAGAGTTGGCACATGCAAATTTACTTGGAACGGCATTGAAATACCGCATATAGGTAGATATGGTGGACTCATTTGGCACAACTTGGGTTTAAGGAGTTTGGATGCACAAGCAGTATTCCCGCTTAGTACAAATGAAGGCTAGCAAATAGATTGAGAAGCAACCAACCAAAAAGCAAAAACGGTCATAAACATGCATTGAACATAACTAACACCGAATAATGCACCATAAGTAGGATATAATTTCGTTGAATAACTATTGACTTAATGTGCATGCATAGGGAATCACAAACCTTAACACCAATATTCTTACTAAATCATAATTACTCACTAACATGACTCACATATTATCATCTCCATATGGCAAAACTATTGCAAGGAATCAAACTTATCATATCCAATGATCTATATGAAAGTTTTTATTATATCCCTCTTGAATATTCATCACGTTGGGACCAAGTTCATATCTTGTGCAAATTACCATTACTATTATCAACTCTCAAAAAGATATAAGTGAAGCATGAGAGTGCACATATTTCTTCAAAATTTCAATCTTATCAACTCTCAAAATAATATAAGTGAAGCATGAGAGTTTAAATATTTCTTCAAAATATAGCCACCGCCGTGCTCAAAAAGATTTAAGTGAAGCACTAGAGCAACTGCCTAGCTCAAAAAAATTAAGTGAAGCGCATAGAGTATTCTAACAAATCATGATTAACGTGTGGCTCTGTCAAATAGGTGTGTCCAACAAAGATGATTGTGACAAACTAAAAAGCAAAAAAATCAAAGACTCATATAATACATGACGCTCCAAGTAAAACACATATCATATGATGAATAAAAATATAGTTCCAAGTAAAATTACCGATAGTTGGTAGAAGAAAGAGGGAATGCCTTCCGAGGCATCCCCAAGCTTAGACGCTTGAGTCTTCCTTGAATATTACCTTGGGGTGCCTTGGGCATCCCCAAGCTTAGGCTCTTGCCACTCCTTATTCCTTCATCTATCGTGATCTCACCCAAAACTTGAAAACTTCAATCACACAAAACTCAACAAGACCTTCGTGAGATCCGTTAGTATAACAAAACAAATCACTACTTTAAGTACTGTTGAAAACCCATTCATATTTTATTTTTGCATTATACCTACTGTATTCTAACTTCTCCATGGTTTATACCCCCCGATACAATCCATAGTTTCATCAAAACAAGCAAGCAATGCATCAAAAACAGAATCTGTCAAAAACAGAATAGTCTGTAGAGATCTATTTAAAAGCTATACTTATGTAACTCCAAAAATTCTGAAAAATTAGGACAACGTGGGAAATTCATATACCAATACTTTGTAAACATTTCAGATTTTTCTGACAATCCAGTACAGAACTAAAATTCCAGCACTGGACGCAAAACTTTCTCTTTTCCAAACAACATCAATTATACTATCTTCCAAATCATCCCAAAGGCATTACTTGGCACAAACACTAATTAAAACATAAAAACACAATCATAACAGTAGCATAATTATGTAAACACACAAGAACAGAAACAAAAAGTAAAAATTTATTTTATTCATTGGGTTGCCTCCCAACAAGCGCTATTGTTTTATGCCCCTAGCTAGGCATAATGCATAGTTTTTCAAGTATTATCATCCTTCAAGTTGATTCCATAAGTGGCCCTCATAATGGATTAATAGGGTGCTTTAATTCTTTTCCTAGGGAAGTGGTCCATCCCTTTCTTTAGTGGAAATTGAAATCTTATATTACCTTCTTTCATATCAATAATAGCACCAATAGTTCGTAAGAACGGTCTACCAAGTATTATGGGGCAAGAAGGATTGCATTCAATGTCAAGTACAATAAAATCAACGGGCACATAATTTATATTTTCAAGAATAAGAACATCATTAATTCTCCCCAATGGCTTTTTAATAGTGGAATTCGCCAAGTGCAAATTGAGAGAACATTCATCTATATTGGTAAAACCTAGCACATCACATAGGGATTTTGGAATTGTGGAAACACTAGCACCCAAATCACAAAAAGCATTGCACTCATAATTTTTTATTTTAACTTTGATGGTGGGTTCCCATTCATCATATAATTTTATAGGAATTGAAATTTCTAGTTCTAGCTTTTCTTCTAACGCTTTCATCATTGCTTCTATAATGTGTTTGGTAAAAGCCTTGTTTTGTTCATAAGCGTTGGGTGAATTTAGCATGGATTGTAACAAAGAAATACACTCAATCAAAGAACAACTATCATGATTAAAATCTTTGTAATCCAAGAGAGTGGGCACATCGCTAGTTAAAGTTTTTACCTCTCCAGACCCACTTTTATCAAATTTTTCATCATGATTTTCACCCTCCGAATTATGGGGACGCCTCATAGCTAAAGTTGACTCTTCCTCAGTCCCCTTTTCATCAATTTTTATATTACTAAACAAGGAATCAATAGATGAAACACCAATCATTTTAATATCTTCATCGTTACTACGATAGAAACCGGGAGGAATCGCTTTTTCTAAAAATTCTCGTTTAGCTTTTAACATAGCGGTTCTTTCCTTACTTTCATCCATGGAGACATATAAAGATTTAATTGATTCATTAATATCAATTTTGGGTGGAAAAATTTTAGTCTTAAGATTTTCCACATCATGAATAATTCTATCAATGCTCCTAGACATATCATCAAGTTTACTTAATTTTTCTTCTATCGTAGTGTTGAAAACTTTTTGAGCACTAATAAATTCTTTAATATTACTTTCAAGATTAGAGGGCATCCTATTATTATTATTATTATAAGAATTACCATAGCAATTCCCATAATTATTAGAGGAATTTCTAGGAAACGGTCTAGGATTAAAATTACCTCTATAAGCATTATTATTGAAATTGTTTCGCGAGACAAAATTCACATCTACGGGATCATTATTTTGCTCAATCAAGGTGGACAAAGGCACATCATTAGGATCAATAGGAGTATTTTTGCTAGCAACCAATTTCATAAGCGCCTCAACTTTATCACTCAAAGTACTAATTTCTTCAACAGAATTCACTTTTTTACTAGTAGGAACTCTTTCAGTATGCCATTGTGAATAATTTGCCATAATATTATCAAGCAATTTAGTAGCTTCTCCCAATGTAATCTCCATAAAAGTACCACCCGCGGCGGAATTTAAAAGATTTCTAGAAACAAAATTTAATCCCGCATAAAAAATTTGTATGATCATCCACAAATTTGAACCATGAGTAGGGCAATTTCTTATCATTAATTTCATCCTCTCCCAAGATTGAGCAACATGTTCATGATCAAGTTGCTTGAAATTCATAATTTGATTTCTAAGGGAAATAATTTTCGCGGGAGGAAAATACTTGGTAATAAAAGCATCTTTACACCTATCCCAAGAATCGGTACTATTTAGTGGTAAAGATGAAAACCAAATTTTTGCACGATCCCGCAATGAGAACGGGAATAATTTTAATTTCACAATATCATTATCCACATCTTTTTTCTTTTGCATATCACACAATTCTATGAAAGTGTTCAGATGGGATGCAGCATCTTCATTAGGACTACCAGAAAATTGTTCTTTCATGACAAGATTTAATAAAGCGGCATTAATATCACAAGTCTCCGCACTAGCGGCAGGAGGAGCAATCGGAGTACTAATAAAATCATTATTATTAGTATTGGAAAAATCACACAATTTTGTATTTTCTTGAGACATCAAGCAAACAAGAAAAAGGCAAACGGAAAATATTTTTGTATTTTTGTAAAAAAAATTAGAAGTGGGGGAGAAGAAAACGAGTGGCAAAGGCAAATAAAATAAATGCAAGGAGATGAGAGTTTTATGCGTAGGTACTTGATAGATGTTGATGATGTCTCCCCGGCAACGGCGCCAGAAATTCTTCCTGCTACTTGTGAGTGATACGTCTCCAACGTATCTATAATTTATGAAGTATTCATGCCATATTTATAACAATTCTATATGGTTTTGGTATGATTTGATTAGAACTAACCCGGACTGACGATGTTTTCAGCAGAACTACCGTGGTGTTGTTTTTTGTGCAGAAATGAAAGTTTTCCAAATGAGCTGAAACTTTTTGGAGATTTTTTATTGGACAAATAAAAAATATTGGCACCAAGACCCACTAAGGGGGGCCACCTAGTGCCCACGAGGCACCAGGGCGCGCCACCCCCCCCCCCCCCAGGCGCGCCCTGGTACCTCGTGGGGCCCACGTGGCTCCGTTTCGCGTGATTCCAACGCTGAAAAATCATATATATTCAGAAACCCCCGAAAGTTAACCTAGATGAGTTTTTACGCCGCCGCAAGCCTTTGTACCAAAGAGATCCCATCTACAGCCCTTTTCTGGCACCCTGCCGGAGGGGGGAAGGCATCACCGGAGGCCATCTTCATCATCCCGGCGGTCTCCATGACGAGGAGGGAGTAGTTCACCCTCGGGGCTGAGGGTTTGTACCAGTAGCTATGTGTTTGATCTCTCTCTCTCGTGTTCTTGAGATGGCACGATCTTGATGTATCGCGAGCTTTGTTGATATAGATGAATCATATGGAGTTTTCCCCTCTCTATCTTCTTGTGATGAATTGAGTTTTCCCTTTGAAGTTTTCTTATCAGATTGAGTCTTTAAGGATTTGAGAACACTTGATGTATGTCTTGCATTTGAATATCTGTGGTGACAATGGGATATTCACTTGAGTCACTTGATGTATGTTTTGGTGATCAACTTGCGGGTTCCGTGACCTTGGGGATTTATGCATAAGGGTTGGCACACGTTTTCGTCTTGACTTTCCGGTAGAAACTTTGGGGCACTCTTTGAAGTTCTTTGTGTTGGTTTGAATAGATGAATCTGAGATTGTGTGATGCATATCATATAATCAAACCCGCGGGTACTCGTGGTGACATTGGAGTGCCTAGGTGACATTAGGGTTTTGGTTGATGTGTATCTTAAGGTGTTATTCTAGTACAAACTCTAGGGCTGTTCGTGACAATTAATGGGGATGGCTCATAAGATTGATCGGGAAGGATAACTTTGAGGTGGTTTCGTACCCTACAACAATTTCTTCGTTTGTTCTCCGCTATTTGTGACTTTGGAGTGAACTCTTTGTCGCGCGTGAGGGATTCACATATGATTCAACTATGTCAACAATGTTGGGAGATCGCACTAGTGAAAGTATGAACCCTAGGCCTTGTTTCTAAGCATTGCAATACCATTTTTATGCCCGTTTACTATTTGCTACCTTGCTGTTTTTATATTTTCAGATTACAAAAACCTATATCTACTATCCATACTACACTTTTATCATCATCTCTTCGCCGAACTAGTGCACCTATACAATTTACCATTGTATTGGGTGTGTTGGGGACACAACAGATTTCTTGTATTTGGTTGCAGGGTTGTTTGAGAGATACCATCTTCAACCTACGCCTCCCACGGATTGATAAACCTTAGGTCATCCACTTGAGGGAAAATTGCTACTGTCCTACAAAACTCTGCGCTTGGAGGCCCAACATGAGTCTACAAGAATAAGTTGTGTAGTAGACATCAAGCTCTTTTCTGGCGCCGTTGCCGGGGAGGTGAGTGCTTGAAGGTATATCTTTAGATCTTGCAATCGAATCTTTTAGTTTCTTGTTTTATCACTAGTTTGGTTTATTAAAGAAAACTACAAAAAATGGAATTGAGGTTGCCTCATATTATTCGTCTTTATCATGTCTTTCTTGAAAATAAGGATTCCGATAATTGTGCTCAATTGATAGAAGAAGAATTCAATGAAATGTTTGGCATAAAATCTTTGAATGATGAGCATGATTGCAATGTTGTTAATATGAATTCTTTGAATACCCATGATGCTAATGATATGCAAAGCTACAAGCTTGGGGATGCTATGTGTGATGAAGATGATATTTTTAGTCCCCGGAGTTTTGATGAGAAAATCTATTATGATGATAACATGCCTCCTATTCATGATGATTATTGTGATGACTTGTATGCTATAAAGAATAATGATAACCATGAAACTTGTCATCATGATTTTAATGTTCAATTTGATTATGCCAATCAAGTATCTCATGATAATTATTTTGTTGCGTTTGCTCCCACTATTATGAATGAGAAGAAAATTGCTTATGTGGAGAGTAGTAAGATTTCTATGCTTATGTATCATGACAAGAATGCTTTGTGTGATGGATATATTGTTGAATTTCTTCATGATGCTACTGAAAATTATTTTGAGAGAGGAATATATGCTTCTACATATTTTAATAATATCAAGTTTCCACTCTATGTGTTGAAAGTTTTGAAGTCATGCTTGTTTTGCCTTCCTATGCTAGTTGATTCTTGCTCCCATAAACTATTTACTCACAAAATCCCTATGCATAGGAAGTGGGTTAGGCTTAAATTTTTTTGATATATTTCTCATGATGCTCCCTTTACGTTTCAATTCTTTACTTCTATGTGAGCATCATTCAAAATTATCATGCCTAGCTAAAAGGCTTTAAAGAAACGCGCTTGTTGGGAGACAACCCAATATTTATACCTACTGTTTTTTCATGTTCACATGATTAAGCTACTGTAGTAATCATGTTTTATTTGTTTTCTTTCAATAAAGTGCCAAGTAAAATCTTTAGGATAGTGTGGATACTTGTTGATTCAATTCTGTGCAAAAACAGAAACTTTTGCCTCCAGTGTTTAATTTCCCAGATTTTACTGTAGTGTCAAAAATTCTGAAACTTTTATACAGTATTGATATGCAAATTTTTGACGTTTTCCTAATTTTTCAGAATTTTTAGAGTTCCAGAAGTATGGTAGTTGCTCAGATCATTACAGACTGTTCTGTTTTTGACAGATTCTGTTTTCAATGCATAGTTTGCTTGTTTTAATGTTTCCATAGCTTATATTATGAGATATAAATTGTGGAAATGATAGAATACAGTAGGCATTATATGGGAACAATTGTGAATCTTGTCTTGGACAGTACCTAAGTGATGGTTTATTTTTTATCATACTAACCGTTCTCACGAAGTTCCGTTAAGTTTTGTGTGATTGAAGTTTTCAAGTTTTGGGTGAGATATCGATATGAGGAGAATAAGGAGCGGCAAGACCCTAAGCTTGGGGATGCCCAAGGCACCCCAAGGTAATATTCAAGGAAGACTCAAGCAACTAAGCTTGGGGATGCCCCGGAAGGCATCCCCTCTTTCGTCTTCAACATTATCGGTAACCTCACTTGGAGCTATATTTTTATTCGTCACATAATATGAGTTTTGCTTGGAGCATCATTTTCTACTTTTAATATTTTCTTGGTGTCATCAATAATCATGTTTTGTATCTTTTAGTTCAATAAAATTCCATTTATAGCCTTTACTATGCTCAGTTTGCAAGTTCATGTGTTGCTGTTTGAAAACAGAAAGTTTTCTGTTATGTCCAGAATATTCCTGAATAGTCAGAACATGATAAAAATCTGAAATTTTTACACAGTAAGCATGCATGAGTTCTCTGTCACGTGGTAAGTTTTTAGAATTTTTGGAGTTAGGGAAGTATGGATTCTTATTCACTCTTTACAGACTGTTCTGTTTTGGCAGATTGCTGTTATAGTTGCATTGTTTGCATATGTTTGCTTGTTTAATGTTTCTATTTGAGGATAGGAGTATTAAATATGAAGAGGCATTTAGTATGAAATGTTTAATTATAATTTTTGTGATTTGCTACAGTAGAGAATGTTAAGGTTTTGAGTTGATTTATACTAACTTATCTCACGAGCTCTTGTTAAGTTTTGTGTGGATGAAGTTTTTAAGATTTATAGAAATCGTGACATGAGAGGAATTAAGGAGACACAAAAGCTCAAGCTTGGGGATGCCCAAGGCATCCCAAATTAATATTTCAAGAAGTCTCAAGCAGCTAAGCTTGGGGATGCCCCGGTAGGCATCCCACCTTTCTTCTTCAACAACTATTGGTCAGTTTTGGTTGAGCCTAAGTTTTTGCTTCTTCACATGATATGTGCTATCCTTGGAATGTCATTTTATTTTGTTTTCTTTGCTGTTTGAATAAAATACTTAAGATCTGAAAATTTTAAATGAGAGAGAGTCCTTACATAGCTACTTAATTGTTTCACTACTCATTGATCTTCGTTTATATATTTTGGAGTAGTTTGTCATTAATTCTCATGCTTCACTTATATCTTTTTGAGAGTTAATTATAGTAATCGAAATTTGCACAAGATATGAATTTGGTCCCAAGATGAATATTCGAGAGGGATATAATAAAAACTTTCATATAGAACATTTGATATGATAAGTGTGATTCCTTGCAATGAAAATAATGAAAGAGATCATATGCTAATCTTATGGAAAGTAATGACATTACATAAAGAAAAGTATAAGTGGTAAAATTTATTGGAGGTTAACAATCATAGCATTATTCAATGATGCAATTCATGAAAAATTTAATAAGGGAAGAGAAGATTCACATGCAAATATACTATCTTGGACATCTTTTATGATTGTGAGCCCCCATTAAGTATTTTATGCCAAATTGTTGACGTTCGACAAGGAAGACAACGTAATGAATTATGTTTGTTCATATTCACATAGAAGTTATATTGTTATAGATCCTCCAACATGTGGTGCTTGCCTAATATCTTTGCTAGCCAAAAATCCGCACCAAGTAGAGATACTACTTGTGCATCCAAAACCCTTAAACCCAGTTTCTTGCCATGAGAGTCCACTATATCTACCTATAGATTGAATAAGATCCTTCAAGTAAGTTGTCATCAGTGCAAAAAGCAATAAAAATTGCTCCTAAAATATGTATGATCTTTTATTGTAAGGGAAATAAGCGTTGTACAAACTTGTGATGGTAAAGAAATAAAAGAGACGGACTGCATAATAAAGGTTGCTATCACAAGGGGCAATATAACGTGACGTTCCTTTGCATTAAGGGCTTGTGCATCCAAAAATAAAAAGTGCATGACAACCTCTGCTTCCCTCTGCGAAGGGCCTATCTTTTACTTTTATGCATTTACTTTTATGTATTTATTTTTTATGCAAGAGTCAATAGTGTTCTCCTCTACTTCCTTTTTATTTTTCTCTTTTGCAAGCATCATGTGGTGGGGAAAGATCTAGGCACATATATCCAGTTGGATATGAGTGATCATGAGTTATTATTGTTGACATCACCCTTGAGGTGAATAAGTTGGGAGGCGAAATCACAAGCCCCTATCTTTCTATGTGTCTGGCTGAAACTTTTGCTCCATATATATGTCATGAGTGTTAGCAATCATAGAAGACTAAATGATGGTTGAGTATGTGGACTTGCTAAAAAGCTCCTACATGAGACCCTTCCTGAAAATATGATGAATTGCAATTGCATTGTTGACTAGAATAGTTTGTTAGTTTCCAAGAAAGTTTATGCCTTATACTTCATTGTTGTGATGAATTGTTACTTGCTCATGAGAAGTTTTATGATAATAAATATTGCTGTTATAATAATGATCTTGCTTTGAATCATTCAAGTCCAATGTCCATGCTATAAAAGAAAAGATTATATGATGATTATGATAGGTAGCATTCCACATCAAAAATTTTATTTTTAATTGCTACTTTATCATGATGACTTTTATGAGAGAAAGTTGCTGCTATGATGCTAGGAAAAGTGATTGAAATTATCATTGATCAAACTTATGCACTATGCTAGCATTCACACTTCATAAATTATTTCTTTTATCATTTACCTACTCGAGGACGAGTAGGAATTAAGCTTGGGGATGCTGATACGTCTCCAACGTATCTATAATTTATGAAGTATTCATGCCATATTTATAACAATTCTATATGGTTTTGGTATGATTTGATTAGAACTAACCCGGACTGACGCTGTTTTCAGCAGAACTACCGTGGTGTTGTTTTTTGTGCAGAAATGAAAGTTTTCCAAATGAGCTGAAACTTTTTGGAGATTTTTTATTGGACAAATAAAAAATATTGGCACCAAGACCCACTAGAGGGGGGCCACCCGGTGCCCACGAGGCACCAGGGCGCGCCACCCCCCCCCCCCCCCCCCCCAGGCGCGCCCTGGTACCTCGTGGGGCCCACGTGGCTCCGTTTCGCGTGATTCCAACGCTGAAAAAATCATATATATTCAGAAACCCCCGAAAGTTAACCTAGATGAGTTTTTACGCCGCCGCAAGCCTCTGTACCAGAGAGATCCCATCTACAGCCCTTTTCCGGCACCCTGCCGGAGGGGGGAAGGCATCACCGGAGGCCATCTTCATCATCCCGGCGGTCTCCATGACGAGGAGGGAGTAGTTCACCCTCGGGGCTGAGGGTTTGTACCAGTAGCTATGTGTTTGATCTCTCTCTCTCGTGTTCTTGAGATGGCACGATCTTGATGTATCGCGAGCTTTGTTGATATAGATGAATCATATGGAGTTTTCCCCTCTCTATCTTCTTGTGATGAATTGAGTTTTCCCTTTGAAGTTTTCTTATCAGATTGAGTCTTTAAGGATTTGAGAACACTTGATGTATGTCTTGCATATGAATATATGTGGTGACAATGGGATATTCACTTGAGTCACTTGATGTATGTTTTGGTGATCAACTTGCGGGTTCCGTGACCTTGGGGATTTATGCATAAGGGTTGGCACACGTTTTCGTCTTGACTTTCTGGTAGAAACTTTGGGGAACTCTTTGAAGTTCTTTGTGTTGGTTTGAATAGATGAATCTGAGATTGTGTGATGCATATCGTATAATCAAACCCGCGGGTACTCGTGGTGACATTGGAGTGCCTAGGTGACATTAGGGTTTTGGTTGATGTGTATCTTAAGGTGTTATTCTAGTACGAACTCTAGGGCTGTTCGTGACAATTAATGGGGATGGTTCATAAGATTGATCGGGAAGGATAACTTTGAGGTGGTTTCGTACCCAACAACAATTTCTTTGTTTGTTCTCCGCTATTTGTGACTTTGGAGTGAACTCTTTGTCGCGCGTGAGGGATTTACATATGATTCAACTATGTCAACAATGTTGGGAGATCGCACTAGTGAAAGTATGAACCCTAGGCCTTGTTTCTAAGCATTGCAATACCGTTTTTATGCCCGTTTACTATTTGCTACCTTGCTGTTTTTATATTTTCAGATTACAAAAACCTATATCTACTATCCATACTACACTTTTATCATCATCTCTTCGCCGAACTAGTGCACCTATACAATTTACCATTGTATTGGGTGTGTTGGGGACACAAGAGATTTCTTGTATTTGGTTGCAGGGTTGTTTGAGAGATACCATCTTCAACCTACGCCTCCCATGGATTGATAAACCTTAGGTCATCCACTTGAGTGAAAATTGCTACTGTCCTACAAAACTCTGCGCTTGGAGGCCCAACACGAGTCTACAAGAATAAGTTGTGTAGTAGACATCAGTGAGCTGCATTGGGATTTTCCCGATGAGGAGGGGACGATCCAGTACAGTAGAGATAAGTATTTCCCTCAATTATGAAACCAAGGTTATCAATCCAGTCGGAGAATCACGCAACAACTCGTTAGCAGTACCTGCACACAAAACAGCAAATCCTCGCACCCAACGCAAACAAGGGGTTGTCAATCCCTTGGCGGTCAATTGCAAGATTAAATTGTATGGTGATAGATAAATAGATCGAACAAAAATACAAAATAAAATAAATAAAGTAAAAGTGCAGCAAGGTATTTTTAGGATTTTCAATATATGATTTAGATAGACCCGGGGGCCATAGTTTTCACTAGAGGCTTCTCTCTTGAAAATAGCATACGGTGGGTGAACAAATTACTGTTGGGCAATTGATAGAAAAGCGAATAATCATGACGATATCCAAGGCAATGATCATGTATATAGGCATCACGTCCGAGACAAGTAGACCGACTCCTGCCTGCATCTACTACTATTACTCCACACATCGACCGCTATCCAGCATGAATCTAGTGTATTAAGTCCATAAAGAACGGAGTAACGCCTTAAGCAAGATGACATGATGTAGACAAAGTAAACTCACGCATGAATAAACCCCATCTTTTTACCCTTAATAGCAACGATACATACGTGTCATGTCCCTTTCTGTCACTGGGATTGAGCACCGCAAGATCGAACCCATTACAAAGCACCTGTCCCATTGCAAGATAAATTAATCTAGTTGGCCAAACCAAATCAATAGATCGGAGAGAAATACAAAGCTATAATAATCATGCATAAAAGAGTTCAGAGAAAACTCAAATAATATTCATGGATAATCTGATCATAAACTCACAATTCATCGGATCCCAACAAACACACCGCAAAAAGTGATTACATCGGATAGAACTCCAAAAACATCGAGGAGAACATTGTATTGAAGATCAAAAAGAGAGAAGAAGCCATCTAGCAACTAACTATGGACCCGAAGGTCTATGGTAAACTACTCACGCATCATCGGAAGGGCAGCAAGGTTGATGTAGAGCCCCTCCGTGATCGATTCCCCCTCCGGCGGAGTACCGGAAAAGGCCTCCAGATGGGATCTCTCGAGAACAGAAACTTGCGGAGGTGGAAAAAGTATTTCATGGACTCCTCTGTTGGTTTCCTGATTTTAGAGAATTTATAGAGGTGGAATTAGGTCAAACGGAGCTGTGTGGGCCCCACGAGGTACCAGGGCGCCCCCCCCCCCACCCCGGGGCGTGCCGTGGAGCCTCGTGGGCCACTGCTTCATCTTCTCGTGCCCTCCCGAAGCTTCTAGTGTTTGTTATGTCCAGAAAAAATCTCCAAAAAGTTTCGTGGCATTTGGACTTCATTTGGTACTGATATTCTGGAAAACTAAAAACAGGCAAAAAACTGCAACTGGCACTGGGCACTAAGTTAAAAGGTTAGTCACAAAAAAAGATATATAATTGATGTAAATGTATATAAAAACATCCAAGATTGATACTATAATAGCATGGAACAATCAAAAATTATAGATACGTTGGAGACGTATCAGCTATCATGAATCACTTTATAAATTCCTTCTTCTAACACTTCATCACAATTTTCAGATTCATGATTTTCAAGCAAAACTTCATAGAGACAATCAAGTGCACTCAACTCACTAGCAGTTGGTTCATCATAATTGGAATTTTGAAAAGATTAGAAAGTGGATGAGGATCCATATCAATAGATTTTTAGCAAGCGAAGATGCAAGCAAATAGAAGGCACATGGCAACACAAACAAAGATAGCACACAAAATATTTTTGTATTTTAGAGTAGTGGGGGAGATGAAAACGAGAGGCAAATGCAAATAAAAGGCAAATAAAATAAATGCAAGTGGATGATAGTTTGTGCTAAGGTACTTGGTAATTTTGATGATGTCTCCCCGGCAACGGCGCCAGAAATTATTCCTGCTACTTGTAGACTACGTTGGTATTTCCCCGAAGAGGAGAGGATGATGCAGTATAGTAGAGATAAGTATTTCCCTCAGTTAAGAACCAAGGTTATCAATCCAGTAGGAGAACCAAGCAAAATCCCGTTAAGCGCACCTACACACACAAAAGCAAACACTTGCACCCAACGCAAATAAGAGGGTTGTCAATCCTCTTAGCGGTTATTTGCAAGGATTAATTCTGATAGTGGTAGATAGATAAACTAAAATACTAAATAAAATAAAAGTAAATAAATTGCAGCAAGGTATTTTTGATTTTAATATATGATAAAAGTAGACCCGGGGGCCATATTTTTCACTAGAGGCTTCTCTCTCGAACGCATAGCATACGGTGGGTAAACAAATTACTGTTGGGCAACTGATAGAAAAGCAAATAATTATGACGGATTCATAGAAATGATCATGTATATAGGCATCACGTCTGAGACAAGTAGACCAACTCCTGCCTGCATCTACTACTATTACTCCACCCATCGACCGCTATCCAGCATGCATCTAGGGTATTAAGTATGAAACAGAGTAACGCCTTAAGCAAGATGACATGATGTAGACAAAGTAAACTCAAGCAATAAGATTAAACCCCATCTTTTTATCCTTAATGGCAACAATACAAATACGTGTCATGTCCCTTTCTGTCACTGGGATTGAGCACCGCAAGATTGAACCCATCACAAAGCACCTCTCTCATTGCAAGATAAACCAATCTAGTTGGCCAAACCAAATCGATAGATCGGAGAGAAATACAAAGCTATAATAATCATGCATAAAAGATTTCAGAGAAGACTCAAATATTTCTCATGAATAATCTGATCATAAACTCACAATTCATCGGATCCCAACAAACACACCGCAAAAGAAGATTACATCGGATAGAACTCCAAGAACATCGAGGAGAACATGGTATTGAAGATCAAAGAGAGAGAAGAAGCCATCTAGCTACTAGCTATGGACCCGTAGGTCTGTGGTAAACTACTCACACATCATCGGAAGGGCAGCAAGGTTGATGTAGAAGCCCTCCGTGATCGATTCCCCCTCTAGCAGAGTACCGGAAAAGGCCTCCAGATGGGATCACGGAAGAACAGAGGCTTGCGGTGGCGTAAAAGTTATTCGGGGTGGCTCTCTGTTGGTTTCCCAATATTTCAGAATTTATAGAAGTGGAATTAGGTCAAACGGAGCCACGAGGGCCCCACAAGGCATCAGAGCGCGCCCCCCTAAGGTCGCGCCGTGTTGCCTTGTGGAGGCTTCGTGAACCTTCTGGCCTCCTCTCCAAGTCTCTAGGGTCTCTTTTGTCCAGAAAAAAATCTCCAAAAAGTTTCGTGGCATTTGGACTTCGTTTGGTACTGATTTCCTGAAAAACCAAAAAGAAGCAGAAAACAGCAACTGGCACTGGGCACTAGGTTAATAGGTTAGTCCCAAAAAATGATATATAATTGCATATAAAAACATCCAAGATTGATACTATAATAGCATGGAACAATCAAAAATTATAGATACGTTGGAGACGTATCAAGCATCCCCAAGCTTAATTCATGCTCGTCCTCGAGTAGGTAAATGATAAAAACAGAATTTTTGATGTGGAATGCTACCTAACACGTTATTTTGGGCTCTCAGCGAAAGCCTGTTCCACCCAATGTTTTTCTTGATGTTCTACACAACCCGTCAGTCAAACTACCAACAGAGGAAGACCTTGCTATTTCTGATCCCGAAGCGGCGTTGGTGGCTGCTGTTCATGCTATACCAGATTGGACAGCACCTTACCTGGCTTATTTAAGCCGTGGCGAGCTCCCAGTAGAGGAAATCATCGCTCGACAGATCATCAGGCGGTCCAAGTCCATGACTATAGTCAATGGCGAGTTACATAGACGAAGCGTCACAGGTGTCTTTCAGTGTTGTGTTTCTCCTGAGGAGGGTCATGCAATTCTCAACGAAATCCGCTCTGGTGATTGTGGGCATCATGCCGGCTCAAGATCATTGGTCGCGAAAGCCTTTCGACATGGTTTTTACTGGCTTATGGCTCATGCAGATGCAGAGGATATTGTCCGCAAGTGTGATGGTTGTCAAAAATTTGATCGTCAAGCTCATGTGCCAGCTCAAGAGTTGAGAATGATTCCAATAACCTGGCCTTTTGCAGTCTGGGGGCTTGACATGGTTGGGCCTTTTAAGAGATCCAAGAATAAGCATACTCACTTATTGGTGGCAGTTGATAAATTCACTAAGTGGGTTGAAGCAGAGCCGGTCAGCCGTTGTGATGCTGCTACAGCGGTTAAATTCCTCAAAAAGCTAATCTATCGTTTTGGCTATCCACATAGCATTATTACAGACAATGGCACTAATCTTTCCAAAGGAGTCATGAAGCAGTTCTGTCAACAGGAACACATCAGGCTGGACTTAGCATCTGTTGCGCATCCTCAGTCTAATGGACAGGCGGAATGTGCTAATCAAGAGTTGCTACATGGCATCAAACCCCGGCTCATGGTGCCTTTACAACGCACGCCGGGTTGTTGGGAAGAGGAGTTACCTGCAGTACTTTGGAGCATACGGACCACTCCCAACCGGTCGACAGGCTACACGCCATTTTTCCTGGTCTATGGTGCAAAGGTTGTCCTTGCAAGTGATATTCGTCATGACCCCCCCCCCACCCCCCGAGTTACAGCATATGTGGAAGCTGATAATGAACTGGCTCGCCAAAACGCTCTTGATGCTCAGGAAGAGGAACGTGAACTTGCCGCGTCCAGATCTGCAATTTATCAACAAGACCTACGTCGCTATCACAGCCGTAGAGTTTGAAGCCGTACCTTTCAGGAGGGTGACTTAGTGCTCCGTCTGGTACAAGACCAGATAGGCATGCATAAGCTTTCGCCTCCTTAGGAAGGACCCTTTGTCATCAGCAAGAATCTCAACAACGGGTCATACTACTTTGTTGACATACGTGAAACAAATCTGCCATGTACCTCTGAGGAGGAGGGCAGCCGACCCTGGAACATTGCGCACCTCCGGCCATACTATACCTAAGTCACAGACTGGGCAGTACCTTTTGTACATACCTTCATCATGTATATACATATTATGATCAATGAAATAAAGCCGGCAACTCTGTATAAGAGAGCTTGTCGTTTCACCTCAAATTGTGTGTTGAGTCTTTATTCTTTGATCATTGGTTACTTGGGGGCTTCCAACTCATCGAGTTTAGCTTTAACATCCCTTTTAACCTGGCAAAACGCCAAAATTTACTTGGTTAAACCTGCCTGTTAGCAAGATGCTACTCTCAAAATGTGACCCAGTGTACGCCTGATGAGTCAATCACAGAGGTGACCCTGAATTCATCAGAGTTAAAATACTAGTTGGTCACGTGAGAGCCGGCTTTCGGAGAGCTAGGACAAACCGAAAGAGGCGGAAAGCCTGCTTCACAGAAGCGAATCAGACTCGTGCCTCGAAAGCCGGTCTTTATGTCGTGCCTCGAAAGCCGGCTTTTACTTTTGCATAGTTGCGTTATTTTAATCTCTTGCATGCATGCATACATCGTTATATTTCATACATTTTGTATTAACATTTTTTCCTTGATTATTAAGCCGGCATTAGGACTCGCCGGGTTGTTTTACAACTAGGATTTTTATCTTCACTCAGCACCACTGGTGTTCGAGTTCATCGCCGGCATAGTCGGGTCACCGATGTTATTTCAGGTATTGGCCATGGTCCATCACATACTCAATATTGCTAAATTGGCTTCAGAAGTCGGGTTGTCGATCATACATTTTAAACCATAAGATTGATTTTTGCTCTTACAGCAGTAAAAGAGTTGTCATTCAGGGCAGTCAACCAAGTTTATACAGGCAAAACAATATAAGTGCACGATGGAACTTGCACCAGCAAAAGTTTACGCCTACCGCTATTACAGGCCACATCAGGGCTATGATCAAGTCAGATGTTCTATCACTTTCAAAATTACAAAGATTTGTGAGCCGGCAATCTAATTCCCCGGGTTGAGGTTTGCCCCAGAGGTTGATGGGTCGTCATGTGCCGGCTCTTCACGCTCGTCGTCAGCCGCCGCCTCTTCCTGACTTGCCGACTCGTCGACTATCCACTGGATTGATCGCAAAGCTTCAAATACTAAATTGGCTGTTATCACAGATGAAGGGTCGACGTCAGGAGCGAAGGTTTGCTTACGAGGACGGGTTAGCGCAGCAGGATGTGGGTTGGGCGGCTCCAGGCGTTCATTTGCTTCGGAATAGCTGGCTTGATATTTTGAGAGGTATATCTCCTCCGTCAGTGCTGTTGCAGCTCCCCGAGTTTCTTTTACGCACCGCAGAAAATCTTTCTTGGTGAAAGGCGTGTCGTCGGTGTTGAATTTTGGATAGCCGCCTACTAGTTGAGCCGGATCCAGTTCTAGGGCATACGCCTTGGCACGCGCAAGGGCAGTCAGAGCTCCATGGCGACAAGCCGCCTTCTTACATTCTTGAAACCATTGCGGTATAACTGACAGCTCTTTAAGCATGTCTACAATCAGTTGGGGCAGTGACTTGGTGTTCTTTGCCGCCATGATGCAGCGTGAGCCGCCTATATATAGCTGTTCACGAAAGGAGTACACGGCTTTCATCTTTACCAGGGGCAGTTCCCCGAGGTTATGAGTCCTACGGCCTGCAAATACAAATGAGGTGTCAGAAAGTCCGGCTCAACATATTAAGTCGGTTCATTTCAGGTGTCTTGCGAATCTTCCGGCTTACCAAAGATGGCGCTGCACATTGTGGTGATGTGACCCTTTAAGGTGGCTAGTTCTTGAGTCATCGGCTCAAGTTTCGCCTCGGCCTCTTCCACGTGTTTGACCAAGATGGCCTTCTCATCTTCAAATGTTTCTTCAGCCTTCTTCAGGGTCTCTTTCACCGTGAGCAGCGACTTGTGGAAATCTGAAGATAGGCGTTCTGCTTTTTCCCGGAGTTTTCTTTCTTTTCTCGCTTCCTTTTGGAAGCCGGCAGTTTGTGACTCAACCTCATTCAGCATGTCCTGCATCACAATTTACAAAATTACCGGATATATATTTGTAATAAGTCCCGAGCCGCCGTGGCGGTCGACTCGGCACTTGGGGGCTACATCTATCAAAGCTCTCCTGAACATAACAAGTCCCATGAAGATGCAGGCATTCACCATGGCACTTGGGGGCTAATGTGTAGTTTTTTCATCAATACATACATAGACCCGGCTCATTATATGATGTTGAGCCGGCCCTCGGGGGCTACCACTTGATCATCTATATGAAGGTAAAATTACCAAAGTTCCGGGTTATCATTTCATAATAACCCGGCCCTTGGGGGCTACATGTATATATGTGTAAGGCCGGGTGGTAGAGGTTACCTCATATTTCCGTTTGAGAGAAGACACCATTGCAATCTTAGTATCCCGGTTTTCAGACAGCCGGGTCATGACAGCTTGATGCAGTGAGTCAATGTCTTGGTCTTCAAACGACTGGAAGTGAAGAGCTGTCTTCCCCTTATTTTTTTGGCGACTCAGCCTTGGTGGAGACTTTTGTCAAGGCAGTGGAAGATTCTGGTGGAGGGTGCTGATTCTCACCAGTCACCACCACCTCATCCTGAGCCTTCTCAACGGGCTGCTCTTCTATCATATGTTCCTTTTCCTGATCAGCAGCGGGAGGAGAAGTGCGAGCAGGGCCCACGGTAGTGTCTTGGTGTGGAGGCTCGTCTTGCATAACCGGCTCATCCGGAACATCCGGGTTGTCTGCTGCTGCTTCCTGAGAAGGACCTTTCTCAACAGCGGGGTCGGAAGGCTTGGTAGCAGGTTTCTTCTTGATTGCTTTGGCGCTGCACAAGGAAAAATGTTTGTTATTCAGTTAAGGGATAAAAGCAAGAGTACAAGTTTGAAAAAGTAAAAAGTGAGCTATACCCGGGATTAATGTTATAGGCCGGTGCTTGAGTGGCGCTGGACTCATCCGATGAAGGAGAAGTCAGATAGGCCGAGTCGTTCAGCGGTAGTGGTTCTTTGAAGCGACCGGCTTGAGGGAGAGAAGGAGTGGGGCTGTGAGGGACTTCGGTCCGAGCTCTTCGTGTGGGTGGCTCGTTTGTTAACCCGCCGCTTAATTCTCCCTCGCAGCTCCGGGTCTTCCGTTTCGATGTGCCAGTATGCTGAGTTTTTTTCAAAAGAAAGCACGGATCTAAGTAAGCGTCTGGATGCGAGAATGGGACTTTGCGGACTGCAACCCAGAATTTCTTTGGGACAGGTATTGTTGAGTCGGAGTCTGAGGAGATCAGGGTTACCTCTGGCTCGCCGGCTTGGCTGGTTTCAGCTTGTTCCTGAGTAGAGTTGGCGTCAGCAAGCTAGTTAAAAAGACGACCAAGGGAGTCAAGTTCTACCTCATGCTCTTTGTCGTCCTCTGGCTCTTTCCCATCATCATCCTTGGGAGGAGTAGGAGCTTGAGGCTCAATCTTCCACCAATCAGCATTTTCCTGTACAATGATGGAATGGAAGGTTTACAAAAAAACAAGGCAATGAAAGCAAGACGGAAGGAAACATGAAAGGCGGCTTACATCGGGAGCCGAGTTGCCCGTGAAAAAGGGAGCTAGTCCCACGAGCTCAATGGAATCTTTCGTCTCGCCAAGGAGTTTCTTGGCAAACTTTATGACATCTTTTTGTTGGAGGTTGACCCGGCTGAACCGTAAGGAGTCGTCGGTCTCTCCTGAGTTGATTTTGGAGTACCAGGGCTGCAGAGCTTCCCTTTCAGCTCTGGAGGCGAAGCCCGGAAAGGTAATGGAGGCGTCGAGCCGGTCAGCCCTGTAACCCGGTAGTGGATGTTGTTGTTTTGGGGAGGTGTCCTTACAGTAGAACCAAGTCCTATACCATCCTTTAGGATGGCTGGCCGGCTTAGCTTCCGGGAAAGCTGAGTTTTTCCTTCTCTGGATGGTGGCCCCGCCAAGTTCTATGCTGGGTCCGCCTTTATTTTCTATCTGATGGTTCAGGTAGAAGAACTCCTGAAATAAGTTGATGGACGGCTCAATTTGCAGGTAGACCTCGCAGAACACTTGAAACTGGCTCAGGTTGTGGATGGAGTTGGGGCCCAAGTCTTGAGGCCTGATAGCGAAGAAGTGTAGTACATCCCGGAAGAATTTGGAACCCGGGGGACGGAAACCTCTGTCCAAGTGGTCAGCGAAAATGACTATCTCGTTTTGAGCCGGCTGAGGATGTATCTCTTCCTCAGGGGCTCGCCACTCAATCTCCTCTTGGGTTGGAAGTAACCCGGAGTCGACCAGGGCCTGCAGTCTGAGCTCCGACATGTTGGATTTCGCCCAATTGACGATCTTGTTGGTTTTTGGAGCCATAGATTCAGCTGCAAAGAAAAACAGGAAATAATATAAGCCGGTAACACTCAGAAGTTTGCCAGGTTATCATAGCAAATAGTAGACCGGCATCATGCCGGGTTATGGCTATCAAGGCAGTTCAAGCCAGCATAAGCAAGCAGCTATTAGTAACAGATTTTGACAAGTCTAATGTGAGTGAGTTTGCAAACAGTTTTCAAACCAATTGACGAACTTTTTGGATCTAAAAAATAGGTGAAAAATAAAAGAAAAAACCTAGGTTTGTTTCAGTGACTGAGGACAAGACCGTAATGAGGTTTATTTGAGAAGATGTGAAAGATCTATAAGGCCATTAAAGTATTGCGGGATCATTCTACGGCCTAACCGACGAAGAACCTAAGATATCCCGGATCTACAAACGGCTAGTATGAAGAACGCTGAAGAACTTTGATGAACTGGCAAGAACGATGGTAAAAGGGAACTTACAGATCTGCTAGCAGAGGCTTGCGGGTTTCGCTTGCTGCAGGAGCGGCCGCGCTCTGATGGATAAACTCCGGCGACGGTGACAGCAGCAGTGCTTCGACGGTGCTTCCTTTGGCGGCGCAGAGCTCGAAAGGGCGCAGGTGGCGTCGAGAGGCAAAGGAGAAAGAAGACGAGGAGTAAGGGTGGTAAAAGGTAACAATGGGGGGCGTCGGCCCATTTATAGGCGCGGTGGAACCCGAAACGGCAGGTGCGGAGCCCCAGGCGACGCAGTGAATTTTGGCTAAAGGGACTCCTCGATTTTCGCGCCTGACAAGACAATACAAAACCACCCAAAGATTCGCTATGATGTCATGCCCAGATATTGCGGGAGTGGATTGTGACGTCATGTACGGGAAAGGGAGAAAGTGCTAAGTTGAAGGATGTAAAACGACCCGGCAAAAGTTATTTGACCCGGGAAATATATTTGATAAAGAATGAAGACTGGAAGGGCGCAAGAAAATGCCGGCTCAGGAAACAAGACTCAGAGATAAAACTCTTCGCAATTGGTACTTTACTTTTGTTCTACATAATGGAGTTTAACATGGATAAATCCAAGTCGAACCGGGGGCTAATGTTGGGGATGTTTCCCAGCATGGAGACCCGCCAGGACGATGACCCGGCCATGAAGCCATGAAGCTCGGCGGGCCATCATGCAGCCGGGCTTTGAAGATCCGCAATGGGCCGGCTCGAGGGAGACCCGGTGTGAAGGCCGGCTTAACATATGGGCCGGCTCGTGGAGGAAAGGACAGACGAGATAACTACCTTGGAGAACAAGATAACTAGAGTAAGAGTAGGATACGGGTTAATGTTACGACCCGGACTCTCATGTAAGCCTAGGGCTCGACCTGTTATATAAAGGGGAGCACCTAGGGCAGAAAGACTAAGTTGCAATCTCTCGAAGGCTAGGTTAGCGAATCCGCATCCTTGTAATCGAGATCCAAGCAATAACAAACAAGCAGGACGTAGGCTTTTACCTCCATCGTGAGGGGCCGAACCTGGGTAATCCTGTGTTCCTCGCATCCCGATCAACCCCGTCAAGCTTCCACCTTCGTGCGATGGCCTCATCACTAAGTCCTTTCACTAGGGCATCTCCCGTGACAAAACCACGACAGCTCCATATCGGGTTTTTTGGTGGGTGACTTGTCGGAGTCTGATGTAGCATTTGTCTGGACTACTCTAAACCTTCCTAGTTTGGTGTCGTCTACATCGGTCTGTATATTTTTATGAACCGCGTTAAATGGCTAAAAGTGTTCAGAGATGTGGCAAATAGGTGATCCGGAGTTTGCCCTTGTAGCTTCTTTTTTTAGGGTTAGAGTTTGCCCTTGCAGCTAACCTCAAGATGGCAACGGGGACGAAACCCATCGGGTTTTGCCTGCCCAAACCCATCCCCATGAGAAAATCACAAACCCGTCCCCGTCACCGTCACCATGCGCGGGGCTAGTTTTTTGCCCGCCCCCTAAACCCATCGGGTTTTCTAAACCCACGGAGAACCCACGGGGAAATCGGCATATTTAAGCAAACATAGTAGCAGCACAGAATAGCATTTCAGCAGCAAAAAGAGCATATTTCAGCAGCATAAATTGAGAAAATTTTAGCACAATATAATAGTACATGGTTCAGCAGCTACAAGGAGCATATTTCAGCAGCATAACTTGAGCAAAAAGAGCAATAACAGCATCTACAAGGAGCAAATTTCAGCACAATACAGCTGGGTGGGCCGGTGTGTAGTCGAGGCTGAATGGCCCAATTTGCCCAATTCGCTTAGGTTGGGGGCTAGGACGCTGGGGCTGGGACGCTGGGTGGGCCGGTGTGTAGTCGAGGTTGAATGGCTGAATTCGCTTAGTGTAGTATTTTGACGGGGATGGCGGGTTTCGGGTTCGGATATTGCTCAAACGGGTTTGAACCAGCGAAACGTGTCGGGTTTTATACTTTACCCAGCAACAGCTCCGCGGGGTTAAAAAAACGCGTATCCCCGTCCCCTAATAGGGTAAAACCCCATTGGGACGCGGGTTTCGGGTAAACCCGGGCAAACATCGGGCTGGGCCGGGTTTCGGGCCGGGCTTGTAAAAGCCCGACCTTCCTTTCTCAAGCCCGAGCCCGGCCCGAAGCCCGAAATACACTATATTTTCAAGCCCGAACCCGGCCCAAACGCTGTTTTTTAGTGTACGCACGTGCAAGCCCGGCCCGAAGCCTGAAAGCCCGGCCCGAAATACAGAAAAAGAGAAGCCCGAGCCCGGCCCGGACTACCTTCCGGGCTTCAAAACAAGGCCCGAGCCCGGCCCAAATGGCAAGCCCAACCTGGATTTTTCAGGCCGGGCTCGGGCCGGGCTGTCCATGCCCGGGTTTAGTTTCGGGGCCATTGCCATCTTGAAGCTAACCTGTATCCGATTCGACCGGTCGGGGTACGGAAAGGAACCACAAATACTCGAGTGCTAGTCGAACTCAGTAGGGGCAGATAAAAACTCGAGTATATTTACTCTCACTTCGGGCCTCGGATCAGAGTTGCTGTAGTCGCTTATCCAGCATCGATCTACCCGAACGCCGGCCGCCGCTCGGCGACGACCAAGCAAGATCAGAATCGCCCATGGCCATGGAGATCTCGACGGAGGAGCAGGACCTGGCTTCTTACCGCCGCGAGTGGGAATCCTCCTACGGCGCCGAGTCCGGCTCCTTCGAGTTCTACAGTAAGTATTATATACAATCTGCTCATCCATGATCCATCCATCCGCTTCTCGATTCGCTTTTCTTCTTCCTCCTGCAGCATGCGTGAAACGTCTGAAACTCTGAATCCTGGGCTGATCTGAGATTTTGCTGCAGCTAGCGTGAGAGCCATGCTCTTCACGTGCAAACCCACCCCGGCGCACGCCGGCCCCAAAACCTGCCTGCAGATCTTCTCCATCGAGGTCACGGAGCTCAGTGGGGGCCTCCAGTGGCCGCTCGAGGTCTACGGCCTGGTCGCCACCCGGGACTCGGTTGATCATAATCGCAACGTCATCTTCAGGCGCAGGAGGGAAGCCTCCCTGATCCTCACTCAACAGGTCTCTTGTTTTTCCTCTGAACCATGATCTGTGGCTGACATTGCGGTGTGGTCAAGTATATTTTTCTGTTTGCGGATGCAGTTAGCTGGTCTGTTAACGAGTGCAGCTGATGCTTGCAGGATCCGTTCTTGAAGCTCACAGGCCCGTCCCGCGCCGTCGTGTTCGCCAGCACCGTCGACGTGGAGATCCAGCTCAAACTCAAGGGCAGAACCACAGAGCGCGAAGACATGGACCTGATCTCCAAAGTTTTGATATATGGACGTGATTTCGGCAGTGATAATTTCGCCGACGCAGGCAACCAGCACCCCGCACGCACCGTCTGTTCCAGCAGGCTCTGCTCGCTGGAGGTCACCGCCGCCCCGCTCGCCCGTGCGATTGAGGCCACCGTCATCTCCGCCGAGGTCACCCAGGGCCGGTGGCCCAAAACCTTAGGAATCCGCGTCGTCGTCTCCGGCACGGCCGGCGCAGACGAGGACTTCGTACTGCTTGATGCTCGAGATGGGGCATTTCGCGTGGACCTCGCCGACGGCATCATCGCCCTTACCAGGCATGTCGTGTGCGTGGAGGAAGGCGGGAGGCTGAAACTCTGCATAGAGGCCTACAGCAAGAGAACCGGACGTATGTACGAAATATCTGGGGTCACGGAGCTGATGCCCAAGAGGTCCTCCGCCAGTATTGGCGTATGCAAGCTTGCCTTCTGCACGGTTGAGTTTGTTGTAGGTTGGTCCTGCCTCGTGGCCAAAGTGGGTGAGCTCATGAGGTATGGTATCTGATGCAACCAACCAATTAGTTCTCGAGTGTCAAAATTTTGGAAGGAATGTGGTAGATGTGGTCACAAGCCATTGGTAGATCAAAGTGTCAAGAGCACTATTTTTTGTGTTTATGTCTTTTAACTTTTACATTGATGAGTCGTCATGCTGCTCTCTATCGTAGCATGGTGATAGTACATGTGAAACAAAAAGAAAAAAAGCCATAGATAGTACTATGAACAAGTTGACTCCTCGTATTTGTGTTGCATCGCTCGCTCTGGCTCATGGACCTCATGCTACTTGGCCGTCGGCCACCTCATGCTACTTGACCTCCCTCTCCCGGACCAGGTCAGGGCAGGGGTGTGAAAGGAGCTGCCTTCTAGAACTTTCGTCGATGGTCGGAGGCCGGCCATGCTGACGGGCGGCGGTGCGGGGCGTGGGACCTTGAACGCCGGGGCATCCGTCTTGGAAGATGAGGATGCACAATAGGCTCTTTGGACTTTGAACGCCAGGGCAGTGGTCTAGAGTCGTTGACGTCGTCCTTGTCCGCCTGAACCGTTGCGCCAACATCTCTTTCGATTACAGTGGAGGAAGAATCCACCCTATGCTTCTTGGGGATCTTGCAAAACATTTGAATTGTACGGTCTACACAAGCACAACAAAGACAATAGCTCACAAGTTTATCATATCGAACATCCACGGTACTTCCTGTAGGTCTGGTGAAGACCCACTCCTTCAGAGGATGATAAACCGGGTGATCAACCCACACGCAAAGATGCTCCCGATGGTCATGTCATTGTGGTTCAAGACGACGATGACCGCACCCAGCTTGGCACACAGCTTGCTTACAGTGTGGCTATGTCTCAGTTGACCGAGACTTAATCAAATCTCAATCAAGTGACATAACATATAGTAGAAGAAGAAAAAAACTAATTTTTTTTTGCACGAACCTTCACAAAAGATCTCACGAATATAGCATCGACTTAGACATAATCAAGTCTCAGTCGACTAAGATTTAGCAACATTGTTTTCTTTTATATACTACTAGGAGCTAGGGAGGTGCAAGCGAGACCAAGTCATTGGTTTGATGCCCAAGCAGGGCATATATGTGGGAGGGGTTCAACTCGAGTGCGGACTTTTGGTGGTCGACCACCACCACCACGGTGGACGGTCTTTTCAAAAAGTCAAAAATACCATTTAAAAGTTTCAAAAAAACATTTGTGGAAACTTATGTGTGTTGCGCACGAACGTGTGAAAATTCGTTTGAAAAAATTGTGATTTGTAGGCTGTACAAAAAAACAAAATTCTGGCCCAAACAACATAAAAGGTCGGCCCATTTTGAAAGTACGTATTTGTCTTTTTTGTGTACATCACGTGTGAAAGTATAATGTTATGAAAATTTGCATATACGTGAAATACATGTGTATATGTGTTCACAAAAAAAATTGAAATTTTTCGCTTTGTGAAAATTTGTATTTTGAAACCGTCCACCACGGTGGTCGACCACCGTTGGCATTTTCCGGGTTCAACTGCCCCTTTTCTCTCTTGATTTTTTTTTTGTTACAACAAGAAATGAATTCCCACTCAAAAAAAAAACATACCAGTCAATCCCACCTAGACGGACCCCGCCATACATATGGCCCCGGCCCGGTCCTTCATTTTCCTTCATTTCATGGTCACCACATTTCCCACCTCGCCTCTCTACCCACGCCACACCCACCACACGAGAGAAGCAGAGCAGCGCAGCGAGATGTGGAGCTCCGACTCCGAGCCCGACTATGCAGCCGGCGCCGCCGCGACAACCACCGCATCGTCCTCCACCTGCTCATCCAACCCGTTGACACCACCGCTTCCTTCCCCGCCCCAGCCTCCGCCACGCCGCCACAAGAACATTGTGGGTGTGTGGCCTCGACGTGGGAGGCGACGTGGCCACGGCGCCCGAAGCCGGTGGTCGTCGCCGCCGAGGAGACGGACAGCACCGGCGCTGCGTCATCACCTTGTGGCGGCGACGGCGTGGGCCGCGTGAGGAGCCTCACCGACGACGACCTGGAGGAGCTCAAGGGGTGCGCAGATCTGGGCTTCGGCTTCAGCTACGACGAGATCCCGGAGCTGCGCGGGACCCTCCCCGCCCTCGAGCTCTGCTATTCCATGACCATGAGGCAGTGGTTCCTCGACCAGCCCCAGGCACCGCAGGAGCAGGAGACGGCCACCGCCACGCCGACCTCCACGACGACGTCGCCGCCCATTGCCAACTGGAAGATCTCCAGCCCAGGTGAGCAGAACAAATCAAACGCCTCCCGCTTTTCTGCGCTTCGAGAGAGGAACCCAAAGCCAAGTCGTCCAAAAAAACTTCAGGTGTGTTGCAGGAGATAGCACGGAGGAGGTGAAGGCGCGGCTCAAGTAGTGGGCGCAGGCGGTGGCGTGCACCGTCAGGCTCTGCAGCTGAACGAATGGAGCAAGTCGATCACCAAGACAAACGGGCCATGTCAAGAGCAATCCCCATGGATTTGGCTTTGGGTTCTGTCAAGTCGATCACCAAGTAGTGGGCGCAGGTGTGAGGATCACTCTCACTGATTCAGTCAATCACCATGGATTTGATTACAAGCTCAGAGGAAGGAAGGGGAATTACAGCAGGAGGAGGAAGAAGATAAGCTAGCCTATCGGCCGAAGCCGCCGTCCGGTCCAAGCCCTTTCCCCGTGTCCATCTTCTGCCTACTTGTAGTGGTTGTGTGTGGTAGTTTCCTGGTAGGCCCATGGCCCAACAGCAGCCCACTGGAGGGAGGTCGCTGACAATCCCCCCCTCATAAAAATCCGGCTTGCCCTCAAGCCGACTCCATGTCGAACCACCGGGATCCCAAGGCATTTGTACATCAAACTGCGCCCAATCAAGAACCGGCTCACCGAGATTCCATGTCTGTTGCAGGGTTTGCTGAACAGCGAAGTATATCCAAAAACACTTGGGGGTCCTAGAATGAGGAAACTGTTGCAGTGTCCATACACCTTCAGTAACAACTGCTAAGTCACCCGGATCCCAAGGAAATAGCACCACCAGGTAAGGCATGCTTGCAATCGCAAGCTGGATCTGCTGGAAAAAACAACTACTGCAATGATTTGCAAGTCCATCCATGATCTTCATGCACAAGGTATCTTCCGTTGCCTGAAGAAAGTGGCCGGTGCCTGGAGGCAGTTGCTGATCAATCAAGCAAAATCTGGGAGGGTGGACTGTTCTAAGGTTCAGGTAGATTGCCACATTCCCCTTGTTCCAGAGGCCAGCCATAAGAAACATGGATGTTGAATCATTCAGACTCAACGGTCGGAGTGGGGTAGACATATTGCTGAAAATTCTTTTTCCTCCAGGTCCTGTATGAGCACACGATGATCCCACTAGCAACCATGCAAATTCCCATCGGCAACAATTAGGACCAAAATAAGTAGCATCAAACCTGGAGTGTGCGTTATAATGCTGCAGCATATTTCCAACAAATGACAGCGTCTTATGGTGAACAATTCTGAGAAGATCCAACATATATAACCTGGTGAATTTTTCTGTAATCAGTGCCAATGGTGTGCCCTTTGAAAGCTTGAACAGATTCACAGAAACCTCAGTTCCAATATTATGCTCTTCAGGGTCCCATGGTGATGTAACCCACCTATCACTTGTTGGAAAATGTTGCATCGTGATTAGACTTCCCAGTGAGTAGGCCTCCCAAGATGTCCAAGGCTTCAATTCATCTCCAGGTGCAACACATAGCATGTATTGTAGTTGTTCGGTTCTGGAAATGGCCTTAAACATAGCGGCTGCAACACTGTAATTCATAGCTGTATACTTGCTTGTTGGAGCATACCTGTCAAGGGCAATGGCTGAAGATAATGAATCACTTCCACCACTACAGTACAACACCACTGCAAAAGATTTCACACCATCCAAATAGGTTTGGCTAGATATGCCCATTGATTCCTTCAGCAAAGAAGCTCTGATTGGCCTGCAGATAATACCCTGAGTTGAAGACCAAGAAAATTTCCACTCGAGCGGCTCAATACCAGACTGAATAATTTGTCCGAAAACAATGTACAGCAGAGTATCAAACATAGCCATTATGGTGTGCGTCCACTTGTAATTCGGTTTTTGTGACCAAAAGCTCTCAGGCATCCGGCGTACAAATTGTACCACTATAGCTATGTTCTCTGTTTTTCTCCCAACCTTCAGCCACTTATAAACATGATCATGAATAGCTTGCAGTTGTGTTGAAATTAAGCAAGGAGAACATAGCTGCAGATGTTGAATACCAGTTGCGTGCAAAATCTGCAGTTCCGGCGGCGGCCAAGCCGGGTGCTCTTCATTTCCAAGGCCACATGAGCTGGTGCTGACCCTACTGTGAACCTCGTTGATAACCGAGTCATGCAACGCCGACGAGTCTGGGTCGGAGATGTCAATGGTGCCAAGGATGTGGAACAACTGGGACACGACGACCATGGTCAAGCCCTTTGTCGAACACTTGGTAGGCAGCGGTGTCTGAAGTCCGCGGTCAACGAACAACCGCAGTGACTGGGAGCTTGAGCTTTCTGATGTTGTTGGAGTGGTCAGGAACATGCCATCAGTTTCCATGAACACTTCCATGGTGTAGTTGTCGTCAGTGTCAATGGCGTCCTCATGCACCGAGTTGGAGGAGCAGGTTGATGGCGACAACCCAGCTTGCACTGTGAGCTCCTGAGTGAACGCTAGAGTTGTTGGTGGCAGCAATCTTGTTGCAGTGCCCTGATTAGTTGAGGACGCAGAGGATGCCGTGCCCAATTTGTTGCTCGCACAATTGGTCGAACAGGTAGCAGGCAGTTTCTTGACTTGCTCGAGGACATGTAGCAATTCGGTAGTCGTCCCCATCGTAGGTGATGGAGCAGTAGGGAACACGCCGTCCAGAGCAACAGACACCTCTAGAGTGGGGTCGGCCTGGGTTGATGTGGAGTCCGACGGCGCAGCAGTGGGCACACATGTGTCCGTCG
Source organism: Elymus sibiricus (assembly GCA_039707655.1). Lineage (NCBI taxonomy): Eukaryota > Viridiplantae > Streptophyta > Magnoliopsida > Poales > Poaceae > Elymus > Elymus sibiricus. The sequence continues at coordinate 76,227,583 of CM077676.1, forward strand.
CCGCACGCACGGATGCCACGGCCCGGCTGGCGCTGGTCGCTGACGGAGAAGACCTCGCTGCTGAGGAAGCCATCGCGGTGGGATTGAGCGAGTCGTCCGGCGCGTAGGTCTCGGTTGGGTCGGCTATGACGGCGCTGCAAGAGATGCTCGTAGATGCAGGCGTAGCAGGGACCGAGCTTGACGTAGAGTCCCATGGCACCTGTACGGGGACGCGTGGAGGTGTCGAGGTGGCCGCGGATGTCGTGGGCGAACGGATGGTGGAGACGGTGCCGCGCGGGACAGGCGGAAACGCGTCCGACCTCGTCGTTGATGAATCAGAGGTCGCCGCTGCAGGGGCGCACCTACGGCCGTCGTCGCTACGCACCTTCCAGCGGAGGTCGTCGATAGTCCGGTCCAGCTTGGTGTGGAGGTCGCCGAACGCCGTCTCGACGGCCTTCTCTAGCCTGGTCTTGGACTCAGCGAAGCTCCGATCCACATCGCGGGCGAGCTGGGCCCTAAGAACCTCATACGTCGCCTGACCCTCCGGCGAGAGGCTCGCCAGGAGCTCGGCGCGCCGTCGTGGAAATTCCATGGGATTGGATGGGGAAAATTCTGGGATGGATATTTGGTGGAGAATTGAACGGCTCTGATGCCAATTGTGAGGATCACTCTCATTGATTCAGTCAATCACCATGGATTTGATTACAAGCTCAGAGGAAGAAAGGGGAATTACAGCAGGAGGAGGAAGAAGATAAGCTAGCCTATCGGCCAAAGCCGCCGTCCGGTCCAAGCCCTTTCCCCGTGTCCATCTTCTGCCTACTTGTAGTGGTTGTGTGTGGTAGTTTCCTGGTAGGCCCATGGCCCAACAACAGCCCACTGGAGGGAGGTCGCTGACAAAGGCGCGGCTCAAGTAGTGGGCGCAGGCGGTGGCGTGCACCGTCAGGCTCTGCAGCTGAACGAATGGAGCAAGTCGATCGCCAAGACAAACGGGCCATGTCAAGAGCAATCCCCGTCTCGGTAATCCATGATGATCCCACTGATGCATTGTCGCCGTCGATAGATGGATCCACCGATCCACCGACCCCGATGATGGAAGGATGTTTCCAATGACATTACGAGAGAATCGTTGTGGATGGACCTTGCTGCGTGGGAAGCTGGTTGGGGGGTGGATCATATCGGTTGGGAACTGTACGTAGTACTCCCTCTGTAAACTAATATAAGAGCGTTTAGATCACTAAAGTATACGGAGGGAGTATGTTGTTTGTTGCTGTGCTCGGAGCCAGCTACAGCCTCTCATTTATCTAGGTTCAAAATAATCGTACTAGTTGGGAGATCGGATGGATAAATAAATGGATTCTTATTTTTCTCGTGATCACCGGTAACTACTGCTTGCTCCATTTCTTTAGAGTGCAATTCAAGAATCAGTGCTAAGTCTTGTGTATTTCTTCAGTCTTTCTTGTGCTACTTCTTCCGTCTGAACTAGACAGGCACACAGCCACACACACACACGAGATTGTGCATCTTTTGGTGTGCCTGGCCTCCGCCGCTCCATTATAAATTGTACTCCCTCCGTTCCTAAATATAAGAACTTTTAGAGATTTCATTATGGACTACATACTCCCTCCGTTCCTACAATGAGTGAATCTACACTTTAAAATTGGACTATATACATCTGTACGTGTAGTCTCTCCGTTTCTAAAATGGGTGAATCTACACTCTAAAATAGGACTATATACATCTGTACGTAGTTTATAGTGGAATCTCTAAAAGGTCTTATATTTAAGAACGGAGGAAGTAACAAATAAACTTTCCCACTCATCATCAGAACATAATCGCCGGGTGATTGACACACGATTAACACAAACCATCAGTTTCCATTCATTGTTAGACGACCCGAGTAGTGGTATGATGACCGGAAAAGACGCCTCTGCATGCACCTGATACGCCCCGTAAAGAGAGAAGAAGACACAGAAATGGACCTGAGCTGGATTTATTCGGGGAGATGGCAGTTTCATTGGGTTTTTTTTTTTTTTGACTCAAACGGCAGGTGCTCTGCCTTTTCATTTAAGAGTAGGAATGTACATAAGACGGAGCAGTCGTCCGGAGAACGCTGCCTATACAAAAAAAGGGGAGGATTACAACGTTACTCTCAGGAAATCTAAGTCAGCTTTGATCAGAGAAGCCACTCCGTCCGCCGAGATAGACTTGGCGTTGAAGACCCTCCTGTTCCTCTCATTGGTTTGTTTGTACTGTACAGCGTCACAAGAATACTGTGGGAGAGATCATAGGCGCGCATGCATGAACATGTGCGTGCAGTTTTACCGGTACGACTCCGCACGGGATATGTCTTGTTCGGAGACCCATCATCGTCACTCGGGCAAATTTGGTGTTTTGACCCTTTTACGAAAGTTTAGCTAGATCTGACCCTGGTTCTAAATTTTTTTGGGATCTGACCCTTTTTTCTACCGCCATGATCACTGGCGGTAGGGTAACACTACCTACCGTCATGGTCAATGACGGTAGGACTTAACCGCACCGTCATGATTATTTAACGTGGAAAAAACCCTACCGCTAAAGTCATTGACGGTAGTCTATTATACTCTACCGCCAAGGTCTTGGGCGGTAGGTCTATTTCCTGTTATGCTTTACCTTTTGTTCCTGCCGTCTCTGACCAACTTTACAAAAACTCATAAACAAAGGGGCAAGAAAACGCACCACTTTATTTCGTTGGTCACCGTGCACATATATGTGTATGCGTGCGCCTGCCACAGCAGCTAGCTGGCCATGTGGGAATAGTGGCCTACTAAGTTCCATGCCTTGCATGCATGCATGCGTTGCCTAGACCACCCGTGAAAATCAACATGCATGCAGTAAAGTACAAACCTCTGCTGCCACTGCACACTGGAGGCCTAGAAAGGATGTGCTCCAAAACGATGCGATTTGCGTGCAACTTCATGCGTCTACCGTCAAGGGATTTGGCGGTAGGGTATAACAGCCTACCGCCAAAGACCTTGGCGGTAGGGTATTTTTAGTCTGACGGCGCCGCTTACGTTGACCAGAACCCTATCGTCGAAGACCTTGGCGGTAGGCTGTTATACTCTACCGCCATCGACCTCAGCGGTAGAAAAAGGGTCAGATCCTGAAAAATTTTCAAATCAGGGTCAGATCTGGCTTAACTTTCGTGAAAGGGTCAAAACACCAAATTTGTCCTCGTCACTCATGAGTGCCGCCTGTGCCTGCTCCTCATCACTGTCTGTCTCGTTATTGTTTAGGAAACCCAATGCTCAGCAGCTCTTTGTTTAAGCTGGCACTTAGCAGAGTAATAACAGTGTAGAACAAAAAGGTAATAGGACACCTGTCCCTATTGCCATGCCACGCAATTAGTCACCTTTTGTCGGGTACGATATGCGTCGAGATTCTCTGAATTAAGCCAGGTGAAAGAGGATCTGCGCCCGAAAACAATGGACACTCACATGACCGCGCAGATCACAAGGCTTTTCCATGGCCGGACTGGGTGCCACATGCATGAGGCGGCCACCCTCATCACCGAGGAGAAGGAATGGGATCACCGTGAAGCGCTAGATGTTGTTCAAAATTATACTGAGTAATAGGAGTTGCAAGAGGAGAGAGGGAGGGAAAAAGAAAGGCAAAAAAATGTCCCACTGGACGTTTTGGCTCCCATGAGGTGGAAATGGTTTGGAGGTTGGATTATGCCGAATTTGATTTTATACGCATCCAAGTCAGCCTCCATATTTTCTGACGGTTGACTTCATAACGAATATGGCGATCTAAATTATGCAGCTCTAAGGATTAACTGTTGTGCCTATCATAGCTAAACGACTCATAGTTTATTTACTTTGGTAACCAGTGAACGACTGCTTAGGCCTCCATGGTTTATGTAATTTTGTTGGCATTGCACCATTGTTCTGGCCCAGGAACAATTTTTGAATTCCCGAACATTTTTTCAAAGAAGCGAAGAATTTCTGTAGTTTTGAACTTTTCTGAAAATTACGAACAGTCTTTAAAAACATGAACATTTTTTGAATTTGTGAACAAATTTCAGGATCAACAACATTTTTTGGAATTTCGAACAAACATTTCAGAAACACGAACATTTTTTGAAAATCCGTATGATTAGCAAATCCGATATTATGTTCCTTAGTTAGATCCTCACAAAGATCTGAAACCTTGGGTATGAATAGATTGTGTGGATCTTCGTCATCTTTAGATAAACTATTCTTTAACAAAAAGAGAGCTCTATCCTCTTTACATTTTTAAGATTTTTAACAGAAAAAGCTATCTCGGTAGGTGACTTCCCCAACGAAACACCTAATTTACTAGCTCTAGCAACAACAACACTACTCCGGCAGTATCAGATAAATGACAGAAGGATAACTTCGGCATTGGGGTTGTACCTGAAGGGGGGTCGCGGCAATTGGCCACCTTGATGGCCCTCTCCATCTGAGTAGTATCCGCGTTCAGTTGCGCCCGAATGCGACCGATTGAGCGATTTTTCCTATGGTGGTTGTTTGATTTGTAGGATTAAATCCCATCGAAATTTTTTCTAAGGAATCCTTTGCACTAGATTCCATAGGAAATCTAGCATCCACTCATGCCTCTTTTTTAAAATCCTTTGCTTTTCCTGTGATGGAATCAAACAAACTTTGTGCTTATATCCTGTAAGATTGAAGTGGGCATGACATTGCAATCCTGCATTTTTTTTCTATTCCTACGTTTTTAGAATAGAATCCTGTGAATCAAAGAGCCTCCTCATATTAGTAAGGTATTTAACGATTCCATTGCCAACTGGAAATTATCTATGTAGCTCAACATCTACCGTTAGATCATCAAATCAAACTATTTGAATTTTCTGACCAAACCAAATCAAACAACCATACCGTTGCACACTAAATTTAGTTGGGCAACTGCAACAAAATCAAAGAAGAAAATGGTTCAATCACCAACCTCTACATTTCATTGGGGCAAAACAAATATCATGTTTTCATGCTTGGACCAGGGATAGCACGGACATCGGATTGAGCAAAGAGTGCGCCCGGCTGGTTCACCGTGCCATTCAAGACGTTGCTTGTTAACTGGCAACTGCCTGGTAACTCGACATCTCGCTAGAACAGAAAGAATGCAGCGCCTGTTAGCACTAGCTATGCATTTTTCACCTGGCCGGTCACCATCATTGTCACAAAATGCAGAGAAATGTTCAAGCGCCTGTCACATAGCATAGCATCAGTCTATCTATTAAGCTATATGTACAACACATCACCCACCTAAGATAATGCAGTCACAAAGAACGAGGTCTTGCCCCTGTAACTGCCGAAATCGGGGCCTCTGATCGAGCAGATTTTGAAACCGGCTGCCTCGTCAGCGCAACACATCCTAACATATGAGCAACGGTAGCTATTACTCTTAGTAGGGTGCGTAGTACCCGGTAATTCCGGCGCAGGGATACAGAGCGGGGTCGTTGCAGAGATGTGAGAAGAACCAAGGCAGAGAGTTCTCCGATCTTCCTTCCCTCGGGAAGCGACCCGGCATCGGCAGTTGCTTATCTTACACTCGCTGCGGCTCCTCCACAGCCTTCTCGGCCTTCCTGCAAGCAAGTCGCAGAGATCAAAAGGCGTTGAAACTACATCTCCAACCGCAGTTCGAGCTATAAGGTATTTAGATATGTCCATTGTCCTCTGCGGATGATGGATTCAATCGATCATGGTGATAATAACCCAAGGCAAGCAATGTCAACGTTACCTCAGCGCTTCCTTAATCTCTTCACTCTTCGGGTCGAGCTGCAGCGCCTCCCGGAACGCCTCAGCGGCGCCCTCGTAGTTCTGCGCACAATGAGACAATATCAGTGCCACCAGAGGGAGGTATATACAAGTGGAGAGGATGAGTTCGACTGCGAGGGTAGAATCGATACAAGCAGCTGTACCTTCATGAAGCTGAGGGCTGCGCCTTCACGATACCAGGCCTTGGACCAACGGGGCCGCAGCATCCTGCACTTGAGCGCGTCTTCCAGAGCTAGATCCCCATGTCTCATACGCAGCCAGCAGAGGCTCTGGTTGGCATACATGGCGGCATCAGATGGGTCTGTGTCAAGTACCTGCGTTTACAATGAGCAAGTATGCACTCAGTTTAGCTCAACAGGTTGGTGAATGGATCTACTAGGAGACTCTATGGAGCATATCGTTGCCTTTTCATCAGTTTATTTTATTTATACTTTTCTCAAAACAGAGGCTTAGTCCCCGTCCTCTGCATCATTAGTGTCTGACCCGAAGTAACAAAACCACGGATATAAGTTGTTGTCTGACCTAAGAAAAGGGCATCTCAAGATGAAGTGCTACACTCTAAGTGTCGTTGTACGAGAGAAAAACACTCCAAGCGCCGGTATTTCATCATCAGGTCATCAGGTGTCAGGCAGAAATAGCTCTACGGATATTGAGTTCATCATAAACCATCAGGCAAGCTGTACAGCTACAGAGAAAATTAAAACACCACATTTTCAATCTTGTGCCTGATATTCTGGAACTATTTGTTGTGCGATCTTTGTGATTGTTCCAAACAAGTACTAGATGCACTTACCTTGCCATAGAAGGACATTGCTGTAAGGTAGTCCTCCTTTGCAAATGCTTCCTTTCCTTGTGACTTCCAACAAGCAATTTTTTCTTCCACAGAAACTGAGGCCTAAACACAATAGCATGTTCAGTTACAGGCATACCAAACGACAGTTGGATAGCACAGTAACAATTTAAAGTTCGAAAATTAAAATAATGCTGCTTGGTCCAAATTCCTTCAACCATAATCTCGTTAGCTTTGCAAACTTGGCTGTGGGCAGTACCCATACAAGTATACAACCATCATGATTGAAATCTGTCAGAAACTTTCCTAGTGAATAAAACATCAACTCAAATTTGAATACAAACTCTATTTAGGTATAAGAATAACATCTCCCGTCATAATACATAAAGGGTGCACGTCTAAGAATTTATGAAGAATGTACAGGCTTGCAGATAGAATAGGGTGACTACAGTTTCACAAAAGTTATCATGCATAAGACTTGTCCTATTTCTTCTAAGGACATCGAAGTGAAAACAATTGAAGGACCAACGAGATCCATGCATGTAAACAGAGTCCATGAGTATGCGTACTGCATGTTGACCTTTTGGATTTGTTAAGGCAAACAAAACGTAAGCTATCTACAAGAGCACAACGAATCATTGTGTTCTAAGTAGATAATACGAAGCAATCAGGCATTGAGCTTCATGAGTATAACCTGGAATGAAGTGATAAAAAAATTATGTACATGCCTGAAGACGATTGATATGCGGAGACTTTGCGGTTCTAATTATCCCATCAACGCTCCAATCTGGCAGAGATGGAATTGGTTTTGTCCTAGAAAATAGAACTTCAACAAGGTCACGTTGGCCATGAACTGCTGCTTGCTCGACTGGAATTGCACCATGCTATATCATACAAAACAACATAAGATTCCATATAATCCAGCACGAAAATGACAAAGCCATCAATGCCATTAGATTTTCTTTCGACAAAAAACTTTGCAAGAAAAAATGCAACATTCTGAATTCATTGCACTGACTGTAACAGATTTAGACACTGTTAAATGAACAGAACATAATTTATAAGAAAGCTAGACATAGTACTCCCTCTTGAACCATAGTACATGGACTCAGAGGAACACTAAAAAATAATATGGAATTACAGTGACCAACTAGTATCATGATGCTGAGATGAGATATGCAAGACCTATTATACCACTTAGCACTAGAGCTGCAATCTTGGGGTGTCTTCCTAAGTCAGTGCAATCTGAACTCTGAAGCAAACCCAAACAGATGTACTTGAATACAAACCTACTATACATAATTTAGTTGAACATGAAACATACATACAACGTACTGTGTTATCTCAAGAGACCTTAGTTAGATTCCACCCTGTGTCAGATGCAAGGAGAAAGGGGCCAAGATTGCAAATCGAAAAACATCCAAGATAGTGCACGGAGAGATAAGATTAAAAAGCTTTGTGAGAAAATGAGATATTCCTGAATTCATCCCACTGGCAGTAACAGTTTTAAACACTGTAAAATGAACGAAACACAATTTGAAGGAAAGCTAGACACAGTACTCCCTTCTTGAAGGTAGAAAAATTCAAATCGTTGCCCATTTTAAAAGTGGCTGCATGCATCAATCGATGCAGAAGCAAGGGGTTATCCTCCTTTTCGAAAAAAAAAACTAGACACAGTACTGCCTCTCGTACTGAGAGGAACACTAAAAATGATATTGAATTCCGGTGACCATCTAGTATCATGATTCTGAGATGAGATATGTAAGACCTGTTGTACTACTTAGCACTAGAGCTGCAATATTGGGATGTCTTCCTATGTCAGTGCAGTGTAAATTCTGGAGCAAACCCAAATGAACAATCTTTACAATGCACTTGTATCTCAGGAGAAAGGGGCCAAGATTGCAATCTCAAAGCATAAAAGATAGTTAACAGAGAGATTAAGACAGAGGTATACTTACCTCGCTAGGAATGTTAGGGTCAGCTCCAGCCTCTAGGAGCAACTTGACAAAGTCGGTGAAACCGTCATCAACTGCTTGTGTTAAAGGAGTTGGTCCAGAGTTACCACGAGCATTCAGATCAGCACCCGCCTATGGATAAAAGTAGAATAGCTTTATGTGCAGAGCTTGTAGAAGTACTCATGACACGTTCAACCAGAAAAAACAAGTTACTCTACAAACTCAGGACACCAGCTAGTTACCGTAAAAGAATAAAAATCAGGACATAGTCAAACATAAAAAACATAACAAAATAGATCAAGTCAGTAAATTACTGGACCTCAATCAGTAGCTTCATGCATTTCAAGGACTTCCTAATGACAGCCATCAGGAGTGGTGTAAGGATATGATGGACCAATTTGTTTGGCTGAAAAGGGAAACGAATCACAATTTTGAGAAGCGTTATTTTGATCACAAATAATATAGCCTACAAAGTATGCAGGCGCACCTCCAAGAATAAACCATTACATCATCAAGCAGACACAGTTTATCGCATTTGCCTTCCAATTTGTAATATTCATTCTTTTTTTTTGCGAGAAATTTGTAATATTCATTCAACTAAGTGAGAATGGAATAGACAAACTTACATCAGAACCATGCTCCAGCAAAACCTTCACAACCTCAACACGGCCTTTTGCAACCGCCAAGTGTAACGGCGCACCCCGATGATCAATAGGATCCACGGGGACTCCTTTGGACAGTAATAGCCTTACAGCCTCGCAGTGCCCTGGAGACACAACAAACATAGTGCAAACCGAAATAGATCAGAACTAGAGCCTCTACAGAGTATACATAGACAGTATCTTTATTCAAGTAATGCCATTCCTTCAATTCCAGGGAACCAAATAGTAAGAGCACGCACCTTCCTCTGCAGCATTATGCAGCGGCGTCGAGCCATTATCGTCATGGATGGCCGGGTCGGCGCCGTGGTCGAGGAGGTACCTCATAACTTGGACATTCCCCGCAAGCGCGGCGTAGACCATCGGTGTCTCACCTTACAAGGGGAACAAAGCATCTCGTACTAAAACAAAACAAGCTTTCCCTGAGAAGGATGCATGAGGGCTGAATTTCAAGCAGGTGGCAGACGCACCTGTTTTCGATACCAAATTGACATCAAGCCCAGATTCCTCCACCAGGAACTTGCAGATCTCCAGGCAGCCCTTGCACGCAGCGAAGTGAAGCACGGTGTCCCCTTTCGCGTCCTTGGCTCCCCGCAGGTCCACCTTCCTCGCCATTTCTAAGAAACGCAGGAATGACCGAAGTCAGACAGGAAAATCATTCGCACGAGCCGAAGGGGCGAAATGCAGATGGAAATTGCTCGGATGGGACTCCAAATCTGAAATCGGTGAAAACTAGGGCACGCCCTACCGAAATCGGGGTTTCTCCCTGCAAATTTTTCGGGGGGGTTTCCATCTAAAATCATACAAATTGAAGCTCGCTCCAATTTCGCGGAGGATCACGGATTGCAGCCAGACCGCCCGCAATCCGTCCGTGCTGCACAACACCGAGCCGCGCGAGTGTTCGGAGAGAGAGAGAGAGAGAGAGAGAGAGAGAGAGAGAGAGAGAGCGAGAGAGAGAGAGAGAGAGAGAGAGAGAGCGGCGCTTACTCTTGAGGAGGCGGAGGTTGCCGTTGATAGCGGCCTCGATGGCGATATTCGAGGGGGAGGAGGCCATGGCGGCGGGCCGGCGGCGACCCTGGACGGAGGTTCTCGCCTGCGCGAGTGGTATAGGGTTTTGGGAAAGGATGGCGCACAGGGGCGGCGATACAGGGTGTGGTTGTTTAGAGCAACTCCAACTCCAACAGTTGCCCTAAAAAACTTCCCCTAAAACCGCGTCGGCCAGCGTTGCCACCTTCGGTTAAACCAAAATCCAGAAAATTCTCCTCAGACCTTTAGGCTTCGAACTGTAAAGAACAAACGGAAAATAGACGGTTGTTTCGTTGCACACTTTCAGGTTTATGGATTACTTGCTTTTGCTAGGCTCATATCTAGTGAACTCCATTTCAATTTAGAACCATCTCTTTTGACAACCCTCATTGATCGGTGGAGACCTGAAACCCACACCTTTCACTTTCGTTGGGGGGAGCTTGCACCTACCCTGAAAGATGTGTCTATAATCACTCTTCTACCAATTAGTGGTGAGTCATTGTTCTCTCGACGATGCTCAGCATCTTGGCCATACGATGTCTCAAACCGTTTTGGGGCGACAATGGATGAATCTAAGCGTCTTGAAGGGCCCCGCTACTGCGTCCTGCTCCGCCCGCCGCTGCCGCGCCGCTTGCCTCCGTCTCGCCCCCCCCCCCCCCCCCCCCCCGCGTCGGCCGAGCCCGGCCACCCCACCGCGGCCACGCCCCGTGCGCGTGCCCAGGCGCCTGTGGCCGCCCTGAGCCAATGACAGATGGGGCCCATGCCCCTGTTTTTTTTTTAAGATTAAAAAAAGGAATTAAAATAAATAAATGATAATAATTAAATTAATTAATTAACTTAATTAATTTTGTTTAATTATACTAATTATTTAATTAGTCTAATTAACCTATAATTAGCTTAATTAAACCCTAATTAGCCTAATCAGTCACTGACAGGTGGGACCCACTGGTCCTGTTGACTGTTGACGTCACTGTGATGTCATGCTGACATCACAGTTACTGTTTCGGATAATTCTAATTTAAATAATTAAATAAATTCCAGAATATTATTAAAACTTTGAAAATCATATAAATTTAACCGTAACTCAGATGAAAATAATTTATATATGATAAATGATCAGAAAAATATGAAGAGTCCGAATACGCTATCCACATACCTGTCAGATGCCTCCGGCACTGCAAACATGGAACCTTCCCCTCCGGTTCATCTGTCTGACAGATGTCCAAAACCGGGAAAACGTTCCAGTTATATTCCTGCTTCGTCTGCCACATGTAGCACTGCGTTAGGTCACCCCCAGCACAGCATATTGCCATGCCATGCATTTGTGTTGCATATTGTTTGCATTGTATTTATTGTTTCTTTCCCCTCCTCTCTCGATAGCCCCCGAGACTGCCGACGACACCGCTGTGTACGACTACGTCGCCGACGACCAGACCCCTTCAGCTGAGCTTCCAGGCAAGCAAACCCCCTTGACACATTCCTATATCACCTATTCTTTCTCCCTCCTGCTTGCATTAGAATTTGCTACTGCTACTGATTGATCCTAATTCTGATGCATAGCCTGTTTTTGTAACTGTTATTGATACCTGCCTGCTATCCGAACTGCTTAGTATAGGTTGGTTGATAAACCATCTGTGGCCCCTCTTCTCGTTCTAGTTGCCCCGCTTAGTTACCTGTGCCCCGGTCGATGTGATCGATGGGCTGAGGCCAGCACATCACCGCACACCCCCTAAGTTGTTCGACTCCACAGAATTATCCTCGAGTGCCGAGGGTGATACCTCTTATCTCACTCCTGATATGCCTCTGTGATACAGCTAGTCGGTTGTGGGATACGAGGGTGATTCCTCTTCCACCACCTCCGATGAAGCTTCTGTCGTGTAACCCCTCAAGTGTGAATCCATCGAGGGTGATTCCTCCGGGTTCACCTTGACGGTTACATCGAGTGGAAATCCATCGAGGGTGACTCCTCGGGTTTTCCCCTTGATGTTAAGGACACACGGTCACCTTACACTAATGTCCCTTTTTATTATTAATGCGGGACTGAAGGGACAGGCGGTACCACCCCGGTAGAGGTGGACCTGAGTTCCCGACAGTCTCCTGGGAAGACGGGTTGACCTGGATGGTACCCGCGAGATAATTACGAGGCGCGGCCGGGCAGGCAGAGACCGCCCTAGAGAGGGATGGGCCTGGCCCTTGTTGCACTTCCTCGAGACGGGACGACAGGAGTACTGATCGTCACCGCGAGCTCCTAATAACACGTTAACGGATTTGGGTATTGATCTGAGATGGCCACTGGCCTATACGCACTACCACCACGTGGGATAATGGCTATGGGACCCTCTACGTCGTATGTATCAGCTGAAAGCTCTGTCAGATGTCCAGTTCAGCATTGTGGCACGGTCGGATCGTGCCGTTGGCGCTGGTATCCACCGTCCTCACAACGACCCGGAGTGCACAGGGCGATGGCCCAAGACCCCTGAGCACTTAGGATGTAGACCGGCGGGGACCTCTGTGCTTAGCTCTAGGTAGGACTACGTCGTGTCGATTACCCGAGGCCGGGCATGACCCGATAAAAGTGTGTCCGGCCAGATGTAATCGAGCGTGCTGGGTAACAGTAGTGCACCCCTGCAGGGAAGTTATCTATTCGAATAGCCGTGTCCACGGTAACAGGACGCTCAGTGTTGTATTCCGATCTACTACTACTTGAACTGGATACGTGATAATTAACTTAAGCTCCGGGATCGCTTTCTCGCAGGGAGTCGAGAAAGGATCTCTAGGCTTTGTTACAACATGCTTGCTACTTTAATTATGTCCTAATCTGCACTCTTCTAATGCTGCAAGACGCTGAAGATGCTAGTCTTCGATAGGCTAGGCCTTCCCCCTTTATTCTGGCAATTCTACAGTTTAGTCCAAAGATATAGCCTCATTCCTTTGAAACCGATGCATACTTAGTATAGTTCTGATGTCAGTCTTGCGAGTACTTTGGATGAGTACTCACGGTTGCTTTGCTATTCTTTTCCCCATACCCGGTTGCTGCGATCAGACGACGGAGCCCAGGAGCAAGAGATCCCCGGAGGCCACTACTTCTACGTGGAGATCCCAGACGACCAGGAGTAGTTCGGAGGCCCTAGGCAGGAGGCCTTCGCCTTTTCGATCAGTGTCGTTGTTTGTGCTAGCCTTTTTAAGGCAACTTGTTTAACTTTGTGTCTGTACTCAGATACTTTTGCTTCCGCTGATGCTTGTATGACTCAAGCTTATGTATTCGAGCCCTCGAGGCCCCTGGCTTGTAATATAAAGCTTGTATTATTTTATTTTGTGTCTAGAGTTGTGTTGTGATATCTTCCCGTGCGTCCTTAGGCTTGATCGTGTGCTTTTGCGTGTATGATTAGTGCACGATTAAGTCGGGGGTGTCACAAGTTGGTATCAGAGCCGACTGCCTATAGGAATCCCCTATCCAACTCCTTGGCCGAAGTTGAGTCTAGACTCTCAAAAACTATTTTACTAACATGGTTGTGTGGCTTACGGGCCCACATCACCAATGGATGGGATTAGGATCTTTTATTCCTCTTCCTTACTCTGGGACTCTGCTCTCTCTCCTATTCGGGTCAAAGTTTTATTAACTCTAACATTAGGTTCTCGTGATCACATCCACCTGGAGTTCTGAATATATCCCCCCTTTCTTCGAGATGAGGGCCAGGATTCTGCTGCACAATATTCACGGACCGCAGGATCCTTTTATCGAGGATCCCCTGCGTTGTTCCTTGCAGATTCTTCGCTCCAATAGTTTTCTCCGACGTTGTTGTAGCCTTTGCTATGCCTCGTTGTGGTACCTCTCCACCGTCTAGTTGTCTAGCTGCGAGTGTTTCTGTGCTCGTACTATCCGTTTGAATCCAACTTTGTGCATGGATCTGTATGTCTTTATTGACTACTAATATGTATCTAATGCACTTCTTGTTCAATTCTCATCTTACATCCTGAATGACCTCTTACACATGCAGTTGTTCTTGCTAAACTGCCCCTGTTAATTTGTCAGGATGGATGACGATCCTCCACCTCCACCCTATATTGCCGCAATGATGCAGCAGTTTGAGCTGAATCGTCAGTTTATGATTGGAGTAATGGCTCAGTTTCCAACTCAGAATGCTCAGCAACAGTCTGCCCCAATAACTCTGCAAGAATTCGTGCGCCTCAATCCGTCCACCTTCCGTAGCTCGACTGATCCAATGGATGCTGATGATTGGCTCCGTGACATTGCCTTTCAGATGGAGTCGGCTAATGTAGTCCCTGACAGTTACGTCACCTATGCGACGTATCACTTGAGGGGTTCAGCTGCTCAATGGTGGGAAAGCCATAGGCGAATGCTGCCTGCTGGGACAGCCACCACTTGGCAGGAATTTCAGACAGCATTCCGTGCACGATACATTCCTCAAGGTCTGATGGACCAGAAGAAGAAGGAGTTCCGCAAACTCACACAGGGCAAAATGACTGTGGATGAATATCAGAGAAAATTCCTTGAGTTATCCCGCTATGCTGAAGATGACGTCGACACTGACGCACGCAAACAGGAGAAATTCCATGCAGGACTGCATCCTGATATAAAGCTCGCACTTGTTGTTCATGAAGCTGTAGACTTTGCAACGCTTGTCAGCCAAGCTTTTCGAGTTGAAACTGGTCTGACTGAGTACCAGGAGTCGCTCAAGCGCACTCGTGACGTTGGCCTGTCTTCGGGTCAGCCTGCTCAAAAACGTCAAGTTTGGATTCCCCACAATGTTTATCATCGACCTGCTCCAACACCAAGGCCGTCTTATATCGCACCTCGTCTACCTCTGCCGCCGAGACAGCTAACGGTTCAGGGTGGACAGCCCAATGCTATGGCTCCTCCCCATAATGATGATTTATGCCCGGATCAGCCTCAGGTTGCACCACGCCCTTCTGTTGGTCGCAAGAAGAGCTGCCGAAACCGACGTTTCAGAAGCTATAACGTCAGTCCGTTTGCTATGGGTCGTGGCCAGGTCACCCATGTCAAGATTGAAGAAGCTCGTGAGTCCCCAAAAATCATCATGGGAACTCTTCCAGTTAATTCAGTGGCAGCTACCGTTCTCTTTGATTCAGGAGCATCACATTCATTTGTGTCTCAGCCGTTTGCTCAGTTGCATGGGTTAGCTATGGAACCTTTGGCTACTCCTTTAGCGGTTCACGCCGTCGGATCTCAGAGCCGTGCCACCATGGTGAGCCATAGTACTCCCATTAAAATTGGAGGTCTACTATTCCATGCTTCTCTTATTGCCCTCAAATCATCTAACATAGATGTCATTCTCGGTATGGATTGGCTGGAAGCCCATAATGCTTTCATTGACTGTGCTGATAAGAAAGTTCAACTCACACACCCTTCTGGCCAGACAATCAAATACTCAGCCCGAACAGCTCAGAATGCTGAGAGCCAGATGTATGCCCTGAATGCACTGAATGCTTCGCCTCTTGAGAGAATTGAGAACGTTCCAGTCGTTCGCGATTTTCCGGACGTCTTTCCAGAAGAACTTCCAGGAATACCCCCTGTTAGAGCAGTCGAGTTCGTCATCGACTTAAAACCAGGCACTACCCCTATCGCTAAACGCCCATACAAGATGCCGCCGCATGAACTCCTTGAGCTTAAGGAGGAAATCGACAAGTCACTTAAAAAGGGTTTCATCCGCCCCAATTCTTCTGCTTGGGGAGCACCTTCTCTCTTTGTTAAGAAGAAGGATCGGACTAACCGATTGGTCCAGGACTATCGGCCTATTAACCAAGCCACAATCCAGAACAAGTATCCGCTTCCCAGAATCAACGATCTATATGATCAACTTGCTGGTTCCTCAGTATTCTCTAAACTTGATTTGAGGTTGGGCTACCATCAGATTCGAGTACGTAAAGAGGATATTCCGAAGACAGCCTTCGTTACTCGCTATGGTTCTTACGAGTACACCGTCATGTCATTCGGATTAACTAATGCTCCAGCAACTTTCTCTCGATTGATGAACTATATCTTCATGGATTACCTCGACAAGTTCGTCGTGGTATATCTGGATGATATCCTTATATTTTCCAAGAATGAAGAAGAACACGCCGAACATCTTCGGCTTGTATTGGAGAAACTCCGAGAACACCAGCTATATGCCAAGTATTCCAAGTGTGAATTCTGGTTACCTGAGGTGACTTATCTTGGTCACGTGATTTCCAAAGATGGCATCGCTGTCAACCCAGAACGAGTTCAGGCCATTCTTGACTGGACTCCCCCGAAGAATGTCAAGCAAGTCAGAAGTTTTCTCGGTCTCGCTAGTTATTGCCGCCGATTCGTCGAGAACTTCTCCAAGATTGCTAAGCCGTTGACTGATCTGCTCCACAAAGGTGTTAAATTTGAGTGGACAGAAAAGTGCCAAGAAAGCTTTCAGACGCTTAAAGATAAGTTGACATCTGCCCCAGTGCTAGCACCCCCGGATTCCCAAAAGGACTTCGTGATTTACTGTGATGCATCTCGTCAAGGATTAGGTTGTGTCCTAATGCAAGAGCGCGAGGTAATTGCTTATGCCTCGCGACAATTGCGTCCTCATGAGGAAAATTATCCAGTACATGATCTCGAGCTTGCTGCAGTAATTTATGCTCTGAAACTGTGGCGACATTACCTCCTTGGTAATCATTGCGAGATATACACGGACCACCAGAGCTTGAAGTATCTGTATACCCAACCAGATTTGAACCTTCGACAACAAAGATGGCTAGAGACAATAGCTGACTATGACATGAATATTTCTTATACCCCTGGTAAGGCTAATGTAATGGCCGATGCGTTGAGTCGCAAAGCTTATTGCAATAACCTCATGGTTCAGGAAGCGCAACCTAAGCTTTATGAAGAACTTCGTAAGTTGAATCTCCATATTGTTCCTCAGGGTCATCTCAATACCCTGGTTGTTGAACCAAATCTCGAGCATATGATCAGAAGTATGCAGAAGTATGACTCCAAAGTCCACAAGATTAAGCGATATCTTGGAGAAAGAAAGTATTCAGACTTCTACCTAGATGACCAAGGCGCTTTGTTCATCAAAGGTCGCTTAGTGGTCCCTACAACTCACAACCAGGATATGAGGAAGGACGTTATGAAAGAAGCACATGAAACGCCTCTCTCAATTCACCCTGGCAGCACAAAGATGTACCAAGACATTCATCAGAGATTTTGGTGGCCTGATATGAAGCGAGACATTGCGCGCTATGTTGCCGAGTGTGACGTATGCCGTCGCATCAAAGCAGAACATCAAAGGCCTGCTGGAACTCTGCAACCACTTGATATTCCTGAATGGAAATGGGACAAGGTGGAAATGGATTTCATTACTGGTTTTCCCAGATCGCAGAAGGGTC
Source organism: Elymus sibiricus (assembly GCA_039707655.1). Lineage (NCBI taxonomy): Eukaryota > Viridiplantae > Streptophyta > Magnoliopsida > Poales > Poaceae > Elymus > Elymus sibiricus. The sequence continues at coordinate 76,245,176 of CM077676.1, forward strand.
ATGATGCTATCTTTGTCGTCATTGACCGATTCTCTAAGGTTGCTCACTTTCTTCCTGTCAAGGAGACAATCACTGCTAGCCAGTTAGCAGACTTGTATGTTTCCAGAATCGTGTCACTCCACGGTGTTCCGTTGGAGATCAGTTCAGATCGTGGCAGCCTCTTTACCTCAAGATTTTGGAACAGTTTCCAAGAAGCTATGGGAACTCATTTGTCCTTCAGCACCGCTTTTCACCCCCAGTCCCAGGGACAAGTTGAACGAGTCAACCAAGTGCTTGAAGATATGCTTCGCGCATGTGTCATCTCATTTGGTAAGAAATGGGAGGAATCTCTCCCATATGCTGAATTCTCATACAACAATAGCTATCAGGCTAGTTTGAAGATGGCACCCTTTGAAGTTCTGTATGGACGTAAGTGCCGAACCCCTCTGAATTGGTCAGAAACTGGGGAACGGTCACTTATTGGTCCGGACATTATTCAACAAGCTGAAGAACAAGTCCGCATTGTTCGTGATCATTTGAAAGCTGCTCAGTCTCGTCAGAAGAGCAATTATGACCGAAAACACCAGGTAATGGTCTACCAACCTGGCGAACAAGCTTACCTTCGTGTCACTCCGATGAAGGGCACTCATCGATTTGGAATCAAGGGCAAGTTAGCTCCTCGCTACATTGTCCCGTTCCGTATCCTCGCCCGTCGAGGAGAAGTGGCCTATCAATTGTAATTGCCGCCGAACCTTTCTCGAGTGCATGATGTCTTTCATGTATCGCAACTCTGACGCTGCTTCAAGGATCCTATCCGAGCAGTGGATCATGAAATGCTTGAATTGCGAGATGATCTTTCTTACCAAGAGTATCCGATCCGCATTCTTGATCAAGCTGAGCGTCGAACGCGTCAGAAGTCGATCAAGTTCCTTAAAGTTCAGTGGTCGAATCATTCTGAAGATGAAGCCACTTGGGAACGCGAAGATCGTCTTCGTGAAGAGTATCCCTTTCTCTTCCAGCCTACCTCTTAATTCTCGGGACGAGAATTTCTTTTAGAGGAGGAGAATTGTAACATCCCTATGTAATTAAGCTACAGTGATCACCTTTTGATAATGCCAAGTCACCCTGATTAACAGTGCTTGATCATCATTTGCAGCATATCTCATTTCAAATTTCAACTCAAATTAAAATTCAAATATAAAGTAAAAATAAAAGTTGTTAAAATTTGAAAACTAAAATGTTCATAATGTTGCAAATAATCCCAAGGCAATTATAAAAATAAGCTCAACATTTATTAGATTAGTTAAATGACTCAAACATCATCAAAACAGTACCAAAATAGCAATAATTAACCCATTTCATTTATTTAAAATCTAATTGAAATCCATTTGCCTCCAAACCAATTTCTGGCAGTGGGATAATTGGCATAGTAATTATTTGGGCAAGTCTCATATTTTGCAAAAGTCATTTGGAGTAAAAAGAAAAGACAAAACAAAAGATAAAAATGAAAACAGAAAACAAAACAAAATAAAAATAAAGAACCCCCCTGGCCCAACTGGGCCAACCGGGACAGCCACACGCCCAGGTCGGCCCAGCTGGCGCCGCCCCCCTCCCCTTGCTTAACCCCCCACCCAGGGCTAACCCTAGCCTGATCCCCTCTCACTCCCTCCCCTTCCCCCGATTCTGGATCGGGCCAGATCCCCGACGCCGCTCGCCGCCCCGCCGTCACCTCACCGTCACCGGACCGCCCGTCGCCGCCCCGTCCTCGTCCTCCCCCCCAGCGGCTCCACCGAGCCTCGCCGGCGTACAACGACGCCGGGGGTGAGCCCCGTCCTTCCCCATCTACCCCGTCCCTCTGCCCCCACACTTCGCCGTCGGCCACGCCCGCTCGCGCTCCACGCGCGCCCCTGGCCCCGCGCTCGCTCGTCGCGGCCGCCACCGCCCGCGGCGCCGCTGCTTCTGCCGCTGACGCTGCCGCCACCTTGGCCACGCGCCCGCGTCCCTGCGCCCGGCCCCCTGCGCTGCTGCCGCTCGCCCCGCTGCTGCGCCCTGCTCCGCCCGCCGCTGCCGCGCCGCTTGCCTCCGTCTCGCCCCCCCCCCCCCCCCCCCGCGCCGGCCGAGCCCGGCCACCCCACCGCGGCCATGCCCCAATGCATGCGTGCGCGTGCCCAGGCGCCTGTGGCCGCCCTGGGCCAATGACAGATGGGGCCCATGCCCCTATTTTTTTTTTTTTTAAAGATTAAAAAAAGAATTAAAATAAATAAATGATAATAATTAAATTAATTAATTAAATACTTAATTAACTTAATTAATTTTGTTTAATTAAACTAATTATTTAATTAGCCTAATTAACCTGTAATTAGCGTAATTAAACCCTAATTAGCCTAATCAGTCACTCACAGGTGGGACCCACTGGACCTGTTGACTGCTGACGTCACTATGATGTCATGCTGACGTCACTGTTACTGTTTCGGATAATTCTAATTTAAATAATTAAATAAATTCCAGAATATTATTAAAACTTTGAAAAATCATATAAATTTAACCGTAACTCGGATGAAAATAATTTATATATGAAAAATGATCAGAAAAATATGAAGAGTCCGAATACGCTATCCACATACCTATCAGATGCCTCCAGCACTGCAAACATGGAACCTTCCCCTCCGGTTCATCTGTCTGACAGATGTCCGAAACCGGGAAAACGTTCCAGTTATTTTCCCGCTTCGTCTGCCACGTGTAGCACTGCGTTAGGTCACCCCCAGCACAGCATATTGCCATGCAATGCATTTGTGTTGCATATTGTTTGCATTGTATTTATTGTTTCTTCCCCCTCCTTCTCTCTCGATAGCCCCCGAGACTGCCGACGACACCGCTGTGTACGACTACGTCGCCGACGACCAGACCCCTTCAGCTGAGCTTCCAGGCAAGCAAACCCCCTTGACGCATGCCTATATCACCTATTCTTTCTCCCTCCTGCTTGCATTAGAATTTGCTACTGCTACTGATTGATCCTAATTCTGATGCATAGCCTGTTTTTGTAACTGTTATTGATACCTGCCTGCTATCCGAACTGCTTAGTATAGGTTGGTTGATAAACCATCTGTGGCCCCTCTTCTCGTTCTAGTTGCCCCGCTTAGTTACATGTGCCCCGGTCGATGTGATCGACGGGCTGAGACCAGCACAACACCGCACACCCCCTAAGTTGTTCGACTCCACAGAGTTATCCTCGAATGCCGAGGGTGATACCTCTTATCTCACTCCTGATATGCCTCTGTGATACAGCTAGTCGGTTGTGGGATACGAGGGTGATTCCTCTTCCACCACCTCCGATGAAGCTTCTGTCGTGCAACCCCTCAAGTGTGAATCCATCGAGGGTGATTCCTCCGGGTTCACCTTGACGGTTACATCGAGTGGAAATCCATCGAGCGTGACTCCTCGGGTTTGCCCCTTGATGTTAAGGACACACGGTCACCTTACACTAATGTCCCTTTTTATTATTAATGCGGGACTGAAGGGACAGGCGGTACCACCCCGGTAGAGGTGGACCTGAGTTCCCGACAGTCTCCTGGGAAGACGGGTTGACCTGGATGGTACCCGCGAGATAATTACGAGGCGCGGCCGGGCAGGCAGAGACCGCCCTAGAGAGGGATGGGCCTGGCCCTTGTTGCACTTCCTCGAGACGGGACGACAGGAGTACTGATCGTCACCGCGAGCTCCTAATAACACGTTAACGGATTTGGGTATTGATCTGAGATGGCCACTGGCCTATACGCACTACCACCACGTGGGATAATGGCTATGGGACCCTCTACGTCGTATGTATCAGCTGAAAGCTCTGTCAGATGTCCAGTTCAGCATTGTGGCACGGTCGGATCGTGCCGTTGGCGCTGGTATCCACCGTCCTCACAACGACCCGGAGTGCACAGGGCGATGGCCCAAGACCCCTGAGCACTTAGGATGTAGACCGGCGGGGACCTCTCTGCTTAGCTCTAGGTAGGACTACGTCGTGTCGATTACCCGAGGCCGGGCATGACCCGATAAAAGTGTGTCCGTCCAGATGTAATTGAGCGTGCTGGGTAACAGTAGTGCACCCCTGCAGGGAAGTTATCTATTCGAATAGCCGTGTCCACGGTAACAGGACGCTCAGTGTTGTATTCCGATCTACTACTACTTGAACTGGATACGTGATAATTAACTTAAGCTCCGGGATCGCTTTCTCGCAGGGAGTCGAGAAAGGATCTCTAGGCTTTGTTACAACATGCTTGCTACTTTAATTATGTCCTAATCTGCACTCTTCTAATGCTGCAAGACGCTGAAGATGCTAGTCTTCGATAGGCTAGGCCTTCCCCCTTTATTCTGGCAATTCTGCAGTTTAGTCCAAAGATATAGCCTCATTCCTTTGAAACCGATGCATACTTAGTATAGTTCTGATGTCAGTCTTGCGAGTACTTTGGATGAGTACTCACGGTTGCTTTGCTATTCTTTTCCCCATACCCGGTTGCTGCGATCAGACGACGGAGCCCAGGAGCAGGAGATCCCCGGAGGCCACTACTTCTACGTGGAGATCCCAGACGACCAGGAGTAGTTCGGAGGCCCTAGGCAGGAGGCCTTCGCCTTTTCGATCAGTGTCGTTGTTTGTGCTAGCCTTCTTAAGGCAACTTGTTTAACTTTGTGTCTGTACTCAGATACTTTTGCTTCCGCTGATGCTTGTATGACTCAAGCTTATGTATTCGAGCCCTCGAGGCCCCTGGCTTGTAATATAAAGCTTGTACTCCCTCCATTCCACAATGTAGTGCCTATAGATTTTTTTTGAAAGTCAAACTTTGCCAACTTTGACCAAGTTTATAGAGAAAATTGTATCCATCTACAATACCAAACATGTACATTCCGAAAATATAACTCATGATGTATCCAATGATGTGCATTTGGTATTCTAGATGTACCTATTTTTCTCTATAAATATGGTCAAACTTTGTAATGTTTGACTTTTGAGAAAATCTATAGGCACTACATTATGGAACGGAGGGAGTATTATTTTATTTTCTGTCTAGAGTTGTGTTGTGATATCTTCCCGTGAGTCCTTAGGCTTGATCGTGTGCATTTGGGTGTATGATTAGTGCACGATTAAGTCGGGGACGTCACAACTGGGTGTCCCACTCAAATGGCTCCCTGACACATTTCATACAATACCAGTAAATGCAAATTATGAGACGACGATGAGGCATCTGTTTGCATATTTGTTGTGGCTCTTCAGTACGATGTTTCCTAATTCACACGGTGATGTAGTTCTCCATGGTCTAATCTACTTTGCCAAGAAGATAGTAGACAAACCTTTATGTCAGAATCCCAAATACAGCTTCGGTTCTACTATGCTCTCTCATGCATATAGATGGTTGTGCGATGCCACACAAATATCTTTGTTTGCTAAGAAAGCTCCATTATTTTGTGTTTCGTACGAGTTTCTCCAGCTGTGGTCTTGAGAATACCTCCCTGTTGGACGACCCCGGATAATAAACCCCATACACCCGTACAACTGTGGTGCAGGGCACACCCCTGTAACTATGGCAAGCTGGTGGACACATGCACGAAAAAAATGGGCTACAAATATTGAGAAAGCTTGTTACCCCGAATACCATGAGCATGTTTGAGCTTTTGGATGAGTTACTAATCACATGAAACTCGTGGATTGAGCATGACATTGAGATGCTCTTCGGTGTACAATGCATCACAACCGAGTGCATGAGAGATAGTGACTTTTGGCTGACTCGCTGCAACTTACTGTACCTGTGGTTTATTGAGCCATATAACCCAGAGCGTGTCATGAGACAGTTCGGTCTCTATCAGGATATTCCACCACCTTTTTCGAAATGTGTCGACGATGAACTCATAAGTAAGTTGTGACTCAAGAAAAAGAGCGTGTCATATGAGTTTTGTTGTTGACACATCTAGGAAAAGGTGGTGGAATATCCAGATGGAGACCGAATTGTCTCATGACACACTCTGGGTTGTACGACTCAACAAACCACATGTATAGTAAGTTGCAACGAGTTAGCCAAAAGCCACTATCTCTCAAGCACTCGGTTGTGATGCATTGTACACCGAAGACCATCTCAATGTCATGCTCAATCCACGGGTTTCATGTGATTAGTAACTCATGCAAAAGCTCAAACATGCTCATGGTATTCGGGGTAACAAGCTTTCTCAATATTTGTAGCCCATTTTTTTCGTGCATGTGTCCACCAGCTTGCCATAGTTACAGGGGTGTGTCCTGCACCACAGTTGTACGGGTGTATGGGGTTTATTATCTGGGGTCGTCCAACAGGGAGGTATTCTCAAGACCACAGCTGGAGAAACTCGTATGAAACACAAAGTAACGGAGCTTTCTTAGCAAACAAAGATATTTGTGTGGCTTCACACAACCATCTATATGTATGAGAGAGCATAGTAGAACCGAAGATGTATTTGGGATTCTGAGATAAAGGTTCGTCTACTATCTTCTTGGCAAAGTAGATTAGACCATGGAGAACTACGTCACCGTGTGAATTAGGAAACATCGTACTGAAGAGCCACAACAAATACGCAAACAGATGCCTCATCGTCGTCTCATAATCTGCATTTACTGGTATTGTACGAAATGTGTCAGGGAGCCATTTGAGTGGGACACACAGTGGCCCTCCAAGACGCTTAGATTCATACATTGTCGCCCCAAAACGGTTTAAGACATCGTATGGCCAAGATGCTGAGCATCGTCGAGAGACCAATGGCTCGCCACTAATTGGCAGAGCAGTGATCATAGACACATCGTTCAGGGTAGGTGCAAGCTCCCCCCGACGAAAGTGAAATGTGTGGGTTTCAGGTCTCCACCGGTCAATGAGGGCTGTCAAAAGAGATGGGTCTAAATTGAATTGGAATTCACTAGATGTGGGCCTAGCAAAAGCAAGTAATCCATAAGCCTGAAGGTGTGCAACGAAACAGCCGTCTATTTTCCATTTGTTCTTTAAGGTTCGAAGCTTGAAGGTCTGACGAGGATTTTTTGGATTGGGGTTTAACCAAAGGTGGCAACGTTGGCCGACGTCGTGGTGCCCCTGCAAAAAGGACTGGCACTTCTGTCATGACCTGCACACACGTACGTAGTCATTGGTACAAATAAAAATTAACAACGCGAGTTCAAATAAAATTAAACATGTGAAGTACAAATAGAACTTAACATCACGATTACAAATAAAAGTTAACATAATGAGTACACATTATGAGTATCACCAAACATAGAGCTACGAGGGTTGCTTGCAAACCTCATGCACGACCCTCACGAGTTTTCACCTGTGACCGGCCCTAGACCCCAATAGGCAACTGTCCCATCATTAGCTCCTACAACTAAGAAGGCCTCTATGGTCATCTACTTTCCACGCATCTCAGGGCCAAACACCGCTCGGATGCATCTTCTGACTTCCGCATAAACTACATTGACCATGTCTCTCACTACAACTGTCGTCGACCCGCACATAGACACATTGACCCCGAAAGGACCGTCGCGTACGACGTCCCCATAGAACACTAACATATTTTCCAGCGTACCTAACGAACAGCCATATTTACATTTCAAATAATTAGTAACCTAATATTTCTGGTAAAAAGTGTTTCCTTTAAAATGATAATAAGATTACATTTCAAATATACAATAACTCGCAAAATAGAGTACGATCACAAGAAAATCTAACAACAATACTAACATCATTCACAACAGTACATGCTATCTATTTATAAAATAACAACATTCATCTGACAAATATTAACAAAATTTACACATTTTCATTTATACCTCAGCTTGAATATGGATGTCAGTCCGAAAATAATTTATGCGTCACAATATATTCAAATATTGTCCGTAGGCATGAGCATATCACCAGTAATATGCCAACAAAGTGCACCTATTATCACGTGAACATATATGTTAGCCACGAAAACTATTTCTGCTAACAAAAGCATCAACATAGCACTGACATGTACGTGGTTATCACCTCAAAAGACAGATCAAAAAGCTGACACGCAATATTCCATAATATCTTCAACTACGTCATCTCCTTCTTTTTGGGTGCTCAGATGATATAAAGTACCTAATTACATACATCCTTAAGTATATTAGAAGCTAATCTAAATATAATAACTTAGATTATTGCGAGTTAAAAAATTACTACGTACGGTTTCCTAACTGTACAACTTATTAGTAAATGTTTCACATGAAATAACAGCCCATTTAATCATATAATGACCAATTACAGTATTAACTTTTTATTAATTACAATATTAAGCACATCTTGCATGTCAAAATAATTTGACACATTTTAAAGGCCGAACGCTGATCTACAATATCTAGAAATACTAACTGTCTTAATTACCACTCTAAACCGTCCTAAACGTTAAACAAAACTACTAATTATGACTTAATGACAAAAATAACAACATCATGCTTGTGAAAAAAAAAAGACCACAGATTGGTCTACAACATTTCCAACTACATCATGTCAGAATTAGTATTATAAACGTACCATATCTTGTCTGGTCACATTCCAAAAATTCACTAATACAACATCACATAGCTAATTACAAGCTTTGAAAACAACCAATTTGCATGGCGCGTGTCATAAAAAGTCCGTGCATTGCACGGCTCATACCTTAATGTTCAACTTCTTCGTTCACTTCGCACGGCAAATCCTACTCCAGAAGCTTCAAATGACTCCACAAAGTGATCAAATAATGCCTGAAACAACAGAGAATACATTACATGCTTAGGAACTAATCAAACAGAACAAAAACATCATGCTTGCATGCGAACGAGACCAACAGAAAGGGATAGGTCTTACCTTGATCTATCTTTTTTCTTGAACTAGAACATCTTCGAAATCTGCCTCCAAATTGGTTGAAATCCCAGTCAAAGGTCGCTATTTTCTCTCTTCGCTCAAGTGTTTAACAGAAGAATGAATGTGAGGAAGAACGATAGTGGTCTGTGCGGGAGGAAGGGGCGGGCTGAGAGCTGTACTTAAGGAGGCTGAGCGGGAGGCTCGGGCGGGCTGTCGGCACAAACGTCCAAAACACCAACAACCGACAGCTGCAGGTGTTGTCGAATCGCGCGCAGCAGCCGCCTCAGGGCGTGGCGGCAGGGCCCACCTCACCCGGCTCCGTTCCGTTGCCACTCTCGAGGGGACGAAAATCCTCTTCTTTTTTTTTTTTTGCGAAACAACGCTCGAAAGAGAAATGGGCCTGAGCTGAGCTGGATTTATTCGGGAGACGGACGGCAGTTTCATCGGTTTGTAAGTACTCCCACAGCGTCACAAGTACACTGTGAGAGAGATCACAGGCGCGCATGAACAGCACTCCTGGTCCTGGACGTCTCTGAATTAAGCCTGGTGACCGAGGATCTGCGCCCGAAAACAATGGGCACTCACGTGACCGTGCTGATCACAAGGCTGGCTAAGCTCTAGCATAGTCACGCCGATCAGCATGATAACCGATGATATAGCGATTTTGCTCAAAAACAACTCTCTCAAATTTATGAAGGCTGCTTCAAATTCAGTCTCGCAGCCTTTCATGTTTGAAGGCGGGGGTGCGTTGCTTTGGAACGCGCTTCATCGCCAAATGCTTACGCGGAGGGAAAGTGTTACCCCCTCTTCTTGTCGATGGCGTAGACGGCTAGATGCTCATCTCACCGAAAAGCGGGCCCATTAATGACGGCCGTCGCATGTGAACTGCCCGCGGCAATAGCCGCCATGTTTTCCCACCACCCGTCGTCTGCGGCTATAAAAAGGTCATCGCCATGTCTGACCCAGCTCATATCCCCGCCACACACATCCTCCACTTTCCATCTTGTCGCCACGCCGCTTCCCCCGCGGCCGGACTAGGTGCCGCATGAGGCGGCCGCCCTCATCGCCAAGGAGGAGTGAGATCGTTGTGAAGCGTCAAGAGGCCGTTTGAAATTATATTAAGCTGGATGTCCCACCTAATGCTTAATATAATTCTGAACTAAATTAGTGCAATTCATACCATCGCCGTTGAAATCGCGTTGTCCATGGGGGCAACAGAGGTTGGGGGAGCGGCGAGGCCGGTGCGGCAGCGGAAGGACTAGCACGATTTGGGTGTAGCCATAGGACGCCGTCTGGCTCGATTTAGGACTAGTCGCCATGCCGATTTGGAAAGGAAGGTGCAGACATGCGGTTACGAGAGGGGAGAAGAAGGGGAAAAGATGTCCCACCGACTTTTGGGACCCATTAGGTGAGAAAATTTTGGAGGTTGAAATGTGATGAATCTGAATTTACACGCACCCAAGTCGGTCTCCATATTTTTTGGCAATCGACTCCATAACAAATATTGTGATCCAAATTATGTAGCAGATGCTAGAGTTGCTCCAAGGATCGAATTAACGGTTGTGCGAGCTGTGCCGGGGCAATTGGTGCTATCGGTGCACCGGACCTCGGTTGCACATTCAAAATTGTTTGAAAAATTCCCAAAAAAATAGTGCATTGACACAAGATCATTCGATGTTGTCACAAAATTTCATATCAAAATTCGAAGAATTGCACGAGATACAGAAATAACAAATTTGACATCAATGTGAACCTATCAATGATATTCATGCAGTTCATTTACTTTTTTTTCCAAAAGATCGAAGGCAGACACTTAAGAAACACGTTTTGGACCATGGCTTGTTCATCACGACTTGTGCACCACTTGAACTCTGTCCGCAAAGTATGACACAATCCGGTTCCAGGTTTCACCAACCAGAGTTGTGGTAGGGAGGGCTCATACACTTTCAAGCGCTATGATCAAGTGTGTGGGCCACTATGTATAACAGTATAAGCCATGTTAATTTGGTCAAGTGTCCAGACACTATTTTCTACTGTAGAGCTGTGTCTTTTTTTTTTTTTGCATGCTAATACGTGTCTCATTTATATCATAAGAACGTAGTACAAACCACGTAAACACTGACCTGAGAAATCTAAAAAAAAAGCAGAACGCTAGCCTTTGCACAAAAGAACACCAGCCAAGAAAGAAAATTACAATCAAGACGGAAGAATCCTCTGAGCTTGACACCAACGCCCGTCACCTGCCTCTGTGTAACACCCCAAAAAATTAACCATATTTTTATTAAATAAAATTTGGCCAGAAATAAAATTTTGATTTATATTGGGTCTTTTATTATTTTCGGAGTCTTTTTTGTTTTCCAAAATTCTTCCCTCCATATAGAAATTTTTGCAAAATATTGTGGGCTTTGGTAGTTTTCTTAAATAATTTATTTTATATTTTAATAACAGTAGGAAATATTTTCATAATAAAATTTTGCCCAAGATAATCTTTTTTATAGCATTTTCAAGTCTTTAAATACCTCTGTTGCACTACAACTATTTTAAATAAATATTTTAAAATTCTACAAAAAATTATGTGAGGTCATGTGATGCCTATAGATCACTTTTATGCAAAAACCCAACTTGGTCTTTTGAAAATTTTGAGTGAAACATCCTCTTTTCAATTCTGTTCCATTCTTAAGTTTCAACTGCAACCCCAATTTTTATTGCTCCAAAAATTCTGAAATTATTCCACCTTATAGTCCTTCCAACCAAACCCTTAAGTCCAGAAGATCAGCTCCAATTACCCATTTTTATTTCACCAAATAAATCCTCCAAGTTATTGTCCAGAACTGAATTCTGGTAAAACTTGCACTAGCAAGTTTCCTCTTTTCACAAACCAATCACATCATCATCTCTACCGTCTAAGGAGACACCATCCTGGCAATTTTCACACCCAACAAAGGTTCATGGCTAGTCCTAGCATTTCATCAAGCACATTATGTGCATGACAGAATTTTGCAACCACCTAAACCTCCATTGCCAACTACCACCTCTGGACAAACCAGTTTGTCCATCATCTTCATCACTCATAGGACCACCACTATACCAAAATTCAGATTTAGAAAAGCCCTCTAGCTCACCATGGCAAATCATCGAGCACCCTACGTGCATGTCCAGAGCGCGAGCAGAGTACTCTTTTGGCACGTTCGGCATCACCCGTGCGCCAGTCCCTGCTGCTCCCCTCGCCCGTCCTGATCCTCTCCTGGATCACCCAGTCACCCCTGGTCCTCGCCGACACCCAGCCTTGTCGCCTGGCGCCGGCCAGCGCCGCCAGCACCGGCCACGACCAAAACCGTCTCGGGCATGCCACCGCCCGAGACGCGTGGCTCGTTTCTGAGCCACTAGAGCCGCTCATGCTCATCCCCCTCCCCCTGTAGCCTCTTCATCGCCTCACCGACCACCACCTACCCCAGCTACCTCCTCCTACTGCCATCAATGGCCGCCGCCGTCGTTTCTTCGTCGGGAAGGCACGGAACCGACCTCCCCCGCGCTATATAAACTCACCCCGGGCTCCTACAGCTCCTCACGACCACTCCTCCCCCCCCTACAAACTTCCCACAGCCCCCAAATGACCGGACGTGGTCTTCTTCCTCCCCTCTGGTGAGATAAACCGCCGTGGCGCTCCAGTCGAATTCGTCACCGCCCCAGCCTCCCCGCACAAGCTTTCTTCGCCAACAACCTCTACTGATCACAGCAAGTCCATCTCCCTCTTCAATTTTTCTCCAAATCAACCATAGCCGGAGTTCCTCTTTCGCCCGACGCCGTCGTCCGTCGGGGGTGGTCGTCGCCGGCAGTCCCGTGCTCCCCGCCGACCGTGACGCCCACCGGAAGGATTCCATGACCCCCTGGTCACGTCGGTGGCCTCAGCTCCCCGAGAGCTGCCACCGTTCACCGGCAATCGCCGCCGGCAGGGCGCCCCCTCCTGTTCCCGCGTGGTTGACCTAACCAGGGTCAAACCCGACAGGTGGGGCCCCCTGTCAGTGACCCACGCTACGCCGAGTCGTCCATAAGTGGAGGCGTAATTCCGATGTTTACGCTTTCTTCTCTGGAAAGCGTATACCCTGTGATACGCCTTCGACGTCGGCTGGTTTTTCGCGTGGCCGAGCAGCTGGGTCGGCCCAATAGCACCGCACAGCTAAGTAGCGCTCAGGGTGCGCTTCTACCTTTCCTCTTTTTTTTCCTTTCCAGCAGATTTCAAATATTTCCACAGTCGCCATTTCAAATCCAAATTTGATGATTTAAATTTCTAAATACTCCTAAAATCATGCTCTATTATTCTAGCTATGGTGAACATTTTTCCTAAGCTTTGTCTCTACTGGATCTTTTAAATAATCCATATTCTTAATTTATCTCAGCTTAGAAATTCCCTAGGAAAATCATATGAACTCTAAATCAATTGATTATTTTTCTGGTATTCCTCATTTTTCCTCTTGTTTATTTTAGTATTTATTGCAAAAATTTCCAAACAAATTTTTAATACTGTTTTAGCTCTATGTGGTAATTGCAATATTTTTGAAAATAGGAATAATGGAGGGAAGAGAATTTTCAAAACTTTTGGAGTGCACCCAATATTTTTGCATGATCAAAGCAAGCATTTTGAACCTGGGATATGGTGATTGCATTGCATGTTTGCATCGGTTTGGGATTTCACCATATACGTAGTAATAACGCATGCATGTATGGTCAAGTCATCTTTTTACTTGCTTGTCATCCACTCAAGTCTCTGACATGCACGAAAGTGGTGAGAACCAGGAGTGTACTCCTGCCATGGACGTGCCGGTGGGCACGGGTCACGTTTTGACACGGCGGTGTCACGGTGACATATGTGGAGTATACCGGTCATAATAACAACACCTCCTGAGTCGACCTAGATCGAGTCTTGTTCCGTCACACCTAGCTAAACACCGTGCTGCCACGGGTCTTCCAGCGAGGGAAATACGGTTTAGTAAGTTGCTAACCCCTGTCTGTGTACACACCACATAGAGGGCCATCATGAGGGTTTCCACGGCCATGGACTAATGCCCGTCATCAGGTCAGGGGGCATGGGTGTATCCGGCTGGGCCGAGAGGGGGGCACCTCTTGTAATCCGCGCGTATGAATAGTGATCCCATGCTAGTCGAGATGATGGTCTCCCCCAGAGTTTTTCTTGAACGATGCTTTGGGTGATTCCTGGCATTCGGAAAGTTAATCTGGTGTGTGCTGGTCAGGTGTGTTTTCAACCCAAAGACCGTAATGGGAATTAGTCAGCGTCACGGTGCTGACTAAAGAAATCCTTTACTTGTGGGTAAAGAGTACACCCTCTGCAGAGTTTTAAAACCTATTTGAATAGCCGTGTCCGCGGTTAAAGACTACAGTCTGGGTTGGTCAAGTGTCGGCCTCCAGAGGAAATAATTAAATTGAGCATGAATTATTTTGCAGAATGACTATTGCCACTACTGATGTGATCATGAATATTATTGATGATTTGAATATTATTGTGGACTAACCCTTTCTCTTATTTTTATTTTCTTTTTTGAGTGTCTCATGGGCTGGCTAGACTACCCGGGCACTCATTTATTTTTAAGACCTCTGGTGGCGTCGCTTGAGTTCTCGGGCGGTCCTGTCTCGCCCGATTCTCTTTTAGACACCTGTTTGGCATTTCTTTTCAAGACCTCTCGTGGCGTCGCTTGAGTTCTCGGGCGGTCCTGTCTCGCCCGATTCTCTTTTAGACACCCGTTTGGCATTTCTTTTCAAGACCTCTCGTGGCGTCGCTTGAGTTCTCGGGCGGTCCTGTCTCGCCCGATTCTCTTTTAGACACCCGTTTGGCATTCCTCTTGGATACTCGGGCTGTCTTGTCTCGCCCGATTCTCTACTTTATATTTTCTTTTGGATTCTCGGGCGGTCCTGTCTCACCCGATTATCCACTTTTAACTTTCTTGGTTTGTCACTAACATTTTATTTACTCATATTTCTGCACATGCTAATATTTATCATGCCATAATTTAATTTCAGCCAACACATGCATCTCATTTAATCCAGCATGAGCATATGCATTCGGTATATCTTTTGTTCATAATGTTTGCGAGTACCTTCAAAAGTACTCACTGGCTTGTCCCTGGCTATTTAATTGGCCAGGTCAGGATTTTGGCAAGGAGTATTACCACGACGTCCATGCGGAGCCTAGGATAGCAGCCACGCGGGATAGGAATTATCCGGGTCAGCTATTCCTGTGGGAATGGAGCCCCATCAACATTGGAGAACCACGAGTCGCTTCAGTCATCCTCACTAGAAATCTTTGTTGTATCATTAGACCTTTATGGTCTTGTATCCAATTCTTGTAATTGCTTGGTAATCTGTAACAAGGACGTGTCCACTAGTAACAGTAATCCTGGGCTGGTGATGACACGAGGGGTTAATTTCTGGGATATTGTGTCCCGGAAATCTGGCCCCGACAGCCTTGGTATCGGAGCCAGGCTGACCATTGGCTAATCCTATCTTAGCCTGGTCATTATCCCTAGGTTTCCACACAGTCCAAATCTTTCCTGTCCGTAGCCAAGCCCATCTCATCCGATAAACCTACACAGTGACCATCCGACATCTTTTCACAGTCGGTGCCTAACCTATCAGCCCTGCCCATAGGCCGTGTGCCTGTGCCTGACACCTGAGTTGTCCCATCCACAAGCGTGCGATGGAAGATTCTGCTAGCCTATAAAGGAAGCCTTGCCCAACTCAGCACATCACAGCCTCACTCTCAGTTCGATATCCAACCACCAACATGACTGGCCCCATCGTTCACAACGAGACCACCGAAGCCGAGCTTGGTGACTTTGTGGTCATCCTCGCCAATCTCACCCGTCGTGCTTTCGGCATCGAAGAGCCGCCTGAGTATGTTGTGTACCAGGAGCACACGAGTGATGCCATCCACCACTTCTGGGCCACGGTGCACATCTACGGGAGGGGCACCGCATCGGAACGCCCCTACCGGTTCACCGGGAGGACGACCTCCGACGAGCCCCAAGCCATCCAACTTGCAGCCCGAGAGGCTGTCGTTCAACTCCGGCATCTGTCGCCGAGAGTTAACATCCGCCCTTTCTACTACTACCCTAGCCGTGAAGGCTATGGTAGCCCGACCCAGGTTGCCAACGGAGACCATGAGTCGGATCCTGCCCTGGTGCATCTGGTGCGCTACCTGAGAGCGCAAGAGGCACTATTCAATCAGGTCACCCTTGATCTGATTGCGACCCGCAGGACGCTCGCTCTCCTGACCCCGGTGAGAAGTTAAGCTGCACCCGCCACCGACACCCCGATAGTGCTGCTTGGGAGGCATGTTGAGCCCCCAAGTTCCGCCCCTGTTATCTACCCGGGCAGTGCCTTCGCCTCCCCCGAGGAACTCCGTCGTCTCTTGGAGACCCACTCCAACGGGACGGTGACCTCGACACCCCGCGAAGGGCACCACCGCTACCCCAGCCCTATAGCTCCCCATCCGACCCCGGTCAACTCCGACACCGAAGCACATGGAGAGGCCTTGACATCTACAAGACGCGCCCAGCTAGATGTCGATGAGGTGGACTGAGTCCACCATTATTGATGTAGAGCCTTAGTGGCCCTGTTACCCTGTATTTTCGTAGTAGCGGTTGTATGGTGTAGTAAGTTGTAAACCACTTGTGTGCCAATGGTAGTATGCGTGCTCTGGCATAAATTGTTGACGTGTGGTGGCTGAGTAAATTCTGGACGTGACTGCCGAACCCCCCCCTAACCGACACGCACAGTAATACGTCACATTCCTTGTTGGGATCGAGGTCTGAGTTTTTGACCAGACAGCCCTGCGTCGGAACCGGTGCACAAGTTGTACTGGCACCGCTTCATATTTCCTCACCCAGGCACTCTATAAGGGGCCATATCCGCAAACCACACCAGCCATCATCACCTCGAGCACTGCTTTTCCCCATCCACCCATCCATGTCTCACCCCGGAGTCTACCTGAGAACCCCCGATGAAAGCCCTGGTAGTTTTGTTAAGATTTTGTGGGATCTTACCCGCAATACCCTTGGTTCCATCCACCCACCCCAGTATGAGTTGTACAAGATGAGGATCACCTCTGATTGCTCGAAATACTGGGCGGTTGTGCACATCCCACCAGCGGATTTGAACCAAGGCCCTCCGTATGTTGTCTTCATCGGGAGATCCATGCCAACCTCAGGCATGGCCATCGAGGCTGCTGCTTACGAAGCAGTTACCCGTCTTCGATTTGCGGTACCCTGTGCCAGTGCAAGGGAATACTGTTATTTCCCGAGCCGCGCAACTCTTGGAGTAGAAGCTACGTTCCGCTGTGAACGTATAGAGAGCGATCCAGCTCTGGCCTATCTCATTCAGTATGTGATGGCCCAGGAACGTTTCACCCAGCAACTACTGGAATATCTCCACTATCTTGCTATTCTGAATCCTCGGATCGCCATTGGCGGACCACCTCTACCAACTCAGGAGGGACGCGTTCTTCGTCCGCTTCCTTCACTTCCTCCACTCCCTCCGGAAGAAGAAGAATATGCTCCCGCACCAGGAACCCTTCCACAAGACCCCGTAGATCTCACCTTCGAACCGTAGACGGTCATGAGGGTAGTTGTTGTTGTGTCTAGCGCTAGTTTGCATGATGCAACCTTGTATTGTATTTTAGGGCATATGTCATAAGTGCATTGCTATGTTTGCATTCTGCATAATATTGTTTGTTGTGACATGCATTTAATTCTTCCGCCCTTAACAAATCTCGAGGACGAGATTTTCTTAAGGGGGGTAGAGTTTGTAACACCCCAAAAAATTAACCATATTTTTATTAAATAAAATTTGGCCAGAAATAAAATTTTGATTTATATTGGGTCTTTTATTATTTTCGGAGTCTTTTCTGTTTTCCAAAATTCTTCCCTCCATATAGAAATTTTTGCAAAATATTGTGGGCTTTGGTAGTTTTCTTAAATCATTTATTTTATATTTTAATAACAGTAGGAAATATTTTCATAATAAATTTTTGCCCAAGATAATCTTTTTTATAGCATTTTCAATTCTTTAAATACCTCTGTTGCACTACAACTATTTTAAATAAATATTTTAAAATTCTATAAAAAATTATGAGAGGTCATGTGATGCCTATAGATCACTTTTATGCAAAAACCCAACTTGGTCTTTTGAAAATTTTGAGTGAAACATCCTCTTTTCAATTATGTTCCATTCTTAAGTTTCAACTGCAACCCCAATTTTTATTGCTCCAAAAATTCTGAAATTATTCCACCTTATAGTCCTTGCAACCAAACCCTTAAGTCCAGAAGATCAGCTCCAATTACCCATTTTTATTTCACCAAATAAATCCTCCAAGTTACTGTCCAGAACTGAATTCTGGTAAAACTTGCACTAGCAAGTTTCCTCTTTTCACAAACCAATCACATCATCATCTCTACCCTCTAAGGAGACACCATCCTGGCAATTTTCACACCCAACAAAGGTTCATGGCTAGCCCTAGCATTTCATCAAGCTGATTATGTGCATGACAGAATTTTGCAACCACCAAAACCTCCATTGCCAACTACCACCTCTGGACAAACCAGTTTGTCCATCATCTTCATCACTCATAGGACCACCACTATACCAAAATTCAGATTTAGAAAAGCCCTCTAGCTCACCATGGCAAATCATCGAGCACCCTATGTGCATGTCCAGAGCGCGAGCAGAGTACTCTTTTGGCACGTACGGCATCACCCGTGCGCCACTGTCCTGCTGCTCCCCTCGCCCGTCCTGATCCTCTCCTGGATCACCCAGTCACCCCTGGTCCTCGCCGACACCCCGCCTTGTCGCCTGGCGCCGGCCAGCGCTGCCAGCACCGGCCACGACCACCACCGTCTCGGGCACGCCACCGCCCGAGACGCGTGGCTCGTTTCTGAACCACCAGAGCCGCTCGTGCTCATCCCCCTCCCCCTGTAGCCTCTTCATCGCCTCACCGACCACCACCTACCCCAGCTACCTCCTCCTACTGCCATCAGCCGCCGTCGTTTCTTCGTCGGGAAGGCACGGAACCGACCTCCCCCGCGCTATATAAACTCACCCCGGGCTCCTGCAGCTCCTCACGACCACTCCTCCCTCCCCTACAAACCTCCCACAGCACCCAAATGACCGGACGTGGTCTTCTTCCTCCCCTCCGGTGAGATAAACCGCCGCGGTGCTCCAGTCGAATTCGTCACCGACCCAGCCTCCCCGCACAAGCTTTCTTCGCCAACAACCTCTACTGATCACCGCAAGTCCATCTTCCTCTTCAAATTTTCTCCAAATCGACCATAGCCGGAGTTCCTCTTTCGCCCGACGCCGTCGTCCGTCGGGGGAGCTCGCCGCCGGCAGTCCCGTGCTCCCCACCGACCGTGACGCCCACCGGAAGGATCTCCATGACCCCCTGGTCACGTCGGTGGCCTCAGCTCCCCGAGAGCTGCCACCGTTCACCGGCAATCGCCGCCGGTAGGGCGCCCCCTCCTGTTCCCGCGTGGTTGACCTGACCAGGGTCAAACCCGACAGGTGGGGCCCCCTGTCAGCGACTCACGCTACGCCGACTCGTCCATAAGTGGAGGCGTAATTCCGATGTTTACGCTTTCTTCTCTGGAAAGCGTATACCATGTGATACGCCTTCGACGTCGGCTGGTTTTTCGCGCGGCCGAGCGGCTGGGTCAGCCCAATAGCACCGCACGGCTAAGTAGCGCTCAGGGCGCGCTTCTGCCTTTCCTCTTTTTTTTTTTCCTTTTCCAGCAGATTTCAAATATTTCCACAGTCGCCATTTCAAATCCAAATTTGATGATTTAAATTTCTAAATACTCCTAAAATCATGCTCTATTATTCTAGCTATGGTGAACATTTTTCCTAAGCTTTGTCTCTACTGGATCTTTTAAATAATCCATATTCTTAATTTATCTCAGCTTAGAAATTCCCTAGGAAAATCATATGAACTCTAAATCAATTGATTCTTTTTCTGGTATTCCTCATTTTTCCTCTTGTTTATTTTAGTATTTATTGCAAAAATTTCCAAACAAATTTTTAATACTGTTTTAGCTCTATGTGGTAATTGCAATATTTTTGAAAATAGGAATAATGGAGGGAAGAGAATTTTCAAAACTTTTGGAGTGCACCCAATATTTCTGCATGATCAAGGAAAGCATTTTGAACCTGGGATATGGTGATTGAATTGCATGTTTGCATCGGTTTGGGATTTCACCATATACGTAGTAATAACGCATGCATGTATGGTCAAGTCATCTTTTTACTTGCTTGTCATCCACTCAAGTCTCTGACATGCACGAAAGTGGTGAGAACCAGGAGTGTACTCCTGCCATGGACGTGCCGGTGGGCACGGGTCACGTTTTGACACGGCGGTGTCACGGTGACATATGTGGAGTATACCGGTCATAATAACAACACCTCCTGAGTCGACTTAGATCGAGTCTTGTTCCGTCACACCTAGCTAAACACCGTGCTGCCACGGGTCTTCCCGCGAGGGAAATACGGTTTAGTAAGTTGCTAACCCCTGTCTGTGTACACACCACATAGAGGGCCATGATGAGGGTTTCCACGGACATGGACTAATGCCCGTCATCAGGTCAGGGGGCATGGGTGTATCCGGCTGGGCCGAGAGGGGGGCAACCCTTGTAATCCGCGTGTATGAATAGTGATCCCATGCTAGTCGAGACGATGGTCTCCCGACTCAGAGTTTTTCTTGAACGATTCTTTGGGTGATTCCAGGCATTCGGAAAGTTAATCTGGTGTGTGCTGGTCAGGTGTGTTTTCAGCCCAAAGACCGTAATGGGAATTAGTCAGCGTCACGGTGCTGACTAAAGAAATCCTTTACTTGTGGGTAAAGAGTACACCCTCTGCAGAGTTTTAAAACCTATTCGAATAGCCGTGTCTGCGGTTAAAGACTACAGTCTGGGTTGGTCAAGTGTCGGTCTCCGGAGGAAATAATTAAATTGAGCATGAATTATTTTGCAGAATGACTATTGCCACTACTAATGTTATCATGAATATTGTTGATGATTTGAATATTATTGTGGACTAACCCTTTCTCTTATTTTTATTTTCTTTTCTGAGTGTCTCATGGGCTGGCTAGACTACCCGGGCACTCATTTATTTTCAAGACCTCTCGTGGCGTCGCTTGAGTTCTCGGGCGGTCCTGTCTCGCCCGATTCTCTTTTAGACACCCGTTTGACATTTCTTTTCAAGACCTCTCGTGGCGTCGCTTGAGTTCTCGGGCGGTCCTGTCTCGCCCGATTCTCTTTTAGACACCCGTTTGGCATTTCTTTTCAAGACCTCTCGTGGCGTCGCTTGAGTTCTCGGGCGGTCCTATCTCGCCCGATTCTTTTTTAGACACCCGTTTGGCATTCCTCTTGGATACTCGGGAGGTCTTGTCTCGCCCAATTCTCCACTTTATATTTTCTTTTGGATTCTCGGGCGGTCCTGTCTCGCCTGATTATCCACTTTTAACTTTCTTGGTTTGTCACTAACATTTTATTTACTCATATTTCTGCACATGCTAATATTTATCATGCCATAATTTAATTTCAGCCAACACATGCATCTCATTTAATCCAGCATGAGCATATGCATTCAGTATATCTTTTGTTCATAATGTTTGCGAGTACAATCAAAAGTATTCACTGGCTTGTCCCTGGCTATTTAATTGGCCAGGTCAGGATTTTGGCAAGGAGTATTACCACGACGTCCATGCGGAGCCTAGGATAGCAGCCACGCGGGATAGGAATTATCCGGGTCAGCTGTTCCTGTGGGAATGGAGCCCCATCAACATTGGAGAACCACGAGTCGCTTCAGTCATCCTCACTAGAAATCTTTGTTGTATCATTAGACCTTTATGGTCTTGTATCCAATTCTTGTAATTGCTTGGTAATCTGTAACGAGGACATGTCCACCAGTAACAGTAATCCTGGGCTGGTGACGACATGAGGGGTTAATTTCTGGGATATTGTGTCCCGAAAATCCGGCCCCGACACTCTGGCACCACCACAGTAGTCACCAAAGGAAAAAATGATGGATCACCTCCTCACCCGAGCTCGAAGCGGCTTAATCACTGATATGCAGCTTCGCGGACCTCCAAGGTGGCTCACCAAAGGTGAAACCATTACCGTTTAACAAATCAGACCGGGGCAACATGTAACATCCCCATGTAATAGCTACTGTGATCACCTTTTTAAATTGCCAAGTCAGCATGATTAACTATGCTTGATCGTCATTGCATCATATCTCATTTCAAATTCCCATTCATATTGCAATTCAAATTTAAAGTGAAAATAAAAGTTGTCCAAGTTTGAAATAAAAATGTTCATTAGATAGCAAATAATTCATAACTAATTATGTTCAGGAAAACAACATCACTAAAAATGCCTAAGTAACTCTATCAACCTAAAACAGTAACCAAACAGCACCTTTTAATCCATTTTATTTAATCCAAACTCCAAATAAAATCCTAAATTAACTAAAACATTTAGTTAGGCGGTAAAACACCTCTGCATATCATTTAGACATGTCATGCATAGTGATTGCATTTTTGCCGTGAATTTATTGTTTCTTCCCCCTCCTTCTCTCCCGATAGACGCCGAGACCGACGCCGACGCAGCTGAGTTCGACTACGCTCCCGACGAGCAGCCAACTGATGACCAGCCCCTTTCAGTAGAGCTTCCAGGCAAACAAACCCCCTTGACGCATGCCTATATCACCCATTCCTTCTCCCTCCTGCTTGCATTAGAAATTGCTACTGTTTTGCTTTATCCTACTCTGATGCATAGCATGTCCTTGTAACTGCTATTGATACCTGCCTGTTATTCAAACTGCTTAGTATAGGTTGGATGGTAAACCATCTGTGGCCTCTCTCCTTTGCTGTAGTTTCTCCGCTTTAGTATCTGGGTCCCGAACGATGTGATCGATCGGGTTGAAAATAGCACATCACCGCACACCCCCTAAGTTGCTCGACTCTGCAGAGCTGGCATCGAGTGCCGAGGGTGATACCTCTTATCCCACTTCCGATGATGCCTCTGTAGAATAGCTACCCGGATGTGTGTTATCGAGGGTGATTCCTCTTTCATCACTTCCGGTAAAGCTTCTGTCATACAACTTCTCGAGTGGGAATCAATCGAGGGTGATTCCTCGGATTCCTTCTCGATAACTGGACACACGGATTACTTTGACCTTTGACGCAGGCGGGTCGACCCCGAGGGGTACCCGCGAGGAAATGTAAAGTCGGGTTGGCCCCAAGGGTGCCCGTGAGAGAACAATGCTAAAGACGGGTAAGTACCAAGAGTACCCGCGAGTGATATCAAGTCGGAGCGACAGAAACTCTGATCGTCTCTGCGAGTTACTAAATACGCCTAACGGAACTAGGTATTTGATCTGAGTTGGCCAATGGCCTATACGCACTACCACCACGTGGGATAATGGTTTAATGGGGCCCTCTACGTCGTATGTATTAGCCGAATGCTCTTCAGATGTCGCAGCTCAGAGATGCGGGCTGATTATTGGGGTTGGGCTGGTTACGTCACTGGTGTATTCAGTGTCGCGCTTGCGCCCTGGCCAGTCTCGCAACGTGCAGGAGTGCAAAGGGCGATGGCCCAAGACCCCTTTGTGCTTAGGATTTAGACCGGCGTGTTGACCTCTCTGCTGAGCCTCGGTAGGACTGCGTCATGTCGATTACCCGAGGCCGGGCATTACCCAGTAAGTGTGTCCGGCCAGATGTAATCGAGCGTGTTGGGTAACAGTAGTGCACCCCTGCAGGGAAGTTATCTATTCGAATAGCCGTGTCCGCGGTAACAGGACGCTCGGAGTTGTATCCTGATCCATGACAACTACAAATTGATGATGATACATATTAAACTGTTACTACTACTCCCGGGATCGCTTTCTCGTAGGGAGTCGAGAAAGGATCTCAGGGCATTGCTATAATACAACCACTTGTATGCTACCATATTCTACTCTCTTCTAACGCTGCAAGATTGCTTGAAGATGCTAGTCTTCGATAGGCTAGGCTTCTCCTCCTCTATTCTGGCATTCTGCAGTTCAGTCCTAAGATATAGCCCCATTCATTTGATACCTATGCATACTTAGTATAGTTCTGATGTCAGTCTTGCGAGTACTTTGGATGATTACTCACGGTTGCTCTGCTATTCTTTTCCCCATACCCATTTGATGATACATCAGACGATGGAGCCCAGGAGCCAGATGCCACTGCAGGAGCTTACTACCAGGAGGGTCCCGACGGCACGTACTACTGGATTGAGCCAGCCGACCAGGAGTAGTTCGGAGGCTCCCAGGCAGGAGGCCTGCGCCTTTTCGATCTAGAGTCGATGTTTGTGCTAGCCTTCTTAAGGCAAACTTGACTAACTATGTCTGTACTCAGATATCATTTGTGTGTATGACTTATGTATTCGGGTCCTTGTGACCCCTGGCTTGTAATATGTGAGACTTATGATTGAAATTGAGTTTAGAGTTGTGCTGTGATATCTTCCCGTGAGTCCCTGTGCTTGATCGTGCGCATTTGCGTGTATGATTAGTGCACGATTAATTCGGGGGCGTCACAAGTTGGTATCAGAGCCGACTGCCTGTAGGAAGCCCCCTTCTGATTCCTTGGTCGAAGTTGAGTCTAGTCTTCCGAAAAACCATTTTACTAACATGGTTGTGTGGCTTACGGGCCCACGTCGCCAACTGGGTGGTATTAGGATCTTTTATTTCTCTTCTATACTCTGGGACTCTGAATTCTCTTCCTTTCGGGTTAAATGAATTTTACTAACGCCGACACTAGGATCTCGTAATCACTTCCACCCGGAGAGCTGGATTATCTGCACTTGTTCCCTCCCATTGATCTGATTAGTCTGATAATCACATTTTATTTTCCGTTGGTTTGTTTAACCTTTCTCTCCAAGTTATATTATACTCTCGCACTGCCATTTGACAATCCTGAATATCCTCTGTTTCAGATGGATCGATTGTTTCCGCCGCGCCCTGCGACGCAGCTTGTGCTTCGCACTTGGGCTCGTGATGCCCCTGGTTTTCCAGCTGTCCTGATCGCCCTCCTGACCAGACTGGATTAGCGTTGGTACCCCGAGTACATGGTTTACGAGGATTTCCGCGAGTTCAACCAGGAGCAGTACCATGCTGATGTTCGTATCTTTGATCAGCGGGACAACTCTGACACTGAGTTGCACATCTTTCACGGTATCGGCGTGACGATTGAGATGGCAGTCCATGATGCCGCTTACTCTGCTGTCGCACATCTCCGTGGAGAGCATAGTCGCTTGGATACCTCAGAGTTCAGATACATCCCGTATGCCCCTGCTGGAGATGCTACCGGTTACTACACAGCTATCTGTGCCCCTTACGAGCGTCGTCGATACGACCCGCGGGTTTTGATTCAGTGCACTCAGGCTCTGGATCGCACTGCCCGGGCTCTTGCAGTCGAGTTGTTTGCCACTCGAGCACGTCTCTACGATGCTATGACGTAGTTGCTACCAGCTGTTCGTGCAGGGATACATCCGGAGTACATTCTTTACCCGCGCAGGACTCAGATGCCGGCAGGTATTGATTGGCCTGCTGTTGGAGGTCACACTCCCACGCGTGGACCTCTACTTCCAGTTCGAGACCGGGTTCTGCATCAGAGTGCACACGGAGAGCAGGACTTTTCTGCCGTGGAAACTCATCGTCCGCACTTGCAGTTACCCCGTTTCAGTGGTTTTCCCCGACGTTGATGCAGCCTTTGCTATGTCCCGTTGTGTATTCCTCACCGCGTGCCTGCGCGCCGCCTAGTATGTCTAGCTATTTAAATTTGTGACGTTATGCTGTCCGTTTGTAACCGACTCTGTGTATGGATCTGTATGTCTTGATTGACTACTGTTATGTATCTATTGCACTGCTTATTCATTGTCGTGTTACATCATGTTCATCGCTAAACACTTCCAGTTGTTTTTACTAAACTACCCCCTGTTAAATCTTTAGCAGGATGGTTAGACCAGGTGGTCGTGGTCGTGGCCGTGCTCTTGAGCAGCCACCACCGCCAGACTACATGGCAGCTATGATGCAGCAATTCGAGCTGAACCGTCAGTTCATGACTAATATCATGGCTCAGTTTCCGCACCAGAACAATCAGAATCAGAACCCAGCATCAATAACTCTGCAGGAGTTTGTGCGTCTCAACCCCACTATTTATCGCAACTCTGAACAGCCACTGGATGTCGATGACTGGCTTCGCGACATCACCCACGAGATGGAATCTGCCAATGTCGCCCTGCCAACCTTGTCACTTTCGCGTCCTACTTCTTGAAGGGCCCCGCTGCTCAATGGTGGTCCACCCACAAGCATACACTGCCTGCTGGGACAGTCGTTACTTGGGTTGAGTTTCAGGCTGCCTTCCGTGCCCGTTACATTCCTCAGGGAATCATGGACCGGAAGAAGACCGAATTCCGCAATCTTACTCAGGGTAACAAGACCGTCGAAGCTTATCAGCGGGAGTTTCTTAACTTATCCCGCTATGCTGAAGAAGACATAGCCACTGATGCTCTTAGACAAGAGAAGTTCCTCAATGGACTCCACTCGGACCTTAAGCTTGCCCTTGCTGCTCAAGACTTCACCGATTTTGCCACTCTCGTGAACAAGGCTATCCGGATTGAGACCGCTCAGCTCGAGCACAAGGAGTCGCAGAAGCGCTATCGTGACATTGGCTCATCTTCGAGCTCAGCACAGAAGCGTCGTATCTGGATCCCGCACAATGTGTATCGTCCAGCTACCCCTGCGCCAAGGCCTTCCTATGCTGCACCCCGTCTGCCTCCTCCACCACCGAGGCAGCCAAGGACCCAAGCTGCTCCACCCAATGCTCCTCTTCGTCCTGAAGATGGTATGTGCTTCAAGTGTCGCAAACCAGGTCACCTTGCCAAGGACTGCCGCCAGAATCAGAATCAGTTGGCATTTCCTCGTAATGGCCATGGCAATGGTCGTGGCAACAACCAGACCCACAACTATAATACTGGGTCTTCTGCTTATGGTCGTGGACATGCTTACAACATTGACATTGAAGAAGTTCAGGATCAACCTGCCACTGTGATGGGTACCCTTCTTGTTAACTCAGTACCTGCTTCTGTTTTATTTGATTCAGGAGCATCGCATTCATTCATGTCAGAAGCATTTGCATTATCACATAACATTGCATTTGAAAAGATGAACCTACCAATAGTTGTCCGTACCCCTGGAGGCCATTGTCACACCTCCATGATGGCACACAATGTCCCTATTGAAATCGGAGGGTTAGAATTCCTTCCCTCCCCAATTGTTCTGAAGTCTTCCACCATAGACCTCATTCTGGGAATGGATTGGTTGAAAGCTCACATTGCTTCGATCAATTGTGCCACCAAAGTCGTTCAACTTCTTCATCCCTCCGATGAGATAGTGAACTACACCGCCCGGATTACCCGGAATGCCGAAGCTCAGATATATGCTCGGAATGCTTTGAACGCCTCACCTCTTGAAGGAATTGAGAACGTTCCAGTCGTTCGCGATTTTCCAGACGTCTTTTCGGAAGAACTTCCTGGAATACCCCCTGTCAGAGCTGTCGAGTTCGTCATCGACTTGAAACCTGGCACTACCCCTGTTGCGAAGCGTCCTTATAAGATGCCCCCGCATGAACTCCTTGAACTTAAGGAAGAAATGGACAAGTCACTTAAAAAGGGTTTCATCCGTCCAAGTTCTTCTGCCTGGGGAGCACCTTCTCTCTTTGTTAAGAAGAAGGATGGAACTAACCGATTGGTCCAGGACTATCGGCCCATCAACCAAGCCACAATCCAGAACAAATATCCACTTCCCCGGATCAACGATCTTTATGATCAGCTTGCTAGATCCTCTGTGTTCTCTAAATTCGACTTGAGGTTGGGTTATCATCAGATCCGAGTTCGTAAGGAGGATATTCCGAAAACCGCTTTCGTTACCCGTTATGGATCATACGAGTACACCGTCATGTCATTCGGATTGACTAATGCGCCAGCAACATTCTCTCGATTGATGAATTATATCTTCATGGATTACCTCAACAATTCGTCGTGGTTTATTTGGATGATATCCTTATATATTCCAAGAATGAAGAAGAACACGCCGAACATCTTCGGCTTGTATTGGAGAAACTTCGAGAGCACCAACTATATGCCAAGTTTTCCAAGTGTGAATTCTGGTTATCTGAAGTGACCTATCTCGGTCATGTGATTTCCAAAGATGGCATCACTGTCAACCCCGAACGAGTTCAGGCTATTCTTGACTGGAATCCCCCGAAGAATGTCAAGCAAGTCAGGAGTTTTCTCGGTCTCGCTAGCTATTGCCGTCGATTCGTTGAGAACTTCTCCAAGATTGCTAAGCCTCTGACTGATCTGCTTCACAAAGGTGTTAAATTTGAGTGGACAGAAAAATGTCAGGAAAGCTTTCAGACACTTAAAGATAAGCTGACATCTGAACCAGTGCTAGCACCCCCGGATTCCCAAAAGGACTTCGTGATTTACTGCGATGCATCTCGTCAAGGATTAGGCTGTGTCCTAATGCAAGAGCGCAAAGTGATTGCTTATGGCTCTCGTCAATTGCGTCCTCATGAGAAAAATTATCCAGTACATGATCTCGAGCTTGCTGCAGTTATTTATGCTCTGAAACTGTGGCGACATTACCTCCTTGGTAATCGTTGCGAAATATACACGGACCACCAGAGTTTGAAGTATCTGTATACCCAACCAGATCTGAACCTCCGTCAACAAAGATGGCTCGAGACAATAGCTGACTATGATATGAATATTTCTTATACCCCTGGGAAGGCTAATGTAATGGCCGATGCTTTGAGTCGCAAGGCTTATTGTAACAACCTCATGGTTCAAGAAGCGCAACCTATGCTTTATGAAGAACTACGCAAGTTGAATCTCCATATTGTTCCACAGGGTCATCTCAATAACCCGGTGGTTGAACCAGACCTTGAGTCCAACATCAAGACAAGACAGAAATATGACTCTGAAGTCGAGAAGGTTAAGAAATACCTTTCCAAGGTAAATTCTTCTTACTACCATGTTGGTGAAGATGGTGCCCTGCTCTTCAAAGGCCGCCTAGTGGTCCCCAGGAGGCACAATCTGGACTCTCGTTCGGATGTTATGAAAGAAGCACATGACATGCCTTTGTCTATCCACCTCGGTAGTACTAAGATGTACCAAGATATTCGTCAACGGTACTGGTGGCCTGATATGAAGCGAGATATTGCTTAGTATGTCGTCGAGTGTGACGTTTGCCGTCACATCAAAGCAGAACACCAAAGGCCTGCTGGACTTCTGCAACCACTTACTATTCCTGAATGGAAATGGGACAAAGTCGAAATGGATTTCATCACTGGTTTTCCCAGATCGCAGAAGGGTCATGATGCTATCTTTGTCGTCATTGACCGATTCTCAAAGGTTGCTCACTTTCTGCCAGTCAAGGAGACAATCACTGCTAGCCAGCTAGCATACTTGTATGTTTCTCAAATTGTGTCACTCCACGGTGTTCCGTTGGAGATCAGTTCAGATCGTGGCAGCCTCTTTACCTCAAGGTTTTGGAACAGTTTTCAAGAAGCTATGGGAACTCATCTGTCCTTTAGCGCCGCTTTTCACCCTCAGTCTCAGGGTCAAGTCGAACGAGTCAATCAAGTGCTTGAAGATATGCTGAGAGCTCGTGTCATCTCATTCGGTAAGAAATGGGAGGAATCTCTCCCGTATGCCGAATTCTCTTACAACAATAGCTACCAAGCTAGTCTGAAGATGGCACCGTTTGAAGTTCTATATGGACGTAAGTGTCGAACCCCTCTGAATTGGTCAGAAACTGGGGAACGATCACTCATCGGACCGGACATTATTCAACAAGCTGAAGAACAAGTCCGCATTGTCCGTGAGCATTTGAAAACTGCTCAGTCTCGTCAGAAGAGCAACTATGACCGAAAACACCGGGTAATGGTCTATCAACCTGGCGAACAAGCTTACCTTCGTGTCACTCCGATGAAGGGCACTCATCGATTCGGTATCAAGGGCAAGTTAGCTCCTCGCTACATCGGCCCGTTCCGTATTCTCGCCCGTTGAGGAGAAGTGGCGTATCAACTGGAATTGCCGCCAAATCTTTCTCAGGTGCATGATGTCTTTCATGTATCGCAACTCCGTCACTGCTTTAAGGATCCTATCCGAGCTGTCAATCATGAAGTGCTTGAATTGCGAGAAGATCTGTCTTATCCAGAGTATCTGATTCGCATTCTTGATCAAGCTGAATGACGAACCCGTCAGAAGTCGATCAAGTTCCTCAAAGTTCAGTGGTCGAATCATTCTGAAGATGAAGCCACTTGGGAACGCGAAGATCGTCTTCGTGAAGAATATCCCGCTTTCTTCCAGTCTACCTCTTAATTCTCGTGACGAAAATTCTTGTTAGAGGAGGAGAATTGTAACATCCCCATGTAATAGCTACAGTGATCACCTTTTTAAATTGCCAAGTCAGCATGATTAACTATGCTTGATCATCATTGCATCATATCTCATTTCAAATTCCCATTCATATTGCAATTCAAATTTAAAGTGAAAATAAAAGTTGTCCAAGTTTGAAATAAAAATGTTCATTAGATAGCAAATAATTCATAACTAATTATGTTCAGGAAAACAACATCACTAAAAATGCCTAAGTAACTCTATCAACCTAAAACAGTAACCAAACAGCACCTTTTAATCCATTTTATTTAATCCAAACTCCAAATGAAATCATGTTTTACTCAAACCAGTTTTTGGTGGTAGGTAATAATGCACTGTAATATTTGGACCAGGTCACATATTTTTCAAAAGTCAAACGGTAGCCAGACAATTTGCAAAACAGAAATAAAGAAAAGAAATAGAAAAAGGTAAAGGCTTACCGTTTACTGTGCCTATGGGCCGCTAGTGCACAGTGTCTGGCGGCCCAGCCGAGCCGAGCCATCTTCTTCCTTCGCGCGCTATCGCGCGCGCCCGCTGACACGGCGACGGTCGTCGTGCTGTCGCCTATCCCACGGCTCCCCGGCTAGGTTAAGTGCTCCCCCGAGCTGCTCTCCCTCCCCCGCGAAACCCTAGCCCACCAGAACCCCCTCTCGTCCCCTCCCTCGCTCCCATTCGAGCTCGCCTCCGCGGAGATCGTCGCCGGTGAGGCTCCGGTGACCATTTGGTCACGGGCTCGTTCCCGCGAGTCTCGCCGCATCGCGTACGCCTCGCCTAGCCATTTGGTTCGCCCGCTAGCACACCGCATCGCCGTTGCCGTAGCTCGCCCAAGAAGCTCGCCGCCGGCGACGTCGTACCGCTCGTTTCCGACCACCGCAGCCAGCGCCGATAGGCTAGATCGACGCGCGCTGCTCCACTCGTTCGAACGCCGCAAAAAACGCCCGAAAAGATGCACCGTAGACGAAACCCGGGCTCGTCGGAGTTGCTCGCCGTCGCGCGAGCTCGCCGGAGAGCTCCGGTGGCCGGCGTCCTACGTGGCTGCCACCTGGCACCGCGGGCCCCACCGCTCAGTCACTGACGCTGGGTCCCACTGGGCCCAGTTGACCGAGTCAGCGCGGCCCCGTGTCACTGACATGTGGGTCCCGCGCGATTAAACGGTTTTAATTAAAATAGATAATCTGCTAATTAATTAATTAATTAACTTAAACGTTAATTAGTCACTGACAGTAGGCCCCACCACCCTAATTAACCTAATTTAGTTAAATTAATACCTAATTAACTACTGTGAGGCTGACCAGTGGGGCCCACTGGACCCACTAGTCAGATTGACCAGTCCACCGTTCTGTTGACCGCTGACGTCAGCAATACGTCATGCTGACGTCACCCCACTACTGTTTTGGATAATTCGGATTTAATTAAATAAAATAATTCTAGAATATTATTAAAACTTTGAAAAATCATATAAATTAAACCGTAAGTCAGATGAAAATAATTTATATATGTAAAACGATCAGAAAAATGTGAAGAATCTGAATATGTGATCAAAGTGCCTATCCAACACTCCTAGCTAGGTGAACATGGAACTTTTTGACTGATTTTGGTAAATGAATAGTACCTAACTTTAATAAAATAAATCCAAATAAAATCCTAAATTAACTAAAACATTTAGTTAGGCAGTAAAACACCTCTGCATATCATTTAGACATGTCATGCATAGTGATTGCATTTTTGCCATGAATTTATTGTTTCTTCCCCCTCCTTCTCTCCCGATAGACGCCGAGACCGACGCCGACGCAGCTGAGTTCGACTACGCTCCCGACGAGCAGCCGACTGACGACCAGCCCCTTTCAGTAGAGCTTCCAGGCAAGCAAACCCCCTTGACGCATGCCTATATCACCCATTCCTTCTCCCTCCTGCTTGCATTAGAAATTGCTACTGTTTTGCTTTATCCTACTCTGATGCATAGCCTGTCCTTGTAACTGCTATTGATACCTGCCTGTTATCCAAACTGCTTAGTATAGGTTGGATGGTAAACCATCTGTGGCCTCTCTCCTTTGCTGTAGTTTCTCCGCTTTAGTATCTGGGCCCCGAACGATGTGATCGATCGGGTTGAAAATAGCACATCACCGCACACCCCCTAAGTTGCTCGACTCTGCAGAGCTGGCATCGAGTGCCGAGGGTGATACCTCTTATCCCACTTCCGATGATGCCTCTGTAGAATAGCTACCCGGATGTGTGTTATCGAGGGTGATTCCTCTTTCATCACTTCTGGTAAAGCTTCCGTCGTACAACTTCTCAAGTGGGAATCAATCGAGGGTGATTCCTCGGATTCCTTCTCGATAACTGGACACACGGTTACTTTGACCTTTGATGCAGGTGGGTCGACCTCGAGGGGTACCCGCGGGGAAATGTAAAGTCAGGCTGGCCCCAAGGGTGCCCGCGAGAGAACAATGCTAAAGACGGGTAAGTACCAAGAGTACCCGCGAGTGATATCAAGTCGGAGCGACAGAAACTCTGATCGTCTCTGCGAGTTACTAAATACGCCTAACGGAACTGGGTATTTGATCTGAGTTGGCCAATGGCCTATACGCACTACCACCACGTGGGATAATGGTTTAATGGGGCCCTCTACGTCGTATGTATCAGCCGAAAGCTCTTCAGACGTCGCAGCTCAGAGATGCGGGCTGATTGTTGGGGTTGGGCTGGTTACGTCACTGGTGTATTCAGTGTCGCGCCTGCGCCCCGGCCAGTCTCGCAACGTGCAGGAGTGCAAAGGGCGATGGCCCAAGACCCCTTTGTGCTTAGGATTTAGACCGGCGTGTTGACCTCTCTGCTGAGCCTAGGTAGGACTGCGTCATGTCGATTACCCGAGGCCGGGCATTACCCAGCAAGTGTGTCCGGCCAGATGTAATCGAGCGTGTTGGGTAACAGTAGTGCACCCCTACAGGGAAGTTATCTATTCGAATAGTCGTGTCCACGGTAACAGGACGCTCGGAGTTGTATCCTGATCCATGACAACTACAAATTGATGATGATACATATTAAACTGTTACTACTGCTCCCGGGATCGCTTTCTCGCAGGGAGTCAAGAAAGGATCTCAGGGCATTGCTATAATACAACCACTTGTATGCTACCATATTCTACTCTCTTCTAATGTTGCAAGATTGCTTGAAGATGCTAGTCTTCGATAGGCTAGGCTTCTCCTCCTCTATTCTGGCATTCTGCAGTTCAGTCCTAAGATATAGCCCCATTCATTTGATACCTATGCATACTTAGTATAGTTCTGATGTCAGTCTTGCGAGTACTTTGGATGAGTACTCACGGTTGCTCTTCTATTCTTTTCCCCATACCCATTTGATGATACATCAGACGATGGAGCCCAGGAGCCAGATGCCACTGCAGGAGCTTACTACCAGGAGGGTCCCGACGGCACGTACTACTGGATTGAGCCAGCCGACCAGGAGTAGTTCGGAGGCTCTCAGGCAGGAGGCCTGCGCATTTTCGATCTAGAGTCGCTGTTTGTGCTAGTCTTCTTAAGGCAAACTTGACTAACTATGTCTGTACTCAGATATCATTTGTGTGTATGACTTATGTATTCGGGTCCTTGTGACCCCTGGCTTGTAATATGTGAGACTTATGTTTGAATTTGAGTTTAGAGTTGTGCTGTGATATCTTCCTGTGAGTCCCTGTGCTTGATCGTGCGCATTTGCGTGTATAATTAGTGCACGATTAAGTCGGGGGCGTCACAAGTTGGTATCAGAGCCGACTGTCTGTAGGAAGCATCCCGGACACGCCATCGAACTCCAGATATGGAACCCCCGCACGACTAAGACGTCGGAGGACGAAACCATACCTGCCATTCACGAACCACGAACCCAGCACACGATCCACCATCTTCCAAATGTCGTCGATGCAGACCACAATCTACATCGGCTCCTGGGCTACCTCCCAAGCTCTGCGCCGGCGCTGGAGCAAACACCGCCACAACGACAGAGCCCGAGGACACAAGTCCACCACGAGTATGCCGCCGCCGCCACGCCATCCTTACTTGAACAGACTGGTTTCCAAATCCATTCCCAACCATAGCGCCGATCGCCTCGTTGGAGAAGGATCTGAAGATTCTTTATTTAGCGTCACCATCGCCGCCGCCAAAGCCAAGACGATGAACAACCTAAAAACCTAAGGCCACATCTAACTGATCCCCTAAAATAGAGGAGCAAATCGGCGGAGTAAACTTAGTGGAGGATTTTTACTCCACTAAGTTTTGATCGGACCTAGGCGAACTCCTAAATTTAACGGAGTAAAAAGCAAATTTTCATAAGTTCAACATAGATTCGATTTAAACAACTGAAATTTGAAACATAATGTACATAAAATATAGTCTAGTTTTAAAACCTAAACACATGAACTTGAAGTTAAACTAAACATGAACTCAAACTAAAACTAAACATCGTCACCCTTGTAGAGGGCGAGCCAATCCTTCCGCGAAATCCCACCGCCCATGGGGTCTCTGTGACGTTGTCGCCACAGTCAGGGAACATCCGCCGCCACTCTTCAACGTCAAAGTCCTCGTCGTCCTTCATGCTGCCGTCCTCCTCGTCGTACGAGAGGACGATGACCTCCCCGTCGGCCCCGCGCTTCGCCTCCGCGAAGATCTTGCGCTCCACGACCACCAGCTCGGGGTACTTGCGGCGAAGGTCTGCCATGTACTCCTCGTCGGCGGCCTCCGCCGCGATGCGCTCCCTCGCCTCCCGGTCCTCCCTAGTTACTGCCACACTCACTGCCCTCCCCCGCCTCCCGATCCTCCCTAGCCACTGCCGCACTCACCGCCTCCCCCCCCCCCCCCCGGCGGCGGCGAAGGCTGCAGCGGATCCTCGCTGAACGCAAAGTTGAGGCGGGCGGCGGCGTCGTGGAGCCAGACCTGCCACCGGTCGTATTCCTTTGCGGCGAGCTCGGCGGTGTGGAAAGGGCCACCCAATGCTTCTTGTGGGTCTCCCGGTCCATGATTTCGGCCAACCACATCCCCCACGCCTGCTGTCGGACGCTGAGGTACTTCCTCTGCGGCGGTGGCGGCGCGGGAAGGTCGGGGAAGCCAGCGAGCCCACCGGAGGGGGCTGCAGCGTCGTGGCGGCGGCGCGAGAAGGATGCGCCCGCGCTGCGCTCGTGGCGGCACGGATCCGAGCTGCAGATGGGCGGCGGGGATTGGCGGCCACGGGATCCGGCCATTGGGGCGGCAGGGGATTCACCGGTGGTGGGGATTGGGGAGAAGATGCAGAGAAGGGTGAAGATTTTTTTACTCCACCGCTGAGCGGTGGAGTAAATATAGGCACAGGATAAGCAGTGGAGGAATTTTTTTACTTCACTAACGGTTTTAGGGGTAGGTCCCGGTTAGAGGAGTAAAACCGGATTTTTACTCCTCTAACCGGTTATATGGGATCGGTTAGAGTAGTAAAATCGGATTTTTACTCCTCTACACGCGTGGATCCGGCGACCCCATCACCACCGATGACCGAAGTCGTCGACGAAGAAGAGTCTCCTGGCGGCTGCACGAGAAAAGCGTTGTCGGTCGTGGTATTCCTGCCGCAGCAGACCGGAATAAGCAAAGTGATAGTGTTGTATGTATCCACAAGGCCACAAGTTTGATTTCTCGTATCTGTACCTGCATCGCTGGCTCGTGAAAACTAAATAATCCGTCACAAACCAAAGAGATGTACAAATTTTGCGCTAGCAGCCTAGCAGGGTCGTTCTCCAAAACATGGAGTCTCCAAACTAAGCCACGCCATGCTGCTCTCCGTGGTAGCATAGCCAGGCTCGCAGAAACAAAATGCAAGCGACAA
Organism: Elymus sibiricus; assembly: GCA_039707655.1. Lineage (NCBI taxonomy): Eukaryota > Viridiplantae > Streptophyta > Magnoliopsida > Poales > Poaceae > Elymus > Elymus sibiricus. The sequence continues at coordinate 76,281,381 of CM077676.1, forward strand.
ACCAGATTGAACCAGCGGCATTTCAGTCATTCTGTTTGAATCACGCTCCACATCTCAGCATTGATCGTTGACGCTGCATCAGGTTTCACGGGTGTTTCCTTTTCCAAAAATTTCAGCAATCGACGCGATACTCCAAGAGAGCTGAGTTGCACGGGAGGACACGGATCCATCGAACAAGGAATGTACTATTAATTCGTAATAACAAGGAGGAAAATAAGTAACATTCAGCTCAAATCTAGAACAAGTCATCATCAGGTACAGTAGGATGCACGGCAAATTCACTGGACCATGGCATCAGAGCTCCCGGCCGCGAGAATGTCAAGGAGCGAGTTCTGGGGCTCCATCTCCTCATGCCACAGTGGCAGCTTGTCACCAGGGTGGAAGCTCCTCTTAACACCCTCCTTGTTTATCTGAGCAATGTATGGTCTCAAATCAGTACGTCCAAGCAAAACAGACAAGATTTTTCAACAACAAAAAGACTCGACATAAGAAACATCTAGGCACAGTTTGGTGTCAACCTATCCCAAATTATAGTGTCAACAGAAATTTGGTTTTAAGACTTACCAATCTCTTTTAAGAAACACATCACACGAGACTAAAGTCAGATATTGGTTTTCCTTTTGAGTTATGATGACTGGTTTGGTTTCTAAAGCAATCACAAGAGACACCATGCCAGGTTGTATCATCTTTATGTTGTAGAATAAGTCCATTCAAATCAGCAAGTTCAAGTTTCTATGATGTTGTGTATTTCTGAACCAAAAGAAACAAAGCATGAAACTTCAATGAAAAGAAGACTTACAGTAACTGTGCGAACAACCCCTCCACTAGCACCATCACGAGCGATAGCAAGGGAAACCACCTTCACCACAAACTTCTGTTGAGATCAAGATAAGAACATGTTAGGAGATGCGCTGCAAGGATTAAAAGCTTGGACTAATGAGAAATGATGTTTCCGCCCAATGATTCAGGACCATGTAATTACAAACTATTCTCTCAATGTAAATGATGAGACAAATTGACAGAAAAACCGCAAAAAAAACTTCATTCCACATCAAGGAAAGAAGAGCACCATTTCATATCCCAGCTATTCTCTCAATGTAAATGATTAGACTGGACTGTGCCTCATGCACTAAATAAACTACTCCCTCTGTCCCAAAATAAGTGTCATGGCTTTAGTTCAGAAAAAATTAACTAAAGCCACGACACTTATTTTGGGACGTAGGAAGTATGACCTAGTACTACTTTTTTAACCGGAAAAGATCTACTGATACTCTGAAGTTCATCAGAAGAAACTAAATGACGTACCTCAGCTTCTTCCTGGGTCATACCCTCTTTCCATTCATGATCCATCAACCCGTACAGGTAACTGGAACCAGATCCTGAAAAAGGTCAGTGATAACATAAATGTGTGAGAATCTGCACCTGGTATAGCATACACTAAAGCTGGATTTGCACAACTGTATGCTCGGTGTTTCTCAGCACTAAGTGCAGCCAGATTGCACTCAACCAGGATAAGAAGTGTGATTATAACCCCAGTGTGTTTTACAACCCACAAGCGAGTAAGTGAGTACTAGCCTGCCAGACTGCACCAGGTTTGTTGCAAACAAGTGCTAGAAGCTACTCAAGGATGTAAATTCAAGTATAGGCAAGGAATGCTGCACTTCTATTGGGGAAACTTACCTCCAATTGCGAATGGCTGCCTCAGGATCGTTCCACCAAGAGGAACCGAGTAAATTTGGCCCCCCTCATATTTATCCCATCCACCGACTATCATTCCAGCTTGCAACATGCTCTGGGCGTTGATAACAAATATGAGAAATGACATGATGTGTCTCAAGAAGGCGAACAAACATTAAGCACCATCAACATTCCTGTGATGACAAGACATACCTTGTTCTGATAGGCCAGCAACCTAACTAAGTTAGATGCAACTTTCACGGTAGCTGGTTGCCCAAGCTGAATTCTGTACAAGGAGGACAAATTTAACATCAGCTAACTTGCAAATCAAACATTCAACTGACTGCAATCATATTGACACCTGAAGTTTAAGTTCTATTTAATTTAGGTGCCATCCTACTCTGATTTAGGAGCAAAAAACTGTGTTTTGCACCTTTTCCGGGCCAGGATCGAGAAGTGGAAGTCATAAAAAAGAGAGTACTTACGTGTGTTGGTGGAGAAAATAGCGTACATAATCTGAAATAATTTGTGTATCAGCAGCCTGCAAGATAATGAGAAGCATGCTACATGTGAGCATATGAACAGAAAACGGGATATCTGACTACCAAAAATTAACACAGACGATGAAAACTAATGATGGTGTGATAACTCAAGAGTTCCACTCTTCCACAAGACAAGCAATGTTGAGGCAACAAACAAATGGCGGCATGAAAAAGCAAAACACAAAATCTTGTCTTTCTAGCTTTTGTTTGTTTTGTTTATTATCAAGAACAGCAACCAAACATACCCTACTCATTGATTTAGGGAATAATTAAGAAGTGAAAGTAAGATTAAGTTATGAAATAGACTAACTGAATGATGCTGATGCCTACTCAAACAACTGAATATCACAATAAAATGTGATAAACAACATGAGAATGCGTCCAATCTTCTGCAGAAATATAAACACTTACAGATCCAGAGCGACAGACATAGACATTATCTGTGAGCTGACTGATCTTGTCTGAAGCACGGTTTGCCACATACATTCCTGCGAATTAAGACCAGGCAACAACACATATTAAGTTAAGGAAATAAATCCAGAGAGCAAAATAAATCAATGCTGTCTTCCTTCAATTCGAGTGTAAGCATTAAGACTTTGCGAGGCATGTTGTCCAGTAGCTCAGTAAGAACATACTAAGCAATTGACAATGATACAAGGTTCCGAATGGGCAAAACACAGCACAGAACTCCCCCAAACAAAAGGAAGCACATACTCTAATTCTCACTGCCCCAATGATAACTATTCTGGTAAACCCCAGATTCGTTTGCATCTAATTCTATGGCAAGAAAACAAGGTTTGTCCATGAAATTTGGAATTTCGCATATATGTAACAGTACTTGGAGCTCTGATTTGCTGAACTACACATGGTGGTACCCCCAAACCTAAAGCTAAAGGGCGCATCTTCTCCCTATTAATAATTAGATCACTCTCGTCGACTGCAAACAAACAGATACGATTTCCCCTGATCTCGCAGCTAGAATAGCAGGGGGAAAATACTGAATTAGGAGAGGCGTCACACAGAACATGGCACGATCTAGTAGCGAAATCGGAGGCGCGACGCGCCGTCTCCAACCCAAACCTAAGCGCTAGTGCATCCAACGGGGAAACCACCGGCGGCGCATCAGGGAATGGATCGGAGGAGTGGGGGGCTGCGGCGAGCGTACCGGTGCTGGTCCTGGAGTCGGCGGCGAGGACGACGCCGCCGTCGTAGCATACGCCGACGATGGTGGTGCCCATGCGGTGCTCCCCGTCGGTGGGCGCGTCGGCGGAGGAGGGGCCGCCCATGAGCGAGGAGGCGGCGTCCATGGCGGAGATCGGCGCAGCGGCGAGCGAACGAGATGTGGAGCGGCGGCGAAGGTGTGTGTGCGTGTTGTCTGCGGCTTTGGCCTCAAGAAAGAAAGGAAGGGGAAGCGAGACCTGTTCCAAAAAAAAAAAAAAAAGAGGAAGCGAGACGCGTCGGGGGGTTCGGGGCCGAGGTGTCTGGGTCGGGTCGCGGTGCGGCTCAGCGGGGGTAGGCGTTCCAGTTCGGCTACAAGTACAACCAACCTCTCCTTCAGCGTCCCTCGAAAAAAAAAAAACCTCTCCTTCGGCGTTTTCGTGTATCCAATTGAGGCGGTGCGGCGGCGGCAGCGGAGTGGCTTTGCGGCGGTCGATTCGGCCGATTTGGGGTCATGCGGCAACGGGGGAAGAGACGAATCCGGCGGCCCCGGGGATGGGATGGGCAGATCCGGCGACGGTGGGGTTTTGGCGGCAGCGGCGAGAGGTCGCACTGCTGTCACGCAGGATGGGGAGAATGAAGTTTCAACTGGTAGTTGGGCGTTCGCACGGCCAGCTGCATTTTTACTGGCGCGGCCGGTGATGTAAATTTGCATCACCAAATAGGGCATTTTACATCTAGTGCAAATTTAGAGTGAAAAAAACTTGCATCTAGGTCATCTGTTGGAGCACCGTTTCATGTCTCTGGAGGATTTCGCCCAGTGCTCTGTCGCCGGCGATATTGCTGCGCATGTTGAGCAACGGAACCCAATTTTTCAGGTTCAGAAAAAGCAAAGGAAAATGTCCTTGATTTGCAGTCCCGTAGAACCAGACTATCTCCTCCACTTGATTCTGATCATCCAGGCAAGGAGAACCAAGCACATGCCACACATCATATGCCATCATATAACATAATAATCAGACTAACAACACCATCCAGCTACTGACAACAGTCATTAAACAGATTATCAAGCGAGGCGTGCCACTAAGTTTGATCAGGGGCTTCATCGCAAAAACACACACACACACACACACACACACACACAGGCGTGCAGACATAATATGTACAATGTTATGTTACAGCCATCATTCCTTGTAAACTGAAAAATGTATCACGGTCCAAGTACAAGTTTCTGTGGGGCTTCTCTAGTTCGAATCGTCCTGGATACACATGGTTCTGATGCCTGCCTGCTGCTAGAGCGGAGGAGTGCTACTCCTTGAACCCGAAATCATCGAATATCCCCTGAAAGTTGAAGACGGAGCCTGTTAGTCCTCTCGAATGTGTTTCGAGCCTTGCAACAGTGGATCGTATAAAACGTACTCCCTCCGTAAAGAAATATAAGAGCGTTTATAGATCACTAAAGTAGTGATCTAAACGCTCTTATATTTCCTTTTACAGAGGGAGTATATTCCAATATCGACAAATATGCCTGTGGACATTTTCTACTTTAGGTAGAACGGTTGGTTGCTGAAAGAGTGAAAAGCTAACCTCGGCATCATTTATCCCATATGCAACACAATAGTGTTCCTGAAAACAGAAAAATGCAATGCATGGATGATCAGAGCGTGAACATATGTATCGATACTTGTACGGGAAATGGGGATCCCTCAACTGATAAGCAGTTGTTCGCAAGTAATTACCTGCATCATATGCCACTCTTCAAACTCATCAAACAATTCTAGCCGCTCAATCCTGCAACCATTCAGTTGTTCCATGAGTTATGGCGGCAACAAAACCAACTAAGTGCAAAGTCACATAAACCAGAACTTAAAACCTTCATCAAGATCACATCTAAAAGACAATATCCATGGAGCAATCAAAACAAATTTATCTTTCAGAGATTATCAGAAACATTACCTACGCCTTTCTCCACCGTCAATGAAATCATTGTATATTTTCAGCATATCCCGTGCAACAGCTCTCTGAAAAATTGATCGTAAGATCCCCATAAAGACTAGCAATATTAAAGTTTTAGTGTTAATCAGATGTACACCTTCCATCCATGATCAAGAAAAAGTTTCTCCTTATGACTTAATGTTGGTGTGGCATTTATGCCAAGGAGAGGGCATCCTCTACTCTGCATTAGTAGAACAACAGAGAGTTAAATTATGATCAATGCTACAGATGAAGTGGCAGATACCTCAGTGATCAGTATATATCTGCACAGCAGAGAAAAGAACAGGTGCTACCCAACAGCAAGAGCACCATCTATTTTCATTCATACGAGTAAGATGTACTCGGTCAATTGAGATACTAAAACAAATGGATTAATATATTTGATTGCACACTCCAACATGGCAATTGACTTTAAACCAAACAGTTCATCTCCTGTAGCAATTTTAGTTTGCCTTCTCACTCTTCAGTTACGGATATAATAACACCATATGCTCTCTCCTTTAATTGCCATACAGCTACCGACCAGTCTTTCCATAGTTTCTAAACGATTTAATAGCCATTACGAAGGTTGTGGTGAATGAATCACAGAAATAGTCCGTGATAAGCAAAGGCCACAACTTACATTTGTTCATGTGAGATCCCTAAATAATCTACCTGACCACTTCCACACTCAGTTGCAGACCTCGTTGAGTGTCTAGATATTAATTAACCGGTATGAATTTCTTATTATAAGATATTTGTTCCTCTTATTAACAAAAAGGAGGTCATATCTTGATCACTGGAAGCACATAACTGAAGTCAGGCTATTTCTTTGGTGTCATCAAATTAGCTGAACTTTATCGTGGAAATAGAAATGGTATTCAAGCATATATTTTCTACATAAAACAATATACCAAAATTTTCAACCATTCCTCAAGACAAATGGTTCATGCACCACCGTGAAAGTGCGAAACACAGGTAAAAAGGTACCTCAAGATTCCTAATCATTTGCTCCCCAAATGCATCATCTGGATGGATCTGCATCAACATAGGAGTCAACAGTGCCAAAAGCTAACAAATATAAGGGTGCAAAAGAGTACATCAATGAGAGAATTGTTCAACCTGCTCATATAAGAAAAAAATTGCACTGGAGAACTTTTCGGATGCCCAACTAACAATAGCATCGGTTGAAGTTGGATCTAAGTAAATTAGAACACACTCTGCAATTATAAAGGTCGGCAAGCTGATGACAACAGAAAGATTTATCAAAAGCTTGAAAAGCTGGCTTGTGATTCAAGTCAACAATGGAAATAACTCTGCAGCATAACTTCAAGCCAATCAAAGTATCATTAGCAGATAAAATAGATTCTCATCCAAACTAATCCAAAAGTGAACCAAGATATGTTCAATAAACGACAATAGAAAACCCTATTTTTCAGTTGATGTGACATTACGACTGTACGTTAATATAAACATGACATAAAATTTAGTTATAACATGTGAGCATCATGCAGGGTAGAAAATTTGATTAAGCTAACAGAACGTGGCCACTTTGTGCAGCATAAAGGGAATAAAAAATGAAGAGAACATAGGATGCATATAACATACCTTGGGTCCATTTCAGCCATGCGAATAACTGCATCTAGCTTCGGTATATCCCGAATATCAGCAGAAAATAGCTTGTAATTTGTACTCGTCACTTCGCCTTTTTCTGAAATATTTGGCCACTGTCAATTATTGTGCAGGCACATGGAGAACAGAGAAATACCAAATTCAGTGACAAGGAATGATCACTTCAACAGTTCAACTTATAATTGTTAGAACTAAGACTGATACATTTTCCGTTTAAGTTCTAACAAAGGGGCTTTTTCTTCCAGACAGAATGGAAGATGGAAGTATAACAGAAACTTTCTACTATGATAACCAACAGGCCATGCTTTCTACCATAAATCTAACTCGCTATAAGCCAACACACATCATGTTATAACCAACGGTACTGCCTAATTTGAAAGAAACCTGGATAAATAAACCAAAAAATTCAAAGCTGTCAAATTTGGTATTGACTACAAAACAAAACAAAAATCATTCTTGCTTGCTGTTAACAACATTATATTTCTGCAAAAGATACATCAACCAAGATAACAAATGCGCACAAGATGCACATAAAAAGGAATTGTAGTGGCGTGAGTGGACAAGTTTAGAACATGTTTGGTTCAAGATTAATGTGCCACAGCTAAGCCCAAGCAGTGCGTAGAATGTGACCAACAAAATTGAAGCCACACGTATCGAAAAGACTGGTAAATGATTGTGTCAGTGACATATGCACCATATAGAAACTAAGAGTAGCCAGCTACAACTATGACCAGAACCAAAAACATGATGCGGAAATTGTGGCACAATTAGGAATGCTCTTAGATGCAAATAGGGGCTAGACAGGCAGTAGACAAAAAAATTAGAGTAATGAATGCACTACCAATTGAAATAGAAGCATCAGTTCCTAATTTTTCCTTCATGTCATTATAGTGGTTGATGATGGCAGCCTTTTTGCTGGTTACCTGCCAAACATCAGAAGTTGCCAGATATTACTTGCTTGTACAAAGATAAGAAGCTGGTGTACGGAAGGAAGACACAATATATTAACGAGCATAGTGAATCTTAACCCAGAAATGATACTGTGTGAAGTAGTATGATATACTTGAATACATAAAACAAGACATTTCCATACCTCCTGAAAATCCAGCTCTACATAAAGGTATGGAGCAAGCCCTTCATCCTACAATAACAAATACAGGCCAGAAATAGAAACAGGTAAATCAATATTATAAAAGCACCAATACAATTTATAGTTTGACCTTCATCGCTTCCTACAACAAAAACAGAAAATAGTCCATCCACAGGAATACTGGAACATATTCAGCTACTTAATGACAATGAAGGGCATAGCGGGTTTCGGTTAATTTAAATGTTTTGATCGATGCATATTACAAGGGTCAGGAAATGGGCAGTAAGCATGAAATCACGATATACATGAAACATGGAGTTAAAGACTAACTTGCAACTGGAAAAATGTCGTGTCAAATCCAGCGCCAAGAGATAATATTTGTTTCCTCTTCTGATCATTACTGCCATTCCCAGCATTGAGGAACTGGAGCATAAGCTTCCTAAGAACAGACCAGCGGGCATAATAGCCTTTGCAAAGTCATTTGAAGAGAAGAAGTTAAATAATTTTCACATACTTTAAATTCAAAGGACCATATTAGAATAATATAGAGGCACTACGTACCACGATTGATTATTGGAGCCCTTTTTGTTGTCCGTCTAACAAAATGGTGCACGTAATCATCCTTCATGTACCCTTTGGTAACGCAGGAGCTGCAAATGAAGATGATTATGTCAGATAGGTAACATTAGTTAACCCCAAGTCTGCAGCCTACAATGTCTGTTCTGCATATCAGCGCCGTTAGCTCAAGCACTTAAATAGTGTGAAGTGCCCACTATTCAGTTCACTCTGATCAATAATGATCCATAGCATAAACAGAGTTTTACTTGTGTAATGATTTATTTCAAAGGAAAAAAAATCGCCTCAGTAGAATACTTCTGTCCCATTGGAGGCAGCCAAAAGGGAAATGAGGGCGTAAACAAGCTAAGAGCAGATTCATATGAAAATAGGATCCGTCAGCTTTCCTGCTTCTCCAATAGGATCTGTTGCAACGGAAAGCGCACTAACACATGAACTAAGCATCCAACTAACTAGCCGAGCTCGCTTCTACGAATCTGCCTCTGCCTCTACTGCAGCGAGGGAGAACACGAAACAACCGCGGGAGACGCAGCGGAAAGCAGCGGCCATCGAGACGGAGAGACACGGCGGGGTGGGAAAGGAAAGAAGAGGCAGGCGGGAGGAGGCGGGGGCGTTACAGCTTGCTGGCCGCGGCGTCGTCGTTGGTGGCCTGCACGGCGGCCGGTCTGCTCCTCGCGGCGGCGATGCCGCCTCCCGCCTCCGAAGGCTCCATTCGGGCGGTGCGCGGCGCGGCGGATCGGCGAATCGGTAGGGCGCCGGCGGCACACGCGCGTCGGGGACGGGGCGCCGGATGGGGGAAGGGGGAGAGAGCAGAGCCGGTGCTTGCACGAGAGGCGACAAGGGCCGGAGGAAGAGGAAACACAGGGGAGTGGTGGAGATGGGCCCCCGACCTAGCCCCACGGATGTGTGAAATTGGACCAAACGTTTTGCCCGTCTGAGGCCCAAACAGCAAACAAGCCTTCACACCAAAAATCTTCTGCCCCTCAAAAAACAAAAAAACAAAAAAAAAATCTTCTCCCTTCCAACTAAACATATGGCGTGCTGCATGTACAGGTGTATGGTTTGATACCTTTGTTATTTTCTTACGGCCGCCATCAGAGAAGTACAAGATTGTGTCATGAAAGAAGAAAGAGTTTGAAGATCTCGAAGATTTACTCGTTTCTTTCAGACTTTATTTTGTAATCGTTGTAGTCAGCTCATGTATTTTGTAATCTTTGTAGTCAGCTCATGTATCTCTAAGTCTCTAACAGAAGATTTACTCCTTTTTTTCATTTTTTTCATAAATTAAAAAAATGTTTGGATTTTGAATATATTTCTTTTTTCAAAAAAAAATCAGAAAATGTTCGAATTCTTCAAAAAATGCTTAGGATTCAAAATAATTTGTGCATTCGAAAATATTTTGTACATAAATTCCAAAAATGTTTGCATTCTTCAAAAGTTGGTCATATTTTATGAAAACACTTTTCTTTTCAATTGTTTTCACAATTCGATTTTTTAAGAGTGTACTGGAATTGCGAAAATGTTCGTTTTTTAGATTGGTTTGAAATTAATTTTTTGGAATTTCAAAAGAATATTTTGTTTTTTAAAAATGTTCAAAATTAAAAAAAAGGTTTTTGGAAATTGGATTTTAAAAAGATTCTGAATATTTTTTGAAAACACAAACACTTTTGGAATTTATGAATATTTTTGGAAAACACAATCATTTGTTAAAATTCCAAACAAAATTTGAAACACAAACAATTTTTGAATTTGGAACATAAAAAAGCATTTATTTGATTTTTCAAACATTGTTCGAAATTGTGTATTTTTAAAAATTGGAACATTTTTTAAAAAATTGGAACAAATTTGGAAAAAAAAAGGAATAAAGAAAACGAAAAAAAGAGAATATATGAAAAAATTAGAAATAAAAACCAAAAAAATAGAAAAAAAGCGTGCGCTGTGTATCGTTGACGTGCCGACCTAGTCGGTCGCTGCCTATGCGAAAGGTGACCGTGAAACAGTTAGCGTCAAAAAGGATCTCCCGCCATAATCCGTTGTCCATTGCAATCAAACCCGGCAAACGGGCCCATGCCACGCGAGCCTACATGGGAGCGCATGTTTTCGGCCCGTGGCGTGCCTACCTGGCACACGGTTAAACGGGTTGTGCCTGGCCACGACACGCCTCGGGCCATGCTTGATGCCTAGGCGAGGCCCTCGTGCCGGACCGACATGACACATTTATTAGGGGGTCGGCCCAGGCACAACACGGGAACGGCCTGTTAGGCACGCATGGGGGAGCGGCTTGTTTTGGCCCTTTTTTTGGCAATTTTTCAAAGATTTAGCCGAGGGGTAAATTGGTCTGAAAATTGCCAAATTTTTCTATAAATAGGGCTGCCCACCTTCCTCATTTCACACACTCAAACATGGATGATCACAACCAGTTTCCTCTCTCTCAAGCATGTGATTTTGATCTTGACATACCCGACTATGTCGATCAAATTAGTCCGAGACTCAGTTGTGGCTACTCAAGTATAAGCGATGGCGCTTATAATTTTTGTTGAGTTAAACCAGATAAGGGTTCGGCTAGGTCCGGTTTAACTCCTCAAAACAAAAAAATTGAGAAGTTATGCGGTTTTGAGGATCGGCTAGAGATGCTCTTACGCATATAAATCGCTGCGAAACGACCAATAAACCCGCAAGGAGTTAATGCATATAAACAGTTACCCGAGCTCAGCCACAGTTTGCCAAACATGACTCATAAATAGTCTGGACACTTACATATCAACAGTATGGACACTTGACCAAGCATGTCTTGTTAATGGACATAATTAGCTCTACATCTTAAACACACTACTGGGATGGGAACACTAAATAGTAGATGCACTTCAACTCAGTTGCCAAAGTACATCAGATCAGACTTAGTTGCCATTGGGGACCAACCAACAATAAACTGCACCGTGCAGAATCCAAGGTCGCAAATACCGATACTTGTGAGAGACTTTTTGGGCCTGAATTCAACACAATCTGCATAACAAATACCTGCCTTCGAGTAGGCTTCCATAGAAACCGTGAGCTTCCCCTGACGTTCCACGCAAACAACACCTCTTTGAAGGGTAACGCGACCATCTGGATCCACTTTCAATGGTTCTTCTCCAGAGTCAAGCAGCAGAATGTCCTCATCTATGGCAGTAGTACGGGCAACCACACGACCTCTAGAATCATCAGGCCATGACCCTTCAATAATATCAGCAGAGATAATAGTTGCTACAACCGTTCTGGCAAGTAGCGCAGAGGTGATCTCTAGTGAGCAAAAATTGCCGTCCCAACGACGACAAGCAAGCTCACCATAATCTCCAAAACCATGAGCATATTCAAACCATCGTGCCATCAGTGTTTCATCTTCACACTGTTGTGCCCTTCACTTTCAGTTGAATTTCAAAGTCAACGGGGTCGATCAACGCAATCGGGCGACATGGGCCAGTCAACTTTAAAAATGAATCCTGCAAGCATCATTTGTTACAAGTCAATGGACCATATCCAAATAGTAATAGACCACCCTAGAGTCAGTTTCTTTTCATATTTGGACAATGTGACCACCACCTGGAAGCACTCATCCTAGTCAGATGCATGTGTCCATGTCTGAGCAACACAGGCACCACCACCTTGGATAAAACTGGGGTGGATTCAGCATTATAGTTTTGTGTTCACACTTTAATAGGTAGAGGATGCACAGTAGGCACTTTGGTAGTTCATGGTTGAAATTATACACTGTTAAACAGTTGACAGAGTAGGATGTATTTATTCCATAAAACATTGCTGTATTTTGAATTTGAAAATGAAACAGAGTAACCGACTTAACAAGCGACCGCCCATCCCTTCTCCACCCATATGCAGGCAGCCAAAAAGATTCTCAGCTTGGCCTGAGTCTACAGATGCAGGTCAAGTCTTGATGAGGGAGATGCCCTTAGTATGGAAAAGATATGGAAGTGCAGAGGGCAATTTTTATTTTAGTAACAGCAGCAAGAGAACCAAGAAGAAAAAATACCTGTTGAGTGAGAATTTGGGGGTCATCCCTTGTACGGCTGAACAGAAGGTTGCGATTGTGATCCACGGTGTCTCGAGCAGCAATGAAGCCATATACCTCCACTGGCCACCTGATTTTCCACTCTTCATTCTCCATGACTTGGATGGAGAAGATCTGCAAGAAAGCGCAGGGGCCAACATGTGCTGGGATGGTTCCGTATGTATAAAGTATGGGAGTCACAAACGCTGCAGACAAGCAAAGGGAAAGATACAACTAATTAGCTCTTGTCACGTCTCTTAATTAAGGCCAGAGATCTAAAACTGACCAAAAAAAGATCTCCTTTCTAGTTTATGACTAAGTACTTCCTCCGTCCGAAATTAGTTGACGCTCAAACGGATGTATCTAGACGTGCTAGATACATCCGTTTGAGCGTCAACTAATTCCGGACGGAGGGAGTAGAAGACAAAAATCAAGGTACGCACAAGCAAGCTATAGGTAAGGAACAATGTGATTTGCTTGAGACATAATAGAGTAAGATGAAAAGTAGATTACTGTAGTTTTCCAAGGAACCACATGTGCGGCCCCAAAGATGTTCCCAGGAAGAACGGCATGTAGCCATGAATCTTTCCTCGTTCGCCAACATCTCCCTGTATGATCTGCCTCCAACTTGCTTGGGACTAAAGATTGTGTTGTTCTTTGCTTGTTTCTCGATCCCACCATGAATTGATTCTTGTATTTCTGTAGCATCAAGCTGTTGATCTGAGGAAGAATCAACTAGTTCTTGTACTGCTTGTGCTGATGGAGGCTGAGCAGTATCTCCGACATGTTCATCACACCTGAAAGGGAACAAGCTCCATGAGCAAGATATTTTATCTTTAGAACTACATAGTACTCCCTCCGTCCCATAATATAAGAGTGTCAAAAACGCTCTTATATTATGTGACGGAGGGAGTAGTATATATTACTCTCGACGGTGATTCTGGTCTGACTACTAGTACATCTATGAAAAAATTTCAGTGCTCTCCCAACACATTATTCCACAGTTCTGTTTGAGATACCAATCAGGAACTAGCCATCATAACATCACCAATATATTGACACTTGCTCCACAATTAGTATGACAGGACAAGCCTAACTGAGACTAATGTCAGTGGCGATGACAGTGTTAGAGGCAATGGTTTAGGAATGACGTGCCTGCGTGAAACGTTCTCGTAACCTCGATTTGTTGCAACGGAAAGCGCACCAGCACACCAACTGAGCATCCGACGAACTAGCCGAGCTCGTTTCCACAAATCACAGCCACTACTACAGCAACGGAGAACACATACGCATGCCGGAAAGCAGTGGAAAATGAGGCGGAGAGACGCGTCGGTGTGGGGAAGGAAGGAAGGGGAGGGAGAGGAGATGGGGGGCGTTACAGCTTGCTCGCCGCGGCGTCGTCGTTGGTGGCCTGCACGACGGCCGGGCTGCTCCTCGCGGCGGCGATGCCGCCTCCCGCCTCTGCCTCCGCCTGCTCCATTCGGGCGGTGCGCGGATCGGCGAATCGGTCGAGCGCCGGCTGCAGGGCGCGTCGGGGACGGGGAGCCGGGATGGGAGGGAGGGAGGGGAGAGCCGGCGGTGCTTGCACGAGGCGACAGGGGCCGGAGGAAGGGGAAACACGGGGACTGGTGGAAGTGGGCCCCCGACCTAGAGTCCTGACGCGTGTGGAGTTGGGCCGAATGTTTTGCCCCGTGTGCGGCCCAAACAACCACACGGGCCTCTGGACCAGAAATCTTCCCCTTCCGTCTATGAAGCAAGGACATATTCACCTAAAAAAAAAGTCTATGAAGTATGGACATATATGTGCGGAACCGCCGGTGAAATGAAAGTTTAGTGTTTGAGGAACAACGGTCGCCACCGGGATACCTTCAGTCCCTTCGCCTTCAACTATCATCTTAGCGTTGAGAGGTGAGGAACCTCATATCATCTATAATTTTATGGTCTTCGTCAGCATCTAGTGGTGATTGTGGGTTGTGGTCTTTGTCAGCATCTAAAGCATGGAGGCGATGTTGGAGAAGGTCATCGTGGTGTACCCGGTGCCATGAAGGTCCCATGTTGTCTCAACGTTGCCCCGAGGATGTCGGCGAACGGGTAGGTAAAAATCTCTACCATTATCTTTGGCCTCGCCTTGCCGATGACGAAACTATTCTAAGATGATAAAAAATAAATAAGATAACGGACGGTCTGTGCATGTCGATAATGTCACTCACCCTTCTCCGAACAATTGGATGGGGACGAAGTGGAGAGCGGTGGTGAGCCGATGGAGGGTGACAAGCATGAGCTATTCAAGACCGTCGTCAATGGCCACCTTGACCAGCGACATCATCATCGTCGCACCACGTCGAGCCCTATCATCACCACCACCGGCAGAAACATATCGCTCCTCTTTGTTCACTCACGTACTCTCGCTTGACCTACATGAATAAGGGTGACGGCATGGGTGGGTGAGATACACGCCAGCAACTCTCCACTTTGTCGACCACCGCCCTCGCATGAGCTTGATGGTGCACGCTCGGCACCTCTCCGCTTGTTTTCTACCGCCACCTCTCTCTCCTTTCATGTATTGTTGTCGCCTGCCAGTCTTCGTGATGTCCTGATGCGGTCTTTGTGTGATGTGCCAGTCTTCGTGATGTCCTGATTCTCTATAATGCTAATGCTTCTAAGTCAGCTAGGCTTACACCCGCCAAAATATCTATGTACTATTTCGTGTTTTGCCTCTTGTCATGTACGAACAAGTCATCTTGGTGCCAGCTTGGCCTTAAGATGACACATAATGATAAGCTTGCCTTTGTTTACGTTTGAGTGTATGTTCTCTGTAATGTTAATGCCTAGAAGTCAGGAAACCATGAACCCTTTATTAGCATCCACACTTAGGCATGTTGAAGTATCTACCTACTGACACTTATTATTTGTGATGTTGAGGCGTCATTCTTTTCTTTTTGTATATATTGTTCAAACGTTTTTTGTCCGCTTCCGATCCGCCGCTGCTCCATTACTGTATCATGTCCGTTTTCATTATTACTTCTGCTTCGGTACCCTCCCCCCCCCCCCCCCCCCCCTAAACACATTAACGATGAAGATCTCTTCATACCCCTTTATAATAAAGGGTAGGATGATCTTTTTTCAAAATACGTCGCCCGCATCTTTTTTTTAGTCACAGATACGAGAGATATCCAAAGTAATGGGCCAACCCATCAACGAACAATTAATATAAAATAAAATACAGCAGAAAATGGGTGATTACAGGGATCGAACCCAGGTCTGCTAGTTGCAGCAACGTTACACCTCCAACCACTAGCTCACTGTTGAATCTATCTATCTATTATATACTTAAAACGATAGAAAAGTAACGGTGGAGATTTGACTATGCTAAATTAAGCCACTACTAGGTCCAAGCTGAACTGAAGGAGGCGAGACAGGCCAGGCAGCAGCACCGTGTCCATGGCTCCCGCGACCCCTCGCCCACGGCCGGCGGCGCCGCGTTGATCTCCCTCCTCCGGCCGCCATTTCAGCCACCGAGACCAGATCCGGGCTGCTCTCCGCGTCCTCTCTCAGCTGCACTCCTTCTCCCCTCCAGGCTCTCGAGGTGCTGCTCATGGCCCTCGCGTCCGCGTCGTCATCTCCGACTCCGTCGAAAGCTTCGGCTGCTGCCGCCGCGCTGGCCGCGGCTGCCCTTGCCTCCCGCATGGCCGCCCCGGCAGCTGGCGGCCGTCTGTCCCGTGCTGGACTCCCGCCGAGGCCGGATGTGGCAGCACCTCCGATGGCGCAGTCGGGCATGCACTCCCTGCCACGCCCACGGCCTCCTCCGGCCGGCGTCGCCGCGTTTTCCGCCCTGGACGCAGCGCGTGCTACTCCAGATCGTGCCCCGGGCCTGGTGGATGGAGGGCTTGGATCCCCGGCCTCTGCTGACGCTGCTCCTGCCAGCACTGCGCCGTCATCCCCGTCTACTGCTGTGGGTGCGTCGTCCCCGACTCCTGCCGGCGCTGCTACGGCCGGTGTCCTCGACTCCTGTGGAAGCCCCGCCAACACCCCCGGCTGCTGCTGCTGAAGCGCCGTCCACGACTCCGGCTGGCTCCGCCACATCGTCCACGACTCCTGCTGGCTCCGCTACACCGTCCTTGACTCCTGTGGACGTGGCGCCGTCCTCAACTCCTGCCGGCGCTGAGCCGGGTCTGAAGAACACGGCGCGACCTGTTTCGTGAAGCTCCCTTGCAGACGATGAAGAAGAGAAGGATGACGATGTGCTGGCCCCGAGGTCGCCGCTGCCGGCTACCAAATCCTCAGTTCCGGCTGCTGGGCCGGGCATGGCGTGTGATGCGGATTCATGCGGTGGTTGGCAAAAGGTGCTGCCGCGGCACAACGTGCAATGCCCGACGTCACGAGGCCCTACATTGTCTCCCCGTCCTATCCCCGCTTGGCTTCATGGTAGATGTTGCAGATGCCTCTATCCTGGACACCGTGCAGCGGAGTGTCGAGATCCTTTTAGGTGTTCTCGGTGCCTTAAGAATGGTCATCGAGCGTGTGGGTGCCGCAATGCCTGGCGTCCCCTCAGCCTTTTGGGAAGCCCTACTTTATCGCCGTTGCCCCGCCTCCTTGTCGGGCACCAACAAGCTTCAGTTCCTTGCAAGGTCCAGAAAGAAGCCTCGCCCCTCTTGAAGACGTTTGGTCGTGATTCTTGGGCATCGATCGTTGCTGCTCCTACTGGCTCTGTGGCCTCGGCGGATATCCCGGTGCGGCCTGCCTTGGAGAGGCAGGCCGAGCTGTTGCGCTCTGAGCTCCTTGATATGGCCTCCTTCCGGCTTGAGGAGACGGTCCAACCTCTGCGTGATGTCGTTGACTCTATGCAAGGTTGGATGTTGCGGATGGAGAGCTTCATGGAGCGAGCTAAGGCTGCACTGGGCGGGCTCTCCCTGGCGCCGCCTGTGTTGCAGACTGCTCATGTGTTGCGCCCTTTGGTTGTGCCTGATGACAGCTTCGAGGTCGAGAGGGGAGACGAGCTTCATGGTTGTTTCTCCCCTCGTGCTAGAGCCAGCTCGCCGTCGTCAGCCTCTGAGGGACTAGGCAATGATGTGGTTGTGACTCCGGTGCTGCAGATCATGCCTGAGCTTCGGGAGCTGTGTGAGGGCCCGGTTTTGCCTCTGTCCGTTGAACAACTGAAGGTAGACCCCCCTGAGATCTTGATTGTGGCTTTATCGCCAGCATCACCCCTGGAGTCTAGCAAGATACTTGATGTCGAGGAGTGTGGTGATTTGGATGTTGCAATGTCTCGATCGCCTAAGTCCATTGGGTGTCAGGCGTCAGCCAGTCTACCTCTCGGTGTCATGGAGCGCGGAGTTTTAGATGTTGCTGCCCTTCCCTCGTCTGTGGCCATCGAGCACGCGATGCCTGTGAGTGACATGACCACTGAGCCAAGTGTGTTGGCACCTACTCCAAATCTAGATGCTCTCTTTGCGAAGGAACTTTGTGACTTGCTCGCCAGTGTGGAGGTTGCTAGACCTGGTTTGGGCAGGTCGATTGCTTGCCTCTTGACGGGGACACCAATAAGGGGCAAACAAAAGAAGGTGGGCAAAGGAAAGAGTGGCGCCATAGGCAAGGCGTCTCTCGCTGCTTGATGGATGACCTTCGATCTCTCGGCCCGTCCGCTTCGATTGGGTTATCGTTGAGGGTTGGGAGGTGCCTGATGTCTTGTGTCGAGGTGTTCTTGTCGGGGGTCTCTTGGCGTAGTAGCAATATTGGGGTTTGTGGATGTTGTGTATTCGGAGAGTCTGGCGGGGGCTGCCGGTGCGGTTGTGGGGTTTCTTGCCATGTGAGTAGTTAATCTGTGCTTCGTTTGTATTGGTTTTCGCCCGGTTTTTCATGAATTAACTAGGCAATTCTCTTCTTCTTAATTAATCGATGAGGCAAAACTTTTGCCTCCGTTTCGAATTTTTTTTTTATGTTTTATCAACGATTGAGATTATACATCATACACGAGTCATAAGGTAGGCACGGAACGGAAGAGTCCCATCGTACCTGGATGGAGATCATAACGCATTACAAAGAGATTTAGCGCACACAGAACTCCATGTGGCAAGACCATGGTCACGTGTCATAGAAAAAAATTCTACACGTAAAACTATGTCATAATATTGCTACAGGCAAAAGTACCTCTAAGGGACACGTTGTGTGTAATGAGACATCAAGTTCGTAGAATAGAAGGAAAAGGCCGTGCATAACACGCACGGGTGGCAAAACAAAAAGCTTAAACTGAAAATATACTATTCCTATTTATGTACTCCCACGAAGACAGGAAAGTATTACTCATGCCTTTAGTTGGAGTTCGAACCACATCATAGTCTATATATATATATATATATATATATATTATTTATTATATATATATAATTAATATATAATAATAATAATATTAATAATCTATACCTACTAATAAAGCAAGGTGATATTCTTGGTTTCGTCCCGCATCTGATCCTACGTTAATAAGTGTATTATACACGAGGTGGTCCTAATTATTGCCGTCCACATCTTTCGTTTTTTATTAGTCCAGTTATGTCCGTAAGTACGCAAGTAAACGTTTCATCCATAGCCCACGTTCATCGAGTCCACTTGGGCCCAGGTTGCTCTTACATATAGGCAAAGACGTCCAAGTACGTCACGACTGGACCAGCAAAGACACAAACTTGCCTAAAAAAAAGAAAAGCAAAGACCCGAACTATCTCCTAATCCTAACTATCCAGAAAAAAAATCTACCCATCATATAATTGAGCTCCTCTTCGACGGTTGGTTCCACGAATTAAGTCAATCGAGTCGAATCCCACGATCGATCGAGTCCCCCGCATCCCGATCGATGCGGCGTTCTCATCGGGCCGCTTCGAGGGGGCGGCCGGCCACTTCGACGATGCCAGCGCGCGATCGCTACAGACAACCACGCACTCATACTCAGACACCGGCAACCACGCAGTTCGCCGTTCTGTTCCGCCACGACGCGAAATCTTCCATGCCTGCTCCGGCTTCGAGCGAATCCTCGCCCAGCTGACCTAGCGAGTTATACGCCGTCCGACCGACCTTGTGATTGGCTTCGTCTTCAAAAAGATCGTCGCACATATCGAAGCCAGGGGGCTTTGGCGTCGGCTGCTCGTGTGACTTCTTTTGTGGGTTCCTGCTTGATCGAGGCAGGTTGCAGCCGTCCGCTGCTGCGAAAACACTCGAGCCTACAAGCCTGGCGACAACACTCCAGCCTACAAATCTGGCACCAAGTGAACCACCAGTCCACCACGCCCGTGTGTAGATTATATACTGTATATGCAGGTCAGCAGAGGGATTCAACAACTCTTACCACTCTTGGCTCAAAGTAAATCCCTACCATGAGTCCAGAACTGACGTTGATTCTGCAACAACTGAGCCCGTCGACCTGAAGCTTCAGCCTACCGTCGATGAGGCAGATGAGGCGCCGGCACACGATGATCAGGCTGATTTAGCCGTGGTGGCCGCGGCGGCGGCAAAGGAGGAGGCAGCAGCGACGAACGCGGGCGGGAAGCTGAAGAGGTCCCCAAGGCAAAGTAGCTTAATTAGGCACCCCCGCCTCGCTGCCGACTCCTGCGAGAAGCTGCGCCTGGCCAAGTACGTTTATCTACACTTTGGTCTACCCATCTCTCAGCGCCGCTTCGTTCTGCATGCTAGGTTGCTCACACATGCATCTCAGCTATCTCTTAGTTTAAACTTTTAATCCCTTTGTAATGCAAGCTTTCAGAAAAAAGAATCCCATCAAATCACGAGCGTAGCATTGTAGTTGCGAGCAAAACCATTCAGATTAATGGGTAGTTAATCAGTTTATTTTTTAGTTCTGTTACTAATGCTAGGAGAGAGGTACCAACTGCTGGCACTGATTATAACTGTTTCATGGCTGATGTTTATTGCTACTAGATTGAGTGTTTTGTAAGCATTGTGCGTGAGTTGTGCATGATCAGTAGCATGTTCAACTGATTTTCTGATACCTTGTAGTCCTAGCTTTGACACTGGTGCTCGCATTTTTCTAAACTTATTTCAGGCCATTCGGCGATTTGCATTAAGTGAAAGGAAACGCCCACTTCGACTAGAAAGGTGTATGAGGCGACTTCATCAAACTCAAGATGATGTGTCGGATCCGTCTCTCTCGAATATGCTCATAGGGATAGGGTGTTTGTGCATGCGTTCATATGGATGAAAGTATGTGTGTCTGTATTTTTTTTCTTTTCGAAAAGGGGATAACCCCAACCTCTACATTAAGCGATGCACCATGTTTATTAAATTACTATTCGACAAAGCCATTACAAAATAAATACACGACTGAACCCAAAGCCACTTCGGAGACGCCGTCATCGTCTGCCATGACTGAAGTTGGCATGATTTTCACTGGAAGTAGCGCCACTCCGATGTCGCCGCTGAGTGGATCTGTGCGCACCCTTGCCTTGAAGACGTATGGCGTCGTCGGAATACCGATATAAACCTTTGGCCGCCCCCACACAGATGCCATCACGCGCCATCGGGCGGCAAAGCCATACCACGATGGATCCGGCAGGGACGCCAGATCCACGACCACCGTCCATCGCACAACTAAGAGCCCACTGGAGCATCCCGTCGGCCATGGGGTCATCGGCTACCGCCACCGTGCTAGGACTCTCCCATGACAGTTACACTAGGTCACCCTACACGCGTCGCCCTAGCCACCTCATGGGGGAGCAGCCACACCCCTCCTGCCCTAGCCCCTTTGGCACCGGGCACCGCTGCCAACACCAACGACAACAACAGTCGGGGAGGAAGGCTGAATGCGCTTACGTTTTGGCCCCGTGATGTCGCCCCGGGGTGGCGGCACGAGGTGGTCGGGAGGATATCGATGGAGCTGAGGAATGTACATCTGTATGCGTGTTTGCTTCTGTATTTGTGTTAAAAAGGAATAAATATATATATTCCTTCGAGTCTGAATCTTATGTCATGTGTTCACCCGTTGCAACGCACGGGCATATTTACTAGTAATAATAAAGCAAGATGATATTCTTGGTATATCGTCCCACACGATCCACATGGTCTGATACGTTTCGTATGTCACCTGTCACCCGTATGGGCCGCGCGTTCCAGCTTCCACCTGTATTGGGTTGGGCCTGCCAAGCAAGTGGGCATCCAACCAGTTTTCTTACCAAATCCTACAGATTTATATATGTACGAGAGTTACCCTCAAAAAAACGTACGAGAGTTGTTTACAGAAACAAAAACTGCCTGAGAACCAATAACAGGGAACACACCGATACAAAAAAAAAGATATGCAGGACAGCGCTGGGTTGGCTCGAAAACGAGGTTGTCAACGGCATGTGCATGCACGTTGCATCCCAGGACATGGCCACCCTGACGAATCCCATGACTGTATGGTGGAATTAGTGGGGGAAAGACCAAATTAAATCGGACCATGCACACACACTTAGCCATGCGTCATATTGAAAGGAGAGAGGGGGATCGTGAATATTAAATCGAGGCTCATTGCAGCAATTGATTAATTAAACAGGAGTAGTCACTTAAAACTGAAATTTAATGGGAGAGAGAGATCCAGATGTATTAGGGCGTCTTAGTTAAGATTTCAATTTGTGGTGCACTCTAATTGTTTTTCCTCATAGAAAAACGCTAATTGGATCCAATTTAAACACACACGAACATAGACAACGATGAAAAGATCCGAGCAAATCCAACAAGGACATATCCGTCGAAAACACACCTCCACACGAGGCGGACCAGCACCGACGGGAGGCAGAGAAACCCTAATTGTGGAGGAGGCGACATGCTTAGTAGCGCCCCCGTCAGCCCGAACCTTCGTCCGTGTCTTTTTTAAGTTATTCAATTCAATTCAACTTAGCTCTTCAAAACAAGAAAACAAAAACTTTCCAGCTTAAACTCGCAGCTTCATATTGGATAGAATTTCAGATCATTTTATACCGTCAATTTGTTTAATTCCAAATTTAGATTTGTGTCATATGTTGCATGCCTACCGGTCTTATTTATTAGATAGACATATTTTGTTTACCATAACTAGATCACAACAAATTAACTTTTTAGTACATCAAGTTACTTTTCTTAACTCACCTGTGTAATTCATCTAATATGCATTTCCATAACTATCCAGCATGAGTTCCTTATTTTACAATGCATACCAATAGTAACTACATAAAAATACCTAGCATGCCCCAGATAAGCTATACAACTAAATTGATAGGGACATTATGTCATTGCGATGCAGGTTCGGTGCCAGGTCCGTGACATGTGGGCCAGCTACCTGTTGGGCCCACATGTCATACATGCAAAGGCAGGTGCCTTAAGGCACCGAAGCGCAGTCCATGTCACTGGTAGACATGGATTTACAGTTTCACGACTGTCAATGAGAATTCACCTCTTCCGTTGCAACGCACGGGCATATTTCCTAGTATAATAATAAAGGGGCTATTGCTTCTTACCACCGTAATTTCGTCCGTCCGTCGTCCGTCCACTTCGCTCATATTATTTTCTATATCTGAGGTGGTACTATTCATCCACTAGAAAACGTTAATTATAAGAAAGGGTCTGACTAGGGCTCATCTAGATGTGACATAATTATGTCACATCTAAGATGACGTCACCCCTGTATGTGGCCCTCCCGTTGCCAACTCCTTCGCTTCCTTCCTCCCGGCTATTTGTCGTTGTTCAGCCTTCCCCCAGGCCTGTTTGTTTGTCACGGGCCTGCTTATTGTCACTGCCCACCCAAAGCACCCCCCCCCCCCGCGGGGCCTTGTGGAGACAGGTATTATTTGTCTAGTTGTATGTGCAGCTTTGTCTCAAAAAAAAAGTTGTATGTGCAGCTTGATTGCATAGCAGGTGTCAGCCATAGCACGGATTAAAAAAACTAACTGACCAAAAAGAAATAAAAGACAAATCTTCAGTTTCTTCAGTTTTGCATATTCAGGTGAGAAACAAAATTTGAATGTGAAAAGAAACTTTCAGTCCAAGTCCTAATTGTCACTGGGTATTCATGGATGCTTGTTCCCACTCTTCTCAGATTTTGGCTGCATACATGCACATGCACTGAATTCAGAGTTCAGAGCAAGCTAAAAAGAGGGGATAAAATCATTGTGCCATGTTCCAGATTAATAACTGAGAGAAGAGGGAAATGAGCCATTAGCAAATACATATAGCTGAAAGAAAATCTGTTTTGATTGCTGACTGCAGAATCTGAACTATACATCTCTGAAAATATATTACTCTTGCTCTTGAAAAGTTTAGAGCTTATGTAGTGTTGCTCTATAAATAGATGACGTGCTCACTTGGTTGTGTAGCATAGATGTGTAAGTAAGAGTTCAAACTGAACCAAAATGTCAGGCTTACGGTTGCACATCACTTGGTCTGCAATATCACAAGTTGATTGTGAACAAGTAGACAGAATAACATGCCTGTGACAGAGTAAACTGTACACACACAATTGTGCACGCGCGCGCCCATGTCTTGAGACAATGAAACTATTGATTGTGAACAAGTAGCCATGTCTTTGAAGTAAAAACTAACAAGTAGCCATCTCTTTGACAAACAGGCATGAGTAAAAACCAACAAAAAGAAGCCACATCTTTCAAGCATGATATTCAATTGTAGCAGAACAAATTGATTGTGAACATCATATTTCAATTTTAAAACTATTGGCTGCAGGTCATGAAGATAACTTTGCAGGGGACTACATTGGTGAATATCGGTGTTGAAATCCAAAGGGTGGTGATAATTCGTATCTTTGCTTACACCCCCTGTATGAAAAAAAAAGATAAAAAATCTTTGATGTCAAAAATAACTATAACTGAAGGACATTCACTCTCTCATTAACTTTTTCTGGAATGTAAAGCAAAATATGCTTATTGTTATCGGATACGTGTAACGTAGTAGCAACTAGAACTGTAGGAAAAAACTGTTGAAACTGGAAAACATATAGCAAAAAACAGGCTCCTATGACCTCACCAAGTTGGAACTGGAAACTACACTTGTATAACTGAAGAAACTTGAAGCAAAATAAATATCTCCCAACCCAACTTTGATCAGCTGCTACCCCCTGAGAAACACATCCATCCCTATGTATAGCACAGATGGTGCACAAAAAATTGGAGCATACACACAAAATGATTCATCAAGCATGTAATATCCCCTGCCATAGGTATCACTGTGCCTGTGTATCGCAGTGCATTCAGTTTGAGAACCTGAAACCTACTAGACTGACTAGCCAGTTGTTTCCTTCCTTCCAGACAATAAATAATCAAGAGAAATTAAGATGCACGGCTGCCTAAAATGAAAACATCATTTGACTATAATAAATTGCACAAGAACAAGCATGATAACCCACAAAAGTACCATGGATCAGATTGGGGACCCCCGCCATTTCATATCATAGAATGATAGAAATGAAGGCCTAAACCAACATAAACAGCAGCAGGTTCAGTAGAACATGCAGCTAATTCCGGTAGCTAGCTTATATACACGCCAAACCATGTCTACCGCAAAATAGAATGAAAACTTCTCTAAAACCTAGAAGTGAGTACATCACTTCTGTACTTGATGGAATGAAGACTGTCTGAATCACAGTCTGAATTTTGTTTCAAAATAAGGCCCAATCGTGAGTCGAGGGTTTACTTGCAACTGGGGTAACAACAACTACGAAAAAGCCCCAGTTGCGAGTCGAGGGTTGACTTGCAACTGGGGCAACTACAACTACGGAAAAAGCCCGGTTGCGAGTCGGGGGTTGACTTGCAACTCGGGCAACTACAACTACGAAAAAGCCCCTGTCGCGAGTCGAGTGTTTACTTGCAAATGGGGCAACTACAACTACGAAAAAAGCCCCAGTTGTGAGTCGAGGGTTGACTTGCAACTGGGCATCTACAACTACGGAAAAAGCCCCGATTGCGAGTCGGGGGTTGACTTACAACTGGGGCATAGTTGCAGGTCGAGTGTTGATTTGCAACTAGGGCAACTACAACTACGAAGAAGACCCAGTTGCGAGTCGAGGGTTGACTTGCAACTGGGCAACTACAACTATGGGGAGACCGAGTTGCGAGTCGAGGGTTGACTTGCAACTGGAGAAACTACACCTACAAAAAAAGCCCCCAGTTGCGAGTCAAGGGTTAACTTGCAACTGGGACAACTACAACTACGAAAAAAGCCCCGGTTGCGAGTCGAGGGTTGACTTGCAACTGGGCACCTACACCTAAAAAGAAGCCTCAGTTGCGAGTCGAGGGTTTACCTGGAACTGATGCAACTACAACTACGAAAAAAATCCCCGGTTGCGAGTCGAGGGCTGATTTGCAACTGGGTAAGATACCCGTAAAAAAACTACAAACAGGGGCAACTACAACTACGAAAAAGCCCCTAGTTGCAAGTCGCGGGTTGAGTTGCAACTGGGCACGGTTGCGAGTCGAGGGTTGACATGCAATTGGGGCAACTACAACTACGAAAAGACCCAGTTGCGAGTCGAGGGTTGACTTGTAACTAGGGCAACTACGCCTACAAAAAAAGGCTCAGTCGGGAGTCGAGGGTTTATTTGCAACTAGGGCAACTACAACTACGAAAAAGCCCTAGTTGCGAGTCGAGGGTTGACTTGCAACAGGGGCAACTACACATATGAAAAAAGCCCCAGTTGCGAGTCGGGGAATGACTTGCAACTGGGGCAACTACAACTACGAAAAAAAAGCCCCAGTTCCGAGTCGAGAGTTTACTTGCAAATGGGGCAACTACAACTACGAAAAAAGCCCCAATTGCGAGTCGAGGGTTGACTTGCAACTGGGGCATCTACAACTACAAAAAAAGCCCTAGTTGCGAGTCGGGGGTTGACTTGCAACTGGGGCATAGTTGCAGGTCGAGTGTTGATTTGCATCTAGGGAAACTACAACTACGAAGAAGACCCAGTTGCAAGTCAAGGGTTGATGTGCAACTGGGCAACTACAACTATGGGGAGACCGAGTTGCGAGTCGAGGGTTGACTTGCAACTGGAGCAACTACACCTACAAAAAAAGCCCCCAGTTGTGATTCAAGGGTTGACTTGCAACTGGGACAACTACAACTACGAAAAAAGCCCCGGTTGTGAGTCGAGGGTTGACTTGCAACTGGGGCACCTACACCTAAAAAGAAGCCTCAGTTGCGAGTCGAGGGTTTACCTGCAACTTATGCAACTACAACTACGAAAAAATCCCCGGTTGCGAGTCGAGGGTTGATTTGCAACTGGGGTAGATACACGTACAAAAACTACAAACAGGGGCAACTACAACTACGAAAAAGCCCCTAGTTGCAAGTTGAGGGTTGAGTTGCAACTGGGCACGGTTGTGAGTCGAGGGTTGACTTGCAACTGGGGCAACTACAACTACGAAAAGACACAGTTGCGAGTCGAGGGTTGACTTGCAACTAGGGCAACTACGCCTACAAAAAAAGGTTCAATCGGGAGTCGAGGGTTTATTTGCAACTAGGGCAACTACAACTACGAAAAAGCCCCAGTTGTGAGTCGAGGGTTGACTTGCAACAGGGGCAACTACACACATGAAAAAAGTCCCAATTGCGAGTCGGGGATTGACTTGCAACTGGGGCAACTACAACTACGGAAAAAAACCCAGTTCCGAGTCAAGGGTTTACTTGCAAACGGGGCAACTACAACTACGAAAAAAGCCCCAATTGCGAGTCGAGGGTTGACTTGCAACTGGGGCATCTACAACTACAAAAAAAAAGCCCTAGTTGCGAGTCGGGGGTTGACTTGCAAGTAGGGCATAGTTGCGAGTCGAGGGTTGATTTGCAACTGGGGCAACTACCGCTACGAAAAACACCCAGTTGCGAGTCGAGGGTTGACTTGCAACTGGGCAACTACAACTACGGGGAGACCCAGTTGCGAGTCGAGGGTTGACTTGCAACTGGGGCTACGCATACAAAAAAAATCCCCAGTTGCGAGTCGAGGCAACTAGGGCTACTACAACTACGAAAAAAGCCCCGGTTGCGACTCGAGGGTTGACTTGGAACTGGGGCACCTACACCTACAAAAAAAGCCTCAGTTGCGAGTCGAGGGTTTACCTGCAACTGAGGCAACTATAACTACGAAAAAAATCCCGGTTGCGAGTCGAGGGTTGACTTGCAACTGGCGTAGGTACCCGTACAAAAACTAGAAACAGGGGCAACTACAACTACGAAAATGTCCCTAGTTGCGAGTCGAGGGTTGACTTGCAACTGGGGCAACTACAACTATGAAAAGACCTAGTTGCGAGTCGAGGGTTGACTGGCAATTAGGGCAACTACGCCTACAAAAAAAGGCTCAGTCGTGAGTCGAGGGTTTATTTACAACTGGGGCAACTACAACTACAAAAAAGCCCCAGTTGCGAGTCGAGGGTTGACTTGCAACTGGGGCAACTACACCTATGAAAAAAGCTCTGGTTGCGAGTCGGGGGTTGACTTGCAACTAGGGCAACTACAACTACGAAAAAAAAGCCCCAGTCGCAAGTCGAGGGTTTACTTGCAAATGGGGCAACTACATCTACGAAAAAAGCCCCAATTGCAAATTGAGGGTTGACTTGCAACTAGGGCAACTACAACTACGAAAAAAGAAACCCGGTTGCGAGTCGCGGGTTGACTTGCAACTGGGGCACAATTGCGAGTCGAGGGTTGACTTGCAACTGGCGCAACTACAACTACGGAAAGACCCAGTTGCGAGTCAAGGGTTGACTTGCAACTAAGGCAACTATACCTATAAAAAACAGTTGCGAGTCGAGGGTTGACTTCCAACTAGGGCAACTACACCTACAAAAAAAAGCAGTTGCGAGTCAGGGATTTACTTGCAACTGGGGCAACTACAACTACGAAAAAAGCCCCAGTTGCAAGTCGAGGGTTGACTTGCAACTGGGGTAGGTACCTATAGAAAAACTACGAAAAAAACCAAGTTGCGAGTCGAGGGATGACTTCCAACTGGGGCAACTACAACTACGAAAAAAACCCTAGTTGTGAGTCGAGGGTTGACTTGCAACTGGCATGATTGCGAGTCGAGGGTCAACTTGCAAATGGGGTAACTAGAATTACGAAAAGACCCCAGTAGCGAGTCGAGGGTTGACTTGCAACTGGGGCAACTTCGCCTACAAAAAAAGGCCCAGTCGCGAGTCGAGGGTTTACTTGCAACTGGGGAAACTACGCCTACAAAAAAAGGCCCAGTCCCTCTACAACCATCTCATCGTCGGCTGCTGCTGCATTGGTGTTGAAGAAGTCTTCTGAGAACATAGAAATGAATGCCTTCCGTGGGTGCTTGGTCATGTCAAAAAAAAATCAAATCCCCATTCCCTTGTGAAATGTCAGAAGTGAACTTCTTCTAGCCATTCCCCCTTACTATGGTCATGTCTACCCCCCTTGGAGAGATCCACGGTGTACTTGCGTCCGCAAGCTTCAAAACACATGTAGTTGCCGGTAATGTCGTTGACATATGCCCTTGCATTGCATGGGACAACCTGTTTTTGAAAAACGAAAAAAGGAACATACTATAGTTTAGAAAGCAAAAAAGGTCACAAAATGAACTTCTTTCAACCACACTCCCCGCCACCCCATGGATAGTTTAGATATGACATTACTTCATTGAACAAAAAAGGAAAAACCCTAAGACATGGATTTGATAAAACTGATTTACAAAAAAAGAAAAAGATAACTCAGAAAAAGTTCACGCATGCAAGTGCTGTTGGATTACTGCTGAAGAGCGAAACTCGTCCCATACGTAGACGTTCAAGTCATCAGCTTCGGCATTCAGGCAAAAGTTCCCACAAAGCCCACACGACACCTGCTTACCAAAAAAAACACAAAAAAGCGATGAAAATGACTGAACTGCTGATTATATGACATGAACTTGAAAAAAGAAATGAGAATGAAGTAAAAACATGAACTACATAAAAAGACAAAAATAGCTATTGAACAAAAACCACAGTATAAAAAATCGAACTACACAGATTTAAAATTGAACTATCTGATGTTTGAGAGAATGCTAGAGACAATCGAACAGTCTATCAGTTGCACTAAAAAACAATCCTATGTCTAAAAAAATATATATATGCAACTCGTAAAATAAAAAACAGCAGGATGTCTCTCAATAAGAAAAATAGAAAAGGTGCACATGAAAAACTCCCCTACAGGGGGTGCTCCTAGAAAAACAAAAATCTAAACCACAAACTAAACTCTAAAAAAAGAATCTCTCGGAATCCTGATTAAGAAAATGCTAAAAAATAAGAACTCATCCTAAAACTATCTTCTGTCAGGATACTCCTCACTCCTGATACATAGCCATATAAAAAATTTATGAACACCATAATTTCCAGAGAAACTCTTACAAAATCTGCAAAAGTCCTTTTGTGGGAGAGTAACCTGCGACGACTTCATAAAACTTATACAAAAAAGGATTTTACTCTGTGCTACCCAGATTTGTTTGTTAATAAGCTAGCTAGGCAACAAAAAGAAAAAGAGCCACACATGTATTGTATATATGGACAAGAAACCTCACTAAGTCAAGCAGGGATGCAAAAAAACTGGTGAGAGTACCCTCCATCCCTCCTTAGTTCAATTCAAAATGAACTAATTATGTGATATTGGAAATTCAGATCACTTGATGATCTCAAAAAAAGAGGGTTGGAGGTTGCCCATTTGTGCTCCTAAAGTAAGGGGACTTGTTCACGTCTTGGACGCACAGTCAATCAGTGCATAAACTTGACAAAAAAATAGTGCACCGATAGTGTAAAAAGCCATAACATGTGCCCCATGCAAAAAAGGACTTGTTTTAAACAAAATTCCCAATAATCGCATATCCCCTTTAAAACAATCATCAGCTTCGGTGTGGCTAATTACATCACCGTTGGATAGCTACAGTCGCACAACTTGTTTCTTCATAATTCGGAGAACAAATTACGTTACGGTGTGCACTTAAAATTACACTTAATTGCCTACTACACGAAAACTGGCACCAAAAAACAAAACAACATAATTCTACATGCAGCGCAAACATAAAATAACTCGAATCAGTGTGGCTAACGCAACAGCGGCAGCATTTGCATCATCTTCATCCTACTCCTGACAAATGACTACCAAAAAGAACTACACTACACTAACAAGGAACTACACTGCCAACAAAAGAACTACCGAACAAAAAAGAAGAACTACACAACAAAAAAACTCAAACGAAAATCCACCTGGACAAAAATCTGCTACCATCTATCAGCAAGCACATCGGTAAAAAATCCCAAAACTAACTGGGAATGAAAACAATACCAATCTGCTACTGAAAACCACATGTGTAAATGAAATGGAAAATGAATTTCGGAAACAAATCTCCTAACACACAAAAAAAGAAAAAAAATTCATCTAGAAAAAGTGCTGGGCCTGCTCACTGCACAAAACACAAACAACCCTATATCTGTATCTCTGAATCCTATGAAACTACACCCGCATCTCTGAATCCCCCTAGGAAACACCCACATCTGTATCTCTGAATCCTAAGAAACTACACCTATCTTATGCCGCCGTTCGATCCGGGGTTCAGAACAAAAAAAACATAGGGTTTCAGACATTTCCCCTCCTCCCCCATGCACCTATCTTATGCCACCGTTTGATCACGAGTTCTTGATGTTCCTACCACGAACAACAAACCCTAGATGCGATGAAAAACAAAAAAAGAATGGACAGAAAATGGAAGGAGAACTCACTATGCCGGCGTTCCCTGCCATCTCCGTCGCCTCAATCCCCAGATCCGGCTGCCTCGCCTTTGGATTCGCATCCCTCGAGAAGATGGAATAATAGAGGAACGGGAGAGAAAGAGGAAAAGAGAGTGACGATTGACGACTGGAGTGAAAGCAAATCGGGAACAACTCCTTTCAGTCTCGGGAGGGTAGACTCTTCGATTTCTAATGCAAAAGCCCAAACAAACAACCGCCCCCCAGCTGCGCTCGACTTAGACGGGGCCAGAAAAACAAAAATGAAAAACGGCCCGCCCATCTCCGCAACGTAGAAAAGGGCCGACGGGTGAGACAACGCGACGCGGGACAAGCGGGAGATCACCCGTGCGTGAATATTACAAACAAACAAATCCAACGGTGGAAGACTTAGATGTGAGATAACTAAATCTCATCTAGATGTGAGTTAGCAAATCTGTATAAGAAAACGTTTCATCTGTTCGTACGCCGCCTCCATACCCTCGCTCCAACCCAGCGACCTAGGCGCATTGGGCCTTGGCCCGTACAGCTGTTGGGCCTGCTCCACCCTATGCGGTAAATCTCTCTGTATAACCAACTCAGCTAGCTAACCATTATGCACAAATACAGGTTCTATTTTATTGAAACTGGGAACGAATCTAAGCTGAAAAATAGCTGCCTTCACGCACGCACGAAAAAAGAACAGGACACAAATCAAATCGGCACGCGAGTTCCTCTCCAGCCCTTTCCCACATCTGCAGTCCTTCAATTAATTATTAGTCCCACCTCGCAGCTTTGTATCAAATCTTTACCTAATAATAAAGCAAATTGGGTTTCTGGTCGTCCGTCATCAAAATTGCCCTCGAAGTTGGCAGATATTTACCCACCAATGCCACCCATAAGTTGCAAAAAACGATTCAGTTTAAGTCACCGTCGGCGATTTACTTCATTAAAAAGAATCCGCTAATATAACACCAACACACGAGTAGCGCAGTGGCCCGAACCTCCATCGTATGCTCGGGAGACCCGAGTTCGACTCCCGGCTCTCCCCCTTTTTCTTCTTTTTTAAAAAAAATCATAACTTTCAACCCCTAGCTCCAAATACAACATGTTATATATGAAAATCCCTTTAAAAAATGTGTAGAATTTAAATATGCTATTATTTTGCATGTTAATTATTTCAAAAATTCTGTTTAGGATGCAACTTTAATTAAATATCTTCTTTATATGAGATGTTTTGAAAGTGCATACTATATATGTTTTATACCCTCTTCTAATTTAGTAGATATGGCAGTTTGATGAATGTGATGAATGTGATGGCATAATATGGCACATTTTCATTGTCAATGATAATTGGTTGTTCGTTCATTTATCAACCATAGTCTTATACTTTTCATGTTTTCTTCTTTTCTTGTTTTCGTTACCATGCAACGTGTTAGCAATGTATCCCCGTTGCAACGCACGGGCAATTTTCCTATCCTACCAATTTATATATGTCCCAAAGTTGACAATCAACAAGCCTCTTTGGAATAAAGAAAGCGGGGTGAGGTGAAAGAGGAGTTTAAATGAAGATGAGATCTCTGGGTAAAGAGAATAAAAGAGAGAGAGATCAGATAGAACGAGCCAGACAAGGCTGGCGCTGAGCGGACGGAAGTTGCAGGCCAGTCGGGGAAGGAGGAACGGAGCCGTGTGTGGCTGGAACACACGAGCGGCCGGGGGGGGGGGGGGGGGAGGAGCATCAACGCCCTTGCCATGGTCTCTCTGGGGCAGGGGCGGATCCAGCTATATGGCGAGGTTTGGCGGCCGCCATACCTAAAATTTGGCAAAAATACTACGTATATATACTAGATGTCTTTGTTCTTTGGTTTCAGTTTGTGCTAGACCATGTAGGGAGAGTTGGGGATCCCTCCTGCTCCGATTTGTTCATTTGTAATGTGTGTATCTGCAACTAGCTGCTGCAAATTGCAGACGCGGCCATGGATGAAAGCCCTGCTTTATCTTCTGTCGAGGGGGCTGGAGAGGAAGACGATAGAAGGTAGGGCGAACCGTTATTTGGGCCTTGGGCCTGGTAAATTGGAAAGGCTAGTGGTGCGATGGAAGTTGTGAGTTTGTTGTGACCCAGCCACCTACATACGTGCAGGTTTGAGGTTTCATATGGATTTGATTTGATACGTATGTGCTTGGTGTGACCATATGAATCACGAATCAACAACGTAGAATTCTACATACATATTTTATTCATTCCTCCACTAATCACTTGTGGATTACAGATTCAAGAATAATTATTCTATTAAGACCAAGACATACGGATAAGTGGGGAAAAAAGGCTGAAAATGTGTGGTAGCCCAAGTGAGGTATCTCTTCATGTCATACCTTCCGTTTTATATGCTCCCATTTGGATTGTACATGGTAGTTATACTACACAACAAGGGCTGAAAGTATGAATTCCTTCTTTCTTTTCTTTGTCGTTGCCAGGCCTAAAATTTATGTACTATGTGAATCACTACTTTTGTTATGACATTTGTTATCTCAATCTTTAGCATGTCTCTTAAAAACGGAGAAAACAATATGCATTTTTCAATTTTAGGGTTTCGTTTTAGCATTTGGCACTAAGGTGGCGGAGTGTGCACGTGACAACGGTCACCCGCCAACGGGCCAGGGAGCAGGAGCGACACATAGTTATATTGTACAATGGTTCATTTCTTCATAAACACCGCCACACCTACAAATTATTCCTGCCTCCGCCACTGCTCTGGGGAAGAGGAACGGGAGCTGTGTGGGTGCGGCTGTGTGTTTGTACTGCCATGGTTTCATGTTTCATGCCTACTACTATATCTTACAAATACATTAGTAGTTACAATAATTAAAATATGTGTGACAATATTGGGAAAAAAATACTTTTTTTTTTGCGAGAAAACTTCCGATCTATTCATCTTCAATCATGGCAGTAAAACGAACACCAAAAATAATAAAAATTACATCCAGATTCATAGACCACCTAGCGACGACTACAAGTACCGAAGCGAGCCGAAGGCGCGCCGCCGTCATCGCCCCTCCATCGCCGGAGTCGGGCACAACTTGTTGTAGTAGACAGTCGGGAAGTCGTCGTGCTAAGGCCTTAAGGAAAACATATCACCTTTGGTGAGATAGCTAGAGAGGAGAGAGAGAGGGATGATGAGTTTGAGAGAGTACAAAAATGGTGCATCCTGCTCGAACTGGGTCTGGAGGAGGGGCCACGTCCTGTTTTGCCACGAACACCGGCGCTAGGGGGAGAGAGACGCATGTGGTCATGGCTACGTCGACCATGTCCTCGGTCCTTTCATGACCCACCTCCATGTGGCTACTCCCCTCGGTCATACCATCTCTTCCGCAGCTCTGCGTGCCCCAATCCTAATCCTCACGGAGCCCTGATGATGTGTCAAGGGAAGTAGCCGCGTTGGTGCTGTCGGTGTGCTCCTACTGCTAATGGCAACATACCAACAAAAGAGAACCATGCATTATAAACTTTTCATTGTCTAACCAGTCATCTTATCTTTGAAGTGGGCAAGTATAAAATATGAATTCATCATAAGACAAGGAAGAATCTAACGGAGTGAGAAGATAGCTCAGTTTTCATCACGACAGATAAACTGGAATATCACGCGAACTCTGAAATTTATTTTATACCCGTTGCAACGCACATGTTCTTTTGTTGTATATATAACCTAAGAGTCGATGCCCCCCCCCCTAATAAAATATACGCACGTCAATTGTTTCTACCATTATAATGAAATCCACTCGACAAATGAAAATACAGAAAATATGGACACAGACGCGTCTAAGTGAACTCTTAAACATCAAAATTTTCTCCTGTTGCAATAGGTTCTCCAAGTTTGGCAGAAGTTTCCTTCATACTTAAATCAAGCTTTTTCTACATCGTTAGGTCATAGGAGCCGTAGTTTCCAGATTATCTACACACCTCACACAAGTAACATTAGGTTGCTAAAAGCAAGAAAACATAACCACTTTTGCAAATTTGACAAAGTTTCCCTACATTTTTTAATCTAGATATTTGTATTTCTTTTCTTTTAATGAAGCAACTTTACTTTGACAATGTTACTAGAGATGAGTGTAACCTTATTTGTAACGTTTATCGGAGTTAGATACTAAAAGTGGCACATAGCACGCGGTGCAGGTTTTGTGTTTCTTCTACCCGTTGCATCGCACGGGCATAAGTACTATATAACCTAAGAGCCGATAGCTCCCCCTAATAATATACGCATGTCAATTGTTTCTACCGTTATAATTAAATCCACTCGACAAGTGAAAATACAGAAAATATGGACACGGACGCGTCTAAGTGGACTCTTAAACATCAAAATTTTCTCCTGTTGCAAATTGGTTCTCCAAGTTTGCCAGAAGTTTCCTTCATACTTAAATTAAGCTTTTTCTATATCTTTAGGTCATTGGAGCCGTAGTTTTCAGATCATCTACACACCTCACACAACTAACATTAGGTTGCTAAAAGCAAGAAAACATAACCACTTTTGCAAATTTGACAAAAAAATTCCCTACATTTTTTAATCTAGATATTTGTATTTTTTTCTTTTAATGAAGCAACTTTTCTTTGAAAATGTTACTAGAGATGACTAATCTTATTTCTAAACGTTTATCGGAGTTAGATACTAAAAGTGGCACATAGCACGCGGTGCAGGTTTTGTGTTTCTTCTGCCCGTTGCAACGCACGGGCATATGTACTAGTGAACCCTAATTTTTCCTTCAGATCAGCTCCAACTCGGCGAGGCACGCCCGTAATCCCATCTGACCAGGTAGCGCTGCCGGCGTCGCGGTAGAAGCCGTCCACCTCTGTGATACTGGGGAAGAACTACATCAGATCCTGGACGAGATGCTGCTAAGCCGGCGGAATCGATGCAAGGACAATGAAGCTCCCAAGAAAACGCTGAGGAAGAAAGTCATCATCCTCACCAAGAAGTGCAAATCTCGGACGAGAGGGATGGCGACTGGCGAGGCCAATGCCCCGATGCACCTCGCCCTCGGCGACGACATCCGGCCGGCAGATATCCGGCGCATCACCTCGCAGTTCGCGGTGGACCGCTTTCCCATTGGCTCGTTCTGCCTCAATCCAACTATCGTCTGTAATGACACTCCAGACAGGTGACACCGTCTCCGGTGAACTTGGCATCTTGGCCGTCGAGCAGCCAGAAGCCAAAGCTCCTGCTGCAACGCCACCAGCTCCAATGAGATTGCGGGCACAACCGGCTCGGACAACAATCGCTTCCACAAACACAAGAACGTGTACCACAAGCACCATCGAGGAGAGAACGGCACGATGACACCGACGGAAGACGCATAAGAGGAGCGGGCACCACCGGCTAGGACAACAATCGCTTCCACAAACACCAGAACGTGTGCAAACAAGCACCATTGAGGAGAATTTTTGTCTAAAAGGACCACCTGTTGAGTGGAATTACCAAAACAGACCACCTGCGACTGGAATTGCCGGATTAGACCCCCCTGCCGCCACCAGCGGAGGCGGCCGGCCGGGCTGGTGGGGCCTGCCGCCACCAGCGCAGGCGGCCGGCCGGGCTGGTGGGGCCTGCCGCCACTGCTCCTGGCGGCCGGCAGGAATCCCAGCGCCGCCCTGTACCTTCCGTTACACACACATGCATGCGCGCACACAACACATACCAGCGGACGTGCAAGAGTCACACACACATGCATGCGCGCACACAACACACACCAACGGACGTGCAAGAACGCATCCACATTCACACACTCGTCTGCTCTCCCGCGCAAGAACGTACACATTCCTGCCGGCCGCCAGGAGCGGTGGCGGCAGGCCCTACCAGCCCGGCCGGCCGCCTGCGTTGGTGGCGGCAGGCCCCAACCGCCTCCGCTGGTGGCGGCAGGCCCCACCAGCCCGGCCGGCCGCCTCCGCTGGTGGCGGCAGGGGGGTCTAATCCGGCAATTCCAGTCGCAGGTGGTCTGTTTTGGCAATTCCACTCGACAGGTGGTCTTTTTGGACAAAAATTCCATTGAGGAGAGAGCAGCACGATGACGGCGAGGGAAGACGAATAACAGGAGGTGACGGGAGAGCAAGGAAGGGCCATCGGCCGTGCAACTGCTGTAGAGCGACCTGGCTGCGGCAGCGGGCCTGTCGCGACTGCCGTGAGCGAAGTTTGTGCGGCAGTGGTTGTGTTGCCCACGCGCGCGGTAGGGCCGTAGAGCTGGAGCAGGAGCAGATGGTGTGCCAACACCGCCGGTACCAGCTGCAGAGGCTGCGTCTCAAGCGCACGGGGAGATGGAAGGCGGAAAGCGTGGGCGGAGATGGAGCTAACGCCGCGACGCCGACGACTGCAGCGCCACCGGCTCCGATGAGATCGCGGCCGCGTTTACTGGAACTGTAGCCGAGCCGAGGCATCAACAGACGTGATTAATGTTTTTGCATGTCACGTAAGGTTGCATTGGCCTTTTCTTCTTTCTTTGCGAAAGACAATGGCGTTTTCTTCTGGATATTCATTGTCAAAAAAGTGGATGCGCTCCCATGTATGAATGCCAGCACTTCTTAATTTTGTAGTTATTATGTATTGCATGAAAAAATTATGAAATTTGTGTGATGTTAAAAATAGTAATTTTCGTGATTAATTACGAGGTTGTCATGTAGAGCATTCAATTGTTTTCAAGCATAGAGTGTTATTATATGAAAATTTAGACGTGCTTAAAGCATTAATATGTAGACGTGCAAACAATCCATTTGATACTATCAATTTTTTATTTGTTAATTTATAGAAGAAACACTTTTCTTCTCTTACTAGCTTCTACATGGAGACTATTAATCAGGATTATAAATTGTATCACGCAACATAATACTAATAGAAAGTGATTCGCATATACTAGAACAATAAATCTGTGCATTTTATTTGCGGGGAATAAATCTGCGGATTAAAATATGTGTTTTACTAAACTAATGATATAGATATCAATCAATCATGTTTTATTAACAAGATTAGAGTACTAGCGAACCCCACTTGGCTATCTATGTACCTAGCACATAGTCACTACACACCTAATTCAGTGACTTAGGAATTGTGACCGGGAGAATCAAGCAAAGTGTGGTACTAAAATCGGGTTTGATGCATCGATTGAAGGATAGAAACTGAACCAACAGAAGAAAAACATTGTGACTCGAGACTATGAAACATGCCACTCAAGGAAAATAGCATGACTTCATGCCTAAAGAGGATTGGAGAAAAGAAAACAAGCAAAAAACAATGCACACATATTTAAATAATTTAACTACACTGCGATAGCCCTCATAGAATGCAACAACATTTAAATCATTAACTTTAATATGGTTTTTTTTTCAAAATATCCTATTTACTTTCAAGTTTGTAATTATCATAACATAATTTAATACCCATTATTGTTGAACCAATTTTCAGGGGCACGCAATGATATACTATGTTGTTTTTTCACCAAGATAAAAAACAAACAATGAAATGCCAAGAAATAGTTAACTAAAAGATATAAATAATGCATAACAATGGTCTAGCCGCGCAAATGCGCGGGTACGCCCGCTAGATTGTGATATAGTAGAAGGGCGCCACCAACCTAAGGCAAAAGAGTCGGTTATCAGCTAGTTTTCCGTATTTTTTCTGTTTTCGTTTTTTCTTTGTTTCTTCACCGGTTTTTTTTCTATTTTCACTGGTGTTTTTTTATTTCTCTTTTCTTTGTTGTTCTTTGGTTTTTTTTGTTTCTTTCTAGGTTTTCACCAGCTTTTTTTTTCTTTTCTTCTTCGGCTTTGTTTGGTTCTTTCTTGTTTTTCAATGGTTTTTTGTTTTCTCTTAGTTTTCATTGTTTTATATATACATTTTTGGTATATGTCTAATACATTTTTTTAACAGACGTTCAACATTATTTAATCAAGCTTAACATTTTTTAATACATGGTTAACACTTTTTCTATACACATTTAATAATTTTTCAAATGATTGATTAATATTTTCTTAATATAAGATTAAATTTTTATAATACGTCATCAACATTTTTTCTATACACATCTAACTTATTTCAAATACTTGATTAACATATTTTAAATACAAGTTTAGCATTTTAATACATGGTCAACATTTTTGTATACACGTTTAACTTTTTTCAAATGCTTGATTAACATTTTTGAAATAATTGTTTAACATTTTTTTCAAATGCTTGGAGACTTTGTAAATATATGTTCAACTTTACACACACATTATATATTTTTTGTATACATTTTTTCTATACAGGAGAAACATTTTCTTTATACATATTTAACATTTTTCAAATCCTTGGTTAACATTCTTTTCAAAAGTTATGTAAAATGTTATTAAATATATTTATTTAGAATATTTGCAAGCATAAACGAAAATAAAACAACGAAAACAAAAACTTGAAAAAAAAGGAGGTTGTGGCCCCCTCCCCCCCCCCCCCCCCGCCCCCCGCGCGTTTTGGCGGGCCCATCTACCGCTTGTCGAAACGCGAGGCAATCCTTCACATTTAACATTTATCGAACATGTTTTGCAACTTTTTTAGTGGTTTTTTTTTTCGAATCCGCAAACGCTTGGGCCGGCCCAACAGGCGTCCGATGGGGCGATGCCGTCGCCTAGTTGTGGCAAGGCCAAAGAGTTTTCTTCCTTTTTCGTTTTTCGCTTTTCTTTTATTTTTTTGTTCATTTATTTTTTTCCTTTTTTGGAATTTATCATTCCTTTTGAAACATGTTCAAAAAATCTGAAATATTATTTGGAATACGAAAAAATGTTCCTGTTTTCAAACATTGTTTATAATTTCTTAAAAAAATTCTGGAATGTCAAAAAATGTCCCCGTTTTGGAATCTTTTATTCACAAATTTAAGAAATGTTTGTGTTTCAATGAAAGTTGATTAATTTTAATTAATATTACGTGGTTAGCAATTTGTGGTCTACATTTTCATAAACTATTGGGAATTTGTTAAAAATTTGGAAATAGTGTTCAAGTTTGTAAAATTTTCATACACAATTTGATATTTCAAAATTGTTGACAATTTCAAGAAATGGTTAGGACATGAGAAAATGTTCATGTTGATTGGGGGCATATCATGACAAATTGTTGACATTTTTTCCTTGCATGAAATGACACCAAATTTGGACAGCAGGTGGGTATAGTCATACTAGTTATCGATGCAAAATTTGAACGAATTGGGACACCGAACGCACGTTGCGTCAGGACTGGCTAGTATTTTAGGGTTTTTTCATCGGGAAAACGCTAGAAGTGGAATAAAATGTCAGATATCAACGAAACTTGGCAGGGATGCTTGCCATGGTGATGCCACTGTGTAGAAATTTTTTACGTCCGTTTGGTGGAGGTGAAAAAAAGTGCTTCGAAACTTGCCCTACCGGCCTACGTGAACGGTCTAGGTTGTACATGGTGTGTTTCTTGCCATGCATGAAATGACACCAAATTTGCCAGCAGGTGGGCATGCCCATGGTAGTCTCCCACGCAAAATTTGAACGAATACGGACACCGAACGCATGTTGCGTCACGACCGTCTAGTATTTTAGGGTTTTTCATCGGGAAAACCCTAAAAATTGTATAAAATGTCAGATATCAACAAAACTTGGCGGGGATGCTTTCCATGGTGATGCCATTGTGTGGAAAAAAAATTGGGTCCGTTTCGTGAAGGTAAAAAAAAAGTGCTTGGAGACTTGCCCTACCGGCTTGCCCGAACGGTCCAGGTTGTACATGGTGTATTTCTTGCCATGCATGAAATGACACCAAATTTTGCTAGTAGGTGGGCATGCCCATGATCATCCCCCACGCAAAATTTGAACGAATTCGGACACCGAACGCACGTTGCGTCATGACCGGACAGTATTTTAGGGTTTTTTCATCGGGAAAACCCTAGAAATTGCATAAAATGTCAGATATCAACGAAACTTGGCAGGGATGCTTGCCATGGTGTGGAAAAAATTTGGGTCTGTTTTGTGGAGGCGAAAAAAATGTTTCAAGACTTGCCCTACCGGCCTACCCGAACGGTTCAGGTTGTACATGGTGTATTTCGTTCCGTACATGAAATGACACCAAATTTTGCCAGTAGGTGGGCATGCCCATGGTAGTCCCCCACGCAAAATTGAAACAAATTCGGACACCGAACGCACATTGCGTCACGACCGGCCAATATTTTACGGTTTTTCACCGGGAAAACCCTACAAATTGTATAAAATGTCAGATATCAACGAAACTTGGCAGGGCCATGGTGATGCCATTGTGTGGAAATAATTTGGGTCCATTTGGTGGAGGTAAAAAAGTGTTTTGAGACTTGCCCTACCGGGCTACGTGAACGGTCCAGGTTGTAAATGGTGTATTTCTTACCATGCATGAAATGACACCAAATTTTCCAGCGGGTGGGCATGCCCATGGTAGTCCCTCATGCAAAATTTGAACGAATTCGAACACCGAACGCATGTTGCATCACGATCGGCCAGTATTTTATGGTTTTTTTTCACCGGGAAAACCTTAAAAATTGTATAAAACGTCAGATATCAACGAAACTTGGCAGGGATGCTTGTCCATTGTGTGGAAAAAAATTGGGTCCATTTTGTGGAGGTAAAAAAAAAGTGCTTCGAAACTTGTCCTACCGGCCTAGCCGAATGGTCCAGGTTATACATGGTATTTCTTGCCATGCATGAAATGACACCAAATTTTGCCAGCAGGTGGGTACAATTTTCAAGAATGGGTCATCAAAGGCCATGGAAAAAATTGGGGGCATTTTAAGGATGTTGAAAAATAACGCGCTCTCAGATGGAGCCTTCTGGGCTACCCGAACACCCTCCGTTGAAAATGGTGTTTTGTGGACATCCGTTACCCCAACTTTTGACATCAGGTGGGCATGCCCATGATAGGCATCCATATGAGGTGTGAACGACTCTGACACCATATGCAAGTTGCGACACGTCCGACCATTTATTGACCTTTTTTGACAGTAAAACTCCAGAAAATGCAAAAATGTCGAAAACCCATACAATTTGAAATGGTGCTTTGGATTGGTCATACAAGGCCATGAAAAAATAGGATCATTTCAATGATATCGAGAAACAACGTGCTCTCAGATGGAGCCTTCTGGCCTACCCGGACACCCTGCGTTGAACATGGTATATTTTTTGACATTTTTGAAATGAACTCAACTTTTGCAAGCAGGTGGGCATGCCCATGATAGGCATCCATGCCAGGTTTGAACGATTTCTGATACCGTCTGCAAGTTGCGACACGTCCGGCCATTTATCGGCCTTTTTTGACCGAGAAACTCCAGAAACATCAAAAGTTGTTGAAAACTAACTTTGACATGGTGCCTTGAATTAGTCATATAAAAATATGAAAAAATTAGGGTCATTTGACGCATGTCGAGAAACAACACACTCTCGAACAAAGCCTTATGGCCTACCCGGACATCCTACGTTTAACATGGAGTTTTTTTTTGGACGTTCTTGAAATGACCACAACTTTGGTGAGTAGGTGGACATGCCCATGGTAGACATCCATGTCAAGTTTGAAGAAAAATATATTTAAATTCATAATTTAAACAGGCACTTAAAATTGTATGTTAAGTTTTTAACATAACTAATAAATACAAAGAGATAAAATTGAAAACAGTAAATGCTTTTGTAAAAGGATTTATCAGCACAACTCGTCGCTCGCGTCGCTCCTGGGGGGCGGCTCGGGCGATAACCTAGCCGCCGCCGCCCCCGTTTCCCCCTCTCCTCCCTCGCTCACCCGCCGCCGCCGGAGGATGCCGACGGGCGAAGCCTGCCTGGCGGACGGCGGTGGCGGGGCCCCTCGTCCCGCGCCGCGGGCCTTCCGGCCCCGGACGGGGGCTCGCATCCGGCGGCGGCGGCGTCTCGACCGACGCGGGCAAGCCGGGGCGGCGGCCCCGGGATCGGCGGCGGAGTTATCCCTCCTCTTCCCGTGCTGTGGGGCGGGAGGGGCGGCTCTGAGGCTGGCCATCGCAGATCTGGCGCTGGGCGTCTGGATCTCGTGATGGTGGCGCTCCTGCGTGCTGCGTTCTGCGCGCTGGGTGGCTGGGGTCCCCTCCCTCGGCCGGGGGAGCTGCGGTGGCGGCGGCGAGCCGCATCTTTTGGATGGCGGCGCTGCGACGGTGGGGTGCATGGATTCGTGGTGTGGCGGCGAGCCACGAATCGAGGACGGCGTCGCGGCAGCGGCGCTCGTGGTGGCCCCGACGTGCGCGCATCTGGCGTCGGGTTGCGGGCAGCAGCTCGGCGACATGAGGGGTCGTCCTTCGGCTGGCTGCTGTGGCAAGGAGGCGGGCGTCGACGATGTTTCTTCGACTTGGCGGTGGTTCGGCTTGGACGTGGGGACTCTCCGGCTTAGGCTGGCATGTTTTGGATGCGGGCGCGTCTGGAGTTCGTTCGGCTTGTTCCGGGTGAAAACCCAGTGCTGACCTCAGTTGGCACCGGCGGCGACGGCGTCTTTGGATGTCGTTCTCCTCCTTGGAGGCGCCGCCGTGGAACTCCAACCTCTCCGTCGCCTCAATTCTCTGGGCTCTTCGGGTGAAAATCTAGCTACGGCTTTGTCCGTAGCGGGCGACGACGACATCTTAGCCGTTTCTCTCTTGGGGGCGTCGCCTTTGGAGGCCCATCCTTTTTGTCTTTTGGCTTGGCTCATGCCATGTGGTCTGACCTCGTCGGCGGGATGGCGGAGGTCGAGACAGCGGTCTCGAGTTTGCGGGTTGGATGCCGGGGCGGCGGTCCCGGGCCGTGGTGCGGCGATGGCCCTATGTGGTGGGGTCGTGGCTTTTGCTCCATGTTGGTGGCTAGTGGCATTCCGGCGCTTCGAGGGTGGCGAGGTCTGTCATGGTTTGGGGTTTTTGCATGATTGCCCCTTATCAATCATGTGGTAGGAGTCTTTGCACGATTGTCCCTTAATCAATCGTGTGGTTGGGATTTTTGCACGATTGTCCCTTATCAATCGAGTGGTAGGTGTGTGTGTTGTTGTTGTATTGGTTTTCGGCCAGTTTTCCTTATTAACTGGCCAATTCTTCTTCTTCTATATGAAAAGGCAGAGCTCCTGCTGGTTCCTCAAAAAAAAAAAAAAGGATTTATCAAATATTTGAAGGAAAAAAAATTAAAAT
Source organism: Elymus sibiricus (assembly GCA_039707655.1). Classification (NCBI taxonomy): domain Eukaryota; kingdom Viridiplantae; phylum Streptophyta; class Magnoliopsida; order Poales; family Poaceae; genus Elymus; species Elymus sibiricus. Next base: position 76,325,931 of record CM077676.1, read on the forward strand.
CACAAAGTAGGACAGCTACTTCAAACTTTTATTTTGGTATTCCAAAAAACATTTTGATTTTTTTGAACAAGTTTCAATAAGAAAAATAAATTTTAAAAATGTGGAAAATTAATTAACAAAAAAGAGAAGAAAAACGAAAAAAATAGAAAGAAAAAATGGTTAGGCGTTGGCCCAACTAGGCGACAGCATCGCTCTGGTCGGGCGCTTGTTAGGCCGGGCCAAGCGCTCACGGATTTGAGAAAAGTTCAACGATTCAAAAAATGTCCCTGTTTTCAAAATTCGCTCACAAACTCAAAAAATGTCCCTATTTTCAAAATTTATTCACAAATTGAAAAAATGTTCCCTTTTTTCAAACTTGTTCAGAAACTCAATTTTTTTTGGTCAGTTTCAAATAATGTTCGCACTTTCACAAACTGTTCCTATTTTCAAAAAAAATCTACAAAAAAAAATGTTCGGGGAAATTCACAAAAAAACAGTTTCAATTTTTCTTTCTAATTTTTTGAACTTCCAAATTTGTAATGTTTTAAAAAAATGTTTGAAATTTTCAAAATTGTTCATGTTTAAATTTTGTTCGCTCTTTTTAAAAAAAGTTCGTGTTTTGACATTCTGATGAATTTTGGAAGACACAATTTTTGAAAAAAATCTGTATTTTTTTATAAAATGGTAATATTTTTATGTTTTTGAATTGTTTTAAAAAACTGAACATTTTTTGAATTTTTGAACAAATCCTGTGCGTGGCATCGTCTATTTGAGGAGCTCTTAGTCAGCGCTTTAAGCGCCGGTTAGGAAACTGGCGCTCGTGCGCATGCCAGCGGGCCGTGGCCCAATATTGCGCAAGCTCGCTCTCCTGCTCACCAGCTTCGCACGCTCGCTCACTTCGCCCGTTAGCTTTGAAAAAAGGTAATGAGTTGGAAAAGTTAAGAAGTTTGAAATAAAGTTCATGAATTTGAATATTGTTCATGAGTTAAATTTTAAAAAGTTCATAAATTTTAAAAAAGTTCATAAATTAAAAGAAAGTTCATAAGTTTGAATTTTTTTTTGTGAATCTAAGAATTGTTATGAGTTAAAAATTTTAAAATACTATGAATTTGGAAAAAGTTCATGAATTTGAAAATTGTCGCGAGTTAAAATTTTAAAAGATTCATAAATTTAAAAAATTTCACGTTTGGAAAATGTTCACAAATCTGGAAAATGTTTGCGTATTTGGAAAAATGTTTCACGAATTTTTAAGAAGTTCACAAAGAAAAGTTAAAATAAAAAAGGGAAAAATAACTATAAAACGGTAATGGAAAAAGAAGGAGAAAAAACCAAGCAGAAACCATGCATAAAAAAACCAAAAGGAAAATAGCACAGAAAAACCATGCAGATCTGAACCGGAAATGTAGACAGCAAGAAGTAAAAGAAGTGGATGTCTGCACAAGAGGTTGTGTACCCTAGTTGGTTATTGTGTTAGGAAATAAGCTGGAGGTATTGGGTTTGAATCTCGGGTAGCGCAATATTTTTTGACCCTAAAAAAAGGAAAAAAATGTAAATGGCCGAGCTCAGGACAAAGCCTATAATAACCAACTCCTATACGGTGTATACATACAAAATGGGTACGATCTGTGAAATGTCTATATGACCCTTTATACATTTTGTGAGGGGGGGGGGGGGGGGGTGTACCGAAGCAAGGTGTATTCGTATTTGTTTCCACATCTGTACCGCTTCTGATTCTGAAAAAAATATGGAATAGGATATGGCATGATCATTATCCATCCGAATCTGATATGGTTTCGCCCCTACAAAACCCTAGAGCGAAGCACTTGAGGAGTGGGGTCGTTCTTTTTAGAGAACGATGGCTTTATTGACCAAACAATAATACTAGCTAATTGTATGCATGTTGCAACGGAGGCATACATATTCTAGTGGTTCAACACCAATCGTGTCTCATAATTTTTTTGATCGAGCGAACATTTTTCTACGAAATAGACCATGAGGATTTGAGCACAGATGGAGGCCAATCTAGGCTTTGAGGGGTCAATTTGCAATACGCCCCTCGTATTAAAATAACAAGGACTTTTCTACAAAATTATCAACCCCCACTGACGTCATGTGCGCCGCGCGTGACTGCAAAATAGAGAAAACCGGGTGAGTGGCCGGTTCCTGTGTGACCAAGTTTTGTGACGGGTTTTTTCGGTTTGCAAGTGCCGTGACTAAAGTGCACCCGCAACACAAGTTACCGCCAGTGCCATTTACACTAGAGTATCTGTCTAGTAGGATTAAATCTTCTATATCTAAATAGCTAGCCCTCACTAACTTATTTTTCTCAACATGCAAGCATGCCACCTCATCATTCAACATGGATGGGAAAAGGCCCACCTTAACATGGACCCATGCATAAGTAAAAGCTATGTCAACATGCAAACATGCATGAGAATTTTCAATTTATTCATATTTAATATTAAATATTTATAACTATACAGTAATTTTACATAATAAATCATTTGTATTATTAATTTTAGTTCTCATATTATTTCAAATATTCATGTTCCATACAACAAATCTTATTAAAATATATTACAAAATATTCCCGTAACAACGTGCGGGGTTTCATCTAGTTATTTGAATGAATGGATGTAATGCATTCATTGCACTCACAGTGGATTGGATGAATGGAGTATCTATCTAGTAGTAGGATTAAACAACTGATCCTTTATTGAGTGATTAATTAGTGAATAAAACAGAGAAAGTTCCTTGTGGGTAAAAACATTTCACGTATGAGCCTGAAATTACTGGAAAGTCTGTCAGTAAATATGGAAGTTCGCTAACGTTAGTGTCTTCCACAGCTGGACTCTTGACAAACATACAGCCTCTTGCCGTGTACATCATCATGCTTGCTGAAGGCAGCCACATCAACACAGGTCTTGCTGCAGTTGTCATAGTTGCAGAGGAAGAGGATCTCCGTGGCCGATTCGATCTTGCGCGGCTGCGCCTCCGGCTCCTGCTCCCGTTGAAGTTTTTTCCTGCAGGTTCCTGTACAGCTTATCTGCACATAGGCATTCGCACAATCTGCTCAAACAATCCAGTGTGAGCGCCTAACTACAGAGGATAAGATAAATTTTGCTCTACGATCCATGATAGACGAAAGACAAATCATACCCATTGCTTGGTTTAGATGAAAGAGGTCGAGCCGTATGGTTTGGGCTGGCTTCAATCTGGTTTTAAAACTATTCCCAGGTTTATAGCTGGACATCTATAGCATATAACTGGGATGGGAACGCCAAACTGATGCATTTGAACTCAGTTGCCATCGTACATCAGATCATACTTTCTTGCCATGGGGGACCAACCAACAATAAACCGCACCGTGCAGAAACCAAGGTTGCAAGTACCATTACTCGTGAGAGATTTTTTGGGCTTGAATTCAACACAATCTGCACGACAAGTGCCTGCCTTTGAGTAGGCTTCCACGGAAACCGTGAGCATTCCCTCATGTTCCACACAAACAACACCCCTTTGAAGGACAATACGACCGTCTGGATTCACTTGCAGACGTCCTTCTCCAGAATCAAGCAGCACAAAATCCTCATCGATGTCAGCAGTACGGGCAACCACACGACCTCTATAATCACCAGGCCATGACCCTTTAATAACATCAGCAGAGATGATAGTTGCTGCAACCGTTCTGGAAAGTAGCGCAGAGGTGATCTCCAGTGTGCAAAAATTACCGGCCCAAGGACGACAGGCAAGCTCATCATATTCTCCAAAACCATGTCCATACTCAAACGCTCGAGCCATCAATGTTTCATCTTCACACTCTGTTGTGCTCTTCACTTTTAGTTGAATTTCAAAGACAGCAGGGTCGATCAACGCAATTGGGCGACACGGGCCAGTCAACTGCAAAAATGAATCCTGCAAGCATCATTTGTTACATATCCAAATTAGTAATTGACCACCCTAAAGTCAGTTTCTTTTCACAATTACACAATGTTGTGACAACCACACCTGCCAGCACTCAGACACCCACGTCTTTTCCCCTTTTTTGGATTTGACATTAGTGTCCATGCCCGACTGACACTTGGGACACCTAAACGGCTTAATCCTAAATCAGATGCATGTGTCCATGTCTGAGCAACACAGGTACCACCACCTTGGATAAAACTGGGGTGGATTCAGCCCTATGGTTGTGTGCTCACACTTTAATAGGTAGAGGATGCACAATAGGCACTTTGGTAGCTCATGGTTGAAATTATACCTTGTTAAACAGTTAACAGAGTAGGATGTATTAATTCCAAAACATTATTTTTATTTTAAATTTGAAAATGGAACCCGACTTAACAAGCGACCGACCATCTCCTCTGCACCCATATGCAGGCAGCCAAAAGGCTGCTTAGCTTGGCCTTGTGTCTACAGATACAGGTCAAGTCTGGATGAGGAAGATAACCTTAGTACGGAAAAGACACACAGGTGCAGAGGACAATACTAGATTATGTTAAGTTAGTAACGGCAGCATGAGAATTAAGAAGAAAAAAATTACCTGTTGAGTGAGAATTTGGGGGTCATCCCTTGTCTGGCTGAACAGAAGGTTGCGATTGCGATCCAAATTGTCTCGAGCAGCAATGAAGCCATATACCTCCACTGGCCACCTGATTCTCCACATTTCATTCCCCATAACTTTGATGGAGAAGATCTGCAAGAAACCGCAGGGGCCAGCATGTGCTGGGATGGTTCCATATGTATAAAGTGTGGGAGTGACAAAGGCTGCAGCCAAACAAAGAGAAAGATACAAGTAATTAGCTCTTGTCACGTCTCTTAATTCAGGCCAAAAATATAAAACTGACCAAAAAAGATCCCCTTTCTAGTTAATTACTAAGCACGCTTTAGGTAAGGAACAATGTAATCTACTCAAGACATAATAGAGTAAGAAGAAAAGAAGAGCATAAGTAGATTACTGTAGTCTTCGTAGGAACCACACGTGTGGCCCCAAGTGTATTCCCAGAAACGACGGTATGAAACCACATCTTCTTCCTCGTCCGTCAACATCTCCCTGTATGATCTGCCTAACCCAGCTTGCTTGGGAGTAAAGATTGTGTCGTTCTTTGCTTGTTTCTGGATCCCATCACGCATCGACTTTTGTATTTCTGTAGCATCAAGCTGTTGATCTGAGAATGAATCAACTAGTTCTTGTAGTGCTTGTGCTGATGGTGGCTGAGCAGTATCTCCGACATGTTCATCACACCTGAAAGGGAACAAGCTCCATGAGCAAGATAATTTATCTTTAGAACTACCGAGTAGTATATATTACTCTCGACGGTGATTCTGGTCTGACTACTAGTACATCTATGAAAAAAAAATCTCCCAACAGATTATTCCACCAATTCAGTTCTGTTTGAGATACCAATCACGAACTAGCCATGGTAATATCACCAATATATTGACACTTGCTCCACAATTAGTATAACAGGTCAAGCCTAAGACTAATGTCAGTGGTGATCACAGTGTTGGAGGCAATGGTTAGGAATAGCGTGCCCGCGTGATAGCCATCCTCAACGTTTAGACGAATAAACTTGGGGCTTTCTTTGGTTGGAAGATTGATCTGATTTGCAAGCCAAGAAGTAACCAACGAGCGCGCAGGGGAATAGATAGAAAATTCAAGGGGGTGGGGTGGGGGGGGGGGGGATATCACATAGTTTCAGGAGAAGATGAAACAAGAGAGCTAGCTGGCCTTGTGTCGCCCTCGACGGCATTGGGTCTGCTTGCGGCGGACTTGAAGCTCATTGTCGGTACGACGGCGAAGCTCTTCTTCGTGACAACGGTGATGCTCCTCGGCGATTGCAGGGGGATACGGGGGATACAAACATTCAAGTTTACCGTGGCGGCCGGAATCATTGGGGAATTTTTCGCCTAGGGTTTCCTCTCCTCTCTCCCTGCGGGCTGCGGCGGCTAGTTTTTGTGGGAATGATGTGGGTCGGCTTCTACTAGTGCCCGTTCGTTCGTTGCGCGCTTCCCGCGAGCGGTCGATTTCCCCCACATCAAAGAATGCGTCGACTCGAACCAACTAAGTTTCGTTTCAAAATAACAAAGTCTTTTTTTTTTCCAAGAAAACTTTGGATCTATTCATCTTCAATCATGGCAGTACAACGAACACTAGAAATAATAAAAATTACATCCAGATCCGTAGACCACCTAGCGACGACTACAAGCACAGGCCCTCAGTTGTGCCCCTCTTCGAGCTCAGGGGAAACCCTAGGTCTGGTCCCTCCGGACCGGATGGCGATGGCATCTCGGCGACGACTTCCTTCTTGAAGGCGCTATCTTGCTCGCTCGCGGTATCCCTGGGTTTTGGCTTAGGCGATGTTGGAATTCTTGCTGGTTCGGCATTGCCGCTCTAGGTTCGGGCTTGGTTGGTTTAGCTGTGATGTATCCTCTATTCGGGCCGAGCATCTCTTGTCTCTCTGCTTCGGGCACCATGTTCACGCCTGCGTGCATTCGTGTCATGTGTTGTACCACTCTCTGTACTCATTCTATTCCCCCTATCAATGCAATGATACGCAAGCTTTGCGTATTCGCGAAAAAAAAGGTAAGCAACAAGTAGCGACACCGAATAGAGTAACATGATTCTACCCTAGAGACAGGTGAATTGATGGGTGTTTTTTGTAAGCATCGATGATTCTTTACAGATGGGCGCGCCATCGGTCCGTTTAGAAGACTTTCATGTAATTTTTTTAGTTAGGGCATCTCCAACGTCGACCCACAAACGGACGGTATTTGTCCGAAAATCGGTCCGGGCTGGTGTCCGGACACGGATACGGAAGCCATCCATCCAACCCTATACCATAAACTTTTGCCTTAAAAAAATAACAATTATGATTTGTGATTTGATCAGTAGTTTTTTGTTCAGCGGAAGGCTGCTAATCATACCAGATAAACCAAGCATTTGATTAAATAAAACTACTAAACACAACTAAACGAAGGCTACCATGGCACGTCAAATAAAGCATTTGGCGGGAAGCTAGCTTCCGCCAAATGAAGCTATACTTAACGCCAATGAAGCTACTAAACGAAGGACCTTCCGCAATAAAAAATAAGCACCACCGTCTAATCTAGCCATGATCGCCTAATCAAGCATAACTAGCACTTTCCACCAAATGTATAAACGCCTTCCACACTACCTTTCGCCAAATGTAGCGCAATTAGCACAATGTCTTCCGCCAAATGCTAGCCATTCTGAGCGGACGCAGATTAGAGACGGTACGTGGTGCCTTTTGATTGGCCAGACGGATGTCCGGACTCCCGCAAAGCCCCCCTTTGTTTGTCTCCAGTTTGCGGGAAAACGGACGTCCGGACGCGTCGGAGGACTGATGCGGGACTGCGTTGGATGTCAAACTGTGTCCGGACAGCATGGTCCGGACACTTGCGGGAGATTTGAGGGTTCCGCTTTGATATCCTACATCTAAGTGATTAACTTTTTTTCTAAAGAAGGAAAAATAGTTCCAAAAAAGAAAAGATAGAGGCACACCTAAAGTAGGCAGAGGTTGGACCCAGTCATAGATTCGATCTTTCTTGAATTCATGATTCCGGCCGAATTCATAGATAGAGGCACACCTAAAGTATGCAAAGATTAGGTATGTGCTAATTGTGTTTGTAACCCTTGAATTCATGATTTATCTTAAAAAGAATACCTAAAGTAGGGCGACAATCAATCTTAAAGCAAGTCAAAAATTCAAAAAAATAATAATCTTAAAGCAAGTCGAATAACGAAAAGTGTAGGGGAAACAGATCGGTGGCTCGAAAAGGATCGAGACTTACGTGTGGTGAGGACGAGCAGGCAGATCCTCCTCCTCCATGAACTGGCTCCTTGCTTCAGAACCAAGGTTCGATCTTGCTTGCTTTATCTTTTGCCCGAACAAGAGGGGCGGCGTACGTGTATATATATGCAGGCGAGGCAGGCAGGGCGGCACGCCGCATCCAGAAAGATACATAGCGGCTGAAACGGGGCTCTCTCAGAGCTTAGAGCGTTTCGGCCGTCGGATCGACTTGCTTGATGCGTTTCCGGCTGTCCGATCAAGCGCTGAAATTATCTGGACCGTAGGATCGAGACTCTTCGCTGTAGCAATGAATAGTGCGTCCTCCAGTGTGCCACCGCGTGTTATTTCTGTGCCCCGCCGAGGGCATTTTTGTCATTTCACCTGGTTGGAAAAAGATCCGATAGCGCTGGGGTGAGCACCGGGCCGTTCTCCTCCCCCACTCGCCCACTCTCCTCTCTTCCCCGATCCCCTCCCAACCCTAGCCGCCGCTACCCAGCGGGTCCTGCAGCCGCCGCCGTGCTACCATCCTCCTCTCCTCCCCGTTCCTCTCCAGCCGCCGAGCTCGCCGCCACCGCTGCCCTTCCCGATGAGCTCGCCCCTTGCCATCGCCGGGGGGAAAGTCCAGGCCGACGCTCGCATCGCTGCTCTGTAGGGAGGAGCACTCTATCGAGTCCGATTCACCATGCGGGGCGCCTCTCCCCAAGATGCAGCGGCTCGTCTCCTCTCCGGTCGCCGCGGAGGAGCCACGGTGCTAGGGCGGCGGCGACCAGCAGCGGAGCACCGCCGACCACTGCGGCCTTCCTTCTCCATCGCGAAGCACTGGCAGAGGAGTCCTTTTTCACGCCCACGCCATGGCCTGCTCGGGACGCCGCCCTCCCCCCTGCTCCAACCCTAACCCTAGCGTTGCTGCTGCTGGTCAAGGTAAGCCCATTTCGATTTGCTTTTGGCCCCTTCCCTCCCCTCATGCTGCTGCTGCTTTTGGTCGCACAGGTGCACGCACGCGTCCAGCGGCGAACCCTAGCCGCACCGCATGTTGCTGGCCGTACCGCGGAGCGGAGATGGCGCCGTCCCCAGCACCTTTGGCTGGCAGAAGCTCATCGTCGGCTTCCACCTCCTGCTCCTCTGGTGGACAGGGTCAGTTGCTCTGATCTGGACGAGCAGCAGCTTGCAGGTGGACGAGGCATGAGCCCTCATGGCTCCTCCCTCCTCCTACCCCCCTGATGTGGTGAGCTCCACCCCCTCTTCCTACCCCCTGCACATCTATCTTATCTAGCCAATTTGATTGCAATTTATCAGAAAGTTCTGAGTGCTGTGAAGGTTAGTGTTTGTCAGGCATGCATAGCAATGTCTGGATTTACATTATTTTGGAGGGATCAGGATTTATCTTTTTTCTCATGGTGTGGCATTCTTTATTTTTGCAAGGAAGTGCTCCAGGGGAAACACATCTCAAATTGCCGGTGTGCAACCATCTACTGTTGTTGATTTTACAGTATAATTTGGCCCAAACAGTCATGAAGGTTTAGTTCATAATGACCTTCTACTTCCATGTTTCTGATTGATGGATTTTGTCCATACATCAATGAACTGTACTGTTTTGTATTATAGTTGGTTTCTACACTCTTAAATTGGTTTTAGGACTTGCTCATATATTTATGTCTAGCTAGGTTCCTGCAAATTGGGTTTAAGAGATGTCTAGATCTAGCTAGGCTCCAATAGAGTAGATTCTTTTGTTGTCCTTTTAGGTTTGTTGGCTACCTTGGCTGTTTTTGCATGGGAAGTTTGTTTGTTCCTATCCAATAGATGCTCATATCTAGCTAGATTCCAAGGATGTTTTGTTGTCTTTCTTAGTTTGTTTGGTACCTTCTTTTTTCTTTGGCGTTGATGGGGACAGATTTATCCTGTAGTTCTTTTGCTATTTGCAGAGATATCTTTTGTTCCTTTTCTTGATATATATAGATAAACCAAAACTGCTCCTTTTAGGCTATCTAAGGGTCTGAAGCGACTAACATTGTAATTAGCATATGTAGGTATTTATGCTACAATGCTCCCATTTTTTTCAATCATAGCTCTTGCTCCAAAATGCACTTTCAAAGAGGTGGTTGAGGCAGAGGTTGTTCTGCTGTGCCACTGAACGCTCCAGTGCCGGGCTGCACCAGTTTTCTTCTTTTGTATTCTTACTATTCTGCCTCCCCATTTGAAGCTGCTTGAATCTAGGGTTCTTATTCTTTTTGTTTACATCGTAAGCTCTTTGCCATAAGTTGACTACGATTTTTATGCATGTGTAAATGTAGGTTAACCACATCTGCTAGGATGGCTTTATTTTTCTTTTCTGGTGGGGAATGCAACGATCGGGTGGTCATCTCTCTCATAACTCATAAGCACAATGTAGGGCATCAACTGAAAGAACATCATACCGTACTCATTTATATACATGTTTAGAGTTTTCATCCACTCCAAAATAATAGTCCAGGCTGACCTTTTTTGTATTTCCATCAATCGAGTGGCGCACCAGAGGGTTTTATTGCTTTTGGCGTAGTCAGTTAATTATTTAGATAGTTGCATACCCTTTCATGGCTTTCAAATAGCATGTACTCATTGACTTTTCACTTTGTGTTGCCCGCTCACAGATGTCACTGGAAACGTCATGGTTATTTCTAATGCTCACCATTTTCCTGGCTTTCATGGGGTTTGATGTAAATCGGTAAATGGCTATGTGACAACATCTCTCTGCCGAATGCGTTATTTGGTATGTCGACAAACTCCCCAGAATTCGGTTTCACTTCTGTATTTCTTTTGCATCTGCTTATTTGATTTCAACCTTACATGTTCAATGTTCAGCTCAGGAAAGCTTCTTACATCATAAACTATTCAAACTGATGCTATGCCTCCTGAAGCACCTTACATTGTTAAATTTACATAAAAGATTCTGGTTAAGTAACATGGACATACTAATTGGATTTTCCAAGCATCATTTGCATTGTTGTTTGGTTATTTTGAATGGCACACATTTGCTCAAATTTATCATGTTAACTCTAATCCTTATTTTTATAGTTAATATGTTTCTATTGTTGGACTGATTGATCTTGATTGAGGAAACACAAGGTAAAGAGCATATTAGCATTACAGGAAATGCCCTGTTGTGAGTGGCTATCATGTGTAGTGTTCTTTAGATGGGCAGTATATCAGTATTGAGGTTCATAAGATGAAAGTCAGTGTTGACGCACCACCATATCTCCTTTTGTTCTCTTTCTCTTGACATGTTTCTATTCCACATGAATACACAAGGGAGTCGTCTTATCTGCTAGCTCATCTCAAAGATTGCTCAAGTGTAGAGTAGATGGGAAAGATATTCGCCGGGTAGATTTGTTCCTTGAAGGATTATTTGCCCAGCAGTGTACTTTTGTATTGTTTGGTTTTCTTGGAACAAATTATGTGATACTCTGTTCAGTCTGCCAGCTATTAACAAAGCAAGCCTTTGTGCCCATGACATTTTTGTTCCAGAAGATATGCAACTGGTTCTTGTCCTGCATCGAACAGTTAAGACAGAATAAGAGTAACACCACATACTTCCTATTTTTCTATGAATTTAGTACAATTATCAATGTGTGACCAGCTACTGATTGTGCAGTATCTGATCTAACAGTTACTGGTTAGGTTATAGTAAAATGATGGCAATTACATCTCTGCATATTTAACATTCATATAATTGTATTTCCATTTCTCCTCCAGAGAATTGTTGATTCCATCTTATCCATATAACTATTTTGTTTGCTGCCGCTTCTTCCTCATGCGGACGATTCCGGCCAATCTGTGCTCTGGCTCTGCTTCCAGCGGCCTCGACGGTCTGCTGGGTGAGCTTCTTCTCCAGTATTCATGTTCTTTAACCATTATGGCGAAGTGGCACTGAATATTTCAGAGTTTATATCTTTTCTGTGATGCCCAAAGAAAATGTGTTTCTAAACCGTTTACTGTTTGTGGCTATGCTTCTCATGCTTTCCCAAACAAGCTATTGCTACTTACAATTCCGAGAGTAATAGAACTTGCATGACGCGATCAAAGTTCTTTACTTACAATATATATAATGTTTGGTTGGTCTATTCACTGTTGTCCTTTCTTTGCGGCTTTGGGATATACAGTAAGGTCAATGGCTAGCAATCAGGATTCTCAGCTGTCCAATCACCCAGAAACTTTGAGGTGGGATTTCTCTTAATTTCCTTTTAGAGGTATATATAATTTGGCCATACAAAGCATAGAGGGATTATGTGACAAGTTGCCTTCGGTATGATTCATGTGATGTATATGATACTTCTATAGTTTTACCATTGTAATCAGACAACTCGAGTTTGCTAAAATCACTGTGCATACTATTCCATTCTATTGTATTTAAAAATGATTATTCATATTTGGTTGCCTGTCGTTTGGCGGGCAACACGCGGCAAGCCACGCCACCAAAACGTTGATTCCTACTAACTTAGCGTTACTTGCTTGACCAAAACGTTGGGACCGGCACCCTCGGGCCAAGGCGCGATCCCGATCTTTCCCAGGTCTGTCCATTCGTTGCCGATCCATGAATTATGTTGTGTGTAGTATACTCCATAGAAGTTTGGCACTGCCCATTTTTGTCATTTAAGAGTTCAATATTGCTATGTTCCTGTAGTAACCATTTGGGACTCGGATACAAAGTATTTGACCTGGGCTGTTGGGTTTATAGGGACATGTATCTTACTTTTCATTATGCAGCCTATACCGTGCTTGTGTCATGGCAGTATTAAGCCCTCCATCAATATTTTTCTTAAAATATAAATGAAACCAGATCTAATATAAGAAGTTACTTTGAAAACATATGGATATGAAATGGCTAATTTATTTTTTACTGATTTACAGTAAGTGATTCACTACTTCCTTTATCCGGTGTCCATGTTATTTCTTCCTTTTGGTGTGGTGTGCCACCCCGGTGAGAGCCGACAGAAGAATATATAGGAAGCTAAAAAGGGAGGTGAGGAGGACTTGCGTACACATGATTATGTGGGTCATGGATTTGTGTAGCTAGCTAGCTAGCATGGCTAATCTTGTGTGCCTGATGCACAAATAGATCGAGTGGTACTTTAAATTTTCTCCACCTAATTATTTTTTTGTTATTTCCTTCTGAATACTTAGCCAAGCAGTGTTTCATTCATGTGAAACTCAAGATTTGATAGTGGCAACCTCAAAGAGATAGTGGTGCGTGTACATAACTCACAATTTGACAAATAGTTGAATTCCCTATATTTTAGTATTTCTTTGTTATTCCTATTTCTATTGACTAAACTGAACTTCTATCCTTTTGCTCCCTGAGTTCTTGATGGTATCAGCACTCAGTTACACGAATCTCTTTTGCTTTGTAAGGATTTGAAGGTTTTTTTTTTACCATTTTTCATCTATTTTAACTGCAAGTATATTCAGCTGTATTTTTTATTTCAGTCGGCAAAACTGGCGTCAGTCATGCTCTTGAAATCATTACCACAAGTTATATTTGCTGATTTCTCATATTTTAGGTGTTACCCGGGGCTCGTGGGAGAACCCGGACGTTCTCAGGGTTCGTTTGGTAGTCGATTGACAAGGTATATCTGTTTAAACCTGCTAGGAGCCTTTTTGATGGCGGTTCTGTTGTTCTAAGTGATGATCTTGCTGCTACCTCGAGGTATCTGCCTTTGGTTTGATACAAGTGTTTAACAGTGTATGCATCATTGTTGCTTTTTTTACATGGTTGTTATCTGTCCTTATAGCATATCAACTGAAGGCTTGGCGGCACGTGAAGACGAGCCCTCTCCGGCTAAAAAGGCCTAGCTCTAGATCAAACGCCCTTAGGCAGCCTACTCTTTTGGTGCGTCTGTTCATACCTTCTTTTATCATCAACTGCCTCCTGTGGTGTACACGGTCTGATTCTTATTTGAACTTGTGTTTTTACAGGATCATAACGTGTTAGGTACGTGCGTGCTGGAAATGCTGATCTAGCGATGGGCTCTATTAGTCACGCCTCACATAGGGTTCATGACTATCTGTCTTGACCCAAACCCTAGCTCAGTTCAGTCGACGCCTGGTGTTAACCGCGCGTCTATCTTTTCGATTGTTTTTTGCTGCTGCTTACTTTCTTACTCTCTTCTCGTAGGTTACGCCCCCGCCGGCGCCACCTTTTGTCGACCTGACTGGCATTTCCCCGGCCCTGTGGAACCTGCACATCTACCTTACCTCTCCTGTGATGCTTTCTATGCTGTGGATTCCTTGTATTAGATAAGGGCCAGTGCTTACTTAGTCACCTTGCTCGACTTTCAGTTAACACTGTATAATTAGTTTTCTCAATATAATTACCCAGTGCTGCTTGGCCTACCCATTTGATTCTAATTAGCCTATCCTTAAAGTTCAAGATAATAGGGTTGATGCTTGAGTACAACTCCATTATCCTTGGGATTTCCTTTGCAGAAAACTAAATAGATTGTGAATACGGTTACCTTGGCCATTATTCTTTGTACGATGCATGCAGCAGTCCACTGGTGTATGTAATTTTTTCTTTATTATGTTCCTGCTCCTATTACTCCCTCTCTTCATGTCGAGTGTCTGTACTTTTGGCATCGAACTTCATGTCGAGTGGCTGCGCTTTTGGCATCGAGCTTCATATCAAGTGGCTGCGCTTTTGGCATCGAGCTTCATGTCGAGTGGTTATCTTTTGTGGTCTTGTGAACGCATTGTACTCGATGCTAAGCCTGGATTCTACTAACTTAGCATTACCCGCTTGACCAAAACGTTGGTACCGGCACCCTCGCGCCAAGGCGCGATCCCGATCTAGTCCATATGATATGGTCCCGGGTCGGAGTCGGTCAAGGAGCCGTGCAAATAAACCCGGTCGGTTCATCGAACTGAATGAATTACAGAAACAAGGAAACTTCGGGTCGGCCTATGCTTCGTACGGAGCCACGTGATCGACTCGCGGCACACGAAGCTTCATCACCATGAGTACATTTACAGGCGGACGCCTCAACCCCTTACGTCGGGACAAACAGCTCGGTCATTGATCGGTCAAAGAAAAAACTGACAGACGTGCTCTAAATACTGGTCTCATACGTCCGGGTTGATCGGTACCCCTCATATCCAGCCCTCTAGGATGGGCAAGAGGAGGCCCGGACTCGTCGGTCACGTCGGATCCAGCCCACACTGGCCTACCCCGTTCCCACATATATTCGTTCTCATCTGCTCCCCGGACCAAACCTAGTCACTCCACTCCACCCCCCAAGTTTCATTCCGGCGATCTTCGATGATGCGGAGCATCCTAAGGACATCACCATGTCAAGAGCCTCTTTGTGTAATAGACACGTGCAACATCTACTTCATACATATACAAATGAATCTTCTCATTTACACGTGTCTACTTGATTCCTTCTTGATGATATACTACTTGACCCCTCTCTCATGTGCATGCATAGGTGTGAGCGTAGCTTCACCTTCATCGAGGAGGAGTCCAAACTCAAGAATACGCCTACACCATCCACGAGGGAAGCATGGAAGAGAAGAAAGAAGAAGCAAGGAGAAGCTCTTGGAGTTCCTGGAACTTCCGGAATCGAGAGGTGGGTAGTCATCCGGGGGGGGGGGCGGGGGGGGGGGGCATTGGGGAATTTTTCGCCTAGGATTTCCTCCTCTCTCCCTGCAGGCTGCGAGCTGCGAGATTGGGGAAATTTTGTGGCGTGTGTCGGCTTGTATTACAAGACCTGACACGACCAAACATGCCTATAGAAAGGCGCATGCCCCATGTTGGCCCTTTATTAAAGGGTCGTGTCATGCCAGCCTGAAGGCCTCGGCTCGAGAATCGGCCTGGCAAGACTGACAGCTGGCACGCGTTAAAACGGCCAAAACAACCCTAAAATAATTAAAGATTTCAGTCTAAAAAGACCAAACAGTGTTAAAAGGCCCGTGCCGAGCCAGCCTGTCACGACAAATCCTATTCCCCGTGTAGCACGTATGTTAGGGAATCACGATCAATCGCATACCCCTCGTGCGCCTGTTCCCTTAGGTTTTTTTTTTCGTTTTTTCCTCTGTTCTTTTACTTATTTTTCTTTCATTTTCTTTTTCATTTTTATCTTTCTTTTTCTTTTCCTTTTTTCCTTTTGCCAATTCGCAAACATTTTCCTAAAATATGTAAAAAAATAAAATCACAAACAAATTTTCAATTCATGAACTTTTATGAAAATCGCGAACAAATTTCAAATTAGTGAACATTTTTAGAATTCAAGAATTTTTTTTGAAATTCCTATACATATTTTTTTTCAAATTTGTGAACATTTTTATGAAATTTGTGGAAATTTTGAAATTCATAAACATTTTTTGAACTCATGAATAGTTTTTTAATCCACGAACATTTTTGGAATTTGCGGACATTTTTGTGAATTTCTGAAACAGTTTTTGAAATTCATGAGAAATTTTTGAATTCATGAACATTTTTTCAAAGTCGTGAATATTTTTTGAATTCACGAACAATTTTGAACACCACAAACATTTTTTGAATCCGTGAGCATTTTTCAAAGTTGAGAACATTTTTTTGAACTCCCAATTTTTTTTGAATCCAAGAGCACTTTTGAAATTCTTGAAGATTTCTTGAAATTTGATTTTTTGGGTGAAATCCTGAACATTATGAAGCTAAAATACAAAGCCAGAAAAAAAAACCAAAGGAAAAAAACCAAGCGGGCAATATGGCCACACATGGGCCGGTCGAAATCCTCGGCATGAGGAGGGAGTGGGTGCGCGTTTGGACGCTCTCCCCCGTCGCTAAGCAGGAGGTCTCTTAAGGCTTGGCTTTCAGGATCGGCCTTGTTCGTATGGCGGACCGGCCTTTTTATTCACGTGCCGTGTTGAACCAAAAATCTATGCCCGCGGGTCGGCCTTAAAAGCACGGGCCATGTGGTCAGGTTTGACTAGTACTTCTCACTCTAGCCCCGTCTAAGTTTTGTTTCGAAATAACAAAGTCGTTATTTTTTCTACCAAAATAACAAAATCTTTCTTTAACGGACGTAGTATATAGTTTTTGTGATAAGAAATCATATAATTGTCAGTAGTACTTTATCATAGTAACTAATAGAGTAAATATTGTTGACGATTTCCCTTCCTAAAATCTAATGTGCAATGTATGTTTGAAGGGAGAGGGTTTGGCAGTGCTTGGGACTCGATCTGCACCCCAAACACACCAGTGGTATGGAGATCTCCGATCTCAGCTGGCTCGGTCTCTCGCTCAAATTAAGATGGTGTGTGGCTCAAGCGGGTGGACGTCTGAAAGTGCAAGCATGCTCTTAACCTTATTTTTATATTGATGGCAACATAGCTATAGGGGGTAATATGATTGTTAGGAATATCTAAAGGTTTAGTCCCCATTGATGAGTTATGTGTGGATCATGGACCATCTAAAAGTAATGACAACTCAAGACGTATGGTACGCCGAAGAAAAGACACATTTTCTATTTTGTTTTGAGTTCAGGGATTCCACACTATTAAGACGGGACTACTGTGGAAATGCAAAAGGAGTTGCTCAGGTCACATCTTACTTAACCCCTTCATAGAAAAGTCCAATGCCAAAAGCCCTCCCAAAATCCTAAGTTCTATCGTGCCCAAAAGTTCACTTTTTCAGCTACCTAGACTGTCCGGGCACTTTATGCCTGGACTGTCCGGGTAGATTGGTTTTGTCTACCGAAGCTCAAAAAGGTTGGCCGGACAATGACAGAACTGTTGATGAGTCGAAATTATGTGATATTTTTGGTTTTTATTTTGTGCCTACATAATAGACTTTGTGGGATTTTACTGCGTTCGCTCACGTCTTTTTATCGGTTTTCCTCAGGATGCGTTTTGGAAGAAAATGATGTACTAAGGAAAGAACTCCGGGAAATGCTGATAAAATCACGTCAATAAATGTGATATATTATTGACATAAAAGAATGAAGTGCCTTGGAAGAAGTTGGAGGCCAAGCGGCGCTTCCAGAGTGCAAGACGGCGTCTGGTACAAGCGCTTGCACTCGTACCAGTGGTCGTACCAGCTGCCAGCGCCTCCTCTTCATCGACTACTTCCACCCCGTGGAATCGGATCGGAGATCAGACGCACACAGACTCCAGAAACTCGTCCAGAACACACAACCCTAACCTCCGGAAGGCATCCGGAGGGGGAATCGATGCCAGGACTCCGCCGCTTCAACACCGCATTAAGAGGGCATCATCATCTTCTTCTTCTTCTTCTTCATCATGACCATCTCATCTCCATCCGTTTGTAATACAATAGTTGGTGGGGATCCAATCTTGTATTACTTTTGTCCCATCATCTTGTTCATCATGATTTGTCCCGCGATGTTTGTACCCTCGATGTGCGAGTAGTTTACCTAGTTCTCCGGGGATATGAAGGAGCCCTAGTATGAATAATAATGTTTGGTATTACGATTTGACATCCTCTTTACATGTTTATGTTAACAGTCTTCTTGATGTTGGGTGAAGTCGACCATCCAACATATGCCAATTTGGATAGAAGGTTATTACCGCTGGCGTGACAGCTGATTGTGGAGGTAGGTTAGTGATAGGGCATATCTCCCATCGTTCTTGATCGTTGTAGAAGGGGTTAAACGGAGACCGCTTTTAGCTGCGTCCACAAGGAATCCCTTAATTGTCATTTAGTACCGGAGTGGGGATGAATGACAGTGGCGTCTGTGATACGGAGCTGCCACGTGTATGTATGTATCTATACTTGGCTCCACCACAAATAGAAACATATAAAGTGGATTAGGAATCCGGCGTTGCATTATGCTTAGGCATCGGTCGTTTAGACACATACTAGTGGGGAATCCGGACTCTCTGAGAACGCTTTAGTCCTATCGATCATAGACAAGATCAACGATGTCGCCTACAAGCTACAAGTGCCGCCCCACACCGCAGTCCACCCAGTTTTCCACGTCTCCCAGCTGCGGCATGCACTCCTGCCAGGTACCACTGATTTCCCTGTCGACAAAGATTTCCTGGGTCGAAATCCTGCAATCACAATGGCGCAAGGATGGCTCCGTGATCGAGCAAGTGAAGGCACGCTGGTCTAATGATGCTGAATAGGGACTACCTAGGAAGACAAAGCAGCGCTCCAAGCAAGATTTCCTGTAGCTGAGGCTTGGGGGCAAGCCTCGACGCAAGAAAAGGGGGATGTCAGCATCCCTGACATGCGTTACTGGGCCTAACTGCACCCATTGAAGCCTAGCCAGAACCCTACGTACTTATTCTCCAACACAAGGCTGCATCGGCATCCAGAGGATCAAAGGCGACGACGGCGGCGGCTACCAACCCTAATTCCCCTTTCCCGTTTCTTCCAATTCATGTAATCGAAATTGTAATCGAGACCCTGCGAATCCGAGCTAGCGAGAGTGTAGATCAGAGTCCACCGTATCACATGTCTAACATTGAGATAGACTTGGGGAAGAAGACGAGAGAGACCGAGGAACAGAGTATTCATTTCACATTCGATCCTAATTACAGACAACCAGTTGAGCTTATATACTTGCTCAGATGGCCCATGGGACATAACGGTCGACACACACTTTCGGCCCACAGGTAAACACTGCTCCCAATGCAGCTATTGTTGTCAACTCCTGTACCGCTCCAGGTCTGTGTCATGCCTTGTGCGCCAGGCAGCATTGCAGTGGTGACAATCCATTAGCTGGTTTATAAACCATCATGTCGAAGTGTGTCTCCTTTTATAAACATCAATATGTTAGCTGCTTAAACGAGGAAGCGGATTTGTAGCACCCGGGTGCTCCACACCCCTATACGAACATTAAATTCAAAAAAATACCGAGAAATTTGAAAAAAAATCTGGGATTTTGGGATATCAAACCTGGGTTCCCGATCTACTCCCATGTGAAATTTCGTGAAAAAATACCAGGAAATGTATTCGTGACAAAAAAGACAAATTTTTCCAATGTATAGGAAAAAACTGTTTGGATGGATTTTTGTTCGGACAGTATTTCCTTCGCCACGGATACGTTTCCTGGTATTTTTTCACGAAATTTCGCAGGGGAGTAGATTGAGAACCTAGGTTTGACATCCCCAAATTACAGATTTTTTTGAATTTTTTTGGTATTTTTTACGTTTAAAATTCGTGTAGGGGTGTGGAGCACTCAGGAGCTCCTGTGTATTTTCCCTTAAACGAGTGCTATATGTTTGTGAAAGGCTCTTGGCTACTAACTTGGATGTACCAATTTGAGACCATTGCGGCAGATAAATGTCGCGGCCCTGGTACCACCATGGCATGAAGAGATGGAACCCTAGAACTCGCCAAGAACCCTGATCCGATGGTCCAGTGAATTTGCCATTTGTGAACTTCCATGAAGCAGTGGTGCGAGATCGGATGATGCCACCGGATGGAGGGGACGGCAAATCCATGGCTTCTCCCTTCTATCCTACGAAGGCAACGGGAAGCAGCGGCAAAGGTCACTTCCCTTTCCCAAACCAACTGCGAGACGACGAACAGTTCAGGAACACAAACAAATTCTAGTTCAGGAACACAAAGTCTAGTCGAGGAAGGGGCCGGACGATCTATACATGTGATTTTAGCTCAATTGGTTTGAGCACATGGATGCAACTTATGTAACTCAAGCGCCTGCCAGTTTCTTACCGCAAAAAACTCAACCTGAAACAACACATGACGCAGCCCCCAGGTTCTCTTGCTTCTTGTTCCTGCGGCTGCGTCCACAAGGCATGTGTTTGATGATCCAGCACTCAAAACCTTCCTTCCTTCCCTGGTCCACGATATAGAAAAATAATGCTATATAGTAGACCAGGGAAATTCACAAGAAATTCACTTGTGGACACAGAGATACATTACCCAAGATATAGGTTCAGCGATGCATGCAGAGACACGAGAAATTCACTTGTGGATGCAGACCATAGAGCAGCAGCACACAGCTCATCAACCAGATATAAATAGCGACCGAATTAACATGACTTGCTGGTCTGGACACTTTACCCCATTACAAACATGACTTACTGGTCTGGACACTTGATCAAACCAACATGACTTGTTGTTAGCCATACTACACTACATAAACAGCAGTTCAGCATCTTTAACATACCACTAGACAAAATAAAACGCTAAACAGTCGCTCCACAACTAAGTAACAACAGTTCGACATCTTTAACATACCACTTGGACAAAACGCTAAACAGTCGCTCCACAACTAAGTAAATGGTTGGGTTGGTTGCATCAGATCAGAATCAGATACCGTAGGTCCTCAGGTCATCCACTGTGGCCACGAGGCAGGACCAAGCTACAGTGAACTCAACCGTGCAGAAGGGAAGCTTGCATATGGCAGTACTGGCAGAGGATCTCTTGGGTATCAACTCCGTAACAGATTCTGCGTACATACGTCCACTCTTTCTGTAGGCCTCTATAGAAAGCTTCAGCCTTCCATCTTTTTCCACGCAGACAACATTTCTGGTAATGGGGATGACACCGTCAGCTGGATTCACACGGAGTGTCCCATCCCGAGCATCGAGCAGTACAAAGTCCTCGTCTATGCTGGCTGTACCGGAAACGACACGGATTCCTGACTTTGGGGGCCATAGGCCCTCGATAACTTCAGCAGAGATGACGGTGGCCTCAACCGCTTCGGCGATCAGGGCGGAGGTGACCTGTAGGGAGCACAACTCGCCGAAACAGCTGGTGCGCATGATGTCGTGGTTGCCTATGCCTGCGAGTTTGTCACTGGGATCACGTCCAAATACTAACACTTTGGAGATCAAATCTTTGTCTTCATCCTCTGTGGTTCTGCCCTTCACTTTGAGTTGGATCTCAATGTCGACTGGGCCAGTGAAGACAATCGCATGAGATGGGCCGGTCAGCGCCAAAAATGGATCCTGCAAGCATTAGTTGCACTACTCATTAACAAATCGATCAACTGCAATAAAGAAATAAGGACACAGGATAATACAGCCGACCCCACATAAATGAAAATAATCCTTGACCACACCACACCTGTTGATTGAAGAGTTGGCAGGCGTTCCTCCTGAGTCTGAAGATAATGTTACGATTACGATCCACAGAGTCCCGGGTGGCGACCAGGCCGTAGACCTCGAGTGGCCGCTGAAGATAACGATCACTGATCTCCATGACTCTGATGGAGAAGATCTGCAGGCAAGTCTTGACGTCTGCATGCGGTGGGGTGCGTTTGCATGTGAAGAGCATGGCTCTCACGCACGCTGCAGCAAAAGTCACAAAAATCAAACATTGACTAAAGAATTCAGGTTCAGACATACAAGATAGAGTCTAGCCACAATGAAACTAATCTACTAATCTCCTTTTTTTCGATTGGTAAGGGAACTAATCAAGTTGAGGTATACAGTAGGAAGAAGAAAAGCAGAGCAAGAACCAGATGGGTAGTAAGTAGATTACAGTAGAATTCGAAGGAGCCCCACTTGTCACCCCAAGTTTTTTCCCAGTCGCGACGGTACGAAACCAGGTCCTTCTCCTCCACCAAAACACCCGCGGGTGATTCTCCTTTATCACAAGTCCTCCCTAGTAGTTGGCCTGAGAATGAATCTCCAACATGTTCATCGGTCCTGAAAGGGAACAAGCTCGGGGAGTAAGATATTTTATCTTTAGAACTACATATACATATATATTATTCTCGACGGTGATTCTGGTATGACAAAATTTAGTGCTCTCCCAACACATTAATCCACCGATTCAGTTCTGTTTGAGATACAAATCAGTACCAGGTTGCTCCCCCACCCACACACACCCCAGGAACTAGCCATGGTAATATCACCAATATATTGACACTTACTCCACAATTAGTATAACAGGACAAGCCTAAGACTAATCTCAGTGGTGATCACGATGTGGAGACAATGCTTTCGGAAATGGCATGAAAAATAAACTAGGGCGCTTTCTTTCGCTGGCTGGTGGAAATCAGGAGGGATGTTAGATCCAGTTCCAAAGTGCCTGCTTGAAAACTAGTACTCCCTCTGTAAAGAAATATAAGAGCGTTTAGATCACTAAAGTAGTGATCTAAACGCTCTTATATTTCTTTACGGAAGGAGTACTAGTTATTTCCCCATGTTATTGCGTCAAATTAGATGGTGCATACAGTGCTGGGAGTCCTCGCCTAGCATGATTGACAAGATTGAGCTAATTTGCAAACCAAGAAACACACCCGTAAGCTGCCGGTGATGGAAAAAAAGTTATTTTTCTGCCCTAAAAGGCTAAATGGAGACAATGTTTTAGGAATGGCGTGCCAGCGTGATACCCGTCCTCAACATTTAGACAAACAAACTTGGGCCTTTCTTTGGTTAGATGGTTGGCTGGCTGGTGGAAATCAGGAGGAATGTTAGATCCAGTTCTGAAGTGGCTCCTTGAAAGCTACTCCTAGTCATTTCCCCCATGAAGCACGCATGTTAGTGCGTTTAAATTTGATGGTATATACAGTACTGGGAGTCCTCACCTAGCATGATATCCAAGATTGAGCAAATTTGCAAGCCAAGAAATACACCCGTAAGCTGGGGGTGATGGAAAAAAAAAATATTTTTCTGACCGAAGAAGAGTTTTTTTACAGTAACCAACAAGAGCAGCGCAGGGGAATAGATAGAAAGCTCCGGGGCGGGGGATCTCACCTAGTTTCACGGAAGAAGGCACAAGAGATCTGGCCTTGCGTCGCCCTCGACGACGTTGGCCGCCCTTACGGCGGACTTCAAGCTCCGGCTCGGAACGACGGTGATGCTGCTCGGATGGAGGAGCTCGGGGCGATGGGTACGCTCTTGGTGACGACGGCGATGCTCCGCGACGAAATCATCGGAAAAAAGACCATCAAGTCTAGCATGGGGGTCGTAGATCATCACGGAGGGGCCGGAATCGAGACGGGGGTGGTCGTCCGAGGCGGGGCGGGCCATTGGGGAATTTTTCCCCTAGGGTTTCCTGTCCTCTCCTGGGGGTTGCGGCGGCTAGTCTTTGTGGTGTGGGTCGGCTTCTACTGCTCACTCTGGGTCTGGCCCTGCCCTCTCACAAGTGTGGTTTTCTAGATAGGCGCCCGTTCGTTCGTTGCGCTTCCAGCGAGCGGCCAATTTCTTCCAACAAAATAATGCGTCGACGCGAAGCAACTAAGTACCTTAACTAGCTAGGATTGTAAAATATATACGGAGTGGCGATTCTGGGAGAAGCTGGGGAGGGTGGCGATTCTGGGAGAATCGGCCAAAAAAACTGGCCCTAAATAACTGGCCCTAAATCACGGTCCCTACCAACGGAATCATGTCCCTCCATTTTCAAAAAAAAAATTACATACCCTATCATTAATCATCAATAGATAGTACGAAGTACTACACTTTATCATACTACTACTACTACTACTAGACTAAGAAAAATCAAGTACTCCCTCGATACAAATTAATTATCTTTGCAAAGTTGTACTAAAGCAGCGACATTAATATGGATCGGAGGGAGTAACAGAGTACTTGTTAGTTAAAGATTCGCCTTACCGAAACGGCGAAACCTAATGTGTGATGTATTTTAGAAGGGGAGGGTATCGGATGAAGAAACACTCAAACAGTTCGACCGATCTAGTGTGGGTTGGTATTTCCATATTTTCCACACAAATGTGGTCTTCAATTACAAGTTTCAATCATTAACTTGCCAATAACTTTATAACTATTGTTTTGCATACATGAAAGTTTCAAAGATGTCAAATAAGAAAATTACAAGTTTCGACTATTAAATGTTTATCATCTTCCAAGGCCACAACTTCTACAAGACTAGAGGAAATAACACTACATAAAAAAAACCGATACCTCTGACGCAGACCCATATACTATTGTTTAGAAAGTGGAAATAAGATCATTAGAAATAACTGCAATTAACCATTATTAGTTGTCTTAGTATGTGGGAAAATGTTGTCTTGATATCGGCGACCAGTTGTCCAAGCAGTCTACCTAAGGGTCTAGAGACACAACGTCCGCGGGGGGGGGGGGGGGGGGGGGGGGGGGGGGGGAGAGTGGACTAAATTAGGTTGGCTCTAACTTCAATAACCTTAAATCAAATTGAATAACAAAAACTAGAGGGATGATGTTATGAACTTGATTTTCTTACTGGTATTCTGCAATGAAATCAGGGGCGAGAGAACCTCTTAATTATTATAATTATTTTGCAAAAAGGACTTGGATCTATTTATAAAGTTTCCTGCACGTAAACTCAATAAGAATTACATAGAGGTCTTTGGACCACTGAACAACCACTACCTTCATCAGAACGATGCACTGATGTCGTCTCTCCCTTACCGGAGCCGGTCTGACCTTGTCAATGAAATCTGGAAAGTCTTTGTTCACATGCCCCTAAATGACCATCGCCCAAGAGCTAAGTCATTGTCATTGAACCCTTGAATCGATGTGAAGCATCTAACACTATATCTAAAAGAAGCTAACTTAAGCTATTAGCCGGACCGAGGCACTGGGACTTCCCTCCCCATCACTGGCTAATGGAGTGGCAAACTGTGGGGGTGAGTCCACATTCTTGCCGACGGAACCTATATGGAACGAAGCTTCGCCCTAGCCGCCGCCGCGGGAGGGGGAGGGGGAGGGGGCAGGAGGGGGGGGGGGGGGTAGATCAGTTCGGCTTCCATGATAATACGAAAAGTAGCTCTACCCAAAACAAAAACAAAACTGCTCCAGGGCTCCTTAATTCGGAAAAGAAAAGGCGAAAACTTGAGGAGAGATTAGGATCGAGAATTACTTGTGGTGAGATCGAGGCGGATCCTCCTCCATGCTCCTCGCTTCAGAACCAAGGTTCGGTTTCCCTTTTCTTTTCCTTCCAGAACAAGAGGCGCGCAGGCAGGGCTGGAGGCTAGTTTGCTTCTTCTTTTTGATAACATAACAGGGCTGCTGGCTAGTTAATATATATATGGCCTATATATATCGGTATGCATCGATCGATATAGGAAACCGTGTGTGCAATTCGGAGTCCACCACCATCAAGGAGCTAGCAGTACAGTTTGGAGTACCACAATTAAACCTGGTCGGTTCATCAAATTATATACCAGAACTAAACCGTGTTTTCCGCTCAAAATTTTACTAATTAAACCGTGTTTGGAAGAAAACTATCGGTCCGTCTATGCTTCCTACCTGCTTCGTATAATCGGCTCGCGCCAGAGCTAGGGAACGGGCCAAGTCTACGTGCTAACAAACTGATTTTTCTGGTACGCAATTTCTTTCTTCCGGAGGAAGAAAAAAAAACAGCCTCGGCCACGAGAGTTTTTTTAACACAGTACAGACGCAAGTGCTCGTATATATACGCGCATACACTCACCTCTATGAACCCACACACATCCTACCCTTACTAGTAGAACGCCCGTGCGTTGCCACGGACCTTTTTAAAAAAATTATCAGTTACATGTATATACTTGTGTTGTTGTATAAAATCCGGTGGATTTTTGGTCTGTTCCAACGACACCGTCTTGAGGCCCATGTCAATGATTACTCGCGATGGATTGTGCAAACGAAATGTTGTAGCATGTAGTTGCAATTAGCATGAAACACTCCCAAAAGCATAATGGGTTATCGATATAGAAAAGAAAAAATAGAGGATACTATTTACCTTCTCTAATAAGAAAATTATTTATATTTTATCCTTGTGAGATTTGTCATAATATGACCCAGACAACACAATTTTAAGGGAGTTTCTATGCGTCAGTTAGCTGGAAAACAACCCAGTTTAGTCTAATTTACCCTCGTAGTTTTTCTTCGTCCACCTTATCGACTCGTCCACCTCTCCCTGCTTAGCCACCTGCCAGCGCCACCCGCGGCCGGCGGGTGCTGTTGTGCGCCACCTGGTCGCCCCCTGCCCGGGTCACTGCCTTCGCCGGCGCCATCCATTCCTCTAAGCCTGCCATCATCTTTGGCGCCCGCGACCTTTCACCTAGGCGCACTCGAATCTAATAACCCCCTGCCTCTCCTTCGCCGACGATGACCCGAGGTTGCTATTGTGGTTCATCTTCCTCCTGCTACTGTTGTTTTCTTCGTCTACTCTATCAAACCACCCACCTCACTCTGCCTAACCCCCTGCCACCGCCACCCGCAGTTGACGAGTGCTGACACGCGCCACCTCGTTGATGTTGCCCCCTGCCCGAGTCACCGTCGTCGGCACCTGCCAACACCACCCACAGTTGACGAATGTTAAAGCATGCCGCCTCGCCAACCCCCCCCCCCCCCCCCCCCCCGAGTCCCCGCCTCCATTGTTGGCTGTGGTCTGCCTCCCTCCAGACGATGCCACCATCTCAGACGCCCGCGACCTCCCGCACCCCTCATTCGAATCCGTTCATGCGTCATTGATGACACGACAAGCCACATAATTTTCACCTCTCGCAAGGCCCTGATGAGACGGCGTGGGGGAACCTACCCGTCTCGGACTCGGGGCATCATGTGCGTTGCTACATAAAAAAATACAAATAAATGTTCGTTGCTACACAAAAAATACAAATAAATGTTCTCGTCAAGAGCAAAGCATGTTCCAAACTCATCGTGATAAACGTAGTGTGTTCTGCCAAGCTCCAAACATATCACCATAAATAATGTTAGCCAAAATCAAGATTCAAAGAAAATTTCCCTTTGCAGAATAGTGCTGGATTAATTTAATTTAAGTGCAATTGTGGACCATCCAACACACTGTCATGGCAAAGTAATTGTAATAGTTCTCTGCAAAAATATAAAAGTACCAGCAACACATATTTAACCACGGTCTAAATTTGACCTTAAGCACAAAATTGAGAAGTCTTAGTTCCAAACTGAAGTTGATGACCACAAGTTACGCTTTGCACCCACACTGCATACATCCATGCTTTGCACCCATACTTTTTGTGAACTGTACCCACCTGTTCTGCTCTCTGAAGAATTAGTTGGTCGCCTGCATTATGATGAACTTTATTTTCAGTCATAACTTCTGTAGGATAGATTAATTTCAGACTTGTGTATTAGTATATGAATACTATTGCATTTATTTCCATGAGCACTAAGCAAGATGACAATCAAATGTTGTCCATGTCTAGTTTAGTAACAACATACTTTTGAATTTAGCTCCTTGAACCCATTAATTGATCATTTTCTCTTGTGCACAATTAATATAAACTAAGTAAATATTGTCAATCCTGGAAAACAAATAGGTGAGAAATCATGGGAACACGCACTATAAGCTTATGTGCTTCTCTCGATTGGTTGCATTCTTGTCGTTTCCTCGAATGAAAGTCGACACATTTTTTCAATCTGTCATGTTCTCGAGATATAAATAATACACATGTTTACTTGCAATTGGTAATAAGCATCCTGCAGTACAAAAATTGCATCCAATGTTAAGCGTACATTTTTTCACAATGATGCAACATTTTGTTCACATCTACTTGAATCCAATAGCCCGTAAAATTGCTTCCGGCAAACATAAAAATGCTACTTTTCCATTTGATTACATATGTTTCCAAGGAAATGGAAATTACAATTCAAGGTGTGCCTTGACCAGTTCAAGCAACATCTTCCCCAGCTTCTATTTGGCTGCCTTCACTCTCCCTTACTGTAGAATCCATTGATGTCTAGCAGACGCCGCCGTGAACTGCGCTTCAACTGCCACATACCGCCAAACATAATCTCCACTGCGAATACGTACAAGAAGCAGTCACTATCTACACCAGCAAAAAAACAGTTGCATACATAAGCTGAATAAAACAGCAACCAAATTACCAGCAGATGGCTTCAAGCAAAAACACGATTCTGTTTGGTTGGAAGCATATAACCAAAGGTATGTTTGGTTAATTACTAATGAAAAATATGTGTATGGCTAAAGAAAGAAAACAAAACTGGCATTTAGAAGAAATAATAAAGTAGTATGCAAGCATAGAATTACAGCAAATGACTTGAAAATCCTTGCCATCTGAATTTTGTTAGGAAGCATGAGAGTATACAATGGAAGCAACTTGGAAATCATGTAGAATGAGATCATGGAAGCAAAGACATACATACAACTGTGGAGGGAGTGCCCGAGGAGAGGTTCTGCAAATACGCAAGCAGTTCATACTGTGGCATCAACACTGAATATATACATTACTGTTAGAATGATAAACATAATTACGCAACTGCAACCTGAAAGGACTATTGCGAAAAAGATATTTACACACGTCAGGACATGGATCCTTTGCAACATAAAATGAGAAATATAGGAATCAGTCTAATTTAAATCTAAATCAAGAAGCACAGTTGTAGTGCCATAATCCATCAGTAAATCAGAAGCACACATACGAGAGTATGAGTCCTAGAAAGCTCTGATGCTTTCAAGCAAAATTTGTTGGTATAACAACATTTA
This sequence comes from Elymus sibiricus, assembly GCA_039707655.1. Classification (NCBI taxonomy): domain Eukaryota; kingdom Viridiplantae; phylum Streptophyta; class Magnoliopsida; order Poales; family Poaceae; genus Elymus; species Elymus sibiricus. The sequence continues at coordinate 76,355,082 of CM077676.1, forward strand.
TACGATACTTATTGGAAGCATAAAATTTTGAAAACGCAAAATAGCATGCTTGCACCAAAGATCTGGGTGCAAAAAATTGTGATACATAAACCAATTTCATCCAACCTAATTGGGAGTTCTGTAGGCTTCTAATAGGGGGGGGGGGGGGTTGCAATCCACAGCAGGTTCTCCAGACGACCGATTCATCCGATGGCACACCTGATTTGACCTGGCAAAGGACGAACCGCATAAGAGGATGAGGGAGGTGGGGGCGACCCCTTATGCCAGGATTGCTCACCTTCGAAGATGCCCAGGGGTCGCGTCGCTGGAGAGGACGATGTAGTGAGGAGGCGCAGGGAGGTGGAGCTCGCCGGTGGGGTGGCCGAGCTGCTGGACGATGAGGAGAGAAGGAGGCAGGTGCGTGCGAGGCGGAGGGAGAAGGCGATCTGCGCGAGGTGAGCACGGGGCGATGCGTGCGAGATGGAAAAAGATCTCAGGGCGGTGCGTACGATTAGCCGCGATACGCCTCGGTAGGGATTACGGAGAGATTTACGCGCGGGGGTTGCGGGTGCTGACGGAATTCTATTTTTTTACATAAAAAGCACAATCTATAGGCGTCCGATTTCTGTTAAATCAACGTCATTGAACTGGTCTGACATTTTCCTCCCATCAGACTATAGATAGAAAGTGTTTCCCATGATTGATGATTAGAAAGGAAAAAATCACATCAATGCAAGGAAATATCCCATCAATGCTTGATTGATTGTGATTTATTTTTTAAATGGTAACCAATCTGATGGGACCATACGTGTGGGGAGCGGCGTTGTTTGGTTTTTTTTACGTGGGTGGTGAAGCAAAAAGGCACAGGGGGGAGACGAAAAAAAATCAGACAAAAAAAACCAGACGAAAGTGGGAGACGAAAAAAACCCGTGGAGGCTAGCCTCCCAAGTGAGACATTAGGAGTAGAGATGAGCACTTTCGAGAGACTGAGTCGGCATATCATCTTGAGATTTTACGAAATCACCGTAGGCGCCTCGTAGTCGACGGGAACGTCTCCTCCCATTGAACGCGCATCACCGGACTCCTGAAATAAATTCAAGATACGTGGGCGCCTCGTAGTCGACGGGAATGTTTCCTCCCATTGAACGCACATCACCGGAAATCCTGAAATAAATTCAGGATAAATGCGAGTACCAGGACTTGAACCCTAATGGGCTGGAGATACCACTGTCCACCTAACCATCCAACCACAGGTTGGTTCGCGGCCACGAGAGTTTAGCCATCGGTCGTTGTCATCCGGCAGCTACCCTCCACCGACGACCTCTCGGTCGTTAATGGTAAGAGGGGTCGCCAGATCCGCATATACGGATCGTGTAGCTTTAGGTTTTAGGCCCTAAATAGCTTAGAGCATCTCCATGCGGATCCTTACATACTCTGCGAACGCCCAAGCTGAGCTGTCCAGATATACTTTGTCATCCAATGCAGAAGTATTTCCGTGAATCGGACACAAATCAGGGGGCCTTCGCGGAAGTCCAGATCTCCGCCAAGTAGGACTCTGGCGCTCCTGACCCACGCAAAATCAAGTAGAGCCCGCGCATTTGGAGCGGTCCGCGTTGTTTTTGTGCCTAAACCTGCGCTTTCCCCACCCCCTCCGCTCCGATCGCCGCCGCCCTCCACGCCAATTCCCGCATTTTTCGCCTTCCACCGCCGTATGAACCCGTTCGAAGAGCTACCGGAGCCGACGGAGATGAAGGATCCGCAGATGGTGGCCTCCTGCAAGATTAGCTCGGTGACACGACAAGCCCGTCGCATCAAAAAGAAGGCAAAGGATCAAGAGGGGGCGGTGGCCAGCAAAAAGAATGGACGCGGGTCTGGACGGGACAGGGGGGCATGGGTCGGGTGGGGAAGGGGGCGTCACCGCCGCCGTTCATGCACACGCTGCCATGACCGGAGCAGTTTCAACCACCCTACTACTACACCGCCAAGTATCTCAGTCGTCAACAATAGTCCCCGTCCACCGCCGTCGAAGTCATCACTAACATGATCTGCAAAACATATGCACAACATAGTTCTAGGTTGTATCTCTGATCTTATAATCTACGTGTCTAAGCAGAGGGATCCCGGTACAGATACACACTACATGAAGTAGTCTACGCACACATACGCCACCACGTAGTTTTCACTATGAATGATTAAGGGTTTCCCCGTGGATGCAACCTTCTAGGGTTATCCGCTACTCCCCTACCTAACCGCAAAGGAGAGGAAGAGAGGATATTATTGTCATCTCTTTACCTCAACAATCTCAAACCTCTACTTCGCTAGCAATATGCTCCATGGCCTATGAATGCAATAATGTTGTGTGGGTGCCCTTCACAACACTCATGAAGTCTATTAACTAGAACATAAACAGAAGATGATAAGATCTCTTATAGGAATTCAATTCTAATCGTAAAAGAGTTCATCCATATCCCCAAGAACAAATGCAACTACTCAAACATATGAAGGATAAACATAGAGGAGAGGAACACAACACAACTCGACACCGGGTCGGAGGAGGAGAAAGGCATGGCGGTGATGGTGGAGATGACATCGATGGAGATGGCACCGGTCTGAAGGCCAATGCGGCGCGGTGGCGGAGCCTCCTCTTCCTTCTTCTTGATCTTGGACCATCTTCTGTGGAGGTGATCATGGAGCAGCACGGGAGATGTAAATGGTGATATGAGCGTCTATGCTGGCGACTAGGATTGGAGGTGTATATATAGGAGGCCTCCTCGTGTCTCCTCCTTTGATGTAGCTCCTCCACTTCGATTCAAGGGCTCTAGATGAGCCAAAACCATCTCAATACCTCCTTTGACGGTCAAGGAAACGATGGGAACAAACGCGGACAGAACCCACGAAGAATTGTGTCTGGTATGGGCGATTTTCGGCCTTTTCTAGGTCTAGTACGAACAAGCGCGGTTGTTTTGACATGGACTCATTTAGTAAATTGACCGTTATTTCTTCATACGAACTTCGAATTCTTGGGCACGTTGGATTCGTATGAACGGCGCTGACGCACCTGTGGAATTAGATCTTCAATTTTAGCACTTTGAAAAAAAAATTGACACTCCAAAATGCTTAAGTCGGGTGCCTGGAAGTCCTCCGTATTGATCCCAACCTTGGCCTTTTCATCATGTTTGACCCATGGGTTCTCCAAAATACCTAAAGACACAACAAAACAAAGAAAACTAATAGAACTAAGTAAAAGAAACTATGCAATGATGACAATGAGAAAAAGGATAAACTGAAAATCATGCATAATGGACATGTAATTGGCTCAGTGGGACATGATATATGGAGATAATATGCATCAAATGAGCTCTAAAAGTGTATAAAAGAGAGCCATTAGTTATAAAAATGCTCTCAAACTTTATATGATGAAGGCTTATGAAATGGAATGGGATTAGAGTTTCTCATCGTGCGTGTGCGACGACAAGATTGGATGTCAGACGCTTCAGATCGATTGAAGGGTTCAATGACGGCGATTGCGGCTCTAGGGCGCTGGTCATTAGGGGCACATGCACGAAGAAGTCACAGTAGTCATCGTCAAGGTCAAGTCGACTCCGGTAGGGGAGCGACGACAACGACATGTAGTAGGCTCGTTCTGGCGACGGTAGTTGTCGTTCGGTGGTGTAGGATCGTTGATGTATTTTTTTAATTATATTTAAGGTGATTTGTACTTCTTATGAATGTTTGTAATAGATTTGGATCTTTTTTTACAAAAAAAAACAATGAATATTTTCTTCTTCTCTCCAGTTACATGGATTCATATTTTTACTTTATTAATTTTATAAAAATATACATCGGGTATTTTAGAAAAAGATCATTCATCGTGTATTTAAAAAATGCTCGCTGTGTATTAAAAAAGTTCAACGTGTGTTAAAAACTATTCAATGTGTGTTTAAAATAAATTATCATGTATTTCAGAAAATTCTCATCATGTAGTCAAACTAATTCATCATGTGGTCCTCGTGTATTAAAAATATATTCAATGCGTATTTAAAAACATTCGTTATGCATTAAAAAAATGTCCATGGTATATTTGAAAAATATTGAACGTGATTTTGAAAAATGTTTACCATGTATTTAAAAAATGTTTATGATGTATTGAAGAGAACTGATCATCGCGTATTAAAAAATATTGAACATGTCTTTTCCAAATATTCGTTAAGTATTTAAAATAACAATAATTTAGCACTAAAAAAATTCAGTGTATATTAGAAAATGTTTGTGTATTTGTCCAAGAGAATGTTTAGTAGAGAATAAAAAAAGGAAACTAAAAACAGAAACAATGAATAAGAAAAAAAGGAAACCAGAAGAAACACACAGGAAACAAAAAAAAAACCTTAGCCAAAAAACCAGAAAAAAGAAAACCATAGAACCAGCTCTCACAAAAAACAAGGCCGAAAAACAAAACGTCACCTCACCCCGTTGTTTGGCCGGCCTTTCCGGTGGTGCAGTCAACTAACGGCATTTTGTTCTTGTTCTTATTATTATTTCTGAAATAATAGAAAACAAATTCAGAAAAAACTAACGGCATTTTGTTGGTGATTTTTGTATGGAAATCATTTTCTTCTTATTTTATATCTGAAATATAAGAAGAATTGGAGAAAGGGGCTAGTGATGGACGCGGAGTTTCTCAGCCCGAGCTCAAATGTGCTCAGACGAACAGTAAAATAAAAGAAATCTGTCTTTTTTTTTTTGGAATTTACTGTTCACCCGAGCACATTTGAGCTCGGGCTGAGAAGGTTACTTTCCGCCAGTGATGCCCATTGTGTGTTTGAGGGATCAATCAATATAAGAAAGTTGGAGAAAGGGGCCAGTGATGCCCAATGTGTTGAGGGATCAATCAATGACAGTCAACTAAAAGCAAGTCTAATACCACCTAGTCAACAGGCTATAAAATTTACCATGTAATAAAAATTCAACTTGAAGGGGAAGAACAGAAGAGAGAGAGTGGTGCTGGCCTGCTGGGCATATAGTGAAGGTTTAAGGGTCCGCTTTGGAGATGCCCTTAAAACCAACCTAATAGTCAACCTATTATATGAGTATACTTTTGGTGAAGGCTTTAGATAACATGTCATCTCTCTATAGCCAGCCGTCCCTACATTATTAACCATGCTCTAACGGCATTTTGTTTCCAATCGTAAAATCAAAACGCAAAAGACACTTGCACCCGACGCACAAATATAAATATAAACAGTGTACTAGTTCAAAACATTTAATTTTCAAGCAACCTCACGGCTGATTCTACCATCTCACGATAACAGAACAAGGTACAGAATACAGACTGGCCGCAACAGCTAAACAGTTCCTGAAGCACTTCACCAAACACGACTTATAAATAGTCTGGAGACTTGACATAACATGACCTCTAAAAAAGTTTGCACACTTGACCAAGCATGACTTGTTAATGGATACACTAGTACAGCCCCTCGACAACCTTAACATGCTGCTACTGGGATGGGAATTGCTAGATATAGATGCAGTTCAGCTCAGTTGCCACTGTACATCAGATTATCCTTTGTTGGCATATAGGACCAACCAACAATAAACTTCACTCTGCAGAATCCAAGGTTGCAAGTACCTTTACTTGTGAGAGAGAGTCTGGGCCTGAATTCAACGCAGTCTGCATGACGAATACCTGACTTTGAGTAGGCTTCCACCGAAACCGTGAGCATTCCCTCGCATTCCACACTTACAACACCCCTTTGAAGGATAATACGACCATCTGGATCCACTTGCAATGGTCCTTCTCCAGAGTCAAGCAGCACAAGTTCCTTATCAAAGGGAGCAATGCGGGAAACCACGCGACCTCTAGAATCATCAGGCCATGACCCTTCTATAATATCAGCACAGATGATGGTTGCTGCAAACGTGCTGCCAATCAGCAGAGAGTTGACCTCTAATGTGCAAAAATTACCCTTCCAGCGACGACAGGCAAGTTCACCATAGGGTCCCTCACAATGTCCATTTTGAAACCATCGATCCATCAGTGTTTCATCTTCAGACTCTGTTGTGCCCTTCACTTTTAGTTGAATTTCAAAGTCAATAGGGTCCGACAACACAATTGGGCGACAAGGGCCGGTCAACTGCAAAAATGGATCCTGCAAGCATCATTTGTTATAAGTCAGTGGACCATATCCAAATAGTAGTCGACCACCCTAAAGTCAGTTTCTTTTCACAATTAGACAATGTTTTTGGATTGGACATTACTGTCCATGCCTGACTGACATTTGGCGTCTCCAGACGTTGCCAAATCAGTCACCTAAAACGGCTTAATACTAACTAGATGCATGTGTCCATGTCTGAGCAACACAAGCACCACTGCCTTCAATAAAACTGGGGTGGATTCAGCCCTGCGGTTATGTGCTCACACTTTAATAGTTAAGAGGATGCAGAATAGGCAATTCACTTCGGTATTTCATGGTTGACAATCGATCCTGCTACAGAGAATCGGCACTTTTTTTTTTTCTTACACTGTTAAACTAGAATGTATTTATTCCATAAACATTAATGTATTTGTCTATTTGAATATGAGAATGAAACCGGACTTAACAACCGACCACCCATCCCCTCTCCACCCATATGCAGGCAGCAGAAAAGCTTCTCAGCTTGGCGCTGTGTCTACAGATACAGGTCAAGTCTGGATGAGGAAGATGCCCTTAGTATGTAAAAGATACGCAGGTGCAGAGGGCAATACTAGATTGGGTCATGTTAGTAACAGCATCACGAGAATTAAGAAGAAATTACCTGGTGAGTGAGGATTTGGGGGTCATCCCTCGTACGGCTGAAGAGAATGTTGCGGTTGTGATCCACATAGTCTCGAGCGGCAATGAAGCCATATACCTCCACTGGCCACCTGATTCTCCACTCTTCATTCTCCATGACTTGTATGGAGAAGATCTGCAAGAAACTGCAGGGCATAGCATCTATTGGGATCCTTCCATATGTATATAGTGTGGGAGTCACAAACGCTGCAGCCAAACAAAGTGAAAGATACAATACAACTGATTAGCTCTTGTCACATCTCTTAATTCAGTCCAGAAAACTAAAACTGACCAAAAAAGGCCCCCTCTAGTTAATTACTAAGTACTCCCTCTGTAAAACAATATAAGACTTTTTAGATCACTATTTTACAGAGGGGGTGGAAGACAGAAAATCAAGGTAGGCACAAGCAAGCTACTGGTAAGGAACAATGTAATCTGCTTGAGACATAATAGAGTAAGAAGAAAAGAAGAGCATGGATCATATAAGTAGATTACTGCAGTCTTCGAAGGAACCACACGTGGGGGCCCAAACTTGTTCCCAGTTAGTACGGTATGTAACCATGTGTGTTTCCTCGTCCGCCAACATCTCCCAGTATGATCTGCCCCCAACTTTCTTGGGACTAATGTTGTTCTTTGTTTGTTTCTTGATCCCACCATGCATCGGTGTTTGTATTTCTGTAGCATCAAGCTGTTGGTCTGAGAATGAGTCAACTAGTTCTTGTACTGTTTGTGCTGATAGTGGCTGAACAATATCTCCGACGTGTTCATCACACCTGAAAGGGAACAAGCTCGATGAGTAAGATATCTTTGGAGCTACATGTATAATATTCTCGACAATCATTCTAGTATGACATGACCACTACATCTATGCACAAAATTTAGTGCTCTCCCAACACATTATTCCACCGATTCAGTTCTGTTTGAGATACAAATCAGTACCAGGTTGCCCCCCCCCCCCCCCCCCCCACACACACACCCCAGGAACTAGCCATGGTAATATCACCAATATATTGACACTTGCTCCACAATTAGTATAACAGGACAAGCCTAAGACTAATGTCAGTGGTGATCACGGTGTGGAGACAATGCTTTCGGAAATGGCATGACAAATAAACTTGGCGCTTTCTTTCGCTGGGTGGTTGCTGGCTGGTGGAAATCAGGAGGGATGTTAGATCCAGTTTCAAAGTGCCTGCTTGAAAGCTAGTACTAGTTATTTCCCAAAGTTATTGCGTCAAATTAGATGGTGCATACAGTGCTGGGAGTCCTCGCCTAGCATGATTGCCAATATTGAGTTAATTTGCAAACCAAGAAACACACCCGTAAGCTGCCGGTGATGGGGAAAAAATGTATTTTTCTGCCCTAAAAGGCTAAAGAAGAGTTTTTTTAACAGTAACCAACGAGCGCGCAGGGGAATAGATAGAAAGATAAGGGGGGAGGGGGATCTCACCCAGTTTCACGGGAAGAGGACACAGGAGAGCTGGCCTTGCGTCGCCCTCGACGGGGCTTGCGGCGGGCCTCAAGCTCCTGCTTGCGGCTGACCTCAAGCTCCGGCTTGCGGCGTTGACGATCTTGGTATTCGTGCAGACGGCGATGATTCTCGGCGGCTTCGGAAGATAAAGCTTGATAATGACAATTGCCGTCGTGGGTGCATACGTAAAGGTGGCGATGGTCGTCCGCGGCGGGGCGAGCCATTGGGGAATTTTTCGCTTAGGGTTCCTCTCCTCTCTCTCCCTGCGGGCTGCGGCGGCTAGTGTTTGTAGAAGAGAATGGGGAAATTTTGTGGTGTGGGTCGGCTTCTACTGCTCACTCTGGGTCTGGCCCTGGCCCTCTCACAAGTGTGGTTTTCTAGATTGGCGCCCGTTCGTTCGTTGCGCTTCCAGCGAGCGCTCAATTCCCCCCAGAAAAAATGTGCCGACTCTTGCTCCCTCCGATTTCACATAAACGTTGCATACTCTACCATTAGTCATTAATAAATACATCATTATCATACCACTAATTAATGGAGTAAATTTTTGTTATCCCAGAAAACGTGCAATGCATTTTACAAGGGAGAGGGTATAGGATGAAGAAACACTCAAACAGTTGGAATCGATTGAGCGCCAGTTGCTATTGCCGTGTTTTGCATACAAATGCCGCCTTCAGTTACAAGTTTGCACCGTTAAATTTGAGAACATTGTGTATTAGTTTTGTGTTTTAAATTTTGTTTTCATAATTGTCCAATCTCACAGCTTCTACAATGCCGCTTTCTTACCGTGGCCGGTCTGACCTTGTCGATGAAAGCCAGAAAGTCTTCGTGTACCATGCCCCTAAATGACCATCGCCTGAGAGCTAAAGTTGTCGTCATTGAGCCCTTTAACTGATGAGAAGCGTCCAACACCATATCTTGACGTCTTGCATGAACGGCGAGAAACCCTAATCTCACCGCCCCATGTAGATAGCGGGAATCTACACTGGAGCTCCGTTGACTCTGTCCCGACAGACAAAGTCGTGGAGAATCGGAGCCCGAAAGACCAGCTCAAAGATGAAGTCTTTTCATCCGCTACAGCCAGTGGCAGAGCCAGGAAAATCGAATGAGGGGGGCCAAGTGTTGATAATCCTTCTTGGGAGGGCCGGTGCATCAAAATACATCAAATTAGTGGCAAATAATCATCTCTTCATATGCATATTAGGCTTAGATGAAAAATGTTAGGGGGCCAGGGCCCTGCTGCCCCCTGTCTCCGCCACTGGCTACAACACTGCCTATGCAAGGTCTAAAAAAAAAATCCCAATCTAAACTATTAGTCGGACCGAGGCACTGGGAGTCGGGGACTCCCCTCCAAATCACGGGCTAACGGAGCAGCAGCCAGTGAAGAGGTGAGTCCACATGCTTGCCGACCAAACCTAGATGGAACGAAGCTTCGCCCTATCCGCCGCCGCCGCGGGAGGTGAGGGGGGGTAGATCGGTTCGGCTTCCATGATAATACGAAAAGTAAAAAAAAAAAAAAAAACTGCTCTACCCGCAAAAAAAAAAAAAAAAAGAACTGCTCCGGAGCTCCTTGATTCGAAAAAGAAAAGGCGAAAACTTGAGGAGAAATTAAGATTAAGATCGAGAATTACTTGTGGTGAGACGGAGGCAGATCCTCCTCCATGCTCCTCGCTTGAGAACCAAGGTTCGGTTTTCCTTCTCTTTTTCTTCCAAAACAAGAGGCGCGCAGGCAGGGCTGGAGGCTAGTTTGCTTCTTCTTCTTCTTGATAATTAATAACAGGGCTGCGCTGGCTAGTATATATCGGTATGCATCGATCGATATAGGAAACCGTGTGTGCAATTCGGAGTCCACCACCGTCAAGGAGCTAGCAGTACAGTTCGGAGTACCACAATTAAACCTGGTCGGTTCATCAAATTATATACCACAATTAAACCGTGTTTTCCGATAAAATTTTTACTAATCAAACCGTGTTTGGAAGAAAACTATCGGTCCGTCTATGCTTCGTACCTGCTTCGTATAATCAGCTCGCGCCAGAGCTAGGGAACGGGGCAAGTCTACGTGCTAGCAAACTGATTTTTCTGGTACGCGATTTCTTTCTTCCGGAGGAAGAAAAAGAAAGCAGCCTCAGCCACGAGATTTTTTTTAACACAGTACAGACGCAAGCGCTCATATATATACGCACATACACTCACCCTATGAACACACACACGCACACCCTACCTCTATGAGCACCTCCGAGAGACTGAGCCGGCATATCATCTTGAGATTTTACAAAGTCACCGTAGGCGCCTCGTAGTCAACGGAACGTCTCCTCTCACTGAACGCGTATCACCGGAAATCCTGAAATAAATTCAGGATAAATGCGAGCACCAGGACTTGAACCCTGGTGGGCTGGGGATACCACTGTCCACCTAACTATCCAACCACAGGTTGTTTCGCGGCCACGAGAGTTTAGCCATCAGTCGTGGTCATCCGTCAGCTACCCTCCAGCGACGACCTCTCGGTCGTTAATGGTAAGAGGGGTCGCCAGATCCGCATATACGGATCGTGTAGCTTTAGGTTTTAGGCCCTAAATAGCTTAGAGCATCTCCATGCGGATCCTTACATACTCTGCAAACGCCCAAGCTGAGCTGTCCAGATATACTTTGTCATCCAATGCGGAAGTATTTCCGTGAATCGGACACAAATCAGGGGGCCTTCGCGGGAGTCCAGATCTCCGCCAAGTAGGACTCTGGCGCTCCTGACCCACGCAAAATCAAGTAGAGCCCGCGCATTTGGAGCGGTCCGCATTGTTTTTGTGCCTAAACCTGCGCTTTCCCCACCCCCTCCTCTCCGATCGCCGCCGCCCTCCACGCCAATTCCCGCATTTTTCGCCTTCCACCGCCGTATGAACCCGTTCGAAGAGCTACCGGAGCCGACGGAGATGAAGGATCCGCAGATGGTGGCCTCCTGCAAGATTAGCTCGGTGACACGACAAGCCCGTCGCATCAAAAAGAAGGCAAAGGATCAAGAGTGGGCGGTGGCCAGCAAAAAGAAGGGACGCGGGTCGGGACGAGACAGGGGGCAGGGGTCGGGTGGGGAAGGGGGCGTCACCGCCGCCGTTCATGCACACGCTGCCATGACCGGAGCAATTTGAACCACCCTACTACTACGCTGCCAAGTATCTCGGTCGTCAGCAATAGTCCCCGTCCACCGCCGTCGAAGTCATCACTTATATGATCTGCAAAACATATTGATGACCCACAAGTATAGGGGATCAATCGTAGTCCTTTCGATAAGTAAGAGTGTCGAACCCAAGGAGGAGCGGAAAGAAATGACAAGTGGTTTTCAGCAAGGTATTCTCTGCATGTACTGAAAGTAGTGGTAACAGATAGTTTTGTAGCAAGGTGATTCGTAACAAGTAACAAGTAGCAATAGTAACAAAGGTGCAGCAAGGTGGACCAATCCTTTTTGTAGCAAAGGACAAGCCGAAAGTACTTCTTATTGTCGTGGTGTTCTCACGGCAGATGCCATGGGATGGCTTATCGAAGGTGGTTGGGGCCAGAGAGCGCCGGTGCGTTCCGGAGACGAGATTGGGTGCACGTGGTGCGAGACACACGATGTACCCAGGTTCGGGGCACTCCGATGGAGGTAACACCCCTAGTCTTGCCGGATCGACTATGAGGATCACAAGGTTACAATGGTGCTCCTAGAGCTGTTTGGGTGGAGGAGGAAGAAGGAGCTAGCTCTCCTCCTTGCCTCACATGCGTGTGTGTGTGTGTGTGTGTGTGAGTGTGGAATGAGACGACCCCCTCTCTGGGGGGCTCCTGGGTGGTCTTATAGCCTGACCTCCCAGGTTACAAGTGATAAAATAAGAGGGGCGGGGCCCTGGTGTCATCGTCTCAGGCCACCAGTGGGGCCCACCGGCTGCGGGGCCTGCCGGCTGCCCGTCACTGTAGCCCGCCAGTCTCCGCGTCACGGAGTGGTTGGCACTGTGCCTCCACAGTGCCGTGTCGCGCTGACGTCGGTCGCCCGGTCAGCGGTACTGTTTGCACTGTAGCCATACTCCTCGCGACGTGGGTGCGGTCTTGTCGTACTGCGAGATGGGACAGGCGCTGACCCCGCCGACCGTCGGCTCCGGCCAGTCGGCCCGGGCGTGGCGCCGTGCCTAGCCGGCCCACCGCTGGGGAGCCGGCTGGAGGGCCAGCTAGACTGAGGGGCGTTGGCCGCCAGATGTTTTGAAAATGCGTCTTGTGCTCCCGAGCCTACCCGGGGGTCATCCCCCCGACAGTAGTCCCCGAAGCTGTTGAGGCCCTACGGCCCGGGACGGAGAGCCTCTGCAGCTTTTTCCCCGGAGGAATTGCTACTTGTAGACTGCGTTGGTATTTCCCCGAAGAGGAGAGGATGATGCAGTATAGTAGAGATAAGTATTTCACTCAGTTAAGAACCAAGGTTATCAATACAGTAGGAGAACCACATAGAACCTCGTTAGCAGCACCTACACACACAAAAGCAAACACTTGCATCCAACGCAATTAAGAGGGTTGTCAATCCTCTTATCGGTTATTTGCAAGGATTAATTCTGATAGTGATAGATAGATAAAGTAAAATACTAAATAAAATAAAAGTAAATAAATTGCAGCAAGGTATTTTGGATTTTAATATATGATAAAAGTAGACCCGGGGGCCATATTTTCCACTAGAGGCTTCCCTCTCGAACACATAGCATACGGTGGGTAAACAAATTACTGTTGGGCAATTGATAGAAAAGCAAATAATTATGACAGATTCATGTCAATGATCATGTATATAGGCATCACGTCCGAGACAAGTAGACCGACTCCTGCCTGCATCTACTACTATTACTCCACCCATCGACCGCTATCCAGCATGCATCTAGGGTATTAAGTATAAAACAGAGTAACACCTTAAGCAAGATGACATGATGTAGACAAAGTAAATTCAAGCAATATGATTAAACCCCATCTTTTTATCCTTAATGGCAACAATACAAATACGTGTCATGTCCCTTTCTGTCACTGGGATTGAGCACCGCAAGATTGAACCCATCACAAAGCACCTCTCCCATTGCAAGATAAACCAATCTAGTTGGCCAAACCAAATCGATAGATCGGAGAGAAATACAAAGCTATAAAAATTATACATAAAAGAGTTCAGAGAAGGCTCAAATATTTCTCATGAAAAATCTGATCATAAACTCACAATTCATCGGATCCCAACAAACACACCGCAAAAGAAGATTACATCGGATAGAACTCCAAGAACATCGAGGAGAACATGGTATTGAAGATCAAAGAGAGAGAAGTAGTCATCTAGCTACTAGCTATGGACCCGTAGGTCTGTGGTAAACTACTCACACATCATCGGAAGGGCAACAAGGTTGATGAAGAAGCCATCCGTGATCGATTCCCCCTCCGGCAGAGTACCGGAAAAGGCCTCCAGATGGGATCGCGGAAGAACAGAGGCTTGCGGCGGCGGAGGAAAGGTTTTCTCTTCTGTCTCTCTAGTATATTGGGAATATTTGGGAATTTATAGCACTGGAATTAGGTCAGGAAGTGCCATGAGGGGCCCACAAGCCTGGGGACGCACCCTACCCCCCAGGGCGCGCCTCCCGAGCCTCATGCCTCTTCTGGTCTTCTCCCGAAGCTTCATGGGTCCCTTCTGGTCCAGAAAAAATTAATCCAAAGTTTTTTCTCCGTTTGGACTCTTTTTGATAATGATTTTCTAAAAAGGCAAAAACAGGCAAAAAACAACAACTGGCACTGGGCACTAGGTTAATAGGTTAGTCCCAAAAAATGATATATAATGGCATATAAAACATCCAAGATTGATACTATAATAGCATGGAACAATCAAAAATTATAGATACGTTGGAGACGTATCAAGCATCCCCAAGCTTAATTCCTGCTCGTCCTCAAGTAGGTAAATGATAAAAACAGAATTTTAGATGTGGAATGCTACCTAACATGTTTCATCATGTAATTCTCTCTTACGGTATGAATATTAAGATCCGAGTGATTCAAAGCAATAGTCCATAGTTTGACATAAAGACATCAATACTCAGGCATACTAATAAACAATCATGTCTTTGAAAATAAAAATGCTAAAGAAAGTTATCCCTACAAAATCATATAATCCGGTCATGCTCCATCTTCTTAACACAAAATATTTATCATGAACAATGATACGTCTCCAACGTATCTATAATTTTTGATTGTTCCATGCTGTTATAATATCAATCTTGGATGTTTTTATAATCATTTACAACAATTTTATATTATTTTTGGAGACTAACCTATTAATCTAGTGCCCAGTGCCAGTTGCTGTTTTCTGCCCTGTTTTTGTTTCACAGAAAATCAATATCAAACGAAGTCCAAATACAGTGAAACTTTTTGGAGATTTTTTCTTGGGCAAGAAGAATACCAGAAGCTTCAAGGGGAGGCCAGAAGACCTTGGTGGGGCCCATGAGCCACCAGGGCGCGCCTGGGGGGGGGGGCAGGCGCGCCCTGATGCCTCGTGGGCCCCACCAAGCTCCGTTTGACCTAATTCCAGCACTATAAATTCCAGAAAAATCAGAAACCCTCAGGAGAGTCCACGAAATACTTTTTACGCCGCCGCAAGCCTCTGTCCCAGAGAGATCCCATCTGGGGTCCTTTTCCGGCAATCTGCCGGAGGGGGAATCGATCACGGAGGGGCTCTACATCAACCTTGCTGCTTCTCCGATGATGCGTGAGTAGTTTACCACAGACCTTCGGGTCCATAGGCAGTAGCTAGATGGCTTCTTCTCTATTTTTGATGTTCAATACAATGTTCTCCTTGATGTTCTTGGAGATCTATCCGATGTAATCTTTCTTTGCGGTGTGTTTGTTGGGATCCGATGAATTGTGAGTTTATGATCAGATTATCCATGAATATTATTTGAGTCTTTTCTGATCTCTTTTATGCATGATTATTATAGCCTCGTATTTCTTCTCCGATCTATTGATTTGGTTTGGCCAACTAAGTTGATTTATCTTGCCATGGGAAGAGGTGCTTTGTAGTGGGTTCGATCTTGCGGTGCTCAATCCCAGTGATAGAAAGGGACATAACACGTATGTATCGCTGCTACTAAGGGTAAAAAGATGGGATCTATTCATTGGGTTTATTAATTCGTGAGTTTGTCTTGTCTACATCATGTCATCGTTCTTAGGGCATTACTCCGTTCTTATGGACTTAATTCACTAGATGCATGCTGGATAGCCCATCGATGTGTGGAGTAATAGTAGTAGATGCAGGCAGGAGTCGGTCTACTAATCTTGGACGTGATGCCTATATACATGATCATTGCCTTGGATATCGTCATGATTATTTGCTTTTCTATCAATTGCCCAACAGTAATTTGTCTATCCACCGTATGCTATTTTCTCGAGAGAAGCCTCTAGTGAAATCTATGGCCCCTGGGTCTACCAAAATCATATTACTAAAACCCTAAAAATATTGCTGCCATTTTCTTTTATTTATTTTATTTAGTATTTTTGCTGCAATCTATCAATCTATCAAATACAATTTAATCTTGCAATCTTACCGCCAAGGGATTGACAACCCCTTGTTTACGTTGGGTGCAAGGATTTGTTGTTTGTGTGCAGGTACTGCTTACTAGGTGTTGTGTGATTCTCCTACTGGTTCGATAACCTTGGTTTCATAATTGAGGGAAATACTTATCTCTACTGTGCTGCATCATCCCTTCCTCTTCGGGGAAATACCAACGCAAGCTACAAGTAGCAGGAAGAATTTCTGGCGCCGTTGCCGGGGAGACATCATCAACATTTATCAAGTACCTTTGCACAAACTCTCATCTCCTTGCATTTACTTTATTTGCCATTTGCCTCTCGTTTTCATCTCCCCCACTTCTAAAACGTTTTTACAAAAATACAAAAATATTTTTCGTTTGCCTTTTTCTCGTTTGCTTATTCGTTTGCTTGAAACTTGTTATCGTGAGTGATTTTGGCATGGCGGAAACCGATGATGGTAAAACTCCTAAAAAGGGAAGTTCTACCAATCTTGATGCTAAAACTTTTGTGTTGGGACATGGTAATGTTATAGGAAAAAGTGTCATCCAAGAATTCTTTAATTGCATTGGGACCTTGACTTTTGATGATGCACCTATACTTAAAGAAACTAATAATTATGCCGATGCTATTTCTGCACTTGTCCTTAAACTTGAAAGAAGATTTATTCGCACCCGTCCTACCTTGCAAAGATTGTTTTATGAATTACCGGTTATAAAAGATCTTAGAGCTAAGAAAATAGCTACCCTTGTTCTCATGAATGAATTTGATCATATAGTGCGAGAAGCTAGGGAGATCTTTGATTTTTATGGTATGAACCGTGAAAAACCGGTAATAGATGAGATCCTTTATGATAATGATTACTTGCTGAGATATTTGTTCCGCAATGACCACATCTTTGATGAGAATATTAAAAAGGAAGTTCCTCCTTTGAATATAATCCAACAAGTTTTCAATAGCATCAATAGACAATACTCTTGGATTGTAGCCGGTAATCAAGAGGGATTTAAAGATGGACAACTTGCTAATGCTAAAATTTCTATGGATGATATATTTAATATTACCTTTGAAAAACCCCTTGATAAAAGTGCACCTTTGGATAAGAAGAAGAAAGATGACAACACTTGAAATTATGCATTATGCCTAGCTAGGGGCATAAAACAATAGCGCTTGTTGGGAGGCAACCCAATGAATAAAATAAATTTTGTTATAAGTTTATGTTATGGTGTGTTTTTACTGTCATGCTACTGGTATGATATTATTTTTATGTTTTTAATTAGTGTTTGTGCCAAGTAAAGCCTTTGGGATGATTTGGAAGATAGTATAATTGGTGCTGTTTGGAAAACAGAAAGTTTTGCGTCCAGTGCCCAATTTTTTTTTCTGTACTGGAGCGTCAGAAAAATCTGAAATTTTTACACAGTATTGGTATATGAATTTTCCACGTTGTACTAATTTTTCAGAATTTTTGGAGTTACAGAAGTATGGTTTTAAATATATTTCTACAGACTGTTCTGTTTTTGACAGATTCTGTTTTTGATGCACCACTTGCTTGTTTTGATGAATCTATGGATTGTATCGGGGGGGGGGGGGGGGGGTATAAGCCATGGTGAAGTTAGAGTACAGTAGGTATAATGCAAAAATAAAATATGAATGAGTTTGCAACAGCTCTTATAGTAGTGATTTGTTTTGTTATCCTAACGGATCTCACGAAGGTTTTGTTGAGTTTTGTGTGATTGAAGTTTTCAAGTTTTGGGTGAGATCACGATGGATGAAGTAATACGGAGTAGCAAAAGCCTAAGCTTGGGGATGCCCAAGGCACCCCAAGGTAATATTCAAGGAAGACTCAAGCGTCTAAGCTTGGGGATGCCCCGGAAGGCATCCCCTCTTTATTCTACCGACCATCGGTAATTTTACTTGGAGCTATATTTTTATTCGTCACATGATATGTGTTTTGCTTGGAGCGTCTTGTATGATATGAGTCTTTGCTTTGTTTACTTTTTAGTTTGTCACAATCATCTTTGCTGCACACACCTATTTTGAGAGAGCCACACGTTATCATCATAATTTGTAGAATACTCTATGTGCTTCACTTAAATTTTTTGAGCTAGGCAGTTGCTCTAGTGCTTCACTTAAATCCTTTTGAGCACGGTGGTGGCTGAAATTTTGTAGAAATAAACTCTCATGCTTCACTTATATATTTTTGAGAGTTGATTGAAATTTTGTAGAAATGAATTCTCGTGCTTCACTTATATCATTTTGAGAATTGACTTGATTGAAATTTTGAAGAAATGAATTCTCGTGCTTCACTTATATTATTTTGAGAATTGTTAAGATTGAAATTTTGAAGAAATATTTGCACTCTCATGCTTCACTTAAATCTTTTTGAGAGATGATGATAGTAACGGTAATTTGCACATGTTATGCAATTGGTCCCAAAGTGATGAATATTCAAGAGGGATATAGATAAAAACTTTCATATAGATCATTGGATATGACAAGTGTGATTCCTTGCAATAGTTTTGCGATATGGAAATGATGATATGTGATGCCATGTTAGTGAGTAATTGTGTTTAAGTAAGAATATTAGTGTTAAGGTTTGTGATTCCCTATGCAAGCACGTTAAGTCAATAGTTATGCAATGAAGTTATATCCTACTATGGTGCATTATTCGGTGTTAGTTATGTTCAATGCATGTTTATGACCGTTTTCGTTTTTTGGTTGGTTGCTTCTCAATCTTTTGCTAGCCTTCATTTGTACTAAGCGGAAATACTGCTTGTGCATCCAAAAACTTTCAAACCAGTTTTGCCTTATGAGTCCACTATATCTACCTATATGCGGTATTCCAATGCCGTTCCAAGTAAATTTGCGTGTGCCAACTCTAAATTCCAAAATAATTTTTTCTGTTTTGTGTGCCCGTACCGCTCATGAAGCGGAAGGGGGTAGCCAATATCTTCCATGCTAGGTGTGTTATTCTCAAGATGAGTGTTTATTCACTTGTCATTGCACGAGAGTGTGGTGGTAATAGGGATGCCCGTCCCGAATTGTTAAAATGCTAAAATTCCAAAATTGCAGTAATGCAAAAATAATGAAAACAAAAGCAAATCTCCCTCGGAAAGAAATAAAAAAATCTTAATGAAGGGGAGTACTCTCGCGGAAAGAAAAATCTTAATGAAGGAGAGTATAATTTATTTTCTGTTTGGGAACCGCCTATGATGTATGTAGCATGGAAGATATTGGAAATTCTCATTCGTTTTCGTTGACAGGAAAAGCATGCCTCCCAAAATATTTTTTATCTCTTTAATTTCAGAATTGAGCTCTGGCACATTTGACAAATCTCTGCTTCCCTCTGTGAAGGGCCTATCTATTTACTTTTATGCAATTTTTATTTTTCTTGAGTCTCCATCTTCTCTTACAAAAGCACCAACTAGAGAACACTATTGTCATACTTGTGCATTGGTTGTAGCTAATATTTGAGTGTGTTTCATAAATGGATCAATGATTGAGCATAATGGGCTAGGGATAACTTTCTTTAGCGTTGATATTTTGAAAGACATGGTTGCTTGTTAGTATGCTTGAGTATCTATGTTTTCATGTCAAATTATAGACTATTGCTTTGAATCATATAAGTCCAATGTCCATGCTACAAAAAGAAAAAGAATATGTGATAAATATGTTAGGCAGCATTCCACATCAAAAATTCTGTTTTTATCATTTACCTACTCGAGGACGAGCAGGAATTAAGCTTGGGGATGCTGATACGTCTCCAACGTATCTATAATTTTTGATTGTTTCATGCTGTTATAATATCAATCTTGGATGTTTTTATAATCATTTACAGCAATTTTATATTATTTTTGGAGACTAAGCTACTAATCTAGTGCCCAGTGCCAGTTGCTGTTTTCTGCCCTGTTTTTGTTTCACAGAAAATCAATATCAAACGAAGTCCAAATACAGTGAAACTTTTTGGAGATTTTTTCTTGGGCAAGAAGAATACCAGAAGCTTCGAGGGGAGGCCAGAAGACCTTGGTGGGCCCCATGAGCCACCAGGGCGCGCCCTGATGCCTCGTGGGCCCCACCAAGCTCCGTTTGACCTAATTCCAGCACTATAAATTCCAGAAAAATCAGAAACCCTCAGGAGAGTCCACGAAATACTTTTTACGCCGCTGCAAGCCTCTGTTCCAGAGAGATCCCATCTGGGGTCCTTCTCCGGCAATCTGCTTTGAGGGGGAATCGATCACGGAGGGGCTCTACATCAACCTTGCTGCTTCTCCGATGATGCGTGAGTAGTTTACCACAGACCTTCGGGTCCATAGGCAGTAGCTAGATGGCTTCTTCTCTATTTTTGATGTTCAATACAATGTTCTCCTTGATGTTCTTGGAGATCTATCTGATGTAATCTTTCTTTGCGGTGTGTTTGTTGGGATCCGATGAATTGTGAGTTTATGATCAGATTATCCATGAATATTATTTGAGTCTTTTCTGATCTCTTTTATGCATGATTATTATAGCCTCGTATTTCTTCTCCGATCTATTGATTTGGTTTGGCCAACTAAGTTGATTTATCTTGCCATGGGAAGAGGTGCTTTGTAGCGGGTTCGATCTTGCGGTGCTCAATCCCAGTGACAAAAAGGGACATGACACGTATGTATTGTTGCTACTAAGGGTAAAAAGATGGGATCTATTCATTGGGTTTATTAATTCGTGAGTTTGTCTTGTCTACATCATGTCATCGTTCTTAGGGCATTACTCCGTTCTTATGGACTTAATTCACTAGATGCATGCTGGATAGCCCATCGATGTGTGGAGTAATAGTAGTAGATGCAGGCAGGAGTCGGTCTACTAATCTTGGACGTGATGCCTATATACATGATCATTGCCTTGGATATCGTCATGATTATTTGCTTTTCTATCAATTGCCCAACAATAATTTGTCTACCCACCGTATGCTATTTTCTCGAGAGAAGCCTCTAGTGAAATCTATGGCCCCCGGGTCTACCAAAATCATATTACTAAAACCCTAAAAATATTGCTGCCATTTTCTTTTATTTATTTTATTTAGTATTTTTGCTGCAATCTATCAATCTATCAAATACAATTTAATCTTGCAATCTTACCGCCAAGGGATTGACAACCCCTTGTTTGCGTTGGGTGCAAGGATTTGTTGTTTGTGTGCAGGTACTGCTTACTAGGTGTTGTGTGATTCTCCTACTGGTTCGATAACCTTGGTTTCATAATTGAGGGAAATACTTATCTCTACTGTGCTGCATCATCCCTTCCTCTTCGGGGAAATACCAACGCAAGCTACAAGTAGCAAACAACCCCGGTTTTAGCCAAGCAATTGGTTCATACTTTTTAACGCGCTTCAGCTTTTTCAACCCCCACGCAATACATGAGCGCAAGCCATGGATATAGCACTATGGGTGGAATAGAATGTGCTGGTAGAGATTAATAAGGGGAAGTCAAAAAGAAGAAGATAGTCTCACATCAACGAGGCTAATCAACGGGCTATGGAGATGCCCATCAATTGATGTCAATGCGAGGAGTAGGGATTGCCATGCAAAGGATGCACTAAGAGCTATAAGTGTATGAAAGCTCAACATGAAAACTAAGTGGGTGTGCATCCAACTTGCTTGCTCATGAAGACCTCAGGCATTTGAGGAAGCCCATCATCAGAATATACAAGCCAAGTTCTATAATGAAAAATTCCCACTAGTATATGAAAGTGACGAAATAGGAGACTCTCTATATGAAAAACATGGTGCTACTTTGAAGCACACGTATGGAAAAGGATAGTAACACTGCCCCTTCTCTCTTTTTCTCTCATTTTTTTTTCTTTTTTTCGTGGGCTCTTTTTGGCCTCTTTTTTTTCTTTTTTTTATTTCCTCACTGGGACAATGCTCTAATAATGATGATCATCATACTTCTATTTACTTACAACTCAAAAGAAAATTACAACTCGAAACTAGAACAAAAAAATATGACTCTATATGAATGCCTCTGGCAGTGCACCAGGATGTGCAATGATACTAGCGTAACATGTATGAAAAATGATGAATGGTGGCTGAGCCACAAATACTTTGTCAGCTATATGATCATGCAAAGCAATATGACAATGATGATGTGCGTCATATAAAAAGAACGATGGAAGTTGCATGGCAATATATCTCGGAATGACTATGGAAATGCCATAATAGGTAGGTATGATGGCTGTTTTGAGGAAGATATAAGGAGGCTTATGTGTGATAGAGCGTATCATATCACGGGGTTTGGATGCACCGACGAAGTTTGCACCAACTCTCGATGTGAGAAAGGGCAATGCACGGTACCGAAGAGGCTAGCAAATTGCGGAAAGGTGAGAGTGCGTATAATCCATGGACTCACATTAGTCATAAAGAACTCACATACTTATTGCGAAATTTTATTAGCTCTCGAAGCCAAGTACTACCACGCATGCCCCTAGGGGGGAGGTTGGTAGGAGTTAACCATCATGCGCCCCCGACCGCCACACAAAGGAAGACAATCAATAATAAATCATGCTCCAACTTCTTAGCATAACGACAGATCATACATGCATGCTTCGGGAATCACAAACCTTAACACCAATATTCTTACTAAACCACAATTATCTACTAGCACCTCTCACATATTACCATCTTAATATCGCAAAACTATTGTAAGGAATCAAACTTATTATATTCAGTGATCTACATGAAAGTTTTTATTTTATCCCTCTTGAATACCTATCATATTAGGACCAAATTCACAACCCGTGCATATTACCATTGCTATTCATTAGACTCTCAAAAAGATATAAGTGAAGCATGAGAGTGCATCTATTTCTTTAAAATATAACCACTACCGTGCTCTAAAAGATATAAGTGAAGCACTAGAGCAACTGCCTAGCTCAAAAGATATAAGTGAAGCACATAGAGTATTCTAACAAATCACGAATAATGTGTGTCCCTCTCAAAAAGGTGTGTTCAGCAAAGATGATTGTAACAAACTTAAAAAGCAAACAAACTATAGCACAAGACGCTCCAAGTAAAACACATATCATGTGATGAATAAAAATGTAGCTCCAAGTGAGTTACTGATAGATTGTAGACGAAAGAGGGGATGCCATCCGGGGCATCCCCAAGCTTAGAGGCTTGAGTCTTCCTTGAATATTACCTTGGGGTGCCTTGGGCATCCTCAAGCTTAGGCTCTTGCTGCTCCTTATTCCTTTATCCATCGTAGTCTCACCCAAAACTTGAAAACTTCAGCACACAAAACTCAACAGAAACCTCGTGAGATCCGTTAGAATAACAAATAAATCTTAAACTTTAGATACTGTTGTAAATTGATTCATATTTAATATTGGCATAACGCTACTGTACTCCAACTTCCCCATGGCTCATACCCCCCGATACGATCCATAGATTCATCAAAATAAGCAAACTATGCAACAAAAACAGAATCTGTCTAAAACAGAACAGTCTGTAAAGATCTATTTAGAATCCATACTTCTGTAACTCCAAAAATTCTGAAAAATTAGGACAACGTAAACAATTCATATACCAATACTGTGTAAAACTTTCAGATTTTTCTGACGCTCCAGTACAGAATCAAAAATCAAATGCTGGACGCAAAACTTTCTGTTTTCCAAACAACATCAATTATACTATCATCCAAATCATCCAAAAGGTATTACTTGGCACAAACACTAATTAAAAGATAAAAACACAATCATAACAGAGGCTAAAATTGTAAACACACAAAAACAGAAAGTAAAACAAAAAATAAAGATACATATTGGGATGCCTCCCAACAGGCTCTTTCTTTATAGCCATTAAGATAGACTTGAGATTTTAATGATGCTCACATGAAAGATAGTAATTGAAACACGTAGAGAGCATCATGTAGCATGTGAAAAATGCATTTAAGTCTAACATATTTCCTATGCATAGGCATTTCATAAGCAAACAAATTATCATGACAAGCAAAACCTAGCTTATGCAAGGAAGAAGAAAGAAATAATAGCAATCTCAACATGAAGAGAGGTAATTTAATAACATGAAAATTTCTACAACCATATTTTCCTCTCTCATAATAATTATATGTAGGATCATAATAAAATTCAACAATATAGCTATCATATAAAATTTTATCTTCATGATCCACAAGCATAAATGTTTTATAATCTTCCAAGATAGTGGGATTAACATCAACTAAAGTCATGACCTCTCAAAACCCACTTTTATCAAAAATTTCATAAGATTGAACACTCTCCAAATATGTGGGATTATTTTTACCTAAAGTTGACACTCTTCCAAACCCACTTTCAATATTATTGCAAACATTATTATCAATAACATATTCATCACGAGGCTTAAATAAATTTTCAAGATCATAAGAAGCATCACCCCAATCATGATCATTACAATGAGTAGTGGACATAACAAAATCATGATCCCCAAGCTTGTAGTTTCGCATATTATTAACACAATTGACATTAATATAATTTATAATAAAATCATTGCAATCATGCTTTTCATTCAAGGAGCTATCATGAATCACTTTATAAATTTCTTCATAACAATTTTCAGATTCACGATTTTCAAGCAAAACTTCATAAAGATAATCTAGTGCACTCAACTCACTAGCAATTGGTTCATCATAATTGGATTTTTTGAAAAGATTAGCAAGTGGATGAGGATCCATATCAATAGTTTTTTGGCAAGCAAAGATGCAAGCAAATAGAAGGCACATGGCAACACAAGCATAGATAGCACACAAAATATTTTTGTATTTTTTTTGTAAAATTGTTTTAGAAGTGGGGGAGATGAAAACGAGAGGCAAATGCAAATAAAAGGCAAATGAAAATAAGAACAAGTGGATGATAGTTTATGCGAAGGTACTTGGTAGGTTTAGGTGATGTCTCCCCGGCAACGGCGCCAGAAATTCTTCCTGCTACTTGTAGACTGCGTTGGTATTTTTCCGAAGAGGAGAGGATGATGCAGTATTGTAGAGATAAGTATTTCCCTCAGTTAAGAACCAAGGTTATCAATCCAGTAGGAGAACCACACTGCAAGGAAGTGCCTCCTTATTACGCAAAAAAAAAGTTTTCTCCCCCTGACAGCTAGGACCCACCAGCTATATCTTCTCACACAAGGAAGTGAAATGATTCCTTCCCCTGACAGCTGGGACCCACCAACTATATCTTCGCACTCAAGGAAGTGACTCCTTATCCCCTCGACAGTTGAAACCCACCAGGTCAAAGCGTACGTAGGGTTATCTGTTTTGTCGCAAACGTGTACGTATGTACTGGTCGATCGGTTTCTCTGCAATGAAGAACCGTGGCCGAGTAAGGAATGACACGTGTCGTAGTAGAGCCACCGACGTAGCATGTCAGGCAGTCCCGTATAAATCCCGTACACGTACGTACAACCATGCTGCAAAATATACAGCCACGTACGTACATACGGGCGGGGTCTCGAACATGTACGGCCAGGGCTCGTGTACATCGAGAGGCAACATATGGCTGCACTGGACGGCAGCAATGACGTCGTGTTCATCGGCAGCCAACCGGCTGGGTCAGAGCGGAGGAAACAACGTCGTGTTCATCGGGAGCCAAGCGACTGGGTCGGAATGCGTCCTGTTGATCGGGAGCCAACCGGCTTGGACGGTACAGCCGAAACGGGGTCCTGTTCATCGGGAGGGATTTGGTATACCGCAAAACGGAGGAAATGGACTTCTGTTCAACCGCCTATGGTCGAAACGGTGTCATGTTGATTGGGAGGGGTGTGGTGTACCGCAAAATGGAGGAAATGGACTTCTGTTCAACCGCCTACGGTCGAAACGGGGTCCTGTTGATCAGGAAGGGTGTGGCGTACCGCAAAACGGCAAAAACTGACTTCTCGCCAACCGCCTACGATCGAAACGGAGTCTTGTACATCGTGCGGGGTGTGGCGTATCGCAAAACGGGACTCCATAGCCGGGCTACTGTTCATCCACCGTCGACTTCCTCCAGCCTCCACCGGCTACTGTTCATCCAGCCTCCACAGGATCCTTTTCATCCACCCCAACCGGCTGGGGTGTGGCGTACCGCGGCACGGCCTCCTCGGGGTCCTGTTCATCCAGCGCCAACCGCCTACTACCACGGGGTCCTGTTCATCCAACCCCCACCAGCAGGGGTGGGGCGTATGAGTGGGCGGCAGCAACGGGAACTGTTCATCCATAGCCAACCAACCGTCTCGATCGATGCATCTTGACTTGTGTCTACGTGTATCGCGTGCGTGGTAGCAACGGGCACTGCTCATCGAGAGGCAACTCAACACATTGGACGGCTATGTCTCTCGCACAGGGGCTCGATCGGGTTCAGTAAGCAGCGAGAAGGATCGATCGGGTTTAGTTAGCAGCGAAGGAATCGCTCGGGTTCAATTAGCAGCGAAGGGATCGCTCGGGTTCAATTAGCAGCAAAGAGATCGATCAGCTTCAGTACATATGGCTATAGTGGGATCGATCGCTCGTGTTCAGTACGTAGTGCGAGGGATCGATCGATCGCTCGGGTTCAGTAAGCGAACGCCTCGCTCGGGTTCAGTTAGTGAACACCTCACACACACACGCGCGTACGAGAGAAACGCGCAAACCACACTGATCGCTCGGCCCCGACTACCCACCGATTGCCCACTGTAAGAGGGAACTCCCCGAAAATTTCCTCGCCCTCACTTCTATCATGATTTTTTATGTCATGTATGGCCCAAAGAATGTCATGCAGGTGCGTCTCCGTACCACCCAGGACAAAAAGCCCATTTTGTGTCATAAACTTTTGTCATAGAAGTAGGAGCCCACCACATCTACGATGATACGTGTTTTTGTCACAATTATCATCATAGAAGTGTCACATCTATGACAGAAAAAGTTTTCGTTCGGGCCATAATGTCACGGAAGTGTCTTTTTTTGTAGTGATTATCGCCTTCATAGGCCATGGAGCATATTGCTAGCGAAGTAGAGGTTTAAGATTGTTGAGGTAAAGAGATGATAGTAATATCCTCTCTTCCTCGCCTTTGCGGTTAGGTAGGGGAGTAGCGGATAACCCTAGAAGGTTGCATCCATGGGGAAACCCTTAATCATTCACAGTGAGAACCGGCGTGGGAAAATTACGGTGGTGGCGTATGTGTACGTAGACTACTTCATGTAGTGTGTATCTGTACCGGGATCCCTCCGCTTAGACACATAGATTATAAGATTAGAGATACGACCTAGAACTATGTTGTGCATATGTGATACATCCATTTTACATCATGTTTCCCTACTATTATTTATAATGTTTTGGGTCATTATTTCACTTCATGAGGCAATTCTAATGACTTTTCTCCCTTATTTTGCAAGTTGCACATGAAGAGGGAAGTTGCCGGCAGCTGGAATTCTGGACCTGGAAAAGCTACATCAGAGATAGATATTCTCCGGAGCTCCAAATGGCCTGAAAATTTACGGAGAATTATTTTGGAATTAATAAAAAATACTAGAAGAAGAATCATCGGGAGGGGCCCCACCAGGGAGTCACAAGCTCAGGTGGCGCCCCCCTGGGGCGTGCCGTGTGAGCTTGTGTCCCCACCAGCAGGCCTCCATGCCCCCCCTTCTCCTATATGATGCCATTTGCCCTAGAAAAAATCAGGAGACTTTCGGGATGAAGCACCGCCGTCTCGAGGCGGAACCTGGGAAGGAGCACTTTTGCTCTCCGGCAGAGCGATTCAGCCGGGGATACTTCCCTTCGGGAGGGGGAAATCGAAGCCATCGACATCATCAATGTTCCTCTGATCGCGGGAGGATCAATCTTCATCAACATCTTCACCAGCACCATCTCAACTCAAACCCTAGTTCATCTCTTGTATTCAATCTTTGTCTCAAAACCTCAGATTGGTACCTGTAGGTTACTAGTAGTGTTGATTACATCTATAGTTGACGCTAGTTGGTTTATTTGGTGGAAGATTATATGTTCAGATCCTTAATCATATGCAATACCCCTCTGATCTTGAACATGAATATGATTTGTGAGTAGTTACTTTTGTTCTTGAGGACATGGGAGAAGTCTTGTTATAAGTAATCATGTGAAGTTGGTATTCGTTCAATATTTTGAAGATATGTATGTTGTTTTTGTTGGGAAACGTTGCATGGAAAACAAAAAAAATTCTACGCACACGCAAGATCTATCTATGGAGATGCATAGCTATGAGAGGGGGAGTGTGTCTACGTACCCTCGTAGACCATAAGCGGAAGCGTTAGAACAACGCGGTTGATGTCGTCGAACAACTTCACGATCCAACCGACCGAGTACCGAACGTACGGCACCTCCGCGTTCAGCACACGTTCAGCTCGGTGACGTCCTCGACTTCTTGATCCAGCAAGAAGGCGAGGTAGTGGATGAGTTCCGGCAGCATGACGGCGTGGTGACGGTGATGGTAATGCTATCTCCGCAGGGCTTCGCCCAAGCACTGCGAAAATATGACCGAGGGACGGAACTGTGGAGGGGGGCGCCGGACACGGCTAAGATAATGTTCTATCTCCTTTGGGGCGCCCCCTCTCCTCTATTTATATATGTGTAGGGGCTTGGAGTAGAAGTAATAGTGCCATGTGAACAGTAACCATGAATAGTACACACGTGGACTTGGACTCCAAAGTCCAATCCTATTCCTACTAGGACTCTCCCTTTTTTCCTTCCCTAGCTGCGTGGGCTTTTGAGGACTTGGTGCGCCTGGCCCAATAAGACCAGGGCGCCTCCCCTTAGCCCATGCCAGCCCTTGGGACGTGGTGGACCCACTTGTGGACTTCCGGACCCCTCCGGAATCCTCCGGAACCTTCTGGAAGCTTCCCGGTACAATACCGAAAAAACTGCACTTTTTTCCGGAACCCAAAATATGACTTCCCATATATAAATCTTTACCTCTCGACCATTCCGAGACTCCTCGTGACGTCCGGGGTCTCATCCGGGACTCCGAAAAATATTCGGTTACCAATTCACATAACTCATATATATCGTCAACGAACGTTAAGCGTGCGGACCCTACGGGTTCGGGAATGATGTAGACATGATCGAGACGCCTCTCCGGTCAATAACCAATAGCGGAACCTGGATGCCCATATTGGTTCCTACATATTCCACGAAGATCTTATCGGTCGAACCGCAATGACAACATACGTAATTCCCTTTGTCCGTCGGTACGTTACTTGCCCGAGATTCGATCGTCGGTATCTCCATACCTAGTTCAATCTCGTTACCGGCAAGTCTCTTTACTCGTTCCGTAATACATCATCCCGTAACTAACTCCTTAGTCACTTTGCTTGCAAGCTTCTTATGATGTGCATTACCGAGAGGGCCCAGAGATACCTCTCCGAAACACGGAGTGACAAATCCCAGTCTCGATCCATGCCAACTCAACGGACACCTTCGGAGATACCTGTAGAGCATCTTTATGATCACCCAGTTACGTTGTGACGTTTGATAGCACACAAGGTATTCCTCCGGTATCCGGGAGTTGCATGATCTCATGGTCTGAGGAACATGTATTTGACATTCAAGAATGCAGTAGCAATAAACAGAACGATCATATGCTAAGCTAACGGATGGGTCTTGTCCATCACATCATTCTCCTAATGATGTGATCCCGTTATCAAATGACAACTCATGTCTATGGTTAGGAAACCTTAACCATCTTTGATCAACGAGCTAGTCTAGTAGAGGCTCACTAGGGACACGGTATTTGTTTATGTATTCACACATGTATTTAAGTTTCCGGTCAATACAATTCTAGCATGAATAATAAACCTTTATCATGAACAAGGAAATATAAAATAATAATAACTTTATTATTGCCTCTAGGGCATATTTCCATCAGTCTCCCACTTGCACTAGAGTCAATAATCTAGATTACATAGTAATGAATCTAACACCCATGGAGTCTTGGTGCTGATCATGTTTTGCTCATGGAAGAGGCTTAGTCAACGGGTCTGCCACATTCAGATCCGTGTGTACTTTGCAAATTTCTATGTCTCCATCCTTGACATATTCACGAATGGAGTTGAAGCGTCTCTTGATGTGTTTGGTCTTCTTGTGAAACCTGGGCTCCTTGGCTATGGAAATTGCACCAGTGTTGTCACAAAAGATTGTCATTGAACCCGATGCACTAGGTATTACACCTAGATCGGATATGAACTCCTTCATCCAGACTCCTTCATGTGCTGCTTCCGAAGCAGCTATGTATTCCGCTTCACACGTAGATCCCGCCACGACGCTCTGCTTGGAACTGCACCAACTGACAGCTCCACCATTTAATATAAATACGTATCCGGTTTGTGACTTAGAGTCATCCGGATCAGTGTCGAAGCTTGCATCGACGTAACCCTTTACGACGAGCTCTTCGTCACCTCCATAAACGAGAAACATGTCCTTGGTCCTTTTCAGGTACTTCAGGATATTCTTGACCACTGTCCAGTGATCCACTCCTGGATTACTCTGGTACCTCCCTGCCAAACTTATGGCAAGGCACACATCAGGTCTGGTAGACAGCATGGCATACATAATAGAACCTATGGCTGAGGCATAGGGAATGACTTTCATTTTCTCTATATCTTCTGCCGTGGTCGGGCATTGAGTCTGACTCAACTTCACACCTTGCAAGACAGGCAAGAACCCTTTCTTTGACTGATCCATTTTGAACTTCTTCAAAACTTTGTCAAGGTATGTGCTTTGTGAAAGTCCTATCAAGCGTCTTGATCTATCCCTATAGATCTTGATGCCCAATATATAAGCAGCTTCACCGAGGTCTTTCATTGAAAAATTCTTATTCAAGTATCCCTTTATGCCATCCAGAAATTCTATATAATTTCCAATCAACAATATGTCATCCACATATAATATTAGAAATGCTACAGAGCTCCCACTCACTTTCTTGTAAATACAGGCTTCACCGTAAGGCTGTACAAAACCATATGCTTTGATCACCTCATCAAAGCGTATATTCCAACTCCGAGATGCTTGCACCAGTCCATAGATGGATTGCTGGAGCTTGCACACTTTGTTAGCACCCTTAGGATCGACAAAACCTTCTGGTTGCATCATATACAACTCTTCTTTGAGAAAACCATTAAGGAATGCAGTTTTGACATCCATTTGCCAGATTTCATAATCATAAAATGCGACAATTGCTAACATGATTTGGACAGACTTAAGCATCGCTACGGGTGAGAAAGTCTCATCGTAGTCAACCCCTTGAACTTGTCGAAAACCTTTCGCGACAAGTCGAGTTTTGTAGACAGTGATATTACCATCAGCATCCGTCTTCCTCTTAAAAATCCATTTATTCTCAATGGCTTGCCGATCATCGGGCAAGTCCTCCAAAGTCCACACTTTGTTCTCATACATGGATCCTATCTCAGATTTCATGGCCTCAAGCCATTTGTCGGAATCCGGGCTTATCATAGCTTCTTCATAGTTCATAGGTTCGCCGTTGTCTAACAACATAACTTCCAGAACAGGATTACCGTACCACTCTGGTGCGGAACGTACTCTGGTCGACCTACGAAGTTCAGTAGTAACTTGATCTGAAGTTTCATGATCTTTATCATTATCTTCCTCTCTTATTGGTGTAGGCATCACGGGAACGGTTTTCTCTGATGAGCTACTTTCCAATTCGAGAGAAGGTACAATTACCTCATCAAGTTCTACTTTCCTCCCACTCACTTCTTTCGAGAGAAACTCCTTCTCTAGAAAGGACCCATTCTTGGCAACAAAGACCTTGCCTTCGGATCTGTGGTACAAGGTGTACCCAATTGTTTCTTTAGGGTATCCTATGAAGACGCACTTCTCCGCTTTGGGTTCGAGCTTATCAGGTTGAAGCTTTTTCACATAAGCATCGCATCCCCAAACTTTAAGAAATGACAGCTTAGGTTTCTTGCCAAACCATAGTTCACACGGTGTCGTCTCAATGGATTTAGACGGTGCCCTATTTAACGTGAATACAGCTGTCTCTAATGCATAACCCCAAAACGATAATGGCAAATCGGTAAGAGACATCATAGAACGCACCATATCCAATAAAGTACGGTTACGACATTCGGACACACCATTACGCTGTGGTGTTCCAGGTGGCGTGAGTTGTGAAACAATTCCACATTTTCTTAAATGAAGGCCAAACTCGTAACTCAAATATTTGCCTTCGTGATCAGATCGTAGAAACTTTATTTTCTTGTTACGATGATTCTCTACTTCACTTTGAAATTCTTTGAACTTTTCAAATGTTTCAGACTTGTGTTTCATCAAGTAGATATACCCATATCTACTCAAATCATCTGTGAAGGTTAGAAAATAACGATACCCGCCGCGTGCTTCAACATTCATCGGACCGCATACATCGGTATGTATTATTTCCAACAAATCAGTAGCTCGCTCCATTGTTCCGGAGAACGGAGTTTTAGTCATCTTGCCCATGAGGCATGGTTCGCAAGTATCAAATGATTCATAATCAAGAGATTCCAAAAGTCCATCCGCATGGAGTTTCTTCATGCGCTTTACACCAATATGACCTAAACGGCAGTGCCACAAGTATGTTGCACTATCATTATCAACTTTGCATCTTTTGGCATCAATATTATGAATATGTGTATCACTACGATCGAGATTCAACAAGAATAGACCATTCACAAAAGGTGCGTGACCATAAAAGATGTTACTCATATAAATAGAACAACCATTATTCTCTGACTTAAATGAATAACCGTCTCGCAATAAACAAGATCCAGATATAATGTTCATGCTCAACGCTGGCACCAAATAACAATTATTTAGGTCTAAAACTAATCCCGAAGGTAGATGTAGAGGTAGCGTGCCGACGGCGATCTAATCAACCTTGGAACCATTCCCGACGCGCATCGTCACCTCGTCCTTAGCCAATCTTCGCTTATTCCGTAGCTCCTGTTTCGAGTTACAAATATGAGCAACCGAACCAGTATCAAATACCCAGGCGCTACTGCGAGCATTAGTGAGGAACACATCAATAACATGTATATCAAATATACCTTTGCTCACTTTGCCATCCTTCTTATCCGCCAAATACTTGGGGCAGTTCCGCTTCCAGTGACCAGTCCCTTTGCAGTAGAAGCACTCTGTTTCAGGCCTGGGTCCAGCTTTGGGTTTCTTCGTGGGGGCGGCAACTTGCTTGCCATTCTTCTTGAAGTTCCCCTTCTTTCCCTTGCCCTTTTTCTTGAAACTAGTGGTTTTGTTAACCATCAACACTTGATGCTCCTTCTTGATTTCTACCTCCGCTGATTTCAGCATCGCGAAGAGCTCGGGAATTGTCTTCTCCATCCCTTGCATATTATAGTTCATCACGAAGCCTTTATAGCTTGGTGGCAGTGACTGAAGAACTCTGTCAATAACACTCTCAACCGGAAGATCAATTCCCAGCTGAGTCAAGTGGTTGTGGTACCCAGACATTCTGAGTATGTGTTCACTGACAGAACTGTTCTCCTCCATCTTACAGCTAAAGAACTTGTTGGAGACTTCATATCTCTCAACCCGGGCATTAGCTAGAAATATCAATTTCAGCTCTTGGAACATCTCATATGCTCCGTGGCGTTCAAAACGCTTTTGCAGTCCCGGTTCTAAGCCGTAGAGCATGGCACACTGAACTATCGAGTAGTCATCAGATCGAGCCTGCCAGGCGTTCACAACGTCTGCAGCAGCTCCTGCAGCAGGTCCATCACCTAGCGGTGCATCAAGGACATAATTCTTCTGTGCAGCAATGAGGATAATCCTCAAGTTATTGACCCAGTCCGTGTAGTTGCTACCATCATCTTTCAACTTAGCTTTCTCTAGGAACGCATTAAAATCCAATGGAACAGTAGCACGGGCCATTTATCTACAACATAGAT
Source organism: Elymus sibiricus (assembly GCA_039707655.1). Lineage (NCBI taxonomy): Eukaryota > Viridiplantae > Streptophyta > Magnoliopsida > Poales > Poaceae > Elymus > Elymus sibiricus. The sequence continues at coordinate 76,388,790 of CM077676.1, forward strand.
ATGCAAAAACTATCAAGACTAAGTTCATGATAAATTAAGTTCAATTAATCAAATTACTAATGAACTCCCACTTAAATTAACATCCCTCAAGTTAATTAAGTGATACATGATCCAAATCAACTAGCCCATGTCCGATCATCACGTGAGATGGGATAGTCATCAATGGTGAACATCTCCAAGTTGATCATATATACTATATGACTCATGTTCGACCTTTCGGTCTCCAGTGTTCCGAGACCATGTCTGTACATGCTAGGCTCGTCAAGTTTAACCCAAGTATTCTGCTTGTGTAAAACTGGCTTACACCCATTGTATGTGAACGTAGAATCTATCACACCCGATCATCACGAGGTGCTTCGAAACGACGAACTTTAGCAATGGTGCATACTCGGGGAGAACACTTTTATCTTGAAATTTAGTGAAGGGATCATCTTATAATGCTACCGTCGTTCTAAGCAAAATAAGATGCATAAAGGATAAACATCACATGCAATCAAAATATGTGACATGATATGGCCATCATCTTGTGCTTTTGATCTCCATCTCCAAAGCATCGTCATGATCTCCATCGTCACTGGCTCGGCACCTTGATCTCCATCGTTGCGTCGTGGTCGTCTCGCCAACTATTGCTTCTACAACTATTGCTAACGCATAGCGATAAAGTAAAGCAATTACATGGCGCTTGCATTTCATACAATAAAGAGACAACCATAAGGCTCCTGCCGGTTGCCGATAAATTACAAAACATGATCATCTCATACAACAACGTATATCACATCATGTCTTGACCATATCACATCACAGCATACCCTGCAAAAACATGTTAGACGTCCTCTACTTTGTTGTTGCAAGTTTTACGTGGCTGCTACGGGCTTCTAGCAAGAACCGTTCTTACCTACGGCACAAAACCACAATGGTGATTTATCATGTTTGCTGTTTTAACCTTCAACAAGGACCGGCCGCAGTCAAATTCGATTCAACTAAAGTAGGAGAAACAGACACCCGCCAGCCACCTTTATGCAAAACAAGTTGCATGTCTGTCGGTGGAACCGGTCTCATGTACGTGGACATGTAAGGTTGGTCCGGGCCGCTTCATCTTACAATACCGCCGAATCAAAATAAGACGTTGGTGGTAAGCAGTATGACGATCACCGCCCACAACTCTTTGTGTTCTACTCGTGCATATCATCTATGCATAGACCTGGCTCATGATGCCACTGTTGGGGAACGTTGCATGGAAAACAAAAATTTTCTACACACACGCAAGATCTATCTATGGAGATGCATAGCTACGAGAGGGGGAGTGTGTCTACGTACCCTCGTAGACCGTAAGCGGAAGCGTTAGAACAACGCGGTTGATGTCGTCGAACAACTTCACGATCCAACCGACCGAGTACCGAACGTACGGCACCTCCGCGTTCAGCACATGTTCAGCTCGGTGACATCCTCGACTTCTTGATCCAGCAAGACGGCGAGGTAGTGGATGAGTTCTGGCAGCAAGACGGCGTGGTGACGGTGATGGTAATGCTATCTCCGTAGGGCTTCGCCCAAGCACTGCGAAAATATGACCGAGGGACGGAACTGTGGAGAGGGGCGCCGCACATGGCTAAGACAATGTTCTATCTCCTTTGGGGCGCCCCTCTCCTCTATTTATATATGTGTAGGGGCTTGGAGTAGAAGGAATAGTGCCACATGAACAGTAACCGTGAATAGTACACACGTGGACTTGGACTCCAAAGTCCAATCCTATTCCTACTAGGACTCTCCCTTTTTTCCTTCCCTAGCTGCGTGGGCTTTTGAGGACTTGGTGCGCCTGGCCCAATAAGGCCAGGGCGCCTCCCCTTAGCCCATGCCAGCCCTTGGGACGTGGTGGACCCACTTGTGGACTTCCAGACCCCTCCGGAATCCTCCGGAACCTTCTAGAAGCTTCCCGGTACAATACCGAAAAAACTGCACTTTTTTCCAGAACCCAAAATATGACTTCCCATATATAAATCTTTACCTCTCGACCATTCCAAGATTCCTCGTGACGTCCGGGATCTCATCCGGGACTCCAAACAATATTCGGTTACCAATTCACATAACTCATATAACACTATATCGTCAACGAACGTTAAGCGTGCGGACCCTACGGGTTCGGGAATGATGTAGACATGATCGAGACGCCTCTCCGGTCAATAACCAATAGCGGAACCTGGATGCCCATATTGGTTCCTACATATTCCACGAAGATCTTATCGGTCGAACCGCAATGACAACATACGTAATTCCCTTTGTCCGTCGGTACGTTACTTGCCCGAGATTCGATCGTCGGTATCTCCATACCTAGTTCAATCTCGTTACCGGCAAGTGTCTTTACTTGTTCCGTAATACATCATACCGTAACTAACTCCTTAGTCACTTTGCTTGCAAGCTTCTTATGATGTGCATTACCGAGAGGGCCCAGAGATACCTCTCCGAAACACGGAGTGACAAATCCCAGTCTCGATCCATGCCAACTCAACGGACACCTTCGGAGATACCTGTAGAGCATCTTTATGATCACCCAGTTATGTTGTGACGTTTGATAGCACACAAGGTATTCCTCCGGTATCCGGGAGTTGCATGATCTCATGGTCTGAGGAACATGTATTTGGCATTCAAGAAAGCAGTAGCAATAAACATAACGATCATTTGCTAAGCTAACAGATGGGTCTTGTCCATCACATCATTCTCCTAATGATGTGATCCCGTTATCAAATGACAACTCATGTCTATGGTTAGGAAACCTTAACCATCTTTGATCAATGAGCTAGTCTAGTAGAGGCTCACTAGGGACACGGTATTTGTTTATGTATTCACACATGTATTTAAGTTTCCGGTCAATACAATTCTAGCATGAATAATAAACCTTTATCATGAACAAGGAAATATAAAATAATAACAACTTTATTATTGCCTCTAGGGCATATTTCCATCAGTTTTTCCTCTAGTGGTGTTATGTGAACGTCGACTACATGACACTTCAACATGTTTGGGCCTAGGGGAAGGCATTGGGGTGTAATGAGTAGATGATGGGTTGCGAGAGTGACAGAAGATTAAACTCTAGTTTATGAGTTATTCCGTAAGGGGCTGATTTGGATCCATATGTTTCATACTATGGTTAGATTTATCTTAATTCTTCTTTCATAGTTGCGGATGCTTGCGAGAGGGGGTAATCATAAGAGGGTTGCTTGTTCAAGTAAGAACAGCACCCTAGCACCGGTCCACCCACATATCAAATTATCAAAATAGTGAACGCGAATCAACTAAACATGATGAACGTGGCTAGACGAGAATTCCCATGTGTCCTCGAGAACGCTTTGCTCACTATAAGAAGTACTTTCGGTTTTCCTTTGCTACAAAAAGAATTGGGCCACCTTGCTGCACCTTTGTTACTATTGCCACTTGTTACTTGTTATGAATCACCTTGCTAGAAAACTATCTGTTACCGCTACTTTCAGTACTTGCAGAGAATACCTTGCTGAATACCACTTGTCATTTCCTTCCACTCCTCGTTGGGTTCGACACTCTTACTTGTCGAAAGGACTATGATTGATCCGCTATACTTGTGGGTCATCAAGACTCTTTTCTGGTACCGCTTCCGGGGAGTGAAGCACCTTTGGTAAGTGGAATTTGGTAAGGAACCATTTTTATTACGTCCTGAAATTTACTGTTACTTGTCATTATGGGAAAAAAAATCCTTTGAGGGGCTTGTTCGGGGTATCTTCATCTCGACCGGAAGCAATAAGAGTTGCTACTCAACCTACTGAAGCTACTGAAAATATTAACTATGAAATTCCTTCAGGTATTATGGAGAAACTGGTTGTTAATCCATATCCAGAAAATGGAACAATACATCCTGATATGCACTTGATATATATAGATGAATTTTGTGGATTGTTTAAGCTTGCAGGTTTATCAGAGGATGGAGTTAAGAAGAAGATGTTTCCCTTATCTTTGAGGAAAAGTCATTATCTTGCTATACGCTATTGGATGATGTTGGAACATGGGATTGGAACCGATTGAAGCTGGAATTCCACCAGAAATTTTATCCCATGCCCTTAGTTCATCGTGATCGGAATTATATATATAATTTTTGGCCTCATGAAGGACAAAGTATCGCTCAAGCTTGGAGGAGGCTTAAATATATGATGCACACATGCCCCAATCATGAGCTCTCTAGAGAGATGATTATACAAAAAAATTTATGCTCGGCTTTCTCATGATGATAAAACAATGCTTGGCACTTCTTCTGCTGGTTCCTTTATGAAGAAAACTATTGAATTCAAATGGGATCTTATTGAAAGGATTAAACGCAACTCTGAAGATTGGGAAATTGACAAAGGTAATGAGTCATGTATAAATCTTGAATATGATTGTGTTAAATCTTTTACCGAAATAGATGTTTTTCATAGGTTTAGCGCTAAATATTGTCTTGACTTTGAGATAGTAGCTACTTTCTGTGAATCCTTTGCTGCTCATGTTGATCTCCCTAAGGAGAAGTGGTTTAAATTTCATCCACCTATTGAAGAAACTTGTAAGGAACCCACTATTGCTAAAACTGAAACCATCTCTACTCCTAATGGGGGAGTTGGTAGTCTCGCCTCACTCTGATTAATCCTTTCCCACCGTTTTTTGTCCCACCAACATATTTAAACCGGATTTTACCCACGATCTATTTAAACCGATTTTATCTGCCAATAAGATCAGTTTCTGGTATATTTGGTAACTTTTATATGGAAAGGAATGAATCATGATCAATCTTTAATCAATTTCTGAAGATCTCTACTCCTAAAGAGATTTGGTAACTTCCGCTCCCACCACCTCCTTTCATCTTGGTTTTTTCTACATCCTCCTTTCCCACGCACGCGCACGAAAAAAACCCGAGTCATCCCCATACGTCCTATCCCTAACGAGCTGTAGTCTCCCTCCCTAGGACGCAGCCGCCCGCCGTATCGAATCCCGCTGCCGGACTCGTATCGTATCAAGCCGCCGAGGCTTTATGGCCAGGAGGGGATGAGGCCACTAACCTCGCCCAGCGCATTGTGCGCATGTCGGAGGCGGCCCAGTGCCTGATGGATCTCTAGGTGGTCGCAGCCGTGGCGGGCGCTCAGTACGTGCTAACCAGGTTGCGCGCGTGCCGCTCGGAGTGGTCTCTCCGTGACTTCGTGACCACAGAGCCGCAAGCCAGGCCAGCACAAAGCTTTTATGCGGATGTCGAGTTGGCTGCAGAGTTCGCTATAGAGTGTAGTCGTCGGGAGGCCGGAAATGTGTAGCCTGAAAACAAAGCAGATCGCAACTTTCTTTGCAATACTTATTAATACGACCCCTTTTGTGTGCTTTTGGCTGCTTGGAAAAGTGAGGTGTATGTCTTGTTTGTATGCCGTAGAGGCGGTGAAGTGCCTCCGCCCGGGTTAGGAGCGGAAATCTCCTTTGGTGCATGTTGATGCCGTAGGCGTATTTAGTGGGGCTCGGCGTGACCAGAATGCTTGATTCAATCATCCGACATCCTCGATGGTTGCTCTCCTCGGAGGAAGGACTACCAAAAAAATTGCTTCGATGCAGCCCCGGAGCGCTAGGCTGTGTGAGGTCCGCAGAAGAAACAACCACAAGGGTCCGGATCAAGGAGCAGGAATGTACGATGCAGCCTTCGGGTGGAGCTACGGCGGGGTCCACTTATAACGATGCAGCCCCCGAGTCCCTCAACAAAGAGATTTGTTTGTTCTTCCGCAACTTGTCTATCCCAAGGAGTTTCAATAAAGTGACTTGTTGCTGAATAGCTGTGTGTCATGTTACATTTAGCAAACTAGAAGGGAAGTGAAAAAGTGTTGAGGGCCATTGCAGCCTCCTTATTTTCCAACCTAATATGGTTTGAGCTAAAAGTACATGAAAATGCAGTGGTTTGCAAAGCAGTTTATGTAGAAATGTTATACTCACGGGTCTATGCATAAAATAGGCGGAGATGCTCAGCATTCCAGGGTAGCGATGTTATCCGACCTGTTTTCTTGTTGCGAGGTAGTAGGCTCCGTTGTTGAGGACCTCATGAACGATGAAGGGGCCCTCCCACGGGGAGGACATCTTGTTCTTTCTTGGCTTCTGCTTGAGGCGTAGGACGAGGTCGCTGACGTTGAACTCGCGTGCCGGGACGCGCCGACCCTGATATTGACGCAACTTCTTGTGACATCCCCATGTATTAAGCACAGTGATCATCTGCTAATCATGCCAAATCATCATTAATTACAATGCTTGATCACATTAGAATCATATCTCATTTCAAATTCCAATTCAAAATGAAATTCAAATGTGAAGTGGAAATAAAAGTTGTTCAAATTTGAAAACTAAAATGTTCATAATATTGCAAATATTCACAAAGTAATTATAAAAATAAAATCAACATTAATTGAAATGCCTAGATAACTCTAACAACATGAAACAGTACCAAAACAGCATATTTAATCCCTTTTGCATTTATGGAAAATTCAAATGAAATCATTTTGTCACCAAACCTTTTTCTGGCAGTGTTAAATATTGCATAGCATTTATTGGGTCAGTTCACATATTTTACAAAAGTCACATGGTGGCTAAACATTTTCAAAAGAGAGAAAAGGAATAAAGCAGAAGAAAAAGAAAAGAAAAACTAGAAATAGACACTGTGCCTATGGGCCTAAGTGAAACAGTTCCCCCAGGCCCAGCCCACGCCGGCCTTCCCCTACCTTTTGCCTGCGCCAGGAGAAGGCCGCTGCTCGCCGGCCACGGACGCCGCGTCGCACGGCCATCGAGGACCGCTGATGGATAAAGAGGAGCCCCTGCCTGCTCTCTCTCTTCCCCGAAACCCTAGCACCTCCCCGTTCCCCTCTCTCGTTCTCCCCTGAGTGAATCGAGCTCGCGCCCGAGCGAGCTCGTCGTCGCCGTCACCGTTCACCGCACTCACCGAGCTCCAAGCGCCGCTCCGACGTGCCCAGGAGGACCGCCGTCCTCAGCTACGACCTCCGCGCCACTGGATCGAAGCCGGGGACCCCCACCGTCGTCGCCCACGTCTCCTTCTCCCGCTACGGCCGCCGCACGGCGTCGTCGGCTTCGGCCACCACGAAACGTCCCCAGGCCTTCTCTGCATCGCCAGTGAGCCCCCGCTCTTCCTCTTCCCTCTGGGTGAGCTCGCCGTGCCCCGTATCGCCGTCCCCCGTCGTCACCCGAATGCCTCGCCGCCGGCGACGACGTAGCGCGCTACACCGGCCACCGCAGCACCTCGCACCACCGCCATTCGACGTGGCTCCATCTCCGTGTTCGAACGCGCCCGGCCGCGCCCGTTTTGGTGGCCTGTGGGCGAATCCCGATCGCCACCCGTGCCCGCCGCCGTGGTTTTGGCCACTGGCGACTAGCCGCCGGCGCCGCTGACGTGTCTACGTCATTAACCACTAACCCACGCCTCTGTGCGGCTGACAAATGGGCCCCGCTCGCTAATTAACTCGGGTTAGATTAAACACTAATTAACTTAAACTGTGCAGTCACTGACATGGGGCCCCACCTCCTAATTAAACCCGGTTAATTAGATTATTACCCTAATTAGCCTACTGTGTATGACAGGTGGGCCCAGTCCACTATTTAACCGGATAAGATTCACCCAGTCAGCTGCTGACTCAGCAGGCTGGGCCCACAGGCCAGCCTCTGCTGACTGGGTGCTGACTGGGCTGTTGACCCAGTCAACAGGGCCCACTGGTCAGCCCCTGTGCTGGTCAGCTGGGTACGTTTCTGGGTACCTGTAGTATTTTAGTTTAAATGATTTTCGAAATATAATTAAATCCAGAAATTTCAGAAAATCATAAAAACTTTGAAAAATCATAGAAAATAAACCGTGACTCGGATGAAAATAATTTATATATGAAAAACGATCAGAAAAATATGAAGAATCCGAATATGTTTTCAAAATGCTTGACCATCACTCCTATCTAGATGAACATGGAACTTTCCCCTCCGATTCATCTGTCCGATAAATGCCCGGAGCTGGTAAAACACCTCCAGATGTTTCCCGCTCCGACTAACTTGCGTAGTACTGCATTAGGGCACTCCTCGAATAGCGTGCTGCCATGCCATGCATCTGTGATTGCATTTGTTGCTTGTATTTATTGTTTCTTCCCCCCTCTTTTCTCCGGTAGACTCCGAGACCGACGTTGCCCCTGCGGTCGACTACGTCCCCGACGACCCTTCCTCCTGTTCAGCAGAGATTCCAGGTAAGCAAAACCCCCTTGATCATTCCTATATCGCCTATTCCTTCTCCCTCATGCTTGCATTAGATTTTGCTACTATAATTGCTTGCTCCTATTCTGATGCATAGCCTGCTTTTTGTAACCTGCTATTGTTACTTACCTGCCATCCTAAACTGCTTAGAATAGGCTGGTTAGTGATCCATCAGTGACCCCTCTTCCTTGCTCTAGTTGCCCCGCTTAGTTACTAATGCCTCGATCGATGTGATCGACGGGCTGAGACCAGCACAGTACCGCACACCCCCTAAGTTGTTCGACTCTACAGAGTTATCCTCGAGTGACGAGGGTGATACCTCTTAACTTACTCCCGATGATGTCTTTGTAGCACAGCTAGCCGGACGTGGACTACCGAGGGTGATTCCTCTCCCTCCACCTCCGATGAGGCTTCTGTCGTGCAACCCCGCAAGTGTGAATACCATCGAGGGTGATTCCTCCGGGTTCGCCCTGACGGGTACATCGAGTAGGAATCCAACGAGGGTGATTCCTCGGATTCCTCCTTGATGTTCTGAACACACAGTTACCGGGATTTTACTACTTTTACTGAATAAAGTCGGGTCGACCCTGAGGGGTACCCGCGAGAGGTGTGAAGTTGGGTTGACCCAAAGTTACCCGCGAGATAATTACGAGGCGCGGCCGGGTAGGCAGAGACCGCCCTAGAGAGGGATGGGCCTGGCCCTTGTTGCACTTCCTCGAGACGGGGTGACAGGAGTACTGATCGTCACTGCGAGCTCTTAATAATGCGCTAACGGATTTGGGTATTTGATCTGAGTTGGCCGCTGGCCATATACGCACTACCACCACGTGGGATAATGGTTATGGGACCCTCGGCGCTGTATGTATCAGCCGAAAGCTCTGTCAGACGTCCAGTTCAGCATTGTGGGCCTGTCGGGCCAGTGCCATCCAGGATGAGGTGGTGCTCGTCCCGGCTCATCGCATAACGACCCGGAGTGCAAAGGGCGATGGGCCCAAGACCCCTGAGCGCTAAGGATGTAGACCGGCGGGGACCTCTCTGTTGAGCCTAGGTAGGACTACGTTGTGTCGATCAGCCGAGGCCGGGCATGACCCAGAAAAGTGTGTCCGGCCAGAGTTAATCGAGCGTGTTGGGTAACAGTAGTGCACCCCTGCAGGGAAGTTATCTATTCGAATAGCCGTGTCCACGGTAACAGGACGCTCAGTGTTGTATCCCGATCTACTACAACTTAAACTGGATACATGTTAATAAATTGTAAGCTTCGGGATTGCTTTCTCGCAGGGAGTCGAGGAAGGATCTCTGGGCTTTGCTTCTACATGCTTGTTACGTTATAATATGCCAATCTGCACTCTTCTAATGCTGCAAGACGCTGAAGATGCTAGTCTTCGATAGGCTAGGCCTTTCTCTCTATTCTGGCATTTCTGCAGACTAGTCCACAGATACAGCCCTTCCCTTGGATACCAATGCATAATTAGTATAGTTCTGATGTCAGTCTTGCGAGTACTTTGGATGAGTACTCACGGTTGCTTTGCTATTCTTTTCCCCCATACCCGATCGCTGCGACCAGATGATGGATCCCAGGAGCCAGCTGCTACCGCCGACGACTGCTACTATACTTCCGGTGGAGCCTACTACTACGTGGAGACCGACGACCAGGAGTAGATTTGGAGGTTCCGTGGCAGGAGGCTTTGCCTGTTTTGATCAAAGTCGTTGTTTGCTTTCGCCTTCTGAAGGCATCTTGTTTAACTTTGTGTCTGTACTCAGATACTGTTGTTGCTTCCGCTGAAGTTTGTGTAACTCGAGCTTATGTATTCGAGCCGTCGAGGCCCCTGGCTTGTAATATAAAGCTTGTATGTCTTTTATTTGTGTTTAGAGTTGTGTTGTGATATCTTCCCGTGAGTCTCTGATCTCGATCGTGTGCATTTGCGTGTATGATTAGTGCACGGTCGAGCAGGGGCGTCACAAGTTGGTATCAGAGCCGACTGCCTATAGGTAGCCCCTTTTCCAACTCCTTGGCCGAAGTTGAGTCTAGACTTCAAAAACTGTTTTACTAACATGGCTGTGTGGCTTACGGGCCCACGTCGCCAATGGGTGGTATTAGGATCTTTTGTTCCTCTTCCTTACTTTGGGATTCTACTCTCTCTTCTATTCGGGTTAAATTTTTACTAACTCTGACTCTAGGTTCTCGTGATCACATGCATCCGAAGCTTTGGTCATCTGCAAATTACTTCCTTAAATGCACGATGCAAGAATTCGCTCACTGTCATTTGACAATCTTGAAATTTCCTCTGTTTCAGATGGATCTCTTGTTTCCGCCGTGTCCCACGACGCAGCTTGTACTTCGAACTTGTGCTCGTGATGCGACTGGTTTTCCAGCTATCCTGATCACCCTCCTGACCAGATTGGGCTACCGCTGGTACCCTGAGTACATGGTTTACGAGGATTTCCACGAGTTCAACCAGGAGTAGTACCATGCCGATGTTCGTATCTTTGATCAGCGGGACGACTCCGACACTGAGTTGCACACCTTTCACGGTATCGGCGTGACGATTGATATGGCAGTCCATGATGCTGCCCATTCTGTTATCGCACGTCTTTGTGGCGAGCATAGTCGCTTGGATGACTCCGAGTTCCGATACATCCCGTATACCCCTGCTGGAGAGGATACCGGATACTACACAGCTGTTTGTGCCCCTTACGAGCGACATCGATACGACCCGCGGGTTTTGATTCAGTGCACTCAGGCTCTGGATCGCACTGCCCGGGCTCTTGCCGTCGTGTTGTTTGCCACTCGCGCACGTCTCTACGAGGCTATGACACAGTTGATGCCAGCTGTTCGGGCAGGGATACAGCCAGAGTACATCCTTTACCCGCGCAGGACTCAGATGCCTGCAGGTATCGATTGGCCTATTGTTGGAGGTCGCACCCCCACACGTGGACCTCTCCTTCCAGTTTGAGATCGGGTTCTACATCAGAGTAATCACGGAGCGCAGGACCTTTCCACTATGGACACTCATCGCCCGCACCTGCAGTTACCTGGTTTCCGTGGTATTCCCCGACGTTGATGTTGCCTTTGCTATTTCCCGTTGTTGTATTCCCTATCGCGTGTCTGCGCGCCGCCTAGTATGTCTAGCTGTTTAATTTTCTGAACTTGTGCTCTCTGCATGTAACCGACTTGTGTATGGATCTGTATGTCTTAATTGACTACTGTTATGAATCTATTGCACTACTTGTTCTTTGTTGTGTTACATCATGCTTGTCTCTAAACACTTGCAGTGATTTTTACTAAACTACCCCCTGTTAAATCTTTAGCAGGATGGTTAGACCAGGTGGTCGTGGTCGTGGCCGTGCTGCCAACGATCCACCCCCGCCAGACTATATGGCAGCTATGATGCAACAATTCGAGCTGAACCGCCAGTTCATGGTTGGAATCATGGCTCAGTTCCCAAACCAGAACCAGAATGCTCAGAATCAGCAACCTGCTCCAATAACTCTGCAGGAGTTTGTGCGTCTCAGCCCTACTATTTTCCGCAACTCTGAACAGCCACTGGATGCTGATGACTGGCTTCGCGGCATCTCCTTCGAGATGGAATCTGCCAATGTCACCCCTGACAACCTTGTCACCTTCGCGTCCTACTTCTTGAAGGGTGCCGCTGCTCAATGGTGGGACACCCACAGGCGTTCAGTGCCTGTTGGGACAGTCGTTACCTGGATCGAGTTTCAGACTGCTTTCCGTGCCCGTTACATTCCTCAGGGAATCATGGACCGGAAGAAAACAGAGTTTCGCAACCTCACTCAGGGCAATAAAACTGTCGAAGCTTATCAGCGGGAATTCCTTAACCTGTCCCACTATGATGAGGAAGACATTGCCACTGATGCTCGTAGACAAGAGAAATTCCGTAATGGACTCCACCCAGACCTCAAGCTTGCACTTGCCGTTCATGACTTCACCGACTTTGCCAAACAAGGCTATCCAGGTTGAGACCGCTCAGATGGAGCACAAGAATGCCATCAAGCGCCACCATGACGTTGGCTCATCTTCGGGCTCATCATCGCAGAAGCGCCGTATCTGGATTCCCAATAGCATGTACCATCCAGCTGCACCTCCTCCACCGCCGGGACAGCCAAGACCTCAGGCTCCACTGCTTCGAGCTCCTGCTCCCCGTTCCAATGATGGGCTCTGCTTCAAGTGTGGCCGTCCAGGTCACCGTTCCAGAGAATGCCCTCAGAACCAGAATCAGCTTGCACTTCCCTCTACTGGCCGTGGTAACAGTCAGCCTCACAACAATAATGCCAGGCCTTCTTATGGTCGTGGTCAAGCTTACCACGTTGAACTGCATGAAGCTCAAGATCAGCTTGCTACTGTGAACGGTATTATCCTTACTCACGTAGTACCACCTCCTGCTTTAATTAACTCAGGAGCGTCGCATTCAATTTATGCTAGAATCCTTTGCATTCACGCATGACATTAGATGTGAACCGTTGCACAATGCTTTAATGGGAAATTCTCCCACGGGCCCATGCCAAGCCTCCTTGATATGAATACCCCGGCCTTCTCCTTTCTACCTCTTAATTCTCGGGACGAGAATTTCTTTTAGAGGAGGAGAATTGTGACATCCCCATGTATTAAGCACAGTGATCATCTGCTAATCATGCCAAATCATCATTAATTACAATGCTTGATCACATTAGAATCATATCTCATTTCAAATTCCAATTCAAATTGAAATTCAAATGTGAAGTGGAAATAAAAGTTGTTCAAATTTGAAAACTAAAATGTTCCTAATATTGAAAATATTCACAAAGTAATTATAAAAATGAAATCAACATTAATTGAATTGCCTAGATAACTCTAACAACATGAAACAGTACAAAAATAGCATATTTAATCCCTTTTGCATTTATGGAAAATTCAAATGAAATCATTTTGTCACCAAACCTTTTTCTGGCAGTGTTAAATATTGCATAGCATTTATTGGGCCAGTTCACATATTTTACAAAAGTCACATGGTGGCTAAACATTTTCAAAAGAGAGAAAAGGAATAAAGCAGAAGAAAAAGAAAAGAAAAACTGGAAATAGACACTGTGCCTATGGGCCTAAGTGAAACAGTTCCCCAAGGCCCAGCCCACGTCGGCCTTCCCCTACCTTTTGCCTGCGCCAGGAGAAGGCCGCCGCTCGACGGCCACCGACGCCGCATCGCGCGGCCATCGAGGGCCACTGATGGATAAAGAGGAGCCCCTGCCCGCTCTCTCTCTCTCCCCCGAAACCCTAGTACCTCCCCGTTCCCCTCTCTCGTTCTCCCCCGAGTGAATCGAGCTCGCGCCCGAGCGAGCTCGTCGTCGCCGTCGCCGTTCACCGCGCTCACCGAGCTTCCCGCGCCGCTCCGACGTGCCCAGGAGGACCGCCGTCCTCCGCGCCACTGGATCGAAGCCGGGGACCCCCACCGTCGTCGCCCGCGTCTCCTTCCCCCGCTACGTCCGCCGCACGCCGTCGTCGGCTCCGGCCACCACGAAACGTCCCCGGGCCTTCTCTGCATCGCCAGTGAGCCCCCGCTCTTCCTCTCCCCTCTGCGTGAGCTCGCCGTGCCCCGTATCGCCTTCCCCCGTCGTCACCCGAATGCCTCGCCGCCGGCGACGACATAGCGCGCTACACCGGCCACCGCAGCACCTCGCACCACCGCCATTCGACGCGGCTCCGTCTCCGCGTTCGAACGCGACCGCCCGCGCCCGTTTTGGTGGCCTGTGGGCGAATCCCGATCACCACCCGTGCCCACCGCCGTGGTTTTGGCCACCGGCGACTAGCCGCCGGCGCCGCTGACGTGTCTACGTCAATAACCACTAACCCACGCCTCTGTGTGGCTGACAAATGGGCCCCGCTCGCTAATTAACTCGGGTTAGATTAAACACTAATTAACTTAAACTGTGCAGTCACTGACATGGGGCCCCACCTCCTAATTAAACCCGGTTAATTAGATTAATACCCTAATTAGCCTGCTGTGTATGACAGGTGGGCCCAGTCCACTGTTTAACCTGATAAGATTCACCCAGCCAGCTGCTGACTCAGCAGGCTGGGCCCACAGGTCAGCCTCTGCTGACTGGGTGCTGACTGGGCTATTGACCCAGTCAACAGGGCCCACTGGTCAGCCCCTGTGCTGGTCAGCTGGGTACGTTTCTGCGTACCCGTAGTATTTTAGTTTAAATGATTTTCGAAATATAATTAAATCCAGAAATTTCAGAAAATCATAAAAACTTTGAAAAATCTTAGAAAATAAACTGTGACTCGGATGAAAATAATTTATATATGAAAAACGATCAGACAAATATGAAGAATCCGAATATGTGGTCAAAATGCTTGACCATCACTCCTATCTAGATGAACATGGAACTTTCCCCTCCGATTCAACTGTCCGATAAATGCCCGGAGCTGGTAAAACACCTCCAGATGTTTCCCACTCCGACTAACTTGCGTAGTACTGCATTAGGGCACTCCTCGAATAGCGTGCTGCCATGCCATGCATCTGTGATTGCATTTGTTGCTTGTATTTATTGTTTCTTCCCCCCTCTTTCCTCCGGTAGACTCCGAGACCGACGCTGCCCCTGCGATCGACTACGTCCCCGACGACCCTTCCTCCTGTTCAGCAGAGCTTCCAGGCAAGCAAAACCCCCTTGATCATTCCTATATCTCCTATTCCTTCTCCCTCATGCTTGCATTAGATTTTGCTACTGTAATTGCTTGCTCCTATTCTGATGCATAGCCTGCTTTTTGTAACCTGCTATTGTTACTTACCTGCCATCCTAAACTGCTTAGAATAGGCTGGTTAGTGATCCATCAGTGACCCCTCTTCCTTGCTCTAGTTGCCCCGCTTAGTTACTAATGCCTCGATGGATGTGATTGACGGGGCTGAGACCAGCACATCACCGCACACCCCCTAAGTTGTTCGACTCTACAGAGTTATCCTCGAGTGACGAGGGTGATACCTCTTAACTTACTCCTGATGATGTCTTTGTAGCACAGCTAGGCGGACGTGGATTACCGAGGGTGATTCCTCTCCCTCCACCTCCGATGAGGCTTCTGTCGTGCAACCCCGCAAGTGTGAATACCATCGAGGGTGATTCCTCCGGGTTTGCCCTGACGGGTACATCGAGTAGTAATCCAACGAGGGTGATTCCTCGGATTCCTCCTTGATGTTCTGAATAAAGTCGGGTCGACCCTGAGGGGTACCCGCGAGAGGTGTGAAGTTGGGTTGACCCAAAGTTACCCGCGAGATAATTACGAGGCGCGGCCGGGTAGGCAGAGACCACCATAGAGAGGGATGGGCCTGGCCCTTGTTGCACTCCCTCGAGACGGGGCGACATGAGTACTGATCGTCACCGCGAGCTCCTAATAATGCGCTAACGGATTGATTATTTGATCTGAGTTGGCCGCTGACCATATACGCACTACCACCACGTGGGATAATGGTTATGGGACCCTCGGCGCCGTATGTATCAGCCGAAAGCTCTGTCAGACGTCCAGTTCAGCATTGTGGGCCTGTCGGGCTAGTGCCATCTAGGATGAGGTGGTGCTCGTCCCGGCTCGTCGCATAACGACCGGAGTGCAAAGGGCGATGGGCCCAAGACCCCTGAGCGCTTAGGATGTAGACCGGCGGGGACCTCTCTGTTGAGCCTAGGTAGGACTACGTTGTGTCGATCAGCCGAGGGCGGGCATGACCCAGAAAAGTGTGTCCGACCAGAGTTAATCGAGCGTGTTGGGTAACAGTAGTGCACCCCTGCAGGGAAGTTATCGATTCGAATAGCCGTGTCCACGGTAATAGAACGCTCAGTGTTGTATCCCGATCTACTACAACTTAAACTGGATACATGTTAATAAATTGTAAGCTCCGAGATTGCTTTCTCGCAGGGAGTCGAGGAAGGATCACTGGGCTTTGCTTCTACATGCTTGTTACTTTATAATATGCTAATCTGCACTCTTCTAATGCTGCAAGACGCTGAAGATGCTAGTCTTCGGTAGGCTAGGCCTTTCTCTCTATTCTGGCATTTCTGCAGACTAGTCCACAGATACAGCCCTTCCCTTGGATACCAATGCATAATTAGTATAGTTCTGATGTCAGTCTTGCGAGTACTTTGGATGAGTACTCACGGTTGCTTTGCTATTCTTTTCCCCCATACCCGATCGCTGCGACCAGATGATGGATCCCAGGAGCTAGCTGCTACCGCCGACGACTGCTACTATACTTCCGGTGGAGCCTACTACTACATGGAGACCGACGACCAGGAGTAGATTCGGAGGCTCCCAGGCAGGAGGCCTTGCCTCTTTCGATCAGAGCCGTTGTTTGCTTTCGCCTTCTTAAGGCATCTTGTTTAACTTTGTGTCTGTACTCAGATACTGTTGTTGCTTCTGCTGAAGTTTGTGTAACTCGAGCTTATGTATTCGAGCCCTCGATGCCCCTGGCTTGTAATATAAAGCTTGTATGTCTTTTTATTTGTGTTTAGAGTTGTGTTGTGATATCTTCCCGTGAGTCTCTGATCTCGATCGTGTGCATTTGCGTGTATGATTAGTGCACGGTCGAGCAGGGGCGTCACACTTCTGCTGGTAGATGCTCATGCGTTCGATGGTGAGGAGGTGTGCTTCTTCCTTTGCGGTGACGTCGTCTTTCCTGTTTTCCTCGGCGACCTCCTCGTCGTATTCTTGGATTCACAGTGAGTCGTATTTGATATCCGACGGGAGGACTGTTTTCACCCCGTAGACCATGAAGAAGGGCGTGTAGCCGATGGACTTGTTTGGGGTTGTGTGTAAGCTCCAGAGGACGGAGGGGAGCTCTTCCACCTAGTTTCCCTTTGCCCGAACGAGCGGTGTGATGAGCCGTGGCTTGAGGCCTTGCATCATCAGCCCGTTGGCTCGTTCGACCTATCCGTTGGACTGAGGGTGTGCCGCAGATGCATAATCTATGTGGATCCATCGTTGGTGACAAAAATCCTTAAACACCGAAGCGGTGAAGTTGGATCCATTGTCTGTGATGATGCTGTGCCGGACACCGCAGCCGGAGACAAACTTGACCACTGTGTCGGCCTTCGTGTTTGTCACCGGTTTTGCCTCAATCCACTTGGTGAACTTGTCGATGGCTACCAACAGGAATTTGTGGCCTCCTGGTGAAGGCGTGAGCTTGCCGACCATGTCTAGCCCCAAGACCGCAAATGGCCATGTTAATGGGATTGTCTTCAGAGCTGAGGCTGGCATGTGTGTTTTATTGGCGAAGCGTTGGCAGCCTTCGCAGCTTCGAACGATTTCCTCAGCGTCGCATATTACGTGAGGCCAGAAGAAACCATGGCGAAAAGCCTTTGCTGCGATTGTTCTGGGGGCTGCGTGATGGCCACAAGCCCCCACATGTATTTCTTCTAAGAGCCTCTTGCCCTCCTCTTCTGGGACACAGCGTTGGAAAACGCCCACTTGGCTGCGTTCGTACAGCTCGCTGTTGATGATTGTATAGGCCTTGGAGCGACAGACGACGCGTCTGGCCTCCGTCTTGTCCTGTGGGAGCTCGCCTTTGGTCATTGATGACCCACAAGTATAGGGGATCAATCGTAGTCCTTTCGATAAGTAAGAGTGTCGAACCCAACGAGGAGCAGAAGGAAATGACAAGTGGTTTTCAGCAAGGTATTTTCTGCAAGCACTGAAATTGTCGGTAACGAGTAGTTTGATAGCAAGATAATTTGTAACAAATGACAAGTAGCAATAGCAACTTAAAGTGCAGCAAGGTAGCCCAATCCTTTTGTTGCAAAGGACAGGCCAGAACAATCTCTTATAATAAGCTAGACATTCTCGAGGACACATGGGAATTTCATCTAGTCACTTTCATCATGTTTGTTCGATTCGCGTTCGCTACTTTGATAATTTGATATGTGGGTGGACCGGTGCTTGGGTGCTGTTCTTACTTGAACAAACCTCCCACTTATGATTAACCCCTCTCGCAAGCATCCGCAACTACGGAAGAAGAATTAATATAAATCTAACCATAGCATTAAACATATGGATCCAAATCAGCCCCTTACGGAATAGCGCATAAACTAGGGTTTAAGCTTCTGTCACTCTAGCAACCCATCATATAATTACTACTCCACAATGCATTCCCTTAGGCCCAAAGATGGTGAAGTGTCATGTAGTCGACGTTCACATGACACCACTAAGAGAATCAACAACATACATATCATCAAAATATCGAACGAATACCAAGTTCACATGATTACTTATGACAAGACTTCTCCCATGTCCTCAAGAACAAAAGTAACTACTCACACATCATATTCATGTCCAAAATCAGAGGGGTATTGAATAGCATAATGGATCTGAACATATAATCTTCCACCAAGTAAACCAACTAGCATCAACTACAAGATGTAATCAACACTACTAGCAACCCACAGGTACCAATCTGAGGTTTTGAGACAAAGATTCAATACAAGAGATGAACTAGGGTTTGAGATGAGATGGTGCTGTTGAAGATGTTGATGTAGATTGGTCCTCCCACGATGAGAGGATCGTTGGTGATGTCGATGGCTTCGATTTCCTCCTCCCGGAGGGAAGTGTCCCCAGCGGAATCGCTCCGCTGGAGAGCAAAAGTGCTCCTGCCCAAGTTCCGCCTCGAGACGGCGGCGCTCCGTCCCAAAAGTCTTCTCTTGATTTTTTCTAGGGAAAATGGGCTTATATACCAGAAAATGGGCACCGAAGGCTGGCCAGGGGCCCCACAAGCCACCAGGGCGTGCCTGGGGCGGGGGGGGGGGGGGTGTGGCGCGCCCTGGTGCCTCGTGGGCTCCTGGGTGGCCCCCTCTGGTAGTTCTTTTCTCCAATATTTTTTATTTATTCCAAAATAAATCTCCGTGAAATTTCAGCTCATTTGGAGATGTGCAGAATAGGTATCTCTGACATAGCTTTTTCAGGTCCAGAATTCCAGCTGCCGGCAATCTCCCTCCTTATGTAAATCTTGCATATTAAGAGAGAAAAGGCATTAGAATTGCTCCACAAAGTGTTATATTGATTAAAAACATCATAAATAACAGTAGGAAAACATGATGCAAAATGGACGTATCAGTCATGTAGGCGTGCAGTGGTTGTATCTAGTCGTGGGTGTGGACCACCATTACGGCCTCCTCAGTTGTGCCTGAGGGTGGGGATGTGGTTCTGGGAGCTGCAATGTCGGGGCTCCCGGGATCTGTCGAGGTCGTGTCGGGGCCTTGTATTTTAATGGAGGGCTTGTGCAGTATCTCCAGGAAGGTCTTGTCTAGCACGGGCTCCCTGGATGATCTGACGCACGCAAGGTTGTCTGCCACGATGTTGGCTCCTCTTTTGATATGGTGTAGCTCGAGGCCATCAAACTTTCCCTCCAGTGCTCGGACGACAGAGCAGTATGTTGCCATCTTATGGTCCTTTGTGTCAAACGTTTTCGTGACCTGTTGGACCATGAGGTTGGAGTCGCCGCGACAGATGAGACGCCGAATGCCCATGGAGGCCGCAATCCGGAGCCTGTGTAGGAGGGCTTCATATTCTGCTACGTTGTTGGAGTCCCGAAAATGGAGTTGAAGGGCGTAGTTCATCTTGTTGCCTCTGGGGGAGACGAGCACTACTCCAGCCCCCAGTCCTTGCACGGTCATCGATCCGTCGAAGTACATGGTCCAGTACTCGAGGTCTATGTTCTTGGGTATCTCTTGTGCCTCTGTCCATTCCACAAGGAAGTCGGCGATGGCTTGAGATTTTACTGTTGTACGTGGCTTGTAGGAGAGCTCGAACGGCAGGAGTTCGATCGCCCATTTTTCCACGCGGCCTGTGGCGTCCTTGTTGTTGATGATGTCGGAGAGCGTGTGTGGCTGACAACCGTTATTAGGTTGGCTTGGAAGTAATGCCGCAGCTTCCTTGCGGCCATGAACACTCCATATGTTATCTTCTGGTAATACGGATACCTTGTCTTGCAAGGCGTTAGTACCTCGCTGACGTAGTACACCGGGTGTTGTATGCGGTGTACCTTTCCGGCCTCTTCCCGCTCGACAGCGATGACCACGCTGGCCACCTGGGTTGTTGCTGCGATGTATAGCAACATGGGTTCTGATTGGGCTGGGGAAACTAAGAGCGGGTTTGATTGTAGTAACTTCTTGAGGTCGACGAATGCTTGCTTGGCCTCGTCGCTCCAGTAAAATTTGTCACCCTTTTTGAGGAGGCGGTACAAGGGTAGAGCCTTCTCGCCTAGCCGTGAGATGAATCTTCTCAAGGCCGCCATGCAGCATATGAGTTTCTGTATGTCACGTACCGTCTCCGGAGGTTCGAGGTTCACTATGGCTTGTATCTTCTCTGGGTTCGCCTCTATTCCTCGCTGGGATACGATGAAGCCGAGCAGCTATCCTGTGGGGACCCCGAAGACGCATCTGTTGGGGTTTAGCTTCATACTGAAGTTGCGGAGGTTGTCGAAGGTCTGCTGGAGGTCGGTAAGGAGGCTTGAGCCTTGCTTGGATTTTACCACAATGTCGTCGATGTAGACCTCCGCATTTACTCCGATTTGTCTGTTGAAACATTTCTGTATTGTCTGCTGGTATGTAGCCCCCGCGTTTTTTAGGCCGAATGGCATCATGATGTAGCAGAATGGCCCGTATGGCGTGATGAAGGAGGTCGTTTCCTGGTCGGAATCTTTCATCTGTATCTGGTGGTATCCTGAATATGCATCCAGGAAACACAGGCCCTCGCACTCCTGCCGTGGAGTCGATTATCCGATCGATCCTCGGCAGAGGGAATGGGTCTTTGGGGCATGCTTTGTTGAGGTCGGTGTAGTCTACGCACATGCGCCACGTGTTGTTCTTCTTCAGCACCATCATCAGATTTGCCAACCATTCTGGGTGCGTGACCTCTCTGATGAATTTAGCCGCCAATAGGCGTGCTATCTACTCTCCTATTGCCATTCGTTTCTCCGTGGCGAAGCGTCATAAGGCCTGTTTTACGGGCCTCGCATCTTTGCGAACGTTCATGCAGTGTTCGACCTTCTCTGCCGGCACCCTCGGCATGTCGGCGGGCTTCCACGCGAATATGTTCTAGTTAGCCCGGAGGAACGCGAGGAGCTCTGTTTCTTAGCCCTCCGAAAGGTCCCTGATACGTCCAATTTGCATCATGATTTCCTACTGTTATTTATTATGTTTTTGATCATTATTAAACTTTATGATGCAATTCTCATGCCTTTTCTCTCTTAATTTGCAAGGTTTACATGAAGAAGGAGAATAACGGCAACCAGAATTCTTGACCTGAAATAGCCACATCAGAGATACCTATTCTATAGAGCTCTAATTGACCTGAAACTTCACGAAGATTTTTTATTGAATATATAAAAAATACTAGAGAAAAGAAATACCAGAGGAGACCCACCAGTTGCCCACAAGGCAACAGGGCGCGGCCCCCCTAGGCGCGCCCTGATGCCTTGTGGGGCCCCTGGCTGGCGTCTGGCCCCCTCCTTCTGCTATATAGGCTCTTTTGCCCTAAAAATATAGACAGGAGACTTTCAGGATGAAGCGCCGCCGTCTCGAGGCGGAACCTGGGCAGGAGCACTTTTGCTCTCCGGCGGAGCGATTCCACCGGGGATACTTCCCTCCGGGAGGGGGAAATCGAAGCCATCGACATCACCAACCATCCTCTCATCGTATGAGGACCAATCTTCATCAACATCTTCACCAACACCATCTCATCTCAAACCCTAGTTCATCTCTTGTATTCAATCTTTGTCTCAAAACCTCAAATTGGTACCTGTGGGTTGCTAGTAGTGTTGATTACATCTTGTAGTTGATGCTAGTTGGTTTAATTGGTGGAAGATTATATGTTCAGATCCTTAATGCTATTCAATACCCCTCTGATCTTGAACATGAATATGATTTGTGAGTAGTTACTTTTGTTCTTGAGGACATGGGAGAAGTCTTGTCATAAGTAATCATGTGAATTTGGTATTCGTTCGATATTTTGATGATATGTATGTTGTTGCTTCCTTTAGTGGTGTCGTGTGAACGTCGACTACATGACACTTCACCATCTTTGGGCCTAAGGGAAGGCATTGTGGAGTAGTAATTAGATGATGGGTTGCTAGAGTGACAGAAGCTTAAACCCTAGTTTATGCGCTATTCCGTAAGGGGCTGATTTGGATCCATATGTTTCATGCTATGGTTACAGTTATCTTAATTCTTCTTTCATAGTTGCGGATGCTTGCGAGAGGGGGTAATCATAAGTGGGAGGCTTGTTCAAGTAAGAATAGCACCCAAGCACCGGTCCACCCACATATCAAATTATCAAAGTAGCGAACGCGAATCAAACAAACATGATGAAAGTGACTAGATGAAATTCCCATGTGTCCTCGAGAACGCTTTGCTTATTATACGAGTTTGTTCCGGCTTGTCCTTTGCTACAAAAAGAATTGGGCCACCTTGCTGCACTTTTATTACCGTTACTACTTGTTACTTGTTACGAATTATCTTGCTATCAAAACTATCTATTATCGCTACTTTCAGTACTTGCAGAGAATACCTTGCTGAAAACCGCTTGTCATTTCCTTCTGCTCCTCGTTGGGTTCGACACTCTTACTTATCGAAAGGACTACGATTGATCCCCTATACTTGTGGGTCATCAAGACTCTTTTCTGGCACCGTTGCTGGGGAGTGAAGCGCCTTTGGTGAGTTGTATTTGGTAAGGAAACATTTATATTACGTGCTGAAATTTATTTTCACTTGTCACTATGGAAAGTAATCCTTTGAGGGGCTTGTTCGGGGTATCTTCACCTCGACCGGAAGCAATAAGAGTTGCTCCTCAACCTATGGAACCTACTGAAAATATTTATTCTGAAATTCTTTCCGGTATGGTAGAGAAACTGCTAGCTAATCCTTATGCAGGAGATGGAACGGTACATCCTGATATGCACTTGATCTATGTGGATGAAATTTGTGGATTGTTTAAGCTTGCAGGTCTATCCGGAGATGGAGTTAAGAAGAAAGTATTCCCTTTATCTTTGGAGGGAAAGGCATTGACATGGTATAGGCTATGTGATGATACTGAAACATGGGACTGGAACCAGTTGAAGCTGGAATTCCACCAGAAATTTTATCCTATGCATTTGGTTCATCGTGATCGGAATTATATATATAATTTTTGGCCTCGTGAAGGAGAAAGTATCGCTCAAGCTTGGGGGAGGCTTAAGTATATGTTGCACACATGCCCCAATCATGAGCTCTCAAGAGAAATAATTCTTCAAAAAATTTATGCTTGGCTTTCTTATAATGATCGATCCATGCTCGATACTTCTTCTACTGGTTCCTTTATGAAGAGAACTATTGAATCCAGATGGGATCTTCTAGAAAGAATTAAACGTAACTCCGAAGATTGGGAAATCGACAAAGGTAATGAGTCAGGTATAAATCTTTAGTTTGATTGTGTTAAATCTTTTATGGAGGCTGATGCTTTTCATAAGTTTAGTACTAAATATGCACTTGACTCTGAGATAGTAGCTACCTTTTGTGAATCTTTTGCTGCTCATGTTGGTCTCCCTAAGGAGAAATGGTTTAAATATCATCCACCTATTGAATTGAATGAAGAACCTGTTAGTGTTAAAGAAGAAACAATTGTTTACCATGTTGATCCAGTTGTGCCTACTGCTTATATTGAGAAACCTCCTTTCCCTGTTAGGATTAAGGAACATGCTAAAGCTTCAACTGTGGTTAATAAGAGTAATATTAGAGCACCTAGACCTTCTGAACAAATTAAACTTGAACCTAATATTGCAATGGTTAAAGATATTTTGGTTGATAATATTGATGGACATGTCATATATTTCTATGATGAAGCAACTAGAATTGCTAAGCCAGACACTAAAGATAAAAACAAACCTGTAGTTGGCATGCCTGTTATTTCTGTTAAAATTGGAGATCATTGCTATCATGGTTTATGTGATATTGGTGCTAGTGTGAGTGCTATTCCGTTTACTCTCTATCAAGAAGTCATGAATGATATTGCACCTGTTGAGATTGAAGATATTGATGTTACTACTAAGCTTGCAAATAGAGATACTATTTCACCGCTTGGGATTGTTAGAGATGTTGAAGTCTTGTGTGGTAAGATCAAATATCCTACTGATTTTCTTGTTCTTGGATCACCACAAGATGATTTTGTCCCATTATATTTGGTAGACCCTTCTTGAATATTGTTAATGCCAAGATTGATTGCACTAAAGAAATTGTTAGTGTTAATTTTGGTGAGATGTCTCATGAGTTTAATTTCTCTAAATTTCGTAGACAACCTCATGATAAAGAATTACCCAATAAAGATGAAATTATTGGTCTTGCCTCTATTGATGTGCCTCCCACTGATCCTTTAGAACAATATTTGCTTGAGCATGAGAATGATATGCATATAAATGAAAGAAATGAAATAGATGAATTATTCTTTAAACAAGCACCTATTCTGAAACATAATTTGCCTGTTGAAATCTTGGGAGATCCTCCACCACCTAAGGGTGACCCTGTATTTGAATTGAAATAATTGCCTGATACACTTAAATATGCTTATCTTGATGAGAAGAAGATATACCCTGTGTAACACCCCAAGTACTAAGCTACAGTGATCTCACACTAATGTGCCATGTCATCATGAATATTATAATTAAAATGCAATTAAACCAATAATAATCCAAATTCAATTCAAATTTAAAATGTAAGTCAAATAAATACTTCTTCAAATAATTGAACAAAATAGTTCATGTTATTGCAAATAATCCCAGAGCAATAAGAAAAATATAGTCAACATCATTTGAGTTCCCAAATTGACCCTAGCAACCATTTTAGTGGACCAGCAGCACCTTTTTAGCCCATTTGCATTTAACCAAAATTCAAATGAACTTCAAAAATTCCCAACCCTTGTCGACAGCTCCTAAATAATGAATTGTATTTATGTGGCCAAGTCTCATATTTTACAAAAGTCAAATGGTGTGAAAATTATAAGGCAAAACAGAAAAGAAATAAACAAACAGAAAAAGGAAAAGGAAAAAAGGGCAAAAGCCACTGTGGCACTGGGCTCTAGTCCACAGTGCCAGGCCCAGCCCACCGCCTGCCTTCTCCCTCCTCCTGCTCATCCCCTCGCTCGCTGTCGCCGCGCGCGCGCACGCCCGAAACCGGCCCCCCCTGTCCTGCTCGACAGCGCGTCGCCGTGCCCGTCCCTGGACGGATAAGGACCCCTCCTCGTTCCCCCGGCGAACCCTAGCCCCTCTCCCCCTCTCTCTCTTGCTCGCCCTCTTCCCCACAGCGCGCACCCGCCACTGCTGACGCCGTGCCGTCGCCGTGCACGCGAGCACCGGCCACCGTTCATCGTTCTGCGATGTCCGGGAGCACCGCAGCCTTCTTCTTCATCGACTGCAGCACCGGATCGAGACTGGGGAGCCGCATCAACGTCACCTGCGCCGTTCCCCTCCGTCGGCATCCGCCTCAGCCGCCGCTCGATGCGCTCGTCTCCAGCCTTCCCCGGCTACCCCGAGCAGCTCCTCGTCACCGCGGTGAGCCGCTATGCCGGATGCGCCCTTCCTCTCTCCCTCCGGCCGTCGCTGGACCTCGACGCCGGCGTTCCCCCGGTGGCCTTTTGGTCACACCCGTACCGCCACTCGATGCGCCTCGCTGCGGGCGTTCGAACGGTACTAGCCGCACACGATTTGGTCGCTGGAACGCGATTCCGGCGGGCTTCCGCCGCGTTCTGTGGCCACCGGCGTTTAAACGCCGGCAGGCATTGTTCACTGGCCCCACGCGTCAGTGTTTTGGTTAGGTGATAATCACATTTAGTTAGAGCTATTAGTCGCTGACAGCCGGGCCCCACCCTAAAATAACGGTTGGATTAAAACGTCTCACTGACATGTGGGTCCCATTACACTATAGCGGTTAATTAGGTTAATTACACTGGCAGGTGGACCCCACCGGTCAGTTTGACCAGTCAACGGTCAATGCTGACTGGACCGCTGACTCAGCCCCTGGGCCCACCAGTTAGCCTCTGTTGACTGGGAAGTTGACCCAGTCAACTGTGGCCCATTGTCAGCCTAATAAGCAAAGCTCTGGGTACACTCTATGTGTACCCGTAGCGATTTAATCATTTGTTTTTGAAATTAAATCAATTCCAGAAAATCCCGAAAATGATTAAAACTTTGATAAATCATATAAAATAAACCGTAACTCGGATGAAAATAAATTATATATGAAAAATGATCAGAAAAATAAGACGAATCCGAATATGTGATCAAAATGCTTGACCATCACTCCTAACTAGATGAACATGGAATCTTCCCCTCCGGATCCATATACCGATAAGCACCTGGAGCCGGGAAAATATTCCCAGATATTTTCCCGCTCCGTCTATAACACTTAGCACTGCGTTAGGTCACCCCCAGCACAGCATATTGCCATGTCATGCATCTGTGTTGCATTTGTTTGCTTTGTATTTATTGTTTCATCCCCCTCTTCTCTTTGGTAGACCCCGAGTCTGACGTGGCCCCTGAGGACTGCTACACCACCGACGACCCCTCTTTCACCGCAGAGCAACCAGGGAAGCAAAACCCCCTTGATCATTCCTATATCGCCCATTCTTTCTCCCCCATGCTTGCATTAGATTTTGCTACTGTATATGATTGCTCCTATTCTGATGCATAGCCTGATTTTGTAACCTGCTGTTGATACTTTATCTGTTGTCCTATATGCTTAGTATAGGCTGGTTAGTGATCCATCAATGGCCCCACACCCTTGTCCTTGTTGCCATGCTTTACCACCGGTGACACGATCAGTGTGATCGATGTACAGAGACCGAACACAGCACCGCACACCCCCTTAGTTGTACGACTCTGCAGAGCAACTATCGGGTGCCGAGGGTGATACCTCCTACCTCACTCCTGATGATATCTCTGTAGCGTAGCTAGTCGGTTGTGGGATACCGAGGGTGATTCCTCTTTCACCACCTCCGATGAGGCCTCTGTCATGTAGCCCCTCAAGTGTGAACCCATCGAGGGTGATTCCTCCAAGCTCACCTTGACGGTTACATCGAGTGGGAATCCATCGAGGGTGATTCCTCGGATTCCCACGATGTTTGGACACACGTGTACTTTGACCTTCACCTCAGACCTTTGTTAAAGACGGGTCGGCTCCAAGAGCACCCGCGAGATAATGTGGAAGTCGGGTCGACCCCATGGGTACCCGCGAGAGAGTCATGTGGCAGCTGGCTGTTAGCGGTACCACCCAGGATGTGGTGGTTGCTCGGGACTTGTCCCGACAACCGACACGGAACTTACACTGTAGGCGGAGCGACAGGGCAGGCGGAGACTACCTTGGAGAGAGGTGGGCCTAGTCCCTGTTCGTGGTTCGCGAGATACCTAGTCGGAACGGCCGAAGCACTGGTCATCTCCGCGAGCTCTTAATAATTCACTAACGGATTTGGGTATTTGATCCGAGTTGGCCACTAGCCTATACGCACTACCACCACGCGGGATAATGGTTTAATGGGGCCCTCGACACCGTATGTAGCAGCCGAAAGCTCTGTCAGACGTCCAGTTCAGCATTGCGGCCGGGACGGACCGGCACTATCCAGGACAGGGGTGGTGCCTGGCTTCACCCTGCACGCAACGACCCAGAGTGCAAAGGGCGATGGGCCCAAGACCCCTGAGCGCTTAGGATGTAGACCGGAGGGGACCTCTCTGCGGAGCCTAGGTAGGACTACGTCGTGTCGATCAGCCGAGGCCGGGCATGACCGAGCAAAGTGTGTCCGGCCAGAGTTAATCGAGCGTGTTGGGTAACAGTAGTGCACCCCTGCAGGGAAGTTATCTATTCGAATAGCCGTGTCCACGGTAACAGGACGCTCAGTGTTGTATCCCGATCTACTACAACTTGAACTGGATACTTAATTAATATGTTAGCTCTGGGATTGCTTTCTCGCAGGGAGTCGTGGAAGGATCTCTGGGCATTGCTACTATTACTTATTACTATGTTATGTTACTAATCTGCACTCTTCTAATACTGCAAGACGCTGCAAGGTGCTAGTTGATACGTCTCCAACGTATCTATAATTTATGAAGTATTCATGCCATGTTTATAACAATTCTATATGGTTTTGGTATGATTTGATTAGAACTAACCCGGACTGACGCTGTTTTCAGCAGAATTGCCATGGTGTTGTTTTTTGTGCAGAAATAAAAGTTCTTGTAATTGGATGAAACTTTTTGGAGATTTTTTATGGAATAAATAAAAAATACTGGAACCAAGACCCACTGGAGGGGGGCCACCCAGTGCCCACGAGGCACCAGGGCGCGCCACCCCCCCAGGCGCGCCCTGGTACCTCGTGGGGCCCACATGGCTCCGTCTGACCTGATTCCAACGCTGAAAAATCCTATAAATAGAGAAACCCCCAGAAATAACCCTAGAACTTCAACTCTGCCGCCGCAAGCCTCTGTACCTCCATGATCTCATCTACAGCCCTTTTTCGGCACCCTGCCGGAGGGGGGGGAATCATCACCGGAGGCCATCTTCATCATCCCGGCGGTCTCCATGACGAGGAGGGAGTAGTTCACCCTCGGGGCTGAGGGTTTGTACCAGTAGCTATGTGTTTTATCTCTCTCTCTCACGTTCTTGATTTGGCACGATCTTGATGTATCGCGAGCTTTGTTAATATAGTTGGATCATATGGTGTTTCTTCCCTCTCTATCCTTGTTGTGATGAATCGAATCTTTTCCCTTTGAGGTTTCGTTATTGTCGGATTGAATATTTCAGATTTGAGAACACTTGATGTATGTCTTGCATATGAATACCCGTGGTGACAATGGGGTATTATATTGATTCACTTGATATATGTTTTGGCACTGAACTCGCGGATTCCTGTGGTGACATTGGGGTTATCTATGCATAGGGGTTGATGCACATTTTCATTATCTTCTCTCCGATAGAAACTTTGGGGTGCTCCATGGAGATCTTTGTGTGGATTGAATATTATGATTATGAAGTTGTTTGATGCATATCGTATAATCAACTCACGGATACTTGTGGTGACATTGGAGTATCTAGGTGACATTAGAGTTGGTTGATGTGTATCATATGGTGTTATTTTAGTACGAACTCTAGGGCTGTTTGTGACACTTATAGGAATAGCTCAATAGATCGATCGGAAAGGATAACTTTGAGGTGGTTTCGTACCCTACACCAATTTCTATCTTATGTTCTCCGCTAATAGGAACTTTGGAGTGATTCTTTATCGCACGTTGAGGGATTGTTATATGATCCAATTATATTAGCATTGTTGAGAGATTGCACTAGCGAAAGTATGAACCCTAGGCCTTGTTTTCAAGCATTGCAATACCGTTTGTGCTCACTTTTGTTACTTGCTACCTTGCTGTTTTTATATTTTCATATTACAAAAACCTATATCTACTATCCATACTACACTTTTATCACCATCTCTTCGCCGAATTAGTGCACTATACAATTTACCATTGTATTGGGTGTATTGGGGACACAAGAAATTTCTTGTATTTGGTTGCAGGGTTGTTTGAGAGATACCATCTTCAATCTACGCCTCCCACAGATTGATAAACCTTAGGTCATCCACTTGAGGGAAAATTGCTACTGTCCTACAAAACTCTGCGCTTGGAGGCCCAACACGAGTCTACAAGAATAAGTTGTGTAGTTGACATCACTAGTCTTCTATAGACTAGGCCTTCCCCTATATTCTGGCATTTCTGCAGTATAGTCCACAGATACAGCCCCTCCCCTTTGATACCGATGCATACTTAGCATAGATCTGATGTAAGTCTTGCGAGTACTTTGGATGAGTACTCACGGTTGCTTTGCTACCTCTTTTTCCCCATACCCGATTGCTGCGATCAGATGACGGAGCCCCGGAGCCAGCTGATCCCGTCGATGACTACTACTACCCCAACGGAGCCTACTAATACGTGGAGACCGACGACCAGGAGTAGTTTAGGAGGCTCCCAGGCAGGAGGCCTGCGCCTTTTCGATCTAGTTGTCGTTCTTTTGTTCAGCCTTCTTAAGGCAGACTTGCTTAGTTGTGTCTATACTCAGATACTGTTGCTTCCACTGACGCTTGTGTAACTCGAGCTTGTGTATTCGAGCCCTTGTGTCGTGGTGTTCTCACGGCAGATGCCATAAGATGGCTAAAGAGGTGGGGTTACAGGAGGACACCGGTGGGTTTCGGAGGCGAGGTTGGCACGCGCGAGTGCGGGACATAAGACGTACCCAGGTTCGGGGCCCTCCAGAGAGGTAACACCCCTAATCCTGCCGAATGGAATATGGAGTGCACAGAGGTTACAAGGTTGTTCCTGAAGCTGTGTTTGTGTGTGTGTGGTGGAAGATGACGTGAACTGAACCAGAGCGAACCCCTCTGCATGGAGGCCTCCCGAGGGGTCTTATAGCTCAACCCCCCAGGGTTACATGGGTAAATTACATGGGCGTGGGGCCCTGGTGTCATCGTCTAGGAGCCGGCGGTGGGGGCCGCCGGGTCGCCAGGCCCGCCGGGTCCGCCGGGCACGGGTTCGGTCGGCAGCGCGGCACTGCGGCAGGTCTTTTCGTTCGTCATAGGGCGGTCGGCGCCGCCTAGCAACATGATTGCGCCGTCCGGACACCGCCCTCCCCGGGCGGTGGCACAGAGAATGCTGTCGCCACGCCCGCCGGGGCCGGCGTAAAGGTGGGGGCGCTGTTGCCACACTTGTCTTGTCGTGAAGGTTTACTCTCTAGTGGCCAGCCGGCATGGGCCAGCCGGCCAGCCGGGTCGCCACGCCGAGCCGTCTCGCGTTGGGGAGCCAGCGCGCAGGCTAGCCGGACTGAGGGGCATGGCTTGCCCCGATGTTTCAAAAGGGATCCGGGCTCCGTTGCCTACCCGGGGATCATCCCCCCGACAGTAGTCCCCGAAGCTGTGAAGGTTCACCGGCTTCAGGCAGGGGGGCCTTCGCAGCTTACCCCCCTGAGGAGTCGATTTGTTGGTGAAGTGCTGGAGTCCGGCTGGGCGGCTTCGTCTGTATGCGCGTCGGCAACGCGCCAGCGGACGCCGGGAACACCCGCTGGGTGCCGGCTTCCGGAGGCCGGGCTGCGGCACCCCGGCCTGGGCGGGAAATGGAAACGCCTGCCAGTCGAGTCTTGCTTTGCGCGGCGATTCGCGCCCGCCGCAGCTTGACAGCCCGCCATGTGCTGCCTCGCAGCGGGCGAGGCCTCCCAGCCCACGTGCGCGACGGGACGTGACTGCGGACCGGGCCCGCCACGACGCGCCCTCGGCCCGCGCGCGAGGGATTCACTGCGGCGACCCTTGGCGATTGCGCTTCCCCGCGCAGTTAATGTGCGTGGGGAACGTGCGCGCACAGTGCGGGGGAGTGGGGATCGTGGGCGCAATCGATCCCACTCCCCCACGATCTCTCGTGGTTATAAATGAGGCAAGGGGGAGAGTGCGATGGAAACGCTTCCGCACGCACCCCCGCCCCTCGCTCCTTCTCTGCTTCTGCTTCTTCTCCGCCGTGCCCGAGCGAAGTGCTGCCGCCGTCGCGCGCCTCGCCCACGCCTGCCGCTGCGCACCGCGCCCGAAACCCGCAGCGCGCTGCTCTCCCTTCCTCCTCCTCTTCACCGCCGCATCTTGACGTCCGTAGAGCCCTCCAATGGCGCTGCCGAAAGGCTCTTGGGAGGGCTCCATCACGACTGAGCAGAACATCCGCTACCTTCGTCGCACGAAGCGTCTGCCGCCGGCGGAGGCGCTGGTCGCGCGCGCGCCCGGCTCGGAGAGGGTGCCGCAGCCGCGGGAGGGCGAGCACATTGTCTTCTTCTCGCATTTTGAGCACGGGTTCGGCCTCCCCGCGAGCCTCCTCTTCCGCGCTTGGCTCGACTTCTTCGGGCTACAGCTGCATCACCTCGGCGCCAACGCCGTGCTGCAGGTTGCCGGCTTCACCACGCTCTGCAAAGGCTATCTCGGCATGCTGCCAACTGTGGATCTGTGGGCGAAGATGTTCTTCCTCAAGCAGCAGGGGGCGTCAGCCGGCGTCATGTCCGACTGCGGCGCGGCGGTGTTTATCGGCCGAGTGAACGGGCCGTTTCCCAAGCTGCCGCTTGAGGACTCGGCCAAGAAGTGGCAGACGACATTCTTCTACGTCCGGAACGCCAACCCGGCGGTGGACATCATCAACCTTCCGCCTTTCGTCGACGCACCGCCGCTCGAGAAGCCGAACTGGGGCTACTGTCCTAAGAAGCCGCCGCAGGAGATGGTGAACATCTGCCGCCGGGTCGGGGAGCTGACGGATCGCGAGGGCCTGAAGCCGGTCGACCTCATCGCGGCCTTCATCGCCCGCCGGGTGCTGCCGCTACAGCGCCGGGCACACCGGATCTGCGACATGAGCGGTTGGCATGACCCGACCCGGATGTCGACCAAGGAGCTGACGCCGGCCGGGATTTCCCAGCGGGTGAACTACATCTCCAAGGCCGGGTTGAAGGAGGAGGGGTGGAGCTTCGGGAAGGAGCCCTATCACCGGGAGAACCCGGCACCGACGGTGAGTCCCTGGTCTTTATTCTTTGCTGCTTCAACGCTATTCTTGTGTCCTGACGCCGCGGGGGGGGGGGGGTCGCAGCTATTCGCCAGCCAGCGGAATCACGACGGGCCGAACCCCCAGATCCTGCTGGCCGACCTGCCCGACTCGGACGTGGAGGAGGCCGGCGCCGAGGCGAAGGAGGGGGCGGTCGAAGCGCGCCTGGCCGACGCTGCGGCCGGCGGGTCGCGGCATGCGGGTAAGTCTCCGCCCTCAGAACACCTGCGTGACTGGCCGGACCACGACGAGGAGGGCCTGACCGGTGCCCACGGTGCAGCGCCCTCGGCCGGGGAGGACGCCAGCGTTGACCCCCCAAGACGGCTGCGGAAGACGGCCGGCGCCGGGCCGGCCCGCGCGGCGGCGTCCGGCAGCCGGCCGCATGGGAAGGAGGCGGTCGAGGCGAGGCCGGCCGCGAAGCGCCCGGTGGCGGGGCTGGCGCGCGAGAGGGCCGTCGTCAAGAAGAAGCGCCGGCTCTCCCCGTCCGTGGGGCAGAGGCGGGAGGTCCCGACGGTCATTGGGTAAGTGTCTCTTGTCTTATTTTTTATTTCTTGCTTGTGTCTTCGTGGTGATAAGCTTGCTGTGTACAGGTCGGCTCTTGACTTGGCGGTGGCGGCGACAGAGGCCGCGGCGGGCGAGGCCGTCTGGAGGAAGACCCGGAGCAGCACCATCGACCGCGAGCCGGGCCGGACCGCAGAGGAGGACCTCGAGGCCCGTCAGTCCGGCCGGGATCTTGACGCGGTGACGAGCGCTGCCTGGCGGGACCGGGCGGAGGCCGAGAAAGCGATGGAGGAGGCCTCGGCCTAGGCATGGGAGAGGGCCTCCGCGAAGCGGGCCAGGATCACTGCGGACCCGGCCTGGCCGGAGATGGAGAGGGGCTCGGCGCCGGCGGTGACGATCATCGAGCCGCAGCCGGAGGGAGCGGGCGTGCCGGAGGGGCGGACGGAGCCGGCCGACGGCGAGTTGGACGTCGATGAGAACATCGTCGTGGACACGCCGCCCCGGGCCGACCCGGCTGGGGGAGGCGAGGGCGGCGGAGAGAGGCGCGAGGCGGACTCCGCGCCATCCGGCCAAGCGCAGCCGACGCCGGCCCCGGAGGCCGTGACCGGGGACGCCCGTACCTTGGTGGTCGTGCCGCCCCAAGCCGCCACGAACTCCGAGCGGCCGGGTGGAAGCGGATCCGGCGCCGGGACCGCGGTCCATCAGCCGTGGGCGAGCTCCGGCGAGGTTGTGGTCGGGCCGCGGACCCAGGAGGACGACGCGGCGGATGCCTTGCGCTCGCAGCTTCGTGGTCGGAGCGAGCGCCTGTAGTCCTTCGTTCGGGAAGAGCAGGAGGCGGCGCAGGGGCTGGAGCAGGCGATTGCGGTGAGTTCTTTCTTCTTTGCTTGTCTTGGTTGCTGAATCAGTGGGGGCGCGCCAGCGCACCCACTGGCTGTAGCCCCCGAGGTTCGGCCGGGCTGTGGAGCAGCCGGGTCGAATCTTATAGCTTGTTTTTTTTGCATTCTTCTAATCTTCTGTTTGCGCGCAGCATCTCTACGACCTCCGGGCCAGCGCGTACAACCGGCTCCGGGAGCGGTTCCGCGAGGCCAAAACCCAGCTCGCCGCCAAGGAAGAGGAGCTGCGCCGGGTCCAAGGTACGCCTTGCATGCCTTCAGTGGGGGCGCGCCAGCGCACCCACTGGGTGTAGCCCCCGAGATTCGGGCCGGACTGCGGAGCAGCCGGGTCGAATCTTAGAGCTTTGTCTTTTTCTTCTAATCTTTTCTTCCGGCATCTGACCGGGAACCCTGTCCCGCAACCGACGCGGCTGAGGTGCCAGGCTTCCGAGGCCGGCTTGCCGAAGCCGACGAGCAGCGCGATCGCGCCGTTGCCGACCGCGACTGGCTCCAGGCCGAGGTGGACCGGCTGGTGGCCAAGAAGGCCAAGACGGAGGATGCCCACCAGGCAGAACTGGGCTGGCTGGCGGAGGAGCGCGGCAAGGCGGCCGAGGAGCTGGCGGACGCCGGCAGGAGGATCGCCCAGCTCGAGAGGGATCTCGAGGCCCAGGCTCGCGCGTCGGCCATACGGGAGAACGGGATGCTGGGCGAGGCGCAACACCTCGACGAGACCTTCGCCCGTAAGTGCTATCTTTTCTTTGGTCCGGCTGGTGTAGCCGGCAAGTTGCTTTCTTTGACTGATTTGTTTCCTTCCTTTGCCAGGAGTCTTCCCGGAGACGCAGGAGGCGGCCGATGCGGCTGTGTATACCCACTGGGCGGACCTGCACGCGACAGGGGCGGAGATCGACGTTTATGCCGCCTGGAGCCTCTCGGAGATTGTCCTCGCCGGGGAGGCCCGACTTAGGGCCGTGGAGGGGCACATGCACCGGCTGTTCGAGGCCGGGCTGAGCATGGTGGGCAGCCTCTGGCCGGGCGCTGTGACTCCGGACAGCGTCACCCGGCTGGCGCAGTGGCTGGAAGCCGGCGTGGAGCGACTCGGTGCGTGGAGGGCCTCTGCGGCCCGCGCCGGAGCGGAGACGGCGCTGCGCTTCGTCGTGTCTTGGTATCCGGGCGTGGACCTCGACCGTCTGGCGGCGCAGCGAGCCGGCGCGGAGGTGGACTTGGCGCTGCAGACGCAGCGGATCGCCGGGCGGGCCAGCTACCTGGCCTCGTTCGCCCCACATGACGAGTTCATCCTGGAGCGGACGGAAGACGGCGAGGAGCTCCCTGCCAACGAGTTCGGCTTGCTGTTGAACGACCCGGATGGCAGCTCGGCCGAGACGGGGGCCTACGCCGATGACGAGGCCGACCCGGATGACGCCGCCACGACCGAGAGGCCGGAGAGCACCGGGTCCGACCCGGCGGCCGCGTCCACCTCGGCTGAGCTGACGCCGGCCGGAGACGACGCGGGTGCCGCTTAGGATTGCTTTTTTCCGTTTTATCCTTCCTGTACTCAAACTTTGTTAGGTAGCAGGTCCACCCACTGGGGGTGTAGTTCCATGTAATGAACTTGTGGCCGAAGGCCCATGCTGTATATAAATTTTGCATGTGATTTCACTGTTTGCCGTTCGGCCTTGGGCCTTTTCTTGTTTGTCTTTACTCCGAGCTTCCTTCCCGCTAGCCGGACAGCCGGGTTGCGGACTGTTGCTAGGACGGGGATTCGACTTTGAGAGCGGATGTACAATACTTAGGCTTTTCCAGACGTTGAGCGCGAGCGAAACACCCACTGGGCCGGCTGGCGGCAGGCGGCAAAGCCGCCTGGCGCGTAGCCGGTCGTGCGGCGAATTAGTGAGAGAGGGAGGGTTGTGCCAGATTGGCCGGGCCGGGCCCTCCTCCTTAGCCGTTCTCGCGTGACGATGCTGGCGGCCTTTAGCTCTTGCCGACCGGACAGCCGGGAGCCGGCTGTGGCTAGCGAAGAGATGGCTTTGGCGGTTCGTACGCTTCGGAATGGACTTAAGGAAAAAATGGCGAGGCGCGGTTTAGCCGGCTACCCCCGAGCCGGCGACGCCGACTCGGCGGGAGAATGAAAAAATGGAGAGGTGCATAGACACAGAGTAAAATGGAAAAGGAAGCCCCCGAGCCCCCGAGCCGGCTAGCCGACTCGGCGGGAAAAAACGAAAACGGGGGGGGGGGGGCTTGCTGCTTTCATTAAACCCAAAAGGTGGTGATACATACATGCATGAGTTCAACTGTAAAACGGACGGAGGAGCTCCGCGTTCCAAGGCCGGCTGGACTCCTTGCTGGCTGCATCTCGCTTGCGCTTGTTCGGCTTCTGCGCGTCGATGAGGTAGTACGCGTTCCAGTCATAGAGAGCCTTGCTGACGATGAAGGGTCCTTCCCAGGGGGAGGCCAGCTTGTGCTGGCCGGCTGTCCGCTGGATGAGCCGGAGCACGAGGTCACCCTCGCGGAATGCGAGGGGTTTGATCTTCTTGCTGTGGTAGTGGCGCAGGCCTTGTTGGTAGATGGCGGACCGGCTGAGGGCTAGGAGGCGTGCCTCCTCGACCAGGTCGACGCCGTCTTCGCGGGCCTCCTGTGCCTCGGCTTCTGTGTACATGGTCACCCGGGGCGAGTCGAACTCGACGTCGGTTGGAATGATTGCTTCGGCTCCGTAGACGAGGAAGAACGGGGTGAACCCGGTGGAGTGGTTTGGTGTCGTCCGAAGACTCCAGAGGACGGCCGGCAACTCGCCGAGCCAGCTGCCGGGTGAGCGCACGAGTGGCTCGACGAGTCGCGGCTTGATGCCGGCTAGGATGAGGCCGTTTGCTCGCTCGACCTGGCCGTTCGACTGGGGATGTGCGACGGAGGCCAAGTCGAGCCAGATGCCGGATGCAGAGCAGTAGTGGGCCAGCGCACCTTTGGCGAAGTTGGTGCCGTTGTCCGTGATGATGCTGTGGGGAACGCCGTAGCGAACCGCGATATCCTTGATGAACCGGACAGCCATGGGCCCGTCGGGCTTCTTGATCGGTCTGGCCTCGATCCACCTTGTGAACTTGTCGACGGCGACCAGCAAATGTGTCATGCCGCCTCGGGCGGTCTTGAAGGGCCCCACCATGTCGAGCCCCCAGACGGTGAAGGGCCATGTGATCGGGATGGTTTGGAGGGCTGTGGCCGGCTGGTGGCTGCGCTTGCTGAAGCGTTGGCAGCCCTCGCACTTGAGGACCAGCTCCTCGGCGTCTTGCAGGGCCATGGGCCAGTAGAACCCGTGGCGGAAAGCTTTGGCCACCAGGGATCTCGAGGCGGCGTGGTGCCCACACTCGCCCTGGTGGATGTCGAGGAGGATCTCGATCCCTTTGTTCTGCTCGACGCAGCGCTGGAAAACGCCCGTCGTGCTGCGTTTGACGAGCTCGTGGTTGATGATGCTGTAGGCGGACACGCGCCGCTGCACTTGCCGGGCTTCAGTCTCGTCGATGGGAAGGTCGCCGTCTTCCAAGAAGGCGAGGATTGGCTGAGCCCAGGACGGCGCCGTTACCACTATGAGGACGGCCGCCGGGATGGGATCCGGGACGGCAGCCCCCGAGCCGGAGCCGGCAGCCCCCGAGCCGGAGCCAGCAGTCCCCGAGCTGGAGCCGGCAGTCCCCGGGCCGGAGCCGGCAGTCCCTGAGCTTGGGCCGGGAACTCCAGGGTCGGGTGGGGGCGCGCTGGGGTCGTCCGGGACGAAGATTGATTCCGACTCGGGGGACGGCTTGATGGACGGCTTCCGCAGGTGCTCGAGGGAGACGCCGGACGGGATGGCTTGCCGGGTGGAGCCCACTTTGGCCAGGGTGTTGGCTGCTTCGTTGTCCGCGCGTGGGACGTGGAGGAACTCGCAACAGTCGAACCCGCCGGAGAGTTGCTGGACCAGGAAGCGGTAGCTGGCCATGTTGGCGTCTTTGGCGTCCCAGTCGCCGGAAACTTGCTACACCACCAGGTCCGAGTCGCCGTAGCAGAGGATGCGCCGGATGCCGATCTCCCTGGCCAGCCGGAGACCGTGCACGAGAGCTTCGTACTCGGCCACGTTGTTGGAGGCGGCGAAGTGGATCTGCAGCACGTACCGCAGCCGGTCGTTCTTGGGGGAGGACAGCACAATGCCGGCTCCCAAGCCGTTACGCATCTTGGAGCCGTCGAAGTGCATGCGCCAATGAGTCGACTCGGGCGCCGGCGGCAGGTACTGGGTCTTGGTCCAGTCGACGAGGAAGTCGGCCAGTGCTTGGGACTTGATGGTGGTGCGGGGCTCGTAGAGGATCGTGTGGCCGGCTAGCTCGATGGCCCACTTGGCCACCCGGCCAGAGGCATCCCGGCAGCCCATGATCTCGCCGATGGGGGCCGTGCTCACCACGGTAATGGTATGCTCCTGGAAATACTGCCTCAGCTTCTTGGCGGCAAGGTACACGCCGTAGCACATCTTCTGGTAGTGGGGGTAGTTCTGCTTGGAGGCAGAGAGCACCTCGCTCAGGAAATACACTGGTCGTTGGACCGGCTGCACCTTGCCGTCCTCAGGGCGCTCGACGACCAGCACCGTGCTGACCGCGCGAGAGGTGGCGGCGATGTACAGCAGGACTGGCTCTTTCTCAGCCGGCGCGGCCAGGACGGGTGCGGTGGACAGCATGCGCTTGAGGTCGTGAAAGGCTTCGTCCGCCTGGTTGCTCCACTCGAACGCCGTTGTCTTCTTCATCAGCTGATACAGGGGCAGGGCCCTCTCCCCCAGCCGGCTGACGAACCGGCTGAGAGAGGCCAAGCAGCCGGTGAACTTCTGGACGTCGCGTAGCCGGGTCGGCTTGCGCATGCGCTCGATTGCCTTGATCTTCTCCGGGTTGGCTTCAATGTCGCGCGCCGAGACGAGGAAACCGAGGAGCTGGCCAGCCGGCACGCCGAAGACGCATTTCTCCGGGTTGAGCTTGATCTGGAACCGGCGCAGGTTGGCAAAGGTCTCCTTGAGGTCGGCCAGGAGCGTGAGGTGCTGCTTGGTCTTCACCACGATGTCGTCGACGTAGACGTGCACATTTCTGCTGAGCTGGGGCAGCAGGCATTTCTGCATGCAGCGCTGGAAGGTGGCGCCGGTATTCTTCAAGCCGAATGACATGGTGATGTAGCAATACGCCCCAAAGGGCATGATGAAAGACGTCTTGAGGTCGTCGGCCGGGTCCAGCTTGATCTGGTGGTAGCCGGAGTAGGCGTCCAGGAAGGACAGGAGCTCGCAGCCGGCTGTGGAGTCGATGACTTGGTCGATCCGGGGCAGAGCGAACGGGTCTTTGGGGCATGCCTTGTTCAGGCTGGTGTAGTCGATGCACATGCGCCAGGTGCCATTTTTCTTCAGGACGAGGACTGGATTGGCCAGCCACTCGGGGTGGAACACTTCCATGATGAACCCGGCTTTAAGCAGCCGGCTGATCTCTTCACCGATGGTTCTTCGCTTCTCCTCGGAGAAACGACGCAGCGGCTGTCGGACAGGCTTGGCGTCCTTGCAGACGTGAAGTTTGTGCTCGTCGAATTCCCTCGGGACACCCGACATGTCTTTGGGAGACCATGCGAAGATATCATGAATCTCACGGAGGAAATCGACGAGCACGCCTTCCTATTTGCTGTCGAGGCCGGTGCCCACGACGACGTACTTGCTGGAGCTGGGGTCGGCCGGGTTGAGCGGGACCCTCTTCGTGTCTTTGGCCGGCTTGAAGGAGGCCTCGTCGGCGGCCGGCTTGGGCGGAGCCGGCATGGCCGGTTGCGTGTTAGCCAGTGCCACGATTCGGTCAAGCTGGCGCCTCTCCTCGGCGATGACCAGCGACTCGGCCAGCTGGGAGCCGGCTTTGGCGCACTCGAGGGACTTCTTGTAGTCGCCGACGATGGTGATGAGGCCCTTGGGACCCAGCATCTTTAACTTCAGGTAGGCGTAGTGGGGGACCGCCATGAATTTGGCCATCGCGGGCCGGCCCAGCAGCGCGTGGTAGGGGCTGGCCAGGTCGACCACCTCGAACCAGATTGGCTCGCGGCGGAAATGGCTGCTGGAGCCGAACAGGACGTCAAGCCGGATCCGGCCGATCGGAGAGCAGGAGAGACCCGGCACGATGCCGTGGAACACCGTCCGGGTCGGCTCCAGCTGTCGCGCCTCGATGCCGAGCTTGGTCATGGTGTCGCGGTACAGGATGTTGATGCTGCTGCCGCCGTCAATCAGTACCCGCGAAAAGCGGCAGGTGCGTTTCTCGGAGACGAAGGTGGGGTCCAGCACGAGGGCGTAGCCACCCGGCGTGGGCATGACGGCCGGGTGGTCCTCCCGGGTCCAGCTCACCGGCCGGTCGGACCAGTGCATGTACTGGGGAACCGGAGGGACGACGGCGTTCACCTCGGCCGTGTGCTTGCGCTTGGCGTGCTTGTCATCCCCCTCGCTGGTGAAGACGACGTAGGACGCGTCCGGGCGCGGGAAAGGGTTGTCAGCGAGGGCGCCGGGTGGCGGCGGAGGCGGCGGGAGCTGCGGCTGCTGCGGGCCGGCTCCGGGTGGCGGGGGTGGAAGGTTGCCCTTCATCAGGCGCTGGGTGAAGCTGCACTGCCGGAGCGTGTGCGTCGATGGCTTCGCGCCGCTGTGGTGCTTGCAGAGGGCGTCGAGCATCTGCTCGAAGGACAGCTTGGGTTGCCAGGCGGCCTTGCCGGTGCGCGGGCGCTGGCTGGAGCCTTGCTCAGCCGGCTGCTCCCCTTCCACGGCGGCGACCTGCCGGTTGTCGTAGCGGGGCGCTTGCTGGTCGTTTCGGCGCTTGCCGTTGTTGTTATTGTCTTGCCGACGCGGGTTGTTGTTGCTAGCCGGCTTGGGAGGTGCCGGCTGGATTGGGAGGAGTTTGCCGTCCGCGTCGATCGTGACTTTTACGTTCATCGCGGAGTCGGCCGTTGCGTACTTGTCTGCCACGGCCATGAGCTCCACCAGAGTCTCCGGCTCGTCGCACACCAGCCGGTGCTTGACCAGAGTGCCGTCTAGGCATCCGTCGATGAAGTACTGGATGGCCTGGACCACGTGGACGCCCTCGCAGGAGTTGCGGAGCTCCGTCCACCGCGTGAGGAAATCGCGAAGGGGTTCGCCCGGCTTCTGGACGCACATGGAGAGCTGGCGAGGCTTGCCGGGACGCTTGTAGGTGCTGGTGAAGTTGCGGATGAACGCGTCTTCGAAATCCAGCCAGGAGTTCACGCTGCCGGCTCGGAGGCTGTTAAGCCACGTCCGGGCCGAGCCGAGCAGCATGAGGGGGACGTATCGGACAACCACGCGCCGGTTGCCGCCGGCTATGCCGACGGCCGTGGTGTAGTCGGTCAGCCAGTCCTCCGGCTTGGTGGCGCCGTTGTACTTTGGGGAGTCGCGGGGCAGCGAGAAGGCTTTGGGGAAGGGCTCCTCGCGAATGCGGGGGCCGAAGCATGCCGGGCCGACAGAGCTTTCCTCCTCCAGGGCCGAGGAGCGCGCCAGCCGGTCTATGCGGTGAAGGGCGTCGCTTTCGTCGTAGGGCTCGCGGGGGCCGAGTCGGTCAGCCGCGGGGACCGGTTCGGTCGGCCACGGGACCGCGGGGGGCAGGAGCTTCCAGGGCCGGCTCGGGCCGCCGAGCCGGCCGCACGGGGGGCTCCGGCTGCTGAACCCGGCCGTCGCCAGCCGTCTCGCCAGCATTGCCGTCTCCGGCGGTGGTGGCACGGTTGTGCCGGCTACGGCTGGACCGGTGCCGGCCAGAGCGGCTCGCGCTAGTGGCGTGCGAGGACGTCTGCCGCGCGCCCTGGAGGGCCCTCTCCGGGTCTCCGGTTTTTCCTGAGGCGGAGACGGATGGCTGGGCCGGGTCGAAGCGCTGCTGTTGCTCGTTTGCTGCGGCGATGAGGTCGCGAATTCGCTGCTGCTGCTGCAGCAGCTCCTCGCCCTCCAGGAATTCGAGATCCGCCATGGCCGCTTGCGCCGCGCGCATGTTCTTGATGGGGGTGTCGTAGACGGGCCGGCCTGCGCCTAGCGCACGGCCGATTGCGCCCTCACGGATCCGCACCTCCGCGACCCGGCTGGGCTCGGCGGCGGCCGGCATGAAGCCGTGGGCGCTGTCGTACTCTCGCTGGGCAGACTCCAGCCGGCGCCGCATTGCTGCGAGCTCCGTGGCCTCGACCAGCAGGTGCTGGCGGTCCTCGTTGAGCTGAGCTGCCGCAGCAGCCGTGTCGGCGTCGGGCGTGATGGGGGCTTGCAGACTCCGGATCGTCTCGCGGAGCGGGTCGGCCCTGCGTGGCGGAGCCGCAGCCGCGGCGGCGGCGGCCGCAGCAGCCTTCTCCTTGTCGCGCGGGGAGCCGGCGCTAGTGCCGATGGTCAGCACTTCCGCGCGGACGTAGAGAGCCGCGACGTCGTCGGAGACGGCGCAGCCAACGGAGATGGGGGAGTCGGCGAAGTTGCGCACTTCGCTGGGAAACACGTCGGGGACGAGCGCGACGAAGACGCGCAGCGCGCCGAGGGGGACGACGAGGCAGCATGCGGGGCAGGCGACGTTCGCGCCCGGAGCAGCGTTGCAGCCGGCCGGGTTGGCCATGCGAGGCGCGCGGACCAACCCGTGCATGATGCGCTCGCCGGAGCTGGTGAAGGGCCTCGTCCGGAACTTGACTCCGGCCGGCACCGCGAGCAGCCCCACGGTGTGCGCCGACTATCGTGGTGTTCTCACGGCAGATGCCATAAGATGGCTAAAGAGGTGGGGTTACAGGAGGACACCGGTGGGTTTCGGAGGCGAGGTTGGCACGCGCGAGTGCGGGACACAAGATGTACCCAGGTTCGGGGCCCTCCGGAGAGGTAACACCCCTAATCCTGCCGAATGGAATATGGAGTGCACAGAGGTTACAAGGTTGCTCCTGGAGCTGTGTTTGTGTGTGTGTGGTGGAAGATGACGTGAACTGAACTAGAGCGAACCCCTCTACATGGAGGCCTCCCGGGGGGTCTTATAGCTTGACCTCCTAGGGTTACATGGGTAAATTACATGGGCGTGGGACCCTGGTGTCATCGTCTAGGAGCCGGCGGTGGGGGCCGCCGGGTCGCCGGGCCCGCCGGGTCCGCCGGGCGTGGGTTCGGTCGGCAGCGTGGCACTGCGGCAGGTCTTGCCGTTCGTCATAGGGCGGTCGGCGCCGCCTAGCAACAGGATTGCGCCGTCCGGACACCGCCCGCCCCGGGCGGGGGCACAGAGAATGCTGTCGCCACGCCCGCCGGGGCCGTCGTAAAGGTGGGGGCGCTGTTGCCACACTTGTCTTGTCGTGAAGGTTTACTCTCTAGTGGCCAGCCGGCATGGGCCAGCCGGCCAGCCGGGTCACCACGCCGAGCCGGCTCGCGCTGGGGAGCCGGCGCGCAGGCTAGCCGGACTGAGGGGCTTGGCTTGTCCCGATGTTTCAAAAGGGATCCGGGCTCCGTTGCCTACCCGGGGATCATCCCCCCGACACGTCGAGGCCCCTGGCTTGTAATATAAAGCTCGTATTATTTTATTTTGTGTCTAGAGTTGTGTTGTGATATCTTCCCGTGAGTCCCTGGGCTTGATCGTGCGCATTTGCGTGTATGATTAGTGCACGATTGAGTCGGGGGCGTCACAAGTTGGTATCAGAGTCAACTGCCTGTAGGAAGCCCCTTTCCAACTCCTTGGCCGAAGTTGAGTCTAGTCTTTGCAAAACTATTTTACTAACATTGTTGTGTGGCTTACGGGCCCACATCGCCAATGGATGGGATTAGGATCTTTTATTTCTCTCCTTTACTCTGGGACTCTGATCTCTCCTCTATTCGGGTTAAAGTTTTGCTAACACTAACATTAGGTTCTCGTGTTCACATCCACCCGGAGAGCTGGATTGTCTGCAATTACTCCTTTCCATTGGTCTGTTTAATCTGATAATCACATTTTCCTTTCCATTGGTCTGTTTAACCTTTCTTGTGATCTAGCTTTTATCGGGGCAGTGATAATT
This sequence comes from Elymus sibiricus, assembly GCA_039707655.1. Lineage (NCBI taxonomy): Eukaryota > Viridiplantae > Streptophyta > Magnoliopsida > Poales > Poaceae > Elymus > Elymus sibiricus. The sequence continues at coordinate 76,433,002 of CM077676.1, forward strand.
CCCTGCTTAAGTCAACACCCCCAAATAAAACCTTGTTACTATTGTTGATGACATTCCGGTAACCACCGGTGGATGAGAACTTTGCCTATTGGTCCGCCTCGTTTTAACGAGCAGGAAAACTGTTCTCTTCGTCCCCTGCCCTTGGTACCGACATTGTTGCCGACATAATTGACAAGCTATCCTCTGACATGCCTTGTTGCCGTGACCGTGTAAGATGTCACCGCCCTTCCTACTCTTAAACCACACTCACCACAGTTCCACAGGATCGAAACCTGACTCTCCTGTACACCCTTGATTCCGAAGTATCCTTTGCACTTGGCTTCGTATGTAAATCACGAGCCACCTTCCGAAAGATGATTTATTCTGGTATCAGACGCAATACTTATTCCCGTTGCCCTGAACCCCTTTCACACTCTGTTTCGGGCATCAAACGATTGCCTACCCCTTTGAAACTTTTTGTACCTTCTTATATTGCTCTCGATGATTTTCCTGAGTTTCAACTCGAGAGATAATTTATACCTTCATCCCCTGAAATAATTACCGGATGCCAATCCTTCCAGACATCCGTCCCGATCGAGTTTCCCCTCCTACCCTATTCGTAAGTACGAGGGAGTTTCCGGAGAAAGGATGACAACCGCGCCAAGATGCATTGATGCAGAAAAATGAAAAGATCAACAGAATGGATCAACTTCTTTGAGAAGGGCAACAAGAACCAGATGATTCGTTAGAATGTCGAAACCAGACCTTTCCCCCTTACTCTACCTCTTCAATCTCGGGACGAGATTTCTTCGAGTGGAGATTTGTAACACCCCAAGTACTAAGCTACAGTGATCTCACACTAATTTGCCATGTCATCATGAATATTATAATTAAAACGCAATTAAACAAATGATAATCCAACTTCAATTCAAATTTAAAATGTAAGTCAAATAAAAAATTCTTCAAATAATTGAACAAAATAGTTCATGTTATTGCAAATAATCCCAAAGCAATAAGAAAAATATAGTCACCATCATTTGAGTTCCAAAATTGACCCTAGCAACCATTTTAGTTTACCAGTAGCACCTTTTTATCTCAATTGCATTTAACCAAAATTCAAATGAACTTAAAAAATTCCCAAACCTTGTGGACAGCTCCTAAATAATGCATTGTATTTATGTGGCCAAGTCTCATATTTTACAAAAGTCAAATGGTGTGAAAATTAAAAGGCAAAACAGAAAAGAAATAAACAAACAGAAAAAGGAAAAGGAAAAAAAGGGCAAAGGCCACTGTGGCACTGGGCTCTAGTCCACAGTGCTAGGCCCAGCCCACCGCCTGTCTTCTCCCTCCTCCTGCTCATCCCCTCGCTCGCTGTCGCCGCGCGCGCGCACGCCCGAAACCGGCCCCCCTGTCCTGCTCGATAGCGCGTCGTCGCGCCCGTCCCTGGACGGATAAGGACCCCTCCTCGTTCCTCTGGCGAACCCTAGCCCCTCTCCACCTCTCTCTCTTGCTCGCCCTCTTCCCCACAGCGCGCACCCGCCACTGCCGATGCCGTGCCGTCGCCGTGCACGCGGCCACCGGCCACCGTTCGTCGTTCTGCGATGTCCGGGAGCACCGCAGCCTTCTTCTTCATCGACTGGAGCACCGGATCGGGACAGGGGAGCCGCATCAACGTCGCCTGCGCCGTTCCCCTCCGTCGGCATCCGCCTCGGCCGCCGCTCGATGCGCTCGTCTCTGGCCTTCCCCGGCTACCCCGAGCAGCTCCTCGTCACCGTGGTGAGCCGATGCGCCGGATGCGCCCTTCCTCTCTCCCTCTGGTCGTCCCTAGCGCCGATCCTGTCACGCCCGTGCTCCGACCGTCGCTGGACCTCGACGCCGGCGTTCCCCCGGTGGCCTTTTGGTCACACCCGTACCACCACTCGATGCGCCTCGCTGCGGGCGTTCGAACGGTACTAGCCGCACGTGATTTGGTCGCCGGAACGCGATTCCGGCGGGCTTCCGCCGCGTTTTGTGGCCACCGGCGTTTAAACGCCGGCAGACACTGTTCACTGGCCCCACCCGTCAGTGTTTAGATTAGGTGCTAATCACGTTTAGTTAGAGCTATTAGTCGCTGACAGCCGGGCCCCACCCTAAAATAACGGTTGGATTAAAACATTTCACTGACATGTGGGTCCCATTACACTGTAGCGGTTAATTAGGTTAATTACACTGACAGGTGGACCCCACCGGTCAGTTTGACCAGTCAACGGTCAATGCTGACTGGTGTAGGGGAACGCAGCAGAAAACAAAAAATTTCCGACCTACGCACCAGCCCAGGACCACTATGGAGACTACATACAAGGTTTGATCTTTTCGTTACCGACTCGTAGCGCAGCGGAAGTAGACCAATGACGATTGGCGGTGCAGATCCCCGTAGTTAGGATTTTACAACCTCCCAATCGCGAGGATGTTCTCCCTCGTCTACCCCTCGGACAGCCCTCCGGGAGGCAGTTGGACAGTCCCTCGGACGGTGTCACGGACAGCCCTTCGGGAGGACGCTCGAAACTCAGACGGTCACTCGGACAGCCCTTCGGGAGGACCCTCGAAACTCGGACGGTCACTCGGACAGCCCTTCGGGAGGCACTCTCGAACTAAGACCAAAACTACGATCACTCTATAGAGTTGCACACATACGGTGTCATCTATCCGGCAGGGCTTCACCGTCCAGAACTAGTTCCCACCGGAACCCAGACAGCCTTTCGGCTCTACGAAACTATTTCGCTGGGAGGGAGAGAGAAGCCAGAAATGTCATGGCATGTGTATGAGAGCAAGGGATGAGTCTTTAGGCAGCCCCCTCCACCCCTATTTATAGGCCAAGCCCAAGGGTGGCTTCTCCAAGAAGCCAAGGGGAAAAATACCAAAAGGCCCTCAAGGTGGCTTCTCCAAGAAGCCACCCAAAAAGCACTTTCACTATTCATGGAAACATTTTTCCACGACCGTTAAATCCGAAAATATTTCTGTGGGTCTTAGAATAATTCCAGTGCCCACTAAAATGATTTTGGACGCGTTCCGAAACAATTCCGGATTAGTGATTTGATTCTGCGAAAAGCAACCAAACCGGTTCCGGCAGCTCCGGAACATTTCCGGTTTTTATCCCGGAAAAATCCCAGAAGTTTCCAGAACAATTCTGGCACCCTCCAAGAATTTCCAGGCATGTGCCGAAACCAATTTGACTTAATGGTATACCCCGAAACAACTTTTCAGTTTTATCGGAACTATTCCGGTGTCCTCTCCGAAACGTTTCCGCTGTCTCCGAAACTTTTCCGGTGACTTTCTCTCAGACTCCCTGTCTAGTATTCAGCAGATAGATGACCCTTAAGCGTGTGACCCTATAGGTTCGGTGAAGCATAGACATGACCCGGAACACTTTCCGATCAATGATCAACATCGGAGCCGTGGACACCCATATTGACCCCTATACCCACACGAATGAATATTCGAGTGAACCTCAAGTTGCCGTGTGCTATTCCTGTTGCTTCGCGATATGTTACAAATACCCGAGGTGAGAATCATCGGCATCCCCGTGGATCAACACTTGTCCACAATGCCAGTTACCTCGTTACCGGTTTTGTTCTCTTTTCTCGTACCCGTGTTCCGGCATCCCCGTGATCAAATCATATTGTGTCTGGCCACACGATGATGGATACCGTAACACCGAGAGGGCCCAGAGATATCTCTCCATCATCGGAGGAGCAAATCCCAATCTTGAGCTATCAAGTCCCTTGTCATACTTTCCCATGAACCCGTAAGCCGCCGTAATAGCCACCCAGTTACGGATGACGTTTAACAAACCCCAAAGTTCATGAAGCAAGCATGAAGAAACTCGATACTCTCATGGTCTAAGGAATTATGCAAACATTAACTTTCTCTGTGTTATTAACCATTAACTTGTGACGAATGAATCTCATAGCATAACATCAATTCGGGTCGATTCAACACAAGTGTTCTACTAACATTGTGCCCTCAAAGTTGCCGGCATGGTCATGCCCATGATCAGGAAAACAGAACCATCATGCAACACTTGAGCTAGTATCAGAGGCCAGACTAGGAATACATTTTACCATTTATTATTCCACACGTGCATATGAGTCTTCCTCCGAGCCTCGTGGTTATTGCAGACTCGAGAACCATAGCAGTTATAGCATGGAACATAAACATAATTATGAACATGGAGATAAACAATAACATTTATTATTGCCTCTAGGGCATATCTCTTACAGACTCCCACTTGCACTAGAGTCAATAATCTAGTCAATGCTAATGCACTTTACACCTATGGCATACCGGTGTAAAAAATGCTTCGCTTGTGGTATAGTCTGATGTCCAACGGATCTGACAACTTCAGTTCCGTGTGTATCTTTGCATATCCTCGCTTTTTCATGCTTTCACAAAATTCATATTTTGTGTGGACTTGGCTTCGTATATATGCGAATCACTGGTCAAACCTTGATTCCTCAGACTGAGCTATGGAGCAACTATCTTCAATAGTGTTCCATTGACCAAAGCCATCTTGGAACCATACTAAGTTCATGAACGAACTGTACGATTCAACATCTTCTATGTCGCTTTGAAAGCGGCAACATACTTAGCCTTCGTTATAGAATTCGCCACAGTAACTTGTTTGGAACAATTTCCAACTACCGTGCCACCAAATTGTGTATTACACAAAACCCTTAACTTAAATCGAAAATTGCATGGAGCATTGATGAAAACTGTATCGATGTAATTACTTATAACAAGCACTTCATAATCTCTGCTTGCGAGAAAACATGTCATCAGTACTACTTTAGTACTCAATGACATTTTTCACTGTTGTCCCATGATCAGTACTTTGATCACTTTGGTATCTATACTCGCAACAGCTTTGGAGTATCGGACATATCTAGTTGTTTTACATACCATGGAATACATGATTAATCCAAACACGAAAGTGTGTGGAATCTCCATCATGTATTTTGCTCATCAGTGTTTTGGGACACCGAGTCTTGCAAAAACCCTTTCCATGTGACTTCGGCAAGAATCACTCCTTGGCGTTTTAATGCTAAACAGTTTTAGCATCTTGTCAATATGTATTTTTTGGCTTTAGCCGATTAGGCAATTCTATCTCGTAGATAAATATGCCTAATGTCAAGGCTATTTAGCCCAAGCACTTCATCGAAAACTATTTTTAATTAAGTCCTAATTCGTGTCAAGAAATTTATATTATTTCCAATCAACAATGTGTCAAGCACACAAAGTTTTTAGAAATATTATTATGCTCCCACTTACTTTCTTGTAACCACAAGCATCTTCGTTATCCATTGATGAAATTAAACTCTTTTGACTATTTCATCAAAACGAAGATTCCAACTCCATTTTGCTCTCTTCTGTCCATTGCTGGAACTCTGAAGTTTGCATACTTACTAGCATCCTCTGGATTTACAAAATACCTTGGACTGTACCACATGCAAGTCCTAGGTTGCATTTCCATCACATGGAAATCCTTTTGGCATCCATGTATCATATCTCAAGATTGAAATATGTATTAATTGCTAGTTTAACCCGATCTGACTTTAAGCATTGATATGGTGAGACAACCTCATCGTAGTCAACTCCTTGAACTTGTTATTGCAACAAGTCGAGCTTTATGGATAAAACATTTTATCCACATCAGTTTATAGTTCCATTAATGTTCGTTTAGACTCTAAGTCTTCCGAAGGGTTTATCAAGATATAATCTTGAATTATTTATGGAAACTATCTCGGATTATATTGGCATTTAGCCAATTCCGGAGTCAGGGCCCATCAACGCTTCCTTGTGTATCATAGGTATACTGTTGTCTAACAACGATATCTCGCTTGCGCACCTGAGAGGTTTGCACGAGTTTCGCCTACGTGGTTCAGTTGCAAGTTCGACCGAAGTCCATACATCTCATGTAGAGGCTTCCGTATCAGTCGCAGTAGGAAACTCTGGAATTACTTCCAAGGTTTCTTTCCTTCGATCTGATGACAAAGATATTGTTATCTCGTCGAGTTGCACTATTCTCCCACTCACCTTTTTGCAAGAACCATTCTCTTTAAAAGCATACCGTTCTTGGTGGCAAACCTTTTGCCTCGGTATAGTGGTGGAGGAATTCCCAATTACTTGGGATAACCTACAAAGTAGTACTTGTCTGATTTGGAATAGGTTTGTAAAATTTTTACACAAGCCCCATATTCCAAATGTTAAGAAAAGACAAAGCATGGTTGGGCGTACCATACCATGGCGTTATTTCAACAGACCTGATGGTGCTCTTTTCAGTGTAAAAGCCGCAGTCTCTAAAGCATTACTTTTAAAAGGGATAATGGCAAATTGATTTATGTCATCTTTGATCTTACCATGTCACAAATGGTTTGAATACATCTTCACGGACGTACCACTCACAGTGGAGTTCCGGGAGGTGTAAGTTATGAAACTCTTTTCACAACTCATCAGACATTCGCTAAACTTGTAACTCAAATATTCCTTTCGGCAATCTAGTTTGCAGAAACATATTTTTCTTGTTACAATAATTTCTACTTCATTTTTGAAAACCTTATGAATGATTTCAAAAGATCCAGACTTACGTCTCATCAAGTAAATATCTATATATCTACTTGAGTCATTTCTGAAGATACACAAATCCACTGCTGGCAACAACATTTATCGGACTACATACATCAAAATGTATGATCACCAATAAGTTCGTTGCTTGTTACTTATGGCCTGTGAACGGTATTTCAGTCACTTCACTTTTCGGAGGAAAGTTGCAAGTGTCAGATGATTCACAATCAAACGACTTCAAAATCCATCATTATGGAATTTCTCCATGCGGGTCTCTCCAATGTGACCAAATGCAGTGCCACACATGTGTGGTATTCTCTTAGTCTTGCGACATTTAGCGTCAGTGTTATGGATGTATATTATTACCATCAATATTCATAACATACATCCCATCCAAGATGGAAATATGGCCCTTATGTTATTCATAACACTGAACAACAATTGTTCTTTTATGAACAACCCTTTTGCAACAAACATTATGCAATGGGCTAGAGTGTGTAAAACACTAAAATGAATTATGAAAGTAAATACAGAGGTAATATATTATTATCAATATTCATAACATACATCCCATCCATGATGGAAGCATGGCCCTTATGTTATTCATAACACCGAACATCAAAAGTTCTCTTATGAACAACCTTCTTGCAAGATACTTTCTGCAATGGGCTAGAGTGTATAAAAACTCTAAAATGAATTATGAAAATAAATACATAGGTAATGTACCGAGTATAGCAACTTTTACTATGTTCTCAGCGCATATCTAAACCTCACTCCGGCAAGTCTTTTAGGCCGTAGTAGTTCTTGCATCGAGTCGCAGCAGAATGCAATCGAGCGGGTATCTTTGTGATCAACTCACAATACCCAAGAATCAGTGATTAACATGTTTAATCATAATTCCCAAGAACTATTTCCTTGACCAGCCTTCTATACATCAATAGCTTGTATGACTTTCATACATGAGCTGGATATTCCAGTCTTCTCTCTTTTTGCCTTTATACTTCTAACAGTTTTACTTCCAATAATTCTCCTACTCTCAGAAGAAGCACCAACTTGAAGAGTGGCGTTAGCCCCGGACTTCCTAGGTGTGTAAGTCACACTAACACCCTTTGGACATTTCCTTTCTCTTAAGTTGTTGTTTTATTCACCATCATCATATGACAGGCGTTCTACTGGATCCCTCTGTTATTAGTCAAATGCATAGTAAACACTTTTACTAATAGTTTGCAAAACAAACATTGCTTTGGATATTACATATTTTTTAGCCTTTGTTTGTGTCTGAAAATGATTTTCAGTTCCATGAATATCACATAGCTATCCCTAAACTTTTGAAGTTTGGGTCTCATGGAAGCAAACATATTGCACTTGACCGTAACGGAATTCTAGCTTTTGGATCGAAGGATCAGAGTCACATTATCCATAGCATTAGCGGGAGAATACCAAAAGTATGCCATAGGACAAAATCCTTCTCGGCACTTTTGAGGACAATCCTCACATTACGTTACCAACCGTAAAGTTTTAACCAGATATTTAACAGCTTATTCAATTTTAACAGGGAAGGTGGAAACGCGAGCCATTATTCTACAACTATTATGCAAATTACACTTTAGACAAAGTTCATAATTAATTGCACTGAGAATTAAAACAAGTTAATTCTAAAGTGCGCTCCCACTCAAATCAATATCTCTCATAATTGATTGTGAGTGATACAAGACCCATATTACAATTCAACGCCAAGGATGCATCCATCTCAAGTGACGATAATTGCAATCGGTAGGCCAACTTGCCAATCACATCTCTATGTGACTCTTGTTCATCTTTCGATGGGCGTGTTCCGAGCTCAGGACGATCAAGCCAGAACGTCAAGACAACCAAGTGACCTCGCTGCGAGGTCTCAACTCACCCGCCTCACACTTCTCTAATCGTTCGTACCCATGCATCAATGTGATACCCCGAAGAGATAGGTGCCGTGACAGTGCTACACTTGGGAGAACACTAACTACTTGATATTTTTTGTGAGAGATCACCCTAATAAAAAGCGACTACCGCGCAATCAAGAAGGGTGCATCATAACGGATAAACATATTAGGCAATTCATAATAGCATGATATGGTATAGCCCTTTCTGACAGAGAAGTCTTTAATTTCTTCGTCTTCGGCATTCGCGTCGGTGTTCACCTTTGCGAAGATTGCCACCACCTTGTCGATGCACCAGATAATATTGCTATCTCTATAGCTAATAAAATAAGTGCATTACTTAAGGTTGACACGCAGGTCATTAAAGTGACAATCATATGGCTCCAGCCATCATGCCGAATCATGACACGCAGGTCATGTTAATTTACATTATATAGTCATCTCATACATAATCGAATTAATATGAGCATTGCTATACCACATCACATGCACATCCTGCAAAACCAAGTTAGACGCCTCTAATCGGTTCATACAAAATTTCAGTTTATGTGGCTTCTAATGTTTCGAAGCAAACCGAAGCTACCAACGTCCATCATCAAGTATGATTATTCAAGTCGCTAGATTAACTTTGCGGGATGTATGAAACACGAGATAATAAAATCTCGAGCCCCATACTGAACTTCGTCATACGCATGACCCCCGTGCAGATCATATCTGCATTGCCCTTTTGTCTGCGAAATTTCATCTTTCTTTTTAACTATGGTGGAATTCAAATAACTGTTAGCACTTCGTTGATCAATCAGGATCGCGGATTGCCAGAACTTTGAAACTCCACCATGCTATTATCAAGATCAGAAATATGCAAATTCCAGGGAAGCAACAAGAACATCGGGTAACAGATTTCATCTGCTACCCGCACAATTAATTATCAGTAGTAGAACTCATCTACTACAAATTATATTGTGCAACACCCATACATCTCTATGTATTCTAGATCGTAACCTGCATCTACGCATAGCACGGCTCTGATACCAATGTAGGGGAACGCAGCAGAAAACAAAAAAAATTCCGACCTACGCACCAGCCCAGGACCACTATGGAGACTGCATACAAGGTTTGATCTTTTTGTTACCAAAAAAAATTCCGACCTACGCACCAGCCCAGCGAAAGTAGAGTCGATGACGATCGGCGGTGCAGATCCCTGCAGCTAGGATTTTACAACCTCCCAACCGCGAGGATGTTCTCCCTCGTCTGCCCCACTGACAGCCCTCCGGGAGGCAATTGGACAGTCCCTCGGGCGGTGTCACGGACAGCCCATCGGGAGGACGCTCAAAACTCGGACGGTCACTCGGACAGCCCTTCGGGAGGACCCTCGAAACTCGGACGGTCACTCGGACAGCCCTTCGGGAGGCACTCTCGAACTAAGACCGAAACTACGATCTCTCTACAGAGTTGCACACATACGGTGTCATCTATCCGGCAGGGCTTCGCCGTCCAGAACTAGTTCCCACCGGAACCCAGACAACCTCTCGGCTCTACGAAACTATTTCGCTGGGAGGGAGAGAGAAGCCAGAAATGTCATGGCATGTGTATGAGAGCAAGGGATGAGTCTTTAGGCAGCCCCCTCCACCCCTATTTATAGGCCAAGCCCAAGGGTGGCTTCTCCAAGAAGCCAAGGGGGAAAATACCAAAAGGCCCTCAAGGTGGCTTCTCCAAGAAGCCACCCAAAAAGCACTTTCACTATTCATGGAAACATTTTTCCGCGACCGTTAAATCCGAAAATATTTCTGTGGGTCTTAGAATAATTCCAGTACCCACTAAAATGATTTTGGACGTGTTCCGAAACAATTCCGGATTAGTGATTTTCATCTGTGAAAAGCAACCAAACCGGTTCCGGCAGCTCCGGAACATTTCCGGTTTTTATCCCGGAAAAATCCCAGAAGTTTCCAGAACAATTCTGGCACCCTCCAAGAATTTCCAGGCATGTGCCGAAACCAATTTGACTTAATGGTATACCCCGAAACAAATTTTCAGTTTTACCGAAACTATTCCGGTGTCCTCTCCGGAACGTTTCCGCTGTCTCCGAAACTTTTCCGGTGACTTTCTCTCAGACTCCCTGTCTAGTATTCAGCAGATAGATGACCCTTAAGCGTGTGACCCTATAGGTTCGGTGAAGCATAGACATGACCCGGAACACTTTCCGATCAATGATCAACATCGGAGCCGTGGACACCCATATTGACCCCTATACCCACACGAATGAATATTCCAGTGAACCTCCAGTTGCCGTGTGCTATTCCTGTTGCTTCGTGATATGTTACAAATACCCGAGGTGAGAATCATCGGCATCCCCGTGGATCAACACTTGTCCACAATGCCAGTTGTTTTGTTCTCTTTTCTCGTACCCATGTTCCGGCATCCCCGTGATCAAATCACATTGTGTTTGGCCAGACGATGATGGATACCGTAACACCGAGAGGGCCCAGAGATATCTCTCCATCGTCGGAGGAGCAAATCCCAATCTTGAGCTATCAAGTCCCTTGTCATACTTTCCCATGAACCCGTAGGCCGCCGTAATAGCCACCCAGTTAAGGATGACGTTTAACAAACCCCAAAGTTCATGAAGCAAGCATGAAGAAACTCGATACTCTCATGGTCTAAGGAATTATGCAAACATTAACTTTCTCTGTGTTATTAACCATTAACTTGTGACGAATGAATCTCATAGCATAACATCAATTCGGGTCGATTCAACACAAGTGTTCTCCTAACATTGTGCCCTCAAAGTTAACGGCATAGTCATGCCCATGATCAGGAAAACAGAACCATCATGCAACACCTGAGCTAGTCTCAGAGGCCAGACTAGGAATACATTTTACCGTTTATTATTCCACACGTGCATATGAGTCTTCCTCCGAGCCTCGTGGTTATTGCAGACTCGAGAACCATAGCAGTTATAGCATGGAACATAAACATAATTATGAACATGGAGATAAACAATAACATTTATTATTGCCTCTAGGGCATATCTCCTACAACTGGACCGCTGACTCAGCCCCTGGGCCCACCAGTCAGCCTCTGCTGACTGGGCAGTTGACCCAGTCATCTGTGGCCCACTGTCAACCTAATAAGCAAAGCTCTGGGTACACTCTCTATGTACCCGTAGCGATTTAATCATTTATTTTCGAAATTAAATCAATTCCAGAAAATGGTTAAAACTTTGATAAATCATATAAAATAAACCGTAACTCGGATGAAAATAAATTATATATGAAAAATGATCAGAAAAATAAGACGAATCCGAATATGTGATCAAAATGCTTGACCATCACTCCTAACTAGATGAACATGGAACCTTCCCCTCCGGATCCATATACCGATAAGCACCTGGAGCCGGGAAAATATTCCCAGATATTTTCCTGCTCCGTCTGTAACACTTAGCACTGCGTTAGGTCACCCCCAGCACAGCATATTGCCATGTCATGCATCTGTGTTGCATTTGTTTGCTTTGTATTTATTGTTTCATCCCCCTCTTCTCTTCGGTAGACCCCGAGTCTGACGTGGCCCCTGAAGACTGCTACACCACCGACGACCCCTCTTTCACCGCAGAGCAACCAGGCAAGCAAAACCCCCTTGATCATTCCTATATCGCCCATTCTTTCTCCCCCATGCTTGCATTAGATTTTGCTACTATATATGATTGCTCCTATTCTGATGCATAGCCTGATTTTGTAACCTGCTGTTGATACTTTATCTGTTGTCCTATATGCTTAGTATAGGCTGGTTAGTGATCCATCAATGGCCCCACACCCTTGTCCTTGTTGCCATGCTTTACCACCGATGACACGATCAGTGTGATCGATGTACAGAGACCGAACACAGCACCGCACACCCCCTTAGTTGTACGACTCTGCAGAGCTACTATCGAGTGCCGAGGGTGATACCTCCTACCTCACTCTTGATGATATCTCTATAGAGTAGCTAGTCGGTTGTGGGATACCGAGGGTGATTCCTCTTTCACCACCTCCGATGAGGCCTCTGTCGTGCAACCCCTCAAGTGTGAACCCATCGAGGGTGATTCCTCCAAGTTCACCTTGACGGTTACATCAAGTGGGAATCCATCGAGGGTGATTCCTCGGATTCCCACGATGTTATGAACACACGGGTACTTTGACCTTCACCTCAGACCTTTGTTAAAGACGGGTCGGCTCCAAGAGCACCCGCGAGATAATGTGGAAGTCAGGTCGACCCCAAGGGTACCCTCGAGAGAGTCCTGTGGCGGCTGGCTGTTAGCGGTACCACCCAGGATGTGGTGGTAGCTCGGGACTTGTCTCGACAGCCGACACGGAACTTACACTGTAGGCGGAGTGACAAGGCAGGCGGAGACTACCTAGGAGAGAGGTGGGCCTAGTCCCTGTTCGTGGTCCGTGAGATACCTAGTCGGAACGGCCGAAGCACTGGTCGTCTCCGCGAGCTCTTAATAATTCACTAACGGATTTGGGTATTTGATCTGAGTTGGCCACTGGCCTATACGCACTACCACCACGCGGGATAATGGTTTAATGGGGCCCTCGGCGCCGTATGTAGCTGCCGAAAGCTCTGTCAGACGTCCAGTTCAGCATTGCGGCCGGGATGGACCGGCGCTATCCATGACAGGGGTGGTGCCTGGCTTCACCCTGCACGCAACGACCCGGAGTGCAAAGGGCGATGGGCCCAAGACCCCTGAGCACTTAGGATGTAGACCGGCGGGGACCTCTCTGCGGAGCCTAGGTAGGACTACGTCATGTCGATCAGCCGAGGCCGGGCATGACCGAGAAAAGTGTGTCCGGCCAGAGTTAATCGAGCGTGTTGGGTAACAGTAGTGCACCCCTACAGGGAAGTTATCTATTTGAATAGCCGTGTCCACGGTAACAGGACGCTCAGTGTTGTATCCCGATCTACTACAACTTGAACTGGATACTTAATTAATATGTTAGCTCCGGGATCGCTTTCTCGTAGGGAGTCGAGGAAGGATCTCTGGGCATTGCTACTATTACTTATTACTATGTTATGTTACTAATCTGCACTCTTCTAATGCTGCAAGACGCTGCAAGATGCTAGTCTTCGATAGGCTAGGCTTTCCCCTCTATTCTGGCATTTCTGCAGTATAGTCCACAGATACAGCCCCTCCCCTTTGATACCGATGCATACTTAGCATAGATCTGATGTAAGTCTTGCGAGTACTTTGGATGAGTACTCACGGTTGCTTTGCTACCTCTTTTTCCCCATACCCGATTGCTGCGATCAAACGACGGAGCCCCGGAGCCAGCTGATCCCGTCGATGACTACTACTACCCCGACGGAGCCTACTACTACATGGAGACCGACGACCAGGAGTAGTTTAGGAGGCTCCCAGGCAGGAGGCCTGTGCCTTTTCGATCTAGTTGTCATTCTTTTGTTCAGCCTTCTTAACGCAGACTTGCTTAGTTGTGTCTGTACTCAGATACTGTTGCTTCCGCCGATGCTTGTGTAACTCGAGCTTTTGTATTCGAGCCCTCGAGGCCCCTGGCTTGTAATATAAAGCTTGTATTATTTTATTTTGTGTCTAGAGTTGTGTTGTGATATCTTCCCGTGAGTCCCTGGGCTTGATCGTGCGCATTTGCATGTATGATTAGTGCACGATTGAGTTGGGGGCGTCACACCCTGTTATTATTAGTGCTAACCTTTCAGAGCATGAAGAAAAGAGATTGCTTAAAACTCTGAAGAAGCACCGTGCTGCTATTGGATATACTCTTAATGATCTTAAGGGCATTAGTCCCACTCTATGTCAGCACAAGATTAATATGGAGTCAGATGCTAAACCTGTCATTGATCATCGACGTCGCTTGAATCCTAAAATGAAAGATGTGGTAAGAACTGAAATATTAAAGCTTCTGGAGGCAGGTATAATTTATCCCATAGCTGATAGTAGATGGATTGTTGAGGTTTCATGGATGATTTCTAAGTTTACGGAACTTCTTTTGATGATTGCTTGAGCAACCTTGATCGAGTTTTGCAGAGATGTGAAGAAACTAATCTTGTCTTGAATTGGGAAAAGTGCCACTTTATGGTAAATGAAGGTATAGTCCTTGGGCATAAAATTTCTGAAAGAGGTATTGAAGTTGATAAAGCTAAAGTTGATGCTATTGAGAAAATGCCATGTCCTAAAGATATCAAAGGTATAAGAAGTTTCCTTGGTCATGCTGGTTTCTATAGAAGGTTTATAAAAGACTTCTCTAAAATTTCTAGGCCTCTTACTAATCTCTTGCAAAAGGATGTTCCTTTTGTTTTTGATGATGATTGTGTAGAAGCCTTTGAAGTACTTAAGAAAGCCTTAATTTCTGCACCTATTGTTCAACCACCTGATTGGAACCTACCCTTTGAAATTATGTGTGATGCTAGTGATTATGCTGTTGGTGCTGTTCTAGGACAAAGAGTTGATAAGAAATTAAATGTTATCCATTATGGTAGTAAAACTCTAGACAATGCTCAAAGAAATTATGCTACTACTGAGAAAGAATTTTTAGCAGTTGTGTTTGCATGTGAAAAATTTAGATCTTACATTGTTGATTCCAAAGTTACTATTCACACTGATCATGCTGCTATTAAATATCTTATGGAAAAGAAAGATGCTAAACCTAGACTTATTAGGTGGGTTCTTTTGCTACAAGAATTTGATTTGCATATTGTTGATAGAAAGGGAACTGAGAATCCCATAGCAGATAATTTGTCTAGAATGGAAAATGTTCTTGATGACCCACTACCTATTAATGATGATTTTCCTGATGAACAATTAGCTGTTATTAATGCTTCTTGTAGTACTCCTTGGTATGCAGACTATGCTAATTACATTGTTGCTAAATACATACCACCTAGCTTTACATATCAACAAAAGAAAAAGTTCTTCTTTGATTTAAGACATTACTTTTGGGATGACCCACACTTATATAAAGAAGGAGTAGATGGTATTATTAGACGTTGTGTACCTGAGCATGAACAGGAACAAATCCTACGTAAGTGTCACTCCGAGGCATATGGAGGACACCATGCGGGAGACCGAACTGCACACAAGGTATTACAATCTGGTTTTTATTGGCTTACTCTTTTCAAGGATGCACGTAAGTTTGTCCTTTCTTGTGATCAATGTCAAAGAATTGGTAATGTTGGTAGACGTCAGGAAATGCCTATGAATTATTCACTTATTATTGAACCATTTGATGTTTGGGATTTTGATTATATGGGACCTTTTCCTAAATCCAATGGGTATACTCATATTTTAGTTGCTGTTGATTACGTTACTAAGTGGGTAGAAGCTATTCCAACAAGTAGTGTTGATCATAACACTTCTATTAAAATGCTTAAAGCAGTTATTTTCCCGAGGTTTGGAGTCCCTAGATATTTAATGTCTGATGGTGGTTCACATTTTATTCATGGTGCTTTCCGTAAGTTGCTTGCTAAATATGATGTTAATCATAGAATTGCATCGTCTTATCATCCTCAGTCTAGTGGTCAAGTTGAATTAACTAATAGAGAAATAAAATTGATTTTGCAAAATACCGTTAATAGATCCAGAAAGAATTGGTCTAAGAAACTTGATGATGCATTATGGGCCTACAGAACTGCATATAAAAATCCTATGGGTATGTCTCCGTATAAAATGGTTTATGGAAAAGCATGTCATTTACCTCTTGAACTAGAACATAAAGCTTATTGGGCAATTAAAGAACTCAATTATGATTTTAAACTTGCCGGTGAGAAGAGGTTATTTGATATTAGCTCTTTAGATGAATGGAGAACCCAAGCCTATGAAAATGCTAAGTTGTTTAAAGAAAAAGTTAAAAGATGGCATGACAAAAGAATTCAAAAACGGGAATTCAAAGTAGGTGATCATGTTTTATTATACAATTCTAGTTTGAGATTCTTTGTAGGAAAGCTTCTCTCTAAATGGGAGGGGCCATATGTCATCGAAGAAGTTTACCGTTCCGGAGCCATAAAAATCAACAACACCGAAGGCACCAACCCGAGAGTGGTGAATGGGCAAAGAATTAAGCATTATATTTCAGGTACTCCCATTAATGTTGAAATTAATATTATTCAAACAATGACACTGGAGGAACACATCAAAGAGTCCTTCCGGAACACTCCAGCACCCTGAAAAGGGGTAGGTATGTGATACGATAAGTAAACCGACTCCAAAAATTCCATAAAAATTATTTCTGTCAGTTTTGGAATATTAGAAAAATTATAAAAAATAAGAAACAGCCGAGAGGACCCACAGGGTGCTCACAAGGCAACATGGCGCGGCCACCCCCAGGGGCGCGCCCTGATGCCTTGTGGCCTTGTGGGCCCCACGTGTGCCTTCCCGATTCCGTTTTCTTCCCGTATGCTTCTTTTGCAAGATAAAAATTCTTTATATATACTCCCGTATGTTTTGACCACCGTATCGCAAGTTTCTCCTCTGTTCTTGTTTCGGGCTATTTTTCTAACAGATCTAGGTCGCCATGACGTCTCCAAGCTCGTCCAAGGACAAGTTCTATGAGAAGGTCATCAATCCGTACCTACCGGGGGTGATGAAGCACCCTCAAGCCATTGAGATGCATGAGGGGGTGCTCCACATCCGGGACGTTCAAGGACCTAAGAAGACCGGGAGCGAGAAGGCCAGGCTGGAAGCGGTGGAACATGAGATCTTCAAGTGCCAGGGCATGGTGGAGCGCGGACTTTGTGCTAACCACTCCATGATCACGGAATTCATCCGTGAGCACAAGGTGGACGGCAAGAATATTGGGGACGTCATCTTCAAGCTCAATGATCAGATTGATTATCTTCAGGCCCAAATATATGATCTACAAAACCAAAATTTTGAGTATGAGGCCAAGTTCAAAGGTATGAGTTTAGCTGCAAATTTCAGGACTCCGGAAACACGTTCGTCCTTTTATGATGGAGAGCCTATGCCTTGGAAGACGGAGGACAAGCCCACCACCTCACCATCACCACCATCACTGAAGAAGGAGACTTAAGTACACGGGTATGGGCACTTCCCTTGGCTTGTGCTAAGCTTGGGGGAGGCGCCCCGGTATCGTATCACCATCACTTTTTTATCACCATTATCTATCTTAGTTCGATCCTTAGTTATTTCGTGATTTAGAGGAATAAAATTTTAGTATGATTTAGTTTCGAGTGCTTGCTTTGTGATCTATCTATCTATGTAATCGTGTGTGAAAGTTATATAATAAAGAGTAGTTTGAATTGAGTGTTTTTCTTTTGATGATCCAATCTTAGAAATAAAGAAAGAATAAAAATAAGATCATATGCTAATCCCATGGGGAGTGACGACTTCACATAAAAGAAGTATAATTGATAAAACTTGTTGGAAGTTGACAAACATAGCATTGGTCATTGTAGAAATTCATGAAAAAGTAATAAAGGAAGAGAGGTCTCACATATAAATACACTATCTTGGACATCTTTTATGATTGTGAGCCCCCATCAAATATTCTATGTCAATTAGTTGACGTTGGACAAGGAAGACATCGTAATGGATTATGTTTGCTTATATTCACATAGAAGTTATATTGTTTTGGATCCTCTAACATGTGGTGTTTACCCCCTATCTTTGCTAGCCAAAAATCCGCACCAAGCAGAGATACTACTTGTGCATCCAAAACCTTAAACCCAGTTCATGCCATGAGAGTCCACCATATCTACCTATGGATTGAATAAGATCCTTCAAGTAAGTTGTCATCGGTGCAAAAGCAATAAAAATTGCTCCTAAATATGTATGAACTTTTATTGTAAGGGAAAATAAGCTTTGTACGATGTTGTGATGGTGGAGCAATAAAAGCGACAGACTGCATAATAAAGGTCGCTATCACAAGGGGAAATATAAAGTGACGTTCATTTACATTAAGAGCTTGCACATCCAAAAGCAAAAAGCACATGACAACCTCTGCTTCCCTCTGCGAAGGGCCTATCTTTTACTTTATGTATTTACTTTCATGCAAGAGTCAATAGTATTCTCTTCTATTCCATTTTTATTTTCTCTTTTGGCAAACATCATGTGGTGGGGATTGATCCATGCATATATATCCAGTTGAATGTAGGTGACCATGAGTTATTATTGTTGACATTACCTTCGAGGTAAATACGTTGGGAGGCGAAATTATAAGCCCCTATCTTTCTATGTGTTCGACTGAAACTTTTGCTCCATAAGTATGACGTGAGTGTCAGCAATCATAGAAGACTAAATGATAGTTGAGTATGTGAACTTGCTAAAAATAAAGCTCTTACATAGACTCTTTCTGATAATATGATGAATTGTGATTGCTTCAATGACTGACATCACAGTTTGTTAGTTTTCAATATGGTTTGGGGTTCATACTTTAAAGACTTGTGAATGAATTGTCACTTATTTATGAGAAGTTATATGATGTTATATTGCTATTATAATAATGATCATGATGCTTTCATGTCCGTATTTTGTTTTATCGACACCTCTCTCTCTCTAAACATGTGGTCATGATTATCGATTTCGGTTTTTCGCTTGAGGACAAGCGAGGTCTAAGCTTGGGGGAGTTGATACGTCCAATTTGCATCATGATTTCCTACTGTTATTTATTATGTTTTTTATCATTATTAAACTTTATGATGCAATTATCATGCCTTTTCTCTCTTAATTTGCAAGGTGTACAAGAAGAGAGAGAATACCGACAGCCGGGATTCTGGACCTGAAATAGCCACATCAGAGACACCTATTCTACAGAGCTCCAATTGACCCGAAACTTCACAGAGATTTTTTATTGAATATATAAAAAATACTGGAGAAAAGAAATACCAGAGGGGACCCACCAGTTGCCCACAAGGCAACAGGGCGTGTCCCCCCTGGGCGCGCCCTGATGCCTTGTGGGGCCCCTGGCTGGCGTCTGGCCCCCTCCTTCTGCTATATAGGCTCTTTTGCCCTAAAAAAATAGAGAGAAGACTTTCGGGACGAAGCGCCGCTGTCTCGAGGCGGAACCTGGGCAGGAGCACTTTTGCTTTCCGGCGGAGCGATTCCGATGGGGATACTTCCCTCCGGGAGGGGGAAATCGAAGCCATCGACATCACCAACGATCCTCTCATCGTGGGAGGACCAATCTTCATCAACATCTTCACCAGCACCATCTCATCTCAAACCCTAGTTCATCTCTTGTATTCAATCTTTGTCTCAAAACCTCAGATTGGTACCTGTGGGTTGCTAGTAGTGTTGATTACATCTTGTAGTTGATGCTAGTTGGTTTAGTTGGTGGAAGATTATATGTTCAGATCCTTAATGCTATTCAATACCCCTCTGATCTTGAACATGAATATGATTTGTGAGTAGTTACTTTTGTTCTTGAGGACATGGGAGAAGTCTTGTCATAAGTAATCATGTGAATTTGGTATTCGTTCGATATTTTGATGATATGTATGTTGTTGCTTCCTTTAGTGGTGTCGTGTGAACGTCGACTACATGACACTTCACCATCTTTGGGCCTAAGGGAAGGCATTGTGGAGTAGTAATTACATGATGGGTTGCTAGAGTGACAGAAGCTTAAACCCTAGTTTATGCGTTATTCCATAAGGGGCTGATTTGGATCCATATGTTTCATGTTATGGTTAGAGTTATCTTAATTCTTCTTTCATAGTTGCGGATGCTTGTGAGAGGGGGTAATCATAAGTGGGAGGCTTGTTCAAGTAAGAACAGCACCCAAGCACCGGTCCACCCACATATCAAATTATCAAAGTAGCGAACGCGAATCAAACAAACATGATGAAAGTGACTAGATGAAATTCCCATGTGTCCTTGAGAACGCTTTGCTTATTATACGAGTTCGTTCCGGCTTGTCCTTTGCTACAAAAAGGATTGGGCCACCTTGCTGCACTTTTATTACCGTTACTACTTGTTACTTGTTACGAATTATCTTGCTATCAAAACTATCTGTTACCGCTACTTTCAGTACTTGCAGAGAATACCTTGCTGAAAACCGCTTGTCATTTCCTTCTGCTCCTCGTTGGGTTCGCCACTCTTACTTATCGAAAGGACTACGATTGATCCCCTATACTTGTGGGTCATCAGTCCCCGCCGATGGTCACCGTTTTGTCTGGATCTTCCGGGTGAACCTGGAATTTTTTGGTCTGTGTGGCCGGCTAGAAGGCGGGACCCGGTCTTGGTTTTTGGGGGAGCTCTGCTTCCGATGGCCCTATCCGTTTTCTTATCTTGGTTAGCTTGGCAGAGGCCAATGCGGCCTCGGGGAGTTCCACATTTGCCACTTCGGCCTTGTAAGCCTTTTTCGTGCTTCCCCACACGGTGATTATGCCATTCGGGCCAGGCATCTTTAGCTGTAGGTAGGCGTAGTACGGAACGGCCATGAACCTTATGTATGCGGGCCTGCCCAAGATCGCGTGGTAGCCACTCTGGAAGGGGGCGACCTCGAACTAGATGGTTTCGCTCCGGTAATTTGATTCGTCTCCAAAGACGACCTCGAGTTCGATCCGTCCTAGGGGCGGACTGGGCGACCCGGAACTACCCCATGGAAGTCCACGTCCGACCTTCGTAGTCCTGATAGGGAGATTTTCATCTTTTCCAGGGTGTCGGTGAAGATAATGTTCAGGCCGCTGCCTCCGTCCATTAGGACGCGTGAGAGACGGCAACCCTCTACGATAGGATCCAGCAGTAGGGCATGTTTGCCTGGCTGTACGACATCTTCGGTGGAATCCCCAGCGTCGAAGGTGATCGTCTCCTGGGACCATGCCAGCCGTTCGCTGGCTACGTCCCCTGTTTGCATAGACTGCGCATCTGGCGAGCTTCTGGTTTCGGTGTGTGTCAGCCGTCGTGAATCTCATGTTCACGGAGGCCTCGCGGGAGACCTCGTGGCACCATGGAGGTCGTATGATGTGTTTCCATGCGGGGTCATTGGGGTGATCGTAGACCTCTTGGGTCTGCCCTTGCCTGTTATACACGCATTTGATGCGGCGTGCAGGCAAGATGTCAAGGAATTGCCCTGATCCATCGGCGACCAGCTCGAACTAGCCGAACGCGAGGCAATGGCCTGGCGGGGGATCGCCGACCTCTAGTAATTCTCCGAACCGGGTTCGTTCTCCGGTCACTGTCGCCCGTGCCTGGCGCGCCAACTGACGGAGCGGATTTCCGTCAGATTCCTCGGTTGGGTTCATGACGAGACTGGAAGTACCAGAATGGAGTCTGCACGCATAATTTACCCAGGTTCGGGCCTCCAAAGAGTAATACCCTACATCCTGCTTTGTCTTGGTATTCATAGTGAGGGGATACCTCGTGTAGAGGATTACAATGGTGTTTGAGATGTCTACCGAGAGTTAAGTCTTCCTAGATTGGATCCCTAACTAAGCCCTAGGCCTCCCTTTATATAGGCAGGAAAGGTCTAGGGTTTACACAGGGGGGAGATCGGATCTATTTGGCCGCCGCCCTCCACCTTGGGGAACACGCTTGTCCCCTTTCGCCTCCTTGGGGTTCCCTGACTCCTGTGGGCTTTGGTGGGCCCATGACGAGGTTGAGGCCGGGCTCCCTTGCATTAGGCACCCCGGGATTGAGACCCCGTCAGCGGGTACCCCGAGCCACAGCCTTGCCCTTGCGGATCAGCGGAGGTGAAGCCATTGAAGCACCACTCACAACAACGGCGGACGGCGTCTGCTGACCACCCACCACCACCATGTCTCCTCCAGATCCCTCCCCCTTCTCCAAACCAGCCCCCACTTCCTTCACCGGTAGCTGCGAAGCAAAGGAGGACGCCATGGAACACTTGTCTGAAGAATAACACGGGAGCTCTTTTGTTGTGCAAAAACAGACATGATTCATAGGGATCAATGGAGAAGGATTGAAATAGCTTTGCCCTCCCCTCTAATTCCTCACCACCCAAATGAACATTCACTCCCACTTCACTTGCAATGACAGACGAATTGAGCCGTATATGCTCACCCTTGGCGGAAATCACGCCCGCTCCCCTTTCCCTCTTCAAACCACAATCCCCTAAAATCTCTCCTCTCTCTCGAAAGCACTCAAATTGCTCTTCTCTATCACCAGGTCCCTCTTCTCCCCCACGATTAATGCTATTATTCACTAGATTCCTCTAAAAAAATCCCAACTCTCACCTTCACTGATTCTAGGCATTTCTCCCGATTAGCTGAAGAACGAAGGATAATCGTTGCTCTCTCCCTCAAACTCCTCCAATCTCAATCCTCAAAAAGGGAAACCCTCATCTCTATACCTGGTATCTCCCCAATTCCTGCCGGAATCGACGCCACCACACTCGATTGACTGAGAGCTTGTGCGGGGATCACATGGCAGTGTAATATAGCCGAATTTCTCCTCATGGCGCTCATATCGGCTGCGTCATTGCCAATCATTCCTAGGTGTCATGGTGGGAGTGGCACAAGACATTTTTTTCCGAACACGCACTCGTTACATTTCACATTCAAAAAACTCTTGCACATTTTTTCCATCTAAGAATCTTAGTGAAGAGAGTAAAAGTACATGAGGATTTTTAAACAGGTAAAAAGCAGTCAGCGTAATCACAACCAAATACAGATAAAAAATGTGTGTGTGGGGTGGTCAAGATCATCTAGCCCATTGGCAGTTTGGCACTCTGCTTCCTTTTCAATCATTAGGGGTGTTGTGGGGATGCGGCAAGTCGAGTTGGCTAACAAGTTAGAAGGGAGACCCAAAGAATATGTGAAAAGGTAGGGTACTCGAGCAATCTTTTCTTCCCTCCTCTTTTTATTTTTAAAACGAAGGCTCGCGAAGAGCCTGACTTTGAATTAACAAAGCCAACAACTGGTCAGGAGTTACAACTTACGACCTAAATTACAACTGCTAAACGGATACAATGGGGAACGTTGGAAAGCAAACACCAACTACAACCTCCACAAGCAACTAAGGAAAGGAAAATAAAGATTATAGCTTGCTAAAGGCGAAGCGCTCGACACTAGGATCATAGAAATCAAGGTCGGAGCAGCAGAGCAAGACATGGTCGGCCGGCGTAGATGGACATTGCTCCAGGTAACACCTAGGGAAGGAGGGAACACAACATCTTCCTTCTCTATCACTGAAGGGGGGCCCTACCCCCTTGCCTCGGGATTCGGTGATGCTCCCCCAAGAGCTAGAAGAATGTTGCGCTCACATCGCAAGGTGGCCACAGGGAAACCACCTAGATTCGGGCTATTCCTTGCTGGTAACACCGCCGAAGTCCACGCTCAACAAGTTGGAGAAGTAAAGCATCAGGGAACCGGACGCCGAAGAGGAGGCAGCAGGGAACCGAGCAAAGACGAAGAGAGGTAAGGGAACATAGCACCGCCGGCACAGAGACCCAGGCGCTTCCTGCTTTCGTCAGACTAGCCATAGTGGAGAGTAACTTCAAGAGTAACATACACATTATCCTAGGCTATGTTACAACCTTCATAGTGGGTAGTAACATAAGTGTGGTGTCATGCAAACCTTCATTTAATAGGTTATAGACTCATATTGTACTGGGATATGTGATGTTACGGTAACTAGCTAAGTTACTCAATTTGCCTCTCTCCTCATTAACTCAATGCCACATAGGCAATTTTGCTGAGTTGGAACTTATGTTATTCTTGAAGTTACTCCCACTATGACCAGTCTCATACCACTATCGCCTGGAAGGGGAACCCTATCCCCTTCCGCCGGGATCAAAGAAGTTGCACCGCCTGGACTGAGTGACGCCCATCGCCACCGAAGAGCACAAACCTGAAGAAACATTGGTGCCTACCACTCACAGCACAATCGGACAAGCTCGAATCGCAAGAAACCACAACCCTTCACCTGCATAGCCTCCCATCCAAGCCCCATCACCCCCTGCCGGCGCCTCCGGGGAGGTCACGACACGCAAGGCGCCTCCAAAGCGGACTGAGGGTTTTCACTCGTGTAACAAGGTCAAGATGGAGAGTTTGGGGACCTCAGCTGCGCCCCCATTGAGGAAAGCAGCGCCCTTGGGCGTCGCCGCCGACGGGGCAGGACAGACCGATCAGGGTTTTCCTCGCGCCCTAAGCCAACTCCACCACTCCTCACCAACACCGGTGCCGGCAAACGAGTCGCAAGCCACATGGGAGTCGAGAGAGAGAGAGGCAATAGGGAAGAGGAGTCACATACCTCCAAATTTGACACAGCGGAACTCTACGCCACGACCGGTCTCCGACAACACGGTCGAGCACACCGGCCAGCAACCACTTGCGAGCGCCCCCAGCCGCCCCAGAGACCGCAGGCCTCCGAAAGGGTACAGAGCACCGAGATCCCCGCCGCCACCATCATGGCGCCCGCACGGGCTTTCCTAGCGGCCGTATTAGGTGGTGGCAAGGAAAGAGTGTGGAAGGGTGGCAACTGTAGCAAAACCCTAGTCGTCCCCAAGTCGCCCTAGAGGGCAACACGAGGGCTGGGGGAGGAAAAAAGAGGAATTCTCCCCTCTTTTTATTTCGAAATCTCTTCCCCCTTCTAGTTTTTAGGGACTTTTCATTAAATGTTGGAATAAGTCCAAAAATGTGTGAAGCAAGTCTAGCTACACTCAGCTCGTGGGAAAAAATAAACCTTAAACCGGTGATCTGGCGTAGCATATCTAGGAAAAGGATAAAAAATACACTGCGTACACCGCGCTGTGAGCGCCTTTGTATAAGTTTTTCTTAAAGACTAACGTCAACTCCAATGCCTACACCAAAATGGACACACCGAATGTCCGCGGACACATGACCATCCAACCCGGTGCAATAAATGTCATACATGGTGGCGCGGTGGGGTCTCCTCGGACGCCGCGGTTGGGTGACAAGGGCGACGCCGGACCCGTCGAAGAGCATATTCGGCATCCGTCTGCGCAGCCTCGGCAAGGAGGGGCGGCTGCCGCTGCTCCTCGTCGTCCGAGGAGCGCACCACCTCTGCCTTGACCGTCAGAATGCTGGACCCAATGGCTCGGGGACCATGGGCGCAGTGCCCCGATTCGCGGATCTCCCCATGGATCCTCATGCCGACGCAGACTCGACCATCGCGGCGGTGTGTGGTAGAAAGGTGAGGAGAGGCGGCGGTGTACGGAGGAGATGGGTAGGGTTTGCCAGCGCAGCAGGCATGCTCAGGCGGATCGTCGCCGCATCAATGCGGGCGCATCGGCTGGAGTAGGCTTCGGGGTTATTGCGTTCACATTGAAGGGGCTCTGGTTAGAGCATCTGAAAGGACCACGATGTCGCCTAGAGGGGGGGTGAATAGGCGTTTTAAAATCTTTTACGGATTTGGCTATATCCTAATGCGGAAATAAACTAATCGGATACTTTTCAAGCACAAATCCTAAATATACTAAGCTCACTAAGTGCACTAACAACTTAGGATAAACAAGATGAGAACAATGAGGATATGAGTAAGCACAAGTAAGTTACACAAACTTACTCAATGTATATCACAAGATATGGAAATGAATAATACACACAACCACAAGTAAGCAATACAAGCTTACGCAAATTGTATCACAATATGTGGAATTGAATGATACGAGCAAACTCCAGTAAGCACTACAAGTTTACACAAGTTATGTCACAAGATATGGAAATGAATGTTACAATCTAGCAATTCACACTAAGCACAAGATATATCAATATAGCAAGTATGAATTGCGGAATATAAAGTGAAGGCCTAAATAATCTCTACAAGGGAATAGCCAACACAATACAATGAGGACAACAAGATATAGTGAATGCACGGTCAAATGACCAAAGTAAACCACAAGTAAGGAGTTAGGGTTAGGGATAACCAAAGTCACGGAGACGAGGATGTATCCCGATGTTCACTTCCTTGGAGGGAAGCTAGTCACCGTTAGAGAGGTGGATGTTACCACGAAGGCACACCAACGCCACGAAGGCTCACCCTATTCTCCTTGAGATATCACCACGAAGGCGATTCTCAACCACTAGTGGTAGACCTTGAGGCGGCCTCCAAACCTTCACAAACTTTCCGGGGGACAAATCACAAGTTGATTCCTCACCGGAGCACTCCTACTGCCTAGGAGTCTCCAACCTCCAAGAGTAACAAGATCAAGGGGGAAATGCTCAAGACTTGCTCAAATCACAAATTCCTTTGGTCACAAGAGGGAGAGGGAGTGGATCTATCTTTTGATTGGAAAATCTCTCAAGAACTCTCATGAATCTCTCCGGGATCTAAGATTTGGTGTAGGAGAAGTGAGAGGGAGCCACTAGGTGTTCTAGGGTTCTTTTGGGTGGAGTGGTCAACCCTCTACCGGATGGGTAGAGGGGTATATATAGTGCCACGTGAAATCTAGCCGTTTTAGTGTAAGTGGCTGAGACAGGCCGGACATCCGGGCAAGGGCCGGACATCCGGCGGCTGAGGAAAATCCACACAAAGAACACATGCGAGTAGGAAAAACAGGGTGCCCGGATATCCGGGGAAGGCCCGGACATCCGGCCAACCTTGAGGACCCGGACATCTGGCCAAGAGCCGGACATCCGGCGGGCACAACCATCATTTCCGCATGGCTACTGGACTGAGCGAGCCGGATTTCCGGGAGGATCCCGGACATCCGGGGCGACCCGGCAGCCCGAACATCCGGCCAAGTCCCGGATATCCGGCCATTAAAAAAACAGCAGGAACCCCAAAACTAAAACATGCATAACTTTTTCATACGGACTCCGATTTTGATGATCTTGGGCTCGTTTTGAAGCTATGGAAAAGCTCCAGGTCCTCACATAGAGAACCACTCAAGATAAACCAAAATGAAGGGTGCAAAGTATGCAAAGGTTAGATCATATACTTTGGGGAACCCAGTTGGCTATGGATTTATTTGGTATATAGGATAGGAGTGGAATTGTGTATAGAAGATGTTGATTTGAGCAAAACCATCATGAACCCCTTTGATCCCCTCTTAATAGTGCGGGATCCCTATAACTCAAGAATCATAAAAGAGCTACACTACATAGCTATTGAGAATCCATTCTTGAGTGTATGTTTCTTCGGTGGTCATCACTCCACAACACTAACGCCAAAGGAACTAATACCTTTGACTCGAGCCTTTCACTTGAGCTTGATGTTGATGTTTCTTCTTGGCTCAAGTTGAAGGCAAGACATTGGTGAAGTCTTCAAGTAGCTCTCCCATACACAATGTGGGAAGCTTTGCTTTGTATTCATCTTCACTTGTCCATCATGTGATCATCCACAAGCTTCAAGCATGTAATCCTTCGGGATGGTTATCTTGAACTTGCCCTTGTCAACCATGATCATGAACACTTGATGTCATCCTCTCATGGACACTTGGAATCTTTCTCTCGATGCGAGCCCATGATAATAACCTAACCCTCATAAACATAGACAACACATAGCATGGGTTAGTACACAAAGTGCAATTGACAATTTCTTATCATACCACAAGATCCTATGTGATGCATCGTTTGCACTTGTGTGTTGACCATTTAGAGTTCGATCTTCGATCTTCATCTTGGTCAACATTTATCTTTGCTCCATGATTAATCTTGATGCACAACTATATGTATATGGCATTCATTCCGAATCCATTCAATATCCTTCTTGCATCACCCATGGAACAAACCTTCCTATATAACTTGATATCATTGTTTCTTCATAGGAATTGTCATTCATTATCAAGTCTCAATGCATATATTTATGTTGACGGAATTCATCCATCAATTTTAATCAATATTCTTCATGCATTGCAAATGGAACTTTCCTTCAAATGTATATCTCAATGCAAACATTAGTCCATTAGGATTGTCATTTAATTACCAAAACCACACATGGGGACAACATGTACTTTCAATCTCCCCCATTTTGGTAATTGATGACAATCTCAACAAGAGGGTTTATATAGTGAATTTTTAAACAAGCATGCAATTTATCCGAGGATAAATTGTATACTTGGGATGGTTGTACTATCATCAAGACACTACACAAGCATTTGATGATAGTACACCCATAGTATATAGAGCAAACTCCCCCACAATATATGCATGTGTGAATGAACTTTGAATGTCATTGCATATATTGGTTGACATAAACTAGGAAAAGATTTCTCTATATACAATACTCATCCATACAACAAGAATATATAACAAGGGTAGATATGCATGAGTGACAAAAAGTACTCCAAAAATACTTATCTTAAACCCTCTAAACTTCTCCCCCATTGGCAACAAATGCCAAAATGGACGGAAAAATCTAGAAGACCAATATAGTATGAGTTCCTCCTTAATGTGTGCAAAACACGAAGATGTGAGTGAAATCAAATGCACATATTCAATGATGAAAAATTTGAGGAGCTCAAACCATATTTAGGATCTAGAGAATGCAACAAGATACTATGATATGAAAATAAGATTAGACATGGGAGGAAAACATTCAAAAGATCCAAAGAACATATTTTGGACAAGATAAATAGGAATATCCAATGTGATCAAGATAAAAATTTCTAAGTGGCCAAAAATAATCATGATATGTATCCACAAAGAAACCCGTATACACAAAAAGGTTGTGATTGATAAGAACATGATATCCACAGGTGAATCCACTATTATACAACTTTGAGCCTAGCATAAGAGCAAGGCACATGGCACAAAGCACATGGCACAAATTGATCTCATTTGCATAACACAAAGTGAAGCAAGCAATCAAAAGATCCGACGAGCCAAAAGGATAAAAGAATATTATGATTTGGGAAAAGGAGTGTTCTAAGGAAAATAGAGAAGCTCCCCATGATTTGTGCACTATTTAGAATTTTTGTATTTGGATACAAGTGCACAAAATAGGATCATCACTCCCCCAAAATCAATAGGAACACAAAACAATTGCAAGCAAGCATAGATAAGAAAAGAAGCCTAGCAATTGCAACAAACATATGGTTGAGCAACATGTAAATGAGGCAACCTAAGAATAGGCACAACCAAAATGATGTGTGTGAGTCACGTCAAAGCACTTGAGAAGACTAATATAAGGATGAGAATTAAGCATCAACATAGTCTTGAGTAAATGAGATACAAGGTGCAAGACATGTCCTTCCCACACACACGAAGCAAATGGGTTCACAAGCTCACTAATATGCAAATTTAAAAATCAAAGCTTGTGACAACCCATGGTGAAGATAGGAAATAATAGGCTTGTCAAGACAAGCATGAGGACAACAATATTCACCAAACATGAGTGCACTAAGATGCAAAGGGGTAAGACACGCACTCATACGATAAATGCTTCCACAGAGCCACCAAAGATATAAAAGGAGGATGAAACGGTGGACATGAAAGAAAAGGGATATCAACTAGAGATCTAACTTCTCTCACGTGTATAAGATTCTAGGTAGCTGACAATCATGATGATATATATATCCCCAAAGAAGGATGTACACATGACATAGTTACAAAAGGAAAGAATGAGATATCCAAACGGGAGTCATAAAATATACCAATGAGATCTTTGCTTGAAAGTATAGCACATGGCTTAATATTATCTTATTGAATATTAATGAACTCCAAACACACAACCATCAAAGACATCACAACTAGCAACAAGAGATCATTATTGGGATGCTTTGAGAATGGAAACAAGTATTGTCGTGGATTTGTCACGGCAGATGTCCTAGTGTAAGGACTTAGTCGTGAGGTCCAGCGCACGTAACTGGTAGCTTGAGAGGGGTTGAGCGGGACGAGAGACACGGAGTTTTTACCCAGGTTCGGCCCCTCCGATGGAGGTAAAAGCCTACGTCCTGCTTGTGTCTTATATTGATGACGATGACGATCTCGGTTACAAGGGTGCGGAGTCGCTACCTCTAATCTCGAGACCTTCTAATCTGACTATCTTTCTGACCTGTCTATGAGACCTGTCTATGAGACGTCTAACCTGACCCTCTTGGGGTGACCCGCCCCTCCTTATAAAGGCTGAAGGGGCGGTTTACATGTAGAGTCTAAGTCGGATTGATGACTTCCCATCGCGGGCTTCTCTTCATGGGCTTCCGAGTCCTGGGCTTGTAACCCATCCCGGGCGGCTTACACCGGGCGGGTTACAACCAGGGCTTATCTTCAGAGACTCGTCTCCGTGACTGTCTGATAACACTGTTCACCTCCTGACACTGTAGCAGCCGGGTTACACCCTGACACTGTAGTAGCCGGGTTACATCCTGACACTGTAGCAGCCGGGTTACACCCTGACACTGTAGCAGCCGGGTTACATCCTGGCACTGTAGCAGCCGGGTTACCATCCTGGTACTGTAGTTGCCGGGTCAGCATGTCTGCCGGGTCAGTACTGTTCTCCGGTCAGTACTGTTCACCGGGTCAGCATGTTTGCCGGGTCATATCGCGGGGTAATATCCCCGTCATTAGCCCCCAGGTTAGCTTGAATTTATTCATGGTAAGCTCCATCATCTTGCAGGTATATGTCCTTTGAAATAAAATATTGGGATACAACGCCCATATGCCGTTGAGTCAGCCTTCAATGCTCTTGGCGGGTCTCCTCCGCCGGGTTATAATCATTGATGGTGCCGGGTTATGATTGTTGGCGACACCAGGTCAAATAACTGGACTCCAGCTGAAATTGACATCTTGAAAACTCTCTCTTCAATTTTTTGATATATTCATATTACCTGTAGCCCCCAAGCTCCAAGTTGATCCATGATGACTTGGCGCTTTGCAACAATATCTTTGATTGTGTAGCCCCCAAGTACCAGGTTGTCTTGCCTGCAGCAGCCTGGGACTTATAACTGTCTTATACCTTATAAAGCTTCAGCTGGTGTAGCCCCCAAGGGCCGGCTCATCAATGTGATGCGCCGGGTCTTCAATTTGTACCTTATAATCTGTTTTGAACAGCTGAATACTGTAGCCCCCAAGTGCCGGGTCGCACGCCTGCGGCGACTTGGGACTTTTAGAAAATTTGATCTGAACGGTGTAGCCCCCAAGTGCCAGGTCAGTAAGAAGTACTGGGCTGGGACTTAGAAAAATATTGAAAGGCTTGCTCATCTCCTTGAGATAACAGGGTCTTGTTGACAATGTAATGCTTTGAAAACTAGCTTGCATTAGCCCCCAAGTGCCGTGA
This sequence comes from Elymus sibiricus, assembly GCA_039707655.1. Classification (NCBI taxonomy): domain Eukaryota; kingdom Viridiplantae; phylum Streptophyta; class Magnoliopsida; order Poales; family Poaceae; genus Elymus; species Elymus sibiricus. The sequence continues at coordinate 76,464,598 of CM077676.1, forward strand.
TGCATGCTTGCAGCGACATGGAACTTGCATACTTGTTATAAACTGGACTTTGAATAATGTAGCCCCCAAGTGCCGGGTCGTCTGCCTGTGGCGACTCGGGACTATTGTGATAATAATATGACTCATCATAATTTGTTGGATGAATCCTTGGCCGTGGTTGTAATATAACCCGGAATGAATATCCTGGAATAATTCCTGTCTTTGATATGAAATCCCTGCTCGTAGTTGCGGTGCAACCCGGCGAGTATGTGAGAAATCCATGATGAAGATCCAGCCATGTTGGCTATTAAAGATCTATTTGTTCTGGCGGCTTATCTTATAAGACAAGACCTGCAAAAATAAACAAAACAGAGTATATTCTGCATTGTTGTAAGGGCGGCTTGAAAAAGCACAACCCGGAGACGTGAAATCTCATATAGCCTTGCTTCCTCTTTCACAATCTTGCTCTGACCCGGTTTGGCAAACCGGCATGATATGTAAATATGATGCAATGCATGATGTAATGTATGATGCAATGCAATGTATGATGCAATGTATGATGTTTCTTGCTTTGCCTTCCAAAAAATTCATATGATGGTTCTTCTGGGTGGACTCGATGCTTGAACTCATACCAGTGCAGGGTCTCTAACGAGAGTGACCATCAACTCCTTTGCACGGCTCAGGGTCTCTAGGCGAGATTAACTGATAAGAGTGCAACGAACCAGAGAGAGACACAGCAGGGGGTGAGTACCCCTAGAGCCCATAAGCCACTTCTCACGTGACATAAATCCATCGTTTGAACCTCCAGGGTACGACAGGCCACTTAGCGGAGAGTACGCAGCAGATGGAAGAGTTTACCTCGCCGCTGTAAGAGGCCCTTGCAGGGGGTAAGTTTTAGAACTCGCTGCACCCCTGACAAAGCGGCAGCAACTTACAGGCAGGTATAACTCGGATTTGCGGATGTAAGGGTTTGCCTCGCCGCTGTAAGAGGCCTTTGCAGAGGGTGAGTTTTAGAACTCGTTGCACCCCTGACAAAGCGCATCTACTTACAGGCAGGTATAACCCGGCCTTGCAGATCGAAAAGGAGGTAAGTTTTAGAACTCGCTGCACCCCTAATGATCTTTGTTGACGGAGTCAACCTTTGGGTCCACGACCCGCCTTATATTGGCTGAAGAGCCTGACCGAGAGGGTTGAAGCTTAACCCGGCGGATTGAAAGCCCCCAAACGGCCTTGTCGATGATATCAATTGGCGTGCCATCTTGTAAGCCGCCGTCAGTTAGGCCGGCCACTTGTAAGCCGCCGTGTTGTTTACTTTGTGGCTGAAGAACCGATCAAGAGGGTGAGCGAGCTAAACCCGGTGGGTTGGAAGCCCCCAAATGACCTTTGTTGAAGTATCAACATTGTTGCAGCATCTTGTAAGCTGCCATCTTGTATAAAGAAATAATAGAAGCCCCCAAGCTGAACGGTGCATCATGGCGACTCGTCTTCTTGGGTAACTTTTAATCCTTCCGCCAATAATGTAGTATCCCCCGAGATTGGGAGAACTTCCTTGCCATGATCTGGAGGCTCTCGTTGAAAAACGGCCAAGTGTGTCGAGCCATGTCTGTAGCCCCTGAGTCTTGAGTCGACTCAAAGAGGTGACTTGAGAATCTCCACTGAAGGTTGAGGTTGGCCGTGGCGGGTTATAGATGATCCCGCATGAATTGTTTTAACAATCCGGTCGATGGTTCATCCCGGCTGGTTGTTGAAGTTTAACCAAACTGTAATAGCGGCAACTTGTGTGTCTATCTGTCGGGCGGCTTGTGCAGACGAACACCGCACCGATATATTGATGTAGATCACTCTGGGCGGCGTCTTGCGTGCGTCCATTGGGCGGCTCGTACAGGCGAGCACCACACCGGTATGTTGATGTAGATGTAGGAGTCAGCCGCGCGTTTGAAGACGGCACGGTCGCGAGAGACGGCCGCGGCGTTGTAAGCCGGTACGGTCGCAAGAGACGGCCGCGGCGTTGTAAGCTGGCGCGGTCGCGAGAGACGGCCGCGGCGTTGTAAGCCGGTACGGTCGCAAGAGACGGCCGTGGCATTGTAAGCCGGCGCAGACGGGGACTCGGCCGCGGGCGTTTGTAAGCCAGCGTAGACGTATGAATCGCCCGCGGGTTGATGTAGACCCGACCACAGGTGGTTTCCGTGCGTCCGTTGGACAACTCGTACGGGCGGGTGCTGGTGTGAGTTTTGCACCCGCCGTACGACGGTCACCTTGGTAGTCCTGCATAATGACATTGCAGACGAGAGTAACTTGTTCTCGAAAGAATAAGAAGTGTATCAATAAAAATTGAATGGATAGATTTCACCTGATTCGTCCGGACGACAGATGGTCCGTTCTGTGAACATGCTCCAGTAATTTCAATGGCGATTTAGGCACTCTCCGGCAGAAACAAGGCCGAGGTGGCGACTTGCAAGCGTTGTGCTGGCAGAAGCAACGCGTTTGTAGGAGCAACTTGGCGCAGGGCCACAGCAGAAATGGAGACCGCGGGCGGCTCGCAATAATTGCCATCTATACACTGGTCAATTTTGACCCTCTCAACTCTTTTTTTTTTTTTCAGCAATCCTTGACTTTTCTTCTGGCCAGCCCCCTCTGTTTCTCTGTTCCTTCTCGATCCCCCACAGAGGTTACGGGAAGGGGGGGGGGGGGTTTGTAGCTCGGAGGCATAGGACCGCGGCAGAGCCGGGGGCCGCGGCGGCGGCTTGGCCACGGCGACGGCGGGTCATAGCCAGGGCGGCCTGGAGGCATCGGTCCACAGCAGAGCCAGAGACCGCAGCGGCCGGTTCGACTACAACGGAGGCGAGGTGCCGGCGGCTTCGACACGCGGGGCGGAGCTGGCGGATGGGCGCACAGCGGCGGGGCGGCGAGAGGCGAGGGCGATGAAGGCGGAGCGAGCGCAGCGAACCAGCGACCGGGCGCGGATGCGGTGACCCGGCAGGGGGCTCGCGAGGCTCGCGGCGGATGGGGGGAGTCCAGGCGCAGCGCGGGAAGCGGAGCCGGTACGGGAGCGCAACCGGCGACCCGGCGCGCGCGAACGGCAGCGGGAGGCGCGAACGCGCCGGAGCGGGCGAGGCGGACGCAGTGCGCGAGCCAGCGGGCAGAGGAGCAACGGGGCAGGGCGGCTCAAGGCGCGGAGCTGCAGCCTGCAGGGCGAGGCGGCGGATGCATACGCGCGTTGGAAAAGGAGCCCCCGGCTGCTGCGGCCGGCAGTTGCTGTGTGCCCGGCGGGTCGGAACAGCGCAAGGGGCGGGTCAACGAGGCTTGCGGCGGATGGGGGTGACTGTTGACCCGAGGTGCGGCGGCTCGGAGACAGTCGTGAGGCGACTCGCGGTGCGCCGGCGACTTGGCACGAGGCCGACGACAGCAGCCGGCAGGAGCGGCTTGACGCAGCGGGGTGGCGTGGAGAAACAACTCCCGGCGGCGGCTCGGCAGGCAGCGCGGGGCGGCTGTCCGGCATCGGCTCGGAAGCAGAGAAGAGACGGCCGCCGGCCGGCTCGGAGGCGAGGGGCGGCACGGCGGGGGCGGCGGCTCAGCGATGAACCATGGCGGCGGCTCGGGAGGCGGCCAGGGTGGCTCGTGGTCGGGAGGCGGGTTGCCGGTGGAGGCGACTTGGCAACGGAGACCCGCGAAGGCGGCTCAGGCACGGAGGCTCGCCGGCGACTCATAGCGGTGGCGACTTGGGGGAAAACTGCGGCGGCTCTCGGCGCTGTGGCGACAGCGGGTTGGAAGCAGACGCGGAGTGAAGCCAATCCGGGTCATGGTTGGCTCTGCCCCCGATCAGGACGTGAACTAACACGTTTGGCAGATTCTTTGTAAGGAATTTTTGTTGCATACATCACGCGCGTGTCCTTCCCATGTAAATTCAGCAACGGCACAAAGGCAAGACCGTAGACAAAGGCACTGCTGACCGAGGAAAAACATGGTCGGAGCAGGTGGCTTTGAGGTGCAGCCGTTGACTTGGCGGCTCGATGGTGACTCGGATTGTATATGGATGGAAAGAATAAGTTGTGGGTCCTCCGACAGAAGGAGTTGGCGAGGTCGTCTCGCGATTTTGTTCCAACGGGCTATCCTCGAGACCTGCTCCGCGAGGTTTTTCCACCGGGTTTATCCGGCGAGATTATTCTTGACGAGGCTCTTTGAATCAAACTCGTGACCAGACCCTAGTTAGATCAGACGATGAAGATACTTCCGTGCCGGCTCTTTCTGACCCGGATAGTCGCGAGCTTCTCGATTCTTTGAAGTGATCCCTCCAAGAACTCAACACCACCGTGCGCTAGGCCCCACGGTGGGCGCCAACTGTCGTGGATTTGTCACGGCAGATGTCCTAGTGTAAGGACTTAGTCGTGAGGTCCAGCGCACGTAACTGGTAGCTTGAGAGGGGTTGAGTGGGACGAGAGACACGGAGTTTTTACCCAGGTTCGGCCCCTCCGATGGAGGTAAAAGCCTACGTCCTGCTTGTGTCTTATATTGATGACGATGACGATCTCGGTTACAAGGGTGCGGAGTCGCTACCTCTAATCTCGAGACCTTCTAATCTGACTATCTTTCTGACCTGTCTATGAGACCTGTCTATGAGACGTCTAACCTGACCCTCTTGGGGTGACCCGCCCCTCCTTATAAAGGCTGAAGGGGCGGTTTACATGTAGAGTCTAAGTCGGATTGATGACTTCCCATCGCGGGCTTCTCTTCATGGGCTTCCGAGTCCTGGGCTTGTAACCCATCCCGGGCGGCTTACACCGGGCGGCTTACAACCAGGGCTTATCTTCAGAGACTCGTCTCCGTGACTGTCTGATAACACTGTTCACCTCCTGACACTGTAGCAGCCGGGTTACACCCTGACACTGTAACAGCCGGGTTACATCCTGACACTGTAGCAGCCGGGTTACACCCTGACACTGTAGCAGCCGGGTTACATCCTGGCACTGTAGCAGCCGGGTTACCATCCTGGTACTGTAGTTGCCGGGTCAGCATGTCTGTCGGGTCAGTACTGTTCTCCGGTCAGTACTGTTCACCGGGTCAGCATGTTTGCCGGGTCATATCGCGGGGTAATATCCCCGTCAAGTATCACAAGAACGAGTCAAGAAATTCATGCCATGATGCAACCTACACAAGGTTGAATGCAAGAAATGTATGCATGAAGTAAATACTTGTTACCGAGAGAGCATTGGCATGAAGTAGCGGATCAATGAGTCACCCAAACTTGGCTCTAATTCCCTCATGGTGACACCACCTTCTTCATGCATAAGCCAAGCACACAATGCTTCTTCAATGTACCTAAATCACTTTTAAGTACAATATGGTCCCCAAACTTATTGGGTCCAAAGTAGTTAGCACAACTACAATACAAAGTGCAAACTCCACTTAACTATGTGCATATAGATATATATTTGAATATTATGCACATATTAACCATTAAGGACATGATGGAGTTGCCCTTATATATTGGATCATTTAAGCAAGGCATAAAGATATACACATATTAACATGCATGCACAAGCCAATCAAGATCCAAGGAGATATAACTTGGACAAAAGATCACATACATCATGAATACTTCCAATATCATCACAAATCATTGACATCTGCCAAATTGCATCAATGAGACAAATAAACACATGATAGCACACAAAGTTCAACATATGAACTTAAGCAAAAGCAATGAGCATAAAAGATATGCATTTCACACATTCTCATAGGCAAATCTCACTCAAATGGGTATAAGATATTGCAAGCAATGAGATAACAAACTCCCATGAAAGCAAGATCAGGCACTTCTCCTTTGCTTGTCAAAAGATCAAGAGCATTGGTTGGCTAAGGAGGGAGATCTGCAAGAAATTGAGTTCTAAAAATGGAGGAGAGAGAAATGGAGTCGTCAAGTTCTTCGTGGGGAAGAAGAAGATTACTTATAGGTGGGGCTCCAAATCCAACCGTTGGGGCAGATTTCTGTGTGTCCCGAAAGTTCCGACAGCATACGGAAGTTCCGGCACCCGGAAGCTCCGGGCCAAGTTCCGGGCAGGTTCCGGGTTAAACAGAGAGATTGCACAAGTGTGCAATCACTTTGGATGACCCGGAAGCTGACCACACTTGCCACAGAAGTTCCGCGTCCCGAAAGTTCCGGCCACCCCGGAAGTTCCGTCCGCCAGAAGTTCCGGGAGAGGGTCCGGGCAGGTCCCGGGCTAAACAGAGAGATTGCACAGATTGCGCAATGCCTCTGGGTTGCCCGGAAGCTAGCCGGACCTTCCCCGGAAGTTCTGGTGCCCGGAAGTTCCGGCCATCACAAAAACTTCTCCAACTTATGGCATTTGGGCACTTCTCTCCTCCGGAATAATCATACATAGCAATAATTGGAATGACTCAAAATAACGATTTCCCAGATAAGATCTTTAAGATAATCCATGGGTAACATCGCACTAGAACTCCTTACTCAAACAAATCCAAAGGATAAATAGTAAAAAGATGTTTATGCAATTAGGGACGTGTTGAGCATAGCAAGCCACAAAGATATAAGGTAATCTCAAATATGAATTCGAAGTGGCAATCCTCAGTTGTTCACATTTACAAGGATTGTGATATGCACAAAGCACATCACTCCCCCATAATGTAATTAATCATATATTATCAACAAGAGGCAAGTGAAATCCAACCAAAGATAATCAATGAATGAGAATTTGAATTTCAAATGAGCTTTACATACCACATAGTAACTAGATAATATTGCACTAACAATACTAGGTGGTATCCCACATATATACACATTTAAGGTTTGTGATATGCGTAAACATAGCACTCCCCCATAATGTGATGATCCATTAATATCTCAAAAGAGCCAAATAAGATTCAACTAATGAAGCAATAAAGGCTCGAAACCACACACACAAATATATGAAGTGCATTACGACCTACACATACTAGATAACTCAACTCAAGCATACTAGGAGGCACAACATATACAAACACATGCTAGGTACAAAACCTAAACATGCAAGGGACTAGTTAACTTTCAATGTAAACAATGTAATTATAAGTTACCGCAGAGAGGAGCATTGGATTGATAAATGTGATGATAATCCACTTGACTTGGCATTAACCACAACATAGGTGAACATAATTTTTCTTCATGAAGTAGCCAAGTCTCCAATGCCCTTCACACACACCTATTGATCAAGTTTGAGTTTGATGGTCCCCAACTAAGTTGGGTCCTAAGAAGTTAGTCACAATAGGCTTCGCAACCCAAATGGTCTTTTCCATTTCCAAACCATATTGGGAACCAACAAACTTGGCAAACACATTGCCAACAATATCCTTCCTAAGTGAGTAATGATCATTGATGACTGGAGGCTTAGAGATGTTACCGTTGGGACATGATGAAGCAATGTGTCCCTTCTTACGGCAAATATAGCAACATGTACTCCTCCTTCTTTTCTTCTTTACTTTCTCAACTTGGGGAGCATTACCTTGTTTAATCATGGGTAGAGGCCTTTCATTATCTTGAGCTTGAACTTGAGGCCACTTCCCTTGACGCTTCACACTTGAAGCCTTCTTCTTCAATGGACAAGATCTCACATGGTGTCCAACCTTTTTGCACTTGAAGCAAATAATGTTGGCCAAATTCTTGACTTGATCTTGTCCCTTCTTCTTGTTCTTGGACTTCTTCTTGTTGGAGATGAAATCAAGTCCTATTTTGTCTTGAGGGTCCTTTTGCACACTCAACATATTATCACAACATTTTTCCAAGTCTTTCTTCAAACTAGTGACTTGGGCCTTGAGCTCTTTATTTTCCTCTACAACATTAGTATTAACAAAAGAACTAGAGGAAGTAGAAGCTTCATTGTTAGAGCAACAAGGCATGGTGAGCAATTCATCACGAGATGTACCAATATCATGTAGAGAGGAATTGCAAGGACTAGCACATGGCAATAAAGCATTTCGAGTAGAAGATGTGCTAATATCCACATGAGACTCACACAATTTTACCTTGGTGACCATCGCCTCATGAGCTAACTTTAGCCCATCATGGGAGATTAGAAGATCCTCATGAGTGCCCGAGAGCTTTTCATGACTTTCTTCTAATTTTCCGTAATTGCTAGTTAGCAAATCAAGTTGAGTCCTTAGCTCAACATTTTCTTTCAATATTGATGCTTCACACAAGATAGAGTTAGTAGCACAAGCATCATTATCAAGATGAGAGGAGCATGTAGAAAATAGAGACTCCGCATAAGTAGATTGAAGTTCCTCATGAGACTTAGAGAGTTTGGTGAGCTCTCCTTTGACATTCTTGTAGCCAAGGTCAAGGTGCTCAAAATCCTCTTTAAGTTTACAATGAGTAACTTCAATCTCTTCTTTTAAAGACCTCAAGTCACTAAGAGATTGATGAGCCTTAGCAAGTTCATGTTCAAGTTGTTCACTTTTAGCTTGCTCGTTAAGAAATAAATCATTACGTTTTTCAAAGCAAGCAAGAACATCTTGGAACCTCTTATAAGTGTTATTTTTAGCTCTATGAAGAGTTTTCTCAATCTCATAGAGATTTTGAGTCAAGTCATCATCATCCTCATTACAACTATCATCATTATTACTAAGAGAAGATGATACCTCGTGATTACCTCTTGCCATGAGGCACATGTGAACAAAGGGGGTTGATGATGATTCTTTTGGAGAAGAGGGTTCTTCATCAATCAAGTGTGCCTCATCCTCCTTGATTTCCTCTACATGGTTAGTCATACAACAACTAGAGGAAAACAAGGCATTTCGATCATGGCAACACGGGAGAGCAAACATATCATCACAGACATTTGTCAAGGAATTCTTAGGTGATATGCATGGACTATCAACACAATAATTTATACTATTTGTGGTGCTAGATATGCTCAAGTCCATAGAAGATACATCACTAGTATCAACATAAGCAAGATCCTCAATGATGAGCTTAACACCATCATCACAAGATATTTCTTCACTCACCATGTCATTACCTTGTGGTATGCCACATGTTGGTGAAGTGGAAGATGTTGAAGTATGCAAGTAATCGGAGGTGGAAGCAATAGAGAGCTCTTCATGATTTAAAAATGTGGAGAACTCCTCCATTAACTCCCCGAAAATAATATTGTCTTCATCAAGATTGGACCCACCATATATATCTTCAAGTTTGGTCCAAGCCTCATGAGCTGACTTGCAAGTCGAGATTTCCTTAAAAACTTCAACGGTTATAGTTTGATGAATGGCAAGAGAAGTATCACAATCAAGATACATATCCTCAAAAGATGGAGAAGGACCATCCTTTGCACTAGAAATTCCTACAAGAACAATTCGCAAAGCATTTGGACCCATGGCCCGAAAGCGACAAAGCATGCGAATTCTCCACAAGTGATAATTTGTGCCATCAAAATCAAAGGTGTCATTGTGCACTAAATCACTAGTTGACATCGATACTCTCTAGGCGGTAAAGCCTAATAAGGAGAGACCTAGCTCTGATACCAATTGAAAGGACCACGATGTCGCCTAGAGGGGGGGTGAATAGGCGTTTTAAAATCTTTTACGGATTTGGCTATATCCTAATGCGGAAATAAACTAATCGGATATTTTTCAAGCACAAATCCTAAATATACTAAGCTCACTAAGTGCACCAACAACTTAGGATAAACAAGATGAGAACAATGAGGATATGAGTAAGCACAAGTAAGTTACACAAACTTACTCAATGTATATCACAAGATATGGAAATGAATAATACACACAACCACAAGTAAGCAATACAAGCTTACGCAAATTGTATCACAATATATGGAATTGAATGATACGAGCAAACTCCAGTAAGCACTACAAGCTTACACAAGTTATGTCACAAGATATGGAAATGAATGTTACAATCTAGCAATTCACACTAAGCACAAGATATATCAATATAGCAAGTATGAATTGCGGAATATAAAGTGAAGGCCTAAATAATCTCTACAAGGGAATAGCCAACACAATACAATGAGGACAACAAGATATAGTGAATGCACGGTCAAATGACCAAAGTAAACCACAAGTAAGGAGTTAGGGTTAGGGATAACCAAAGTCACGGAGACGAGGATGTATCCCGATGTTCACTTCCTTGGAGGGAAGCTAGTCACCGTTAGAGAGGTGGATGTTACCACGAAGGCACACCAACGCCACGAAGGCTCACCCTATTCTCCTTGAGATATCACCACGAAGGCGATTCTCAACCATTAGTGGTAGACCTTGAGGCGGCCTCCAAACCTTCACAAACTTTCCGGGGGACAAATCACAAGTTGATTCCTCACCAGAGCACTCCTACCGCCTAGGAGTCTCCAACCTCCAAGAGTAACAAGATCAAGGGGGAAATGCTCAAGACTTGCTCAAATCACAAATTCCTTTGGTCACAAGAGGGAGAGGGAGTGGATCTATCTTTTGATTGGAAAATCTCTCAAGAACTCTCACGAATCTCTCCGGGATCTAAGATTTGGTGTAGGAGAAGTGAGAGGGAGCCACTAAGTGTTCTAGGGTTCTTTTGGGTGGAGTGGTCAACCCTCTACCGGATGGGTAGAGGGGTATATATAGTGCCACGTGAAATCTAGCCGTTTTAGTGTAAGTGGCTGAGACGGGCCGGACATCCGGGCAAGGGCCAGACATCCGGCGGATGAGGAAAATCCACACAAAGAACACATGCGAGTAGGAAAAACAGGGTGCCTGGATATCCGGGGAAGGCCCGGACATCCGGCCAACCTTGAGGCCCCGGACATCTGGCCAAGAGTCGGACATCCGGCGGGCACAACCATCATTTCCGCATGGCTACTGGACTGAGCGAGCCGGATTTCCGGGAGGATCCCGGACATCCGGGGCGACCCGGCAGCCCGGACATCCGGCCAAGTCCCGGATATCCGGCCATTAAAAAAACAGCAGGAACCCCAAAACTAAAACATGCATAACTTTTTCATACGGACTCCGATTTTGATGATCTTGGGCTCGTTTTGAAGCTATGGAAAAGCTCCAGGTCCTCACATAGAGAACCACTCAAGATAAACCAAAATGAAGGGTGCAAAGTATGCAAAGGTTAGATCATATACTTTGGGGAACCTAGTTGGCTATGGATTTATTTGGTATATAGGATAGGAGTGGAATTGTGTATAGAAGATGTTGATTTGAGCAAAACCATCATAAACCCCTTTGATCCCCTCTTAATAGTGCGGGATCCCTATAACTCAAGAATCATAAAAGAGCTACACTACATAGCTATCGAGAATCCATTCTTGAGTGTATGTTTCTTCGGTGGTCATCACTCCACAACACTAACGCCAAAGGAACTAATACCTTTGACTCGAGCCTTTCACTTGAGCTTGATGTTGATGTTTCTTCTTGGCTCAAGTTGAAGGCAAGACATTGGTGAAGTCTTCAAGTAGCTCTCCCATACACAATGTGGGAAGCTTTGCTTTGTATTCATCTTCACTTGTCCATCATGTGATCATCCACAAGCTTCAAGCATGTAATCCTTCGGGATGGTTATCTTGAACTTGCCCTTGTCAACCATGATCATGAACACTTGATGTCATCCTCTCATGGACACTTGGAATCTTTCTCTCGATGCGAGCCCATGAGAATAACCTAACCCTCATAAACATAGACAACACATAGCATGGGTTAGTACACAAAGTGCAATTGACAATTTCTTATCATACCACAAGATCCTATGTGATGCATCGTTTGCACTTGTGTGTTGACCATTTAGAGTTCGATCTTCGATCTTCATCTTGGTCAACATTTATCTTTGCTCCATGATTAATCTTGATGCACAACTATATGTATATGGCATTCATTCCGAATCCATTCAATATTCTTCTTGCATCACCCATGGAACAAACCTTCCTATATAACTTGATATCATTGTTTCTTCATAGGAATTGTCATTCATTATCAAGTCTCAATGCATATATTTATGTTGACGGAATTCATCCATCAATTTCAATCAATATTCTTCATGCATTGCAAATGGAACTTTCCTTCAAATGTATATCTCAATGCAAATATTAGTCCATTAGGATTGTCATTTAATTACCAAAACCACACATGGGGACAACATGTACTTTCAGCATCTACAGCCGCAACCTGCAAATTTGGGCCCACAAACATTCGCGGACGCGCCCAGACGCGCCTGCGGACTGTGACCGAGCGGGCCTCAAATTTTACCATTTGCAACCATATACCCTATTTCCAAAACAGCTAATAAATGCAAACACATGCACGTCGATCATCACGTCCGTGTTGGGCCGGCAGGGCTGTCAAAAAACACCGAGAATTGCTCATACTTAAGATTTTCATAACCGTATTGGGCCGGCGGGTTTCGGACGTTTAGGCCCACCTCACCGCATGAGCTAGTCGACCGGCTTAAATCGTCCAGAAGCGATAAGCTTCAGACATCATTGCATCCTTTGTTAATGACATAGACTGTCACTATGAATCTTCTCTGCTTACCACAGAGAAGATTCATAGTCATGGTCTATCTCCTTCACAAACGAAACATTGATGTTTGCACGGCTCTTTTTGAATCACAATATGTCGATAAAATTCGATGAACAAAATAAAAATCTGTTTCATTGTAGTAGGGCTATCAACGTAGATGAGACGAACTTGACACTCGATGAACAATCATCAGTTAATGAAATGCAATCTAGTGTCAAGCTATCTCGTTCACACAGCAGGAATTGATCAACCTATGCAACAACAAAGAAGCTTGCCGCCATCCGCCGGCGCGGCTATTTAAGCCGGTCAACGTCCGCCTCGCGCGGCAAGGTGGGACTAAAAATTTGGGTGCACAGATGGGAGAGGAATGAGATTCGGGTGGCTGCAGGTGGGACCTCTATGACCTAGAGCGGGGTGCCCGGTCGCGTCCGGGCGGCCTCATATCGACCCTACATTTGGTACCGATCTGAGGGGTGCCTGTCATTCCGGGCGTATAGGCACTAAGTGAGGGGTCCGGTTTGGTCAACTTTTTTTGACCGGGTACTGACCGGGCGGACGTTGCGGACGTTTAGCAAGGAAATAGGGGGTCCTGCTGTAGATGCTCCTAGCCATCTGATTAAGTCGGTCTAACTGACAATAACGGCGAATAAAAAGAAAATGGCACTAGATGTATACTATTTTTTTTCTTTTTGCGTTTTTATTCTCTTTTTTTCACGCTACGACACAGCCATATTATAGCTCCATTCCTCACTGCACAGCCACCCAGCATCTTCTCGTCCCCACCCCTCCCCCCAGTCCCAAACCCTGCGCATCGACGGACGCCGCGCCGCCGCCACTGCGACCGATCTGCTCCTCGCGCCCCCCAAGCCACAGCCGCATTTAGGTATGCCCTCGCGCCCCCGAGCTCCGAGCCCGGCCTATTTAGTTATTTATTCCATGTTGGTGCCGCTGCAAGAATCCTCTGCTCCGATTGTATTTTATTAATATCATTCCATGTTGGTGCCGCTGCAAGAATCCTCTGCACCGATTGAATTGCCGTGGATTCCTTTGTAGTGGGGGCGTATGCTAGTATATAATAATTTTAACCGGCGATCCATATGACTTTCCACTTGTAGAGATCTGTGGGGCGTGTCCTGGTTCTTGTAGTTTTTTTTTGCCGGATTCGCACTGACTTAACCAGCAGCCTACAATTCTAACTATTCTTTGTGGTATTTAATGAAAAAAGCTGGCTTTTTGGCCCAATTTCACTTTGTTCACTGTATTAAGTGACAATTACATTGTTTTTTTACTAGTATGCATGATAATAGCATATATTAACCCTTTTGTGTGCTCACCACAGAGGGTTGTACAAAATGCCCCCAAAGAAGGGGAAGCACAAGCAGCAGCAGCAAGGGAAGCACAAGCAGCAGCAGCAGCAGGGCAAGAAAGAGAAGGGGAGGAATGAGCAAGGGGAGCAGCAAGGGGAGAAGGAGCAGCCCCAGAGATGGAAGCAACAGGCTGAAGCAAGGGTTCGCAAAAAGAAGCAACATTCCATGCAGGTACCCAACCTATTCCCTGCCACTTTGTTTTGCACAGCATTCATCATACTTCGTCTAACAGAAATTCTACAAAGACTTCAGTCTAAATTGCATTTTCCTTTCACGTAGGATGTAAGAGTCTTTGAAATTGATATAAATGCAACCGAGGAAGAATATGACCGATTCATACAAGATAGGATCGACCACATACGTGACCGCGCCTCCATCTTTGTACAAGGCCAACCAGTGACACCTCCGCGGATCAAAGGCAACAAAACATATCATACAGTCAGGGTTACTGACAACACAGATAAAGGCCCCACAGTTGAGCTTCTGTTTCAGGACTACAACTTGTATTTTACGGCTTTCCGGATAATAGCCAATGATCACAATAACCTGACTGATGATGGGGGAGGATGGTTTGCTTTTAGTGATACAGAAATGCCAGGGTTCATGACAGCAGAGCACCTCAGCTACAACATGAGCTACGGAATTGCATCGTGAGTACCCAAGGCGTCTCCATAATCAATACAGTTGTTGCCTTTTATCTTGATTTAGTTGAATCTGAAAAGAAAATAATGTTGATAGGTAAACATATTCTCCTTTAAAGAAATAATAAACATATCTGGTTGACAGATTGAATAGAATCATGATACTTAATCCTCTGCCCTATATAGAAAAAAAAGTGAACATACTCTATAGGTCCATGTGCTTTTATGAACATTCCACATATTTAATCCTCTGCCCCATGAGAAGAATTGTTCGTAAGACACTGAAAACACTTGCCTTTTGTGGTGCCGAGCGTCGTTGTTCACATTCATAAATTGAATATTTTGTCATAAATTTGTGAAGTGAAATACTGGTAGGCCACTTGCTATCGCAAGAAACATTTCAACTATTTGGTTCAGCAGTAATTCTGGATTTACACTGAAATTCTGGATTCTGAATGATACCATATCAGGTTATTTTCATGTAGTCTGGAAAAAGCCCATTCATATGATCTCATAGTCTTTTATGTGTGATTACTGTGCTTGATTTTAGTGATACATCCATCACCATTTCCTTCATCGTTGTGATTCAATAACAGAGCATTTTCATGTATTTCAGATCTGCCATCAACTTGGGCTTTCATGTCCTTTCTGAGATCCGCAGTACTTTGTTGGGTTTCAATGTCAATAATCTGTCGGTTAAATCAGACGATAGACACCTGGCTTTTCATTCTGCCGCCTACATGCTGGCCGAAGCTGTTCGGCTCAACAATGCTCGAGATGATATATCTACCAACATCAGGTTAACGAGAAGAGGTGTGCTGAAGAATCCATTGGTCAACTTGTGGTCAAACAACTGCAACGTTGCATACAGGTACGAGCTCTTCCAACAACAGTGGATCTTGAAGGATGCTGTAGACGAAATATGGGCTGAACCTTATCCCAGAGGGGGCTAGAGATTGTCAGCTGAGCATGCTTGTGGGACCTAATGGCATTCTTCGCGTGCTGTTGTATGATGAAGCTATGGTACGAGCATTGATAGAAAGACGGGAGAAAGACAACCCGCCTTGCCAAGGGATCATTCTCAAAAACCTGGTACGTCAAAAAACATCCTCCTGTTGTTTAATTTCTTGCTGCAGCAGCACATTTCTTTGTTTAACTGCTTGAAATAAATTTGCATCCTTGCCTCTGTCTTATGATTGGATGAGAATGAAATTTTTATATTTTGTTGCATGAAAATGTTAAATTATGTTTGTTAACATAGCAATCTGTGCAGAATGTTCAGACTGAAGGTTTTGATACTTCAAATATGAGACGTCGGCTGTATGAAGATTGCGCGATGTTTGGGAGAGTCATCACTCTACAGCCTGATGTGTCTCTGAATGTGCGCATCAAGTTCTCAAATATAAGATCGGCAGACGATGCAAGACTCCATTTTGATGGAAGAATTATCTATGGCAGAATAGTGGAGGCATGCTTTTTCTCACACTAGATAGAATTGCCAAGGTAAGACAAAGAATTTTTTTACGTGTTCTGATGGTTTATGCCGTGTGTGATAAAGTGTAATCTTCTAGGTTTGGGAGGTTTTTCAATTTGAGTTATACAGTCTAGAGGTACTTGTCCTCAATTTCATAGATGCTTCTGGGGGGACTTGGCTGTTCAGTGGAGTTAGATGCTGGAAACATGCAAGGGTGTCAATTTGAGTGGGGGTAGAGTCAGTGATCTGGAAGCTAGACAAAAAAGGATTTAGTTCATTAGATTTGGAGAGTGGTGAATCACTTTCATGGTTGTGAAAAAGGGACAGCCAAAATATTTTTGACTGCTTTGTGCTGGACTTTGTGGAAGATTTGAAATGCGGCTTGTTTTGAGAACAAACTTCTTTGGATACCGTAACAAAGTTTTGAGAGGAATCAGTTACCATGTTTGTCATTGGCTCACCTACTGGAGCGATTTGCAGGAACCAAAGTTGCCGTGGCAAGGGGAAGAGGTTCCAGAGGAAGTCATGCAGGAGGTCTTCCGGCGATCGCATGGTTGGGCGCTGACATGTAGCGTTACCAGTGACTATGTGTGGAGTCTGCTGGAACTTGTGGTTCATTTGTCGCTATTACTTGGCTTTTATTTCTGATGATCGGCTGAATGTTTTGGTACTGATCAGGATGCAAATTTTCTGAACCTGTGTCCGCTGTGGCAGTGTAGTCTTGTATGAATTTCAGTAATGAAGCTGGGGGAAACCCTTTTGTCAAAAACATATGTTAACTCATAGCGTTGTATGAGTTGTGGCAGTGTATGCGATTTTTTTAGAGCATCAGGGAGCCAAAAGGCATCCCCAGTTCCATTGCATAGCATGAAACCAGAAAGCGGTAACAAAGTGCAGATCCCAGGATTACAATAAGAGGATGAGGCCTCAACTACTACGACTGGAGATTTAAACTAGGCGGAACTAAGCCAACTAAGTTCGAAAGGCACCAAACTACAGGTGCATATGTGTGTATGTGATGTAAGATAGTGGCAGGATGTAGCTCCTCGTATAAGTGCATATGTGTGTCACGTGTGCATGGGGTTGCATCTGTTGCATGTCAAGCTTGTGTAGCTCAACCAGCCAAGAATTAGTTGCTTCTGATGCATTGGTTGCTGAGCTTTCCCTCCCCTGTTTCCCCCTCTGTTCTCTTCTCCGTGCTCGTGTGAGTGTGTGTGTGTGTGTGTCGACCAAGAATGGGCTACATCTGGCATGGTTTGTGGGCATGAGCGACTAATTAAAAACTTACATAACATGTTTACCAATCCAAACATATAGGCTTATTTTCAGAGGAAGGGTAACCAAAACTAAAAGATTTTGCTAAGAATCGTCTGAAAACTGGTTTGCAAAAAATCATGCGTGTTCAACTATCCGTATGCAAACAAGCACTGAACTAGACTAGAAATATTAGTTTGCAGGCAGGAAGGTACCTTGGACTTGGATCACGGTGCCCGGAAGAAATCATCCATCCCTCCATGCCCCTCGCCAGTTCCCGTGCAGCAGCTGATGCAATCTTCTCGTCTCAATGAGCATCACAATCTCCTCACTCTGGCCGCCAATCCAGAGCACCCGAACGGCCAAACTGACAGCGCCTCCGATCCCATGTCCCCATCGCGGCCGTACGCCGGCGAGGCGAGAGCGGAGCACTCCAGTAGCCTGGCTCACGGCTCCCTGTCTCCCACATCTGGCCGCCGCCAAGGCGAAGCCGATCGGGATCTCGGGTGTTGTGCCCATGACACACACGGACACGGTGGTCGCGCGCGCCTTGGAGACGAGGCGACGGCAGGCAGATCGAGGGCGGATTGTGAATTTGACGCAGGGGCGCGCCGGGACGCCGGAAATTTCAGGGCACCACCAAACGCAGCAGCCTCCTCCCCGCCCGCTGCGCGGCTCAGCCAGCGGAAACCCCGGCGAGGAGGGACCTGCGTGCTGCCGGCGGTTGCTCAGTGAGCCAGCCAGCGGAGTGGGATCGACGGACGGATCGGCCGCCGGAGCGAGGAGGCTGTCGGTCTCGGCGGAGTAATGGATGGATGACCCTCCGCCTGGTCGAAAGGGCAAGGAGATTTTCCGGTTGCTGCAGCCAGCCCAGCCCAGCCGTGTAGGAGTATTCCACTAGGCGGCTCGCACCCGTATGGGAATGGGACCTTCCTACGGCGCGTGTCGCCACCGTGATCGCGCGCGCGTGTCGCCATCCAACGAACGGCCGCGCGCAAGTAAACTAAAGCCGCGGCTCCGCCTTCCCGGTCCGATCCGATCCGATGTACGGTTGATCTGGCACCCATCTCATCCACCGTACATCGGATCCGGTCACCCCACGCTCTTCCAGCAGCTTCGCCTCCATGCGCGCACCGCCGCCGCCCGCCGCCACGCCCACGGACGAGGCCGGCGACGAAGCAGAGGGGCCTGCCAGGAGCGGGCGCGGTGCGCGCGCCGTCGCCGTCGCTCGGCACGCCCGCCGCGCCGCCGACGGACGCTCCGGGGCTTGCGCTCAAGAAGCCCCAACTCTGCCTTGCGGCTGCATGCCGACGAAGCAGAGCACCACATCGCCGAAGCCGGCCGTGTCCGGCAGGCATGTTCTCCCTCCGGGACGAGTCAGCTCCCCATCCTCGGTAGGTTTCTGGGCGGCCCGTGAGCGACGCCCATCCCAGCCAGGCCGGTGAGCGTCGGAGCGGCGCCGAACACGATCTGGAGACGCCGTTCGAATGGAAAGCGGTCGCGCAGCGTCAGGGGCGGAGAAGCCAGGACCGGGTACGGCGCCGTCGACGCCGGCTCGAGGTTGAAGCCCCGCGGCGTCAAGGGGCCACCCTCTTGTCTTGTGCCCCGCCCCGCGGCGCCGGCGGATGAATGAAGGCCTAAAACATCGAAGGGGTGGTGTGGCAGAGCATGTCCTGCTGTCCAGGTCGGGCGTTGCTCTCCGTCTCCGGGCGCCATCGTGGATCGGTTGGTGGTGGAGAGACGGTCGTCGGTCCGTCGATCGGTGGCGGCGCGCGAACGTGGCAGAGGCAGCTTGTTCGCCTTCCCAAAATAAGTACATCTAGATTTGTAGTTCCACCACTGTCTATTTGGCGGTTTCCCGTTTGGGCATACATTATATTAAAATTAAAAAAATGCATCCCATCGGCGTGGCAGAGTCGTGTAAATAATTGGAGATGGTCTTGCACAAATATTCCCCTCCAGCATTCATCTTGGATCAATTTGAGCAAGTTAGCCCCAAACCCCCTTTGTAGACTCCAACATTGCATTTTCGAACCATTCTAAAGGAAGCAGTCCCATTTTGGTTTCTTTATAGCCTCTCAAATAATTTGTGTAGCTCATAATGGTCATACAAGATCATTATCCATCAAAATATAAGGCCCCCAAGTTCAACTTTTGAGTGTAGCTTCCAACTCAAGACTTTGCCCAAATTGGAGCCTTGTGAACACAAGGAAGTGCTATATAGACTTATCCAATTGAGCTCAAACCTTGCCACATCGTTGTTTCAACCTAATTACCTCCATATTCCTCATAACTTTGGATGCTCTATTGTAAAATAATTACTGAGCAAACCATCCAAACCCAACATTTTACACCATTTATATCTTTGAACTACAAGTACCACTTTTCTGGTTCCTGTTGGGCTGAAAACTTGCCGTATCATTCATCTCAGTGTCAGATCGACACCCACCAAAATTCAAGACAGTTCACCAAACCTATCTACCACCATTCACCCCCAGCACCTACCGGTCAGATTGGTATTTACTACGTAGCTCACTGTGCTGCACTCATTGCCCCATTGGCTGTCAAATATTCCAGGATATCTATTACGACACTGAGGACCCACCCACCAGACATGGTCCTGGATCCATTCAGTGCCGAGGCCACGCAATGCCGGTGGTGACCACCCCTTCAGCCTGCCAAAACTGTGCTCCGCGAGCTCCCAGCTGCTGCCCTTCGTTATCCCCGCCTCCCCTGCTTCCCCAGATTGCCTTAGATCTCACTCAACCCACTGACCAGATCCCCGACTCCATATACCCTCCAAAGCTTCGAGTTCGAGCACACGAGCGGCATTCAGAGAGTCCGGGCGGCCACCGACGCTCCACCCCGTCCCCCTATTTAAACCCCTCTCCGAGACCACCTGAGCGACTCTAGCTCCTCCAGTATTCCCCAGCAATAGCCTATACGAGACAATCGAGCTGCCGTGCTCCCTTTCGGCTGCCATTGCCGCTGCCCGTGCCTCTGTCCAATCCGAGCTTCCAGCCCTCCCCCACTCCATTAAAACGCTCCAGAGAATCATAAAAACCACCTCGGAGCTCTCCTGCGATCCCTATCCTCCTTCCCGCGGCTGAGGCGAGCTCTCCAGCATCGGCGTCGCCGCCCTCCGCCTCGATCAACGGTGCGCTCACCACCGAGCTCGACGGCGACTTCCCTCATCCCCATCGGACGAGCATTTCTCCCCTGAACACTCCGGTGTGCGTTACGTCGGAAGCGGCGCCTTCAGTCGCCGGAACGGCCGCCGCAGGCGTCGCCTCTGTCTATCTTCGGGCGCGAGGTTGAAGACGCGACCATTCGACCTCGACAGGTGGGCCCGCGTCGTCAGCCTCTCAAGCCTTCCCTCTTGTAGCGGACTAGCGGTGTGCGCCTCCATCGCCTGCAGAGCAGTTGGGCCGGCCTCGCTGTCGCGGCCCAGAAACGGCCAGCGTCCAGCCCGTTCAGCCAGTACGGCCCAGCCGGCGTATCTCTTATTCATTTCGCAGGAAAAAAAACTGTTAAGGACCCGAACGTAGTTAGGCTGCGTTCGGACTGGAGGATAGTAAAATAAAGGAATGGGAAAAAGTACAGGAAGTGAAGTTGGGTGTACAGTACAAACCACAGGTCTTCAAAGCAGAGGTATAAAAAAATGAGGTGTGTTCGAGTTACAGGAAACTTTCTAGCCGTTGTCTTGCATTTTGACCGTTACACATACTAGCCGTTGCATTCCCTTTGTTACATACAGAAGCCACAAGCTGAAGAACAACATGCACATCGCATAGCCGTTCACATCACACAACCAACCATTCACACAGCCGCTCCTCACTGCTGAGTACATTTCACCATCACATTTTCTCATTCAGTCAATAGCACAGTAGCACACCATTTCCAGTAACAGCCAATGAATCCGAACTACCGTAGGCGATCAGAAAATGAAGATGAATTCGTTTTTCTCATACACCCTACATTAGAAGGCAGTAGCTCATCCACAAAAAAGCCAATACATACATCCATCCTCACAGGATCCACATACATGCATGAAACAGTTACCGGTCATGAGGTCCTGTGCCAAAGATGATTCCACATGGAGAGAGAGAGATCTTTCAAGCCTTAGTTCAAAAATTATGTGAGAAGTGCAATCTTGAAGATGGAACATATGTATCCGTGGAAGAGCAAGTAGGTATATTTCTGTACACAATATCAAAGAATGCAAGCAATCGAACAGTGCAAGATATATTCCAACACAGTGGATCAACGGTCAGTTATTATTTTCGAGTTGTGCTCAATGCGATTACATCACCATCATGCAACTACATACGATTGCCGTCCCTACACCAACATCGCATCTTAAGACAGCCAAAATTTGCATACTTTCAGGTACTACTCATGTTCTGTTTTGACATAGTAAATTGGTACTAAGAGTCATTGATGTGTGCATATCTCTAACTATAACATGAAATTCACAGAATTGTCTTGGAGCTATTGACGGTACTCACTTTCCCATGACCATTCCACTTGGGCAGCAAGATCCATATAGAAATAGAAAACAAGGTCTTTCACAGAATTGCATGGTCGCTTGTGACTTTGATCTAAAATTTGTACATGTACATCCTAGTTGGGAGGGGTCTGCTTCGGATGCAAAAGTTCTACAAGACGCACTTAAGCATGGATTTAGTGTACCCCCCGGTAAATTCTATCTTGTAGATGCAGGCTATGCAAACACACCGCAATTCATTGCTCCATATAGGGGAACCAGGTATCATTTGCAAGAACAAGGAAGAGTCCGGCCACAATCCTACAAAGAATTGTTCAACCTTCGCCATGCTCAGCTTCGGAATCATGTTGAGAGAATTATCGGTATATTAAAAAAGAGGTATCCCATACTAAAGGCTGCTACATCATACGATATTGACACTCAGGTTGATATTTCTATGGCTTGTTGTGTAATGCACAATTTCATACGGCTACATGATGGTGACATGTCATTGCCGGAGAGATGTACTGAAGATATAAATGAAAGCAATATGGAGGATGTACCAGATGGAGATACCAAATACAATGTTGATGTGCCATTATTTGACAGTATGCGGCAAGCTGGAAATGACATGCGAGATGCCATGGCATATGCAATGTGGGCTGACTACAATGCAAGGCGATGAAGGATATGTAATAAATGTAAAACAATTTGGTTTGTACTGCAATTAATTCTACTCAATCAAAAGGATTTGTGATGAAGTGTCATTTAACATTGCATTAGTACTAGCACATCTGACTAGAACACATATACAAAAGTCAAGTACCCTTTCCTAGCATAGTACCTTCGCACTACATGATAATTTGTGACCATTAATATTGCATTAGTAGTACTACAAGTGTGTGGAACAACATACAAAAGCTACTCTTGTAACTAGCACAAAAGCCTTCTCCAAGGGGCATACTCCCATAGCTAGTACACTAGGTGTTTTGAATTTTTCTTCTTAACCAACCCAGCCGTAATGCATCAATGCTAGAATTTGTCTTATGTCTTTTCCCCCGCTTAGCACTAGTAAGCTCAGGAGCAGAATGAGATGGTTGGCAATTTCTACGTATGTCTTCTGGAAGTTCCATCGACATATGTGGGGCTTGTTCTGAAGAAAATGGTGTTGGTAGTACATCTTGTGATTGAGCATGTAATGCAGAATCTTTTACTTGAGTTGAGTTCACCCCTTCTTGGTCTAATGGATCATCCGTGCAAAACCAATCAGTGCTTCCATTTTCTTCTTCAGTATCAATAGGCACACACGATTCCCCAGGAGCAGGTATGTTCGGTGTAGGTGAGCAAAAATGCTCCTCGGAACCTTCCAATTGCTGCGAATATGATTTAGTGACCCGCGAGAGTTGTGTGGTCTTGTTCGCATAATAATCCATGCCACGGCAACTCCTTCCTTGAGCGTAGCGCCCTGCATGGAATATGTCCAGAGAAATCTCACTTAAGAACATTGTATAAGACAAGTCATAACTCAAGCCAATGATTTAAAACTCACCATCATATAGAGCAAATAGATCATTATAGTATGGGAATGACTTGTCTTGCCATCGGAGGGCGTCTTTGTTCTTACATGCCTTTAATGCCTCCCAAACACTATCTGGAGCGACCACCATCATTCTATCACCATCCCAACCAAAACCACTTTCAGATATCAAGTCCTGTATAGCTTTAAAATCTTTCTTCAGATCCTGCTCCTTTTGTTTGATCTGAGTTACTGTGAGTGATAAACCAAATTTTATATTGAATGCATTCACAATACTTCTCCAAGCCTCTTTGCTCCATGCATTTTGTGTTCGATATCTCGGAACATCGTGTTCTTTCAAGAGCCAAATAAGATATGACTTCATCTTGTGATTCCAGTTGGCTCTAGCACAATTTTTGTTGGTGCCTGACAACATGAAAAGGGCAATTTTAGTATCAGTTATTGAAAAACAGACTAACTAGCTATGTACTGAATAGTGCATACAAGTTCAGTCTTCCTAATGCTCTGCATCTCCTAATACAGTTTGCTAAATAATTCCAAGGAATTTTTAACATACCTAGGAACGCCATGCTATAACTGCACAATGTTTTAACTATTGATATATATATATATAAATCAGTGCATGTACGCTTGCCTGTTTTGTGATAAAAAAAATTCTCTGAAGATGATGTGTGCACACTACCAATTAACTAAATAGAACTCTACTCCACTACTTGGGCACACGCAGGAGCACTCGAAATCAAAATAATCAGGTTGCCTCCCCGCAAAAAAAAATCAGGTTGCCACACCATACGAAGAGAAACAAATCTGTCCTAATAAGAAAATTTTAACACCAATCCGAGATTTCTGAACGAGAAACCAAGATGTATCAAGTGGATTACCTATTTCTTGCAAGATCTCCTCACTTCCCCCAAATTTCAGATCTTCCAACCCTTGTGTCGATGGGAGGGGAGGTGGAGCTCGAGGGGCATAGGGACGGGGCGGAGGAGGAGGAGGAGGGGCTCGGATCCGCCGGTTGGGCATGCTGCACCGCTGGTCGTCCATGTCGATTTCACGCGAAGCTCGCGGGAGACGGGGTGTGGGCTGGGGCGGGAGAGCGACGGAGTGAGGGAAGGAGATTTTCACCAGGCGTTTCCTTTGGTTGGAGTAGATTTTATTTTTCCTGTGAAAAGTACAGGTCTGCGATGCTTTCCTGTGGAACAGAAGAAGCTAATTCCTGCGGAGCGAACGCGCTTACGGGAATTTATTCCTGTGGATATTTGGCCTGCAAAATCCCTGTGAAATTCCCGTGCGCCGAACGCAGCCTTATTTTAATTACAGAAAGGTTCCTAGCAGTGAATCATTCATAACTTTCGGTTGTAACTCCGTAACTACGATCGAGGTGATTCCAACGCCCACGTTCTGACTGTTCTAACCGTGTCATTTTCATGATGTTTATACAGACTTAAAATGGCACCTTTGTTATTCTTCTTCATATAGGTTTTTCGAAAAAGGTTTTTTTTTTCGATGAATCCTTTCCGCGAGATGACCGCACTTCGTTCCAGAATCCTCTACCCCAAAGCAAGCCAACCAACTAATCTATGTCCCAAAGCATTGCTCCTAGGTCTATAAGCATTTATGCGTGACGAATGTGTGTGTGTTTACTTGTGTGCAAATGTTGGTTGCATGCATTCTCATTTTTTAGGTACTATTCGATCCAATATAATAAAAAAAACTTCCAGACTTGCACGTGAACGAAAATGATCTCGAATGTGTGAAATAGTTGTAGAAGAACCTTAATAAACTTGACATGATTCGGATGAACCTTTGTTTTTCTTATGTTGGCACTTCTCCCAGGTTTCGTGTGGTAAGAGCTCCTCGTAGACAACCGTCTTGGGCAACTGCTAACTTTACTTTTCTCGACACTGCTCCCAAGCCATGTGTGATAAGAGCTCTTCGTAACCAACCATCTTGGGGCAATTGTCGAGTTTCTCTTTTCAACACTGCTCCCATGTTCTTTGTGATAAGAGCTACCCGTGGCCAACCGTCTTGTGTAGCTGTTGAAGTTTCTTGTTATTAGCACTACTCCCAAGTTTTGTGTGATAAGAGATCTTCGTAGCCAATTGTCTTGGGCAGCTGGTAACTTTAGTTTTCTCGACACCGCTCCCAAGTCATGTGTGATAAGAGCTCTTCGTGGCCAACCGCCTTGGGCAGTTGGTAACTTTATTGTTCTCGACACTACTCCCAACTTCTGTGTGATAAGAGATCTTTGTAGCCAATCGTCTTGGGCAGCCATCAAGTTCTTCTTATCAACACTGCTATCGAGTTCCGCGCGGTAAGTGTTATGCTACCCCGTGTAGCCAACCGTCTTGGGCAGTTGTTGGCAATTCTAGTGATGTCCCAGATCGGTGTTGAACGGTCGTTCTGGTGGCTACCGATTTATTTGCCGGTTTCCCCGCAAAGGTTCAGAAGATCAGTAATGCCCAACCTAAACGAGATACATTAACTTTGTCATGTTACATGCGATGGTTATTGAGAGCTTGCGAGAACCTTCCATGGTTAGCCGTTTCATATACAGTCATCATGCCCTAATGACTCGTGTGGTATGATGGAGTCGGTTGTTACACTTTTGCGTTGGTGCACTTGTCTTTATCATGAATAACATTCTTATGCAGGTGACATTTTTAGTACTACGTGTTACAATGATAAAGAACATGCTAACATCCTTGTCCATTGGCTAGATCGAGTCATAGTGCCAACAAGCCGAACTAAATAACATGCAACCACACTTGCCTTACCATGGAAAGGTCGTAGCTTATTATACTAATGTGTCATTTTATAGTCATCATCCTACTATGAAAGTTGGACGGTGCGCTACCCTGGCCAAGTAGGCGGCGTCTGACCTATAGGAGCCTGAACTGATGTAAAAGTTGACTAGTTAGTTATTGAATCCTGGCCGGGATGGACCACGGTGTGGTAGTGTCACGAATGTGACAAGGGCCATGGATATGGCAAGGGTCAACAGTTCTCCCCTATGGTGTGCCGGCAGGTAATACTAATGACGAGGTAAAATTTTCATATTGGTACAATGGCTTTGGTGGAGTGAACCTGGCTCGCCCTGAGAAATCGGCACAATCAACCAGGAAAATTCCATAGTGTGGGTAAAGTGCACAATCTGTGCATAGTGTCAATATATTCGAATAGTCGTGTCCTCGGTCACGAACACAGTTCGTATTGTTCGGTCTGGGTCGAATCTGGAGGAATAAACACTAAGAAATGATATTAGAAGTGAACCGTGGAAAGGTAAGTTTCATCATAGCTACATGGAGACCCTGTGACAACATGTTGAACTTGAGACTGTGCCATCAGGCGACTATGAGAATGTTGGGCGGATGACCAAGAAAACTGGGATATGACCTGGAGAGGATCATGGGAATAACTTGAATATGATGCATTTACTTAATATGCTTTATCTTTGTCATGTTGTATTTAATTTGGTCATTATGCGATTCCAGTGATAGATTGTTATGGCATGCTAGCTAGACTTGATATAATACTTGTTGCACATTGTGCTTGTATGCCATGTAAACGCTCTTATATTATGGGACGGAGGGAGTAGTTGATTGACTTGCTAGTACATTAAAAGTACTCAGTCGGCTTTTAACGTGACCAGATTTAGCAAAAGATCCATCTTTCACCAGCGAGAAGCCGGAGTGTTTGTCGGCTAGGAGAGTAACCCAGTCAGATCCATGTGGATTGGAGCCTCACTGAGTCCCTGTTGCCCTTAGAAGGTAAATTTTGTTGCCCCCATCTCTGTAAAGTGTTGTATATGATCATGATGTACTATTTAAGTGGCAATGTCTTGTAGTTGTTTCTCGTAGAATTGTCTGTGTTTGTGATATATGTTGTAAAAGCACGCGCCAGTGCGATATACTTGGTTGGTGTGTGCGGCGGCCGTCTGCCAGCGAAGGATTCCTGGGCGGAGCGCCACATTCCTCCTCCTCCCCCTCATCAGCGACTAACCAGGGAAGGCCTCCCCGCGGGCCACACCGCCTCCCATCGTTCCTGCCCCATCGTCGGTAAATCGGCACCAGAAAATGAGGTGTGTTGCCACCTAGGGTTAACCGCGCCGCTACTCGCCGTGGGCGTGCACCGTGTAGCCACACCTGCTCGCCACCACCGCTGCATGTAGCCTCTCACCCGACTGGATGGCTGTTACGGGACCACACGCCCAAGGGTTGACGAAAGCAGCCACCGAAGCGCGGGGCGGATCCTGTCATGGAGCTCGTCGACATTTCCGTTGTCTCCTTACAAGAGAAGGTCACACCATCATCTCCTGAATCCTCCATTGTGGCTGCAAAGCCGGTGCTCGAAGAAATGCCGGCAGGGTGTGAATTCTCCACATTTTGTTTTTTTCCATTTGATTGCATTGCATGGTATGAATTAGAGTTTTAATTTGGATCAAGGTATGTAGTGTGGACACTGCATCATTTCTTAACATGATGGATGGTGATGCATTGCAAAATGTTGAGAACAAAAACTGCAAGCTTGTGTTTGCTATAGATGCACTTGGGGAGGGTTTTGTGGATCCAAGTCCGATGAGGGGATCAAGGGCTGCCAATTACACAATCAACAGAGGTGACTTTGATTAATGCATGGCGGGCCATCACTTACAATCCTATCACCGCGGTTGAACAAAGTGGCAGAGTTTATCCATGGTCACTTCCTTCACAACAAGAAGAGTGTATGCAGTGAGAGACCACATATATCTTTCACACATAGGTGACAAACAATTCAAGAAGAAGTGGTCGTCATGTGTAAAGCAAGTGAAGCATCTCAACCCATGTGGAACCACCGATAGTGATACGGTGATAAACTCTTTGCTTTTTCTCAATTATTTGCATTTGTCAACTTTTTGCATGTTGTTCAATTGTTTGATTTGTTGTTTTTGCTTGATAGGAGATCATTGCTCAATGGTTGTACTACAAGAACTTGAACATGAAGAAAGGGAGCAAGTTGGGAGGGAAGGGGTTTGCCTTGATGCATTGTTGGATGTTGCTCTAAAGAAATGAGAAGTGGAGAACGAGGGTTAATGAAGTGCCAACTGCCAAACAAGAAAGGCAAGGTTCCAATCCTGTTGGAGTCTGAGATTCAATGTGGAGTCAAGGGCAGAGCATAGTCTCAAGATAAATATCTGGCCACTAACGTGTCAGCATATGGACGTGGATTTTGGCGTGCAGTAGTGCAGTTTAATGTTAGTTGGCACTCTACGCAGGATCTGCTGTCTGGTGTGTTCAGACGAGGCTTTTTTTAGTACAATGTGTCCAAGAGATTTCCGAGTTATTTCCAGGCTGATTAACATCATAGGGGATGCATTACTTTACTGTACTCTAAGAACCAGGTTTTGATCTTCTCACCCTGCCGTTGTAATCAAGGCTTGCTCTTGGAAGCATCAATCTCCCTTTCGGGAGGATTCATTCTGCACTTTGTCTCGGAGGTTGATGATGAATCAAGAATCCAACTTTGCCAAAAAGAAAAGAATTGTTGCGTGTGTGGTTGTGCGGAACAAGGTGGGGAACTGATACTGTTGCTTTCTGTAGATCCTCGCTCAAACAGAGGTGTCTATTCAGAATCGGACATTGCAGAAAGCACGTTTCCGAACTCCATTATGGTGCTGTTAAATTCAGTACAAGGACTGGCACTTGACTTGGTGGTCGTTAAATGGAGAAGATGATTTCACCCTCGACTTATTCTTAGGTTGTGATAGTGCCATATGAGCATTTGGATGAAACGGCTGTCCCTAACTAAATCCATATACGGAACGCATTACCTAGAACAGAGTGTTCAGTCCAACATAATGAACTTTCTACTGCCTATGCAAGGGCCCTTCCAATCTGCAGCACTGTTTTTTTTGGTTGTTGTTGACAAAGACAGCATTTTGGCCCTTCCAGTGGATGTCTCAGCCAGTGATTGTAAAGATCACACAGTAATAACCACTTAAATATTTGGAACAGAACTGCCAAACTACGGGTCAAAAAAACGAAAAAGAACTGCCAAACTAATTATACAGTACCACCAAGGCAGGGTGGGTGAAAGTGATGTGCAATGGCAACATCAGTAGCAGGACGACGAAGCTGTAGGTAGGTACCTGAGTATGAGCTTGTCCCACTCGTGGAAGCCCTATTTCCTGACATCGTCGACGGTGACCCTCGCCGCGTCTGGTGAGCAGGAAGGTCTTGAAACCGAGGTCGCGGACGGCAGACCTCCTTGTGGAGCCTGAGGCTGGAGCGGATCGCCGGTGCCTTCCCCCTCTCCACCCACCTGTCCAACTCCAGGTGGTCGAACAGCTCGAGCCTGCAACGCCATTTCCAAATCGAACATCAAGGGCACGCGTGTTAGCAGTCTGGAATCGAAGATTGATGGAGAGCAGTGGCCGAACAATTTGTTCGTGGGACTCACCAGCATCTGTGCTGAGCGTAGTACGGGAGGTTGGAGAACAGCGTCTCGTCGACGTCGACGATCCACGCTTGCCGGCATCGCCGGTAGCCGCCCCTTCCTCCACGTCGGTCCTCTGCTCCGCCGCCCCGACCCCTTCCACCTTGACACCTCGTCCTTGAGCCAGATCCAAAACTCGCGTTTTTTGACGGTGCCCCGTGCCACCCTCCGACGGCAGATGTAGCCCCACTCCTCCTGAGGTGGCGGACTTGACCAGTGGCCTGACTTCATCATCTCCATATCCTGCTCTGGCGACAATGGGATTGCTCGGACATAGGCCAGGGCGAAATCCCTGCTCGGCTTGCCGATGCTGGTAGCGGCGGCACTCGCGGGTGTCGTTTACCTTATTGGAGGCGCTGCCATGACCTTTATCCGTGCCCCTACTCAGGCAACGGGGGAAACCCTAGGTCTGGTTCTTCGGATCGGATAGTGGCGGCGTCATGATGTCGTTTTCCTTCTTGAAGGCGCTATCATGTTTGCTCGAGGTGTCCCTGATGTTTGAATTTTGAGATGCTCGATGTCGTACTGGCTCGGCTTGCCTCCCTAGTTCTAGGCTTCATGGGTTTAGCAATGTTTTTTCTCCTGTTTAGACTGAGCATCCCTTATCTCTGCTTCGCGTACCATGCTCACGCCTAATTGCGTTCGTGTCATGTGTTGTATCCTCTCGTGTACTCATTCCGCTTCCTTCCATCAATGAAATGATACGCAAACTTTGCGTATTCGCGAAAAAAACGATCCACGCGTCGGCGTCCCTGGCCCGCGGGGCGGCGGTGTAGGCCTTCCGCGCGACGAGCTCGAAGTCGGAGCGGTCGACACGTCCTGCGCCTCTCCTGCTGTCGCGACAGCGAGGAGCACCGGCACAAACAGGGCGCCGTGGCGAGCCATGTCTGCCGTCGGCGCGCACGTCCCCGGAGCTGGAGGGGAGGAGGGAGGGAGGAGACGAACGTCGGGCGACAAATATGCGGGATGTGGGGTTGGATGTGACCGGCTCCTGCGAATTCTGTGTTGGCTTGGACGCCGGCCATCAACGGGCGGATCATCGAGCGGCGCTGCGCGCTTAGAAGATCGACGTCTGCAATGACCCCCGTTTCGACTCGCATGGCGCTGCAGAGGGCCAGCGCGGCGATGGCAGGCAGGACCGCCGCGAGGACAGGCGCCAGGAACGCCGGGGCGGCAACGATGCGCACCCGCGTCTCCAGCCGCAACCACGGGACTACGAGGACGAGGGCCAAGGTGGCGCGCGCGACACACGCCATGGCAACAGGAGGAAGCGGACGCGCTTGCCTTGGCGCCGGCAGGGTTCGTCGGTCGGTACACGGGACGCCGCCAACTGATGCTGATGTCGACGAGGCCGCGCCGCCATCCCCTCAGAGACCTCCAAGCTACTTTGGGCAGTGGTTTTGCTCATGTGGCACGCTGACCAGAATATTTTGTTTTGACTTATCATCCCGTGACCCACATGTCAGTGTAATCTCCTTTAGAAAACCCCCCTGCCTCTCTTTTTTCATGGCGCACCTATGAAACGGACCGCATCTCCGGCGACTCCGCGGCGCATGACCGTGACACGCGCCGGAGCCGGTACGGCCACGGGCCACGGCTCACGGGGACTACGACTCTGGGAGCTGGCCATCCCGCCGCCGCACCCGCACAAGCTGAGTACGGCAGCGCTGGAGTCCGTCATCTTCGTCTTGTCGATTGCGCGCACCTCCGCACAGCGCCAGACTGGAGGGAGTGCTGAGCCGACACGTTCCTCGTAGCCCGCGTCGGAGGTCGCCCTCGGCGCGAGCGCGGCCGCGGTGGCCCGGATGTCCGTGGGGAACGTCTATGCGTAATTGCTGCGCTTTGGGATGGCAAGCGGGCGGCCCGACGCGACCTCCCGGACGCCGTCCTCGGCCACGTCGTTGTGCCACCGCCCTGTCCCGTCCCGCCAATGGTGCGTAGGACCTGACCCCAGACAGGAGTCAACGCCGTCGCACCTGCACACTCTCCGGGTCGCCGTGCGCAGGTATTGCGTGGGCGCACCAGCGGGCAGCTCTCAGTCTCAGGACTCTTGCGCCGTGGACCAGTGGCTATCCTACGCCCTCGGCCGTGGCGTCCAAGAGCGCCACCATCGGAACGAGCACGCACCACGACCACATGATCTGCACGTTCGGCTGCGGCCAGAGACCAGCGACATGGCCACGTGCAGCAAGGCCTCGTCTCCTGCTCCGTGCCGCTACTCTGCTCCCTGTGCTGCACCTTCCGTCCACCGTCCATCTCACGTTCCTGGAGACGCTGGCCGTGAGCAACATCAGTTTTTCTTTTATGGGTTGATGAGGAACATCAGCTCATATATGTGGCTCCGCACGCCACATATGTCGGCTGAAATGGTGCTCTGTCAAGGCCCAACCCATGCCTGGAAGCAAGAAGCGCAAGAAGAAGAGTAAGAAGCAGTCGAGCCAGGTCCAATTTGGTAAGGAAGTCAAGACCAGGCCCGAAGGAGCAGGTATCTATCGCCGGGAGGCTTGGACCGGAGCGGGAACAATGCTACATCAACGGATCTTTACTTGAGGTTTACGGGCTGTTATTGACCTGGCAGTTTTGATAGGATTTGGGGGGGAGGCTGGGGCCCACCCCGGTGAATTTTTTTTTTTGTGTGGGGGGGGGGGGGGGGGGTTGAAGAGTATTAGGGGAAAGCCCCGTAGTCAGCCCGACGTCTGGTGGGCTCCACTGTATCTATTGTGTCCGAATACACACATTGAAAAGAATCAGTCATCCACTGTTAAAACTTTGACTACGTTGATACGCACGAATCGCCAAGTCATTGGACGTCTCTGCGGTATCCGGTAGGAACCGGTTCCGCTAGAATTTCTTTTCGCATCTCCCTTCATGTCCCATCCCACATCGTCCTTAATAAATATGGATATGTATGTCGTTCTTGTGTATTCCATCCGCCAGCCAATAAGTTTGTGTTGGATTATATATGGGCTTTGGCTCATATAAGACAATAATCTCTGGTTAATCTCTAAGGCCCATTTAGGTGCATGGCAAATGATACGAAGTTTAGTACCATATCGCTAGTGTAGTAAGAGTGAGACCTCTTTATAAGGGCCGCTCTGCCACATACCATTGAAAGCTTGGGAAGACGAGCTGTAGACGCGCGCTCCTCCGCCGCCCGCCTCGCCACGACGCGCGCGGGTGTTGCGGGAATGAGCCGAGCCGAATTTGACGTTGGACCGTGGGCTGTTTGCGGACTTGGTCGTGGGCCTAAGCCCAGGCCCATCTACCGGACGGCCTATATAAGGAGGCGCTGACCTATGGAGTGAACCCTAACTCACTCACTCCCTCCTCGTGTCCCATCCCGACGACCGCATGCACGGTTGGTCGGGAGAGCAGGTGCCTCCGGAACCCCGTCCTTTGAGATCCCGCCCGAGAGAAGCGCGATAAGGTTTTTGGGGAGTGTCTCGGCGCGACTGCTCCAGGTCCGTCCTCCTTTGCTTCGACTACTTTCCCTGTATCGACTCCATGGCCGCCGCCGCCAAGAAGAAGGCCACAGACGACGCCGAGGCTGCTGCTGCCGCCGCCGCGTTGGCCTGACCAACCGGACGACATGCCTTGTTCATCCCCTGTTTACTCGTTCATGTGCTAGCTGTATATGCTGTGTTGTACTGTACGTGCTCACATGCTTAGGTATCGGTATGCAGTGGTGGAGCTTCATGGGGCCAACCTGGGCCATGGCCCCTCAGCTCACCAGAAAGATGTGTGTATATCCCTTTGTATTAGGCCTATTTTTCATTGAAAGTCACCTAAAAGTAGTTATGTTTACACCCCCCCCCCCCACCCCCACCCCCACCCCTCCAGCCATGGCCCTCCCCATGATTTTGGCTCAAGCTCCGTCATTGTCGGTATGAGAGTTGCATACTGTGATTGCCATGCTTACTGTTTACTCGTGGATTAGATTAATCGGAAAAATTATTCGCAAAAAAAAAAGATTAATCAGAAAAGTGCTAATATTTCCAACAGCTTGCATATATGTTGACGACTTGAGGGTCCTTGCTTATGACATGCATCATAGATAGATACATGCGGTCTACTATATATACTACTACGTTATCGGTTATCCGCCTGCCAGCTCATCTTATCGATCTGATAGCTTACGTAAATCAAATGCTGCACTGCTTCTATCTCACTTGAGCTGTACCAGTCGATTGTACAGTACGTGTAATATCCTCCCATCTCTAACGAAGCTTCTCAAGTTCTGACTGACTAAACCTCTTGGCTGATCAACATCCGTCGTTGCTTTCGTTTAAAAATCTCAGCGGCCACAGTCCAAGTGGTGTGAAAAGGATAAGATATCGGCAGATCCTTTCCTTGGAGAAGAGCCGTGCAGCCCGCCATCTCTGACCATGCACGACCACCACTCTTCCTCAGCCATATAAATACACCAGCTAGCAGCTAACTCAGAGACCACTCAGTTGACGAGCAACGAGCAGAGCAGTTTGAGTTCCGCCAAGAAACTACTCCTATAACCTACGGCGATTGGTCTATCTCATTTTCGAGAGAGCGAATTTTACTTGTTCAGGTCTTCAGGATGTCGCAGCAGCCAGAACAGGCGCCGGCGCCGGTGAGGCTCATCACGGCGTTCGGCAGCCCGTTCGCGCACCGCGTGGAGGTGGCGCTCACGCTCAAGGGGGTGCCATACGAGCTGCTCGTGGAGGACCTGGCCAACAAGAGCGACCTGCTGCTCGCCCACAACCCCGTCTACCAGTCGGTCCCCGTCCTCCTCCACGGCGACCGCGCCGTCTGCGAGTCCCTCCTCATCGTCGAGTACATCGACGAGGCCTTCCACCACGAAGCGGCGCCCCGGCTCCTCCCCACGGACCCTTACGAGCGCGCCACCACCCGCTTCTGGGCTGATTTCATCGCCAACAAGTGCTTGAAGCCGCTGTGGCAGTCGATGTGGACGGACGGCGAGGAGCAGGCGCGGCTCGCAAGGGAGACCAAGGAGAGCCTGGAGGTCCTGGATGCGCAGCTCGACGGGAAGCGGTTCTTCGGGGGCGACGCACTCGGCTTCGTCGACCTCGCCGCCTGCACGCTGGCTCACTGGCTCGGCGTGCTGGAGGAAGTCGCCGGGGTGTACCTGATGAAGGATGGCGAGTACCCTGCTCTGCGCCGGTGGGCCAAGGAGTACACCACCCACGAGGTGGTCAGGCGGTCCCTGCCGGACAGGGACCAGCTCGTCGCCTACTTCACCAAAAACAAGGAGAGGTACAGGTCGTTCATGGTCAAGGCAGCAGCGGTGCAGTGAAGCAGTAGTGAGTGACTCGATCGTCGCAGCGGCGCGGTGAAGAAGCGACCACATCACAGTTATGCAACAGTCTCTAAATAAGCAATGTATTTTTTATATGTAATAAGCATGTATTTTGTTCAACACATAATCATGCATGGTTTGCCAAACTTTCATCACGGGGTAGATTTCGTTTTGAGTGTGGTTTTTGTGCACCCAGGGACTTTGCACCCCCGGTGCACCCACGATCAAAAGCTTAGCAAAACATTTTTTTTAAATCAAAAAATTTATGAATGTGATTATGACCAAATGTTTTAGGTGCTTGCAAAATTTGGTGGCCAAATGACATCCGAGGAGCTCTGTACAAAAAAATAATAATAATGCTGAAACATGTGAACAGTAAACTTGGGTGCAGAGCATCATTTGTATTTCGTTTTGTATGAAGATCATTTGATGTTTTTTGGTGACCAAACTTTGCAAGCTCCTAAAACATTTGCTCATAATCACATCCACGAAGTTTCAGAATTTTTTGAATTTTTTGAATTTACTATTCACTGTGTGGGTGCACCGAAGTTGGGTGCAGCCACTACTTTTCCTTTCGTTTTATCTGCTTTCTCAACAAGCCTCATGTGTGTTTTCTTCACAACTTCGTCACAAGGGTGTACTATCCATTTTGTCCAACATACATTGCATAATCTTCTATTCTTAAATAGTTGCAATCAACTAACTAATTTCTCTAAGCATGCGGCGGCGCTTTCACATTAACAAACCATGCTTCTCCGTCACGTCATTAATCTCCCTCCCACTAACTATTTTCCCATGCATGCAACCCTTTTCACATCAACAAATCATGCACGGCTGCCAAATCATTTACCATCACTAGTAGAAAACGGACCTTTTGTCCGCAGCTTTAGTCCCGGTCGGGTTTTGAACCGGCACTAATGTGACCATTAGTCCCGGTTCAGGACGGGCATCATTAGTCGCGGTTCGTTCCGGACCTTTAGTCCCGGTTCGTAACACGAACCGGGACTAATGTGGTGGTGGCAGGCTGGTGTCAGCTGGGGCCCCCACGATCCCCTTTAGTCCCGGTTGGTATCACCAACCGGGACTACAGGCCCCCCCTTTAGTCCCGGTTCGTAACACGAACCGGGACTAAAGGGTGGTGGCAGGCTGGTGTCAGCTGGGGCCCCCACGAGCCCCTTTAGTCCCGGTTGGTATCACCAACCGGGACTAAAGGCCCCCCCTTTAGTCCCGGTTGGAGATACCAACCGGGACTAAAGATCCCCTATATGAATTCGGCCAGCCCGATCACAGTACTCCTCCCTTTTTTTTCCCCTTCTTCCCCTCCTTTGTTCTTCCCTCTTCCTCGAGCTCATCCTCCATTTTTGCCAAAATTTGTCAAGATTTGGAAGCACCCCATCCATCCAAGTGTTCACAAAGGTTAGCAACTTTGTCCTTTCATCTCTCATTGCTAGATTAGCTCTTGCAATGCTCTATAAGTATAGTGATTTGTGGGTTTTAGTTTGGGAGTATTTATATGTGGTAGTAGTTCATTTGATTTATATGCAATTTGAGCTCAAATTAACTTCTTACTTTGCATGTGTAGGTGTGGTTTACTTAGTGCCTTCCCGTCCCCGTCCTAACCATCGTCGATCGCCCGCACCGTCCCGTCGCCGTCACCACACCTTGGTGAGCCTCTTGTTCGTTCTTATCCTTTTTATAAAATAAATCTTATTTGTATGATTTAGATAGTTAATTGTATAATTTTCTTACATGTATGATTGTTTGTTATACATAGTGCCATGACTTTGATATCCGTCCCCGTCGGCCCTCGTCCGGTTTATGATTCGGATGTGGTATATATATTCTCTTTTATAACTATTTGTTGCATTTCGCGTTTATGACAATTATGCCCATCAAGTTGACATAGATATTTTTATCTAGGAGGTATGTGAACCGGAAATTGCAACCGACATAGATATTCTTGTCAAGAAGTTAAATTTAGTTGAAAAAGAAAACGAGTATTTGAAAGAAAAATTGAAAAGAGTTGAAGAAGAGAAGATGAAACTGGAGTTGTATGTTGCCGATGTCGTCGATGATCACAAGATCAAGATGGATGCAATGCGCTTGAAGATTAGAAAATTTAAAAAATATGCCATTGATAGTGAGGCTTGGTATCACTATGCTGTTGGATCAATTGTTACCTTAGTTGCGATCTTGATCGCATTTGTTGTTGCATTTAAATGCTTTAGCTAGAGAGTTTGTATGTTGCTTTATGAGAACAAGTGTGTATGAACTTTATGTATGAACTTGTATTAATTTGGTCTTTTCGGTGTTGTGTAATGAAGATGAGCCGGCAATGGATGTACGATGACCGATGCTCTCCCCAGTTCATTAATGGCGTGCATACTTTTCTGGTTGCGGCTGAGGCAAACAAGCGGGCGGATGGTTTTATGTATTGTCCATGTGCTGGCTGTAAGAATGATCGAAATTACTCTAACTCAAGAACCATTCACGTCCACCTGTTTGAGTCCGGTTTCATGTCCGGCTATAACTGTTGGACCAAGCACGGAGAAAGAGGGGTCCTAATGGAAGAGAATGAAGAAGAAGAGGATGACGACAGCTATCCTGGTCATGGGTTCCATGAATACGATGGTACAACAATGGGGGAAGAAGCTGAGCCGGCAATGCAGGAAGGAGCTGAAGAAGAGGCATCAGATGAGCCCGCTGATGATCTTGGTCGGGCCATTGCCGATGCAAATAGAAACTGTGCAAGTGAAAAGGAGAAGCTGAAGTTGCAGCGCATGTTAGAGGATCACAAGAAATTGTTGTACCCAAATTGCGAAGATGACAAGAAAAAGCTGGGTACCACACTGGAATTGCTGCAATGGAAGGCAGAGTATGGTGTACCTGACAAGGCATTTGAAAAGTTGCTGAAAATAATGAAGAATAAGCTACCAAAGGACAACGAATTGCCCGACAGTACGTACGAAGCAAAGAAGGCCGTCTGCCCTCTAGGATTAGAGGTGCAGAAGATACATGCATGCCCTAATGACTGCATCCTCTACCGCGGTGAGTACGAGGATTTGAATGCATGCCCGGTATGCTGTGCATTGCGCTATAAGATCGGCCACGATGACCCTGGTGATGTTGCGGGCGAGCGCCCCAGGAAGAAGATTCCTGCCAAGGTGATGTGGTATGCTCCTATAATACCACGGTTGAAACGTTTGTTCCAAAACAAAGAGCATGCCAAGTTGATGCGATGGCACAAAGATGACCGTAAGAAAGACGGGAAGTTGAGAGTACCCGCTGACGGATCACAGTGGAGAAAAATCGAGAGAAAGTGGAAGGACTTTGCAGATGACGGAAGGAATGTATGGTTTGGTTTAAGTGCAGATGGCATCAATCCTTTTGGGGAGCAGAGCAGCAATCATAGCACCTGGCCTGTGACTCTATGTATCTATAACCTTCCTCCTTGGTTGTGCATGAAGCGGAAGTTCATTATGATGCCAGTGCTCATCCAAGGCCCCAAGCAACCCGGCAACGACATTGATGTGTACCTAAGGCCATTAGTCGAAGAACTTTTAGAGCTGTGGAATGGAAAAGGTGTACGTGCGTGGGATGAGCACAAACAACAGGAATTTGACCTGCGAGCGTTGCTGTTTGTAACCATCAATGATTGGCCTGCTCTCAGTAACCTTTCAGGACAGACAAACAAGGGATACCACGCATGCACGCACTGTTTAGATGATACCGACAGTATATATTTGGATAAATGTAAGAAGAATGTGTACCTGGGGCATCGTCGATTTCTTCAGAGCAGACATCCCGTAAGAAAGAAAGGCAAGCATTTCAAAGGTGAGGCAGATCACCGGAAGAAGCCTCGCCACCGTACTGGTGATGATATACTTGATATGGTCAAGGATTTAAAAGTAATCTTTGGAAAGGGTCCTGGCGGACAATCTGTTCCGAATGACGCTGACGGACGCGCACCCATGTGGAAGAAGAAATCTATATTTTGGGACCTACCCTATTGGAAAGACCTAGAGGTCCGCTCTGCAATCGATGTGATGCACGTGACGAAGAATCTTTGCGTGAACCTGCTAAGCTTCTTGGGCGTGTATGGGAAGACAAAAGATACACCGGAGGCACGGGAGGACCA
The DNA here is from genome assembly GCA_039707655.1 of Elymus sibiricus. Classification (NCBI taxonomy): domain Eukaryota; kingdom Viridiplantae; phylum Streptophyta; class Magnoliopsida; order Poales; family Poaceae; genus Elymus; species Elymus sibiricus. The sequence goes on from CM077676.1 coordinate 76,503,736, forward strand.
GCAACGTATGCACGGAGAAGACGGCATGGATCCAAAGCAGTTTCAGGGTCATGCCAGCTACGCTCTTACCAAAGAAGAGAAGGAAATCTTCTTCGAATGCCTGCTCAGTATGAAGGTCCCGTCTGGCTTCTCGTCGAATATAAAGGGAATAATAAATATGGCAGAGAAAAAGTTCCAGAACCTAAAGTCTCATGACTGCCACGTGATTATGACGCAACTGCTTCCGGTTGCATTGAGGGGACTTCTACCGGAAAACGTTCGATTAGCCATTGTGAAGCTATGTGCTTTCCTCAATGCAATCTCTCAGAAGGTAATCGATCCAGAAATCTTACCAAGGTTAGAGAATGATTTGGTGCAATGTCTTGTCAGTTTCGAGTTGGTGTTCCCACCATCCTTCTTCAATATCATGACGCACGTCCTAGTTCACCTAGTCGAGGAGATTGCCATTCTGGGTCCTGTATTTCTACACAATATGTTCCCCTTTGAGAGGTTCATGGGAGTCTTAAAGAAATATGTTCGTAATCGTGCTAGGCCAGAAGGAAGCATCTCCAAGGGCCATGAAACAGAGGAGGTCATTGAGTTTTGTGTTGACTTTATTCCTGACATTAAGCCGATTGGTGTTCCTGAATCGCGGCATGAGGGCAGACTGGGTGGAAAAGGCACGCTAGGAAAGAATTCAGTAATATGCCGGGACGGGCATTCTTTGGCGCAAGCACACTACACAGTTCTACAAAGTTCCGCCTTGGTGGCTCCGTATATCGAGCAACACAAGAATATTCTACGCTCCAAACACCCGGAGCAGTCTGACGACTGGATTACACATGAACAAACTGCGACTTTCGCCGGTTGGTTGCAGACACGTCTCATTCATGACGACACTGTTGCAGATGACCTGTACTTGCTGTCCAAGTTACCATCTTCGACTATATTGACTTTCAAAGGGTACGAGATAAATGGGAATACATTTTACACGATCGCCCAAGATAAAAAGAGCGCCAACCAAAACAGTGGTGTCCGCTTTGATGCAGCAAACACCAATAGGCCAAAGGACACATATTATGGTTACATAGAGGAGATATGGGAACTTGACTATGGACTTGGTTTGAAGGTCCCTTTGTTTCGGTGCAAATGGGTCAATCTGAGAGGAGGCGGGGTAAAGGAAGACCCGCAGTATGGAATGACAACAGTGGATCTCAACAATCTTGGGTACGCAGACGAACCATTCGTCCTAGCCAATGATGTGGCGCAGGTTTTCTATGTGAAGGACATGTCTACCAAGCCGAGAAAAAGAAAAGATAAGGAAGCGAATACATCATACGATGAGCCAAAGCGCCACATAGTTCTTTCAGGGAAAAGAAACATTGTGGGAGTGGAGGACAAGACAGACATGTCAGAAGATTATGAAAAGTTTCATGAAATTGCTCCCTTCACAGTGAATGTTGACCCGAGCATCAAGTTAAACGATGAAGATTGTCCATGGTTACGGCACAAAGGGACACACGCGAAGAAAAAGTTTTATATCCAAAGATCCCACTCTGGGATGTGACCGGCTTCTCTAGTTAGTTTCCGGACTTATATATCTGGAAAGTCCCACTTCGGACAAACCGGAGGGAATCTTTGTAATAGAACTCCGACTTATGTGTTTTGGCATTTGAAACGCGAAGAAATATTATGTCCAAAGCCACGTCATCAATTTTCAACCCTTTCTGACTTCATTTGCTATTTTTCATGCATTTACTGATTTTTTTGAGCTAAATGACCCTGAAATTGAAAAGCACTACAAATCACAATCAGAAAAGGTTGAAAGTTGGCATGGTATCATCATTTCACCCACATAGCATGTGCTAAAAAGTTGAGAGGGTTACGGCAAAAACTGGATGCACTTCGTGTACAAAATGGACAATCTCTTTCGAAGTATCACGCTTTCGGACGAAAACTCGTCTGTTACAAAGGCATTTCATTTTTTTTAAATAACCTAAGAATTACCAAATTGAATATAATGATAAAACACACTAATATTAAACAGCAGAAAAAAGAATCACTGAAAAATCTTTTTTTAAAATAAAGTTATTCACAAACTAGTGATTCACACAAATTTCAAATAATTCAAATTTGAAAACTACTGGCACTAACAGAAAGTTTATAAATTTTTTGACCTAAAGCAAAAAGATTCACTCAGAAACTCTAAATAAAGCAAAAAACAACCAAGAAACAAAAGAAAATAAATATAGAAGAAAACAAAAAAAAAACTGAAAAGTAAAAAAAAAGCCCGCCTACTGGGCCGCCACGGCCTGCATACGACTAGACACCCACTAGTTGGGCCAGGATGCAGGCCCGCAAGGCCCAGTATGGCCCACAGGGCAGGAAAGACAGGTAGGCTTTGTAGGCCTGCTTTAGAGAGGAGTTCGAATGAGCTACCGCGCCGGGGTTTATAAACCAGTGCGAGCGCCCTTCGCTGGGCGAGGTGGGACTAAACATCCACCACACTGCGCCGTGCCAGGAACAGGCCTTTAGTCGCGGTTGGATCCACCAACCGCGACTAAAGGGGGGCCTTTAGTCGCGGTTGGAGCCACCAACCGCGACTAAAGGTGAATTTCATCCAGTCCAAGCGGCGGGAAGCGAGACCTTTAGTCGCGGTTGGTGGCTCCAACCGCGACTAAAGACCGCCAACCGCGACTAAAGGGTCTTCTATATATACCACACTTACGAAAATTTCCCCAAATCCAGCCTTTCGTCGTCCGCGCGCGCCCCTACCCTTGCCCCTCGTCGTCGCCGTCGTTCGTCCGTCCGCGCCCCGCCGCACCTCGACGCCGCCGTCCGTCCGTGCCGCCGCACCTCTACGCCGCCGTCCGTCCGCGCCGCCGCACCTCGACGTCGTGGCCGCCGCGCCGTGTACCTAGCCGTCGCCGTCCGTCCACGCACCTCGACGCCGTCGTCGCCGTCGCCGTCGCCGCCCCTGCACCTCGCCGTCGCCGTCGCCGCCCCTCCTCGACCTCGCGCGCCGTCGCCCCCTTGTGAGCCCTGCCGCCATGGCCGCCGCCCCCTCCCGTCGATCCCGCACACACACACACGCATGAACACACACACACACACACATATGTTCTATTTTTTATATGCTTAATTAGTATATATGCTTAATTAGTGTTTCTTTATGTAATGTTGTTTTTCTGTTTTTTATATAATGTTGTTTTTCTATAATTAGTGTTTAATTAGTATATATGATTAATTAGATTTTTTGCTTAATTAGAAGTATATAATGTCCCTAACCTATTAAAATGTTGCTTAGAAGTATATAATGTTGTATATCATATTACAGAAAAAATTTGCATACTAAAATGTTGCATAGGAAATTATAATTGAGAAATTTTTCGGAATTTTTTATTGAGAAAGGAATATTATTAGTGTAGTTATAATGTTGTATTTTTTATTGAGAAAGGAATTTGATCCAATGTATAGCAATTAGTATTTGCAAAAGTTGCATATTTTAATGTTGTATTTGCAATAGATTTTCTTAGTCCTTTAAGGGATTAAATATCAGGAATGCCCCCATTATGGATGTGCACAAGTTGATCCAATTTCTTTCTGATCTCATGCATCTACCTTTCGGATCTCTGAATACTAAATTGTTTTATCTTTCTTCTGGATTAGTTAAATAAAAGCTATGGACAATACCGGCAGAGAAGGAGAAGAGGCTGTGTTCGACATCATACGCTCCACGAGCCCAGATGATCATGATGACGGCTCGCAATATCTGAACCCTTCGGGTGAGGGTATGATGTTTGATGAAGACGAACGAATAGATGAAGGTGACGACAACGATGTTGACGAAGAAAATGTTCTTCAAATAACAATGACCGGCGAGGTATATTTAATATATAAGCCATCCGGTGATCATTACATGTCTTAATTGATTTGTATGTATTAACGAATCGATCTTTCTTCTTTTAGGCCTCCGGATCAAGCAAATCTTGTACAAGCGACAGGGTAGTTCGAGGCCCAGCCAAAAAGTTGGACAAAGGCGTAAAGTTCAACATCGATTCCATCAAAACATCAACTGGCGAACCGCTTGAACCTAAGAAAAATGCGACCACGTTCAAGAATCAATGCGGATTTATTGTCAGGGACCAAATCCCGATCTCCGTTCAAGAATGGAGAAAGCCAGCAAAGGGAGATCGAGCAGGAGTTACTTTTGTCGACGAAAGAGCAAAAGATGTGCTTTGGACTACGCTCATGGAACATTTCACCCTACCAGATAATTTGACAGATGCAGATCTGAAGAAAGTCAGAAACTATGCTCTTAAAAAGATGGCGATCGCATTCAACACCTTCAAGAAAAATGCATGGGCTAAGTACGTCAAATCAAAAAAGAAGACTCCAGAATTCACGGGAGCACTGGTGAAGGCAAAAGATCACTGGGACGCTTTCGTGAAGTTCAAGGAATCGGAAGAAGCTAAGGAACTGTCGATGAAAAACAAGATTAATGCTGCGAAAAAGAAGTGGCACCATCGTCTGGGGCCAGGTGGCTACCAGGTGGCCCTGCCTAAGTGGCATCAATCTGAGCAAGAGATGATTAGTAAACGGGTCAGTCCAGTTACATTGACATGGCCCCCCAGGTGCAGGACATGGTTTTATGCGCATGGGGGGATGTTGGACCCAGAGACAGGGCTGGTTATGGTGAAGGCAAGTCTTAAAGAAGCGACAGACGAAATACTTATTGCAATAGAAGAAGCTCGATCGGGGGTGTTCACGCCCAACAGAGATAACGACGAGCTTACGCGCGCCCTGAAGAATCCTGAACACCCGGGAAGAACACGAGGCAAAGGCGTTGTTCCGTGGTATGAGGGGTTTGCGGATTGGAACGACGACTATAGAAGCCGTGCGAGAAAGAAGAAGCATGAGGAGCAGAAGAAGAAGGAGGAAGCACTCCGCCTTGAAGGCCTAATATCCTCGCACCTGGAGTTGGAACGATTTGTCAGGCGACAGCAGGAGCAGATCGACTCACTCAGCCAGGAAAGGGCGTCTCAGCGGCAGCATGAGCAGATCGATCCAGCATTGGATAGCACCGTCCCATCTATGCCGAGAAGCAGCGTGGGTTCCGCCCCGGCCGATATCGATAATGCACTGCTAGCTAGCTACCTTGTGGATGATATCAAAGACAGGACTAACTGTGAGCTACACATGAAAGTGAAGAACTTATCCATGAAGGTGGCGGACGGCTATGCTTTAGCAAATCCCCTTGAAGCAACCTTCCATTGCAATCCCATTCCAGCTGGCTATGCTCGTGTCGGGGTTGATGAAGTGATGTCAGCATATCACGAGCTACAACTTGACATTCTTGGAGGTGACGAGGAGAGAACACTGGGAGAGGCCATACATCGTATCATTCTATGGAAAAAGGATTGCATCGTCTTTCCAAGGCCACCGACTCCTCCTCCTCCAAGTCCGCCGCCGCGTCAGTCGACTCCTCCTCCTCCAAGTCCGGCACCGCGTCAGCCGACTCCTCCTCCAAGTCCGCCGCCGCGTCAGTCGACTCCTCCTCCTCCAAGTCCGGCACCGCGTCAGCCGACACCTCCTCCAAGTCCGGCACGGCGTCAGCCAACTCCTCCTCCTCCAAGTCCTCCGCCGCTTCAGTCGACTCCTCCTCCAAGTCTGGCACCGCGTCAGCCGACTCCTCCTCCAAGTCCGGCACGGCGTCAGCCAACTCCTCCTCCTCCAAGTCAGCCGACTCAGCGTGCTCCGCCTAAGCAACAGCGGAAGAGAGAGGCCGTAGCTACGACGGCTAGCGGTACAACAAGCAAGAAATTCAAATATGGTCCAGACCTCAAGCCTCTTCCGAAGTTGTCTTACCACCTGACTCAGGAGGAACTCGACGACGCATGTGATGCCCAATTGAAGGCCCATTTTGCACCGAAACCGCCCGCGCCGCCAAAGGAGAAAGTACCTGAGCATGTATCACAACACTTTATTGATATGGCTCGACCGGCTGACAATCAGAAGGACTCCGACTATGTGCGGTCTATCAAGAAGTCACATTCTGCAGGGCAAAAGAAGTCGAGCTCGAGCTCGAGCCAAGCAGTTGGCAAAAAAAGCGGGAAAACTGTTCCCCAGCTGGGAGAACAAGCAGTGCAATCGATCCCCCCGCTCATTGTACAAACACATGTGAGTACCGCCGATCGGCCGGCAATAACCGACGATCTTAGAAGGCAGGCTAAAGAGGCCGGTGTCACTGTTGAACAACTCCTAGGCCTTGAGGAAATCCCCGGGATTACAGAGGAGGAAGTAAAATACCAATATGTCCGTGGCAAACCTCTGGTCAAGCCTGACGAAGTCAAGCTTCTACCAACGAGAATGTACGAGTTGCATACGTGGTACATGCAAAAAACAGCAAATACCAATGAAGAGTCCCTCATGGTGAAAGTCAGGAAAAGGCATTACTTCCATAAAAAAGACGTGTGGATTCATTATTCAGAGTTGCTTCAGTTATTCAATCAAGACGCACTCGACAAATCTATCGTCAGTTGCTATTGTCTGTAAGTGATTTCTTTCTGTAATTTAAGTCTCTAGCTAGCTAGCTAGATGTGCTCTCGTTCATTAACTGTAATTATCCTCACTATATTCTTTTCTGTGGTATTATGCAGAATGAAGATGTATGAAATGAAAAAAACTAGACGCTATGGAGTTGGGTTCATTGACCCAAATACGATTAATCAGGCGATATGGGAAGATCAATATTCGAGAGAAGACACAGAGAGATTCCTGCTAGAGTTTTTGAAGCAACTAAACACCCAACCAAAAATACTACTTCCTTACAACTTCGGGTGAGTGTTACTATATCTTGTACTACAAATTCTATTTTTTGCTTACTAGATGTTAATAAGTGTAGTTGATGAGTTATGCACATGCCCGCTTATTTATAAAAAACGTGTGCGCATGCAGTTTCCACTGGATCTTGTTAATCATTGAAGTTGACAAGGGAAAAGTTAAAGTACTGGACTCACTATATAAGGATCCATCCGAATACGCAACCGTGAAGGGGATGTTCGACAGGTAATTTCAATCATTATCGCACTATGTCTGCCTCTTTACTTCATTTCCTGATATCAACTAGTTAATAACTCCTTTATTCATTTTCTTTGCCGGCGGGCAGGGCTTGGAAAAAGTTCATCGAAGAGGTCCCCGACCAATGGAAACAACAGCTGAAATGGGTGCGACCCAAGGTAATTAAGTAGTACTAGCTAGCTACGTCCGTGTATCTCTTTAATTCTAGTTTCAATACCATTATCATGCTTGATTAATTATTACCTGATTGAATTTTATTCTCGTAAAGTGCATGAGGCAAGAGAAGGGGAATAGTTTATGCGCATACTACGTTTGCGAGAATATTCGCATGATCACGTCTGAAAGGAGCATAGATGAAAAAACTCTTTGGGTACGTTTGCCAGAACACTATCCATAATTTTTTTATCATGATCTAGCTAATATATATACACATAACTAATATATTCATCTTGATCTCCTGATTATAGATGATAGAGATGCGGGGCCAGCTCCTACCAACGGCTCGCGTACGAGCAATTCAAGAGGAAATAGCTGGATTTCTGGTCGACCAGGTCATAGATCCCAAAAGAGAATACCATTACAAGATCAAGCAGTAATGCCCTGCATATGTAATGATCCGCAAATTGTAGGAGAAATTGTATATACCAAATTGTATATATATATGTATGTGAATGGTCGTCGTACGAGAAATTCGATTTATATATATATGCACAACGTGTACAGTATGTAGTAGCGTAATATATGTTTGAAATGAAAAATAATTAAATGGAAAACACAAAATTAAAAGGAAAAATAAACCAAAATTAAAAGAATTAAATACTTTTAGTCCCGGTTGGTGTTACCAACCGGGACTCACCTTTAGTCCCGGTTGGTAACACCAACCGGGACTAAAGGTCCCCCAGCGAACGGCCCCGGCAGGCGCCACGTGGTGGGCCTTTAGTGCCGGGCCGTGACGAACCGGGACTAAAGGGGGGGGGGGCCTTTAGCCCCCCCCCCTTTAGTGCCGGTTGTAGAACCGGCACTAAAGGGCCTTACAAACCGGGATTAAAGGCCCGTTTTCTACTAGTGCATCACATTATAATTAATTCCCATAATTATTCATGTCATCAACCTAATTTTCCATGTTTTCAGCCTACCATCCCGCGGCAACGTGTGGGTTATCTTTTTGTTTATGGATGGTTACTCCAATATAGCTGCCACAAAAGACATTGAAAACTTGCTAGGGGCTGCGTGAATGGGAGTGGGGATGGGAATTGTATAATTTTTTTTAAAACTATTACTGTTTTTTAACAAATCCCAAAACTATATGTCCAAATTCATAAATTACACTTCTATTACCCCGTCCGCCTCCTATAGGCCGAAGAGTCCGAAGAGTGACTCTTCGGCCTCGTTTGGCCCGAAGAGGCCTTTTCGGACTCTGTTGGACCGAAGACCACTCTTCCGTCTCCCTTAGACCAAAGAGCCACTCTTCGTTCACCCGAAGGCCGAAGAGTGTCCTTTAGTAACCATTAACCCCACCCTATACACCATGGCTCCTCCCGGGCAAACCTTCGCGTCACCGGGACTGCATCGACGAGTAGAATCCATTCAGATGAAGAATAACTTGAACCGTGCATTCTGAAGGACGGATTTTGCCTGTCAATCTACACTGATCACCGCAAGCCTACATGACCCTCGGTGAGAGATTTTTTAATTAATCGCACACATGTACACATCTGGATGCCCCAAACATCCTAGACATTACCCCTCGTCCTATTCTTGTCACTGACCGCACACACCATGACCCTTGCCATCCGCGTACGTGAACCGGATGTCACCAACTTCGGCAATAATAACAATATGACGAGGGGTAATATCTAGGATGTTGGGGGCATCTAGATGAGTATATGTGTGCGATTAATTGAAAAATCTCTCACCGAGGGCCATGCAGGCTTGCGGTGATCAGTGTAGATTGACAGCCAAAATTCATCCTCCACAAATGCATGGTTCAAGTTGTTCTTCATTTGAATGGATTCTACTCGTCGATGCGGTCCTGGTGAGGCAAAGGTTTGCCCGAGAGGAGCTGTAGTGTATAGGGTGGGGGTAATGGGCAATGTAGGACACTCTTATGCCCTTTACCTTTTTTTTAGCGACTGACTCTTCGGTCTAAGGGAGACCGAAGAGTGTTCTTCGGCGAGACCGAGGAGTGGTCTTCGGCCCAACAGAGTCCGAAAAGGGCCTCTTTGGTCCCAGCGAGGCCGAAGAGTGTCCTTCGGCCTATGGGAGGCCGACGGGGTCATAGAAGTGTAATTTATGAATTTGGACATATAGTTTTGGGATTTGTTAAAAAAAAAGTAATATTTAAAAAAAAAATCGGAATTGTAGATGGTGTGGTCCTTGGGAGCTCCTGTTTTACGCTCGCTGCATCAAACAGTCGAGCAATCGCACAGGCGCGCTCCCTATTGGGCCGGCCCATATAGCAAGCGATGCACTGTAGCGAGCTGGGCCACTGCAGAGAGCAGGCAACTGTAGCAGACGGGCTTTGTATGTCCCGTGTCCTGTAGCAACCGAGTTTTAGTGGTTTAAAAAATCTGAAATGGTGAACAAACTTTGAAGACGAGATTTTTTTGAAATCCATGAAATATTTTTGAAATCGTGAACATATTTTGAAAACTATAACATTTTTTTCAAATTACAAGACATTTTCTGAAATAATAAACAAGAACATTTTTAAAATTCCAGAACATTTTTTGAAACACGAACAATTTTTTCAAATTTTGAACATGAGAACATTTTTTTAAATTTAGAACAAATATTTGAAAATTTCAAACAAAAGAAACATGAAAAATAACAACAAAAAAGGAAAGAAGAAATAAAAGCGAAAAACAAAAAAACAAAAAGAAACAGAGACCATATTTTGAAAACGCGAACATTTTTCGAAATTATGAACAATTTTTCAAAATGAGAAATTTTATCAAATTCCTCGAACATTTTTTTAATTTACGAACAATTTTTGAAAACATGAACATTTTTGCATTTTTGGAATTTTTTTGAAAACAGGAACATTTTACAAAATTTCTGAACAAATTTTTAAAAAACTATAACATTTTCGAAAAACAGGATCATTATTTGGAAATCATGAAAATTTCTTGAAACGGGAACATATTTCCAAATTCCAAAACAAAATTTGGAGGTGCAAACATATTTCGAAACTCCTGAACAAAATTTGATAACACGAACATTTTTTGAAACTTGTGAACAATTTATGAAACTGGGACATTTTTTGAAACTCCGGAAAAATTGAAAACGTGAACATTTTGTGCAATTTACGAACAATTTTTGAAAACAGGAATATTTTCTTTAACACCCGAACATTTTTTGAAAAGTTGTGAAAATTTTGAACAAAAGGTTTCACAATATTTTTTGAAAAACAAGAACATTTTGGAAAATCCCGAACATTTTTTGAATTTATGAACAATTTTTGAAAACGACCTTTTTTTGAAATTTTGAACATTTTTTAAAAGCAGGAACATTTTTTGAAAATTAAGAACAATTTCTGAATATGAACTTAGTTTAAAAAGATAAAATAACCTTGAAAAAGAAAAAGGAAAAAGAAAGCTAAAAGAAATAGAAAACGAAAACGAAAAAAAGAAAAGAAAGAAGAAAGAAGAAAAAGAAACAGAAACAGAAAAACGAAAAAAAAAGAAACAGAAAAACCGGTAAAAGAAACAAAAAACCGGTTCAGGGAACCTACCTTCCAGAAGGTTCCCAAAACCGGCTGGCGTTGTAGGTGCAATGGGCCGGCCCATCGCGTCACTGCTCGGTCGCTCGCCTGTGCTAGCGATAAGTGGTGGGCACCGCGCGAGCTCCCCACCTTTTGTCTTCGTTCTTTTTTATAATTTTTGGTTTTACCTTTCCTTTTTCCTAATTTTAAAATTTCCCATTCTATCATTTTCCAGGCTTCTTATTTAAAAAAATTATGCACATTTTTCTTTAATTCATGAATGTATTTTTCTTAAATTCAGAATTTCTTGAACGCTTTAATGAAAATTCATGAACATTTTTGAAATCTGCGAGAATATTTTAGAATATTTTTAGCATATTTAAAAATCTAGAAATATAAATTCCAGATAATTTTTATTAATTCCTGAATATTGTAAAATTCTGAAACCTCTCTTTAAATTTGTGGATATTTTAAAATTAAGGAACATTTTGAAAATTTGTGAACATATTTTCAGTTAGTATATATCTTTAAAGTTCAAGAACATTTTTTAAAATCCAGAACATATTTAAAGTCTGCACATTTTAAAACTTCTGAAGCGGCCATTTTGAAGGGAAAAAACGGCTCTGAAGTGGTCTGCCCAGACTCTTGTAACAGTAGCACCCTAGCCCGACTAAAATGAACAAAACCGGCCGAATTAGACTGGCCACTGTGCAGCTGAGGTGTTTTGATTCTTACATGCGGATCAGGTTTTTCTTACGACGGTTGGAGATGGGTCCCCGACCATCATCGTTTGCGCTGAGCAATCTTGTGCGGCCCAAACAGACACACCATCTTTTGCGTCCAGCAGAAATGTCGGCCTGCGAGCCTAGTGGAGCCGACTGCCTCCGGCCTGCGGGCGTTTTCTCAAAAAAAAAAAAAAAAGAAGAAGAAGAAGAAGGAAAAATGGCAATCAACGGCGAAAAAAAAACATGGCAAGTTTATCGACTGCAGAATCACGCTGGACCGACCGCTCCCACCTGGCATGTCGGGCGACCGAGGCACCTCGATCAGATGCTCTGATTAATCAATCATTTGAGGCAGTGAGGTGTACGTGCGGCACAGTCACCGTGGAATTAAACAACCCGAGACCACACCACACATGAGCAAATGATTGGCCCCGCCGTGGAACCGGACGGCCCGCGGCACCACCTCCCCGGCTGGCTGCCCGTCCGGCCGGTCTTTATCGCGTCGCTGGCTGGCTGGCTGGCCGGAGGTACCTAGATCTGGCATTCTGGCTTTAGCTAATATAGGGCCCCGTGAATCTGCTGCTGGTCATAGTGATTCCTGATTAGTGCTAGTCAAGGGAAGCATGGCTCATGAGTTCCTTGTGAATATAAAAATACAGAGCTTCGATGTTAATCACCCCATCTTTAACCTGCTACATGGTTGCTCCGTGACCACTGTTCATCACAATGCTAATTAATGATTGGAATACAGGAATGAAAATTCTCTCTCGGATCTTTCCATGAGCCAAACATGCCTTGATACTGCGATAACGTGGTGCAAATTCATTAGCGGTCAAATGGAGTCAGTCGTCTGTATCATTGCAGAGGCCGCACTGACCTCTAAACATATATATTTGCAACTTGCACGTACGGAGCAATGCATGCAGTGTTGTGTAGGAGTACATGATCAGCAGTACTTTGGAGTTCCATTCATCCTGCGTACACAATCATCGTGGGCTCGTGGCCACCAAAAGGCCATGTGCGACAACCAATGATTCAGTAGTTTGCCAGATAGCTCGCTAGCTAATTAACAACTGTTGATCGGGTTTGATACAAAGTATAATTAGTAGCACACCGTGCGTGATTCAAATAACATTCTCTTGTCGGGCTAATAATACCAAGCCATTCCCTATACTAGCTAAGTAAGATTTCGTTATGCAATAATTATCGCCTCAGATTAGCTGATTAATGGACACATCCTTCATGTGCTAACTAACAATCCAATCATTCTGAAGAGACGATAATGCATAATGTAACGATTAGTTATGACGTTTGTTCTTGCAACTGTATAGGATTTTCAGTTATGCATGTTTAACGACCACAAATATATTCTCTCGGGATAGATAAGATTAGATGCTCTAACCGGCAACGGGTAGGTACCTAAGCTAGCTGGACTGGACAGTCACGAGAATCAGACCGTACCATCATCGAATTAACTTCTCTACGTCCGAGTCACGCCCATGATCATCCATTCATCCATGTTGATGTTTAACAAGCCTTCATATATCCTCTAACAAGCCTTTGTATATCGATAATGCGTGTATGACCAGCTTTTTTTTTCGTACTTAGCTTACACTAAATGTGGGCTGCTAAATTAAATTAAAAGTATTTTTTTATTGACGATAACTCCTTGTCTCGACATCGATTAATGTACACAACCATATATTGTAATGTAAAACATGTTTGCCCCAGATTTGAGTAGGGAAAACGGCTATCGAAGGGGAAAAAAATATTTTCCTTCCTCATCTCCATTGTTCCTCGTTGCTTTCATCCACAGGGCCCAAATTAATCTGCCTAGGCCGTGATGGCGAAAGGTTGTTTGTTGGGACAAGTAGCAAATGCTCCCCGAACTTTGTCAACGCATGAGATTAATGGAGATCGAGCACCACCATTTTCCATGTGGAGGTCCAAGTCTAAAATCACTCTTCCATAGATAACCCATTTTTCCCGAACGTAGTGTGTGTGTGTTTGTGTGCGCACGTTTTATCGGATGTCTACGAAATGGAGGAAAATAACATGGCGGAGGGGGTGATAAGATTTCTTTGCCATGATCGGGATCTTGGTCCACTATTGCTTCGCCCCCCCCCCCCCCCCCCCCCCTCCGCCCCCTTCTCCACACATATTGTGTCTTGAGTCGACCGGGAATGGGGAGCCCTACTCGAAAGCCCGGTGTCCAAGGCAGGCTCGTCCCTCGGTTTCCCTCCCAAAAGCCAAAATTCACGATGTTCACGAATTTTGAAATCTGCAAAATTCATGAACAATTATTTGAAATCATGAGCATTTTTAAATTCACGATTTTTTTTTTGAAATCATGAACATTTTTAAAATTCGTGAACATTTTTTTAGAAAATCGTGAACACTTAAACCATGAACATTTTTTGAATTCCCCAATATTTTCTTGAACTTCTTGGGCTGGTTTCCGGTGCGCAGGTCGCCGAAAGTCCGGGCCAGGGTATGCCCGGCCAGGTCTGCGGAAGATATGGTTGATCGCGGAAGGCCTGCGGAAGCCTGCGCCGGGCCGACGGGCGCACGTGTGTGTGGGACGCGGGCACGCGGACGTACGCACGTCTGCGCTGGCTTGCCTCGGGATTCCCCGGCTCCGCCATATGCGCGCGCGTGCCATCCCTGCTGCATACCCCGAGCTTCTGCTACGTGCTCCTTCGTTCGCCTCATCGTCCCTCCCCGAGAAGAGAATTATTCAGTGGCCAGAGCACTGCAGGAGCAGCGATGATTAGTGGGAAATGGCATCTCCTCCGCTGGCTTGAATAAAAACTCCTGTACCACTGGCCCTTCCTGTCCTTCCTCTACCTCTACCTGTGCTTCCCTCCCATCATATCCCTGCCCCCAGTGGCGTAGCTGGCGGGTAGCATGGGTGGGCCATGGCACACCTAGAATTCTGAAAGTTTTTTCTTTATCATGTCATATTTTGCAGATTTCGAGTATGCACATCCATTTTTTTTTTTGCCAAATATTGTATGATACTTGGATTAGGTAGATTTTTTTTGCTGTGAACACCCTTTATTTTGTTCCTTGCTCCGCCACTGCCTGCCCCCCTCCCTGTTTGATTGATTACTTTGTTAGTTGCTGGTAGATCTGGACTACTCTTCACATCAAGTCCAACCCTTTTTTATGCTCTTTATTTATAAAAGTCTTCATAATAATACTCTATGCAGAGGCCCAAGTAGGACCGGTCTGCGCCGTTAAATGATAAGTAGTAGACCTGTTCTATTAGTATAGTGGATTGAATTTTGATGCACATTTCTTTCATTAGCCCATAGCCCTGGTTGGTTTCGGCAACTAGGCATCCTGGATATAACTTTTATTATTTCTATCATGATTGAGGATGAATAGATCGGAAGTTTTTTCGCAAAAAAAGAAAAGAACAACGACCGTTGTGTGTTAGATACTGCCAATTTTTTTTTCAGACACAGAATTATTGACTGATGAAGCATATATTTGGATGTGGTTCCTGCAGAAAAATGTGGGGGAGAGAATAATTAGATACTTCATCAGACTATGTGTGCATGCCATGCATTGTTAGCAGTATATATTGCACATATCTGCTAATCTGCAGGCATAATGCTAGCATCTAGTGCTAGTATATTCTCACTTGCACGTACGCTGCGCAACGACTAGTTAGCTACTCTCTTCGTTGTACTAAATCAGCGATAACTAATATAAAACGGATGGAGTGGCTACTAACGATCGAGCTCGGTGGCAGAATCATTTAGTCAACAGCGGCGAACGACGGCATTGATCATCAGCGGCTAGGGACACTTGACAGTCTCACAGCCCATGTGTGATCAATGTGTGACTGTGTGAGGTGCGGGAAGCAATGATTCGACGGTTAGTCTTCTGTCGTCGCCCACTCATCATATCCACGATGATGAGATCCATCGCCAGTTCTGAGCTGGTTGCATACACATATCGATCTCGGAGCCATCGGATGGACGGATGATCACGCGCACGCCTGCCTTCAGTCGTTTGTTGCGGCATGCATGATTTCCGCCACATGCCATTGTCGGGAAATTATATGTGGTGGACTACTGATCCTGTATACTCGATCGATACAGTGCTTGTATCTACGGCCTACCGCTGATTTTGCCAGCGAGTCGCATATCACAAAATTGACCTCTCTAATGTCCGCAGACACGTCCGAATGCGCGTGCGGACAGGGCCGCTTATTTTTCACCCGCTACAACCACATACATCAAATTTGACATCTTAAATCCATATATCATACCCGCAAAAAAAAAAAAAATCCATATATCATGCAACACTACCGCTTACTTTTCCATTAGTATGTACTACAAGCTAGAAACTCACCTACTACTACTCGTCGGAGATGTAGACGACCGGCCTCCCGATCGTTGGCCGCTGCCCACAGCTCTGGTTCCTAGTCGGACTCCATGTCCGGAAGAGTTTGTCACGCTCCACCGGCACCTCACGGAGGAAGCGGCGGTTGGCCTAAACTTCCGCCTCCGACTGGATGGAGTCGAGGATGGCCTGCTGCTTGGCCGCCTCCTCCGCTTGGGCGACCTCGAACTCCACTTGTGTGTCACCCATGCCGAATCCGGCAGTTGGAGGCGTCGGATCCTCCTCGCCTTCCTCCTCTTCCATGTCTGCGTCTGGCGCCTACTCCTCCTCCTCCTCCTCCTCATGCTCCGAAGAGTCCGAAGGCAAGCGGCCGGCAGCAGTCTGAGTGGCGCGCCGGGCCTGAATCTCCTCTAGGAGCTGCAGTCGGTGCTCCGAGTGAGCACAGCATAGCTGGTGATTTGTTGCGGGGCCATGGCTACTGGAGCTCCGAGCTGCGAGCGAATGGGAGGTGGTTGCGCGGAGGGGAGGGAAATTGGACTTTGGCTAGGGTTCGGCGTCGCCATCCAGCTTAAATAGCTGGATTTGGCCCCTCAAGTAGCCACGTCGGAGTGGCGTCCTCTACGGACCCCTGGGTAACGACGGGTGTATGTGTGGGTCCCGCACGTCAGTCCGACCTGGCGGACATGCCCGGGCGCGTCTGTGCCTCCTCATATCCGCCCTCAATATGGGCTGGAGATGAAGGGTGTCGGTCAGCCCGAACGTATAGAGCCAGTTTGGGGAGGCCGACTGGGTCACAATTTTGTGAACGGTCACCGACTGAGCCGTCCGCCCGGACGTATGGATGCGTTTGAGGGGCCGGGTGTAGATGCTCTTAGCACGCATGGTCACCTAGCATGCGTGCCATCTGTAATGCGTGCGGGTCCACTTAGGAACAATGGTAAGAAATTAGGAACATAAATACATGGCATACGAGTTTTTCTTTTAACTCGGCTAATCAAAATATAAATTTGAGAAAAGTAAGAGCTTTTAGGGAGCATACACAATTTTTCAATATTTAAAAAAAATAGAAATGTGAGAAAAATAGGAACTAACAAAAGATTATATTTGGTAAGTTTCTGAAAATATGGGACTATTAAAAAGGTTTAGAAGATTAACAACTGGTACAAATGGTTGTATTTGTGACTGGTCCTAATAAAATAAGTAGCGATTTTGGGCCAAAATATGATCCGCTGAAAATGGCAGACATGTAGGCAGTTTTCTTTTTGTTTGGGGGGGGGGGGGGGGGGGGGGGGGGGGGGTGAGGGGGTGAGGTAAGAGCACTGCTGCACAGACGATGCTAGTCCAGCAGACACATGCACGACATGCCCATCGCACCATCCATGGGCAAGTCTAGACAACAGCATGCGGATGGATTAGCTACCGTGCATGCGTCGTTCAGCGAAACATCGTCCGTGAAGTACTTCCGGTTAGGCAAACCCCTCCCTGTAGTAAACAAATTTGACTAGACAGGAAGAAAATATATGGACTTGCTGAATTTTGACCAAATTTAAATTTTCTTTGATTCATTTGAATCTAACTGGGAAATTCCATGTACGAAATATTTCGGTACCCGCCATAATTTCATAAGTTTTGATGAATAACTGTAACTATTTTGATCAAAGTTCAACACATTTTAATGAAACTAAAATTTGGGTTTTAGTTTAGTTGAAACTATTCGAAGTTAGAGGTTCAATTTTTTTTGTGCCCATCAATACTTCTGTAGTTCCAAAAAAATTGGAAAATTTATGAACATTGTTTGTTAGTTACATGATATCAATAAAACTGTCTCAAAATGATGTAAACATGACATTAAGCAATAAAAAAATATGGATACATTTGAGACGTATCACGGTGGAGCGCTCTGTAACATTTTCTCTTCAGTTTATTCATTTTGCTTCAATTTTTTTATGATCGGCTTTCCGTAAATAATTTGGCGTTTATTAGAAAAATGGTTAACATGTAATTAAGAATGTTCCCCATATAAGAAAAATGTTTCTCGTGTGTTTAAAAAATGTTCACTGTATATTCAAAAAGTTCATGATGTATTAAAAAAATTCTTCATGTTTAATGAAATTTTTCGCCGTGTAATAAAAGATGTTCGCCATGTATTAACAAATTGTTCAGCATGAATTGAAAAAATATTCGCCATGTATTGACATAATGTCCTCCATCTTTAAATAATTATTCACCATTTATTAGAAAATAAAAAAAGAAAAATAACAAAGAAAATCGGAAGGGAAAAACAAAACAGTAAACCAAATAAAGGGAACAGAAACCACAACAGAAAAACTGAAGAAACAAAAACGCTGCAGCAGTGTAAAGAAACAGCAGGAAAAACCGGAACAAAAACTAGAAAAAAAAACGCTGAAGCAGTAGAATGAACGAAACAGTAGGAAGAAAAACCCCCAAAAAACAACAACAAACCAAAAGAAAACGCTTCAGCAGCCTGGCGAATGAAACAGCGGAAAACGCTGAAATGGGCCGACCCAATTAGCCTCCCGCGTGGGCGTCGTCCCATCCATTCGACGCCTACTGCTACAAAAAACATTTGACGCCCTGCGTCAAATAGGATCGGCCGCCGGTTTGGCGACTGGAGGAGCACGGTGGACCGACCGCGTGCACCTGGCATGTCGGCGACCGAGCCACATCACATGCTTCCAGTCCCAGAGGCGTACGTGCGGCACTGTCACCGTCCGATTAAGGTAAATGTTTGCGTTCGGCACGCCGGCCGAACTTTCGGCCGGTTCGCGTGCCACGCTGGCGTGGCCCTGACTGTTTCCCGCGAAGTCCGTCTCGCACGCCGCGCGGTTTGTGGACCCACTCAAATCCTTTTTCTCTCTTGACCTTATCTCTTTCTCTCCGGCCCCATCCACTCGTTCTCATCCCCATCGTATTCTCATCCCCGTCGTCTCCATCTAGCAGACCCACCCACTACCGTTGCCCCTGCCGCCGGTGGCCCTCAAATCCATCAAGCAAGAAGCTGCAACCACCCCCGCAGGAAGCTAGAGCCAGCGTTCCTCGGTGCTGGAACCACGAGGCAAAAAGCTGCAACCAGCGTTCGCCGGCAATGGAGATGGCGGGGCTCCGGTGCTGCAAACAGCTGGCATTTCTGCTGAAACCGTGCTGGTGAAAAGCTGGAACCACGCCGGCGAAAAGCTGCAACCGGCAACGGAGTTGTTACTACCTCGACCGGCAGGCACGACGGCGGAGCACACGGGATGCTACAACCATTGAGGCAGGAGCTACAACCGCGCCCGGTTTTTGCTGGAACCGGTGACCGCGGCAAGCTGTAGGGGTGACCGCGGCGAGCTGCAGGGGGTGACCGCGGCGAGTTTGTCCAGAGGGGGCGGGGGAGTGCTGCAACCACGACCAGGTTTGCTGGAACCGACGGGGCAATTTGCTGGAACCAGCACCCAAAAGTGCTTCCACCGGATTTCGTTCTTTCTGTTCCAGCGATTTTTTGCTACAACCACAGTTTGGTTTTGCTACAACCATAGCTTCAATTTGCTGGAACCATGTTTTCAAATAATTCAACAGGGTGCGGCGACACAGAGTTGTTTTTTGACAACTTTTTGTTGTTGCGAGGGTCGACGGCGAGCATCGGCGGCGAGCACGACACGGAGCTGCAACCGGCGACTAGCGTTGCCGGAGCAGCGACCATCACCAGCGAGGGAAGCTGCAACCCACGGGCGAAGCTTTTTGCTGCATGCGTGGATCCCGGCGGCGAGCGCGGCGACCGACGGCGCGGGGCGGCGGAGAGAGGAGGCCCAGGTGAGGGGGTGACGGCCGGCGGCCAGGAGGACATCCAGGCGACAGGGGTTGTGGAGAGGAAGAGGGAGAGGGGAAGTCAACGCGGGGGATCGAACGGTTCGTACATGCTGGATCGGGTGGCTGGGGCTAGTCCGGCCCAACTGTTCGGCCGGACTGCCGGCGCCTATCACTGCCCTCCGATTAAACTACCCGAGCCCCCACACATGGGCAAATGATTGCCTCCACTGGCTGTTCGCCCGGATACCTTCATCGCGTCGCTGTAGGGGCTGCTGGCCGGAGCTAGATCTGGATACCTTTTCTGCACCGTAGATCTGGCTAGCTAACTTCATGTCATAGAAATAACAACAATATCAGAGGGTTGAGATGCAATAATTCAAATTCTTTCCAACCAACTGCAAACTAATCAGCGGTCAAATCAAAAGTCGCATGTATCATTAGAGAGGCGGCACTATATAACATAACATCCTTGTAACTTGCACGTACGGAGGAGCAGTGCAGTGTTGTGTACTCCCTCCGTCCCATAACGAAGCTTGTAAAAACGTCTTACATTATGGTATTGAGGGAGTACATGATCAGCAGTGCTTTGGAGTTTGGAGTTTCATTCATCCTGTCTACACAATCATGGCCACCAAAAAGCCATGTGCGACAGCCAATGATTCAGTGGTTAGCCAGATAGCTGGCTCAAGCAGATAAATCAAGCTCCCACAGATAGATCAATGGGAGGGAGCAACCACTGGGAGGGAGAGCCCCTGATGATCGAGTTAGTTACAAAGAACAATTAGGCAGCCATTGCATTACTGGTATACCGTGCATGATTCGAATAACATGCCCTTGTCGATCGGGCTAATAATACTGATGGCTAGCTAACTAAGATCTCGTTACACATAGTTTGTCGCGTCAGCTAGCTAGCTAGTTAATGGCGATCCAGTATGTGCTAACCAACGCTTGCAATTATTCTGAAGAAATCATCATGCATGATCAACGATTGGTTATGGCGTTTGTTCCTGCAACTGTACAGGGCTTTTCAGTTACTATGCATGTCTAACGACTACTACAGATGTATTCTCTGGGGATAGATTGGATTAGATGCTCTAATAACCGGCCAACGGGTAGGTAGCTAGCTAGCTATATGGACTGGACAGTCACGAGAATCAGACCGTACTACAATGGGAATTAACGAGCGATTAACTTATCTGCGTCCGAGTCACGCCCATGATCATCCATTCATCCTGTGGATGCTTAACAAACCTCTTTACTATATATGGATCATGCCTGTATCACCTGACTTATTGTACTTAGTTTAGACTATGCCCCCCGAACTTAAAATCTGCAGAGCTAAATCAAATGAAAAATATATTTCTAATGGAGGATGGTGTTTGCTTCGATTTTGCACAGAACAACGTATTACTAACTACTCCCTCCGTTTCATAATGTAGTGCATATAGTTTTTTTTTAAGTCAAACCTCGGAAATTTTGATCAAGTTTGTAGAGAAAAACATTTACATCTAGAATGCCAAACATATAACATTAGATTCATTATAAGATGTAGTTTTATATTTTATATATTTGGTATGGGGCGTGCTACGCGTCCGCCGGCTGATCTTTTAAAAAAGACCGGCCGGGTCGCGAGACGTCAGATCTATCGCATCACGCGGTCGAGCGCGATTTCACCATTGCAACACACGTATTGTTGCAGAATATTTTTTTGCAACAGAGGTCTTGTTGCAGAATTTTTTTGCAACCGAAATTTTGTTGCAAACTTTTTTTTGCAACTGAGGTCTTGTTGCAATTTTTTTTTGCAACAGAGATCTTGTTGCAAAATGTTTTTGCAACTAGGGTCTTGTTACAGATTTTTTTTGCAACACAGCTCTTGTTGCAGTTTTTTTGCAACATAGATGATATTGCAAAAGCTTGTCTGAGTTGCCGCCGTTGTACACCGTGGTTCGCCGTCGTCGTCTTCGAGTACCTGCAAAGCCGTTGCTGCCACCAACCGCAAGGCCATTCAACCCCAAGCTCCCATCCCGAGCGTTGCCAAACCTTGTCGACGGTCGCGTCGGCCAGCGAGCTCGCTTGCTCCCCCATGAGCCCTTGATGTTGAAGCCACTAGCTGCTGCTTGCATCTACCTCCATGGGTGCTCTCCATCATAGGCGTGCGTGATGGAGGACGCTGAATCGGTTGGGGAAGGAGAGAAGAAAATGTAATGGAAAGGAGATGTGGATGGGAGTCCTCGGAGGAGAAGATAAGGTAGCACGGGCGAAGCAGTGCATGCGCTGACTGGGACACGCGTCATCCGTGGGAGGCGACGGATGCACTGAAAAAATCAGCCGGTTGAAGGGAATCTTTTCCCATTTGGTATTGCAAGTATAAATAGTTTTCTCTATAAACTTAGTCAAAGTTTGCAAAGTTTGACTTTTAAAAAAAATCTATACACACTACATTATGGAACAAAGGGAGTATTATACAATAAAACCATTGATATCAAATGGAAAACAAGTTTGCCCCAAATTTTATAGTGAAAAGCCGATATTCAAGGAAATTAGTTGAAGAAGTTGAGCATGTGACGCACCCGAAAAGAAAATGGGAGTTGCTAATATATTTTTTTATAAGAATGATCTTGTGGGGGTTGCACTACTGCAGGAATGCCTAACAGTGGCGGGTTGGAAAAGCCCAGCAGTGGCGGGCGAGGCTCTCAGGGGAGCCCGCCACTGGTAATATGACATCAGTGGCTGGCGCGCGTCCGCCACTTGTAGAGACTCTACAGTATCTTAGAGCCCGCCACTGGAATATATTGTTGGTGGTGGCGGGCAATCTGGGGCACCCGCCACAACTACATGTCCAGCCACCAAAACAAAACCGACATTACCAGCAACATCAACTAATGTATGCGATCATACACATTACAATAGATGTGTCTTAGATTAGCCGCAGCACAATTTACCGTAACAAGCAGCACATTTTACCATAACAATAATTTAATACAACTAACGTAACATCATTAGTACACATAGCCTTCTCAGCAAAGCCTCTGACATGTTACATACATATAAGACCTCATGATAACAACGACACCATAATGACAATGAACTGGATAAGATAATCAACGTTCCTCCGCTTCTTTTTTAGTCTTATATCCTTTATAGCAGTTGTTCTCGTAACCGTCCACTCGTTCATTGCATTTCTCCCATGAATCATAGTGTCGTGGTTTTAGCACGGCAGATGCCCTTGTGAAAGGACTTAGAGATAAGGCCATCGCACGAAGGTGGAAGCTTGACGGGGTTGATCGGGAACGAGAAGACACGGAGTTACCCAGGTTCGGCCCCTCACGGTGGAGGTAAAAGCCTACGTCCTGCTTGATTATATTGCTTCGGATTTCGATTACAGGGATGCGGAATCGCTAACCTAGCTCTCGAGAGATTGCAACTTAGGTGCTCCCCTTTATATAACAGGTTGAGCCCTAGGTTACATGAGAGTCCGGGTTGTATTCTTAACCCATATCCTACTACTAGCTTGTCCTTCAAGGTAATCTTCCTTATCGTCTTTCTTCACGAGCCGGCCCGCACACCAAGCCGCCCCTTTCCAATAGGCCTTGGTCAAGCTGGCCCATTAGAAATCCTCCAGGCCCAGCAGCAAGGTAGCCCACTAAGCCTTACAGCTCAATAGCCGGGTCATCTTCCTGTCGGGTCTTTGTCGTGGTTTTGTCACGGCAAAATGTCCTCGTAGGAGAACTTAGGTGTGAGGCCATCGCAACTAGGTGGAAGCTTGAAGGGGTTGGTCGGAATCGAGAGACGCAAATTTTACCCAGGTTCGGCCCCTCGCGGTGGAGGTAAAAACCTACATCCTGCTTGATTGCTATTGTTGATGATGATCTCGATTACAAGGGTGCTGTTTCGCTACCTCTATCTCGAGAGCTAGTTTGTCTATCTCTCCTGACTTGTCTGTCCTTACTCGTCCCTCTTGGGGTGTCTTGCCCCTCCTTATATAAGTTGAAGGGGCCGGCTTACATGTAGAGTCCTAGTAGGACTACAGCTAGTCTCTTTTCTACTACAAGCCGGATACTAGTCCGGGTTTTGCTTCCCTTGCCAGGTCTTGTTTCCCTTGTCAGGGAACTTTCCTCTTCTTGGACCTTCTCTGCGAGCCGGCCCTCCAAGCCTCTCTGTGAGCCGGCCTTCTGCCGGGTTACACACTGGGCCTTAGGCCTTGTCATCCAGGTCGACCCGGTAAGCGAGGTGACCCATGAGCCGCCAAGTGATGGGCCGGGTCATACCTCCTGGCCGGGTCAAACCGTGGGGAATATCCCCAACATTAGCCCTCAGTTTGACTTGGATTTATTCATGTTAAACTCCATCCTGGAAAACAAACGGAATTTATGAAGAAATTATGTTCTCGGATTTGCATCTCAAGCTGGCTCTTCAGCATCCTTCGCTTTCAGGCACATTTTTCCCGCTTCAAACAACTTGCCAGGTCGTTCTTCATCCACAGACTTGGTGTTTTCTCATCGTCTCCTTTCATGACGTCACTTCCCGCTTCCGCAAAATCTGAGATGACATCATAGCGAATCTTTGAGTGGGTTTGTATTATTTTGTCAGGCATGAAAATCGAGGAGCCCTTTTAGCCACTATTCACTGCGCCGCCTGGGGTTTCGTGCATGCCGTTTCGGGTTCTACCGCGCCTATAAATAGGCCAGCGCCCCTCCCTCCTTACTTTTACTGCTCTCGCCCCCTATCTTCCTCCTCTATTCTTCGACGCCGCTGCGCCCACTCGAGCTCGTCACCGCCATTCGTAAAGCGCCGCCTCGGCTCTCCCATCATCGCCGGAGTTCATCCGATCTTGCTCGGCCGCATCCGCAACGTCCCAACAGCCAAAGGACCCTCGCTTCAGATCTGTAAGTTGTTCTTCCGCCATTGTTGCGGCTTCTTCACTGCTGCCATTCTTCGTTTTTAGCAGTCGGTAGATCCACAAATGCCCACATATTTCTGCTTTTGTAATTCGTAGAACTAGCCCACTGTTTTCCCATGTTTGTAGATCTTCTGCTCGACTCCAAATGGATCCCATTGTAGTTCAATTCATACCGTGAAGAACATACCTAGGTCTTACTCTTTCATTTTTAGCCATTTTTTAGATCCGCAAAATTTCTCAATCCATTCGAATCTGTTTACTGACTCATAGCCCAAACCACCTCCAGTACTTGTAAAAATCCGTGATTGCAGCATTGCCGGCTTATCTAGCCCTGTAAGTAGCAGCCTAGGAACATATCGGCTTATCTTTCTGCTTTATGATGACCCGGCAAAGTTTGAACTGCGGGCTTATGGTATTCCTTATTTCTCTTGCAGCTGAATCCATGGCCCCTAAGGTTAAGATTGTCAACTGGGCAAAGTCTAACATGTCAGAGCTCATGTTACAGGCCTTAGTAGAATCCGGGTTACTGCCATCTAAGGAGGAAATTGGATGGCGTGCCCCTGAAGAAGAAATTCACCCTCAGCCAGAGCAAAACAAGATCATCCTATTTTGCTAATCATTTGGACCGAGGTTTCCGTCCTCCTGGCTCAAAAAATTTCTGGGATGTGCTTCATTTTTTCAACATCAGACCTCAAGACGTCGGTTCCAACTCCATTCACAATCTATGCCAGTTCCAAGTATTCTGTGAAGTTTATCTGCAGCTTGAGCCGTCCATCAGCTTGTTCCAAGAATTTTTCTATCTGAACCACCAAACTGAACACAAGGATGGACCAAGCCTAGAACTTGGCGGAGTCACCATCCAGCGAAGGAAGAAGCCAGCAAGCCACCCTAAGGGATGGTATAAAACTTGGTTTTACTGCAAGGATACCTCCCCAGACGGGCAGCGCGCACTCTCGGGTTATCGGGCAAGCCGGCTTGATGACACCATCGTCTTCCCGGGTTTTGCATCCAAAGAAGAAAGGAAAGCTCTGGAACCCTTATACACCAGGATAAATTCTTTAACTGCCCATGGCCTCACCAGTGTGGATCTGACCCGGACTTGGGTAGAATGGCGCATCCAACCTCTGAGCTTGAGGAACAGGCTCTTGCATACCTACTCAGGTGAACCGGAAGACTCGCTTTGATTTAGCCTAGTCAACCTCCAGGAGAAGGATGTCCTAAAATTCGCCAAGAAGCTACTTGGTGAAACAAAAGATGACATTAAACTCGTGGGACTTGCTCCCTTTTATGAAAACAACCCGGCACCCGCGGTAAGCCGCCGTCCCTATTATTACTCTTCATCTTGTTCATACTGCGTTTCCTCTGTCACATTTGCATTTTCCCTTTCAACCCGCCATCGTGCAGGAAAACTCTGATTGGTGGAAGGTCGAACTTCAAGACCCCACTCCTCCTCGAGAAGATAGCGAAGAAGACCCAGAAGATGATGATGATCAAGAGGTAGAACTTGACTCCCTTGGTCGTCTATTTAATCAACTTGCTGACGCCACCTCTTCTCAGGAACAGGCTGAAACTAGCCACGCCGGCGAGCAAGGGGTAACTTTGATCTCTTCAGACTCCGACTCACAAATACTCGTCCGGAAAAAAAACCGGGTTGCAGTTTGGAAAGTCCCATTTTCACATCGAGATGCTCATTTAGACCCAAAATTTCTTTTGAAGAAAACGTAGCACGCAGGAACTTCCAAACGGAAGACCCGGAGCAGCGAAGGAGAGCTGAGCGGCGGGTTACCAGATGAGCCGTCGGCCCGAAGAGCTCGCTCAGAAGTCCCTCACAGCCCCACTACTTCACTTCCGCAAGCCGGCCTTTTCAAGGCACCACTCCCTCGTGATGACTCAGCGTATATCATCTCCCCCTCCTCAGATGAATCTAGCGCTACTCAAGCGCCGGCCTTTAACATCAATCCGGGGTAAAAATACATCACTTGCTTCTTAAGTCTGTTACGTTGTTCCATCCATTAACTATTCCTCTATTGTATAGCGCTAAAGCCATCAAGAAGAAGACCACTGCCAGGTCCTCCGACCCTATCCTTGGGACAAAGGATTCATCTCATGAAGCTGCCACAGCAACCCCGGTCAATCCAGACGAGCCGGCTATCCAAGATGCACCACCCCACCAAGACTCTGCCATAAGCCCTGCTCACACATCTCTCCTGGCTAATCAGGAGAGGGAGAATATAATAGAAGAACAACCCACTGATCTGGCTCAAGATGAGATTGCCATCACTGGCGAAAATCAAAACCCTCCACCAGAAGCTTCTACTGCCTTGACCAAAATTCCTACAAAGGCTGAATTTCCAAGGAAAGATAAAGGGAAGGCGGCTCTTCGTTACAACTCATTTGAAGACCAATACATCAGTTCCTTGCATCAAGCAGTCTTGACCCGGCTATCTGAAAGCCGGGATACTGAAATTGCGATGGTAACATCTCTGAAGCAAAAGTACGAGATAATTTCTTTCTCCTATCCCTACGTATACATGCAGCCCCCAAGTACCGGGTTATTATATCATGATGACCAGGGACTTATATGCACCTTCGTGATTTGTGATCAATCTGTAGCCCCCAAGGGACGACTCATCATGATATGATAAGCCGGGTCTCTGTGTATATACATAAAACAATTTATGCATTAGCCCCCAAGTGCCATGTGAAATACTTGTATCTTCATGGGACTTGTTGTATCCAAGATAGCACTGATATATGTAGCCCCCAAGTGCCGAGTCGTCCAGTATGGCGGCTTGGGACTATGATAGTATATTCTGTAACATTTGTAAAACTGATATGCAGGACATGCTGAATGATGTTGAGGCCAAGGCGGCTGACTTCCAGAGAGCCATGAAAAAGGAGAAGAAGCAGCCGGAACAAGCAGAACAGCTATCCATTGATCTGCAGCACTCCTTGCTCAATGCATCCAGCGCCTTCGACCAAAACAAGGCAAAATTTGAAGCAGAACGAGCCGGCCTTCTAAAGCGTGCTGAAGACGCAGAAGCAAAGCTGGAGCCAGTATCTCAAGAATTGCACACACTCAAGAATCACATTACCGCGATGTGTGTAGGTATTTTCGGTAAGTCCCAACTTCCTTTGTCATCAAAGTTTTATACGTGCCTGGGAAAATCCGGGTCATCTTATGTTTCCCCTGTAACCAGGCCGGGGAACAACACAAGCTGTTGCCCCCCCCTCATGTGAAGCTCAAAGCCGTGTACACCTTCCTAGAGCAGCTGTACATAGGTGGCTCACGCTGCATTATGGCAGCCAAAAAATTAAACACACTGCCTCCGCGTATTATGGATATGCTCAAGGAGTTGTCTGTGGTGCCACACTGGTTTGAAGAGTGGGAAAAGGCAGCTTGTCGGCATGGAGCTCTGGCCGTACTTGCCCGCGCCAAAGCATATGTACCTGAACTAAACCCAGCACAGATTGTAGGCGGATATCTGGAGTATAACACAAATGACACACCTTTCACCAAGAAGGATTTCCTACGGTGTATTAGAGAAACCCGGGTTGCTGCCACAGTTCTGACTGAGGAGGCAGATCTCTCCAAGTACCAAGCCGGTTATTCTGAAGCTAACGAGCGTTTGGAGCCGCCCAATCCAGAACCAGTGGACCTAACTCACCCTCGTAAGAACTCCTTCGCCCCTGAGGTCGACCCTTCACCTGTGATGACGGAAGACTCAGTTTTTGAAGCATTACGATCCATCCAATGACTGCAGGTCGGCCTCCAGACTGTAGAACCAAGCTCGACGGCGCAGGCTGACCCGGCATCCAGTGGTGCGACTCGTGAGTCAGAAGGCCATCTTGCTGGCTCACAGCCTTGAAACTTGGCTGGGCGACAAAACAAAAAACACTTGATCATATTTTTGGCCCTGCTGTGGCTAGTAATAAATGTTCTAGAAACTCTCTTTGGTGATGCAAATGCCATCACGCACTTTTATGATTGCACTTGTTCTTGCTTGATCATTAGCCATGACATCATTTGCTTCTATCAAGGTGTTGAATCAATAACTCAACCGCAAGAGCCAATCTTTGTAATGAAGGCCACCTGTATAACAATCCTTGAGTAACTTCTAAGGCCGTAATCCGGAAACCCGGCTTGTGATAGCAGCTTACGGCCAGAACCAGTAGTCCAAGCCGCCAGTATTAGTGATATCATAACCCGACAATCATGTTGCCGGTGTGATAAACAAAAACACAACGTTAATAAAATATATGCCATGTATGAATGTATGCATGCATGCCAAAGATAATAATAATGCAAAAACAGAAATTGAAGAGCCGGCTTATAAGGCACGACTTAAAGATCGACTTTCGAAGCCCAAGTCTGATTCGCTTTCATGAAGCAGGCTTATTGCCTCTTTTGGTTTATCCTAACTTTCCGAAAGCCGACTCTCACGTGACCAATCGGTGTTTTAACTCGGACAAGTTCAGGGTCACTTCTGTGATTGACTCGTCGGGCGTACACCGGGTCACTTTTTTTGGAGTAGCATCGAGCTAACAGGCAGGTTTAACTAAGAAAATGTTTTGGCATGTTGCCGGGTTAAAGGGATGTTAAAGCTAAACTCAATGACTTGGAAGCCCCCAAGTAACCACTAATCAAAGAATAAAGACTCAACACATAATTATGAGGCGAAACGACAATCTCTCTTATACAGAGACGCCAGCTTTATTTCATTGATCAGAATATGTATATACATGATGAAGGTATGTACAAAGATACTACTCAATTTGTGCCTTAGGTATAATATGGCCGGAGATGCGCAATATTCCAAGGCCGGCTTCCCTCCTCCTCAGAGGTTCGTGACTTGTCTGCTTCCACTACAAGAAATATGCTAACTTGTGACCTTCTGTCAGTGACCCTGGAAGGTTTGGTCGTAAATCTACGATCATTTCGAACCAATTGGTCGTAAGCTGTTTGGGAGGCTCTAAACCATAAACCATAACGACCATTTTGCTCAGAAAGGTTGTAATTGTCTTACACGAAATGGTCGTAAAGCAGACAACACTGGTCTGCTGCCTTATTTTCGTCGGTTACAACCAATTTAAATTGGTCATGACCTTGCAAATTGTGGCTCATTGCTATGACTGGGCACCACCTCATCATTTTTGCCTATGTGTCATGCTTAGTTGTCAGTTTCGTCTACAATTTTGCACATGTGGCATGCTTACGTGTCATTTTTTTGCCTATGTGTCCATTTTGCATATGGTTTGAACCCACTTGACCAGTGAGCCCGCCGTACTTGTTGTGATTAATTAGCACATATATTAGTTAGGAAAATCTTCTCTTGCCTAAACATTGTGCGGTTGCATAGCAAGGGATGCGTCTCTCTTTCAAACCGTTGCATCCCTGTAATTAGCAACCGACCTAGGATATGGCTGTTCAAACCGTCGAGCCTGTTCGACGCATCTCTTCTAGTCATATATAAAATGTACTCTTAACTATCAATGAATACAAGTTGATCTTTCACTTAAACACGTTATCACGCACGCTCTGCCGAGAGCACAGAAAGGCCTCGCCGACGGTGAGATGCCTGGACTCATCTCTTTCTTCCTCCGCCTCATCCATGAGGACGGCCGCCGTCGCTGTTTCGCAGCCCGTGGCCATCATGGAGTAGGAGGGCGTCGTCGCCGCCGATTTGGACGCTGTGGCACTGGACAAGGCCACCATGCCGCTGTACGCGGCCCTCGACGTGGCCTCCCCGCCCCTCGACACGGCCATCGCGCCGCTGCTCGCCGTGACCACGCCCCAACGGTGGCCGACCCTAGCGCGCCTCCCGTACACGCAGGAGACGGGATCCCCGAGCCCGTACTCGCGGCTCCAACGCGGATTCCGCCTCCGCCTCCAGCGCCGGCTGACGAGCCCGGCTTCTTCGTCTTCGTGTCGTTCCCAAACGGCGTCGGAGGGACGACCCAAGCCGCTGGCCAGACGCCGGTCGCGCAGCCTGGAGACGTGGACGCCGGCCCGAGTCGCAGCGCCACCGAGCCTCCGCGCGCCTCCACCTCCGTGCCGGACGAGGCACAGCCATCCCCGCGCACGGTCGCCCGTCCGCGCCTCCAGGACTCCGCGAGCATGGAGGGACGCCGCCACCTCTTCGGTCGCGCCATCGCCGCCATCGACCGACGCCCAAGCCGCCACTCCGGCCTCGCCTCCGCTGCCGTCTACATCTCCTCGTCGGAGGATGAGGGAGGCACGCCGGCGAGCCCCCTGTGAACAGCGGCAAGGGAGTGGGGTGGCGGCGCTGCCAGGCGTTTGGTCGGGAGGGGATTGGGATCCCCCGATCCCTAACCGCTCGCCATATAAGGCCGGCTGACCGCCCCATCTCCTCGTGGGCCTGGCCCAGATCGCCCCTGGCTACGGGCCAAGTCCTTAGAAAGTTTTTTTTTCTGGATTTTCTCCTGTTTAATTCTTGTAACGGTAGTTTTAGCAGTAATTTCTCACTGTTTAGCACTGTTTAGCCTATGTGCATGTTGTTATTTACATTGTAGTCTAGTATTTAGATTTACTCTATTTTAGGACTTGTGTAAAATTCATGCCCACTTTCTTTTATCTTTTTCTTTTCTTTTTTGATTTTTCCTTTTCTGTTTTGCCTAATGTTTGGCCACCAATTCACTTTTGTAAAATATGAGAGTTAGCTCATTAAATATCATGCAATATTCGGCACTGCTAGAAAAAGGTTTGGAGGCAAGATGATTTAATTTGAATTTTATTTAAATGAAAATGGATTAAAGGTGCTGTTTTTGTTACTGTTTTTGGAGGCTAACTTTTAAAAGAGCAAACAAGTGATATGGTTTTAATTAACCATAATTACATATGGATTATTTCCTAAATCATAAACTATTTTTCATACAAGTTTGTAACTTTTCAAATTTCACTTATTATTTGAATTTTGAATTGGAGTTGAATTATTTCTTAATTGCATTTCTTAGGATATAATGATGATGACTTGGCATCATTACCATGTGGTCACTGTGGCTAACCACTGGGGGTGTTACATGGTGCCATTTTTCAACAAATATATGGTAGTTTCTTCACAAAAAAAGCCCATTTTTCATACTCGGGAAATGAAAAATGATTTTTTTTGTGCAAAGAAAATGAAAACTCCCTTTAGCAACATTGTTTGACATTCGAAGATGCACACTTATGCAAAATATGAGATCATTTGGACAAACTATGCCATGAATTTTGACATAACATTGGTCGTTTGCCTCGAAAGCTATGAATCTTCATACATGACACCTCATTTCTGAGGACACTTTTTTGAAATATTTGCCTTATTCCAAGTTTGTTATTTTTACTGGAAACTAGGTCACATATAATGACACAATGCAAAGGTTTTCCATTTTTTTTATGTTTTTTTGAATTTCTTATGCCCGTTTCAAAATGCGGTCAAAATGACGGATATGACCGTTCGTAGCTAGGAGTTGAATCTTGTAAAACTTTTGGAGTTTCTCTTATTAAATAGATATTTATGTACCTAGAAATGATTTTTGGAAAAAATAAAGAGCAAACTATGAGGCAGCTGTAGTTCAAATTTGACCCGCTTCCAACTCAAAAAATAGAAAATGAATTTTTCGTGCAAACTAGTGCTATATTGCATCACTGATCTGCAGTGTATGGGGCGTCTCATTCCTAGTATTTCTATGTTCAACCACATTGCCAGTTTTCAGAAATGACGCCCACTCACTATGCAAATGCATGCAACATAATCTGAAATTCATTCAGTTCCACTGTGCGTAAACACTATAGTGTACAACTATCAACTTGTTTCACTATTCATTTTGTCACCCATTCAGCTTACTTACTGGGGCATCTTTCTTGTGAGAGTTTACTTGATAGTACAATATGTTAGAAGAAACTACCATGTCTCTGGAATGAATCATCAATCACTCTTTATACACTTACAACTCGGTTTCTTTCATATAAGTTCTGCTGCCTTTCTTTAGGTTGAGCTACTGCCCTGTTAACTGCTGTAACAAACATTATCATTTGCCAGTTTGCTCTGTGTTAAGAACTATGACCAGTAAGTTTTGTTTGCCAAGTAGCTTTCTGTGTGCATGCTCTTAATCCCCATAGCACTAAGAGAGGACCTTACTGATCCTCATATTACTAATTTCTGTATCAAACATTATTATTTCTGTCCTCAACAAGTCGCGGCGCTATGTTCTCTTTTTTGTTCAGTTAGCTCTGTCAAATATAATCAACCTGCCTATGTTCCATTTTGCTATTTGTACTTAGGTAGAAAAAGCTAAAATCTGTACATGTAACTGACTCTCCCGTGTAACTGCCTATGTCAAATATAATCATCAAGCTCTTCACACGGTTTGTCCTTGAATAGCTCGTGCTTGACTCTGGCTTATGCAAAATCTCAAAATCTTGATTAATTTGTTTGTTGTGTTTCTTTGTGTGCATGTTCGAGCGGTTACTGTGTGTTGGAAGTTGCTTAGAGCTGGAGGAGTGGATGCATGCGAAGGTGGATAGAATGACAACTGTCGAGTAGAAGTTTGATAATCTCTAGAGTCAAGAGGTAAAGGTCTATTTTGTGTGCGTTTATAAAATTAGCTTACAACTAGGATTAGTTTTATTTGTTTATAAGAAGTATTGATGCATGTGTTTGAATGGCTGAGTAGTGAACTATATCATGAAAGTACAAGTTAACTGATCTGTATGGAATGGCTGAGTAGTGCATATTCAGGCTCTCACCGTCTAGTATGTGAAGAGTAATGTAACCAATGAAATGTGATATATGCATCTGTATTAGATTGGTTTAACTTTTGTACCTGAAATGCCCAAAACCAAATGTGCATGAATATTTAGAATGAGACACCAATTGAAGATGAACATGTTCATTGTTACATATTTTCCATGCTATGCTCTACGAATCATATGATCTGTAAATATTTGGGACTTTTACCTATGTATAGAGCTGTGTGTGTAATACCAAGTTGTTCCTGTTATTGTACAAACCACTGTGTTGGTATTACATTGTTTACACTGAGTGAATCCACATACAAAAATAACAGATAGGTAGGATATTGTTTTTTGTTTATTCCTGTCTGCTCAACAGTTACATGATAATTCTATAATGCTGAAGCTATATTTGCTGCTTGTGTCTTAATTATTTTCTTCTGTAATGATGATCTGAAATGTCACGCAGGTCATTATTGGTGATGCTGCTGTTGCTGTGGTTGTCGGAGGTGTTGCTGCTGCATCTGGCGGAGCTGCCGTTGGGGCCCCAAAGGGTAACCTTCATCAGCCACAACCCCACAACAATGGCTCAAGGTTCTGTGCCCCATCACCCTCTTTCTAAATTACTGAAATGAACCAAGACGTCATATATTTAGGAACGAAGGTAGTAGTAAGGTTAAAATAGAACAGCAAGGGATGTTTCTAATTTGGTTATGCTAGAATAATGCATCAACTCGTGATATGCTTGGATGTTACTCTAGGTGTCAAAATGATAGTAAAACCTAGGCTCTTGCATGGTTCTCGAATTAATTTTTCTATTTTATTGCTAACAAATATTGCCTATGTTGAGACTCTAAACATGTGGATGTTCCTCTCATTTACAGGAGTTCTAGCCGAAGAAATTCGAAGAAAGCTCGAAGCCCCAGTTAGCGACTTGCTTTATATGTTATTGAACTTGTAATGCTAAATTTGTTGAGAATTTTGATGTACTGTTGAACATGTTACTCAAATGCTGGTAGTTATGTACATATACTCAAAATATTATTCGTTGTTTACTTGAAATGCATTCTTGGACTGAAAGTGGCCGAAAAAAGTATATGTTGTATTGAATTTGCGCTGATTGTGTATGTCTATTCTACAAAAGAAGAGGCATGGTCCAAATGGAAAAAGTGCTGAAATGTCTATTGGACCAAATCTATTTGGGCTTTGAAAAGAGGCCCGAAATATATTGGCAGCAATTAAGGCTGAAAATTAAATAGAAATGCGTGAAAAAGGCCGAGGCCCAAAAAACAAATGGATAGTAAAAGGCCATGGTCTAGAAAATAAAAATGCTAAAATGTTGGGCTAGACCCATGTAGTTGACCTAAATTGACAGGAAAAAATAATAATAAATGGGCTGAATTATTGGGCTCGGCCCATATAGACGGCCGAACTGGACCGGGCTGATTCTAATCTACGACCTTTTCATTTGGTCGCAATTTTGCCACGTCAGCTTGCCACGTTGGATATGACGTGGTGTGAGCAGATTGCTAGTGACCAAAACAATTGGTCATTGAACCTACGACCTTTTATTTTGGTCGTAACTGTCTACGACCATTTTAGAACAAAGGTCGTTAAGTTTCATTAAAGACGGCCAGCTTTTGACAACTATTTTTGGTCACAAATGGAAAACAATGACCATTCAGTGACCAATATTGATGGTCGCAAGTTAAAATATTTCTTGTAGTGTTCACGTATATCAACCAGGTAATATGACCCGTTGTTGAGATTCTTGCTGATGATGAAGGGTCCTTCCCAAGGAGACGAAAGCTTATGCATGCCTGTCTGGTCTTGTATCAGATGGAGCACTAAGTCGCCTTCCTGAAAGGTACGGCTCCGAACTCTACGGCTATGATAGCGACGTAGGTCTTGTTGATAAATCGCTGATCTGGACGCGGCAAGTTCGCGTTCTTCTTCCAAAGCATCAAGGGCATCTTGGCGAGCTTTTTCATTATCATCCTTCACATAAGCTGTAACCCGGGGGGAGCCATGACGAATATCACTTGGAAGGACAGCCTCCGCACCATAGACCAGGAAAAACGGCGTGTAGCCTGTCGACCTGTTGGGAGTCGTCCGTATGCTCCAAAGCACTATGGGTAATTCATCCTCCCAGCAACTCGGCGTACGCTGCAGAGGCACCATGAGCCGGGGTTTGTTGCCACGCAGCAGCTCTTGGTTAGCTCGTTCTGCCTGTCCATTAGACTGAGGATGCGCTACAGATGCTAAGTCCAACCTGATGTGCTCCTGTTGGCAGAACTGCTTCATGACTCCTTTGGAAAGATTAGTACCATTATCTGTAATAATGCTGTGTGGATAACCAAAACGATAGATCAGCTTTTTGAGGAATTTAACCGATGTAGCATGATACGTCTCCAACGTATCTATAATTTTTTATTGCTCCATGCTATTATAGTATCAATCTTGGATGTTTTTATATGCAATTATATATCATTTTTTGGGACTAACCTATTAACCTAGTGCCCAGTGCCAGTTGCTGTTTTATGCTTGTTTTTGGCTTTTCAGAGAAACAGTAACAAATGAAGTCCAAATGCCATGAAACTTTTTGGAGACTTTTTTCTGCACAAAAGAAACCTTGGAAGCTTCGGGTGGAGGCCAGAAGCCTCACGGAGGCTTCACAAGGCAACAGGGCGCGCCCCAGGGGGGCGCGCCGTGTTGCCTTGTGGGGCCCACGTGACTCCGTTTGACCTAATTCCACTTCTATAAATTCACAAATATTGGGAAACCAACAGAGAGCCAGAAGAAAAAACCTTTCCGCCGCCGCAAGCCTCTGTTCTTCCGCTTTCCCATCTGGAGGCCTTTTCCGGTACTCTGCCAGAGGGGGAATCGATCACGGAGGGCTTCTACATCAACCTTGCTGCCCTTCCGATGATGTGTGAGTAGTTTACCACAGACCTACGGGTCCATAGCTAGTAGCTAGATGGCTTCTTCTCTCTCTTTGATCTTCAATACCATGTTCTTCTCAATGTTCTTCGAGTTCTATCCGATGTAATCTTCTTTTGCGGTGTGTTTGTTGGGATCCGATGAATTGTGAGTTTATGATCAGATTATTCATGAGAAATATTTGAGTCTTCTCTGAACAGTTTTATCCATGATTGTTATAGCTTTGTATTTCTCTCCGATCTATCAATTTGGTTTGGCCTACTAGATTGATTTATCTTGCAATGGGAGAGGTGCTTTGTGATGGGTTCAATCTTGCGGTGCTCAATCCCAGTGACAGAAGGGGACATGACACGTACTTGTATTGTTGCCATTAAGGATAAAAGGATGGGGTTTATTCATATTGCTTGAATTTGCTTCTCTACATCTTATCATCTTGCTTAAGGCGTTACTCTGTTTTTATTAACTTAATACTCTAGATGCATGCTGGATAGCGGTCGATGAGTGAAGTAATAGTAGTAGATGTAGGCAGGAGTCGGTCTACTTGTCTCGGACGTGATGCCTATATACATGATCATTGCCATGAATCCGTCATAATTATTTGCTTTTCTATCAATTGCCCAACAGTAATTTGTTTACCCACCGTATGTTCCTGTGCTCGAGAGAGAAGCCTCTAGTGAAAACTATGGCCCCCGGGTCTATCTTTATCATATTAAAAAAACCTAAAAATACCTTGCTGCATTTTATTTACTTTTATTTTAATTAGTATTTTAGTTTATCTATTTACATCGATAAGATTTAATCCTTGCAAGTAACCGCTAAGAGGATTGACAACCCTCTTATTTGCGTTGTGTGCAAGTGTTTGCTCTTGTGTGTGCAGGTGCGCTTAACAGAATTTTGCTTGGTTCTCCTACTGGATTGATAACCTTGGTTCTTAACTGAGGGAAATACTTATCTCTACTGTACTGCATCATCCTCTCCTCTTCGGGGAAATACCAACGCAGACTACAAGTAGCAGGAAGAATTTCTGGCACCGTTGCCGGGGAGACATCATCAAAATTACCAAGTACCTTTGCACAAATTATAATTCACTTGCATTTACTTTATTTGCCTTTTATTTGCATTTGCCTCTCATTTTCATCTCCCCCACTTCTAATTTTTTTTACAAAAACATAAAAATATTTTCATTTGCTTGTTTGCTCGTTTGTTTGCTTGTGTTGCCATGTGCTTCCTATTTGCTTGCATCTTTGCTTGCTAAAAAACTATTGATATGGATCCTCATCCACTTGCTAATCTTTTCAAAAAATCTAATTATGATGATCCGATTGCTAGTGAGTTGAGTGCACTAGATTATCTGTATGTAGTTTTGCCTGAAAATCGTGAATCTAAATTTTTTTATGAAGAAATTTATAAAGTGATTCCTGATAGCTGCTTGAATGAAAAGCATGATTGCAATGATTTTATTATAAATTCTATTGATGTCAATTGTGTTAATAATATGCAAAACTACAAGCTTGGGGATGATGATTTTGTTATGTCCACTACTCATTGTAAGGATCATGATTGGGGTGATGTTTCTTATGATCTTAATAATTTATTTAAGTCTCATGATGAATATGATATTGATAATAATGT
Organism: Elymus sibiricus; assembly: GCA_039707655.1. NCBI lineage: Eukaryota > Viridiplantae > Streptophyta > Magnoliopsida > Poales > Poaceae > Elymus > Elymus sibiricus. The sequence goes on from CM077676.1 coordinate 76,541,592, forward strand.
TTGCAATAATATTGAAAGTGGGTTTGGAAGAGTGTCCACTTTAGGTAAAAAGAATCCCACATATTTGGAGAGTGTTCAATGTTATGAATTTTTTGATAAAAGTGGGTTTGGAGAGGTCATGACTTTAGTTGATGTTAATCCCACTATCTTGGAAGATTATAAAACTTTTATGCATGTGGATCATGAAGATAAAATTTTATATGATAGCTATATTGTTGAATTTGATTATGATCCTACATGTAATTATTATGAGAGAGGAAAACATGGTTGCAGAAACTTTCATGTCATTAAATTACCTCTCGTTGTGTTGAGATTGTCAATGTTTTATTCTTCTTCCTTGCTTATGCTAGGTATTTCTTGTCTTGATAAGTTGTTTGCTTATAAGATGCCTATGCATAGGAAGTATGTTAGACTTAAATGTGTTGTTCACATGCTACATGACGCTCTCTTTGTGCTTCAATTCTTGTCTTTCATGTGAGCATCATTGAAATATCAAGCCTATCTTAATGGATATAAAGAAAGAGATTGTGCCAAGTAATGCCTTTGGGTGTTTGCAAATATCAAGCCTATCTTAAATGTGTTTTTCACATGCTACATGTAATTATTCATGGAGACAACCCAGTGAATAAAATAAATTTTTGCTTTTACCTTCTGTTTTTGAGTGTTTGCAAAATTATACCTTCTGTTATGATTGTATTTTTATGTTTTAATTAGTGTTTGTGCCAAGTAATGCCTTTGGGATGATTTGGAAGATAGTATGATAGATGCTGTTGGAAAACAGAAACTTTTGCGTCCAGTCTTGGAATTTCTAATTTTCTCTGGAGTGTCATAAAATTCTGAATTTTTTTACACAGTATTGATATATGAATTTCCCACGTTGTCCTATTTTTTCAGAATTTTTGGAGTTACAGAAGTATGACCATAATTCAGATCTTTACAGAGTGATCTGTTTTAGACAGATTCTATTTTTGTTGCATAGTTTGCTTATTTTGATGAATCTATAGATTGTATCGGGGGGTATGAGTCATGGAGAAGTTGGAATACAGTAGCATTATGCCAATATTAAATATGAATCAATTTACTATAGTACCTAAAGTTTAAGATTTGTTTGCTATACTAACGGATCTCACGAGATTTCTGTTGAGTTTTGTGTGCTGAAGTTTTCAAGTTTTGGGTGAGACTACGATCGATAAAGGAATAAGGAGCGGTAAGAGCCTAAGCTTGGTGAGGGTGTCTCGGACTAGGGGGTACTCGGGCCGCCGACCTATCTCTCGTGGGCCGGGCTGGTGGGCCGCTCTCTACTCGTCGATGGAAGGCCGGATTATGAGCGACCCCGTGTATCAGAAGGAAACCTCCGAAGACTTGGCGTCTCCTCCAAGGAATAATTGGCGTGGCCAACACGTTTATCCCCTGATTGTAACCGACTATGTGTAACCCTAGGACCCTCTGGTGTCTATATAAACCAGAGGGTTTAGTCCGTAGAGGATCATATCCATTACCTAGGGTTTAGCCCATCCGATCTCGAGGTAGATCAACTATGTAACCTTCATACAAACATATCAATACAATCAAGCAGGACGTAGGGTATTACCTCTTCGAGAGGGCCTGAACCTGGGTAAATCGCTGTCTCTACGTTCCCTGTTACCCATTGATTCCTAGACCTACAGTTCGGATCCCCTACCCGAGATCTGCCAGTTTTGGTACCGACATTGGTGCTTTCATTGAGAGTTCCGCCGTGGGTCATCAAGGATCAATGGCTCGCCTAATCATCAGCGACAGCGCTAGCCGTAGGGACACTTTCATTCCCAGCCAGCTCTTCGCGTTCGGCAGCGTCGTGCTACACGCCGACCCGGCCGGTCACCTTGGCCGGGTCAACAGCTTCACCCCCGATCAGGAGATCAGGTTCGGAAACTTAGAGTTCATCGCCGACTCCCGGGGAGATCTTATCCTCACGGGGTCCTCAGCCTCACCTGAAGAACCCACAAATCCTAAAGCACCGACTTCGAGTACGGCCAACCCCACTACCGACTTCGAGACGGCCGCCACTGCGGATCCAGCCTTGAGCCCGGACCCAGTCTCCGTGCTCGGCTTCCGAAGATCAGCCTCGACCGAACATGACTACGGGGCGAATTCAGACGCCCCCGTCACGGCCATACTACGGGTCGACCCCGCAAACTGCCAGAGCTTGGAGCCGACAGATCTCTCGTTATTGAACGGGATACTAGATCGGATCCAGGCCCTGGGAATCACCGACGGCTAGTCCTCGGTCTATGATTAGATCGGGCTTAAAACCGACGATAGGGAAATTCACGCCCCTGCCACCACTCACTTGGTTGCCACTATCGAAGGCCCCACGAAGGGCTCACCCCTTCCCTCAGAACCGAAAGTGCATGAGGTGCCAGTCTTCGACCAGCAGGCTTCATCCTCCAGCTCGGCAGCCGAACTCCGTTCCGGAGAGGGTTTAGAGCCGAAGTCTGGTTCAGCACGCAATTCCGGATCCACGCACCCGCACCCAGCCAATTATCCAGAGCTCGGCGCATTGGATTCCACGTCAATCCAGGACGCGGCCACCAAAACTCCGGATTCCCACTCCGCCGGGATCAAATTTTTTATCCCGCCCACCCCCCACATTGAGTACTGTCCAGATAACTCAGGACGGCCCGACTTAATGTACGTTAAGCAGTAGCCCGGAGAGACAGTTCGGCACTTTTGGGCCAGATTCCTTATCGTCAAAAATAAGATGACGGACGGCTGCAACAAGGACATTCTGGAGATCTTCCGACAAAACTGCCGAGACGAGGGTGTCTTAAACGCCCTCGCCCGCCGCCACATCCAAAATTTCTCTGATTTATCAGATCTGGTGTCCAAATACTGCGCCATGGAGTATGCTTGGCAGGCTCAGCTCGAGCAAACGGAGTCAATCCATATAGAGGAACCAAACCGAGCTCGGGCAAAACGCGCACACCCTCGCCGGACACCCCAATACGAGCCATCCGAGAAAAGGATGAAACCCCTGACAAGATCCAGAATGGTCCTTGACGAACTGCTGGATAAACCATGCCCCATACACTCCGTCCTCCTCAACACAAACCCAACCCACAGCCTTTGAGCTTGCTGGGTGGTCAGGCAAGTCGCCAAGAGCGGCGAAGTCATCCTTGGAGGCCCGTACTCAAATAAAAGTCCAGCAACGCCCTTTGATGATGACGCCGAGATCTTAACAATCTACGAGACATATTCCTCGAAGAATCAGAGGAAGAGAGCTCTTCGAGAGCTCGCTCAAATTCACCATGTGGCAGAGACAGACTCATGGACAGACATACCCATCACTTTCGGTGAACAAGACCAGCCGAGGTCCCGCCCTACTCGAGCTGCTGCCGCCCTTGTCCTTGATCCCATAGTGGATGGATTCCGACTCCAAAAGGTGCTAATGGACGGCGGTAGCGGGCTAAACCTCATTTACGAGGACACCTTGGACAAAATGCTGTTTGACAGATCTCGCATCGAGCAAAGTCACACCAGCTTTCGAGGGATCATCCCCGGAAAGGAGGCTCGTTCCAGTGGCCGAGTAGCTCTTGATGTGGTCTTCGGAACTCCCGAGAACTACCGATCCGAAGAACTGCTTTTCCACATCGTGCCCTTCCGCAGTGGCTACCATGCCTTATTAGGGCGCGATGCCTTCGCACGATTCCATGCAGTCCCCCATTATGGGTACATGAAGCTTAAAATGCCAGGGCCAAACGGCGTTATCACAATAATAAGTGATCCGGACAGAGCTCTTCGGGCCGAGAACAAAACAGCATCCCTCGCCCTCGAAGCACTGTCCGAAACCCTCGCAGCTGAAGAACTGACTGTGCTCCGCTCAATGGTGGATAAGGACGACGTAATCCTCGATAAAAGGCCCGAATCCACGTCCTTTAAACCAGCGGATGAAATCGTCAAATTCCAAGTGCACCCAACAGATCCCAACAAGACGGCATCCATTGGAGCTCAGCTGGACCCCGCGGTCGATGAAGAGCTGCGCAAATTTTTGCGTGAAAACTGGGATATCTTCGCCTGGCACCCGTCAGACATGCCAGGGATCCCGCGTAGGTTAGCCGAGCACAGCTTGAACATCATTAAGGGTTTCAAGCCAGTCAAACAGACTTTGCGTCGGTTTTCCGAACCCAAGCATCAGGCTATGGGCGAGGAACTGGCAAAGTTGCTCGAAGCCGGATTCATCCGGGATATCAAACATCCAGAGTGGTTGGCCAATCTGGTCATGGTACCAAAGAAGGATAAGTCCTGGCGGTTGTGTGTCGATTTCAAGGATTTAAACAAGGCCTGCCCCAAGGATCCTTTCCCCTTACCCCGCATAGACCAGATCATAGACGCCACCGCCGGGCATGACTCACTGTGTTTCCTCGACGCTTACTCCGGATACCATCAAATTAAAATGAAGGAGTCCGACCAAGCGGCCACTGCATTCATCACTCCTTACGGGCCATTCTGTTTCAACACAATGCCCTTCGGATTAAAGAACACAGGGGCTACATACCAACGCATGATTCAAACATGTTTGGAAAATCAAATCGGCAAAACAGTCGAAGCATATGTGGATGACGTGGTCATCAAAACCATACACGTCAGCCAGCTGGTGGACGATCTCCGGCAAACCTTTGATAGTCTTCGGACTTTCGATATACGGCTCAATCCGGAAAAGTGCGTCTTCGGAATGCCGGCCGGTAAGCTGCTCGGATTCATCGTTTCCCATAGAGGAATAGAAGCCAACCCAGCGAAAATACGGGCACTGTCCGAGCTGGCTATCCCCACTGAGCTCAAACACGTCCAGAAACTTGCCGGCACTGTTGTAGCCCTAAGCCGCTTCATCTCACGCCTCGGAGAAAAAGCCTTACCGCTATATAAATTGCTCAAACGGACAAAGAACTTCGAATGGGCCAGTGAAGTGGCGGCAGCACTCGAAGAAATAAAAACTCTACTGGCCAGCAATCCGATCTTGACAGCACCCAGCCCGGGCGAGCCAATGCTGCTATATATCTCGGCCACGAATCAGGTGGTCAGCGCGGTTCTCGTCGTCGAACGAGAGGCAGACGGTCACAAGCTCCAGGTGCAGAAGCCTGTGTACTACGTATCCGAAGTGCTCACCCCATGTAAAACGAGGTACCCGCATTATCAGAATATCGCCTACGCAGTTTTCATGGCTTCCCGAAAGCTCCGCCATTACTTCCAGGAGTGCTCGGTTACGGTGGCATCCGAAGTACCACTAAATGACATAATCAATAATCGAGACGCCACCGGCCGCATAGCCAAATGGGCTATAGAACTCCTCCCCTTCGAAATCATATATAGACCACGCCGAGCTATTAAATCTCAGGTTTTGGCTGATTTCGTGGCGGAATGGACGGAAGCCGAACTCCCTAGGGAGTACAATACATACTCGCATTGGACGATGTACTTTGACGGCTCCAAAATGCTCGCCGGGCTGGGGGCTGGAGTGGTCCTCACATCCCCCACTGGCGATAATATTCGGTACATACTCCAGATCATGTACACCGACTCCAACAACGCAGCCGAATACGAGGCTCTGCTACATGGACTTCGGATTGCGGTGTCAGTGGGCATACATCGGCTCGAGGTACGGGGAGATTCTAATCTCGCCATCTCTCAAGTCAACGGCGAATTCGACGCAAAAGACCCGAAAATGACAGCATACCGCAACGCCGTCCTAAAAATTTCTGCCCGCTTTGAAGGACTGGAATTTCACCATATACCTAGAGACAGCAATCAAGCTGTCGATATCCTTGCTCGAATGGGTGCCAAGCATGACCGTGTCCCTGAGAACACCTTTTTAGAACGACTCTTCAAGCCGTCCGTGGTGTGGCAGGAGGATGCCCAGGGCTCGGAATCCAATACCTCAGGACAGCTCGTCCTTCCGCCTATCGAACCAGACGAAGGAATTATCGGGGGCTCGGCAATTGAAATGACATCTTCGGCTCACGAAGTCATGGCGGTAATCGCGCCATGGACCGAACCCTTCCTCGCCTACCTCCTCCGCCAAGAATTACCGGCCGACCAGACTGAGGCAAGGCGTATCATTCGATGAGGGAGAACTATATAAGAAAAGCACTACTGGTGTCTTCCAGAGATGTATATACGAAGAGGAGGGAAGGCAGCTCCTGGCCGAGATTCACGCTCGCATGGGCGGTCACCACGCGGCAGCTCGGGCCTTGGTTAGCATGGCTTTCCGAGCAGGGTTCTTCTGGCCCACTGCCCGAACAGACGCCCAAACATTGGTCCAACATTGCGTTGGATGCCAGCTCTTCGCCAATCAGAGCCATATGCCCCCCACGGCCCTTCGGACGATACCGATTACTTGGCCTTTCGCGGTCTGGGGGCTGGACATGGTCGGACCACTTAAAGGGGGGACCAAGAAAAAGAAGTATCTACTCGTCATGGTAGACAAATTTACTAAATGGATTGAGGCAAAACCGGTAACTTCAGCCAAGTCTAAGCCGGTCATCGATTTTATATCCGGCGTCGTACACCGTTACGGTGTCCCCCATAGCATAATAACGGACAACAGATCCAATTTTACGGCCCAGGAAGTCAAAGACTGGTGCGCTAATTTAGGCATTAAGCTCGACTACGCCTCGGTGTATCACCCACAGTCTAATGGACAGGTCGAGAGAGCTAATGGACTGATCTTGAGCGGCATCAAGCCCCGTTTGGTCCGATCTTTAAAAGAATCCGACTGCCATTGTGTCGAGGAGCTTGAGTCCGTACTGTGGGGCCTACGCACCACTCCTAATCGATCCACGGGCTACACACCGTTCTTCATGGTGTATGGGGCAGAAGCCGTCCTCCCTAGCGACCTTATTCACGACGCCCCTCAGGTGCGTATGTATGAAGAAAAGGAGGCCGAGCTGGATCGGCAAGATGACCTGGACGCCCTAGAGGGCGAGCGCGACATAGCTCGGGCTCGTTCTGCTTTTTATCAGCAGCAGGCCAGACGTTATCAGAGCAGGGAAGTACGGGCGAAGGCCTACAACGTCGGCGATCTAGTCCTGCGCCTCCCAGAGAAGCAGAAGCATAAGCTGTCGCCCAAATGGGAGGGGCCCTTCATAATCGATCAAGTACTGACGGGCGGAGCATACCGTCTCCGCGACCCAAAGGACGACCGCCTCGAACCAAACCCTTGGAACACAGCTCGGCTACGACGTTTCTACGGCTAGCTCCGCGACCTTACCTTGTTCGGTTTATCCTTCTAGGATTTATCTTTTTCTAGTCAATAGTCTCTCCCGGGTTGTGTTCGGATATGCCGAACTACGTTAAGTTTTTCTTCGGCAAACATCTTTGAATGTTCCACACGCTGTTACTTGGGGCTTCTTTTACGGAGCCAATCATATTTTATTTATGCAACCATCCGTCTTTTACGAGTTTGCAACCTTCTCGCATCATTTTAAAGCCACTATATGCATCAATTTGACTTAAGATTTGGCCAAGCTGGGTTGCCTCGCTCCTGTGTTTACCCCCTACGTTCCCGATTGTTTGGCTAGGGAGTAAAGGGAGCACCTCTATGATTGTTACGTCCGGATTTCCCGGGTACGTACCTCAGACGGGTGAAGCCAAAAGCTAGCGTTCTTAAGAACACAATTGGTCGGCCACGGGGGAAGTGAAAATAATTGGTACCTATCGCCAAGTTTCCGGGGTATTTTCCTGAAGTAACCATCCCCGTCTACTTCGGATATTCGGTTATCCATCCACGGCTAACGTGGTAACCCGACGAAAGGGACCCATAACGGAACTATTTTCGTCGGAAGATGTTTCTTACGTTACACAGAAATATAACATAACTCCCCGAGCACGTTTTTGTCTGTTTGCACCACATGGCCGGATTGCCTCGTTCTCCAAAGTGTTTCAGGTGTTTTCAGATCACACAGTAGGAAACACTCCTCGGCTCCTGGCCGAGGAGGCGGAAGCCGATGGTTGGTTAAGACAACGTTCTACGCACGGTTTGGAGACTAGTTGATGTGAAGTACATAGATACATAGAATCAACCTGTTAATCTTGATCAAGACCATCTATTATGGTCTCCAGAGCACAATCTGCTTGGGACAGCCGAGCTGCGGGCATAACCTGGTCATATACCAGATGCACGGGCACTTCCTGCCCATCTGGCCCTACTGGCCCAACCCTAGCTAAATGCTCCGGTTCCAGCTTGGTGAGGCGGGTCTTGATCATCGCCCAAGCTTCCCGTGCTCCTTCACGACAAGATGACATCTTCCATAGCTCAAAGCGGCGCCGAGCTCCTTTGAACCGATTTGTGAGTTCGGCCATCCCTTCCGGAGCCACCTCACCAGGCCACAATGCTTTGAACATGCTCTTCATGGCCTTTCGGGCCCGCTCGTGCAAGGCGGATAGCTCCTTCAGCAGGTCCCGCCCACAAGAGCCGGCCTCCTCTTCGGGGCGTCCGGTTAGAAGAACTACAATGAGACGCAGTGTTGTTCATATTGCTGTCTACTACGTACAGTTTATGAACTGAAAATACTGGGTCGCACTCACCGAACATGCCCGCTTTCAGTCGCTGGTTCTCCTCTTGGGATAGGGTCAATTGAGTTTTCAAACTCTTGATTTCTTGAGCCTGTTGTTCGCCTTCCGCATTCAACTTATCCCTGTCCTCATAACTTCGGGAAAGCACCCGGTAGCCAGCCTCTTGCTGTGACTCATCATACCTTTGAGCTTCTCTGGCAATATCCAGATCCTTCCGCAGCTGATTTATCGACTCGGCTGCTATGGAATCATCTTTCATTAGCAGAGGTGTTCCATCACATTTAAAAAAACCAACTTTGAGTTCGGCACTTACCATGTGCCTCTCTGGTGAATTTCTTCACACCCTCTAGCTCGGCTTTCACAGACTCTAACTCTGTTCGCGCCAGCTTGAGGTCCTCGGACAGCTTTTTGTTTTGCTCCTGAACAGTCTGCACAATAGCATGGCATTAAACATATCAGACCCTTAATTCGGCCGTCCTGCCCAAATCAAGGCTCGGGGGCTACTGGGTTAGATACTAGTTGTCAAAACAAATACCATACCTGCTCATTAGCAGACATGAGCTTTACGGCCCCTTCAAGGCCCGTTCGGGCAGCGCCAAGGTACGCGTCTACCGAACTGAGGGCCTTAAACTCCTGATCGGAAAACGCGGAGTGCCGAAGTGACGCCTTACGTCGTCGATGATTCATCACACTTTCAACCTCGGAGTTAGTGACCGAGACGCCACCTGAGTCCGCGGGATGTTGTTCCTCGGCAGGGACCCCCGGAGTAACTCCGGCTACAGCTGGCGATCTCGGGTTTGAGTCACCCCTCGGCGCCTCTTCGACATCCCCAGCCGAGGGCGGTTCCACATATCGTCTGCGGGACACCGTGGAGAAAATTATTGGCATATTCGGTGGATGTCGAAGATAGAGGCTGTCACGGTATGGCGGATGCGTTACCTCTTCAGGCAGGGCGCAGTCGATGTAGCTCCCGTTGGGGTCGCGCGTCTGGTCACCCCATGACTTCTTGTCGCTGGGGCCGCTGGTGCCGCTCTTGCGGCTGTTCGGCGCGTCGTGCGGCGGCCCTTGGGAGTAGGTGTCAGTGTATTTGGGGCAGCAGCGGCTGAGTGCTTCTTTCGAGAGGAAGCCCGTTGGCCACTTACAGCGGAAGAGGGAAGCGCCCCAGGATGATCGGCCAAAAGGGCCACCTTAGAACCATCAAGGCTCTCCTGATAGAAGACCCCCTCCTCGAAATTAATCGATGTTTCAGGGTCATCATGGAACCCAGGATCATCGTCATGAGAGTAATTCTCTGGTTGAGGAGCAGGGCAGCTCACTGTCTCGATCCTGTGCCTCCAGTTCTGTTCGGACAGGACAGGAATCTGGTTAAGAAAAATTTGGGGTGCTTTCCGAACTATAAAACGTGGTCGGACTCACCATTTCAATGGGTTTGTAGCTCGAGAAGCCTTCCTTGGGCTTTAACCGAGCAAATTCCTGCTCTTCTCCCTTGAAGAGATCGGCCAGTATGGCTGCCATCGCTGCCTGGTCGGCAGGTCCCATCCGTTTGTACAGGGTTGCATCATCTTCCCCGTTGTAGCACCAAAGTGGGTGCATTCTCTGTTGGAGAGGTTGGACGCACCGGGCGATGGCTGCGGCTACCACGTCGATAACGGTTAGCCCGTTGTGGGCTAGCCACCTTACTTGGGCGGCCAGCCGAGTCACTTCGGCACTTTCCTCTTGGGAAGGACTCTTCGGACGCCAGTTGAACTGCTTCTTCGGCGGGACCAATGAGAATTCGGGCAGCCCCCTCCGGACTGGATCAAATAGGGGGACGTCTTCGATATAAAACCATTCTGAAGTCCACTCTTCGGCATCTTTCTTCGGAGTCCCTATGGGGTATCCGGTTCCGGCGATGCGCCATACTTCGGCCCTGCCGACCTCGTAGATTGTTCCTCCTCGGGTACGGGGGACAAGGCAGAAGAACTTCCTCCACAACCCGAAGTGGGCCTCGCAGCCCAGGAACATTTCGCAAAGAGCGACGAAGCCCGATATATGAAGAATCGATCCTGGGGTAAGGTGGTGGAGTTGAATCCTGTAAAACTCTAATAGACCCCTCAAGAAAGGACGAATGGGGAATCCCAGCCCTCGCAAGAGGAAGGGCACGAAGCACACCCTTTCCTCCCCATGCGGGGAAGGAAAGTTCTCTGCGAAAACCTCCCCGTCCGCGGAAGTTAATCCGGGACGGGTGGATGCGAATTCTGGCGCGGGGAGATATCTCTGCGTCTCGAGCCTGCGTAATTGCATGCAGGATACGGAGCAGCTCGCCCAATCACCTTGACGGGGCCTGGGACGCTCGCCATTGTTTGCTGACGCGACCTCGCAGGGATGTGAGGAAGAATGGCTGGAGGTGGAGTACGTTGGCCTCCTTGCCTTTAGCCTATTAAAAGGGCGCTGTCTCCCCCCTCCAACGAGGGGCATTTTCGTAAAGAAGCCATCGGGCCACTCGCATTCCTTCGATGCGTAGGAATCGAGGGTCATCATTTAATTCTAGGCGGAGAGAAGCGATATGGCGGGCCCCACGGAGCCCCGCCTATCAGAAGACTCTTCGACAACCGAGCTATTGGTGGCCGAACTATTGCCAAATCAGATGCAGGTGAAGGGAGGAACTCGCCACCCAAGCCGAAGACCTGCGAATCATGAAGCTGCCGAAGACTGTCAACTTCGGCGTTGGAGGCTAGTTCGGGGGCTACTGAGGGTGTCCCGGACTAGGGGGGTACTCAGGCTGCCGGCCTATCTCTTGTGGGCCGGGCTGGTGGGCCGCTCTCTACTCGTCGATGGAAGGCTGGATTATGGGCGACCCCGTGTATCAGAAGGAAACCTCCGAAGACTTGGCGTCTCCTCCAAGGAATAATTGGCGTGGCCAACACGTTTATCCCCTGGTGGTAACCAACTATGTGTAACCCTAGGACCCTCTGGTGTCTATATAAACCAGAGCGTTTAGTGTTGGGGAACGGAGCATGAATTTCAAAAAAATTCCTACACTCACACAAGATCTATCCATGGAGATGCATCGCTACGAGAGGGGAGAGTGTGTCTACATACCCTCGTAGACCGTTAGCGGAAGCGTCTCACAACGCGGTTGATGTAGTCGAACAATCCTTCGAGCTCCACCGATCGAGTACCGAACGTACGGCACCTCCGAGTTCTACACACGTGCAGCTTGGTGACGATCCTCGCCTTCTTGATCCAGCAAGACGTCGAGGAAGTAGATGAGTTCCGTCAGCACGACGGCGTGGCGACGGTGACGGTGAAGTGATTCCGGCAGGGCTTCGCCTAAGCTCTCCGAAAATATGACCGAGGTGGAAAACAGAGATCGGGGCACCGCACACGGCTATGGGACAATTGTCTTGTGTGTTCTAGGGTGCCCCCTTGACTCCGTATATAAAGGAGGAGAGGAGGAGGCCGGCCGGCCCCTGTAGGGCGCGCCAAGAGAGAGGAGTCCTACTAGGACTCCAAGTCCTAGTAGGATTCCACTTGGTGGAAGGGGGAAGAAGGAAGGAGAGGGAGAGAGAAAGGAAAGAGGGGGCTGTGCCCCCTCCCCTAGTCCAATTCGGTTTGGGCAAGGGGGGGGGGGGCATGCCTCCTCACGTGGCCTGCCTCTCTTTTTCCCGTATGGCCCAAAAAGGCCCATTACTTCTCCCGGTGAATTCCCGTAACTCCCCGGTACTCCGAAAAATACCCGAATCACTCGGAACCTTTCCGATGTCCGAATATAGCCTTCCAATATATGAATCTTTACCTCTCGACCATTTCGAGACTCCTCGTCATGTCCGTGATCTCATCCGGGACTCCGAACAACATTCGGTCACCAATCACATAACTCATATAATACTATATCGTCATCGAACCTTAAGTGTGCGGACCCTACGGGTTCGGGAATGATGTAGACATGACCGAGACGACTCTCTGGTCAATAACCAACAGCGGAACCTGGATGCTCATATTGGTTCCTACATATTCCACGAAGATCTTTATCGGTGAACCTCATATGTCAACATACGTTGTTCCCTTTTGTCCGGCGGTATGTTACTTGCCCGAGATTCGATCGTCGGTATCTAATACCTAGTTCAATCTCGTTACCGACAAGTCTCTTTACTCGTTCCGTAATACATCATCTTGCAACTAACTCTTTAGTCACGGTGCTTGCAAGGCTTCTGTGATGCTGTATTACCGAGAGGGCCCAGAGATACCTCTCCGATAGTCGGAGTGACAAATCCCAATCTCGATCCATGCCAACTCAACAAACACTTTCGGAGATACCTGTAGTGCACCTTTATAATCACCCAGTTACGTTGTGACATTTGATACACCCAAAGTATTCCTACGGTATCCGGGAGTTGCATGATCTCATGGTCAGAGGAACGTGTATTTGACATAGTGAAAGCAATAGCAATAAACTGAACGATCATTTGCTATGCTAACGGTTGGGTCAAGTCCATCACATCATTCTCCTAATGATGTGATCCCATTATCAAATGACAACTCATGTCCATGGTCAGGAAATCTTGACCATCTTTTGATCAACGAGCTAGTCTAGTAGAGGCATACTAGGGACATAGTATTTGTCTATTATCCACACATGTATTTAGTTTCCGGTCAATACAATTCTAGCATGAATAATAAACTATTATCATGAACGGGGAAATATGATAATAACTAATTTATTATTGCCTCTAGGGCATATTTCCAACAGATATCTTCCCGTGAGTCCCTGTGCTTGATCGTTGATAATAACTAATTTATTATTGCCTCTAGGACTCAGTAATTTGTCTATTATCCACACATGTATTAAGTTTCCGGTCAATACAATTCTAGCATGAATAATAAACTATTATCATGAACGGAGAAATATGATAATAAACACTTTATTAATTGCCTCTAGGGCATATTTCCAACATTTAGTCCGTAGAGGATCATATCCATTACCTAGGGTTTAGCCCATCCGATCTCGAGGTAGATCAACTCTGTAACCTTCATACAAACATATCAATACAATCAAGCAGGACGTAGGGTATTACCTCTTCGAGAGGGCCTGAACCTGGGTAAATCGCTGTCTCTACGTTCCCTGTTACCCATTGATTCCTAGACCTACAGTTCGGATCCCCTACCCGAGATCTGCCGGTTTTGGTACCGACACTTGGGGATGCCCAAGGCACCCCAAGGTAATATTCAAGGAAGACTCAAGCGTCTAAGCTTGGGGATGCCCCGGAAGGCATCCCCTCTTTCGTCTACAACCTATCGGTAACTCACTTGGAGCTATATTTTTATTCATCACATGATATGTGTTTTACTTGGAGCGTCTTGTGATATAGTTTGTTTGCTTTTGTTTGCTTTTTAGTTTGTCACAATCATCTTTGCTGAACACACCTTTTTGAGAGGGACACAGATTATTCGTGATTTGTTAGAATACTCTATGTGCTTCGCTTATATCTTTTGAGCTAGGTAGTTGCTCTAGTGCTTCACTTATATCTTTTAGAGCACGACGGTGGTTATATTTTAAAGAAATAGTTGCACTCTCATGCTTCACTTATATCTTTTTGAGAGTCTCATTATAGCAATGGTAATATGCACGGGTTATGAATTTGGTCCTGATATGATAGGTATTCAAGAGGGATATAATAAAAACTTTCATGTAGATCACTGAATATGATAAATTTGATTCCTTGCAATAGTTTTGTGATATTAAGATGGTAATATGGGGGAGGTACTAGTAGATGATTGTGGTTTAGTAAGAATAATTGTGTTAAGGTTTGTGATTTCCGAAGCATGCACGTATGATTTGTCGTTATGCTAAGAAGTTGGAGCATGATTTATTATTGATTGTCTACCTTATGAGTGGCGGTCGGGGACGAGCGATGAACCTTGTCCTACCAATCTATCCCTCAAGGGGCATGCGTAGTAGTACTTTGCTTCGAGGGCTAATAAACTTTCGCAATAAGTATGTGAGTTCTTTATGACTAATGTGAGTCCATGGATTATACGCACTCTCACCCTTCTGCAATTTGCTAGCCTCTTCGGTACCGTGCATTGCCCTTTCTCACATCGAGAGTTGGTGCAAACTTCGCCGGTGCATCCAAACCCCGTGATATGATACGCTCTATCACACATAAGCCTCCTTATATCTTCCTCAAAACAGCCACCATGCCTACCTATCATGGCATTTCCATAGCCATTCCGAGATATATTGCCATGCAACTTCCACCGTTCCGTTTTTATGACATACATCATCATTGTCATATTGCTTTGCATGATCATATAGCTGACATAGTATTTGTGGCTCAGCCACCGTTCATCATTTTTATACATATTACGCTAGCATCATTGCACATCCTGGTACACTGCCAGAGGCATTCATATAGAGTCATATTCTTGTTCTAGTATCGAGTTGTAATGTTGAGTTGTAAGTAAATAGAGGTGTGATGATCATCATTATTAGAGCATTGTCCCAGTGAGGAAAGAATGGTGGAGACTAATGAGTCCTCGAAAAAGTGGGGATGAGGTCCATGAGACCGTTCTAAAAAAAAGAGGCGAAAAAGAGCCATGAAAAAAAATATAAGAGAAAAAGAGAGAAGGGGCAATGTTACTATCCTTTTCCACACTTGTGCTTCAGAGTAGCACCATGTTTTTCATATAGAGAGTCTCCTATTTTGTCACTTTCATATACTAGTGGGAATTTTTCATTATAGATCTTGGCTTGTATATTCCGATGACGGGCTTCCTCAAATGCCCGAGGTCTTCATGAGCAAGCAAGTTGGATGAACACCCACTTAGTTTTCATGTTGAGCTTTCATACACTTATAGCTCTTAGTGCATCCGTTGCATGGCAATCCCTACTCCTTGCATTGACATCAATTGATGGGCATCTCCATAGCCCGTTGATTAGCCTCGTCGATGTGAGACTTTCTCCATTTTTGACCTCTCCTATTTATCTCTACCACCATACTCTATTCCACCCATAGTGCTATATCCATGGCTTGCGCTCATGTATTGAGTGGGAGTTGAAAAAGCTGAAGCGCGTTAAAAAGTATGAACCAATTGCTCGGCTTGTCATCGGGGTAGTGCATGATAAATACTTTGTGTGAAGAAGATGGAGCATGACAGGATTATATGATTTTGTAGGGATAACGTTCTTTAGCATTTTTATTTTGAAAGGCATGATTGTTTACTAGTATGCCTGAGTATTGATGTCTTCATATCAAATTATAGACTATTGCTTTGAATCATTTGGATCTTATTATTCATACCGTAAGAGAAATATTACATGATGAAACATGATAGGTAGCATTCCACATCAAAAATTCTGTTTTTATCATTTATCTACTCGAGGACGAGCAAGAATTAAGCTTGGGGATGCTTGATACGTCTCCAACGTATCTATAATTTTTGATTGTTCCATGCTATTATAGTATCAATCTTGGTTGTTTTTATATGCAATTATATGCAATTATATATCATTTTTTGGGACTAACCTATTAACCTAGTGCCCAGTGCCAGTTGCTGTTTTCTACTTGTTTTTGGCTTTTCAGAGAAACAGTACCAAATGAAGTCCAAATGGCACGAAACTTTTTGGAGATTTTTTTCTGGACAAAAGAAACCTTGAAAGCTTCGGGAGGAGGCCAGAAGCCTCACGGAGGCTTCACAAGGCCCACGTGACTCCGTTTGACCTAATTCCACTTCTATAAATTCACAAACATTGGGAAACCAACAAAGAGCCAGAAGAGAAAACCTTTCCGCCGCCGCAAGCCTCTGTTCTTCCGCGATCCCATCTGGAGGCCTTTTCCGGTACTCTGCTGGAGGGGGAATCAATCACGGAGGGCTTCTACATCAACCTTGCTGCCCTTCCGATGATGTGTGAGTAGTTTACCACAGACCTACGGGTCCATAGCTAGTAGCTAGATGGCTTCTTCTGTCTCTTTGATCTTCAATACCATGTTGTCCTCGATGTTCTTGGAGTTCTATCCGATGTAATCTTCTTTTGCGGTGTGTTTGTTGGGATCCGATGAATTGTGAGTTTATGATCAGATTATTCATGAGAAATATTTGAGTCTTCTCTGAACTGTTTTATGCATGATTGTTATAGCTTTGTATTTCTCTCTGATCTATCGATTTGGTTTGGCCAACTAGATTGATTTATCTTGCAATGGGAGAGGTGCTTTGTGATGGGTTCAATCTTGCGGTGCTCAATCCCAGTGACAGAAGGGGACATGACATGTATTTGTATTGTTGCCACTAAGGATAAAAAGATGGGGTTTATTAATATTGCTTGAATTTGCTTCTCTACATCATATCATCTTGCTTAAGGTGTTACTCTGTTTTATTAACTTAATACTCTAGATGCATGCTGGATAGCGGTCAATGAGTGGAGTAATAGTAGTAGATGCAGGTAGGAGTCGGTGTACTTGTCTCAGACGTGATGCCTATATACATGATCATTGCCATGAATCCGTCATAATTATTTGCTTTTCTATCAATTGCCCAACAGTAATTTGTTTACCCACCGTATGTTTCTGTGCTCGAGAGAGAAGCCTCTAGTGAAAACTATGGCCCCCGGGTCTATCTTTATCATATTAAAAAAACCTAAAAATACCTTGCTGCAATTTATTTACTTTTATTTTAATTAGTATTTTAGTTTATCTATTTACCTCGATAAGATTTAATCCTTGCAAGTAACCGCTAAGAGGATTGACAACCCTCTTATTTGCGCTAGGTGCAAGTGTTTGCTCTTGTGTGTGCAGGTGCGCTTAACGGAATTTTGCTTGGTTCTCCTACTGGATTGATTACCTTGGTTCTTAACTGAGGGAAATACTTATCTCTACTGTACTGCATCATCCTCTCCTCTTCGGGGAAATACCAACGCAGACTACAAGTAGCATAGCAGCATCACAACGACTGACCGACTCTGCTTCAACCCACTTGGTGAACTTGTCCATAGCTACCAACAAATGAGCATGTTTATTCTTAGATCGCTTGAAAGGCCCAACAATATCAAGCCCCCAGACTGCAAAGGGCTAGGTTATTGGAATCATCCTCAACTCTTGAGCCGGCACATGTGCTTGATGAGCATACTTCTGGCAACCGTCACACTTGCGTACAATATCCTCTGCATCCGCATGAGCTGTGAGCCAGTAAAACCCATGACGAAAAGCTTTGGCGACCAATGACCTTGAGCCGGCATGATGACCACAATCACCAGAGTGGATCTCATTAAGAATTGCGCAGCCCTCCTCAGGTGAAACACAGCGCTGAAAAACTCCCGTAACACTCCGTTTATGCAACTCGCCATTGACAATAGTCATGGACTTAGACCGCCTAATGATCTGTCGAGCGATGATTTCCTCTGCTGGGAGCTCACTGCGGCTTAGATAAACCAGATAAGGAACAGTCCAATCAGGTATAGCATGAACAACGGCCACTAGAGCCGCCTCCGGATCAGGAACAGCAAGATCTTCCTCCGTCGGCAATTTGACAGACGGGTTGTGCAACACATCCAGGAAAACATTGGGCGGAACAGGCTTCCGTTGAGACCCCAAATGAGACAATGCGTCCGCCGCCTCGTTAAGACGGTGATCAATGTGATCTACCTGATATCCTGTAAAGTAGCCAGCAATATTTGTCACTTCGTGTCAGTAAGCCGCCATGAGAGGATCCTTGGAATCCCAGGTGCCAGAAACTTGCTGAGCCCCCAAATTCTGAGTCGCCCAAGCACCTGACCAGGCTCAAATTCATCTCCTTGGCCATACGGAGTCCATGAAGCAAAGCCTCATATTCAGTTGCATTGTTAGTACAAGGAAACATAAGCCGCAAGACATAACAAAATTTGTCACCTCATGGGGAAGTTATAACAACTCCAGCCCCCGAGCCTTCCAACTGCCTGGAACCATCAAAGTGAATAGACCAATAAGTGGTATTAGGCTTCTCCTCCGGAGCCTGCAATTCAGTCCAGTCATTGATGAAATCCACCAAAGCTTGAGATTTAATAGCAGTTCGCGGCATATATTTGAGATGATGCGGCCCCAACTCAATCGCCCATTTTGCAACTCGACCAGTGGCTTCTCTGTTCTGAATGATGTCGCCAATCGGTGTTGAACTGACCACAGTGATCGGGTGCTCATGAAAGTAGTGTTTAAACTTACGGCTCGCCATGAACACACCGTATACCAGCTTCTGCCAATGCGGATGCCACTGCTTTTATTCTGTTAACACATGGCTGATATAATACACCGGGCGCTGAACTGGATACTCCTTGCCTGCTTCCTTTCGTTCTACAACAACTGCAACACTGATAGCCCTATTGTTAGCCGCAATATATAGTAGCATGGGCTCCTTCTCCTGAGGGGCAACGAGGATGGGCGGCTCAGATAACTGCTTCTTGAGAGACTCAAAAGCCCGGTCTGCAGTGATAACCCACAAGTATAGGGGATCGCAACAGTTTTCGAGGGTAGAGTATTCAACCCAAATTTA
Organism: Elymus sibiricus; assembly: GCA_039707655.1. NCBI lineage: Eukaryota > Viridiplantae > Streptophyta > Magnoliopsida > Poales > Poaceae > Elymus > Elymus sibiricus. The sequence continues at coordinate 76,560,639 of CM077676.1, forward strand.
TTGATTCGACACAAGGGGAGCCAAAGAATATTTGCAAGTATTAGCAGTTGAGTTGTCAATTCAACCACACCTGGAGACTAAATATCTGCAGCAGAGTGATCAGTAGCACAGTAGTATGGTAGTTTGATAGCAATAGCAATAACAGTAACAGTAACGGTAGCAGCAATAGTTTTGTAACAATTGTGACAGTAGTAGCAACAGTAGTAACTTAGCAAAGAACAATATGTGAAAAACTCGTAGGAATTGGATCGGTGATTATGTTGGATAACATTCATCATGTAATAGTCATAACCTAGGGCGACACAGAACTAGCTCCAACTCATCAATGTAATGTAGGCATGTATTCCGTATATAGTCATACGTGCTTGCGATAAGAACTTGCATGACATCTTTTGTCCTACCCTCCCGTGGCAGCGGGGTCCATAAGGAAACTAAGGGATATTAAAGCCTCATTTTAATAGAGAATCGGAACAAAGCATTAACACATAGTGAATACATGAACTCCTCAAACTATGGTAATCACCGGAAAGAATCCCAATTATTGTCACCTTGGGGTATGCGGATCATAACACATAGCAGGTGCGTATAACTTGCAAGATCGGATCAAGAACACAAATATATTCATGAAAACATAAAGGGTTCAGATCTGAAATCATGGCACTCGCGCCCTAGTGACAAGCATTAAGCATAGCAAAGTCATAGCAACATCAATCTCAGAACAGAGTGGATACTAGGGATCAAGCCCTAACAAAACTAACTCGATTACACGATAAATCTCATCCAACCCATCACCGTCCAGCAAGCCTACGAAGAAATTACTCACTCCCGGCGGTGAGCATCATGAAATTGGAGATGGAGAATGGTTGATGATGACGATGACGGAAGATCCCCCTCTCCGGAGCCCCGAACGGACTCCAGATCTGGCTTCCCGATGAAGAACAGGAGGTGGCGGCGGCTCCGTATCGTAAAATATGATGAAACTTCCTCTCTGATTTTTTTTCTCTGGAATTGTGAATTTATAGGCCTGAGATTAGGGTCAGCGGAGCCACGTGGGCCCGACCAGCCACCAGGGCGCGCCAGGGGGGTGGCGCCCCCTGGTGCCTCGTGGGCAGTAGGGGGGCCCCTCCAGTGGATCTTGGCTCCAGTATTTTTTATTTATTCCATAAAAAATCTCCAAAAAGTTTCGTCCAATTTTGAGAACTTTTATTTCTGCACAAAAAACAACACCATGGTAGTTCTGCTGAAAACAGCGTCAGTCTGGGTTAGTTTCATTCAAATCAGGCAAATTAGAGTCCAAAACAAGAGCAAAAGTGTTTGGAAAAGTAGATACGACGGAGACGTATCAACTCCCCAAAGCTTAACTCATTGCTTGTCCTCAAGCAATTCAGTTGACAAACTGAAAGTGATAAAGAAAAACTTTTACGAACTCTTTTGTTCTTGTATCTATATATATGCTTAAATAATACCCAGGGTTTCAGCAAAGATTATAACTAACCATGCAAATGATAACTCTTAGAAATTATATTCACTCATATCAATGCCATAATCAACTAGCGAGCAATAATAAAATATCTCAAATGCCAACACTTTGTCAAAACAATCATGATATAATATGACAACATGGTATCTCACTAGCCCTTTCTGATACCGCAAAACATAAATGCAGAGCACCTCCAAAGTTCAAGCAGCGACTAAACATTGTAATTCATGGTAGAAGAGATCCAGTCATGATGCACACAACATTAACTATACACAATGCATGAGAAATGACAATAGTGCTCTCAGGACTGGTGCTTATTTGAGAAGGTGGTGACTCAACAATAAAAATCAAATAACATAAAAGTAAATAGATGGGCCCTTCGCAGTGGGAAGCAGGGATTTGCATAGGTGCCAGAGCTCAAAGCTTAAATCAGAGATAAATATAATTTTGGGAGGTATGCCTTTCCTGCCAACGTCACGACCGAGAGTTTTCAATATCTTCCATGCTAAACAAATTAGCGGCGGTTCCCAAGCGTTAAAGTAAAGTTTACTCCCCCTCCACCAACAATCACAAGCCATGGCTAGTGCTACTTGTGAGCTGCGTTGAGATTTCCCCGAAAAGGAGGGGATGATGCAGTACAGTAGAGATAAGTATTACCCTCAGTTATGAAACCAAGGTTATCAATCCAGTAGGAGAATCACACAACAACTCGTTAGCAGCACCTGCACAGAAAACAACAAATCCTCGCACCCAACGCGAACAAGGGGTTGTAAATCCCTTGGCGGTTAATTGCAAGATTAAATTGTATGGTGATAGATAGATAGATCAAACAAAAATACAAAATAAAATAAATAAACTAAAATTGCAGCAAGGTATTTTTAGGATTTTCAATATATGATAAAGGTAGACCCGGGGGCCATAGTTTTCACTAGAGGCTTCTCTCTTGAAAATAGCATACGGTCGGTGAACAAATTACTGTTGGGCAATTGATAGAAAAGCAAATAATCATGACGATATCCAAGGCAATGATCATGTATATTGGCATCACGTCCGAGACAAGTAGACCGAAACGATTCTGCATCTACTACTATTACTCCACACATTGACCGCTATCCAGCATGCATCTAGAGTATTAAGTTCATAAAGAACGGAGTAACGCCTTAAGAAAGATGACATGATGTAGACAAAGTAAACTCACGCATGAATAAACCCCATCTTTCTACCCTTAATAGCAATGATACATACGTGTCATGTCCCTTTCTGTCACTGGGATTGAGCACCGCAAGATCGAACCCATTACAAAGCACCTCTCCCATTGCAAGATAAATCAATCTAGTTGGCCAAACCAAATCAATAGATCGGAGAGAAATACGAAGCTATAACAATCATGCATAAAAGAGTTCAGAGAAAACTCAAATAATATTCATGGATAATCTGATCATAAACTCACAATTCATCGGATCCCAACAAACACACCGCAAAAAGTGATTACATCGGATAGAACTCCAAGAACATCGAGGAGAACATTGCATTGAAGATCAAAAAGAGATAAGAAGCCATCTAGCTACTAACTATGGACCTGAAGGTCTGTGGTAAACTACTCACGCATCATCGGAAGGGCAGCAAGGTTGATGGAGAGCCCCTCCGTGATCAAATCCCCCTCCGGCAGAGTGCCGGAAAAGGCCTCCAGATGGGATCTCTCGAGAACAGGAACTTGCGGCGGCGGAAAAAGTATTTCGTGGACTCCTCTGTTGGTTTCTCGATTTTAGAGTATTTATAGAGGTGGAATTAGGTCAAACGGATTAGAGGTGGGCCCACGAGGCACCAGGGCACGCCACCCCCCTGGGGCGCACCCTGGTGGCTCGTGGCCACCTCCTCTGTCTTCTGGCCCTCTCCCAAAGCTTCTAGTGTCTCTTATGTCTAGAAAAAATCTCCAAAAAGTTTCATGGCATTTGGACTTCGTTTGGTACTGATATTCTGAAAAACCAAAAACAGGCAAAAAACAGCAACTGGCACTGGGCACTAAGTTAATAGGTTAGTCCCAAAAAAATGATATATAATTGCTTGTAAGTGTATATAAAACATCCAAGATTGATACTATAATAGCATGGAACAATCAAAAATTATAAATACGTTGGAGACGTATCAAGCATCCCCAAGCTTAATTCCTGCTCGTCCTCGAGTAGGTAAATGATAAAAACAGAATTTTTGATGTGGAATACTGCCTATCATATTCATCATATACTCTTTTCTTTTGTAGCATGGACATTTGGACTTGAATGATTCAAAGCAATAGTCTATAGTTTGATATGAAGACATAAATACTCAAGCATACTAACAAGCAACCATGCCTTTCAGAATATCAACGCTAAAGAAAGTTATCCCTAGCCCATTATGCTCAATCATTGATCCATTCATGAAACACACCCAATATTAGCTACACTCAATGCACAAGTATGACAATAGTGCTCTCTAGTTGGTGCTTTGTAAGAGAAGATGGAGACTCAAAATAAAAATAAAAATTGCATAAAAGTAAATAGATAGGCCCTTCGCAGAGGTTAGCAGAGATTTGCAAAGGTGCCGGAGCTCAAGGCTTAAATTAGAGAGATAAAATTATTTTTGAGAGGCATGCTTTTCCTGTCAATGAAAACGACCGAGAATTCCCAATATCTTCCATGCTAGACACATTATAAGCGGTTCCCAAACAGAAAATAAAGTTTATTTCCTTTCCACCATTCTTTCACAATTGATGGCTAGCCGTATCCACGGGTGCCCTCCATACCAACACTTTCCAAGGAATTTATTATTATCATTATATTAATTTTTTTCATTTCGGGACTGGGCATCCCTATTACCTGCCACTCTCTCGTGAAATGACAAGTGAATAAACACTCATCGTGAGAATAACACACCTAGCATGGAAAATATTGGCCACCCCCTGCCGCTTCATGAGTGGTACGGGCACACAAAACAGAAAATTATTTTGAAAATTTAGAGTTGGCACATGCAAATTTACTTGGAACGGCATGGAAATACCGCATATAGGTAGGTATGGTGGACTCATTTGGCACAACTTTGGGTTTAAGGAGTTGGATGCACAAGTAGTATTCCCGCTTAGTACAAATGAAGGCTAGCAAATAGATTGAGAAGCGACCAACCAAAAAGCGAAAACGGTCATAAACATGCATTGATCATAACTAACACCGAATAATGCCCCATAAGTAGGATATAATTTCGTTGTGTAACTATTGACTTTATGTGCATGCATAGGGAATCACAAACCTTAACACCAATATTCTTACTAAAATCACAATTACTCACTAACATGACTCACATATTATCATCTACATATCGCAAAACTATTGCAAGGAATCAAACTTATCATATCCAACGATCTTTCATGAAAGTCTTTATTATATCCCTCTTGAATATTCCTCACTTTGGGACCAAATTCATATCTTATGCAAATTACCATTAATATTATCAACTCTCAAAAAGATATAAGTGAAGCATGAGAGTTCAAATATTTTTTCAAAATATAGCCACCGCCGTGCTCAAAAAGATTTAAGTGAAGTACTAGAGCAACTGCCTAGCTCAAAAGATTTAAGTGAAGCACATAGAGTACTCTAACAAATCATGATAAACGTGTGGCTCTCTCAAATAGGTGTGTCCGATAAAGATGATTGTGACAAACTAAAAAGCAAACAAAGCAAAGACTCATATAATACACGACGCTCCAAGTAAAACACATATCATGTGATGAATAAAAATATAGCTCCAAGTAAAATTACGATAGTTGGTAGAAGAAAGAGGGGATGCCCCAAGCTTAGTTGCTTGAGTCTTCCTTGAATATTACCTTGGGGTGCCTTGGGCATCCCCAAGCTTAGGCTCTTGCCACTCCTTATTCCTTCATCTATCCTGATCTCACTCAAAACTTGAAAACTTCAATCACACAAAACTTAACAAAACCTTCGTGAGATCCGTTAGTATAACAAATAAATCTTTAACTTTAAGTACTGTAGTAAATTGATTCATATTTAATATTGGCATAATGCTACTGTACTCCAACTTCTTCACGACTCATACCCCCCAATACGATCCATAGATTCATCAAAATAAGCAAACTATGCAACGAAAACAGAATCTGTCTAAAATAGAACAGTCTGTAAAGATCTATTTAAAAGCTATACTTATGTAACTCCAAATATTCTTAAAAATTAGGACAACGTGGGCAATTCACATACCAATACTTTGTAAAAACTTCAGATTTTTCTGACGCTTCAGTACAGAAATAAATTCCACCACTGGACGCAAAACTTTCTGTTTTCCAAACAGCATCAATTATACAATCTTCCAAATCATCCCAAAGGCATTACTTGGCACAAACACTAGTTAAAACATAAAAACACAATCATAACAGTAGCATAATTGTGTAAACACACAATAACAGAAATAAAAAGCAAAAAATTATTTTATTCATTGGGTTGCCTCCCAACAAGCGCTATTGTTTTATGCCCCTAGCTAGGCATAATGCATAGTTTCAAGTGTTGTCATCCTTGGTTTCCAATTCCTCAATCACACATCCATTTTTCCTAGTGGATTTAACATAGGTGTTTCTCATCATCACACTTCTAGGCACAAAATCAAGAATTTTACTTTTATGAATAGGTTCCCTAATCGCATCAATGAAATTGGGGTGCACGCTAATCATTTTAAGATCCTCATTTCCCTTACTAGAAGTAGAACCATTGGTTTTAGGAACATACATAAACTTGCAATTTTTATTGGGAGGAGTTCTATGAATATTCTTAACGGAGGAAAAAGCCGAGCCCAAATTATTAAGAATTTCTTCTATCTTATCGATTCTAGCAGGGCTTTGTTCTATTCTTTCATTAACTACCGGTTCCTTTTCCTTTAAGGTTTCCAATGTGATTCCTACCTTAGAACCAAGTTGAGTGATATGATTATGAAATTTTTTATCTAAATTCTCAAGATGTTCAATAGTAGGTATTTTCTTTTCAATAGCTTCTAACCTTTGCATAACATGTTCCAAGGTCAAAGTTGTTTCATTAACAGTGATAGGTGGTGATCCCACTAAATTTCCCATAGAATTGAAAGCATCCATAGAGGGACACATCAAGAAATTCCCTCCGGTAATAGTATCAAGTACAAATGTATACCAAGTAGTAATGCCCACATAAAAATTGCGAAGAAGGATGGTGGTGGATTGCTTACGAGTTGATCTATTATGAGCATCACAAATCCTATACCAAGCATCTTTTAAATTATCTCCCCCCTTTGTTTAAAATTAAGTACTTCATTTTCAGGGGTAATAGTAACGAGCGAAGAACTAGCCACAATGGTAAAGCAAGCAAGCAAACAAGCAAATAAAACTTTTTTATGTTTTTGTAAAAAAAATTAGAAGTGGGGGAGATGAAAACGAGAGGCAAAGGCAAATAAAATAAATGCAAGGATATGAAAGTTTATGCGTAGGTACTTGATAGATGTTGATGATATCTCCCCAGCAACGGCGCCAAAAATTCTTCCTGCTACTTGTGAGCTGCGTTGGGATTTCCCCGAAGAGGAGGGGATGATGCAGTACAGTAGAGATAAGTATTTCCCTCAGTTATGAAACCAAGGTTATCAATCCAGTAGGAGAATCACGCAACAACTCGTTAGCAGCACCTGCACACAAAACAACAAATCCTCGCACCCAACGCGAACAAGAGGTTGTCAATCCCTTGGCGGTTAATTGCAAGATTAAATTGTATGGTGATAGATAGATAGATCGAACAAAAATAGAAAATAAAATAAATAAAGTAAAATTGCAGCAAGGTATTTTTAGGATTTTTAATATATGATAAAGGTAGACCCGGGGGCCATAGTTTTCACTAGAGGCTTCTCTCTTGAAAATAGCATACGGTGGGTGAACAAATTACTGTTGGGCAATTGATAGAAAAGCAAATAATCATGACGATATCCAGGGCAATGATCGTGTATATAGGCATCACGTCCGAGACAAGTAGACCGAAATGATTCTGCATCTACTACTATTACTCCACACATCGACCGCTATCCAGCATGCATCTAGAGTATTAAGTTCATAAAGAACGGAGTAACGCCTTAAGCAAGATGACATGATGTAGACAAAGTAAACTCACGCATTAATAAACCCCATCTTTCTACCCTTAATAGCAATGATACATACGTGTCATGTCCCTTTCTGTCACTGGGATTGAGCACCGCAAGATCGAATCCATTACAAAGCACCTCTCCCATTGCAAGATAAATCAATCTAGTTGGCCAAAACAAATCAATAGATCGGAGAAAATACGAAGCTATAACAATCATGCATAAAAGAGTTCAGAGAAAACTCAAATAATATTCATGGATAATCTGATCATAAACTCACAATTCATCGGATCCCAACAAACACACCGCAAAAAGTGATTACAAAGGATAGAACTCCAAGAACATCGAGGAGAAGATTGTATTGAAGATCAAAAAGAGAGAAGAAGCCATCTAGCTACTAACTATGGACCCGAAGGTCTGTGGTAAACTACTCACGCATCATCGGAAGGGCAGCAAGGTTGATGGAGAGCCCCTCCGTGATCAAATCCCCCTCTGGCAGAGTGCCGGAAAAGGCCTCCAGATGGGATCTCTCGAGAACAGAAACTTGCGGCGGTGGAAAAAGTATACCGTGGACTCCTCTGTTGGTTTCCTGATTTTAGAGTATTTATAGAGGTGGAATTAGGTCAAACGGAGCAGAGGTGGGTCCATGAGGCACCGGGGCGCGCCCTGGTGGCTCGTGGCCACCTCCTCTGTCTTCTGCCCTCTCCTGAAGCTTCTAGTGTCTCTTATGTCCAGAAAAAATCTCCAAAAAGTTTCGTGGCGTTTGGACTTCGTTTCATACTGATATTCTGAAAAACCAAAAACAGGCAAAAAACAGCAACTGGCACTGGGCACTAAGTTAATAGGTTAGTACCAAAAAAATTATATATTATTGCTTGTAAGTGTATATAAAACATCCAAGATTGATACTATAATAGCATGGAACAACCAAAAATTATAGATACGTTGGAGACGTATCAGCTAGCCGAATCCTCGGGTGCCCTCCATACCAACAACTTTCCCGGGGAGTTTGTTTTATTATTTTGTAATTTTAATCATGGGACTGGGCATCCCGATTACCAGCCCCTCTCGTGCAAGGACAAGTGAATAAACACTCGTCATGAGAATAACCCGCTTAGCATGGAAGATATTGACCGCCCCCTGTCGCTCCATGAGCAGTACGGACACACAAAACGGATGTTCATTTGAATATTTAGAGGTGGCACATGCAAATTTACTTAGAATGGCAGGGTAATACCGCATATAGGTAGATATAGTGGACTCATCTGGAATAACTTTGGTTTAAGGGTTTTGATGCACAAGCAGTATTCCCGCTTAGTACAGGCGAAGGCTAGCAAATAGGTTGAGAAACGACCAGCTAGAGAGCGAAAACGGTCATAATCATGCATTATGAATAATCAACATTGAATACTAGCATGAGTAGGATATAAGCACCATGAACATAAATATCGTGGAGGCTATGTTGGTTTTGAATGAACTACGTGCATGAACATGTGCCAAGTCAAGCCACTCGAAACATTCAGAGGAGGATACCATATCATCATACAACATCACAAACATTTTAATGCATGTTGACACCCAAGATAAATCATTATTCACTCCTAGCTACATAAGCATGGCATGAGCAACTATAATCTCTAATTGTCATCATAAACATGTTTAATCATAATATGCTGAATCATGGATACTGAGTTAAACATATTTACAGAAACAAAAACAAGTTGAGTTCATACCCGCTTTTCTTGCCATAGTCACTTCATCAAATTATCATCATTATTGCCTTTCACTTGCACGATTGAATGATGTGAAAATAATAATAGTGCAAGAGTGATGTGGACTAAGCTGGAATCTGCAAACATTTTATTCAAAGGAGAAGACAGGGTAATATGGGCTCTTTGTTAGATCAACAATAATGCATACGAGAGCCACTCAACATTTTCATCGTGGTCTTTTCCTTACAATGACTCAACAAAATAAAAGAATTTCAGAGAAACATACTGAAATATTTTTGGAGTTTTTAGTTTTTTCTTAAAGGAAGCAAATTAAAGAAGGCAAAACAAAAAACGAGAAAAACTATTTACATGGGAAAGCTCCCAACAAGCAAAAGAAGAAACGGGAAATCTTTTTGGGTTTTCTTTTAATACTACAACTAATTAAGCTAGAAAGAAAAACCAAAAAGAAGCGAGAAATGTTTTTGGATTTTCTCAAAGTTTTTCAAACACACAAGAAGAAAGCAAGAATATAAAACTAACATGGATTATACAATGAAAAAGGATGAACACCGACAACTGGAATGAAATGTGTGATCATGAATGTAATGTCGGTGAGAAATACGTACTCCCCCAAGCTTAGGCATTTGCCTAGCTTGGTCTACGGCCATGGTTGTCCCGGATAATAATCGAAGTGGTAGCTCGTAGAGGCGTTCTGAGCCGCCTCCTCAGCTAGACGGGCAGCCTCAACTGTCGCATTGTACTCGTGCACCTCGCTCTCTGATAGAAAATATCTCTGTTTGTTCTGAAAATCAAAGAGGGCAGGAGAAGGCAAAGATGTAGGGGAACGCAGCAGAAAACAAAAATTTTCCGACCTACGCACCAGCCCAGGACCACTATGGAGACTGCATACAAGGTTTGATCATTATCGTTACCGACTCGTAGCGCAGCGGAAGTAGAGTCGATGACGATCGGCGGTGCATATCCCCGCAGCTAGGATTTTACAACCTCCCAACCGCGAGGATGTATACCCTCATCTGCCCCGCGGACAGCCCTCCGGGAGGCGGTCACACAGTCCCCCGGACGGTGTCGCGGACAGCCCTTCGGGAGGACCTCTGAAACTCGGACTGTCACTTGGACAGCCCTTCGGGAGGACCTCCAAAACTCGGACGGTCACACGGACAGCCCTTCGGGAGGCACTCTCGAACTAAGACCGAAACTACGATCTCTCTACAGAGTTGCACACATACGGTGTCATCTATCCGGCAGGGCTTCGCCGTCCAGAACTAGTTCCCACCGGAACCCAGACAGCCTTTCGGCTCTACGAAACTATTTCGCTGGGAGGGAGAGAGAAGCCAGAAATGTCATGGCATGTGTATGTGAGAAGGAGAGGAAATATGGCAGCCCTCACCCCCTCTATTTATAGGAAGAGCAAGGGGTAGAGTGGGCATATCCAAAAATCCATGTCATCCCAAAATATCTTGGGAAGATATTTGTGGAAAGCCAACTTCCAACCATATCCATAAATCTGATTTCACTATTCACGACGACATTTTTCAGCGTCTGATCGAACTGAAAATATTCATGTGGGCTTAGAACATTTCCAGTACCCACCAAAATAATTTTCAACGCGAGCCGGAACAATTCCGGTTTAGTGATTTTCATCTGCGAAAAGCATCTGAAGCGGTTTCGGCAGCTCCGGAACATTTCCGGTTTTCATTCCGGAAAATTCCAGAAAGTTTCCAGAATGATTCTGGCACCCTCCAAGAATTATCAGGTATGTGCCGAAACCAATTTGACTTTATGGTGTACTCCGAAACAACTTTTCGGTTTAGTGATTTTCATCTGTGAAAAGCAACTAAAGCGGTTCCGGCAGTCCGGAACATTTCCGGTTTCTGTCTCTGAAAAATCTCAGAAGTTACCGGAACAATTCTGGTACCTTCCAATAATTTCCAGGCATGTGCCGAAACCAATTTGACTTTATGGAATACCCTGAAACAACTTTTCAGTTTCACCGGAACTATTCCGATATCCTCTCCAGAACGTTTCCGTTTCGTCCGAAACTTTTTCGGTGATTTTCTCTCAGACTCCCCGTCTAGTATTCAGCAGATAGATGACCCTTAAGCGTGTGACCCTATAGGTTCGGTGAAGTATAGACATGACCCGGAACCCCTTCCGATCAATGATCAACATCGGAGCCGTGGACACCCATATTGACCCCTATACCCACACGAATGAATATTCGAGTGAACCTCCAGTTGCCGTGTGCTATTCCTATTGCTTCGCGATATGTTACAAATACCCGAGGTGAGACATGTTGGCATCCCCGTGGATCAACAACTTGTCCACTATGCCTGTTACCTCGTTACCGGTATTGTTCTCTTTTCTCGTTCCCGTGTTCCGGCATCCCTGTGATCAAATCACCCTGTGTCTGGCCAGACGATGATGGATACCGTAACACCGAGAGGGCCCAGAGATATCTCTCCATCGTCGGAGGAGCAAATCCCAATCTTGAGCTATCAAGTTACTTGACATACTTTTCCATGAACCCGTAAGCCGCCGTAATAGCCACCCATTTACGGATGACGTTTAACAAACCCCAAAGTTCATGAAGCAAGCATGAAGAAACTCGACACTCTCATGGTCTAAGGAATTATGCAAACGTTAACTTCTCTGTGTTATTAACCATTAACTTATGACGAATGTATCTCATAGCATAACATCAATCGGGTCGATTCAACACAAGTGTTCTACCAACAATTGTGCCCTCAAAATTGCCGGCATAGCCATGCCCATGATCAGGAAAACAGGATCATCATGCAATACTTGAGCCAGTCATAGAGGCTTGACTAGGAATACATTTTACCGTTTATTATCCCACACGTGCATATGAGTCTTCCTCCGAGCCTCGTGGTTATTGTAGACTCGAGAACCATAGCAGTTATAGCATGGAACATAAACCTAATTACGAACAGGGAGATAATCAATAACATTTATTATTGCCTCTAGGGCATATCTCCTACAGACTCCCACTTGCACTAGAGTCAATAATCTAGTCAATGCTAATGCACTTTACACCTATGGCATACTGGTGTAAAATATGCTTCGCATGTGGTATAGCCTGATATCCAACGGATCTGACGACTTCAGCTCCGTGTGTAACCCTGCATATCCTTGCGTTTTCACGCTTTCACAAAATTCATATTTTGTGTGGACTTGGCTTTGCATATGTGTGAATCATTGGTCGAAACCTGATTCCTCAGACTGAGCTATGGAGCAACTATCTGCCATAGTGTCCCATAGACCAAAGCCATCTTGGAACCATACTAAGTTCATGAATAAACTATATGATTCAACAACTTCTTTGTCGCTTCTCAAGCGTCAACATACTTAGCCTTTGTTATAGAATTCGCCACAGTATCTTGTTTGGAACAATTTCCAACTACCGTGCCACCATATTGTGTATTACACAAAACCCTTAACTTAAATCGAAAATCGCATGGAGCATTGATGAAGACTGTATCGATGTAATTACTTACAACGAGCACTTCATAATCTCTGCTTGCGAGAAAGCATGTCATCAGTACTGATCTAGTACTCAATGACATCGTTCACTATTGTCCCATGATCAGTACTTTGATCACTTTGGTATCTATACTCGCAACAACTTTGGAGTATTGGACATATCTAGTTGTTTTACATACCATGGAATACATGATTAATCCAAACACAAGAGTGTGTGGAATCACCATCATGTATTTTGCTCATCAGTGTTTTGGGACACCAAGTCTTGCAAAAACTCTTTCCATGTGACTTCGGCAAGAATCACTCCTTGACGGTTTTTCAATGCTAAAAAGTTTTAGCACCTTGTCAATATGTATTCATTGCTTAGCCCTATTAGGTAAATCTATCTCCATAGATCATCATGCCTAATATTGAGGCTATTTAGCCTAAGTACTTCATCGAAAAACTATTTTCAAATGAAGTAATAATTCGTGTCAAGAAATTTTATTTCCAATTAACAATGTGTCAAGCACACAAGGTTTTTTTTTAGAAATATTATTATGCTCCCACTTACTTTCTTGAATCACAAGCATCTTCGTTACCCATTTGATGAAGTCAAACCCCTTTGACCATTCCATCAAAAACGAAGATTCCAACTCCACTTTGCTCTCTTCTGTCCATCGCTGGAACTCTGAAGTTTGCATACTTACTAGCATCCTCTGGATCGACAAATTACTTTGGACTGTATCACATACACGTCCTAGGTTTCATTTCCATCAGATGGAAATCCTTTTGTCATCCATGTTTCATATCTCATGATTGAAATATGTATTAATTGCTAGTGCAACCCGAACCGACTTCAAGCATCGCTACGGTGAGACAATCTCATCGTAGTCAACTCCTTGAACTTGTTATGGCAACAAGTCGAACTTTATGGATAAAACATTTTATCCGTATCAGTTTTTAGTTCCATAAATATTCGTTAGACTCTAAGTCTTCCGAAAGGTGTATCAAGATTTTAATCTCGAATCACTTATATGGAAACTATCTCGGATTGTATTGGCATTTAGCCAATTCCGGAGTCAGGGCCCATCAACGCTTCCTTGTGTATTGTAGGTATACTGTTGTCTAACAACAATATCTCGTTTGCGCACCTGATAGGTTTGCACGAGCTTTGCCTACGTGGTTCAGCTGCAAGTTCGACCGAAGTCCATACATTTTATTGTAGAGACTTCCGTATCAGTCGCAGTAGGAAACTCCGGAATCACTTCCAAGGTTTCTTTCCTTTGATCTGATGACGAAGATACTGGTTATCTCGTCGAGTTGCACTGTCCTCCCACTCGCCTTTTGTAAGAACTATTCTCTTTAAAAGCATACCGTTTTGCGGCAAAATCCTTTGCCTCGGTATAGTGGTGGGGAATACCCAATGACTTGGGATAACCTTACAAAGTAGCACTTGTCTGATTTGGAATAGGTTTGTAACCTTTTACACAAGCCCCATATTCCAAATGTTAAGAAAAGATATAACATGGTTGGGCGTACCATACCATGGCATAATTTCAACAGACCTGATGGATCTCTTTTCAGTGTAAAAGCCGCAGTCTCTAAAGCATCACTTTAAAAGGGGTAATGGCAATTTTATTTATGTCATCTTTGATCTTACCATGTCATGAGAGGTTCGATTACATCTACACGGACTCTCCACTTGCAGTGGTGCTCCGGGAGGTGCAAGTTATGAAACCCCTTTCACAACTCATCAGACATTCGCTAAACTTGTAACTCAAATATTCCTTTCTGCAATCGAATTGTAGAAACATAATTTTCTTGTTACAATATTTTCTTCTTCATTTTGAAAACCTTTCGAATGATTTCAAAAGATCCAGACTCACGTCTCATCAAGTAAATATCCATATATCTACTTGAGTCATTTCTGAAGATAGATGAATCCACTACTTGCAACAACATTTATTGGACTACACACATCATAATGTATGATCACCAATATGTTCTTTGCTCGTTCCTTATGGCCTGTGAACGGTATTTCAGTCACTTCACCTTTCAGAGGAAAGTTGCAAGTGTCAGATGATTCAAAATCAAATGACTTCAAAATCCATCATAATGGAATTTTCCATGCGGGTTTCTCCAATGTGACAAAATGCAGTGCCACACTTGTGTGGTATTCTTTTAGTCTTGCGACATTTAGCGTCAGTGTTATGGATGTATCATATTTCCATCAATATTCATAACATACATCCCATCTTTGATGGAAGCATGGCCCTTCATGTTTATTCATAACACCGAACATCAAAAGTTCTCTTATGAATAACCTTCTTGCAAAATACCTTATGCAAAGGGCTAGAGTGTATGAAACTCTAAATGAATTATGAAAGTAAATACAGAGGTAATGTATTATTATCAATATTCATAACATACGTCTCATTCATAATGAAAGTATGGCCCTTATGTTATTCATAACATCGAACATCAAAAGTTCTCTTATGAATAACCTTCTTGCAAGATACTTTATGCAATGGGCTAGAGTGTAAAACTCTAAAATGAATTATGAAAGTAAATACATAGGGAATACACCGATGGAAGGCATAGTAACATTTACTATGTTCCCTGCGTGTATCTGAACCTCATTCCTGGCTAGTCTTTCAGGCCATAGTAGTTCTTACATCGAGTTGCAACAGAATGCAATCGAGCGGGTATCTTTTTGATTAACTCACAATACCCAAGAATTAGTGATTAACTTGTTTAACCATAATTCCTAAGAACTATATCTTTGACCAGCCTTCTATACATCAAAAACTTGTATGACATTCATACATGAGCTGGATATTCCAGTCTACTTTCCTTTTGCCATTATACTTCTAACAGTTTAACTTTCAGTATTTCTCCTACTCTCAGAAGAAGCACCCAACTTAAGAGTGGCGTTAGCCCCGGACTTCCTAGGCGTGAAAGCATCACTAACACCCTTCGGACACTTCCTTTCTCTTTAAGTTGTTGTTTTATTCACCATCATCATATGACTGGCGTTCTTCTGGATCCCTCTCTTATCAGTCTAATGCATAGTAAACTCCTTTACTAACAGTTTGCAAACAAATATTGCTTTGGATATCTCATATCTTTTAGCTTTTGTCTGTCTCTGAAAATGATTTTCAGATTCCATGAATATCACATAACTATCCAAACTTTCGAAGTTCGGGTCTCATGGAAGCAAACATATTGCACTTTGACTGAAAAGGAATTCTAGCTTTTGGATCGAAGGACGAGAGTCACACGATCCATAGCATTAGCGGGAGAAAACCGAAAGCATGCGATAGGACAAAGTCCTTCTCGGCACTCTTGAGGACAATCCTCATATTACGTTACCAACCGTAAAGTTTTAACCAGATGTTTAACAGCTATTCAATTTTAATAGGGAAGGTGGAAACGCGAGCCATTATTCTACAACTATTATGCAAACCACACTTAGAAAGTGTTCAAAATTAATTGCACTGAGAATTAAACAAATTAATTCTATAGTGCGCTCCCACTCAAATCAATATCTCTCATAATTGATTTTGAGTGATACAAGATCCAGACTTCAATTCATCGCCATAGAATCATCATCTCATGACGGGAATTTTAATCGGTAGGCCAACTTGCCGATCACATCTCCATGTGACTCTTGTTCATCTTTCGATGCGTGTGTTCCGAGCTCATGACACTCATGCCTGAACGTCAAGACAACCAAGTGATCTCGCTGTGAGGTCTCAACTCACCCGCCTCACACATCCCTAATCGTTCGCACCCATGCATCCATGGCGTACCCCGAAAAGTTAGGTGCCGTGACGGTGCTACACTTGGGAGAACACTATCTACTTGATATTTTTTGTGAGAGATCACCCTAATAAAAGCGACTACCGCGCAATCAAGAAGGGTGCATCATAAGGGATAAACATCTCAGGCAATTCATAATAGCATGATATGGTATAGCCCTTTCTGACGGAGAAGTCTTTCATTTCTTCGTCTTCGGCATTCGCGTTGGTGTTCACCTTCGCGAAGATTGCCACCACCTTGTCGGTGCACCAGATAATATTGCTATCTCTATAGCTAATAAAATAAGTGCATTACATAAGGTTGACACGCAGGTCATTAAAGTGCAATCATATGGCTCCAGCCATCATGCCGAATCATGACACGCAGGTCAAGTTAATTTACATCATATAGTCATCTCATACATAATCGAATTAATATGAGCACTGTTATACCACATCATATGCACATGCAAACCATCCTGCAAAACCAAGTTAGACGCCTCTAGTTGGTTTATGCAAATTTCATTTTACGTGGCTTCTAAGGTTTCGAACAAACCGAAGCTACCTACGTATTATCATCAAGTATGATAATTCAAGTCGCTAAATTAACATCGCGGGGTGTATGAAACACGAGATAATTAAATCTCGAGCCCCATACTAAACTTCGTCATACGCATGACCCCCGTGCAGATCATATCTGCAATGCCCTTTCATCTGCGAATTTCATCTTTCTTTTGACTATGGCGGAACCCAAAGAACTGAAGCACTTCGTTGATCAATCAGGATCGCGGATTGCCAGAACTTTGTGAAATTCCACCATACTGTCTCGAGATTGAGCAAACGCAAATTCTAGGGAAGCAACAAGAACATCGGGTAACAGACTTCATCTGTCACCCGCACAAATAATTTTCAGCAATAGAACTCATCTACTACCTAATTATATTGTGCAACACCCATACATCTCATGTATTCTAGATCGTAACCTGCATCTACGCATAGCACGGCTCTTGATGCCACTGTAGGGGAACGCAGCAGAAAACAAAAATTTTCCGACCTACGCACCAGCCCAGGACCACTATGGAGACTGCATACAAGGTTTGATCATTATCGTTACCGACTCGTAGCGCAGCGGAAGTAGAGTCGATGACGATCGGCGGTGCATATCCCCGCAGCTAGGATTTTACAACCTCCCAACCGCGAGGATGTATACCCTCATCTGCCCCGCGGACAGCCCTCCGGGAGGCGGTCACACAGTCCCCCGGACGGTGTCGCGGACAGCCCTTCGGGAGGACCTCCGAAACTCGGACTGTCACTTGGACAGCCCTTCGGGAGGACCTCCAAAACTCGGACGGTCACACGGACAGCCCTTCGGGAGGCACTCTCGAACTAAGACCGAAACTACGATCTCTCTACAGAGTTGCACACATACGGTGTCATCTATCCGGCAGGGCTTCGCCGTCCAGAACTAGTTCCCACCGGAACCCAGACAGCCTTTCGGCTCTACGAAACTATTTCGCTGGGAGGGAGAGAGAAGCCAGAAATGTCATGGCATGTGTATGTGAGAAGGAGAGGAAATATGGCAGCCCTCACCCCCTCTATTTATAGGAAGAGCAAGGGGTAGAGTGGGCATATCCAAAAATCCATGTCATCCCAAAATATCTTGGGAAGATATTTGTGGAAAGCCAACTTCCAACCATATCCATAAATCTGATTTCACTATTCACGACGACATTTTTCAGCGTCTGATCGAACTGAAAATATTCATGTGGGCTTAGAACATTTCCAGTACCCACCAAAATAATTTTCAACGCGAGCCGGAACAATTCCGGTTTAGTGATTTTCATCTGCGAAAAGCATCTGAAGCGGTTTCGGCAGCTCCGGAACATTTCCGGTTTTCATTCCGGAAAATTCCAGAAAGTTTCCAGAATGATTCTGGCACCCTCCAAGAATTATCAGGTATGTGCCGAAACCAATTTGACTTTATGGTGTACTCCGAAACAACTTTTCGGTTTAGTGATTTTCATCTGTGAAAAGCAACTAAAGCGGTTCCGGCAGTCCGGAACATTTCCGGTTTCTGTCTCTGAAAAATCTCAGAAGTTACCGGAACAATTCTGGTACCTTCCAATAATTTCCAGGCATGTGCCGAAACCAATTTGACTTTATGGAATACCCTGAAACAACTTTTCAGTTTCACCGGAACTATTCCGATATCCTCTCCGGAACGTTTCCGTTTCGTCCGAAACTTTTTCGGTGATTTTCTCTCAGACTCCCCGTCTAGTATTCAGCAGATAGATGACCCTTAAGCGTGTGACCCTATAGGTTCGGTGAAGTATAGACATGACCCGGAACCCCTTCCGATCAATGATCAACATCGGAGCCGTGGACACCCATATTGACCCCTATACCCACACGAATGAATATTCGAGTGAACCTCCAGTTGCCGTGTGCTATTCCTATTGCTTCGCGATATGTTACAAATACCCGAGGTGAGACATGTTGGCATCCCCGTGGATCAACAACTTGTCCACTATGCCTGTTACCTCGTTACCGGTATTGTTCTCTTTTCTCGTTCCCGTGTTCCGGCATCCCTGTGATCAAATCACCCTGTGTCTGGCCAGACGATGATGGATACCGTAACACCGAGAGGGCCCAGAGATATCTCTCCATCGTCGGAGGAGCAAATCCCAATCTTGAGCTATCAAGTTACTTGACATACTTTTCCATGAACCCGTAAGCCGCCGTAATAGCCACCCATTTACGGATGACGTTTAACAAACCCCAAAGTTCATGAAGCAAGCATGAAGAAACTCGACACTCTCATGGTCTAAGGAATTATGCAAACGTTAACTTCTCTGTGTTATTAACCATTAACTTATGACGAATGTATCTTATAGCATAACATCAATCGGGTCGATTCAACACAAGTGTTCTACCAACAATTGTGCCCTCAAAATTGCCGGCATAGCCATGCCCATGATCAGGAAAACAGGATCATCATGCAATACTTGAGCCAGTCATAGAGGCTTGACTAGGAATACATTTTACCGTTTATTATCCCACACGTGCATATGAGTCTTCCTCCGAGCCTCGTGGTTATTGTAGACTCGAGAACCATAGCAGTTATAGCATGGAACATAAACCTAATTACGAACAGGGAGATAATCAATAACATTTATTATTGCCTCTAGGGCATATCTCCTACAAAAGAAACATACACAGAGCGATATTTATCAAAAACTAATCCATGTGCGTCGCGTTTTAAAAACTTATGTTCTCGCATTGCTTCGAAATTCAAATATTTATCAGGTAAGAGGGGATCATTGAAATTGGGCGAGACCCTTAACCTTGCAGCTAAGCGGGAGGCATAAATTCCTCCATACAAATCACCATTACCCGCGTTACGCTGCAGTCTACGTGCAACAATAGCCCCAAGATTATAATGCTTGCTACCAGTCAAAGCTGTATGAATAAGACTCAGATCAGGGGCGCAAAGCGCACTGCAGTCTTGCTTTCCAACAACGCATTTACCATTAAAAAGTGCGAAATACCGAATAGCGGGAAAGTGAATGCTAATTATTCTGGCCTGCGTAACTCCCCTATCCTCACCGTTGCAAAGGCCATTAAGAAACAACTCATAATCAGATTTTGGTGGTTCATCTAACGAACCCCAATATGGAATTTTGCATGCATCACAGAATTCTTCTAGAGACATACTATAGGATTTGTTATAGAGATGAAACGAAACTCTAGAATTACGAGTATGATACACAAAATGTTTAGTAAATGAATGAGTGAGGTTGTAGTGCTGCGGAGGCTTATCTGCGATGAAGGCGGAAAGCTCGGTGTTCTGAATGTATTGCTCGAATTCCTCCTTAATCCCTGTACCCAACATGAACTCCTCACAAGGCCATCGACAATATTTTGCCTCGGCACCTCTCACCGAACTTGCTCTTGGTTCCTCATATGATTGGCGTGCCGAGATTTCACTCGATGACACTTCAGAGGACCTCCTCCTCGAAGAACTCCTCCGGAAGAAATTCATTTTCCTAAGAACAATTTTTTGAAAAAATAAATTTGGGCCACAAAAAGATGTTAACAAAACTTCACAAAATTGGTAGCAACTACTTATACAAGTGCCTAGAGGCCATATCAAGCATTCAAACTACTTAGGACTCAAAGAATTCAACATGCAAGCTCATTTTCAGTAGCACCAAGAGCAGCTAATTATGCAAGATATAATCCAGTAGAGCAAAAACTAATTGGAGCAAATGAGGAGTCACATACCAAGTAGCAATCTCCCAAAACAGTTTCAGAAACGGAGCTTCGAGCAAAGAGATCAAAAATCTCAGGTTTGGGAGCAAGAACACGAGAGAGAGAGCTACCAGGAATTTTTGCTAGAGGTAAGAGACGAAGTAGACTGAAGGAATAAGTGAGGGGGTCCCTATGGGGCCCACAAGCCACCAGGGCGCGCCCAGGGGGGTGGCGCGCCCTGGTGCCTCGTGGGCACCTGGGGAATCCCCCTGGTATGTTTTTAGTGCCAAAAAGTCTTAAATATTCTATAAAAATTCATGTAAAAATTTCAGATCGTTCTGAGCACTTTCATTTTTGGGCACTTTTTTTATTGCACGGATAATTCAGAAAACAGGATAATCATGGAATTTTATTGCATCTAACTAAATATAACAGAAAACAAAAAGTGGGTGCAGAAGGTTGTACTTACTAAATTCATCGACCACATGCCTCTCTTGATCAAGTCTTAATAACAAACCATTTCCGAGTAACATGAAACCGAAGAACCTTCGTAAAACACTAGGTTACCTCAACGGGGATGTGTACCTCCCCAATAATAAGAGTTTCATATTTGTTTTTGACAGTAGGAAGAAGGAGTTGAAAACTTCCAATAGTAATTGTCGGAGTCTTTTCAATAACATGAATACCGTTTACTTGAAATTGTTTCTTCGGAAAGTCCACCGTATGTTCATTACCATTGATATGAAAAGTGACCTTGCTTATGTTGCAATCAATAACAGCCCCTGCGGTATTCAAAAAGGGTCTACCAAGGATAATCGACATATTGTCGTCCTCGGGCATATCAAGTATAACAAAGTCTGTTAGGATAGTAACATTTGCAACTACAACGGGCACATCCTCACAAACACCGATAGGAATGGCAGTTGATTTGTCAGCCATTTGCAATGATATTTCAGTGGGAGTGAGTTTATTCAAATCAAGTCTTTTATATAAAGAGAAGGGCATAACACTAACACCGGCTCCTAAATCACACAAAGCAGTTTTGACATAATTTCTTTTAATGGAGCATGGTATAGTTAGTATTCCTGGATCTCCTAGTTTCTTAGGTACTCCATCCTTAAAAGAATAATTTGCGAGCATGGTAGAAATTTCAGCTTCAGGTGTCTTTCTTTTCTTTGTGACAATGTCTTTCATATATTTAGCATAAGGGGCCATCCTTAAAATATCAGTCAAACGAGTACGCAAAAAGACTGGCCTAAGCATTTCAGCAAAGCGTTCAAATTCTTCCTCATCCTTATTCTTAGATGGTTTAGGAGGAAAGGGCATGGGTTTTTGAACCCATGGTTCTCTTTCTTTACCATGTTTTCCAGCAACGAAGTCTCTTTTATCATAACGTTTGTTTTTAGGAGGTGGGTTATCAAGATCAACAGCAGGTTCTATTTCAACATCATTATCAAGTTCTTTATCATTATCTGGTTGGGCATCCACATGAGCATCATCATTATTATTATCATCAGGTGAATGTTCACTACCAGATTGTGTTTCAGCATCGGAAATAGAAACATCATTATTATCCCCCAAGGGTTTTTCTACCTCAGGTTCACTAGAAGTATGCAAAGTCCTATCATTTTTCTTTCTCTTTTTCTTTTTAGATGGACTAGGTGCATCAACATTAATTCTTTGAGAGTCTTTTCCAGTTCTTTTAGGGTGACCTTCAGGATAAAGTGGCTCCTGAGTCATTCTACCTCCTCTAGTCATTACTCTAACAGCATGATCATTCATATTGTTATTCATTTCATTGAGCAATTCACTTTGAGATTTAGCAACTTGTTCTAATTGGGTTTGAACCATAGATGCATGTTTACCTACACCTTTGACATCATTAGCAATCTTAAATAACAGGTCACTCAAGCGATCAATCATGTAGGCATTTAGTTTCAATTGTTTCATAACATTTGCATTGAAACGATCTTGCTTAATAATATAATTGTCAAATTCATACAAACATTGACTAGGAGGTTTGTTATAGGGAATATCACCTTCATCAAACTTTATAAGAGAATTTACCTCCACTACATGTGGCGGTGTGTCAAGACCATGTATTTCTTCAATAGGTGGCAAATTCTTAACATCTTCAGCTTTAATACCTTTTTCCTTCATACATTTCTTTGCTTCTTGCATATCTTCAGGACTGAGAAATAGAATACCCCTCTTCTTCGGAGTGGGTTTAGACGGTGGTTCAGGAAGTGTCCAATCATTATCATTCTTCAATATATTATTCAATAGTTCCTCAGCTTGTTCAATAGTCCGTTCCCTGAAAACACAACCAGCACAACTATCTAGGTAGTCCCTAGAAGCATCAGTTAGTCCATTATAAAAGATATCAAGTATTTCATTCTTCTTAAGAGGATGATCAGGCAAAGCATTAAGTAATTGGAGAAGCCTCCCCCAAGCTTGAGGGAGATTCTCTTCTTCAATTTGCACAAAGTTAAATATTTCCTGTAAAGCAGCTTGTTTCTTATGAGCAGGAAAATATTTTTCAGAGAAGTAATATATCATATCCTGGGGACTACGCACACAACCAGGAGCAAGAGTATTAAACCATTTCTTAGCACCACCCTTTAATGAGAAAGGAAACAACTTAAGAATATAGTAATAGAGAATTTTTTTCCTCATGAGCGAATAGGGTGGCTATATCATTTAATTTAGTAAGATGTGCCACAACGGTTTCAGTTTCATAGCCATGGAAATGATCAGATTCAACCAAAGTAATTAACTCAGGATCGACAGAGAATTCATAATCCTTATCAGTAACAAATATGGGAGAGGTAGCAAACTTAGGATCATATTTCATTCTCTCCTTCATAGATTTTTCTTTCATTTCAGCAAGCAATTTTATAACTTCATCTCTATCATTACAAGCAAGAATGGCTCTAGCCGTCTCCCTGTCAAAGACATGTTCATCAGGTGATTCAACTCTAGTAGGAGAGCTAGGCATAATAGGTGAATCATAATTCTCAAGAGTTTCAATATTTTTAGCATTCTCAATTTCTTTAGCTTTAGCAAGTTGTTCATCAAGAAATTCACCAAGTGGCACAGTATTATCAAGCATAGTACTAGCATCATCATAAGTATCATTCATAGCAGAAGTAGTATCATCAATAACTTGCGACATATCAGAATGCATAACAGGTGGTGGTGTCACAAGTCTACTCAAAACAGAAGGTGAATCAAGTGAGGAGCTAGATGGCAGTTCCTTACCTCCCCTCGTCTTAGAGGGAACGATCTTGGTCTTAGCGTCTTTCAAATTCTTCATAGTGATCAATAGATATAAATCCCAAGTGACTCAGCCAATAGAGCTATGCTCCCCGGCAACGACGCCAGAAAAAGGTCTTGATAACCCACAAGTATAGGGGATCTCAATAGTTTTCGAGGGTAGAGTATTCAACCCAAATTTATTGATTCGACACAAGGGGAGCCAAAGAATATTTGCAAGTATTAGCAGTTGAGTTGTCAATTCAACCACACCTGCAGACTAAATATCTGCAGCAGAGTGATCAGTAGCACAGTAGTATGGTAGTTTGATAGCAATAGCAATAATAGTAACATTAACAGTAACGGTAGCAGCAATAGTTTTGTAACAATTGTGACAGTAGTAGCCACAGTAGTAACTTAGCAAAGAACAATATGTGAAAAACTCGTAGGCATTGGATCGGTGATTATGTTGGATAACATTCATCATGTAACAGTCATAACCTAGGGCGACACAGAACTAGCTCCAATTCATCAATGTAATGTAGGCATGTATTCCGTATATAGTCATACGTGCTTGCGATAAGAACTTGCATGACATCTTTTGTCCTACCCTCCCATGGCAGCGGGGTCCATAAGGAAACTAAGGGATATTAAGGCCTCCTTTTAATAGAGAACCGGAACAAAGCATTAACACATAGTGAATACATGAACTCCTCAAACTACGGTAATCACCGGAAAGAATCCCAATTATTGTCACCTTGGGGTATGCGGATCATAACACATAGCAGGTGCGTATAACTTGCAAGATCGGATCAAGAACACAAATATATTCATGAAAACATAAAGGGTTCAGATCTGAAATCATGGCACTCGGGCCATAGTGACAAGCATTAAGCATAGCAAAGTCATAGCAACATCAATCTCAGAACATAGTGGATACTAGGGATCAAGCCCTAACAAAACTAACTCGATTACATGATAAATCTCATCCAACCCATCACCGTCCAGCAAGCCTACGAAGGAATTACTCACTCCAGACGGTGAGCATCATGAAATTGGTGATGGAGAATGGTTGATGATGACGATGACGGAAGATCCCCCTCTCCGGAGCCCCGAATGGACTCTAGATCTGGCCTCCCGATGAAGAATAGGAGGTGGCGGTGGCTCCGTATCGTAAAACACGATGAAACTTCCTCTCTGTTTTTTCTCTCAAGAATTGTGAATTTATAGGCCTGAGATTAGGGTCAGCGGTGCCACGTGGGCCCCACCAGCCACCAGGGCGCGCCAGGGGGGGTGGCACGCCCTGGTGCCTCGTGGGCAGCAGGGGCCCCCCTCCAGTGGATCTTGGCTCCAGTATTTTTTATTTATTCCATAAAAAATCTCTAAAAAGTTTCGTCCAATTCCGAGAACTTTTATTTCTGCACAAAAAACAACACCAATTCCGAGAGCTTCAGTCCGGGTTAGTTTCATTCAAATCATGCAAATTAGAGTCCAAAACAAGAGCAAAAGTGTTTGGAAAAGGTGATACGACGGAGACGTACCATGCAGCATCGCTCCAAACAAAATTATCCGATTTCCGGAGCATTTGGTAAAGTGGGATAGCCTTTTCCCCAAGTCGGCTTATGAACCGGCTCAACGCGGCAACCCGCCCAGCCAGCTTCTGGACGTCATTGATATTGGCCGGCTTGCCCAAGGATGTGATCGCTTTGATTTTTTTCGGGTTGGCTTCAATCCCACGCTCAGAAATGAGGAATCCCAATAACTTTCCTGCCAGAACACCGAAAACACACTTTTCCGGGTTAAGATTCATCTGATAAATGCGGAGGTTGTCAAATGTTTCCTTGACATCATCCAACAAGGTCTCCTTCTTTTGAGATTTAACCACAATGTCATCAACATTACGCCCAATCTGCTTGTAGAAACAATTCTGAACACAACGCTGATAAGTCGCCTGCGCATATTTTAGACCAAACGGCATGGACGTGTAGCAGAAAGCACCAAACAGTGTAATGAACGCCGTCTTCTCCTGGTCCTCCTGCTTCATCTTGATTTGATGATAACCAGAATACGCATCCAGAAACCATAAGGACTCACAACCCGTCGTAGCATCAATGATCTGGTCAATACGGGGCAGTGCGAAAGGATCACTAGGACAAGCCTTATTCAGATCCGTATAATCCACACACATTCGCCAAGTCCCTTTTTCTTCAGAACAAGGACCGGGTTAGCCAGCCATTCAGGATGAAACACCTCCACAATGAACCCGGCAGCTAAAAGCCGAGCCACTTCTTCGCCAATAGTTTTCCGCCTTTCTTCATTGAATCGATGGAGGTACTGTCGAACATATTTAAACTTAGGATCCATATTAAGGGAGTGCTCAGCGAGTTCTCTCGGTACACCTGGCATGTCAGAAGGTTTCCATGCAAAGATGTCCCGATTCTCACGGATGAACTCGATGAGCGCGCTTTCCTATTTAGGGTCCATGTTTGCCCCAACAGTGAACTGCTCAGATGAATCACCCGGGACAAAATCAACTTGTTTTGTATCTCTGGCTGACTTAAATTTGAGTAAGGGATTAGACTCTATCGTCGGCTTCTTGAGGGAGGTCCTATCAGCCGGGTCGACGTTGTCCTTGTAGTACTCCAATTCCTCGACAGCACAAGCCGTCTCTGCGTATGCCTCATCTCCCTCTTCACATTCCAGCGCAACCCGCCAGTTGCCTCCCATCGTAATCGTTCCTTCTGGACCCGGCATTTTTAACTTCAGATAAATATAACATGGGCGCGCCATGAAACGCGCGTAAGCCGGCCTACCGAAGAGGGCATGTTAGGGGCTCTTAAGTTTTAAAACTTCAAAAGACAGGAACTCTGAGCGGTAATTATATTCATCACCAAAGGCTACCTCCAAAGAAATTCTGCCAATGGGATAAGCTGACTTGCCAGGGACGATGTCGTGAAAAACTGTGGTGGAGGGGGTGAGCTGTTTCTCGGATAAATTCATTCGTTGGAAAGTATCATAGTAAAGTATATTGATGCTGCTGCCTCCATCCATAAGCACCTTTGTCAATGTATACCCGCCAACCTGTGGCGCCACCACTAAGGCTAGATGACCTGGGTGATCAATGAACTCCGGATGATCCGCCCGACTCCAGGTGACCGGCTGCTCCGACCAGTTGAGGTAATATGGGACTGCCGGCTCCACCAAGTTGGCAGCTCTCCGCTGAACTTTCCGGTCCCTTTTGTAGGTACTGGTGGTAAAAACGTGATACTGACCGTTATTCAATTTCTTTGGATTACTCTGGAAACCAGACTGGCTGCCTTGATTCTGATTGCTCTGGTTGCGTTGATTATTGCCTCCAGCGTTGCCAGCCCCTTGAAACCCGGCATTATGACCTTGGTTCCCCTGGAACCCCGGGCCTGCGAAGGGCCCTTGTGAGCCGGCTCCCTGAAAGTCGGCTCCCTGAAAGTCGGCTCCCTGATTGCCGGGTCCGAGGTTATCGGGGTGTCCGCCATTGCCGCCTCCATTGTGATGATTCTGAAACACCCTTTTGGAGAATTCTTGCATAATGTAACAATTCTCCCAGGAGTGGGCAGACGGCTTGCCATCAACGCTGTGTTTAGGACATGGACCTTTGAGGGCCTCTTCAAAAGTGCGGGCGAAAGGCTTCCTGGCACCATTGTTCTGCCATTTGTTACTTCCACCGGTGTTGGTATTTGCTACCAAATCGGAGCCGGCTTCATAACCCTTACTCTTGTTGCCGCCGTTGACCTGTCCATTGCCATTGTTCTGCTGGTGACCCTTGCCACCATTTTTCTTGCCCTTGCCAGATTTGTCATCATCAGATGTAGGGTCCTTCGTATTATCTAACTCGGCATATCGGGTTAAGACGTCCATAAGATCGCCCATATCCTGGACCTTCCTCTTAAGCCGCCCAAACTTCTGAACCAGGGGTTGAAATTTACAAGTCCGCTCCAGAACAAGAACTGCCTGTGCCGCCGTGATGCTATCTGAAGAATGAATGACTTCTGCAACCCGGCGAGACCAGTGGTGTGCCGACTCATCCTCCCGCTGAACACAGTGTTCCAGGTCAACAATCGTGGTTGGCCGTTTGCAGGTCCCCTGAATTTTTTTGATGAAGCGCTCCTTCAATTCCTGCCAGGTGTTAATGGAATTCGCTGGTAAATTTTTCAACCAGGTACGTGCCGGGCCCTCCAACATGAGAGGTAGATAACGCGCGTACACAGCTTCACTAGCACCCAACAGGTCCATTGCTAACTCATAACTTTCAATCCACTGGGCCGGCTCCAGATCTGCTGTGTAATTAGGAACCTTGCGAGGACCCTTGAAATCTGGCGGCATGCGTGCATCTCGCAGCGCCGGGACTAGACAGGGAGTTCCAATCCCACGACTCAGTAAGCCGCCAAGGCGACCAGCTGCCTGGGCTGTGGTGGGATGGTCCTGCACCGTAGGCTGGTTATACACTGCCCGCACATTTTCCTCTTCCAGCGCTCGTAGAGCTCGAGCGGTATCCACAATCTCTTACGCGTTCGGGATCCTGGGAGGCGGCTGATCCGCCAAAGGCTGTGGGGCCCTCTGGCAGTGTGCGCTACTGGAAACAGCCAGCGACTCACGGCGTTGGCTTCTGGTGCGGCCCTGATGAGGGGTCGAGTGAAGCCGGTGCTGACTATGGGAGTAGTTCGTCTACTGCGTCACTGCTGTCTTGAGCATCTCAATGGTGTTACTGGCCTCTACCTGAGCCGGACTGTCCCCTTCAATCGGAATCTCCGCCAAGTTGTGAGTCGCCGCCAGGACATTGTCCACCGGGTTGGAATAGTGTCCAATTGGGGTCTGGAACCATCAAGGCGGCAGTTGCTGCTGCGGAATCGGCGTCTGATGCTGAACCGTCTCTCTGTGCTGAGCCAGTTGCCGCGGAGCCGGCCCTCCAGGGGACACAACGCCAGCCCCCGGGTTCGCCGGGGCCCGCAGATCATTCGGCGTAGTGAACAACTGAGTTGGCTCGATCTGGGCCGGAAGCCGGCTCTGATGCCGCCTCCGGTGAACAAACTCAGATTCAGCCTACCGGCGGCTTAGATAGAGGGCTTCCTCTTCCAAGCGCTTTGTATCCTCGACAAGCCGGGCTTGGGCTTCTGCCATGAGAGTATTTTCAGCATCGATATCCTCCTGGATCTTGGTCATCTGCTCGCGGCACTTCGTGATGTCTGCGTTGCGTGCCGCCGCGTTCTCTACTGTCCCCGGCTCGGCCAGAAGATTCGCCAGAGTGTTCATCAGTTCCGCAAGCGGCTGCGCCCCGGTCTTTTGCGAGCTGGCGGCGGCCGTGTTGGCCCCTCCTGAGCCGGCGATGGTGAGGTTCTGCCTGGCCGATGGATCTACTGGGTCGCGAAGGGGGGCGGGTCCTGCCTGCCTGCCATGTATACCGCAGCGAACCGAGGCGGCTCGAGGGTTTCAGGAAAGACTTCGTCAGTACATCCCCCTAGTCTTCCGTCGTACAACCGACGGATCGACTCGGTTTCTCCCATCGAGGACTCGCCGTCAGATTAAACAAGCGTATCGTCTTGGGACAGGGAGTTCTCCGACAAGGCCACCCCTTGGGTGAATCCTACGAAGACATGCTTCCGGCCGGCTTGCGGCGGGCTGGGATTCGCCTGAGGAGATCGAGCGCGACGGGCTGATTCGGTGCCGGAGACAGCCTCCAACCCGGCGGCCGGCTTGCCGACAACACCGATGAAGGTATGGATCTTGCCGAAGGGGACCCGGTACCCGTACTCGATCGAGTCGGCCTCGGGGCCCCAGTACGAATCGTCGATGTAGAGCTTTCCACGGTGGCTCCTCGTCATCTGGCCGACCACATACTTCCCGAACCCTGGGAGGGCTCCCGCCAAGAACTCAACTCCACCGTGCGTAGGCCCCACGGTGGGCACCAACTGTCATGGTTTTAGCACAGCAGATGCCCTTGTGAAAGGACTTAGAGATGAGGCCATCGCACGAAGGTGGAAGCTTGACGGGGTTGATCGGGAACGAGAAGACACGGAGTTACCCAGGTTCGGCCCCTCACGGTGGAGGTAAAAGCCTACGTCCTGCTTTATTATATTGCCTACGTCCTGCTTTATTATATTGCTTCGGATCTAGGTTACATGAGAGTCCGGGTTGTATTCTTAACCCATATCCTACTACTAGCTTGTCCTTCAAGGTAATCTTCCTTATCGTCTTTCTTCACGAGCCGGCCCGCACACCAAGCCGCCCCTTTTCAATAGGCCTTGGTCAAGCCGGCCCATTAGAAATCCTCCAGGCCCAGCAGCAAGGTAGCCCGCTGAGCCTTACAGCTCAATAGCCGAGTCATCTTCCTGCCGGGTCTTCATCACTGAGAAATATCCCCAACACATAGACTCTTGAATTCTTCCCATAGTACACCACATACCAGTTCCACTTCATCTATGAAGATAAATAAATAAGCTAACAAGTCAATTTCATAGTTATCCAATCACATATAGCAAAGTCATATAGCAATCTTCATAGCATCATAGAAAATACGTTCAGAAGCATCGACGATAGAAATCACAAAAAGGTAGTTCACTAGTAGTTCAAAAGCAAAAGTTCAGCTCCATCATAGAAACATAGAAATTAAGTTCACACGACTCGATCATATAGATCACATAAACGCAGTGCACTAGTAGTTCAGAAGTAAAAGTTCAGCTCCATCATGAGCTCTCCTCGCCTTCCAACATCTTCGTGATCTCGGCTTGGGCGGTCCTCACAGCTTCGGCGGCTGCTCGCGCACTCTCGACGGCTGCTCTAGTGCTCTCAGCTGTTGTTCTCGCGCTCTCGGCATATACTGGAGCGCTCTCGACGTATGCCCGAGCGCTCTCGGTGGCTTCTCGAGCGCTCTCGACATAGGCGAGCACGATCTCCGTGTACTCAACCACCCTCGTGACGATGTCTACGGCTGTAGGAGTTCCGTTTATGGGTGTAAGAGTCCTAACGAGGCGTCTCGGCTTCTCCATCTAAATCGCATTAAACAAGTTGACATTTAGATAAAAGACATTTTTCATGAAAGCAGATTTATGACAATAAAAAAGATTGAACTATTACGACAACAGTCCATATTTGTCCTTCGGGTGGACATTTCTCGCTCTTAAGTTGGGTACTTCGACCGTCGGTGATGGTCGCTCTTCACCCTCTCTTCCTGCTTTACCAAGGTCTCAGAGGAGGAAGAGGGAGAAGAACGACCCCCTACGACAACAGTTGGTTCATCTCGCAAGTGGTTGTATATATGGTATACACTCACTCACTCACTGTAATTTCGAATGTCGGTGATGTTGTTCTTCCCCCTCTCCTCCTGCTTTATCAAGGTATCCTGTTTTATAAAGGTCTTAGAGGAGGAAGAGGGAGAACAACGACCCCCTACAACAACAGTCAGTTCATCTCTCAAGTGGTTGTATATATGGTGTACACTCACTCACTCACTGTATTTTCGACTGTCGGTGATGGTCGTCCTTCATCTTCTCCTCATGCTTTATCAAAGTCTAAGAGGAAGAGAAGAATAAGAACGGCCCCATACGACAACAGTCGGCGTCCTCCTCTCAGAACAACTCTCATCTCAGTTTGTGCATTAAGAGTGAGCATTGTGCACCCGACGGAAAATATAATTAAGTAGCTCATCCATAAAAAGTTAAAAATTTATGGAAAAAATTGGCATGACCTTTGCTAGAAAATTAGACATATTGAGTGCCAGAAATTAAGCGAAACGGAACTTAATCCACGTTTCATACATATCGTACATTTTTTATGCATGTGAAAAACCTTTATACATGTTCACCATTTTTCAAATACATCTCTTTGAACAATTTTTCAAGTACATGTGAAATAGTTTTCAAATACACATTTATTTTTTTTGAATGATACGAAACATTTTTGGAAAAGCTATGCAGATATATTTCCCTATTTTTTATGTTGTATAAATATTTTTCAAATGTGGAAAAAGTATTTTTGAAGCTCATGAATATTTTTTAAATGTAGCATATTTTTTGAATGGTATGAAAGATTTTTTGAATTACACAAACAATTGTTTTTACATTGGATATCATTTTTTAAATACATCACGTGCATTTTATTAAAAGCTTGTGAACATTTTTTCAATGTCATGGTCATTTTGCTTGTGCTCTCAACACTTTAATTAAATTATACTAACATAAATGATACACTGCTTTATCGTTTTTGAAAATTTGAAGTGTATTAAGTATTTTAGAATATATGTATTGATAATATTTTCCAAATATATACAAAAAACAAAAACAGATGCATATGTACCTGCGTAATTATAGGCCGGCCCAGTTAGTGTGCTGATCGCGGAAGCCACTGGCAATGCGCCGGCCGACGTCCGCAGCCATGCCTGCTGCATACGGCTACGTGCTCTATCGTTCGCCTCTTCGTCCCTCCCCGAGAAGAGAATTATTCAGTGGCCAGAGCAGCGCAGGAGCAGCAACGATTAGTGGGAAACAATATCTGCGCCGCTGGCTTGAACAAAAACTCCTGTACCACTGGCCCCTTCCTGTCGTTCCTCTAAAATCTGCGCGCTTCTGCTAGATCTGGGCTACTGTTCAAGGCAGGTCCAACCCTTTTTATACCCTTTATATATATGGCTTTAAACTTAAATTTCACTATGCAAAGGCACAAGTTGGGGAAATCTGTGGCTTTAAATCCAACCCCTTTTTTATGCCATTTATGTACTCCTTAAAAATATATAGATATAGGCCCAAGTAGGATCTCTACCTGTGGCCCAATCGTTTTGTGTTGGATACTGATAATTAGACAAAGCATATGTGAAATCACTAATTGAGGAGTACTCCTTTCAAAGATCACTTCCATCTTCCCAGTTTGCGACAAGTAGCGTGCTATATGTACGCCACTTGTCGCAACCGGTGAGTTTTCCATTTTTCGTAAATCCGTTTATTCAAAACGTTTTATCTCTTAAACCGTGTGTCCAAATCTCGAACCGTTTTCACCGTTGGATTCTTCGCGTCGGGATCTTTAAAACTAGATCCCATGTTGATAGGTATTGACGAACTATTTTTTCACGAAAAAAACCGGACGAAAAAACCGAACCGAGCGCATATTTTTTTTTTCCGAAAGAGGTACGACCATGTCTATCGCGGAAGCAAACCCGTGCCTCTCGCGGAAAGAAAAAAAAAAAGAAAACGAGTATTTTTTCCCGTTTCCGAGAGGCACGGCCGTGCCTCTCGCGGAAGCAAATCCGTGCCTCTCGTGGAAGCAAACCCATGCCTCTCGCGGAAGGGAAAAAAAACGCGTTTTTGTTTCTTTCTGAGAGGCACAGCCGTGCCTCTCGCGGAAGCAAATCTGTGGCTCTCGCGGAAGCAAAAAAAACATGTTTTTTGGGGCAAAAAAAAAGGTTTTTTTTATATATTTTTTGTCCAAAAGTTAAGAAAGACCGGTGAAAAACCGAAAAGGCGTAAAAAACCGGAAAAAACGTATAAAAAGCCGAAAACGTGTGCGGAAATATAAAAAAACAAAAATCGGAGGAAGAGCCCAGAGCGCGACATGTGGCGGCTCTGCCCATCCCAGTGGACCTTTGGGGAGGCTCCCGAGCGAACACTCCTTAATTTGTTGCTCCCAAGCGTATGCCGTGGACAAATGTGAGCACATAATCATTTTCCTGCACATTAGTTTCATTGGTATATCAGTTGGATTAGTTTTGACACTATATGCTAAAAATATAGCAGCCAACCTTCTTGTGTTAGATACGGCTAAAAATTCAAAACAAGAAATATTGCTTGACGAAGCATATATTTGGATGCGATTCCTGGAGAAATTGTGGGAAGAGAATCATCAGATGCCTCATTACACTAAGTGCGCATGTCATTATTAGCAATATATATTGACCATATATATCTGTACAAATAATAATACTAGCTAGTAATACTATATAATCACTTGCACGTACGTACATCCACAACGCCTAGTTAGCTAGTACTCCCTCCGTCCGGAAATATTTGTCCAAGAGATAGATGTATCTAGACGTATTTTAGTTCTAGATACATCCTTTTTATCCATTTCGAAGACAAGTATTTCCGGACGGAGGTAGTACTAACGATCGAGTGAGCTAGGCAGCAGAATCATTAGGTACTCCCTCCCTCCGTTTCATAATATAAAAATGTTTTCCAAGCTAACATAACTTAAAAAACGTTTTTATAATATAGGACGAAAGGAGTAGCTAATTAGGGGCACACTTGACATTAGTCTGACAGCCATGGCAGGCATGACAGCCATGACAGCCATGGCAGGAACCATGTGATGTGTGTGTGAGGTCCGTGGCATGCATATTTGCATGCAGGACATAATGATTGGACGGTTAGTCTTGGTCCTAGTCCACTCATCATTTCAACGATGATGAGCTCGCTTGCGAGTTCTGAGCTGGATGGATACACAGATCTCGGATCGGATGGATCGATGATGACACGCACGCGCATTGGCGGACCCAGCATTTTGCATATTTTTTTTACTATATGTCATTTTTTCTTGATTTTGTTGGTTTCACAGTACTAGAAGTCTAGAACTAATTCACCCGAAGCTGACTTCTTTTTTTAACACAGTACAGACGCAAGCGCTCATATATACGCGCATAGACTTACCCCTATGAACGCACATACGCACAGCAAACCCCTATGAGCACCTTCGAGAGACTGAGCCGGCATATCATCTTGAGATTTTACGAAGTCATCGTAGGCGCCTCATGGTCGACGGGAACGTCTCCTCCCACTGAATGCGCGTCGCCGAAAATCCTGAAATAAATTCAGGATAAATACGAGCACCAGGACTTGAACCCTGATGGGCTGGGGATACCACTATCCACCTAACCATCAAACCACAGGTTGGTTCGCACGTACATGCAAACCTAGCAAACCATAGAAGCAGCTTGACTGATTTTTCAACTAGCAGCACTACGTGCGTGTCCAGCCAAAGACTCCTGTACATACATGAGCTGAGTAGAAGCTAGCTAGATCAATTCCATCGATCAACTCGACGGAAACTCTAGCGGCGACTCGAGTAGATTGCAAACAGAAAAAACGAAAAGAAAATTAGGACTCTTCGATCTACCACGTTATTTTTTGAGACAACTTTTATCGAAATATTAGGCAAGTTCATGATTAATTTTAGTAAACAAACAATTCATGACTAGAACATAGACTAGCAGGCAACAACGTAGCAAACTAGATGAACAGCAAAACATACACACCAGCATCGCCCGACTTGGATGGAAGACGACCCGTGATGATGAAATTGAGCAGTCGCGCAAAGAGCTTCCCAAAAACCTAATTCGTTCTCTTCCGGTGCAGAATCGCAACGACGAACGGTTCTGGAGACCTGCTCTTCCCAATGCCGATGCACGCCGGCGTTCGAAATAGAGTAGACTACGGTTCTGGAGACCTGCTCTTCCCAATGCCGATTCACGTGCATGTCGCACGTACGCGCCGCCCCGGCCTCGGCCCGAGCCCGGCCAGGCGAGCGAGCGCGCATGTGGTCTTCTTTCTCTCCTTCACACCTCACTAAGTGTGATGTAGAGAACCCACTATATAAAGAGGTTCAACTCCTCCTCAACTTTCAGGATGTGACTAAACTTAGAGCCACCACTTGCTATTTTATTCATGGGCCACTATTTGAGATTTCAGAATTTGTTAAGGGGTCAAGCCCATTTATTCTAACAACTTCGATCTACTACCTGATCATACGTAATATTAGGGCATCTTCAACGCTAACCCACAAATTTTCTTCCGCATCCGTCCGCGGACAAATGGGACCAGTGTACGGAAACGAATGCAGGAGCCGGCCATCCAAACCTAATCATCCGTCTCGACTGCTCGTCTGCATTTCGGACATCGCCGCTCCCCGTGCTTCCCTCCCCTCGGCCGCTCGCCTTGTCGCTCGGTCCCTTCCCCTCCTTTCGCCACCGTCCGTCCGAAGGTTGTAGCTGAAGGGCAAACCGAAGTTATTCTTGTGTATCTTTCATGTAAGACTATTATTTGTATTGTAATTTCGCAAATTTGAAATTATTTTCTGATACATAATATTGTGAGACCTGGTTGAGCTATTTGTGTTATTCTTTTGCCATATATGATATTACACTTAGATTAGGCTGATTTTTTTTTAAATGTGCACACCCTCCATTTTTTTTCCTGGGTCCGCCACTGCGCACGCGTACTCTCCTCCCCCCTGTCTTTTGTCGTCGTTTGTTGCATGCATGATTCCCACCACATGCCATTGTCGGCGGCAAAAAGAAATTATATGTGGTGGACTACTGATCAGTACTGATCCAACCATGCATGTATATATACTCGGTAGATATACTGTGGTTGTCCAAAAATCCCTCCGTAAAGATATATAAGAGCGTTTAAATCACTATACAAAGGGAGTATACATTAAATTTGATTTAGTTCGAATCTAACCAAAAAGTTTCTACTACAAAATATTTCGGTGCCCACCAAATACCGAAATTTCACAAATTTTGAAAATAAAAGCAACGATATCTTTATCAAAAGTTGATGGGATTTAAACAAACAGTAATTTGGTAATTTGGTTGAAACCATCCCAAGTTTAAGGTACCCAATATTTTGGTATCAGTCTATATTTCTGTATTCCATAAAATTTCAGTGAAAATATGAACCTTGTTTGGTAATTGTACGATATCTATAAAATATTTCTGAGTGGAATTTAGGGGGTTAGACTTGGTGAAACACTGGTAGGATATTTTATATGGCACTAAAAAGAGATTATGAACCTTTGGTCACCTTTTTTGTTGGGAAGTGTTACCTGGCCTACGTCAGCCAGGAGACAAGAACCAGCGAATGCCCTTTCCACCGTCTGATCTGGTGGCACAAATCTTGGCGCATATCGGGTGCCAGGTCAGCTCTCCTCGGTGTTTGCTATTTCAACTATGTTGGCGAACGTACCTTTTTTATTTCTTAAAAAAAAAGGGCGATCGCGAGGACTCACGCCCTCTTAGGGGAGCACCATGCACACTGACCACTTGGGCTGAAACGGAATTCGTGAATAATTGCGCACAAACATATTTATGTGCGTATATTTGAATTTTTGTATTAAATTTATTTTTTCATTCAAACAAAAATCCGTAAGTCCCGTTTTTTACATTTTGT
The DNA here is from genome assembly GCA_039707655.1 of Elymus sibiricus. Lineage (NCBI taxonomy): Eukaryota > Viridiplantae > Streptophyta > Magnoliopsida > Poales > Poaceae > Elymus > Elymus sibiricus. Next base: position 76,597,957 of record CM077676.1, read on the forward strand.
AAAGAACAAAAATTTCTAGAGGTGTTTTTTTTCCTAAACTCGCCATGTGGATTTTTATTATATGTAACATGGCAATTTTTTATTAAAACCATGACATTTTTTTCTTCCAAAACAAGGCATTTTTTTCCTTTCTCACATGAAAATTTTTATTAAGAGCGTGACATTTTAATAATTAATAACATGGTATTTTTATTAGTAAGAGGATGCCAATTTTATTATTAAGCGCATGGCATTTTTATTTCAGTAGCATGGGAGTCTTTTATTACTAAGGGCATGGCATTTTTATTATTTAGAGGATGACATTTTCACTATTGAGAGTATGTGTTCAATTCCCAGGCGCTCCTTTTTTAGCTTTTTTTTTACCACGATGGTATCCCCTTTTACATGGCAATTTTTTCTACAAAAATTGACATATTAGTTTGTAATTTTTTATTATTTAAGAGATGGAATTTTTTATTATTCAGAGATGGCATTTTCATATTTTAAGAGATGACATTTTTTATTATTAAGAAATCTTATTTTTAGTATTAAGAGATGGCATTTTATCATTAAGATATGTAACTTAACTATTAAAAGATGTCATTTTTTATTATTAAGAGGTGGCATTTTTATATTTTAAGAGATAGCATTTTTATAGGATGGCCTTCTTTAAAGTTTAGCATGGCAATTTTACAGGATGGCAGTTTTTAAAGTTTAACATGGCATTTTTATAGGATGGCAGTTTTAAAAGTTTAGCATGGTAATTTCACTTTTTTTTTCTATATCACACAATCTTTTTTTTATCATACTCATTGTAAATTTGTAAATTAGAGGAATGTCAGTATTTATAAAATAGCATGGCATTTTTCACAATTCAGATCAGGGGCAAATTTATTTTTGTACAAGATGGCAGTTTTTTGATCGGATACTACTTTTATTTATTTTTTACATACATCATGGAAAATCTTATTTTTACATTTTTTGTGTAAAAAAAATGTAACTGGGCCTAAAGGCCTGGGGGAAGCTGAAGGCGGCCTCTCTGGGCTGGTTCGGTGGCTCCGTAGTGAACGAAGCATTGGCATTTCCTATACAGCACCTTAAGCGCCCGTTATAGGAGAACTCGCCAACCGGCGCACACCCCACCCTCCGCCATGGGCCAACCCATTTAACATTTTTTTTCTTTTCTGCTAAAAATTTGAATAAAATCTCACCAGTCGGTGATTCAAACTCGAGACGCTATGCATAAACTAAACAGTGGCAACCATTGGGACACCTTGGCTCTCATGATGTTTATACTTCTTTTTGTTCTTCAATAAAGAAAAAAAACGTTGTGGTTTCCCTGTTTTTTTTTCGTTTTTTGTTTTGGCCGATTTTTCTTGTGGTCTTTTCTTGTGGTCTTTTCTTTTCTTTTTCTCTTGCTCTTTCTTTTTTCATTACACTTTCCTTTTTTAAAATTCATGATTTTTTTCATAAAAATTGTGAACTTTTCTTCAATTCACAAACTTTTTTAAAATTTGATGAACTTTTTTTCAAATTCGATGAACTTTTTTCAAATCAATGAATTCTTTTAAATTCGATGAACTTTTCCAGAATCAATGATTGTTTTTTCAAAATCGATGAACTTTTTCCAAAATCGATGAACATTTTTCAAATTGATGAAACTTTTTTCAAAATGATGAACTTTTTGCATATTTGATGAACCTTTTCTCAAAATATTTGAACATTTTTTTGCAAAATCTATGAACTTTTTAAATATGTGAACTTTTTAAAAAAATTGATGAACATTTTTTAAAATCAAGGAACTTTTTCCAAATTTGATGAACTTTTTTCAAATTTTGTGAATTTTTTCAAAACTGATGAACTTTTTCAAATTAATGAATTGTTTTTCAAAAAAAGTTACATTTTCAAGTTCGTGGGCTTTTCTATTTTCAAGTTCATGGCTTTTTCTATATTTTTGAGAATTCTTTTTGAAGTTTACGTTTTTTTCAGATAATTTCTACGCAGTATATAATATATGTTATATGCGGTACAAAAAGGGTCAAATAATGTTATTTCCTAGTATTAGATAACAAGGTGAGTTTGGTCTAGCGGTCTAGTGGTTAACGCGGTAGGATTTTGACTATGCCCAGTCCGGGAGCTAGCGGAGAATCAAAGGGGGGCCAAAGAGAAGATATGCATTGGGGGGGGGGGGGGGGGGGCGCAGCGGCCCCTCAGCATTGCATGTAGCTCTGCCACTGACTATGTCGTTCTGAGTTTGATTCCTCTTTCTCACAATAATTTCTTCTTTTTTTTAGAATCTCTCGCGGTAATTTCTGTCAATATTTTTTCTTCGCGTTTTTCCTTTCAGCATGTTGCTGGGCCGGCCCGCTAGGCGCCAGCAGCGCTTAGGCCTTGTACAATGCAAGACACGTAGGGGATGTGCTTAGAGAAATAAACCAGTCATTCTTTAAGAACCGGTGCTTATTTGTAGAGGGTAGACGCTTAATTAGGCATCTCTCCTGTAAAAATAGGCACTGGTGCTTCAGAAAAATCTGGTTTATTTTTTTAAGCACCTAACATTGTACAAGGCCTTACTGGCGCTTAGAGCGCCAAACAGGAGCACCCCGAAGCGTTCGCTTGTCAATCGACCAACCAGCGAGATATTAGGGTCCTTTTCGTTTATTGGTGTCTCAGCCGATATATTCATTCTAGTCACCTTTTGTTATTATTTTATTTTTACATTCGTTGCGATTGCATATTTTTTTGTTCGCACAGCACAACTACACTTTGTCTGTGCGGCCACTCTCTTTTTTTTCATGTAAATGACCGTTTGTTCATCTGCACATTTTGTTTGCGTAACCGCACTTTAATGGCGAGTCACAAAAGGTCACATGCGCCATAGACACTCCATTACTCAACATCTAAGAACAATCAGACATGATTAGTTTCAACGCGTATAGGTGGAACCAAGCCTTGCAAGTGCAAGAAAAAACCTACCCAGCTGGCTCTCCCCTACCATGTTACGATCTCTGCCAAATTCTACATTGATTGTACTATCATGTGCTTAATTATTCTACACGAACCGCGCGATTTCTCTTGCGTGTACTCAATCTGATCTCATCTGGGGACCTGAACGAGAGCACGCCTGACCGACCGCGCGCAGCTGGCATGTCGGCGACCGAGCCGCACCACATCACATGCTCCCAGAGCCGTATGTGCGGCACAGTCACCATCGGATTAAACTACCCGAGCCCCCACACATGAGCAAATGATTGCCCCGCCGTGGAACCAAACCACCACCTCCCTCCGGCGGCTAAATTTCGTGTTTTGACCCTTTTCGTATAGTTTTTCAAGATCTGACCCCCATTGAGAAAAATTTCGGGATCTGACCCTTTTCCTACCGCCAGGCACCTTGGCGGTAGGGTATAATAGCCTACCGCCAGGCTCCTTGGCGGTAGGGTTGGACGCCCTACCGTCAAAATTTTCTAAGTCCCCGACACAGCGCGTGCGAGGGCCTACCGCCAGGCACCTTGGCGGTAGGGTTGCACAGGCTACCGTCAGTTTGTTTGGCGGTAGACAAGAACCCTACCGTCAAGGGGCTTGGCGGTAGGCTATTATACCCTACCGTCAATGTGTCTGGCGGTAGGAAAAGGGTCAGATCCCGAAAAAAAATTCTCAACGGGGGTCAGATCCTGAAAAACTATACGAAAAGGGTCAAAACACGAAATTTTGCCCCCTCCGGCCGCCCGATCGTTATCGCGTCGCTGTACGAAGGGGCTGCTGGCCGGAGCCAGATCTGGCTAGCTTTTCTGCACCCTAGATCTCGTAGAAAACAACATCAGAGGATTGAGATACAATAATACAAATTCCTCTCAACCAACTGCAAACTAATCAGCGGTCAAATCAAAGTCGTAAGTGTCATTGGATAAGCCGCGCAGGCCAACATGTTCTCGCAACTTGCACGTACGGAGCAATGCATGCAGTGTTGAGTATTACATGATCAGCAGTACTTTCGAGTTTCATTCATCCTGCGTACACAATTATCATGGCCACCAAAAGGCCATGTGCGGCCTGCAAATGATTCAGTGGTTCGCCAGATAGCTGGCTCAAGCTGATTAATTAAGCTCCCACAGATCAATGGAAGGAGAACTCCCTGATCGATGATCGAGCTAGTTTACAAAGTACAATTAGGCAGCCTTTGCATTAGTAGCACACATTCATGCATGATTCGAATAACATGCCCTTATCGATCGGGCTAATAATAATACCAACCAAACTATTAGCCATGGCTAGCTTAGTAAGATTTCATTGCACATTATTTGTCGCTCCAGCTAGCTAGCTAGTTAATGACGATCCAAAATGAGCTAACCAACGCTTGCAATTATTCTGTAGAGATCACCATGCATGATTAACGATTAGTTATGGGTATGGCTTTTGTTCCTGCAACTGTATAGGCTTTTCAATTACTCCCTCCGTTCCTAAATATAAGTCTTTGTAGATATTTCACTATGGACTACATACAGAACAAAATGAGTAAATCTACACTCTAAAATGCATCTATATACAAAAAAATATGAGGTTCATTAGAAAAAAATGCATCTATATACATCCGTATGTGCTTCATACTGGAATCTTTACAAAGACTTTTATTTAGGAACGGAGGAAGTAGTATGCATGTTTAACGACCACGAATATATTCTGTCGAGATAGATTAGATGCTCTAACCGGCCAACGGCTAGGTAGCTAAGCTAGCTGGCTGGACTGGACAGTCACGAGAATCAGAGCGTACCACCATGGGAATTAACGAACAATCAACTTCTCTACGTCCGAGTCACGGCCGGCCATGATCATCCATTCATCCCTGTGGATGTTTAACAAATCTCTGTAGTACTGTATATCGATCATGCGTGTATGGCCTACCTTGTTGTACTTAGTTTAGACTAAATGTCCCCTAAGCTTTCTTTAATCTGCAACACTAAATCAAATGAAAAAATATATTTTGAATGGGGGATGGTCTTTGCATCGATTTATGCACAGAACAATGTATTGTTAATTACTCCCTCCGTCCCATAATGTAAGACGTTTTTTGACATTACACTAATGCCAAAAAACATCTTACATTATGGGACGAAAGGAATATTAAACAATAAAACATTGATATGATACGGAAAACATGTTTGCCCAAAATTTGATTAGTGAAAGCTATATTCATGGATATTAGTTGAAAAAGTTGAGCAGGTTACGCACCTGAAAAGAAAGAGGGAGTGAATGTTTGGGTCTTCGTGAAACTCTCTCTCTCTCTCTCTAGAAACCCTAGCCGCCACCGCTCCACCCACTCCTTCAGCGAGGCCACGGGTCCCCTCCCACTTCGTCTGTCGCTTTGGCGGCAGGAGGGGTGTGGATCCCCGATCTGCGCTACAGCGTTGTAGTTAGGTCACTTAGTGTTAGAGGTTTGATCTATGGCGGCTACGCTATGAAGGCGATAGCAACGCCATGCAGACCAGGAATAAGCTTTCCCCGACTCCTGGTCCACCTCATTGTCTGCGGTCCTGTCGGTGGCGGTAGAGGAGGTAGGGTACTCTTGTTGCTGGTCTTTTGGGATGGTCAATCTAATTGTGTCTTCATGTTATGCAGGTGGTTTTCAAAGGCCTCTTTCAGCAGAGTGGACGGTGATGCTTCGTGTCTTGGTCCTTTGGCTCCTTCCCCAACCGATGACATTTAGCTAGCTTCGATGCCGTCGAGGAGATTATGAGGTCAGGTCTCCCGGGATTTGTCTCGCTATATTTTCGGTAGTCTTCTATCCGTCTTCTCCGGGACGACAATATGTTTCCCCGATCGTTGTTGCAGCGCCTTCTAGCTTAGACTGGTGACTTCCGGGCATCTACGTCAATAACGTTTCCTTGTCTCCGATGGTGTTTAAGAGGTTTACATGGGGCATTGAGTTTCGCTCATGATGTGCTGCCGCCGAGTGCAGGTGGAAAGAGACATTGATTTCCCTAAGGACATGTGTGCAATATTTTTTTATAAGGATGTTCTTGTAAGGGTTCGTTGACTCTAATACATACCCTTAATTTGTTATTAAAAAAACATTTTTTCACCTCCTGGTCTAACATGTGTTTCTCCCGGTTGAGTACCAATGGGTTTTTCTGGTTCCGTGGGTGATTCGCTTGAAGGTGGTGGTATGTTTGCTCTACAACCCCCATGGCCCAAATTAATTTACAAGGCCCCGATGGCGAAAGGCAGTGAATGAGGAGATTATATGTTTGTGGGGACTATGGATTATGTACCTTGCTTAGTGCCTCGTATCCCATATAACTCTTCCAAAGACTGCGGAGAAGTGGCAGTGCAAGCCCTAAAATCACTCTCCATTCTTCCCGAGTGTAGTGTGTGAAATGAAGAACAAGAAAAACGGAGGTGATAACTCTTCGCCTTGACTGGGCCAGGTAGGATCCCACTATGCATTCGAGTCGTCCTTCCTTCTCCACGTAGAGTATGTGCCGACTAAACTTGACATGAGCAACCCCGTCCGACAGGCCGGAGTACAGACCAGGCTTGGGCCTTGATTTCTCCCTCGAAACTTAGCCTAGAAGCCGAAAACAACACGAGCAAATGTTTCTTTTCAGAAAAATAGGTGTAATGCTTTGGGAGCTGCTACGCATCACGGTTAGCGAGCAATACCAAGCGCTCGCTAAGTAGCGATCGTGATCAAGGCTGCCCATTACTAGCTAGCTAGAGCAAGCGATCATTTCTACCAGTTTCTTCTATACGTAATGCTAAGAAAAAAAAATTCCTCTATACATTTTCCTTCTGACCGGGTTTTTATGTTCGCCAGATATGTTTTATGTTAGAAAAAATCCATAAAGTTTTCAAAAAATATTCATGAATTTGAAAATGTTCATGAATCTAAAACATGTTACAAATTACGAAAAATATTTATGGATTTGGGAAATGTTTTCGAATTAAAAAATGTCTGTAAGATGAAACAATGTTCACAAATACGAAAAAATATTTTGAATTCACAACAAAATCACAGCTTAGGAAAATGTTCACGACTACCAAAAAACTGTTCGTGAATTCAAAACATTGTTCACAAAAACAAAAAAATGATCGCAAATTCGAAAAAATACCCAAAAAAAAATTTGTTCAGGATTTTTTTTATTTTGCAAACATACTCAAAATTGTCCGTTAATATTCCCTTTACATACGAAAAAGACCCGGCCCCCGATAAACGCTCGCACCAAGCGATACATATCAACCGCGGTATCACTTAATTATCTTATCTCTAATAAATAATCGTTTTTTAGGGGTCTCTAAATAATCGGTTTTAGGGGCTCTAAATAATCGTTTAATATTGTTAGTTAAAGACCTGCGTTTTCTGGGCCTTGGGCCGGTCTTTACATTCATGTCGGGTTTCGAAATGCCCTGTACGGCCCAGCGAATGCCTGGCCAGCAGGTCTCCAGCGCTGATCGCGGAAGGCCGGCGGAAGCCACTGGCCAGTGCCAACGACCGCCGGGCCGACGGGCGCACGTGTGTTGGGTGTGGCCGTACGCGCGGCCGCGCTGGCGTCCCTCGGGATTCCCCGCCTCCGCCACATGCGCCCGCGTGGCATCCCTGCTGCATACGGCTACGTGCTCCTTCGCCTCTTCGTCCCCAAGAATTATTCAGAGGAAGCAGGCAGGGCAGGGGCAGGAGCAGCAATGATTAGTGGGAAATGGCATGTCCTCCGCTGGCTTAGATTAAAACTCCTGTACCACTGGCCCTCCCTGTCGTTCCTCTGCCTGCTTCCCACCATGTTCCTCCCTCACTCCCTCCATGTTTGATTGATTAGTTTGTTGGTTGCTGCTAGCTAGATCTGGACTACTGTTCACCGCAAGTCTAACCCTTTTTTTATGCCCTTTATTATATGTCTTTCAAATAGCGTATGCACAGGTCCAAGTATGTCAGATTTTTTTTAGTTAAGTGATGGTACTTCCTCCAGTCTTTTTTACTCCGCGTATAATTTTTTTGTCTATTAACATCAACAATACCAAATATATATAATATGAAACTACATTCCATAATGAATCTACTGATATTATTTTGATATCGTGAATGTTGATACTTTTTCTATAAGTTCGATCAAATTAGAGATGCTTTGACTTCACACAAAACTTATATGCAGACTAAAAAGGACCGGAGGGAGTAGTAAGCTTTTACCTGTCTTAGAAAAAGAATAAACTTTTACCAGTATTGTTAGTACACCGGATTGAATTTCGCTGCATATTTCTTTAATTGATCTATATAATCTGGCTAATTTCGGCAAAGATCTATAGTGTACCGGATTAAACTTTTACCAGTATTGTTAAGTATGCTTAAAAGAATAGCACCCAACCGTTGTGTGTGTGTGTGTGTGTGTGTGTGTGTGAGAGAGAGAGAGTATGTAATAGGGGTATAAAGATTCCCCGAAATAATAAAAAATATAATCAGGTCGATGGACCACATAGCGACGAGTACAAGCACCAGAGAAAGCGAAGCCACCCTGCCGTCATCACCCATCCCGTCGGGCAAAATTTGTTGAAGTACACAATCGCGAAATCGTCGTTCTAAGACTCCAAAGGCCAGGTGCACCATAACATCAACCGTCACCGACGAAGAGAAGCGTTAGAGCCATATCTGCAAACATACCAACGAAAACGATAGTCGGTCGAATCCTGACGAATCCATCAGAGACGAATGCCTATCGACACGAAACAGATTCTCTGAAATCAACGGCGGCCGAGTCTAAAAATATTTACAAGACACACCTCCACAAGCTCTATACCGGCGCTAGGCACCCACCGAATCCGGGATAGGATGGGGAGGACAATATTGTAACTCGGATACACCGTCGTCGCCTCGCGCCGCCCAAACCAAGACACGAAAACTACCTTTAGCAAGGATGGGATCCTTCCCACCGGCCCTGGGATAGTGCGTGTGTTTGTGTGTGTGTGTGGGGGGGGGGGGGGGGGGGGCAGGCGCACCTCCAAGGTCCGATGGCTACCGGAGACGAGGCGGACCAGGGGTTACTATAACCGTTTTGTGTGTTTAGATACTGCTGAAATTCAAAAGCAGAATAATTGGCACATGAAGCATATATTTAGATGCGATTCCTGCAGAAAATGTAGGAAGAGAATCATTTGATACCTCATTACAAAATGAATAAAAAGCAACATACGATGCACATATTTGAACACATAACGCTAGCTAGCTACTAGTATATTCTAACCGGCACGTACGGAGTACATCCGCAACGACTAGTTAGCTACGGAGCACTAACGATTGAACTAGCAGAATCATCATCTAATCGCCAGCGGCGACGGCATTGATCATCAGCGGCTAGCCTTTGGGTAGCTAGGGACACACTTGACAGTCTTTTTTTTTTTTTTTTTTTTTTTTGCGGGTGTCTATGAGGCCGATCGCATAAGTGCAGGCAACACACAATGATTCGACGGTTAGTCTTCCCGTCGTCCACTAATCATGTCGACGATGATGAGATCGGTCGCCATTTCTGAGCTGGTTATTAGATATACAGATCTCGGATCGATCGGATGGATGAGGATGATCACGCGCACGCGTACTCTCCTGCCTGCCTGCCTTTAGTTGTCTGTTGCATGCATGATTTGCACCACATGCCATTGTCGGGAAATTATATATGTGTGGTCGACTACTGATCCAAGTACCCAACCACATCTATACTTGATCGATACGGTGGTCGTGTACAGGCTGATATTTCTTTTCTTTTTTGCAAGGAAAACATCAGGTCTATTCAGCAAACATCATGCACTAGAGCGACAAGTAACAGAAGTAACAAAAATTACATTCAGATCCATAGACCATCTAGCGACGACTACAAGCACAGAGCGAGACGCCACCGTCATCACTCATCTCCCATAGGGTCAGCCAAATATCATGATGGCTCATTTTGTTGTATGGCATGCGTATAAAGTTTAGTCTCACGTTATTAATGGAGAAGAGGTGACACCAATATGTAAGGGGTTTTCTCTCACGTCTCTCACATATACTAGAACACAAGACGACAATGTGCGCTCATTTGTCTTCTCACACCACACGATGTTTTGTCTTTTTTTTTTTTGAACGCATGCATTGTGTTTTGTCAATGCTCAGAACCGGGTGGAGGGTTATGCTCATCCAAGAGCGCACATGTCATTATTTTAGTTCAGATTAAATTAGTTCAGAATTTGATCATTATATCGACACAAAAAATAGATGCCAAGATTTTTTTCCCTTAATTCGACTAGTTAGAATAAAATTTTGGAAAAGGATGAAAACTAATAATATTTGTATAGAACAATTATGAGCGAACAATATTTTACATCGACAGAAAATGGAAATCTATTAAAATACTAGATTTACAAAAATCTTAAACATATAATGTTAAGGAAAAATAATTAGAAAATGGTAAACTAATATTAGCCAAATATTATTGAAGATAATAAACTTTAGAAAAATAAAAAAGATAGAAAATAAATGTGTTAACGGTGCATGACATAAGGTTCTAGATTTAACAACCTCTTCCACAACCAATTTTTTTCCCTCAGGGAAGATTGATTAGATAGGTCCTCTTAACTGAACGAACTGGAATGTCAGTTGGGAAAAACCAATAAAACATCATAATTTCCTTAGAACAAAACTGAACATTATCTTCCCATAAAAAAAATATTATCTTATTTTCTCAGAAATAGGAAATATTTTAAACTCTTTTTAATTGAAGATTTACTACAAATCTGGAAATAGTAACATTAAAGAAAATTAGAAAATGGAAATTATGAAAATATCTGCGAAAAGTTATTGCATAGTATGAGACTTGTAAGGATAAAAATCATAGAAGATAAACTCTTGCCTTTGTGGTTCATAGCGTTAAAGACCTAGATTTAACTGTTTCTTCCACAACCAACTTTCTACCTCTTTCTATTAGGGGAGATTGATTAGACAATTTTTTTCAACCCAACTAATCAGAACAAAAGTTTGGAAAAATAATTATGTTTTGTGGTTGGTTACTTAAGGGGCTAGGAGAGTGGTACATTTAACTTCTTCTACAAGTTTTTTTTTCCCCTTTGGAGGGTTTTCTTAGAGAGAATTTTTAATAAAGTTTGGAAAGACAAAGAAAAGGTCAGATATTTTAAAGAACAAATATTGACATTACCTTAATTGAAATCAAGCTAAACACTTTTCAAAGTGAAGATTTATTTGAAAAATCTAACTATTAAAGCCTTTTTTATGATGAAATGTCGAAATAAACAGAAATTTCTGAGAAAATGTATTGAAAAACATGAGACTTCAAAGGATATAAATTTCACTTGTAAACTTATTGAAAATTTATTTAATCACTTGTGTTTTTTGTTTTTTTAAGTAGGGGGTTAGATTTAATGGTTTCTTCTACGACCAAGTTTCTGATTTAACATTTAAACATGTTTGAAATCAGAAAAATGACGAGATGAACGATTGTTTGTGGCCGGTTGGCCAAGATTTGAGTGCACCTTGTAACTCCAAATTTCTTTGTTTTTCTTCTTTTCCGGCGATGTTCTTTCAGCGAGAGACGACGTTCCTGTCGACTACGAGACGTCTGTGATGACTTTGTCAATCTCAAGATTTGCCGACACTGTTTCTCGGAAGTGCTTATAGGAGTACAATACACGTCCGTGCGTTTATATGAGTGATTGTTCGTGTGTGTAGGTGAGCGTCTATGTTTGTACTGTGTTTCTGTAAAACAAAAGGGTGTTCACAATAAGGCATGATTAGTTCCGATGCTTAAGCAGAACCAAGGCGTGCAAAAACCCTCACCCGGCTGGCTCTCTCCCACTAAAAGGCCCTAACCCATGTTACCATCTCTGCTAATCACCTGACGGAACCTCTGGAAGGAGGCTTAATCACATCCTTGATCTCCTTGAGAAGCACTACGCGTAATGCTGCAATCATGCGATACAACAGCTTGCATGTTGATTATGTTACTATTAATCCCCACTTGTACGCACATTGATTGTACTATCATGAGCCTAATTATTTTACACGAACCGGTGCGATTTCTCTTTGCTCACATGACCCTAACGTAATGCAATCTCACCTGGGAAACCTGGAGTAGCCAGCGATTTAGCCAGTTGATTACTCCGGCAGTGCATCCCCAGTGCCTTGTCAAGGGTCAAGGGCCGCCATGGAAACTCGCCACAGGATCTCCAAAGGAGATCCACCCCACGCGCGCCAGCTCATCATTGTCGCCCCCTCCCATCATCCCCGGTTAACCATCGCTCCGATCCCCCTATTTATACCCGCTCACCTGCGCATCATTTGCTCATCACCACCTTCGGCGAGCTCTCTCCTTCCTCTCGATCTTCCTAGTTCCTACACTACCAGACAGAGCTCGGATAGTTAGTTAAAGATAATGGCGCCTCAGAGCCTGGATCTTGGCCTGAGCCTTGGACTGGGCCTCGTGTCTCAGCCATCACAGTCGAGCTTCTGGTACTCCGGCGGCAATGTGACGGCGGACCAAGAAGTGGGTCCGACTCCGACCGCGGCGGTGGTGGAGGAGAGGAGGTGTTCGCCCGGCAGCCCGGCTTCGAGCGGCAGCGGCAGCGGGCTGAAGCGCGGCGCCGAGAGGTCCGCCGGCAGCGGCGACGAGGACCAGGACGACGACGGCGGCAACGCCCGCAAGAAGCTCCGGCTGTCCAAGGACCAGGCCGCCGTCCTCGAGGAGTGCTTCAAGACGCACCACACCCTCACTCCGGTACGTGTCTCGCCTCATTGCACGCAACGCAACACGATCGATCCACATCACATAGATGATTCATGGAGATCGAGGATGGGGAAATGACATGGATTTCCTTTGTGTTTGCAGAAGCAGAAGCTAGCGCTGGCAAACAGCCTCGGGCTGCGGCCGCGGCAGGTGGAGGTGTGGTTCCAGAACCGCCGCGCCCGCACCAAGCTGAAGCAGACGGAGGTGGACTGCGAGTACATGAAGCGCTGGTGCGAGCAGCTCGCCGAGCAGAACCGCCGCCTCGAGAAGGAGGTGGCCGAGCTCAGGGCACTCAAGGCCGCACCGCCGGCCCACAGCGCCGCCGCGGCGGGGCCCCTCACCACCCTCACCATGTGCTTCTCCTGCAAGCGCGTCGCCTCCACGTCCTCCGCCTCGGCCTGCACCGTGCCCAGCTTTTCCACCAGTGCCGGCATGCGCATGCCAATGCCACCCCCTGTGGCGCTGCCCGAACACCGGCAGTTCTTCTGCGGGTTCCGAGACACCGGAGCGGCGTACGGCGGCCCCGCCGGGCTAGCGAAGGCGGTCAAGGCGGCCAGATAGAACGAGCTATCTCTGTGACGCCGCCATGATCGGCATGCCAAGCAAGCTAACAAAAAAATGGCGGCATTGTCACGACTCACAAATTTAAGCAAGTGTAGCAGAAAGTTTAATCCTTTTTCTTTGTCTCTGAGGGAAATGCAAGTTAATTAGTTTTAACAATCTAGGATCGATCGATCGATGAGTTCCCGCGGGGATGAATGTATGCATGTGAAAAGTTGATGAAATAACATGAGAAACTAATTCATACTACTGCGAACTTACTAACATGTTGAGTAAAAGTACACCAACATGTCGAGTAATTTTCCATTTTTTCCCCCTGTCTTGCATAGTTGTTGCAGTGGGCAGCGTAGATCGAGGGCTGGTGTATTATTACTACTTGTCTACTTGACTTGGTTTGTCTGATGTATCATCAACTCAATTTTGAGCTGCCAGACAAGTTGCATCTTAAAGGTGACTTCTGCTTTAGTTTGGTCATCTAGCAAAAGAAGCTAGGCTATTAGTATACCATTGCACTTGCCTATCTTACGTGCACATTTTCCAAGTCCAAGTAACATGTTAGGTGCATGGTCTCCTCATTTTGGTTGTTCAGGTATTTCATCTTGTCGTTTCTATGTGTTTGAGCTTTTTTATTTGCCTCCAGAGTCACAGCCATAAGATCCGCATATCCTGACCTAAAAAAAAAGCTCACATGTCTCACAAGGCCGAACCAACGTGATGTAGAGGACGCCAAAGGAACAAACTGCAAAGGAAAGCCGTCGCCGCCGCCTCACTGACAAACGTTGCAGACCCTGACCTCACCAGCATCAGAGGCCGGCAAAGATCTACGCCAACAAGCAATCAACACTGCCGCAGTTGACACCGTCGAGATTGAGAGGCTTGAGGAAAATGTATTCGCCAGATCGGTGTCGTAGCCACCAACAAATCGTCACCGTCTAACTCTACTTAAAGCCCTAAAGCGGGGAAAATAGAGCTACATATGGTATATCATAATCTCCCCGCACTCCCACACTGACAGAACCAATGGAGGAAGGGAATGGCTTATCAGTGGAGGAGAAGTGGCGGCATGGTAGGAACGCTCGGAAAATCGCCTCTATAGAGTTTGAATAGGAGATAGATGTTTTTTTTTTCTTGCAATCCATTTACAGTTTCATATGGTATTTGAAGGTGTAGGTTTACTTTTTTTTCAGGAACGCGCAAGAGCTTTTCGTGTTGATTCATTAAGAAAGGGGAACAATCAGTTACAATTGATTACAAGGAACGAACACCCGACGCCACCAAAGTCACCGGTACATAGGCAAGGTGATCACTCTCACAAACTCCCATTGTCCACCCTTCCTTTTGCTTCCACGCTAGAATCCACATGCTCCATTTGGCTATGAGCCGGGACACCACGTCTGCTTCCAGGGAGCACTTTTGATCGAAAACTCGGCCATTTCGTTCTTTCCACAGAGAGAAGCAAACAAGATTTACTAGAACCAGTTGAGATGAGTGGTCTGAAAGAGCTCTTTGAGTAGTAGGAGTACAGGGGAATTCTCATAAGCAAAACAATTATTTCAAAGGGATTTGTTACACACCCAGACAAGCCAAGTATAACTGGTGATTAACATGATTGTGCCGACAATGATTGAAAAATAGCAAGCTTTAATTTGTGCCTGGCTTTGTTGTTGAAGAACCTCCTCGTTTGTGTGGTGTCATGAGATGGTTAGTGCGGATGTGGTCAATGTTGTAGTTTGCCGATTGCGGATCTGGTCGCTTTAGGTCTTCTTTTCTTTTCTTTTTTTACTCGCCTATGCATAGTTTTGGTCTTATATGACTTTGCTATTTAACGACGTGTTTTCTTGTGTGCGTGCGTTGGTGTTAGTTATGTGCATCTTAACTATGCAGAGACCAAGTGTGTACTCATTGTGTTTGTATCTTTTTGATGCTCCATTTTGAGCCTATAAAGTTCACCCTTTGTCGTAAAAAAAACCCACGCCTAGCTTGTTATTCCTCTATTTCAAATTAATTGAATTCTTAATTTTGTCTTAAGTAAAATAGGGTAAGTAACAAAAAAAAAGGCAATACCCACATCTTGAATATAAAATATATTTGCGAACCAACCTGTGGTTGGATGGTTAGAGGGACTGTGGTATCCCCAGCCCACCAGGGTTCAAATCCTGGTGCTCGCATTTATTCCTGGATTTATTTCAGGACTTCCGGCGATGCGCATTCAGTGGGAGGAGACGTTCCCGTCGACGACGAGGTGCCTACGGTGACTTCGTAAATTTCAAGATGATATGCCGGCTCAGTCTCTCGGAGGTGCTCATAGGGGTAGGGTGTGCGTGTGTGCGTTCATAGGGGTGAGTGTATGCGCGTGTATATGAGCGCTTGCGTCTGTACTGTGTTCAAAAAAAAAAGAATATAAAATATATTTTACAATGAATTTAGTGATACTATATTGGTCGTGATATTGATAATGCGGCCATCAGAAAACACACGACGACAGGCTGAAGTGCACGAACACACGAGCGTGACCGACGAATGAGATGCCGGCCGGGGGCGCGACCGCACGAGCACACACATGCAACGTCGACGACGAAAGTGCCCGGAAAACAACGATTAAAGGGCGTGATTCAACGGCGCCTACCTACAAAACTACTAGTGGTATTTTGATTGATACTACTAATTTCTTCCACTAGTGGTCGCTAGAGTGGTTGACGTGCAAGTTTTGCGACTTCGTTCACCTACTTGAAAACAGAGGAAGTAACTTGTAGGGCTAGAAAAAGTTTGGGATCAAGAAAAAAAGACTGCCTACTTATCTGGTTCCGGAAAAGAAAAACAGCGTCAGTCGATCTCAAACCGTTAGGTCACCATTCAACGGTCATGATCAGGCATGCACTGTTCACCTGCAACCTTCCTTTGTGCTTCTTCTTGCGCACGACTTAACACCCCCCCCCCCCCCCCCCCCCCCGACCGCCCGCCCCTTCCCTTGCAACCCCCAACCAATGCCGTCCGGATTGCCTGCTCCTGTCCACACGACCGACATCTTATGGTTCTTCATTATTTGTATATGGTCTTTTTTTCCTTAGGTGCTCATTTTGTCTGGGCCTTCAGTTTAATGTTAAATGGCGAGAAAGATAAAATACGAACCTATTTTATAGCAAGAGTAATTAATCGTTGTTGTTTCAAGATTAATCAATTTATGGGTTTTGTTCCAAAGCAAGGGTATCCGCGGAGACAGGTTCGTTATGAATCGACAATCGAGAAAGGACATTTTTTTTAGGTCAAGAGATTTGCCGCGTGCTGTTGCACGCGCCTCGCTGCCACGTCCCTGCCTCCCCTCGCCTCCTTGCACGATCGTGCTACCGCCACCTAAAGCCATCCCTCAAAACTCCTCGACCTCCTGTTCTCAGCCACCGGCATCCCCCACCCATAACCTGAACAGTCAACCCTCTTCACTGCCTCTGCCTAGAAAGTCACAGCTCGCTGCCCTCATAGGGTCATCCTCTTTTGCGACAAGGTCCTGGCTCGGCATGGCGCGCTGGCCTTGCCGCTGCTCGTCATGTCGCCCCGCCTCCGTGCTCGACGGAATCGCATGACGCGCATCAAAATTCCAGGCATCTACTCCCTCCGTTTCATAATTTTTGTGGGGTGGGAGTAGTATTTAGCAAATACGGGAAAAAAAAGTAAAAGAAGAAGAAAACAACAAAGGCATGCACACTCCTTTATGCGAGAGAAAGAAAGAAACAGAAAGCGTAGCTAGACACGAGATGCCCAGCTAGGAAGATCATGGTTCATGGAGGAGGAGCAATATAGAAACACCAGTGGGGGTGTGCTTTGTCCGGTGGAATGTTTGACCGGCTGGCCGGCCGGGATCATCGACAAAGCTTGCTCTCTCGCTCGCGTGGCCGGCCGCTGACCGGGCTGCACGTGCGGTCGACATGCCTGCGCTGGCACCGCACCGCCGCCTCGGGATTCCGCGCCACGCTGCCACATGCTCGCGAATTTCCTGCGCGCGTACGTGCGTCCCCGCCTGCCCTGCCAGCGCAGCTAGCGAGCTTTCCTCCTTCACTTCCCTTCGCCGCCGGAGCGGCGTCGTCGTGTTCGCGCGCGGGCGCGGCGACCGAGGACGAAGGGTGCGCGCCACTGGCATTAGCATAATCCGCGCGTTGTCGCCTGCTCTGCTAGCCGCTTAATCTAATCTGGTCTAGTCGATCGCCCATAATTACGTGCGCAAGTGCACAGCGCCGGTCAGCCACCGGACCCGGATTTCGTGCGCTTCCTTGTTTAACCGGAGCTAGAGATTGCATGGTCTGTTTAGACTGCCGTGCCTACGGAATACTCATATCTACATAGGTATATGGCAACTGGCCGTTCTTTAGGAGGAGCAAGATTTGTCCAAATACTCCATGTGTTACCTTAAGATTAGCATTTGCCGTCCGCGAATAATTGTATTTCTACCTTTTGTCTCAAGTTAAAGTTTTAAAATTTTGATCAACTATATAGAAAAGATTAGTAAATATATGAAATCAAATTGGTATATTATGAATGTACATTTCAAAATGGATCTAGTGATACTAATTTAGTGCCATAAATGCTGATACTTTTTCCTATAAAGTTGGTCAAAGTTTTAAAACTTTGACTCAAGACAAAAGGTAGAAATACACTTATTCGCGGACGGAGGGAGTATAGTACAAGATCCCAGGAGATGCATGCATGGATGTATTTGCATATAGTACAAAACTTTGGCTCCTTTATTATCAGACAAAGACCACTTATATATAGCGATCAATCAACTGATAACAATCATTTGGAGCGCATTTGCATGCTTTTGAAAACCCATCTCATTCCGCCATGTTGCATCGCATTCGTATGCCCGCAAAGCACAGCCCATCGGTCGACGCAAAGCTGTAAACAAGCAAACAAGTACTGCATCACGAGCATGGACGCACCTTCCTCCCTGTTGCACGTACGCAATTATTGAGATAATCTATACAAACAAGCGCGCGTAGTACAGGAAATAATACGCATGAGAAGAAATGATTACCGGCCACCATGGATCACATGCAGGGAAGAGAAGAGAGGAGATCGATCGAGGCATGTGCACCTGGAATAATTCAGCAGTCACCCATCGACCGGCCTGTTGGACCGATCCAGCCTTGCCCTTATGGAAAGGCATGCAAGACATAGTAAACGGCTGGGCGCCCCGTCCCTTCCCGATCTCTCTCTCCAGCCGCGGCCGCTGCTGGATGAGGCCGACGGGCGAAGCCCAGCTCGGCGGACGGTAGCGGCTGGGCGAGCTCCTCCCGTGGCGTGCTGATCCGTCCCTGGCCGGCGCGGCTGCTCGCGGAACGACAACGTGTTCGAGTATATCACGTTAGGCAATATTTGGTAGTTCACGTATTGTAATCTAAACCTATCTCTATTAGGATTCCTTAGCCCCCAAGTCTAGTCTACTATATAAACAGCCCACCGTGGCTCATTGTAATCACCCAATATCATCAAATATCATGGTATCAGAGCCCTAGGTTTTCCGCACCTAGCCGCCTCACAGCTTCCGCGCCGCGCCGCCCCCGGGGAGATCGATCTCCGCCGGGGGCCGCGCGACTAGTAGATTAGATCTCGCGTCGTCAAAATTTTCTCGCCGGCCGCTTGACCGGCGTTTTCTTCTTCTTTCGCTGATCATAGATCAGATTGCGTCGCCCACCGCCACATGTCGTCCTCGCGCGCCTCTGCTCGGAACAAGTCGTCGACTCATCTCCGTCCATCTTCATCGACAATCGTGCCAAGCACGCTCTGCGCGGCGCCCCAAGGGACACCTTCACGCGCTGCCACCGGCTGCTCCGTCCACATGTCGTCACCATGTCGGCTCGTCTTCGACACAATCGATCGGGACATCAAGCTCGTCCTCGCGTCTCGCCGTCACCACAGGGCTGCACATCAACAACCGTGGTCATCATCGCCGACAACCATCTACACCAACAACGAGCGGTAAGGCCGGCAAGCCTGGCAAGCCAGCCCGGCAAGCACGGCAAGCCCGGCAAAGTCCGGCAAGACCGGCAAGTCCGGCAAGCCCGACAAGCTCGTCACCGGCAAGCCCGGCAAAGTCTGGCAAGACCGGCAAGTCCGGCAAGCTCGTCACCGGCAAGCCCGGCAAGCGCGTCACCGGCAAGCCCGGCAAGCCCGTCACCGGCAAGCCCGGCAAGCCCGGCAAAGTCCGGCAAGACCGGCAAGTCCGGCAAGCCCGGCAAGACCGGCAAGTCCGGCAAGCCCGGCAAGCACGGCAAGCCCGGCAAAGTCCGGCAAGACCGGCAAGTCCGGCAAGCCCGGCCAACTCGTCACCGGCAAGCCCGGCAAGCCCGTCACCGGCAAGCCCGGCAAGCCTGGCTGCACGTACCGCATCGTCGCCATCACCACCAATCATGGTCTTCGTCAACGCCAACGGGTTTAATTCCCGAAATCTACTACCTCTACAGCTCAATCTCCATCACCCACAACCTCTTCGTCTTCGTCCACTACAACCTCGCCGCCAGAGTCGCAGTCTATTTTTCTTTATTTTTCCTCCCTATTTCGTCTACTCCGGCGTCAACGGCGGACAACTTCGGCACCAGTAAGCCACAAACCGACCGTTCACGGAAAATTTCTCTGCTTCTCCATCCGACTCTGGCTCGCATGGTTCGTTATGGTCCCTGTCTCCGCACGTCCGGTATTGGCAACACCGACGCGTGCCTTCGTCCCCGACATGCTCCCGGGTCTGGCAAGCTCGGCAAGGTGTGCCGCCTACCTCGACTACCTCTACTACCTCGACAACCTCACCAACTCCGGCAAACTCGACGACATTGACCACAACATCAACAACACCGACTTCATCAATGGAGACTACATCACCAACGGCATAATCGACCACGACTACAGCACCCACACCTCGGCTACATCGACATCGGCATCAAGGGCTATCACCTCGGCTCCCTCTCCAGTCATCGGCATCATTATGCTCCAGTCTGACCGTCCGCAACGCTCAAGCTATTCACGTCACTACCGATCCGACTGCGGGGGGGTGTTCGAGTATATCACGTTAGGCAATATTTGGTAGTTCACGTATTGTAATCTAAACCTATCTCTATTAGGATTCCTTAGCCCCCAAGTCTAGTCTACTATATAAACAGCCCACCGTGGCTCATTGTAATCACCCAATATCATCAAATATCACAACGGAAGCCGGGGCGGCGGCCCCAGGCGGTGGCTCTGGTGGCGGACCTGCTCGCCGGCGCGGTCGGGAGGTCCAGTGCGGCGGACCATGGGGCGGTCCGGCGCTTGAGGATTTGGGCTCTGCTGCCTAGATTCGTTGGCCGTGATGGCGGCATGTCGTGCTCGCAGGGACGGCGGCCGGCCAGTGCGGTGGTGGGCGCTCGGTGTAGTGCCCGGATTTGGAGCGGCGGCTCCGGTGGGTCGCCTGGCGGTGCGTCGAGCTATGGGGCGGCTCGGCGTTTGGCGGATCTGGGCCCCGGCGTCCAGCTCGGTTGATGGCGGCGGTGCTCAGTCGCGGTGTTCTTTCTGGTGGTGGGGTGGTCGAGATTCCGGAGGTTGATGGTGTTCGTGATGCTGGTGGAAGTTGGGCGTAGGCGGAGGTTATGTGTAGCACTCCGGGCGAAATCCCTGTTCCAGCTCCGAGCTGGAGCCGACGATGGCGACGTCTTTGGGCGCCGCTCACCTCCGTGGAGGCATCGTTCGATGGAGTCGCGGCACTTTCTCCTGGTCTGCGAGTCTCCGGGGAAACCTCAGATCCATCTGGATCCGTCGATGGTGGCGTTTCAAGCGTCGCTCCCCTCCTTAGAGGCATCGATTTGGAGCACCTCTGCTTGCCGGCTAGCTGACATCGTCCAGGGATAATTGGTTCGTTTGTGGTGGTGTGATTGCTCTTCTTCTCTGTTGGTGCCGTCTTCTGGCGTTGGCCGGTGGTGCCGAAGTTTTCCTTCTGCGATCACGGTGATGGGTGTGCATGATGAAGCGATCCGGGTGTGGACTCGGCTCCTTGATGCCCTTCGGCTTCGCCGGCGGTGCCGCTGTTGTGATGTAGCCTCGGCTGCGTGTGGCTCTTCGTCCGGGTGTGGACTCGGTTGCTCGTTGCCCTTCGGCTGCGCCAATAGCCTTGAGGCATCATGGATGGTCTCGGTTGATTGAAGCTCTTCGTCCACGGTGGTGGTGTTCCTCGTGCATCCTCTCATTGGTGAGGACGGTGGAAGATGATGGCACACCGGCTTTTCTTTCCTATTTTCTTCTTGGCGACCTAGCTTTTCTTTTCTTTTCCCTTTTGTTGTGTTATCTGGTGTGATCTATTTCTTCCATCCTTGTATTTTCTCTGTAATTTTCCGGCTCTGCCGGTTCTTCTTCTTAATGAATGAAAAGTAGCGCTGCTACGGTTCGTCAAAAAAAAAAAAAAAAGACATAGTAAACACCCAACTTGGTCGATGGGGCGGGCGAGCAGGCGAGCACACCACACATGCACGGCCGGTGTCTTTGACAGCACGGCCATGTCGGCCAAAATCAATGTGGGTAGCAGCTAGGCAGGGTGTGTGTTATTATTGGCGGTGAACAAGTGGCAGACCCTGCTGCAGGAACGTCATGTCACATACGCAGAAGTAATATATGCGCGGCACCTCTCACTCGTCCTTTTTTTCGCACACAATAGCTACAGGTCAATCGACTGAATTTTGCTTTTGGGTCAGTCGATTTCGTTTTGAGAAGGAAGAAGGAAGCGCCGATGGAGAGGAAGAAGGAGACGCTGAGGCCATCGGCGCCGGGGAAGATGCAACACCACTATCTATCATTAGGGTGGCGGGTGCAGGTTTGCCGGAGAAGCAACCCACTATCTATCGTTAGGGTGGCGGGTGCAGGTTCGCCGGGGATTTTTGGGTGATCGCCGGGCTTAGACGGATGGCCGGGGGCGGCGGCAAGAGCGGCGGTGGGGGCGGAAGCAGGCGGTTAGGGCAGTGGTACGTGAGGCGGTCGAGAGGAAGAAGATGAAAAGGAGGTTGGCTGGAGGTTGAAGAAGCTAATCCGGCCATCCATCTCGCATCCAACTGGTTAAAACAATCGACTTGCCCAAAATATTTTTTCGGGCGACTGTCATCTAGCCAGACTCAACGATGTATATTCACTAGCTTGTTCGACTGAGATTATTAAGTCGCCATCGATGCTGAAAACTGCAATTTCAGTTCACTCAAGCGTAGCTACGATATTCCAGCTGAACTAGACTTTCAAGCAAAACCGATATTCACCCGGATGAGAGCTCATCGACATGCCGTCGGTCTGGCGGCCTGCTCGTTCGATTCCTTTTTTGCACCTCCTCCAACCATGCATCATTGTTGCACCAGACCGTGCAATCTCAGTTCAAAAAAAAAAAAAACCCTGCATATCTCGAAACGATCGTTTATGTAAAAAAAAAAAAAAAAAAACGTTAACTGCATTTTCCACGCGTGCGTTTTGCCCAATCCAGTCGATCCAAAGTTGAATGATTGGATGGTACCGTCAGGTAACTGCAGCCAATAATTCTTCGATCGGGTGCGCGCGAGATCTGCGACGATCGATGGACACATCTGGTCCGGGGGTGGCCGGTGCGCAACTGTACCCACGAACGGCGCCATGCACCCGGTCGCAACGGAAAGCTAGCTAACCAACGCAGAGCTGGCCGTCACGTTGCATGCCGGCCTAGGAAGTAGCTCGCTCCATTGTTGCTGCCATTAATCCTACCACTGGCTGGTTCATCGTTGGTACGTTTTACACGTTCATACGCACCGGCCTCCAATTATACCAGCCGAGCCAACCAACTTTTATTCTTCCAAATAAAGGTGCTCACTGCAGCAGCGTACTGTAGATAGTGCAGTGCGTGATATTCCCTTTCCTGGCCAGGTGGGTACGGATCGGGCAATGTATATTTGCCGCTTTCGCAATGTACCTACTAGCCCTACGAGTAGTAATTAATTTCCTCCATGTCGACCATGTCTGCCGGCTTGGGCCAGAGAGGGAGAGCTCGACCGTTTAATTCTCACTGATCGTGTTTGTACGGTTTTCTCTCAGCCTCCTCAAATTTTCCTTTTTTTAGTAATTTCCTGGCTTAGTAGTACGAAGTGATTAACCATTTCTCAAAAGAGAGAGAGATGATTAACCAGCAAAACCCCGCAAAAAAAGAAAAGGAAGATTAACCAGCGACAACCAATGATTTTTCCTCGTATCGCTCCCTCCAGGGCGATCAGGGGGCCAACCCTAGCGCCCCGGCCGCCGCCCCCTCCCCCCTCCCCTCCACCTCGTCGTCCCCGGAGACGTGCGCCGGCTAAGCCCGGGCGCCGCCGGTGATGGGGACGGCGGGGATCTAGGCTGCAGCCCCGCGGTCTGGAGGGACCGGAGGCGCGAGATCGCCCTTCGGTCTTTGTCTTTCCCGGCGGTTCAGCGCTGCTCCGGCGGCTTCGTGGGGAGGTGGATCAGGAGGGGATGTGGCCATGGTGGATTGGTCGGCGGCGCCTCCGGTCAGATTAGATCTGGCTGGTGCCGCCGGCGGTGGTGGCCATCTCCTCCGTCGGAGGTGGTCGGCCTGAGGCTGGATGGTCATATCTCGAGATCCGTCATCTAGTTCCGGCTGCGAGTCGGGAAGACATAGTTGCCGGTGAAAACCGAGCCGATGGCAGGCGATGGCGGCATTCTGCGTCGTTACCTTGATGAAGGCATCATCGTGTAACTACTGTCGACCCACTCGTGTTGCTCCGGGGGAAACCCTAGGATCTGGTCTTCCAGATCGGACGATGGCGGTACTGCGGTGTCGTTTTCTCTCTTGGGAGCATCGTTTGTGGAGCAGAGCCGGAAGACAGAGGCAGGAGGTGGAGCGGCTTCGTCTTGCACGGAGCTTTCGGTGGAGATGTCAAGTCATGCCTAGCCGACAGGTGCTACGCTGTGTCATGCCTGGTCGGCAGGTGCTACGCACGACAGATCTTCCAGAATCTTCGCATCTGGACGGACGAGCGCGGGACGGTGGCGCCGTTGGGAGCCGTGGTGGCGTCGACGGATGGACGGACTGGCAAGGATGATGCGGATCTCTCTCCTGAAGATGGGTCAGCGGTTCGATGATGATCGCGGCGTCTAAAACGTGTGCATGTGGTGTACGCTTTAGGTCTGCTGCACCGGCTGTGGGTTCCGATACGTTATGTAGATGGATCGGCGACGGCACTGGTTTTAGATATGAGGAGTAAGAGCACTCCACATTATCGAGTTTTGTAGGTGTGAGTGGTGGCTTCGGGTGGCTTGATGTATGTTCTTGTTAGATCTACGTTGAATAATAAATAAAGATGACCGTATGCATCGATTGATGCAGAGGCCGGGGGTCTTAACCTCCTTTTCCAAAAAAAAAAAAAAAGCCAATGATTTTTCCTTGGCAGTGGTAGCAGCCAATGATGAAGCCGTCCACCCGGGCTGTCTGTCTGGCCGGTCCGTCCAACTGAAGAAGAAGAAGCGATGGATGATGGATCGGTCCAGTGAGCGGTCCATGGATCCATCACAACCAATAATAATCAATCATAAGCTTGGTAGGAGTCTGAGGCAAAAGCAAGCCGCACAAGTGGGGCGAATGATTAGGGCGACCGATGCGCACGACCGCCCCCGCCTCCACGAGGCCGGCACATGGCCAGTCCCCGCCAGCCTCGTACATCTGGGCCCTCGCGGTCGCCCCCATCATTGGCCGCACGTGAGGGACAGCTCGCCTACCCAGACCCACCCCACCTCACTGCCTCCATCGCCCATGTGTCCTGGCCTCCCTGTGCTGCTGTTCCTGCAGGATGTGTTGTTGTGTATGCATGGTGGGATAGGAGGAAAACTGCACCAACCACATCACCCAGATCAGATTAGATGTACACGCACTACTGCGGTTAGATGTAGATAGATCCATCCACGGTTCTGTCAGCTCTTCACCAAATGCACGCACTGCCGTAGCAGCACTAGTATTTGGTACTCCCTCCATTCCACAATATAGTGCCTATAAATTTTTTTTGAAAGTCAAACTTTGTCAACTTTAACCAAGTTTATAGAGAAAACTGTCTACATCTACAATACCAAACATGTATATTCCAAAAATATAACTCATGATGTATCCAATGATGTGCATTTGGTATTCTAGATGTACCTATTTTTCTCTGTAAATATGGTCAAACTTTGTAATGTTTGACTTTTGAAAAAAATCTATAGGCACTAGTAGAATTCATGTTGCTACTAGTCCACTTTTACTTGTTTTTAGAGAGAGAGAAAATGCAAGGAAATGGTGCATGCCTGTTTGTACTACAGCAGCATCCCCTTGTTGTGCGCGTGAATAATTCTCCTACAGAACTGGTTTTGTGTGGTGAGAATTTCCTGTTTCCAATTAAAGGCCACATAAAGTACACTATAGTAGTATGTGGTAAGTACTCCCTCCGTAAACTAATATAAGAGTGTTTAGATTTAATTTACTGATCTAAACGCTCTTATATTAGTTTATAGAAGGAGTAGCTTGTAAGAGGATTGGATTACTTACTAAGAAAAGAAAAGATGGAGAATGGCGCGTCCCTTCCCTTGGGGATGTGTATGAATCTCCTCATTTCTCTGCTCGCTCATCTGATGGAGACGGTGGCAGCTGAATGAATCACGGAGCCAATTATTGACACGCACCTGATACTCTACCTTACTACTAGTGCTGGTATAACTTTGTTTAGTTCTCCCAGGTTCCAAATAAGCATGATTACAAATTCTCAGTGCTTTCGGTTTAACAGAATCTCTCAGGTCTCAACCTACCATTTCTTAGTGATATTAATAATCAACTAACACAACATATACATATGTACTTATTTGTTAGTTTGTGGGATGGTGCTGATCTTTTCTTGATTGATTAGCCACTCTATCATCACCTACTACTTGTGTGATAAATACAATAGTGCAAGTGCATGAGTGCTGATCACTCAGCTAGCATTTTTTTTTTTTGAAAAAGAGGATACACCCCCGGCCTCTGCATCTGGGAGATGCATGCAACCATTTTATTAATTATTCACAAAAACCTTACAAAGTAATACATCAGTAAGCCTGAAGCCACCATCTTGGCGACACCTGTCGCTACTCCTATGCCCTTGATGAAGGGGTGCCGAATATCCGAGCCGAATACCAAACAGACAGCGCACCAAAACCTAACATCTAAAGCCGGATGCCCCAGCCCAGCCACATACCGGGACTGTGTCACACACCGGTCCGGCGCACTCTCAGAAGCCGCCGCCACCGTCTTCCACTGGTCCATCTCCAGAGCAGGTAATGACGCACCGACCTTGTCAGGCCTGCCATCGACGCCACCACGGCGCCAGACAGCGCCACCATCCTGCACGTATCCATCCGCCCGCGCCCGTCGCCGAAACTCCGCAGCGCCATGCCGCCGGGATCCGCCGTCGGCCTTGCGGTAGATGGAATACCTCTCCTCCTCTAGCCCCCTCCAGCCAGCACATGCTCCAAAACGATGCCCCCAGGAGGGCGAACGACACCAAAG
Organism: Elymus sibiricus; assembly: GCA_039707655.1. Classification (NCBI taxonomy): domain Eukaryota; kingdom Viridiplantae; phylum Streptophyta; class Magnoliopsida; order Poales; family Poaceae; genus Elymus; species Elymus sibiricus. The sequence continues at coordinate 76,624,765 of CM077676.1, forward strand.
GCGCCGTCATCGTCCGATCCGGGAGACCCAGATCTAGGGTTTTCCCCAGAGCATCCCGAGCCTGATGACGCAAACTGCAACGACGATGCCTCAACAAGGAAACGACATCGGAGACGCCGCCATCGTCTGCCATGACCGAAGTCGGCGCGATTTTCATCGCAGTCACACCACCAGTCCGTACGCCGCCGGCGCCGCTGGTCCCTTCCACCTGAGCAAACTCCCAAGACGATGCCCTCAAGAGGGACTACGATACAAAAGCACCGTCATCGCTCGGTCCCAATGAGACCTAGGGTTTCCCCCGGAGTTGCCCGCGGTGTCAAGGACCCAGACCAGGGTTGAATCTCGACGTGATCAGAAGAACCCGTCGATATCCGCCCAGTTGCCGGCGGTCCGCACCCGCCACCGCGCCGTCCGCAACCCGGTGACCATGGACAGTCACCGGACATCACGAACGCGTCCAGCCACCAGCCACGGCCAGATCTGGCCAAGGCCAACGACCCCAACCAGCGATCTCGCGCCGCCGCAGCCCTCGTCGCCATATGCTTGGATCTGATGGAGCCGCCGCCGCAGCTAGCCGCCCCGCCTCCCCAAAGCGCCAGCACGTCCCACCAGGAATTCCGCGCAGCCGCCGCCGCACCGTCGCACCGCCGCGCCCGCAGCACGGCCGGCCACGTCGTCGCCGAGCCGCCCCGCGTGAGTGCCTCGCTCCTCACCAGCACGCCGCGTCCCGTGCCGCAGAGCACCAGGGGAGGAGGGAAAATGGCCCCGCCGCCACCGACACCAGCCGGGCTTCGCCCGGCGGCGCTCTCCGGCGGCGGCGAGGAGTAGGGGAGGTAGAGGAGAGGCCTCTGGCGGGCGGCGGCTAGGGTTTCCCCCTGGCCGCCCACGGGGGTGGACGAGGGGGTCACGAGGGGAGGGGAGATCCAGATATTGATTTGTTGTTCAAAATGATTCACTAGGGGAGGGGGTCCACTCAGCTAGCATATGCATATGCATATGCAATGCAAACCGGCTAGTACGTAGGGTCAGCAATAGCTAATAATTTGGGGATAAAAGAAGCGCCCACTTGAGCCGACAACAACATCTAGGGGGCTTGAACGCCACCCTACACCATTATTCAAACACCCCATCTGCTCTTGCTCTTGCTCTGGGTGAAATCACTGTTTTGACCCTTTGTGCTAAAGAAATCCTGAACTGACCTCGATTGCAAAAAAAATTCGAATCTGACCTTTTTGGGTGACGCCAACATGCGTGGCGTTTGGGTTGCACGGGTGACGCCAGGGACCCTGGCGTCTGGTCCCTGGCCCGCACGACCCCCCTGACTCGTTGACCGGCTGACGTGGCAAAGGGACCAGACGCCAAGGACCGTGGCGTTTGGTACCAGACGCCGGGGACCCTGGCGTCTGGCCCCTGCCAACTGTACCACGCGCGGGCTGAGCCCACCCACCCATTCTCTTCTTCCTCTCCCCCCCCCCCCACGAACAGAACCCTTCTCCCCTTCGCCCCTCTTCCCCCCCACACCAAATCCTCCTCTGATCTACTCCATCCTCCACTCAAATTCGTGGATCTGACCCCCCCAAGCATCCTTGAGGTATTCTCCCCCATCTCCCCCAATTTATTTAAGTTGAATCCTCTTCCTTTTGTTGCATTATTCAACATTAGGTGATGTTAGATGAGTAGATGGTTTCTTTGATTTAGGATTTTGTTTGTATTTGAAAGATTATTTGGGAGGTTGATGATGTGTTGTTGAATATGTAGACAAAAACAATTAGGTTTGGTGCATATATTGTTCCATAGGATTTTTTTGCACTAAGAGAAGTGATGAATACATGATGTTTGTATGTAAAATAGACTAGTTTCATAATTTGTTTGATTATAGATGATGTGTGTATGTGCTAGCAAATGATGCATATGTTAGCAAGCAAGTCTATTTAGAAAAAATATGATACATGTAGATCATTATTTTGTTGGCACAATTTTTTTATAAAGGAGATGTCTCTATGTGTAGATCATGCTATTGTAGGCATAATTTTTTTTGGAAAGGAGATGATGAAATTTGATGGTTGTATGTGACACCATATTGTTTGAGAATTTACTTTTGAACTATGCAAACAAGAATGCATTATGTTGATGTTGGATATGTATATTATTTTATATGTATTATGTTGAGAATAAATTCAGATTATGCCAAGTTAGTTGATGCCTCTTTGATACGCATTATGTCGGAGATGCATTATGTAGATGTTCTTGGCATGAAGTTCATTATGCATTTGTTCATATTTGTTTGGTAGGATGGCGGATGATGATCATGGACCTTGGTACGACGGACTAATCCAGGAGTTGGACATGGATCATCGTGCTCGGGCCATTGAGAACCAGAAGGTAAGAAGCAAGACTAAATATTTTTCGGTGTTTTTCATTTGTGTTTTGTACTGATCCGGAGCTCATTTTTTTTGCAGCCTGTAGTTGCTTTGCGCATGAGGGGTCATGGTGCGGATGACTTTCCTTACGACGTGCGGTACGAGCCGTACATTCGGAGACTGGGGCTTCTCCCATTTGTGTTGCAGTTCAAGCGACACCCTCCGCCGGTGAACCACGCGGCGCTCACCGCACTTGTGGATCGTTGGAGGACCGAGACACATTCCTTCCACCTTCCCTGTGGGGAGATGACGATGACCCTAGAGGACATGGCTATGATAAGTGGCCTTCCTATCAACGGACAACCTGTTACCGGTCATGTGCACGCTGTGAATTGGCGAGCTCGGGTTGCTGTTTTAATTGGTGTTGAGCCCGACGCCCCTCTCGCAGGCAGGCCCGATAGCGCAAAAGTGAAGCAAACCTGGATCCGGGCAAGGTGTTGGCTCAATTGCAGTCATTCTCATACCGCCATCGACTACGGCTTTATGAGCAAGGCTGAGATCTCGAAACAAGTGAGTTCTTTTTTGTAAGCCCGTCAACTCGAAGTAAATTTGGTTTTCCTCCTTCGTGAATCCATCCTCATCCAATTCTTCCTCCGGACCTTCGTCATCCGAGTCGTACCCATATAGACGCCTAAAAGGTAACTCACGATCCATGTCCTTTTGCGCTATGTAGGCATCCAAGTCACCAACATCATTACCATGAAACCCTTCCTCTAGCTCATCTTCATCATCATTAGCATCACCGTCCTCTTGAATTACGTTGTCACTACCAATCACCTCAACTTCATTTGCTTGGCTACTTGGTGGTTGGCTAGAAGCATCTGGGGCATAAAACTCAACCTCACTTGCTTCACTAGTTGGTGGTTGGGGATAAGCATTGGAGGCATCAACCACAACCCTATGCTCAACAAGGGGCACGATTGTCCTCTCGGTCATGTCATTCATTGGGGAAGACGCATGCCGGTTCAAGTCAATTGTAAACCGAGGAGGTTCAACCTTGGTGGCAAACAATTCAAATGACTTGTCTTCCGATTGGGCAACTTTTTCCTTGTATACATCCCAATGCAAATCCGAGGTGACAGGCATACTTTTCAAGCGAGATTTGGCTCCAACTCCTACATCATACCTTCCTATTAACTTAACATCATCATTGGGGTCCATCCACTTTAAGACATGTCTCACTTTTGCAACAACCTCCTCATAGCTAGGGCTAGTATCAAAAACCATTGGTTCCTCACCCGTGTCGGCATTGGCATTGTTACTCAAGAATGCCTCCTTGTCCATATAATGAACATTAACAAGCCTCCCCATCTAAAAACAACATGAATGCATTTAAGGCATCAATGACAATTGTTGGTTATCCAAAAACAATCCATTATATCCAAAGCATATCAACACTACATTATTGATGATGCCCAAAAATGTATCATTAATTAACATAAACTAAGCTAAGTTAACCCTAAACACTAACTAACCCTAACCCCCAATCTTTCTACTCAACAAGCAAACATACATACTACACACTATGCATATCCCTATATTATCAAAGTTAAACTAGATATTCACACTCAAATTTGGGGGAAAAAATGAACTAGGGTTGCACCCACATGTAAAAAATGCTAGCAAAATAACAAGATTTAACCAAAAAAAATTGGGTGATTTGGGAGAGATTACCACAAGCAACAAAGTGATGGAAAGGAAGATGTGAGGGAACCACCTTTTGGGGAGGATTTGAGGGGGGGCTTGAGGGAGGGGAGAGAGGGGGGGGGACCAGAAATTCTGCTTCAAGCTCGGGCTGGATTGGGGAGAGTGACTGGGGTGGGTCCCACCCAATTCCCTTGGGGTTATTCACTTACCAGGACCAAACGCCAGGGTCTACGGCGTCTGGCCAAACGCCATGGTCCTTGGCGTCTGGCCCCTTTGCCACGTCAGCCGGTCAACGAGTCAGGGGGGGTCGTGCAGGCCAGGGACCAGACGCCAGGGTCCCTGGCGTCACCCGTGCAACCCAAACGCCACGCATGTTGGCGTCACCCAAAAAGGTCAGATTCGAATTTTTTTTGCAATCGAGGTCAGTTCGGGATTTCTTTAGCACAAAGGGTCAAAACAGTGATTTCACCCCTTGCTCTTGCTCTTTCTCTTGCTCTTTGATGATGCAGCTTTCAGTACAAGATTGCCCATGTCCTCCCTGTCATGCCAAGATACATAAACAACATGGGGCCTATCATTGCGCCCATGCGTACCAGTTCCCCACATTTGCACTGCATAATGGAAACAAACGGCCAAAAGCTAATGCTGATGCAAACTTATATATGTACGGGACTTTGAATTAAATTCAGCTAAGCTTCGAGACCTTGAATTAAATTCAGCTAAGCTTCGACTGTAAGTTTTCGAGACCGCAACCTTTACAGATTGCTTCACAAGTTTTGGAGCGCCCATTGCAACAGTTTCTTCATTAAAGTCAAGGTTAAAAGGAGCTTTCATCGTACCTCTACAAAGATAAACATCGGTTGCTTCGAGAAAAAACATGGGCATGCGAGCCTTTTCCGGTGGGCAAGTATTACAAAGTGTGCTGAAAGTATACAGTATGCTTTGTACTGTAATATCTAGCCCAATGGTACTACTAGTTTGTAGACGAATGTTCAATCCATTTGGACTAGCTTCAGCTACCTTCAGTAAGACTCGAGTTTTTTTTTTTTTTTTTTGGCGGGGTAGTAAGCCTCGAGTTAAAGTTAACGCTTGACCGGCCGTGCAACTAACCAGTAGACTAGAATTTTCAGGTACAAACAAAAGTCCCAATTAATGATTAAATTCTCTAATCTTATTATTATATATAGACCACTTTGCTCGGGGTATATAGACCACTTTGCTCTCGTAATAAAAAACTTAACCTGCAGCTTAAATGAATGTTCGTTGCTGTCAAAAAGAAGAAAAAAGGAAAATGTTGTTCGTTCTTCAGAACCCGATGTTCTGTCAGGCTCCACAAATTTTATCCACAATTTTCTCTCCTAGCATAGCATATATCCCAAAACTTTATCATTATACTAGTAGTGGAGAAAATGTCATGTGTCGATAAGATATAAATAATTTATAGTGATATACAGAACGCGCAACGCAAAGCAAACTCAACTCATAGCAGGATGCAATCATTGGGTGCGTGAGGCCAAAAGTGCAAGGTCCCACGTTTCCAAGGCAGAGTAGTGAGTGAACGGAGGAACAAGGGCAACCACTATGGACTGGGAGGCAGGGCAGGCATGGCCCATCCAATAATTCCTCCAACGTGGGTGGGGTAGGTCAAGAGTAACTGAGTGAGTTGGATCCGAGAGATCAGACAGATAGCCTGATCGGATTCATGGAGTGGAAAAGGCATCCACTGAAAAGGCAGGAAATTAACATGACTATAATGCTACACAAATTAGAAAAGGTGACCTAAATGCTTCATAAATGACTGCCAATTTTGTAAATTAGTACGACCTCTGTATCTAAATATATGACGTTTTGGCAGTTTTTTGAACTACCAAATGTCTTATATTTAGCAATGGAGAGAGTACTAATTTACAAAATTAAATTACTACTGACAAAACGTCTACGCGCATCACTGACCATCAACCTACATCATTTGAGTTACTACTGTACCCTATTGCGGTTCATTAGTTGTGTACATTTACAGACTATTAGTGGCAAAATTTTGAAATTGACCACATAAATATTTCAGAAAAGCTGGCTGTGCAAAAAAATTTCCTTTTTCTTTTCAATACAGTAATTTAAGTACCGCAGTGGAGTGGAGTGATTGGCGTCCCCCGCCCGTCCCAATGATTGCCGGGAGGTTGTGGGTGGTGTCAGGAAAAGTGCCGGCAAAGCGAGGCGCACGGCCGGGCCGGTGGGCCACCCCTGTCCTAATTTTCCACCTTGTCAATTTTCCCGTCCACCCAGGCGGGCCCGCCCCAGGGGCTCTCTCGGTGCGCTGGAAATCATCATGGGCCTTTGCTTTCTTTTGTTTTCCTCCCCGATCGACGAGTGAGTACCCCGCTCGGCTCGGTCAGTCGCCACGAGCCGCCGATGCAGCGTGAGCCGGCTCCATCGACGCACTCAGTTGGCTCAGCTGGCTCTTGTTCATATCCTGTGCAGGACATAGTTTTTCTACACCTACCTGTTTTATGAAAATTATCAAATTAGTTTGGCTTTTTTTCCACTTAGACTAGAACGAATTACTGGGAGCACCTACGGTACAACTCGACAACCATATAGTTCAGGGTCTTCTGGCTTGAATTCGGGGTCATTCTTTTCGAACTTTTTTTTACTGATGCTACCAAATGTATTTATATTGTGTCTTTTGCATGTACGTTTCCTGTATCGACGATCATGTCAAGATGTCGGAGGCAGGTTGTTATCACCATCCGTCTACCCCTACCAAAACCGCAGGATTCAAGCATGGATGTACGCACAAACCCGGACAGCTGGTTGCTAAGCTATATACAATCAACACGATTAGACTACTCTACTACTTAATTAATTAGTAAATTTGATTATCGGCTGGCCTAAGAACAGCACATACCAATCAATTTGTAATTAGCCACGCCGCTGTAGTTTTGCCAGGGGACATGGACAACCGGCCACCCCAGGAATCCCGACGCGACGTCATTGGCGAATTGACCCGTTCCAAGCCCCGACCGGCCAATCACCGCGGGCCACCTCGACACCAGCCTACGTACGCGCCCATGCACGCATCGATCCATGCAAACTGTTGGTCCTGTCAGCTCTACGTGCGCTAATCGCGCTCCATCTCGGTTGCTTCATGGCGCGGCAGCCCCGCGATTTGTTTGCTTGCGTGTTTCGCTCCTCGGAATCGGCGTCGCCGCGACAGGGCCAGAGCCATTCGCTGTTGGCCCTTGGCCAGATCAATAATCATATCAATCGATCGAGTGTGGTGTGTGCTTGTGTGTGGTGATGGCGACCGATTAGTCGATGATTTCCCCTAAGAAAAAGATATCCATGATTAGAACTGGTCATGGGCATGCAGCAAGATCCAACGTTTCCGTAGGCGATAACAAAGCAAGTAAACAGCACGTACGTGTGCGGACTAGTTTAGCGTTTCGTCGTGTGTCCCAGCAGCTAGCAGCATGCGGAATCGGTCCGAATCTTACTTAGGAGGGCTCCTAAAAAAGAGTATTGTTTAGCTCAGGTTTTGTTTCCTGCGAAAAAGAGTGAGTATATTAATTATGGACTCACAGCTGGCCGAGTCTTAATTAATTATTACAGGAAATAATGATGATTACTCGCTCACACGCCCAGCTAGGGTCTCTCTCGGAAACATATGATTCTAGAAACACTCGAACAATCGTCGCCTTGATATATTTTTTTTGGATTTTGTATTAGCATCATTGCTTAATTTCATCAAATATGAAGTTGCTTACCACACATACCATGTGGTTATCATCGCCCGGATATTATAATAAGAACTACAGTAAAAAGGATGAAGGATATGTCAATCTGAAACCCTAAAAATAGCCTTTTGTATCTCGTACATATACATGGATTTTATTGGGATTCAAATGGAGGTGAATATATGTGACCCTAAGAGAAACAAAATCAGTTTTTTCATGGGTCTTTGCGTCGTGTTAGAGGTGCTACACAATTATTATGAGTTGTGCGATTCCACCAGAATTAATGTTTGGTCCAGGATTGCATAAATTTTGAAAATTGGATATACGTCTTGACGCTGCAGAGGAGAACACGTGCAACACCACATCAACTTCAACACGACCACCCTATCGAGACCACATCGCTTCTCTTGCGCTTCCATCATACTTGCTTTGATGGCCGCCACCGCATCCTCACATGTGCCCATCGGCAGTCATGTTCTTGACCGCCCCTGCCGCCACACATCCTCCTTCAGTGGCCTCCCACTAGCCCATGTCAACCTTCTCGCTGCTGTTGTTGACTCCAATACATGGCCAGCTCTATGTTTTGGAGGGCCCTTGGGCGAAGTCAGTAGGTCCGTAAGGCTATATATGTACATGTACACATACATATACTATGTGTCTACATTTGCATGGAAAGTTTTAAGATTTATCTTTCGACCATGTTTTTAGTTTTAGATGTCTTACGATGATAGGAAGATTAATAGAATAGCGACATGAAACTAGTATGAGTACCTCAAATAAGAACAAAATTCAAATGACTTCATATCTCCATGACCATCGACAATGATGTGTTGGAGCTTCCAAAAATCGGGGGATTTTTTTTTTAAAAAAAATAACCCTTTGTGATTCAATAAACTGGTTCGCTCGTGTGTTTATTTTCTTTTCTCAGCACTCGACAAAATACTTTTTAGGCAACATTTGAACACCTAAAGTTTTAAAAAAGTAAATAAACAGAATTGCAATTTTAGAAACTAGAACCCTAACAATCTAATATGCTTCGGTGGTAAGGAGTAAGGACTAAGAAAATGAGGATAGATGAATCATAGATGTATCTTACGAGAGGCCGAGAGGGTGACGAGCTCGTGCATTGCCGATCACGGTTTTGGACGTTACCCGGAGGTGGCCGAATGCACGACACAGACACGAGATGCCATGCCCAGCCGTAGTCGCCGAGTGCTAGGCGAGCGGAGGCAGTCAGGCAGAGAGATAGACCGTGAGCGATGGCGATTTTGGGTTCAGCCTAGTAAAGAAGTAGATAAAAAGAAAAGAATGGGGGAATTGGGCTAGGCCCGTTCGGCTTGAAAATGAGACAAACCGGAAATTAAATGTAAAATTCGATAACTAGAAAGAAATTGGTAAACAAAGAACAAAAAAACTGAACTGATGAGATAAAGGTGATCCACTCTAATTCCCGATCTCATCGAGCCAATATTCGACTACACTTTGGGAGACATATGGGTGCTAATATAACACATTCTCATCAAACCAAGCAAGCATGAGACAACCGCACGCACCAAGATTGTTGTACACCCTCAGTCCTGCACTGAGTTCCAATGCATACACATGGACACAATTTAGCTGAGTTCCGCAGAGCTCAAGGAAACGCCTTGGCTTAGCTGGGAGTAGGACCGGGGCAAGGAAAGGAGGAAGGATCAGATCAAGGAGGAGCATGCATGGTAGCTAGCCGCTATGGTGAGGAGAGTGGCGTGGAATGGAAACTATTTTATCATGATTATTTATTTATAGCTAATTAATATAATAACTGGATGCAACGAGTGCCAACGAGGTGAGGAGATGCCCCTCCGGATCGAACAAGATCTTCTGTGATAAGGACGCACACGGAGCAACCCATAACTAAATTCTACTCCCTCCGTTCCTAAATATAAGTCTTTTTATAGATTTGAATATGGACTACACACGGATGAATATAGACGTATTTTAGAGTGTAGATTCACTCATTTTGCTCCGTATGTAGTCCATATTAGAATCTCTAAAAAAGACTTATATTTAGGAACGGAGGGAGTATAAGTTGTGTACTCATGGTGTGCATCGTAGGAGACTTTTTATTTGTTGTAGCAAGCGGTTTAGTATCTGCCCCTATGACATATCTGATCTCAAATTTCAATGCAGAAACGAGCTAGCCATTGGCTTCTTCTTGGCAGGTTTCAACAAAGCATACAAACCACCTAAGTGTCGTATTGGTATTTTGCATTTGTCTTTCATGTATTGAAGAATGATACGATACTACGTAGACAAAATTAAACTAATTAATTTACAACTCTGGTCATCCAAAAGTTAAGAATTAAAGTGTTGTACCTAACCGCCAGCTCATTTCTTTCAATTGAAAGTATAAACCGAATTCATTATGCTCATTGCTTTTCTTGCCTTGGTAATATTGTATGTGCAAATGTCTTGTATAGTTTGTCCTTGATATCCATTAGTTCTATTGTACGTTTTGGAACATACACGTCCGATAGTTAGATGACTAAAACTTTGTAATCTAGATCTCAAGTTTTATATTGGAAGCATGGGATTTCTCCTTACAGATACTACCATACAGTCGACAATGTAATTTTGGTTTGTTGCAATCACACATGAATGTTGTATATTTTATAGAACTAATTGCTACTGCATTGTTTTCAAGTTGTAGGACACCTAGGTGGTAATAAAATACCATTAGCATTAGAACTTAAGAAGACCTATAAAAATCCTACAATAGAAAAGACGGCCAGATAGTTCAAAAAGGTGGGAAATGACACTGGGAGCTTGAAGGGATACTAGAACTATGTTGTGTTGAAGTTAAATGTAAAATTCGATATCCAAATAGAAATTGGTAAATAAAGAACAAAAAAACTGAATTGATGAGATAAAGGTGATCCACTCTAATGGTAGAACTCATCAGGCCAAGATTCGACTAGACTTTTGGAGAGATATGGCTGCTAATATAACACGATATCATCAAAACAGCAAGCATGGGAGAACAGCACACACCATGATTGTTGTACCTTCTCAGTTCTGCACCGAGTTCCAATGCATACACATGGACACAATTTAGCCAAGTTCCGCAAGCCCAAGGAAATGCCTCGGCTCGGCTGGGAGCCGGACCGGGGCAAGGAAAGGAGGAAGGGTCGGATCCAGGAGGAGTTTCACGGTAGTTGGCCGCTATGATGAGGTGAGTGGCATGGAATGGAAACTATTTATCAAGTACTATCGTACATGTGGTGATGTTATTTTGGTTGGTCGTAATCGCACATGAAAGATGACTAGTTTATATAATTAATTCCAACCTCGTCCGTCTAGGTTTATCAGCCTTATACCCGTATTTTGGGCCCCATTTTTGACTACATATTTGATTCAAAACATATGTGTTATATGTAGCAGATTTGTTACCATTGGATGATTTTTTTTAATACGAATCCAACAATAGGTTTGGTGTCCGGCCCTAAGATATATATGATCACAATTTTCAATGCAGAAAAGAGCTAGATGTTGGCCTTTTCTTGTCAAGTTTCATCAAGGCATACACGCGACCTAACAGCTGGATTCATACTTCGCCTTTGTCCCTTATGTATTCGAGAATGATATGGCACTATGCAGACAATATTAAGTTGCTTCTTTTACAAGACATAGTACCACTTGTTAGGAAGAGGATTTGGTGCACTCGTATAGGGGGTGGAGCACCCAGGAGCTCCTATGTATTTTCCCACTTCGGAAGAGGATTAGGAGCACTTGGGTGCTCCACTCCCATATATGATCATTAAATTCAAAAACCAAACCACGGAAATTCAGAAAAACCTGAATTTTGGGGGATATCAAATCTGGGTGTCCAATCTACCACTGATCTATTTTGGTCGATCGCAATGGCACAACAAATGTCTAGCTTATACAATCAATTTCTACTTCGTCTAGGTTTATTAGTCCTATATATATGCTCGTATTTTGGGGCACATTTTGACTATACATTTATCCAATATAATGTGCAAATGTGTTGTATAGTTTGTGTTGATTCATAGTAGTTCTGATGATGTTTTGGGACATACACGCTCTATGATAGGTATATATTACCAAAACATTGTGACAAATGGAGCGTGGAGCCACCAGAACATCCACGATCCACGCGACTTAACAACCCTGATAAAAAAAAACGTGCAGTGCACCCGCAGTACTAGGTAGCTAGGTACTCTAGCTACTACTAGTTTTGTTTACAAAGATGTGGCTGCTAAATCGCTAATACTCCCGCAGTCCGCACGGATCTCATCGGACCAAGTGAGCAAGCAAGCACGAGACAGCCCGCACGCACCAAGCTTGTCGTACCCCCGCAGTCCCGCACCGAGTTCCAACCATACGCACGCGTATATGTATATAGATACAGCCAGCCACACGACCACAAATCAGCCGAGCTTCGCAAGCCCAAGGAGCGCCTCGGCTCTGCTTGGAGCCGAGGTGAGGGGTGGGAGAGCCGGACCGGGTCAAGACAGATCGATCCAGGAGCAGCAGGCATGCACGGTGGCTGGCTATGATGAGCGGGTGGCGCGGAATGGAAACTAAATTTATCGCCATTATTTACCCATTTATTCACAGCCAATTTAATATAATAATTGGATGCCGAGGAGAGGAGATCCACCTCCCTCCCCATCGAACAGCTCATCATTTGCTCGCCCCCGCTGCCCTATTTATAGGCCACCTCCCCGCCGCCGCATGCCCAGACCAGACCAGATCATCACATCACCACCACCACCACCACCATCGAGCACTGCCACTCCGGGGAACTCTCAGATCGGATCGGGTTCACCGGAGATCGATGATGCATCGCGCCGCCGGCCTCGACCTGGGCCTCGGGCTGGGGCTGGGGCTCGCCTCCCAGGGCAGCCTCACGTCCTCCACCACCACCGCCTCCTCCTCCCCGGCATCGGCGTCGCACCCGCACGCGCACTGGAGCGCCGCGCTCAGCTCCGTCGTCGGCGGTGCGGGCGCCGCGCAGGAGTACGGGCCGCACCACTATGCCAACCAGCAGCGGAAGGAGGAGCCGGGGAGGACGTCCACGTCGCCCGAGAGCGGCGTCAGCGCCGGCACCAAGAGGGGCCTGGAGCGCACCGGCTCCGGCGTCTCCCGCGGCGGCGCCGCCGCGGGCAGCGACGAGGACGACGACGGCGGGGACGCTGCCGGTGGCCGCAAGAAGCTCCGGCTCTCCAAGGACCAGGCCGCCGTCCTCGAGGAGTGCTTCAAGACGCACAGCACGCTCAACCCCGTAAGTCCCTTCTCCTTCTCCTCCTCGGTCGATCGATACATCCACCCCGAGCGTGTGGTGTTCGTCCATGGATTCCTTGTGATCGATCGCATTGGGCTGACCGGGATTTCTTTCTTGACGATTTGCAGAAGCAGAAGACGGCGCTGGCGAACCGGCTGGGGCTGCGGCCGCGGCAGGTGGAGGTGTGGTTCCAGAACCGCCGCGCCCGCACCAAGCTGAAGCAGACGGAGGTGGACTGCGAGTACATGAAGCGCTGGTGCGAGCAGCTCGCCGAGCAGAACAAGCGCCTCGAGAAGGAGGTGGCCGAGCTCCGCGCGCTCAAGGCCGCGCCCGCCTCGCACGCCCAGCAGGCCTCCCCCGCCGCCACGCTCACCATGTGCCCCTCCTGCCGCCGCGTCGCCGCCACCACCGCCGCCGCCACGCAGCACCAGCAGCCTCAGCAGTGCCATCCCAAGTCCAACGCGCAGCCCGCCGGCAACGTCTTGCCCAGCCACTGCCAGTTCTTCCCCGCCGCCACCGCCGCCGCCGACCGGTCCGCCAGGCAGCAGGGCGCGTGGAACGGCGCCACGCAGCCGCTCGTCACCAGAGAGCTCTTCTGAGACGAGATCTCGCCGCCGGGGTCCAATCCAAGCGATTAATTAGGAGATTTCAGGCGGCGGTCGATTGGGTCAATCAATCAATTAATTGGCAAATCAGTCAGTCGATCGCCACAAGGAGATTTGATTTGGTTTGGATAGCAGTAATTAGCAGCGCTAGTGATGGATGGTTTGGTTTCGGTTAGTAATTCGGTTTGGTTTTCTTTTTTCTTTCGGATTCGGATCTATCGAATCGACGACGAACAAAACAGAAACATATTAGTAAGAAGGAACAAATGGCTGTCTGCTTTTTCCTGGACGGCATGTACCCATCCACCAAACCCCTGCCGGTTGTTGGATTAACAGCTTGTTGATTGATTTGTACTACTGCTACTACTACTAATTGATGATTGGTTGATGGAGGAAATTAATCAAATCTTTCATTCACATTCTCCTCTCTTTTCCAACAAGAGTATTTGGAGCCATGTCCTTCTCCTTTTAATTTTCTTAACATTTTTGCGATCAAAAAGCATGACCAAGTTAGCGCGTCGACGAACCCGATCTCCTTTGTGTGTGTATATATATATATATATATCATTGGCTGGAGTTTGATTCAATGAAAGAAGATGGCCCGGTTCGAAAAGAATGGTTTTTCCAAGTAACTGCTCATGATGAATTTGCATCTGATAGCAAACATCTCAGCAACTTGTTTAAGCGAAAGCAACCCACCCGCACCTCATTATCTTATAAACAGTTTCAGACAGACAACCGTGCGTGTTCACGACGAGCCTGACTGCACACATGCGCCTCAGAGAAGCTTTAATCAAAAGCCAATTAACTAGTCCGCAGACAAAAGTGACGGACAAGTCATGGCGAGATCATTAGGAGATCTGATTAGACCACCTGCAATCCAGCTTGATTAGTGCGCGTTGGACCCTGGGGCCTGGGCCGAGCTGAGTTGTTTTCGACCGACAGTTGAATCTCTACGCGATCCGCGGCGACCAAAGTTTAATCGGCATAAGAGGGAAAGGAAGAAAGCTGCCGTTGCTTTTGCTTCCGGCCTTTTCATCAGTTCTGCTCGATCGCAACAAGTCACAAGTCACAACAACTTGTGATGTCGATGAGTGGATGGAAGAGGGAGGGCTGACCTAACTAAGTGACGGCAAGATCAATTCAGATGGCTGCATACAACGGCGGCAACTCACTTGATTTGTTGGAGTTAATTGCACGAAGGTACCACAATTGGGGCAATGCGTGCGGATTGGTACCATTTTTCATAATTTTTACATGTTAGTACCATGTTTGGGACAGTCTGTTATAAAATGGTCTAAATCGTGTATAACAGTGTATTGACGGTGTATCTGACCGTTGGGGCCCGCCTGTCAGGTGCTAACGTGGCATGTTATTTTACGAAAAAGACCCTTACTTTTTATTTAATCACGCATATATCCCTTGTTTGTCAAAAAAGGGTCCCGCCAAAAAAAAAATGAAAACCAGAAGCGCGCGGGCCAGAAAGGTTTCGAACCCACGCCGAACCGTTCGCAGCGCGCGCTCGCTGCCACTGTGCTAGCCCATGTTTGCATCAAATTGTACGCGTGCAGCTTTTTATACTTTTTTTTTGCGAGAAAACTTCCGATCTATTCATCTTCAATCATGACAGTACAACGAACACCAGAAATAATAAAAATTACATCCAGATTCATAGACCACCTAGCGACGACTACAAGTACTGAATCGAGCCGAAGGCGCGCCGCCGTCATCGCCCCTCACGCCACTCAGTTTTTTTTTATACGGCACTAAATTTTTT
This sequence comes from Elymus sibiricus, assembly GCA_039707655.1. Taxonomy (NCBI): domain Eukaryota; kingdom Viridiplantae; phylum Streptophyta; class Magnoliopsida; order Poales; family Poaceae; genus Elymus; species Elymus sibiricus. The sequence continues at coordinate 76,640,235 of CM077676.1, forward strand.
TTTTTAAAAAAAAACGCGCTCGACCCGACGGGATTCGAACCCAGGCCGAGCAGTTCCCAGTGCGGCCTCGGTGCTGCTGAGCTAATGCAACTTTTGCGTCAAATAGAACGCGCATCACATTTTATACTTTGGAACGTTCCGTTTTTATACGATACTAAAAAATGTGAATATTAAAAATTTCGTATTAAATGTTATACGATACTAAATGTTATACGATATTACAAAAAATGTTCATCGCATCGTATAATTAAAAAGCTGTTCATTGCATCATATATTAAAAAGTTTATCGTATAAAAGAATATCGTATAGTAAAAAATGTTCACCACATACAATGATCTTATTTAAATATAAGATGAATATTTTTGAAATATACAATGAACTTTTTTGTATTATAAAAATGTTCATCGTATATATATTGAAAATTTTAATATAGGATGTATATATATGTGTATAATTTTTAAATATACGATAGACACACTGCATACGGCCCGAAGAATGCCCAAGATCTGAGAAAAGATAAAGAAATTAAAAAAAAACATATACAAAAAAAACGGAACGGCCCGAAATATAAAGAGGTATACGCGGGAAAAGGCGTTGCAAAGACCGAGCTTCATGGAGCTCATTTTTCAAAAAAAAATCAAAATATATTTCATTTTTTTCTACAGATACATATGTATATTCTTCAAGTTTGTATAAAATTTAATGAACTAATTTGATTATTTGCATGCTACACAAAAAAGTCAAATATCTGACCGAAATACAACAAAGAAAAAGACTATTTTAATATGTGTATTTGTCTTTTTTTGTGTAGATCACATATAAATATGTATGTTCAAGAAATTTTATACATGTATACTACAACTATATGTCTACATGTATACGTTTTTCAGAATTTTTTTAGGTATAAAAAAAGCATTTTCTCTGACAAAAATAATAAAGGCTCTATGGAGCCCAGCCTTTGTTTGCACTTTCGGGTATACGTGTGCTTTTTGACCCAGAGTATGCTGTGGCGCAGCGGCAGTGAGCGCGCGCTGCGAACTGCTAGGCGCGCCGATTTTTTTTTTAGTATTGTGTAAAAAACGGAACGAACTCAAGTATAAAACCATATACGCGTGATATATTACTGAATGGATGCTGTAGCGTAGCGGCAGCGAGAGTTTGCTACGAACGGGCTGGCGCGGGTTCCAATCCCGGCGGCGCGCCCGCGCATTTCATTTTTGATTGTTTTTTCGGGTGTGATTAAATAAAAAGTAAGGACAGACTGCCCCGAATATGGTACTGGCATGTAAAAATTAGGAAAAATGATACCAATCTGCATGTACTGCCCCAATTATGGTACCTTCGTGCAATTAACTCGATTTGTTGGCTTCTTGTTAGGCTTAGTTACTTTGCACTAGTCAGATGAGGGAACATGCCAATTTGTGACGTCCCCGACTTAATCGTGCACTAATCATACATGCAAATGCACACGATCAAGCCTAGGGACTCACTTGAAGATATCACAACATAACTCTGGACACAAATAAAATAATACAAGTTTTATATTACAAGCCAGGGGCCTCGAGGCCTCGAATATATAAGCTCGAGAACAAGCGTTAGCGGAAGCAACAACAGTATCTGAGTACAGACACAAGCTAAACAAATCTGCCTTAAGAAGGCGAAAACAAACAACGGCTCTGATCGAAAGAGGCAAGGCCTCCTGCCTGGGAGCCTCCTAAACTACTCCTGGTCGTCGGCGGTCTCCACGTAGTAGCAGGCTCCACCGGAAGTGTAGTAGCAGTCGTCAGCGGTAGCAGCTGGCTCCTGGGATCCATCATCTGGTCGCAGCAATCGGGTATGAGGGAAAAGAGTAGCAAAACAACCGTGAGTACTCATCCAAAGTACTCGCAAGACTGACATCATAACTATACTACTTATGCATCAGTATCAAAGAAAGGCTGAATATGTGGACTGGACTGCAGAAATGCCAGAATAGAGGGGAAGGCCTAGCCTATCGAAGACTAGCATCTCCAGCGGTCTTGCAGCATAAGAAGAATGCGGATTAGTAGCATAATTAAAATATCAAGCATGTTGTAACAAAGCCTAGGGATCCTTTCTCGACTCCCTGCGAGAAAGCAATCCCGGAGCTTACAATTAATTAACATGTATCCAGTTCAAGTAGTAATAGATCGGGATACAACACTGAGCGTCCTGTTACCGTGGACACGGCTATTCGAATAGATAACTTCCCTGCAGGGGTGCACTACTGTTACCCAGCACGCTCGATTACATCTGGCCGGATACACTTGCTGGGTAATACCCGGCCTCGGGTAATCGACACGACGTAGTCCTACCTAGGCTCAACAGAGAGGTCCCCGCCGGTCTACATCCTAAGCGCTCAGGGGTCTTGGGCCCATCGCCCTTCGCACTCCGGGTCGTTGTGTCGCGTATCGGAGTCCAAGCACCACCTCAGTCCTGGATGGCACTTGTCCCGACGGGCTCACAATGCTGAACAGGACATCTGACAGAGCTTTTGGCTGATACATATGAAGTAGAGGGTCCCATAACCATTATCCCACGTGGTGGTAGTGCGTCTAGGGCCAACGACCCACTCAGATCAAATACCCAAATCCGTTAGCACATTATTGGGAGCTCGCGGTGACGATCAGTACTCCTGTCGTCCCGTCTCGAAGAAGTGCAACAAGGGCCAGGCCCATCCCTCTCTGGGGCGGTCTCTGCCTGCCCGGTTGCGCCTCGTAATTATCTCGCGGGTACCCTCACGGTCAACCCGACTTCACATCTCTCGCGGGTACCCCTCGGGGTCGACCCGACTTTATTCAGTAAATGTAGTAAAATCCCGGTAACTGTGAGTTCAGAACATCAAGGAGGAATCCGAGGAATCACCCTCGTTGGATTCCCACTCGACGTCTCCGTCAAGGCGAACCCGGAGGAATCACCCTCGATGGTATTCACACTTGCGGGGTTGCACGACAGAAGCTTCACCGGAGGTGGAGGGAGAGGAATCACCCTCGGTAATCCACGTCCGACTAGCTGTACTACAAAGACATCATCGGGAGTGAGTTAATAGGTATCACCCACGTCACTCGAGGATAACTCTGTAGAGTCGAACAACTTAGGAGGGGGGTGCGGTGCTGTGCTGGTCTCAGCCCGACGATCACTTCGATCGGGGCACTAGTAACTAAGCGGGGCAACTAGAACAAAGGCGAGGGCCACAGATGGATTACCAACCCAAAATATACTAAGTATCTCGGATAGCAGGCAGGTATGAAATATCAGTTACAAAGATTAGGCTATGCAGCAGAATAGGATAAAACAATAGCAGTAGCAATTTCTAATGCAAGCAGGAGGGAGAAGGAATAGGTGATATAGGCATGCTCAAGGGGGTTTGCTTGCCTGGTTGCTCTGCGGCAAAAGAGGGGTCTTCGACGGTGTAGCAGTCCTGCGGGGCAGCGTCGGTCTCGATGTCTAACGGAAAAGAAGAGGGGGAAGAAACAATAAATACACGGTAACAAATGCAATCACTATGCATGACCTGGCAATACGCGGTGCTAGGTGTGACCTAACGCAGTACTAGATGATACAGACGAAGAGGGAAAACATCCGGGAAAGTTTTCCCAAAGTTTGGCGTTTTTCGGTCAGATGAAATGGAGGGGACGGTTCCATGTTCGCTATGATAGAGGCAGGTGACAGATGAACGGAGTGCATATTCGGAATCGTCATATTTTTCTGATCGTTTTTCATATATAAATTATTTTCATCCGAGTTACGGTTTATTTTATATGATTTTTTAAAGTTTTATTGATTTTCTGGAATTATTTTAATTAATTAAATCCGAATTATCCAGAATAGTAAAAGGTGACATCAGCATGACGTAGGAGTGACGTCAGCAGTCAACAGACTCGCTGACCAGTCAAACCTGACCAGTGGGTCCCACTGGTCAGTGACTGTGCTAATTAAACAGAGGTTTATTTAACTAATTAACCTAATTAACAGGTGGGACCCCTATGTCAGTGGGTGATTAGTCTAATTAAATTTTATTTAAACTTAAACCGGGTTAATTAGCTGCGGGACCCACATGTCAGTGGGCCACGGTGAACAGTGCGCGCGTTGACCAGGTCAACTGGTCAACGGGACCCACCGGGCCCACCCGTCAGTGACTCGCAGGGTGCCACGTCAGCGCCACGTCGTCGCCGGCGTCGGAATACGCTCCGGCGAGCGCCGGACGCGGCCATGAGCTCCGGCGAGCTCGGACTTTCTCCATAGAGCACCATTTCGCACGGTTCTTGCGGCGTTCGAAAGCTTGCGGTGCCGCGCATCGCGTGGTGCTACCCATTCGACCGGAGACGGCCGGAATAGGGCAGCGCGTCGATGGCGGCGGCGGCGGTCTACGGGTGCGATCGGGAAACGCGGCTACGGTGGGTATTTGCGCGCGCTTTTGGGCTCATTCGAACGAGAGCGCAACGCCGCATCCAAACGAGGCAGTGCGAGGTCATGGGGACAACCGGAAACGGCCGGACGACGAGGTGCCGCGGCGGACAGAACGCGGTGAGGCGGCGAGCTAGCTAGAGTGAACTACGCGGCGCGAGGAGAGGACTGGAGGGAGGGAGGAGCTCACCAAGCGGCTAAGAAAAGCCCTCGACGGTTTTGTAGCGGCAGGGGAGGTCGGGAACGACGGGGATCGCCGGCGACAGCGAGCTCGATGCCGAGCTCGATCCCGTCCGCGTGGGTCTCCCCGAGCTCAACGGCGAGGTGCAGACGAAGGAGTCGAGCGAGGCGGAGACGACGGGCACGGCGGAGCGATGATCGGGATTCGGGAGACGGTGGCCGCGCTAGGACACGGCCATGGCGGCGGCGTCTTTCGGGCGTGGATGGCGCGGCGGATCTGGCGCGAGAGGGGGGAAATGGCGAGGAGGAGAGGGAGGGGGCGAACCCTAGGGCACCGGGGGAGGCCTTAACCTCGACGGGGAGCCGCTGGATTGACGACAGCGAGGCGGGCGGCGCGGGAGAGCGACAACGCGGGAGGTGGGAGACGACGCGGTTGGGCTGGGCCTGGCCGCACTGTGCACTCACGGCCCAGTGCGCCAGTAAGCGGTAGGACTTTTTCTTTTTCTTTTTCTATTTCTATTCTTCTGCCTGTTTTGCTAATTGTTAGACTACTAGTTGACTTTTGTAAAATGCAAATGTGGCCCATTTAAATACTAGGTAATATTTGACACTGCCAGAAATTGGTTTGGTGAAATAATTATTTCATTTGCAATTTGTATTAAATAAAGTGGTGTTAAATGTTGATGTGAGCTACTGTTTGAGGTTGTCGGAGTCACTTAGTGATTTTTAGTGATGTTGTTTTCCTGAACATATTTAGTTACAGATTATTTTCTATTTAATGAACATTTTTATTTCCAAATTCGAACAACTTTTAATTTCACTTTAAATTTGAATTACAATTTGAATTGGAATTTGAAATGAGATATGATGCAATTGATGATCAAGCATTGTTAAGCATGCTGACTTGGCATTATCAGAGAGTGATCACTGTAGCTATTACATGGGGATGTTACACAATTGGTCCCGGTTGCTAACATACATGTGTATCTTACCATTGAAGGACAAATTCATGCCCGCCCTCGTTTGATTTATGATTTTTTTCTTCTTCCGAAAAGGATCCAAATCTGTTAAAAAAGCTCTCCAGAAGCGCAAATCACCTTAAGCATAACTAAAATTATATTGAGGCCCCTGGACCATCGATTGACCACTACCGCCGGTAGAACGAGCCGCCGACGCACCGATGTTGCCGCTCCCATACCGGAGCCGGCTTGACATTGTGGATGACAACCAAGAAGTCTTCATGCACGTGCCCCTAAGGGCCAGCTCCCTGGAGCCTAGAGGGGACGAGTTTGCCCTAGGCGCCGAGGGGAACGGAAGGAAAACACGTCTTGTTGATCAAGCGATCCCTTTTGATTTATGTTACTAAGTCATAATTTTTCTCTCTGAGAATCAAGACATACTAGAGAGAAAGAAAAAAAGTAAGGGTCACAATATGTACAACGAAAAACAATACCACAAGCATAGTTGGCCCTAGCCTGGTCTTCAAAAGTGGAAAACCATATTTATATGTATATTATAGTTAAATGTATAAGAAGTCCTATTTTTTCCGAAAGTGTCACTTAGTCCTATTTCATGAAAATGCACTCAGTTTAATGATTAAGTGATTCATCACATCTCCTATTGACCTCAGGACTAGTGCGGGTGTTCCTTCTTTTCAAAGGCCAATCATTTATTTAGATATGAGATAACAAAAGAAATGGGCACGCCACTTGTACTACCACCACATAGTAAATAGTCTACACAAATCACCTCTTAAAATCATCTCCTCTAATTTGTGGCCCTTGCCGCCACGTCGGCCGAGTCACAGCTCTTGGACGACTCACCGCATTGCACATGTTCAAGAGAAGTTTTATATGGTATAATTTTTAGGGTATATAATTCATATTTTGTTAACCAATATAATAGTCAATTTTTTTATTGAAAGATGTGCGAGACTTATAAACCTTGATAGATGAGTAATTTGTTGAGCAAATTTTTTCCGCCTTTTTCTTTCATGATGTTTTTTGGTAGTGGTTTCCATCACTTTTCCCCAACGTTTGGTTCAATATTCATGTGTTTACCTTTCATTTTGGCAAAACTAGAAATGTAGTTACAAATCACTTTCTTATACAATGGAAAAATATTTTTAATTTTTTGGCAATTTTCTTACTGCACTACAAGACTTTTTTATATACACTAAATAAAATGGTGGCACTGCTCATGAAAGATGTTTCCATAGTATCAGAAAATTTGCCACACCATGCACAAAACTATCCATGTGTCACAAAATAAATAAGCATGAAATGTCTAAAAAAATGTTCATGTATCTAAAAGTATATTATGTATTAACCACAATACAAGATGAGTACGCCGGGCGGTGTTCATAGCAGCCAATGGGATTTGCCATAAATGTTTTTGGTGAGAAGATTCTCCAGATTTTTTTTAGTGAACATGCTTGCTTATGTTTTTTTTGTAGTTGAGGTTTTGCTTGTTTCTTTAGTGATTATAAGATATTTTTTTTGTCCCAAAGCTAGTGTGGTTTGAGCCGTTTACGGGCTGAGTCCAACGACTCATTTGGCGGGCTAGATCGTTGGCCCATCTCCATACCGGCTCTCTCATCAGCAGGGCCGTGCCCGCCCGATTGGAGCTTGCAGAGGCGGGAGGCGGCATCGCCGCCGCGGCCGCGAGTAGCATCCCGGCAGCCGTGCAGGCCACCAACGACGACGCTGCGGCAGCAAGCTTTTCAAACGCGACCTATGCCTCGGCTACTTGGGTCCACCGTATGATTTCCCCACAATCGCATGTGGCGGAAAATGAAATCATGCATGCAAATGCGACAAACGGGGCCTAAAGGCAGGCGTGCGCGTGATCATCATCCGTCCATCCGATGGATCCGAGATCGATCTGTGTATGTAACCAGCTCAGAGTTCGCGGGCGATCTCATCATCATCGACATGATGAGTGGACGACCACATAGGACTAACCGTCGAATCATTGCCTGCTGCATTGCACAAATCCGACCTCACACAGTCACGCATCGCATGGTTCCTCGGCTGTCAGACTAATGTCAAGTGGCCCTAACTAAAGGCCAGCCGCTGATGATCAATGCCGGCGCTGCTGGCGATCGAATGATTCGGCTGGTTCAATCGTTAGTATACTACTCGGTGTAGCTAACTAGTCGTTGCGGATGTACGTACGTGCTGCAAGACTGCTGGTGATAATGCACTCTACTAGCATTATACATGCGTACAGGTATACATATGTGCAGTATATATTGGTAACTAATAATAGGATGCATGCGCACAGCGCATACAGTGTAATATATGGAGCATCGATTGATGATTCTATTCCCACATATTCTGCAGGAATCGCATCCAAATACATGCTTGATATACAACAATAATTCTACTGTTGAATTTCAGCAGTATATCTAACACAAAACGGAAACGGTTGGCCGTTATTCTTTTCAGCGTGCTGTGATGTGATGCCCAGTTGCCGAAACTAACAAGAGCTTTTTGAAAATTAGCCGGAGTTGTAGATCAATGCAGGAAATCAATCCAGTATAGTACCGGCCAGAAGTAATGGCGACAGGTTTACTTTTTTTTTTTTTTTGCGAGAAATGGCGACAGGATTACTGCTATAATAAATAAATTAAACGCACATACAGATCCTACTGGGGCATCTATATATACAGTATCTGAAAGACATATAATAAAAGGCATTAAAAAAGGTTGGACTTATGTGAACAGTAGTCCAGATCTAGCGCTAGCAGCAACCAACAAACTAATCAAACAAAACATGTAGGGAGAGGGAGGGATGGAGGAATGTGATGGGAAGCAGGCAGAGGAGGGCCAGTGGTACAGGAGTTTTTAATCTAATCCAGCCGAGGGCATGCCATTTCCCACTAATCATTGCTGCTCTGGCCACTGAATGATTCTCTTCTCGGGGAGGGACGAAGAGGCCAGCGATGGAGCACGTAGCAGCAGCTCGGTCTGCAGAATGGCACGCGCGCGCGCATGTGGCGGAGCCGGAGGATTCCCGGGGCACGCCAGCGCGGAGGTGCGTACGGCCGCGTCCCACACACGTGCGCCCGTCGGCCCGGTCAGCGGCGGCTTCCGGCACCTCCTGTGTTGGTTGCCGTCCTGGCGAGCTCGCCTGGGCCAGTCAGCAATCTCAGGCCTCCGGCCTGGGGTTGGATGTGGCTGCCTGGGATTCATGTGAAAAATTTGACAGTTTGTTGGATGTGGTTGTGGTATGCTCTTTACTCTTTAGAGCAACTTCAGCATAGTAGCCGTATCGGCCGATTGCCATAATAATTGTCAATATTACGATTTGTTCTAAAAGACCGCTCTATCAGAATCGTGATCTACCTCATATCCATAATTTATGGATGACGCTTCGTATCGAGCCGGTGAGCCTGTAGGATGTTGCTTTCGAGCGCACTCCATCGCCGACCGCTCAGCCGGGGGAAGTTTCACCCCCTCCTCCTCCCACGCAGCCCACCTTCCCTCCCTCCAATGGCGCAGAGGGCTAGATGTCAATGGTACCGGGAAGCGGGCCAATTTATGGCGGACGTCGCGTGCCCAACTCCCCGTGCACCTTCCTACCTCGTTTTCTCGCCGCCTGCGTCCTTTTTGGCCACGTTTCCTCGACGCCACGTTTTGGCGCCGCCCACCGCTATGAATAGGTTATCCCTCTCCACTTCCACTGTGACGCATAGAGCTCACTTTGTCTCTACTTCCCTTCCCACTTTCATCATGCCGCTTTCCCTTCGACTGGACTGGATTCCGTCTTCCAAAGAGGATTGACGCCTGCTTGATGAGGAGGAATCTGAGGAGGAGTGGCATCACCGCGGTGCCATGAGGGCCCCACCTATTGAAAATATTGCCCGTCTCTCTCCATTAGTTCAGACTTTTGAAGCAACTTGCTGGAGCTTAAATTCAATACCGCCCTCCGCAATGACCGGTTAGATTGGAATCCAAAGAACACACGCCATTGTTAGGGATGTCGAGCACGGCTACGTACAGATCCCATATGGGCAAGAGAGGCCTTACCCATGGCGCGTCACAATGTTGACTCTCAGTCGCCTCACTATTATGGAGGCATCGGATGAGCGGTACGCCACCTACGTGTCGACCGTCTGCCCCGACAAAATCTTTGGGCAGAACGCCGATGGGCGGCCGCGAGCATCCGAGAGGAGCGCTGTCGTATGGCTCTACTATGAGGAGACACAAAAGTTTCGCAGCGGAGCGGGAGTGCGTCACATGGCGGCAATTATATTCCAATATGGTTCGATTCAAGGAAACGAATCGCACCATATTGGGCTTGCCCCGGTAGAGAAAGCCGTCTCTGACCCCTCGATGATTGTACGGGACAGGAATATGATGTAAATGAGGTCGCCGGACCGTCACACCGCCGCGCGTAGAGGACTTTCTTTTCTTTTTTTATATTAGCTAGTTCAATTATGGAAACACAAATAATTTGGACTTTTCTTTATTAGGAAAACCTTCGTGACGTGCTTTATTGGTTTGCAAAAATAGTTACATCGCCTAATAAGACTATGGAGCGAGAAAAAAAAGATATTCCCTCTGTAAAGAAATATGTTTAGATCACTAAAATAGTGATCTAAATGATCTTATATTTCTTTAGAGGGAGTATTAAACTAAACTCCATGGGATCTACCTGCTAGACAATTGATAGTTCCCCCTAAGCACAATTAGCTTTCCCTAGGACTATGTTCAAAGATAACATGATCAAGACCAGAAGATAAAAGATGTACATTTTTCATGAATAACTGCCGCCGGTCCAGCTGAGTTGTCTCCAAAGCTGCATCGACATGATCACAGTCTACATGGTGGTCTAAACTAAATACAGCAAAGCAGGGCGTGCATGATCATTAGAGGTTTGCTAATCTAGTCTAGTTTAACTCCCTGTTGACGATGCACATGAAGAGAGGGAGATACCATGATCAGTAATCAGTTGATCATGGGCGTGACTCGGACGTAGAGAAGTTAATTGGTCGTTAATTCCATGATGGTACGGTCTGATTCCTGTGACTGTCCACTCCAGCTAGCAACTAGCATAGCTACCTACCCGTTGGCCGGTTAGAGAATCTAATCCAATCTATCCCCAGAGAATACATTTTTTGTGTGTCGTTAAACATGCATACGAACTGAAAAGCCCTGTACAGTTGCAGGAACAAACGCCATAACTAATCGTTAATCATGCATGATGATTTCTACATACAGAATAATTGCAAGCGTTGGTTAACTCGACGTGATCAATAATGCGTAACGAAATCCTACTTAGCTAGCCATGTATAGCTTGGTTGGTACTGGTAGTAGTATTATTATTAGCCCGACAAGGGCATGTTATTCGAATCATACTACTAATGCATTGGTTTACCAGCTAGTAGTACGTAATACAACGGCTGGCTAACTGTACTTTGTAACCAACTCGATTATCACTCGTCAGGGGCTCTGCCATGGATCTATCTGTGGGAGCTTGATTAGTTAGCTAGCGAGCTACCTGGCGAACCACTGAATCATTTGCGGCCGCACATGGCCATTTGGTGGTGATGATTGTGTACTCAGGAGGAATGAAACTCCAAAGTACTGCTGATCATGTTCGCAACACTGCATGCATTGCTCCGTACGTGCAAATTGCAAAATAGTACACTAGTGTTAAAAACGCTCTTATATTATGGGACGGAGGGAGTATGTTATATAGTGCTGCCTCTCCGATAATACATACGACTTTGATTTGACCGCTGATTAGTTTGTAAGTAGGTCGGAAGGAATTTGTATCATTGCATTTGAATCATCCGATATTGTTTTCTATGACATGATTAATCATACCTGTCGCGTTGTCAGTTTAATAAATGGTTTCTGCTACGTAGGATTCATTTTACTTTCGGGGAATTGGCGACCATGTAAAGGGTGGTGGCTCCGTGGGTGGTTCATGAGCTCGTGAACAGTGGTCACGGAGCAACCATGTACTCCGTGATGGGGGGTAATTAACATTTTTTTTCTTATATTTTTTGTATGTCAAGCGTTTCGGAAACCGACTGTAGTTCCATCCAAGCGATATGCAGACACGTGATGTTTTTTTTTTTTTTGTGAAAACATCGCACATTAGGTTAGCTAGCCAGATCTACGGTTGAGAAAAGCTAGCTAGGCAGATCTGGCTGCAGCCAGCAGCCCCTACGTACAGCGACGCGATAAAGATCGGGAGGCCGGAGGTGGTGGTTTCTGGTTTGATTCCACGGCGGGGACATTGGGGCAATCATTTGCTTGCTCATGTGTGGAGTTGGGGCACGGCTAGTTTAATCCGACGGTGACAGTGCCGCACGTATGCCTCTGGGACCGGGGTGAAGTCTATTTTAAACCTTAAACTCGTACGCGTCGTCGTTTTTAAACCCCAACCTCCTAATCCCTGAAATCTGTACCCTAAACTCTCTAATCCCAGTCGTTTTCGTCCCTAATGCCGTCTGATGAGAGGATTAGGTGACGTGGCAGCGCGGTAAGCCGGGTTTGCTACTTAATTGGTCCACGTGGGTTACCCCTCTCTCCCAAGTCGATCTTTTAGTGTGGGCTCGGTGGGGAACGGAGCTAGGGTTCCTCAGGTGCGGTTGGCGACAGAGGGTGGCGATTGTCGGCGCCGGCGCTGCCGCGAACCACCATGTCTTTGTCCTCCGCCGATTCATCTTCTTCTCGCACCGGTGGGCTTCGAAGGAGAGGCGGGGCAGCAAGGTCTCCGGTGCCCTATCGGGAGCAAGCCATGGATTACGAGCCGGCGGTGATTTGCGCTCGCTGCGGCAGGAAGGCACCGCGGTGGATATCCTGGAGTCCGGCGAACCCTGGCATGAGATATTATTCCTGCATAGATTCTCAGGTATGCCTGATTCCTCACCTGTCCTGTTGTTCTCTGTTTTTTTTGTCTCAATCTCTGATTTTTTTTGTCATGAGCTGAGCAGCATGGCTTCATCGACTGGCATGACACCCCCACGACGCCATTTATTCGTCAATTGCTAGGAGATCTACGGGATAAAGTGTGGAGGCTGGAGGATGAGCTTGCTGGCCAGTCAAGGGAGGGAGAGGTTGTTGTTTTGAGAGAGGAATTGGAGAAGAAAAATGCAATAGTTGCAGAAATGAGAGCTAGATGTGATAGAAAAGATGAGGTGCAGATGTATAAGTCTCTGTTTTATGGCATGGTGCTCTTTGTTGCTGGTTTAGTTGCTGGGTTCTTTCTATTTCAGTAGGACAAATTAGAGTTTTGTGGTGATGTATTTGAGTGGTATTGCAATGTAATGGATCTGTTGATGTTTGAAATGAAAATGACAGTGATCATGTTGGCAACATATGGTGTGAAATTTAAATTCTGAATGTTACTGTAAATGGAAATGCCAAATGAGAGTGGCAACAAAAGGGCTTTTGGCAGCATATGTGTAGTGCTTTTGGCAGCATGTATATGTATTTTTTGGCATCCCAAGGTTTTCGAGTCGACGAGTCGTGCCTTGCCGATCGAATAGTCTTGACTAGTCGATGACTAGTTACAACTCATTGACTCCGACTAGTCGATGACTAGTTACGACTCATCGACTAGTCGATGACTAGTTATGACTCATCGACTCGAAAAATAGGGGCCAACATATATGGTTAAATGCAAAATGGAATTGGCATTGGAATATTGTTTCCAATAATACAAATTGGAGCTTCTGACAGCATATTTCAAATTGATAACATAGTTTGGCATCATATCAAATTGGCAGCATATATGCTGTTTTACAACTAGTTTCATAATTCCAGCATGACATGGTTCAAAAGTGACAGCCAAAGCTAAGCATGAACAGGAGTACATAATACCAGTTGCACATAGTTCAAAAGTGACAGCCAGACCACAAGTTCATAAACTAGTTGTCATTACACTAGATGCCATTACCACAATTGCTGAAGATCTAATCCATTAGCTGGAAAACATCTTCAGAAATTGCCACTAGCATTAAAGTAGTCTGCCCACCCTCCTCCTGTTCCTCTGCCTGATGTTGCTGGTCTTCTCCCCGATCCTCTCCCTGATCCTCTCCCTGATCCCCTCCCAGCAGATGTGCTTCCCCCAGGATTAGAGCTACTTGCCACTCTAGGAGCTCTGAATCTTGATGCTGCAGATTGAGAACCTGATGTGCCAGCTTGAGAGCTTGTTGTTGCTGTAGTTCTTGCAGGTTGAGAGCCAGCTGGACATGTAGTTGTAGGAGCTTTACTTCTTGGAGCTTTATACCTAGTTGTAGCTGAAGATTTGGATCCATCAGCCTAAGCTTGCTGCAAACAAGAGATGAATGAACAGAGCTAAGTAACTATGTATTTGCATAATTCAAAACAAAGAAAAACAGAGCAATGATCATATTAGTACCTCTGTCTCCCTTTGCTTTCTCCCTCTTTTTCCAAGAGCTGATTTAGTTTTCTGGGTTCTATCCCCATTCATTTTACAACCACTTTTATTGTGTCCCTTAAGCCCACAAGATCCACAGGTGATCTGTATGCCATACTTCCTCATTTTCTTCCCCTTTGGAGCTTCACCATCTTCTCTCCTCCTGTCATTGTTTATTTTCCTTGCTCCTGGCATGGCAATGTATCCTGGTGCCACTGGCCTAGGGTTTTGAGACACAGGCCAGTTTTCTTCTCCTTGAACAGGTTGCAGACAATGCTCATAAATTCTGTTGAATGTCTCAATCCAGTAGCACTTGTCTATGTAGTCATCTATCTTTTTTCCACTCTTGTAGATTGCTGCAATAGCATGACAACAAGGCAGGCTTGCCAGCTGAAAGTAACCACAAGTACATGTCCTATTTTCAAGATTTACTGTGTACTTCTTTTTTCTGCCCTTCATGTGCTGCACCTCAAATCCCTCCTTGCCATTCCACAGCACCTCAATGTACTGTGTCAATTTAATACTGACCTGCAGTTTCTTGAAAATATTTGGGCAAATTTTGCCCTTCCAATTTGCACCTTTGGCTCTCTGCTCTTTCACCCTAACAAGCATCTTCTTCCTTATCATCTCTTGCTGTGAAAGAATTGGATAGAACCGTGATTCTATAATGGCATTGTTAAATGACTCACAAAGATTATTGTCTACTGATTCACATTTAGCTCCTGTAGGGAAAAATACCCTAGCCCAATGAGTTGGCTCTGTCCTCATGATATCTTTTGCACCATCAGGAGTTAGCTGAGCAAGCCTTGCCTTGTTGTAGTTAAAATCCTCTTTGTTTGCAGCCTTAGCAATTGCCCAAAATCTCTTTTGGTACTCATGGTCCTTGTACTTCTTCCTCCAGTTGGCATAAATATGTCTGGCACACATCCTGTGCTCTGCCTTGGGCAAATAGTCGCTCATACTGTTAATCAAGCCCTAAAAATGGTGAAACAGTACATGTTTAATTACTTAATAAAGCAAGTAAGTAGTGCAGTAAAGAAAAGCAAGTAAATAGTCCCTCATACTGTTAATCAAGCCCTAAAAATGGTGAAACAGTACATGTTTGAAATAGACAGTACATGTTTAATTACTTGACAAATCAAGTTAGTTTTGCATTAAATAAAAGCAAGTACATTAGTTTAATTACTTGACAAATCAAGTAACAATGCAAGTTAGTTTTGCATTACCTTCTGCTGATCAGAAATGAAGACCCATCCAGCTCCTTGGTCATTAATATCCAAGTCTTTGATTAACTGAGCAATAAACCACTTCCAGCTATCATTGGTCTCTTTCTCCACTACAGCCTAAGCTACTGGGTACATCTGATTATTAGCATCCCTTGCAATTGCAGCCAACAGCTCACCTTGACAAGCTCCCTTGAAAAAGCAGCCATCTAGTCCAATTACTCTCCTACAACCTGCTTTAAAACCTTTCTTCATAGCATCAAAACAAACATAGTACTGTTGAAATATGTTCTTTTCCAGCTCTGTTGGATCTAAGGTTATGGCCACTGTACTGCCAGGGTTGCTCCTAAGCAGTTCTAGTTGGTAATCAAACACTTTTGTGTACTCACTTTTCATTCCACACATGAGTTTATCAAGTACAATTTTCTTTGCTGCCTTGCATTTTGAAACTGACACATCAGCAAACATATCTTTGAGCACTATGGCTTTCATGCTGTGAATTTTCCACATTGGATTTGCTAGGATAATGTGCTCATATCTATTTGCAATCACCTTGGCTGTAACAAGTTTGTTCTCCCTGTTCTGTGCACAATGGTGCTCATCTTCATACGTAATTACTTGAAACCTAGAACATCTACTTGTCTTGGCACCATACAACATCCAGGGGCAACCAGGCCAGTCACATTTTGCTCTCACTCTCTGCTCCTCAGATTTTACAAATGATATGCTCCTCTTAGTAGCAAGCCCATACCTCTTCAGTGCTTTCACCAATTGCTTCTTGCTTTTGAAAACCATTCCCAAACTAAAATGTGGAACTTTTGTGTCTGGGTTGAACCTAACATAGTTGCTCTTCCTCCTAACCATCTGGCCATCTTCATCTTCATCATAACTGTAGTCCTCATCAGATGACTCAAACTCTAGGTCTTGTGCAGCTTCTTCCACATTAGCAACTAGCTCTATAGGAACTGGAGCTGTTGACTCCTTTGAAAACCAAATTTCT
This sequence comes from Elymus sibiricus, assembly GCA_039707655.1. Classification (NCBI taxonomy): domain Eukaryota; kingdom Viridiplantae; phylum Streptophyta; class Magnoliopsida; order Poales; family Poaceae; genus Elymus; species Elymus sibiricus. Next base: position 76,656,465 of record CM077676.1, read on the forward strand.
GAAGTTTTCATCTTCTTCTTAAATTTTCTGGCATGTTTTCTCAGCTCTACTACCTCTGATTCCTCTCCACTGTCATCAGTGTGTGCCACATAATCTGGATCATCTGAATCTTCAGAGTCTGAACCATTTTCTGTAGCTTCTGGAATTGGAGCTACAGTCTGGCTAGCAGCAAATGGCTGAGAAGGATTGATTATTTAAGAACCTTGGGACAGATCATCAATTCTGCAATTGTTCTTCACAGGGCTGCTTATCACTTGAGTAACCACACCACCCTCATTAGGAACTAAGATATGTTCCAAAATCTCTGACTCTGGTACTGCATGAACTTGCTGAACAATGCTCTGGACAACATCTTCTTCCTCTACAGTGATAACTGCATCTGGTTCCACCTCACTGCCATTGTTCATCAGGTCATCTAGTTCATTTGCTTCAAAATCAGAGACACTATCTTCTACCTCTGGTTCATCTTGCTCTCCATTATACTCCACAAATATGTCAGCAACACCCCCATTTGTAATATGCTCTGACATCCTCATGCAACCCTCATCAGTATATAGAAACAGTAATCCATTTAACATCTCTCACCCAGGCATAAGGAAGTACAGTTTCATGCTCTCTCTGACAGTTAAATGATCTCCTAGAAATCCTTTCAGCTCAGGTAGTGACAACTTATCCCTCTCTATCTCTGACATTGCAGTGTCACCCCCAACATAATCAAGAGATGGGCCAATACGGATGAACTCCCCCCCATAATGGAACCTGACATTCAACACTTCTGCTGGATCCATGATTACAAAGAAAACCTGCATTGCAAGCCATGTATAAGTTACTACTTCTTAATCAGTAACAGAAATCAGTTTCTAAAGCTACAAATATTCAGTAATCACAGTTACAGAATGTACATAATACAGTGCATGATTAAACTACAAAATAGATTAAACCTACAGTGCATCTCATCTATCAGAGTTACCTACAAATTTCCCCGCAAAAAAAAAAAGAGTTACCTACAAATTCTTCAGTAATCACACTTACAAAATCAAGATAAATGTGTACAAAGTCGACACCTTCAGTACTGACAGTTACAAAATCGATTTAAATGGCTACAAATCGATTTAACCTACAATGCATATCTTCTATCACTCCATGTATACTACATTGCGCGCCCAAAAACTCAAATAAAAAGGCTACAAATTCGCCGCAAAACCACACCTTTAACCCCCTGTAAAACCCTAAACCTAACTCCACAGGGGCAGAAAAAAAACCCACAGATCAATTACGGCGGAAGAGGATGACTCACCGGTTCCTTTGCCGCCGGCGTGGTCGTCGGCACTCGCCGCGATCATCCGCAGAGCGTCGCCATTGCCGCCGCGGAGGGAGGTGATGCGTCGGGAGAGAAGGGGAAGCGGCGAAGTGAGCGAGGGGGAGCGAGCTGGTCCGGCTCAACCATTTAGCCTGTCCAGCGACCGAGCAGGCCCCACCATGCCTAGCTGACTCAGCATCCCGGCCTTTCCCCGTTTGGATACGAGCATAAGGACGAAAATGACTGGGATTAGAGAGTTGAGGGTACAGATTTCAGGGATTAGGAGGTTGGGGTTTAGAAACGACGACGCGTACGAGTTCAAGGTTTAAAATAGACTTCACCCCTGGGACTGGGAGCATGTGATGTGCCTCCGTCACCGACATGCCAGCTGCGCACGGTCGGTCCACCGTGCTCTCGTTCAGGTTCCCACATCGCACATACACTCATTCTTACAAAGGCATGCACGTAATCCCTATCCCTATGAGCATCTCAGAGATTAAGCCGGCACATTATTTTAAGATTGACGAAGCTATCACATGCGTCTTCGTAGTCGACGGAACGTCTTCTCCACTGATCCAGCATCCCTGGAAAGACTGAAATAAATCCATAGACGGGTACCAAAATAGTGTACCTTAAAGTTGGGAAGGTTTCAACCAAATTAACAAATTACTGTTTGTTTAAATCCCTCTGAATTTTGATAATAAAATTGTTACATTTATTTTCGAAATTTGTGAAATTTTGGTATTTGGTTGGCACCGAAATATATTGTACCTAGGAATTTTTGGGTTACACTCGAACTAAATCAAATTTAATTTATACTCCCTCCGTTCCAAAATATTTGCTGTGGTTTAGTTCAAATTTGAAGTAAAACCGCGACAAGTATTTTCAAACGGAGGGAGTATTTGACAAACACTGTATATCTACCATCCCGCAAAAAAAAAAAAAACACTGTATATCTACCGAGTATACACATGCGTGGTTGGATCAATACTGATCAGTAGTCCGCCACAAATATTTTCCCTTTGCCGCCGACAATAGCATGTGGTGGAGATCATGCACGCAACAAACGACGTCTAAAGGCAGGGGGCACAAGAGTACGCGTGCGTGTGATCATCCATCCATCCGATCCGAGATCTGTATACTGATCCAGCTCAGAACTCATCATCGTCCAAATGATGAGTGGACTAGGACCAAGACTAACCGTCGAATCATTGTGTCCTGCATGCACATGTTCCTGCCTGCCTGCCTTGGCTGTCAGACTAATGTCAAGTGTGCCCCTAGCTCGATCGTCAGTACGTGGCTAACTAGTCGTTGCGGATGTACGTACGTGCAACTGAGAATACAGTATTGCTACTGGCTAGTAAGTAGCACTAGTAGAAAACAGGGCATCTGTCCCGGTTCCAAAGGACCTTTAGTCCCGGTTCTGAAACCGGGACAAAACGATCGGGACTAATGCCCATCACTTTTAGTCCCGGTTGGCTTACGAACCGGGACTAAAGGTGCTCCACGTGGCCGCTGTGGGGCGCCCAGGCAGGAGGACCTTTAGTCCCGGTTGATAACACCAACCGGGACCAAAAGGCAGCCACGCGTCAGCAGCTCGCAGGCGCTGCAGTTTTTTTTTTTTTTTTTGAAAGGGAGGGTTTAGGGGTTTTGGAGGGTTTAGGGGTTTCATATTGTGTTAGCTAGCTAATAGAGAGAAGTGACCTCTCTTTCTCCGTGCTTGGTCGACGCTAGCTACTACATATAGAGAGAACTCGACGCTAGCTAGTAAGCAAATGAAGGAAACCATTAATTACACAAGATCGTCATGAACATATATAGAGAGAAGTGACCTCTCTTTCTCCGTGCTTGGTCGAACAACAAGTTTTCGTATATCTATCCGACGCTACTACATATATACAATATAACATCCCTGACATCATCAAGCGCCAAACTCCCATTGAATTTCCATATGGTATTCTCCCTTTTCATGTATGACGTGGTCAAGAAAGAATCCCGCCAATTCCTCTTGAATTGCTCGTATGTGATCATGTGGTAGGATTTCATCCCGCATCTGCCAGATCTAATTTAAAGAAGGTGGTCAATACATATATATGAATGAAACTCAACACAATTGATGGTAATAAAATAAAATTGTGAATATTGTTTACGTACTTCAAATTGTTTGTCAGACAAGCAGCCCCGCTCAGTGGTCGAGCAGCGAATGAACTCGCAAACGTAGTATCCACATAAATTATTTCCGCCTGCCTGCCACAAGCACTTTACGAGAATAGAGTTCAATCAAACTGATAATGAAGCATGATAATGGTATTGATGAAACTAGAATCAATGAGAGATGCGCGGAACTAGCTAGTACTACTTACTCTGGGTTGTGTAAATCGCAGCTCATTCTTCAGACCCGGAACCATTCCGGTGAACTGTTTCCAAACCCTGCCAGGCAAAGAAAATGATTACTTGATATCAGGAAATGAACGAAAGTTGCCGATATGGTCCCGGTATTGATTGAACTTACTTCTGGAGCATTGCAGTCATGTCCGCATAATCCTTGGGATCTTTACGTCTAGAGTCTAAGACAGTTACTACTCTCCCGTCAAAGTTAATGGATAGCAGAATAAAGTGGAACCTACGCACGCATAACTCATCAATTACAGTACTTAACCTCGAGTAAGCGAAACCGAATATGCACAAGACAGTAACACTCACTTGAAGTTGTAAGGAAAGAGTATTTCCCTTTTGTTTTGATGTCGAAGGAACGCTTTTAGCAAGTTTTCCTCGGTATCTTTAACTCTGTTTTGTACCGCCCATTCATTTACGGTATTTGGGCTAATGAACCCAATGTCATAGATTTGTCTTTTTGGGCATTCGACGATCTTCAATCTGCATAATATAGTGAGGATAATTATATATACATGCAATGAACGAGCTGAGCTAGAGACTTAATTACAGAAGTAATACTTACAGACAGTAACAAGTCATGAGTTGTTTGTCGAGGGCCTCTTGATTGAATAACTGAAATAACTCCACAAATTCAACATGCATCAGGTCGACTCCAATGAGGTCGTGCTCATCTTTAATTCTCACCATCAAACTATCGGACCCATTCTTCCTGCAGGTTTCCAAGTACCACTCATGCAATCTTCGCATCATCGTTGTTAGATGAGGATGATCAGGTTTGACGAGAGGCTTCCCGTGCTCGTATCTAAAGATCTCTACTACCTCAGCCGTTTCAAACTGTACATCATCGCCCACGTAATCACCAAGAGTGGTACCGGGCACTAGCCCCGGATGATTAGCGATATCGCTAGACACCTTGAGCGGGGGCCACGATTGCTTCTCCTGTTCGCCGAGCTAGGGAATTGTTTTCCCACTTCTTCGTCTTGAAGCACTGGCAGTACTTCCCGACCGCCGCGCTTCATCATATGTCTTTTCAATACAGCGGTCATAGTTGGATTGCGGCGGAGGCGGTGGTGGTCGCTTAAGGGCATCCAGAGTGCGCTTCGCTTTCACCGGATCTATTGTTTCCTTCGGAGGTGGACGTTTCCGTTCAAAATGGGCCTGCAGTTTGGCTTTCACGATGTCATCGGTTTCCTTGTCAGTCCTCTCATATGGTAACTTTGGAGGAACCTTGAGGCTTGGACCAAATTTGAATTTCTTCCCGCCTTTTGTACTGCTAGCCGCCCTTTGTACTGCTAGCGCAGTGGAAGGGGCCGGGGAGCTCACTGGGGGTTGGCGTCGGGGCAGGGAGCGGCCGCGGGCGTCGGGGCAGGGAGCGGCGGCCGGCGTCGGGGGCGGCGGAGTAGCCTGGCGGCGTCAGGGCAGGGACGGCGACGGGGAGCGGCGGAGCAGCCTGGCAGCGTCGTGCGTTTCGGCGTCGGGGGAGAGAATGGGGAGAAATTCTCTAAGTGCTGCTTATATAGTCACACCTTTGGTCCCGGTTCGTGCCACCAACCGGGACCAAAGGTGTATTTCGCCAGGCGAAAGGGCGGGAAGCCCAGACCATTGGTCCCGGTTGGTGGCTCGAACCGGGACGAAAGGGGGGCCTTTCGTCCTGGTTCGAGCCACCAACCGGGACCAATGGTCTGTGCTGCCGCATCCAAAACTTTAGTCCCACCTCGCTAGTTGAGACGGGCTCGGAGTTGTTTATAAGCGCTGCTGCCGCTTCCCTCTCGAGCTCCTCTCTACTGCAGGCAGTAAATGCCTATCTAACGCCCTGTTGGGCCTGCTTGCACTGCGGGCCTGCATCCTGGCCCATCTCTAGGGTTTCTAGTCGTATGCAGGCCGTGGTGGCTAGTAGGTGGGTCTTTTTTTATTTTTTGCATATGTTATGTTTTTAAATTTTTAATGTTATTTTTTGCATACGTTATTTTTAGTTATATAATTTTAGTTGCATAAATTTTATATAATTTTAGTTGCATAAGTTTTATTTTTTATTGATTCCTTTTGCTATTAGAGTTTTATAAAAGCTTTTTAGTTTTCTATTAAAGTTTGTAACAAAAAATATTTCTTTAAGACTCACATGAACCTCTCAAAGGGGAACATATTGTGTAGAAATACAGGGTCCAGAATGACAATCTCGTCGACTAGATGAACTAGGACGTGCGTCATGATATTGAAGAAGGATGGTGGGAACACCAGCTCGAAACTGATAAGACATTGCACCAAATCATTCTTTAACCTTGGTAGGATTTCTGGATCGATTACCTTCTGAGAGATTGCATTGAGGAATGCACATAGCTTCACAATGGCTAATCGAACGTTTTCCGGTAGAAGCCCCCTCAATGCAACCGGAAGCAGTTGTGTCATAATCACGTGGCAGTCATGAGACTTTAGGTTCTGGAACTTTTTCTCTGGGATATTTATTATTCCCTTTATATTGGACGAGAAGCCAGACGGGACCTTCATACTGAGCAGACATTCAAAGAAGATTACCTTCTCTTCTTTGGTAAGAGCGTAGCTGGCAGGACCTTCATACTGCTTTGGATGCATGCCGTCTTTTTCGTGCACACGTTGCTGGTCCTCCCGTGCCTCCGGTGTATCTTTTGTCTTCCCATACACGCCCAAGAAGCCTAGCAGGTTCACGCAAAGATTCTTCGTCACGTGCATCACGTCGATTGCAGAGCGGACCTTTAGATCTTTCCAATAGGGTAGGTCCCAAAATATAGATTTCTTCTTCCACATGGGTGCGCGTCCCTCAGCGTCATTCGGAACAGATTGTCCGCCAGGACCCTTTCCAAAGATTACTTGTAAATCCTTGACCATATCAAGTATGTGATCACCAGTACGGAGGGCGAGCTTCTTCCGGTGATCTGCCTCACCTTTGAAATGCTTGCCTTTCTTTCGACATTGATGGTTGGTCGGAAGAAATCGACGATGTCCCAGGTACACATTCTTCCTGCATTTCTCCAAATATATACTTGCGGTGTCATCTAAACAGTGCGTGCATGCGTGGTATCCCTTGTTTGTCTGTCCTGAAAGGTTACTGAGAGCAGGCCAATCATTGATGGTTACAAACAGCAACGCATGTAGGTCAAATTCCTGCTGTTTGTGCTCATCCCACACACGTACACCTTTTCCATTCCACAGCTGTAAAAGTTCTTCAACTAATGGCCTTAGGTACACATCAATGTCGTTGCCGGGTTGGTTAGGGCCTTGGATGAGCACTGGCATCATAATGAACTTCTGTTTCAAGCACAACCAAGGAGGAAGGTTATAGATACATAGAGTCACGGGCCAGGTGCTATGATTGCTGCTCTACTCCCCAAAAGGATTAATGCCATCTGCGCTTAACCCAAACCATACGTTCCTTGCGTCACCTGCAAAGTCCCCCCACCTTCTCTCAATTTTTCTCCACTGCGATCTGTCAGCGGGTGCTCTCAACTTCCCGTCTTTCTTACGGTCTTCTTTGTGCCATCGCATCAACTTGGCATGCTCTTTGTTTCTGAACAGACGTTTCAACCGTGGTATTATAGGAGCATACCACATCACCTTGGCAGGAACCCTCTTCCTAGGGCGCTCGCCCTCAACATCACCAGGGTCATCTCGTCTGATCTTATACCGCAATGCACCGCATACCGGGCATGCGTTCAAATCCTCGTACTCACCGCGGTAGAGGATGTAGTCATTAGGGCATGCATGTATCTTCTGCACCTCCAATCCTAGAGGGCATAGAACCTTCTTTGCTTCGTACGTACTGTCGGGCAATTCGTTATCCTTTGGAAGCTTCTTCTTCATTATTTTCAGTAGCTTCCCAAATCCGTTGTCAGATACACCATTGTCTGCCTTCCATTGCAGCAATTCCAGTGTGGTACAGAGCTTTGTGTTGTCATCTTCGCAATTTGGGTACAACACTTTTTTGTGATCCTCTAACATGCGATCGAACTTCAACTTCTCCCTTTCACTTTGGCATTGTCTCTTTGCATCAACAATGACCCGGCGAAGATCATCATCGAGCACATCGTCTGGTTCCTCTTGATCTTCAGCTTCCCCCGTTGCAGTATCACCGTATTCAGGGGGATAGTTGTCATCATCCTCTTCTTCTTCGTTGTCTTCCATCATAACCCCTCTTTCTCCGTGCTTGGTCCAAACATTATAGTGTGGCATGAAACCCTTCTCAAGCAGGTGGACGTGAAGGGTTTTCAAGTTAGAGTAATCCTTCGTATTCTCACAGACAGGGCATGGACAATACATAAAACCATTCTGCTTGTTTGCCTCAGCCACTTCGAGAAATTTATGCAGGCCCTCAAGATACCCGGAGGTGCGTCGGTCACCGTACATCCATTGCCGGTTCATCTGCGTGCATTATATAATTAAGTGTATCAAAAACTATTACAGAACATCATGAATAGAGAAGTGACCAAATTAATACAAGTTCATCATCACATTAAAACCAAAGTACAGTAGTGATCAAATGTTATTACTGAAAAAATAAATACATAAAGTTCATACATATATAGTTCTCATAGAACAACATATAGCTCTCTAGAGCATCTACTTAAAACATACATTGAAACTATGAAAAACATTTAAATGCAACAACAAATGCGATCATAATCGCAACTAAGGTAACAATTGATCCAACGGCATAATGATACCAAGCCTCATTATGAATGGCATATTTTCTAATCTTTCTAATCTTCAAGCGCATTGCATCCATCTTGATCTTATGATCATCGACGACATCGGCAACATGCAACTCCAATTCCATCTTCTCCTCCTCAATTCTTTTCAATTTTTTCTTCAAGTAATTGTTTTCTTTTTCAACTAAATTTAACCTCTCGACAAGAGGGTCGGTTGGAATTTCCGGTTCACATACCTCCTAGATAAAAACATCTATGTCACGTTGGTCGGCATAATTGTCATAAACACTAAATGAAACAAATCATAATAAAAGATAATATACCACATCCGAATCATAGATAGGACAAGGGCCGACGGGGGCGGATACCAAAGTCATGGCACTATATAATAACAAACAATAATAAAAGTAAGAAAATTATACAAGTAGCTATATAACTCATACAACAAGTAAGAGTTTTTTTCTTTTAAAAAGAAGATAAGAACAAGAGGCTCACCACGGTGGTGCCGGCGACGAGATCGGCACGGGCGATCGACGGCGGTGAGGACGGGGACGGGGACAATGGTGCACCGCCAAACCTAGACAAATCTTGGGGAAAATGGAGCTTGGAGGTCGAGCTTGGAGAGGAGAAAGCTTAAGTGTGACTCGGACATTTCATCGAACACCTCATGTGCATAGGAGGTGAGAGCAGAGCAGCACACACCTCCCACACCGGCCGGCCAAAAAACAGAGGAGTGAGCGAGCAGGGGAGAGCATATATATAGGCATCTCTTTAGTCCCGGTTCGTGGCTAGAACCGGGACAGAAGACACACATTTAATCCCGGTTCCAGCCACCGACCGGGACTAAAGGGGCTGCGCCAGGAGCGAGGCCCTTTAGTCCCGGTTCGTGTCTGGAACCGGGACCAAAGGGGTCAGACGAACCGGGACTGGTGCCTGCCATGGCCCGGCCGACGCCCTGGCCTCACGAACCGGGACTGATTCCTCCATTGGTCCCGGTTCGTAACAGAACCGGGATTGATGCTCTTATCTGGCCTGGACCAAAGCCCTGTTTTCTACTAGTGTAGTATTATTATGTGACAGATATGCTCAATACATATTGCTAATAATGACATGCGCACATACTGTAATTAGTGAGGTATCAGATGATTCTCTTCCCTCATTTTCTGCAGGAATCGCATCAAAATAGTATATGTTTCATCAAGCAATAATCGATTCTTGTTTTGATATTTAGCAGTATATCTAACACAAGACACTTCAAAGAAAAAGCATCTAACACAAGACGGCTGGCTGCTGTATTTTAAGCATATAGTGTCAAAATTAATCCGACTCATATAACAATGAAACTAATGTCTGGTACCATTCGGCATGAATCGTGAGCTAGATCAAAAAACAAGAAACTAATGTGCAGCAAAATGATTATGTGCTCACATTCCTCTACGACATAGGCTTCATCCAGTTATCAGTATCTAACACAAAACGATTGGGCCACAGGTAGAGATCCTACTTGGGCCTCTATCTGTACATTTTTAAGGCGTACATAAATGGCATAAAAAAGGTGTTGGACTTAAAGCCACAGATTCCCCCTACTTGTGCCTTTGCATAGAGTATTTGAAAGCCATATGAAATGGGGTTGGACTTGCCTTGGACGGTAGTCCAGATCTAGCAGCAACTAAGGGCGTCTCCAACGCTGACACTCAAATTTGCTCCGGCATCCGTCCGCGGACAGGGAGGGGGGTGGGGGGGGGGGGGGGACCAGTCCGCAGACACAGATGCGGGAGCCGGCCGTCCAACGCTGCCCGCATACATTTCAACCACTATCTGAACTAAACAGACGGAATTTATGCAAACACAACGGACTTCATTTAAACCAGACGAAATTCATTACATTTCGAACATTTTTCATATTAACAGGATGAAATTCATTACATTTTTCATACAAACCAGACTAACCCCCTAGTCTAAACCTAATCTAAGATCGCCGGCGCTCGTTCCCCATGTCCGGCCATGAGCCCCAAGAACTGAAGCTCCGGCTATTGCCTTCGCCTTCTCCAGTTCCGTCTCGACGCTCTCCAGCTCTGCCTCCGGAGCCTCGGGAAGTGAAGCTGTCCGCCTCCATGTCGCCGCCAAGCGGCTAATCGGCCGACAATGTTCAGCCCACTAAGCTTGGCTTCAACGGGAGGGGAAGGGCGGTGGCCTTCTTGGGACTCAGGCGGCGACCTACCATGCAGTACTCTTCCTCGCTGCTGGCGGTGCCCGCAGATGCGCTGGCTTCGTCGTCATGGCGGTGAGACGCGGCCGGGGCGGAGCTGGCGATGTCCTCCTCGTTGTCGCTCTTGTCCCACACCTCATCCGCCGCCTCATCGAACTCCCTGTAGGCGGCCGCCAATTCCGCCTGTTGGAGGCGGTACCGCCAGCGGTCACGACGGATCTCGCGGGTCGAGCGGTAGGAGTCGACCAGCCAAGGCCGGCCCTGATGGGGGGCAGGGAGGGGCGGCCGCCCCGGGCCCCCAAAATCCAGGGGCCCCCTCCCAGGGTATGCATGCTGTAAAGAGGTAAGTGGCCCATAAGGCCTTCTACCTTCTCCCGGAAAAAAGTAACCCATCGTACGCTTTTTTAAGAAAGAAAAGGCCCAGCGTACGCACGCAGTTAGCGTTAGCGATGGGGTACTCACGGAGTTTCCTTTGATTTGCCTAAAAAAGGTATTTTTCCTTTGATCGTGAGACATTCCCTTAAAAAACGCTCGTGAGATCCCTGATTACATACTCTCTTTTCCTCTGATCCAGAACTCCCGATTCGGCGGCAGCGGAGGCGCGACGGTGCAGCACGCACAACATCACCGAGCGCCTCCGGTCTCCATTCTCCACTTTCCGTTCTTCACGCACTGGGCATACACATACATCGCGTCATCGCCGAGTATCATCGCCAACGAGATCTCGACTAATTCATGATATTAGGTATATCAAATAATCATTCCCTAATCCTATAGATGTTGCTATTTGCCAATTAAGTAATTTACCTTCAATTAACACTATGCAGCCTTTGATACAATTTTTGTATTTCCAGCATTGTGTTATCATGTCGTCCAAAAAGTACTTATTTGGTAGCGATAAAAGAAAAAGAAAACAACCTGCGGTCTTTTTGGTAGAATCATAGAGAGGAGCTATTGCCAAAAATATATATCACGAGTATACTAGTGCGTCGATGAACAAGATGATGAATTGCCGATACTCATGGTGTTTGAAGATATATAGATTTTTATTGAGAAAGGGCACACTGAAGCCATTCAATGATAATGAACATCAAGAGTGTTGCACAAAATTTGCATAAACTTTGTCTCTCGATGGTTCATCTGATGTTGAGGTATATGATTTTATTTTGCAATTAAAGGTTATAAAATTCACTTTGCCAGATGGCGTAATGTCTGATATGAAGATTTTTGAGCTTGTGATAGAGTTCGATTATTATCCTAATGTTTCCATTGCTTATCACATCTTATTTACTGAGCATATGACTATCGCATCAGCTGGAAGAAGCTTTTCAAAGTTGAATTATTGAAGAACTATTTGAGTTCAGTAATGACTCAAGAGAGGTTGAATGATTTGGCAACGTTATGCATAGAGAAGAAATTATTGGATGAGCCTAACATTGATCATAAGTGAATTTATACTGAGGAATGCTACAATGAAGGTAATATCTATAAATCATTGATATGAATACATCAGTTGGACGTATTTAAGTGTTTATTGGTTACATTTCATATATACATATATTTACTATTATATAATGTTTATATTAAGGGCCCCGAGTTTTAGTTTCGCCCCGGGCCCCGAAATTTCAGGACCGGCCCTGCGACCAGCGCCTCCTGCTCCACCACGTTGACGTCCAGCACGATGGCCATGCCGGCGGCGAGTTCCGCGTGCCGGTGCTCCTCGAGAAGGCCGAGGTTGTAGGCCTAGTCGGCATGCGCCTGTCGGAACTTGGCCTCCTGCTCCTCCCGCAGCATGTCCGTGTAGTGCGCACGGCCCTCGTTGATGGTGAGACCGGCATGCACCGGCAAGGAGGGTGGCGCCGGCTCGTCCTCCATTGGGGCGCCGTCGGCCTCCGTCTGCTGGCCGGCCTGCCAACCGGCAGCACTGGTGGGCATCTCCTTCTTCTGCTCCGAGGAGAGGGTGTCCCAGAGGGCTTCGGAGCGCGAGGAGGCCATGGCGGGCGTGGTGCGGAGAGGAGAAAGGGGTCGGAGGTGGATGACTGCGGCTATGGCCGGCGTTGGGGTTTATATAGCGGGCGGATGGCAATGGGCCGCGGCGGTCTGGTTAATGGTGGGCGGTAGACGGACGGACGGGTGTAGTCGGAGTAGGTTCCTCGACAACCGCGTACGTTTAATGGAGGGAGGCGGATGGACTGGTGCCGTGTGGATGCGAAGAGACGTCGCGTGCACCGGGAAGCGACACGGGCGGTGCTCTCGGCCGGCAAGGCGCTTTAATGCCGGCAGCAGTGAGAGGTCGCATCCGCTCTGGCCGGGCATGAATGCGGCACTGACGCTCTAGAGCAGCGTTGACTATTTCAAGCGAAAAGCGCGCGCGGGCGAGAGAGGGGGTTAATGGTGGGTCAGGGCAGTTAGAAGCGGACGTGGCAGCGGTCCAGACGCCCGCAAAGCGCCCTTAGTTTGTCTCCGATTTGCGAAAAAAATGCGTCCAGACCGCCGAGCGGACCGATACAGACCCGCGTTGGATGGCACAACACGTCCGGACTGCGCGGTCCGAACGGTTGCGGGTGTTTGAGGGTCGGCGTTGGAGATGACCTAACAAACTAATCAAACAGGGAGGGGTGGTGGAGAAGCACAAGCAGAGGAACGACAGGAAGGGCCAGTGGCACAGGAGTTTTAATTGACAGATATGCCATTTCCAACTAATCATTGCTGCTCCTACACTGCCCTGCTCTGGCCGCTGAATAATTCTCTTCTCGGGGAACGAAGAGGCGAACGATGGAGCACGTAGCAGCAGCTCATGTGGCGGAGGCGGGGAATTCCCGGGGCAAGCCAGCGCGGAGGTGCGTACGGCCGCGTCCCACACACGTGTGCCCATCGGCCCGGCGCATTTCCCACTGCTTTCCGCCGGCCGTCCGCGATCAGCACAGGTGGCAGCGGCTGTGTCTCGACGGCAGCGAGACACAGGAATGTCTTGCCTCAAGGACGTCCTGAAATGGGCCGGGCCATAATCACGCAGGAACATGCTCATATGTTTTTTTTATTTTTGTTCTATTTCTAAAATATTATAAATACCTATATTTTAAAAAATTATTAAAATAAATTATTCAAAAATGTACATCGTGAATTTAAAAAATGATAAAACAGTGTAAAACTTATGTGGGTATAATTTAATAAAAATGTTGAGAGCATTAAGAAAAATGACCGTGACATTGACAAATGTTCACACATTTCAAAAACAATGTACATGATATTTATTGAAAAATGTTATATAATGTAATTTTTTTGCAAAATTCAGGAAAACAATGTTTCATACTATTCATAAAAAAGTACATTACATTTTAAAAAATGTTCACAAGTTTCATAAATATTTTTACAATTTTTTTATAAATATTTATAAAATGTAAAATAATATTCGCATGTTTTTTTCAAATGTTTCGTATTTGACAAAAAATGTTTCGACGTGCATTTGAAAAACTTTTAACACCTATTTGATTTTTTTCAGAAAATTGTATTTGAAAAATGTTAAACATGTATAAAGACATTTGAGATGTATTAAAAATGTACAATGTGTATGAAAAGTAGATAGCAAAACATATATTTGAATAAAAATGTTAATCATATATTTGAAACTTTGTTAAATGGGTATATATAAAGTTCCTGGTGTATACAAAAAAAAATCAATGCTTATGAAAAATTAGACATGTGTTGTAAAGAATAAAAAAATAAAAAGAGAAAGAAAAAATCCGAAGATTTTTTTTTAAGAAACCCATAGAAAAAAGAAAATGGGAAAGAAAGGAAAAAAAGAAGAAATTCAATGGAAACAGTGAAAAACACAGGGGGGAAAAACCTCGCGCAAAGCCAGCTACATTACTGGGCCGGCCACTAGCGTCGCGCGAGAGGCGACCCGAAGCTGCATTTCCGAATAAGCGACATAGCACCTGCGATCAGCACTAGTGACCTGGTCGGGCATCCCCTAGATCGTACAAAGCTTTTCAAAACCCGGTATGAATCTCAATTCCAGCCCAGGGCCCAGAAAATGTTGATCTTGGACTAACAATATTAGATGATTGTCTAGACATAAGATAATGAAGCATTACACCTATTTGTCTTAAAACAAACACCCCTCGTGCTTTTTTCGGCTTTCGGGCTGAGCTTTGAGGGGAAAATCAAGGCCCAAGCCTGGCCTGGACACCAGCCTATAGGGCAGTGTTGCTCATTTATGGTTTAGTCGACACAGACTCTATATGGAGAAGGAAGGAAGACCCGAATGCATAGTGGGCTCCTACCTGGCCCGGTAAGCAACCATGCCACCACCGTTGAGTGGATCACCCACGAAACCAGAAAAACGGAATGGTACTCCACTAGGAGAAACACATGTTAGACGAGGAAGTAAAAAAACATGTTTTTTTAAAACAACAAAGGCCATATATCAGAGTCAACCAACCCTTACAATGTCATCTTATAAAAAATAAATATTACACACATGTCCTTGGTGAAAATCGATATTGTCTTCCTCCTACACTTGGTGGCGGCGCACCCTGAGTGAAACTTGATGTCCCTGCCCCTCCCATTGCCGAAGCGGCAAACGGAGGAGGAGGTGACCCGTGGCCTCGTCGTCAAGGAGTGGGTGGACCGGTGGCGGCTAGGGCTTCTGGAGAGGGAGACAACATGACGGAGACCCAAACATTCACTCCCTTTTTCTTTTCAGGTGGGTCAACTTCTTCAAATAATTTCCCTGAATATCCACTTTTCGCTAATCTAATTTGGGGCAAACTTGTTTTCCATTTGATATCAATGTTTTTATTGTTTGATAGTCAATAATACATTGTTCTGTGCATAAATCGACGCAAAAACCATCCTGCATTGGAAATATATTTTTCATTTGATTTAGATATGCAGATGTTAAGAAGTTCAGGGGACATTATAGTCTAACTAAGTACAGCAAGGCAGGTCATACACGCATGATCGATATACAGTACTACAGAGGTTTGTTAAACATCCACTGGGATGAATGGATGATCATGGGCGTGAGTCGGACGCAGAGAAGTTAATTGGTCGTTACTGTCCAGTTCAGCTGGTTCAACTACCTACCCGTGGGCCGGTTTGTGCATCTAATCTATCTCGAGAGAATATATTTGTGGTCGTTAAACATGCATAACTGAAAATCCTATACAGTTGAAGGACCAAACGCCTTGACTAATCGTTAATCATGCATGTGATCTCTAGTTACAGAATAATTGCAAACGTTGGTTAGAGCATATTGGATCGTCATTAACTAGCTAGCTGACGGGACAAACAATATGTAACGAGATCTTAGTTAGCTAGCCATGGCTAATAGCTTATTATTAGCCCGATCGACAAGGGCATGTTATTCGAATCATGCACGGTATACCAGTAATGCAACGGCTGCCTAATTGTAGGAGTACTTACTTTGTAACTAACTCGATCATCAGGGGCTCTCCCTCCCAGTGGTTGCTCCCTCCCTTCCATTGATCTATCTGTGGGAGCTTGATTTATCTGCTTGAGCCAGCTATCTGGCTACTAAATCATTGGCTGTCTTTTTTTTGAAACAAGGCAAAAGATTTGCCATTTTCATTAATTAAGAAGGGGGTTTTGATACACACACGCCGCCAAGCGGCAAAAAAACTAGACGTATTACTCTCGCGGCATTACATTACTCAAGTGCTTGGCACCTGCAATGGCCCAAAGCGACATTTCCTCTTTGATGTTTCGCAAGACGACCTCCACCGGTGCCGCCTTGTTGCTGAAAACGCGCGCATTTCTTTCCTTCCAGATTTCCCATCCCACAAGAAGTAATGCAGAAGACAAGGCTTTAATCGGATGAGCATTGGAAGTGAGGAGCTCATCCCACCAAGCTTTCACCGTGCCAAACCGGTGCCAGAGGGCCGTGGGGATATGCATATCGAGCCCGGCGAACACCTCATTCCAAATACGGATAGAGAACCTGCATTGGAAAAGGAGGTGAGCCGCCGATTCTTGTACTTGCTTGCACAGAGGGCAACGGTCGCAGTTTGGCCATCCTCTGCGTTGAAGCCTGTCCGCAGTCCAAATCCTGTTTTGGTTGACAAGCCAGGCGAAGAATTTGCATTTGGGAGGGGCCCAAGCCTTCCAAACCGAAACCTGCAAGCTTGAACGAGACAGTCCAGAGAACTGCGCCATATAAGCGGTCTTAGTAGAGTAGATTCCATCGTTGGCAAGCTTCCACATAATGGTATCCTTGACGCCCGGCTGGATGACAACACTCGCAAGCTTCTCCCAGAGGGCCGTGAATTGCTGGAGGTGCACAAGTGTGAGGCCGCTTTGGGTGTCAATTTGAGTTATCCAGCTCCCATCCCTTAAGGCCGTAGCAACAGTGCAACCTTTTTTGCGTGATATCTCAAAAATCTTTGGGGCGATATCTTTTGGTCTGAGCCCCTCCAGCCAAGAAGAGGCCCAAAATTTTGCTTTATTTCCATCACCCACCGTCACCTTGGTCGCAGCCGCGAAGAGATCGTGATCCTGTTTCATGCAAGGCGTGCCCAGCCCGCACCACGCCCTTGGCGGGTCGTCCCAGTCTAGCCACAGCCACCTCAGCCGGAGAGCAGTTGCGAACTTTCCAAGGTGCAAAATGCCAAGACCTCCATACTCTTTCGGTTTGCACACCAGCTCCCAGTTGACTTTGCATTTTCCACCTGTCACTTTGTCCGTTCCAGCCCAAAGATAGGCCCGCCTCAGCTTGTCAATTGCCTTGAGAACCTCCACCGGAAGGTCCAGTGGTGTGATATGATAGATTGCCACCGCAGTAAGGACCGCCTTGACCAAGGTCATGCGACCCGAGATAGCCACATGCTTGCCTTTCCAAGGCACCAATTTGCCGGCTGCCTTGTCTTCCAAAAGTTGGAGATGAATCCTCTTTAGCCTTTTGATTGCGAGAGGGAGACCAAGGTAACGAATACGGAAGTTGGAGCGACCTGCTGGGAAGGAATGAAGAATATCGTCGAGGTCCACACTACCACATCTAATGGGGGCAACAATACTCTTTGCGCAGTTAGTGGATAGGCCGGTGGATTCGCCGAAGGAAGCAAGCATGGTGGAAATCATTGGCTGTCGGACATGGCCTTTTGGTGGCCATGACTGTAGGCACGATGAATGAAACTCCAAACTCCAAAGCACTGCTGATCATGTACACAACACTGCACTGCTCCGTACGTGCAAGTTGCAAGAAAATGTTATATAGTGCGGCCTCTGCAATGATACATGCGACTTTGATTTGACCGCTGATTAGTTTGCAGTTGGTTGGAGGGAATTTGTATTATTGTATCTCAATCCTCTGACATTGTTGTTATTTCTATGACATTGTTGTTATTTCTATCTAATACAGAAAAGGTATCCAGATCTAGCTCCGGCCAGCAGCCCCTACAGCGACGCAATGAAGGTATCCGGGCGGACAGCCAGTCGAGGTGGGTGGTGGTCTCGGGTAGTTCCACGGCGGGGCAATCATTTGCCCATGTGTGCGGGGCTCGGGTAGTTTAATCCGACGGTGACTGTGCCGCACGTACGCCTCTGGGACTGGGAGCATGTGATGGATGTGGCTCGGTCGCCCGACATGCCAGGTGCGCGCGGTCGGTCGCGTGCGCATGTAGTCGGCAAACTGCCATCCTCACTCCACGGTCATTTTTCTTTGGAAAACGTTAAAAATCATCCGACTGATCTTTCTGTCTCGTAAGCCTCCTTCTCCACGCGCCACGTGCCCGCGTCAGGCTGCCCACCGCTTCCCCCTACCTTATCCTATCTCTAACGAGGCTGCTCCTCCGCTCACTTCTTTCTTCTTTCTTCCCCTTACATCTCACCGCCAAAGGAGATTAGCCACGGCAAGCACCACCACAGCAGCTTGGAAATCAAAAGAGCTTGACGCGCGGCCGCCGGCACTAGCAGCCGGAGCTCCTCCGCTGCATCGCTGTGGGCGGCATAGCGTCCATGGAGGGGAGCCATGGCGGGCACCACCACAGCAGCGGGGGAATCAGGAGGTACTGCCGGCGATATGAAACGGCGCTCGTCGACGAACGCCGGTGCTGCAACGCGTCCACGGCCGCCGGGATGCTATGCAGCAATGCGTCCACGGCCGTCGTGCTGCGTTGCAACCTCGTCTGCGCTACGATGCAATCTCGTGCTCCGATGCAGCACTCGCGCGACGGCGGCAGAGTTGTAATGGAGCGCTCGTCGTCGGAGGTGGAGCTGCAATGGAGCGCTCGTTGCCGGAGGCGGAGCTGCAATCGAGCGCTCGGCACCGACGGCGGAGCTGCATTGGAGCTGCAAGTCGCCGGCTGCAGAGCTGCAATGAAGCGCTGCTGCCACGCCTCGACGCCGTTGCCAAGACGGGCGGCGATGATGCGTTTCAGCAGGTGGCCGCTCTAGACCGGCAGGCCGCGAGCGCCGCTACCACGCGCCCAGCGGCTTTCCTGCAAGGCGAGGAACGACGCTGGGGCCGAGCCTGGTGCTGCGAGTGAGCACGGCATGGCGGCTGCGAATGCGAGCTAGTCCAGGGTTGCTAGCCGGAGCTGACCGCCCTATGTCAGGTATCCCGTGTGTGTGTGTGTGTGGAATTTTGGCATTGGTTGCGATGCGAGGAAGACGAGGCCACGCGCGGCGTTGTTTTGCGTGAGAGCGACGTGACCTAAGTTGACCAATCCAACGTTTCTGAGGGCTTTGATCGAACGGCTGGGGACCCGACAGATTCGTAGCAACCCCCTTTTTCTTTTCAGTGAAGTCAGTGTTTTGAGACAAAGTCAGTTTTTTTTTTTATTAGGGCAAGTCAGTTTTTTTTAGTGCAATCACCGGTCAGTTTGGCTGCACTGGCTCGCAGGCCGATGTTCTCGCCGGACGCAGAACATTTTTGTCCAAAAGCTTGTGCGTTTGCTTTTTTTTCTTCTTAGGGATGCTTGTGCGTTTGCTTGGGCCGCACGGGGGCTAAATACTCGGCCCAAATCCACAGTCATCAAGCTGGGCCGTGGGGCTGCAATAGATCGCTCCTACATGAACCTGGCCCAGCTTGTTACGTCAGCGCACGCACGAGCGACTTGCATTCTTTTTTTCACTTTTTTTTTGGTCGGTTTTATTTTTATTTTAAAGAAGTTCAAAAATTAAAAAATTGTTACTAGCTAGTTTAAAAAATATTCACAAGTTTGAAAAATGCTCACGAACTTGAAGAATGTACACGAATTCAAAACGTGTTCATGAATTTGAAAAAATGTTCATGAAAATGAAAAATGTTCTTGAATTCAGAAAATGTTCATGAGTTCTAAAATATGTTCGTGATTTTTAAAAATATTTATGAATGTGCAATATAAATATATTAGTTTGACGTGTATTGTTTTGCTTGAGAATGTCCACCACATGATTTCCTAGCTGCCAGCGGTGCACATCATTGAGATTGTCAAACCTTATGGCATGTGTGAATAGTTTATGGCAGCGAATCATATAAGTATCCCGTATATATTTGTTTGACATGTATTATATTTGGTTTGAGAATATGTACCACACGGTTCCCTAGCTGGCCGGTACGATATATTGGTTTGGCGTGTACAATTTAATTATTTGGTTCAAAATGTGCACTAAGAAAATTAAATAATGGATGACTATTTGGCCGGTACGATATATTGGTTTGGCGTCGATATATTGGTTTGATCGCACACACAGTAAAAATACTTGATTATACATGAGATTATACTTATCAATTTTCTATTTCGTTTCCTGGTTAGCTTATAAATATCGATGTAAATCAGATCCCGTTTAATCCCACTATGGTCTAACGGTTTAATAAAGTTTTCCTTTCTGGGAAAATGAAAAAAAAAAGTTTTCCTTTCTGGGAAAATGAAACTACGAAGCTAGCTAAAACTAACTAAATGCCATTTACATCCCTACCCGGGGGGCTCATCCTCAAACAAATCAGACAGATCCACCTAGTTAGCTAGCCATCACTTGATTCTTGAAATGCCTTGTACTCTACTTTCACTTCACAATCCACCATCCACGAACACAAGGTTGTCAATAGCAACTGAGGCATCAGTCAGCTCATGATTGAACATTACAATATGCACACGATTACGGTTCAGTCATCAGCCATCTGCTTTTGCTGCTTGAACATGAGTAGAGTGTCTTCCTTTCGGTTACAGTAAAGCAAACAACGGTGTCAGCGGTGAACAAAATTTGCATAAGAATGCACTTTTCATTTCGACCATCCCAAAATTCATCAAGGATAGTTAGAAGTTCACAATTCAGTTTCGTCCGCATGTTCATTATGGCTCATTTCATGATTTTTTGTTGACAGAAATGGAAAATATATACAGGTCATAATAATAGAATCGGAGATCAGACAATGTGTGCTTATCTATTTACCTCCTGGTGGAAATACAGGAATCAATGGTACTCCCTCCGTAACAAAATATAAGACGTTTTTTATGTCCTATGCAAAACCAGAAAACATCTTACATTTTGATACAGAGGGAGTATATATATGGTATTCACAACATTATTATATAAAAAATAATGAGAGGAGCATTTTGGAGGCCGAGCTACATGGCTTCTGTTATCTAGTCCAGCCATTGATACATTGGGATTTGTGCAGCTTGCTTTTTGCAGTAATATACGCTGACTATTTGGAGGAAATACAGGGGTGCCATGACTTGATGTGCTTGCTTTGTACATGGACACCCGTTCTGTCCGATGGTTGCATGAACAAGTGGGCGAGCTGTGCTAATGGCTGCGATGCGTCGGAGTGAGACCATGCATGCAGCTGCTAGACAATTTGTGATCCTCTCAGAGGGCTAGTGTTATGCTACAGGCCAAGTAAATAGTTTTTTTGGAAAATTCTGAGAACAAAATAAGACATTGTTATTTTTACAGAAAATCTGAGAACAAAAATTAAACTAAATCAGAAAATTCTAAAAAATATATTTTAATTTAAGATATAAAAAGGTTGAGACACTTGACGAGTTATTATTTTCTTAATTTTTTAAAATATAGTTGCATACTCGATATGATGTACTGTCATGCTACAGCAAGAAAATGGATTAAACCCCCTAACTATGGGACGATCGGAAGATGGAAAGTGCAACGAGTTTGAAAATGTAGCCGCATACTCGGTATGATGTACTTTCATTCTACATCGAGAAAATGGATTAAATCCCCTAATTACACGATGATTTGAGGGAGGAAATGACCAATGAGTTTGCAATGTATTCTACCACGCGAGGGTGTGGGTACTGAGAAAATTGAAATAGGTCAATTTCTACGATAATTTTTGGTGCACGGTCAGTTGATCGATGAAATTTTTGGTCGGCGTGATGCTAAGCTCAAATAATTTTGTATGTATGGCACCGCGGGTGCATCACCATTATATGGCTAGAGATTTCGTGTGGTTTTTGACAATTTACAAGCGGCAGTCAGTACGCTTTGTAATGGCGTGGTGTCTACATTAGGAGTCGCGCAGATTATACTATAGAATACTAAATTAGGCCATGACGGTTTTTTAATACGGTGCCCATTGATTTAGTTTAGGTTTGTTTTTTCTTAAAGAAAAATATAGAAGATAAAACAAAAACCTCAAAATTAAGATTTGTCGATGATTTGATGTTTGTTTCTGTATAAGTCTTTGTGAGCTTCAAATTATGGAGCGGCGCACTTTGTAACGCCATGGCATTATGCATTGAAAGCCGCACGTGTTGGTCTTTAGAATACTCAATTAGACGGTGCCACTGTTTTAATATGGTTCTCGTGATATTAAGCGAGCGTTTTTCTTTTATACAATTTAAATACAAAGAAGAAAAACAAAATGAAAATATGATTTGTAGGTGCTTTGATATTTGTTCTTTTGATTGTTGCATCTATCGAGTGCTGTAGCAGATGCTGACGGGGCGCCGGGGGGGGGGGGGGGGGGGTGTTTGTGATCGGGAGGGGAAGGATGCTTCGGCCATGAGACATGACATGGTGGGACTGTGGGAGCACATGAAAGCGATAATTTTGTCTCGGTGGCCAATGTGCCCCGGGTTTGACGGAGTATCATTGGATAATGATGTTGAGTGCATGTATATAGGATCGTTTAGAACTTCATCACGGATCAAATGCCATAATTCATTTGTTGAAAAGAGGTTGCAAAAAAAAGGTATTAATCAACCGCAAAAAAAAAAGGTATTAATCAACCGCCAAAAAAAAAAGGTATTAAGATCAAAACGAACATGAAAAAAAAAATCTTGTTCGCATTTATGTGTGCGGGATGGGTGTTTTACGGGAGAATGACATCTTCGGATAAACAGATTGTGTGTTGAATATGGAACATTTCTTATATCGTCCATGGAAAATTTTAGTAGTTCTATGTGCATTTGATCCATGTGATTTTCCCATGTTTTTTTTTTTTTGCCAATGCCGAACGATTCTTACATGATCGTTATACAAGCAAACATCACCGTGGGGATATCTTATCCATTAAGTAAAATGAGAAAAGTCAGCATGGGTAAACAGTGGAGACAAGCTCCAGTTTGCAGAGATAGTCTTGGGCCTCTTGGCTTGATTGATCTCGCAATTAAATAACACTACCTGTCCGTGGAGTTGAGGTGTGCTCAGTAGTAGAGGGGGCAGCTTTTAGTCGTTTACCACAGGTGGTAGGACGGCGTGGTTCACATGGGATAGCACTGTTCATCAAGGAGAAATACGGTGGCTTGTAAATAGCTGGAGGATGACATACGCGACAGTAATACGGCGCTGCGCTTGATCGCTACAAGGACTGACGCGCATGATAAAGAGCACCACGGAGCTCGGCCTCCAAACAGCATTTTCGAAAAATAATCGATATCCAAGGAAGTTAGTAGACCACAACAATTGTAGGTGTAAAGTTGTAAAGGACCGGGCGGCTCAATGCCTGCCTCGGCTGGCTTCCTCGTATATTTATAGCAGCAGAAGTATTACAGAGTTTGATTACAACATAATCACATATTAATACATGGAAACTATCTATTTGGTAGAAGCTTTCCGTGGACTCCAAGCTGAGGTGTCGTCCGTGTTCTGTACTCTAACACGCCCCCGCAGTCTGAACCAGGAGATGATGCGACCTGAAGACTGGAGCGAAACTCTTCAAAAAGTGCAGTAGGTAACCCCTTCGTGAAGATATCCGCGAACTGAGAGGAGGAAGGCACATGTAAGACACGAACGTCGCCAAGTGCGACCTTCTCTCGAACAAAGTGAATATCCAGTTCGATATGTTTGGTCCGACGATGTTGAACAGGGTTAGCGGACAAGTAAACAGCACTGACGTTGTCACAATAGACAATGGTGGCACTCGATATCGGCCGACGAAGCTCCTGTAAAAGTTGTCGTACCCAACACGACTCGGAGACGGCCGCGGCAACTGCCCTGTATTCTGCCTCAGCACTAGAGCGGGAGACAGTCGTCTGTCGTTGTGCTGACCAGGAAACAAGATTGTCCCCAAGATACATGCAGAATCCAGATGTAGAGCGTCGTGTATCCGGGCAACCAGCCCAATCGGCATCCGAGTAGGCAGTGAGAGAGTGAGAAGAAGTGCGATGTAAGGAAAGACCATGGTCAAGGGTTCCTTTGAGATATCGAAGGATGCGTTTTATGAGAGAAAAGTGTGGGTCACGTGGATCATGCATGTGGAGACAAACTTGCTGGACCGCGTAAGCAATGTCAGGACGAGTGAGCGTGACGTACTGGAGAGCGCCAGCTAGGCTACGGTAATGAGAAGGCTCAGCAACGGAGGACCCAGAAGTGGAAGAAAGCTTTGCTTTGGTGTCAATAGGGGTGGTGACCGGATGACAGTCACGCATACCAGCACGCGACAAGATGTCAAGAATGTATTGGCGTTGAGAGAGATGAAGCCCACTGGATGTACGTGTGACAGAGATGCCAAGGAAATGATGTAGTGGACCGAGATCCTTCATAGAAAATTCGCGTGTCATTGCGTTGGTGATAGTAGCAAGAGTAGATGAGCTAGAGGCTGTAAGAATGATGTCATCGACATAGAGAAGAAGATATGCAAGATTGGTGCCTTGTTGAAAAATAAAGAGAGAGGCATCGGATTTGGATTCAGCGAACCCAATAGATCGGGCAAATGCGGCAAAACGCTGAAACCATGCACGAGGAGCTTGTTTGAGACCATATAGAGATTTAAGAAGGCGACAAACATGAGTGGGCCGATGAGGATCAACGAAGCCGGAGGGTTGTTGACTATAGACAACCTCGTCGAGATGACCATGAAGAAAGGCATTTTTTACATCGAGCTGATGAATGGGCCAGGATTGAGAGATGGCAAGAGAGAGTACAATACGAATAGTCACGGGTTTAACAACCGGACTGAAAGTCTCATCAAAATCCACGCCGGGTTGTTGAGAGAAACCACGAACGACCCAACGAGCTTTGTGACGAGCAAGAGACCCATCAGCATGGTATTTGTGTCGAAAGATCCACTTTCCGCTCACAATGTTTGCACCAGGAGGAGCAGGGACTAGTGTCCATGTTTGATTTAGGAGGAGAGCATCGAACTCGTCTTGCATTGCTTGACGCCAGTTAATATCACGCAAGGCCGTGAGATAGTTGTGTGGGATAGGGGAAGAAGCAACGGCAGAAAGATTAAGCCGGTCAATGGGTGGAGGAAGTCGACCGGTTGTAGATCGTGTGCGATGGATTGTCGGAGCCGTTGTAGTTGCTGCTGCGTCCAGGGGAAGGAGCACGCTCGCCACCAGCCTGAGAAAGAATGCTGTTGCCGCTTGCCCATAGTGCCGTAGTGGCTGCGTTTTTGGCGTCCGTCTTTTTCTGCGTCTCTTCAAGGACGAGCGCTGAGCGTGTCTGCAGGAACGAAGGGAACGGCACCTGGAACGGGAGAAAAGACCGAAGATGGCTGAACTGTTCGTTGAGGCCGCGGAGTACTGTGAGAACGAGGGTCTCGTCGGAGATGGGCTGGCCGACGTCGCTGAGGGCATCAGCAAGAGACTTGAGCTTGGCGCAGTAGTCATGGACGGATAGAGCACCTTGCGGCGTGTTGCGGAATTCGGCATC
The DNA here is from genome assembly GCA_039707655.1 of Elymus sibiricus. Classification (NCBI taxonomy): domain Eukaryota; kingdom Viridiplantae; phylum Streptophyta; class Magnoliopsida; order Poales; family Poaceae; genus Elymus; species Elymus sibiricus. The sequence continues at coordinate 76,682,116 of CM077676.1, forward strand.
AAGTGCTAGGGCACGGCTTTTCTTGTTGTCGTGGAAGAGGTTGGCGATGGAGTCCCAGACCTGCCGCGCCGTGGAGCCGGGAGCCATGATGATGCCAAAGAGCTCGATGGAGATTGATCCGTAGATCCAAGAGAGCACCGTGAAGTCGTCGCGTCCCCAATCAGAGGTGGGTGAAGTGTCCGAGGGGGTGGCGGCGTCGCCGACGACGTGGTTGGAGAGGCCATAGCGCCCGAGGGCGACGAGAAACAGTTCACGCCACTTGGCGTAATTGGAGTCTTGAAGATCAAGAGTGATGGGGACGAAGGTCTTGATGGAGGCAGCGTATGTGGAGGCCGCAGGAGCGGCGATGGCCTTGCTGCGTTCTTCGGCTTTGCGAAGTTCTTCCTCGCGTGTCCGGATGATGGACTCGCGGTTCTTGAGTTCCTCCTCAAGCTTCTTGAGATCGTCAGCAGATCGTTGACTCATGGTGTTGGGGAGGGCTGAGGAGTTGGATGGAAGCAACGACGGCTGTGTCTAGGGCAAAGAGGTAGACGACGGCGAGTAGGTTTTTAGAAGGAGAGGACCGTATTGCCTGATATCATGTAAAGTTGTAAAGGACCGGGCGGCTCAATGCCTGCCTCGGCTGGCTTCCTCGTATATTTATAGCAGCAGAAGTATTACAGAGTTTGATTACAACATAATCACATATTAATACATGGAAACTATCTATTTGGTAGAAGCTTTCCGTGGACTCCAAGCTGAGGTGTCGTCCGTGTTCTGTACTCTAACAGTAGGGCTACAATCTAACATGTTGCCCCAGAAAAACAGCCTGCCCAAGCTAATCAATGCAGATAATGCGACCCAACAACCAATACGTCATCAAGAAAACAGTCACTCGAATGCGCAATGAAATCTAGTTGAAACAAATAATGCGAGAAATCTAACAACAAGTAGGCCAGAAACGGTGGAAAGGCACCCAGAAAGAAACCCCCGAAACAAAGCAAGAACACATTTACTCCATCTGTCGAACAATAAACCAAAAAATCCACAAAGTCCGAATTTGTTATTTCTGACAAGCATACCAAAATCAAAGTTCAGGTTTTCTAGGAAAAATACACAAATTAAATAACAAATATGTTTCTCTAACGTCCAAAGAGAAACCCAAATTGCAGAGGCAAAGAAATCTTGGAGGGGGAAATGCTGTGGGTTTTTTCCCATGAAAAGGGGAGAATAGCAGACGAAAAAATGATACTGCTCAAGGGGGGAATACTAGCTTATATGGATATCTTACCTGCACAGCTGACTCAATTGCAAGAAAAAAAAAAACAAGGCATTATCCTTCCTAGTGCACTCATGCAAACCCGCTGATATTAGTTCAAAATCGCACCCGAAGAACTTACTTATCAGTTAAACTCTGTCTTCCAGATAGATTGCCTACATTTGACGAACATAAACTAATTTCAGTAATGATGCAATGCTGTTCTGTTTCCGCAGCAAAGCAATGCTATTAATCTGTAATCCAGAAACTGAGGCTCTTATGAGCAAAGCTACCAAATTGCAGATTTAATGATGAGCAAAAGACACCAAAATAGTACATGAGTCTGAACTTTACAGTTTACACCCCAGAGAAAGTGATCCAGAGGTAGTGATAATAAGACGGTAACATTCCAGTTTGATCCCAGTTAAATAAATGTGAGTTGTAAGTTGCTGGACGTGGATTTTCTAAGCTCGGGCTTCTAGACACCTCTTATCCTTAGCCTTCAATATTGATTTGAGATCCGTACTAGACAACTAACTTACTACATCAAATTTTCTCTTTTTTCATTCTTCCAAATGAAACAACATATGAACTTCAAACTTTGCAAGACACCAAAACATTCTAACTTGAATGTGGGAAAAAACATTCAGATTTTTTGGACCAACATAAATATACGAAATGAGATTTTTCTGATTAAACAATGTCATTTTTAGTATTTATATTGCACGAAAAAATCTGAAAGTTTTTTTCAATATTCTAGTTAGAATGTTTTGTTGTTCTGCAAAGTTTGAAGTTCATATGTTGTTTTATATGGGAGAAACAAAAATGACAAAAGTGTCTGCACGAATCGCGATGCAGAAATGAATGGCTAGATAAGGTGGTGTCCTGAAGCCTATGCTCTACAATATGTTTTCGGTAAGTTGCATCAACGCTAAAGAAACTGGATCGAATATGACAGGTCTACTGGTCTTGTATGACAGAGATTTGAATAAATAACTAGAGCGAAAAGCGACAAAAGATGATGCAAACTACGGCCGCCTAAGAGCATCTAAAGCCGGATATGTCAAATATGGCCCCTCAAACGCCCGCGGACGCGTCCGGGCAGGTCCGCGGGCAGTGACCGGGCATGCCTCAAATTTTATGAGTTGCATCCGGACATCTCATACTAGATTCTTAAATCCATACAAAGACATACAAATGAAATAAACCTACGTACTACATCGATCACCTAGCTACTCCTCGTCGGAGATGTCGACGATCTCCGTGCCCGGCTCCGGCAACATGGACGGCAGCTGCAGCTCCGGCTCCTCCGGCTACTCCGCTCCGGCCTCCTCCTCCTCTATCTCCGCATCGAGTTCGGCGAAGAGCGCGTCGGACGCCGCCTGCTCCTGCCGGAGGAATGCCCGGTTGGCCTCCACATAGGCCTCATCCTGGATGGACTCCAGGATGGCCTGCTGCTCCGCCATCTCCTCCGATTGGGCAACGGCGAACTCCGCCTCCGCCTGCTCCATGTTGAAGCCCGGCTGCTCCGGCTCCGGCAGCTCCTGCTCTGGCTGCAACGGCTGCTCCTCCGGCTCCGGCGAGTCCGGAAGCAGCCCGGCATCGATGCGGGCGGCTTGTCTCGCCCGGATCTCCTGCTGGATCTCGTACCGGCGCTCCGGCGTGAGCATTCCGTAGTAGGTGATCTTCCTCCGGACCATGGCGGAGCGCCGGAGCGTGGGCAGAGCGCCGGAGCGGGAGAGGGAGGAGGTGGATGGGTTCGGACTGGCGGCGCGGAGAGGGGGGAGATGGATTGGCTAGGGTTGCGGGGACGCCGGCCGGCTTAAATAGGCGGATTTGGTCTCGGGCGGCGAGCCGGAGCGGCGCCACGCGGCTTCACACCGCGCGACGGACGCGGCGTCCGTCAGACCGCCGGGTTTCCGGGCGTTTCCGTGTGAGACCCCGCCGTCAGTCTGACGTGGCGGGCGCGCCCGGGCGCCCCATATCCGCCCCATATTTGGACTGGATATGAGGGGTGCCGGTCAGTCTGGGCGTTTGAGGCCCGTTTGAGGCGCCCGTCTGGGTCGAAATTTCACGACCGGACAGTGATCGGGCGGCCCGCCCGGACGTATGATTCGGGTTTGAGGCGCCCGGCTGTAGATGCTCTAACATACTTTCAGATTTTAGACTCAGTAGGCAGCATAGTTTTCCAAACCACGAGGTAAAACTATTGGGGGTCACTTCTGAAAAATTTGCGAGGGAATCACACTTGGACTGGATATGCCTCCAAAATCTTGATTTGACTGATGGAAGACACTGCAAAAAAAAAAATACCGCTGGAGCAGTGCGGCATTCTGCGGGAACACGTCAATCATTCTTCTTCATTTACTTAAGTTCCATAGTACTGACGTTGCCGGCCATATGGACGAACTAAGCTGTCCTCGCACAACACCGCGGAGAAGAAGCCTGGGCAGGAGTGCTGCACAGAGTTTTGGATTTCGTCCGAGAAAAACGGTTTTTCAACGATTTTCGTCAATCTCGTTCTGGCCCGGTAGTTGTGTATACCGGCCCAATTTTTTCGGCCCTTTTTAAATTCTTAGTCCAGCCCACGGTCCAGTACAGCCCACACATCCTTCCCTGCACTATATAAACACGACCTGAGCCCCTCCCAACCCTAATTTTTCACTCCACTCTTCACATCCCTCTCAGCGGCGGCTGCAGGCAACTCGAGCAGAGCGAGTGAGGCGGGGGCGCGGAGCAGCGCCGCCTCCTCCCGTCTTCCTCCCACCCTCCTCCCGTCTTCCTCCCACACTCCTCCCATCCTCCTGAACGAGTACTCCTTCCCGTCCATGGAGTTTGAAACCGCCATGGACAGTGGCCGAGCCGACCGGCTGGGTGGTGGCAGCGCCACGGAGCGCGGCCGCACGACATCGATGCCGGGGCAGCTGGGCTTGGGCGTCGAACGGGTCGACGGCAGTGGCAGCATGCGGCGCATGCAGGGCTCGGGCAGTGGCCCGGCGTCTCAAGCACGAGCTGCCTTTCGAGCTGCTGCAGGTCGGCAAGCTGAAGGTAGTCAATCCTGTACATGCATGTGTATTTAGCATTACTGAATGATAGTCTTGCCAAGATGTGTAGCTAGATTGTTTATTTGCTGGACACGAGTCCTCCTTTGTCAAGATCTGTAGCTAGATTACTCAGCATGCACACTTGCTTGATTCAGGAGCACAATTGTGTATGATAGCTCACCTTGCCAATATCTGTAATTAGTTGTATCTTGTATGTGGTACGTGCATGCTTATTTAGCAAGTGTGGATGGTACGTGCATGCTTATTTAGATTTGTACTTAGCTGTATGTGGTAATCTGCAACTAACTATATATCTAATCTCTTGTACTGCATGATTCTTTTTATGTTCTCAACTTTGGTTGCATGTCATTGTTAAAACAAATTACCATATTTTGCAAATAAAGGTGAACTACACTTGATGCTTGCTTCTCATTCTCTAATTTATAGGTGATGGAAGTGTGCCCTATATTAATAGGGTGAGCATGGATGAAACCAGAAGGAGGGGCAATTGCAACCTCGACAATGAAGACGATGTTGTGATGAGGAATGATTCAGCTCCAAGAGAGACAGCATGGAAAGGTCAGTACCATGATCTGCATTATGTTTTTAGAGAGGATCTTTTTAAAGTTCTGTTTACTCATGGTTAATTTTGTTTTATACCTTATTCTCTTTTACTTGATATTATGAAACATTTAGAATAAAAGACATGTTAATTCTGTTTGAATTAAAAATTGTGGCCATTCTCTTTGTAATGACTTGTTATCTTTATACTTGATGTTGTTATGCATTTAGAGTAAAAAATGTGTCAATTCGGTTTTATCCGTAGTTTGGTAAACCGTAGATCGGAACGGGTTAGGCAAGCCAAGAAGGTCAAGGAGGTCACCAGCCGTCCAGCCTTTACAATTGACATGTAAGTTCCTTGTGCTGTCATCAATAACTTGCCATTTATATACTTCACAATGCCACTACAATCCTTTTCCTGATATTTGATGCTTCTTTAATTGCAGGGTAACTGGCCTGGGAGCAAAAGAGCTTTTTGTTTGATGAAGACTAACTGGTGGATGAACAGGAAGTCTGAAGTGAAGGTCTCCGTTCGATTCAAGACTTTTGATGCAAGACTGAGGGGTTGAAGAACAGGAAGTCCTAATTGAATTTTCTGTTTGTATTTTGGGGTTGGCAAATTTGAACTTTGAATGCCTTGTTAAATTCATCGTGGACTGTTATTCTGAACCGTTATGGACGTTCATTTGGACTCTTAATCTGGACTATTAAGTCGCATGTTAATCTGGACTATGTTGCATTTCGAATGGTTGGCGCTCTCTGAATTGTTGGACTATGCTACTTTCTGCAATGGTTGTCGATGGTGTTGATTTTCATTCTGATGCGTAATGATTTGATGAATAGTTTTTGCTATATGATTTTTAGATGCATATTTTCCTAAATATTATGATATTCATTTGTTGTTCTGTTGTATTTCAAATTTCTGGGAAAATTTCGTTCAATTTTCGTCTAATTTTCGTTCAGTTTTCGTCCCCAAATTCAAATTTTCGTTTGTGCTTTTCGTCCGAAATTGTCCGAAAAATCCGAAAAAAACGAATTTCGTCAATTTCGTTCAGCACCGGTAAAAATTGAAAAACGAAATCCAAAATTCTGCTGCAGACTGCTAGTCGGAAACACGGTCTCCAATGTCTGGTTTCTTGGGTCGTAGTACCCCAGCGCCCTTCCAGTGTCGAGTAAGATCCGGCCGGCATCGTCAACAGCCAACGGAATCACGAGCCTCGCCGCTGTTCTCAGTGAGAACTCTGGCCACTGTCCAAGCTGTATCCAGTGCTCCATTGTCCATCCTTGGCCATCGTCAAGTGTAACTAGCTCCCGCTTGCACCATATGGTCATCGTCTCTGTATTTGAGCAAATGCGCACGACGCGAATCTGCCCGGTGAGCTCCGCCACGAGCATCCTACCACCGCCGCCCATGGTGCGTGGTGCTGGTAGGACATCGAAAGCCTCATTGCAGATGTCAAACACAAGAACTGATGAGCAGCCCACACTGAATCGTGACTCCCCCATCCAGTACATCTTGCCACCTGCATAGACCGGTGGCACATCGACGGTCACCGGGATCGGTGGCGAAGGGGCCACCTTCTTCGTCAAGCAATCCGTTAGCCTCCGGATGCTGCACTCCATGCTGTAGCTCCCAGTGTCAAAGTTGCGCGATTTATAGGCAAGAACCATGATGATATGCTACTCCCTCAATAGGTCGTACCCCAAGCCAACGCAACCGGGGTGAGCAGCAGCAACATCTGATGGCTGCTCAAAAGGCAAACTGCAATGGAAAACATGTGCTCCAGTGACAGGGTTGCACACGTGAACACCATAGTTGTTGTGGGCTATGAGGAGGAGGCCATGGCAGGGCTTCGAGCTCACCACCCTACGATGTAGCTGCTGCATTCGGCATGCCAGTTTCAGGTCGTTCAGGCAAGAATCCAGTGAGGCGAACTTCCGGCCATAAGGCATGGAGAGGAAGACGCGGGCAAGGGAGCTCCTGCCTGTGTGCTCGTAATGCAGCCTGATGAAGCGCCCAGACTCGATGATGGCGCGCCAGCTCTGACATACGCACTTGAGCCGCCCAAGGGTGCGGGCTGGTAGCCGGCGAAGCACCTGCGACAGGACCTGTGAGGACATGGACGAGAAGATGATGTCCTCATGCGGCCGCCCGGTAGACTCGAGGCTTCCCTCATACGGTGCCGCGGGTCTTCGCGCCATGGTGTGATGAGTAATCATGCTGCCGCCAGCAAGGAGGTCTTCAACATCTCCGGTCACAGGGTCGTACACAACAAGTTGATGGGCACCCAAATTTTCCCTTCGGATACTGCGAGGCTCTGGCCTGAGCACCACGCCACTGCCATCATCAACGATGTCGAGCGGGATGACGCTCGTGGAGCATCTCAGTTGTGTTGCTGCTGGAGACGCCGCGTCCAGGTTGATGCGGCAATGTAGATCCCAAGCGCCCACCAGGGGGTCGCGCAGAACCCAGATGTCGTACGAGCACACGGCGGTGATGTCTTTGAAGAGGCAGAGGCGCCCGCCGAGCTCTGTAATCCGCCAGTGCACCGTGTCCATGTCTGGTGGCGGCAAAATCCCGAACACCTCGTCGGCCATCGAGAATGACATGACGACCCTTTCGCCGGTGTGCATCTTGTGTGGCTGGGCGGCCCAGTACACGTGGCCCTGTGCAAAGACGCTCTGGTCGGTGCAGTAATTGGTTGCCCAGGCCGGTGGCATCGTCCTGACGGCACCGGACGGCGGCCGCCAGTACCCTGCAGAGTCGAGCACGTAGATCTCGCACGCCGGAGGGAGCCCGCCGCGGCAGTAGAGGCGCACCACCTTGTGCTTCCGGATGCTTGGGTCATAGCCGAGCCCGAGAATGGTACGGTTGTGCGGCCAGACGCCGTACGCCTCCTGGCCGGTGGACGGGTTGTACACGTAGTGGTCCACCGTGTAGCTGGAGTGCCCGCGGGCCGGGTTGCAGACGGAGATCAGTTCTCTCCTCTGGCCTCCAGGACGACGAGGCCACGGCACTGGCGGGTGACGGCGGCAACGCGGCGGAGGCGCTCGTCTCGGCGTACGGCGACGAGGGGGCGGCGGGGCGACCAAGCGTGCACCGTGCTGTTGTCGCCCGAGTCGGGGTCTGGGAGGAAGAAGAGGCTGCGGGAGGCGTTGCGGCGGTTGGCAAGGCGGAGGTGGCGGTCGACGAAGCCGCTGGAGGAGAGCGCGGCAGCCCAGGCGCGGGAGAGGCAGCGGCAGCGCTGCACCGACTTGGCCGGCATCCGCGCGAAGATGTCCTCCAGCAGCTCGTCCGGGACGCGGGAGGCCGATTCCGCCGCCTGCTTGCACGGAGGAGCCATGGGCGCGGCGCCGGCGGGAGAGCCGGAGGTCGGAGACCCTAGCTCGGTGGAGTGACGGATAGAATGACGGCAGCGGCGGCGGCGGCGGCGTGATCTACTCTGATCCGGGAGAATATCAGGTACTCCCACCCTTTGGGTGCTCCCGGTGCACCGATGCCGAAAAACATTTTTAAAATATTCGAACAATTCTGAAAAAAAACTTAGCACATTGACACAACATTGATGTATCTTGTCACAAAATTTCAAATCAAAATTCAAAACATTGCTCGAGATACAAAAATGACAAATTCGACATTACATAACATAAGTTGGGCTTTAGATTTGGCCCATTATCACATTGATGTCAAATTTGTCATTTTTTGTATCTCGAGCAATGTTTCGAATTTTGATTTGAAATTTTGTGACAAGATACATCGATGTTGTGTGACTGTGCTAACTTTTTTTCAGAATTTTTCGAACATTTTAAAAATGTTTTTCGGCATCGGTGCACCGGGAGCACCCAAGGGTGGGAGTACCTGATATTTTCCCACTCTGATCCGTGGAGAGTGCAGGAGAGGAGGTGCGTCGGCCCATTTGCTGGGCTTATGCGGACCTATGTCAAATTGTTGGGCCGGTCAGAATCAAAGCCTGAAACATGTAACAGGCTGAGGCAAAACTGGGTATCTTCGTGTAACATTGGTATCTGTCCCCCAAAAGAGGGAATTCTAGAAAAATCTGTCTCAGAAAAAAAAAGTTGTGATGTAAAAAAATGCTCTACCAATAGCTTCATTTCGGTGAGAAGAATGTGAGATAGTAAGGCAAATATTACAATCGGAGACTTTGATTGTGAAACTGACAGTGGCGGATGAACAAGTAGGTGATGATGTTTAATCTCACAACACTCGCAAAGATATTGAATTGTATTGTTCCCCACTGAGCATTGATGCCCTTTTTCTGGTGTCTCCTATTCCATAATACTAGATGATACCCCGCACGTTGTTGCGGGAATATTTTGTAACATATCTCAGTGTGATTCGTTGGATGAAACATGAATATTTGAAGTAATAATATGAAAAGCTAAAACTGAAAATACATATAATTTATTATGTTCGATTACTATATAATTGTAAAATGTTTATTAAATAAAAGCATAATAGAATGAAAATTCTAACGTATGCTTGCATGTTGAAATGAGTCTTTTTTCCATGCATGTTTAATGATGAAGTGTCATGCTTGCATATTGAGAGACATATGATAGTGGGGGTGGGCCTTTTCTCATGCATGTTGTGTGATGATGTGGCATGCTTGCATGTTGAGAGAAATAGTTAGTGGGGGCTAGCTATTTAGATATGGAAGATTTATATTTTGACATCCTCCTCTTCCCGTCTTGTTTCTCTAGGCGACTATCCCCTTGTCTTTCTCATCCACAGCCAACTTAGCGGTAGACTGATTGCTACTTGGACGAAGATTGCGCAGTATATATGCATGCCCTGGTGCCCATATGCATGATGTTATGTTGGTTGGTGGGTCGGTACTATCTTTTACTCCCTCCGTCCCATAATGTAAAATGTTTTTACAAGCTATGTTAACTTACAAAAACGCCTTACATTATGGGACGGAGTAGTACCATTTACTTGGTATTATCGTATGTGTGCACATGTGAAAGTGACTTTTACTTGGTTTAATACTCGTTTGAAAAAAATTATCCATGTTTACTATGAGAAATATATATGTACGTACGGGATTTTGTTCAGAACAAATGGCCATTCTCCGCCCATGCAATAAGTACATGCATCTTCTTTTCTTGAACATCTACAGACTTTTAATTGTCATACAACATACATTTATAAAAGGTCAACAGTTAGAAGTCTGTAGAGCACTAGAAATCATCGTATAACATTTTTTGAATACATGGTCAACATTTTTCTATACACATTTAATATTTTCAAATGCTTGATTAACATTTTTCAAATACAAGATTTTTTTTTTCTAGCAGAGAGCAACTAATTAACGAGCGCTCCTTCGGGAGCCTCCCAACAATCACTTGGGGCAACGACGGAACCACGGGCTCGGCACTGGCTGTTTTCGCTGATGGAGGCGCTACTGTAGGAGATATGCCCTAGAGGCAATAATAACAGTTATTTTGTATCTCCAAGTTTGTAATGAATGTTTATGATCCATGCTATAACTGCAATGATTCTCGAATCTACAATATCCACGAGACTCGGAGGGAAACTCATGTGCACATGTGGTATAATAAACGGTAAAAAGTATTCCTAGTCATGCCTCTAAGACTAGTTCAAGTATTGCATGATGATCCTATTTTCCTGATCATGGGCATGGCTATGCCGGCAATTTTGAGGGCACAATGTTAGAAGAACACTTGTCTTGAATCGACCCGAATTGATGTTATGCTATGAGATACATTCGTCACAAGTTAATGGTTAATAACACAGAGATGGTTAATGTTTACATAATTCCTTAGACCATGAGAGTGTCGAGTTCCTTCGTACTTGCTTCGTGAACTTTGGGGTTTGTTAAACGTCATCCGTAACTGGGTGGCTATTACGGCGGCTTACGGGTTCATGAAAAAGTATGACAAGTAACGAGATAGCTCAAGATTGGGATTTGCTCCTCCGACGATGGAGAGATATTCTCGGGCCCTCTCGGTGTTACGGTATCCATCATCGTCTGGTCAGACACATTGTGATTTGATCACTGGGATGCCGGAACACGGAAACGAGAAAAGAGAACAAAACCGATAACAAGGTAACTGGCATAGTGGACAAGTTGTTGATCCATGGGGATGCAGAAAATCTCACCTCGGGTGTTTGTAACATATCGCGAAGCAACAGGAATAGCACACGGCAACTGGAGGTTCATTCGAATATTCATTCGTGTGGGTATAGGGGTCAATATGGGTGTCCACGGCTCCGATGTTGATCATTGATCGGAAAGTGTTCCGGGTCATGTCTATACTTCACCGAACCTATAGGGTCACATGCTTAAGGGTCATCTATCTGCTGAATACTAGACAGGGAGTCTGAGAGAAAGTCACCGGAAAAGTTTCGGAGACAACGGAAATGTTCCGGAGAGAACACCGGAATAGTTTCGGTAAAACTGAAAAGTTATTTCGGGGTATACCATTAAGTCAAATTGGTTTTGGCACACGCCTGGAAATTCTTGGAGGGTGCCAGAATTATTCTGGAAACTTCTGGAATTTTTCCGGGATAAAAACCGAAAATGTTCCGGAGCTGCCGGAACCGGTTTGGTTGCTTTTCGCAGATGAAAATCACTAATCCGAAATTGTTTCGGAACACGTCCAAAATCATTTGTGTGGGTACTGGAATTATTCTAAGACCCACAGAAATATTTTCGGATTTAACGGTCGCGGAAAATTGTTTCCGTGAATAGTGAAAATCACTTTATGGTTACTATTTTGGATAGCCATCTTTTGGGACTTTAGTCAAAGTTTCTAGAAGGAAGAGGCTTGCAAGGGAAGGAACCCCTTTTTTTGGGGGGGGGGGGGGGGCATGAAGTGGCCGGCCAAGGGTGGTGGTGCTCCTTAGAGCTCCACATGGTCTCCCATTATGCTCTAAATGCCCACCATTTGTGACCTAATGCATGGGTATTTTGGTATTTTTGGAGGCAGCCCTACCCCTTGGCTTTCCTATAAATAGAGGTGGAGAGGAGCTCTCCACACTCATCCCTTGCTCTCATACACATGCCATGACATTTCTGGCTTCTCTCTCCCTCCCAGCGAAATAGTTTCGTAGAGCCGAAAGGCTGTCTGGGTTCCGGCAGGAACTAGTTCTGGACGGCGAAGCCCTGCCGGATAGCTGACACCGTATGTGTGCAACCCCGTAGAGAGGTCGTAGTTTCGATCTTTTTCCCGAGGGGCTGTTCGAGGGTCCTCCCGAAGGGCTGTCCGAGTTACCGTTCGGGTTTCGAGGGTCCTCCCTGTAGGGTAACGCAGCAGAAAACAAAAAATTTCCGACCTACGCACCAGCCCAGGACCACTATGGAGACTGCATACAAGGTTTGATCTCTTTCGTTACCGACTCGTAGCGCAGCGGAAGTAGAGTCGATGACGAACGGCGGTGCAGATCCCCGCAGCTAGGATTTTACAACCTCCCAACCGCGAGGATGTATACCCTCATCTGCCCCGCGGACAGCCCTCCGGGAGGCGGTCGCACAGTCCCCCGGACGGTGTCGCGGACAGCCCTTCGGGAGGACCTCCGAAACTCGGACTGTCACTCGGACAGCCCTTCGGGAGGACTTCCAAAACTCGGACGGTCACACGGACAGCCCTTCGGGAGGCACTCTCGAACTAAGACCGAAACTACGATCTCTCTACAGAGTTGCACACATACGGTGTCATCTATCCGGCAGGGCTTCGCCGTCCAGAACTAGTTCCCACCGGAACCCAGACAGCCTTTCGGCTCTACGAAACTATTTCGTGGGAGGGAGAGAAGAAAGGCAGATCATGCATGCCATGTGTGTGAGAGTTAGAGTGAGTATGGAGGGCTCCTCTCCACCTCCTTATATAGTGGTGGAAGGGGTGAGGGGGGGGGGGCTGAAATTTCAGCCCACAAAACAAGCACCCACCAAACAAGGAAACATGTTCCCACCAAACATGGAGAAAACATGTTCCCTTGTCCATGGTGTTCCCCCATGGGGCCCCACCTTCCTCCCAACACTCTCCACCATTTGTGGGGGCTGCCCCCCACCATGGGGGCCCCCCCCAACACTTTGTCCAGCCACAAGGGGGCTGTCCCCTAAAGGGGGCGCCCCCAAAAACAGCCCAAAAACAGCCCCCACGATCCGTGGGATCTTGTCCCCTCTCGCTAGGACAAGATGTTTTCGAAACTATTTCTTCTGAAAAATTCCGGAAGGTTCCAGAACATTTCCGGCACCCTCTAAAATTATCTGGACGCGCTCCGGAACATTTCCGGTATGGTGGTTTAATTTAAAACCATCTTCGTTTACCCGGTAAACAATTCCGGCAGCTCCGAAAACCTTTTTCGGTTTTTTCTCCGGAAAAATTCCAGAAATTACCAGACCAATCTGGCAACCTCCAAAACATTCCCGGTGCTTGCCGAAACCTTTTTGGATCAATGGTTTTATCCAAAACAACTTTTCGGTTTTACCGAAACTTTTCCGGTGTTCTCTCCGGAACTTTTCCATCGTCTCTGAAACCTTTCCAGTGACTTTCTCTCGGACTCCTCGTCTAGTATTCAGCAGATAGATGACCCTTAAGCGTGTGACCCTATAGGTTCGGTGAAGTATAGACATGACCGGAACACTTTCCGATCAATGATCAGCATCGGAGCCGTGGACACCCATATTGACCCCTATACCCACACGAATGAATATTCGAGTGAACCTCCAGTTGCCGTGTGCTATTCCTGTTGCTTCGCGATATGTTACAATTACCCGAGGTGAGAAACATCGGCATCCTCGTGGATCAACACTTGTCCACAATGCCAGTTACCTCGTTGCCGGTATTGTTCTCTTTTCTCGTTCCCGTGTTCCGGCATCCCTGTGATCAAATCACCCTGTGTCTGGCCAGACGATGATGGATACCGTAACACCGAGAGGGCCCAGAGATATCTCTCCATCGTCGGAGGAGCAAATCCCAATCTTGAGCTATCAAGTTACTTGACATACTTTTCCATGAACCCGTAAGCCGCCGTAATAGCCACCCATTTACGGATGACGTTTAACAAACCCCAAAGTTCATGAAGCAAGCATGAAGAAACTCGATACTCTCATGGTCTAAGGAATTATGCAAACATTAAATTCCTGTGTTATTAACCATTAACTTATGACGAATGTATCTCATAGCATAACATCAATATTGGGTCGATTCAACACAAGTGTTCTACCAACAATTGTGCCCTCAAAATTGCCGGCATAGCCATGCCCATGATCAGGAAAACAGGATCATCATGCAATACTTGAGCCAGTCATAGAGGCTTGACTAGGAATACATTTTACCGTTTATTATCCCACACGTGCAAATGAGTCTTCCTCCGAGCCTCGTGGTTATTGCAGACTCGAGAACCACAGCAGTTATAGCATGGAACATAAACCTAATTATGAACAGGGAGATAATCAATAACATTTATTATTGCCTCTAGGGCATATCTCCTACAGACTCCCACTTGCACTAGAGTCAATAATCTAGTCAATGCTAATGCACTTTACACCTATGGCATACTGGTGTAAAATATGCTTCGCATGTGGTATAGCCTGATGTCCAACGGATCTGACGACTTCAGCTCCGTGTGTAACTTTGCATATCCTCGCGTTTTCACGCTTTCACAAACTTCATATTTTGTGTGGACTTGGCTTTGCATATGTGTGAATCATTGGTCGAAACCTGATTCCTCAGACTGAGCTATGGAGCAACTATCTGCAATAGTGTCCCATAGACAAAAGCCATCTTGGAACCATACTAAGTTCATGAATGAACTATATGATTCAACAACTTCTTTGTCGCTTCTTAAGCGTCAACATACTTAGCCTCTGTTATAGAATTCGCCACAGTATCTTGTTTGGAACAATTTCCAACTACCGTGCCACCATATTATGTATTACACAAAACCCTTAACTTAAATCGAAAATCGCATGGAGCATTGATGAAGACTGTATCGATGTAATTACTTACAACGAGCACTTCATAATCTCTGCTTGCGAGAAAACATGTCATCACTACTACTCTAGTACTTTAATGACATCTTTCACTGTTGTCCTACGATCAGTACTTTGATCACTTTGGTATCCATACTCTCAACAACTTTGGAGTATCGGACATATCTGGTTGTTTTACATACCATGGAATACATGATTAATCCAAACACAAGAGTGTGTGGAATCTCCATCATGTATTTTACTCATCAGTGTTTTGGGACACCGAGTCTTGCAAAACTCTTTCCATGTGACTTCGGCAAGAATCACTTCTTGGCATTTTAAATGCTAAAAGGTTTTAGCATCTTGTCAATATGTATTCATCGCTTAGCCCTATTAGGTAAATCTATCTCCATAGATCATCATGCCTAATATTGAGGCTATTTAGCCCAAGCACTTCATCAAAAAACTATTTTCAAATGAAGTCCTTAATTCGTGTCAAGAAATTTATTTCCAATTAACAATGTGTCAAGCACACAACATTTTTAGAAATATTATTATGCTCCCACTTAATTTCTTGAATTACAAGCATCTTCGTTACCCATTGATGAAGTCAAACCCCTTTGGCCATTTCATCAAAACACGAAGATTCCAACTCCACTTTGCTCTCTTCTGTCCATCGCTGGAACTCTGAAGTTTGCATACTTGCTAGCATCCTCTGGATTGACAAATTACTTTGGACTGTATCACATACAAGTCCTAGGTTTCATTTCCATGAGATGGAAATCCTTTTGTCATCCATGTTTCATATCTCATGAATGATATATGAATTAATTGCTAGTTCAACCCGAACCGACCTCAAGCATCGCTACGGTGAAACAACCTCATCGTAGTCAACTCCTTGAACTTGTTATTTCAACAAGTCGAGCTTTATGGATAAAACATTTTTATCCGTATCAGTTTTTAGTTCCATAAATATTCGTTTAGACTCTAAGTCTTCCGAAAGGTGTATCAAGGTTCTAATCTTGAATTACTTATATGGAAACTATCTCGGATTGTATTGGCATTTAGCCAATTCCGGAGTCAGGGCCCATCATCGCTTCCTTGTGTATCGTAGGTATACTGTTGTCCAACAACAATATCTCGTTTGCGCACCTGAGAGGTTTGCACGAGCCTTGCCTACGAGGTTCAGCTGCAAGTTCGACTGAAGTCCATACATTTTATTGTAGAGACTTCCGTATCAGTCGCAGTAGGAAACTCCGGAATCACTTCCAAGGTTCCTTTCCTTTGACCTGATGACGAAGATACCGGTTATCTCGTCGAGTTGCACTGTCCTCCCACTCACCTTTTGTAAGAACTATTCTCTTTAAAAGCATACCGTTTTGTGGCAATCCTATTTGCCTCGGTATAGTGAGGGAGGAATACCCAATGACTTGGGATAACCTTACAAAGTAGCATTTGTCTGATTTGGAATAGGTTTGTAATCTTTTACACAAGCCCCATATTCCAAATGTTAAGAAAAGATATAACATGGTTGGGCGTACCATACCATGGCGTCATTTCAACAGACCCGATGGAGCTCTTTTCAGTGTAAAAGCCGTAGTCTCTAAAGCATCACCTTAAAAGGGATAATGGCAAATTTATTTATGTCATCTTTGATCTTACCATGTCATAAATGGTTCGATTACATCTTCACGGACTTTCCACTTGCAGTGGTGTTCCAGGAGGTGCAAGTTATGAAACCCCTTTCATAACTCATCAGACATTCGCTAAAGTTGTAACTCAAATATTCCTTTCTGCAATCGAATTGTAGAAACATAATTTTCTTGTTACAATAACTTCTACTTCATTTTTGAAAACCTTATGAATGAATTCAAAAGATCCAGACTTACGTCTCAACAAGTAAATATCCATATATCTACTTGAGTCATTTCTGAAGATAGACAAATCCACTACTTGCAACAACATTTGTTGGACTTTCACACATCATAATGTATGATCACCAATTTGTTCTTTGCTCGTTCCTTATGGCCTGTGAACGGTATTTCAGTCACTTCACTTTTCAGAGGAAAGTTGCAAGTGTCAGATGATTCAAAATCAAATGACTTCAAAAATCCATCATAATGGAATTTTCCATGCGGGTTTCTCCAATGTGACCAAATGCAGTGCCACACTTGTGTGGTATTATTTTAGTCTTGCGACATTTAGCGTCAGTGTTATGGATGTATCATATTACCATCAATATTCATAGCATACATCCCATCCTGTATGGAAGCATGGCCCTTCATGTTATTCATAACACCGAACATCAAAAGTTCTCTTATGAATAACCTTCTTGCAAAATACCTTATGCAAAGGGCTAGAGTGTATGAAACTCTAAATGAATTATGAAAGTCAATACAGAGGCAATGTATTAATATCAATATTCATAACATACATCTCATTCATAATGAAAGTATGGCCCTTATGTTATTCATAACACCGAACATCAAAAGTTCTCTTATGAACAACCTTCTTGCAAGATACCTTATGCAAAGGGCTAGAGTGTGAAACTCTAAAATGAAATATGAAAGTAAATACATAGGGAATACACCTATGGAAGGCATAGTAACATTTACTATGTTCCCTGCGCGTATCTAAACCTCATTCCTGGCTAGTCTTTCAGACCATAGTAGTTCTTACATCGAGCTGCAACAGAATGCAATCGAGCGGGTATCTTTGTGATTAACTCACAATACCCAAGAATAAGTGATTAACATGTTTAACCATAATTGCCAAGAACTATATCTTTGACCAGCCTTCTATACATCAAAAACTTGTATGACATTCATACATGAGCTGGATATTCCAGTCTTCTTTCCTTTTGCCATTATACTTCTAACAGTTTAACTTTCAGTATTTCTCCTACTCTCAGAAGAAGCACCCAACTTTAGAGTGGCGTTAGCCCCGGATTTCCTAGGCGTGAAAGTTTCACTAACACCCTTCGGACACTTCCTTTCTCTTTAAGTTGTTGTTTTATTCACCATCATCATATGACAGGCGTTCTTCTGGATCCCTCTTTTATCAGTCTAATGCATAGTAAACTCCTTTACTAATAGTTTGCAAACAAACATTGCTTTGGATATCTCATATCTTTTAGCCTTTATCTGTCTCTGAAAATGATTTTCAGATTCCATGAATATCACATAACTATCCAAACTTTTGAAGTTCGGGTCTCATGGAAGCAAACGTATTGCACTTGACTGAAACAGAATTCTAGCTTTTGGATCGAAGGACGAGAGTCACATGATCCATAGCATTAGCGGGAGAATACCAAAAGTATGCGATAGGACAAAGTCCTTCTCGGCACTCTAGAGGACAATCCTCACATTACGTTACCAACCGTAAAGATTTAACCAGATATTTAACAGCTATTCAATTTTTAATAGGGAAGGTTGAAACGCGAGCCATTATCCTACAACTATTATGCAAATCACACTTAGACAGAGTTCATAATTAATTGCACTGAGAATTAAACAAGGTAATTCTACAGTGCGCTCCCACTCAAATCAATATCTCTCATAATTGATTGTGAGTGATGCAAGATCCAACTTTCAATTCAGCGTCAAGGATGTAACCATCTCAAGTGACGAGAATTTCAATTGGTAGGCCAACTTGCCAATCACATCTCTATGTGACTCTTGTTCATCTTTCGATGCTTGTGTTCCGAGCTCATGACTTTCATGCCTGAACGTCAAGACAACCAAGTGATCTTGCTGCGAGGTCTCAACTCACCCGCCTCACACTTCTCTAATCGTTCGTACCCATGTAACCATGTGATACCCCGAAGAGATAGGTGCCGTGACGGTGCTACACTTGGGAGAACACTAACTACTTGATATTTTTTTTTGAGAGATCACCCTAATAAAAAGCGACTACCGCGCAATCAAGAAGGGTGCATCATAAGGGATAAACATCTCAGGCAATTCATAATAGCAAGATATGGTATAGCCCTTTCTGACGGAGAAGTCTTTCATTTCTTCGTCTTCGGCATTCGCGTCGGTGTTCACCTTCGCGAAGATTGCCACCACCTTGTCTATGCACCAAATAATATTGCTATCTCTATAGCTAATAAAATAAGTGCATTACATAAGGTTGACACGCAGGTCACTAAAGTGCAATCATATGGCTCCAGCCATCATGCCGAATCATGACACGCAAGTCATGTTAATCAATTTACATCATATAGTCATCTCATACATAATCAAATTATTATGAACACTGCTATACCACATCACATGCACATGCAAACCATCCTGCAAAACCAAGTTAGACGCCTCTAATCGGTTCATGCGAAATTTTATTTTACGTGGCTTCTAAGGTTTCGAAACAAACCGAAGCTACCAACGTCCATCATCAAGCATGATAATCCAAGTCGCTAGATTAACATTCCAGGGTGTATGAAACACGAGATAATAAAATCTCGAGCCCCATACTAAACTTCGTCATACGCGTGACCCCCGTGCAGATCACATCTGCATTGCCCTTTCGTCTGCAAAATTTCATCTTTCTTTTTAACTACGGTGGAATTCAATGAACTGTTTGCACTTCGTTGATCAATCAGGATCGCGGATTGCCAGAACATTGAAACTCCACCATACTGTTATCAAGATCAGAAATATGCAAATTCGAGGGAAGCAACAAGAACATCGGGTAACAGACTTCATCTGCTACCCGCACAAATAATTTTCAGCAATAGATCTCATCTACTACCTAATTATATTGTGCAACACCCATACATCTCTATGTATTCCAGATCGCAACCTGCATCTACGCATAGCACGGCTCTTGATGCCACTGTAGGGTAACGCAGCAGAAAACAAAAATTTTCCGACCTACGCACCAGCCCAGGACCACTATGGAGACTGCATACAAGGTTTGATCTCTTTCGTTACCGACTCGTAGCGCAGCGGAAGTAGAGTCGATGACGAACGGCGGTGCAGATCCCCGCAGCTAGGATTTTACAACCTCCCAACCGCGAGGATGTATACCCTCATCTGCCCCGCGGACAGCCCTCCGGGAGGCGGCCGCACAGTCCCCAGGACGGTGTCGCGGACAGTCCTTCGGGAGGACCTCCGAAACTCGGACTGTCACTCGGACAGCCCTTCGGGAGGACCTCCAAAACTCGGACGGTCACACGGACAGCCCTTCGGGAGGCACTCTCGAACTAAGACCAAAACTACGATCTCTCTACAGAGTTGCACACATACGGTGTCATCTATCCGGCAGGGCTTCGCCGTCCAGAACTAGTTCCCACCGGAACCCAGACAGCCTTTCGGCTCTACGAAACTATTTCGTGGGAGGGAGAGAAGAAAGGCAGATCATGCATGCCATGTGTGTGAGAGTTAGAGTGAGTATGGAGAGCTCCTCTCCACCTCCTTATATAGTGGTGGAAGGGGTGAGGGGGGGGCTGAAATTTCAGCCCACAAAACAAGCACCCACCAAACAAGGAAACATGTTCCCACCAAACATGGAGAAAACATGTTCCCTTGTCCATGGTGTTCCCCCATGGGGCCCCACCTTCCTCCCAACACTCTCCACCATTTGTGGGGGCTGCCCCCCACCATGGGGGGGCCCCCCAACACTTTGTCCAGCCACAAGGGGGCTGTCCCCTAAAGGGGGCGCCCCCAAAAACAGCCCAAAAACAGCCCCCACGATCCGTGGGATCTTGTCCCCTCTCGCTGGGACAAGATGTTTTCCGAAACTATTTTTTCTAAAAAATTCCGGAAGGTCCCAGAACATTTCCGGCACCCTCTAAAATTATCTGGACGCGCTCTGGAACATTTCCGGTATGGTGGTTTAATTTAAAACCATCTTCGTTTACCCGGTAAACAATTCCGGCAGCTCCGAAAACCTTTTTCGGTTTTTTCTCCGGAAAAATTCCAGAAATTACCAGACCAATCTGGCAACCTCCAAAACATTCCCGGTGCTTGCTGAAACCTTTTTGGATCAATGGTTTTATCCGAAACAACTTTTTGGTTTTACCGAAACTTTTTCGGTGTTCTCTCCGGAACTTTTCCATCGTCTCTGAAACCTTTCCAGTGACTTTCTCTCGGACTCCTCGTCTAGTATTCAGCAGATAGATGACCCTTAAGCGTGTGACCCTATAGGTTCGGTGAAGTATAGACATGACCGGAACACTTTCCGATCAATGATCAGCATCGGAGCCGTGGACACCCATATTGACCCCTATACCCACACGAATGAATATTCGAGTGAACCTCCAGTTGCCGTGTGCTATTCCTGTTGCTTCGCGATATGTTACAATTACCCGAGGTGAGAAACATCGGCATCCTCGTGGATCAACACTTGTCCACAATGCCAGTTACCTCGTTGCCGGTATTGTTCTCTTTTCTCGTTCCCGTGTTTCGGCATCCCTGTGATCAAATCACCCTGTGTCTGGCCAGACGATGATGGATACCGTAACACCGAGAGGGCCCAGAGATATCTCTCCATCGTCGGAGGAGCAAATCCCAATCTTGAGCTATCAAGTTACTTGACATACTTTTCCATGAACCCGTAAGCCGCCGTAATAGCCACCCATTTACGGATGACGTTTAACAAACCCCAAAGTTCATGAAGCAAGCATGAAGAAACTCGATACTCTCATGGTCTAAGGAATTATGCAAACATTAACTTCCTGTGTTATTAACCATTAACTTATGACGAATGTATCTCATAGCATAACATCAATATTGGGTCGATTCAACACAAGTGTTCTACCAACAATTGTGCCCTCAAAATTGCCGGCATAGCCATGCCCATGATCAGGAAAACAGGATCATCATGCAATACTTGAGCCAGTCATAGAGGCTTGACTAGGAATACATTTTACCGTTTATTATCCCACACGTGCAAATGAGTCTTCCTCCGAGCCTCGTGGTTATTGCAGACTCGAGAACCACAGCAGTTATAGCATGGAACATAAACCTAATTATGAACAGGGAGATAATCAATAACACTCCCGAAGGGCTGTCCGTGACATCGTCCGAGGGACTGTCCGACCGCCTCCTGAAGGGCTGTCGGACGAGGGAGTACATCCTCGCAGTTGGGAGGTTGTAAATCCTAGCTGCGGGGATCTGCACCGACGATCTACATCGACTCTACTTCCGCTGCGCTACGAGTCGATAATGATCAGATCAAACCTTGTATGCAGTCCACATAGTGGTCCTGGGCGTGCTCGCTGTACCAATTTTTTTTGTTTTCTGTTGCGTTCCCCTACAGTGGCATCAAGAGTTGTGCTATGCGTAGATGCAGGTTACGATCTAGAATACATAGAGATGTATGGGTATTACATAATATAATTTTGTAGTAGATGAGATCGATTGCTGAAAATTATTTATGCGGGTAGCAGATGAAATCTGTTACCCGATGTTCTTGTTGCTTCCCTAGAATTTGCGTATTTCTGATCTCGAGACAGCATGGTGGAATTTGACAAAGTTCTGGCAATCCGCGATCCTGATTGATCAACGAAGTGCTATCAGTTCTTTGGGTTCCACCATAGTCAAAAGAAAGATGAAATTTCGCAGACGAAAGGACAATGCAGATATGATCTGCACGGGGGTCATGCGTATGATGAAGTTTAGTATGGGGCTCAAGATTTTATTATCTCGTGTTTCATACACCCCGCGATGTTAATCTAGCGACTTGAATAATCATACTTGATGATAAAATGTTGGTAGCTGCGGTTTAAGTCAAAACCTTAGAAGCCACGTAAAATAAAATTTTGCATAAACCGATTAGAGGCGTCTAACTTGGTTTTGCAGGATGTGCATGTGATGTGGTATAGCAATGCTCATATTAATTCGATTATGTATGAGATGACTATATGATGTAAATTTATTAACATGACCTGCGTGTCATGATTCGACATGATGGCTGGAGCCATATGATTGTCACTTTAATGACCTGCGTGTCAACCTTAAGTAATGCACTTATTTTATTAGCTATAGAGATAGCAATATTATCTGGTGCATCGACAAGGTGGTGGCAATCTTCGCGAAGGTGAACACCGACGCAAATGCCGAAGACGAAGAAATTAAAGACTTCTCCGTCAGAAAGGGCTATACCATATCATGATATTATGAATTGTCTGAGATGTTTATCCCTTATGATGCACCCTTTTGATTGCGCGGTAGTCCCTTTTTATTAGGATGATCTTTCACTTAAAATATCAAGTAGTTAGTGTTCTCCCAAGTGTAGCACCGTCACGGCACATATCTCTTCGGGGCATCACATGATCTTCATGGGTGCGAACGATTACAGAAGTGTGAGGCGGGTGAGTTGAGACCTCGCAGCAAGATCACTTGGTTGACTTGACGTTCAGGCAGGACAGTCCTGAGCTCGGAACACACGCATCGAAAGATGAACAAGAATCACATAGAGATGTGATCGGCAAGTTTGCCTACCGATTGAAGTTCACGCCATTTGAGTTCATCTCGAACCGTGACGTTCAATTGAAATGAGGGTCTTGAATCACTCATAACCAATTTTGAGAGATATTGATTTGCGTGGGAGCGCATTTTAGAATAAAATTGTTTATTCACTAGTGCAAAAATCATTATGAACAAAGTCTAAGTGAAACTTGTGTTTACCGTTGTAGATCAAATGGCTCGCAATGCCGCGTTCAACTTAGGCCCGATGTTAGATAAAGAGAAGTTAGCTGCGACTGGAAACAACTATGCGGACTGGGTCCGCAACCTGAGGATTGTCCTCAGGAGCGCTAAGAGAATGTATGTGCTTGAAAATTCTCTTCCAGCTAGACCGGCGGCAACTGCCCCAGAAGATGAACAAAATGTCTGGGCCACTAAGGATGATGATTACAATTTAGTGCAGTGCCTCATGCTAGCTTGCATGAGTCCAGAGCTTCAAAAACGTTTTGAATTCCATAATGCCCGCGATATGATCCGGGAATTGGATGCTCTGTACAAGGAAACCGCACGGTCTGAACGATTTGATATCATGAAGGCCGTGATGGATTGCAGGATGGCTGAGGGCAGTTTAGTTGGCGAACACGTGGTCAAAGTGATTGGCTACGCTGAAAGGCTTAAAACTCTGGAATTTCCAATTCCACCAGCCCATATGATGGACATGTTGCTTGCTTCACTCCCCCCGTCTTACGACGGTTTTACCATGAACTACAACATGAGTGAGATGGAGAAGACACCGGAAGAGGTGCTCGCCATGCTGAAAACTGCGGAAGGAGGACTGCGGAAAAATCACAAGCAAGTGTTGCTTGTGAATAAAACCGCCAGTTTCAAAAAGAAAGGCAAGCCAAAGAAGGGCAAGGGCGCCGGTAAGACCGGCTCCCAAAGCAACTCTAAGGGCGGAGCCAAGAATGAAACTGAGTGCTTCTACTGCAAGGGCACAGGACACTGGAAGAGAAATTGCAAGAAGTATCTAGAAGATAAGAAGTCCGGGAAAACCGGAAAAGGTATAATTGTTATACAAGTTAATGTCATTGACGTTTTGCTTGCTAGCGAAAATTCTAAGTCTTGGGTATTTGATACTGGATCGGTTGCTCACATTTGCAACTCGATACTGGGCCTGCAGAAGGTGCGCAAGCTAGCAAAGAATGAAGTCGTGATGCGCGTCGGGAACGGCGCTGGGATCGCCGCTCAAGCCGTCGGCATTATGCCTCTACGTCTCCCTTCGGGATTTATCTTAGAACTAAGTAACTGTTATTTTGTTCCACTATTGTGTAGAAACATTATCTTTGGATCATGTTTAGTACACGATGGGTATTCGTACAAGTCTGAGAACAATGGTTGTTCACTTTATTGTAAGGATATGTTTTATGGATTTGCACCCATTGTTGGGGGCCTTTTCATACTAAATCTTGAATGTGAAAATGATGTATTTAATGTGAATGCTAAACGCCTTAAGAAGGCTGATACCACCACCACTTTCATGTGGCACTGTCGACTTGGCCACATCGGAAAGAAACGCATGCAAAGACTCCATAAAGATGGAGTTTTACCGTCCTTTGATTTTGAATCATTTGACACATGTGAAGCTTGCTTGATGGGGAAAATGACCAAGATGCCATTCACAGGTCATCCTGAACGGGCGAGTGAATTGTTGGAAATAATACATAGTGATGTATGTGGTCCAATGAGCACAATCGCACGGGGTGGGTATTTCTACTTTGTGACTTTTACTGATGATTTGAGTAGGTATGGATATATCTACTTGATGAAGCATAAGTCGGAAACCTTTGAAAAGTTCAAAGAATTTTAGAATGAGGTAGAAAATCATCGTAACAAAAGGATTAAGTTTCTGCGGTCTGATCGCGGGGGCGAATATCTTAGTCATTAGTTTAGCCAACATCTGAGTGATCGTGGAATCGTTTCACAGCTTACGCCTCCCGGAACTTCACAGCGAAACGGAGTGTCGGAAAGACGTAACCGAACCCTGTTAGACATGGTAAGGTCGATGTTGTCTCTTACAGATCTACCGATATCTTTTTGGGGTCACGCACTACTCACTGCCGCTTATACATTAAACAGAGCACCGTCTAAGTCTGTTGAGACGACGCCATTTGAATTATGGTATGGGAAGAAACCCAATGTGTCGCATCTCAAGGTTTGGGGTTGTGAAGCTTATGTAAAACGTTTACAACCAAGCAAACTCGATCCCAGATCAGACAAATGTTACTTTGTAGGTTATCCCAAAGACACCATTGGGTATTCCTTCTACAACCAGTCCGAGGGCAAAGTGTTTGTCGCAAGAGTTGGACACTTTCTTGAGAAAGAGTTTCTCGCAAAAGAATTAAGTGGGAGGACAGTACAACTTAATGAGATTAGTGAATCTTCGGCAACCGTTGTTATGGCTGAGGAACCGGAAGAAATTCCGCAAATTATCCCTACAACCGAGCCGGAAGTTGTCACATGTGATGCGGAAACTTCAGACAATGTTGTAACTGAACCGCGCAGATCAGGTAGGGCTATCCAGCCACCTGAGTGGTTTCATAACGAAATCTTCATTCTTGAAGACGATGAACCTGCGCACTACAAGGAAGCGATGACGGGGCCCAGCTCAAGGGAATGGCACAAGGCCATGAAATCCGAGATGGAATCCATGTACGAAAACCAAGTTTGGAACTTGGAAGAACTTCCAGAAGGCGTAAAGCCCATTGGTTGTAAATGGATTTTCCAAAGAAAGACGGACGCGGATGGTAACATTACTATCCACAAAGCTAGACTTGTCGCGAAAGGGTTCACGCAAGTTCCAGGAGTGGACTACGACGAGACTTTCTCGCCCGTAGCTATGCTTAGGTCTGTTCGGATATTACTAGCAATTGCTGCTTATTTCAATTATGAAATATGGCAGATGGACGTCAAAACGGCTTTCCTAAATGGAAATCTCAAAGAAGATGTATACATGATACAACCTGAAGGTTTTGTCGTTCATAAGGATGCTGGAAAGGTATGCAAACTTCAGAAAGCCATTTATGGTCTGAAGCAAGCGTCAAGGAGCTGGAACATTCGTTTTGATGAAGTGGTCAAACAGTTTGGCTTCATCAGGAATGACGAAGAATCTTGTGTTTACAAGAAGTTTAGTGGAAGCGCAAAAGCATTTCTAATTTTGTATGTGGATGACATATTGTTGATTGGAAATGACATGAATTTTCTTAGCGAAATAAAAGACTCATTGAAGAAGATTTTTTCAATGAAAGACTTAGGCGAAGCGGCATATGTATTGGGCATCAGAATCTATAGAGATAGATCAAAACGCCTGATAGCGCTTAGCCAAAGCACGTACATTGACAAGGTGTTGAAAAGGTTCAACATGGAGAACTCCAAGAAAGGCCTACTCCCCATGTCACCTGGCACAGTGCGTTGCAAGAATCAGTGTCCTCGGACTCTCGATGAGCGAGTACAGATGAATGATGTTCCATATGCCTCAGCAGTTGGTTCTATTATGTATGCCATGCTATGTACAAGATAGGATGTTTCCTATGCGCTAAGTGTTAGCAGCCGGTACCAAAGTGATCCAGGATTGGAACACTGGGCCGCAGTCAAGGGTATTCTTAAGTACCTCAGAAGGACCAAGGATTTATTCCTTGTGTACGGAGGTGATGAAGAGCTCATTGTAAGTGGTTACACTGATGCAGGCTTCATGACTGACCCAGATGACTTCAAATCTCAATCAGGCTATGTTTTCATATTGAACGGCGGCGCAGTTGATTGGAAAAGTTACAAACAAAAGACTGTGGCAGATTCTACGACGGAGGCGGAATATGTTGCAGCTTCAGAAGCCTCCAAGGTGTTGGAAATATGCCCTAGAGGCAATTACTAAAATGTTTATTATTATCATATTTCCCCGTTCATGATAATGGTTTATTATTCATGCTAGAATTGTATTGACCGGAAACTTAATACATGTGTGAATAGATAAACAAATACTGAGTCCCTAGTAAGCCTCTACTAGACTAGCTCGTTGATCAAAAGATGGTCAAGATTTCTTGACCATGGACATGAGTTGTCATTTGATAATGGGATCACATCATTAGGAGAATGATGTGATGGACTTGACCCAACCGTCAGCATAGCATATGATCGTTCAGTTTAATGCTATTGCTTTCACTATGTCAAATACATGTTCCTCTGACCATGAGATCATGCAACTCCCGGATACCGTAGGAATACTTTGGGTATATCAAACGTCACAACGTAACTGGGTGATTATAAAGGTGCACTACAGGTATCTCCGAAAGTGTTTGTTGAGTTGGCATGGATCAAGATTGGGATTTCTCACTCCGACTATCGGAGAGGTATCTCTGGGCCCTCTCGGTAATACAGCATCACAGAAGCCTTGCAAGCACCGTGACTAAAGAGTTAGTTGCAAGATGATGTATTACGGAACGAGTAAAGAGACTTGCCGGTAACGAGATTGAACTAGGTATTGGATACCGACGATCGAATCTCGGGCAAGTAACATACCGCCGGACAAAGGGAACAACGTATGTTGTCATATGAGGTTCACCGATAAAGATCTTCGTGGAATATGTAGGAACCAATATGAGCATCCAGGTTCCGCTGTTGGTTATTGACCAGAGAGTCATCTCGGTCATGTCTACATCATTCCCGAACCCGTAGGGTCCGCACACTTAAGGTTCGATGACGATATAGTATTATATGAGTTATGTGATTGGTGACCGAATGTTGTTCGGAGTCCCGGATGAGATCACGGACATGACGAGGAGTCTCGGAATGTCCGAGGGGTAAAGATTGATATATTGGAAGATAGTATTTGGCCTCCGGAAAAGTTCCGGAAGGTTCCAGATATTTATCGGAGTAGCGGAGGGGTTACCGGAACCCCCCGGGGAGTAGCATGGGCCACATGGGCCTCATAGGGGAGGAACACCAGCCCACCAGGGGGCTGGCGCCCCCCCCCCATGAGGGGTCCGAATTGGGCTGGGGGTTTGGGGGCCGGCCCCCCTTTTCCTTCCCTCTCCCTCCCTCTCTCCCCACTCCTAGTAGGAGTAGGATTGGGGGGAGGCAGGCGCCACCACCAAGGGGAGTCCTAGTAGGACTCCTCCCCCCTTGGTGCGCAGCCCCTTGGCTGCCTCCTCCCCCCTCCCTCCTTTATATACGGAGGAGGGGCACCCCTTGGAGACACACAATTGTCCCATAGCCGTGTGCGGTGCCCCGATCTCCGTTTTCCACCTCGATCATATTTTCGGAGAGCTTAGGCGAAGCCCTGCCGGAATCACTTCACCGTCACCGTCGCCACACCGTCGTGCTGACGGAACTCATCTACTACCTCAACATCTTGCTGGATCAAGAAGGCGAGGAACGTCACCGAGCTGCACGCGTGTAGAACTCGGAGGTGCCGTACGTTCGGTACTCGGATCGGTGGAGCTCGAAGGATTGTTCGACTACATCAACCGCGTTGTGAGACGCTTCCGCTAATGGTCTACGAGGGTACGTAGACACACTCCCCCCTTCTTGTAGCGATGCATCTCCATGGATAGATCTTGCGTGAGCGTAGGAATTTGTTTTGAAATTACAGGCTCCGTTCCCCAACAGTGGCATCCGAGCCAGGTCTATGCGTAGATGTGATTTGCACGAGTAGAACACAAACGAGTTGTGTGCGTGGGTGTATACATATTGCTGGCCGTTACTAGTTGATACGTGATTCGGCGATATTGTGAGATGAAGCGGCCCGGACCGACATTACGCGTACGCTTACGCGAGACAGGTTTCACCGCTACGTGCACTCGTCGCATAAAGGTGACTGGCGGGTGTCTGTCTCTCTCACTTTAGTTGAATCGTTTTCAATGAAGAGGGTTCTTTTAGAAGATCAAAAAGCAATCACTACACCACGCTGTGGTTTTGCGTAGGTAAGAACGGTTCTTGCAAACCCGTAGCAGCCACGTAAAACTTGCAACAACAAAGTAGAGGACGTCTAACTTGTTTTTGCAAGGTATGCTGGTGATGTGATATGGCCAAGACATGATGTGATATAAGTTGTTGTATGAGATGATCATGTTTTGTAAAGTTATCAGGCAACCGGCAGGAGCCTTATGGTTGTCTCTTTATTGTATGCAATGCCAACGCTATGTAATTGCTTTACTTTACCGCTATGAGTTAGCAGTAGTAGTAGTAGCAATAGCTGGCGAGACGACCACGACGCTGCGATGGAGATCAAGGTGTCACGACGCTACGATGGAGATCAAGGTGTCAACCCGGTGATGATGGAGATCACGACGGTGCTTTGCTGATGGAGATCAAAGGCACAAGACGTTGATGGCCATATCATGTCACATATATTGAATTGCATGTGATGTTAATCCTTTTATGCATCTTATTTTGCTTAGGACGACGGTAGCATTATAAGATGATCCCTTCACTAAATTTCAAGATAAGTGTTCTCCCCTAGTATGCACCATTGCGAAGGTTCGACGCTTCTAAGCACCACGTGATGATCGGGTGTGATGGATTCTTTCGTTCGCATACAACGGGTGTATGCCAGTTTTACACACGCAGAATACTTGGGTTAAACTTGACGAGCCTAGCATATACAGATATGGCCTCGAAACACAAGAGACTGAAAGGTCGAACATGAGTCATATAGTAGATATGATCAACATGAAAGATGTTCACCATTGATAACTAATCCACCTCACGTGATGATCGGACGTGGTTTAGTTGATGTGGATCATGTTACACTTAGACAACTTGAGGGATGTTAATCTAAGTGGGAGTTCTTAAGTAATTTGATTAATTGAACTTCAATTATCATGAACATAGTCTAAATAATCTTTGCAATTGTATGTTGTAGATCAATGGCCCGCGCTGTAGTTCCACTGAATTTTAATGCGTTCCTAGAGAAAGCTAAGTTGAAAGATGATGGAAGCAACTATGCGGACTGGGTCCGTAATCTGAGGATCATCCTCATTGCTGCACAGAAGGCTTATGTCCTTGATGCACCGCTAGGTGTCGCGCCCCCTCCCTCGTCTGTTGACGTTATGAACGCCTGGCAGACACGTGTTGATAACTACTCGATAGTTCAGTGTGCCATGCTTTACGGCTTAGAACCGGGGCTCCAAAGACATTTTGAGCATCACGGAGCATATGAGATGTTCCAAGAGCTGAAACTTGTATTTCAAGCTCATGCCCGGGTCGAGAGATACGATGTCTCCGACAAGTTCTTTAGCTGTAAGATGGAGGAGAATAGTTCTGTCAGTGAGCATATACTCAAGATGTCTGGGTTGCATAACCACTTGACTCAATTGGGAGTTAATCTTCCAGATGATTCGGTTATTGACAGAATTCTCCAATCACTGCCACCAAGCTATAAGGGCTTTGTGATGAACTATAATATGCAAGGAATGGAAAAGTCTATTTCTGAGCTCTTCGCTATGCTCAAAGTTGCGGAGGTAGAAGTCAAGAAGGAGCATCAAGTGTTGATGGTAAAGAAGAGCACTAGTTTCAAGAAGGGCAAGGGAAAGAAGGGGAACTTCAAGAAGAATGGCAAATCAGTTGCTGCTCCCACGAAGAAACCCAAGTCTGGACCCAAACCCGAGACTGAGTGTTTCTACTGCAAGGGGACTGGTCACTGGAAGCGGAACTGCCCCAAGTACTTGGCAGATAAGAAGGATAGCAACATCAACAAAGGTATATTTGATATACATGTTATTGATGTGTACCTCACCAATGCTCGTAGTAGCACCTGGGTATTTGATACTAGTTCGGTTGCTCATATTTGTAACTCGAAACAGGAGCTACAGAATAAACGAAGATTGGCTAAGGACGAGGTGACGATGCGCGTCGGGAACGGTTCAAGAGTTGAAGTTATCGCCGTCGGCACGCTACCTCTACATCTACCTTCGGGATTAGTTATGAACCTAAATAATTGTTATTTGGTGCCTGCGTTGAGCATGAACATTATATCTGGATCTTGTTTATTGCGAGACGGTTATTCATTTAAATCAGAGAATAAAGGTTGTTCTATTTTGATGAATAATATCTTTTATGGTCATGCACCACTTGTGAATGGTTTATTCTTGTTGAATCTCGATCGTGGTGATACTCACATCCATAATATTGATGCCAAAAGACGCAAAATTGATAATGATAGTACCACATTTTTGTGGCACTGCCGCTTAGGTCATATCGGTGTTAAACGCATGAAAAAACTCCATGTTGATGGACTTTTGGAATCACTTGACTATGAATCATTTGAGACGTGCGAACCGTGCCTTATGGGCAAGATGACTAAAACTCCGTTCTCCGGAACAATGGAGCGAGCAACAGACTTGTTGGAAATAATACATACCGATGTATGCGGTCCAATGAGTATTGAGGCGCGCGGTGGATATCGTTATGTTCTCACGTTCACAGATGATTTGAGTAGATATGGTTATGTCTACTTAATGAAACATAAGTCTGAAACGTTTGAAAAGTTCAAAGAATTTCAGAGTGAAGTAGAGAACCATCGTAACAAGAAAATAAAGTTCTTACGATCTGATCGTGGAGGAGAATATTTGAGTTACGAGTTTGGCACTCACTTAAGACAATGTGGAATTGTTTCACAGTTAACGCCACCTGGAACACCACAGCGTAATGGTGTGTCCGAACGTCGTAATCGTACTCTATTGGATATGGTACGTTCTATGATGTCTCTTACCGATTTGCCACTATCGTTTTGGGGTTATGCATTAGAGACAGCTGCATTCACTTTAAATAGGGCACCGTCTAAATCCGTTGAGACGACACCGTATGAACTGTGGTTTGGAAAGAAACCTAAGCTGTCGTTTCTGAAAGTTTGGGGCTGCGATGCTTATGTCAAAAGGCTTCAGCCTGATAAGCTTGAACCCAAAGCGGATAAGTGCGTCTTCATAGGATACCCAAAAGAAACTGTTGGGTACACCTTCTACCATAGATCCGAAGGCAAAGTTTTCGTTGCTAAGAATGGATCCTTTCTAGAGAAGGAGTTTCTCTCGAAAGAAGTGAGTGGGAGGAAAGTAGAACTTGATGAGGTAATTGTACCTCCTCTGGATAGTAGTACGCCACAGAAAGAAATTTCTGTGACACCAACACAGACCAGAGAAGAAGATAATGATGATGATCATGAAACTTCGGAGCAAGTTGCTACTAAACCTCGAAGGTCAACCAGGACACGTTCCGCACCAGAGTGGTACGGAAATCCAGTCTTGGAGGTTATGTTGTTAGACAACGGTGAACCTTCGAATTATGAAGAAGCTATGGCGAGCCCGGATTCCGAGAAATGGCTTGAGGCCATGAAATCCGAGATAGGATCCATGTATGACAACAAAGTGTGGACTTTGGTAGACTTGCCCGATGAACGGCGAGCTATTGAAAATAAATGGATATTTAAGAAGAAGACGGACGCTGATGGTAATATCACCGTCTATAAAGCTCGACTTGTTGCTAAAGGTTATCGACAAGTTCAAGGAGTTGACTACGATGAGACTTTCTCACCCGTAGCGATGCTAAAGTCTGTCAGAATTATGTTAGCAATTGCCGCGTTTTATGATTATGAAATCTGGCAAATGGACGTCAAAACGACATTCCTTAATGGATTCCTTAAGGAAGAATTGTATATGATGCAGCCGGAAGGTTTTGTCGATCCTAAAGGCGCTAACAAAGTATGCAAGCTCCAACGATCCATCTATGGACTGGTGCAAGCATCTCGGAGCTGGAATACTCGCTTTGATGAAGTGATCAAAGCGTTTGGGTTTATACAAACTTATGGAGAAGCTTGTATTTACAAAAAGTGAGTGGGAGCTCTGTGGCATTTCTCATATTATATGTAGATGACATATTGTTGATGGGAAATGACATAGAATTTCTGGAAAGCATAAAAGGTTATTTGAACAAAAGTTTTTCGATGAAGGATCTCGGAGAAGCTGCTTACATATTAGGCATCAAGATCTATAGGGATAGATCAAGACGCCTCATTGGACTTTCACAAAGCACATACCTTGACAAGATTTTGAAGAAGTTCAAAATGGATCAGTCAAAGAAAGGGTTCTTGCCTGTATTGCAAGGTATGAGATTGAGTAAGACTCAATGCCCGACCACGGCAGAAGATAAAGAGAAGATGAGTGTCATCCCCTATGCTTCAGCCATAGGCTCTATTATGTATGCCATGCTATGTACCAGACCTGATGTGTGCCTCGCTATAAGCTTGGTGGGGAGGTACCAAAGTGATCCAGGAGTAGATCACTGGACAGCGGTCAAGAATATCCTGAAGTACCTGAAAAGGACCAGGGACATGTTTCTCGTTTATGGAGGTGACAAAGAGCTCGTCGTAAAGGGTTACGTCGATGCTAGCTTTGACACAGATCCAGATAACTCTAAGTCACAATCTGGATACGTATTTATTCTTAATGGTGGAGCGGTCAGTTGGTGCAGTTCCAAGCAAAGCGTCGTGGCGGGATCTACATGTGAGGCGGAATACATAGCTGCTTCCGAAGCAGCACATGAAGGAGTCTGGATGAAGGAGTTCATATCCGATCTAGGTGTCATACCTAGTGCATCGGGTCCAATGACTATCTTATGTGACAACACTGGAGCAATTGCTATAGCAAAGGAGCCCAGGTTTCACAAGAGAACCAAGCATATAAAGCGTCGCTTCAACTCCATTCGGAATTTGATTAAGGATGGAGACATAGAGATTTGCAAAGTACACACGGATCTGAATGTGGCAGACCCGTTGACTAAACCTCTTCCACGAGCAAAACATGATCAGCACCAGAATGCGATGGGTGTTAGATTCATTACAATGTAATTGACTCTAGTGCAAGTGGGAGACTGTTGGAAATATGCCCTAGAGGCAATTAATAAAATGTTTATTATTATCATATTTCCCCGTTCATGATAATGGTTTATTATTCATGCTAGAATTGTATTGACCGGAAACTTAATACATGTGTGAATAGATAAACAAATACTGAGTCCCTAGTAAGCCTCTACTAGACTAGCTCGTTGATCAAAAGATGGTCAAGATTTCCTGACCATGGACATGAGTTGTCATTTGATAACGGGATCACATCATTAGGAGAATGATGTGATGGACTTGACCCAACCGTCAGCATAGCATATGATCGTTCAGTTTAATGCTATTGCTTTCACTATGTCAAATACACGTTCCTCTGACCATGAGATCATGCAACTCCCGGATACCGTAGGAATACTTTGGGTGTATCAAACGTCACAACGTAACTGGGTGATTATAAAGGTGCACTACAGGTATCTCTGAAAGTGTTTGTTGAATTGGCATGGATCAAGATTGGGATTTGTCACTCCGACTATCGGAGAGGTATCTCTGGGCCCTCTCGGTAATACAGCATCACAGAAGCCTTGCAAGCACCGTGACTAAAGAGTTAGTTGCAAGATGATGTATTACGGAACGAGTAAAGAGACTTGCCGGTAACGAGATTGAACTAGGTATTGGATACCGACGATCGAATCTCGGGCAAGTAACATACCGCCGGACAAAGGGAACAACGTATGTTGTCATATGAGGTTCACCGATAAAGATCTTCGTGGAATATGTAGGAACCAATATGAGCATCCAGGTTCCGCTGTTGGTTATTGACCAGAGAGTCGTCTCGGTCATGTCTACATCATTCCCGAACCCGTAGGGTCCGCACACTTAAGGTTCGATGACGATATAGTATTATATGAGTTATGTGATTGGTGACCGAATGTTGTTCGGAGTCCCGGATGAGATCACGGACATGACGAGGAGTCTCGGAATGTCCGAGAGGTAAAGATTGATATATTTGAAGATAGTATTTGGCCTCCGGAAAAGTTCCGGAAGGTTCCGGATATTTATCGGAGTACCAGAGGGGTTACCGGAACCCCCCCGGGGAGTAGCATGGGCCACATGGGCCTCATAGGGGAGGAACACCAGCCCACCAGGGGGCTGGCGCGCCCCCCCATGAGGGGTCCGAATTGGGCTGGGGGTTTGGGGGCCGGCCCCCCCTTTCCTTCCCTCTCTCTACCTCTCTCCCCACTCCTAGTAGGAGTATGATTGGGGGGAGGGAGGCGCCACCACCAAGGGGAGTCCTAGTAGGACTCCTCCCCCCCTTGGTGCGCAGCCCCTTGGCTGCCTCCTCCCCCCTCCCTCCTTTATATACGGAGGAGGGGCACCCCTTGGAGACACACAATTGTCCCATAGCCGTGTGCGGTGCCCCGATCTCCGTTTTCCACCTCGGTCATATTTTCGGAGAGCTTAGGCGAAGCCCTGCCGGAATCACTTCACCGTCACCGTCGCCACGCCGTCGTGCTGACGGAACTCATCTACTACCTCGACATCTTGCTGGATCAAGAAGGCGAGGAACGTCACCGAGCTGCACGTGTGTAGAACTCGGAGGTGCCGTACGTTCGGTACTCGATCGGTGGAGCTCGAAGGATTGTTCGACTACATCAACCGCGTTGTGAGACGCTTCCGCTAACGGTCTACGAGGGTACGTAGACACACTCCCCCCTTCTCGTAGAGATGCATCTCCATGGATAGATCTTGCGTGAGCGTAGGAATTTTTTTGAAATTACATGCTCCGTTCCCCAACTCAAGGAGGCGGTATGGATCAAGCAATTTCTTGAAGACCTTGGTGTGGTTCCAAGTGCTCTGGACCCGGTGGAGATCTATTGTGATAATAGTGGCGCCGTGGCTCGGGCAAGGGAGCCAAGTTCGCACCATAAGACAAGACATATTGAACGCAAATATAAACTCATTCGACATCATGTCTAAGCGGATTTAGTGAAAGTACGCAAAGTTCATACGGATCTGAACGTGTCAGACCTGATGACAAAGCCTCTACCACGAGCAAAGCATGAGCAGCACCGGACAGCCATTGGTGTTAGGGAAGCCATGTAACTGGATTATGACTCTAGTGCAAGTGGGAGTCTGTATGAGATATGCCCTAGAGGCAGTAATAACAGTTATTTTGTATCTCCAAGTTTGTAATGAATGTTTATGATCCATGCTATAACTGCAATGATTCTCGAGTCTACAAAATCCATGAGGCTCGGAGGGAAACTCATGTGCACGTGTGGTATAATAAACGGTAAAAAGTATTCCTAGTCATGCCTCTAAGACTAGCTCAAGTATTGCATGATGATCATGTTTTCCTGATCATGGGCATGGCTATGCCGGCAATTTTGAGGGCACAATGTTAGAAGAACACTTGTGTTGAATCGACCCGAATTGATGTTATGCTATGAGATACATTCGTCACAAGTTAATGGTTAATAACACAGAGATGGTTAATGTTTGCATAATTCCTTAGACCATGAGAGTGTCAAGTTCCTTCGTACTTGCTTCGTGAACTTTGGGGTTTGTTAAACGTCATCCGTAACTGGGTGGCTATTACGGCAGCTTACGGGTTCACGGAAAAGTATGACAAGTAACGAGATAGCTCAAGATTGGGATTTGCTCCTCCGACGATCGAGAGATATTCTCGGGCCCTCTCGGTGTTACGGTATCCATCATCGTTTGGTCAGACACATTGTGATTTGATCATTGGGATGCCGGAACACGGAAACGAGAAAAGAGAACAAAACCGATAACGAGGTAACTGGCATAGTAAACAAGTTGTTGATCCACGGGGATGCAGAAAATCTCACCTCGGGTGTTTGTAACATATCGCGAAGCAACAGGAATAGCACACGGCAACTGGAGGTTCACTCGAATATTCATTCGTGTGGGTATAGGGGTCAATATGGGTGTCCACGGTTCCGATGTTGATCATTGATCGGTAAGTGTTCTGGGTCATGTCTATACTTCACCGAACCTATAGGGTCACACGCTTAAGGGTCATCTATCTGCTGAATACTAGACAGGGAGTCTGAGAGAAAGTCACCGGAAAAGTTTCGGAGACAATGGAAATGTTCCGGAGAGAACACCGGAATAGTTTCGGTAAAACTGAAAAGTTGTTTCGGGGTATACCATTAAGTCAAATTGGTTTTGGCACATGCCTGGAAATTCTTGGAGGGTGCCAGAATTATTCTGGAAACTTCTGGGATTTTTCCGGGATAAAAACCGGAAATGTTCCGGAGCTGGTTTGGTTGCTTTTCGCAGATGAAAATCACTAATCCGAAATTGTTTCGAAACGCGTCCAAAATCATTTGTGTGGGTACTGGAATTATTCTAAGACCCACAGAAATATTTTCGGATTTAACGGTCACGGAAAGTTGTTTTCGTGAATAGTGAAAATCACTTTATGGTTACTATTTTGGATAGCCACCTTTTGGGACTTTAGTCAAAGTTTCTAGAAGGAAGAGGCTTGCAAGGGAAGGAACCCCTTTTTGGGGGGGGGCATGAAGTGGCCGGCCAAGGGTGGTGGTGCTCCTTGGAGCTCCACATGGCCTCCCATTATGCCCTAAATGCCCACTATTTGTGACCTAATGCATGGGTATTTTGGTATTTTTGGAGGCAGCCCTACCCCTTGGCTTTCCTATAAATAGAGGTGGAGAGGAGCTCTCCACACTCATCCCTTGCTCTCATACACATGCCATGACATTTCTGGCTTCTCTCTCCCTCCCAGCAAAATAGTTTCGTAGAGCCGAAAGGCTGTCTGGGTTCCGGCAGGAACTAGTTCTGGAAGGCGAAGCCCTGCCGGATAGCTGACACCGTATGTGTGCAACCCCGTAGAGAGGTCGTAGTTTCGATATTTTGCCCGAGGGGCTGTTCGAGGGTCCTCCCGAAGGGCTGTCCAAGTTACCGTTCGGGTTTCGAGGGTCCTCCTGAAGGGCTGTCCGTGTCATCGTCCGAGGGACTGTCCGACCGCCTCCCGAAGGGCTGTCTGATGAGGGAGTACATCCTCGTGGTTGGGTGGTTGTAAATCCTAGCTGCGGGGATCTGCATCGACGATCTACATCGACTCTACTTCCGCTGCGCTACGAGTCGGTAATGATCAGATCAAACCCTGTATGCAGTCTCCATAGTGGTCCTGGGCGTGCTCGCTGTACCGAATTTTTTTGTTTTCTGTCGCGTTCCCCTACAGCTACCTCACATGCAATTCATCAAAGTTGCTGTCACACTTTGGGCCATTTGGTCCTCGAGGAGGAAAGCCATTCATGAAGGAATTTTCCAAAGCCCGCAAGCAACCCACATGTTCATTGATAGATATATAAGAGAGTTGGAGATTCTAAAGGAACCATGGCTGGCGCTGAACACAGTTCCTGCTGCGGTGCCAAGGGGCATCAGAAGACAGAAGGCACCACCGGCAGGCTACGCCAAAATCCATGTTGATGCCGGGCTGTCAGCAAGAGGAGGCACCGCGGCTGCAGTGTGCAGAGATGACCAGGGCAACTATATGGGTAGCTCGGCATTGGTTGTGTGGGGACTCCAAGATCCGGCGACTGTGGAGGCTATTGCATGTAGGGAAGGATTGGCGTTGGCCGAAGATTTGCTCTTGCAAAACTTTATCTTGGCATCAGATTCTAAGCAGGTGGTGGAAGACATCCACAACTCCAATCGTGGGAGATACGGCACTATTGTTACTGAGATACTTCACAGAGCTACTATGTTTACCTGTAATTTTGTTTTTGAAAGTCGAGATTCGAATAGCGAAGCTCATAGCTTAGCCAAGTTTGTTTGTTCTTTAGGTCAGGGACGCCACCTGTGGCTTGGCCAACCCCATGATCCGAGATGTATCCCACTATCTGTGGCCTATGAATGAATAAAACTTGGTTACCCCTCAAAAAAAAAACTTGGGGTGGGCTGAAAGCTCTCAGCCGCCGCCACGTCTCGCGCTCTGGGCGTTCCCTCCAATTTTGTTTTTTTTATTTTTCTGCGCGCATTTTCGGCTTTTTAGATGGTTTTTTCAGCTTTTTGGTTTTCCACCGGTCTTTCTTAGCTTTTGGACGAAAAAGAAAAAAAATCGCAAAAAAGCGCGTTTTATTTTTATTTTTTTGCTTCCGCGAGAGGCACGATTTTGCTTTCGCGAGAGGCTCGGCCGTGCCTCTCAGAAACGGAAAAAAAATACGTTTTCTTTTTTTTTGTTTCCGCGAGAGGCACGGTTTTGCTTTCGCGACGTGCCTCTCGGAAACAGAAAAAAATATGTTTTCTTTTTTTCCTTCCGCGAGAGGCACGGATTTGCTTACGTGAGAGGCATGGCCGTGCCTCTCAGAAACGGAAAAAAGTCATGTTTTTTCCCTTCCGCGAGAGGCACAGTTTTGCTTCTGCGTTAGGCATGGTTTTGCTTTCGTGAGATCGAAAACGGAAAAAAATGTGTTTTAATTTTTTTTCTTCCGCTAGAGGCACGGCTTTACTTCTCGTGGAGGCACGGATTTGCTTCCGTGAGAGGCACAGGTCGTGCGTCTTTCGGAAAGGAAAAAAAAACGTGCTCCCGGTTTGGTTTTTTCATGAAAAAAAGTTCATCAAAACCTATCAACATGGGATCTAGTTTTGAAGATCTCGACGCGTGAAATCCAATGATAAAAATGGTTCGAGATTTGGACGCACGATTTAAGAGATAAAACGCTTTAAATAAATAAAC
Source organism: Elymus sibiricus (assembly GCA_039707655.1). Classification (NCBI taxonomy): domain Eukaryota; kingdom Viridiplantae; phylum Streptophyta; class Magnoliopsida; order Poales; family Poaceae; genus Elymus; species Elymus sibiricus. The sequence continues at coordinate 76,721,935 of CM077676.1, forward strand.
GAATCTACAAAAAAGAAAAAACTCGATGGTAGCATGCGTGCCTGCCCGACACGGCCCGTGTACCTAGCGTGCCTGGGTGGGCCGTGCCGTGCCTGGCCCGTATAACCCAGGCCAGGCCGTGCCGGGCCGGGCCAGCCCATTTGGCCAGGTTTTCCAATCCCTACAAAGAAAAGAATTACCGACCCATTGCACAGCGGCAAACTCCCATCCTCTTAAGACTCAACCCCTACCATACCCCGGCGCCGCCGCTACCTGCTACGTTGAAGGATCAAGAACTCAACTGTCGCCATTGCCACCAGTCTTTGTGTAAGTTTTCTTTCCCAACCTCCAACCAGATCGGAAATTTCTTGGAAGCATTCCTCGTAATGCATTATCTCAACTTTTGACTTGGTTTTCTTTGCGGCCATGTCCGTGCAGGCTGCCCGTTCGACGAAATGCCCCCAAAGGCATCCAAGCGATGGGTGCCGGTTAACCGGCCGGCCTTGACGTCCCCTGTTGCAGGCAACCCATCCAACGGAATGCCCCCAAAGGTATCCAAGCCGTGGGTGCCGGTTAACCGTCCTGACGTGACGTCCCCTGTTGCAGGCAACCCATCCAACGGAATGCCCCTGAACGTATCCAACCGGTGGGTGCCGGTTAACCGGCCGGCCATGACGTCTCCTGTTGCAGGCAGCCCATCCAACGGAATGCCCCCGAAGGTAGTGCCAGTGAACCGACCCATGGGGACAGGGATGTCTCACGGGGCAGGCAAACCATCGAACGAAATCCCCTGGAAGGTATCCAAGCGATGGGTGCCGGTTAACCGGCCAGCCATGACGTCTCCTGTTGCAGGCAACCCGTCCAATGGAATCCCCCCGAAGGTAGTGCCAGTGAACCGACCCATGGGGACTGGGAGGTCTCGCGGGGCAGGCAAACCATTGAACGAAATCCCCCGGAAGGTATCGAAGCAATGGGTACCGGTTAACCGACCGCCAACTGTGGAGACATCTTGCGGGGCAGGCGAACCCGACGACAGGCTCAGTGAGCTCCCGGACGCGCTGCTGCACCACATCATGTCGTTCTTGAAGGCGTGGGAGGTGGTCCGCATGTGCAGGCTCTCGCGGAGGTGGCGCAACCTCTGGGCCTCTGCGCCTTGCATTGACGTCCGCGTGGGACGCCATGATAACCCACCTGAGGAGTTCGCCAAGTTTGTTCACCGGCTGCTGCGCAGCCGGGACGCGCTCACGCCAGTGGACACGCTCCGTGTCTGCTCGGTTGGTGAGGATGATTTCTATGAGACTTGTAACAATGGCAATGTCAAGAGCTGGATCCGTACTGCTATCAAGCGAAAAGCTCGTGCTATTCAGCTTAATGGGCATCTCCACAAGTACATTACGCTGGATCACATAGACTTCGCCTCTTGCCAGCTCAAAATCTTGAAACTGTCATATGTCGAGCTAGATGATAAAGTTGTGAAGCAGCTCTCTTCTCAGTGCCCTTTGGAAGAACTAGAGCTCAAGAGCTGTGTGGTAGGTGGCCATGAGATTTTGTCCTTCTCTCTGAAGAGTTTGACCATGGTCAAGTGCAAGCTTACTATGAACCTCTCGGTGGATGCTCCAAACCTCATGTTCTTTCGTTGCATCAAACCAGAGAAGTGGGTTCCCATATTCAAGAACTCCGTGTCTCTTATCAGAGGCAGTATCATGCTTGATGACTCTTTATTAAGTCGTGAGTTTCAAAAGTACCATGAGGATGAGGATGAATTCCCTCAGACTAGCGATGAAGATGACGACAATGATAATAGAAATGGCCAGTGCAATGGTAAAAGTGCTGCTGCTGCTGAAAGTGGTGCTGAGGGCTTTCTGGATAGTATCTTGTTTGGCAGCTTTTCTGATTATTGTGATGGCTATTCTGATGATTTTTATGATGGCTACTCCAATGACATCAAAGATGATTATGATTATGGAAGTGATATCAATAGCGACGACGATACATACGAATATAGTGAAATTGCAAATGGCTCTGAAGATAAATATTTTGCAAATGACTTTGAATTCAGTAAGGGTGGTAAAATTTCTGGCTGCAGTGGAAACTATGGGTTTAACGACTATAAAACCTTAGGTGGCCAACATATTCTTTGCAGCCTTTTAAATGCCAGAAGCATAGAGCTGCTAGGTCATTCAGGAGAGGTACAATCATTAACTTGTTCAGTGATGTATTTCAATTCAGTCTATAACTTATACTTTCCCTACTGTGTAGGAAGTAACAGTGGACATGGTCCTTATATCAGTATATCACAATATTTGCATGCAAAACAAATTCGTCAGTTTTCTGCCGTGCACTTTTTCTAATTAAGCTCAGTTAATAATCGGAAAATTGATGCAGTTTACTGATGTTGAATTGTTGTTGAATGAATGTGCTGCTGTAGGTGCTTGCTATCATACGGAGGCACTTTTCTTTCTTTTACTTCCAGATTAGATATGCTGTATTTACAACGTTTTTCAAATCTTTCACTAGGCCTACCAGCTTTGGTATTTATGGATAAGAATGACTTGTCTTAGAAAATAATTGTTAGTATATAGATGTTAGTCATGCAGCAGTTGGTATACATTCATGTTCTTTAATCTGTTCATTGAACTAATGATCTTTTCTGTGCTGTAAATCATACTGACTAGACCTAATATAGATAGGGAGTCGTATTGCATTTTACCTCATTGGATGCCAGTCCTTTACTTGTTCTAGCAAAATGGAAAACAGTCAACTTACACAGAAAAACAGGCTAAAACAAGTTATATAATCCTGTCAACCTTCATTTTTTTTACTAGTCACCATTGGCAGTGTTTTAAAAAGCAAACTTGCCTTGCTGGCGGGTTATATGTCATCCAGATTAGTGTTAAGTCAGCAAACACGAGTTGAACCCATTAGAGAGGAGAAAAGGGACAGGTGGATAAGGAATATTGAGAGAACAATTTCTTTCACTTTTTAATCAACTTGTTGCCTCACTTTGGGAAGTGGCAAGTGGCTCACTGACATGACCCATTTACTTGGTCTCTCAGGGAGGCATGTCGGATGCCATGTAAGCAAAACCAAAGTTGAGGGGGTTAAACAAACTGTTTTATAGTAGGTCTAATCTGGACTCTGTACATTGGACTTTTCCCTATAAAATGCAATCATTTTTATTCCTAGCCTATGATTGATTTGATGACTTTAAAGGTTTCATACATTGAACTATACTTAAGAGATCATATCAGTGGCAAACTGGCAGTGCTAGTGGTATGAGCTTTTCTACTTCTCTATACTGCTGCTTACACGTAACATCTTGTTTGTGTTTCATGATTGACTTGACAGAAAACTAGTTTATCTTGCGGATCAAGAGAACGTTTGTAATGTTTCTAGTATCTGATATTATAGGTGAATCAACAGATTGATAAAAGTTCAAAACGCCTAGTGTGTCACATTTGATTATTGCAGTAATTCTTTTGAAGCGATTTTGGCGATTCTTATATTACCATATAATTTTGTTTCAGCACATTGCATCATCATAATGTCAGTACATGCCTATTTCCACACACAGTATTACATCGCAATGTTCACATACACAATTGCATCACTATCATTGTCCATTTGTTTATATATATGAAATAACTCACTTTCACAAAAATATGAAGGTGGTTCTGAGAAGGGAATCAATAAGTTGTCCAACTTTTAACAACCTGAAGACTTTGTCCCTTGGTGAATGGTGTATCAGTAGGGGTGCTGATTTTGACATACTAATTCACTTACTTCAGCATACACCTTACTTGGAGAATCTCTTTCTTCATCTTGAAATGGTGCGTACATGTATTTTCTCGATGTTTGCATTTTGATACATTGCTTCATGATTTTAGCTGACAGTTCATCAAGCTAATAATATTCTTTTTGTCCTTCTAAAAGAACTTTGACATCCAAAATGCATTGGGAAGATGTAAACCGAACGGAGGGTCATTTGCTTGCAAACACCTTAGAATGGTGAAGATCAAATGCACCAACGATGATCCTAGAGTCCATATGCTGGCACAGTTGTTTAAGGCTAATGACATACCGCTTGAGAGGATTTGTGTACGCCGGAGTGGGAGCTTCAGTGACTACCTTGGCTCTTGAGTTCTATATCTAGTTCTTATGTATCTTCAGTGTTGATAAGCAGTGTTTACGAAATATAAGAGACATTCTACCTTGTGCAGGAAAAGTGAATTATAGTTTAAATTCAGTTATCTAATTATATTTCAACCACATAACTTTATTTAGCAAGTTCTTCATTTATTTTTTGACTTGAACCCTTCTTCTGCGCATGTAAATCTATACATTTACTGTCTCTGATCTTTCTGCCAGATCTTCGTATGCTAAAGCTAAACAGGGAAATTAACATTGCCGAAATGCGTGCCTGTCGGTAGAAAACCTGGACCCTTTCAAAAGTACATGTACGGTATGAGTTATTGTTAACTATGTCCTTTTCACCTCGTAGTCATTTCAGCTATTTTTGATAATTGCAACTTTATTTTTTGTAGGTAGTAGGCAAGGCACTTGGACTGGGCCGCTGGGAGTCAAGAAAGCATGATTTTTGCTCACCAAGTCGACAGTTCCTGTAGGCCTATGGCAGAGCCTTACGTCAGTCAATATCATCCTGAGAACTTAGCAATTATGAGTATCTTATGTTCATTTTTATCGCGTATGTTTTTTCTCTGCTCCTCTATTGCGACCATGAGTGACTTGTGGTGTGCTCTAGTTTTGTTCTGGAATGACAATGACATGGCATCCAGGACGAGTTTGGATGGTGTTTCAACAAATCTGGTTTTATACTTTCGGGAACCACTAGGAATCAGACTACTGCTTCTTTAGCTTCCCATCGGACTAGTTTTTCACTGTATGATTGGATTCATCTGGAACGTGCAATGAGCCAGAGAAACGTGCTTCTTAGTTTCCATGCAACTATCTACTAATGGAGATTTATTTCGTAATAACTACTCGTAAATCTCTCCAGGGTCTAACTGCTACCGCCATGCAATTTGCTTCTATATGAAGATATTTTGTTTCCTACCCGTGGAATTTACTTCCACCGCAAAATTAATCCTGCTCCGTACCAAGAATATTTTGTTCCGTGTGGTAACAAGATTGCTTTCAACTGAAGTTAATTTTGATCCAATATCTTTGTTTTCCAACATGGAAAATGTGCTTTGAACGACATTTTTTTTTGGTTTTGGTGTAATGTCAAATTGTGTTTGCAATGTTTTTTTTCCCTTCTATCAACCTTCTTCAAACAACAACAACAAAGCCTTTTAGTCCCAAACAAGTTGGGGTAGGCTAGAGTTGAAACACATAACATATCAAAACCAAGTCATGGTTCTGACATGTGGACATAAAGTGGCAATAAGTATTTTTTTTGTATTTTTGGAATAATAATAACTTGAAAATGCGTCTCTATATTACCTAGTTGGTTTTAATGATTTGTGACAAAACCATTGAGATGACTAATGTTCTTATTTCAGGGACATCATATGATCTTATTGTGTATCATGTTTGCCTACAAGTGGAAGATGATTCCCCCCCCCCCCCCCCCCCCCCCCCCCAAAAACCAAAAAAAAAAAAACTTTTCTAGTTGTTGTCCTCATCAAGCTCATGGCCGTACTTTCTTTGTCTTTTGGTGAAACCAAGATTCACAACTGAGTATAGGACAACCATGCTATGAAGAGGGCGGGCACTAGCAAATACTTTGACTTGAACTCCAACAACTGATCCGAAGCCAAAGTTATCCAAAAATTCACTCTCTAGCCAATCTTCGTATGACTTTCTCTGAGCCTTGGTACCTCCGAAGATTTTCTTCCAATACTACCGAGACACTTATGGCTATTCATGCTTAGGGATCAAACCAGATTCAACTCTTTGGAATCACGGTTATTTTTTCTTTCTAAAATTTAAAATGTTTCCAAACTTTCAAAAATGATCACCTTTTTGAAAAACTTTCACATTTTTTTAAGAAAATGATTGTGTCTTTTGAAAAAAAAAATCCCTTTAAAAACATTCAGACTTTAAAACAATGTTCATAATTTGTTTAAAAAATACTCACAATTTTTTAAAAATGTTCGCACTTGTTTTTAGGATGCTCACTTTTATTCAGAAAATATCCACTTTGCTCTCAATTTTTCAAAAATATTTGCATTTAAAAATGTTTATTTAACTAAAAAAATGTTCATAAAGGTTTTTTTTAAAAAATCGCATGTTTATTTCAAGAACTTGTAAAAAAAATATGAGCGACCAAAGAACTGCGCGAACCAAGAAAACTGAGCGACCAAAAAATTGAACGGCCCAAGAAAAACGATAAATAGTTGGACACGGATAACTGGGTCAGCCCACTCGCATGCCTATGTGTTTGCCCTCCAATTTAACGCAATAAACTTGTCTCAAAAAAAAAAAAACCGCAATAAGCGTCAAATAGGACGTCCTCTATTAAAGGCTGAGCCAACTCAATAAGCGTCAAATAAGCATCTTGCAGGCTCTACTTGTAACAACAGGTAACAGTTAAAAGTAGGCCAACACATGTTTACAGCTGAGCAAACACAGGTAAAATATTGTAAGATTAGTACCATGGCATGGCTACACAATACAGAGAAATAGTTCAGCAGTTACTGCATAGAGTAGTAGTCTACTGAAAAACTAAACAGACATGAACAGCTCTGAAACATCCACTCCAATACTTGCTTGAGTTGAGCACCACACAGCAGACAGGAACAGCTCTGATGGAAAAGAAGAAGAAAAGATGGAAAGAATGGGAAGAGAATGGAGCTTGGTAACGGGAAGAAGGTGAAAAAAAAATCTAGAGTGACCCGATGAAAAAATAAAAATAAAATAAACAAAAGGTTCATCACACCGTGAATGCGACGAAGTAAGATTTGATAAAATATAGTGTCACCGTGTCAGAAGGTAAATCACTGGTCAGTGAAGCAAGACGATATGGCCATCAAACCAGACAAAGATATCAGCTCACGCGTATGATTTCAGTAATAAGAGGATAATAGATAATGGAAATTTCAATTTAGAATATGCCCGACAACTACATTAGCAGATTCGGATATATCTGCAAGAGTCCTACTTCTACACTAGGATGATAATAGCTACTGCTGAAAAATTTAATAGTAAAGCAGAGAGGATATACGAATGCCGGTCATTTTATTGGCTTGGAATATATATATTCTTGTGTCGACTCATCATCCAGACGATGGTTAAGAGCTCACCGCCGCGGCTGAGCTGCTTGGCATGGGAATCCCTGCTGCATTGGCCGGACGTGAAGCTGAGAAGACGTACCCATGAAACAAGAATGAGCTGCAACATATAATCGAGGAGCTCCGATCGTTCCCCGTGGTCCCTGTACCGTTCAATAACGGTTTGTGTCTCATCACTGAATGCCGGAATAAAGTCTTCAAGTTTGTGAATGTACTGGACCCGCGTCTGATGCCGACCATAATCTGTTGCCGGGTCCAGCTGATGTAACAGCTTCAAGGCCCAGCCAGCACCAAGCGCAAGGGTTTCGTTTCTCTTGGAGAGGAGACTTGATTCGCCGTACGTGTTGTACCTACTGCCCTCAGTGTTGTATCTACTGCCCTCAGTTGCATTCATCTTGAGAAGGATGTTGGCAAGCTTGGTCTCTCTTACGGTTGTTAGAGAACCGCCGGTTCCTCCTCTTTCGCGCCATATTTCCTTCAGATCGAGGCAGGCCTTTTTGTAGTAGCTGGCCTCGTCACCCGGTGGCAATACCATGTGCTGGCGTTGAGCGAGGAGGAACATCATGTAATTTGATAGCGCTCGTATCTTCTTCTCATCTTTGGCTGATGCTTCACTTTCTCTCCCTTGGGACTTCGTCCTGCACAAGAGGAAAATGTCTGTGGCGACGTGCAATGCGATGAGGTTCTTTTGGAAATTTAATTTCTTGCTATTAGTCCTCATATAATCATCAACTTCCCCTGTGGGACGCATCCAAGCCATTGTCTCCAATTCCAGCACTAGATATGTACACATAACTTCCAACAAGACATCCTTGACATCAATCTTCTTCTTCCCCTGTCCAGCGCAAAAATAAGAGATCATCTTCTCCAGTCCACCCCGAGTACTGCACTCTTGCAACAAGTTGCGCTGTCCGACTGCCGAGCCCGGCAACAACCTGTGGCCACTTGGGCCGCTTCTCAGTGGGAGCCGGGACGGATCCAGAGAGACCAGGAGGCGACGGAGCCAATACCATGATTGCCTCACAGACCGCCAACGACCTGCCTTCTTGAGCCGGCCCGGCCGTAGCAAATTGGGCCAGAGGTTCCAGCGGCGGCGACCCCGAAGCAGACCTTGTTTGCTTTCATCTTCCTCTGTACTAGTATCAAGCAAGAATGCATACGTCCAGGTGGACCCTAGTGCTCTCAGCAGCCATCTCACATCCAACAACAGGGTACCAGCAAGCAAGGTGTATGTGATCATCCGATCTGCACTCTCCATTGCCTGGCCGTCTTTACTGTGGAAGAGATAGAGCGCCGTGGCGGTGGCGGGCGGCGAGACCAGACGGATGATGTAGCCACCCCATGTGTGGATCACGCTTGCCTTGGTGTATAACATGTCGTACATGAGTGACACCTCCATCTCAACCACCTTGCTCACATCCTTACAACCAGAATAAGATGGGACATACCTCCTGCAGTCGACTTGATAGTCAGCGAAGGCACCCATGGTGACACCCAGAAGGCCGTGAGCATCAAGCAGGGCGTTATCATTATCCTGCTTACGGGCTTTGCCCTTAGAACTGAATTGCTTTAACATCTTTCTCTGGTTTGAGCGGCGAATGTTGTCGAAGGAAGCTCGCCGCAGCGCAACTGCCCTCTCCACATACTTATAGGAACCCAAGAAGATCATGATGAAGAATGCGGCGCGCAGAGCCCCATCCCCACGCATAAATCTTTGCTTGTATGAGCCATAGATGGCTCCTACGATTGCAAGGATGAGAACAGCCTTTTGGGTCGGCGACAGCCCCTTGTTCTCCAAGGCGTAGCTGGTGATGTTGTCCGGGCGACCAAGGTGGAGCAGCAGAAACGGCGCCCAGAACGCAAACATCTGCTGCTCTCTGTATGCGACCAACGCCTTCAGCTGCTGCTCGCTATCCACAGACGCGGTGTCGATGAACACCTTGGTAAGGGCGATTGGTGTGCCTATCTCGGTCACGTAGTACGCCAACCACACCAGAGACCTCCGCACGCCGGAGTGTCTACGCCGACGGATCCCGGCTAATAGGGCCAGGGTAAGATGCGCCGCGAAGCTCACAAGGACCAAGACCCGGGTCAGCCATAGATTCATTCGGTCCTCTGTCACCTTGTCCATCCAAATTCCAGCCATACCCAATAATCCTCCTGCACACAAATGATCGAGGTTACAATACACAGAGATCATATATGCAATCATCGACTACTACTAGATACACCGGTTATATCTGAATGCTAGAGAGATTAGGATGAAGTAGTACTGATTAACATACCGCGTGAAGGCCGATCGATGAATGACTAGTAATTTCGAGAAGCACGGCCGGTTGACGAAGACGAGCTCGTATATTGGTATGAACCCGATTCCACGCACCAAACACTTCTCCTAATTCCCGATATCACAGGATGTATTTCACTCAAGTCCAGAGTCGCAACTGGAGATACAAATCTGGATGGACACAAGGAGAGTTGGGGTGAGGAAGGAGGAAGAATACAGAGTAGTACGTGAGATGAGAATAGACTTCTGAATAAATAGTAGGTGAGATGAGAATAGGCTTCTTCCTTGGAGATCTGGTCCAACGATCACTTGCTCCAGCGCGTGAGGCATCAACATCCCGGTGCGTAACATATACTGTATAAAAAAAACAGATTGGCCAAGGAATACTGTTTTTTCCTTCTGTTCACTAAACTAAACTGAACCAACCAACTGTAGTGAACCTCCTTACTTAGTTACTTAATGAGCATACATAGGGACAAAAACAGTACCACTTGCCTCCATTTAGTGTTTTGTCCTTCTGTTCTCTAAATAACTTTTATGCTCCCTCCGTTTCAAAATGAGCATATATTTAGCTTTGCGCTAAAGTCAGACAATCTTAAATTTGACTAAGGTTATATAGATAAAACACCAATATTTACGATCACAAATTGGTATCATCAGACTCATCCTGAAGTATAGTTCCATATTTATACTTATTTGATGCCATAATTGTTGAACTTTTCCCTTCAATTTTGTCCTAACAAGTTTACATAGACCTCGGCACTGTTCTATGAAATGTGTTTTGTGATCGCTGTAATCTCTAGCAACTGATACAGGAGTACAAGAGTACTCTGTTACAGAGAACGAGCAAACAAAAAATTCCTCCCTCCTCTGTGTAATTAGTAGTCCCAGCTATTCTTTCAAGTGGAGAAGTGGTCACAAAATCCACATATAGCAGGCACGGATCAAAATCAAATGAAAATGGGGGGAAAAGAAAGCGGCATAGGCGAATCAAAGCTTGCCTGCGATGAATGGAGCTCAGCCGCGTGAACTGAAGGTTGCCTGCGACGAATCGATTCCTCAACCACTTTCTGGGCGAGAGAGAGAGAGAGAGAGAGTATTGGTGGTGGGCGGCGGCGGAGGGCACCGTGCACATCGGTTCGCCGTGAGCCCGCGGCGGCGCCACCAGGAGCTGCCCCGCCCACCACGACGCGGACTCGCGGCAAGCTCTCGTTTCTTCCACAGCATGGGCTGCAATGTGATGTCCCGCTGCTACTGGAGGTGGAGATCACTGCAACTGGGAGGGTTGGGGATAGATTGCAGCACGGGATGGGAGAACAGAGAAGGGAGATGACAGATGCAGAGAGAGGTGGTAGGTGAGATTGAATTCAACCGTGCAGCCGCGTGGGTCGAACCGTGGACGTCCGAGGTCGTCGCTTCCGAGCTAACAAATGGGTCCCACCAAGGCCACCACCGCCCCTCGCCGGGTTACACAGCCGGCGACTTTCCCACTGATATGTGCTTCACGGAAGCGAAGACTACTCTTCGCCTTCCGCTCAAGCATATCCCTCTGAGGCTCGTGATAGTCCGATGAGCGGGCTGTCAGATATGAAGAAGACATGTCGTGAGAATGGGGCTCCACCGTGGCCGGCGATAGACTAGGTTAGAATAGTATATGCCTATTTCGCTATAATTTAGTTGAAATATGTTCAAAAAGTAAATGTTTTCGTTCGATTTATATGAAAATCGTATGGTTCGCATGTAATTCGTCTGTTTAGTTGAAATCTGGTTTGAAATGTATGACGGTTGGATGGCCGGCTTACGCATCAGTGTCCGCGGACTGCTCCCCCAGTCCGCGGACGGATGCAGTATCCGGTTTGGGGGTCAGCGTTGAAGATGCTCTCACACGGTTTTCTTCGCCAGCCTCAGGGAATCTCCAACGCGACCCGGACCCTAAAAACGCCCATAAACATTCGGATCACACTTTTCAGACACAATTTGCCACACAGATTCATATTGTTTCACGGAAGTGTTCGTCCGTCCGTTTTCCTACAAACCGAAAACAAATCAGGAGGCTTTGCAGGAGTTTGGATCTCCGTCAGTAGAACTCCGACTTCCTCGGTCCACCCAAAAGTGAGACGAAACAAGCGCATTTGGAGCGGTCAACATTGTTTCCGTGCCAAAACCCGCGCTTTTCCCACCCTCTATGCTCTGATTGTCGCCACGCTCCACCCCAACTCGTGCTTTTTCACCGTCCGTCCGAAGAGCTAACGGAGCCGGCGGAAGTGGAGGATCCAGAGTTTGTGACCGTCCGCAGGATCAACTCGGTGACACGGCAAGCCCGCCGCCTGAAAAGGGAGGAAAAGGATCAAGAGGAGGCGGCGCCCGAAAAAAGAAGGGGGAGGGCGGGGCCGGGATGTAGGGGTCGGTCGGCGGCGGGGACGCGGGGCGGAGCCACCGTCATCCATTGATGAGTGATATTTTTACGCTCAGCATACCGTTGTTTAAACCAGATAATCTTGAAAATCCTGATAAAAACACTCTGATATTGCCACTAATGACTAATGAATGCGAGAGATCACGAAATATGAAGATAAATCATCACTTAGAAGGAAACAAGGCAAATGAAGAAGGAATGGAAGAAATTGAAGGCGCAGCAGTCTATCAAGAGCACAAGACGACGTCTAGTACGACCACACGCGCTCGTACCAGCACTCATACCAAGGTCAGCAGCTCCGTGAGGTCCAACACTTCAACAATTATAAAGGGGCCAGCAGCAGATTCTTAATAGGAGAGCGTCGAGAACACCATTCGCGAAACAGAAGCCATATTTCAACCCTAGCCGCCGCCGTTCCCTATCTCATCTCCATAGCCACCGCCCTCACCATCACCGCGGCAACTCCCCTCCAAGTTAGCCATAATTGTAATCGTGTATCGCATCCGACAACCATTGTAAGACATATTATCAATAAAGCATTCATCTTTATGTCTTCTCCAATAAAGCATTCGTGTATCGGTTGAATGACTTTGAATAATTGACGTCGTGTACGTGTCCGATTGCAACGGAGTTGTCTCTTGTCTCTTTCCCATTCTACGAGATCCCGAAATTCTATCAAGTAGGAGGTCAGGAGCGAGGAGGACGCGGAACGCTATTTTGAACACCAGTGACAGAAATGTTAGTACGATAGCGGAAAGTCAATTCTTGGGGATTCATGAGGTGTAGTTATTAAACACCCAATGCTTTTCTCCGAATATTTATTCTTAATAATCAATGTAACCCCACGTGATGATGAGGGCCTGCGGTCGGACAATTGATTCTTGATGCAAGTCATGCTCCGATCAATACGTAATTTGGACACATCCCCCACATCATCGCATCGTAAGCATATCTTAACGGGTGTCTTCCAGAGCACAAATTAATAATATATGGTTGTAAGAATCAAGACCTCATACTCATGCATGTTTTAATTCTAGCGTTTACACCCTAGGGTTGCTAAGGTCCGGTTTACAAGAACTGGAATTTAATTCTCTCGCAAGAACTTGTTAGTGTTGGGGAACGAAGCATGAAAATCAAAAAAATTCCTACGAATCACCCAAGATCTATCTATGAGAGGCATAGCAACGAGAGGGGAGAGTATGTCTACGTACCCTCGTAGACCGTTAAGCGGAAGCGTATATCACGCGGTTGATGCAGTCGTACTCTTCGCGATCCGATCACGATCCAAACCGATCTAGCGCCGAACGGACGGCACCTCCGCGTTCAGCACACGTGCGGCTCGATGACGTCTCCTCCTCCTTGATACAGCAAGCGAGGGAAGAGAAGTAGATGGGATCGCCGGCAGCACGACGGCGTGACGGTGATGGTGGTGGAGCAATTCCGGCAGGGCTACGCCGAGCACTACCGAGAATACCGACCGAGGAGGAAATGATGTAGCGGGAGAGAGGGAGGGAGGCGCCAAGGCACAGGGGTGCGGCTGCCCTCCCTCTCCTCCACTACATATAGGAGTAGGGGGGAGGGGGCGCCGACCCTAGCCCCTCCTCCAAGGAGGGGGCGGCGGCCAGGGGGAGGAGTCCCACCTCCCCAAGGCACCCCCAAAGGGGCCTTCCCCTTTAGGGTTTCCCCACCCTAGCCGCATGGGCCCTAGGGGGCTGGTGCGCCTGACCCATGTAGGCCAGGGCACCCCCCTTTATCCCATGTAGGCCTCCGGGAGTGGTGGGACCCACTGGTGGCCCCCCGTAACCCTTCGGTGTCCCCCGGTACACTGCCGGTGAACCCCCGAACTTTTCTGGAACTCCGAAAACTACTTTCCATATATAAATCTTTACCTCCGGACCATTCCGAAACTCCTCGTGACGTCCGGGTTCTCATCCGGGACTCCGAACAACATTCGGTCACCAACATGCATATCCCAATATTACTCTAGCGTCACCAAACGTTAAGCGTGCGGACCCTACGGGTTCGAGAATCATGTAGACATGACCGAGACATCTCTCCGGTCAATAACCAACAGCGGAACCTGGATGCCCATATTGGTTCCTACATATTCCACGAAGATCTTCTATCGGTTGAACCACGATGTCGAGGATTCGGTTAATCCCGCATGAAATTCTCTTTGTCCGGCGATATGTTACTTGCCCGAGATTCGATCGTCGGTATCTCCATACCTAGTTCAATCTCGTTACCAGCAAGTCTCTTTACTCGTTCCGTAATACAAGATCCCGTGACTAACTCATTAGGCACATTGCTTGCAAGCTCTTTACGATGTTGTATTACCGAGAGGGCCCAGAGATATCTCTCCATCATACGGAGTGACAAATCCCAGTCTCGATCCATGCCAACCCAACAGACACCTTCGGAGATACCTGTAGAGCATCTTTATGATCACCCAGTTACGAAGTGACGTTTGATAGCACACAAAGTATTCCTCCGGTATCCGGGAGTTGCATGATCTCATGGTCTTAGGAATAGATACTTGACATGAAGAAAGCTATAGCAATAAACTCAGTGATACGATCAAATGCTAAGCTTACGGTTGGGTCTTGTCCATCACATCATTCTCATAATGATGTGATCCCGTTATCAAATGACAACTCATGTCTATGGATAGGAAACTTTAACCATCTTTGATCAACGAGCTAGTCTAGTAGAGGCTCACTAGGGACACGGTGTAGTTTATGTATTCACACATGTATTTAAGTTTCCGGTCAATACAATTCTAGCATGAATAATAAACATTTATCATGAACAAGGAAATATGATAATAACCAATTTATTATTGCCTCTAGGGCATATTTCCAACAGTCTCCCACTTACACTAGAGTCAATAATCTAGTTCACATTGCTATGTGATTATCACCCAATGAGTTCTTGTGGCACCCCGGCTCAGAGAACCGGTTTACTAGTGTTGCCAACCCAGAGATCATGTCTTCTGGAAACACACAACAACCCGTCCTCGGCTTCTCCTGCATCTGGCATGATACGCCAGGTGAGTACTTGGAATGTACTCGCAAGCTCATGGCAACCAAAACAATGCATCAAACAATAGCATGGCAACGATCATATTAAGTGCTTAAATGCTTACTGTTACCGAATACCAACTTACTCTCTTCTGGGTTGTCCCACAACCCTCGGAATGCTCAAAACCATGGAGCACTTCCGAACATAAGACAAGTTCTTCCATCATTATTATCATTATTGTGGTTGACCATTCAGTGGCCTAGTACGGACTGTCCAATACCGTGGACGCGGCTATTCGAATAGATTCTTACACTCTGCAGAGGTTGCGCACTTTACCCACACTATGGAGCTCCTGGCCTCTTGCTCCCATTCGGGTGGACCGGGGCTGCTCCAACGAAACCTGCCAGACCCGTGACTCCCCTATCGTACCACCGACAATCATACCCTCCCAGGGTCATGTCCTGGGTGGCCCCTGTGTCACCCCGTGACACCTGCCACCATAGTGGCCACTAACTGTCCCAAACGGGGACGCCGGCAAAATAACTCAACTGGGCTCACAGGATTATCGTCGTCTACCTAATCAGGGCAGCACGCACGCATAACCCTCCCTAGTTTGGTGGTACCGATAAAAGAGCACAAAGCCAGACCAAGTCAAGGCCGTCCCATACCGGCAAATGTGGCTGCACGGATAAGTCCGGATAGGTGACACTAGATCAACCAATTAGGTTCAGTATTGACAAGCATTTAACCAGTATGGGTAGTTATCACAAATAACTTAATATGGCAGTAGCTAGGCATCCAAAATAATTTACTATGAATTATCACATCTTAAAATAATGCATATAATTCAATTAAATAACCAACACTAATGAAATGCTTCATGCAATGGATGTCATGGCTTGCCTTGCTCTGTTGGGTTGTCCACAAACTCCTGGGCTTCAAAACCAAAATAATCTCCTTCTGAAAATATTTTAAAAGTGCAAAGGAAAATGTCACATATTACTGTTCTGTTCACCAAAAATTCTGTGAACATGGGAAAAATACCAAAATTTGCCAGAAAATAGAGGAGCTCAAGACAAACCAGATGCAAAAAGAATCAATTGATTTGGACTTATGGATAAAAAGTTATGGCTGGTCAAAGTTCTGGTCAAAATCTGGAATTTAATAGAAAATCAGAAAATCCACAGGGGGCCACGTCGAAGGCGTACTTTGCCCGGGCGCCTCCACTTACCGCTTCGGCGTGTCACTGACGAGCGGGCCCCGCTGTCAGATTTAAAAGGGGAAGGAGGGAAACAGAGAGAGGCGGAGCTCCGGCGACTGTCGCCGGCGATACAGACGGCGGCGAGGTCCGGCGACTACGGGAATGAATCGAGCGCATCAAGACGAACACGCACGTACCAGTAGCGCGACGAGAGATGGCCGGACGGCATCGTCCCCTTCCTCTCCGGCGGCGGTGGCTTTCGGGTGTCGTCGGCGACGGCGATTCCGGCAGCGATTCGGTCGGGAAAGAGCTTAGGTGAGGTCAGTGGAGCGAGCTGAGCTCGATGGTGGAGTCAGTTGAGGCCGGGGAGGAGTGGAACGGCGAAGAGGCTGGGCTCGGGTGGCGGCGGATCTCCGGCGAGAAGCGAGGCCAGAGGGCCTCTCGGCCTTGGCTCGGGGCTCGGGAGCTCGATTGAGAGGTGGAGGAGTGGGATGAGGAGCTCGGGAGGCTGGCCGTGGCCTTTTATAGGCGGGGGCGAGCTCTCTGGAAGCGGCGGGACTCGGGCCACGTCGCCGGCGCCAGGATGCCTCGCTGGCTGGCCGGGAGCGGGCGACGGGACGGAGGAGGGCAGGGGGAGTTATGGCGTGCAGTGGCGGCTTGCGGGAGGAAGACGACGAGCAGCAGAGCCACTGTGGCCGCACGGGTGCCACAGTGCCCGCGTGCGTGGCGGCCGGTGAGGACGATTCCGGCGAGGGGAGGAGTCCATAACGACCAGGTGGAGGAAGGAGAGGATGTCGGCGCACTAGGACAAGGAGGGATCACGTGAGGCAGTCGGACGCGACTCAACAGACACGGGCGCGTTGTAGAGCGCGTGGTTTGGCATGCCACTGCCGTGCTCACCACGGGCATTGGTGTCTAGAGGCCACGCGAGCCTGGCATTTCTTATCTAGCACGTCGACCCTCGATCACTTAGTCCCCCTGTGCCTCTGGTTCGACTGGATTCACTCTGATGCGAAGTGTAGCTTCAGCTACAGTCTCTGACAGAAATGTTGAGAGAGATCTAGAGGAGAAGTGAGCTGGAGATGGAGCCAATGGAGATGTCTGGGGTGATCTATCTTGGAAGGACCCCAAGCTGGCCAAGTTTGAGAAGATTTCATCAAAGTTTGGATATAGTTCATGTACAAGTGTGGTTACTGGAACAGAAGCTAGATGAGCTTGTAGCACTCATCTGGTTGATCTGCTGGAGCTGAATTTTGGTGTAGGAGAGTTATTTGGTGGATAGAAGATGCCATAAAAATTTCAGCTCAATTGGATACCTCTAGCTGGTACTTCCTTCACAGAGGTTCCAATTGAACAGAAACTTGGCAGAATATTGGTGATGAAAATTTGTACTGGACAAGATGATATTTTTGGATATTGTGGCAAGATAGGTTCCCTAGTATCTCAGGGAATTATCTGGGAATTTACTGAGCTGAGGAAATATGAGTTGCTTCACAAATGGCCAGTACTGTCCAGAAGACAAATGGAGTTTTCTGAACAAAATTTTGTACTGGGCCATGAAATGTTTTTGAAGATTGTGGGAGTAGATGATGACAAGAAGGTGTGGTATTAATTGGGTATTTTTCTGATCACCAGAACTATAGGTTGCTTTGTAACCCATAGTGATGACATATTTTCCCAATGGAAGAAAATGAATAATTGGGAAAGATGGAGAATTGAAATTTGATCCAGAAGGTGAGTGACAAGATTTTGGCAAGATGCTGAGGGATTTGGATCATTGGGAGAAATTCATAAGTCCAAAGTCAACTGAAAAGGTTCAAAAACCATCCAAATTGCAAATAAAGCCAGAAAGATTTTGAAAAGAAAAAGTTGCCAAAAACCAGGGTGTCACAGTTCTGGGGTTTGATCATGTTTTGCTTGTGAGAGAGGTTTTAGTCAACGGGTCTGTAACATTCAGATCCGTATGTACTTTGCAAATCTCTATGTCATACTGTAGATGCTGCTACCACGCTCCACTTGGAGCTATTCCAAATGACTGCTCCGCTATACGTATCCGGTTTGCGACTCAGAGTCATCTGGATCGGTGTCAAAGCTTGCATCGACGTAACCCTTTACGACGAACTCTTTATCACCTCCATAAACGAGAAACGTGTCCTTAGTCCACTTAAGGTACTTAAGGATATTCTTGACCGCTATCCAGTGATCTACTCCTGGATCACTTTGGTACCTCCCTGCCAGACTTATGGCAATGCACACATCAGGTCTGGTACACAGCATGGCATACATTATAGAGCCTATGAGGCATAGGGGATGACTTTCATCTTTTCTCTTTCTTCTGCCGTGGTCGGGCTTTGAGTCTTAGTCAACTTCACACCTTGCAACACAGGTAAGAACCCTTTCTTTGTCTGGTCCATTTTGAACTTCTTCAAAATCTTGTCAAGGTATGTGCTCTGTGAAAGTCCTATCAAGCGTCTTGATCTATCTCTATCGATCTTGATGCCCAATATGTAAGCAGCTTCACCGAGGTCTTTCATTGAAAAACTCTTGTTTAAATATCCTTTTATGCTTTCCAGAAATTCTATATCATTTCCAATCAACAATATGTCATCCACATATAATATTAGAAATGCTACAGAGCTCCCACTCACTTTCTTGTAAATACAAGCTTCTCCGTAAGTTTGTATAAAACCAAAAGCTTTGATCACCTCATCAAAGCAAATATTCCAACTCCGAGATGCTTGCACCAGTCCATAGATGGATTGCTGGAGCTTGCATACTTTGTTAGCATCCTTAGGATCGACAAAACTTCTGGTTGCATCATATACAACTCTTCGTTAAGAAACCCATTAAGGAATGCCGTTTTGACGTCCATTTGCCAGATCTCATAATCATAAAATGAGGCAATTGCTAACATAATTCTAACAGACTTAAGCATCGCTACGGGTGAGAAAGGCTCATCGTAGTCAACCCCTTGAACTTGTCGGAAACCCTTTGCGACAAGTCGAGCTTTATAGACGGTGACATTACCATCAGCGTCTGTCTTCTTCTTAAAGATCCATTTATTCTCAATGGCTTGCCGATCATCGGGCAAGTCCACCAAAGTCCATACTTTGTTCTCATACATGGATCCTATCTCGGATTTCATGGCCTCAAGCCATTTGTCGGAATCCGGGCTCATCATAGCTTCTCCATAGTTTGTAGGTTCGCCGTTGTCTAACAACATGACTTCCAGGACAGGATTACCGTACCACTCTAGTGCAGAACGTACCCTGGTCGACCTACGAAGTTCAGTAGTAACTTGATCCGAAGTTTCATGATCATCATCATTAGCTTCCTCTCCGATTGGTGTAGGCATCACGGGAACTGCTTTCTGTGATGTGCTACTTTCCAATTTGAGAGAAGGTACAATTACCTCATCAAGTTCTACTTTCCTCCCACTCACTTCTTTCGAGAGAAACTCCTTTTCTAGAAAGGACTCATTCTTGGCAACAAAGATCTTGCCCTCGGATCTGTGGTAGAAGGTATACCCAATGGTCTCTTTAGGGTATCCTATGAAGACACACTTCTCCGCTTTGGGTTCTAGCTTATCAGGCTGAAGTCTCTTGACATAAGCGTCGCATCCCCAAACTTTAAGAAACAACAGCTTAGGTTTCTTGCCAAACCACAACTCATACGGTGTCGTCTCAACGGATTTAGACGGTGTCCTATTTAAAGTGAATGCGGCTGTCTCTAATGCATAACCCCAAAATGATAGTGGCAAATCGGTAAGAGACATCATAGAACGCACCATATCCAATAGAGTACTATTACGACGTTCGGACACACCATTACGCTGTGGTGTTCCAGGTGGCGTGAGCTGTGAAACAATTCCACATTGTCTTAAATGCATACCAAACTCGTAACTCAAATATTCACCTCCACGATCAGATCATAGAAACTTTATTTTCTTGTTACGATGATTCTCCACTTCACTCTGAAATTCCTTGAACTTTTCAAATGTTTCAGACTTGTGTTTCATTAAGTAAATATACCCATATCTACTCAAATCATCTGTGAAGGTAAGAAAATAACAATATCCACCGCATGCTTCAACACTCATCGGACCGCATACAACGGTATGTATTATTTCCAATAAGTCACTAGCTCGCTCCATTGTTCCGGAGAATGAAGTTTTAGTCATCTTGCCCATGAGGCATGGTTCACATGTCTCAAATGATTCATAATCAAGAGATTCCAAAAGTCCATCAGCATGGAGTTTCTTCATGTGCTTTACACCAATATGACCTAAGCGGCAGTGCCACAAATATGTGGTACTATCATTATTAACTTTGCATCTTTTGGCATCAATATTATGAATATGTGTATCACTATGATCGAGATTTAACAAGAATAAACCATTCACAAGGGGTGCATGACCATAAAAGATATTACTCATATAAATAGAACAACCATTATTCTCTGACTTAAATGAATAACCATCTCGCAATAAACAAGATCCAGATATAACGTTCATGCTCAACGCAGGCACCAAATAACAATTATTTAGGTTTAAAACTAATCCCGAAGGTAGATGTAGAGGTAGCGTGCCGACGACGATCACATCAACCTTGGAACCATTTCCGACGCGCATCGTTACCTCGTCCTTATCCAGTCTTCGTTTATTCCGCAGCTCCTGTTTCGAGTTACAAACATTAGCAACCGAACTAGTATCAAATACCCAGGCGCTACTACGAGCACTAGTAAGGTACACATCAATAACATGTATATCAAATATACCTTTGTTGACGTTGCCAGCCTTCTTATCTGCCAAGTACTTGGGGCAGTTCCGCTTCCAGTGACCATTCCCCTTGCAGTAGAAGCACTCAGTCTCAGGTTTGGGTCCAGCCTTGGGTTTCTTCACGGGAGCGGCAACTGTCTTGCCGTTCTTTTTGAAGTTCCCTTTCTTTCCCTTGCCTTTCTTGAAACTAGTGGTCTTTTTAACCATCAACACTTGATGCTCCTTCTTGATTTCTACCTCCGCGGCCTTAAGCATCGCGAAGAGCTTGGGAATCGTTTTCTCCATCCCTTGCATATTATAGTTCATCACAAAGCCTTTATAGCTTGGTGGCAGTGACTGGAGAACTCTGTCAATAACCGTTTCATCTGGAAGATTAACTCCCAACTGAGTCAAGCGGTTGTGAAACCCAGATATTCTGAGTATATGCTCACTAACAGAACTGTTCTCCTCCATCTTGCAGCTAAAGAACTTGTCGGAGGTGTCATACCTCTCAACCCGGGCGTGAGCTTGAAATACCAATTTCATCTCCTGGAACATCTCATATGCTCCATGGTTCTCAAAACGTCTTTGGAGCCCCGGTTCTAAGCCGTAAAGCATGACGCACTGAACTATCGAGTAGTCATCAGAACATGCCTGCCAGATGTTCACAACATCCACAGACGATGCTGGAGGGGGTGCGGCACCTAGCGGTGCATCAAGGACATAAGCCTTCTGTGCAGCAATGAGGATAATCCTCAATTTACGGACCCAGTCCGCATAGTTGCTTCCATCATCTTTCAACTTAGCTTTCTCTAGGAACGCATTAAAATTCAGGGGAAATACAGCGCGGGCCATTGATCTACAACACAAATTTTGCAAAGACAATTAAGACTAAGTTCATGATAATTAGTTCAGTTAATCAAATTACTAATGAACTCCCACTTAAATCAACATCCTTCAAGTTGTCTAAGTGATACATGATCCCAATCAACTAACCCATGTCCGATCATCACGTGAGATGGGGTAGTTATCAATGGTGAGCATCTCCATGTTGATTGTATCTACTATATGATTCATGTTCGACCTTTCGGTCTCCTGTGTTCCGAGGCCATGTTTGTACATGCTAGGCTCGTCAAGTTTAACCCAAGTATTCTGCATGTGTAAAACTGGCTTACACCTGTTGTATGCGAACGTAGAGTCTATCACATCCGATCATCACGAGGTGCTTCGAAATGACAAACTTTTGCAACGGTGCATACTTAGGGAGAACACAATTTCTTGAAATTAAGTGAAGGGATCATCTTATAATGCTACCGTCGTCCTAAGCAAAACAAGATGCATAAACAGATAAACATCACATGCAATCAATATGTGACATGATATGGCCATTATCATCTCGTGCCTTTGATCTCCATCTCCAAAGCACCATCATGATATCCATCGTCACTGGCATGACACCATGATCTCCATCATCATGATCTCCATCATCGTGTCGTCACGTGGTCGTCTCTGCCAACTATTGCTTCTACAACTATTGCTAATGCATAGCGATAAAATAAAGCAATTACATGGCGATTAATAAATTAAATACAACCCTATGGCTCCTACCGATTGCCGTACTCATCGACATGCAAGTCGTGAACCTATTACAAAACATGATCATCTCATACATCAACATATATCACATCACGTTTTGGCCATACCACATCACAACATGCCCTGCAAAAACAAGTTAGACGTCCTCTACTTTATTGTTGCAAATTTTACGTGGCTGCTATGGGCAACTAGCAAGAACCGTTCTTACCTACGCAAAGCCATAACGGTGATAATCAAGTTGCCTTTTAACCTTCTACAAGGACCGTCTTCGTCAAATTAGATTCAACTAAAGTAGGAGAGACAGACACCCGCTAGCCACCTTAAGCAAAACAAGTTGCATGTCAGTCGGTGGAACCGGTCTCATGTGCGAGGACATGTAAAGTTGGTCCGAGCCGCTTCATCCCACAATACCGCCGAATCCAAATAAGACAAGAGAGGTAAGCAATTTGAGCATCAACGCCCACACCTTTTGTGTTCTACTCGTGCATATACATCTATGCATAGACCTGGCTCATGATGCCACTGTTGGGGAACGAAGCATGAAAATCAAAAAAATTCCTACGAATCACCCAAGATCTATCTATGAGAGGCATAGCAACGAGAGGGGAGAGTGTGTCTACATACCCTCGTAGATCGTTAAGCGGAAGTGTATATCACGCGGTTGATGTAGTCGTACTCTTCGCGATCCGATCACGATCCAAACCAATCTAGCGCCGAACGGACGGCACCTCCGCGTTCAGCACACGTGAGGCTCGATGACGTCTCCTCCTCCTTGATCTAGCAAGCGAGGGAGGAGAAGTAGATAGGATCGCCGGCAGCACGACGGCGTGACGGTGATGGTGGTGGAGCAATTCCGGCAGGGCTACGCCGAGCACTACCGAGATGTAGGGGAATGCAGCAGAAAACAATTTTTTTCGACCTATGCACCAGCCCAGGACCACTATGAAGACTACATACAAGGTTTCGATCCGATCGTTACCAACTCGTAGCGCAGCGGAAGTAGAGTCGATGTAGATCGTTGGTGCAGATCCCCGCAGCTAGGATTTACAACCTCCCAACCGCGAGGATGTACTCCCTCGCCTGCCCCTCGGACAGCCCTCCGGGAGGCGGTCGGACAGTCCCCCGGACGATGTCACGGACAGCCCTTCGGGAGGACCCTCGAAACTCGGACAGTAACTCGGACAGCCCTTCGGGAGGCACTCTCGAACAACCCCTCGGGCAAAAAAGATCGAACCTACGACCTCTCTATGGGGTTGCACACATACGGTGTCATCTATCCGGCAGGGCTTCGCCGTCCAGAACTAGTTCCCACCGGAACCCAGACAGCCTTTCGGCTCTACGAAACTATTTCGCGGGGAGGGAGAGAGAAGGCCAGATCATGCATGTCATTTGTATGTGAGAAAGAGTGTGTTTTGGGCAGCCCCCTCCACCCCTATTTATAGGCCAAGCCCAAGGGTGGCTTCTCCAAGAAGTCACTAGGGGAAAAATACCAAAAGTCCCTCAAGGTGGCTTCTCCAAGAAGCCACCAAAAAGTGCTTTTCACTATTCACAAAAACTTTTTTCCGCGACTATTAAATCCGAAAATATTTCTGTAGGTCTTAGAATAATTCCAGTACCCACTAAAATAATTTTGGACGCGTTCCGAAACAATTCCGGATTAGTGATTTTCATTTGCGAAAAGTAACCAAAGCGGTTCCGGCAGCTCCGGAACATTTCCGGGTTTTTTCTCCGGAAAAATCCCAAAAGTTCCCAGAACAATTTTGGCACCCTCCAAGAATTTCCAGGCGTGTGCCGAAACCAATTTGACTTAATGGTATACTCCGAAACTACTTTTCGGTTTTACCGAAACTATTCCAGTGTTCTCTCTCCGGAACTTTTCCGTTGTCTCCGAAACTTTTCCGGTGACTTTCTCTCAGACTCCTTGTCTAGTATTCAGCAGATAGATGACCCTTAAGCGTGTGACCCTATAGGTTCAGTGAAGTATAGACATGACCCGGAACACTTTCCGATCAATGATCAACATCGGAGCCGTGGACGCCCATATTGACCCCTATAGCCACACGAATAAATATTCGAGTGAACCTCCAGTTGCCGTGTGCTATTCCTGTTGCTTCGCGATATGTTACAAATACCCGAGGTGAGACTTATTGGCATCCCCGTGAATCAACAACTTGTCCACTGTGCCAGTTAGCTCGTTACCGGTTTTGTTCTCTTTTCTCGTTCCCGTGTTCCGGCATCCCTGTAATCAAATCACATTGTGTCTGGTCAGACAATGGTGGATACCGTAACACCGAGAGGGCCCAGAGATATATCTCTATCGCCGGAGGAGCAAATCCCAATCTTGAGCTATCAAGTCCCTTGACATACTTTTCCATGAACCCGTAAGCCGCTGTAATAGCCACTCATTTACGGATGATGTTTAAAAAACCCCAAAGTTGATGAAGCAAGCATGAAGAAACTCGATACTCGCATGGTCTAAGGAATTATGCAAACGTTAGCTTTCTCTGTGTTATTAACCATTAACTTATGACGAATGTATCTCATAGCATAACATCAATTCGGGTCGATTCAACACAAATGTTCTTTTAACATTATGCCCTCAAAGTTGCCGGCATAGACATGCCCATGATCAGGAAAACATAATCATCATGCAAACACTTGAGCTAGTCTTAGAGGCATGACTAGGAATACTTTTTATCGTTTATTATTCCACACGTGCATATGAGTTTTCCTCCGAGCCTCGTGGTTATTGCAGACTCGAGAACCATTTCAGTTATAGCACGGAATATAAACTTAATTACGAACATGGGGATAAATAATAACATTTATTATTGCCTCTAGGGCATATCTCCTACAGACTCCCACTTGCACTAGAGTCAATAATCTAGTCAATGCTAAAGCACTTTGCACCTATGGCATACCGGTGTAAAATATGCTTCGCATGTGGTATAGTCTGATGTCCAACGGATGTGACAACTTCAGTTCCGTGTGTATCTTTGCATCTCCTCGTGTTTTCACGGTTTCACAAAATTCATATTTTGTGTGGACTTGGCTTTGTATATATGTGAATCACAGGTCAAACCTTGATTCCTCAGACTGAGCTATGGAGCAACTATCTACAATAGTGTCCCATTGACCAAAGCCTTCTTGCAACCATACTAAGTTCATGAATGAACTATATGATTCAACATCTTCTTTGTCGCTTCTAAAGCGTCAACATACTTAGCCTTTGTTATAGAATTCGCCACAGTAACCTGTTTGGAACAATTTCCAACTACCGTGCCACCATATCGTGTATTACACAAAACCCTTAACTTAAGTCGAAAATCGCATGGAGCATTGATGAAGACTGTATCGATGTAATTACTTACAACGAGCACTTCATAATCTCTACTTGCGAGAAAACATGTCATCAGTGCTACTTTAGTACTCAACGACATTTTTCACTGTTGTCCCATGATCAGTACTTTGATCACTTTGGTATCTATACTCGCAACAACTTGGGAGTATTGGACATATATGGTTGTTTTACATACCATGGAATACATGATTAATCCAAACACAAAGGTGTGTGGAAAATCCATCATGTATTTTGCTCATCAGTGTTTTGGGACACCGAGTCTTGCAAAAACACTTTCCATGTGACTTCGGCAAGAATCACTCGTTGGCGTTTTTAATGCTAAACTGTTTTTAGCATCTTGTCAATATGTATTTTGGCTTAGCCCTATCAGGCAGTACTATCTCCGTAGATAGTTATGCCTAATATCAAGGCTACTTAGCCCAAGCACTTCATCGAAAAACTATTTTCAATGAAGTCCTGATTCGTGTCAATAAATTTATATTATTTCCAATCAACAATGTGTCAAGCACACAAGGCTTTTAGAAATATTATTATGCTCCCACTTACTTTGTTGTAACCACAAGCATCTTTATTATCCATTGATGAAATCAAACTCTTTTGACTATTTCATCAAAAACAAAGATTCCAACTCCATTTTGCTCTCTTCTATCCATTGCTGGAAATCTGAAGTTTGCATACTCACCAGCATCCTCTGGATTGACAAAATACCTTGGACTGTATCACATGCAAGTCCTAGGTTGCATTTCCATCTCATGGAAATCCTTTTGGCATCCATGTATCATATCTCATGATTGAAATATGTATTAATTGCTAGTTTAACCCGAACTGATTTTAAGCATCGCTACGGTGAGACAACCTCATCGTAGTCAACTCCTTGAACTTGTTATAAGCAACAAGTCGAGCTTTATGGATAAAACATTTTTATCCGTATCAGTTTATAGTTCCATTAATATTCGTTAGACTTCAAGTCTTCCGAAGGGTTTATCAAGATCAAATCTTGAATCATTTATATGGAAACTATCTCGGATTATATTGGCATTTAGCCAATTCCGGAGTCAGGGCCCATCAACGCTTCCTTGTGTATCGTAGGTGTATTGTTGTCTAGCAACAATATCTCGTCTGCGCACCTGAGAGGTTTGCACGAGTTTTGCCTATGTGGTTCAGCTGCAAGTTCGACCGAAGTCCATACATTTAATTGTAGAGACTTCCGTATTAGTCGCAGTAGGAAACTCTGGAATTACTTCCAAGGTTTCTTTCCTTTGACCTGATGATGAAGATACTGTTATCTCGTCGAGTTGCACTATCCTCCCACTCACCTTTTTGCAAGAACCATTCTCTTTAAAAGCATACCGTTCTTTGTGGCAAACCTTTTTGCCTCGGTATAGTGAGGGAGGAATACCCAATAAATTAGGATAACCTACAAAGTAGCACTTGTCTGATTTGGAATAGGTTTGTAAATATTTTACACAAGCCCCATATTCCAAATGTTAAGAAAAGATATAACATGGTTGGGCGTACCATACCATGATGTCATTTCAACAGATCTGATGGCGCTCTTTTCAGTGTAAAAGCCGGAGTCTCTAAAGCATTACTTTAAAAGGGATAATGGCAAATTGATTTATGTCATCTTTGATCTTACCATGTCATAAATGGTTTGATTACATCTCCATGGACATTCCACTCACAGTGGTGCTCTGGGAGGTGTAAGTTATGAAACTCCTTTCACAACTCATCAGACATTCGCTAAACTTGTAACTCAAATATTCCTTTCTGCAATCTAGTTTGCAGAAACATAATCTTTCTTGTTACAATAATTTCTACTTCATGTTGAAAACCTTTTGAATGACTTCAAAAGATCCAGACTTATGTCTCATCAAGTAAATATCCATATATATACTTTAGTCATTTATGAAGATAGACAAATCCACTACTAGCAACAACATTTATCGGACTACACACATCATAATGTATGATCACCCGTAAGTTCGTTGCTCGTTCCTCATGGCATGTGAACGGTATTTTAGTCACTTCACTTTTCGGAGGAAAGTTGCAAGTGTCAGATGATTCATAATCAAATGACTTCAAAATCCATCATTATGGAATTTCTCCATGCGGGTTCCTCCAATGTGACCAAATGCAGTGCCACACATGTGTGGTATTCTTTTAGTCTTGCGACATTTAGCGTTAGTGTTATGGATGTATCAGGTTACCATCAATATTCATAACATATATCCCATCCCTGATGGAAGTATGGCCCTTATGTTATTCATAATACTGAACAACAATTGTTCTTTTATGAACAACACTCTTGCAACAAACATTATGCAAATGGGCTAGAGTGTGTAAAACTCTAAAATGAATTATGAAAGTAAATACAGAGGTAATGTATTATTATCAATATTCATAACATACATCTCATTCATAATGAAAGTATGGCCCTTATGTTATTCATAACACCGAACATTAAAAGTTCTCTTATGAACAACCTTCTTGCAAGATACCTTATGCAATGGGCTAGAGTGTGTAAAACTCTAAATGAATTATGAAAATAAATACATACGGTAATACACCGATGGAAGGTATAGTAACATTTACTATATTCCCAGCGCGTATCTAAACCTCACTCTGGCAAGTCTTTTAGGCCGTTGTAGTTCTTGCATCGAGTCTCAACAGAATGCAATCGAGCGGGTATCTTTGTGATCAACTCAAAATACCCAAGAATTACAAACTAACAGTTTAATCATAATTCCCAAGAACTATTTCTTTGACCAGCCTTCTATACATCAATGACTTGTATGACATTCATACATGAGCTGGATATTCCAGTCTTCTCTCTTTTTGCCTTTATACTTCTAACAGTTTAACTTTCAGTATTTCTCCTACTCTCAGAAGAAGCACCCAACTTTAAGAGTGGCGTCAGCCCCGGACTTCCTAGGCGTGTAAGTCACACTAACACCCTTCGGACATTTCCTTTCTCTTTAAGTTGTTGTTTTATCCACCTTCATTTACATGACAGGCGTTCTACTGGATCCCTCTTGTATTAGTCTAATGCATAGTAAACACTTTTACTAATAGTTTGCAAAACAAACATTGCTTTGGATATCACATATCTTTTTGCCTTTGTTTGTGTCTGAAAATGATTTCCAGTTCCATGAATATCACATAACTATCCCAAACTTTTGAAGTTCGGGTCTCATGGAAGCAAACATATTGCACTTGACCGTAACGGAATTCTAGCTTTTGGATCGAAGGACGAGAGTCACATCATCCATAGCACTAGCGGGAGGATACCGAAAGCATGCGATAAGACAAAATCGTTCTCGGCACTCTTGAGGACAATCCTCACATTACGGTACCAACCGTAAAGTTTTAACCAGATATTTAACAGCTTATTCAATTTCAACAGGGAAGGTGGAAACGCGAGCCATTCTTCTATAACTATTATGCATATAACACTTAGACAATGTTCATAATTAATTGCACTTAGTGAATAAACAGTTTTATTCTAAGGTGCGCTCCCACTCAAATCAATATCTCTTATAATTAATTTTGAGTGATTCAAGATCCGCATTTCAATTCCACGCCATTGATGGGAACATCACTGATGACGGGAACTTCAATCGGTAGGTCAACTTGCCGATCACATCTTAATGTGATTCTTGTTCATCTTTCGATGGGCGTGTTCCAAGCTCAGGACTTTCTCGCCTGAACGTCAAGACAACCAAGTGATCTCGCTGCGAGGTCTCAACTCACCTGCCTCACACTTCTCTAATCGTTTGTACTCATGGAAACATGACGCACTCCGAAAAGATAGGTGCCGTGACGGTGCTACACTTGGGAGAACGCTAACTACTTGATATTTTTAAGTGAGAGATCACCCTAATAAAAAGCGACTACCGCGCAATCAAAAGGTTGCATCATAAGGGATAAACATCTCAGGCAATTCATAATAGCATGATATGGTATAGCCCTTTCTGACGGAGAAGTCTTTAATTTCTTCGTCTTTGGCATTCGCGTCGGTGTTCACCTTCGTGAAGATTGCCACCACCATGTCGATGCACCAGATAATATTGCTATCTCTATAGCTAATAAAATAAGTGCATTACATAAGGTTGACACGCAGGTCATTAAAGTGACAATCATATGGCTCCAGCCATCATGCCGAATCATGACACGCAGGTCATGTTAATTTACATCATATAGTCATCTCATACCTAATCAAATTAATATGAGAACCGCTATACCACATCACATGCACATCCTGCAAAACCAAGTTAGACGCCTCTAATCGGTTTATGCAAAATTTTATTTTACGTGGCTTCTAAGGTTTCGAAACAAACCGAAGCTACCAACGTTCATCATCAAGCATGATTATCCAAGTCGCTAGATTAACATTGCGGGGTGTATGAAACACGAGATAATAAAATCTCGAGCCCCATACTGAACTTCATCATACGCATGACCCCTGTGCAGATCATATCTGCATTGCCCTTTCGTCTGTGAAATTTCATCTTTCTTTTAACTATGGTGGAATTCAATGAACTGTTAGCACTTCGTTGATCAATCAGGATCGCGGATTGCCAGAACTTTGAAACTCCACCATGCCATTATCAAGATCAGAAATACGCAAATTTCAGGGAAGCAACAAGAACATCGGGTAACAGATTTCATCTGCTATCCGCACAAATAATTTTCAGTAATAGAACTCATCTACTACAAATTATATTGTGCAACACCCATACATCTCTATGTATTCTAGATCGTAACCTGCATCTACGCATAGCACGGCTGATGATGCCACTGTAGGGGAACGCAGCAGAAAACAATTTTTTTTCGACCTACGCACCAGCCCTGGACCACTATGAAGACTGCATACAAGGTTTCGATCCGATCGTTACCGACTCATAGCGCAGCGGAAGTAGAGTCAATGTAGATCGTTGGTGCAGATCCCCGCAGCTAGGATTTACAACCTCCCAACCGTGAGGATGTACTCCCTCGCCTGCCCCTCGGACAGTCCCTCGGACAGCCCTCCGGGAGGCGATCAGACAGTCCCCCGGACGATGTCACGGACAGCCCTTCGGGTGGACCCTCGAAACTCGGACAGCCCTTCGGGAGGCACTCTCGAACAGCCCCTCGGGCAAAAAAGATCGAACCTACAACTCCCTCTACGGGGTTGCACACATATGGTGTCATCTATCCGGCAGGGCTTCGCCATCCAGAACTATTTCCCACCGGAACCCAGACAGCCTTTCAGCTCTACGAAACTATTTCGCGGGGAGGGATAGAGAAGGCCAGATCATGCATGGCATTTGTATGTGAGAAAGAGTGTGTTTTGGGAAGCCCCCTCCACCCCTATTTATAGGCCAAGCCCAAGGGTGGCTTCTCCAAGAAGCCACTAGGGGAAAAATACCAAAAGGCCCTCAAGGTGGCTTCTCCAAGAAGCCACCAAAAAGTGCTTTTCACTATTCACAGAAACATTTTTCCGCAACCGTTAAATCCGAAAATATTTCTGTAGGTCTTAGAATAATTCCAGTACCCACTAAAATAATTTTGGACGCGTTCCGAAACAATTCCGGATTAGTGATTTTCATCTGCGAAAAGCAACCAAAGCGGTTCCGGCAGCTCCGGAACATTTCCGGGTTTTTTTCTCCGGAAAAATCCCAAAAGATCCCAGAACAATTCTGGCACCCTCCAAGAATTTCCAGGCGTGTGCCGAAACCAATTTGACTTAATGGTATACTCCAAAACAACTTTTCGGTTTTACCGAAACTATTCCGGTGTTCTCTCTCTGGAACTTTTCCGTTGTCTCCGAAACTTTTCCGGTGACTTTCTCTAAGACTCCTTGTCTAGTATTCAGTAGATAGACGACCCTTAAGCGTGTGACCCTATAGGTTCGGTGAAGTATAGACATGACCCGAAACACTTTCCGATCAATGATCAACATCGGAGCCGTTGACACCCATATTGACCCCTATACCCGCACGAATAAATATTCGAGTGAACCTCCAGTTGCCGTGTGCTATTCCTGTTGCTTCGCGATATGTTACAAATACCCGAGGTGAGACTTATCGGCATCCCCGTGAATCAACAACTTGTCCACTATGCCAGTTACCTCATTACCGGTTTTGTTCTCTTTTCTCGTTCCCGTGTTCCGGCATCCCTGTGATCAAATCACAATGTGTCTGGCCAGACGATGGTGGATACCGTAACACGGAGAGGGCCCAGAGATATCTCTCCATCGTCGGAGGAGCAAATCCCAATCTTGAGCTATCAAGTCCCTTGACATACTTTTCCATGAACCCGTAAGCCGCCGTAATAGCCACCCATTTACGGATGACGTTTAACAAACCCCAAAGTTCATGAAGCAAGCATGAAGAAACTCGATACTCTCATCGTCTAAGGAATTATGCAAACGTTAACTTTCTCTGTGTTATTAACCATTAACTTATGATGAATGTATCTCATAGCATAACATCAATTCGGGTCGATTCAACACAAATGTTCTTCTAACATTGTGCCCTCAAAGTTGCCGGCATAGACATGCCCATGACCAGGAAAACATAATCATCATGCAAACACTTGAGCTAGTCTTAGAGGCATGACTAGGAATACTTTTTATCGTTTATTATTCCACACGTGCATATGAGTTTTCCTCCGAGCCTCGTGGTTATTGCAGACTCGAGAACCATAGCAGTTATAGCACGAAATATAAACTTAATTACGAACATGGGGATAAATAATAACATTTATTATTGCCTCTAGGGCATATCTCCTACACGAGAATACCGACCGAGGAGGCAACGGTGTAGCGGGAGAGAGGGAGGGAGGTGCCAAGGCATAGGGGTGCGGCTGCCCTCCCTCTCCTCGAATATATATAGGAGTAGGGGGGAGGGGGCGCCGGCCCTAGCCCCTCCTCCAAGGAGGGGGCGGCGGCCAGGGGGAGGAGTCCCACCTCCCCAAGGCACCCCAAAGGGGCCTTTCCCTTTAGGGTTTCCCCACCCTAGCCGCATGGGCCCTAGGGGGATGGTGCGCCTGGCCCATGTAGGCCAGGGCGCCCCCCTTTATCCCATGTAGGCCTCCGGGAGTGGTGGGACCCACTAGTGGCCCCCCCGGAACCCTTCGGTGAACCCCGGTACATTGCCGGTGAACCCCCGAACTTTTCCGGAACTCCGAAAACTACTTTCCATATATAAATCTTTACCTCCGGACCATTCCGGAACTCCTCGTGACGTCCGGGATCTCATCCGGGTCTCCGAACAACATTCGGTCACCAACATGCATATCCCAATATTACTCTAGCGTCACCAAACGTTAAGCGTGTGGACCCTACGGGTTCGAGAATCATGTAGACATGACCGAGACACCTCTTCGGTCAATAACCAATAGCGGAACCTAGATGCCCATATTGGTTCCTACATATTCCACGATGATATTCTATCGGTTGAACCACGATGTCGAGGATTCGGTTAATCCCGTATGCAATTCCCTTTGTCCAGCGATATGTTACTTGCCCGAGATTCGATCGTCGATATCTCCATACCTAGTTCAATCTCGTTACCGGCAAGTCTCTTTACTCATTCCGTAATACAAGATCCCGTGACTAACTCCTTAGGCACATTGCTTGCAAGCTCTTTATGATGTTGCATTACCGAGAGGGCCCAAAGATATCTCTCCGTCATACGGAGTGACAAATCCCAGTCTCGATCCATGCCAACCCAACAGACACTGATGACCCACAATTATAGGGGATCAATCATAGTCCTTTCGATAAGTAAGAGTGTCGAACCTAATGAGGAGCAGAAGGAAATGACAAGCGGGTTTCTGCAAGGTATTTTCTGCAAGCACTGAAATTATCGGTAATGAGTAGTTTGATAGCAAGATAATTTGTAACAAGTGACAAGTAGCAATAGTAACAAAGAGTGCAGAAGGGTAGCCCAATCCTTTTTGTAGCAAAGGACAGGCCAGAACGATCTCTTATAATAAGCAAAGCGTTCTCGAGGACACATGAGAATTTTATCTAGTCACTTTCATCAAGTTTGTTTGATTCGCGTTCGCTACTTTTATAATTTGATATGTGGGTGGACCGGTGCTTGGGTGCTGTTCTTACTTGAACAAACCTCCCACTTATGATTAACCCCTCTCGCAAGCATCCGCAACTATGAAAGAAGAATTAAGATAAATCTAACCATAGCCTTAAACATATGGATCCAAATCAGCCCCTTACGGAATAGCGCATAAACTAGGGTTTAAGCTTCTGTCACTCTAGCAACCCATCATCTAATTACTACTCCACAATGCATTCCCTTAGGCGCAAAGATGGTGAAGTGTCATGTAGTCGACGTTCACATGACACCACTAAGAGAATCAACAACATACATATCATCAAAATATCGAACAAATACCAAATTCACATGATTACTTATGACAAGACTTCTCCCATGTCCTCAAGAACAAAAGTAACTACTCACAAATCATGTTCATGTCCAAGATCAGAGTGGTATTGAATAGCATAATGGATCTGAACATATAATCTTCCACCAAATAAACCAACTAGCATCAACTACAAGATGTAATCAACACTACTAGCAACCCACATGTACCAATCTGAGGTTTTTGAGACAAAGATTGAATACAAGAGATGAACTAGGGTTTGAGATGAGATGGTGCTGGTGAAGATGTTGATGAAGATTGGTCCTCCCACGATGAGAGGATTGTTGGTGATGTCGATGGCTTCGATTTCCCCCTCCCGGAGGGAAGTATCCCCGGCGGAATCGCTCCGTCGGAGAGCAAAAGTGCTCCTGCCCAAGTTCCTCCTCGAGACGGTGGCGCTCCATCCCAAAAGTCTTCTCCTTATTTTTTCTAGGGAAAATGGGCTTATATACCAGAAAATGGGCACCGGAGGCTGGCCAGGGGCCCCACAAGCCACCAGGGCGCTCCTAGGGGAGGGGTGGCGTGCCCTGGTGCCTCGTGGGCACCTGGGTGGCCCCCTCTGGTACTTCTTTCTTCCAGTATTTTTTATTTATCCCAAAATAAATCTCCGTGAAATTTCAGCTCATTTGGAGATGTGCAGAATAGGTATCTCTGACATAGCTTTTTCAGGTCCAGAATTCCAGCTGCCGGCAATCTCCCTCCTTATGTAAATCTTGCATATTAAGAGATAAAAGGCATTAGAATTGCTCCACAAAGTGTTATATTGATTAAAAACACTATAAATAATTGTAGGAAAACATGATGTAAAATGGACGTATCAACTCCCCCAAGCTTAGACCTCGCTTGTCCTCAAGCGAAAGCCGATACCGATAATCATGTCCACATGTTTAGAGAGAGAGAGGTGTCTATAAAAACAAAATACAGACATAGTAACATCATGATCATTATTATAATAGCAATATTCATTATCATAGAACTTCTCATGAACAAGTAACAATTCATCACAACAACGAAGTATAAGGCATAAACTTTCTTGAAAACCAACAAACTATGTTCTCAGTCAACAATGCAATTGCAATTCATCATATTTTCAGGAAGGGTCTCATGTAGGAGCTTTTTAGCAAGTCCACATACTCAACCATCATTTAGTCTTCTATGATTGCTAACACTCACAACATATATATGGAGCAAAAAGTTTCAGCCAGACACATAGAAAGATATGAGCTTATAATTTCACCTCCCAACTTATTCACCTCAAGGGTAATGTCAACAATAATAACTCATGATCACTCATATCCAACTGGATATATATGCCTAGATCTTCCCCACCACATGATGCTTGCAAAAGAGAAAAATAAAAAGGAATAGAGGAGAACACTATTGACTCTTACATAAAAAGTAAATTCATAATAGTAAAAGATAGGCCCTTCGCAGAGGGAAGCAGAGGTTGTCATGCGCTTTTTGTTGTTGGATGCACAAGCTCTTAATGCAAAGGAACGTCACTTTATATTGCCCCTTGTGATAGCAACCTTTATTATGTAGTCCGTCACTTTTCTTTCTTTACCATCACAAGTTCGTACAAAGCTTATTTTCCCTTACAATAAAAGTTCATACATATTTAGAGGCAATTTTTATTGCTTTATGCACCGATGACAACTTACTTGAAGGATCTTATTCAATCCATAGGTAGATATGGCGGACTCTCATGACTTGAAACTGGGTTTAAGGGTTTTGGATGCACAAGTAGTATCTCTACTTGGTGCAGATTTTTGGCTAGCAAAGATATTGGGCAAGCACCACATGTTGGAGGATCTATGACAATATAACTTCTATGTGAATATAAGAAAACATAATTCATTACGTTGTATTCCTTCTCCAACGTCAACAATTTGACATAAAATACTCAATGGGGGCTAACAATCATAAAAGATGTCCAAGATAGTGTATTTTCATGTGAATCTTCTCTTCCCTTATTAATTTTTTCATGAATTGCATCATTGACCAATGCTATGCTTGTTAACTTTCAATAAATTTTACCACTTATACTTTTCTTTATGTAATGTCATTACTTTCCATAAGATTAGCATATGATCTTATTCATTATTTTCACAGCTAGGATTGGAACATAAAAGTAAAGAAGCAAAAACTCAAACTACTCTTTATTATATAACTCTCAACTCAATTACATAGGTAGATAGATCACGAAACTAGCACTCGAAAATAGACCATACTAAACTTTTATTCAACTAGATCACGAAATAACTAAGGATCGAACTAAAAATAGGTAAAGATAATAAAAGTGATGGTGATACGATACCGGGGCATCTCCCCCAAGCTTGGCACAAGCCAAGGGGAGTGCCCATACCCATGTGCTCAAGTTTCTTTCTTCGGTGATGGTGGGGGTGATGAAGTGGTGGGCTTGTCCTCTGGCTTCCATGGCATAGGTTCCCCATCATAAAAAGATGAACGAGTCTCCGGAGTCCTGAAACTTGCAGCTAAACTCATACCTTTGAATCTTGCCTCATACTCAAAATTTTGGTTTTGAAGATCATAGATTTGGCCTTGGAGATAGTCAATTCGTTCATTGATCTTGAAGATGATGTCCCCCATTGATTGGCCATCCACCCTGTGATCGCGGGTGAATTCCGTGATCATGGAGTGGTTGGCACTGAGTCCATGTTCTACCATCCCTTGGCACTTGAAAATCTCTAGCTCCACCGCTTCGAGCCTGGCCTCCACGCTCCCGGTCTTCTTAGGTCCTTGAACATCCCAGATGTGAAGCACCCCCTCACACATCTCGATAGCTTGAGGGTGTTTCATCACCTCTGATAGGTAGGGGTTGATGACCTTCTCGTAGAACTTGTCCTTGGAAGAGCTTGGTGGAGCCATAGCGATCTAGATCTGTCAGAAAAATAGCACGAAACAAGAACAAAGGAGATTTCTGTGATACGGTGGTCAAAACATCTGGGAGTATATATAAAGAATTTTTATCTTGCAAAACAAGTATTCCAGAAGAAAACGGAGTCGAGAAGGCTCACGAGGGGCCCACGAGCCACTGATACGTCTCCAACGTATATATAATTTTTGATTGTTCCATGATTTTATATTATCAATCTTGGATGTTTTTATATACATTTACAGCAATTATATATCATTTTTTGGGACTAACCTATTAACTTAGTGCCCAGTGCCAGTTGCTGTTTTTTGCCTGTTTTTGATTTTCCAGAATATCAGTACCAAACGAAGTCCAAATGCCACGAAACTTTTTGGAGATTTTTTTCTGGACATAACAAGTACTTGAAGCTTTGGGAGAGGGCCAGAAGCCAGAGGAGGTGGCCACGAGCCACCAGGGCGCGCCCCAGGGGGGGTGGCGCGCCCTGGTGCCTCGTGGGCCCACCTCTGCCCCTTTTGACCTAATTCAACCACTATAAATTCTCTAAAATCGGGAAACCAACAGAGGAGTCCACGAAATACTTTTTCCGCCGCCGCAAGTTTCTGTTCTCGAGAGATCCCATCTAGAGGCCTTTTCCGGTACTCCGCCGGAGGGGGAATCGATCATGGAAGGGCTCTACATCAACCTTGCTGCCCTTCCGATGAAGCGTGAGTAGTTTACCACAGACCTTTGGGTCCATAGTTAGTAGCTAGATGGCTTCTTCTCTCTTTTTGATCTTCAATACAATGTTCTCCTCGATGTTCTTGGAGTTCTATCCGATATAATCACTTTTTGCGGTGTGTTTGTTGGGATCCGATGAATTGTGAGTTTATGATCAGATTATCCATGAATATTATTTAAGTTTTCTCTGAACTCTTTTATGCATGATTATTATAGCTTCGTATTTATTCTCCGATCTATTGATTTGGTTTGGCCAACTAGATTGATTTATCTTGCCATGGGAAGAGGTGCTTTGTAATGGGTTCGATCTTGCGGTGCTCAATCCCAGTGACAGAAAGGGACATGACACGTATGTATCGTTGCTATTAAGGGTAAAAAGATGGGGTTTATTCATGCGTGAGTTTACTTTGTCTACATCATGTCATCGTTCTTAAGGCGTTACTCCGTTCTTTATGGACTTAATACACTAGATGCATGCTGGATAGCGGTCGATGTGTGGAGTAATAGTAGTAGATGCAGGCAGGAGTTGGTCTACTTGTATTGGACGTGATGCCTATATACATGATCATTGCCTTGGATATCGTCATGATTATTTGCTTTTCTATCAATTACCCAACAGTAATTTGTTTACCCACCGTATGCTATTTTTATGAGAGAAGCCTCTAGTGAAAACTATGGTCCCCGGGTCTATGTAAATCATATATTAAAAACCCTAAAATACCTTGCTGCACTTTTTCTTTATTTATTTTATTTTGTATTTTTGTTCAATCTATCTATCTATCACATACAATTTAATCTTGCAATTAACCGCCGAGGGAGTGACAACCCCTTGTTTGCGTTGGGTGCAAGGATTTGTTGTTTTGTGTGCAGGTGCTGCTAACGAGGTGTTGCGTGATTCTCCTACTGGATTGATAACCTTGGTTTCATAACTGAGGGAAATACTTATCTCTACGGTACTGCATCTCCCTTCCTCTTCAGGGAATTACCAACGCAGCTCACAAGTAGCTGGAAGAATTTTTGACGCCGTTGCCAGGGAGACATCATCAACATCTATCAGGTACCTACGCATAAAACTTTCATCTCCTTGCATTTATTTTATTTGCCTTTGCCTCTCGTTTTCATCTCCCCCACTTCAAAAAAGTTTTGACAAAAATACAAAAATATTTTCCGTTTGCCTTTTTCTTAATTGCTTGCTTGCTTTACCATTATGGCTAGTTCTACTCCCGTTATGCCTTTCCCTCCGTACTTAGGAAACAATCCAGGAATTTTAAACTTTAAATATTTGAGTGACGAATCTTTAAAAGAAGAATGGGATAGATTATTAAAAATACAAGTAAGTGCTAGGCATCAGTTTCACCTTAAATTATTCCTTAAAGGTTTTTATGTTGGTCTACCCTTTGCTCATAGACGTGTCTTGGATTCTATATTTGAAAATGATTTTCTTGGGAGTGTTGCCTTTGAAACCTACGAAAAGATGAAAAGTATATTTGGACAACCAAA
Source organism: Elymus sibiricus (assembly GCA_039707655.1). Classification (NCBI taxonomy): domain Eukaryota; kingdom Viridiplantae; phylum Streptophyta; class Magnoliopsida; order Poales; family Poaceae; genus Elymus; species Elymus sibiricus. Next base: position 76,761,348 of record CM077676.1, read on the forward strand.
AGTTGAAACTATCAAACCCATTACTCTAGAACTAGTCATCTACCTGTGCACCTGCACGGCCTAGCTCTTATAGGAGTACATAGTAATTAATAAAATTATATTTATCTATAAAATGAAAGTGTTTAACTTTCAGATATCATACAATTTGACAGATGCTAAGTTATCGAATAATGACAACACCTAATAATAAACTGTATTATAAACTTCATTATAGTGAAGGGTGCATCTGTTTACTCATTTATGTTCCGCAAAACTGCATCATTGGTCTAAATGAAGCCTTCATGTCATGGTAGCAAGGAACACCTCTTTGTGTATTTTACGTCACCTACTAAGGGATCGATAAAGTATGAATTAGTTTGATCCATTTGGCAAGATACACATCTTCATGTCTTATTCGATCCACACTGTAGCATATACAAAACAACTCAACCAAGATCGAGAAAGAAACATTACACACACCTACCGCTCAACAAAATTTGAAGTGTGAGAGATATATGCTGCATGGTTAGTTTCGTTTTTCAAATATGATGTACATATCAATTATTTGCATATATAAAAAAAATGAGGAGGTATAGGGTGTTTTAAAAGATAATTCTAATGACTATTGTTTAAGTGGATATGTGTTCCATTGAGTGAAAGATTCAAAAGATGATGTCTATATTAAATATTTGCATAAACTAAATAATTGGAAGACGGTTTTTTAAAAGTTAATTTCAGTTACTACTGTTTAGGTGGATACGTGTTCCATTTAGTGTTGGATTCCTTTATTTCAGGTTGTATTACTTTGTCGCGGTCCGTGTAAATGTGTACCGCAACTACGATGCTACTCGTATCATTTTTGTACTCTATGTTTCTTCTTAGTGCATTACGAAGTGCTCCTACTTAATTTTCAATAAATGCTATACTTAGTTGAGAATGTATCTATCTAGAATCGTATTAGCTATTAGTATCTCGTCCTTTTCAAAAAAAAATTATTAGTATCTCGTAGTACTCGAAAAATATTTTACCCATGAATAATTAAATTTTACTGGACCCAGTTTTCAAATAATCAAGTCTGTCTTGCCAGCGCCTAGCACAGAAATGAATGAGATTTTTTCAATTGATGTTTATTAACGGGTTGATATTCATATTTTTTTATGCATAACAATTTATGTTATTCTTCTACTTGTGTTACAATTAGGCGATATCAAAATATTAGACATTGGTAGTGGTGGTGTATTAGAGAGCCATTAGGGAAAAAAAATTGTATCTTCGTGCCTAGTTTATTTTATTATGGTTACGCCTTCTTTTCTACGATGAGATGTAACTATTATTTTACAATCAGGTATACACTCAGTTTTTTCAGCTGAGGCTTGAGTACTCCTTAGTTATACATGTCGTTCTTCTTTGTCTACGCGGACTCGCAAGTGATTTTTATTTTCATGGGAATTGAGGCGTGTGATCTTTTTTAGTTGTACGTGCCTTGTTTTCTTTTGCAAGGCGACCGACAATTTTTTTTCTGGGAACAAATGTGGTTTTTGAGGACTCTTTTTCGTTTTGGCCATGTGGGTTTAATCTATTATTTCACATACGATTTTTTGTGGACTTTTATTTCACGTACACGTACGTGGTGAGAACAGCTTGATTTTTCTGTACGTTAGTTTTTTTTTCTAGGAACTATCGTGAGTGCTAAGGACTCGTTTTTTTTAGGACGTGTGAGCTTATGCACATTTTTTTTTCTGGGAACTAACGTGAGTGCTAAGGACTAATTTTTTTAGGACGTGTGAGCTTGATTTTATTTGTATGTACGTGTTGGTTTGATCACTTGGGTACGTAAGTGTTTTTTAAGAAGGCACGTCTTTCTAACATATCTTGACCATTAAATTTAAAATCTAATGGTTATATTAATCTTGATGATGTGGATTAACATGATGGCTTGAAAGGTGCCTCCAATTAGTAAATATAAGATGCTTTCATCAAACTAAGCAAATAAAGGAAATAAAGGCTAGTATGGATTCTAACTTTCGAGGAATATTCAATCTTGCCTCTAAATAAATAGCAATGTGGTGTCACAAAATAGGAGGGTTGATTCTTTAGATCAAAAGATCTCTCTTTGTGTTTAGAAAGAAATAAAAACCCTTTGCACTAAACTTGATCATCTATTGCACATTATCGATAATGGCAAAGAAAGTGAAATAGGAGTTGCGAGGGTTAAAACCAAGGATGACAATACTTGAAACTATGCATTATGCCTAGCTAGGGGCATAAAACAATAGCGCTTGTTGGGAGGCATCCCAATGAATAAAATAAATTTTTGATTTTTGTTTCTGTTATTGTGTGTTTTCACATTTATGCTACTGTTATGATTGAGTTTTTATCTTTTAATTAGTGTTTGTGCCAAGTAAAGCCTTTAGTATGATTTGGAAGATAGTATAATTGATGCTGTTTGGAAAACAGAAAGTTTTGGGTCCAGTGCTGGAATTTTGGTTCTGTACTGGAGCGTCAGAAAAATCTGAAATTTTTACAAAGTATTGGTATATGAATTCCCACGTCTTCCTAATTTTTCAGAATGTTTGAAGATATATAAGTATGTCTTTTAAATAGATCTCTACAGACTGTTCTGTTTTTGACAGATTCTGTTTTTGATGCACTACTTGCTTGTTTTGATGAAACTATGGATTGTATCGGGGGGTATAAGCCATGGAGAAGTTAGAATACAGTAGGTATACTGAAAAAATAAAATATGAATGGGTTTGCAACAGTACTTAAAGTCGTGATTTATTTTGTTATACTAACGGATCTCACGAAGGTTTTGTTGAGCTTAGTGCGATTGAAGTTTTCAAGTTTTGGATGAGATCACGATGGATGAAGGAATAAGGAGTGGCAAGAGCCTAAGCTTGGGGATGCCCAAGGCACCCCAAGGTAATATTCAAGGAAGACTCAAGCGTCTAAGCTTTGGTATGCCCCGGAAGGCATCCCTTCTTTCTTCTACCAACCATCGGGAATTTTACTTGGAGCTATATTTTTATTCGTCACATGATATGTGTTTTGCTTGGAGCGTCGTGTATTATATGAGTCTTTGCTTTGTTTGCTTTTTAGTTTGTCACAATCATCTTTGCTGGATACACCTATTTGAGAGAGCCACACGATCATCATGATTTGCTAGAATACTCTATGTGCTTCACTTAAATTTTTTTGAGCTAGGCAGTTGCTCTAGTGCTTCACTTAAATCTTTTTGATCACGGCGGTGGCTAAATTTTGAAGAAATATTTAAACTCCCATGCTTCACTTATATTATTTTGAGAGTTGATAAGATTGAAATTTTGAAGAAATATTTGAACTCTCATGCTTCACTTATATCATTTTGAGAGTTGATAAATTTGGAAGAAATATGTGCACTCTCATGCTTCACTTATATCTTTTTGAGAGTTGATAATAGTAATGGTAATTTGCACGAGATATGAATTTGGTCCCAAAGTGATGAATATAGATCATTGGATATGATAAGTGTGATTCCTTCCAATAGTTTTGCGATATGGAGATGATAATATGTGAGTCATGTTAGTGAGTAATTGTGATTTAGTAAGAATATTAGTGTTAAGGTTTGTGATTCCCTATGCATGCACATTAAGTCAATAGTTATGCAAAGAAATTATATCCTACTTATGGTGCATTATTCGGTGTTAGTTATGTTCAATGCATGTTTATGACCGTTTTCGCTTTTTGGTTGGTTGCTTCTCAATCTATTTGCTAGCCTTCATTTGTACTAAGCAGAAATACTGCTTGTGCATCGAAAATCCTTAAACCCAAGTTTTGCCAAATGAGTCCACTATATCTACCTATATGCGGTATTTCAATGCCGTTCCAAGTAAATTTGCGTGTGCCAACTCTAATTTTCAAAATAATTTTCCGTTTTGTGTGCCCGTACCACTCATGAAGCGGTAGGGGGTGGCCATTATTTTCCATGCTAGGTGTGTTATTCTCACGATGAGTGTTTATTCACTTGTCATTGCACGAGAGAGTGGCTGGTAATAGGGATGCCCAGTCCCACAATGAATCAAAAATTAATAACAACAAAATTCCTTGGAAAGTGTTGGTATGGAGGGTACCCGTGGATACGGCTAGCCATGGATTGTGAAAGAATGGTGGAAAGGAAATAAACTTTACTTTCTGTTTGGGAACCGCCTATGATGTGTCTAGCATGGAAAATATTGGGAATTCTCGGTCGTTTTCGTTGACAGGAAAAGCATGCCTCTCAAAACAATTTTATCTCTCTAATTTAAGCTTTGAGCTCTGGCACATTTGCAAATCTCTGCTTCCCTCTGCGAAGGGCCTATCTATTTACTTCTATGCAATTTTTATTTTTATTTGAGTCTCCATATTCTCTTACAAAGCACCAATTAGAGAGCACTATTGTCATACTTGTGCATTGAGTGTAGCTAGTATTTGAGTGTGTTTCATGAATGGATCAATGATTGAGCATAATGGGCTAGGGATAACTTTCTTTAGCGTTGATATTTTGAAAGACATGGTTGCTTGTTAGCATGCTTGAGTATTTATATCTTCATGTCAAATTATAGACTATTGCTTTGAATCATTCAAGTCAAAATGTCCATGCTACAAAGCAAAAGAATATATGATGAATATGATAGGCAGCATTCCACATCAAAAATTCTGTTTTTATCATTTACCTACTCGAGGACGAGCTGGAATTAAGCTTGGGGATGCTGATACGTCTCCAAGGTATCTATATTTTTTGATTGTTCCATGCCGTTATATTATCAATCTTGGATGTTTTCATATACATTTACAGCAATTATATATCATTTTTGGGGACTAACCTATTAACTTAGTGCCCAGTGCCAGTGCCCATGGAAAATATCAGTACCAAACGAAGTCCAAATGCCACGAAACTTTTTGGAGATTTTTTCTGGACATAACAAGTACTGGAAGCTTCGGGAGAGCGCCAGAAGCCAGAGGAGGTGGCCACGAGCCACCAGGGCGCGCCCTGGTGCCTCGTGGGCCCACCTCTGCCCCTTTTGACCTAATTCCACCACTATAAATTCTCTAAAATCGGGAAACCAACAGAGGGGTCCACGAAATACTTTTTCCGCCGCCGCAAGTTTCTGTTCTTGAGAGATCCCATCTGGAGGCCTTTTTCGGTACTCCGCCAGAGTGGGAATCGATCACGGAGGGGCTCTACATCAACCTTGCTGCCCTTCCGATGATGCATGAGTAGTTTACCACAGACCTTCGGGTCCATAGTTAGTAGCTAGATGGCTTCTTCTCTCTTTTTGATCTTCAATACAATGTTTTCCTCGATGTTCTTGGAGTTCTATCCGATGTAATTACTTTTTGCGGTGTGTTTGTTGGGATCCAATGAATTGTGAGTTTATGATCAAATTATCCATGAATATAATTTGAGTTTTCTCTGAACTCTTTTATGCATGATTATTATAGCTTCGTATTTCTTCTCCGATCTATTGATTTGGTTTGGCCAACTAGATTGATTTATCTTGCCATGGGAAGAGGTGCTTTGTAATGGGTTCGATCTTGCGGTGCTCAATCCCAGTGATAGAAAGGGACATGACACGTATGTATCGTTGCTATTAAGGGTAAAAAGATGGGGTTTATTCATGTGTGAGTTTACTTTGTCTACATCATGTCATCGTTCTTAAGGCGTTACTCCGTTCTTTATGGACTTAATACACTAGATGCATGCTGGATAGTGGTCGATGTGTGGAGTAATAGTAGTAGATGCAGGCAGGAGTCGGTCTACTTGTATTGGACGTGATGACTATATACATGATCATTGCCTTGGATATCGTCATGATTATTTGCTTTTCTATCAATTACCCATCAGTAATTTGTTTACCCACCGTATGCTATTTTTATGAGAGAAGCCTCTAGTGAAAACTATAGCCCCCGGGTCTATCTAAATCATATATTAAAAACCCTAAAATACCTAGCTGCACTTTTTCTTTATTTATTTTATTTTGTATTTTTGTTCAATCTATCTATCTATCACATACAATTTAATCCTGCAATTAACCGCCGAGGGATTGACAACCCCTTGTTTGCTTTGGGTGCAAGGATTTGTTGTTTTGTGTGCAGGTGCTACTAACGAGGTGTTGCGTGATTCTCCTACTGGATTGATAACCTTGGTTTCATAACTGAGGGAAATACTTATCTCTACTATACTGCATCTCCCTTCCTCTTCAGGGAATTGCCAACGCAGCTCACAAGTAGCAGCCACCAGGGCGCGCCTGGGGGGGGGGGGGTGGCGCACCCGGGTGCCTCGTGTGCACCTCATGGGTCCCCTTGGCTGTTTCTTATTTTTGTATTTTTTCTAATATTCCAAAACTGATAGAAAGTATTTTTATGGAATTTTTGGAGTCGGTTTACTTACCGTATCACGCACCTCTTCCTTTTCAGGGTTCTGGAGTGTTCTGGAAGGTCTCTCTTATGTATTCCTCCAGTGTAATTGTTTCAATAATATTAGTTTCAACATTAATGGGAGTTCCTGTAATATAATGCTTAATTCTTTGCCCATTCACCACTCGGATTAGTGCCTTCGGAGTTGTTTATTTTGATGGCTCCGGAGTGATAAACTTCTTCGATGATATACGGTTCTTCCCATTTAGAGAGGAGTTTCCCTGCAAAGAATCTCAAACGAGAATTGTACAATAGAACATACTCACCCACTTTGAATTCCCGTTTTGAATTCTTCTATCATGCCATCTTTTAACTTTTTCTTTAAATAGTTTGGCATTTTCATAAGCTTGGGTTCTCCATTCATCTAATGAGCTAATATCAAATAACCTCTTTTCACCGGCAAGTTTAAAATCATAATTGAGTTCTTTAATTGCCCAATATGCTTTATGTTCTAACTCAAGAGGTAAATGACATGCTTTTCCATAAACCATTTTATAAGGAGACATACCCATAGGATTTTTAAAAGCAGTTCTATAAGCCCATAATGCATCGTCAAGTTTCTTAGACCAATTCTTTCTAGATCTATTAACGGTTTTTTGCAAAATTAATTTTATTTCTCTATTTCTCAATTCAACTTGACCACTAGATTGAGGGTGATAGGGAGATGCAATCCTATGGTTGACATCATATTTAGCAAGCAGTTTACGGAATGCACCATGAATAAAGTGTGAACCACCATTAGTTATTAAATATCTAGGGACTCTGAACCTCAGGAAAATAACTTCTTTAAGCATTTTAATAGAAGTGTTATGATCAGCACTACTAGTTGGAATAGCTTCTACCTACTTAGTAACGTAATCAACAACAACTAAAATATGTGTATACCCATTGGATTTAGGAAAAGGTCCCATATAATCAAATCCCCAAACATCAAATGGTTCAATAACAAGTGAATAATTCATAGGCATTTCCTGACGTCTACTAATATTACCAATTCTTTGACATTCATCACAAGATAAAACAAACTTACGAGCATCCTTGAAAAGAGTAGGCCAATAAAAACCAGATTGTAGTACCTTATGCGCAGTTCGGTCTCCCGCATGATGTCCTCCATAGGCCTCGGAGTGACACTTACGTACGATTTGTTCCTGTTCATGCTCAGGTACACAATGTCTAATAATACCATCTACTCCTTCTTTATATAGATGTGGGTCATCCCAAAATTAATGTCTTAAATCAAAGAAAAACTTTTTCTTTTCTTGATATGTAAAGCTAGGTGGCATAAATTTAGCAACAATATAATTAGCATAGTCTGCATACCAAGGAGTATTACGAGAAGCATTTATCACAGCTAATTGTTCATCAGGAAAATCATCATTAATAGGAAGTGGGTCAACAAGAACATTTTCCATTCTAGACAAATTATCTGCTGTGGGATTCTCAGCTCCCTTCCTATCGGTAATATGCAAGTCAAATTCTTGTAGCAGTAGAACCCACCTAATGAGTCTGGGTTTAGCATCTTTCTTTTCCATAAGGTATTTAATAGCAGCATGATCAGTGTGAACAGTTACCTTGGAATCAACAATATAAGATCTGAATTTATCACATGCAAATACAACTGCTAGAAATTCTTTCTCAGTAGTAGCATAATTTCTTTGAGCACTGTCTACGGTTTTACTAGCATAATGGATAACATTTAATTTCTTATCAACTCTCTGTCCTAGAACAGCAGCAACAGCATAATCACTAGCATCACACATAATTTCAAAAGGCAAGTTCCAATCAGGTGGTTGAACAATAGGTGCAGAGGTTAAGGCTTTCTTAAGTGTTTCAAAGGCTTCTACACAATCATCATCAAAAACAAATGGAACATCTTTTTGTAAGAGATTGGTAAGAGGCCTAGAAATTTTAGAGAAGTCTTTTATAAACCTTCTATAGAAACCAGCATGACCTAGGAAACTTCTTATACCTTTGATATCTTTAGGACATGGCATTTTCTCAATAGCATCAACCTTAGCTTTATCAACTTCAATACCTCTTTCAGAAATTTTATGCCCAAGGACTATACCTTCATTAACCATAAAGTGGCACTTCTCCCAATTCAAGACAAGATTAGTTTCTTCGCATCTCTGCAAAACTCGATCAAGGTTGCTTAGGCAATCATCAAAAGAAGTTCCGTAAATGGAGAAATCATCGATGAAAACCTCAACAATCTTTTCACAAAAATCAGAGAATATAGCAGTCATACATCTTTGAAAGGTGGCTGGTGCATTACATAAACCAAAAGGCATACGATGATAAGCATAAGTTCCAAAAGGACAAGTAAAGGTGGTTTTCTCTTGATCTTCAGGTAATACAGGTATTTGAGAGAAACCAGAATAACCATCTAGGAAACAAAAGTGTGTATGCTTAGACAATCTTTCTAACATTTGATCGATAAAAGGTAGGGGGTAATGATCTTTTCTAGTGGCTTTGTTTAATTTTCTAAAATCGATTACCATCCTATAATCAGTTACAATTCTTTGTGGAATAAGTTCATTTTTATCATTAGGAACAACGGTAATGCCTCCTTTCTTAGGGACACAATGAACGGGACTTACCCATCTACTATCAGCTATGGGGTAGATTATACCTGCTTCCAGAAGCTTTAATATTTCAGTTCTTACCACTTCTTTCATCTTAGGATTTAATTGTCGTTGGTGGTCGACAACTGGTTTAGCATCAGGCTCCATATTAATTTTGTGCTGACATAGAGTGGGACTAATGCCCTTAAGGTCATCAAGAGTATATCCAATAGCAGCATGGTGTTTCCTCAGAGTTTTTAGTAATCTCTTTTCTTCATGCTCTGAAAGGTTAGCACTAATAATAACAGGATATATCTTCTTTTCATCTAGATAAGCATATTTCAATGTATCAGGCAATTGCTTCAATTCAAATACAGGGTCACCCTTAGGTGGAGGAGGACCTCCAAGAGTTTCAACAGGCAAATTGTGTTTAAGGATAGGTGGTTGATCAAAGAACATCCTATGTATTTCATTTCTTTCATTCATGTGCATATCATTTTCATGGTCTAACAGATATTGTTCTAATGGATCAGTGGGAGGTACGACAATAGAAGCAAGACCAATAATTTCATCTTTACTAGGCAATTCTTTATCATGAGGTTGTGTATGAAACTTGGAGAAATTAAACTCATGAGACATGCCACCAAAATTAACACTAACAGTTTCCTTAGCGCAATCAATCTTGGCATTAACAGTGTTCAAGAAAGGTCTACCAAATATAATGGGACAAAAATTATCTTGTGGAGAACCGAGGACTAGAAAATCAGTAGGGTATTTTATTTTCCCACACAAGACTTCAACATCTCTAACGATCCCCAGCGGTGTAATGGTATCTCTGTTTGCAATTTTAATAGTAACATCAATGTCCTCTATTTCAATAGGTGCAATATCATTCATAATTTCTTGATATAAGGTAAACGGAATAGCACTCATACTAGCACCCAAATCACATAAGCCATGATAACAATGATCTCCTATTTTAACAGAGACAACAGGCATGCCTACTACGGGTCTATTTTTATCTTTAGGATCTAGTTTAGCAATTCTAGCTGCTTCATCACAGAAGTAAATAACATGCCCATCAATATTATCGACCAAGAGATCTTTAACCATAGCAACATTAGGTTCAACTTTAATTTGTTCAAAGGGTCTAGGTGTTCTAATATTACTTTTGTTAACCACAGTTGAAATTTTAGCATGTTCCTTAATTCTAACAGGAAATGGTTGTTTCTCAATATAAGCAGTAGGCACAACTGGATCAACATGTTTCTTCTTTAACACTAACGGGTTCCTCAATCTTTTCTTTAATAGGGGGATGATATTTAAACCATTTCTACTTAGGGAGATCAACATGAGTAGCAAATGATTCACAAAAGGAAGCTACTATCTCAGAGTCAAGTCCATATTTAGTGCTAAACTTATGAAAAGCATCGATATCCATAAAAGATTTAACACAATCAAACTCAACTGTTATACCTGACTCTTTACCTTTGTTGAGTTCCCAATCTTCAGAGTTGCATTTAATTCTTTCCAGAAGATCTCATCTGAATTCAATAGTTTTCTTCATAAAGGAGCCAGTCGAAGAAGAATCGAGCATGGTTTGATCATCATGAGAAAGCCGAGCATAAAAATTCTGTAAGATAATTTCTCTTGAGAGCTCATGATTGGGGCATGTGTACATCATGTACTTAAGCCTCCCCCAAGCTTGAGCGATGCTTTCTCCTTCACGAGGCCAAAAATTATATATATAATTCCGATCACGATGAACCAGATGCATAGGATAAAACTTTTGATGAAATTCCAATTTCAATCGATTCCAATCCCACGTTCCAATATCATCACATAGCCTATACCATGTCAATGCATTTCCCTCCAAAGATAAAGGGAATACTTTCTTCTTAACTCCATCTCTGGATAAACCTGCAAGCTTAAGCAATCCACAAATTTCATCCACATAGATCAAGTGCATATCAGGATGTACCGTTCCATCTCCTACATAAGGATTAGCTAGCAGTTTCTCTATCATACCCGAAGGAATCTCATAATAAATATTTTCAGTAGGTGCAGTAGGTTGAGGAGCAACACTTTGTGCTTCCGATCGAGGTGAAGATACCCCGAACAAACCCCTCAAAGGATTACTTTCCATAGTGACAAGTGACAACAAATTTCAGCACGTAATATAAATGTTTCCTTACCAAATTCCACTCACCAAAGGCGCTTCACTCCCCGGCAATGGCGCCAGAAAAGAGTCTTGATGACCCACAAGTATAGGGGATCAATCGTAGTCCTTTCGATAAGTAAGAGTGTCGAACCCAACGAGGAGCAGAAGGAAATGACAAGTGGTTTTCAGCAAGGTATTTTCTGCAAGCACTGTTATCGGTAACGAGTAGTTTGATAGCAAGATAATTTGTAACAAGTGACAAGTAGCAATAGTAACAAAGAGTGCAGCAAGGTAGCCCAATCCTTTTTGTAGCAAAGGACAGCCCGGAACGATCTCTTATAATAAGCAAAGCGTTCTCGAGGACACATGGGAATTTCATCTAGTCACTTTCATCATGTTTGTTTGATTCACGTTTGCTACTTTGATAATTTGATATGTGGGTGGACCAGTGCTTGGGTGCTGTTCTTACTTGAACAAACCTCCCACTTATGATTAACCCCTCTCGCAAGCATCCGCAACTATGAAAGAAGAATTAAGATAAATCTAACCATAGCCTTAAACATATGGATCCAAACCAGCCCCTTACGGAATAGCGCATAAACTAGGGTTTAAGCTTCTGTCACTCTAGCAACCCATCATCTAATTACTACTCCACAATGCATTCCCCAGGCCCAAAGATGGTGAAGTGTCATGTAGTCGACGTTCACATGACACCACTAAGAGAATCAACAACATACATATCATCAAAATATCGAACGAATACCAAATTCACATGATTACTTATGACAAGACTTCTCCCATGTCCTCAAGAACAAAAGTAACTACTCACAAATCATGTTCATGTCCAAGATCAGAGTGGTATTGAATAGCATAATGGATCTGAACATATAATCTTCCACCAAATAAACCAACTAGCATCAACTACAAGATGTAATCAACACTACTAGCAACACACAGGTACCAATCTGAGGTTTTTGAGACAAAGATTGAATACAAGAGATTAACTAGGGTTTGAGATGAGATGGTGCTGGTGAAGATGTTGATGAAGATTGGTCCTCCCAAGATGAGAGGATCGTTGGTGATGTCGATGGCTTCGATTTCCTCCTCCCGGAGGGAAGTATCCCGGCGGAATCGCTCCGCCGGAGAGCAAAAGTGCTCCTGCCCAAGTTCCGCCTCGAGACGGCGGCGCTCTGTCCCAAAAGTCTTCTCCTTATTTTTTCTAGGGCAAATGGGCTTATATACCAGAAAATGGGCACCGGAGGCTGGCCAGGGGCCCCACAAGCCACCAGGGCGCGCCTGGGGGGGTGGCGCGCCCTGGTGCCTCGTGGGCACCTGGGTGGCCCCCTGATACGTCTCCAATGTATCTATAATTTTTGATTGTTCCATGCTATTATATTATCAATCTTGGTTGTTTTTATATGCATTTACAGCAATTATATATCATTTTTGGGACTAACCTATTAACTTAGTGCCCAGTGCCAGTTCCTGTTTTCTGCCTGTTTTTTTGTTTTACAGAATATCAATACCAAACGAAGTCCAAATGCCACGAAACTTTTTGGAGATTTTTTTCTGGACAATACCAACACTAGAAGCTTCGGGAGAAGACCAGATGCCAGAGGAGGTGGCCACGAGCCACCAGGGCGTGCCTGGGGGGGGCAGGCGCGCCCTGGTGCCTCGTGGGCCCACCTCAGCTCCGTTTGACCTAATTCCACCACTATAAATTACCATAATTCTGGAAACCACCAGGGGAGTCCACGAAATACTTTTTCCGCCGCCGCAAGTTTCTGTTCTCGAGAGATCCCATCTGGAGGCCTTCTCCGGTACTCCGCCGGAGGGGGAATCGATCACGGAGGGGCTCTACATCAACCTTGCTGCCCTTCCGATGATGCATGAGTAGTTTACCACAGACCTTCGGGTCCATAGTTAGTAGCTAGATGGCTTCTTCTCTCTTTTTGATCTTCAATACAATGTTCTCCTCGATGTTCTTGGAGTTCTATCCGATGTAATCACTTTTTGCGGTGTGTTTGTTGGGATCCGATGAATTGTGAGTTTATGATCAGATTATGCATGAATATTATTTGAGTCTTCTCTGATCTCTTTTATGCATGATTATTATAGCTTCGTATTTCTTCTCCGATCTATTGATTTGGTTTGGCCAACTAGATTGATTTATCTTGCGATGGGAAGAGGTGCTTTGTAATGGGTTCGATCTTGCGGTGCTCAATCCCAATGATAGAAAGGGACATGACACATATGTATCGTTGCTATTAAGGATAAAAAGATGGGGTTTATTCATGCGTGAGTTTACTTTGTCTACATCATGTCATCTTGCTTAAGGCGTTACTCCGTTCTTTATGGAGTTAATACACTAGATGCATGCTGGATAGCGGTCGATGTGTGGAGTAATAGTAGTAGATGCAGGCAGGAGTCCGTCTACTTGTCTCGGACGTGATGCCTATATACATGATCACTGCCTTGGATATTGTCATGATTATTTGCTTTTCTATCAATTGCCCAGCGGTAATTTGTTTACCCACCGTATGCTATTTTCCCGAGAGAAGCCTCTAGTGAAAACTATGGCCCCCGGGTCTATCTAAATCATATACTAAAACCCTAAAAATACTTGCTGCACTTTTTCTTTATTTATTTTATTTTGTATTTTTTGTTTCAATCTATCTATCTATCACATACAATTTAATCTTGCAACTTACCGCCGAGGGATTGACAACCCCTTGTTTGCGTTGGGTGCAAGGATTTGTTGTTTGTGTGCAGGTACTGCTAACGAGGTGTTGCGTGATTCTCCTACTGGATTGATAACCTTGGTTTCATAACTGAGGGAAGTACTTACCTCTACTGTGCTGCATCATCCCTTCCTCTTTGGGGAAAATACCAACGCAAGCTACAAGTAGCAGGAATAATTTCTGGTGCCGTTGCCGGGGAGACATCATCAACATCTATCAAGTACCTTTGCATAAACTCTCATCTCCTTGCATTTATTTTATTTGCCTCTCGTTTTCATCTCCCCCACTTCTAAAAAGTTTTTACAAAAATACAAAAATATTTTCCATTTGCCTTTTTATTTGTTTGCTATCTTTGCTTGTGTTGCCATGTGCCTTCTATTTGCTTGCATCTTCGCTTGCTAAAGAATTATTGATATGGATCCTCATCCACTTGCTAATCTTTTCAAAAGATCCAATTATGATGAGCCAATTGCTAGTGAGTTGAGTGCAATTGATTATCTCTATGAAGTTTTGCTTGAAAATCATGAATCTGAAAATTGTGATGAAGTGTTAAAAGAAGAAATTTATAAAGTAATTCATGATACCACCTTGAATGAAAAGCATGATCGCAATGATTTATTTACAAATTCTATTAATGTCAATTGTGTTAATTATATGCAAAACTACAAGCTTGGGGATGATGATTTTGTTACGTCCACTACTCATTGTAATGATCATGATTGGGGTGATGCTTCTTATGATCTTGAAAATTTATTTAAGCCTCATGATGAATATGATAATATTGAAAATGGGTTTGGAAGAGTGTCAACTTTAGCTAAAAATAATCCCACATATTTGGAGAGTGTTCAATCTTATGAAATTTTTGATGAGAGTGGGTTTGGAGAGGTCATAACTTTAGTTAATGCTAATCCCACTATTTCGGAAGACTATAAAAACTTTATGAATGTGGATCATAAAGGGAGTATTGTTTATGATAGCTATATTGTTGAATTTGAGTATGATCCTACATGTAATTATTATGAGAGAGGAAAATATGGTTGTAGAAATTTTCATGTTACTAAATTACCTCTCGTTATGTTGAAATCATCAATGTTTTATTCTTCTCCTTTGCATATGCTAGAAATTGCTTGCCTTGATAATTTGTTTGCTTATGAAATGCCTATGCATAGTAAGTATGTTAGACTTAAATGTGTTTTTCACATGCTACATGATGCTCTCTTTGTGTTTCAATTACTATCTTTCATGTGAGCATCATTGAAATCTCAAGCCTATCTTAATGGCTATAAACAAAGAGCTTGTTGGGAGACAACCCAATGAATAAAATAAATTTTTACTTTTTGTTTCTGTTTTGTGTGTTTTCACATTTATGCTACTGTTATGATTGAGTTTTTATGTTTTTAATTAGTGTTTGTGCCAAGTAAAATCTTTAGGATGATTTGGAAGATAGTATAATTGATGCTGTTTGGAAAACAGAAAGTTTTGCATCCAGTGCTGGAATTTTGGTTTTGTACTGGAGCGTCATAAAAATCTGAAATTTTTACACAGTATTGGTATATGAATTTCCCACGTTGTTCTAATTTTTCAGAATTTTTGGACTTACAGAAGTATGGATTTTAAATAGATTGCTACTGACTGTTCTGTTTTTGACAGATTCTCTTTTTGATGCACTACTTGCTTGTTTTGATGAAACTATGGATTGTATCGGGGGGTATAAGCCATGGAGAAGTTAGAATACAGTAGGTATAATGCAAAAATAAAATATGAATGGGTTTGCAACAGTACCTAAAGTGGTGATTTATTTTGTTATACTAACGGATCTCACGAAGGTTTTGTTGAGTTTTGTGTGATTGAAATTTCCATGTTTTGGGTGAGATCACGATGGATGACGGAATAAGGAGTGGCAAGAGCCTAATCTTGGGGATGCCCGAGGCACCCCAAGGTAATATTCAAGGAAGACTCAAGCGTCTAAGCTTGGGGACGCCCCGGAAGGCATCCCCTCTTTCTTCTACCAACCATCGGTAATTTTACTTGGAGCTATATTTTTATTCGTCACATGATATGTGTTTTGCTTGGAGCGTCGTGTATTATACGAGTCTTTGCTTTGTTTGCTTTTTAGTTTGTCGCAATCATCCTTTCTTGACACACCTATTTGAGAGAGCCACACGATCATCATAATTTGTTAGAATACTCTATGTGCTTCACTTAAAATTTTTGAGCTAGGCAGTTGCTCTAGTGCTTCACTTAAGTCTTTTTGAGCACGGCGGTGGCTATATTTTGAAGAAATAAACTCTCATGCTTCACTTATATTATTTTGCGAGTTGATAAGACTAAAATTTTGAAGAAATATTTGCACTCTCATGCTTCACTTATAT
This sequence comes from Elymus sibiricus, assembly GCA_039707655.1. NCBI lineage: Eukaryota > Viridiplantae > Streptophyta > Magnoliopsida > Poales > Poaceae > Elymus > Elymus sibiricus. Next base: position 76,777,600 of record CM077676.1, read on the forward strand.
CTTTTTTAGAGTTGATAATAGTAACGGTAATTTGCACAAGATATGAATTTGGTCCCAAAGTGATGAATATTCAAGAGGGATATAATAAAAACTTTCATATAGATCATTGGATATGATAAGTGTGATTCCTTGCAATAGTTTTGCGATATGGAGATGATGATATGTGAGTTATGATAGTGAGTAATTGTGATTTAGTAAGAATATTAGTGTTAAGGTTTGTGATTCCCTATGCATGCACATTAAGTCAATAGTTATGCAAAGAAATTATATCCTACTTATGGTGCATTATTCGGTGTTAGTTATGTTCAATGCATGTTTATGACCGTTTTCGCTTTTTGGTTGGTTGCTTCTCAATCTATTTGCTAGCCATGGATTGTGAAAGAATGGTGGAAAGGAAATAAACTTTACTTTCTGTTTGGGAACCGCCTATGATGTGTCTAGCATGGAAGATATTGGGAATTCTCGGTCGTTTTCATTGACAGGAAAAGCATGCCTCTCAAAATATTTTATCTCTCTAATTTAAGCTTTGAGCTCTGGCACATTAGCAAATCTCTGCTTCCCTCTGCGAAGGGCCTATCTATTCACTTTATGCAATTTTTATTTTTACTTTGAGTCTCCATCTTCTCTTATAAAGCACCAACTAGAGAGCACTATTGTCATACTTGTGCATTGTGTGTAGCTAATATTTGAGTATGTTTCATGAATGGATCAATGATTGAGCATAATGGGCTAGGGATAACTTTCTTTAGCGTTGATATTTTGAAAGACATGGTTGCTTGTTAACATGCTTGAGTATTTATATCTTCATGTCAAATTATAGACTATTGCTTTGAATCATTCAAGTCCAAATGTCCATGCTACAAAAAAAAGAATATATGATGAATATGATTGGCAGCATTCCACATCAAAAATTCTGTTTTTATCATTTACCTACCCGAGGACGAGCAGGAATTAAGCATGGGGATGCTGATACGTCTCCAACGTATCTATAATTTTTGATTGTTCCATGTTGTTATATTATCAATCTTGGATGTTTTTATATGCATTTACAACAATTATATATCATTTTTTGGTACTAACCTATTAACTTAGTGCCCATTGCCAGTTCCTGTTTTCTGCCTGTTTTTTTGTTTTACAGAATATCAATACCAAACGAAGTCCAAATGCCACGAAACTTTTTGGAGATTTTTTTCTGGACAATACCAACACTAGAAGCTTTGCGAGAAGACCAGACGCCAGAGGAGGTGGCCACGAGCCACCAGGGCGCGCCTGGGGGGGGGGCAGGCGCGCCCTGGTGCCGCGTGGGCCCACTGTGGCACCCCAGCTCAGAGAGACCGGAACACCCCGTATTCCAGCCCAGAGATCAAGTCTTCTGGAATACGGCACTGCTTAGCATATAACAAATCAGCTCTTTATTACAAATACTCGGGGTACAAGGGTTCTGAAGGCACAGAGGTTACAAAGGCTTGGCGATGCTACGCCTGCTTAGATGGCTCTATGCTAGCAGCGGAACAACTTGTAGCGGAATAAATTCTAGCAGCGGAACAACGACGACGGTGATGAACTCCACTCCGCAAGGACTCTGGCTGGGACACATCCTAGAGCGCAACCTTGGGATCCTCAACAAACAATCAATCACGGCATCACCTACAATCTGGCATGACACGCCAGTTGAGTACTTTGAATGTACTCGCAAGCTCACAGCAACCAAAGTAATCAAGACACACAAGAACATGGCATTTACAGGTTAATCATCAATGATGAACATGATACTACTAGAATCAACATGAGAGTGAGCATGGCACGTACATGTTACTCATGATATGAACATGATGATACTAGCACTAGTATGCAAGGGGGGGGTCGACGTTTAAGGTCTTCATGGACCAACTTACTCTGCTCGGAGGTTATCTCATAACCACGATAGGTATCAATCTTTCTTACCGTCGTGATCATCACACGATGACCTCATGATCAACCATCATCAAGAATACCATCGTGATCATCTCGTGACCACATAAAGATCAACCAACTTCTTTTCTCAGTGAACCGGGGTTGTTATTATTCAGATTATTATTACTGTTGACCCGTAGTGTGACCTACTACGAACTGTGTCCATGACCGAGGACGCGGCTATCGATAGATTCTACACTCTACAGAGGTTTGTACACTGTACCCACACCACGGAAATCATGGCCGTGCTCCCATTCGGGTGGACCAACGATATTCCGACAAAATCAATCTATTGCATGACACTCTCCCGGCCACTCCGACAAACTCCCCTTTGGGCTATGTCCTGGGTGGCCCCGATGCCAACTCGTGACATCCGCCACCTTTGTGTCCGCCACCGTCGTGGCCAAAACAAACTCGTCCCAAACGGGGACACCCGGGTACAACACAACTCGGGCACACAAGGCTTATGGCCGCCTACCAGATCAGGGTAGTGTGCGCCCATAACCTTCCCTAGTTGGAGGTTCCGACGAGAGGCATGACAATAGACCGCATTAGGGCCTCCCCATCCAAGCAAGTGTGGTTGCACTGGTGAGCTTGATTCGGTGGCACCATGACTCAGCCAACAGATTTGTTCAAGTTCGATTAATGGCAGGTTCAACTTGAATGGTGATGAGCTGAGTCATAACAACATAGCATAATGAAATAACAATGCATATGAGCATGATATCAGTGTAACCATGGATGGGCAACATAACCTTTTAACAACATAACATCAACAATGATAACTCATTTAGTCTACGCGATGCAAATGAGCATAGCATAATGATGATCACGAATATCACAAGTATTTTTCATATCAAACCATAATGATCCATATGAGCATATCATTATCGCTAGCATCTGAAATGATCACAAGAATAAAACATGATAAGAATATCCTTAGCAATTAATCATATCACTTACTAGATGAAAATGAACATGGCATAAGCAATGAGCACGGATTCACAAGCATATCAGTAACATTCAAAATAATCATATGAATAAATAATTATTTGAACATTCAAGTGAATACCATGGCTATTGAAATGCCATCATGCAAGTGGCTGTCGTGGCTTGCCTAGGGATGAAGGATTCACCGGGGAGAAGTGCGATACACTCGCGATTTTTTTTGCCGGAAACGGTTCCCTCTCGGAGGGGCTGAATAAGGGCAGGGGCAAAATGGTCATTTTCAGAATATTACAACATGGTTAAAATGATGTCAACAGAACGGCCTCGACGAACTGAGATCGTGGGCTTTGGAATTACAAGATTCGGAGTCACGGTTAAAAAGTTGTGGCCGTTCGTTCGTTAGGCAGAAAAACAAATAAAAAAGTGTTCATTTCTGCTGTTAACGGACGAAAGTCCGCAAATTAGCAGTTTCAGCCGGCGACTGGAGATAGAAAGCGCCTTTCAGGGAAATACGCTTTTAACATAGAGGAAACGTATTCTACGCTGGAGATACGTCGGAGTGCGCTTTCAGATTTTGAAAGCGTATTTGACCAAAACCGTTTCCACTTAAGATGTGCGGGCCCGGCCGCTGGGTCTATGACGCGCGGGCCCCGCATTGACCTTCTCTCCCCTCCCGCCTCCTCCTTCCTCCTCTCGACGAGCAGAGGCAGGGGTGGGATGGCGCGTGCGCCGACGACGATGCCGGACGCTCCTCCGCACCTGAGGGCGAGGCGCGGGTCCAGGAGGAAGGCCCACTCCGCGCTGCGCCCACTGGTGGTCTCGCTACCCGTGAGGGCGGCCAGAAACGAGCGGCGCCAAGACAGGCGGACGGCGAAAACAGGCGAGCTTGGGGAGCACGGCGTTGTGGAGGAGAGGGTTGACAGAGGGGTTTGGGAGCTTCGGGCGGATAGGGAGCGCCATGGTGAGGTCGAGGGGGAGGGAAAAAGACCAGAGCGACCGAATTTTGGCCGAGGCCGACTGTGGCCATGGCGGCAATGCGAGGACAGGGGCGACTCCGGCGAGGGGTAGAGGGGTCGGGGAGAGAGCTGGGAGGGAGAAGAGGAAGTTGGAGTTCTCGGGGACGCGCGGGAGTGGCTATATATAGCCGGGGCAAGATGCCCGAGCTGAATGCCGCCGCTAACGCGCGGTCGATGCCCTGACGTGGCCGCGTACGCGTGCGCACGCGCGCGGGGGAGTTGATGGCGACTAGAGGGAGCTAGTGGAGGCGCAAACGCAGGATGGAGGACTTCCGGTCAGCCACTCGGCCATTGTGCTCACGTGGCCGGGGCTGCCGTGGCGCAAGGAGAGCGAAGGAGGAGGGGGCGAGGGCTGGGGAGCGAGCGCGTGGCCACTGCGGGGCTCGAGGACACGCTAGGACGCGCGGAACCGGCTGGGAGAAGAGTGCCCGAGGCAAGACGACAAACAGAGCGCGCCCAACGCTTGCCAACAGCGTGGTCACTACGTGGCATGGCGAGGGAGGGCACGATGGCCTGCCAAAAGATGTCTACCATGTAGTCCATGCAGAGTAGGGACTCTATGAGTTGATGGATCGAGGAAAACCACTGTGAGATGATGGGAGTGATCGACTGAACTTTGCTGTAGCAAACTTGGGCATGAAATAGTGATCAAATGGGATGGGATAAGATCTAACCAGGATGTCTCAGGGGTTTAGGGTAGGAAGGACTACAATACTGTGAATTTTGAAAAGATTTGGACCAGTATTTAACATAGTTGCTTTACAACTGCAAAAACTGGTCCAAAAACTTGATCATGAAGTAGCACTCACCTGGATGATTGGACTGGGCTGAAAATTGGTGGAGGATGATGATTTGGGTATATGAAGGCACTGCAAAAATTTCATACCATTTAGATACACCAAAATGGTACTTGCTTCACAATGCTTTCTACTGGACAGAAACTTGGGGAAATTTTGTGGAGAAAATGACTTGGAAAGATGATGTGAATTTTGGCATTCTCGAAGGATATAGGGATATTTAGGGCCTGGATTAATTTCAGAATTTTTGAAGCAATATAAAATATAGTTGCTTCACAACCTGAAATTGTGACCAGAAACAAAGATTGGAAGGTGTGCTCACATAGATTGTTGGATGGAGATGAAATTTTGTGGAGAGTAATTATTTGATCATGTGAATTATCTACCAAAATTTCAACTCATTTGGATAAGCCTAGCTAGTACTTCCTTCACAAAGCTTCTCTCTAGTCAGAAACTTTGGGAATTTGCTAAGGAAGATTTACTAGGAAAATGAGGCTGAATTTTGGCATGAGGCAATAATTTGGACATGAGAGATTTCCCAAAAAATTTGAGGGCAATCAAGAAAAAATAAATAGCACTTCCTTCACAAAGTGCCATACTGTATAGAATAGGAAATGAATATTCCTGAATTATTTTTTAACTAGGCAAGGATGGAGTTGGACATATATGTGGAAGATATGATCCGAAGAATTTATGAGAATTTTGTGGGAATTTTTGGAAGGACAGAAATATGGGTTGCTTCACAGCCTAGGGCAAACAGGGTTATTCCTTTAATAGAAAAAGGAATATTCCCAAGAAATAAATATTGGGGTTGGGCTAAGATGGAAATGACATGGCCTGGGGATAGATTTGAGAATGACAAGCCACTAGGAAGTGACAGGAGAGAAGATCTTCCCAGGTTTCAAGACCACATAGCCACGGAAAAAAAACTCTAAATAAAAATTCGAAGAAATCCAAAAGAAAAAGAAAGGGCCAAAAATCGGGGTGTTACAAACCTACCCCCCTTACGATAAATCTCGTCCTCAAGATTTGGTTGCTCAGGGAACAAGTATAAATATTCTGACTTAAGGAGACCGTTTCCAACTCGGGTATCCTTTTTCTTTATAAATTGTTCCCACTGAATTTCATCTGACTGACTGCCTTGCTCTGGGCTGGTTTGATTCACTTTATCCCACATTCTGACAAGTCTTACCTCATATGTTCATCCTTACGCCGACTCCAATTCTTTTATGTCTGCTGGCTTATCTGTTATTATCATGACTGGAATTTCCATAAGTCCGGGAGTGACTTCCCTTCGACATGACATTCTTCTATCCAGCACCGATAGTAGTCAATGGAGTTGTGTACAAATTTCCTCGGTGGGCATGAAACCTTTAATCATTGCCTCGGGTTACTCAAGTAGGTGCATATCCTCCGGGTTCAAAACAATGCTGAGAATCCTAACTGTTCTCTTGGCAGAATCTGACTGCCTGTAGGTAGTTCTAAATCTTGCTGACTTCTTTGTCTCAGATCTGTATCGACGATTCAACTGTCACCTTGATATGAGGTCCTTACAAACAGAGTAGACCCCTTGGGTGTGTGTTCATGGTGATTAATACGGAATCAGACTGTCTTGGGTATCCGTACCATGTTGTTCATGCCACAATTATCATACCTGTATTGCCGGTCTTGCTCCTTCATTATCGTTTTCTTTTGTCCGAATCTTTTGCTGAAAGAGCTTGGCCATGTATATCCTTAATTCTTTGTGTGCCCATAGGTGCTGTCAGGTGCCATATTCCGGCAAGAATGCCTTGTCCTTATGACCGTGCAACAACGCTTAACTGGCAAGTTCACCCTCTCCCATGCTTTAACTGTAGGGTAATGATCATCCGAACCTTTGCAAGAAATCGGCAAATAGATCAGTAGCCACCAGAACTGTCTTTACAACTCAGATCTGGGACATTACTGAAATAACTCAAACATGGCCCATGACAGCTGAAAAGCAGCTCAGAGCATGAGGCAGTGTTGATAAGAAGAATGTAACTGTTCCCTAAGACGGCCGTAGAACAGCTCAGAGCATAGGGTTGCTGCTACAAAAAGAAACTCAATAGCTGCCCGGAACGGCCGAAAAGTAGCTCAGAACACGGGTCAGTTATTGAAAAGAGAAATATAAAGTCGGCATCCACCATGAACGGCCGAAAGCAGCTCAGAACACAGGCGTGGTGCCGTTACCAGGAAAAGGTAAGCAAGGGTTCATCAGGATCATATACCAGGTTCACAGTTACTTGTATAGAGCTCACTCCTGTGGTCAATCATACATGACAGTGACAGAGGTTTAACGATATCACTTTGTCGGGTGTGAGGAAGCTGGCCTTAATATCCACTGTTAGGATTGTTGTCCCAACATTGTCTTGCTTCATATTTTGTCGGTCCTTGCATCACACTGGCTTTCTTCCTCTTACATACTCACGAATTTGTTGGATTCTCACCGGGCTTGTATCATCATACGAGTGATTGGCATGACCATGGCAGCATGTTCACAATATATATGGAAGCATGTGTATCTGAGCATGTGATTCCCGAGGCAGCCACTTGGGTCCTGAGTAGCTCGTGTTTCCGAACAAACTGTTGCGGATCTGATTCTTGAGGTGCACTGCCAAATACTATGAACTCACTGGGTAACATCTTGTACTAATGTCAATGGCTCTTTGTAGTGCCGTACTGATGAGGACTGGATAGCTTGTGTTGGAAGCCATCGAGAGTAGCGTGCTGAGGAAGACTGGATATCTTACACTCGAAGCTTTTGTAGGGATAGCGTGCTGAAGAAGACTGGGTACCGTACCTCAGAAGCTTCTCCTCCTGGTTGCTTACTGGAGAAGATTCGATGACTTATGCTAGAAGCTTCTGTGCGGTCGTGTACCAAAGAAGACTGAGTATCTTATACTTTAAGTCATCCACATCTCGTACTAAGGAAGACTGCGGAACCTTGTGTCGTAAGCTTCCATGGTAGCGTGCAGAGGAAGACTGGGTTGCTTACTCCAGAAGCTTCTCACCCTAGTGTGCGGACTGAATGCCATATACAAATATGTACCCTTGATATTCCTTTGACTAGAAATGTATTGTGGTCTTGCACATAACTTGTCTTCCTGCTGGTGTAATCATTACTGCTGTGAAGGTTGCTCTACTGATGTAAATCTTGATTTTGATAGTCAATCCAGAATATCATCTGTATTCAAACCAGATATTTCCAATATAATGTAGTCGGCTGAGAATTCCATAATGTTTAGCTGAACTTCCAAATATTTGAAATCCACACTGATTCTTCGAGTCCGGTGTCGGTTGATGAGCAACTTTCATAAGCTGAAATAAGGTAACACCGAGGGCCCAAAGAACAAGAAACGACTTAAACAAAAGCACACAAAGCATCGAGATTACATACCAGCAACATCACATTTCACAGCTATTCACCTCACTATGCATGCCTACTTAAGCACACAATTCTCGAGGAAACTCCAGTACTACGGTCTAACATGTTGTGATGGTGTGCACGAAAGTGAATCAGCGTGTGGAGGGATTGGTGTAAGCAGAGCTACACCAAGCGCTGGATCAGCACCGGTTGCATCTGGACGGGCTCAGGGGTGAGGACGGACTCGGTGATCATGTAGCGAGACACGGATGTCACGGCCATATCATCATCAAGCGTACGGAAGGGAACCGTACTTGTCCAGGGAATGGGTGATAGGGTAGGATAGCGGTGGAAAGTAGGGTCTGCTGGCATTGCCCTCTTCTGGCAACAGAGACCAGTAAGGGTTGCCAAAGCGGCAGGTTGGATGGCAAGATCCGGGGTAGAAACATGTCTACCACCGAAACAATAGGTGTGGCTGAAGAGAATATGTTGGTGCGATACCTATGCATCAATCCTGCAAGTCATCGACACCACTAGGTACCTCGGCATTACTCCGCTGGGACAGAGATGACACCAAACACCAACGAGCAAGTATGCAAAACAGGAGGGTGCAAGTAGTGGATCGAAACCGATGCCACCTACACTCACAAGATCAATCGTTAGTGACAATATAATGACTCTATATGCATGCTATGTGACAAACAAATGTAGCAATCAAATGCAGCAAACCGACTAGACTCTGAACTACCGGTTTCTAACGCTCGCGCTGACTAAGGCATCCTACAGCCAGACCTGCTCTGATACCAACCGTTGTGGCACCCCGGCTCAGAGAGACCGGAACACCCCGTATTCCTGCCCAGAGATCAAGTCTTCTGGAATACAGCACTGCTTATCATATAACAAATCAGCTCTTTATTACAAATACTCGGGGTACAAGGGTTCTGAAGGCACAAAGGCTACAAAGGCACGGTGATGCTACGCCTGCTCAGATGGCTCTATGCTAGCAGCGGAACAACTCGTAGAGGAATAAATTCTAGCAGCGGAACAACGGCGACGGTGATGAACTCCACTCCACAGGGACTCTGGCTGGGACGCATCCTAGAGCACAACCTCGGGATACTCGACAAATAATCAATCACGGCATCACCTGTAATCTGGCATGACATGCCAGGTGAGTACTTTGAATGTACTCGCAAGCTCACAGCAACCAAAGCAATAAAGACAAACAACAGCATGGCATTTACAGGTTAATCATCAATGATGAACATGATACTACTAGAATAAACATGAGAATGAGCATGGCACGTACATGTTACTCATGATATGAACATGATGATACTAGCACTAGTATGCAAGGGGGGGGGGTCGACGTTTAAGGTCTTCATGGACCAACTTACTCTGCTCGGAGGTTATCTCGTAACCACCATAAGTATCAATCTTTCTTACCGTCGTGATCATCACACGATCACCTCATGATCAACCATCATCAAGAATACCATCGTGATCATCTTGTGACCACATAAAGATCAACCAACTTCTTTTCTCATTGAACCGGGGTTGTTATTATTCAGATTATTATTACTGTTGACCCATAGTGTGACCTACTACGAATTGTGTCCATGACCGAGGACGCGGCTATCGATAGAATATACACTCTGCAGAGGTTAGTACACTGTACCCACACCACGGAAATCATGGCCTCGTGCTCCTATTCGGGTGGACCAACGATATTCCGACAAAACCAATCTATTGCATGACACTCTCCCGGCCACTCCGAGAAACTCCCCTTTGGGCTATGTCCTGGGTGGCCCGATGCCAACTCGTGACATCCGCCACCTTTGTGGTCGCCACCGTCATGGCCAAAACAAACTCGTCCGAAACGGGGACACCCAGGTACAACACAACTCGGGCACACAAGGCTTATGGCCGCCTACTTGATCAGGGTAGCGCGCGGCCATAACCTTCCCTAGTTGGAGGTTCCGGCAAGAGGCATGACAATAGACCTCATTAGGGCCTCCCCATCCAGGCAAGTGTGGTTGCACCGGTGAGCTCGATTCGGTGGCACCATGACTCAGCCAACAGATTTGTTCAAGTTCGATTAATGGCAGGTTCAACTTGAATGGTGACGAGCTGAGTCATAACAACATAGCATAATGAAATAACAATGCATATGAGCATGATATAAGTGTAACCATGGATGGGCAACATAACCTTTTAACAACATAACATCAACAATGATAACTCATTTAGTCAATGCGATGCAAATGAGCATTGCATAATGATGATCACGAATATCACAAGTATTTTTCATATCAAACCATAATGATCCATATGAGCATATCGTTATCACTAGCATCTGAAATGATGACAAGAATAAAACATGATAAGAATATCCTTAGCAATTAATCATATCACTTACTAGATGAAAATGAACATGGCATAAGCAATGAGCATGGATTCACAAGCATATCAGCAACATTCAAAATAATCATATGAATAAATAATTATTCGAACATTCAAGTGAAAACCATGGCTATTGCAATGCCATCATGCAAGTGGCTGTCGTGGCTTGCCTGAGGATGAAAGATTCACCGGGGAGAAGTGCGATACACTCGCGGAAAAATTTGCCGGAAACGGTTCCCTCTCGGAGGGGGCTGAATAAGGGCAGGGGCAAAATGGTCATTTTCAGAATATTACAACTTGGTGAAAATGATGTCAACAGAGCGGGCTCGACGAACTGAGATCGTGGGCTTTGGAATCACCTAATTTGGAGTCACGGTTAAAAAGTTGTGGCCGTTCGTTCGTTAGGCAGAAAAACAAATAAAAAAGTGTTCATTTCTGCTGTTAACGGACGAACGTCCGCAAATTAGCAGTTTCAGCCGGCGACTGGAGATAGAAAGCTCCTTTCAGGGAAATATGCTTTTAACATAGAGGAAACGTATTCTAGCCTGGAGATACGCCGGAGTGCGCTTTCAGATTTTGAAAGCATATTTGACCGAAACCGTTTCCACTTAATATGTGCGGGCTCGGCCGCTGGGTCTATGACGCGCGGGCCCCGCGTTGACCTTCCCTCCCCTTCCACCTCCTCCTTCCTCCTCCCGACGAGCAGAGGCAGGGGAAGGATGGCGCGTGCGCCGGCGACGATGCCGGCCGCTCCTCCGCACCTGAGGGCGAGGCGCGGGTCCAGGAGGAAGGCCCACTCTGCGCTGCGCCCACTGGTGGTCTCGCTTCCTGCGAGGGCGGCCGGAGACGAGCGGCGCCAAGACAGGTGGACGGCGGCCACGGCGAGCTTGGGGAGCACGGCGTGGTGGAGGAGAGGGTGGACAGAGGGGTTGGGGAGCTTCGGGCGGATAGGGGAGCTCCATGGTGAGGTCGAGGGGGAGGGAAAAAGACCAGAGCGACCGAATTTTTGCCGAGGCAGACTGTGGCCATGGCGGCAATGTGAGGACGGGGGCGACTCCGGTGAGGGGTAGAGGGGTCGAGGAGAGAGCTGGGAGGGAGGAGAGGAAGTTGGAGTGCTCGGGGACGCGCGGGAGTGGCTATATATAGCCGGGGCAAGATGCCCAAGCCGAATGCCGCCGCGAACGCACGGTCGATGCCCTGACGCGGCCACGTACGCGTGCGCACGCGCGCGCGGGGGTGTTGATGGCGACTAGAGGGAGCTAGTGGAGGCGCAGACGCGGGATGGAGGACTTCTGGTCGGCCACTTGGCCACTGTGCTCACGCGGCAGGGGCTGCCGTGGCGCGAGGAGAGCGAAGGAGGAGGGGGTGAGGGCTGGGGAGCGAGCGCGTGGCCACTGCGGGGCTCGAGGATAAGCTAGGACGCGCGGAACCGGCTGGGAGAAGAGTGCCCGAGGCAAGACGACGAACAGAGCGCGCCCAACGCTTGCTAACAGTGTGGTCACCGCGTGGCATGGCAAGGAGAGGGCACGATGGCCTGCCCAAAGATGTCTACCGTGTGGTCCATCCAGAGTAGGGACTCTATGAGTTGATGGATCGAAGAAAACCACTGTGAGATGATGGGAGTGATCGACTGAAGTTTGCTGTAGCAAACTTGGGCATGAAATAGTGATCAAATGGGATGGGATAAGGGCTAACCAGGATGTCTCAGGTGTTTAGGGTAGGAAGGACTACAATACTGTGAATTTTGAAAAGATTTGGACCAGTATTTAACATAGTTGCTTTACAACTACAAAAACTGGTCCAGAAACTTGATCATGAAGTAGCACTCACCTGGATGATTTGATTGGGCTGAAAATTGGTGGAGGATGATGATTTGGGTATATGAAGGCACTGCAAAAATTTCATACCATTTAGATACACCAAAATGGTACTTGCTTCACAATGCTTTCTACTGGACAGAAACTTGGGGGAATTTTGTGGAGAAAATGACTTGGAAAACTGAGGTGAATTTTGGCATGCTCAAAGGATATAGGGATATTTAGGGCCTGGATGAATTTTAGAATTTTTGAAGCAATAGTAAATATAGTTGCTTCACATCCTAAAATTGTGACCAGAAACCAAGATTGGAAGGTGTGCTCACATAGATTGTTGGATGGAGATGAAATTTTGTGGAGAGTAATGATTTGATCATGTGAATGATCTACCAAAATTTCAACTCATTTGGATAAGCCTAGCTAGTACTTCCTTCACAAAGCTTCTCTCTGGTCAGAAACTTTGGGAATTTGCTTAGGAAGATTTACTAGGCAAATGTGGCTGAATTTTGGCATGAGGCAATAATTTGGATATGAGAGATTGCCCAAAAATTTGAGGGCAATCAAGAAAAGACAAATAGCACTTCCTTCACAAAGTGCCATACTGGACAGAATAGGAAATGAATATTCCTCAATTATTTTTGAACTAGGCAAGGATGGATTTGGACATATTTTTGGAAGCTATGATCCAAAGAATTTATGAGAATTTTGTGGGAATTTTTGGAATGACAGAAATATAGGTTGCTTCACAACCTAGGGCAAACAGGGTTATTCCTTTAATAGAAAAAGGAATATTCCCAAGAAATAAATATTGGGTTGGGCTAAGATGGAAATGACATGGCCTTGGGTTAGATTTGAGAATGACAAGCCACTAGGAAGTGGCAGGAGAGAAGATCTTCCCAGGTTTCAAGACCACATAGCCACGGAAAAAGAACTCTAAATAAAAATTCGAAGAAATCCAAAAGAAAAAGAAAGGGCCAAAAATCGGGGTGTTACAAACCTACCCCCCTTACGATAAATCTCGTCCTCGAGATTTGGTTGCTCAGGGAAAAAGTATGAATATTCTGACTTAAGGAGACCGTTTCCAACTCGGGTATCCTTTTTCTTTATAAATTTTTCCCACTGAATTTCATCTGACTAACTGCCTTGCTCTGGGCTGGTTTGCTTCACTTTATCCCACATTCTGACAAGTCTTACCTCATATGTTCATCCTAACGCTGACTCCAATTCTTTTATGTCTGCTGGCTTATCTGTTATTATCATGACTGGAATTTCCATAAGTCCGGGAGTGACTTCCCTTCGACGTGACATTCTTCTATCCAGCATCGATAGTAGTCAATGGAGTTGTGTACAAATTTCCTTGGTGGGCATGAAACCTTTAATCATTGCCTCGGGTTACTCAAGTAGGTGCATATCCTCCGGGTTCAAAACAATGCTGAGAATCATAACAGTTCTCTTGGCAGAATCTGACTGCCTGTAGGTAGTTCTAAATCTTGCTGACTTCTTTGTCTCAGATCCGTATCGACGATTCAACTGTCACCCTTATATGAAGTCCTTACAAACAGAGTAGACCCCTTTGGTGTGTGTTCATGGTGATTAATACGGAATCAGACTGTCTTGGGTATCCGTACCATGTTGTTCATGCCACAATTATCATACATGTATTGCCGGTCTTGCTCCTTCATTATCGTTTTCTTTGGTACGAATCTTTTGCTGAAAGAGCTTGGCCATGTATATCCTTAATTCTTTGTGTGCCCATAGGTGCTTTCAGGTGCCATATTCCGGCAAGAATGCCTTATCGTTATGACCATGCAACAACGCTTAACTGGCAAGTTTATCCTCTCCCATGCTTTAACTGTAGGGCAATGATCATCCGAACCTTTGCTAGAAATCGGCAAATAAATCAGTAGCCTCCAGAATGGTCTTTACAACTCAGATCTGGGACATTACTGAAATAACTCAACCATGGCCCACGACAGCTGAAAAGCAGCTCAGAGCATGAGGCAGTGTTGATAAGAAGAATGTAACAGTTCCCTAAGATGGCCGAAGAACAGTTCAGAGCATAGGGTCGCTGCTACAAAAAGAAACTCAACAGCTGCCCGGGACGGCCGAAAAGCAGCTCAGAACACGGGCCATCGTTGAAAAGAGAAATATAAAGTCGGCATCCACCCTTTACGGCCGAAAGTAGCTCAGAACATAGGCGTGGTGCCGTTACCAGGAAAAGGTAAGCAAGGGTTCATCAGGATCATATACCAGGTTCACAGTTACTTGTATAGAGCTCACTCCTGTGGTCAATCATACATGACAGTGACAGAGGTTTAACGATATCACTTTGTCGGGTGTGAGGAAGCTGGCCTTAATATCCACTGTTAGGACTGTTGTCCCAACATTGTCTTGCTTCATATTTTGTTGGTCCTTGCATCACACTGGCTTTCTTCCTCTTACATACTCACGAATTTGTTGGATTCTCACCGGGCTTGTATCATCATACGAGTGATTGGCATGACCATGGCAGCATGTTCACAATATATATGGAAGCATGTGTATCTGAGCATGTAATTCCTGAGGCAGCCACTTGGGTCCTGAGTAGCTCGTGTTTCTGACCAAGCTGTTGCGGATCTGATTCTTGAGGTGCAGTGCCAAATACTATCAACTCACTGGGTAACATCTTGTACTAATGTTAATGGTTGTTTGTAGTGCCGTACTGACGAGGACTGGATAGCTTGTGTTGGAAGCCATCGAGAGTAGCGTGCTGAGGAAGACTGGATATCTTACACTCGAAGCTTTTGCAGGGATAGCGTGCTGAAGAAGACTGGGTACCGTACCTCAGAAGCTTCTCCTCCTGGTTGCTTACTGGAGAAGATTCGATGACTTATGCTGGAAGCTTCTGTGTGGTGGTGTACCGAAGAAGACTGAGTATCTTATACTGTAAGTCATCCACATCTCGTACTGAGGAAGACTGTGGAACCTTGTGTCGTAAGCTTCCATGGTAGCGTGCAGAGGAAGACTGGGTTGCTTACTCCAGAAGCTTCTCACCCTAGTGTGCGGACTGAATGCCTTATACATATATGTACCCTTGATATTCCTTTGACTGGAAATGTATTGTGATCTTGCACATAACTTGTCTTCCTGCTGGTGTAATCATTACTGCTGTGAAGGTTGCTCTACTGATGTAAATCTTGATGTTGATAGTCAATATAGAATATCATCTGTATTCAAACCAGATATTTCCAATATAATGTAGTCGGCTGAGAATTCCATAATGTTTAGCTGAACTGCCAAATACTTGAAAGCCACACTGATTCTTCGAGTCTGGTGTCGGTTGATGAGCAACTTTCACAAGGGGAAATAAGGTAACACCGAGGGCCCAAAGAACAAGAAACGACTTAAACAAAAGCACAGAAAGCATCGAGATTACATACCAGCAACATCACATTTCACAGCTATTCACCTCACTATGCATGCCTACTTAAGCACACAATTCTCGAGGAAACTCCAGTACTACGGTCTAACATGCTGTGATGGTGTGCACGAAAGTGAATCAACGTGTGGAGGGATTGGTGTAAGCAGAGCTACACCAAGCGCTGGATCAGCACCGGTTGCATCTGGACGGGCTCAGGGGTGAGGACGGACTCGGTGATCATGTAGCGAGACACGGATGTCATGGCCATATCATCATCAAGCGTACGGAAGGGAACCGTACTTGTCCAGGGAATGGGTGATAGGGTAGGATAGCGGTGGAAAGCAGGGTCTGCTGGCATTGCCCTTTTCTGGCAACAAAGACCAGTAAGGGTTGCCAAAGCGGCGGGTTGGATGGCATGATCCGGGGTAGAAACATGTCTACCACCGAAACAATAGGTGTGGCTGAAGAGAATATGTTGGTGCGATAACTGTGCATCAATCCTGCAAGTCATCGACACTACTAGGTACCTCGGCATCACTCCGCTGGGACAGAGATGACACCAAACACCAACGAGCAAGTATGCCAAACAGGAGGGTGCAGGTAGTGGATCGAAACCGATGCCACATACACTCACAAGATCAATCGTTAGTGACAATATAATGAGTCTATATGCATGCTATGCGACAAACAAATGTAGCAATCAAATGCAGCAAACCGACTAGACTCTGAACTACCGGTTTCTAACGCTCGCGCTGACTAAGGCGTCTTACAGCCAGACCTGCTCTGATACCAACCGTTGTGGCACCCCGGCTCAGAGAGACCGGAACACCCCGTATTCCTGCCCAGAGATCAAGTCTTCTGGAATACGGCACTGCTTAGCATAGAACAAATCAGCTCTTTATTAGAAATACTCGGGGTACAAGGGTTCTGAAGGCACAAAGGCTACAAAGGCACGGCGATGCTACGCCTGCTCAGATGGCTCTATGCTAGCAGCGGAACAGCTCGTAGCGGAATAAATTCTAGCAGCGGAACAACGGCGACGGTGATGAACTCCACTCCGCAGGGACTCTGGCTGGGACGCATCCTAGAGCGCAACCTCGGGATACTCGACAAACAATCAATCACGGCATCACCTGCAATCTAGCATGACACGCCAGGTGAGTACTTTGAATGTACTCGCAAGCTCACAGCAACCAAAGCAATCAAGACAAACAACAGCATGGCAATTATAGGTTAATCATCAATGATGAACCTGATACTACTAGAATCAACATGAGAGTGAGCATGGCACGTACATGTTACTCATGATATGAACATGATGATACTAGCACTAGTATGCAAGGGGGGGGGGGTCGACGTTTAAGGTCTTCATGGACCAACTTACTCTGCTCGGAGGTTATCTCGTAACCACCATAGGTATCAATCTTTGTTACCGTCGTGATCATCACACGATCACCTCATGATCAACCATCATCAAGAATACCATCGTGATCATCTCGTGACCACATAAAGATCAACCAACTTCTTTTCTCATCGAACCGGAGTTGTTATTATTCAGATTATTATTACTGTTGACCCATAGTGTGAGCTACTACGAACTGTGTCCATGACCGAGGACGCGGCAATCGATAGATTATACATTCTGCAGAGGTTAGCACACTGTACCCACACCACGGAAATCATGGCCTCGTGCTCCCATTCGAGTAGACCAACGATATTCCGACAAAACCAATCTATTCCATGACACTCTCCCGGCCACTCCGACAAACTCCCCTTTGGGCTATGTCCTGGGTGGCGCCGATGCCAACTCGTGACATCCGCCACCTTTGTGGTCGCCACCGTCGTGGCCAAAACAAACTCGTCCCAAACGGGGACACCCGGGTACAACACAACTCGGGCACACAAGGCTTATGGCCGCCTACCTGATCAGGGTAGCGCGCGGCCATAACCTTCCCTAGTTGGAGGTTCCGGCGAGAGGCATGACAATAGACCGCATTAGGGCCTCCCCATCCAGGCAAGTGTGGTTGCACCTGTGAGCTCAATTCGGTGGCACCATGACTCAGCCAACAGATTTGTTCAAGTTCGATTAATGGCAGGTTCAACTTGAATGGTGATGAGCTGAGTCATAACAACATAGCATAATGAAATAACAATGCATATGAGCATGATATCAGTGTAACCATGGATGGGCAACATAACCTTTTAACAACATAACATCAACAATGATAACTCATTTAGTCTACGGGATGCAAATGAGCATTGCATAATGATGATCACGAATATCACAAGTATTTTTCATATCAAACCATAATGATCCATATGAGCATATCATTATCACTAGCATCTGAAATTATGACAAGAATAAAACATGACAAGAATATCCTTAGCAATTAATCATATCACTTACTAGATGAAAATGAACATGGCATAAGCAATGAGCATGGATTCACAAGCATATCAGCAACATTCAAAATAATCATATGAATAAATAATTATTCGAACATTCAAGTGAAAACCATGGCTATTGCAATGCCATCATGCAAGTGGCTGTGGTGGCTTGCCTGGGGATGAAGGATTCATCGGGCAGAAGTGCGATACACTCACGGAAAAATTTGCCGGAAACGGTTCCCTCTCGGAGGGGGCTGAATAAGGGCAGGGGCAAAATGGTCATTTTCAGAATATTACAACTTGGTGAAAATGATGTCAACAGAGCGGGCTCGACGGACTGAGATCGTGGGCTTTGGAATCACCTGATTTGGAGTCACGGTTAAAAAGTTGTGGCCGTTCGTTCAGTAGGCAGAAAAACAAATAAAAAAGTGTTCATTTCTGCTGTTAACGGATGAACGTCCGCAAATTAGCAGTTTCAGCCGGCGACTGGAGATAGAAAGCGCCTTTCAGGGAAATACGCTTTTAACATAGAGGAAACGTATTCTACCCTGGAGATACGCCGGAGTGCGCTTTCAGATTTTGAAAGCGTATTTGAACGAAACCGTTTCCACTTAAGATGTGTGAGCCCGGCCGCTGGGTCTATGACGCGCGGGCCCCGCGTTGACCTTCCCTCCCCTTCCACCTCCTCCTTCCTCCTCCCGACGAGCAGAGGCAGGGAAAGGATGGCGCGTGCGCCGGCGACGATGCCGGCCGCTCCTCCGCACCTGAGGGCGAGGCGCGGGTCCAGGAGGAAGGCCCACTCCGTGCCGCGCCCACTGGTGGTCTCGCTGCCCGCGAGGGCGGCCGGAGACGAGCGGCGCCAAGACAGGTGGACGGCAGCCACGGCGAGCTTGGGGAGCACGGCGTGGTGGAGGAGAGGGTGGACAGAGGGGTTGCGGAGCTTCGGGCGGATAGGGGAGCGCCATGGTGAGGTCGAGGGGGAGGGAAAAAGACCAGAGCGACCGAATTTTGGTCGAGGCCGACTGTGGCCATGGCGGCAATGCGAGGACGGGGGCGACTCCGGCGAGGGGTAGAGGGGTCGGGGAGAGAGCTGGGAGGGAGGAGAGGAAGTTGGAGTGCTCGGGGACGCGCGGGAGTGGCTATATATAGCCGGGGCAAGATGCCCGAGCCGAATGCCGCCGCGGACGCATGGTCGATGCCCTGAGGCGGCCGCATATGCGTGCGCACGCGTGCGCGGGGGTGTTGATGGCGACTAGAGGGAGCTAGTGGAGGCGCAGACGCGGGATGGAGGACTTCTGGTCGGCCACTTGGCCACTGTGCTCACGCTGCCGGGGCTGCCGTGGCGCGAGGACAGCGAAGGAGGAGGGGGCAAGGGCTGGGGAGCGAGTGCGTGGCCACTGCGGGGCTCGGGGATACGCTAGGACGCGCGGAACCGGCTGGGAGAAGAGTGCCCGAGGCAAGATGACGAACAGAGCGCGCCCAACGCTTGCTAACAGCGTGGTCACCGTGTGGCATGGCAAGGAGAGGGCACGATGGCCTGCCAAAAGATGTTTACCGTGTAGTCCATCCAGAGTAGGGACTCTATGAGTTGATGGATCGAAGAAAACCACTATGAGATGATGGGAGTGATCGACTGAAGTTTGCTGTAGCAAACTTGGGCATGAAATAGTGATCAAATGGGATGGGATAAGGGCTAACCAGGATGTCTCAGGGGTTTAGGGTAGGAAGGAGTAGAATACTGTGAAGTTTGAAAAGATTTGGACCAGTATTTAACATAGTTGCTTTACAACTGCAAAAACTGGTCCAGAAACTTGATCATGAAGTAGCACTCACCTGGATGATTTGATTGGGCTGAAAATTGGTGGAGGATGATAATTTGGGTATATGAAGGCACTGCAAAAATTTCATACCATTTAGACACACCAAAATGGTACTTGCTTCACAATGCTTTCTACTGGACAGAAATTTGGGGAATTTTGTGGAGAAAATGACTTGGAAAAATGATGTGAATTTTGGCATGCTCAAAGGATATAGGGATATTTAGGGCCTTGATGAATTTTAGAATTTTTGAAGCAATAGAAAATATAGTCGCTTCACAACCTGAAATTGTGACCAGAAACCAAGATTGGAAGGTGTGCTCACATAGATTGTTGGATGGAGATGAAATTTTGTGGAGAGTAATGATTTGATCATGTGAATGATCTACCAAAATTTCAACTCATTTGGATAAGCCTAGCTAGTACTTCCTTCACAAAGCTTCTCTCTGGTCAGAAACTTTGGGAATTTGCTGAGGAAGATTTACTAGGCAAATGAGGCTTAATTTTGGCATGAGGCAATAATTTGGATATGAGAGATTGCCCAAAATTTTTGAGGGCAATCAAGAAAAGACAAATAGCACTTCTTCACAAAGTGCCATACTGGACAGAATAGGAAATGAATATTCCTGAATTATTTTTGAACTAGGCAAGGATGGATTTGGACATATTTTTGGAAGCTATGATCCAAAGAATTTATGAGATTTTGTGGGAATTTTTGGAATGACAGAAATATAGGTTGCTTCACAACCTAGGGCAAACAGGGTTATTCCTTTAATAGAAAAAGGAATATTCCCAAGAAATAAATATTGGGGTTGGGCTAAGATGGAAATGACATGGCCTTGGGATAGTTTTTAGAATGACAAGCCACTAGGAAGTGGCAGGAGAGAAGATCTTCCCAGGTTTGAAGACCACATAGCCACGGAAAAAGAACTCCAAATAAAAATTCGAAGAAATCCAAAAGAAAAAGAAAGGGCAAAAAATCGGGGTGTTACAAACCTACCCCCTTACGATAAATCTCGTCCTCGAGATTTGGTTGCTCAGGGAACAAGTATGAATATTCTGACTTAAGGAGACCGTTTCCAACTCGGGTATCCTTTTTCTTTATAAATTGTTCCCACTGAATTTCATCTGACTGACTGCCTTGCTCTGGGGTGGTTTGCTTCACTTTATCCCACATTCTGACAAGTCTTACCTCATATGTTCATCCTAACGCTGACTCCAATTCTTTTATGTCTGCTGGCTTATCTGTTATTATCATGACTGGAATTTCCATAAGTTCGGGAGTGAATTCCCTTCGACGTGACATTCTTCTATCCAGCACCGATAGTAGTCAATGGAGTTGTGTACAAATTTCCTCGGTGGGCATGAAACCTTTAATCATTGCCTCGGGTTACTCAAGTAGGTGCATATCCTCCGGGTTCAAAACAATGCTGAGAATCATAACCGTTCTCTTGGCAGAATCTGACTGCCTGTAGGTAGTTCTACATCTTGCTGACTTCTTTGTCTCACATCCGTATCGACGATTCAACTGTCACCTTGATATGAAGTCCTTACAAACAGAGTAGACCCCTTGGGTGTGTGTTCATGGTGATTAATACGGAATCAGACTGTCTTGGGTATCCGTACCATGTTGTTCATGCCACAATTATCATACCTGTATTGCCGGTCTTGCTCCTTCATTATCGTTTTCTTTTGTCTGAATCTTCTGCTGAAAGAGCTTGGCCATGTATATCCTTAATTATTTGTGTGCCATAGGTGCTGTCAGGTGCCATATTCTGGCAAGAGTGCCTTATCCTTATGACCGTGCAACAACGCTTAACTGGCAAGTTCATCCTCTCCCATGCTTTAACCGTAGGGCAATGATCATCCGAACCTTTGCAAGAAATCGGCAAATAAATCAGTAGCCACCAGAACGGTCTTTACAACTCAGATCTAGGACATTACTGAAATAACTCAACCATGGCCCACGACAGCTGAAAAGCAGCTCAGAGCATGAGGCAGTGTTGATAAGAAGAATGTAACAGTTCCCTAAGACGGCCGAAGAACAACTCAGAGCATAGGGTCGCTACTACAAAAAGAAACTCAACAGCTGCCCGGGACGGCTGAAAAGCAGCTCAGAACACGGGCCAGTTGTTGAAAAGAGAAATATAAAGTCGGCATCCACCCTGAACGGCCGAAAGCAGCTCAGAACACAGGCGTGGTGCCGTTACCAGGAAAAGGTAAGCAAGGGTTCATCATGATCATGTACCAGGTTCACAGTTACTTGTATAGAGCTCACTGATGTGGTCAATCATACATGACAGTGACAGAGGTTTAACGATATCACTTTGTCGGGTGTGAGGAAGCTAGCCTTAATATCCACTGTTAGGATTGTTGTCTCAACATTGTCTTGCTTCATATTTTGTCGGTCCTTGCATCACACTGGCTTTCTTCCTCTTACATACTCACAAATTTGTTGGATTCTCACCGGGCTTGTATCATCATACGATTGATTGGCATGACCGTGGCAGCATGTTCACAATATATATGGAAGCATGTGTATCTGAGCATGTGATTCCCGAGGCAGCCACTTGGGTCCTGAGTAGCTCGTGTTTCTGACCAAACTGTTGCGGATCTGATTCTTGAGGTGCACTGCCAAATACTATCAACTCACTGGGTAACATCTTGTCCTAATGTCGATGGCTGTTTGTAGTCCCGTACTGACGAGGACTGGATAGCTTGTGTTGGAAGCCATCGAGAGTAGCGTGCTGAGGAAGACTGGATATCTTACACTCGAAACTTTTGCAGGGATAGCATGCTGAAGAAGACTCGGTACTGTACCTCAGAAGCTTCTCCTCCTGGTTGCTTACTAGAGAAGATTCGATGACTTATACTGGAAGCTTCTGTGCGGTGGTGTACCGATGAAGACTGAGTATCTTATACTGTAAGTCATCCACATCTCGTACTGAGGAAGACTGCGGAACCTTGCGTCGTAAGCTTCCATGGTAGCGTGCAGAGGAAGACTGGGTTGCTTACTCCAGAAGCTTCTCACCCTAGTGTGCGGACTGAATGCCATATACATATATGTACCCTTGATATTCCTTTGACTGGAAATGTATTGTGGTCTTGCACATAACTTGTCTTCCTACTGGTGTAATCATTACTGCTGTGAAGGTTGCTCTACTGATGTAAATCTTGATGTTGATAGTCAATCCAGAATATCATCTATATTCAAACCAGATATTTCCAATATAATGTAGTCGGCTGAGAATTCCATAATGTTTAGCTGAACTTCCAATTATTTGAAATCCTCACTGATTCTTCGAGTCCGGTGTCTGTTGATGGGCAACTTTCATAAGGGAAATAAGGTAACACCGAGGGCCCAAAGAACAAGAAACGACTTAAACAAAAGCACACAAAGCATCGAGATTACATACAAGCAACATCACATTTCACAGCTATTCACCTCACTATGCATGCCTACTTAAGCACACAATTCTCGAGGAAACTCCGGTACTACGGTCTAAAATGCTGTGACGGTGTGCACGAAAGTGAACCAGCGTGTGGAGGGATTGGTGTAAGCAGAGCTACTCCAAGCGCTGGATCAGCACCGATTGCATCTGGACGGGCTCAAGGGTGAGGACGGACTCGGTGATCATGTAGCGAGACACGGATGTCACAGTCATATCATCATCAAGCGTACGGAAGGGGACCGTACTCGTCCAGGGAATGGGTGATAGGGTAGGATAGCGGTGGAAAGCAGGGTCTGCTGGCATTGCCCTTTTCTGGCAACAGAGACCAGTAAGGGTTGCCAAAGCGGCGGGTTGGATGGCAAGATTTGGGGTAGAAACATGTCTACCACCGAAACAATAGGTGTGGCTGAAGAGAATATGTTGGTGCGATACCTGTGCATCAATCCTGCAAGTCATCGACACCACTAGGTACCTCGGCATCACTCCGCTGGGACAGAGATGACACCAAACACCAATGAGCAAGTATGCAAAACAGGACGGTGCAGGTAGTGGATCGAAACCGATGCCACCAACACTCACAAGATCAATCGTTAGTGACAATATAATGAGTCTATATGCATGCTATGCGACAAACAAATGCAGCAAACCGACTAGACTCCGAACTCCCGGTTTCTAACGCTCGCGTTGACTAAGGCATCCTACAGCCAGACCTGCTCTGATACCAATCGCTGTGGCACCCCGGTTCAGAGAGATCGGAACACCGCGTATTCCAGCCCAGAGTCAAGTCTTCTGGAATACGGCACTGCTTAGCATAGAACAAATCAGCTCTTTATTACAAATACTCGGGATACAAGGGTTCTGAAGGCACAAAGCTTACAAAGGAACGGCGATGCTACGCCTGCTCAGATGGCTCTATGCTAGCATCGGAACAACTCGTAGCGGAATAAATTCTAGCAGCGGAACAACGGCGACGGTGATGAACTCCACTCCACAGGGACTCTGGCTGGGACACATTCTAGAGCGCAACCTCGGGATCCTCGACAAACAATCAATCACGGCATCACCTGCAATCTGGCATGACACGCTAGGTGAGTACTTTGAATGTACTCGCAAGCTCACAGCAACCAAAGCAATCAAGACAAACAACAGCATGGCATTTACAGGTTAATCATCAATAATGAACATGATACTACTAGAATCAACATGAGAGTGAGCATGGCACGTACATGTTACTCATGATATGAACATGATGATACTAGCACTAGTGTGCAAGGGGGGGTCGACGTTTAAGGTCTTCATGGACCAACTTACTCTGCTCGGAGGTTATCTCGTAACCACCATAGGTATCAATCTTTCTTACCGTCGTGATCATCACACGATCACCTCATGATCAACCATCATCAAGAATATCATCGGGATCATCTCGTGACCACATAAAGATCAACCAACTTCTTTTCTCATCGAACCGGGGTTGTTATTATTCAGATTATTATTACTGTTGACCCATAGTGTGACCTACTACGAACTGTGTCCATGACCGAGGACGCGGCTATCGATAGATTATACACTCTGCAGAGGTTAGTACACTGTACCCACACCACGGAAATCTTGGCCTCGTGCTCCCATTCGGGTGGACCAACGATATTCCGACAAAACCAATCTATTGCATGACACTCTCCCGGCCACTCCGACAAACTCCCCTTTGGGGTATGTCTTGGGTGGCCTCGATGCCAACTCGTGACATCCGCCAGCTTTGTGGCCGCCACCGTCGTGGCCAAAACAAACTCGACCCAAAAGGGGACACCCGGGTACAACACAACTCAGGCACACATGGCTTATGACCGCCTACCTGATCAGGGTAGCGTGCGCCCATAACCTTCCCTAGTTGGAGGTTCCGGCAAGAGGCATGACAATAGACCGCATTAGGGCCTCCCCATCCAGGCAAGTGTGGTTGCACTGGTGAGCTCGATTCGGTGGCACCATGACTCAGCCAACAGATTTGTTCAAGTTCGATTATTGGCAGGTTCAACTTGAATGGTGATGAGCTGAGTCATAACAACATAGCATAATGAAATAACAATGCATATGAGCATGATATCAGTGTAACCATGGATGGGCAACATAACCTTTTAACAACATAACATCAACAATGATAACTCATTTAGTCTACGGGATGCAAATGAGCATAACATAATGATGATCAGGAATATCACAAGTATTTTTCATATCAAACCATAATGATCCATATGAGCATATCATTATCACTAGCATCTCAAATGATCACAAGAATAAAACATGATAATAATATCCTTAGCAATTAATCATATCACTTACTAGATGAAAATGAACATGGCATAAGCAATGAGCATGGATTCACAAGCATATCAGCAACATTCAAAATAATCATATGAATAAATAATTATTCGAACATTCAAGTGAAAACCATGGCTATTGCAATGCCATCATGCAAGTGGCTGTCGTGGCTTGCCTGGGGATGAACGATTCACCGGGGAGAAGTGCGATACACTCGCGGAAAAATTTGCCGGAAACGGTTCACTATCGGAGGGGCTGAATAAGGGCAGGTGAAAAATGGTCATTTTTAGAATATTACAACATGGTGAAACTGATGTCAACAGAACGGGCTAGACGAACTGAGATCGTGGGCTTTGGAATCACCTGATTCGGAGTCACGGTTAAAAAGTTATGGCCGTTCGTTCGTTAGGCAGAGAAACAAATAAAAAGTGTTCATTTCTGCTGTTAACGGACGAACGTCCGCAAATTAGCAGTTTCGGCCGGCGACTGGAGATAGAAAGCGCCTTTCAGGGAAATACGCTTTTAACATAGAGGAAACGTATTCTACCCTGGAGATACGTCGGAGTGCGCTTTCAGATTTTGAAAGCGTATTTGACCGAAACCGTTTCCACTTAAGATGTGCGGGCCCGGCCGCTGGGTCTATGACGCGTGGGCCCTGCATTGACCTTCTCTCCCCTCCCGCCTCCTCCTTCCTCCTCCCAACGAGCAGAGGCAGGGGAGGTATGGCGCGTGCGCCGGCGACGATGCCGGACGCTCCTCGGCACCCGAGGGCGAGGCGCGGGTCCAGGAGGAAGGCCCACTCCACGCTGCGCCGACTGGTGGTTTCGCTACCCGCGAGGGCGGCCGGAGACGAGCGGCGCCAAGACAGGCGGACTGCGGCCACGGCGAGCTTGGGGAGCACGGCGTTGTGGAGGAGAGGGTGGACGGAGGGGTTGGGGAGCTTCGGGCGGATAGGGGAACGCCATGGTGAGGTCGAGGGGGGGGGGGAAGACCAGAGCGACCGAATTTTGGCCAAGGCCGACTATGGCCATGGTGGCAATGCGAGGACAGGGGCGACTCCGGTGAGGGGTAGAGGGGTCGGGGAGAGAGCTGGGAGGGAGGAGAGGAAGTTGTTGTGCTCGGGGACGCGCAGGAGTGGCTATATATAGCCGGGGCAAGATGCCCGAGCCGAATGCCGCCGCGGACGTGAGTTCGATGCCCTGACGCGGCCGCGTACGCGTGCGCACGCGCGGGGGGGGGGGGGGGGGGTTGATGGTGACTAGTGGAGGCGCAGACGCGGGATAGAGGATTTCCGGTCGGCCACTCGACCACTGTGCTCACGCGGCTGGGGCTGCGGTGGCCCGAGGAGGCGAAGGAGGAGGGGGCAAGTGCTGGGGAGCGAGCGCGTGGCCACTGCGGGGCTCGAGGACACGCTAGGACGCACGGAACCGGCTGGGAGAAGAGTGCTCGAGGCAAGACAACGAACAGAGCGCGCCCAACGGTTGCCAACAGCGTGGTCACCGCGTGGCATGGCGAGGAGAGGGCACGATGGCCTGCCAAAAGATGTCTACCGTGTAGTCCATCCAGAGTAGGGACTCTATGAGTTGATGGATCGAAGAAAACCACTGTGAGATGATGGGAGTGATCGACTGAAGTTTGCTATAGCAAACTTGGGCATGAAATAGTGAGCAAATGGGATGGGATAAGGGCTAACCAGGATGTCTCAGGGGTTTAGGGTAGGAAGGACTACAATACTGTGAATTTTGAAAAGATTTGGACCAGTATTTAACATAGTTGCTTTACAACTGCAAAAACTGGTCCAGAAACTTGATCATGAAGTAGCACTCACCTGGATGATTGGATTGGGCTTAAAATTGGTGGAGGATGATGATTTAGGTATATGAAGGCACTGCAAAAATTTCATACCATTTGGATACACCAAAATGGTACTTGCTTCACAATGCTTTCTACTGGACAGAAACTTGGGGGAATTTTGTGGAGAAAATGACTTGGAAAAATGATGTGAATTTTTGCATGCTCAAAGCATATAGGGATATTTAGGGCCTGGATTAATTTCAGAATATTTTAAGCAATATAAAATATAGTTGCTTCACAACCTGAAATTGTGACCAGAAACCAAGATTGGAAGGTGTGCTCACATAGATTGTTGGATGGAGATGAAATTTTGTGGAGAGTAATTATTTTATCATGTGAATGATCTACCAAAATTGCAACTCATTTGGATAAGCCTAGCTAGTACTTCCTTCACAAAGCTTCTCTCTGGTCAGAAATTTTGGGAATTTGCTGAGGAAGATTTACTAGGCAAATGAGGCTGAATTTTTGCATGCGGCAATAATTTGGATATGAGAGATTTCCCAAAATATTTGAGGGCAATCAAGAAAATATAAATAGCACTTCTTCACAAAGTGCCATACTGGACAGAATAGGAAATGAATATTCCTGAATTATTTTTGAACTAGGCAAGGATGGATTTGGACATATTTGTGGAAGATATGACCCAAAGAATTTATGAGAATTTTGTGGGAATTTTTGGAATGACAGAAATATAGGTTGCTTCATAGCCTAGGGCAAACAGGGTTATTCCTTTAATAGAAAAAGGAATATTCCCAAGAAATAAATATTGGGGTTGGGCTAAGATGGAAATGACATGGCCTTGGGATAGATTTGAGAATGACAAGCCACTAGGAAGTGGCAGGAGAGAAGATCTTCCCAGGTTTCAAGACCACATAGCCACGGAAAAAGAACTCCAAATAAAAATTCGAAGAAATCCAAAAGAAAAAGAAAGGGCCAAAAATCGGGGTGTTACACCCACCTCAACTCTATTTGACCTAATTCCACCACTATAAATTCCCATAAATCTGGAAACCACCAGGGGAGTCCACGAAATACTTTTTCCGCCGCCGCAAGTTTCTGTTCTCGAGAGATCCCATCTGGAGGCCTTCTCCGGTACTCCGCCGGAGGGGGAATCGATCACGGAGGGGCTCTACATCAACCTTGCTGCCCTTCCGATGATGCGTGAGTAGTTTACCATAGACCTTCGATCGGGTCCATAGTTAGTAGCTAGATGGCTTCTTCTCTCTTTTTGATCTTCAATACAATGTTCTCCTCGATGTTCTTGGAGTTCTATCCGATGTAATCACTTTTTGCGGTGTGTTTGTTGGGATCCGATGAATTGTGAGTTTATGATCAGATTATCCATGAATATTATTTGAGTCTCCTCTGATCTCTTTTATGCATGATTATTATATCTTCGTATTTCTTCTCCGGTCTATTGATTTGGTTTGTCCAACTAGATTGATTTATCTTGCCATGGGAAGAGGTGCTTTGTAATGGGTTCGATCTTGCGGTGCTCAATCCTAGTGACAGAAAGGGACATGAAACGTATGTATCATTGCTATTAAGGGTAAAAAGATGGGGTTTATTCATGCGTGAGTTTACTTTGTCTACATCTTGTCATCTTGCTTAAGGCGTTACTCCGTTCTTTATGGACTTAATACAATAGATGCATGCTAGATAGTGGTCGATGTGTGGAGTAATAGTAGTAGATGCAGGCAGGAGTCGGTCTACTTGTCTCGGACGTGATGCCTATATACATGATCATTGCCTTGGATATCGTCATGATTATTTGCTTTTCTATCAATTGCCCAACAGTAATTTGTTTACCCACCGTATGCTATTTTCTCGAGAGAAGCCTCTAGTGAAAACTATGGCCCCCGGGTCTATCTAAATCATATACTAAAACCCTAAAAATACTTTCTGCACTTTTTCTTTATTTATTTTATTTTGTAATTTTTGTTTCAATCTATCTATCTATCACATACAATTTAATCTTGCAACTTACCGCCGAGGGATTGACAACCCCTTGTTCGCGTTGGGTGCAAGGATTTGTTGTTTGTGTGCAGGTACTGCTAACGAGGTTTTGCGTGATTCTCCTACTGGATAGATAACCTTGGTTTCATAACTGAGGGAAATACTTACCTCTACTGTGTTGCATCATCCCTTCCTCTTCAGGGAAAATACCAACGCAAAGTACAAGTAGCACCCCCTCTGGTATTTCTTTCTTCCAGTATTTTTTATTTATTCCAAAAAAAATCTCCGTGAAATTTCTGCTCATTTGGAGATGTGCAGAATAGGTATCTCTGACATAGCTTTTTCAGGTCCAGAATTCTAGCTGCCGGCAATCTCCATCCTTATGTAAATCTTGCATATTAAGAGAGAAAAAGCATTAGAATTGCTCCACAAAGTGTTATATTGATTAAAAACACTATAAATAACAGTAGGAAAACATGATGCAAAATGGATGTATCAGACACCTTCGGAGATACCTGTAGAGCATCTTTATGATCACCCAGTTACGAAGTGACGTTTGATAGCACACAAAGTATTCCTCCGGTATCCGGGAGTTGCATGATCTCATGGTCTTAGGAATAGATACTTGACATGAAGAAAGCTATAGCAATAAACTCAGTGATACGATCAAATGCTAAACTTATGGTTGGGTCTTGTCTATCACATCATTCTCCTAATGATGTGATCCCGTTATCAAATGACAACTCATGTCTATGGTTAGGAAACTTTAACCATCTTCGATCAACGAGCGAGTCTAGTAGAGGCTCACTAGGGACACGGTGTAGTTTATGTATTTACACATGTATTTAAGTTTCTGGTCAATACAATTCTAGCATGAATAATAAACATTTATCATGAATAAGGAAATATGATAATAACCAATTTATTATTGCCTCTAGGGCATATTTCCAACAGTTAGAGCCTTTTGCCGTAGTGTACATCCTCTCGTGGGTTCGATAACTCAGGGTCGATACTTGGGGAAAAGGCAGGGAACCTTTCTGCTATCCAAATCGGATCTTAAAGGGCATCATCCATGCACACGTCGCCCTGACCGGAGTTGTGGTACCCCGGCTCAGAGAACCGGTTTACCAGTGTTTCCAACCCAGAGATCATGTCTTCTGGAAACACACAACAACTTGGAATAGAATTGAACTGAACTTTATTAAAATATCCCGAGTACAAGCTCGTAATTTACATGGATAGCGAGGCCAAAGCACTGCAGGTGCTGAGAACAATATCTACATTATTTATGGAACATAATAGGGCCTCGATACTACTGGTTAGACTACGGCGTAGCGGAACATAGCGCGGAAACTCCATCCACAGGGACACTGCTGTGGACACGGCCTAGTTAGCGTAGCATGAACCTTCGGGACCTCCGTCCTCGGCTTCTCCTGCATCTGGCATGATACGCCAGGTGAGTACTTGGAATGTACTCTCAAGCTCATGGCAACCAAAACAATGCAGCAAACAATAGCATGCCAAATAACAAGTTAAGTGATTAGGTTGCTTACTTACTGGTACCCAGTACCAACTTACTCTCATCTGGGTTGTCCCACAACCCTCGGAATGCTCACAATCCATAGAGCACTTCCGAACATAAGACAAGTTCTTCCATCATTATTAACATTATCACGGTTGACCATCCTAGAGAGGCCTAAACGGACTGTCCAATACCGTGGACGCGGCTATTCGAATAGGTTTTACACTCTGCAGAGGTTGCGCACTTTACCCACACCATGGAGCTCCTGGCCTCGTGATCCCATTTGGGTGGACCAGTGCTGCTCCAACGAAACCTGCCTGACCCGTGACTCCTCTATCGTACCACCGACAATCATACCCTCCCAGGGTCATGTCCTGGGTGGCCCCTGTGTCACCCCGTGACACCTGCCACCGTCGTGGCCACTAACTGTCCCAAACGGGGACGCCGGCAAAATAACTCAACTGGGCTCACAGGATTATCGTCGTCTACCTGATCAGGGCAGCACGCACGTATAACCCTCCCTAGTTTGGTGGTACCGATAAAAGAGCACAAAGCCAGACCAAGTCAAGACCGTCCCATACCGGCAAATCTGGCTGCACGGATAAGTCCGGGTAGGTGGCTCTTGATCAACCAACTAAGTTTAATGTTATCAAGCAGTTAACCAGCATTGATATTCATCATGATTAACTTAACATGGTAGTAGCTATGAAAGTAAATTAATTTGAATTAACACATATTAAAATAATGCATATAATGCAATTAAATAGCCAACACTATTGCAATGCTTAATGAAATGGATGACATGGCTTGCCTTGCTCTGTTGGGTTCTCCACAAACTCCTGGGCTTCAAATCCAAAAGAATTTCCCTCTGAAAATATTTTAAAAATGCAATTGAAAATGTCACATACTACTATTTTGTGCACCAGAAATTCTGTGAGCATGGGAAAAATACCAAATTTTGCCAGAAAATAGAGAAGCTCAAGACAAACCAGATGCAAAAAGAATCAATTGATTTGGACTTATGGATAAAAAGTTATTAAGAGTCAAAGTTCCTGGTCAACTCTGGAAATTAAACAGAAATAAGAAAATCCAGCAGAGGCCACGTCGAAGGCGTAAAGTGGAAAGGCGTCTCCACTTACCGCTTCGCGCGCGCGCGGCTGAGCCGCTGACGAGCGGGCCCCACGGCTGGGTTTAAATGGGAGAGAGAGAGAGAACAGAGAGGGGCGGGACTCCGACGACGGTCGCCGACGATGTGGTCGGCGGCGAGGTCGGGGAAGAGCGGGGATGGAACGGGCTCACCGAGGCGGTCACGCACGTACCCGCAGATCGACGAGGGGTGGCCGGACGACGTCGTCCCCTTCCTCTCCAGCGGCGGCGGCGCTGGGGTGTCGTCGGAGACGGCGGTTCCGGCAGCGATTCGCTCGGGCAAGAGGTCGGGCGTGATCAGTGGAATGAGCTGAGCTCAATGGCGGAGTCGGTGGAGTCCGGGAAGGAGTGGAACGGCGAGGAGGCTGGGCTTGAGGGGCGGCGGATCTCCGGCAAGGTTCGAGGCCAGAGGTCCTCTCGGCCGTGGCTCGCTGCTCGGGAGGGTGATTGGGAGGTGGAGGAGTGGGGTGAGGAGCTCGGGAGGGCTGGGCATGGACTTTTATAGGCAGGAGGCGAGCTCTCTGGAACAGCCGGGACTCGGGACACGTCGCCGGCGCCAGGACGCCGCGCTGGCTGGCCGGTTGCGGGCGACGAGACGGGAGAGGGCAGGGAGGAGTTAAGGCGCGGGTGGCGACTAGTGGAGGAAGAAGACGCGCCGCGGGTCACAGTGCAGCCACGGGCGGCACAGTGCCCGGGTGCCGTGGCGGCCGTCGAGGGCGATTCCGGCGAGGAGAAGCTGCGGGAGAGGGGTATGTGGACGGCATCGACGAAGTCGGCACCCCAGGACATGGAATGGCAACGCGAGGGCTTTGGAACGACCTTGACAGAGTCAGGCGAGGTGCAGAGCACGCGGGCTGGCATGCCATTGTCGTGCTCACCACGGAAGTTGATGTCTGCAAGCCACGCAAGTCTAGCGCTTCATGTCTAGGGTGTTCTCCCTTGGTCATTTAGCTCCTCTGCATGCTTGGTTTGGCTAGGTTCACTCTGCTGTGAAGTGTAGCTTCAGCTACAGTTTCTGACAGCAATCTTGAGAGAGATCTAGAGGATAGGTGAGCTGGAGATGGAGCCAGTGGAGATGTCTGGGGTGATCTATGTTGGAAGGACTCCAACCTGACCAAATTTGAAAGAATTTCATCAAGAATTGAAGGTAGTTCATGTACAACAGTTGTACTGAACCAGAAACCAAGATGAGCTTGTTGCACTCATCGGGTTGATTTGCTGGAGCTGAATTTTGGTGTAGGAGAGTAATTTGGTGGATAGATGATGCCATAAAAATTTCAGCTCAAAAAGATATCTCTAGCTGGTACTTCCTTCACAGAGGTTCCAATTGGACAGAAACTTGGCAGAATATTGGTGATGAAAATTTGTACTGGACAAGATGATGTTTTTGGATATTGTGGAAAGATAGGTTCCCTAATATCTCAGGGAATTTTATGGGAATTTTCTGAGCTGGGAAAATATGAGCTGCTTCACAAATGGCCAGTACTGTCCAGAGAGCAAATGGAGTTTTCTAGACTAAATTTTATACTGGACCATGAAATGTTTTTGGAGATTGTGGGAGTAGATGATGACAAGAATGTGTGGTATTAATTTGGGATTTTTCTGATCACCAGAACTATAGGTTGCTTTGTAAACCATAGTGATGACAGATTTTCCCAAAGGAAGAAAATGAATATTTGGGAAAGATGAAGAATTGGAAATTGATCCAAAAGGTGAGTGACAAGATTATGGCAAGATGCTGAGGGATCTGGATCCATCAGAGGAATTCATAAGTCCAAAGTCAACTGAAAAGGTTCAAAATCCATCCAAATTGCAAATAAAGCCAGAAAGATTTCGAAAAGAAAAAGTTGCCAAAAACTAGGGTGTCACATGAGCAATATCAGCGTACCTACTTCTACGCTGCCAGGCAGTTCGGCCGGCAGCAGCGGTCCTCGGCCTCCACCACCAGGTACATGTCATATTGCGTCAACGTCAACACAACGCCACTGTGGCACCCCGGCTCAGAGTAACCGGTTTACCTTGCATTGCCAGCCCAGAGATCAAGTCTTCTGGCAATACACAACAACCTGGTACAGAAAACAACCGCTTTATTGATCTCTTAGCGGAAACAATGGTTTACATATTACATGATGAGCGAGGCCAAGCGGCACACACGGTGCGGCTGCACTTATGTACATTATTTAGTAGACATGGCAGGGGCCTCGATGATAAGGGAACTACTACGCGGCAGCGGAACGACGAGGTAGCGGAACTCCACTCCATAGGGACACTGCTGGGACACGGCCTAGAGCGCGACATACTGCTCGATATCCACACCATGCACGGCTTCTCCTGCATCTGGCATGATAAGCCAGGTGAGTACTTTGAATGTACTTGCAAGCTCACAGCAAACAAAACAAGTGCGACAAACAATAACAAGGCATTTAACAGATTTAATGCATGAGCATGATACTACTCAACATGAGAGGTGCATGAAGCATTACCATGGTCCCTGGGACCAACTTACCATTTCGGGGTTACCACGTAACCACCGTTCATATCTCACCAACGTGATCCTCACTAGATCACATTTATACCTTTCACAGTGATCCTCACTCGATCACTATTTCTGCATGTGCCATCTTGTGAATCTTAGTGTGCAGGTTAATTATTTCTGTTGACCCACGGTGTGACCTACTACGAACTGTGTCCATATCCGAGGACGCGGCTATCGATAGATTATACACTCTGCAGAGGTTAGTACACTGTACCCACACCACGGAACTCATGGCCTCGTGCTCCCATTCGGGTGGGCCAATGACATTCCGACAAAACCAATCTATTGCATGACACTCTCCCGGCCACTCCGACAAACTCCCCATTGGGCTATGTCCTGGGTGACCCCGGTGCCAACATGTGACACCTGCCACCTCTGTGGCTGCCACCGTCGTGGCCAAACATAAACATCGTCCCAAACAGGGACCTTGGTACCATCAAAACTCGGGTCCTCAAGGTTATGACTGCCTACCGGGCCAGGGTAGCACCAGAGCACAACCTTCCCTCATAGGAGACACTGGCGAGAGGCATGACAATAGACTGCATTAGGGCCTCCCCATCCAGGCAAGTGTGGTTGCACTGGTGAGCTCGATTCGGTGGCACCATGACTCGATCAACAGCATGTTCAAGTTGGATTAATATCAAGTTTAACTTGAAATGAAAATGATTCGAGCCATAGTGTGTGAATGGATGCACGGGTCACTATCATGAATAACAAATGCATCATGTTTATCATATGAGTATATGCCATGATCCCTACTGCATACTAGCAAGAAATCATGTATCCTACTACATAAATATCAAAATGACAGAACAAAGTCTATGCAATAAGAGTTATATAGCAAATTATTTTAAATAGTGAATATATGATGAATTTAATTCAATTAAACCAAAGTCATTGCAATGCCATCCTTGCATATGAATGTTGTGCCTTGCCTTGGTTCAAAGGAGTGTCACAATACTCCTAGCCTTCTCCAACACAACTAGGTTCTTCTGAAATTAAATGAAATGCAAAAAGAAAATGTCACATAACACTGTTTATTGCACCAGAAATTCTCAACAGCAAGAAAAAGTCTGAAATTTGGCATACAGAAACTTTGGAATTTTACAAACCAGTAGCAAAAAGAATCAACTCAATTGGACTTATAGATTAAAAGTTATAGCCAGTCAAAGTTGGATTAGATCTGGTCAAAATTTGAATTTAAACGAAAATCCAGAAGCGGCCACGTCGAAGACGTATTCAGCGAATACGCCTCCACTTATACCGCTTCGGGCGGCCGAGTGGGAGGCTGACGTGTGGGTCCCTCTGTCAGGATTAAACAGAGGAGAGGGAGGGAACAGAGAGAGCGGCGCTCGCGCCGGCGATTCTCCGGCGAGGAGTCCACAGCGGCCGCCGGAGTTGGTCGGGATGGGTTCAGGGCAGTACGATGAGCACATACGTACCCGAAATGACGGCGGGGGTGGACGGACGGCGTCAGAATCTTCCTCTCCAGAGACGGTGGCGGCAGAGCTGATCGGACTCGGCAATTCCGGTGACAATCCAGCGAGCTCTTGGCACCGTCGTGTTCAGGAGGTTACTACGGTCTCGAGGGTGGCAGTGGCTGGAGCTGGGGTGGGCTGGGATGAGTGCACGATGGTGGTCGATCCGCGGCTGTCTCCGGTGATCAACGGCGGCGAGAGGCCCTCCCGGCCTTGCCGCGCTCGAGGGGGAGTGTTTTGTGGCCAAGTGAGGTGGGAGCGGTGCTCAAAATGGGTCGGGGAAGCTGCTATTTATAGGCGGAGCTCGCCCGCTCTCGGGTGTCCGTCGGAGTTGAGCTGCAGAGGAGGAGAGGGGAGGATAAGCATAGGTAGCGGCCTGGGGAGGAGCAGAGGAGCACAGGGCGACGCGGTGCACGCGTGCGGCCACAGTGGCGCGCACTATGCGCGGAATGCGGGCACGCGGGCTCACTGTTTCCGCCGCTAGCTCTCGACTGCTTCCGGCGAGCGGCTTGCCGGCGTCGGGGAGGAACAGGGAGGGGGTTGGGTGGCGCAAGGGAGTTGGTTGCGGCGCTGGGGCACGGTTAGGTGTCGCGGGGAGGGCGGATGGACGGTGGCCGAGGGCCCCGACGCACAGAGCGCGGCGAGCGCATGCAGTGCACCGCGTTCTCACGCGGTCACCGTGTGCATGGGCACGCGGGGTGCTTTCGGCGCTGCCACACCATGTCCATCGCATTGTCCCTTCAACGCGGCGCCTAAAAATGCTCTGGGCTTGCCAAGTGGCTCACTGGAGGTGACAAGAGGGAGCTGCAAAGTTTCTGGACAGAAACTTGCTCCAAGCACTGGGGACAAATGGCTGAACATTTTGAGCTGAAATTTGGAGGTTAAGCATGACTTAGGAGATTAGTCAAGTGGTAAAAGTTTCAGCTTAAAAGGATCAAGGAAAAATATAGTTGCTTCACAATGTGCTCTTTCTGACCAGAAGCAAAAACATTTTCCTTGGCTGAAATTTTCCAAATGACCATGGGATATTTTTACATAGGGAGGTGAGGCATGATCCAAAGAATATTTGGGAATTTTCTTGGAATTATTAGAGCAATAAAAATAGGGGTTGCTTCATAGCTTAGTGAGAAAAAGAGCCTTATCAGGGAGAAAATGAATATAATGCCATTAAGTAAAAATATCCAATGGCATTATTTTGAGAGGGATGAGGTCTAGGGAGGGTTTAGGGATGAAATAACCCACTTGGAAGAAAATCAAAAGAAATTCCAAGTGGTAAGTCCAAAAGAATTGACTGAAAAACTCAAATGCAAATAAAATCTTCAATAAATCCAAATAAAAGAAAAAGGCAAAATCCAGGGTGTTACAGCCACTCCATTTGGCCGACTTGACATTGCCTCAATTTGTCAGTTGTGGACGTCGGGCGTGGATCAACTCGGTGTGCCTGCTCTCTGTTCGCTGGTATGTCTCAATCGGGCGAGACGGCATGTGACGACATAGACAGGGAGTTGATGAAGATGATCCACGACGGAGGCGAAGGCAGCTTCGAGGACAGACAAGTGGATGACTCGGATCCGGAGGTGTACGGTCAGCAGGCGAGCACGTACACCGAGCAGCCGGAGCAGGACACATACGCCGACGAGGGTCTTGATCCGGAGCATTGGCCGACTGATGCAAAGAAGAGCGGTAGAGGGGAAAGTTTCAACATGTGAAAGGATAAATTGTTGTGCGATGCATGGTTGGCCACTAGCATCGATCCGATCTGTGGCACAGAGCAAAAGGGCGCAATATTTTGGTCCAATATTCATTATTGGTTCCATGAACACAAGAATTTTGAGCCCTACCGCAACGAAGTCATCCGTTAGTGTGGACAAAGTCGCTTAGCCATCGAAGGTACATCGTCCAAGAATTTGTGAGCAAGTATTGCGGCCATTTAAAACAACTAATCGGTCGATGGTCAAGTGGTGCGTAAATCACCGAGCAAGTATGTTGTTCTATGTATTGGTCATTTGGCTGGATAAGCAACTTGTTGGCCGGATATGCTCTTGGTCATTTGACCGGATATGCATTATGTGTTGGCTATTTGGCCAAATGTATACCTTATCGACAATCAGGCCCAGCCCTGAGGGGGGCGGGAGGGGCGGCCGCCCCGGGTCCCAGATACCAAGGGGCCCCCATCCCAAGTGAGTGGAAGAACTAGTTCCGATCTGCCCTAGTCGCCGCCATTGGAGCTGTTCTTCGATCTGTACTTCGGTGTCTCCATGAGGAAGAAAGAGAGAACGTTATCTCTTTTAGCAAACTGGGCCTTGGGCCATTTTCTCTTTAGCATCAAAATAGAACGGGATGGTTAAGTGGTGGTGGGCCATTCTCTTAAAAAAAGTGATTGTGGGCCACACCAGATGAGGGCAGGCAGCGCATCGATTTAGTAATGCTTGCATCATATTCTAAAAAACAAGTAATTCTTGCATGTTTAGATACTTGCATGGAATTAAGGATCACAAAAAAGAAATATGCTTCTATTCGCCAGGGGTTTATTAAAAGAAACTTGAATTAAGGATCGATTGATGGATACGTGAACAATGGTATCCGCAAGGGGCACAACTTAGCAAACTACTTCCTCTGTATCGGTTTATTAGACCTCTCTTATTTTGGGTCAAATTCGACTATAAATTTTAGTAATAAAATATAAAGGGACAATTGCATTTTTGCCCCTAGTTGGAACCTACCCACGGGGTTTGCCCTTACTTTTTGAATCTCTCAGTTTTGCCTTTAGATTTGCCCCCGAGGTCGCCCGAATGCCCTTTGACCGTTTGACCAATTCTTTGAAAATTCATAACAAATACATATGAACTCAGACAAATACAAATAAGATATCAAAATGTTCAGATAAATATTACCTTTATGTGCATATCATTTGCATTCAGGACAAAAGCATCGTATAAACTACCCGAGGTTATTAATGTTATTAACATTATTAAAAATAAAAAGGTATAAATAATACTTTTTCATGAATAAAAATTACATTCAAATGTAGGTGATGTTTGCTGAACATCTTGATATCTTATTTGCATTTTTCTGAGTTCATATCAAGTTGTTATGAATGTTCAAACGACTTTGACCATTATCTTGAAACTTCATAACAAGTTGATATGAACTCAGAAAAATGCAAATAAGATACCAGGATGTTCAGAAAACATCACCTACATTTGCATGTAATTTTTATTCATGAAAAATTATTGTTTATACCTTTTTATTTTGAATAACGTTAATAACATTAATAACCTCGGGTAGTATAAACGGTACTTTTTTCCAGAATGCAAATGACATACACATAAAGGTAATGTTTATCTGAACATTTTGATATCTTCATTGCATTTTTCTGAGTTCATATGAATTTGTTATGAATTTTCAAAGTATTGGTCAAACGGTCAAAGGGCATTCGGGCGACCTCGGAGGCAAATCTAAGGGCAAAACTGAGCAGAGTCAAAAAGTAAGGGCAAACCCCGTGGGTAGGTTCCAACTAGGGGCAAAAATGCATTTGTCCCAAATATAAATTGTATGTCATAAAAATATACCATCTGAAATTTATTCTGAATATGAGTGCAATAATATAATTTTTTGTAACATATACCACATATTTTGTTAATTATTTAGATGTTCGAAGTTTGACCCAAAATACAATGGGAAGACGCGTTTGGTATTAACTGATTAAACATTTATATCATAGAACCTTCTCTTTACGCAATTGGTTTCGCCATATAGTTTGACCTCCGCCACCCACACCAGAGGGTGATTGGGCTTGGAGGGTAAAAGCAAGTCGACATGATCTCCCGTGTGATCACTCCCTACCTGATTGCCTACGGCCAATGTGTGATCTCTTCTGCATCCTAAACAGAGACACCCATCACCAGCCCCTGCCGCCACACTGATAGGAGACCGCACAACACCTATTTGCCAGCATGATGATGCCATTTTAGAGAAAATGTATCTCTAATTCTCGTTTTTATTGATAAGGGCCCCGTATTCTCATCTCGCCCCGGGCCCCTAAAATCTCAGGACCGGGCCACTACTAGGGAAAACCCTAGTAGTAGCGCGGGGTTTTTGCCTAGCAGTAGCACGGGCACCCGCGCTACTGCTAGGGTGCTACAGCTAAACTTTAGCACTAGCGCTGGCCAGACCCACACTACTAATAACGCAGTTAGTAGTAGCGTGCTTCTGTGCCAGCGCTACTGCTAAGTAGTAGCGGCATGGGCTTTACCCCGCGCTACTACTATTCATCTGTATTTCATTTCTTTTGTTTTATACTGTATTTATACATCGTTATATAAATTTTGATATAGTAGCAATTAAGAGATTGTTATAATTATGATCATGATGAGTTATTATATCATTTGGGTGGAAGAAACGTAGATTAGATTCATGTGGATAGATCCAAAGTGATCAAAAGTTGGATTAGTAGGAC
Source organism: Elymus sibiricus (assembly GCA_039707655.1). Lineage (NCBI taxonomy): Eukaryota > Viridiplantae > Streptophyta > Magnoliopsida > Poales > Poaceae > Elymus > Elymus sibiricus. The sequence goes on from CM077676.1 coordinate 76,818,237, forward strand.
GATCCTACTAATCCAACTTTTGATCACTTTGGATCCATCCACATGAATCTAATCCGTGTTTCTTCCACCCAATGATATAATAACTCATCATGATCATAATAACTCATCATCATCATCCTCATATTCATATAAGAACTCATACATCATCATCATCATAATAACAACTCATCATCATAGCTCATCATTCTAGCACAATGTAGCACATAACTCATCATCATCATCATGATAACAACTCAACATCATCATCATACTCATAACCAACACTAGCTAATTGTTCTTAGCACATGATGAGTACGTACTACCTAAGACCTGCTACTCTCTCGAAGGTAAAATAGCATAAAACAGGTAAACCCCTGAATCTCCATTATGGAGAATACAGATCAACCTGTCTCCCATTTGTGGGCTGCGCTTCATGTTGCCCCCAAGTAGTTCCCTGCGATCATTCAGAACTTTTCTCCAGTCTTTGATTGTGAGGACTTCATCTCTTTGAGAAATTGTGTATGCACCGCGTTGACATGTAGACCAACTTGGCCGTAAGCTAACAATGTTCATGTGACCTTTCATATCCATAAGACGAGGCACATAATCCGCCGGGAGTTTCTGTTGAAGAACATCATAATAACATAATTAGCAAAATGTAGTTTAGCTTAAGAAGAATGTATGCAAAAGATGCACTGGTGACATAATAGGAAAAATCTTACCATGATATCTCGATGGATGTTACCGTAGTTCAACTCGTGGACTAGTGGCATGTATTTATCATAACTCGGAGGAATATGATGATTCGTCTTAAAAGTCTCAACATCATTAATCCATGAAACAAAATGATTTATCTCCTCGCAAGTTAGTTCAGACCCATAACTGTAGTAGGTTTTGTCGACTACGTCCCGTACATACTTTGAAGAATGGAAATAAGCTATCAATGGAAAGAAGCTATCAACTATTTTTAAATAAACAATACAAATTACTTAATAAATATGTTTGAGAAACTCACATAGAGGTAGAACTGGAAGCGTATCAACATTGACCCAAATGTCGATATTATCTTCGATGTCATCTTCAGGACGAATATCGAAGGTGACATGCATACCCTCCTGAAATCCATACACCTTGCATAGTGCATTCCAATTCGAGCAACCAAAATGGGAGTACGTCACTGCATTGTATAGCTTTACGGCAAAATCGTAACCATGTTGGGTCCTGAGGATAACTCTCTTTGTCTCCTTATTCTCATGATCTTCGAAATCCAGCTTCTCTAAGACATAACGTCTTGCATGGCAGGGGATGCACTAGTAGAATGGTAAAAAACGAAAATTACACGTTGAAGCAAAGAAGCAGAAGTCATGCTTAATTACGAAAAAAGACTTGTCGTCGTTGTGTACCGTACAAACATCAAAGGTCTCGTCGAGCTTAATAGTGAAGCATCGACCGTCTTCCAGGTGAGGATACCTGTCGCACAGACCCTGGTCGTCGCCGCAGTAGTCGCACTCTGGGATCCTTTCGTCGTCAGACATTTCCTATGTTCATAATTCAAAGATTAAAAATCGGTTGATGGCAATTACCAGAAACTCAACACACAGATCACTATTCAGCACGGGTTGACTTTCGGTCCTTTGAGTCTTCCTTGAAAAACTCTCATCTCTCGTAGTGTATATATATGGTGGGCACTCCCTCTCTGATATTGCAACCGTCGGTGATGGTCGCAACTTCTCCTTCCCCTAGTGCATTACAAAGGTCTAGCACAAGGAGAAGAAAGAGAAGCGACCCCCACGACAACAGTCGGGATTCTTCTCTCTCATATATGGAGCAAGGAGCGCCAACAGACTGAAAGTCAACCCGTTACATACATGGAGCAATGACATAAAAAATGGCATATGTTTTTCCGGAATGTCATTTAATTCCTGTTCCGGCAAATTACGGGTACTCGATATTTCCGATTTTATAGCACAAGTCATGTTGAAGTTCATGAAAAATTTCGGCATGACCTTTGCTAAAATAGGACATATCGAGCGCCTGAAATTTGCCGGAACGGAAATGAATCAACATTCCGGCAAAACATAGGCCACTCGGATCAGTTTCCCTGCAAACATAGGCCACTTGGGCAAGCACATATCCTTCATTTTCCAAATATTCATGTGTGACAGCACTAGTAGTACACAACACTACATATCACATGTCTAAATCTCCAGCATATTTGAGCAACACTAGTACACAACACTAGATATACATGTTTACTCACTATAGACGATGGCTGTCGAGGATGCGGGTGTCGTCGGTGATCTTCTGGGCGTCGTCGACCGGCTCGTCGGTGATATACCCTGCGCCACACATGAGCATAAACACATGAACATTTATATAGAAAATTCCAAACTTGGTATGATCATTGCATTTCAGTGGTTCAATTTTGACAGCAAGCATAACATTTCATTTTTTTTGCGAAACCATTTCATTTTATTAGGTCTTTCTCTCTCTCTCTCTCTCAAAATTCACTAGGCATCAACTACATCCAAACCTATGAACAAAATTAGTAAAACTTTTGAAACTTTCTATAACTAAATTAGTACTAAATTTTTTTATAACAAAACTACTAACATTTTCTATAACAACACTATACCTAAACATTCATAGTACTTTCTATAACAAAACTACTAAAATTTTCTATAACAACATAATACCTAAAAATTTGTCTAACACTATAGCATAGAGGAGAGGTGGGAGGAGGGAGGAGTGAGGAGGAGGAGGGAGGAGAGAGGAGGAGGATGGAGGAGGAGGAAGGAGTAGGGCGGCCAGAGGAGAGGGAGGAGGGCGGTGGGAGGAGGGCTGCTGGAGGAGGAGGAAGGAGGACACGGCCGGAGGAGGAGGGAGGAGGGCGGTGGGAGGAGGAGGGTGGGAAGAGGAGGGAGGAGGAGGGAGGAGGGCGGTGGGAGGAGGAGGGAGGAGGGCCGCGGCATACCGAGGAAGGAGGAGGGAGGACGGCGGCGGCAATGCGGTGGCGACGGCGGGAGGCAGGCAGAATGAGGCAGTGAGGAGTGCGGGGAGGAAGAAGGTCTGGGCGCGGGGAGTTGGATAAGGTGGCATAGCACCAGCACGGGATAGGCAACCGCGCTACTGCTAAGCTCTATAGCAGTAGCGCGTGTGTCGGGGGAATTACCCACGGTCAAGACCCGGCCTGCTACAGGACCTGGCCTCAAGGATGACTCGGCCTGCTACAGGGCCTAGCCTCAAGGATGACCCGGCCTGTCGGGGGAATATTTTCCTACGAGGAACCAACATCAGCAAGTTGATTGTGAAGCCGGCCTGTTGATATGACAAACAGACCCGAAATTTCCAGGAGCCGGTTCATTGAATAAACTGGTCATCTGAGTGAGTCGGTCCCTTAATGTAGTAATTATTCTTATTTCAGGAGCTTAGCATGAATGCACGCCAAGCCTGTATTCAAGCTAACCTGGGGGCTAATGTCGGGGGAATTACCCACGGTCAAGACCCGGCCTGCTACAGGACCTGGCCTCAAGGATGACTCGGCCTGCTACAGGGCCTAGCCTCAAGGATGACCCGGCCTGCTACAGGGCCTGGCCTCAAGGATGACCCGGCATGCTACAGGGTCTGGCCTCAAGGATGACCCGGCCTGCTACAGGGCCTGGCCTCAAGGATGACCCGGCCTGCTACAGGGCCTGGCCTCAAGGATGACCCGCCCTGCTACAGGGCCTGGCCTCAAGAAAAATCCTGCTCTTAGAAAAATCCGCCTCAAGAAAAATCCTGCTCTCAGAAAAATCTGGCTCAAGGAAAATCCGGCTCAAGAAAAATCCGGCTCAAGTGAAATCCGGCTCAAGAAAATCTGGCTCAAGAAAAATCCGGCTCAAGAAAAATCTGGCTCAAAGAGAAATCCGGCTCAAGAAAAATCTGGCTCAAGAAAAATCTGGCTCGAAAAAAATCTGGCTCAAGAAAAATCTGGCTCAAGAGAAATCCTGCTCTCAGAAAAATCTAGCTCAAGAAAAATTTGGCTCAAGAAAAATCCATCTCAAGTCCAGCTTATGATAAAAGTTCTGGTTCTTCAGGAAAAAGTCCGGCTTATGTTGAAAATTTCGACTCGACGAAAAATTCTGAGTCGCCGAAAATTCTGATTCGACGAAAAAATTCCGAGTCGCCGAAAATACCGATTTGACGAAAAAATTCCGAGTCGCTGAAAATACCGATTCGCCGAAAAATTCCGAGTCGTCGAAAATTCCTACTCGAAGAAAAATTCCGAGTCGACAAAAGGGTTTCAACTCCTTCAGAAAATTCCGGCTTATGACAAAGGTTCCGGCATCTTCAGAAAAAATTCTGGCTTATGATAAAAGTTTCGGTTCTTCAGAAAAATTCCGGCTTATGACAAAGGTTTCGGCATATCCAGCAAAATCCAGCTTATGACCAAAAATTTCCGGTTCGAACCACCAGCTGGGTTACCGGCTTGCGGCTCCTACAGGGTCGTCTACAACCTCGAAAATCACCAATCATCAAATCTTTGCTGAATTTATACTGCGTCATCAAACGCCAAGATTGCCGAAGAGGACTAGCTGCCATGATGCACAGTTCAAACATGGGCATCCTGATGTATTGGCGAAAAGAAAGGTTACCAAAGAAGACTAGTCGCCATGATGCACAGTCTAAACATGGGTATCCTACTCAATTATGATCAATGGAATAAAGCCGGTTTATCTAGACCCCAGATGTTTTACAGTAGTAGCATTGTCTCATGTATATCCTATGCTGAGCTTTTTCATGATCATATGGTTACTTGGGGGCTTCCAACTCATCGAGTTTAGCTTACAAAACCCTTTTAACCCAGCGAAAGGCCAAAATATACTTGGTTAAACCTGCCTGTTAGCAAGATGCTACTCCGAAAAGGTGACCCGGTGTACGCCTGATGAGTCAATCACAGAGGTGACCCTGAACTCATCAGAGTTAAAACACTAGTTGGTCACGTGAGAGCCGGCTTTCAGAGAGCTAGGATAAACCAAAAGAGGCAAAAAGACATGCTTCCACAGGAAGCAAAATCAGACTCGAGCCTTGAAAGCCGGTCTTATGTCATGCCTTGAAAGTTGGCATTTTTATACTCTGTTATCATATACATACATCATCCTACATCGCATCATTGCACAATGCATCATATATACATATCTATATTTGTTCATGTTGCAGAAAGCCGGTCTTCAAACCAGGTTACATTGTAACTTCTGCAGGAACAAATAAAACTTTGATAGCCAAAATGGTCGAATCTTCATCATGGTTTATCATAACCAGTATTAAATGATTGGGGTTTTCAAGCCAGCTCAGATAAATGGCTATTCTCGAAGAGCCGGCCTATCACATATTGCTGAGCTGGCATATTACATATTGTTGAGTTGGTCTATCACATATTTCCGAGCTGGCATATTACATATTGCTGAGCCGGCCTATTACATATTGCTAAGCCGGCCTATTACATATTGCTGAGCCGGCCTATCACATATTGCTGAGCCGACTCTTGGGGGCTACCAATTGCTCCTGTCAAAATTCAGAAGTTCAAAAACACAAGCCCCAATCCACTATATCAATAGTAACCCGAAGCTTGGGGGTTACATCAGTTAATTCTGACCTGATTTAGCATGGCTTATATAAATATAGATGGGTTATATTACTCAGTTCCAAGTCGCTCCAGGCAGGCGACCCGACACTTGGGAGCTATATCATATGATGTTTTTCTTTTCAAAGGAGAAATACATGTAAGTCCCGAGTCGCTGCAGGCAAACGACCCGGCACTTGGGGGCTACACTACTCAGTTCAAGATCTACAAATTTTCTAAGTCCCAAGTCGCTGTAGGCATGCGACCCGGCACTTGGGCGCTACAGCGTTCAGTTGTTTAAAACAGCGCTTAAGGTCCAGATTGAAGACCTGGCCCATCACATACTGATGAGCCGGCCCTTGGGGGCTACACTATTTGCAGTTATATATCTACAACATTCAAGACAAAGTCCAAGTCCCAGGTTGCTGCAGGCAAGACAACCCGGCACTTGGGGGCTGCACAGTCAAGATGTTATTTTTATGCAAAGCACCAAGTCATCATGAACTGATAAACTCGGAGCTTGGGGGCTACAGGTATATGGAGATAAAAAACAGAAGAACACCTTTAAGCTGTCAATTTTGAGAGAGCCGGGTTTCATTTTCTTGGTGGAGGTTTGCATAGTTTATTTCTTCCAAGTGATTCATAGAAGGTCTAGAAGCACTGAAAGCCGGCTCGACATCAGACGGGTTATTGTTTCCAAATATTTTCATTAAGCCGAAGCAGTGAAAGCCGGCTCAACATCGGACGGATTTTTATTCCCAATATTTTTTAAGCCGAAATACAAGAAACCGGCTTGATGTCAGATGGGTAATTATTCCCAATATTTTCCTACGAGGAACCAACATCAGCAAGTTGATTGTGAAGCCGGCCTGTTGATATGACAAACAGACCCGAAATTTCCAGGAGCCGGTTCATTGAATAAACTGGTCATCTGAGTGAGTCGGTCCCTTAATGTACTAATTATTCTTATTTCAGGAGCTTAGCATGAATGCACGCCAAGCCTGTATTCAAGCTAACCTGGGGGCTAATGTCGGGGGAATTACCCACGGTCAAGACCCGGCCTGCTACAGGACCTGGCCTCAAGGATGACTCGGCCTGCTACAGGGCCTAGCCTCAAGGATGACCCGGCCTGCTACAGGGCCTGGCCTCAAGGATGACCCGGCATGCTACAGGGTCTGGCCTCAAGGATGACCCGGCCTGCTACAGGGCCTGGCCTCAAGGATGACCCGCCCTGCTACAGGGCCTGGCCTCAAGGATGACCCGCCCTGCTACAGGGCCTGGCCTCAAGGATGACCCGGCCTGCTACAGGACCTGGCCTCAAGGATGACCCGGCCTGCTACAGGGTCTGGCCTCAAGGATGACCCGGCCTGCTACAGGGCCTGGCCTCAAGGATGACCCGCCCTTCTACAGGACCTGTCCTCAAGGATGACCCGGCCTACTACAAGGCCTGACCTCAAGGATGACCCAGCCTGCTACAGGACCCGGTCTACTACATGACTTGGACTTAGGCGAAATTCCACCAAGGAGTCCAAATACAAGATGGAGACCCCAAACTTGGAAGACACGAAGGACTTAGAGGACTTAGAGTAGGATTCCGACTACGGGTATAACCCGGAATCTCTTGTAACCCCAAGGACTCGGCTATTATATAAAGCGAGTCACTGGGTCATCAGAAAAGAGCGGTTTTTAGACAGACAAGTCTCGAGACAGATGTTTTGATAGGTCTCGAGACAGATGTTTTGATAGCTCTCGAGACAGAGGTAGCGAAATAGCGCCCTTGTAATCGATACCACCATAATCAATAGCAATCAAGCAGTATGTAGGCTTTTACCTCCACCGTGAGGGGCCTGACCTGGGTAAAAACTCGCGTCTTCTCGTTTCCGATCAACCTCATCCAAGCTTCCACCTAGCAGCGATGGCCTCAAAACTTAGTCTTCTCACGAAGACATCTGCCGTGACAAAACCACGACAGCGTGTCTGTGGCCCACCGCTGTTGCTAAGTGCGGCCCACCTGCTTGCACCGTGCACACATAGCGGTAGCGGTGGGCCACAGACACGCGCTACTGCTACGGGACTAGTAGTAGCGCTGTTTTTTGAAGAACGCTACCACTACGGGCAGCCCCGGGGGGTGAGGATGGGACCACTTAGTAGTAGCGCTTGTCGGCCGAGCCGCGCTACTGCTACTATCCTACCTGTAGCGCTTGTACATGCAACGCGCTACTGCTAAGTAGTAGTAGCGCCGCGCCACAACCCCGCGCTACTGCTAAGGTTCTATCTATAAGCTTTCTCCTAGTAGTGGGCCTGTCGACAATGTATTCTTTTGCTAGCCCTCCCATACGTGCAACTTGTTTTTGAAGGTGGAGAAGAAGAGTTTCGTCCTCAAGCGTTTTTATTGAAATTGAATGCACGACCCAACCGACAACTATCCCTTGCTGCTTTCAAGCCCAAAGAGCATGGTGGAATGGGTATTCTTAACTTGAGCATCCAAAACAAAGCTCTCCTCGCTAAGCAACTTTTCAAATTCTATAATTGAGTTGATATTCCAGGGCTTCAATGATTTGGAACACATTATAATGGTGTGATTCCCATGCAACGGTTTCATGTGGTTCTTACTGGTGGAGAGAGGTTCTCAAGTTAAATGAGCTTTTCAGATCACATTCATCTATCACTATCAACTAGCAGGCAGTGCGCGGCGTCACGCCGCACCACATGAACTGATAAACTACTTGATTTTTATTAAGACTTGGTAATCCATCAGACTTGATTCACAGCAAACAAGTCTAACCGTGCTCACAACACACCATTCAGATAAATTAATTTAAACAATCCAAACGAAGTTACAGACTTGCACTAAAAGGACATATTATATCATACCCTTTTTTTTTGCGAATATAGTATATCATACCTGGACCAATCATGGACATATCGATGAGGCAAACACACTAATTTCAGAAATTTTATTGCTCAAGTATCCTCTATAAATATTTAAAACATTAATATATACACCACATGAATGAACAACACGTAGACCCTCTTGCGAATTACACCATCTACATGACATATTTTTTTGAGCAAGCAACATTATTCCCTGCTAATTTCCTCGATACATCAGGAACCTAGGGCACTGACAACCACAATAATATGTTTCCAAAGATGCTAAAAACACATATCTAGAAGCAAAATTACATGGTCATAAATTTTTTAGGACAACCTCTTCTCTTCAATCTTCCGTTTCTGCTAACTTGGCAACTAAAAATAATATTCTGGAAAATTGAGATATCTGATTGTGGTATTCATCTGAAAAATAATACAACACTAATTCAAACAATAAAAAATTGTCATATCCGACCACGTCATGTATGAACAATCCAAATTCTTAACATCCTTGTCATTATCTGCAGATTAATCCATTACCTGCAATTCTGTTTCCAAGGATTCTAGGATTGTGCTTGAGTAACTTGAGGTGCAACCAGCAGCCCCCTTTCTAGCAGCAAACTGTGCATCATCACCTTAAGTTTGCTTGTGTGCACAACACACTATAGGTATCAAGCGAAAGCAGCCATAATTTCAGGGGAAAACATGACCTATTTTCGATGTAGTCGTCTTTGTTAAGGAGTATGCCAATAGATGTTACAGTTCACTCCAGTATTCCTCTTCGGCGAATTTGGCAACTAAGAACAATAAAAACAATAAGAAAACAAAAAAAGAGACAGTGCTACAAGTAATTGAGATTCCTGATTGTGGTATTCAGCTGAAAAATAATACCACGTCATGCGTCATCAAAAACAATAAAAACACTATGATTCAAGCAATAGAAATTTGTCATAACCTTACCACGTCATGCGTCATCAAAATTTATAATATCTGGAACTAAAGAACACCTACATGATTTCACATTGATGTACTCTCCGCACCTTCATCCAAGCCACCACGGCACTGTAAATTAATTATGATTTTGCTAGCACTAACTCTACTATGAGGAAAGTGGAAGAACAGCATGATTAAGTTGTTTAGCTCATTATTATGCACTTGCAATCTACCATAACCAACAACATAAGAAAAGAGAATCTAACCTTCCAGTACAAGGAGAGCCGGTAGTGTGCCTTTTTCTCCAATATATATTATACAGTGCGCTTCTCCTAAGCATCATACATACATGTGTAAGTACGTCTTGAACCGGCATGCTATGGTAGCAGAATGCTTGGTTTTCAAGGGAGGTTGTTTCTGCATCTACAATTGTTGTGACAACAATCTTCAGTTATATACTCTATTTCACTTCTTCCAACATTTCACTTGTTAATAAAATCAGTTGCAAATGTGCTTTAGCTTTTAATACCACCTTATCTTTCTGAAGTGGGAGACCCTGCATCCTATAATATGGCTACCTATACAAATGTCAAGTGCTAAGCTTGTTAACCAATTATTTGCATTTTAATGTCCTGAAAGTCTTGCTAGCCTTCGGTTTTCTCTGCGTTCTCTTAAATTTTCCGTCCAAGAGGTAGTCTGAAATATGAATTGCCAAACCAGTTAATTGATTATACTTCATTGGAAAAGAACATGTTGTATGAAAGTAACAAAGTATTCTATGCAGGAAATTCTTATTAGTGGGAGCGGCCATAATCCATACCTACTTCGTGGCAGCTCAAACGCTAAGCCATTTAGCGGGAATTACTACATGGGCATATTTAGCAGAAAAACCAGGGGATTTTCAGCAGGAAAACAGGTTTACTGAAACTGAAAAAGGGTACAGCAGAAGAAGTGAAGAAGAACTCAAGATTGACGTGGCGGTGTACTTGCTAGTGCTAGTGAATCAGAAAACGGACAGAGAGGGCTTGCCTATACCTGCCGGACAGAAATCGCCCTGCCGCCTCGCCCGTCACCACCGCTTGTCGCCAACGCTGCCTTGCCGCCTCGCCATCACAGCCTCCGGCTTTCCGCCTGTATTACTTGTCACCGCCTCTCCCATCATTGCCTCCGGCTCGCCGTCTGGATCCCTGATCACCGCCTCGCCCGTCACTGCCTCCAGCCTCCGACGAACCAGCCGCTGGCCCGCCGCAACCTGAGTGAAAGGAGCTATGCTAGGTTTCTGGACGTCCTGCTCTATCGTGGCAAATTTTAGGCCGAGACACATATTTTGGGCTCTGTTTCGGCCAGCTGAAGCAGTTCCAGCGAAATTCCAGCGACCGCTAGGGAGCTAGCGCCGTTTCGCGTGGCGATCGCGGCCTTCGCTTCGTGGGTAACCTCCCCAGGGGTGATTGCGCCGCGATAGCTGTTGTTTCGCCAGCGCTTAAATAGGCGAGCAAGATGTGTGAGAGAAGGGCGACGTGATGGATATGTGTGCACGATCGAGAAGGTCCTCGGTTTCGTTAAGTGTACGCGTGGCATTCAATAGATAAATTGAACAACCCAGAAGCCCACACCTAAGCGGCAACCGGACTAAAAAAACGCACCTGATGTATCACATAATGAAACCGAGTCAAAGCCGTGGAGAAGGTGCAAAACGCTTCACACACAAAAAAAAAACGCACACGGATAACCCCAGCGCACGCGTTAATTTCACAACGACTGTAAACAAAATTCCAAAAAAAAACAGGTAAATGAATCCCTTACGGGCCTAGTATACAACACCATTCAAACTATTGTTCACTAGTCATCAAACCCGTGCCCCTGCACGGGCTAGAAAAAATTTATATTTATATTTACGGAATACCTATCATGATATTCTGATTGATTAACGTTAAGTTCTCTAGTTAGATATAGGGAAAATGATTGACTTAAGTAGCTCCAGTTCATTTGTTTGTTATTTTTGCATGCATACACTTTTTGAACCATCGGTTATGCACAAACGTGTTCATGAACGCCTGAGCTCGCCGATCGCCGTGCCGTCTTCTTTTGCATCCGGTCTGCGGGTTTCCTTGTTTTTAAAAATTTACTGGAGAAAAAAATTACAGTCGCCACTATGGATTCCTAACAACACAAAATATTCAGTCAAACATCAAATCTTGAGGTATACGTAGTCTGTTGGTGGCTCAAACAGAAAGTAGCTACATCCCTGCCATGCATATTGCCAATGGAAAATGATGCTGACAGTATTCACTATCCAAAAGAAAAGTAGAAGAACAGGAGTTTATCCATCAAATATTTGTGGCCATCGTACAACATGTGGCTGCTGGGGAATCTACCGGGATCAAGGCCTGCTCCACATCTATATGTGATTTTTGCTCCAGATCTGAAAACATGGGTGTGATGGAAACTCAGTTGTTGCAGCCGCGCGTGGAGGCACATGCACAGAGGGGACGACTTCTCCTCTAGCTTGCACCAGTCAATCAGCTGTAAGCAGTACTCCGAGGATTAGATGTGTTTTTTTCCCTTCATTTTTTCCTTTTTATATTACGGAAAGATGTGGAAAGGGAATATGACCCTTTCGTGAAAGAGAGGAGTCCGTCTTTTTTTCAGGAAAGAAAAGAAGAGAGGAGTCCGTCCTATTTTTTAGGAAAGAGAGGAGTCCATCTCAAGCAAAATTGGTGGAGCGGGCATCATGTGATCTGATGGCTGTCAATTAATAATTAGTCAATCTAATGGATGAATTTTTTTAACCTTCAGGATTAACATGGAAGCTCGATTGGTGCCTCCAATTAGTAACTATAAGATGAGGCCCTTGAGCTCTAATCGAGTGGGGTGTAACCAGACAGGACGGGCCTCCTTTATATAGTATCATATGAACACGTCAAACCTCTTTTCTTTTGAAACAAAAAAAGCCCAACCGATCACAGCACCACAAGACCAAACGAAAGCAAACTTGATCATCTAATATAATAGATATTGCACACCCTACAGTACACGTGTGAGAACAACACTTTGCAAAGAAAATCACCAATCAACGTGTCCTACCAAAAATCACCGGTCAACAGAAAGTAGGCATGACGTGGCCACATGCATGTGCCATGCATAGGCACGTAGATCGGGGCAAACCTAGAAGAGGCCACGTCAGTTTTTTTTTCTTTTGAGAAGAAGGCCACATTACTTACCTAGTCTAGAAAATAATTAAGGAAGCAAACCAAACACAATACGCTGCGTAAACTTTACGGGACACGCGTCACCAATCAAAAACGAACTCGATCACCTCAAATCAAAAGCGGATTTGATCACCTAGCATAATATTTTTTTTCGAGCAAAGCAACTCAAAAGAGTACACATCGGATCTCTTTATTATTTTTTAAAACCCCAAAAAAGACCACACCGATCGAGACAACTCAAGACCAATCAAAAACGGACTTGATCACCTCCAATCAAAAGCGAATTGATCACCTAGGATAATATATATATTTTTTATCACCTAGCGTAATATATATATAGCACACTTGCAGGACACGCGTCAAAGCTACAGAAGGTGGAAAAAAAAGTCAAAAAAACCAGAAAAATAGAACCCTTCGGGGCCTAGAGTATGAGTATATGGGTGACTCTGCTCTCTTCTGGTCTGATTCTTGGAGTCTGCTTGGTTTTACCACTCCACTTCAGGGACAGATTTCCAAGATTGTTCTCCTTTGTTTTGGATGATAAAATATGTATGCCAGAGTTTATTAATGAGCATGATTCATGCCTCCTTGTTTTATCTTCCTCTCTCAGTTGAGGCCATGGCAGATGTAAATGGCAAATAAACAGCGTCCGCAAGTCCCGTTTAGTTAGCTTTAACTAACTTCATAGTTCATTTTCTTTGATTTTTTTTATCAAACTGTTAGAAACCGGACCGGTTTACATCCCTAAATTAGCAGAGCTGCACTGCTGAAGACTATATCCAATCTCTGCCTAGGAATGCTACGAAGATGATTTTTGGTCACTTGGAGCACTTGCAAATATCCCTTTTTCTCATGTGTACAGGTGAAATAATTGATGATGTATATGGGGCCAAGTGCAATTCAGACTTTCGTTTTTCATAGGCAGGCCGGCACGCGGAGTAAATTGCAAGAAACCACCACTTTGAGGGTTAGGTTATCAGAAAACACTACGTTACATTTTTTGGACAGAAACCACCATGTCTTGCGTAATTTTTTTGCAAATAACACTGATCGGCGGATTAAAGCGCTTTGAGCATGTTTATGACAGATGGGCCCCATTCGTCGGTAGTTGACTTGGCAAAAGAAAGGCCACCTGGGCACTTTGACTAGTCAAAAACGCTACATCGACACCAGGAGGCCGCTGCGCAACTGCGCCGACCCGGCGATGCACCCTTCGTCACCGGAGAGATCCTGGCTGCTCTGCTCGGCGGCGTGAACCAACTACTCCCGTCCACGACGACCAATTCGATGGCGACGGAATGCTCAACGCCGTGTCGCTGCCGGCATCGTACGCGCGCCGGTTCACGTGCACCAGCTGCCTCGCGCGGGAGGAGGCGCTGGAGTGATGCGCATTCACCGGACCGGTAGTTGCCGTCCGTCCCCCCTCCCCCGCGCGCGCGTTGGTCACCCTTGGGGGCCCCGCCGTTGGCCGTCATCGTGGGGCAGAGAAGCGGCTCGATCCAGATCGAGGACGGCGGCGGAGCGTCGCGGCTGGGCCGGATCCGGTCAGGATGTTGCCGTTGCCGTCGAGCACCGCGGACGCGGCCGACGCGAGCGCCGAGAGGAGGCAAGAGCGCGGGGTCGAGCATGGCGGACACGAGGGCGGGGTTGAGCACGGCGGACGTGGCCGACGCGAACGCCGAGAGGAGGAAAGAGAGCGGGGTGGCCGCGGGAAGGGACAGGAGCAACCGCTCGGCGGCGCGGCGGACGGGACCTTGTGCAGAGCGTCCATTATGAGGGACAGCGGCTGGAGCATCGCAGCCGTGTGCTGCCCCCGCCGCCGTCTACGGCAGCTCCGGCGACACTAGTAGAAAACAGGGCTTTGGTCTTGGCCAGATCAGAGCATTAGTCCCGGTCGTGTTACGAACCGGGACTAATGGGAGCATCAGTCCCGGTTCGAGAGGCTAGGACGCCGGCCGGGCCTCGGCAGGCATCAGTCCCGGTTCGGCTGGGACCTTTAGTCCCGGTTCCATCCACCAACCGGGACTAAAGGGGTTGCTGCCCTTTAGTCCTGGTTGGTGTCTGGAACCGGGACTAAAGGGTAGGCCATTAGTCCCGGTTTTAGACACAAACCGGGACTAAATTTTTGCCTATATATACCCACGCCCCCCCTATCTCCTCTGTTTTTTGGCCATGGAAGGGTGGAGGTGTGGGCTACTCTGTTTTTTGCCTATATATGCACATGAGGTGTTCGATGAAATGCCTGAGCCACACTTAAGCTTTCTCCTCTGTTCTTCCTTCAAGCTCGACCTCCAAGCTTCATTTTCCCCAAGATTTGTCTAGGTTTGGCGGTGCACCAACTATCCAAGTGTTCTAAAAAGGTTAGCAACTTCATCCTTTCATCTCTCACTGCTAGTTTAGCTCATTTCAAATGCTCTAGAAGTAGTGTGGTTTGTGGGTTTTAGTGGAGGAGTGTATGTGTGAGTTTATTTGATTTAGATGCACAATTTGAGCTCAAATTAACTTCTTAGTTTGCACATGTGTAGGGTGCCGTCCCGTCCCCGTCCCCATCCTCACCGCCGTCGATCGCCCGCGCCGATCTCGTCGCCGGCACCACCGTGGTGAGCCTCTTGTTCTTATCTTTTTTTTAAAGAAAAAAATTCTTACTTGTATGATTTATATAGCTAATTGTATAATTTTCTTACTTGTATTATTGTTTGTTATTATATAGTGCCATGGTTTTGGTATCCGCCCCCGTCGGCTCTCGTCCGGTCTATGATTCGGATGTGGTATATTATCTTTTATAACTATTTGTTTCATTTAGTGTTTATGACAATTATGCCGACCAACTTGACATAGATGTCTTTATCTAGGAGGTATGTGAACCGGAAATTCCAACCAACCCTCTTGTCGAGAGGTTAAATTTAGTTGAAAAAGAAAACAATTATTTGAAAGAAAATTTGAAAAGAGTTGAAGAAGAGAAGATGAAATTGGAGTTGCATGTTGCTGATGTCGTCGATCTACACAAGATCCAGATGGATGCAATGCGCTTGAAGATTAGAAAGATTAGAAAATATGCAATTGATAATGAGGCTTGGTATCATTATGCTGTTGGATCAATTGTTACCTTAGTTGCGATTTTGATCGCATTTGTTGTTGCATTTAAATGTTTTAGATAGTTGTATGTTAGTTTCAATGTATGTTTTAATTAGATGCTCTAGAGAGCTGTATGTTGTTCTATGAGAACTATGTATGAACTTTATGTATTTATTTTTTCATTAATAACATTTGATCACTACTGTACTTTGGTTTTAATGTGATGATGAACTTGTATTAATTTGGTCATTTCTCTATTCATGATGTTCTGTAATGGTTTTTGATATACTTAACTATATAATGCACGTAGATGAACCGGCAATGGATGTATGGTGACCGACGCACCTCCGACTACATTATGGGCCTGCATAATTTTCTCGATGTGGCTAAGGCAAACAAGCAGAATGGTTTTATGTATTGTCCATGTACTGTCTGTGAGAATACGAAGGATTACTCTGACTCGAAAACCCTTCACTTCCACCTGCTTCAGAAGGGTTTCATGCCACACTATAATGTTTGGACCAAGCACAGAGAAAGAGGGGTTATGATGGAAGACAACGAAGAAGAAGAGGATGATGACAACTATCCTATGTTCCCTGAATACGGTGATACTGAACGGGGGAAGCTAAAGATCAAGAGGCACCAGATGTGCCCGATGATGATCTTCGCCGGGTCATTGTTGATGCACAGAGAGGATGCGAAAGTGAAAGGGAGAAGTTGAAGTTCGATCGCATGTTAGAGGATCACAAAAAAGGGTTGTACCCAAATTGCGAAGATGGCAATACAAAGCTCGGTACCGCACTAGAATTGCTGCAATGGAAGGCAGAGAATGGTGTATCTGACAAGGGATTTGGGAAGCTACTGAAAATAATGAAGAAGAAGCTTCCAAAGGATAACGAATTGCCTGATAGTACGTACGAAGCAAAGAAGGTTCTCTGCCCTCTAGGATTAGAGGTGCAGAAGATACATGCATGCCCTAATGACTGCGTCCTCTACCGCGGTGAGGAGTACGAGAATTTGAATGCATGCCCGGTATGCAGTGCATTGCGGTATAAGATCAGACGAGATGACCCTGGTGATGTTGAGGGCGAGCACCCCAGGAAGAGGGTTCCTGCCAAGGTGATGTGGTATGCTCCTATAATACCACGATTGAAACGTCTGTTCAGAAACAAAGAGCATGCCAAGTTGTTGCGATGGCACAAAGAAGACCGTAAGAAAGACGGGAAGTTGAGAGTACCCGCTGATGGGTCGCAGTGGAGAAAAATCGAGAGAAAGTGGCCGGACTTTGCAGGTGACGCAAGGAACTTATAGTTTGGTTTAAGTGCAGATGGCATTAATCCTTTTGGGGAGCAGAGCAGCAATCATAGCACCTGGCCCGTGACTCTATGTATCTATAACCTTCCTCCTTGGTTGTGCATGAAGCGGAAGTTCATTATGATGCCAGTGCTCATCCAAGGCCCTAAGCAACCCGGCAACGACATTGATGTGTACCTAAGGCCATTAGTTGAAGAACTTTTACAGTTGTGGGGTAAAAAAGGTGTACGTGTGTGGGATGAGCACAAACAGCAGGAATTTGACCTACGAGCATTGTTGTTTGTAACCATCAATGATTGGCCTGCTCTTAGTAACCTTTCAGGACAGACAAACAAGGGATACAATGCATGCACGCACTGTTTACATGAGACTGAAAGTATATATTTGGACAAATGCAAGAAGAATGTGTACCTGGCACATCGTCGATTTCTTCCGACCAAGCATGCCTTAAGAAAGAAAGGCAAGCATTTCAAAGGTGAGGCAGATCACCGGAAGAAGCCTGTCCTCCATACTGGTGATGATATACTTGATATGGTCAAGGATTTACAAGTAATCTGTGGCACCCCGGCTCAGAGCAACCGGTTTACCTTACATTGCCAGCCCAGATATCAAGTCTTCTAGCAATACACAACAACTTGGTACAGAAACAACCGCTTTATTGATCTCTTAGCGGAAACATAGGTTTACATCTTACATGATGAGCGAGGCCAAGCGGCACACACGGTGCTGCTGCACTTATGTACATTATTTAGTAGACATGGCAGGGGCCTCGATGATAAGGGAACTACTACGCGGCAGTGGAACGACGGGGTAGTGGAACTCCATTCCACAGGGACACTGCTGGGACACGGCCTAGATCGCGACAAACTGCTCAACGTCAACTCCTTGCATAGCTTCTCCTGCATCTGGCATGATAAGCCAGGTGAGTACTTTGAATGTACTCGCAAGCTCACGGCAAACAAAACAAGTGCGACAAACAATAACAAGGCATTTAACAAATTTAATGCATGAGCATGATACTACTCAACATGAGATGTGCGTGAAACAATGCCATGGTCCTCGGGACCAACTTACCATCTCGGGGTTACCGCGTAACCACCGTTCATAACTCACCAACGTGATCCTTACCGGATCACATTCATACCTTTCATAGTGATCCTCGATCACCATTTCTGCGTGTGCCATCTTGTGAATCTTAGTGTGCAAGTTAATTATTTCTGTTGACCCACGGTGTGACCTACTACGAACTGTGTCCATATCTGAGGACACGGCTATCGATAGATTATACACTCTGCAGAGGTTAGTACACTGTACCCACACCACGGAACTCATGGCCTCGTGCTCCCATTCGGGTGGACCAACGACATTCCGACAAAACCAATCTATTGCATGACACTCTCCCGGCCACTCCGACAAACTCCCCTTTGGGCTATGTCCTGGGTGACCCTGATGTCAACATGTGACATCTGCCACCTCTGTGGCTGCCACCGTCGTGGCCAACATCAAAACTGTCCCAAACGGGGACCTTGGTATCATCAAAACTCGGGTCCTCAAGGTTATGACTGCCTACCGGGCCAGGGTAGCGCCAGAACACAACCTTCCCTCGTAGGAGGCACCGGCGAGAGGCATGACAATAGACCGCATTAGGGCCTCCCCATCCAGGCAAGTGTGGTTGCACTGGTGAGCTCGATTCGGTGGCACCATGACTCGATCAACAGCATGTTCAAGTTGGATTATTATCAAGTTTACTTGAAAAGAAACTGATTCGAGCCATAGTGAATGAATGGATGCACGGGTCACGGTCATGAATAATGAATGCATCATACTATCATATGAGTATATGCCATGATACCTACTGCACACTAGCAAGAAAGCATGTATCCTACTGCATAAATTATCAACATGACAGAATAAAGTTTATGCAATAAGATTATATAGCACATTATTTTAAATGGTGAATAAAGGATGAATTTAATTCAATTAAACCAAGTCATTGCAATGCCATCCTTGCATATGAATGTTGTGGCTTGCCTTGGTTCAGAGGAGTGTCACAGTACTCCTGGTCTTCTCCAACACAATTAGAAGCTTCTGAAAATAATTTAAATGCAAAAAGAAAATGTCACATACTACTGTTTATTGCACCAGAAATTCTCAACAGCAAGAAAAATTCTGAAACTTGGCATAAAGAAACTTTAGAATTTTTCAAACCAGTAGCAAAAAGAATCATCTCATTTGGACTTATAGATTAAAAGTTATAGCTGGTCAAAGTTGGATAGAATCTGGTCAAAATTTCTATCTAAATGAATTTAACCGAGCGGCCACGTCGAAGGCGTATTTAGAGATTACGCCTCCACTTACGTACCGGTTCGGGTGAGAGAGAGAGAATGACAGGTGGGGCCACGGCGTCAGGATTAAATAGAGAGAGAGAGAGAAACAGAGGGCGGCGGCGCTGTCGTTGGCGTTTCTCCGGCGAGGAGACATCGGCGATCACCGTAGATAAGAGGGATGGGTTCAGCTCGTCGAGACGGTCACGCACGTACCCGAAACTCGAGCTGAGGAGGTCCGACGGCGTCGCGGCGATCTTCTCCAGAGACGGCGGCGGCGGAGCTGGTCGGGGTCGACGTTTCCAACGACAATCCGGCGAACTCTTGGTACCGTCGTGCTCAGGAGGTTGCTACGGTCTCGTTGGTGGCAGTGGATGGAGTTGAGGTGGACTAGGATGAGTGAACGGAGGAGAGGGATCCGCGGCGGTCGCCGGCGAGGTTTGAAGGCCAGAGGCCTTCCCGGCGTTGCCAGCAGCTGTAGGAGCTCGATTTGAGAGAGGTGAGGTGGTTTGGGATGGCTAGAACTATCGGAGGAGAGCTCTATTTATAGGGAGGGGCAAGGCAGGGTTTGGGCTTCGCCGGAGCTGTGCGGGAGGTCGACCTGGGGGCGGCTGGAGCTCGGGCGAGCTAGGAGACGACGCGGGCGAGGCCAAGCACAGCGCTCGCACGCGGGCTCGGGCGCAGGCGCACTAGGAAGGAACAGGGCGCGCGTGCAAGCCACTGTGCCGACCGCTAGCGCCGTGGCGGCTTCCGGCGTGCCTCCTGCCGGCGACGGGGACGGTCAGTGAGGGGCTGGGTGGAAGAGGGGGTGTGCGCTGAGTGGACTGGACAGAGTGCGGTGGCGCGAGGGAGTTGGTTGGACGGCGGCCGAGAGGACCCGACGTGCAGAGCGCGGCGATTGACCGTCGAACACCTTGCGCACGCGCGGTCACCGCGTGCTCTGGCATGGGGGTGGCTTTCGGCGCTGCCACACCATGTCTACGGTGTTGTCTCTTCAACGCGGTGCCTAAAAACACTCTGGGCTTGCCAAGTGGTGCATTGGAGGTGACAAGAGCTTGAGCTAAAGTTTCTGGACAGAAACTTGCTCCAAGCACTGAGGACAAATGGCTGAGATTCTGGGGCTGGTTTAAGGCATTTAAGCATCACTTAGGAAGGTCATTAAGTGGTAAAAATTTCAGCTAAAAAGGATCAAGGAAAAATATAGTTGCTTCACAATGTGCTCTTTCTGACCAGAAGCAAAATATTTTCCTGTGCTGAAATTCTCCAAATGACCATGGGATGTTTTTGCATAGGAAGGTGAGGCATGACCCAAAGAATATTTGGGAATTTTCTTGGGATTTTTAGGGCAATAAAAATAGGGGTTGCTTCATAGCTATATGAGAAAAGGAGTGTTTTCAGAGAGAAAAAGCATATAATGCCATTAAATAAAAATACCCAATGGCATTATTATGAGAGGGGTGAGGTCTCGGGAGGGTTTAAGGATGAAAGAACCCACTTGGAAGAAAATCAAAAATAAATCCAAGTGGTAAGTCCAAAAGAAATGACAGAAAACCTCAAATGAAAATCCAAATATTCAATAAAATCCAAATAAAAGAAAAGGACAAAATACAGGGTGTTACATAATCTTTGGAAAGGGTCCTGGCGGACAATCTGTTCCGAATGACGCTGACGGACACGCACCCATGTGGAGGAAGAAATCTATATTTTGGGACCTACCCTATTGGAAAGACCTAGAGGTCCGCTCTGCAATCGACGTGATGCACGTGACGAAGAATCTTTGCGTGAACTTGCTAGGCTTCTTGGGCGTGTATGGGAAGACAAAAGATACACCGGAGGCACGGGAGGACCAGCAACGTATGAACGAAAAAGACGGCATGCATCCAAAGCAGTATCAAGGTCCAGCCAGCTACGCTCTTACCAAAGCAGAGAAGGAAATCTTTTTTGAATGTCTGCTCAGTATCAAGGTCTCGTCTGGCTTCTTGTCGAATATAAAGGGAATAATAAATATGGCAGAGAAAAAATTCCAGAACCTAAAGTCTCATGACTGCCACGTGATTATGACGCAACTGCTTCCGGTTGCATTGAGGGGGCTTCTACCAGAAAATGTTCGATTAGCCATTGTGAAGCTATGTGCATTCCTCAATGCAATTTCTCAGAAGGTAATTGATCCAGAAATCCTACCAAGGTTACAGAATGATTTGGTCCAATGTCTTGTCAGTTTTGAGTTGGTGTTCCCACCATCCTTCTTCAATATTATGACGCACGTCCTAGTTCACCTAGTCGACGAGATTGCAATTCTGGGTCCTGTATTTCTACACAATATGTTCCCCTTTCAGAGGTTCATGGGAGTCTTAAAGAAATATGTTCGTAACTGTGCTAGGCCAGAAGGAAGCATTTCCACGGGCCATCAAACAGAGGAGGGTCATTGAGTTTTGTGTTGACTTTATTCCTGACCTTAAGCCGATTGGTGTTCCTGAATCGCGGCATGAGGGGAGATTGGGTGGAAAAGGCACGCTAGGACCGAACTCAATAATATGTAGGGACGGGCATTCTTGGGCGCAAGCACACTACACAGTTCTACAGAATTCTACCTTGGTGGCCCCGTATATCAATGAACACAAGAATATTCTACGCTCCAAACACCCGGAGCAGTCTGACGACTAGATTACACGTGAACACATGGGGACTTTCGGCGGTTGGTTGCAAACACAACTCATGGGTAACACCACTGTTGGAGATGAGATGTACTTGTTGGCCAGGACACCATCTTTGACTGTATTGACTTTCCAAGGGTACGAGATAAATGGGAATACATTTTACACGATCGCCCAAGATAAAAAGAGCACCAACCAAAACAGTGGTGTCCGCTTTGATGCAGCAAACACCAATAGGGCAAAGGACACATATTATGGTTACATAGAGGACATATGGGAACTTGACTATGGACGTGATTTTAAGGTCCCTTTGTTTCGGTGCAAATGGGTCAATCTGTCAGGAGGCGGGGTATAGGTAGACCCGCAGTACGGAATGACAACAGTGGATCTCAACAATCTTGGGTACACAGACGAACCATTCGTCCTAACCAATGATGTGGCGCAGGTTTTCTATGTGAAGGACATGTCTACCAAACCGAGAAAAAGAAAAGATAAGGAAGTGAATACATCATACGATGAGCCAAAGCGCCACATAGTTCTTTCAGGGAAAAGAAACATCGTGGGAGTGGAGGACAAGACAGACATGTCTGAAGATTATGAAAAGTTTCATGAAATTCCTCCCTTCACAGTGAAGACTAACCCAAGCATCCTGTTAAATGATGAAGATTATCCATGGTTACAGCGCAATAACCAAGGGACACACGCGAAGAAAAAGTGAAGACTTTCTCTCTAGTGAAGACAACATATCAGATGGTACGATTGTTCAAGTAACTGTTCGATATATACAAGATAACCGAATATTTTGCACCTTTTATTCTGGGTTGAAAGCCATAGTTATGCTCCACAACTATTCTGATGATGGCTTTGATCTAGAATATCACTGCAGTTACATGTCAAAAAATGAAATCCCTTTGTAATAGATGAGTTTTTGTCCGAAACCCTGATACTTCGAAAGAGATTGTCCAGTTTGTACATGAAGTGCATCCAGTTTTTGCCGTAACCCTCTCAACTTTTTAGCACATGCTATGTGGGTGAAATTATGATACCATGCCAAGTTTCAACCTTTTCAGAGTTCATTTGTAGTGCTTTTCAATTTCAGGGTCATTTAGCTCAAAATAAATCATTAAATGCATGAAAAATAGCAAATGAAATCAGAAAAGGGTTGAAAATGGATGATGTGGCTTTGAATGGTGCATATTGAACGCACAGAAAGTCTGGAGTTAAAATAAGTTAAAAAAATGAAATCCCTTTGTAATAGATGAGTTTTCGTCTGAAACCCTGATACTTCGAAAGGGATTGTCCAGTTTGTACACGAAGTGCATCCAGTTTTTGCCGTAACCCTCTCATCTTTTTAACACATGCTATGTGGGTGAAATTATGATACCATGCCAAGTTTCAACCTTTTCAGAGTTCATTTGTAGTGCTTTTCAATTTCAGGATCATTTAGCTGAAAATAAATCATTAAATGCATGAAAAATAGCAAATGAAGTCAAAAAAGGGTTGAAAATTGATGATGTGGCTTTGAATGGTGCATATTAGGTTAACAGAAAAGAAAAATACTAAACTAATAACTTAACAGAAAAGAAAAATACTAAACTAATAACTTAACAGAAAAGAAAAATATAACATTATTAGGTTAACAGAAAATACTAAACTAAAACCTAGCTTTAGTCCCGGTTGGTGGCACCAACCGGGACTAAAGGCCTACCGCACATAACATATGCAAAAAATAACATAAAAATAAAAAAATGCCCGCCTACTAGCAGCAGAATTCACACACCACGGCCTGCATACGACTAGAAACCCAACTATATATGGGCCAGGATGCAGGCCCGCGGGCCATGAATATCTGTTGTCAGTAGGCCCCACAGGGCAGGGAGGGACGTTAGGCAATGTACTGCCTGCTTTAGAGAGGAGCTTGGGAGGGAAATCTCAGGCGGGCTTATAAACCGGTGCGAGCGCCTCTCGCTTGGCGAGGTGGGACTAAACTCCCATCGCCCCTCGGCTGTGCCAGGACCAGCCCTTTAGTCCCGGTTGGTGGCTCCAACCGGGACTAAAGGCCCCCCTTTAGTCCTGGTCCGAGCCACCAACCGGGACTAAAGGCCTGGGTTTCGCGCCCTTTGGGCCGGTGAAATTCACCTTTAGTCCCGGTTGGTGGCTCGGACCGGGACTAAAGGGGGGCCTTTAGTCCCGGTTGGTGCCACCAACCGGGACTAGAACTCTGTGTATATAAGCAGCACTTAGGAAATTTTCCAAAAGCCATCTGCAGTTTTCGATCTCCCTCTCCCCCGACGGCGCCGAAGACCACCTCGACACCGCCAGGCTACCGGACCTCGCCGTCGCCTCCCCGAGCCCGCTTCTCGTCACCGCCCCCGACGCCGTCCCCGAGCCCTGCCCCGATGTCGTCCCCGAGCCCGCTCGCTCCTCGTCGCCAGCCGGACCTCCCCAAGCATCGCCGCCCCTGAGCCACTCCTCGTCGCCGGACCTCCTCGCCATCGCCGCCACCGAGCCCGCTCCCCTCGTCGCTGGCCCTCCAGCTCCATCGCGCGCCGCCCCCAGTGAGCTCCCCCTTCCCCTACTGCCACTGCTCCACTGCGTGCTCTGCTTGCCGCCGCCGCCGCTGCATTGCTGTTGTTAGATGGATTTTCTGAATTTTTTGACAGTGCACATCAAGTGTATGATGAAATGCCAGAGGGCTCTAGGAATTTTAGGAATTTTTGAGAATTTTTGTGGTGAGGTGTTTATGCACAAAAGAGAGTCTGGCAAAGTTTCAGAATTTTTGGAGCAATTTAAATTGGGCTTTGACCATGGAGTTTGAATCTGGTCCAAATTTGAACTGAATGAAATTTGAAAAATTTGAACTATGGAACCAAATGTTTTTGGTGGAATGGGTTGTGGGTACTGTCAAATAGATGGAGTAATTTTTGTGGGTGCAAAAGAAATGGGGAGAATATAGCTCCTTTGCAAATCAAAGAACAAATTTTTTGCATTAGAGTTCATTTTGTCTTTTTTGTATATTTTAATGCAAGCATCTTTTGGGCAATCTTTGAAGATGAAGTAGGAGCATTTTGATGTCATCTTGCTGGTAGATTTTAGTTCATGCCATTTTAGGACCTGTAGTGAGTGCTACAAGCTTGTAAACTTGCTATCTATTCATTTCTGCCATATATGCCATGCTATTTTTCTCTTAAGTCTGAAACTGGCAGTATTAATACTTTGCATTTTGCATTGAGGTTTGCAACAAATCTGTGCATCTTTGGATCATGATCAGTAAGGGTGTTTTGTTGAGGGTAATTAGTACATGCTTGCCATGCTCTTTGTTGCCATGAAAAACTGTTGTAGCATATATTTTACTTGCCTCAAAGGTTGCATCATGAATCTGTTTTCTGCCACTATGCAAATATCACTAAGTCTGAAAATCTGTTAATACTTGTCAACTTGATCATGATGATTGCCATTGATCTAGGGGTCATTTGAATTAGTTCAGTAAGCATGTTTTGCCATGTGTTACATCTCCGTGGAATTACAGGTTGTGGTGTTGCATCTCCGTGGAGTTGGTCCCTGATCGTCCCTCCGTTGTTCGACAAAAGGTGTCCATTTGTTGTATGTTGAGTTTTGTTCATACGATGATGGTTGGTTCATTTGTTGAGTTGTGTATTCATCTTGTGTATAAATCTTGTATTCATCTTGTATTCATTTTGTATTCATCTTGTGTATAAATCTTGTATTCATCTTGTACAAATATCGTCGTAACTTCGACATGAGGGGGGGGTCGTTAAAACATAACCCCGATAACTTTGATTTTGAGGCATATGAAAACCTGATTTGCACGTCAGACAGGCATGAGAGAGGCAGTCCGAAAAGTATCCTCTCCCGAAAGATAGGACGACTCATCAGATATGATTCTAGATAATGTCCAATGCCTCATATCGCGAACATAGTTATATTGGATAATTGATCTTCATATAAATGAAGCATAAAAGTTTAGCAATCACTTACAAATTTTTTGTTTGTTTTGTGTAGTTTTACTAGGTTTTTAGATACATATACTCAATGTGATAGATAGATGTTTTGTGAAGATGAGATGAGATGGATGAGGGGGGGGGGGTCGTTAAAACATAACCCCGATAATTTCGGTATAACTTCGACATGAGGGGGGAGGGGGTCGTTAAAACATAACCCCGGTAATCCACTAATCCATTGCTCATATGCATATGATTCCTTGTTGTGATTAGGTCTATGTTTGCCACTAATCCATCTCTCATGGTTGTATATTGCCATGTTGTAATATTTGCAGAAACTATGGAACACGACAGAGACTTACAAAAAGAAGAGATGTTGGGGGATATAATCCGCGACGGAGGTGATGATAGCCCCTCACAGTTTCTCAACAACTCCGATGGTGAGGGAAGAGAAGATGACGGCTCCGGTGATATCGAATGGAGGAGGGAGAAGATGACGGCTCCGCCGGTGTTGGAGCCTTAACTGTTGCAAAGTCCGGCGAGGTATATATATTAATTAAGCCTCTGCTGACTAGATGCATTAATTGTTTTGTATGTACATATATTAACGCTTCTTTCTTCTTTTAGCCCTCCGGATCGAGCCAAACTTCTATAAGGAGACGAGGCCCGAAGAAAAGGTTGGGCGAGAATGAAAGGTTCACGATCGAAGAAGTCAATCCAGATGGCGAACCGACTATTCCCAAGCGGACCCAAGACCGATTTATACATCAGGGCGGAGTTGTTGTTAGGAACAACGTCCCGATCAGCATCCAAGAATGGAATAAGAAGAAGGACGATGGAGTTTCTTATGTTGACGATAGATGCAAAGATGAGCTTTGGAACTCGCTCATGATAAATTTCAGCCTATTGCCAGAGGAGGATCCAAATAACCCAGTTATACAGCGAAAAGTCAAAAAATGGGCTCTTAAGAAGATGGCAGAACAATTCAAGAACTGGAAGAAAAGATTGAACGAACAGTTTTTCGAGAAAGACGAGACTCCAGAATTCACCGGTCAATATGCGAAGATAAAAGATCACTGGCCCGCATTTGTGGCGTACAAGAAATCGGAGAAAGCTAAGAACAGGTCACAGACAAATAAGCTAAATGCTTCAAAGAAGTTGTATCACCATGTTACGGGGTCAGGTGGCTACAAGGTTGCCCGGCCTACGTGGGACAAAGCTGAGAATGACCTGCTTGCTAAAGGGATCCAACTAGCGACATTGAACTGGCCCGAACGGGCAAGGACTTGGTTCTTCGGGCATGGGGGAACTTTGGACCCTGAAACAGGGAAGTGTGTTTACACGAAAGAACAACTTGAAACACCCGTCATAAAGATTCAGGAAGAAATCAAGGACGTGCAGGAAGGGAGGTTCCATCCCGACAGAGAGAAGGACGAGCTGTCACGCGCCCTCGGGAATCCTGAACACCTTGGACGAACACGAGGCACATCAGGCTCCGTTCCGTGGGTGCATGGGTTTCCCGACAGCACTGGTTATAGAAGCCGAGGGAGAAAGAAGAAAGAGGATGCAGACCGGCTGTAGAAGGTATAAGAAAGATTAGCGTTGCAGGAGAAGAAACTAGAAGCACTTAACAGCCAGCAGCGAGCTACCGGCCCACCATCTCAGCAGCACGAAGATTCTTCATTCGATACTGCCCATGAAGCTACCCCACCATCTCAGCGGAAAAGCAGCGTGGCTTCCAGTTTGCTCGATCGGCCACCCATAGATGATATCACGGCTCCTGATTGCTACCCCGTGGATGATATCACGGAGAGGGAACATTGTGAGCTAATGGCGAAATGCAGCAACCTAACCTTGAAGGTGGCGGTCGGCTATGCCTTACCTCGTGTACCTGATGGAACTTACCATTGCTCTCCAATTCCAGATGGCTATGTTGTTGTCGGGGTGGATGAAGTTACCAAGGGATTCGAGGGGCTGGACCTTGAGTACCCTAGAAGTGAAGGGGAGACTCATCTGGTAGATGCCATAAGGACTACCATTCTATGGAGAAAGGAACACATCGTGCTTCCATACTGGACGCCACGTCAGCAGACTCAGCCGGAGGAGGCCCCTCAGCAGACTCCTCACAGTCCAGCTCTATCTCCGCTGCCTCAGCCATCTCTGCTGCCTCAGCCGTCTCTGCCGCGTCAGCACACTCCGTCGCCTCAGCTGTCTCCGCCATGTCAGCGGACTCCGCCGGAGGAGGCCCCTCAGCAGAATCCTCCGCCGCCTCAGCTGTCTCCGCCGCCTCAGCGGACTCCGCCTCCTCCGCCGCGTCGGCTGACTCCGCCTCCTCAGCAACGGCGGAAGAGACCCGCCGCCGCTCCGGCGGCTAGCAGTACAACAACGAAGAAATCCAGAGCAGGTCAAAGCGTCAAGAAGGCTCCTGCCAAGTTACCATACGACATGACTGAGGAGGAAAACAGCGAGTTCGTGGCTGCCGATGTGAAACGCCAGCTTGCACCGAAACGTCCAGATCCAAAGGAGAAAATAGATTCGGTAAAAGCGAAGCGCTGTCTGGATGCCCTTAAGCGACCACCACCGCCTCCGCCGCTATCACACTATGACCGCTGTATTGTAAAGACATTTGATGAAGTGAAAAGGTCGGGAAGTAGCAGAAGTAGCAGTGCTGCAAGAAGTGGGAAAACAATTCCCCAGCTCGGCGAACAGGAAAAACAATCGTGCCCCTGATGGAAATATGCCCTAGAGGCAATAAAAAAGTTGTTATTATTTTATATTTCCTTGTTCATGATAAAGGTTTATTATTCATGCTAGAATTGTATTGACCGGAAACTTAAATACATGTGTGAATACATAAACAAATACCGTGTCCCTAGTGAGCCTCTACTAGACTAGCTCGTTGATCAAAGATGGTTAAGGTTTCCTAACCATAGACATGAGTTGGCATTTGATAACGGGATCACATCATTAGGAGAATGATGTGATGGACAAGACCCATCCATTAGCTTAGCATATGATCGTTCTGTTTATTGCTACTGCTTTCTTGAATGTCAAATACATGTTCCTCAGACCATGAGATCATGCAACTCCCGGATACCGGAGGAATACCTTGTGTGCTATCAAACGTCACAACGTAACTGGGTGATCATAAAGATGCTCAACAGGTATCTCCGAAGGTGTCCGTTGAGTTGGCATGGATCGAGACTGGGATTTGTCACTCCGTGTTTCGGAGAGGTATCTCTGGGCCCTCTCGGTAATGCACATCATAAGAAGCTTGCAAGCAAAGTGACTAAGGAGTTAGTTACGGGATGATGTATTACGGAACGAGTAAAGAGACTTGCCGATAACGAGATTGAACTAGGTATGGAGATACCGAAAATCGAATCTCGGGCAAGTAACATACCGACGGACAAAGGGAATTACGTATGTTGTCATTGCGGTTCGACCGATAAGATCTTCGTGGAATATGTAGGAACCAATATGAGCATCTAGGTTCCGCTATTGGTTATTGACCGGAGAGGCGTCTCAGTCATGTCTACATCATTCCCGAACCCGTAGGGTCCGCACGCTTAACGTTCGTTGACGATATAGTGTTATATGAGTTATGTGAATTGGTAACCGAGTATTGTTCGGAGTCCCGGATGAGATCTCGGACATCATGAGGAGTCTCGGAATGGTCGAGAGGTAAAGATTTATATATAAGAAGTCATATTTTGGGTTCCGGAAAAAAGTACAGTTTTTTCGGTATTGTACCGGGAAGCTTCCAGAAGGTTCCGGAGGATTCCGGAGGGGTCCGAAAGTCCACAAGTGGGTCCACCATGTCCCAAGGGCTGGCATGGGCTAAGGGGAGGCGCCCTGGCCTTATTGGGCCAGGCACACCAAGTCCTCAAAAGCCCACGCAGCTAGGGAAGGAAAAAAAGGGAGAGTCCTAGTAGGAATAGGATTGGACTTTGGAGTCCAAGTCCACGTGTGTACTATTCATGACTGTTCATGTGGCACTATTCCTTCTACTCCAAGCCCCTACACATATATAAATAGAGGAGAGGGGGCGCCCCAAAGGATATACAACATTGTCTTAGCCGTGTGCGGCGCCCCCCTCCACAGTTTCGTCCCTCGGTCATATTTTCGCAGTGCTTGGGCGAAGCCCTGCGGAGATAGCATTACCATCACCGTCACCACGCCGTCGTGTTGCCGGAACTCATCCACTACCTTGCCGTCTTGCTGGATCAAGAAGTCGAGGACGTCACCGAGCTGAACGTGTGCTGAACGCGGAGGTGCCGTACGTTCGGTACTCGGTCGGTTGGATAGTGAAGTTGTTTGACGACATCAACCGCGTTGTTCTAACGCTTCCGCTTACGGTCTACGAGGGTACGTAGACACACTCCCCATCTCGTAGCTATGCATCTCCATGGATAGATCTTGCGTGTGCGTAGAATTTTTTTTGTTTTCCATGCAACGTTCCCCAATAGTGGCATCATGAGCCAGGTCTATGCATAGATGATATGCACGAGTAGAACACAAAGAGTTGTGGGCGGTGATCGTCATACTGCTTGCCACCAACTTCTTATTTTGATTCGGCGGTATTGTAAGATGAAGCGGCCCGGACCAACCTTACATGTCCATGTACATGAGACCGGTTCCACCGACAGACATGCAACTTGTTTTGCATAAAGGTGGCTGGCGGGTGTGTGTTTCTCCTACTTTAGTTGAATCGAATTTGACTGTGGCCGGTCCTTGTTGAAGGTTAAAACAGCAAACTTGATAAATCACCGTTGTGGTTTTGTGCCGTAGGTAAGAACGGTTCTTGCTAGAAGCCCGTAGCAGCCACGTAAAACTTGCAACAACAAAGTAGAGGACGTCTAACTTGTTTTTGCAGAGTATGCTGTGATGTGATATGGTCAAGACATGATGTGATATACGTTATTGTATGAGATGATCATGTTTTGTAATTTATCGGCAACCGGCAGGAGCCTTATGGTTGTCTCTTTATTGTATGAAATGCAAGCGCCATGTAATTGCTTTACTTTATCGCTATGCGTTAGCAATAGTTGTAGAAGCAATAGTTGGCGAGACGACCATGACGCAACGATGGGGATCAAGGTGTCGAGCCGGTGACGATGGAGATCATGACGATGCTTTGGAGATGGAGATCAAAAGCATAAGATGATGGCCATATCATGTCACATATTTTGATTGCATGTGATGTTTATCCTTTATGCATCTTATTTTGCTTAGAACGACGGTAGCATTAT
This sequence comes from Elymus sibiricus, assembly GCA_039707655.1. Classification (NCBI taxonomy): domain Eukaryota; kingdom Viridiplantae; phylum Streptophyta; class Magnoliopsida; order Poales; family Poaceae; genus Elymus; species Elymus sibiricus. Next base: position 76,849,415 of record CM077676.1, read on the forward strand.
AAGATGATCCCTTCACTAAATTTCAAGATAAAAGTGTTCTCCCCGAGTATGCACCGTTGCTAAAGTTCGTCGTTTCGAAGCACCTCGTGATGATCGGGTGTGATAGATTCTACGTTCACATACAACGGGTGTAAGCCAGTTTTACACAAGCAGAATACTTGGGTTAAACTTGACGAGCCTAGCATGTACAGACATGGTCTCGGAACACTGGAGACCGAAAGGTCGAACATGAGTCATATAGTAGATATGATCAACATGGAGATGTTCACCATTGATGACTATCCCATCTCACGTGATGATCGGACATGGGCTAGTTGATTTGGATCATGTATCACTTAGTTAACTTGAGGGATGTTAATTTAAGTGGGAGTTCATTAGTAATTTGATTAATTGAACTTAATTTATCATGAACTTAGTCTTGATGGTTTCTTTGCATATCTATGTTGTAGATAAATGGCCCGTGCTACTGTTCCGTTGAATTTTAATGCGTTCCTAGAGAAAGCTAAGTTGAAAGATGATGGTAGCAACTACACGGACTGGGTCCGTAACTTGAGGATTATCCTCATTGCTGCACAGAAGAATTATGTCCTTGATGCACCGCTAGGTGATGGACCTGCTGCAGGAGCTACTGCAGACATTGTGAACGCCTGGCAGGCTCGATCTGATGACTACTCGATAGTTCAGTGTGCCATGCTCTACGGCTTAGAACCGAGACTACAAAAGCGTTTTGAACGCCACGGAGTATATGAGATGTTCCAAGAGCTGAAAGTGATATTTCAAGCTAATGCCCGGGTTGAGAGATATGAAGTCTCCAACAAGTTCTTCAGCTGTAAGATGGAGGAGAATAGTTCTGTCAGTGAACACATACTCAGAATGTCTGGGTACCACAACCACTTGACTCAGCTGGGAATTGATCTTCCGGTTGAGAGTGTTATTGACAGAGTTCTTCAGTCACTGCCACCAAGCTATAAAGGCTTCGTGATGAACTATAATATGCAAGGGATGGAGAAGACAATTCCTGAGCTCTTCGCGATGCTGAAATCAGCGGAGGTAGAAATCAAGAAGGAGCATCAAGTGTTGATGGTTAACAAAACCACTAGTTTCAAGAAAAAGGGCAAGGGAAAGAAGGGGAACTTCAAGAAGAACGGCAAGCAAGTTGCCGCTCCCACGAAGAAACCCAAAGCTGGACCCAGGCCTGAAACAGAGTGCTTCTACTGCAAAGGGACTGGTCACTGGAAGCGGAACTGCCCCAAGTATTTGGCGGATAAGAAGGATGGCAAAGTGAGCAAAGGTATATTTGATATACATGTTATTGATGTGTTCCTCACTAATACTCGCAGTAGCGCCTGGGTATTTGATACTGGTTCGGTTGCTCATATTTGTAACTCGAAACAGGAACTACGGAATAAGCGAAGATTGGCTAAGGACGAGGTGATGATGCGCGTCGGGAATGGTCCAAGGTTGATGTGATCGCCGTCGGCACGCTACCTCTACATCTACCTTCGGGATTAGTTTTAGACCTCAATAATTGTTATTTGGTGCCAGCGTTGAGCATGAACATTATATCTGGATCTTGTTTATTGCGAGACGGTTATTCATTTAAGTCAGAGAATAATGGTTGTTCTATTTATATGAGTAACATCTTTTATGGTCACGCACCTTTTGTGAATGGTCTATTCTTGTTGAATCTCGATCGTAGTGATACACATATTCATAATATTGATGCCAAAAGATGCAAAGTTGATAATGATAGTGCAACATACTTGTGGCACTGCCATTTAGGTCATATTGGTGTAAAGCGCATGAAGAAACTCCATGCGGATGGACTTTTGGAATCTCTTGATTATGAATCATTTGATACTTGCGAACCATGCCTCATGGGCAAGATGACTAAAACTCCGTTCTCCGGAACAATGGAGCGAGCTACTGATTTGTTGGAAATAATACATACCGATGTATGCGGTCCGATGAATGTTGAAGCACGCGGCGGGTATCGTTATTTTCTAACCTTCACAGATGATTTGAGTAGATATGGGTATATCTACTTGATGAAACACAAGTCTGAAACATTTGAAAAGTTCAAAGAATTTTAGAGTGAAGTGGAGAATCATCGTAACAAGAAAATAAAGTTTCTACGATCTGATCGCGGAGGCGAATATTTGAGTTACGAGTTTGGCCTTCATTTAAGAAAATGTGGAATTGTTTCACAACTCACGCCACCTGGAACACCACAGCGTAATGGTGTGTCCGAACGTCGTAACCGTACTTTATTGGATATGGTGCGTTCTATGATGTCTCTTACCGATTTGCCACTATCGTTTTGGGGTTATGCATTAGAGACAGCTGCATTCACGTTAAATAGGGCACCGTCTAAATCCGTTGAGACGACACCATATGAACTATGGTTTGGCAAGAAACCTAAGCTGTCGTTTCTTAAAGTTTGGGGATGCGATGCTTATGTGAAAAAGCTTCAACCTGATAAGCTCGAACCCAAAGCGGAGAAGTGCGTCTTCATAGGATACCCTAAAGAAACAATTGGGTACACCTTCTACCACAGATCCGAAGGCAAGGTCTTTGTTGCCAAGAATGGGTCCTTTCTAGAGAAGGAGTTTCTCTCGAAAGAAGTGAGTGGGAGGAAAGTAAAACTTGATGAGGTAATTGTACCTTCTCTCGAATTGGAAAGTAGCTCATCAGAGAAAACCATTCCCGTGATGCCTACACCAATAAGAGAGGAAGATAATGATAAAGATCATGAAACTTCAGATCAAGTTACTACTGAACTTCGTAGGTCGACCAGAGTACGCTCCGCACCAGAGTGGTACGGTAATCCTGTTCTGGAAGTTATGTTGTTAGACAACAGCGAACCTACGAACTATGAAGAAGCTATGATAAGCCCGGATTCCGACAAATGGCTTGAGGCCATGAAATCTGAGATAGGATCCATGTATGAGAACAAAGTGTGGACTTTGGTGGACTTGCCCGATGATCGGCAAGCCATTGAGAATAAATGGATTTTTAAGAGGAAGACAGATGCTGATGGTAATATCACTGTCTACAAAGCTCGACTTGTCGCGAAAGGTTTTCGACAAGTTCAAGGGGTTGACTACGATGAGACTTTCTCACTCGTAGCGATGCTTAAGTCTGTCCGAATCATGTTAGCAATTGTCGCATTTTATGATTATGAAATCTGGCAAATGGATGTCAAAACTGCATTCCTTAATGGTTTTCCCAAAGAAGAGTTGTATATGATGCAACCAGAAGGTTTTGTCGATCCTAAGGGTGCTAACAAAGTGTGCAAGCTCCAGCGATCCATCTATGGACTGGTGCAAGCATCTCGGAGTTGGAATATACGCTTTGATGAGGTGATCAAAGCATATGGTTTTGTACAGACTTACGGTGAAGCCTGTATTTACAAGAAAGTGAGTGGGAGCTCTGTAGCATTTCTAATATTATATGTGGATGACATATTGTTGATTGGAAATGATATAGAATTTCTGGATGGCATAAAGGGATACTTGAATAAGAATTTTTCAATGAAAGACCTCGGTGAAGCTGCTTATATATTGGGCATCAAGATCTATAGGGATAGATCAAGACGCTTGATAGGACTTTCACAAAGCACATACCTTGACAAAGTTTTGAAGAAGTTCAAAATGGATCAGTCAAAGAAAGGGTTCTTGCCTGTCTTGCAAGGTGTGAAGTTGAGTCAAACTCAATGCCCGACCACGGCAGAAGATATAGAGAAAATGAAAGTCATTCCCTATACCTCAGCCATAGGTTCTATTATGTATGCCATGCTGTGTACCAGACCTGATGTGTGCCTTGCCATAAGTTTGGCAGGGAGGTACCAGAGTAATCCAGGAGTGGATCACTAGACAGCGGTCAAGAATATCCTGAAGTACCTGAAAAGGACCAAGGACATGTTTCTTGTTTATGGAGGTGACGAAGAGCTCGTCGTAAAGGGTTACGTCGATGCAAGCTTCGACACTGATCCGGATGACTCTAAGTCACAAACCGGATATGTATTTATATTAAATGGTGGAGCTGTCAGTTGGTGCAGTTCCAAGCAGAGCGTCGTGGCGGGATCTACGTGTGAAGCGGAATACATAGCTGCTTCGGAAGCAGCACATGAAGGAGTTCATATCCGATCTAGGTGTAATACCTAGTGCATCGGGTCCAATGACAATCTTTTGTGACAACACTGGAGCAATTGCCATAGCCAAGGAGCCCAGGTTTCACAAGAAGACCAAACACATCAAGAGATGCTTCAACTCCATTCGTGAATATGTCAAGGATGGAGACATAGAAATTTGCAAAGTACACACGGATCTAAATGTGGCAGACCCGTTGACTAAGCCTCTTCCACAAGCAAAACATGATCAGCACCAGGACTCCATGGGTGTTAGATTCATTACTATGTAATCTAGATTATTGACTCTAGTGCAAGTGGGAGACTGATGGAAATATGCCCTAGAGGCAATAATAAAGTTGTTATTATTTTATATTTCCTTGTTCATGATAAAGGTTTATTATTCATGCTAGAATTGTATTGACCGGAAACTTAAATACATGTGTGAATACATAAACAAATACCGTGTCCCTAGTGAGCCTCTACTAGACTAGCTCGTTGATCAAAGATGGTTAAGGTTTCCTAACCATAGACATGAGTTGTCATTTGATAACGGGATCACATCATTAGGAGAATGATGTGATGGACAAGACCCATCCGTTAGCTTAGCATATGATCGTTCTGTTTATTGCTACTGCTTTCTTGAATGTCAAATACATGTTCCTCGGACCATGAGATCATGCAACTCCCTGATACCGGAGGAATACCTTGTGTGCTATCAAACGTCACAATGTAACTGGGTGATCATAAAGATGCTCTACAGGTATCTTCGAAGGTGTCCGTTGAGTTGGCATGGATCGAGACTGGGATTTGTCACTCCGTGTTTCGGAGAGGTATCTCTGGGCCCTCTCGGTAATGCACATCATAAGAAGCTTGCAAGCAAAGTGACTAAGGAGTTAGTTACGGGATGATGTATTACGGAACGAGTAAAGAGACTTGCCGGTAACGAGATTGAACTAGGTATGGAGATACCGACGATCGAATCTCGGGCAAGTAACATACCGACGGACAAAGGGAATTACGTATGTTGTCATTGCGGTTCGACCGATAAGATCTTCGTGGAGTATGTAGGAACCAATATGAGCATCTAGGTTCCGCTATTGGTTATTGACCGGAGAGGCGTCCCAGTCATGTCTACATCATTCCCGAACCCGTAGGGTCCGCACGCTTAACGTTCGTTGACGATATAGTGTTATATGAGTTATGTGAATTGGTAACCGAGTATTGTTCGGAGTCCCGGATGAGATCACGGACGTCACGAAGAGTCTCGGAATGGTCGAGAGATAAAGATTTATATATGGAAAGTCATATTTTGGGTTCCGGAAAAAAGTTCAGTTTTTTCGGTATTGTACCGGGAAGCTTCCAGAAGGTTCCAGAGGGGTCCGGAAGTCCACAAGTGGGTCCACCACGTCCCAAGGGCTGGCATGGGCTAAGGGGAGGCACCCTGGCCTTATTGGGCCAGGCGCACCAAGTCCTCAAAAGCCCACGCAGCTAGGGAACGAAAAAAGGGAGAGTCCTAGTAGGAATAGGATTGGACTTTGGAGTCCAAGTCCACGTGTGTACTATTCACGGTTACCGTTCACGTGGCACTATTCCTTCTACTCCAAGCCCCTGCACATATATAAATAGAGGAGAGGGGGCGCCCCAAAGGATATACAACATTGTCTTAGCCGTGTGCGGCGCCCCCCTCCACAGTTCCGTCCCTCGGTCATATTTTCGCAGTGCTTGGGCGAAGCCCTGCGGAGATAGCATTACCATCACCGTCACCACGCCATCGTGCTGCCGGAACTCATCCACTACCTCGTCGTCTTGCTGGATCAAGAAGTCGAGGACGTCACCGAGTTGAACGTGTGCTGAACGCGGAGGTGCCGTACGTTCGGTACTCGGTCGGTTGGATCGTGAAGTTGTTCGACGACATCAACCGCGTTGTTCTAACGCTTTCGCTTACGGTCTACGAGGGTACATAGACACACTCCCCCTCTCGTAGCTATGCATCTCCATGGATAGATCTTGCGTGTGCGTAGAAATTTTTTTGTTTTCCATGCAACGTTCCCCAACACCCCCCGCTCAAGGTGTTTCCCGATATCGCTAATGATCCGGGGGTAGCGGCCGCTCATCCTGGTTACACTCTTGGTGATTACTTAGGCGATGAGGTACAGTTCGAAATGGCTAAGGTAGCCTTTAGATACGAGCACGGGAAGCCTCTCGTCAGACCTGCGCAACTCCCGCATCTATCAACGATGATGCGCAGATTGCATGACTGGTACTTGAAAGCCTGCAAGGAAGGGACCGACAGTATCTACGTGGGAATTAAAGATGAGCACTTCTTCAATGGAGTCGAGGCGTTGTACATTCAATTTGAAGAATTTGTTCAGTTATACAATCAAGAGGCCCTCGACAAAACTATCGTCAGTTGCTATTGTCTGTAAGTATTTTTTTCTGTAATTAAGTCTCTAGCTCAGCTCGTTCATTGCATGTATAATTATCCTCACACTATATTATGCAGATTGAAGATCCGCGAATGTAGAGGAAAAATCTATGACATTGGGTTCATTAACCCAAATACCGTAAATGAATATACGGTACAAAAAAACCCCGATGATACAGAGAAAAACTTGCTAAAGGCGTTACTTGGACAACAAAACAAAAGGGAAATACTATTTCCTTACAACTTCTAGTGAGTGTTACTGTCTTGTGCACATTCGGTTTCGCTTACTCGAGGTTAAGTGTAATTGATGAGTTATGCGTGCGCAGGTTCTACTTTATTCTGCTAACCATTCAGCTTGACGCGGGACTAGTAATTGTCTTGGACTCGAGACGTAAAGAGCCTAAGGAGTGGGCGGACCTGAGTCAAATGCTTCAGAAGTAAGTTCAATCATTATCGCACCATATCGGCAACTTTCGTTCATTTCCTGATATCAAGTAATCATTTTCTTTGCCGGGCAGGGTTTGGAAAAAGTTCACCAACCAGGTTAGGGGTGAATGGAAAAAGGAGCTGCGATTTTCACATCCCAAAGTAAGTACTACTAGCTAGTTCCGCGCATCTCTCATTGATTCTAGTTTCAATACCATTATCATGCTTGATTATCATTTTGATTGAACTCTATTCTCATAAAGTGTTTGTTGCAGGCACCCGGGAATAATTTATGTGGATACTACGTTTGCGAGTTCATTCACCACAAGACCTCTGAGCCGGGCAGATCTTCAGAACAATTTGAAGTACGTAAACAATATTCACATTTTTATTTTATTACCATCAATTGTGTTGAGTTTCATTCATATATATATATATATATATATATATATATATATATATATATATATATATATATATATATATATATATATATATATATATTGACCCCCTTCTTTAAATTAGATCTGGCGGAAGCGGGACGAACTCCTACCAACTGATCGCATACGAGCAATTCAAGAGGAATTGGCGGGATTCTTTGTTGAGCATGTCATACCTACAGACGGAGAATACCATCGGGATTTGCACAGCGATTGTGGTAATTAGATATTAGGGATCGTAAGAGATGTTATATTGTATATATGCATGAACGTGTACTATATGTAGTAGTGTCGAATAGATATACGAAAACTTGTTGTTCGACCAAACACGGAGAAAGAGAGGTCACTTCTCTCTATATATTGATCATGACGATGTTGTGTAATGGTTCCTTCATTGCTATATGTAGTAGCTAGCGTTGAGTTGAATGAAAAGCATAAAATAAAAATGAAACCCTAAATGTAAAGGAATTGAATGGTAAACACAAAAAGAAAAGGAGAAACACAATATGAAACCCCTAAACCCTCCAAAACCCCTAAACCCCTTCTTTCAAAAAAAAAAAACAAAAACCCCAGCGCCTGGCAGGTGCTGACGCGTGGCTGCCTTCTAGTCCCGGTTGGTGTCCCGGTTGGTGTTACCAACCGGGACTAGAGGTCCTCCTGCCTGGGCGCCCACAGCGGCCACGTGGAGCACCTTTAGTCCCGGGACTAAAGGCCCTCTGGAACCGGGACTGATGCCCTGTTTTCTACTAGTGCGAAGAGGGTCGGCGATGAGCTCAGTGAGGAACACCGAGGCGTGCGCCACAACGGCGGAGTACGTCGACGTAAGCCCTGCTCATGGCTCAACGGCCTCGCCCGGACTCCGGTGAAGGCTGCCACCAGCGCATGTTTTCCTGTGAGCGCACAGAAGCTGTTTTACGTAATGCACAGGAGAGGGGAGAGAGAGGAGAAAGAGTGGACCAGTCAACACTCCTATGTGTCATTTTTCTGCCAAATCAGCTCCTGACAGTGAGCCCCACATGTCATAAACGCCCTCAAACAAGCCTAATCCGCCGATTAGTGTTATTTGTAAAAAAAATACGCTAGACATGGTGGTTTCTGTAAAAAAAAAAACAACCACTGTAGATAACCTAGCCCTTAAATGGTGGTTTCTTGCAATTTACTCCGGCGCGCGGCACCCGCCCGTCCGCCGTCCATCCCAGCGGGCGCTCTCTCTGTCCCTCGCTCGTTCCAGTACGCCCCAGCGGGTGCGAGCGCTGCGACCAGCGTCGTGCCGCTGCAGCAACCTCCGGCGGCTGCCCCGCTATGGATCTGGTGGTGGTCGGCGACGGCCCTGGGAGGCCGATGCGGTGCCGAGATCGAGGCGGCGGCGAGGCATCTCGCCTCGCGTCTTCCCCGCCTCCTCTTCCGAAGGTGCCCGCCCGCGATTCCGCTTACTCGAGTCGACCCATCAAGCGAGGTTAGCTTCGGGGACATCTTATTGTTGGGACTACTCCGTTGAATCGATTCAGTACAAATACCTGTCAAAAAAAGATTCAGTACAAAATAGCCCTTTGATCCTACAACTGCACTGTGGATGCTTATGCTTATGATTTCAGTACAAACTCTTCTGTGGTTGCATGAATAATCTGAACCTACTGCGCGTCCCCCCTTTGTTTGTAGCTAACCATTACCATTTCTACACAAAAAAGAAACAGGAAGTACTCTACTTCACAATTCATCGTTCACGGATATGAAGTTGACGACTAATTAGCAACCCAGGCGTCCGCGTATGATTCAGCATTACACTAAGCACACTAATTGACCATCTTTTGCTGTTTGAACATGTGTAGATTGTCTTCCTTTCATGACACACTTAACCAAAGATATGTGTGTGTTTCTGTCAGAAATTTAGTGTTACAACTTACAACAGAAGAAGCCCCCTCTTCTTTTTTTTTTCCTTTTTTTTTGCGAGGAGAAGGAGCCCCCTCAGTAAAGCGACATTACAAAATCACATCATGCAGAATGATACTATCTGCCCTGTAGAGCTGACATTGTCACATCATTAGCGCTAGGCGGCTCTTCATCCATTACTCTTGCGTGGAAATATGCTGGATGCTTAGGTTCTGGCAGGGTCATAATATCACAGCTTAGCATATCAACCATACTTGTTGTGGTAGGCCTATCAGCTGCATTCTCTTGTACGCACAACAATGCGATGTTCATACACCGCATCGTCTCTGATATGTGTAACTCTGAAACTATTAATTCATCGACGAACTCAAGCCATCTTTCCTCATTCCACAACTTCCATGCCTTGCAGGAGTTTAAATAAAGATTATTAGATAACCAAATTAATTGTACTTATTGGATACACCAAATACTTACATATCCAAGAAGGTTGAAGAAGTCCCCAAATTGATGGAAACATGAGTTTCTTTTTCCATTGATGATCTCCAGAATCAGCACACCAAAGCTGAATACATCAGATTTGATCGAGAAGAGACCATCTGTAGCATACTCGGGAGCCATATACCCACTGAAAATATAGGGGAAAAAAAAAAACCCTATCTCAACTTTTGGCATTTGGATAACTTGTGTAGGATGGACTAATTTGTAAGAAGAGCTTACTATGTCCCAACAATCCTTTTTGTGTTCCCTTCATTATCATTTGAGCTGAATATTGTTGCAAGCCCAAAATCTGATATTTTAGGATTCATTCACTGTCCAAAAGAATGTTGCTTGCTTTAAGATCTCTGTGTATGACATGTATCCGAGAGTGTTTATGCAAATATAGAAGTCCTTGCGCTATCCCTTTGATGATCATTTTTCTTTTATTCCAGTTTAATAATGCTCTTTTACTTTCATCTGCACATTAGTTAACAAATATTTGCATATCAGCCAGACTTAACACATATATAATTCCTAACAGGATATTACGATAAGTAATACCAAAGATAAAGGAGTCCAAGCTTTTATTTGGCAAATATTCATAGATCAATATTTTCTCCTCTCCTTGTGAGCAACATCCCAGCAGCCTAACCAAATTTGTGCGCTGGAGCTTGGCTATAAGTTGGACTTCATTTTTGAACTCCGTGAAGCCTTGCCCAGACTGTGAAGCAAGTCTCTTAATTGCAATCTCCAAACCTTTCGGCAGCTGGCCCTATGGAGGTTTAAAAGAGCTTTATTAGTGATATCATCTTGCGAAATAAAAGTTGCTTTACTTATCTTCTGAACCCCCATGCTTGTGAGTAAAAATTAAAGCTACATGTATAAAATCTACAAGGTCGTACAAATTTAGCTATTGCTGCAAACTAGATTTTGTTCTTTTTGTGTACATGCATAAATGTGTTCTTTTACCTTGTATACTGGGCCAAAGCCACCTTGCCCCAATTTATTTTCATCTGAGAAGTTACTTGTAGCATCTGATATTTGTGAAAAGTCAAAAAATTTGAACTCTGAACTTGTTCCTATTCCCCAGACTAGTTCTTCATCTTCCAGTGAGCTCACTTTACCTAAATTCAGAAATTAGAGTTTATGTAATCAATTGAGGTAATGCTGATGCAGAATATATATGAATCTAAACAGCGTAAGTGATTTGTGAGTCCAGTAGCATTTGCGTAACTAACCTGTTACGTGCCTTTTGACCAGTTCAAACCAAACGATGAAGCAGAAAAATGATGCTAGTAGAAGCACACCAGCGGTAATGATACAAACCATTATTATATACCCTAAAACGAAATATTTCACACAAACATAGGTGGTTAGTTGATCAGATAATCCAATGAATTTTTTTTGAGGAAACCAATCCAATGAATATAATTACACAAGAGTTTATGTTTTGTGGAATACTCCAACATATAATATATTGTAAGGTTGCAAAAGTTGAGTTTCTTTAGAATCTGAAACCATTTGGAATACGGCAAATGGGGGTAAATTAAAAGGATTCAACAGTTCAAGATTAAAAACAATCGCTTTTGGCGTTCAAGGGTGAAATATTAAATTTTGTATCAGTTTAGGTTTGAAAAGTGGATACTTATCTTCATTTTTTAAGGAATAATTCAACATATAATATATTTTAAGGAAGAGGACTAGTTTTGGGGAAAGAAAGAACCTATTCTCTTGCTTACTCTTGTGTTTTGGGCTGGGCAAAAAAGGAACACCAACTGGCCCTGGCGCTGGCTGGGGCGCCGTCATGTTTGTTGTTGGATCTACAGAAGCTGACCAGGTGATCTGTTGCATTGGCTGGCCCTCGTAGAACTGGTATGTGTTGTACCTTAAATTACACCACACACCAGCAATCCATTCACCAGGTTGCCCGTAGAAGAGATTCTTTGCCGTGCTCCTGATTTTGTCGAGGCAATCCCAGCAGTCATTCGGTGGCAGGTCCAGATTGCACTGCTCCAGGGAGTAGAGCAGTGGGAATGTGCTGTTGAGATCCATGCGGCCGGTGGCATACCTTGTCAGTGAGTTGTACGCTGCTTGTCTGGCAGTCTCTTGAAGCAGCAACTTGATGTTATCTCTGTACTTGGTGCTATCCTTGGTGGAAATGCCGAGGTCTGTGTCATCTTCTGTGGTGTCCGTGAAGACCAGTAAGCTTTTTAGCACATCATTGGAGTCGTAGATAAGGTCCTTGGTGGAGATGTGGACAATGCAGTCGGCATACAGGATGTGCGTGTCCTTGTGAGATCCGCACAGCCTCCACGCATCATGGAATGCTGTGGTGATGCATTCGGGGCAGGCAGAGGTGATACCATCACCCTGGCACAGCACGGCGCCGTATGTGCGGTCTTGGTTGGTTCCGACGAAGCCCTTGGCGAGATTGGTCCTTGTGGAGGAGGCACTAGTGGATAGTGTGGTGGATAGGAGCTCAAGGTTCGCTGTGTAGGTGCTGTCGTTCATGTAGGAGATGCTGGTGTGGCAGTGCTTCTTCAGTGGAATGTCAGCCGCTACGAATGGCACGAAGCCAAGAATGAGCAGCAAGACGATGATCATGGCTCTGGCTAACCAAAGGTATTTCAGCCCTGCCTCTGCAGCAACTTCCTAATTATCAGCATCATTTGGAGAACTTGCCCATCTTATGGTTTGACTGCCTACTAGATTTGTGATCAACTGATAACATCAGCTTGCAGGCCGTGCAATCAAATCACGTCGAATAGAATACTGCTGCCGTCCAGGCACCAGCCTGGGTAATCAAAGTAGCTGGAGCACAAGTGATGCAAGACAAGGGGAGAACAAAATATAGAGAAAAACAAGGAACAAATCCAGTTTCAGTGCTGCAGTCAAATGAGAAGAGATTTTCTTACTGTGACCTTGAATGAGCAGCGAAGTTGAAGATGATTATGACATTCGGTGAGCTGGATCCAGAAAGATGTTTCTTAACCGAAATGTTTCGAAAACCCTCTAAGCTTCTGCGATGCTGTCATTTGTCAAGACATTGAAAACCTGAAGTATGTAAACTTGGTCTATTTTTTTTTTTTATCATGTAGCGGAGTTTGTAAACTAAGTATTTTTTCAGTGTGCTGGCATTTTTTTTATTATGATACTCGCGCGATTCTACCCAGCTCCGTGAAAATGACCCTGAAACAATAATGCTGTTGGTGGAAGCTGAAAGCTGAAAATATAGAGTGCTGCCGGCTTTCATAACGTCAGGATTCTAGTCCCATTTGTGAATGCACCTGGTGTCGTTCCACATGGCCTGTTCTTTTTTTTCTGAACAATATGTACAGAAACAGGCAACCAAAATGGTGAGGGATCACATGCACATCTTGATATGATGCTGAAATATCTTATAATCCTCAATGGATCTGCAAAACAGTACACCTCAAGAAAACAAATGTTCTTTTTAAAGAACAGTAGGTTTCCCTACTGGATATTTCTTGTTTTAATGTAAAGAGAAACAAATGATAAGATCCTTTTTTTTTGTTTATTCACATTTTGATATTTTTCTGAGGAATCACATGCACATTTCGGTGTACCTACACAACACAACACAAAAGCTATATTTCCCAAGACTATTTCTGCACAAGGCCTATCTAACATTGTGTGCATCATCATCTGTTCTTGGAGCTCCAGTCCATGATGGCCGACCGGAGCGAGTGGTTGGGGATGAGGCTCTTGCTCGGCAGCCGGAGGTTGGTCATCGGCGACTTGTCCTTCATGCTCACCCATGTCTCGATCGCCTTCCGGTCGTAGGTGTACCCATCGGCGGCGACGCATGGGTCCTCCATGATTTCCTGAAGAATGGGGCAGAGGAAGTGGCCCGGCGCCGCTGACGATGATGCTGTCCGGAGGAGAAGGGCCTTCGTCTCCCTGGCGGCTCTGGCAGCGACGTCCTTGATCCGCTCCAGTGCCGGGAGGATGTGCTCGCGCAGCCCGGGCCGGTCCCTGCGCCGCATCTCTGCGCACCGCAGGGCAAGTGCGGCCAGCTCCCGCGCCTCCTCCGGCGGCCACTGCCCGGCGGTTGCGTCCAGCATCTCCGCGAAGGAGTCACCGCCGTCTTCCTCCAGCGCGGTCTCCACGGCGTGGGCGAGCCCGAGCGGCGACGTCCGCCCTGTGAGCAGCTGCAGCACTACCACGCCGAGCGCGTACACGTCTGACTTGGCCGACACGGCGCCCGTCCGCTGGTACTCCGGGTCGATGTAGCAGAACGTGCCCACGGGCGTCGTGTTCCTCACCATCGTGGACTGCTGCTGGCCTCCTCCACCTCCGGCTCCCGGGTGGTGGAGCAGAGCCGTCGAGAGGCCGACGTCGCCGACCTTGCTGGCGAGGTTCCGGTCGAGCAGGATGTTGGCCGGCTTGAGGTCGCGGTGGATGATGGGGTCCGGCCTGGCACTGTGGAGGAAGGCGACGGCTGTAGCCACCTCCCAGGCGACCCGGACGCGGTCGTACCAGGCGAGCGGTGGTGTGCCGTTCTGGCGGTGGTGGAGAGCATCGTCCAGGCTGCCGTTCTCCATGTACTCGTACACCACGCAGCCGCGCTCCGGGCACGCGCCCAGCAGCAGCAGCAGGTGAGGGTGCCGGATCTTGCCCAGGACCTCCAGCTGCATGCAGCAAAGATTTAAGATGAGATGAGCACTTGCAAAACGAAAGTTCAGAATACATACATGTTGCAGTGACAGTCCATTTCTAAAACCTGAATTGGAATTCTCTTTGATTTTGATTAAAAAACCTTTTTTTTTTGCCAAATTCATTTGATGAAATCCTTAAAATGTTTTAGTCACAGTTCATTTCTAAATACTGAATTGGAATTCTGTTTTGTTTTCGATTCAACAAACAAAAACAAGTCAGGTGTGTGTCTGGTGTTAACCAAACTTATTTGATGAAGCATTGCATCCCTGTTTGGATTTAATTTTCTTGAGCAGTTTTGAGATGCTTCTCTTACCTTCTAAGATGTAAGATGAATATTTGATCTCACCTTCCGAGGTCAAGGATGAATACTTTAATCAAGATTTGAAATCAAATTGAAAATAAGAAACATGGCCTCATTGTGTAGCCTAGCCAGATAGAAATAGAAATAGAAATATATTCGCAAAAAAAAGAGATAGAAATCTAAATAGCATTAATTAAAATAACTATATTTTCTCTTATTTACCATTGTGCTTTAATGACAATATGATTTACTTCCTCATTTCGGCGACATGCAAAGTTCATATTAGCCCTATATATTATAGGCTCTCACCTATTAATAGTAGGTATGAGTCACTAGATCATCCAAAAGTAGTGGACTCAGGAATGTCTCAAAGTTTCCTAATTATGTTTCCTAAAAATCACGCTTGGTGTAATGAGCAGCTAGTAAAGGACAGTTCTTTGTTGGCAAGTAAATATGGTACCTCCTGCTGTAACTGCTGAGTTCCAAAACCTTCCAGGGAGTTCAAAACTTTCACTGCTGCAACTGTATGCTGAAACTTAGCCTTGTAGACTGTTCCATATGTCCCCTTACCAATCACAAGATCACTTGAAAACGATGAAGTCGCTGCTTGGATATGCTCCCATGAGTACCTATTATACTTGGTTAAACATCGTCCGGCATTTTTCAGTCCTGTGTTGATCTCTCCAGCATTTTGGTGATTGCCATCACCCTCTGTTGCTTTCTGTTCAGAAGAGCTTTGTATAGGTTGAGCTTCTCTTTCGGCCACCTCCTCTTCTCTCTCCATTCGCCTTAGCAATCTCCTCACCATTTCTTCTGTCAGGTCAATCTCTCGAAGCTTGACTTCGTGCTCGACACGCTGGATGCCCAAGTTGTTGTGTAACTAACAGCAAGGTTTCAACAAGAAACGGTTAAAAACCTTACAGATTATTACACACTTTATATATCAGTTGGAAGTAAACCCTTACTTTCTGAGTGGAGTCAAGCGGTTCAGTATGAGCACACTCGTGAAGCTTCTGAAGATGTCGCAATTTGACCTTCATACTCTCAATTTGAAGCTTCAGATCATCCTGCTTAGCAAAGAAAGTTCATAAATTGCACATTCACTTGGACACACATGTTACTTTGGCTGTGTGCATCGTATGACGAGCTCTTCCATTATCTTTTGTTTTTGCTGAAGCAAAGGGAATACTGTTTTTATTTAAAGAGTAAATTCCTACCTGGTCATGAGAATGCTTCAGGTTTGTTGCAATTTCTGAACCTGCTGCCTGCAGGTCAGGGATGTCTGGGGAACTATCTCTTCGGAAGCTCTTGTAAACTGAATCCCCACTGCTGCTGCTACTGAGCTGCGCTCCCGATGCGATCGAGTGTGAATTTGTCAACATGGTTGTGTCAGCATAGTAAGCGATCTCGCTGCCTCCACTGACTGAAGGGCTAGCTCTCCTGTTTATGTTTGCGAGTGCGTGATCACGTTGCGATGACAGAGAAGACTGGCGGAATAATACAGCTGCTGCTCCATTTCTGTCAGCGCACTCTGCAGTAGACAGAATAATTAGTAACACTAATACATTTATGTTCCTGTTTTTGGAGGCATGTTCCTGAAAGTTTGGTGGTTCTACTGAGGTTAAGCTGCTGATCCAAATTCAATTGATCAACTTTTTCCAAAGAAACAACTTTTGTTGTATTCAGTTGATAGGTGTAACCAACAAATTTTCAGAAATCAAAACCAAATGCAGACTTGAGTTTTACCTGAGGGTGCACTGGAAAGGCTTCTGGAGCTAGGAGAAGAAACGGTTGAAGAAGATATGGTCTTGGGTGTTTCGCAGGCATCAGATGTAGCTGAGTGCACGAATGACAGTTTGCCCTTTGAAACGACGTATGCTGTACAGAAGCTTGGAATGCATTCAGAGATTTTTGTTGCAGTCTTGCTTCCTTTGAGCTTCCTGCAAACAAT
Organism: Elymus sibiricus; assembly: GCA_039707655.1. Classification (NCBI taxonomy): domain Eukaryota; kingdom Viridiplantae; phylum Streptophyta; class Magnoliopsida; order Poales; family Poaceae; genus Elymus; species Elymus sibiricus. The sequence continues at coordinate 76,866,137 of CM077676.1, forward strand.
CAACAATGCTAATCATATGATTAGGACTGTACTAGGCATTTCTCATCCTATGGTGTACTATGGTTTTATTTTTCTGGTAAAGAATTGTTCATCTTATTTATTTTCTGTAAAATTCCATATTGAACTTGCAACCATGTAGTTGCAGTGCAACCTCCAGTGTTAGGCTCGTAGCTGTGGAATTAAATGAGAAGACAATGATCATCCTACCAAATTCTTAATCTTTTCTGGCTATATATCACAGTACTCCAGCTAATCACCCTAAAATTTGAGGTTGATGCTGAAACGACAACAATCAGAATGTACCTTCGGAATATGCTTCTCGATGAAGAGCCCAAGACCAGCTTGCCAATTTTGAATTTGTCGATTTCCTCGCTTATAGCAGCTGGCACATCATCAGATTCAAGTAAAACAGCTTCAGCTTCCACCTGTTGATCAAACAGGGTAAAACATATCACTATCTGTATCAGATTTCATGAGTTATTATTAACTGCAAGTCGCATGGTCAACCTGTCTCTGAGCACACATCTTCTTGTATGGGAGCAGCATATTCCTTGCTTGCCATTCCAGCTCTTCCCTGTACGCCGACGCCACATCGTCGCGCACTTGCGAGACCGGGATGTAATTGCCCACTGTCGTAAGAGGAAGAAGAAGAGCTGGTCAGGTCAGTATTCTGAATAATTGGCAACGACTTAAGAACAGCAGGTACACCCTTAATCACATATTGCCTGGTACAACAAAGGTTCATGTTCATCAACCTAACGATAATGCAGTACGCCCAAGGACAAAACTCTGGACTCTGCAGTTGGTGCTCTGGTAGGCGTGACCTTGTGACACTGTACCCATAAAAATTGCTCGTAGATGCTGCTACTGTCAAGATCAATTATTGAGAAATATGAAGCTAGCAAAACCAAAACCAAAACTAACCCATCCCATTGGCATAGAAATGCCAGTCCGAACTTGTATATTTTGTAAACTAGCAGTCATAGTAGCAAATTAAAAGGCTCGTGGTCTGTTAAAACTGACTTTTCTTTTCTTGTTCAGACATCAAGAGCTGTAAATTCAGACGGTAGGGAGAGATGAAAGAGGAGAGAGAGGGAGAGAAGACTGACTTGGAGTGGGCACCATGGTGATGGGCGGGCGGACATGCAGGATCCGGAAGAGGACCCTCCCGCCGGGCACGAACTTGTCGAGGGCCCACTTGAGCGCGTGCCTGCTGCTCCTGCTCCCGCTCACCGCGATGGCCACCGTGCTCACGCCGGGGGCCTCCATCTCCGGCGCCGTCTCGCCGGAGTCCTCCTCCTCGATCTCCATCGACATCCGCCCTCTGTGTTTCTTCCCCCCTCCTCCTAATCAATCAATCAATCACTGTCCTGCGCAGCCCCAAGAACAATTATCAGAAACATTCAACTCCTCTGTTTACTGAGGAATCTCAGAGACACGAGGAAAATCCTAGGTGGGAAATACATGGAAATCTGATCGACCGGGCGTGTGTACCATGGAGAAGCCATGGGAGGGTGACGATGATGATCCGGGGAACCGGGCAAGGAGGAGGAGTCAGCAGGAGACGCGGACGTGGAGTGAGGATTGAGTTCAGAGCGAGAGGGGAGCCGAGATGGACGGAAGGGGCGGGCAGAGGCGTCTCCGGTTAAGTTGGTTGGAACGAAATAAATTATTGCAACGGGCAAGGTTGGAGGGTGTGTGAACGTCGTCCACCAGGTGATATTGCTATGCTTACCCGCAGATTCACACACGCATCAGTAATAACCGCTCAACCAATGCTAGCTCTTGGTTTCCCTCCATGGCATGCATCTGATATTCATCTCTTAAATGCCAAATGCAAAATAGTGTATCAAATGGCAATGATGCACACCTGTTCTCTAACCGGCCAGTTTTCAGAAAACCATTTCTTAGAAAATCAAATACGTGTGAACAGCAACACGCATGCGAATCATATGGCAACCCCGTTGTAGGGTAACGCAGCAGAAAACAAAAAATTTCCGACCTACGCACCAGCCCAGGATCACTATGGAGACTGCATACAAGGTTTGATCTGTTTCGTTACCAACTCGTAGCGCAGCGGAAGTAGAGTCGATGACGATCGGCGGTGCAGATCCCCGCAGCTAGGATTTACAACCTCCCAACCGCGAGGATGTATACCCTCATCCGCCCCTCGGACAGCCCTCCGGGAGGCGGTCGAACAGTCCCCCGGACGGTGTCGCGGACAGCCCTTCGGGAGGACCTTCGAAACTCGGACAGTCACTCGGACAGCCCTTCGGGAGGCACTCTCGAACTAAGACCGAAACTACGATCTCTCTACAGAGTTGCACACATACGGTGTCATCTATCCGGCAGGGCTTCGCCGTCCAGAACTAGTTCCCACCGGAACCCAGACAGCCTTTCGGCACTACGAAACTATTTCGTGGGAGGGAGAGAGAATGCCAGATCATGCATGGCTTGTGTGAGAGAGTTGGAATGGGGATGGAGAGCTCCTCTCCACCTCCTTATATAGTGGTGGAAGGGTGAGGGGGGGCTGAAATTCAGCCCACAAAACATGCACCCACCAAACAAGGAAAACATGTTCCCACCAAACATGGAGAAAACATGTTTCCTTGTCCATGGTGTTCCCCCATGGGGCCCCACCTTCCTCCCAACACTCTCCACCATTTGTGGGGGCTGCCCCCCACCATGGGGGCCCCCCAACACCTTTTGTCCAGCCACAAGGGGCTGCCCCCCCAAGGGGAGGCGCCCCAAAACAGCCCCCACGCTTCGTGGGATCTTGTCCCCTCACGTTGGGACAAGATGTTTTCCATGACTATTACTTCTGAAAAATTCCGGAAGGTCCCAGAACATTTCCAGCACCCTCTAAAATTATCTGGACGTGCTCCGGAACATTTCCGGTATGGTGGTTTAATTTAAAACCATCTTCGTTTACCCGGTAAACAATTCCGGCAGCTCCGAAAACTTTTTTCGGTTTTTTCTCCAGAAAAATTCTAGAAATTACCAGACCAATCTGGCAACCTCCAAAACATTCCCGGTGCTTGCCGAAACCTTTTTGGATCAATGGTTTTATCCGAAACAACTTTTCGGTTTTACCGAAACTTTTTCGGTGTTCTCTCCGGAACTTTTCCGTTGTCTCCGAAACTATTCCAGTGACTGTCTCTCGGACTCCTTGTCTAGTATTCAGCAGATAGATGACCCTTAAGCGTGTGACCCTATAGGTTCGGTGAAGTATAGACATGACCGGAACACTTTCCGATCAATGATCAGCATCGGAGCCGTGGACACCCATATTGACCCCTATACCCACACGAATAAATATTCGAGTGAACCTCCAGTTGCCGTGTGCTATTCCTGTTGCTTCGCGATATGTTACAATACCCGAGGTGAGATTTATCGGCATCCCTGTGGATCAACAACCTTGTCCATTATGCCAGTTACCTCGTTACCGGTATTGTTCTCTTTTCTCGTTTCCGTGTTCCGGCATCCCTGTGATCAAATCACAAAGTGTCTGGCCAGACGATGATGGATACCGTAACACCGAGAGGGCCCGAGAATATCTCTCCACCGTCGGAGGAGCAAATCCCAATCTTGAGCTATCAAGTCCCTTGACATACTTTTCCATGAACCCGTAAGCCGTCGTAATAGCCACCCATTTACGGATGACGTTTAACAAACCCCAAAGTTCATGAAGCAAGCATGAAGAAACTCGACACTCTCATGGTCTAAGGAATTATGCAAACGTTAACCATCTCTGTGTTATTAACCATTAACTAGTGACGATTGTATCTCATAGCATAACATCAATTCGGGTCGATTCAACACAAGTGTTCTACCAACATTGCGCCCTCAAAATTGCCGGCATAGCCATGCCCATGATCAGGAAAACAGGATCATCATGCAATACTTGAGCCAGTCTTAGAGGCCAGACTAGGAATACATTTTACCGTTTATTATTCCACACGTGCATATGAGTCTTCCTCCGAGCCTCGTGGTTATTGTAGACTCGAGAACCATAGCAGTTATAGCATGGAACATAAACATAATTATGAACAGGGAGATAATCAATAACATTTATTATTGCCTCTAGGGCATATCTCCTACAGACTCCCACTTGCACTAGAGTCAATAATCTAGTCAATGCTAATGCACTTTACACCTATGTCATACTGGTGTAAAAAATGCTTCGCATGTGGTATAGCCTGATGTCCAACGGATCTGACGACTTCAGCTCCATATGTAACTTTTCATATCCTCGCGTTTTCACGCTTTCACAAAATTCATATTTTGTGTGGACTTGGCTTTGCATATGTGTGAATCATTGGTCGAAACCTGATTCCTCAGACTGAGCTATGGAGCAACTATCTGCAATAGTGTCCCATAGACCAAAGCCATCTTGGAACCTTACTAAGTTCATGAATGAACTATATGATTCAACAACTTCTTTGTCGCTTCTTAAGCGTCAACATACTTAGCCTTTGTTATAGAATTCGCCACAGTATCTTGTTTGGAACAATTTCCAACTACCGTGCCATCATATTGTGTATTACACAAAACCCTTAACTTAAATCGAAAATCGCATGGAGCATTGATGAAGACTGTATCGATGTAATTACTTACAACGAGCACTTCATAATCTCTGCTTGCGAGAAAACATGTCATCACTACTACTCTAGTACTCAATGACATCTTTCACTGTTGTCCTATGATCAGTACTTTGATCACTTTGGTATCCATACTCGCAACAACTTTTGGAGTATCGGACATATCTGGTTGTTTTACATACCATGGAATACATGATTAATCCAAACACAAGAGTGTGTGGAATCTCCATCATGTATTTTACTCATCTGTGTTTTGGGACACCGAGTCTTGCAAAAACTCTTTCCATGTGACTTCGGCAAGAATCACTCCTTGGCGTTTTAAATGCTAAAAAGTTTTAGCATCTTGTCAATATGTATTCATTGCTTAGCCCCATTAGGTAAATCTATATCCATAGATCATCATGCCTAATATTGAGGCTATTTAGCCCAAGAACTTCATTGGAAAAACTACTTTTCAAATGAAGTCCTAATTCGTGTCAAGAAATTTATTTCCAATTAACAATGTGTCAAGTACACAAGGTTTTTAGAAATATTATTATGCTCCCACTTACTTTCTTGAATCACAAGCATCTTCGATACCCATTTGATGAAGTCAAACCCCTTTGACCATTCCATCAAAAACGAAGATTCCAACTCCACTTTGCTCTCTTCTGTCCATCGCTGGAACTCTGAAGTTTGCATACTTACTAGCATCCTCTGGATCGACAAATTACTTTGGACTGTATCACATACAAGTCCTAGGTTTCATTTCCATCAGATGGAAATCCTTTTGTCATCCATGTTTCATATCTCATGATTGAAATATGTATTAATTGCTAGTTCAACCCGAACCAACTCTAAGCATCGCTACGGTGAGACAATCTCATCGTAGTCAACTCCTTGAACTTGTTATTGCAACAAGTCGAGCTTTATGGATAAAACATTTTTATCCGTATCAGTTTTTAGTTCCATAAATATTCGTTAGACTCTAAGCCTTTCGAAAGGTGTATCAAGATTTTAATCTCGAATCACTTATATGGAAACTATCTCGGATTGTATTGGCATTTAGCCAATTCTGGAGTCAGGGCCCATCAACGCTTCCTTGTGTATTGTAGGTATACTGTTGTCTAACAACAATATCTCGTTTGCACACCTGATAGGTTTGCACGAGCTTTGCCTACGTGGTTCAGCTGCAAGTTCGACCGAAGTCCATACATTTTATTGTAGAGACTTCCATATCAGTCGTAGTAGGAAACTCCGGAATTACTTCCAAGGTCTCTTTCCTTTGATCTGATGACAATGATACTGTTTATCTCGTCGAGTCGCACTGTTCTCCCACTCACCTTTTTGAAAGAACCATTTTCTTCAAAAAGCATACCGTTCTGTGGCAAACCTATTTGCCTCGGTATTGTGGTGGGGAAATACCCAATGACTTGGGATAACATGCAAAGTAGCACTTGTATGATTTGGAATAGGTTTGTAACCTTTTACACAAGCCCCATATTCCAAATGTTAAGAAAAGATATAACATGGTTGGGCGTACCATACCATGGCGTCATTTCAACTGACCCGATGGAGCTCTTTTCAGTGTAAAAGCCGCAGTCTCTAAAGCATCACTTTAAAAGGGATAATGGCAAATTTATTTATGTCATCTTTGATCTTACCATGTCATGAATGGTTCGATTACATCTACACGGACTCTCCACTTGCAGTGGTGCTCCGGGAGGTGCAAGTTATGAAACCCCTTTCACAACTCATCAGACATTCGCTAAACTTGTAACTCGAATATTCCTTTCTGCAATCGAATTGCAGAAACATAATTTTCTTGTTACAACAACTTCTACTTCATTTTTGAAAACCTTATGAATGAATTCAAAAGATTCAGACTTACGTCTCATCAAGTAAATATCAATATATCTACTTGAGTCATTTCTGAAGATAGATAAATCCACTACTTGCAACAACATTTATTGAACTACACACATCAAAATGTATGATCACCAATAAGTTTGTTGCTCGTTCCTTATGGCCTGTGAACAGTATTTCAGTCACTTCACTTTTCGGAGGAAAGTTGCAAGTGTCAGATGATTCAAAATCAAATGACTTTAAAATCCATCATAATGGAATTTTCCATGCGGGTTTCTCCAATGTGACCAAATGCAGTGCCACACATATGTGGTATTCTTTTAGTCTTGCAACATTTAGCGTCAGTGTTATGGATGTATCATATTACCATCAATATTCATAACATACATCCCATCTAGGATGGAAGCATGTCCCTTCATGTTATTCATAATACTGAACAACAATTGTTGTTTTTATGAACAACTCTTTTGCAACAAACATTGTGCAATGGGCTAGAGTGTATGAAACTCTAAAATGAATTATGAAAGTAAACCCAGAGGTAATGTATTATTATCAATATTCATAACATACGTCTCATTCATAATGAAAGAATGGCCCTTATGTTATTCATAACACCGAACATCAAAAGTTCTCTTATGAACAACCTTCTTGCAAGATACCTTATGCAAAGGGCTAAAGTGTGAAACTCTAAAATGAATTATGAAAGTAAATACATAGGGAATACACCTATGGATGGCATAGTAACATTTACTATGTTCCCTGCGTGTATCTAACCTCATTCCTGGCTAGTCTTTCAGGCCATAGTAGTTCTTACATCGAGTTGCAACAGAATGCAATCGAGCGGGTATCTTTGTGATTAACTCACAATACCCAAGAATTAGTGATTAACATGTTTAATCATAATTCCCAAGAACTATTTCTTTGACCAGCCTTCTATACATCAATAACTTGTATGACTTTCATACATGAGCTGGATATTCCAGTCTTCTCTCTATTTGCCTTTATACTTCTAACAGTTTAACTTTTAGTATTTTTTCTACTCTCAGAAGAAGCATACAACTTAAGAGTGGCGTTAGCCCCGGACTTCCTAGGCATGTAAGTCATACTAACACCCTTTGGACATTTCCTTTAAGTTGTTGTTTTATTCACCTTCATCATATGACAGGCGTTCTACTGGATCCCTCTGTTATTAGTCAAATGCATAGTAAACACTTTTACTAACAGTTTGCAAAACAAACATTGCTTTGGATATCAAATATCTTTTAGCCTTTGTTTGTGTCTGAAAATGATTTTCAGTTCCATGAATATCACATAGCTATCCCAAACTTTTGAAGTTCGGGTTTCATGGAATCAAACATATTGCACTTGACCGAAATGGAATTCTAGCTTTTGGATCGAAGGACGAGAGTCATATGATCCATAGCATTAGCGGGAGAATACCGAAAGCATGCGATAGGACAAAGTCCTTCTCGGCACTCTTGAGGACAATCCTCACATTACGTTACCAACCGTAAAGTTTTAACCAGATATTTAACAGCTATTCAATTTTAATAGGGAAGGTGGAAACGCGAGCCATTATTCTACAACTATTATGCAAATCACACTTAGACAGTGTTCAAAATTAATTGCACTGAGAATTAAACAAGTTAATTCTACAGTGCGCTCCCACTCAAATCAATATCTCTCATAATTGATTGTGAGTGATACAAGACCCGCATTTTAATTCAACGCCACGGTTCGAGATGAACTCAAATGGCGCGAACTTCAATCGGTAGGCAAACTTGCCGATCACATCTCTATGTGATTCTTGTTCATCTTTCGATGCGTGTGTTCCGAGCTCAGGACTGTCTTGCCTGAACGTCAAGACAACCAAGTGATCTCGCTGCGAGGTCTCAACTCACCCGCCTCACACTTCTCTAATCGTTCGCACCCATGGAGATCATGTGATGCCCCGAAGAGATAGGTGCCGTGACGGTGCTACACTTGGGAGAACACTAACTACTTGATATTTTTGTGAGAGATCACCCTAATAAAAGCGACTACCGTGCAATCAAGAAGGGTGCATCATAAGGGATAAACATCTCAGGCAATTCACAATAGCATGATATGATATAGCCCTTTCTGACGGAGAAGTCTTTCATTTCTTCGTCTCCGGCATTCGCATCGGTGTTCACCTTCGCGAAGATTGCCACCAGCTTGTCGATGCACCAGATAATATTGCTATCTCTATAGCTAATAAAATAAGTGCATTACTTAAGGTTGACACGCAGGTCATTAAAGTGACAATCATATGGCTCCAGCCATCATGCCGAATCATGACACGCAGGTCATGTTAATCAAATTACATCATATAGTCATCTCATACATAATCAAATTATTATGAGCACTGCTATACCACATCATATGCACATGCAAACCATCCTGCAAAACCAAGTTAGACGCCTCTAATCGGTTCATGCAAAATTTTATTTTTCGTGGCTTCTAAGGTTTCGAAACAAACCGAAGCTACCAACGTCCATCATCAAGTATGATAATTCAAGTTGCTAGATTAACTTTCCAGGGTGTATGAAACACGAGATAATAAAATCTCGAGCCCCATACTAAACTTCGTCATACGCGTGACCCCCGTGCAGATCATATCTGCATTGCCCTTCTGTCTGCGAAACATCCATCTTTCTTTAACTATGGTGGAACCCAAAGAACTGTTAGCACTTCGTTGATCTGTCAATCAGCATACTCAGGAGCAGCATGAAAGGATCGTGGATTGCCAGAACTTTGTGAGATTCCACCATGCCGTCAAGATCAGGACTACGCAAATTCAGGGGAAGCAACAAGAACATCGGGTAACAGATTTCATCTGCTACCCGCACAAATAATTTACAGCAATAGATCTCATCTACTACCTAATTATATTGTGCAACACCCATACATCTCTATGTATTCTAGATCGCAACCTGCATCTACGCATAGCACGGCTCTTGATGGCACTGTAGGGTAACGCAGCAGAAAACAAAATTTTTCCGACCTACGCACCAGCCCAGGATTACTATGGAGACTGCATACAAGGTTTGATCTGTTTCGTTACCGACTCGTAGCGCAGCGGAAGTAGAGTCGATGACGATCGGCGGTGCAGATCCCCGCAGCTAGGATTTACAACCTCCCAACTGCGAGGATGTATACCCTCATCCGCCCCTCGGACAGCCCTCCGGGAGGCGGTCGAACAGTCCCCCGGACGGTGTCGCGGACAGCCCTTCGGGAGGACCTTCGAAACTCGGACAGTCACTCGGACAGCCCTTCGGGAGGCACTCTCGAACTAAGACCGAAACTACGATCTCTCTACAGAGTTGCACACATACGGTGTCATCTATCCGGCAGGGCTTCGCCGTCTAGAACTAGTTCCCACCGGAACCCAGACAGCCTTTCGGCACTACGAAACTATTTCGTGGGAGGGAGAGAGAATGCCAGATCATGCATGGCTTGTGTGAGAGAGTTGGAATGGGGATGGAGAGCTCCTCTCCACCTCCTTATATAGTGGTGGAAGGGTGAGGGGGGGCTGAAATTCAGCCCACAAAACATGCACCCACCAAACAAGGAAAACATGTTCGCACCAAACATGGAGAAAACATGTTCCCTTGTCCATGGTGTTCCCCCATGGGGCCCCACCTTCCTCCCAACACTCTCCACCATTTGTGGGGGCTGCCCCCCACCATGGGGGCCCCCCCAACACCTTTTGTCCAGCCACAAGGGGCTGCCCCCCCCCCCCCCCCAAGGGGAGGCGCCCCAAAACAGCCCCCACGCTTCGTGGGATCTTGTCCCCTCACGCTGGGACAAGATGTTTTCCGTGACTATTACTTCTGAAAAATTCCGGAAGGTCCCAGAACATTTCCAGCACCCTCTAAAATTATCTGGATGTGCTCCGGAACATTTCCGGTATGGTGGTTTAATTTAAAACCATCTTCGTTTACCCGGTAAACAATTCCGGCAGCTCCGAAAACTTTTTTCGGTTTTTTCTCCAGAAAAATTCTAGAAATTACCAGACCAATCTGGCAACCTCCAAAACATTCCCGGTGCTTGCCGAAACCTTTTTGGATCAATGGTTTTATCCGAAACAACTTTTCGGTTTTACCGAAACTTTTTTGGTGTTCTCTCCGGAACTTTTCCGTTGTCTCCGAAACTATTACAGTGACTTTCTCTCGGACTCCTTGTCTAGTATTCAGCAGATAGATGACCCTTAAGCGTGTGACCCTATAGGTTCGGTGAAGTATAGACATGACCGGAACACTTTCCGATCAATGATCAGCATCGGAGCCGTGGACACCCATATTGACCCCTATACCCACACGAATAAATATTCGAGTGAACCTCCAGTTGCCGTGTGCTATTCCTGTTGCTTCTCGATATGTTACAATACCCGAGGTGAGATTTATCGGCATCCCTGTCGATCAACAACCTTGTCCATTATGCCAGTTACCTCGTTACCGGTATTGTTCTCTTTTCTCGTTTCCGTGTTCCGGCATCCCTGTGATCAAATCACAAAGTGTCTGGCCAGACGATGATGGATACCGTAACACCGAGAGGGCCCGAGAATATCTCTCCACCGTCGGAGGAGCAAATCCCAATCTTGAGCTATCAAGTCCCTTGACATACTTTTCCATGAACCCGTAAGCCGCCGTAATAGCCACCCATTTACGGATGACGTTTAACAAACCCCAAAGTTCATGAAGCAAGCATGAAGAAACTCGACACTCTCATGGTCTAAGGAATTATGCAAACGTTAACCATCTCTGTGTTATTAACCATTAACTAGTGACGATTGTATCTCATAGCATAACATCAATTCGGGTCGATTCAACACAAGTGTTCTACCAACATTGCGCCCTCAAAATTGCCGGCATAGCCATGCCCATGATCAGGAAAACAGGATCATCATGCAATACTTGAGCCAGTCTTAGAGGCCAGACTAGGAATACATTTTACCGTTTATTATTCCACACGTGCATATGATTCTTCCTCCGAGCCTCGTGGTTATTGTAGACTCGAGAACCATAGCAGTTATAGCATGGAACATAAACATAATTATGAACAGGGAGATAATCAATAACATTTATTATTGCCTCTAGGGCATATCTCCTACACCCGTTTCGTTGATTATTGTTTTTACGCATTTTGCAATTTGTCTATTTGCTTTTGGCTTATAATGCGCAAAAAAAGTTTGAAATATCGTTGTGTCTTGCAAAAATGTTAGGAGATATATGTCATCCTGGTGCTAAGTGCGGTGCTAGTTAATGAGATTCACCAACATGACTACATCCTCAGAGCATGACTATGGCGCTCATCCCCATTTACTAAATCGGCGTAGTTCAATTGACGATAAGTCCGTCGAGGCCATCAGATCGCTCTGACTACGGGCGCTCATCCCCATTTACTAAATCGGCGTAGTTCAATCGACGATAAGTCCGTCGAGGCCATCAGATCGCTCTGACTACTGCGCCACGACCGATCCGACCATCCCTACCACGGACGTTCGGACCGTCCCTCTCATGATCTCTACCTAGCCTACCAGCTTAAGTCTAGTTTATTTGGCTACATCGTGGTGACTTTATATAACAGGTTCTGGTTACACATATTCGACTCAACCATCAGCCCTCCGCTAATTATAAGTCTAATTGTAGCACAACTCATACACGTAATATTTGACAAACACCTAACCCTCCGCTAATTATACGTTCAACTATAGCACAACTCATACACATAATACTTGACACATATAACCTTGTCCTATACATGCGCGCGCACACAGCCACACACACACGCATACATTCTCGTGTACGATTTCCGGGTGACGTTGGCACTGCTCAACATGCATGAGGCAGACAACCTGCCCCGGTAGAACCAATGATCCGTCTTGAGTCTTTGACCGGAGGGAGTGGACGCCGTGGGCTCCGAGAAAAATACCACAAGCATCAAATCGTGTATTCAAGTCGCAAGTTGCGAGGAAGGATGCCATGTGAACACACGGCGAATCGGGACCTTTCCTCCGAATAGGACAACACCACCAGGACGACGGCGAAGACGACAGCGACGGACGGCGACCACGACGGCGGCGACGACTCATTGATCATGAACTGCATCTTCCATAGTATATCCATCCTGCTACAGGTCCACAGGTTGTCAAGTTTTTTTTTTTTTTTTTTTTTTTTTTGAGAAATCCACAGGTTGTCAAGTGGAGGAGACTGTTGTCGCTGTAGCAGTTGCACGGGCACGGCAATCTACGAGATCGGCAGCAAATCCAACATCCTGGTCCTAGGTGCAGTTTTTTTTTTTGGGGGGTCGGGTCCTGCGTGAAGCTAGCTAGTTTTTTTTTTTGAGACAATGAAGCTAGCTAGGTTTTTTTTTTTTGAGACACCATGAAGCTAGCTAGGTGGGTCGACGGGCACGTTGGTTGGGCTGAGCCGACGTTGTTTTTGGGTGAGCGCGACCGGGCCATGGCTAGACTGGGCCGGTGCGTGCTCCGTTTTTGTTTTGAACACATTCAAATGCCCCGGTTTTTTGTTTGGCAGCCCAGTTGATAATGTTGTTCCCCTAAAAAAAAAGTTGATAATGTTGTTTTTCTACTTTTTTTGCCAAAAAAGGAAGAAAAACAACATTATCATCAGAGCTAGCGAGCTGAACAAGACTCTGGGCTCCGCTCTGGTTTGTGAATCTTCCGGCCAGGTTTTTGTTTTCTTATTCTTTCTATTTTGTCTTTGTTGTCGCTTTTTTTAAACTATTTTTAATTTTTATTCTAGTTTTTAAAAATTCATGAGCATTTTTAAATTTCGAATTTTCTAAAAATAATCATGTGTATTTGAAAAATTGTGTTTTTCTCCTAAAATTTAAAAATATTTTCTTAAATTTGTGAATTTTTCCAATAGAAGACACTCATTGTGCCCCGTGGTACTCCTCGAGGGTGGCCGCCGATTCAACTTCGGATGTGGTGGACTTGGTTGGTGAATTTCCCTTTCTGGCTTTGTTACGTTCTTTAGGAGGGATGTACGTCGAGGGTGGTGGTGGAACCATGCTTGCATCAGTTGCATTGAAGTTCTGAACTGGGCCGCCCATAGGTTGTCCATTCTCTCCTTCCTTACCCATGTTCATATCAAGCTTTTTTGTCGCCTAACTCTTATGCACAATAGGTTCCATACCATCAAGTTCCTTCTCTCCACTTTGCTTTATGGGACTTTAAGCAGTATCATCAGTGTCATCCACCTCCTCCAAACCTGCAACCCTAGAGCTTCTCTTTTTCGGCATCCCCCGTCGTCCTCCACGGCCTCCATTTGACACCCTGGTTTTTGCCTTTTCTCTTATTTGGTTTTATTGAATATTTATTTTGCAAATGGTTTTTTTTTTCTGTCAATTCATTTGGACATAACACTTGGAAATATTTTTTGGCTTTCTTCCATGTAAAGCCTATCATCCTCAACCCCTCCCAAAATCTCATATCTCTCACTCTCTTGCTCTGCTATAATTTTTTTATGGCATTATATTCATTTTCTATTAGAAAATGATCTTTTTCTCTCTATGCTATGAAGCAACCATCATTTTGCTTGCTCAAAAAATTCTCAGAAAATTCCCTAATATTCTTTGGATCATGCCTCACCTCCCCATGCAAAAATATTCCTTGGTCCTTTGTAAATTTTCAGCTAGGAAAAATATTTTTGCTTCTGGTCAGAAATGGCAGTTTGTGATGCAAGTATATTTTTCCTTTGTCCTTTTGAGCTGAAATTTTTACCACATGACTACCTTCCTAAGAGACTTTGCAGCAGCCTTATACTCCAAGCCAATTGAGCTCAACCTCCTGACCAAGTTTCTGTACAGAAACTTTGCAGCAGCTTCAGTCACATCCTTTGGGCTAGGTGGCAAACTAAGAGCATTCTGCAGTACCGCGTTGAAGAGACAACACCCTAGACACGGTCTGCACCCTCCTAAAGCACCGCGTATGCCAGTGCACGCGGTGACCACGCGGAACCTAGGTGTTCGACATGCGTGCTCGCGCTCTGGGCGCCGGGGCCCTCGGCCGCCGTCCATTCTTCCTCCTCGCGCCACCGCAGCATGTCCTCGCCACTCAGCTATCTCCTCTACGTCCACCTGTCCACCCCCTGTTCCTCTCCGACGCCGACAGGTGGCACGCCGGACGCGGACACGGCGCAACCGGGCGGAACAGTGAGCGCACGTGCGCGTCCTGCCCCACCTAGTGCGCTACACTGTGCCCGCGTGCATCCACGAGCTTCTCCTCGCTCCTTTACTTCTCTCCCAAGCCGTGCCCGAGCCCCTCAACTCACTAGAACGCCGGTAGCTTCACCACGGTGGAGCTCAGAGCTCGGTCACCTCCTCCGCCTATAAATAGACCCCTCTCGAGCCGTTCTAGCCATCGCAAACACTTCCACTGGCCACAAATTGACCACCAGCAAGCGGGGCAAGGCCAGGAGGGCCTCCTGCCTCCGATCCTCGCCGGAGTTGGCCGTGGATCCCCCACGGCCGTCCACTCGCTCCAGCCATCCTTTTCTTCGTCCACCACTTCAGGCGAGCTCGTGGTGACCTCCTGAGCGCGTGGGTGCAGCCAACGGGCTGAATCATCGCCGGAATCGATAACTCCGACGAGCTCCGCCGCCCGCCGTCTCTGGAGAAGACCCTCACCTCGTCGTCCGTCCACATCTGTCCTTGTTTCGGGTACGTGCGTGCTCCCCACGTCGTCCTGAGTCCATCCCGACCCTCGCCGGCGACCGCCGTGGCCTCCTCGCCGGAGAACCACCGGCGACAGAGCCGCCGCGCCCTATTCCTTCTCTCTCTCTCTTAACCCTGACAGGGGCCCCACCTGTCAGCCTCTCTCTCCCTCCCGAAGCGTTTTCTTAGTGGAGGCGCCCTGGGCAAATACGTCTTCGACGTGGCCTTCTCTGGAATTTCTGTTTATTTCATTTAAATTCATATTTGACCAGAACTTTGACCGGCTATAAATCCTAAACTATAAGCCCAAATGAGTTGAAACTTTTTTGCTACAGTTTTGTTTTGAGCTTATGTTTCTGTTGGTGCAATTTGAGATTTTTCCTTGCTGTTTAGAATTTCTGGTGAAATAAAATTCTTTATGTGACATTTTCTTTTTGCATTTAAATTATTTTCAGAAGAACCTAGTTGTGTTGGAGAAGACCAGGAGTATTGTGACACTCCTCTGAACTAAGGCAAGCCACAACATTCATTTGCAAGGATGGCATTGCAATGGCCATGGTTTCACTTGAATTTAATTCATTATATGCTTCATTATTTAAATGATTTACTTTATCCAACTTGTTGCATTAGATTCACTTCATGTCATATTATTGTAGTCAGTAGAACTCATACTGTATGCCATGATCTAGTATGATGCCTTCTTTGTTCATGTTCATGTTATCATGACCCCGTGCACCATATTGCATACTATGACTCGAATAATTTTCATTCAAGTTAAACTTGACGATAATTCAACTTGAATAAGCTATTGATCGAGTCATGGTGCCACCGAATCGAGCTCACCAGTGCAACCACACTTGACTGGATGGGGAGGCCCTAATTCGGTCTATTGTCATGCCTCTCGCCGGTACCTCCAACTAGGGAAGGTTATGCGCTCGCGCTACCCTGGCCCGGTAGGCGGTCATAACCTTGTGTGCCCGAATTTTACGGTACCGATGTCCCAGTTTGGGACGATTATGTTTTAGTTTTGCCACGACGGTGGCTGCCACAGAGCTGGCGGATGTCCTGAGTTGACATCGGGGCCACCCATGATATAGCCCAAGGGGAGTTTGTCGGAGTGGCTGGGAGAGTGTCATGCAATAGATTGGTTTTGTTGGAACGTCGTTGGTCTACCCGAATGGGAGCACGAGGCCATGAGTTCCATAGTGTGGGTACAGTGTACTAACCTCTGCAGAGTGTATAATCTATCGATAGCCGCGTCCTCAGTTATGGACACAGTTCGTAGTAGGTCACACTGTGGGTCAACAGAAATAATAAACTTGCACACTAAGAACAACAAGATGGCACATGCAGAAGTTGGTGATCGTGTGAGGATCACTATGGTTGGTATTGCTGTGATCGAGTGATGATCATGATGGTAAGATGTCGATGGTGGTTACAAGGTAACCCCGAGATGGTAAGTTGGTCCAAGGGACCATGACAATAATCCACATACACATCATGAATGGTAGTATCATGTTCATGCTCATGCTTTAATCTGTTAACTGCCTTGTTATTGTTTGTCGTATTTGCTTTGTTTGCTGTGAGCTTGCGAGTACATTCAAAGTACTCACCTGGCATGTCATGCCAAATGCAGGAGAAGCCGTGCATGGAGTTGATGTCGATCGGTACGTTGCGTCCTAGGCCGTGTCCTAGCAGTGTCCTTGTGGAATGGAGTCCTGCTACCTCGTCATTTCCGCTGCCGAGTAGAAGTTTCCCTTATCTTCGAGGCCCCTTAGTTGTCTACTAAATAATGTACATAAGTGCAGCTGCACCGTGTGTGCCGTTTGGCCTCGCTTGTTATGTAATATTCGAACCTTTGTATCCGCAAGAGATCAATAAAGCGGTTATTTTCTGTACCAAGTTGTTGTGTGTTGCCAGAAGACATGATCTCTGGGCTGGCAATGCAAGGTAAA
Source organism: Elymus sibiricus (assembly GCA_039707655.1). Lineage (NCBI taxonomy): Eukaryota > Viridiplantae > Streptophyta > Magnoliopsida > Poales > Poaceae > Elymus > Elymus sibiricus. The sequence continues at coordinate 76,883,241 of CM077676.1, forward strand.
CCGGTTGCTCTGAGCCGGGGTGCCACAACGCTTGGTATCAGAGCCGCGCTGATTGTAGGACACCCTAGACAGCCAACGCGTTAGAAAATGATAGATATAGGTTTTCGTGGTGATCTGAGTGTGCATCTGCACATGGTTGCTGCATTGCATTCATATGGCTTACTTTTGTTGCTGATCAGCTAATGTTGTGAGTGTAGATGGCACTAGTTCCATATCTGTATCAGCCTGAGCCGACACCTTCCACTTTTCCGCACCTGCTTCGCAACGTGTGGCGCCGACTCTACCCCGATGGTGACGACCCTGTGTACCAGGTGTATCGAGAGCAGCTTGCAGACGCCGTGTACGAGTACCATGCGAAGGTCATTATGCATAACAGCACCTTGGTGGTCACCTACACCCGCTCCTCCAAGGGTGGGACTGCTTCTACACCTGACCAGGCGATCCAGTTTGCCGCATTCGAGGCTCTCACAGACTTGCGCTATAACGAGATTCAGATGCAGACACACCCAGGTTTCTATTTCTACCCGTCCCTGTTCGACACAGGACGAGTCCGTTTTCCTATCATTGATCCAGAGTGTGATTGCTCCGCCAGCCACATGTCTCATTACATAATGGCTGGGTACCTTCTGATCCACAGCCTATCCCAGGAGCTGAACCGCACTCGAGACGCGCTCACTGCCGCTCGATCTGCGTTTGCTCCACCTTCATTTTCGTTTACACCGCTCGTTCCTCCAGTTACCTTACCCCTACCCACGTCCGGTATACCCGTGCCTTCTCAGAGTAACTCGGATACCTCGACTGTGACTCCTCACGAGTCTCCCGCCGTGTGGGCTTTACTTCTCGCTACCCCAGCTGCTCCTATGCTTCGGAGCCATCCTACACCCGTCTCTGAGGGAGAGCCATCCCGTGAGCGCCGTCGTGTTTCCTTTGCACCGGAGGTTTCCTGTCGGGGCCGGATTTCCGGGACACCATATCCCAGAAATTAACCCCTCGTGTCGTCACCAGCCCCAGGATTACTGTTACTGGTGGACACGTCCTTGTTATAGATTACCAAGCAATTACAAGAATTGGATACAAGACCATAAAGGACTAATGATACAACAATGATTTCTAACAGCGGATGGCGGAAGCGGGTAGCGGATCTCCATCTCTGGTGGGGCTCCATTCCCACAGGAACAGCTGACCTGGATAACTCCTATCCCGCGTGGCTGCTATCTTCGATTCCTAGGTTGCGGGGTATGCCTTCATAGTGCTCTCCTCCTAATCGTGATCTGGTCAAGACAATAGCCAAGGACAAGCTAGTGAGTACGTTTGAATGTACTCGCAAACATCATGAACAAAAGATATACCGAATGGAACGGAGAGCATATGATCATGATGAACTAAATTATATGCATATGCTGACCGAAATTAAACCATGGCATGATAATTATTAATACAGTCTGGATGAATAAATATATCATTTTAGTAATAAACCAAGGAAATAAAATGGAACATCGGGCGTTGGACAGCCCGAGAAATTCCAAGAAAAATGCCAAACGGGTGTCTGAATGCGACGCCTCGAGAGGTCTTGAAAAGTAATGCCAAACGGGTGTCTAAAAGAGACGCCTCGAGAGGTCTTGAAAAGAAATGCCAAACGGGTGTCTAAAAGTGACGCCTCGAGAGGTCTTGAAAAGAAATGAGTACCCAGGTGGATTAACTATCCCAAGAGATACTCAGAAAAGAAAATAGAACTGAGTATCCAGGTGGATTAACCATCCCAAGTGATACTCAAAAAAGAAAATAAAAATTGAGTATCCAGGTGGATTAACCATCCCAAGTGATACTCAGAAAATAAAATAAAATTGAGTATCCAGGTGGATTAACCATCCCAAGTGATACTCAGAAAATAAAATAAAATTGAGTATCCAGGTGGATTAACCATCCCAAGTGATACTCAAGGTTGCACATAGAAGAAAAAGGTTAGTCCACAATAACATTTATGTTAACAGTGATATTCATACTGGCATCAGTAGTGACAATGATTATCCTGCAAAAAATGGATCATCCTCAATTTTAATTATTTCCTCCGAAGACCGACACTAAGACCGACACTTGACCAACCCAGACTGTAGTCCTTAACCGCGAACACGGCTATTCGAATAGATTTTAAAACTCTACAGAGGGTGTACTCTTTACCCACAAGTAAAGGATGTCTTTAGTCAACACCGAGACGCTGACTAATTCCCATTACGGTCTTTGGGTTGAAAACACACCTGACCAGCACACACCAGATTAACTTTCCGGATGCCAGGAATCACCCCAAGCATCGTTCAAGAAAAACTCTAAGATGGGGAGACCATCGTCTCGAATAGCATGGGATCACTATTTATGATGCGCGGATTACAAGGGGTGCCCCCCTCTCGGCCCAGCCGGATACACCCATGCCCCCTGACCAAGTGGCATGCCTACCAGTGATCAATGGTATCTTCCACTATGGCCCCTGTGTATGGTGTGTGCAATGAAAGGGGTTAACAACTTACTGAACCGTACCCTACCTGTGGCAGGGACAAGTGGTAGCACGAAACAAGTATGGGGGTTACCGGAACAAGACTCAATCTACGGCGACTCAGGAGGTTTAAGTTTTCCTATAGTGGTTAGCCAATAAATTTCCTTGTTAATACCCAACAGGGTCACCATTTGGCATGTCCCAATGCCATCACTGATCACTCCCGTCACAACGAGATTTCAGTCTCACGGTCACTTTTCTCTTGTGACTGTTTCTTTCCTGCAGGTTAGTTCCGGACCAACATAGACATCTGTGGCAGGTGAGAACAATCACCCTTACTCATATTTCAGGTTTAAGTGAGGATAACAAAATATCAATGGATCATGCATGCAAAAATAGCAAGATGCAAGTTTCATTCAAAATTTACCATATCATGATTCTAATATTCTAGCTAGCAAACTACCAAACATTCACCATATCAAGTGTCCAAGATGCTTGCCTTGAGCTTGCAGAGGGATTGGGTGCACTCCAAAACTTTTGAAAATTTTCTTCCCTCCATTTTTCCTATTTTCAAAGTATTGCAATTACCACATATTTTTAAAAAAGTACAAAAAAGTAGTTTGGAAATTTTTGAAATAAATATTAAAATAAACTAGATGAAAAATGAGGAATATCAGAAAAAGAATCAAATGATTTGGAGTTCATATGATTTTCCTAGGGAATTTCTAAGCTGAAATAGATGAAGAAATGGACTATTAATAGATTCAGCAGAAACAAAGCTTAGGAAAAATGTTCACCCTAGCTGGATTAATAGAGAATGGTTTAAGAGATCCCTGGAAATTGAAACCAACTCATCTAGAGTTCAAATGATTACTGTAGGATTATTTGAAACCTGCTAGAAAAGAAAAAAAGAGGAAAGGGCATCAACCTGATGGGCTGGATCTGGCAAGCAGAAGCGCGCCCTGGGCGTGGTTTAGCCGCATGGCGCCACTGGGCCAGGCCCAGTCGCTCGGCCGCGCGGGAGGTCTACCGACGTCGAAGGCGTATTCATGGGTATACACTTTCCAGAATTGAACACGTACTCTCGGGAATACGTCTCCACTTAATAGCGCGCGCGTGACCTCCAGTCACTGTTGGTGGGTCCCACGGGCCCACTAGTCAGGTTTGACTGGTCAGCTCTGTGCCTCCTCTCTCCTCGATAGAACAGGGAGCCCTGCCGGTGGCGATTGCCGGAGAACGGTGGTGACCTACGGGGAGCTGAGCTCATGTGCGTGCTCAGGAAGTCAAGGCGGTCCTCTGGGTACCCGTCTTGGCCTCCGGGGTGGACGGAGTCGCCGGCGGCGAGCTCTCCCGAGGAGCTCCGGTGGGGACGAATTGGGGGATTCGGCTATGAGCTTCTCTTGGCACCATTGATGAGTGTAATGGGTGCGTGGTGTTTAGGAGGATCTACTGGTGAAGAAGTATTTGGAAGGGGAGCCTTGGTTGCGTCGGAAAGGTAATGGCGGCCGTGGCTGCCGGAGAGGAAGAAGGCGACCCTCTCCGGTCGTTTGGCTGCTTGGGGAAGCTTGCAGGGGAAGGAGGGATGATCTGGTGCAGCGAGGCGAGCTCGGGGAGGCTTTATATAGCCGAAGGAGGTCGGTTCATGAGCTCCCGAGGATAAACACGGCGGCGGGCGGCCATTACTGTGCTGGAAAGGTAGTTGTGGGCGGTGGTTGTGGTCGGCGTGACCGTTACGCGGTCGGTGAGCTGTGGATGAGTCTGGCCGGTGGCAATTAAGCGAAGGTGATCCTGGCAGAGACATGGCGGGGCGGGTTTCATCGGGTGGCGCTCCTGGTCGGCGCTGGCCGGCCCTAGGAGACGAGGGAAGGTGTCGGCGGGGCTCATGGGCGACGCGATCATCCAGGGGAAAGCCAGGACGAAAGGGGGAAGGAGCAGGGCGGCGGCAGGAGCTCGGTGCCGACGCGGTGCAAAACGTGCGCTCTGGATGCGCCCGACGCTCTCTGGGCACACACAGGGAGTGTTCGAAGAAATGCTAATGGCATCTACAGGGACCCAAACGAGCTACAAATTAGCAGGATGGTGCTTCTGGGCATGAGAGGGGTGATGGACATGCTGGTTTGGGGAGAGGGTTAGTGTTCAGTGCAATATAGCAAGGTGCCCAATTTCTTCCATGCTCACTAGGTGCTTGATGAAATGGCAAGGCAATTTAGGAACTTTTGTTGACTATGGAAATTGGCAGGATGATGCCTCTTTGAATGATGGATAAGGTGGTATAGTTGGATGAACCAGAGGAGAAACTTGAAAGTGCAAGTTTTACTGAAATTCAGTTCTGGACAAAAACTACAGGGAATTATTTGGTGAACTTAAGTTATGCTAATGGAGCTGGTCTTCTGGACTTAAAAGTTTGGTTGGGAGGACTATGAGATGGAAAAATTTCAGAATTGTTTGACCAAGGAAAAATGGGGTTGTAGTTATAACCTAAGAATGGGACAGAATTGAAAAGAGGATGTTTTGCTCAAAATTCTCAAAAGACCATGTTGGGTTTTTGCATAAAAGTGATCTATAGGCATCTCTTGACCCTTCATAATTTTTGTGGAATTTTAAAAGAATTATTTGAAATAGTTGTAGTGCAACAGAAGCATTTCAAAGATTGAAAATGCTATTAAAAGAATTATTTTGGGCAAAATTTTATTATGAAAATATTTCCTACTGTTATTAAAATATAAATGAAATGATTTAAGAAAACTACCAAAGCCCACAATATTTTTTTCAAAATTTTCTATATGGAGGGAAGAGTTTTGGAAAACCAATAACAGAGAAGATTCTGAAACAATGAATGACCTCATAGAATTCAAAATTTTATTTCTGGCCACATTTTCCTTAATAAAAGTATGGTTAAATTTTTGGGGTGTTACATTTCCGTTAGTATCATCAGTTCTGATTCAGAGTCAGAGACAAAGGAGACGCCAGCAGGATCCTCAGCGTGCCAGTGGGATTTCTGCAGCCACGAGTAGACGCTGATGACATCGACGTATGTTCGTATGCATGTAGTAGTATTATCCATGATGCTGTATTTCCATGTATGATGTGTGATGTTATGTATAATTATGTTACTTTCTTTTATTCGCCTTGGTTTTCCTCGCCTTTTTCGGGGTTGTTGCTCATTTTCTTTCCCTGAATGGATGTTGCTCATCTCGATGCTTCGTATTGGGAAACAAATATAGGATGACAAGGTGTGGCAGCAGCAGTCATGGTGGCGATGACATCCCAGTTCGTCGATCCACCAAACAAGCAGGACATTCTCCAGAACCATATCAGCCACCCCCTCCTCCACCTCAAGCACCCACAATAGAGCAGATCATGAGGATGTTTGAGGAGAAGAGAAATCAGGATCTGATGGAATTCTTGAGAAGCATGCAGACTCTGGTTGGTTAGAATCAGAACAATCATAATGGCATGCACTCCAAGCTGTCAGATTTTCAGAGGACCAAACCGCCAAGTTTCAGTCAAGCAGTAGACCCTATGGAAGCCGATGACTGGTTGAGGACCATTGAAAAGAAGCTAGAAATTGCTTGTACTGAAGAAGACAATAAGGTTCCCTTTGCCACTCATTATCTGGAAGGGCCAGCTGCTATATGGTGGGACAATATCAAACTTATGTGGCCTGCTAAAGATGAGATTACTTGGGATAAATTCAAAGATAAATTCCGCAAGTATCATATTCCCGCCGGTATCATGAAGGTCAAGCACCGAGAGTTCCTCGCCCTTATTCAAGAGAACTCAACTGTAAGTGAGTATTTAAACAAGTTCAACCATTTGGCCCGTTATTCCACTCATGATGTAGCCACTGAAGAAAGGAAGATAGATCAATTACTTGGAGGGCTCAATCATACCCTCCGATGTACACTCAGTATGTTGGACTTCCCCGACTTCCAAACTTTGGTGAACAAGGCCCTCATCCCAGAAAGGGAGCACAAGTTTGTCAATGATCATAAGTCTGCGTATGAAGATCGCAAACGCAAGTTTGAACGCAAGAAGGAAGGACAAGCTTTTCAGAAGATTCGTTCTTGGCAGCAGCCGCAGTTCGAGTTCAAGCCAACATGGCAGCAGGGTAACACCAAGACTAAGAATCGAGTCAAGAATATTGTTACAAACCCCGTGAAGGAAGATTGTCAGTGTAAGAATGCATGTTACTCCTGTGGCCAGACTGGGCACTATGCCAGCCAGTGTCCTAAGAACGGGAAGCCGCCAACGAACCTGAAGCCTCAAGCCAATCATGTGGGACAATTCCCCAACTAGAAGTATATTCAAGGGCAAGTTCATGTAGGAGATATGCCCTAGAGGCAATAATAAATGTTATTATTTATCTCCATGTTTGTAATTATGTTTATATTCCGTGCTATAACTGCTATGGTTCTCGAGTCTACAATAACCACGAGGCTCGAAGGAAGACTCATATCCACGTGTGGAATAATAAATGGTAAAATGTATTCCTAGTCTGGCCTCTAAGACTAGCTCAAGTGTTGGATGATGGTTCTATTTTTCTGATCATGGGCATGACTATGCCGGCAACTTTGAGGGCACATTGCTGGAAGAACACTTGTGTTGAATCGACCCGAATTGATGTTATGCTATGAGATACATTCATCACAAGTTAATGGTTAATAACATAGAGAAAGTTAACGTTTGCATAATTCCTTAGACCATGAGAGTATCGAGTTCCTTCATGCTTGATTCATGAACTTTGGGGTTTGTTAAACGTCATCCGTAACTGGGTGGCTATTACGGCGGCTTACGGGTTCATGGGAAAGTGTGACAAGGGACTTGATAGTTCAAGATTGGGATTTGCTCCTCCGACGATGGAGAGATATCTCTGGGCCCTCTCAGTGTTATGGTATCCATCATCGTCTGGCCAGACACAATGTGATTTGATCATGGGGATGCCGGAACACGGGTACGAGAAAAGAGAAAAAACCCGGTAACGAGGTAACTGACATAGTTGACAAGTTGTTGATCCACGGGGATGCCGATAAATCTCACCTCGGGTATTTGTAACATATCGCGAAGCAACAGGAATAGCACATGGCAACTGGAGGTTCACTCGAATATTTATTCGTGTGGGTATAGGGGTCAATATGGGTGTCCACGGCTCCGATGTTGATCATTGATCGGAAAGTGTTCCGGTCATGTCTATACTTCACCGAACCTATAGGGTCACATGCTTAAGGGTCATCTATCTGCTGAATACTAGACAAGGAGTCTGAGAGAAAGTCACCGGGAAAGTTTCGGAGACAGCGGAAAAGTTCCGGAGAGAGAACACCGGAATAGTTTCGGTAAAACTGAAAAGTTGTTTCAGGGTATACCATTAAGTCAAATTGGTTTCGGCACACGTCTGGAAATTTCCGGAGAGAGAACACCGGAATTATTCTGGAAACTTCTGGGATTTTTTCGGAGAAAAAACCGAAAATGTTCCGGAGCTGCCGGAACCGCTTTGGTTGCTTTTCGAAGATGAAAATCACTAATCTGGAATTGTTTCGGAACGCGTCCAAAATCATTTTAGTGGGTACTAGAATTGTTCTAAGACCGAGAGAAATATTTTCGGATTTAACGGTCGCAGAAAAATGTTTCCGTGAATAGTGAAAGTGCTTTTTGGGCTACTTTATGGAAAGCCATCTTTTAGGGCTTTTCCCAAAAGGCTTCTAGAAGGACTTGGGGGCTAAGGAAACCCCTTTGGGGGGGCCCACAATGGGGGTGGCCGGCCACAAGGGTGGAGCTCCACTTCCCTCCCCATTATGCCCTTTATGTGATTCATTTTACATGGGCATTTTGGGTTTTTGTGAGCCACACTACCCCTTGCATTTCCCTATAAATAGAGGTGGAGAGGGGCTCTCCACACTCACTCCAACTCTCTCACACAATGCCATGCAATGATCTGGCTTTTTCTCTCCCTCCCACGGAAAGAGTTTCGTAGAGCCGAAAGGTTGTCTGGGTTCCGGTGGGAACTAGTTCTGGACGGCGAAGCCCTGCCGGATAGATGACACCGTATGTGTGCAACCCCGTAGAGAGGTCATAGGTTCGATCTTTTTGCCCGAGGGGCTGTTCGAGAGTGCCTCCCGAAGGGCTGTCCGAGTGACCATCCGAGTTTTGAGGGTCCTCCCGAAGGGCTGTCCGCGACACTGTCCGAGGGACTGTCCGACCGCCTCCCAAATGGCTGTCCGAGGGGCAGTCGAGGGAGTACATCCTCGCGGTTGGGAGGTTGTAAATCCTAGCTACGGGGATCTGCACCAACGATCTACATCGACTCTACTTCCGCTGCGCTATGAGTCGGTAACGATCAGATCAAAACCTTGTATGCAGTCTTCATAGTGGTCCTGGGCTGGTGCGTAGGTCGGAAATTTTTGTTTTCTGCTGCGTCCCCTACAGTGGCATCAAGAGCCGTGCTATGCGTAGATGCATGTTACGATCTAGAATACATAGAGATGTATGGGTGTTGCACAATATAATTTTGTAGTAGATGAGTTCTATTGGTGAAAACTATTTGTGTGGGTAGCAGATGAAATCTGTTACCCGATGTTCTTGTTGCTTCCCTAAAATTTGCGTATTTCTGATCTTGATAATGGCATGGTGGAGTTTCAAAGTTCTGGCAATCCGCGATCCTGATTGATCAACGAAGTGCTAACAGTTCATTGAATTCCACCATAGTTAAAAGAAAGATGAAATTTTGCAGACAAAAGGGCAATGCAGATATGATCTGCACGGGGGTCATGCGTATGCAGAAGTTCAGTATGGGGCTTGAGATTTCATTATCTCATGTTTCATACACCCCGCAAAGTTAATCTAGCGACTTGAATAATCATACTTGATGATAAACATTGGTAGCTTTGGTTTGTTTCAAAACCTTAGAAGCCACGTAAAATAAATTTTTGCATAAACCAATTAGAGGCGTCTAACTTGGTTTTGCAGGATGACATGAGATGTGCATGTGATGTGGTATAGCAGTTCTCATATAAATTTGATTATGTATGAGATGAAAATGTAAATTAACATGACCTGTGTGTCATGATTCGGCATGATGGCTGGAGCCATATGATTGTCACTTTAATGACCTGTGAGTCAACCTTATGTAATGCACTTATTTTATTAGCTATAGAGATAGCAATATTATCTGGTGCATCGACAAGGTGGTGGCAAACTTCGCGAAGGTGAACACCGACGCGAATGCCGAAGACGAAGAAATGCAAGACTTCTCCGTCAGAAAGGGCTATACCATATCATGCTATTATGAATTGCCTGAGATGTTTATCCCTTATGATGCACCCTTTTACTTGCGCAGTAGTCGCTTTTTATTAGGGTGATCTCTCACAAAAATATCAAGTAGTTAGTGTTCTCCCAAGTGTAGCACCGTCACGGCACCTATCTCTTCGGGGTATCACATGGATGCTTGGGTACGAACGATTAGAGAAGTGTGAGGCAGGTGAGTTGAGACCTCGCAGCGGGATCACTTGGTTGTCTTGACGTTCTAGCTTGATCGTCCTGAGCTCAGAACACGCCCATCGAAATATGAACTAGAGTCACATAGAGATGTGATTGGCAAGTTGGCCTACCGATTGCAATTCTCGTCACTTGAGATGGATGCATCCTTGGCGTTGAATTGTAATACGGGTCTTGTATCACTCACAATCAATTATGAGAGATATTGATTTGAGTGGGAGCGCACTTTAGAATTAACTTGTTTAATTCTCAGTGCAATTAATTATGAACACTGTCTAAGTGTGATTTGCATAATAGTTGTAGAATAATGGCTCGCGTTTCCACCTTCCCTGTTAAAATTGAATAAGCTGTTAAATATCTGGTTAAAACTTTACGGTTGGTAACATAATGTGAGGATTGTCCTCAAAAGTGCCGAGAAGGACTTTGTCCTATCGCATGCTTTTGGTATTCTCCCGCTAATGCTATGGATAATGTGACTCTCGTCCTTCAATCCAAAAGCTAGAATTCCGTTACAGTCAAGTGCAATATGTTTGCTTCCATGAGACCCGAAATTCAAACGTTTGGGATAACCATGTGATATTCATGGAACTGAAAATTAGTTTCAGATACAAACAAAGGCTAAAAGATATGAGATATCTAAAGAAATGTCTGTTTGCAAAGTATTAGTAAAGTGTTTACTAAGCATTTGACTGATAAGACAGGGATCCAGAAGAACGCCTGTCATGTAGATGAAGGTGAATAAAACAACGACTTAAAGAGAAAGAAATTGTCCAAAGGGTGTTAGTGTGACTTACACGCCTAGGAAGTCTGGGGCTAACGCCACTCTTAAGTTGGGTGCTTCTTCTGAGAGTAGAAGGAATACTGAAAGTTAAAATGTTAGAAGTATAAAGGCAAAAAGAAAGAAGACTGGAATATCTAGCTCATGTATGAAAGTCATACAAGTTATTGATGTTTGGAAGGCTAGTCAAAAGAAATAGTTCTTGGGAATTGTGATTAAACTGTTAGTCCGTAATTCTTGGGTATTGTGAGTTGATCACAAAGATACCCGCTCGATTGCATTCTGTTGTGACTCGATGCAAGAACTACTACGGCCTAAAAGACTTGCCGGGAGTGAGGTTTAGATACGCGCTGGGAACATAGTAATGCTACTATACCTTCCATCGGTGTATTACCGTATGTATTTATTTTCATAATTCATTTAGAGTTTTATACACTCTAGCCCATTGCATAAAGTATGTTGCAAGAAGGTTATTCATAAGAGAACTTTTGATGTTTGATGTTATGAATAACATAAGGGCCATACTTTCATTATGAATGGGATGTATGTTGTGAATATTGATAATAATATATTACCTCCGTATTTACTTTCATAATTCATTTTAGAGTTTTACACACTCTAGCCCATTGCATAATGTTTGTTGCAAAAGGGTTGTTCGTAAAAGAACTATTGTTGTTCAGTGTTATGAATAACATAAGGGCCATACATCCATCATGAATGGGATGTATGTTATGAATATTGATGGTAATATGATACACCCATAACACTGACGCTAAATGTCGCAAGACTAAAAGAATACCACACATTTGTGGCACTGCATTTGGTCACATTGGAGAAACCCGCATGGAGAAATTCCATAATGATGGATTTTGAAGTCGTTTGATTATGAATCATCTGACACTTGCAACTTTCCTTCGAAAAGTGAAGTGACTGAAATAACGTTCACAGGCCATAAGGAACGAGCAACGAACTTATTGGTGATCATACATTTTGATGTATGTAGTTCGATAAATGTTGTGGCTAGCAGTGGATTTATTTATCTTCAGAAATGACTCAAGTAGATATATGGATATTTACTTGATGAGACGTAAGTCTGGATCTTTTGAAATCATTCATAAGGTTTTCAAAAATGAAGTAGAAATTATTGTAACAAGAAAAATATGTTTTTGCAAACTAGATTGCCGAAAGGAATATTTGAGTTACAAGTTTAGCGAATGTCTGATGAGTTGTGAAAAGAGTTTCATAACTTACACCTCACGGAGCACCACTGTGAGTGGAATATCCGTGAAGATGTAATCAAACCATTTATGACATGGTAAGATCAATGATGACATAAATCAATTTGCCATTATCCCTTTTAAAAGTAATGCTTTAGAGACTACGACTTTTACACTGAAAAGAGCGCCATCAGATCTGTTCAAATGACTCCATGGTATGGTACACCCAACCATGTTATGTCTTTTCTTAACATTTGGAATATGGGGCTTGTGTAAAATATTTACAAACCTATTCCAAATCAGACAAGTGCTACTTTGTAGGTTATCCCAAGTTATTGGGTATTTCCCCACCACTGTACCGAGGCAAGTGGTTTTGCCACAAAGAACGGTATGCTTTTGAAGAAAATGGTGCTTGCGAAAAGGTGAGTGGGAGGACAGTGAAACTCGACGAGATAACAGTATCTTCGTCATTAGATCAAAGAAAAGAAACCTTGAAAGTGATTTCATAGTTTCCTACTGCGACTGATATGGAAGCCTCTACATGAGATGTATGGACTTCGGTCGAACTTGCAGCTGAACCACGTAGGCAAAACTCGTGCAAACCTCTCAGGTGCGCAAGCGAGATATTGTTGTTAGACAATAGTATACCTACGATACATAAGGAAGCATTGATGGGCCCCGACTCCGGAATTGGCTAAATGCCAAAATGATCCGAGATAGTTTCCATATAAATGATTCAAGATTAAATCTTGATACCCCTTTCGGAAGACTTAGAGTCTAACGAATATTTATGGAACTATAAACTGATACAGATAAAAATGTTTTATCCATAAAGCTCGACTTGTTGCTTATAACAAATTCAAGGAATTAACTACGGCGAGATTGTCTCTTCGTAGCGATGCTTAAAGTCGGTTCGGGTTAAACTAGCAATTAATACATATTTCAATCATGAGATATGTTACATGGATGCCAAAAGGATTTCCATGAGATGGAAATGCTACCTAGGACTTGCATGTGATACAGTCTAAGGTATTTTGTCAATCCAGAGGATGCTAGTGAATGTGCAAACTTCGGAGTTCCAGCAATGGACAGAAGAGAGCAAAAAGGAGTTGGAATCTTTGTTTTTGATGAAATAGTAAAAAGAGTTTGATTTCATCAATGGATAACGAAGATGCTTGCGGTTACAAGAAAGTAAGTGGGAGCATAATAATATTTCTAAAAACCTTGTGTGCTTGACATATTGTTGATTGGAAATAATATAAATTTCTTGACACGAATTAGAACTTCATTGAAAAATAGGTTTTTCGATGAAGTGCTTGGGCTAGATGGCCTCGATATTAGGCATAATTATCTACGGAGATAGAATTGCCTAATAGGGCTAAAGCCAAAATACATATTAACATGTTGCTAAAATAGTTTAGCATAAGAACGTCAAGGAGGTTTTCTTGCCGATGTCACATGGAAAGAGTTTTTGCAAGACTTGGTGTCCCAAAACACTGATGAGCAAAATACATGATGGAGATTCCACACACTTTCGTGTTTGGATTAATCATGTATTCCATGGTATGTAAAACAACCAGATATGTCCAGTACTCGAAAGGAGTTGCGAGTAAAGATACCAAAGTGATCAAAGTACTGATCATGAGACAACAGTGAAAATTGTCATTAAGTACTAAAGTAGCACTGATGACATGTTTTCTCACAAGCAGAGTTTATGAAGTGCTCATTGTAAAGTTGTTACATCGATACAGTCTTCATCAATGCTCCATGTGATTTTCGATTTAAATTAAGGGTTTTGTGTAATACATGATATGGTGGCACGGTGTTTGGAAATCGTTCCAAACAGGTTACTGTGGCGAATTCTATAACAAAGGCTAAGTATGTTGCCGCTTTCAAAGCGACATAGAAGATGTTGAATCGTATAGTTCGTTCATGAACTTAGTATGGTTCCAAGATGGCTTTGGTCAATGGAACACTATTGAAGATAGTTGCTCCATAGCTCAGTCTGAGGAATCAAGGTTTGACCAGTGATTCACATATATACGAAGCCAAGTCCACACAAAAATATGAAATTTGTGAAAGCATGAAATGCGAGGATATGCAGAGATACACACGGAACTGAAGTTGTCAGATCCGTTGGACATCAGACTATACCACAAGCGAAGCATGTTTTACACCGGTATGCCATAGGTGTAAAGTGCATCAGCATTGACTAGATTATTGATTCTAGTGCAAATGGGAGTCTGTAGGAGATATGCCCTAGAGGCAATAATAAATGTTATTATTTATCTCCATGTTTGTAATTATGTTTATATTCCGTGCTATAACTGCTATGGTTCTCGAGTCTACAATAACCACGAGGCTCGAAGGAAGATTTATATGCACGTGTGGAATAATAATCGGTAAAATGTATTCCTAGTCTGGCCTCTAAGACTAGCTCAAGTGTTGCATGATGGTTCTGTTTTCCTAATCATGGGCATGACTATGCCGGCAACTTTGAGGGCACATTGTTGGAAGAACACTTGTGTTGAATCGACCCGAATTGATGTTATGCTATGAGATACATTCGTCACAAGTTAATGGTTAATAACACAGAGAAAGTTAACATTTGCAAAATTCCTTAGACCATGAGAGTATCAAGTTCCTTCATGCTTGATTCATGAACTTTGGGGTTTGTTAAACGTCATCCGTAACTGGGTGGCTATAACGGCGGCTTACGAGTTCATGGGAAAGTATGACAAGGGACTTGATATCTCAAGATTGGGATTTGCTCCTCCGACGATGGAGAGATATCTCTGGGCCCTCTCGGTGTTACAGTATCCATCATCGTCTGGCCAGACACAATGTGATTTGATCACGGGGATGCCGGAACACGGGTACGAGAAAAGAGAACAAAACCGGTAACGAGGTAACTGGCATAGTGGACAAGTTGTTGATCCACGGGGATGCCGATAAATCTCACCTCGGGTATTTGTAACATATAGTGAAGCAACAGGAATAGCACACGACAACTGGAGGTTCACTCGAATATTTATTCGTGTGGGTATAGGGGTCAACATGGGTGTCCACGGCTCCGATGTTGATCATTGATCGGAAAGTGTTCCGGTCATGTCTATTCTCCACCGAACCTATAGGGTCACACGCTTAAGGGTCATCTATCTGCTGAATACTAGACAAGGAGTCTGAGAGAAAGTCACCGGAAAAGTTTCGGAGACAGCGGAAAAGTTCCGGAGAGAGAACACCGGAATAGTTCCGGTAAAACAGAAAAGTTATTTCAGGGTATACCATTAATTCAAATTGGTTTCGGCACACGTCGGGAAATTCTTGGAGGGTGCCAGAATTATTCTGGAAACTTCTGGGATTTTTCCGGAGAAAAAACCGGAAATGTTCCGGAGCTGCCGGAACCGCTTTGGTTGCTTTTCGCAGATGAAAATCACTAATCTGGAATTGCTTCAGAACGCGTCCACAATCATTTTAGTGGGTTCTGGAATTGTTCTAAGACCCACAGAAATATTTTCGGATTTAACGGTCGCGGAAAAATGTTTCCATGAATAGTGAAAGTGCTTTTTGGGCTACTTTATGGAAAGCCATCTTTTAGGGCTTTTCCCAAAAGGCTTCTGTAAGGACTTGGGGGCTAAGGAAACCCCTTTGTGGGGGGGGGGGGCACAATGGGGGTGGCCGGCCACAAGGGTGGAGCTCCATGGAGCTCCACTTCCCTCCCCATTATGCCCTTTATGTGATTCATTTTACATGGGCATTTTGGGTTTTTGTGAGCCACCCGACCCCTTGCATTTCCCTATAAATAGAGGTGGAGAGGGGATCTCCACACTCACTCCAACTCTCTAACACATTGCCATGCAATGATCTGGCATCTTCTCTCCCTCCCACGAAAAGAGTTTCGTAGAGCCGAAAGGCTGTCTGGGTTCCGGTGGGAACTAGTTCTGGACAGCGAAGCCCTGCCGGATAGATGACACCGTATGTGTGCAACCCTGTAGAGAGGTCATAGGCTCGATCTTTTTGCCCGAGGGGCTGTTCGAGAGTGCCTCCCGAAGGGCTGTCCGAGTGACCGTCCGAGTTTTGAGGGTCCTCCCGAAGGGCTGTCCGCGACACCGTCCGAGGGACTGTCCGACCGCCTCCCGGAGGGCTGTCCGAGGGGCAGTGGAGGGAGTACATCCTCGCGGTTGGGAGGTTGTAAATCATAGCTACGGGGATCTGCACCAATGATCTACATCGACTCTACTTCCGCTGCACTATGAGTCGGTAACGATCAGATCAAAACCTTGTATGCAGTCTTCATAGTGGTCCTGGGCTGGTGCGTAGGTTGGAAATTTTTGTTTTCTGCTGCGTTCCCATACATTTCATCATATCTCAGCGGAAGAAGCCCAAGAAGCATCTGAGGTGGTCATTGGTATGTTTCCTGTTAATAACATACATGCAACGATTTTATTTGATTCCGGGGCTTTCCATTTTTTTATTTTGAGGAGTTTTGTTACCCAGCATCATCTTTTTTATACTCTTCTAGACAAAGTTATGGTGGCACAATCCCCTGGATCCATGCTCAGGATAAATATTGTATGCCAGGGCCTGGAAATATCAATCAATGGGATTATTTTCCCCGCATCTTTGGTATCCATTGAATCCTCGAAGTTGGATGTTATTCTGGGGATGGTTTGGTTAACAAAACATCAGGTCTGTATCAATTGTGCAACCAGAGAAGTTACATTAATAAATCCCTCAGGACAGCCAGCTCAGTTCTTTGCCGGTAGGACCATGTCAAAGAAAGGTATGGCTTATGCAGCCATCACCACAGATATGAATTTGATTCCAGTGGCCAATGAATTTCCAGATGTGTTTCCAGAAGAACTGCCAGGAATGCCACCCGACCATGAGCTTGAGTTTCAATTGATCTTGTGCCCGGGACCGCACCTATTTACAAGAAGTATTATCGAATGCCTTCGTCTGAATTAGTGGAATTGGAGAAACTGTTGGATGAGATGCTTCAAAAAGGATATATTCGCCCCAGTTCATCTCCTTGGGGTTCACCTGCCATATTTGTGGGCAAGAAAGATGGTAGTCTCCGGATGTGTGTTGACTACCGCGCTCTCAATGATGTCACAATCAAGAATAAATACCCGCTTCCCAGGATCGATGATTTATTCGATCAACTAAGTGGAGCTCAAGTATTCTCCAAGATTGACTTACGAACCGGGTATCACCATCTGAAAATCAGAAAAGAAGACATTCCCAAGACAACATTCACCACACGCTACGGGCTATATGAATATACAGTCATGTCATTTGGATTGACTAACGCTCCCGCCTTCTTCATGCATATGATGAACAAGGTGTTCATGGACTTCTTGGACAAGTTCGTGGTGGTATTCATTGATGATATCCTCATATATTCCAAAGGCGAAGAGGAGCATAAACAACATCTCCGTGCAGTATTGGAGCGATTGCGAGCCCATCAACTTTACGCCAAATTTAGCAAATGTGAATTTTGGCTTAAGGAAGTGGGATTCCTTGGGCATACTCTATCCGCGCAAGGAATGTCCGTGGACCAAGGCAAAGTGACAGAAGTATTGAATTGGAAGGCACTCGTTACAGTGTCAGAAATCAGAAGTTTCTTGGGTCTGGCAAGATATTACCTTCATTTCATTGAAGGCTTTTCAAAGATCGCCAAGCCAATGACGGAATTGCTCAAGAAGAATCAGAAGTTCATATGGACAGACGCATGTGAGAATAGTTTCAATGAGCTAAAGACTCGTTTGACCACCGCTCCAGTGTTGACTCTAGCAGACATTTACCGAAGCTTCGATATCTATGGCAACGCATCCAGCCGTGGCATTGGGTGCGTGCTTATGCAAGATGGAAAGGTCCTGGCTTATGCATCCAGACAACTATGGCCGCACGAGGAGAACTATCCTACCCATGACCTGGAAATGGCTGCGGTGGTGCATGCCTTAAAAATTTGGAGGCATTACATTATTGGAAAAAGATGTCAAATCTACAGCGACCACAAGAGTCTCAAGTACATATTCACTCAACCGGACTTGAATCTCCGACAAAGAAGATGGCTTGAATTGGACAAAGATTATGATCTTGGCATCAACTATCATCCGGGAAAAGCTAATGTGCTCGCCGATGCTCTTAGTCGCAAACCGACCACAA
The DNA here is from genome assembly GCA_039707655.1 of Elymus sibiricus. NCBI lineage: Eukaryota > Viridiplantae > Streptophyta > Magnoliopsida > Poales > Poaceae > Elymus > Elymus sibiricus. Next base: position 76,901,386 of record CM077676.1, read on the forward strand.
CAAACTCACTAATCCAGTCCTTACACCCAACACTTCAAGAAGAGATAGCTCAGCTCAATATGGTCATTTATGACGCAACATGCGCAACTACTTTGGAAATCACTCCCACACTGGAAGACGAGGTTCGGATTCATCATATTTTTCTGATCATTTTTCATATATAAATTATTTTCATCCGAGTTACGGTTTATTTTATATGATTTTTCAAAGTTTTAGTCATTTTCTGGAATTATTTTAATTATTTAATTTCGAATTATCCGAAACAGTGTCTGATGACGTCAGCAGGACGTCAAGGTGACGTCAGCAGTCAACTGTGGACTTTGACTGGTCAAACTGACCAGTGGGTCCCACATGTCATTGACTGATTTAATTAAACAGAGATTTAATTTAACTAATTAAGTTAATTAGCTAGCGGGTCCCACATGTCAGTGGAATATTTAGTTAATCAGGGTTAATTATTTTAAACTAATCCTAATTAGTGGCAGTGGACCCACATGTCAGTGTCTAGGGTTAGACTAACTGGGTTAGTTAGTGGGGTGGGGGCCACTGTCAGTGGGTTAGTGGGTTAGGTTAATTAGGTTAGGGGTTAATTAAACGGGCGGGCCCCACATGTCAGTGGGTCAACCCACGGTTTTAAACACGCGTGCGCACAGTGCGTTCACCGGCGGCGAGGCCCGACGCGGCGACGATGGCCGGAATCCCGCCGGAATCGCGCTCCGGCGACCAAACGAGCGGCCGCGAGCGTCAAACGGACGAGCGCGAAGCGCCGCATCGAGTGGCGTTAGGGGCTGGTGCAGGAGACGCCGGAATGGGCGCCGGCGATGAGTGAGGGCGGCCGCGGCATTCGGGTGACGATGGGGAAACATCCTACCGGGCACGACAACGAAAGAGAAGGGGTCGAGGGGAAAGTGCATGCTCACGGGGAGCCGGTCGTGGAGGGCAGCGGGCTCGGGGAGGCCTGCCGGAGTGGGAATCGACGACGGAGTCCGGTGGGGCAGAGGAGGAAGACGGGGTCGAGGCAGTGTTGCGGGGCCGTCCCGGCCCGCGTGGCTCGGTGGAGAGAGGGAGGAGGTCGCGGTGGAGCCCGTGGGCTAGTCGGCGATGCATGACGGAGGCGGCCGTCGCGGCTACGGCACGGGCATGGCGGCGGTGGCGCTCGGCGATGGGGGAATCTGGAGGAGGGGAGGGAGAGAGCGAGAGGGCGAGAGAGTGGGGCGAGTGGGAGAGGGGACCGGGGAGGCGGGGAGGCATGACGCCCTTATCCCCTTGTCGCGCTGCCGGCGAGGTGGTCGGGCGGTGACCGCGGCGCGCTCGGCCGGCCGCGCCGGGTGAACAGGGGGAAGGAGGAAGGGACAGGCGGGGTAGGTGGGCTAGGCCGGCTGGGCCAGCCACTGTGGCCTAAGGCCCAGTCTGGTCTAGTTCTTCTTTTTATTTATTTTCTGTTTTTACTTTTTTAGTTACTGCTTTGTCTTTTCTTTTTACACAAAATGAATTTGGTAAAATGTGTGACTTGCCCAAATAAATACTATGCAATATCTACCACTGCCAGAAAAAGGTTTGGAGGTAATTTGGTTTTATTTGAATTTTGGATTAAATAAAATGGGCTAAATATTGCTGTTTTGGTACTGTCTTGATGATGTTTGAGTTATTTAACTAATAGAATTAATGTTGATTTTATTTTTATAATTTCTTTTGAATTATTTTCAATATTATGAACATTTTAGTTCTCAGATTTGATCAGCTTTTATTTCCACTTGCAATTTGAATTTCAATTGAATTGGAATTTGAAATGAGATATGAATTCAATGATAATTAAAAATGCAAGCAAAGATGACTTGGCATAATTAGGAGAGGATCACTGTAGCTTATTACATGGGGATGTTACAATTCTCCTCCTCTAAAAGAAATTCTCGCCCCGAGAATTAAGAGGTAGAAGGGAAAAGGTCGGGGTATTCTTCAAGAAGACGATCTTCGCGTTCCCAAGTGGCTTCATCTTCAGAATGATTCGACCACTGAACTTTAAGGAACTTGATTGCCTTCTGACGGGTTCGACGTTCAGCTTGATCAAGAATGCGGATATGATACTCTTGATAAGAAAGATCCTCTTGCAGCTCAAGCACTTCATGATCCACTGCTCGGATAGGATCCTTGAAGCAGCGACGGAGTTGCGACACATGGAAGACATCATGAACTTGTGAAAGGTTCGACGGCAATTCCTATTGATATGCCACTTCTCCTCGTCTTGCGAGAATACAGAACGGGCCAATGTAGCGAGGAGCTAACTTGCCCTTTATTCCAAATCGATGAGTGCCCTTCATCGGAGTGACGCGAAGGTAAGCTTGCTCGCCCGGTTGATAGACCATTACCTGGTGTTTTCGGTCATAATTGCTCTTCTGACGAGACTGAGCAGCTTTCAAATGTTCACGAACAATGCGGATTTGTTCTTCAGCTGGTTGGATAATATCCGGACCGACGAGTGACCGTTCCCCAGTTTCTGACCAATTCAGATCCACTACAGGAATCAGAGAATTTGCCATCAGCCAGTTCTTTGCCGTCTTCTAGCAGACGGCACAGAAGGTATTTGCCGTCCGCTTACAAAAAGCAGACGGCAAAGAGCGGACTCATGGCAAAGATATAGTTTGCCATCAGTGCATTCTTTGCTGTCTGCCAGCAGATGGCAAAGGGCTTAAAGGCAGACGGCAAAGAGACCAGCTGGGCCCCACTAGACCGTGGAGCTGGCTAGGTTAGATGAACGGGCTGGATGCCGTCCGCTTTTTTGCTCTTTGCCATCTTCTAGTAGATGGCAAAGAGGATGCCTATCTAACGGCCGTAACCCCCCTCTCTCTCTCCCCCCCACCTCACCCACCCCACCCGCCGCCCCAACCCCGCCGTTCCTGATGCCGCCCAGCACCCGCCGCCGGCCCCTGCGCCCGCCCCGCCCCCCGGCCCCTGCGCCCGCCCCGCCGCCCGGCCCCTGCGCCCGCGACGCCCCACCGCCGGAGCCAGGCCGCGGCGAGCCCCGCGACGCCCCACCACCGAAGCCAGGCCGCGGCGCCACCCCCTCCCCGCGGCCCTTCTCCACCACCGTGGCGCCGCCTTCCTCCCTGCGCCGGCCCTCCTCCACCACCGCGGCCCTCCTCCATGGTGAGCTTTTTTTGTTTTTTTGATTTTTGCTGTTTAGGTTTAGGTTTAGGTTTAGGTTTAGATAATTAGAAGAAGAAGAAGAAAGATGAAAAAAAAGAAGGAAGAAGAAGAAGAAGAAGAAGAAGAAGAAGAGGAGGAGGAGAAGAAAAGAAGAAGAAGAAGAAGAAGAAGAAGAAGAGGAGGAGGAGAAGAAAAGAAGAAGAAGAAGAAGGAGAAGAAGAAGAGGAGAAGAAGAAGAGAAGTATAGGAAGAAGAAGAAAAAGAGGAGAAGAGGAGAAGAAGAGGAAAAACAGAAGATGGTCTGAAGAAGAAGAAAAATAGGAGAAGAAGAAGGAATAGAGGAGAATAGAAAAAAATAGAAAAGTAGTTATATATATATATATATATATATATAGATTTTTCGTGGGTGAGCACAAATGACATCTACTCCTCCCCCCTTAATTTGCTCTGTTTCGGTCTTCGTGCCGATGAAACGTCCTAGCTATAGGTGTCTTCAATCATCAGTATGCGTGACCAGTATGCGTCTCCCGTTCGAAAGGGCAGCATCTATAAATATGCATGTCTTTGCATATTTATAACCGCCATCATTTCGAATTGTCCACGTTATCCATGGACAGCCCAAGTATGTGTAGATTGGGTTCGTTTTCCCATGCTCTGCTCCGGATCCGATGCAGAATTTTGTCAGTGCCTCCCTGTTGTTCTCCGGGTACACATCCTCTCTGTTTATTGCCGAGACGTGTATCAGGTGAACAGCGGGGAGGTGCTGCTGAAATTTTGCGTCGGATCCAGAGCAGAGCATGGGAAAACGAACCCAATCTACACATACTCGGGTGGGATTAGGACCTATCTTTACCTATTAGCGTGTAGGTTGTATGGACGTAATAAAAATTGACAAACTTCATTAACTGATGAGTATATATGATGAATTATATATATATTTCTTGGGTGTTTAGTAGGTAGGCAAGATGAGTGATCGTGCATGGATGTACACCTGTCACACTAGTCAGGAAGACATGAGCAATGAATGGTTAACAAAAACCAAGGGGTTTGTGAAAGCCGCATTTGCAAATGGCCAGAGAAAAACCTGGTGCCCCTATGTTAGGTGCGACAAATTTTCTCAGAGGAAAGAGGATGAAATGGGTAAACACCTGCAGAAGTGGGGGTTTACGCTCGATTATACGGTGTGGACATTTCATGGAAAGTCTGCCCAATGTACCAGAGCTGAGGTGGTTCGTCGTCGGACCGACGAGCATGGTACCGGGATCGAAGACATGGTGCAAGACTTTGATGATGCTCGGGATTCGGATGATGAGATGGAGGAATCTGCAAAGGCCTTCAATGAAATGTTGGAGTCTTCAAAACGTCCTCTCCACGAGCACACTGAGCTTTGTCAGCTGGATGCCATCGCAAAAGTAATGGCTCTGAAGGCTCAATTCAACTTGGGCAGAGAATGCTACGACGCGATGATGACACTATTTGGACGCTTTCTACCCAAAGGCCATGTAATGCCTGCAAACCTATACCAGTCGGACAAAATCCTCTGTGCACTTAAGATGCCCTATGAGAAGATAGATGCCTGTGAGAAAGGATGTGCCTTATTTAGGCTTGAGTATGCGGACTTGAACTATTGTCCCATTGCAACTCTTCCAGGTATGTTGTGGTAGACAATGGTATGGGTGAGAAGAGACAGACCAAAATCCCCGTTAATGTTCTTTGGTATCTGCCAATCGTACCAAGACTTCAACGTCTTTTCATGGTCGAAGAGACGGCCAGACAGATGACATGGCACAAAATGGGCAAAAGAACCGAACTAGATGCAGATGGGAATCAGATGATGGTACACACATCGGATGGTTCTGCGTGGAAGCACTTCGATGCATTACATGAGCAAAAAGCGGCAGATCCAAGGCATCCTCGAGTCTGCATCGGCACGGATGGGTTCAATCCGTTTGGTATCATGGCAACCCAATACAGTTGTTGGCCTGTATTTGTCATTCCACTCAATCTCCCCCCCAGACAGATTATGCAAAGAAAGAACATTTTCCTGACGTTGATAATTCTAGGGCCCAACTATCCGCGGAAGAATATGAATGTGTACATGCAGCCGCTTAAGGATGAATTGCAAGAAGCTTGGGATAATGGGTTCAAGACATACGACGCCGCTAGCAAATGAAACTTCATAATGCGTGTCTGGTACATGTACTCGATGCATGACTTGCCGGCGTATGCGCTATTCGTTGGCTGGTGTACGCATGGAAGGTTCCCGTGCCCCAGATGCAAGGCAACTCTTCAGTTTCATTGGCTGCAAGCGGGTCGCAAGTATTCTTGCTTTGACTTGCATAGACAGTTCCTGGATCCTCGCCATAAGTTCAGAAAAGACAAGAAGAACTTCACCAAAGGTAGAGTTGTCAAAAACTTTGCACCACCTGTGTTGACTCGCCAACAGATCCTGGATCAGTTATACGCTCTCGAGCCTGATCCAGAGCGTCCAGGGTATTTCAAGGGGTATAATTCGGAACACGCCTGGACTCACAAGACATGCTTGTGGGATCTGCCTTACCTCAAAGACCTCCTTCTTCCACACAACATCGACGTGATGCACACTGAAAAGAATATCGGCGAGGCCCTTTTTGGTACATTGTTCGGCATAGATGGGAAGTCAAAGGATAATACTATGGCTCGTGTCGATCTGCAGACTCTATGTGATAGACCATTACAAAACATGCGACAACCGAAAGGAAAGCAGAACTGGACGAAGCCAAAGGCCTGGTTCAATCTTGGAAGGCCAGCTATGAGGGAAATTATTTTGTTGGTGAAAATGCAGTTGATGTTCCCCGATGGGTATGCAGCGAATCTAAAGAGGGGAGCGAGTCTTGAAAAATTGAAAATATTTGGTCTCAAGAGTCATGATTGGCACATATGGCTTGAGCGGGTAATGCCGGTGATGTTGCGTGGCTTTATCCTTGAGGATGAATGGCTAGTACTGGCAGAGCTGAGCTATTTCTTCCGTGTTCTTTGTGCGAAAAAACTATCGCCTGCCGTGATAGATGACATGGAAAAGTTGGCGCCGGAGTGGCTCTGCAAGTTAGAGAAGATCTTTCCACCGGGCTTCTTTAATCCAATGCAGCATTTGATTTTACATCTCCCGACCGAGGCAAGATTGGGGGGCCCGTGCAAAATCGTTGGTGCTATGCAACTGAGAGGATGCAGAAGACGCTTCGAGCAAAATGTAACAATAAATGTAGAATTGAAGCATCGATGGCCGAGGCATTCATTACTGAGGAGGCGGCAAACTTCGTGATAGCACACTACGAAGCCAAAAATCGTCATTTGCATAATCCGAAGCCTCGGTACAATGCTGGCGACCCTAAAAAAGGTGGATCCAACCTCAGCCTATTCAAAGGGAAGCTCGCACCAGCTGGTGCTTCGAAAGCAATAGTGTTGGATGTCGAAAAATGGCGGACCATTTCGTTATATATCTTCAACAACCTAACAGAAGTGCGGCCGTACATCGAGTAAGTTCTCGGTACATTGTTTCGCAACTTCTAATTCCTTTGAACTGCTCTTATTCCCGGATATTTGATACAGTCGATACGTCGCCAAATTCTCGGATGGAGCGGTGATCCAAAAGGATTCCATCGAAGAGTATGAGCTTCTGGCAAAGCATGGAGGCGGCTATCCCGGTTTCATCTCTTGGTTCAAACAAACGGTAATTACCATTAATAGACCATTTCATTTCTTGGTCTAATTTGCGGCTAATGCAACAATCCTTTCGTATTAAACTTTTGTCGGCTAATTCAAAGTCTATGGACGCTGAATTGAGACAAGCTGCTAATGGTTTTGACTATAAGGTCCGTTCATTTGAGAAATACGACATCAATGGGTATCGCTTTCGTACCTTTGGCAAAGAGCTATCTATAGCTGACCGAAAATCTACAAATTGTGGTGTCTCTGCTATCGGCAAAGGAGGTACCGAGTATTATGGAAGAGTTGAAGCAATTTATGAACTTCTATTCTATGGTGAAAACCCACCGAACGTCGTAGTCTGCAAATGTTATTGGTTTAGCCGAAGGAGACTAGAAGGACTCATGGACATATAGGGCTAGTCGAAATCAAACAAAGCACCCTTTTAGATGTTCCCGATGTCTATATTACAGCTCAACAGGCGACCCAAGTTTTCTATCTACCGTGGGCCTGCCAAACTAATGCAAATATGAATGGTTGGGATGTCGTTTATGAAGTGCCGCCACGTGTTAGACCACCTCCCCCCAATGAAGAGGATTATGAACCTCACATTAACTCAGACACATATGAAGGAGAATTCTACCAAGAAACACGTCTTTCCAAAAAACATTTCAAGAACCGCTCTACTTCACCCCAGAACATGGAAGTAGACAGCGATAGTGAATCCGACTTCACCCCTGAGCCAGAACAAGAAGAGCCGGAACAAGAAGAGCCGGAACAAGAAGAGGTTACTGCTGCAGATGACCTATTAATGCTTGACCGATTACAGAAAGGCCTTCCACATGTTGATGCCGCTGAACCCGATGATTACGTCATTCATGACGACATGCGTGATAGTGATGATGATGATGCATCTATTGATCCCGAAGCATATATAGACGATCCAGACTTTTAGTTTGTATGCATCCCAACTTAAATTATATACATATTATTATTCATGTCATGTATTCAATTTTTTTATGTTGTACTAATTTCGTTTACTCTTTGTCATGGCAGGTGTTGAAAGATGGTGGGCGCCGGTCCAGAGCGCTCCGCGGGTACTTCATATTAGCCAAATCATGCACGTAATGTTCATTTCATTACTAACTAATATGACTGACTCGTCAAAACCAAATGTGCAGTCTATGTGCGAGAAGACCGGTCAGACCCCTCCGCTGATGCCGGTCATTACTAAAGCGGGAACGGTGAGTTTCATTTGAATGGTAATTATTTACTAGTCTTAACATTTGAGTGTTATCATGCTAACGAGACTTTGCAAATGATCTTTGGTGCAGCATAACTCCGGAACCGCACCGCACAACCCTTCTCCAGGTGATACCGGCTCGAGGAACCCCGGTGCTTGACCTCCGGTAAGTTTTCTCTAGTGTTTTGCTTAACAAATGCATACTTAGCTTCGTACATGCTTGTTAGCCCTATTATGCCACATACTTAGCTTATTTTTCCCAAAAAAGACATACTTAGCTAATTATCCTCCAAAATGACATAATTAGCTTATTTAGTTCATTTATGACATAATTAGCTTATTCATTTCAAAAATGGCACAATAACCTTGGTTAGCTCATAAATGTCATATACTTAGCTTATTTTCCTCCAAAATGACATAATTACCTAAGTTAGCTCTAAAATGACCTATACTTACCTAAGTTAGCTCAAAAAATGGCATAATTACCTAGGTTAGCACAAAAATGACCTATACTTACCTTATTTTCCTCCAAATTGACATAATAAGCTTAGTTAGCTCAAAAATGGCATAATTACCTAAGTTAGCTCTAAAATGACACAAATAAGGAATAAGAAGAAGAAAAACAAGGAAGAGGAGAAAAAGAAAGAATAGAAGAAGAAAGAGAAGAAAAAGAAAGAAAAAAAGAAGAAGAATGAGAAGGAAAAGGATAAAAAGATAGAAGAGAAGAAGAAAGATGAGAAAAGGAGAGAAGAAGAAGAAGAAAACATATTCTTATTCTTCCTTTTTCTCTTCTTTCTTTTTCTCCATCTTCTACTCCTTTTTCTTCTCTTATTCTTCTTCTTTCTTTCTACTTCTTCTTCTTCTTCTTCTTCTTCTTCTTTTTTTTTCTTCTAGTCTTCTTCTTCTTCTTCTTCTTCTAGTCTTCTTCTTCTTCTTCTAACTTTCTTACTCCCATTTTTGCAGGTTTGATTCACTTCATGGAAGCAGGCATTGATGGACTGCTAGTGTTTAGTTTTTGTTTTGATTTGTATTGATGAACAATGTGAAACTATGTATGTATATATGGATGAACTCTGTGAAACTATGTATGTATTGGATCTTTTAATACCCTATGTGTTCTCTTGCATTCGATGGACTGCTAGATGTTGGATACATGGGCTATGCTTGAGATTGAAACTATATATATCATATATGTCTTTTGAAAATGCAGGGATATAACAGAAAACAGACAAAACAGTAACAATACAGGTACTTTGCCGTCTGCCAGCCGACGGAAAAGACCTTTGCCGTCGGTAGGCGGACGGCAAAGGTGCCATGTGGCAGCAACCTGTTCAACCTGGGAGCATCAGGTCTGACCATTTGGTCATTCTGCCGTCTTCCAGCACACGGCAAAGACCAGCCTGGCAGACGGCAAAGACTAAGCAGAAGTGACGGTTAGCCACGGGTCTGCTGACGTCATAGGGCTGACGGCAAAGTTTGCCGTCCGCTAGCAGATGGCAAAGTCTGCCGTTAGCCACCTAACGGGGCTAACCGCTATTCTTTGTCGTCCATGATCTTTGCCGTCAGCTTGGCCAGGAAAGCGGACGTCAAACTTCTTTGCCGTCAGCTGTTTTTACGCAGACGGCAAACAAAGTCATTTCCGTCTGCTATGGCAAACAGCAAATTAGCTGATTCCTGTAGTCTAGAGGGGTTCGGCACTTACGTCCATACAGAACTTCAAATGGTGCCATCTTCAGACTAGCTTGATAGCTATTGTTGTAAGAGAATTTAGCATACGGGAGAGATTCCTCCCATTTCTTACCGAATGAGATGACACAAGCTCGAAGCATGTCTTCAAGCACCTGGTTGACTCGTTCAACTTGTCCCTGGGACTGGGGGTGAAAAGCGGTGCTGAAGGACAGATGAGTTCCCATATCTTCTTGGAAACTGTTCCAAAACCTTGAGGTAAAGAGGCTGCCACGATCTGAACTGATCTCCAACGGAACGCCGTGGAGTGACACAATTCTGGAAACATACAAGTCTGCTAATTGGCTAGCAGTGATTGTCTCCTTGACTGGCAGAAAGTGAGCAACCTTTGAGAATCGGTCAATGACGACAAAGATAGCATCATGACCCTTCTGCGATATGGGAAATCCAGTACTGAAATCCATTTCAACTTTGTCCCATTTCCATTCAGGAATATCAAGGGGTTGCAGAGTTCCAGCAGGCCTTTGATGTTCTGCCTTGATGCGACGGCAAACGTCACACTCAGTAACATAGCGAGCAATGTCTCGCTTCATATCAGGCCACCAATATCTCTGTCGAATGTCTTGGTACATCTTGGTACTACCAGGATGAATGAAAGAGGAGTATCATGAGCTTCTTTCATGACGCGCGGGGTCAGATCCAGGTTGTCCTTTCTAGGAACCACTAAGCTATTTTTGAAGAACAAGGTGCCATCAGCAGCAATAGTGAAGAACGAGGGTCTTCCTCTTTTGAGATCGCGCTTAATCTTCTCGACCTCAGAGTCAGCTTTCTGTATATGCTTAATGAGGTCCTCGAGGTCTGGTTCAACAACCAAGGTACTGAGATAACCCTGAGGAACAATATGAAGGTTCAATTTGCGAAGCTCTTCGTATAGAAGAGGTTGTGCTTGCTGAACCATGAGGTTGTTGCAATAAGACTTGCGGCTCAAAGCATTGGCCATTACATTAGCCTTGCCAGGGGTATAAGAGATATCCATGTCATAATCGGCTATTGTCTCAAGCCATCTTTGTTGACGGAGATTCAAATCTGGTTGAGTATACAGATACTTCAGACTTTGGTGGTCCGTGTATATCTCGCAACGATTACCAAGAAGGTAATGTCGCCACAGCTTCAAAGCATAGATAACTGCTGCTAATTTGAGATCATGTGTTGGATACTTATCTTCATGAGGACGCAATTGACGAGAGCCATAAGCAATCACTTTGCGCTCTTGCATTAGGCCACAGCCTAATCCTTGACGGGATGCGTCGCAATATATCACAAAGTCCTTGCGAGTATCGGGAGCTAGCACTGGGGCAGATGTCAACTTATCTTTCTGTGTCTGAAAACTTTCCTGGCATTTTTCTGTCCACTCAAATTTCTTGCCTTTGTGAAGCAAATCAGTCAGTGGCTTAGCAATTTTGGATAAATTCTCGATGAAATGGCGGCAATAGCTGGCGAGACCGAGAAAACTTCTGACTTGCTTGACATTCTTCGAAGGAGTCCATTCAAGAATAGCCTGAACTCGCTCTTGGTTAACAGCAATGGTAACAGGGTTTTCCTGACTGAGTTGTACACCGAGGTGTTTTACATAAGCATGGAATTATTACTGTGTAGATCATATAGATCACAAGAAATACATAAGGAACAACTTCAAGAACGGCAAGGAACCCAAGGTATAACCAAAACATGACCACGTCGGTGTTGACAGGAAGTCAAGGATGTTGTTGAAGATAACACAAATCAGTGAGGGGGGCAAGGATGGCATTGCTGTTAACAAAAGTGTCAAATGAGAGTGATGGGATTTTGCATTATGCATTCAGGAAGTAATTGCAGATAATCAAAGCCCCGGTTGGATGTGATCACGAGAACCTAGAGTAAGAGTCAGTAAAATTTTAACCCGAAAGGATGAGAAGTTCAGAACCCAGAGTATAGAAGAGGAATAAAAGATCCTAATCCCATCCATTGGCGATGTGGGCCCGTAAGATACACAGCCATGTTAGTAAAACAGTTTTTGGAGACTAGATTCAACTTCGGCCAAGGAGTTGGAAAGGGGGGTTCCTATAGGCAGTCGGTTCTGATACCAACTTGTGACGCCCCTTCTTGACCGTGCACTAATCATACACGCAAATGCACACGATCGAGAACAGAGACTCACGGGAAGATATCACAACACAACTCTAAACACAAATAAAGAATAATACAAACTTTATATTACAAGCCAGGGGCTTCGAGGGCTCGAATACATAAGCTCAAGGCATACAAGCATCAGCGGAAGCAAAAGTATTTGAGTACAGACACAAAGTTAAACAAGATGCGTTAAGAAGGCTAGCACAACAGCGACACTGATCGAAAAGGCGAAGGCCTCCTGCCTAGGGCCTCCGAACTACTCCTGGTCGTTGGGGATCTCCACGTTGTAGAAGGTTCCTCCGGGGATCTCCTGCTCCTGGGCTCCGTCGTCTGATCGCAGCAACCGGGTATGGGAAAAGAGATAGCAAAGCAACCGTGAGTACTCATCCAAAGTACTCGCAAGACTGACATCAGAACTATGCTAAATATGCATTGGTATCAAAGGAATGGGGCTATATCTTTGGACTAAACTGTAGAAATGCCAGAATAGAGGGGGAAAAGCCTAGCCTATCGAAGACTAGCATCTTGAAGCAATCTTGTAGCATCAGAATAGGGTAGAGTACAGTAACATATAATAGCAAACATATATTGTAGTAATGCTCTGAGATCCTTCCTCGACTACCCTGCGAGAAAGTGATCCCGAGAGCAGTAGTAGCAATTTATCATTGTAATAGTATCCATTTGTAATTGTAGCAGATCAGGATACAACTCCGAGCGTCCTGTTACCATGGACACGGCTATTCGAATAGTTAACTTCCCTACAGGGGTGCACTACTGTTACCCAACACGCTCGATTAACTCTGGCCGGACACACTTTTCCGGGTCATGCCCGGCCTCGGCTGATCGACACGACGTAGCCCTACCTAGGCTCAACAGAGAGGTCCCCGCCAGTCTACATCCTAAGCGCTCAGGGGTCTTGGGCCATCGCCCTGTGCACTCCGGGTCGTTGTGTGCAGGGTGGATACCAGCGCCAACGGCACGATCCGACCCGGCCACAATGCTGAACTGGACATCTGACAGAGCTTTTGGCTGATACATACGGCGCCGAGGGTCCCATAACCATTATCCCACGTGGTGGTAGTGCGTATATGGCCAACGGCGAACTCAGATCAAATACCCAAATCCGTTAGGCGTGTTTAGTAACTCGCGAAGACGAGCAGGATCCCTGTCGCTCCGACTTGGTAATACACGGCTCGCGGGTGCTCTTGGAGCCGACCCGTCTTTAATATTATTCTCTCGCGGGCACTCTTGGAGCCGGCCCGACTTTAATAGTTAAAGTATTGCAATATGTAAACATTTCCGTGATCATCACCCAGAGTGATCACGGCCCGGTAACAAGCATGGCATACAGACAAGGGTGAAGGGCCACAGATGAATCAATAGCATAGCTAACTAAGCATTATGGGACAACAGGTAGGTATAAACAGCAGGCGACAAAATCAGGCTATGCATCAGAATAGGAGCTATCGGAATAATAACAATAGAAGCAATTCTAATGCAAGCATAAGAGAGGAAGAGTGGGCGATATCTGGATGATCAAGGGGGTTTTGCTTGCCTGGAAGCTCTGCTGAAAGGGGAAGAAGGATCGTCGGTGACGTAGTCGATCACAGGGACATCATCGGTCTCGGAGTCTACCGGAGAGAAGAGGGGGAAGAAACAGTAAATATAAAGCAAACAAATGCACACAGATGCTTGGCATGGCATCACGCTATTCGAGGAGTGCTCTAACGCAGTACTACGCAAGTTAGTCGGAGCGGGAAACATCTGGAGGTGTTTTACCAGCTCCGGGCAATTATCGGACAGATGAATCAGAGGGTAAACTTCCATGTTAACCATGTTAGAGAGGTGTGACAGACATGTGGGTGGCATATTCAGATTCGTCATATTTTTCTGATCGTTTTTCATATATAAATTATTTTCATCCGAGTTACGGTTTATTTTATATGATTTTTCAAAGTTTTAGTCATTTTCTGGAATTATTTTAATTATTTAATTTCGAATTATCCGAACAGTGTCTGATGACATCAGCAGGACGTCAGCAGTCAACGGTGGACTTTGACTGTTCAAACTAACCAGTGGGTCCCACCTGTCATTGACTGATTTAATTAAACAGAGATTTAATTTAACTAATTAAGTTATTTAGCTAGCGGGTCCCACATGTCAGTGGAATATTTAGTTAATCAGGGTTAATTATTTTAAACTAATCCTAATTAGTGGCAGTGGACCCACATGTTAGTGTCTAGGGTTAGACTAACTGGGTTAGTTAGTGGGGTGGGGGCCACTGTCAGTGGGTTAGTGGGTTAGGTTAATTAGGTTAGGGGTTAATTAAACGGGTGGGCCCCACATGTCAGTGGGTCAACCCACGGTTTTAAACGCGCGCACGCACAGTGCGTTCGCCGGCGGCGAGGCCCAACGCGGCGGCGATGGCTGGAATCCTGCCAGAATCGCGCTCCAGCGACCAAACGAGCGGCCGCGAGTGTCAAACGGACGAGCGCGAAGCGCCGCGTCGAGTGGCGCTAGGGGCTGGTGCAGGAGACGCCGGAATGGGCACCGGCGACGAGTGAGGGCGGTGGCGGCGTTCGGGTGACGACGGGGAAACGGCCTACGGGGCACGGCAACGGAAGAGAAGGGGTCGAGGGGAAAGCACATGCTCACGGGGAGCCGGTCGTGGAGGCCAGCGGGCTCGGGGAGGGCTGCCAGAGTGGGAATCGGCGACGGAGTCCGGTGGGGCAGAGGAGGAAGACGGGGTCGTGGCAGTGTTGCGGGGCCGTCTCGGCCCGCGTGGCTCGGTGGAGGGAGGGAGGAGGTCGCGGCGGAGCCCGTGGGCTAGTCAGCGATGCACGACGGAGGCGGCCGTCGCGGCTACGGCACGGGATGGCAGCGGTGGCGCTCGGCGATGGGGGAATCTGGAGGAGGGGAGGGAGAGAGCGAGAGGGCGAGCGAGTGGGGCGAGTGGGAGTGGGGACCGTGGAGGCGGGGAGGCGTGGCACCCTTATCCCCTCGTCGCGCTGCCGGCGAGGTGGTCGGGCGGCGACCGCGGCGTGCTCGGTCGGCCGTGCCGGGTGAACAGGGGGAAGGAGGAAGGGACAGGCGGGGTAGGTGGGCTGGGCCGGCTGGGCCAGCCACTGTGGCCTAAGGCCCAGTCTGGTCTAGTTCTTCTTTTTATTTATTTTCTGTTTTCTGTTTTTTACTTTTTTAGTTACTGCTTTGTCTTTTCTTTTTCCACAAAATGAATTTGGTAAAATGTGTGACTTGCCCAAATAAATACTATGCAATATCTACCAGTGCCAGAAAAAGGTTTGGAGGTAATTTGGTTTTATTTGAATTTTGGATTAAATAAAATTGGCTAAATATTACTGTTTTGGTACTGTCTTGATGATGTTTGAGTTATTTAACTAATTCAATTAATGTTGATTTTATTTTTATAATTTCTTTTTAATTATTTGCAATATTATAAACATTTTAGTTCTCAGATTTGATCAATTTTTATTTCCACTTGCAATTTGAATTTCAATTGAATTGGAATTTGAAATGAGATATGAATTCAATGATAATTAAAAATGCAAGCAAAGATGACTTGGCATAATTAGGAGAGGATCACTGTAGCTTATTACATGGGGATGTTACAAAGCAGAAAAGCAAGTTAAAGAAATTCGGGACCGATTGCAAGTAGCTAAATCTCGTCAAAAGAGCTACTATGATCCAAAGCATAGACAGATTAGTTTCGAACCAGGTGAATAGGCCTATCTCCGAGTGACCCCAATGAAAGGAATTAAGAGGTTTCATACTCGGGGAAAGTTCGCACCAAGATTTATCGGTCCGTTCCCAGTCATGATCAGAGTTGGTAAATTGGCTTATCAGTTAGAGTTACCTCCAGAGTTATCCGAGGTTCATGATGTCTTCCACGTGTCTCAGCTACGGAAGTGCATCGCACCGCCCGCGAAGCAGACACATATGGCAGAACTAGAGCTCGCTAAGGATTATCCTATGAGGAGAAACCCTTGAGAATCTTGGATGAGATGGACAAAGTCACCCGCAGCAAAGCTATTAAGTTCTATAAGGTTCAATGGGAGCATCATACCAAGGATGAGGCCACCTGGGAAAGAGCAGATTTCTTGAGGACCGCATATCCATACTTGTTGCCTGAGCAACCAAATCTCGAGGATGAGATTCATCCTAAGGGGGGGGGAGGTTTGTGACACCCTGGTTTTTGCCTTTTCTCTTATTTGGTTTTATTGAATATTTATTTTACAAATGGTTTTTTTTTCTGTCAATTCATTTGGACATAACACTTGGAAATATTTTTAGCTTTCTTCCAAGTAAAGCCTATCATCCTCAACCCCTCCCAAAATCTCATATCTCTCACTCTCTTTCCCTGCCATAATTTTTCTTTATGGCATTATATTCATTTTCTATCAGAAAATAATCTTTTTCTCTCTCTGCTATGAAGCAACCATCATTTTGCTTGCTCAAAAAATTCTTAGAAAATTCCCTAATATTCTTTGGATCATGCCTCACCTCCCCATGCAAAAATATTCCTTGGTCCTTTGTAAATTTTCAGCTAGGAAAAATATTTTTGTTCTGGTCACAAATGGCAGTTTGTGAAGCAAGTATATTTTTCCTTTGTCCTTTTGAGCTGAAATTTTTACCACATGACTACCGTCCTATGAGAAGCTTAACCAGCAAATTTCAGCCTTATACTCCAAGCCCATTGAGCTCAACTTCCTGTCCAAGTTTTTGTACAGAAACTTTGCAGCAAGCTTCAGTCACATCGTTTGGGCTAGGTGGCAAACTAAGAGCATTCTGCAGTACTGCGTTGAAGAGACAACACCCTAGAGATGGCATGCACCCTGCTAAAGCACCGCGTATGCCAGTGCACGCGGTGACCATGCGGAACCTAGGTGTTCGACATGCGTGCTCGCGCTCTGGGCGCAGAGGCCCTCGGCCACTATCCATTCTTCCTCCTCGCGCCATCGCAGCATGTCCTCGCCACTCAGCTATCTCCTCTACGTCCACCTGTCCACCCCCTGTTACTCTCCGATACCGGCAGGCGGCACGCCGGACACGGACACGGCGCTACCAGGCGGAACAGTGAGCACAAGTGTGCGTCCTGCTCCACCTAGGTCGCTACACTGTGCCCGCGTGCATCCACGAGCTTCTCCTCACTCCTTTACTTCTCTCCCAAGCTGTGCCCGAGCCCCTCTCCTCACCAGAATGCCGGTAGCCTCACCACGGTGGAGCTCAAAGCTCGGTCACCTCCTCTACCTATAAATAGACCCCTCCCGAGCCATTCTAGCCATCGCAAACACTTCCACTGGCCACAAATTGACCACCAGCAAGCGGGGCAAGGCCAGGAGGGCCTCCTGCCTCCGATCCACGTCGGAGTTGGCTGCGGATCTCCCACGGCCACCCACTCGCTCCGACCATCCTTTTCTTCGTCCACCACTTCAGGCGAGCTCATGGTGACCTCCTGAGCGCGTGGGTGCAGCCAGCGAGTAGAATCATCGCCGGAATCGACAACTCCGACGAGCTCCGCCGCCCGCCGTGTCTGGAGAAGACCCTCACCTCACCGTCCGTCCACCTCTGTCCTCATTTCGGGTATGTGCGTGCTCCCCACGTCGTCCTGAGTCCATCCCGAACCTCGCCGGCGTCCACCGTGGCCTCCTCGCTGGAGAACCACCGGCGACAGAGCCGCCGCGCCCTGTTCCCTCTCTCTCTTTTAACCCTGATAGGGGGCCCCACCTATCAACCTCTCTCTCCCTCCCAAACCGTTTTCTTAGTGGAGGCGCGCCGGGCAAATACGTCTTCGACGTGGCCTTCTCTGGAATTTCTATTTATTTCATTTAAATTCATATTTGGCCAGAACTTTGACCGGCTATAAATCCTAAACTATAAGCCCAATTGAGTTGAAACTTTTTTCTACAGTTTTGTTTTGAGCTTAAGTTTCTGTTGGTGCATTTTGAGATTTTTCCTTGCTGTGTAGAATTTCTGGTGAAATGAAATGCTTTGTGACATTTTCTTTTTTGCATTTAAATTATTTTCAGAAGAACCTAGTTGTGTTGGAGAAGACCAGGAGTATTGTGACACTCCTCTAAACTAAGGCAAGCCACAACATTCATTTGCAAGGTTGGCATTGCAATGGCAATGGTTTCACTTAAATTTAATTCATTATATGCTTCATTATTTAAATGATTTACTTCATCAAACTTGTTGCATTAGATTCACTTCATGTCATATTATTGTAGTCAGTAGAACTCATATTGTATGCCATGATCTAGTATGATGCCTTCTTTGTTCATGTTCATGTTATCATGTGTTGGGGAACACAACAGAAAACAAAATTTTTCCACACTACGAACATGCCCAGGATCACTATGGAGATGCATACAAGGTTTGATCTAATCATTACCGACTCGTAGCGCAGCGGAAGTAGAGTCGATGTAGATCGTCGGTGCAGATCCCCGCAGCTAGGATTTAGAACCTCCCAACCGCGAGGATGTACTCCCTCGTCAGCCCCTCGGACAGCCCTTCGGGAGGCGGTCGGACAGTCCCCCAGACGGTGTCACGGACAGCCCTTCGGGAGGCACTCACAGAAACTCGGCCGGTCACTCGGACAGCCCTTCGGGAGGCACTCTCGAATAGCCCCTCAGGCAAAAAGATCGAACCTATGACCTTTCTACGGGGTTGCACACATACGGTGTCATCTACCCGGCAGGGCTTCACCATCCAGAACTAGTTCCCACCGGAACCCAGACAGCCTTTTGGCTATACGAAACTATTTCGCGGGGAGGGAGAGAGAAGGCCAGATCATGCATGGCATTTGTATGTGAGAAAGAGTGAGTGTGGAGAGAGAGCCTCTCCACCTCTATTTATAGGAAAACCCAAGGGGTAGGGTGGCACTTCAAATTACCAAAACACCCATGACATGTGACATTCACAAGGGCATAAAAGGAAGCCTAGAGGAGCTCCATGGAGGAGCTCCTCCTATGGCTGGCCACACCTAGTGGGGCCCCCCATGAGGGGTTCCCATCCATCCATGTCATCCCTAAGATATTTTGGGACAAAGCCCAAAAAGGTGGCTTTCCAAAAAGTAACCATAAAGTGCTTTTCACTATTCACGAAAACATTTTTCCGCGATCGTTAAATCCGAAAATATTTATATGGGCCTAGAACATTTCCAGTACCCCCTAAAATAATTTTGGACGCGTTCTGAAACAATTCTGGATCAGTGATTTTCATCAGCGAAAAGCAACCAAAGCGGTTCCGGCAGCTCCGGAACATTTACGGTTTTTTTTTCTGGAGAAATTCCAGAAGTTCCCAGAATAACTCTGGCACCCTCCAAGAATTTTTAGGCGTGTGCCGAAACCATTTTGACTTAACGGTATACTCTGAAACAACTTTTCTTTTTTACGGAAACTATTCCGATGTTCTCTCTCCGGAACTCTTCCGTTGTCTCCAAAACTTTTCCGGTGACTTTCTCTCAGACTCCCTGTCTAGTATTCAGTAGATGGATGACCCTTAAGCGTGTGACCCTTTGGGTTTGGTGAAGTATAGACATGACCGGAACACTTTCCGATCAATGATCAACATCGGAGCCGTGGACACCCATATTGACCCCTATACCCACACGAATAAATATTCGAGTGAACCTCCAGTTGCCGTGTGCTATTCCTGTTGCTTCGCGATATGTTACAAACACCCGAGGTGAGATCTATCGGCATCCCCGTGGATCAACAACTTGTCCACTATGCCAGTTACCTCGTTATCGGTTTTGTTCTCTTTTCTCGTTTCCGCGTTCCGGTATACCTGTGATCAAATCACGATGTGTCTGGCCAGACGATGATGGATACCGTAACACCGAGAGGTCCCAAAGAATATCTCTCCATCGTCGGAGGAGCAAATCCCAATCTTGAGCTATCAAGTCCCTTGTCATACTTTTCCATGAACCCGTAAGCCGCCGTAATAGCCACCCATTTACGGATGACGTTTAACAAACCCCAAAGTTCATGAAGCAAGCATGAAGAAACTCGACACTCTCATGGTCTAAGGAATTATGCAAATGTTAACTTTCTCTGTGTTATTAACCATTAACTTGTGATGAATGTATCTCATAGCATAACATCAATTCGGGTCAATTCAACACAAGTGTTCTCCTAACAATGTGTCCTCAAAGTTGCCGGCATAGACATGCCTATGATCAGGAAAACAGGACCATCATGCAACACTTGAGCTTGTCTTAGAGGCATGACTAGGAATACATTTTACCATTTATTATTCCACACGTGCACATGAGTTTCCCTCCGAGCCTCGTGGATATTGCAGACTCAAGAATCATTGCAGTTTTAGCATGGAACATAAACTTAATTAGGAACATGGGGATAAATAATAACATTTATTATTGCCTCTAGGTCATATCTCCTACATCATGACCCCGTGCACCATATTGCATACTATGACTCGAATCATTTTCATTCAAGTTAAATTTGACGATAATTCAACTTGAACAAGCTGTTGATCGAGTCATGGTGCCACCGAATAGAGCTCACCATGCAATCACACTTGCCTGGATGGGGAGGCCCTAATTCGGTCTATTGTCATGCCTCTCGCCGGTACCTCCAACTAGGGAAGGTTATGCGCTCGTGCTACCCTGGCCCGGTATGCGGTCATAACCTTGTGTGCCTGAGTTTTACGGTAGCTATGTCCCAGTTTAGGACGATTATGTTTTAGTTTTGCCACGACGGTGGCTGCCACAAAGGTGGTGGATATCACGAGTTGACATCGGGGCCACCCATGACATAGCCGACAGGGGAGTTTGTCGGAGTGGCCGGGAGAGTGTCATGCAATAGATTGGTTTTATTGGAACGTCGTTGGTCTACCCGAATGGGAGCACGAGGCCATGAGTTCCATAGTGTGGGTACAGTGTACTAACCTCTGCAGAGTGTATAATCCATCGATAGCCGCGTCCACGGTTATGGACACAGTTCGTAGTAGGTCACACTGTGGGTCAACAGAAATAATAAACTTGCACACTAAGAACAACAAGATGGCACATGCAGAAGTTGGTGATCGTGTGAGGATCACTATGGTTGGTATTGCTATGATCGAGTGATGATCACGATGGTAAGATGTCGATGGTGGTTAGGAGGTAACCCCGAGATGGTAAGTTGGTCCAAGGGACCATGACAATAATCCACGTACACATCATGAATGGTAGTATCATGTTCATGCTGATGCTTTAATCTGTTAACTGCCTTGTTATTGTTTGTCGTATTTGCTTTGTTTGCTGTGAGCTTGCGAGTACATTCAAAGTACTCACCTGGTGTGTCATGCCAGATGCAGGAGAAGCTGTGCATGGAGTTGATGTCGATCGGTACATTGCGTCCTAGGCCGTGTCCCAGCAGTGTCCTTGTGGAATGGAGTCCCGCTACCTCGTCCTTTCCGCTGTCGAGTAGAAGTTTCCCTTATCTTCAAGGCCCCTGAGTTGTCTACTAAATAATGTACTGATACATCTCCAATGTATCTATAATTTATGAAGTATTCTGATGACCCACAAGTATAAGGGATCAATCGTAGTCCTTTCGATAAGTAAGAGTGTCGAACCCAATGAGGAGCAGAAGGAAATGACAAGCGGTTTTCAGCAAGGTATTTTCTGCAAGCACTGAAATTATCGGTAACAAGTAGTTTGATAGCAAGATAATTTGTAACAAGTGACAAGTAGCAATAGTGACAAAGAGTGCATCAAGGTGGCCCAATCCTTTTTATAGCAAAGAACAAGCCGGAACGATCTCTTATAGTAAGTAAAGCGTTCTCGAGGACACATGGGAATTTCATGCAGTCACTTTCATCATGTTTGTTTGATTCACGTTTGCTACTTTGATAATTTGATATGTGGGTCTACCGGTGCTTGGGTGCTGTTCTTACTTGAACAAGCCTCCCACTTATGATTACCCCCTCTCGCAAGCATCCGCAACTACGAAAGAAGAATTAAGATAACTCTAACCATAGCATTAAACATATGGATCCAAATCAGCCCCTTGCGGAATTGCGCATAAACTAGGGTTTAAGCTTCTGTCACTCTAGCAACCCATCATCTAATTACTACTCCACAATGCATTCCCTTAGGCCCAAAGATGGTGAAGTGTCATGTAGTCGACATTCACACAACACCACTAAGATAATCAACAACATACATATCATCAAAATATCGAACGAATACCAAATTCACATGATTACTTATGACAAGACTTCTCCCATGTCCTCAAGAACAAAAGTAACTACTGACAAATCATATTCATGTCCCAGATCAGAGAGGTGTTGAATAGCATAATAGATCTGAACATGTAATCTTCCACCAAATAAACCAACTAGCATCAACTACAAGGTGTAATCAACAGTACTAGCAACCCACAGGTACCAATCTGAGGTTTTGAGACAAAGATTGAATACAAGAGATGAACTAGGGTTTGAGATGAGATGGTGCATGTGAAGATGTTGATGAAGATTAGTCCTCCCACGATGAGAGGATCGCTGGTGATGTCGATGGCGACGATTTCCCCCACCCGGAGGGAAGTATCCCCGGCAGAATCTCTCTGCCAGAGAGCAAAAGTGCTCCTGCCCAAGTTCCGCCTAGAGACGGTGGTGCACCGTCCCGAAAGTCTTCTCTATATTTTTTCTAGGGCAAATGGGCTTATATACCAGAAAATGGGGGCCAGAGGCTGGCCAAGGGCCCCACGAGGTACCAGGGCGTGCCTGGGGGGGTGGCGCGCCCTGGTGCCTCATGGGCACCTGGGTGCCCCCCTCTTGTACTTCTTGCTTCCAGTATTTTTTATTTATTCCAAAATAAATCTTCGTAAAATTTCAGCTCATTTGGGGATGTGCAGAATAGGTATCTCTGACATAGCTTTTTCAGGTCCAGAATTCCAGCTGCCGGCAATCTCCCTCCTTGTGTAAATCTTGCATATTAAGAGAGAAAAGGCATTAGAATTGCTCCACAAAGTGTTATATTGATTAAAAACACTATAAATAACAGTAGCAAAACATGATGCAAAATGGACGTATCAACTCCCCCAAGCTTAGACCTCGCTTGTCCTCAAGCGAAAGCCGATATCGATAATCATGTCCACATGTTCAGAGAGAGAGGTGTCGATAAAAACAAAATACGGACATAGTAGCATCATGATCATTATTATAACATCAATATTTATTATCATAAACTTCTCATGATGTGGCACCCCGACTCAGAGAGACCGGAACACCCCGTATTCCAGCCTAGAGATCAAGTCTTCTGGAACACGGCACTGCTTAGCACAGAACAAATCAGCTCTTTATTACCAATAATCGGGGTACAAGGGTCCGATATTACAAAGATTACAGGGGCACGGCGACACTTCGCCTGCTAAGGTAGCTCTATGCTAGCAGCAGAACATCTCATAGCGGAATAACTTCTAGCAGCGGAACAACGATGACGGCGATGGACTCCACTCCGCAGGGACTCTGGCTGGGACGTATCCTAGCTCACCAACTCGGGATTCTCAACAAGTAAGCAATCATAGCATGATCTGCAATCTGGCATGACACGCCAGGTGAGTACTTTGAATGTACTCGCAAGCTCACAACAACCAAAGCAATCAAGACAAACAACAGCATGGCATTTACAGGTTAATCATCAATGATGAACACAACACTACTAGAACAACATGAGCATGGTAGGTACATATACTTCATGACATGAACATGATGATACTAGCACTAGCATGCAAGGGGGTCGACGTTTAAGGTCTCATGGACCAACTTACTCTGCTCGGAGGTTATCTCGTAACCACCTTAGGTATCAATCTTTCTCACCGTCGTGATCATCACACGATCACCTCATGATCAACCATCATCAAGAATACCATCGTGATCAACTCGTGACCACATAAAGATCAACCAACTTCTTTTCTCCTCGAACCGGGGTTGTTATTATTCAGATTATTATTTCTGTTGACCCACAGTGTGACCTAGTATGAACTGTGTCCATGACCGAGGACGCGGATATCGATAGATTATACACTCTGCAGAGGTTAGTACACTGTACCCACACTACGGAACTCATGGCCTCGTGCTCCCATTTGGGTGGACCAACGACATTCTGACAAAACAATCTATTGCATGACACTCTCCCAGCCACTCCGACAAACTCCCCTTTGGGCTATGTCCTGGGTGTCCCCGATGTCAACTCGTGACATCCGCCAACTTTGTGGCCGCCACCGTCGTGGCCAAACAAAACATCGTCCCAAACGGGGACCTCGGATCCATACAACTCGGGCACACAAGGCTTATGGACGCCTACCTGATCAGGGTAGCGCGCGCACATAACCTTCCCTAGTTGGAGGCACCGGCGAGAGGCATGACAATAGACCGCATTAGGGCCTCCCCATCCAGGCAAATGTGGT
Source organism: Elymus sibiricus (assembly GCA_039707655.1). Classification (NCBI taxonomy): domain Eukaryota; kingdom Viridiplantae; phylum Streptophyta; class Magnoliopsida; order Poales; family Poaceae; genus Elymus; species Elymus sibiricus. The sequence goes on from CM077676.1 coordinate 76,925,746, forward strand.
TGCACCGGTGAGCTCGATTTGGTGGCACCATGACTCAGCCAACAGATTTGTTCAAGTTCGATTAATGTCAGATTCAACTTGAAGGGTGCTGAGCTAAGTCATAATAACATAACATGATAATGCATATGAGCATGATATTAGTGTAACCATGGATGGGCAACATAACCATTTAACATCAACGATGATAAATCATTTACCCTACGGGATGCAAATGAGCATGGCATACTGACGATCATGAATATAACAAGTATTTTCATATCAAAACCCTAACTATTCATATGAGCATATCGTTATCACTAGCATCGGAAATGATTACAAGAATAAAATATGATAAGAATATCCTTAGCAATTAATCATTTCACTTACTAGATGAAAATGAACATGGCATAAGCATAGACATGGATTCACAAGCATATTCGAAGCATTCTAAAAATAATTAAATGAGCAAACAATTATTAAATATTCAAGTGGAAACCATGGCTACTGCAATGCCATCATGCAAGTGGCTATTGTGGCTTGCCTGGGGTGAAGGATTCGTCGGGAATGAGTGCGAGAAGCTCGCGGAAAAATTTCGTCGGAAACATTTCCCTCTCGAAGGAGCTGAATATAGGGCAGGGGCAGAATGGTCATTTTCAGAATGTTACAACAAGGTGAAAATGATACCAACAGAACGGGCTCGACGAACTGAGATCGTGGGCTCTGGAATCACCTGATTCGGAGTCACGGTTGAAAAGTTACGGGCGTTCGTTCGTTAGACAGAAAAATAAATAAAATATGTCCACTTCAGCGGTTAACGGACGAACGTCTGCTACATAACAGTTTCGGCTGGCAGCTGAGAAACAGAAAGCGTATTTGGAGGAGTACGCTTTCCGCGAAAGGAAAGCGCATTTCAGTATGCAGTAGCGGCTGTTTACGCTTTCAGAACACGAAGGCGCATTTTGACGTTTGCGTCTCCACTAATCCACGTCAGCGCTGGCTGGGTCAACCCTGGGTGTGACCGACAGGTGGGGGCCGCGGTGCGGCCCGCCTGGCCAGTCCACTGTCTTTAACCCTGGGCGTGCGCCCGCAGAACAGAGGAGGGAGCTCGCTGCCGGCGCCTGTCTAGCGACTCCGGCCACCTCTGGCCGAGGCGAGGGTACCGACGAGCTCGGGAGAGAGGGCCGCACCCACCCAGGGGCTGCTCGCACCCCGGGGAGGGCCGGGGCGGCGATGGCTCGGGTGCCCACGGCGGAGGCCGTCGGGTGATGGAGAAGTTGGGGCTACAGCGCGCCGGAGGTCGAGGATAAGGGGTGGGAAGCTCCACCGGAGTTCGGGTGCTCGACTGGTGGTGGTAGGAGGGCACGAGGAGCTCTGGCTCGCCGCAATCTAGGAGGAGGCCGAGGAAGGCATGGCGACCATGGAGGAGGAAGGAGGGACTCCGGGGAGGAATGGGAAGGTCAGGGAGGTTTCTAGGAGAGTGGGGAGGCTACTGGTGAGGTCGGGAGGGCTCGGGCATGGCTTAAATAGCCGGGGCGATGATTCCCTCGCTGGATGCCACCACAGGAGCACTGGCGATGCTCTGGCACGGGGCAAGGCATGCGCGGGCAGCTGAGGGCGATGTGAGAGGCAGAGGGGAGGCGCACGCGACGCTAGGGACGCGAAGCGACCGCCGGGAAGAGGGGCCCGACGCTAGGCGACGCGCAGAGCACGGCCACTGCTGCAGAGCACGCGCACTGAGTGCGGTCACCGCGCGAATGTGGCGTTGTCACGCGCTCTGGTTGCCCCGGGCATGTCCGGCGAGTTACTCACTCCCCCAGTAGGAGTTAGACACAAAGAAACAATAACAGTGGCTCAAAATGTGACCAGAGAATGCACAAAGCCTAAAGATCAGCAAAGTGTTTGAAGTTAGCTGGGGAAGGCTCACTCGAGGAAAGGTTCAGAACTTTTGCTGAGAGTGATCAAACACTAAGAACACCACTTCTCCAAATTTTCAGCTCAAGGAGATGTGTCTGGATGGCACTTGCTTTGCAAAGTACCCTACTGGCCAGAAATGAGAAATGAGATGCTGGGGAACAATGGCTTGATAGATTTGGATGAAAATTGATAGAGGGATATTATTTGGATATATGAATATACTGTAAAAATTTCATACCATTTAGATGAATATAAATGGCACTTCCTTCACAATGCTCCACACTGGACAGAAACTTGGGGGAATTATGTGGGGAAAATGGTTTGGGAAAATGATGTGAATTTTGGAATGCTCAAATGATATAGGGAGTTTAGGGTTCTGGATTAATTTAAGATTTTATGAAGCAATATAAAATATAGTTGCTTCACAAACTGAAATTATCACCAGAAACCAAGATTGGATGGTGTGCTCACACATCTTGCTGGATGGAGATGAAATTTGGTGGAGAGTAATTATTTGATCATATACATGATCTACCAAAATTTCAACTCATTTGGATTAACCTAGCTAGTACTTCCTTCACAAAGCTTCTCTCTGGTCAGAAACTTTGGAAATTTGCTGAGGAAGATTTACTAGGAAAATGAAGTTTAATTTTGGCATGTGGCCATTATTTGGATAGGAAAGAGTGCCCAAAATTTTTGAGGGTAATCAAGAACAGATAAATAGCTCTTCCTTCACAAAGTGCCATACTGGACAGAATAAGAAAAGAATATTCCTGAATTATTTTTGAACTAGTCAAGGATGTATTTTGGCATATTTATGGAATATATGATCGAAAGAATTTATGAGAATTTTGTGGGAATTTTAGGAAAGACAGAAATATAGGTTGCTTCTTAACCTAAAGCAAACAGGGTCATTCCTTTAATAGAAAAAGGAATATTCCCAAGAAATAAAAATTGGGGTTGGGCTAAGATGGAAATGACATGGCCTTGGGATATATTTGAGAATGAGAAGCCACTTGGAAGTGGCAGGAGAGAAGATCTTCCCAGGTTTCAAGACCACATAGCCACGGAAAAAGAACTCCAAATAAAAAAAATCGAAAAAATCCAAAAGAAAAAGAAAGGGCCAAAAATCGGGGTGTTACAAACCTACCCCCCTTACGATAAATCTCGTCCTCGAGATTTGGTTGCTCAGGGAACAAGAATGAATATTCGGACTTAAGGAAACCGTTTCCAACTCAGGTATCCTTTTTCCTTTATAAATTGTTCCCACTGAATTGCATCAGACGGACTGCCATGCTCTGGGGTGGTTTGCTTCACCATACCCCACATTCTGAAAGGTCTTCCTTCATATATTCATCCTTGCTCTGACTTCAGTTCTTTTATGTCTGCTGGCTTGTCTGATATTATCATGACCGGGATTTCCATAAGTCCGGGAGTGATTTCCAATTGACGTGACATTCATCTATCCAGCACCAATAGTATTCAACGGAGTTACGAACAAATTTGCCTCAATGGGCACGAACCATTTAATCATTGCATCGGGTTGCATGTCCTCCGGGTTCAAAACAATGTTGAGAATCATAATCATTCTCTTGGCGAAATCTGACTGCTTGTAGGTAGTTCTAAATCTTGCTGACTTCTTTGTCTCAGATCCGTACCGACGATTCCGCTGTCACCTTGATATGAGGTCCTTACAAACAGAGTAGACCCCTTGGGTGTGTGTTCATGGTGATCAATACGGAATCAGACTATCTTGTGTATCTGTACCATATTGTTCATGCAACAATTATCATACCTGTATTGCCGGTCTTGCTTCTTCATTATTGTTTTCTTTTTCTGAATCTTTTTCTGAAAGAGCTAGGCCATATATCCTTAATCCTTCGTGTGACCATCGGTATTTTCAGGTGCAATATTTCGGCAGTCATACCTTATCCTTATCCTTAGGCAGTGCAGCAACATTTAACTGGCAAGTTTATCATCTCTCGAGCTTTAACTGTAAGACAATGATCATCCGAACCTTTGCACGAAATCGGCAACTAAATCAGTAGCCACCAGAACGGTCTTTACAACTCAGATCTGGGACAATACTGAAATAACTCAACCATGGCTCACGACGGCTGAAAAGCAGCTTAGAATACGGACCAGTTGTTGAAAAGAGAAATATAAAGGTGGCATCCACCCTGGATGGCCAAAAGCAGCTCAGAACACAGGCGTGGTGCCGTTACCCAGAAGAGGTGAGCAAGGGTTCATCAGGATCATATACCAGGTTCACAGTTACTTGTATAGAGCTCACTGCTGTGGTTAATCATACATGACAGTGACAGAGACTAATGATATCACTTTGTCGGGTGTGAGGAAGCTGGCCTTGATATCCACTGTCAAGATTTGTTGTCCCAACATTGTCTTGCTTCATAGCTTGTCAGACATTGCATCACACTGAGGTGTATACTGGCTTTCTTCCTCATAATTCATGTGGTTGTCGGATTCTCACTGTGCTTGCATTATCATACTCGTGACTTGCATGACCTTGGCAGTATGCTCACAATAAATATGGAAGCATGTGTATCTGAGCATTTGATTCCCGAGGCAGCCACTCGGGTCCTGAGTAGCTCGTGTTTCTGACCAAACTGTCGTGGACGTGATTCTTGAGATGCACCGCCATATGCTAACAACTCACTGGGTAATATTTTGTACCAATGACGATGACTGTTTGTAGTGTCGTACTGATGAGGATTGGATAGCTTGTGTTGGAAGCCATTGAGAGTAGCATGCTGAGGAAGACTGGATAGCTTATGCTCGAAGCTTTTGCCGGGATAGCGTGCTGAAGAAGACTGGGTACCGTATCTCAGAAGCTTCTCCTCCTGGTTGCTTGCTGATGAAGATTCGGTGACTTATGCTGTAAGCTTCCTGCGGTGGCTTAACGATGAAGGCTGAGTATCTTGCACTGTAAGCTATCCACATATCTTACCGAGGAAGACTGAGGAGCCTTGTATCATAAGCTTCTCTGGTAGTGTGCGGAGGAAGACTAGATTTTCTTACACAAGAAGCTTCTCTCTGTGATATGCGAACTGAATGCCATATATATATATATATCCTTGATATTCCTTTGACTGGAAATGTACTGTTGTCTTGCACACAAATTGTCTTCCAGCTGGTTCATTACGATTGTGGTGGTTGCACACTGATGTAAACTTGATGCTGATAGTCCTTCCAGAATATCATTTGTATTCAAACCATATATTCTCAATATAATACAGTCCATTGATAATTCCATACTGTTTAGCTGCGCTTCAAAATATTTGAAATCTTTACTGATTCTTCGAGTCCGGTGTCGGTTGATGAGCAACTTTCATAAGGGGAAATATGGTAACACCGAAGGCCCAAAGAAGGAAGTAAAAGAAACAACACAAACAAAAGGACACAGAGCATCAAGATTGCATACACGCAACATCACATTTCACAACTATTCATCTCACTATGCATGCCTACTTAAGCACACAATTCTCGAGGATATTCCGGTACTACGATCTAATATGTTGTGGCGGTGTGCACGAAAGTGGATCAGTGTGTGGAGCGGTTGGTGTAAATAGAGCTACACCAAGAGCTGGCTCAGCACCAGTTGCATCTGGACGGGCTTAGGGATGAGGACGGACTCGGCGATCATATAGCGAGACACGGATGTCACGACCACATCATCATCAAGCGTACGGAAGGGAACCGTACTCGTCCAGAGAATGGGTGATAGAGTAGGATAGCGGCGGAAAACAGGATTTGCTAGCATTGCCCTTTTCTGGTAACAAAGACTAGTGAGGGTTGCCAAACGGCGGGTTGGATGGCAAGATCCGGGGTAGAAGCATGTCTACCACCGAAACGATAGGTGGCTGGCGGAAAGTTATTGGTGTGATACCTGTGCATCAATCCTGCAAGTGATCGACACCACTAGGTACCTTGGCATCACTCCGCTGGGACAGAGATGACACCCAACACCAACGAGCAAGCATGCAAGGGGGTCGACGTTTAAGGTCTCATGGACCAACTTACTCTGCTCGGAGGTTATCTCGTAATCACCTTAGGTATCAATCTTTCTTACCGTCGTGATCATCACACGATCACCTCATGATCAACCATCATCAAGAATACCATCGTGATCAACTCGTGACCACATAAAGATCAACCAACTTCTTTTCTCCTCGAACCGGGGTTGTTATTATTCAGATTATTATTTCTGTTGACCCACAATGTGACGTACTATGAACTGTGTCCATGACCGAGGACGCGGCTATCGATAGATTATACACTCTGCAGAGGTTAGTACACTGTACCCACACTACGGAACACATGGCCTCGTGCTCCAATTTGGGTGGACCAACGACATTCCGACAAAACCAATCAATTGCATGACACACTCCCAGCCACTCCGACAAACTCCCCTTTGGGCTATGTCCTGGGTGTCCCTGATGTAAACTCGTGACATCCGCCAACTTTGTGGCCACCACCATCGTGGCCAAACAAAACATCGTCCCAAAGGGGGACCTTGGATCCATACAACTAGGGGACACAAGGCTTATGGCCGCCTACCTGATTAGGGTAGCGCGCGCACATAACCTTCCCTAGTTGGAGGCACCGGCAAGAGGCATGACAATAGACCGCATTAGGGCCTCCCCATCCAGGCAAGTCTGGTTGCACTGGTGAGCTCGATTCGGTGGCACCATGACTCGACCAACAGATTTGGTCAAGTTCGATTAATGTCAGATTCAACTTGAATGGTGGTGAGCTGAGTCATAATAACATAACATGATAATGCATATGAGAATGATATCAGTGTAACCATGGATGGGCAACATAACCATTTAACATCAATGATGATAAATCATTTAGCCTACAGGATGCAAATGAGCTTGGCATACTGACGATCATGAATATACCAAGTATTTTCATATCAAAACCCTAACTATTCATATGAGCATATCGTTATCACTAGCGTCGGAAATGATTACAAGAATAAAACATGATAAGAATATCCTTAGCAATTAATCATTTCACTTACTAGATGAAAATGAACATGGCATAAGCATAGACATGGATTCACAAGCATATTCGAAGCATTCTAAAAATAATTAAATGAGCAAAAAATTATTAAATATTCAAGTGGAAACCATGTCTACTGCAATGACATCATGCAAGTGGCTGTTGTGGCTTGCCTGGGGTGAAGGATTCATCGGGAATGAGTGCGAGAAGCTCGCGGAAAAATTTCGCCGGAAACATTTCCCTCTCGGAGGAGCTGAATATAGGGAAGGGGCAGAATGGTCATTTTCAGAATGTTACAACAAGGTAAAAATGATACCAACAGAACAGGCTCGACGAACTGAGATCGTGGGCTTTGGAATCACCTGATTCGGAGTCACGGTTGAAAAGTTACGGTTGTTCGTTCGTTAGACAGAAAAACAAATAAAATATGTCCACTTCTGCGGTTAACGGACGAACGTCCGCTACATAACAGTTTCGGCCGGCAGCTGAGAAACAGAAAGCGTATTTAGAGGAGTACGCTTTCCATGAAGGGAAAGCGCATTTCAGTCTGCAGTAGCGGCTGTTTACGCTTTCAGAACACGAAGGCGCATTTTCACGATTGCGTCTCCACTAATCCACGTTAGCGCTAGCTGGGTCAACCCTGGGTGTGACTGACAGGTGGGGGCCACGGTGGGGCCCGCCTGGCCAGTCCACTGTCTTCAACCCTGGGCGTGCGCCCGCGGAACAGAGGAGGGAGCTCGCCGCCGGCGCCTGTCCGACGACTCCGGCCACCTCCGGCCGAGGCGAGGGTACCAACGAGCTCGGGAGAGAGGGCCGCACCCACCCAGGGGCTGCTTGCACGCCGGGGAGGGCCGGGGCGGCAACGGCTCGGATGCCCGCGGCGGAGGCCATCGGGTGATAGAGAAGTCGGGGCTACGGCACGCCGGAGGTCGAGGATAAGGGGTGGGAAGCTCCACCGGAGTTCGGGTGCTCGACTGGTGGTGGTAGGAGGGCGCAAGGAGCTCCGGCTCGCCGCAATCTAGGAGGAGGCCGAGGCAGGCATGGCGGCCATGGAGGAGGAAGGAGGGACTCCGGGGAGGAATGGGAAGGTCAGGAAAGTTTCTAGGAGAATGGGGAGGCTACTGGTGAGGTCGGGAGGGCTCGGGCATGGCTTAAATAGCCGGGGCGATGATGCCCTCGCTGGATGCCGCCACGGGAGCACCGACGATGCTCTGGCATGGGGCAAGGCATGCGCGGGCAGCTGAGGGCGATGGGAGAGGCAGAGGGGAGGCGCACGCGACAATAGGGGTGCGAAGGGACCGCCGGGAAGAGGGGCCCGACGCTAGGCGACGCGCAGAGCGCGGCCACTGCTGCAGAGCACGCGCACTGAGTGCGGTCACCGCGCGAATGTGGCGTTGCCACGCGCTCTGGTTGCCCCGGGCATGTCCGGCGAGTAACTCACTCCCCCAATAGGAGTTAGACACAAAGAAACAATAACAGTGGCTCAAGATTTGACCAGAGAATGCACAAAGCCTAAAGATCAGCAAAGTGTTTGAACTTAGCTGGGGAAGGCTCACTCGGGGAAAGGTTCTGAACTTTTGCTGAGAGTGATCAAACACTAAGAACACCACTTCTCCAAATTTTCAGCTCAAGGAGATGTGTCTGGATGGCACTTGCTTTGCAAAGTACCCTACTGGCCAGAAATGAGAAATGAGATGATGGGGAAAAATGGCTTGATATATTTGGCTGAAAATTGATAGAGGGATATTATTTGGATATATGAATACACTGTAAAAATTTCATACCATTTAGATGAATATAAATGGCACTTCCTTCACAATGCTCCACACTGGACAGAAACTTGGGGGAATTTTGTGGGAAAAATGGCTTGGGAAAATGATGTGAATTTTGGAATGCTCAAATGATATAGGGAGTTTAGGGTTCTGGATTAATTAAAGATTTTATGAAGCAATATAAAATATAGTTGCTTCACAAACTGAAATTATCACCAGAAACCAAGATTGGATGGTGTGCTCACATATCTTGTTGGATGGAGATGAAATTTGGTGGAGAGTAATTATTTGATCATATACATGATCTACCAAAATTTCAACTCATTTGGATTAACCTAGCTAGTACTTCCTTCACAAAGTTTCTCTCTGGTCAGAAACTTTGGAAATTTGTTGAGGAATATTTACTTGGCAAATGAAGTTTAATTTTGGCATGTGGCCATTATTTGGATAGGAAAGAGTGCCCAAAATTTTTGAGGGCAATCAAGAACAGATAAATAGCACTTCCTTCACAAAGTGCCAAACTGGACAGAATAAGAAAAGAATATTCCTGAATTATTTTCGAACTAGGCAAGGATGTATTTTGGCATATTTGTTGAATATATGATCCAAAGAATTTATGAGAATTTTGTGGGAATTTTAGGAAAGACAGAAATATAGGTTGCTTCACAACCTAAAGAAAACAGGGTTATTCTTTTAATAGAAAAAGGAATATTCCCAAGAAATAAAAATTAGGGTTGGGCTAAGATGGAAATGACATGGCCTTGGGATAGATTTGAGAATGAGAAGCCACTTGGAAGTGGCAGGAGAGAAGATCTTCCCAGGTTTCAAGACCACATAGCCACGGAAAAAGAACTCCAAATAAAAAAAATCGAAAAAATCCAAAAGAAAAAGAAAGGGCCAAAAATCGGGGTGTTACACATGAGCAAGTAACAATTCATCACAACAATGGAGTATAAGGCATAAACTTTCTTGAAAACTAACAAACTATGTTCTCAGTCAACAATGCAATTGCAATTCATCATATTTTCAGGAAGGGTCTCATGTAGGAGCTTTTCAGCAAGTCCACATACTCAACCATCATTTAGTCTTCTTTGATTGCTAACACTCACGTCATATATATGGGGCAAAAAGTTTCAGCCAGACACATAGAAAGATAGAGGCTTGTGAGTTCGCCTCCCAACTTATTCACCTCAAGGGTGATGTCAACAATAATAACTCATGATCACTCATATCCAACTGAATATATATATGCTTAGATCTTTCCCCACCACATGATGCTTACAAAAGAGAAAAATAAAAAGGAAGTAGAGGAGAACACTATTGACTCTTGCATAAAAAGTAAATACATAAAAGTAAAAGATAGGCCCTTCGCAGAGGGAAGCAGAGGTTGTCATGCGCTTTTTGTTGTTGGATGCAAGAGCTCTTAATGCAAAGGAATGTCACTTTATATTGCCCCTTGTGATAGCAACCTTTATTATGCAGTCTGTCGCTTTTATTTCTTTACCATCACAAGTTCGTACAAAGCTTATTTCCCTTACAATAAAAGTTCAGACATATTTAGAGGCAATTTTTGACATAACTCATTACGTTGTCTTCCTTGTCCAACGTCAACAATTTGACATAAAATACTTAATGGGGGCTCACAATCATGAAAGATGTCCAAGATAGTATATTTGCATGTGAATCTTCTCTTCCCTTATTAATTCTTTCATGAATTGCATCATTGACTAATGCTATGTTTGTTAACTTCCAATAATATTTACCACTTATACTTTTCTTTATGTAATGTCATTACTTTCCATAGGATTAGCATATGATCTTTTTCATTATTTTCATTGCTAGAATTGGAACATGAAAATAAAGAAGCAAAAACTCAAACTACTCTTTATTATATAACTCTCAACTCGATCACATAGATAGATAGATCACGAAGCTAACACTCGAAAATAGATCATACTAAAGTTTTATTCAACTAGATCACGAAATAACTAAGGATCGAACTAAAAATAGGCAAAGATAATAAAAGTGATGGTGATACGATACCGGGGCACCTCCCCCAAGCTTAGCACAAGCCAAGGGGAGTGCCCATACCCATGTGCTCAAGTTTCCTTCTTCGGTGATGATGGTGATGATGAAGTGGTGGGCTTGTCCTTCATGACATTGATTAGGATCTTCTTTAGGCTCTGGATTTCCCGGAGCACGTGTTGTATCATCTCTGTATTCCTTTGGACCTCGGCCATAATATGCTTATTTTCTGGTCCCCAAGCATTCTTTCCTGCATCACTTTCACTTGGATGAGAGATGTCCCAATTGGAGGGTATGTGCATACAAGGAGTATTTTCAACCCCATAATTGTGAACCAAATTATGAAAGTTGTTCCGATGTAACCTTTGTAAGGGCCTTCTAGGGGGAAGCCCTTCTTGTACCTCTGGACTACCATGGCTTGTAGTGCTTCTCACGGCTTGATGAGGGTTTGGAATTGTGGAGATGCCAGCAAGGGTGCCCCTCTCGGAAGCCGGAGGGTGGACCTCAACCGAATCTCCATCATCTTCTTCCATGGTAACCTCTCCTTCCTCCCCCGTCCTGAGCTCCATCTGCATCAACCAAGCATTGTCTCCCACATTGTTGGAGGAAGAGGAAGACATGATGCCTGGCATTGAAATCTGACAGAAAACACCACGAAACAAGAACAGAGGAGATTTCTGCGATACGGTGGTCAAAACATCCGGGAGTATATATAAAGAATTTTTATCTTGCAAAACATGTAATCCAGGAGAAAACGGAGTCGGGAAGGCTCACGTGGGGCCTCGTGGGCACCAGGTGGGTCCCCTCGGCTGTTTCTTATTTTTGTATTTTTTCTAATATTCCAAAACTGACAGAAAGTATTTTTATGGAATTTTTGGAGTCGGTTTACTTACCGTATCACATACCTCTTCCTTTTCAGGGTTCTGGAGTGTTCCGGAAGGTCTCTCTTATGTAATCCTCCGGTGTAATTGTTTCAATAATATTACTTTCAACATTAATGGGAATACCTGAAATATAGTGCTTAATTCTTTGCCCATTCACCACTCTCGGATTAGTGCCTTCGGAGTTATTTATTTTGATGGCTCCGGAGCGATTAACTTCTTCGATGATATACGGTTCTTCCCATTTAGAGAGAAGTTTTCCTGCAAAGAATCTCAAACGAGAATTGTATAATAGAACTTGCTCACCTACTTTAAATTCCCGTTTTTGAATTCTTCTATCATGCCATCTTTTAACTTTTTCTTTAAATAATTTGGCATTTTCATAAGCTTGGGTTCTCCATTCATCTAATGAGCTAATATCAAATAACCTCTTTTCACTGGCAAGTTTAAAATCATAATTTAGTTCTTTGATTGCCCAATATGCTTTGTGTTCTAACTCAAGAGGTAAATGACATGCTTTTCCATAAACCATTTTATAAGGAGACATACCCATAGGATTTTTATAAGCAGTTCTTTATGCCCATAATGCATCGTCAAGTTTCTTAGACCAATTCTTTCTAGATCTATTGACGGTTTTTTGCAAAATTTATTTTAGTTCTCTATTGCTCAATTCAACTTGACCAGTAGTTTGAGGGTGATAGGGAGATGCAATTCTATGGCTGACATCATATTTAGCAAGCAATTTACGGAATGCACCATGAATAAAATGTGAACCACCATCAGTCATCAAATATCTAGGGACTCCAAACCTCGGGAAAATAACTTCTTTAAGCATTTTAATAGAAGTGTTATGATCAGCACTACTAGTTGGAATAGCTTCTACCCACTTAGTAACGTAATCAACAGCAATTAAAATATGAGTATACCCATTGGATTTAGGAAAAGGTCCCATATAATCAAATCCCCAAACATCAAATGGTTCAACAACAAGTGAATAATTCATAGGCATTTCCTGACGTCTACCAACATTACCAATTCTCTGACATTCATCACACGATAGGACAAACTTACGAGCATCCTTGAAAAGAGTAGGCCAATAAAAACCAGATTGCAATACCTTGTGTGCAGTTCTGTCTCCCGCATGGTGTCCTCCGTAAGCCTCGGAATGACACTTCCGTAGGATTTGTTCCTGTTCATGCTCAGGTATACAACGTCTAATAATACCATCTACTCCTTCTTTATAAAGATGTGGGTCATCCCAGAAGTAATGTCTTAAATCAAAGAAGAACTTTTTCTTTTGTTGGTATGTGAAACTAGGTGGTATGTATTTAGCAACAATGTAATTAGCATAGGCTGCATACCAAGGAGTATTACGAGAAGCATTTATGACAGCTAATTGTTCATCAGGAAAATCATCATTAATAGGTAGTGGGTCATCAAGAACATTTTCCATTCTAGACAAATTATCTGCTACGGGATTCTCAGCTCCCTTCCTATCTGTAATATGCAAGTCAAATTCTTGTAGCAATAAAACCCACCTAATGAGTCTAGGTTTAGCATCTTTCTTTTCCATAAGATATTTAATAGCAGCATGATCGGTGTGAACAGTTACTTTAGAATCAACTATGTAAGATCTGAATTTATCACATGCAAACACAACTGCTAGAAATTCTTTTTCAGTAGTAGCATAATTTCTTTGGGCACTGTCTAGAGTTTTACTAGAATAATGGATAACATTTAATTTCTTATCAACTCTCTGTCCTAGAACAGCACCAACAACATAATCACTAGCATCACACATAATTTCAAAAGGCAAGTTCCAATCAGGTGGTTGAACAATAGGTGATGTGGTTAAGGCTTTCTTAAGTGTTTCAAAGGCTTCTAGACAATCATCATCAAAAACAAATGGAACATCTTTTTGCAAAAGATTGGTAAGAGGCCTAGAAATTTTAGAGAAGTCTTTAATAAATCTCCTATAGAAACCAGCATGACCTAGGAAACTTCTTATACCTTTAATATCTTTAGGACATGGCATTTTCTCAATAGCATCAACCTTAGCTTTATCAACTTCAATACCTCTTTCAGAAATTTTATGCCCCAAGACAATGCCTTCATTCACCATAAAGTGGCACTTCTTCCAATTCAAGACAAGATTAGTTTCTTCACATCTCTGCAAAACTCGATCAAGGTTGCTTAAGCAATCATCAAAAGAAGTTCCGTAAACGGAAAAATCATCCATGAACACCTGAACAATCTTTTCACAAAAGTCAGAGAATATAGCAGTCATACATCTTTGAAAGGTAGCAGGTGCATTGCATAAACCAAAAGGCATACCTCTATAAGCATAAGTTCCAAAAGGACAAGTGAAGGTGGTTTTCTCTTGATCGGGTTGTGATACAGGTATTTGAGAAAAACCAGAATAACCGTCTAGAAAACAAAAGTGTGTATGCTTAGACAATCTTTCTAACATTTGATCAATAAAAGGTAAGGGGTAATGATCTTTTCTAGTAGCTTTGTTTAACTTTCTAAGATCAATTACCATCCTATAACCAGTTACAATTCTTTGTGGTATAAGTTCATTTTTATCATTAGGAACAACGGTAATACCTCCTTTCTTAGGGACACAATGAACGGGACTTACCCATCTACTATCAGCTATGGGATAGATTATACCTACTTCCAGAAGGTATAATATTTCGGTTCTTACCACCTCTTTCATCTTAGGATTTAATCGTCATTGGTGGTCGACAACTGGTTTAGCATCAGGCTCCATATTAATTTTATGCTGACATAGAGTGGGACTAATGCCCTTAAGATCATCAAGAGTATATCCAATAGCAGCGCGGTGCTTCCTTAGAGTTTTTAGTAATCTCTTTTCTTCATGAGCTGAAAGGTTAGCACTAATAATAACAGGATATATCTTCTTTTCATCAAGATAAGCATATTTCAATGTATCGGGCAATTGCTTCAATTCAAATACAAGATCACCTTTAGGCAGAGGAGGGCCTCCAAGAGTTTCAACAGGAAAATTATGTTTAAGGATAGGTGGTTGATCAAAGAACATCTTATCTATTTCATTTCTTTCATTCATATGCATATCGTTTTCATGGTCTAGCAAATATTGCTCTAACGGATCAGTAGGAGGTACGGCAATAGAAGCAAGACCAATAATTTAATCTTTACTAGGCAATTCTTTATCATGAGGTTGTCTACGAAACTTGGAGAAATTAAACTCATGCGATATATCACCAAACTTAACTCGAACCTTTTCTTTAACACAATCAATTTCAGCATTAACGGTATTCAAGAAAGGTCTACCAAATATAATGGGACAAAAATTATCTTGTTGTGAGCCAAGTACTAAAAAATCAGTAGGATATTTGATTTTTCCACACAAGACTTCAACATCTCTAACAATCCCAAGTGGTGTAATAGTATCTCTATTTGCAAGCTTAATAGTAACATCAATATCTTCAATCTCAACAGGTGCAATTTCATGCATTACTTCTTGATATAAAGAAAATGGAATAGCACTCACACTAGCACCCATATCACACAAACCATGATAGCAATGGTCTCCAATCTTAACAGAAATAATAGGCATGCCAACTACGGGCTTGTTCTTGTCTAACATATCTCGTTCATTTCACAAAAGTAAATAACATGCCCATCTATATTATCGACTAAGAGATCTTTAACCATAGCAACATCAGGTTCAACTTTAATTTGTTCAGAGGGTCTTGGTGCTCTAATATTACTTTTGTTAACCACAGTTGAAGCTTTAGCATGTTCCTTAATCCTAACAGGAAAAGGTGGTTTCTCAATATAAGCAGTAGGCACAACTGGATCAACATGGTAAACAATTGTTTCTTCTCTAACACTAACGGGTTCCTCAATCTTTTCTTTAACAGGAGGATGATATTTAAACCACTTCTCCTTAGGGATATCAACATGAGTAGCCAATGATTCACAAAAGGAAGCTACTATCTCAGAGTCAAGTCCATATTTAGTGCTTGACTTATGAAAAGCATCGGTGGCCATAAAAGATTTAACACAATCGAACTCAAGTATTATACCTGACTCGTTACCTCTGTCGAGTTCCCAATCTTCAGAGTTGCTTTTAATTCTTTCCAGAAGATCCCATCTGAATTCAATAGTTTTCTTCATAAAGGAGCCGGTCGAAGAAGAATCCAGCGTAGTTTGATTATCATGAGAAAGCCGAGCATAAAAATTCTGTAAGATAATTTCTTTTGAGAGCTCATGATTGGGGCATGTGTAAATCATGTACTTAAGCCTCCCCCAAGCTTGAGCGATGCTTTCTCCTTCACGAGGCCAAAAATTATATATATAATTCTGATCACGATGAACCAAATGCATTGGATAAAATTTCTGATGGAATTCTAGTTTCAATCGGTTCCAGTCCCATGTATCAGTATCATCACATAGCCTATACCACATTAATGCCTTTCCCTCCAAAGATAAAGGGAATACTTTATTCTTAACTCCATCTCCAGATAAACCTGCAAGCTTAAACAATCCACAAATTTCATCCACATAGATCAAGTGCATATCAGGATGTACCGTTCCATCTCCTGCATAACGATTGGCTAGCAGTTTCTCTATCATACCCGGAGGAATCTCATAATAAATATTTTAAGTAGGTGCAGTAGGTTGAGGAGCAACTGTTTGTGTTTCCGGTCGAGGTGAAGATACCCCGAACAAACCCCTCAAAGGATTACTTTCCATAGTGACAAGTGACAGTAATTTTCAGCACATAATATAAATGTTTCCTTACCAAATTCCACTCACCAAAGGTGCTTCACTCCCCGGCAATGGTGCCAGAAAAGATTGTTTGTGACCCACAAGTATAGGGGATCAGTCGTAGTCCTTTCGATAAGTAAGAGTGTCGAACCCAACGAGGAGCAGAAGGAAATGACAAGCGGTTTTCAGCAAGGTATTTTCTGCAAGCACTGAAATTATCGGTAACGAGTAGTTTGATAGCAAGATAATTTGTAACAAGTGACGAGTAGCAATAGTAACAAAGAGTGCAGCAAGGTGGCCCAATCCTTTTTATAGCAAAGGACAAGCCGGAACGATCTCTTATAGTAAGTAAAGCGTTCTCGAGGACACATGGGAATTTCATCTAGTCACTTTCATCATGTTTGTTTGATTCGCGTTCGCTACTTTGATAATTTGATATGTGGGTGGACCGGTGCTTGGGTGCTATTCTTACTTGAACAAGCCTCCCACTTATGATTACGCCCTCTCGCAAGCATCCACAACTACGAAAGAAGAATTAAGATAACTCTAACCATAGCATTAAACATATGGATCCAAATCAGCCCCTTGCGGAATTGCGCATAAACTAGGGTTTAAGCTTCTGTCACTCTAGCAACCCATCATCTAATTACTACTCCACAATGCATTCCCTTAGGCCCAAAGATGGTGAAGTGTCATGTAGTCGACGTTCACACGACACCACTAAGAGAATCAACAACATACATATCATCAAAATATCGAACGAATACCAAATTCACATGATTACTTATGACAAGACTTCTCCCATGTCCTCAAGAACAAAAGTAACTACTCACAAATCATATTCCTGTCCAAGATCAGAGAGGTGTTGAATAGCATAATAGATCTGAACATATAATCTTCCACCAAATAAACCAACTAGCATCAACTACAAGGTGTAATCAACACTACTAGCAATCCACAGGTACCAATCTAAGGTTTTGAGACAAAGATTGAATACAAGAGATGAACTAGGGTTTGAGATGAGATGGTGCTGGTGAAGATGTTGATGAAGATTAGTCCTCCCACGATGAGAGGATCGCTGGTGATGTCGATGGTGACAATTTCCCCCTCCCGGAGGGAAGTATCCCCGGCAGAATCTCTCCGCCGGAGAGCAAAGGTGCTCCTGCCCAAGTTCCGCCTCGAGACGGCGGCGCACCGTCCCAAAAGTCTTCTCTATATTTTTTCTAGGGAAAATGGGCTTATATACCAGAAAATGGGGCCCAGAGGCTGGCCAGGGGCCCCACGAGGGCTAAATTTTTTTAAATAATACATTTTTTGATAAATTACAGAAATAATATACAAATTTGAAAAATTACAAAAATATTACCCAGTCGGCTGGGGCTAAGCCGACAGGGCCTAATCGGCCTAGCCGTGGCCGACTGGGCCCAATCGGCTTAGGCAAAGCCGACTGCATGGCCTGCCAGCCGACTGCATGGCGCACGGCCCCTGTCGGCCACGGCCAAGCCGACAGGCCAGTCAGCCACGCCTAAGCCGACAGGCCGCTAGCCTACCAGCCATTCCTCCTTTCTCCTTGCCGACCAGCCCTTTCTCTTTTCTCCTTGCCAGTGCAACTTTCGGTCGTGAGTTTGACACTGATTGCGTTAACTCCGAGGAGAGCATCTGCGCGTCCCACCACGTGTGGACTGTGGAAGCACCAAAGCCGTACGCTGTCCAGCCCCTGCTCCTCCTGTCCAACGCTGCTCCTCGCGTGGTCCTCGTGACCCTTGCTGCCCACGCGCTGTCCAGCCTGCTCTCTGCTCCCTTTATTCCCTTTCTCTTTTCTCCTTGCTCAGCCATTCCTTCTTCCTCCAGCCTGCTCTCTGCTCCCTTTATTCCCAATAGCAACACTGCACGCCGCACGCTGTGAAACCGATTTAGACGGCGCTGATTCCGAGACTTACGGCGCTGATTCCCACGATGCTCATTCCGAGGCCTGCTGAGCCGACAACGCTGCTTTTTTAAAGGATGCTGATTCCCGCTGCTGGTTCGAGACAACGTTGCTGTTGCTGCGGCGGACGCGAGAGCAAATTCTAACGCGGTGTGCCGACACTACAGTGCCTGTATTCTTTTTATACACGATGCCAGCTCTCTCTCGCACACACACCCTGTCTGCTCTCTTGCACACATACCCTGTCTGCTCTCTCGCACAGACACATTGCGTACTCTCTCGCGCGCACACACTGCTCCCTCTCCTATCTTCGTCCATCGTCCAGCCACACTTCAAAACACCAACGCGCTAGTCAGGATGAGTTTGCCTTGCTCGGATCAATGCATTAGGCCTAAGAAAATGAAGAGTGCGACTTTGCCTCGGCGGGTGGAAGTACTTCGTTGTTGGTGTGGCGATCTCTGCAAGGTGAAGGAGGTGACGGATTTTTCAGATTGGTTGGGCATGAAGTTTTTTATGTGCGCTAATTATGAGGAAGATCCACCCGTTTCTATTTCACCGTACATCAGGCCTCCGGTATGTTTCAGTCATCAAGAATAAACACGTTGTTTATATTATTGTTGATTTAAAATTTATATTTCTATTTTTGTTGTAGTCTCCTCCGCCTCTGTGCATGTACTATCGTTGGATTGACACGAAAAAACCGGACTGGGCGGTGACCGAGATTCGTGAAAGAGGTCGTCGTGCATGGGCAAGTTTGGACGCGGAAGAGCGTCGCGCGAAGGCGGCAGCAAATGAGAAAGCAGAGCAGGAGAGAGAGTGGCAAGAGTATTGTGTGAAGTAGAGGGCTTTTCTTGATGAGATGAAGAAGAAAAACCGAGAAGAGGGAGTTCGACTGGCGGAGGTCTACCGACAGCGAGAGGAGGCCCGTGAGGCTGAGAGGCAGATGAAGAAAGAAAGGGCTCGTGCAGCCAAGGCAGCAGAAGAAGCTGGTGATGGAAAAGGAAAATATCCACGTTGGACTCAGTAGATTTATGTTATTGTATCCTAAAATTCGCATTGCAGCAAGTTGTATCTTAAAATTCGTAGCAAGTTGTATCTTAATTTGAACATGTATCTTATTTTATGTATCTTATTTTATGCATGTTATTTTGTGAATTGTAGAGATACAATGTGGACGTTAAAGAAATGAACCACGATGTCAGTATGTTGGCATGGTTCAAGCTTTTATTTGGGTCTGTTCCGACTGTTAACGGAAGACCGCCGCCGAAATATGTATCAACTCATGATGGCTCAAGCTCGAAGAAGAAGAAATGCAGCGATGCATCACCAAAGCCCGGTGATGATGGTTACTCTTCCAGCGATGAGTTTATGTCAGCCAAGACAAAATCAAAGTCGAAGAAACATGTTAGTGAGAATAGTGATGATGACTTTATGTAGTGTTAGCGAGAAGCACGATGATGTCTTCATGTAGTTTGTATGCAGTATTATTTAAGGTCAGTCGTACCGTTTAATTCAGATGTACTTGTATCTTAATTATCTGCAGCAGTCTCTCCAGAAATGTAACTCGATTAACAAAGCGAATGAATAGAAATATGTCTCTCGCATACATAGGTAGAATATGTCTCTCGCATACATAGGCAGATATATGTCTATCGCATACATAGCTAGATATAAGTGACACACAAGCATCAGCCACGTCGTCCGCCACGTCGTGGAGGTGGTGTCTCCGGCGTCGGCCACATATACCTGTGGGGTGGCCGGACGTTACGGGGAGGAAGCTCGGACCCGTCTAGGTCATACTGTGTTTCCTGTGTAGGAGGTGGTGCAGGAGTCGAAAACATGTCCATCCACTCGTTGTGCTGCGACAAGTATTCCTGTGTGTTATGCCCATCTTCATGGTCACTATCCCACCTGGATTCAGACATAGACACGTCATGTCCGGACATAGACGCCATATATCCGTAGCCTGCTGCGGGAGGGATGGAACATAAGTAATGACAAAATACGTAGTCCCAATCGATATTGAAAAGAATTAATATGAAGAAACATACCCGTAGGAGGGGGTTGCATCACGTAGCCTGGTGTGGGACCCTGCTGGTGTGGTCCTGGCCGAAACACGTAGCCTGACGTGGGATCCTGCTGGTGATGCCACGCCGAACTACCAGCCTGGTCAGGACGTGGTGGCCTGGGCGTCCACTGCTCTGCTAGACGTGGACGCGGGTCATGTCAGTGATGTGTGGGGTCTACCTGACCAGTCGAGTGACGCGGCTGCTGTTGCTGCGTGGAGTGACGCTGGGGGCGTTGTACGGACTGCTGATGAAGAACGTCCGAAGTGCGTGTGCACGTGATAGCCCGATACACAGCTCGTAGCCTCCCCTCAATGCGCGCCATCCAGTTCTGCATCTGAGGCCGAGGAACGAGTAGTGGTGCATCCGAAAGTGAACGCCGATAGTTGGACACCTCCTCGCCAAGTCCGTAAGTCAACTCAGCCTGAAATTGTCACGACGATTATTAAGTATGCACGGCAAAGTATGTAACAACTAGATGCATTACATAAAGAGAATATATCTTACCGCGTACTGCCTAGAGCCCGAAATATCATAGCTCGGGTACATATCGGACGTACTAGGGGCAGGTATATCATCTGGGTGAGTGTGTTGAACGATGCATAACCGTGTTCTGCTCATGTACCGCTGCAAATAGAGATCGAATTCATCGAGATCAAACTCGACATTCTCCTGCCACACATGTGTGTTCGCGGTCTCCCATTGTGTAACGTACGGCTGAACCCTAAGTAGCCACTCAGCAGCAGTCCTGTGAATCCCCTTCCTTGTGATCCTAAAATTATGGTGTTTGTTAAACAATTAACTAATGCTTCACTATGGACAATTGTGAAAGACAATTCAATATTGAATAACAAGACAATACCTGTGGATGTGTCCTGGCACCGGGTCCTCTATAGGAGGAGGCACCTCCAACTGCTGAAGACCAAATTGCCTCATAACCCTCTGTTGGGCCATCTCCTCGACGAAGACATCGAATATGATCTTCGATTTCGTCATCCAGTAATCACTATCTCTGAAGCATAGCTCAGACATACCGCCGGGGTATCTTGCATTCATGACTTCTTGCGTGTACGGCTGCCAGATCACCCCAGTGTACAAATCAAACTGCTCGTTTAATGCCCTGTATGCTCGCCTAGTCTGATCACCAGCATAGCGTCTCTGCGGCAAACACAAGTTAGTTTCAGCCATAGTGTACACAAAGAAGAAAATTATAACACGAGACATACCATGCGACGTGTCCAACACAGACCGAAAGAAGGCATGTCGATGCCTTCAGCATCGAACATTACGGGCATAGGCTCATGAATACGTATGTCCGGTCGTCCTATAGAGAACCTCCCCCACGACCACAGTTGTAGAAATAGAGGGCATCCAAGAAGAGCTGACTTGGGTGCCGACAGCTGGCAGGCATTGCACATACCTCGATATGTAGCCGCTAAGACCGCCGAACCCCAACTCCTCTGTGTGATCTGATCCAGCGTCTGAGCGCTCGCGATCTCTAGTGCAATAGGGATGTAGAGCGCGCTTATAGTGGTGACATGGTTCTCTGTGAACATCACCTTACCGAGAAGCCATAGTATATATGCCTCCAGGCTGCGAGTGATTTGTGTCGCATTCAACGGGACCTGCGGATACCCCGGGAACTTCTGGATCTGTATTGAGCAAAGATAAAGCATTAGTACATAGCGAAGGTATCTTCTGTAAAACCAGATGCACGACAACTGAAAGATATGAGGCAGGGGAACTAACCTGGAAATGGAGCAACCAATCATACTTAGGTCCGTGATGCTCCGATGCCAGAGCCGGAGCACCGTCATAAAGACCCGCGAAACGTTGTGCAAAACCTTGCTGCCAACGAGCCGGTGCCTCCAACGGTCCGATGGCATGACCTGCCAACGGTAGTCCCAGCAAAAGTGACACATCCTGCAGAGTAGGAGCCATCTCTCCCCAGCGGAAGTGAAACGTGTGGGTCTCAGGCCTCCACCGGTCCACTAAGCACGTGAGCAAAGAGGTGTCGATGGCGACGCGTCTGGAGGTATCCATACGCTCAACCAGCCGCGCGAAAGGTAATAGGCCAGCCCATTTCAACCTGCATGTCAGGGCAATTCAGTTAGTGTGTCCCATCAATATACATGATTGAAACAAATAAATAAAGCACGTACCGTTCAACCCATCCCTGGTGTATCATCCAGTCTTCCCTTTGAGTGCGAGTGGACAGGGGCTCAAGCTGGCGCTCATAACCTATCGCCGCACGATGTTTACTATCAATTTCCGGATTAAGCAACGACATTCCCGCCATTCCTGCACATACAAATTTCAAACATAGTGCCAAAATTAATACAAATTTCAAACTTAGTGCCACATTTAATACAAATTTTAAACATAGTCCACACTTAATACAAATTTCAACATAGTGCCACAATTAATACAAATTTCAAACATAGTGCCACACTTAATACAAAGTTCAACATAGTTCCACACTGAATACAAATTTAGAACTTAATGCCACACTAAATACAAATTTAGAACTTAGCGTCGCACTGAATACAAATTTAGAACTTAGTGCAGCCTAGCTTCTTCCTCTCCCTCTTCCTCCTCTTCCTCCTCTTCCTCCTCTGCCTCCTCGTCCCCGGTTGCCTCGTCCACGCCCAGTACCACTGGCAGTGACGAAAGTGGGACAATTAGTGTCCCTATGGCCAAATTCATTGCATAAAATGCATTGCATAGTGGGGCCTTCCGCTTCAGATTCATCCATATCATTCCGGATGCGCTGACATTGTCGTCTACCTCTACTTGTACGCATATTCCCTGGGTCTGGAATGTACCGCCTTTCAACAGGATTAACGGTGTTGAAGTTACCCATTGAGTGAAATCCCGGCAACTCACCTGTCCAGGTATTGAGGACGGACTCTTTCAGAAAATATGGAGACACAAACGAGATTGCGTCCATTCCAAGCTGCCCGCAAGCAGCAAGTACATGGGAGCATGGTAGGTGAAGCAACTTCGGTTTGTTGCATGTGCACTCACACGTTGGCCAGACTTCATTTCCAATTTTCACCTCATGCGTCCTCAGCTCATTTGCACATCCGAATTTGTTGTTAGCTAAGCGGACCTCAAACCTTCTTTCTTGATTACCAATGGGGACTACAGTGTGTGACCTGGCTTTTTCCATCTTTTCTTCCATGTACTTCATAATCCTTTCACAGTAACGTGTGCTTGGGTTGTTCAAGATATGTTGCTCTGCTTTTTGACGTCTATCTCTGAAGTACTTCACGGTGCCATAGAAAATACCCTCAACGATGGCTGTAAGTGGCAATGCCCGGTTTCCTCTGAGGACAAAGTTGTATGTTTCTGCAAGGTTGGTAGTCATGACACTGTACCTTGCTCCATGTGTGTCATGCAGCAAAGACCACCTCTCCAGAGGCTCATGCTCTATCCACTGCTCGAAGGTTTTAATCGACCTCCCGAGCCTTCTCCTAGTACCAGGTGGGTCAAATCCTGGCAAGTCACAAAGCCCAACAGGCTCCTCCTCCACGGCCGATGTTCCTGTTGCTAACTGTGCTGCTACTGCTTCAACATGTGCCCTCACCGCTACATCTCTTGCAGCTTTCCTGTCCCTAACGTGTCTCTGCGTGCACACATTAAGTCTGTCACGTATCAAATTGTACTTCCATAGCTGGTTCTGCTTGCAGAGTTTTTTGAATAGATTCATCAGGCTCTTATTTCTGAACTGCGAGAAGAAATTAGCCCCCAGATGGCGCATGCACCAACGGCTCTGCAAGTCCTGCCATGGAGTTTGTTCCTCAGGGCCAGGGTTTGTCAGTGTCTTTATCGCACTGAGTATACCTGCATGCCTGTCATGAAGGATGCACACATTGGGCTTATCCTTCACAACTGATATTTTCAGTTGCCTGAAGAACCATGTCCAACCTCCAATGTTCTCACTCTCAACAAAAGCAAATGCGAGTGGGACTACTTGATTTTGGCCGTCTTGACCAATGGCTGTCAGGATCTGACCCTTGTACTTGCCAGTGAGAAAAGTGCCATCTACACATATCACCGGTCGACAGTGCCTGAAAGCTTCGATGCATACACCGAAAGAGAAGAACAGTCGATGCAGCACCCTCACAGTTGGGAACTCTGGCATGAAGAGGTCTTCGATGTCGACATAGGTGCCCGGATTCCGGTCCTTCAGCTTGTGGAGGAGCCCGACAACTGAGTCATATGCATCGAAATAAGAACCAAATCTGCTCTCAAGCGCCCTTTGCTTAGCCCTCCAAGCCTTGCCGTAAGAAATTCTGTACTTGAACCTGACGAAGACTTTTGTCTGGATAGCCTTAACTTCCATCGCTTTGCTCTCCACTATCTCACTGTAAAACAACCTCGCAATAAGCGTGGATGAAAGGTTGGGATGATCTTGAGGGATGCAGGGAATAAGACATGTGTGATGAACTAGGTCACTGATCACCCAACTTGTGCCATACTTAGGGAGATAGCCGTGCACCCTGGCAGGACAACCTGCATTCTTGCATACCATTGTCAAGTTTTTCTGACTGGACACCTCAGCTATGAAAACCCTTTGCGTGGACATTGCCCAATTTATTATTGCGTCCTTCAGAGCTTCTTTGTTGGGATACATAGCACCCGTCGCAATGTTGTTTTGGTGATATTGCCAGGCAGAATCATGACCATCGTTCACGGTCATTGCAGATGAGAAGTCATGATTCCATTAAGCAGGAATCGGGACCTCCTCTACATTTTCTTCTTCATCTGACTCGTCAGAATTATCTGCATGACCACTATCAATATCGGTGTCTTCTTCTTCCATGATGTTCTGCATGTGCCCATCTACCTCGTCAGCGTCCGCCTCGCCACTGTAATAACCATCGGCATTTCCTCCTTCTACCTGACTACTCTGCCCTTGTTCGTAACCATCATCTCCAGCATTTGACATAGATAACATCATCCCGTCACTGCTTTGCCCAGGATCGTTACCACCCTGGCCTTCAGGCGCAATTACCTCCTTCACAACGGGAAGCACTAAGGCACAAGCATTGCATCCCCTGCTTTCGCAACCTTGTAAGCAGCGCACCCACTGAGAATCCCGCTCTACTGGCCTCAAATAGAAGAAAATGTTCGAACTTGACCGGGTCCACAATGCATGAACACCCACGGTGTGCGTTTCAGTATTCAGCCCTAAACATGCTGTCACCCATTCTTTCAACTGACTAAGAGACCATGTTTGAGGGTCGGTCAGTGCCACCTCTATGTGCTCAAATTCACTCAGATCAACCCCAATCTCATTTGTTTGGACATTACCATGACCGTAGAAAAATATGAACTTCACTAAATCAGACATCTCGGCTCACCTATAAAATTATTTAACATGGACAGACAACTGTTAAACAACATGACAAACAACAAATATTCGCACTCCTAAATATTTGACAAGTACATATATTACGGAATATTAACGAAGCTAAATATTGAAACAACTTAATATATTATGGATATTACCGGAGCAACTAAAAATACTGACAGACCTAAATATTTGACATGCACATATAACACGGAATATTACCGGAGCAACTAAAAATACTGACAGACCTAAATATTTGACATGCACATATAACACGGAATATTACCGGAGCAACTAAAAATACTGACAGACCTAAATATTTGACATGCACATATAACACGGAATATTACCGGAACAACTAAAAATACTGACAGACCTAAATATTTGACATGCACATATAATACGGAATATTACCGGAGCAACTAAAAATACTGACAGACCTAAACATTATTTTTTCAAAATATCTACAACTAAGAGAAATTTTTTGACGACATAGTTATACCTTCGACGCGTGTGCCACTGCTTCTTGCTCCTCTCTTCAACTCAGCCGCACCTCCTCCTCCTCCTCACCACCTCTTCCTCCCCAGCAGCACCTCCTCCTCACCACCACCTCCACCATGGCTCCTCCTCACCTCATTTGTACGAGAAAAAAACTATCCCATTGGAAAAAAAAATACCGTAGGCCGTCGGGGTTGGCTATGATCTACTCTTTCTGTGGGTTGGATGCAAAAATGGATGGACCAGCGAGGAGATCGATGCGGGGTTGCGAGAGACAGAGAGAGAGAGCATGCACGAAGAGGAAGAAGAAGAGGCCAAAGAAGAGCTCACGGGGCAGTGGGGAAGGAGAAAAGGAGAAAAGGGGCCCTGTCGGCCACGCTCCGGCCGATTGGATTGCCTGTCGGCTGCGCCGGGGCCGACTGGAGGCCTGTCGGCTGGGCCCCAGCCGACTGCAGCTGCCCAGGCCGACTGGCGAAGGAAATGCGAGGGGCGACGTGTTCGGGCGAATCAAAGGCTGCCACGTGGCCTGTCGGCTTAGCTCCAGCCGACTGAATCCAGTCGGCTTAGCCCCAGCCGACTGGGTAATATTTTTGAAAATTTTCAAATTTGTATATTATTTGTGTAATTTATCAAAAAAAGTGTATTATTTAAAAAAAATTAGCCCCACGAGGTACCAGGGCGCGCCTTGGGGGTGGGTGGCGCGCCCTGGTGCCTCGTGGGCACCTGGGTGGTCCCCTCTGGTACTACTTGCTTCTAGTATTTTTTATTTATTCCAAAATAAATCTTCATAAAATTTTAGCTCATTTGGGGATGTGCAGAATAGGTATCTCTGACATAGCTTTTTCAGGTCCTGAATTTCAGCTGCCGACAAACTCCCTCCTTGTGTAAATCTTGCATATTAAGAGAGAAAAGGCATTAGAATTGCTCCACAAAGTGTTATATTGATTAAAAACACTATAAATAACAGTAGCAAAACATGATGCAAAATGGACGTATCATATTCATGCCATGTTTATAACAATTTTATATCGTTTTGGTATGATTTTATTAGAACTAACCCGGACTGACGCTGTTTTCAGCAGAACTACCATGGTGTTGTTTTTTTTTGCAGAACTAAAAATTCTCGGAATTGGACGAAACTTTTTGACGATTTTTTTGGACCAAAAGAGATGCTTGAAGCTTCGTGGAAGGACCAGAAGCCTCACGAGGTGCACACAAGGCACCACAGCGCGGCCTGGGGGGGGGGGTCGCGTCGTGCTGCCTTGTGGGGCCCTCG
Source organism: Elymus sibiricus (assembly GCA_039707655.1). Taxonomy (NCBI): domain Eukaryota; kingdom Viridiplantae; phylum Streptophyta; class Magnoliopsida; order Poales; family Poaceae; genus Elymus; species Elymus sibiricus. The sequence continues at coordinate 76,953,232 of CM077676.1, forward strand.
TAGCTCCTTTTCGCGTGATTCCAACGCTGAAAAATCCTATAAATAGAGAAACCCCCAGAAATAAACCTAGAACTTTGACGCCGCCATCGCAAGCCTCTGTACCGAAGAAATACCATCTGGAGCCCTGTTCCGGCACCCTGCCAGAGGGGGGGAATCATCACCGGAGGCCATCTTCATCATCCCGACGGTCTCCATGACAAGGAGGGAGTAGTTCACCCTCGGGGCTGAGGGTATGTACTAGTAGCTATGTGTTTGATCTCTCTCTCTCTCTCTCTCTCGTGTTCTTGATTTGGCACGATCTTGATGTATCGCGAGCTTTGTTAATATAGTTGGATCATATGGTGTTTCTTCCCTCTCTATCTTCTTGTGATGAATTGAGTCTTTCCCTTTGAGGTTTCGTTATTGTCGGATTGAATATTTCAGATTTGAGAACACTTGATGTATGTCTTGCTTGTGGATACCCGTGGTGACAATGGGGTATTCTATTGAGTCACTTGATGTATGTTTTGGTGATCAACTCGCGGATTCCTGTGACCTTGGGGTGATCTAGGCATAGGGGTTGGTTGCACGTTTTCATTATCTTTTCTCTGATGAGAAACTTTAGGGTACTCTTTGAAGTTCTTTGTGTGGATTGAATAATATGAATCTGAAGTTGTTTGATGCATATCGAATAATCAACTCACGGATACTTGTGGTGACATTGGAGTATCTAGGTGACATTAGAGTTGGTTGATGCGTACCATATGGTGTTATTTTAGTACGAACTCGAGGGCTGTTTGTGACACTTATAGGGATGGCTCAATAGATTGATCGGAAAGGATAACTTTGAGGTGGTTTCATACCCTACAACAATTTCATCTTATGTTCTTCGCTAATAGGAACTTTGGAGTGATTCAATTATGTTAGCACTGTTGAGAGATTGCACTAGTGAAAGTATGAACCCTAGGCCTTGTTTTTAAGAATTGCAATACCGTTTGTGCTCCGTTTTATCACTTGCTACCTTGCTGTTTTTTTATTTTCAGATTACAAAAACCTATATCTACTATCCATACTACACTTGTATCACCATCTCTTCGCCGAACTAGTGCACCTATACAATTTACCATTCTCACTACTGCAGGAATGCCCAGCAGTGGCGGGTGCAAAAAGCCTAGTAGTGGCGGGTCAGGCTCTCAGCGCCGCCCGCCACTGACCTCCCGCCACTGCTATGAACCCATCAGTGGCGGGCACTCGCCCGCCACTAGTACGTAGCTTCCAGTGGCGGGCTTTCTCATCTGCCCGCCACAACTTGCTTCTGTTGCCCGTCACAGCTGCCACCTTAGCTGTTGCTGTTCAGACGTTCTGCCAGTCGCTACAACAAATGGGATGAGCACGGACGATTCTCAATATAACTGAAGCAGAATGAATTCATTTTGAAAATAAACCCTGAAATAATTCAGTAACACTTGAAAGTTGTTCGACTTAAGAAACAAACATCAATGTATCACATTCATCTTAACATACTAATTAATTAACTAACAGTTCTCCGGCTGATATATTCATGACTTAGTTCTAAACATGGTTAACAACAACCATCATCTAATAGTCGTTGCGGCCTTATGGTGATTACCACAAGGGTGTCCACCCTTAGTTATCTCTTTCTCTTGATGAACTCCCGCCAGCCGGACTCATGGAATGATATGCGCCCGTCGAATTCCGTCTTGTATTGGACATTCGTGACAGTCCCTCTTGGTCCATGGATTACTCCAGCGGTGCCAACGACGGGGATGTCCACTCCGGAAAACATCTTCAAAGGTAACTTCTGAACTCCCCATCATTAAGAGAAAATAGAGAGCACACAATGTTAGACATCTCACCATACTTGGTTATGACCAAAAAGAGATGAAAGAATATAAAACATCTCACCATAACTTTTTTGACCATGTTGGTTTTTGTTAGACGGTGCACAAAGGGCTTCCCTAAGAAGGCCAAAGAGGATGGTAACATCGCTTTCACATTAGCTGTCTCGTCCCGAGTAAGCTTCTTCATCCTTTGAGAAAAAATGCAGAAAGGATAGGACCATCATCTTCATCTTGGTTGTCCTGGCCATCGTCATCTTGGTCATCTTGATCTTCATCATCCTGGTCATCTTGGTCTTCATCATCTTGGTCATCTTGGTCATCGTCACCATCATTGCTGTCGACATATAATGTCCTTAACCTGTTCACCTCTCCTTTTAAGGAAAAGGCTATGAGTTCTCCTCCTTTAAAATTGTTCACTGCAATGTACTGCTCCCATCCATCACCATATATGATAGTTTTATTCTTTCCTTTGCGCACATCCAATTCGAATTCGCGCTCCTCATCATCCTCAAAGTACAACATGTTACCATATGAATTGTTGAAGTCTTCCCTTATGTTGCATGGGACACACTATGCAGTAGTTAATAATAAACAATAAAGTCAGTAAAACAGTTAAACAAATGATCAGAATTCAATACAAATTCAAGTTAAAGACCGTTACCACTGATTTTTGAAATCCCTTTCTCAAAAATACCCCGAACTGCACTGCAGTTTCAAGACTGTCCATACATGAATTTTGGCAGGCCTTGCAGATCTTACGCCTCAAGGTCCCTAATAATAATTTTGAAGCAGTGATTAATTGTAAATGGTTCACATGAATACTAAATTATGAAAGTATTAGTGAGACGAGGATCCGACTAAGAAGGGTCCGAGAAAATTCGATGACCCGAATGCAATCCCATCCCTTCAAATAAAGAAGCTAACACCGAATAACACAAAAATTTGGCATGACCTTTGCTTAATATTGAATACATTGAGTACCAAAAATTTGATGAAACAGAAGTTAATCAATGTTTCACCAAAACGTTGGCACTCATTTTCACGTGTCTAATAAGCCCAAGCAGTTGTCAAACATAAGAAAATGCAATTAACACTTTATAAATTAGCTTATCGTCCTAAGGTCTATGAATTTCTCTATCAATTCCATGAACCGAATGCAACCCCATCCCTTCAAATAAAGAAGCTAACACCGAATAACACAAAAATTTGGCATGACCTTTGCTTAATATTGAATACATTGAGTACCAAAAAGTTGATGAAACGGAAGTTAATCAACATTTCACCAAAACATTGGCACTCATTTTCAAGTGTCTAATAAGCCCAAGCAGTTGTCAAACGTAAGAAAATGCAATTAACACTTTATAAATTAGCTTATCGTACCAAGGTCTATGAATTTCTCTATCAATTCCATGACCCGAATGCAACCCCATCCCTTCAAATAAAGAAGCTAACACCGAATAACACAAAAATTTGGCATGAGCTTTGCTTAATATTGAATACATTGAGTACCAGAAATTTGATGAAACGGAAGTTAATCAACGTTTCACCAAAACGTTGGCACTCATTTTCAAGTGTCTAATAAGCCCAAGCAGTTGTCAAACGTAAGAAAATGCAATTAACACTTTATAAATTAGCTTATCGTACCAAGGTCTATGCATTTCTCTATCAATGCCGTGACCCGAATGCAACCCCATCCCTTCAAATAAAGAAGCTAACACCGAATAACATAGAAATTCATCTAGGTCTATAAATATCGCATTTTTTTCTATTATCCATGGGGTTCCTACTTTTGATCCTAGGTCTATAAATTTCTCTATCAAATAAAGAAGGTAATTTATATGGAAGAACACAAAATTATTACTCCGGTGACGGCTTCGGTAGATGGTAGCGTCGGTCGGGGCGGATGACGGAGGTGGTGGTCGAGGCGGACGACGGCAGCGGCGGTCGAGGCGGATGACAGTGGCGGTCGGTCGAGTCGGACGACGGCAGCGGCGGTCGAGGCGGATGACGGCAAGCAAATCCTGCGGCATCGCGGGTCGGAGGCGAACGACGAGCAGATCCAGCGGCGGCGCGGAGAAGGACAGGCCGGCTAACAGATCCAGCGGTGGTGCGGGTCGGAGGCACGGCGGCGGCGGCGGGCGAGGCGCACGACGGCGCAGAAGGGGGGGAGGGGGAGAGGAACTGACTGAGTGAGTGAAGGAGTGGAAACCAAAAATAGATGCGGGCGTGAAGATTCGCCTGCCGCGAAGCAGAATAGATGTGGCGGGCGTATAAGTGAGCCCGCCACCATAAATATTAAGAAATTTTGGATGTGTTTGGCGTGGTTTGCCAATCTAGAGTTGTGGCGGGCGCTGCCTGCCACCCGCCACAGGTCAGGGAGAACCAGCGGTGGGCGGCGCCCAGCGGCCCGCCACTACTCTGTCGAGCCAATGGGCTTATTTGGGAGAGCCTACCTGTGACGGGCGTAAACAAGTGCCGGCCACTGGTATGCCCTTAGCTGTGGCGGGTTGTCGCTGGCACCCGCCACAGCTGTTCTTGAATAATAACAGTGGCGGGTGCCCCACCTCGCCCGCCACTCATTAGGGTTCACCTATAAGCCCTTTCCCAGTAGTGTGTATTGGGTGTGTTGGGGACACAAGATATTTCTTGTATTTGATTGCAGGGTTGTTTGAGAGAGACCATCTTCATCCTATGCCTCCCACGGATTGATAAACCTTAGGTCATCCACTTGAGGGAAATTTGCTACTGTCTTACAAAACTCTGCACTTGGAGGCCCAACAACGTCTACAAGAATAAAAGTTGCGTAGTAGACATCAATCTCTTTTCTGACGCCGTTGCCGGGGAGGTGAGTGCTTGAAGGTATATCTTTAGATCTTGCAATTGAATCTTTTAGTTTCTTGTTTTTCACTAGTTTGGTTTTATAAATGAAAACTACAAAAAAAATGGAATTGAGGTTGCCTCACATACTTCATCTATATAATATCTTTCTTGAAAATGATGGATCAGAAAATTGTGCTCAATTGCTAGAGGAAGAATTTAATAAAATGTTTAATGTGAGTACTTTGAATGATGAGCATGATTGCAATGTTGTTAGTATGCTTTCTATGAATATCCATGATGCTAATGATATGCAAAGCCACAAGCTTGGGGATGCTATGTTTGATGAAGATGATCTTTTTAGTCCCCCAAGTTTTGATGAGCAAATTTATTATGATGATAGCATGCCTCCTATTTATGATGATTATAATGATAAAAGTGGATTTGGAGAGGTCATGACATTATTTAATGATGATTCCACTATTTTGGAAGAGGTTTCAATTGATTATGACAACCAAGTTGCTATCTATGATGATTATTGTGATGACATGTATGCTATAAAGAATAATGATAACTATGAAACTTGTCATCATGATTTTCATTTTCAATTGGATTATGCCAATCAAGTATCTCATGATAGTTATTTTGTTGAGTTTGCTCCCACTATTATGAATGAGAAGACAATTGCTTATGTGGAGAGTAATAAAAATTCTATGCTTGTAGGTCATGAAAAGAATGCTTTATGTGATATATAGTTATATTATTGAATTCATTCATGATGCTACTGAAAACTATTATGAGAGAGGAACATATGCTTTTACATATCTCAATAATATCAAGTTTCCTCTCTATGTGATGAAAATTTTGAAGTCATGCTTGTTTTGCCTTCCTATGCTAGTTGATTCTTGCTCCTATAAATTGTTTGCTCACAAAATCCCTATGCATAGGAAGTGGGTTAGGCTTAAATTTGCTTGTCATATGATTCATGATGCTCTCTGTATGTTCCAATTCTTTATTCTTATGCGAGCATCATTGAAATCATCATGCCTAGCTAAAAGGCATTAAAGAAAAGTGCTTGTTGGGAGACAACCCAATATTTATACCTACTGTTTTTCTTGTGTTCACATGATTAAGATACTGTAGTAATCATGTTTCATATGTTTTCTTTCAATAATGTGCCAAGTAAAGCCTTTGGGATAGTGTGGATGCTTGTTGATTTGATTCTGTGCAAAAACAGAAACTTTTGCGCCCAGTGCTGGAATTTCTATTATGTACTGGTGTGTGAAAAAATTCTGAAATTTTTACAGAGTATTGGGTTACAAATTTTTTACGTTTTCCTAAGTTTTCAGAATTTTTGGAGGTACATAAGTATTGTTTTTAAATCTCTCACTACATGCTGTTCTGTTTTTGACAGATTTTGTTTTTTGTGCATAGTTTGCTTGTTTTAGTGTTCCCATAGCTTATATTGGGTAATATAAATTGTGGAAATGATAGAATACAGTAGGAATTATGTGAGAAAAATTATGAATCTTGTCTTGACAGTACCTAAGTGGATGATTTATTTTTATCATACTAACCTATCTCACGAAGTTCTGTTAAGTTTTGGGTGATTGAAGTTTTCAAGTTTTGGGTGAGATATCGATATGAGGAGAATAAGGAGCGGCAAGACCCTAAGCTTGGGGATTCCAAAGGCACCCCAAGGTAATATTCAAGGAAGACTCAAGCGTCTAAGCTTGGGGATGTCCCGGAAGACACCCCCTCTTTCGTCTTCAACACTATCGGTAACCTCACTTGGAGCTATATTTTTATTCGTCACATAATATGAGTTTTGCTTGGAGCGTCATTTTATTTTGTTAAGATTTTCTTGCTGTCATCAATAATCATGTTTTGTATCTTTTAGTTCAATAAAATTCCAATTATAGCCTTTACCATGCTCAGTTTGCAAGTTTATGTGTTGCTGTTTGAAAACAGAAAGTTTTCTGTTATGTCCAGAATATTCCTGAATAGTAAGAACATGATAAAAATATGAAATTTTTACACAATAAGCATGCATGAGTTCTCTGTCACGTGGTAATTTTTCATAATTTTGGGAGTTAGGGAAGTATGAATTCTTATTCACCCTTTACAGACTGTTCTCTTTAGACAGATTTCGGTTATAGTTGCATTGTTTGCATATGTTGCTTGTTTAATGTTTCTATTTGTGGATAGGAGTATTAAATATGCAGAGGCATTTAGTATGCAATGTTTAATTATAATTTTTGTGATTTTGTACAGTAGAGAATGTTTAGGTTTTGAGTTGATTTATACTAACTTACCTCATGAGTTCTTGTTGAGTTTTGTGTGGATGAAGTTTTTAAGATTTAAGAGAAGCCATGGTATGAGAGGAATTAAGGAGACACAAGAGCTCAAGCTTGGGGATGACCAAGGCACCCCAAGTTAATATTCCAAGAAGTCTCAAGCAACTAAGCTTGGGGATGTCCCGGTAGGCATCCCACCTTTCTTCATCAACACCTATCGGTTAGCCTAAGTTTTTACTTGTTCACATGATATGTGCTATTCTTGGAGTGTCCTTTTATTTTCATTTTGTTTGCTGTTTTAATAAAATTATCAAGATCTGAAATCTTTATTTGGAGAGAGTCTTCACATAGCTACTTAATTGTTTGCCTACTCATTGATCTTCACTTATACCTTTTGGAGTAGTTTCTCGTTCACTCTTGTACTTCACTTATATCCTATGAGAAAATTGTTGAATGAATTGAATATCATAAATCTGAAATTATCCATGTTCCATATGCTTAGTAATATTTCACATCGGGTTTAGAAAGTAAGATCTATTAAAGTTTGACAATCACAATATTGGTCATACAAGCAATTCATGAAAGATAGTATATGGAAGAGAACTTCACATATAAATATATTATCTTGGACATCTTTTATGATTGTGAATACCCATTAATTATTTTCAACCTTGATGAAGTAGTTGAAGTTGGACAAGGAAGACAACGTAATGAGTTATGTTTGGGTATATTTGCATCGAAGTTATATTGTTATGGATCCTCTAACATGTGGTGCTTGTTTAGAATCTTTTGCTAGCCTAAATTTCTGTACTAAGCGGGAATACTGCTTGTGCATCCAAAATCCTTGAGCCAAGTTTCTTCCATGAGTGTCCACCATACCTACCTATATACGGTATTACTCTGCCGTTCCAAATAAATTTGCATGTGCCATCTCTAAAACCTTCAAATAAACATCTGTTTTGTGTGCCCGTACTGCTCATGAGGCGGCAAAGGGTGGTCAGTATCTTCCATGTTAAGCAAGTTATTCTCATGATGAGTGTTTATTCACTTGTCATTGCACGAGAGAGGGCGGTAATTGGGATGCCCAGTCCTATGCTCAAAATCGAATTATAAAATGCAAACAAACTCCCCCGGAAAGTTGATTGTATGGAGGGCACCCGAGGATTCGGCTAGCCATGGCTTGTGTTTGAATGTTTGAGGGGGAGTAAACTTTACCTTTCCGCTTGGGAACCGCCTATAATGTGTTTAGCCTGGAAGATATTGAGAACTCTCGGTCGTGACGTTGACAGGAAAGGCATGCCTCTCAAAATGTATTCATCTCTGTTTTAAGCTATGATCTCTGGCACCTCTGCAAATCCCTCCTTCCCTCAGCGAAGGGACATTCCATTTACTTTTATGCTATTTATTTTTGTTGAGTCAACTTCTTATTCCAACCTATTCTCTAGTTGGCAAGCATCATGTGGTGGGGATAGATCCAGGCACATATATCCATTCAAATATATTTGATCATGATTTATTATTGTTGACAATTATCTCTATGATAAATAAGTTGGGAGGCGAAACATCAAGCCCCTATCTTTCTCTGTGTTCGATGGATGCTATTTGTTCTAAAAATATGCTTTGAGTATTAGCAATCATAGAAGACTATATGATAATTGAGTATGTGGAGCTCTTAGTCACACTCTTTTTAAGATAAGTTGAATTGCAATTGTTTGGTGACTAAGAACATAGGTTGTTAAGTTTCAAGAGAATGCATTGTTTGAACCATAACATCTGAATTGATTTCTACTTTATCATGATGAGTTTTATGAGAAAGAGTTGCTCTTATGATGCTAGGAAAAGTGATTGAAATTATCATTGATCAAACTTATGCATTATGCTAGCATTCACACTTCATAAATTATTTCTTTTATCATTTACCTACTCGAGGACGAGCAGGAATTAAGCTTGGGGATGCTGATACGTCTCCAACGTATCTATAATTTATGAAGTATTCATGCCATGTTTATAACAATTTTATATGGTTTTGGTATGATTTGATTAGAACTAACCCGGACTGACGCTGTTTTCAGCAGAACTACCGTGGTGTTGTTTTTTGTGCAGAAATAAAAGTTCTAGGAATTGGACGAAATTTTTTGATGATTTTTTTGGACCAAAAGAGACCCCCGAAGCCTATGTACCGAAGAAATACCATCTGGAGCCCTGTTCCGGCACTCTGCCGGAGGGGGGGAATCATCACCGGCGGCCATCTTCATCATCCCGGCGGTCTCCATGATGAGGAGGGAGTAGTTCACCCTCGGGACTGAGGGTATGTACTAGTAGCTATGTGTTTGATCTCTCTCTCTCTCTCGTGTTCTTGATTTGGCACGATCTTGATGTATCGCGAGCTTTGTTAATATAGTTGGATCATATGGTGTTTCTTCCCTCTCTATCTTCTTGTGATGAATTGAGTCTTTCCCTTTGAGGTTTCATTATTGTCGGATTGAATATTTCAGATTTGAGAACACTTGATGTATGTCTTGCATGTGGATACCCATGGTGACAATGGGGTATTCTGTTGAGTCACTTGATGTTTGTTTTGGTGATCAACTCGCGGATTCCCGTGACCTTGGGATGATCTAGGCATAGGGGTTGGTTGCACGTTTTCATTATCTTTTCTCCGATGAGAAACTTTGGGGTACTCTTTGAAGTTCTTTGTGTGGATTGAATATTATGAATCTGAAGTTGTTTGATGCATATCGAATAATCAACTCACGGATACTTGTGGTGACATTGGAGTATCTAGGTGACATTAGAGTTGGTTGATGCGTATCATATGGTGTTATTTTAGTACGAACTCTAGGGCTATTTGTGACACTTATAGGGATAGCTCAATAGATTGATCGGAAAGCATAACTTTGAGGTGGTTTCGTACCCTACAACAATTTCATCTTATGTTCTCCGTTAATAGGAACTTTGGAGTGATTCTTTGTCGCATGTTGAGGGATTGTTATATGATTCAATTATGTTAGCACTGTTGAGAGATTGCACTAGTGAAAGTATGAACCATAGGCCTTGTTTTTAAGCATTGCAATATCGTTTGTGCTCCGTTTTATCACTTGCTACCTTGCTGTTTTTTTATTTTCATATTACAAAAACCTATATCTACTATCCATACTACACTTGTATCACCATCTCTTCGCCAAACTAGTGCACCTATACAATTTACCATTGTATTGGGTGTGTTGGGGACACAAGAGATTTCTTGTATTTGATTGCATGGTTGTTTGAGAGAGACCATCTTCATCCTACGCCTCCCATGGATTGATAAACCTTAGGTCATCCACTTGAGGGAAATTTGCTACTGTCCTACAAAACTCTGCACTTGGAGGCCCAACAACGTCTACAAAAATAAAATTTGCGTAGTAGACATCATGTACATAAGTGCAGCCGCACCGTGTGTGCCGCTTGGCCTCGCTTGTTATGTAATATTCGAACCTTTGTATCCGCAAGAGATCAATAAAGCGGTTATTTTCTGTACCAAGTTGTTATGTGTTGCCAGAAGACATGATCTCTGGGCTGCAATGCAAGGTAAACCGGTTGCTCTAAGCCGGGGTGCCACACTCCACCACGGTAGCAACCTCTGGTGTAGCTAGATCTGCCACGACCACCACCCTGGTTGATCTGGGTCTCATGCCTCTTGGACACCAAGCTTTTGCCCCACTGGACATTCTTAGGTGGGTGCACACCATCCCCGCATTCTTCCATATTATGTCCCAGAAGTTCACATATTCCGTAGAAATAACCAATCTTCTCGTACTTCACATCCAAGAAAAGCCTTTCCCCGCGGAGATCCATCAGAGACTAGCATATGAGAGGTTTGTGCACCTCGGTCTTCACCCTGACACAGACGCAGTTTCTCTCAAAGAACCTACTTGGATTCATCTCCACACTGCGCAAACGTGCCAATCCTTCGAGTGTAAAGACCCATATTTGGTAGCAAGTCTATGTGCTTACTATGCTATTACTGGATCGTAGTTAGCACACACAGTACCAAGAATGAATATCAGTAGATCATACATCATTTTACTACAACGATAGATCCAGAATTAAGTAAATACATACCATCGGCATAGCTCGATGCTTGCAGATAATACAGCGGAATCATACGTAGTCACTAAGTTAGGGCTCCATCAACGCCACTGGGCTCTTTGAGTGTAGACCATAACCCTATCGTCCCTTAATCTGTCGAGATCTGCACATGACAGGTGCAGATGAGTACATGGAATGTACTCGCAAGTTGCAAAGGAAGGTATAACAGAATTTATATATGCATGGTAAGTATTGGTGGAGGTTTTGTTTGCATAAAGCCAATTTTCTCCTATACTAAATTTTTATAAACTTTCTTTGAAAATATATTTTTTGTATAAAAGATAGGAGTGAGACATTTGGATATATGCACCAAAGCTCATTCTCCGATTTTAGTAAAAACATACACAGGGTTGAAGTGAAACACATTCGCTGTGCTCAATCCTCAACCTAAACCTTAAAACATATTATTAGAAAAGAAAGGGGGATTCTTCTTCAGTCCAAGTCTTCAGTTGCTCAAAATCGCCCGTAACCGGGGGCACGGCCAATCGATTAGGTTTAACCCTCTGCAAAGGTCGTACACGTTCCCCGCATGACACAATCAACCCCGTTTATCGTTACACACTTGGGTGTATGACTAGGAGGAGATTGTGACGAAGCCTTTCCGTAACAACCCCCTATATCGACCAAGCTGCCTGCAACCTAGTCATGAAGGCGTTACATCGAGCTAGCTGGTCGATCGGTTCCTTCCCATAGAGGTCTGGAATTTTGTGTACTCGTGCCCATACCGAGACCCTGTCCAGCTTCACCGATTCCAGGGCATTTTTCCCATAAAAATGCCCCAGCAAAACCATGAGACCGCAGAAAATCCATGTCCCCTGGTACATCACCCTGTTCTAGTCCCCGTGACAGAACATCTGGATTACAAAAGGTTGTCATCCACTTCTCCAATCTCAGGTTCATGTGCTAGGCTCCACATGAACTTCATCGCCTCTTTGAATTAAAGCTGCATCACTATAGGTCTTTGTGGTGTTTACCTTAGACACCGCAAGCCAACATGCCGCCTTGGCCAATTCACCGATCTCCTCGATCCCAACATAGACGTCGTCTAGTTCCTCTTCCTGCAGCTTCATCGTCCTCATCGCCTCCTCAAGATTTCCATTAATGTTTCTCCTTTCCTCTAGCCGCCATGCCAGAACTCGAACCCAAAGACGCCATGTCGCTACTCCTGATCTCCTTGGACAAGAAAAAACCAGATGTGACCCCCCTTGCTACCCCTTCACAGCAGAGACCAAGGTTGAGCGGACGGGCCAGCCATCCCAGTGATCAGCCCGAACCTCCGTGTGGCATAAGCAAGTGAGGGAGGGAAAGCAGTGCGATAGGAAGAAACTCAACACCTGCCAGATCACCGACGGAGTAGCTAAATCCTAATCGCTAGGGTAGATGAAAGTGTTTTTTTGTGAGGCTGGTCGTAATGGGAGTATCATAGCTAGTATCATGCATGCCAACTAGAAATTTGGTTGAGGTGGCATAAAATTAAATGAAGAAAGAGAGTCTTGAGTATCATATCATGACACCGTATCATAATAAATGATATACTACTATGTATCATGCATGGCAATAAATAAGGTCATCTATGATACTCCCTCCGTCCGGGTTTATTGGGCCCGGAGACCACTTCTCTTGGACCAAGGCACATACAGTAATTTGCTCACATTAATCCTTCCATCCCACTCCCAATGCATTCTCTCACATGCCAGCTCTCACATGCAGCCAATGAAAAAGCATGCATGCAACGTATTTATTATTCAGCCATGGGACTAGCAACAATGCCTCTCGCTACACCAATAAAATGGTTGCATGCATGTAGGCAAGGCCTTATAAAAAACGAACATGCTTGTGGTGCTCTTAGGCCTAATAAACCCAGACGGAGGGAGTACTAATATATGATACTGTACATTACGGAGGTAGTATTATACACTAATATCATATGCATGATACTAAGTTATGATACTACCCACTACGGGCAGCCTAAACCCTTCACCCGGAATGGCCAGCCCACGAACCTCCCATGGGGGTGTTGCCTTGGTTTGTCACTTTATGAAAACAGGTGGGCCGTCAATTGCGCTAGGTAGCACATGTTTCCTGCCTAGCGGTGTCTATATATAATTTGAAATGTGTGATGAAGTATATGCGTGCAAATAGCCAATCCTGTCATTTATAGGAAAAAGTTGTACTAAGAAAATGTAAATATACAATTTGCATGTATTACTCTTGACATGTATCACCACAATGACTATGGAAAGTCTAGATTATAATGGTGTATGTTGATGCGATATACTTAAGAGTTTTTATAGTTGTACAACGGATATACCTCTAAACATTGTTAAGTAGGCATGGAATATCTTCGATAGAAATTCAAACATTAGACCATTAGTGGTGCCATAGTTATACATGAAATACATCTCTATAGACCTTAGTTGATGAGAAATTATACAGAAAGTTGACTAGAAATAGCATACACGAGGCAGATGTGAAAGGGAAATACCAACACCTTTTAACCACCATGATTGTCCAACTTCGAAGCACTAAAACTTGAGATGCCCAATCATTAGTTTTGCAAAAATGCTAAACATACAAGTGTAGCGACATGACACATGGCCCTCTGTTTGTTTTACATTTTGTTGCATTTTCTCTAACACTTAACATGTCAAGTTCTTTAACCATGTTATTAACTCGAAACACATGATAAATAGAGAGTCCTACGGAAACAATTAACAAACCATATATTGATTTGGTAAGAAATATGTGATGATTGCAGCGTAGATATTATTTTGCCTGGAGAAATATTTGAGTTACATTATTGAAATTGCACATATCGTGCCCGAGTCAAATTTATTGTTTCCAACAATATTTTTCCAATAAAACATCTTCTTTAAAACATATATTGTGCATCATAGCAATTGTTGTATCTTTGATATCACTTATGTACTATCCAATGAATTTTCCCGCTTGAAATGAAGCCTACTCATGGCACATATATGGAGATAAATGCAGCAGCAACAACAACAACAAAAATGAAACAAAATTAATCCACAAATCTGGGTAAAGAAAATGGAAAGAAGCTACCCAAATCTCCTACCACTATTATCAATTGTAGGGTACACAAGTTCCTTCATGGATAGCACTGGGGGCTCACATCATCAATCTTTTGCCATCATCTACATCAACAACAGGATATGGACAACAAGAGACAAGGTAGTAGATATGACCTTCACCACCTTATAGATGAACCCCTTTTGCTTGATAGAAATTGCTTCTTCCTTCAATTTCATCAATCATCTCCTCTCCTCCTCCTCCTCTCTCTCTCTCTCTCTCTCTCTCTCTCTCTCTCTCTCTCTCTCTCTCTCTCTCTCTCTCTCTCCAACAGGAGACACTACCTCTTCCCCTACATGACTTTTTTTGTGTGTTCATGGAGAATTTTCTTGCATTAAATTGTGCGGAAAGGCCACCACCTTGCTGGTTAGATTTGTGTTTTGTGATGTTATTTGTATTGTTTCCATCTTTCAAATTCGAATTGTAATATGATTTTAGTTTAAGGGAATATTTAGCTGAAATGGCTTATTTCATGGAGAGAGTCGGGCATTTTCAGAAGAAAAAAAAACGATGACATACACCAGCCATTTAGCTATGTCATAGCTTTCATTACCGATCAAGTATCTAGTGCCACTACTGGAAACCTCTACACCCCAAACCACCAAGAAAGACTTTGTACCTGATAGAGTGGAGTACCTAATTTAAAAGTTACCTTCTGTGATCCCAGCTTGTCGCATGATCCTTCTCCAATCCTATAATAAGCTAGATATTTTGGGTCGATGCATCATGCTACATTTCTACTACATGCTCCATTATATGCATTGCCTTGTAAGGAACTACCACACCTCTTCTTCTCACACTCTTTCTTAAACAGTTAGCTACAGCAGGTGGTCGTCCAGTATGTACTTATTTCCCGATGTCTTATATTACTATGTATACTCATTATCTCCTTGGTTTTGCCATATGCATACTTGCTATACTAAACTATTAAAAATAAGGAGCCATGGCACCAAAGTGAATGGTGTGAATGAGTGAGGTGATGTGTATATAGGATGTGTTAGGGAAATGCAACTTGTATTATTAGGAGGCCAAAGCCAACATATATACACATACATGAGGATGCCAAAAGGCTACAGGAGGATGCCAAGAGACTAGAAAACAAAAGTCCAATAGACACCACTAATATAACTCTAACACCCCCCCTCAAACTCATGGTGGATCCACAACACTGAGTTTGGAAAGGTGAAATCCATGTTGCGCTCTAGTCTGAGCCTTCGTGAAGAAGTCTGCTAGCTGTAACTCAGAAGGCACATACTGAAGAGCAACAACATGATCCTGCACAGCAGCGCGCACATAAGAAGCATCAACACCAATATGCTTGGTAAACTCATGCTTCACGGGATCCCGCGCAATACTGATAGCACCTGTACTGTCTAACAAGAAGGTGGTAGGTGTAGTAACAGAAACACCAAAATCCTCCAGTAACCATCGTAACCAAGTCAGCTCTGCCGTCAGCAGAGACATAGCTCGCAACTCAGCCTCTGCACTCGAACGGGAAACTACAGTCTGTTTCTTCGTCTTCCAGGCAATGAGAGAACCACCAAGAAAAACACAGTAAGCAGAAAGTGAACGGCGATCCGTAGGATCACTAGCCCACGTAGCATCCGAATAGGCCTGGAGCTGTAATGAGCTGGAACGGGGAAAGAAGAGACGGCGAGAGATCGTGCCACGAAGATATCGCAGAACACGAAGAAGGTGACTATAGTGTACCGAAGTGGGAGAAGAAACAAAATGACTCAGGATATGGACACGATGGGAGATATCCGGATGAGTGACAGCGAGATAGAAAATACTCCCAACAAGATGACGATAACGTGTCAGATCAGACAAGGGCTCACCATCAGAAGCGCGAAGGTGAACATTGAGCTCCATAGGAGTCTCAGCAGTGCGCTCATCACTAAGAGCCGCACGAGTAAGAAGATCCTGGATATACTTTTCTTGGGAAATAAAAAAGCCATCAGAGTTGGAGGAAACCTCAATCCCAAGAAAGTAATGAAGAGGACCAAGATCGGACATAAGAAACTGTTCACTGAGACGGGCCTTGACAAAGGCAATGTACTCAGGGTCGTCGCCAGTGATGATCATGTCATCAACATAGAGAAGAAGAAGAGTCCGACCACGAGCTGAAAGGTGGACAAACAGCGCCGGATCATGAGCACTCGCTGAAAAACCAGCGGCGGTCACCACAGAGGCAAAACGCTCAAACCAGGCGCGAGGGGCTTGCTTAAGTCCATAGAAAGAGCGACGAAGACGGCATACCATGCCATCAGGAACATAATACCCGGGTGGTGGCTGCATATAAACCTCCTCACACAACTCACCATTAAGAAAGGCATTCTTAACATCAAGCTGAGAAACAGACCAATGGCGAATAGAGGCCACAGCTAGAAGTGTGCGGATAGTGGTCATATGGGCCACAGGAGCAAATGTCTCATCGTAATCACGACCATGCTCCTGCTGAAAGCCACGAGCCACATGACGAGCTTTGTAACGCTCAAGAGAACCATCGGAGCGAGTCTTAACCTTGTAGACCCACTTACAAGTGATGGGACGAACACGGGGAGGAAGAGAAACAAGATCCCACGTGCCGGTGCGCTCAAGAGCAGCAAGCTCCTCTGCCATCGCAAACTGCCATTCAGGATGAACAACAGCATCGCGATAAGAGGTAGGCTCAAGTACTGCCGAAAGACCATATCGAGTAGGAGAATAGCGGTCAGGGGGAGGGCGAGGCCGAGCCCGAAGACCATAAGTCGGCTGGGATGAGGAGGACTACGCACCAGAAGTAGGCACGTCAGTGGATTTATCCACAACACGTGGACGACGAGTATAATGCAAAGGAAAGGAGGGAAGAGGTGGAATCACTGGAGGTGAAGACGGGGAATGTATCGATGATGAAGGTGGAGAAGGGGAAGGTATCGGTGATGAAGGTGGAGAAGTGGAAGGTATCGGTGATGAAGGTGAAGAAGCGGAAGGTATCGGTGATGAAGGTGGAGAGTCATGCGATGAGGGAGGACAAGAACCCGTAGGAGAGGACGGCGTCGGATCTGCAACAGCGGGACGAGGAATAGGAATACTGGGCACAGAGGGAGGTGTATCCGGAAACGAAAGAAAAGAGATGTCCTCCGCTGAGAAGGCCGAGGAGGATGGACGCGGGTAGAAGGGACGAGACTCATCAAAAGTCACATCCCGGGAAATACGCATCCGGCGACCGACAGGGTCCCAACACCGATAGCCCTTATGCTCATCACTGTATCCGAGAAAGACACACTCAACAGACTGAGCGGTCAGTTTGGTGCGTTCACGAGGGGCAAGCAAAACATAACAAACGCAACCAAACAAACGAAGCGCCGAATAATCAGGAGGACGACCAGAAAGACTCTCGAGAGGAATACCACCCTGTAGAGCAGCAGAAGGCTGAATGTTGATGAGATAGGTGGAAGTGGTAACAGCCTCAGCCCAAAAGTGAGGCGGAAGAGAGGCGGCAATCATCATCGCACGCACCGTCCCAAGAAGGTGACGATGCTTGCGCTCAGCCACACCATTCTGAGCATGAGCACCAGGGCAAGAGAACTGAGTAAGAGTACCCTGCTCAGCAAGAAATCCTCGCAACGCATGAGAGATATACTAACCAGCTGAATCTGCGCGAAAAACACGAATAGGAGTGGAAAACTGGGTATGAACCATGGCAGCAAATTTTTTGTATATAGATAAAACCTCAGTACGAGAAGATATGAAATAGATCCAAGTGTACCGAGAAAAATCGTCTATAAAGATAATATAGTAGCGATGACCCCCTTTCGAAGCAAAGGGAGCCGGTCCCCAAACATCAGAGTGAACGAGATCAAAAGGACGCTCAGACACTGACTCGCTGTGAGGGTAGGGTAGGTGAATCTGCTTACCAAGTCTACATCCCAGACAATCCAACGAAGCATTACCAGAGATAGACCCCAAAACACCGCGATGAACCAAAGACGAGAGACGAGAACCACATAAATGGCCAAGACGATGATGCCAGTGCTGAAAACAACTGGTAGATGTAGCAACAGGGGCTGCGAGGCTGGCGGCGTTGGCAGCGGATGGAAGGCGAAGCCAGTCAAGCTCCCAGAGACCATCAGAGCGTCGAGGGCCAGCACCAAGCAGAGCGCCCATGCGACGATCCAGAACAGAACACGAATCAAAGTCGAGAATGACCCTACAACTAGAGTCAACAATCTGACCACCAGATATGAGTTGCATGGTAAGTCGAGGAACATGAGCGACAGCGGAAACATGAAATGAAGAAGTGCTAAGAGTGCCTCGACTAGCTACAGGGAGGGAAGTGCCATCAGCTGTAAGAACATGAGCAGGAGACTCGACTGGTCGAACGGAGGTCAAAGTAGAAGAATCATAAGTCATATGAAAGGACGCTCCAGTATCAAGAATCCATGGGGATGTACTTGAATGAGTAGAAGGTGGTTTCTCCGTGCCAGAAGAGTCAGTCACAGAACCTGCAGAACCTGTCGGTGAAGAATCCCAAGCATCAAGCAGGCAACGCAGTTGTGCAATCTCACACGCAGACAGGGACACGGCGGAAGAGGTCAAGGTAGCAACACCTGCCAATGATGAGCAGTCACCACCATCCGTGGAAGCCGCATGTAGAGTCGATCGAGAGTAACGAGTTGACATAGAGCGGTCACTGCCGCGCGCGAAAGCCGCGAGAGGAGTCGACGTAGAGCGGTCACCGCAGCGTGCGGAAGCCGCGAGAGGAGCCGACGTAGGGCGACAATCATCGGGTGCGGAAGTCATGGGAAGAGTCGCTGAAGAACGACCAATATAGCCGGCAGAAGACGCCAAGAGAGTCGATGTAGAGCGACTAGGAGCACCGGTGGAAGTCGCAAAAGGTGTCGAAGTAGATAGACAACCACCACTTACAAGCGGGCGAGCACCAAGCACCGAGGAACGGCGCACGTGCGAGACGGGATCCATATACGGAACACCGTTGAAAAACCCCGGGCAACGGGGGAGAGGCATACCCAACGAAAGCATGATACCTCTTTTTTTTTTACTCAAGGCACGCAGCCGGAAGCAGGCCAACTGGCAGAGTAGCCTGGCCGCACCAGCGACCCAAAAAAGTAGAGCGATGCCCAGGCCGTGCAGGGAGCAGCAGCCCAGCAAGTGGATGCACGGGGCGCACACAGCCCAGTAGAGCGATGCACAGGCAAGTGGATGGATTCTGTCCCCGCAGTAAACACACGCGAGCACGGGAACCGGCGGACTGAATCCAGTGGACGGCGCCCGATCTAGCACGGAACCGGCGGCCGGCGGCTGATCTTGGACGGAATCCAGTGGCCGGCGGACGCGGACGGCAGCGGGCACCTACGGTCGACGGACGAGAAGAGCAGTTGGTTGGTGGCGGACAGGAAGCAGCGGTGGGTGATGCCAAAGGGCGGGAATCAGCAGCCGGCGGCGGGAATCGGTGGCCGGAAGCGGTCCCGGCGGCGGCGGCGGCCTGGAAGAGCCGAAGGCCGGCGGGGGAGGCCGGCGGCCGGCAGCCACGGAAGGCAACAGCGGCGTAGACGAGGCCGGCGGCCGGCAGCCGCGGAGGAAGACAAATGGCCGGCGGCGACCTTGGAGGAAGACAAGCGGCCAGCGGCTCGATCGAAAGAGAGCAATGGCGGCCGTGCAGGAGATTGGATCGGGAGCAGCACGAGTTGCGCGTGCCGAAAAAAATACCTAGAGCTCTAATACCATGTTAGGGAAATGCAACTTGTATTATTAGGAGGCCAAAGCCAACATATATACACATATATGAGGATGCCAAAAGGCTACAGGAGGATGCCAAGAGACTAGAAAACAAAAGTCCAATAGACACCACTAATATAACTCTAACAGGATGAAGGGAAATCATTGCGCCCCTGTCTATGTACAAGTGAAGGTTGCTGAGTCATTCATTCACATCAATTTATTGTTCTTGTTCAATGACATTTCGATAAAGGGCATTTTATCGACTCAAACGTCACATTGAGATGATATAACCACATTGAGTGCAACGACTTTAGATGGTAGAAAAGATCATTTATACGCAGGAAGAACACTCAAGTATGTTTGCCTACAAAAAATTCAGATTTTTTGCTTTGCCATTGTCCGGAATTTACTGTTCATCCGGGTGCATTTGCACCTAGGACACATTCGGGGTGTCCTTTTTTCTTTTCTTTTTTGCAGGAGGGGGTGTCTTATTTTTAGAGAAACCCTAGAGATCCGTGACACAACTGAAAAAGATGAATGCTGATCAGTCCCAAAAAAAGAAGATGAAAGCTGATCCAGTACATGCCCATTGTTTGATAAATCACAAGTGGAGCACTGAAAAGGGGCTCACTCACCCAACACCCTTAGCTTAAAGGAACTAAAAGGAGGAGAAAGATAGAAGCATCTGGTGCTTTGCCATGATGGAATTGAGTGCTCGGCAATGGCTTTAGCGTTCCAGCTCACTGCAGAGATTATCATCAGTGACCGGCAGTGACACTGTGAGAGTGCGGCACATGGTTACCTGAAGTTTTGAACCTGGAGCCGCGCTTGCCAACGCTTGGACAGCCACAAAGTGTATCAATGGTGTCCCGCGATCTATCGTTGTCGCAGAAAGCAGCACCATAGCAGAGCCGATGACGATGAGGTAGCCCAGGATCGGAATTCTCCCTTGCTTTTCAGCTTGTTTAGCCGAGAGCCAAAGCTTTGTCCAGGCATCGCATCAGGAGGATGCTTCCTGAATCACTCTTGCTACTTGCTACTGTAGTTACTACTGCGTATGAGGGAGGTTGCACGGGGACAGGGGGATACCAAACCTTTGCCCGGCGTGGTGCTCCACCTCCACCAAGAAGAGAAGAGAGCTAGTCCTCCTTGGTGGGGCAACGTTGCCGCCGGCCGACGCACAGACAAATAAGGCCGTCGCATTCGCCTCGCCTCGCCTCACCTGATGCTGCTGCTGCTTCTTTGTAGTGGCGTCTCCCCATCCCGATGTCCAACGCCACGCGCGCCGGCCGCCACCACGTCCACGAGGGCGGGCACAATGGTGGTCCCAATGGCGGGGGCGGCTACGAGCAGCAGCAGCAGGAGCGGCGGCGCCTGTGGCATCACCCACACAGCAGCAGGGCGTACCGGTCGGGCGTGGTGCGGTGGGCGATGGCGGTGGTGTTCACGGTGCTGGCCGTGCTAGTCCTGGTGGCGGCCGTGGCGGTGCTGCTGGTGGTGCTGGTGCTGCAGCCCCGGGCGCCGTACCTGGCCGTGCAGTCGGCGCGGCTGGCGAACCTGGTGTACGACCAGCAGGGGGTGCTGGACAACGCGGAGCTGGACCTGGACATCCGGGCCGCGAACGTCAACGCCCACGCCGCGGTGGCCTTCTCGGAGCTGGAGCTGCGGCTGAGCTTCCACGACATGGTGATCGCGATCCTGCGCGCCGACCCGTTCGTGGTGCCGCCCAAGGGCGAGCGGCCGCTGGGCTACGTGGCGTCGTCAGCGGCGGTGCCGCTGGACGGCCCCGGGCGCGCCGCCATGGAGGGCGCGCTGGACCGCGGCGTGGTGCCGTTCCGGGTGAACGGGCAGGCGAGGACGCGGTGGAAGGTGGGCGGGCTGGTGGCCGTCAAGTACTGGACGCGGCTGGCATGCCAGATCCGCTTCTTCTGGCCCAACGGCACGGCGCTCGACTTCACCTGCAACTCCAAGTCCAGGTCCCGGTACTGACATGGCCACATCAGCGCAGTCCAATCGAATCCAAATCCATGGGATTTCTGGGTGTAGACTTGATCAAGAACAAGACAGCCACCAGCTTTCTTGGCTTTGCTTACTAATGGAATATATTTTCCTCATGTATGTAATGCATATATTGGAAAACTAAAGAAATATATTTGTACAATTATTTGGTGACGTGCCTTTAGTTTCATTTAGGGCACTCATCTATTAATCTAGTACTAGCTACACCATGCTCCTTAATTTTTAAGCCCTCACAATCAATTGAGGGATCTTGAGCCCACGGTGCGTTACTCCTATTTCAGCGTCTACCTCCTCCCGCCGTTAGCCACTTCGGCTGCATCGGAAACCTCTCCCCGTCGAAAACATGTTTTAGAGCACCTACGCCCGGGCCCTTCTTATGTAGCCATTCATTCCCCGCATCACGATTCGTGTAAGTACATTTCTTTTTTTTTGTTTCTCTCGTATAGAACATGTCTTGAAGTTCAAACCTTTGCAGAACAGCAAAGCTTTCTAACTAGAATCTAGGATAAAACTTTTAGATTTTTTGGTCCAATATAAATATACAAAATAAGTTTTGTTTGATTAAAAAATCTTATTTTTAGTATTTATGTCGGACCAAAAATTCTGAAAGATTTATCCTAGATTCTAGTTAGAAAGCTTTGCCGCGCCGCAATGGTTTGAACTTTAAGACATATTCTATATGAGAGAAACAAAAAAGAGAAAATTTCATGTAGAAAGTTAGTTGTGTCACACAGATCTTAAAGCGTGTTTGGAGAGCCAGGATAGCAGGGCCGGATGCATGTGCTCAAAAAATCTGCATCCCTCTCCCTGTCGCTAGCCACTTCCTCGACATGGCCTCAAGCCCCCGCTCGGGACCGCGCCCTCGGGACATGCTGGAGATCGGCCGGTGGTGTCCGCCTGGGCCTCAAGCTCGGCGTCGTCCGGCGCCCCTGGTCACGCAGAGGTCTCGTCGCGGCCGCGCTTGGAGGAGGGTGGCGGTCGCCAGCAGGCGGAGTGGAGGTAGCCCCAGCCCTCCAGGAGATCCAAGTGGAGGCGCCGCCATGAGAACGACCCCGGGCGAAACAATCCAGGCCCTCTCCTCCACGCGCCGGGAGGTGTCGCCGGAGATGGTGAGTTCGGGTCATCTTGCGGCGAGGAACTGCGCCGAGTCTCCGTCGGCGATTCGGTTTCCGGAGGAGGCCGCGTCGTCGTCTTGCAGGCTTGCTTCTGGTGCTGGCGTGAGAAGCGATCCCTTGAGGCCTTCGGCCCCCTCTTCCTCGCGTAATGGAGGATCTGGGAGCCCTCATGCGTTGGATCGCATGAGAGTCGCCCTTGGGGAAGGCGGCGTCCTTGCTCAGGCTCTGCAAAATGCCCTGGGAGAGGTCGGTCGCTCGGCGGAGGCCGGTGCTAAGGTACGCAGATTGTGTCCCCCTTAGTAGCCCCCGAGCCTCGAGTATATTATGCCATAATGTGCTTGAGGTTTAATAGTTGATTGCTGTCCTGTCGCTTTCCTCAGGTTCTTCTTGCCCAAAGGTCGGGGCGTGCTGCCCGTGTCAGCGAGCTTCGCCGTTTGGTGGAGACGGAGCGGTCCCGAGTTTCCTGGCTAGAGCA
Source organism: Elymus sibiricus (assembly GCA_039707655.1). Classification (NCBI taxonomy): domain Eukaryota; kingdom Viridiplantae; phylum Streptophyta; class Magnoliopsida; order Poales; family Poaceae; genus Elymus; species Elymus sibiricus. The sequence continues at coordinate 76,976,744 of CM077676.1, forward strand.
GTCTCTTGCAAACTGTGTCTGTGATTCCTCAGTGCTCTGTGACCTTTTGCACATTTTGCGAGCTTCTACCCGCCTGTTGAATGTGTTAATTTGTCCTGAGGCAGCTGGAGAGCAGTTGCTTGAGATGAAAGGGCGTCTTGGCGTGGCTCGAAAAGAAACGAACCGTGCCCGATATATTGCTGCTGCCTAGCTTGCGGAGGCATGGTCCTATCGGGAGCTGCTTCGTGGTGAAGGAGGATTTTTAGAGAGAAATCAGGAGATCAGTGAGGGGCTCCGCGCCCAATTGCAGAAAGGGGATGGTGCTGACTGCGGAGGATGGCCTCCGGCAGCGGGTCAATAATGCCTAGGGTCAGCTAGCGGCCGTCCAAGGTCGTTTAGGCGACCTCAAGGTTCAGGAGGCTGCGCTGTTAGAGAGTGGTCACCGTGCCTCTCGGGACCTTCAGGTCTCCTCCCTGCGCATGGATCACCTTGAGGCGGCTTCAAATGGTATATGACCTCTTGTGTTCCTGATTTGTCTTTTCTGAAGATTCAGGCCTGCCGCTCAAACTTTGTTGTGCTTGTGCAGCTATATTTCCTTTGATGGAAGTTGCGCCCGGCCAGTCAAGACTTGGCGTTGTTGTTCCGCTGATTGGGCGGATGCCCTCGGCGTTGGAGCAAGTGGGGAGGTCTTTATGGGGCGTTGAGCATGGTGAGATGCCCTTGCTTCAACAAATTGATCGTATTTTTGAGGCCCCGTAGCGTCTTCTGGAGCTGCAAGAGACAGTGGCGACCGAAGGAGCTCGGTTCATGCTGGTGCGTCTGCGAGCCGGCCGGCCTGAGGTGTCCACCTGCGCCGTTGTGACCACCGTGCTCGAGGCCCGTCCTGTAGAAGGGTTTTTTGATGATGTCGAGTCGGTTGCTTCCTACGCAGCCACCGACAGTCGGCGCCGGGTGTAGACGTTTGCCCTGAAAACAGAAAAACTTCGCAGGTTTTTGTGCGGTTTATTAGTATGTCCTCATTATTATGCGTTTTTGTGGCTAAATGAGTCTACAATATTGTTTATTTGCCATATAGGCGGTTATGCGTGCCTGTTCCTGGTTGGACTGGAGGTCCATTAGTTTTTGTGTTGACGCCGTCAGCATATTTCGTGAGGCTCGGTATGACCAGAATTTTGTATTCAGTCCCCGGCATCCCTGTGGGTTGCACCTCGGCTATTGAGGGCTACCCATTAGTTACGTCCATGCAGCTCCGGAGCTTGCAGCTGTAGGAGGTCGGTAAGGATGAAGCATCCTCCGGTCCAGAGCGAAAAGAAGGAACGTGCGATGCAGCCTTTGTGCGGAGCTGCGGGGAGGTCCAGTTAGAGAGATGCAGCTCCCGAGTCCGACAGCAAAGAGATACGTTTGTTCGGCCTCGATTGTCTATCCCGAGGGGTTCATTGAAATTGTACTTAGTAGCCATGTAATGTTTTTAGCAAACCATAAATTGGGGGACCCAAGAGGTCTCGCTGATTTGACCAATCTATTTGGTTTGAGCTAAGATACATATGCTAGAAAGTGTGCAGATTATGTGTAAGTACGTAATACTTAATTAATGCATAAAAACGACGGAGATGCTCGGCATTCCAGGAGTGGGACGTGATCCGACCTGATTTTCTGTTGCGGAGGTTGTTGGCAACCACCACCACCAGCAGCAGCTCCGGAAGCGCTACCAGCGCCGCACATCGCACCAGATTCAGGCGCTCGAGGTGTAATAATACTCCTAATCATACACTCCGTTTCTTCCTGCCTTAATTTTCCTCTTTCTCGTAATAATCTTATACCATCGGAGATCGTTACAGAAATAATGGTGTTTGTGTCTTTGCAGGTCGTTCAATGAATGTCCACACTCTGACGAGATGCAGCGCGCCGATCTCAGGCGCGACCTCGGTCTGGAGGCCCGCCAGATTAAGTTCTAGTTCTAGAACCGGCGGACGCAGATGAAGGTGTGTCTGACGGTGCAAAATACCGTCAGATCCCTCGGCAGTGGTCCAAGCGCAGCTGGAAGTCCTGGATCGGAGGTCACACGAAGGGTTTATCTAGGTTCGGGCCTCCGGAGAGTAATACCCTACATCCTGCTGGTTTTCATGATTCATAGTGGAGGGATACCTCGTGCAAGGGATTACAATGGTGTATGAGATTGCTACCGAGAGTTTCCTATCCGTGGATAGATGATGAATGAGGACCCTAGACCTCCCTTTATATAGGCAGGAGAGGTCTATGGTTTACATGGTAGATGCGATCTTGGGTGTTGCCGCCTTCTAGTCTTGGAGATCACGAAGGTCGTCTGCACCTCCTAGGGTTAGCCCCCTGTGTTGGGCCCAGCTGGCCCCTTGTAGTCGATGAGGCCGGGCTCCCTGGTGGTTAGCCACACTCGGTACAGGACCCCATCAGTAGCCCCCGAGCGTGGCGGAGGTCGCAGAAGGCGATCGCGAGACCTTCGGCGGGCTCCCGCACTCGCCTGGAATCTTCTTGAGTTCGGTCCGGCTGGGAGGTCGGATGATGGCCAGCTTGAGTCCCCGGTCCATCTAGAGCGCCTTTCAGTGTAGACAGGTGGGTTTTTGTTAGGTTTCCCACGGATTCCGGAGCGGTGACGCCGCCGTGACCGTCGCACCAATTTTTCAGCAAAAATGGAACTTTCCGAAACGGAGAAAAACACCTATTCCGTCTGGGGCGGGCGATGCTTCGGGTTTGGCTGCCTATAAGAGGGGGAAACTGAGGGTTTCACACCCTACCTTGCTTCGGTTCATTCCATCATCCGGGTCTATCTCCAAACTCCTTGACGCGTCGCCGCCGTGCTTAGCTTCATTCCCCCGCCGTGCCCCCACCCCTTCTCCGCCGATGGCTAGGACAAGGAGTGAGAAAGGGGTGCGAGCTCTTCGCCAGGAGTCGTCGTCGAGCGCCGCCGCCAAGAAACGGAAGGAGCAGCCCCACGGGGGAAGCGAAACTAGCGCACGCCGCCTCTAAGTCCATCGGGAAGTGGTTCCCCTCCGCGGCCACGGAAGGAGAGATCCAAGGGTACAAGGATGATCTTCTTATGCCAGCGGATCTAAGCGTCAGGCTTTCGACCGGGGAGGTCCCGCCAGTGCCTCGTGAAGGCGAGCACGTCTTCTGCCTGGGCTATTTTAGGCGGGGGCTTGGTTTCCCGCTCCATAGATTTGTGCGGGGCCTCCTGCACTTATTTGGCTATCAGCTGCACCATATCCTGCCCAACGGGGTGCTCTGCATTGTCAACTTCATCACTTTTTGTGAGTGCTATCTTTGGAGAGTTCCCCACTTCGAGTTGTTCCACTATTTCTTCCGGGTCTGCGTTCAGAAGAACGAAGGCGCCGTCTGCGACCTTGGAGACGCCATCCTGCAGCTTGGCCCTGCTACTTATAGACTGCGTTGGTATTTCCCCGAAGAGGAGAGGATGATGCAGTATAGTAGAGATAAGTATTTCCCTCAGTTAAGAACCAAGGTTATCAATCCAGTAGGAGAACCAAGCAAAATCCTGTTAAGCGCACCTGCACACACAAAAGCAAACACTTGCACCCAACACAAATAAGAGGGATGTCAATCCTCTTAGCGGTTATTTGCAAGGATTAATTCTGATAGTGATAGATAGATAAACTAAAATACTAAATAAAATAAAATTAAATAAATTACAGCAAGGTATTTTTAATTTTAATATATGATAAAAGTAGACCCGGGGGCCATAGTTTTCACTAGAGGCTTCTCTCTCGAACGCATAGCATACGGTGGGTAAATAAATTACTGTTGGGCAATTGATAGAAAAGCAAATAATTATGACGGATTCATGGCAATGATCATGTATATAGGCATCACGTCCGAGACAAGTAGACCGTCTCCTGCCTGCATCTACTACTATTACTCCACACATCGACCGCTATCCAGCATGCATCTAGGGTATTAAGTATGAAACAGAGTAACGCCTTAAGCAAGATGACATGATGTAGACAAAGTAAACTCAAGCAATATGACTAAATCCCATATTTTTATCCTTAATGGCAATAATACAAATACGTGTCATGTCCCTTTCTGTCACTGGGATTGAGCACCGCAAGATTGAACCCATCACAAAGCACCTCTCCCATTGTAAGATAAACAAATCTAGTTGGCCAAACCAAATCTATAGATCGCAGAGAAATATAAAGCTATAATAATCATGCATAAAAGAGTTCAGAGAAGACTCAAATATTCCTCATGAATAATCTGATCATAAACTCACAATTCATCGGATCCCAACAAACACACCGCAAAAGAAGATTACATCGGATAGAACTCCAAGAACATCGGGGAGAACATGGTATTGAAGATCAAAGAGAGAGAAGAAGTCATCTAGCTACTAGCTATGGACCCGTAGGTCTGTGGTAAACTACTCACACATCATCGGAAGGGCAGCAAGGTTGATGTAGAAGCCCTCCGTGATCGATTCCCCCTCCAACAGAGTACGGAAAAAGGCCTCCAGATGGGATCGTGGAAGAACAGAGGCTTGCGGTGGCGTAAAAGTTATTCGGGGTGGCTCTCTGTTGATTTCCCAATATTTGAGAATTTATAGAAGTGGAATTAGGTCAAACGGAGCCACGAGGGCCCCACAAGGCATCCGGGCGCGCCCCCCCTGGGGCCGCGCCCTGTTGCCTTGTGGAGGCTTCGTGAACCTTCTGGCCTCCTCTCCAAGTCTCCAGGGTCTCTTTTGTCCAGAAAAAATATCTCCAAAACGTTTCGTGGCATTTGGACTTCGTTTGGTACTGATTTCCTGAAAAACCAAAAACAAGCAGAAAACAGCAACTGGCACTGGGCACTAGGTTAATAGGTTAGTCCCAAAAAATGATACATAATTGCATATAAAAACATCCAAGATTGATACTATAATAGCATGGAACAATAAAAAATTATAGATACGTTGGAGACGTATCAAGCATCCCCAAGCTTAATTCCTACTCGTCCTCGAGTAGGTAAATGATAAAAACAGAATTTTTGATGTGGAATGCTACCTAACATGTTTCATCATGTAATCTTTCTCTTACGGTATGAATAATAAGATCTGAATGATTCAAAGCAATAGTCTATAGTTTGACATAAATACATCAATACTCAGGCATACTAATAAACAATCATGTCTTTCAAAATAAAAATGCTAAAGAACGTTATCCCTACAAAATCATATAATCCTGTTATGCTCCATCTTCTTAACACAAAATATTTATCATGCACTACCCCGATGACAAGCCGAGCAATTGGTTCATACTTTTTAACGCGTTTCAGCTTTTTCAACCCCCACGCAATACATGAGCGCAATCCATGGATATAGCACTATGGGTGGAATAGAGTCTGGTGGTAAAGATCAATAAGGGGAAGTCAAAAATAAGAAGATAGTCTCACATCAACGAGGCTAATCAACGGGCTATGGAGATGCCCATCAATTGATGTCAATGCGAGGAGTAGGGATTGCCATGCAACAGATGCACTAAGAGCTATAAGTGTATGAAAGCTCAACATGAAAACTAAGTGGGTGTGCATCCAACTTGCTTGCTCATGAAGACCTCGGGCATTTGAGGAAGCCCATCATCGGAATATACAAGCCAAGTTCTATAATAAAAAATTCCCACTAGTATATGAAAGTGACTAAACAGGAGACTCTCTATATGAAAAACATGGTGCTACTTTGAAGCACAAGTATGGAAAAGGATAGTAACATTGCCCCGTCTCTCTTTTTCTTTCATATATTTTTTGTGGGCTCTTTTTGGCCTCTTTTTTTTCTTGGTCTCTTTTTGGCCTCTTTTTTTTCCTCACTGGGACAATGCTCTAATAATGATAATCATCATACTTCTATTTACTTACAACTCAAAAGAAAATTACCACTCAAAACTAGAACAAAATTATGACTCTATATGAATGCCTCTGGCGGTGTACCAGGATGTGCAATGATACTAGTGTAACATGTATAAAAATGATGAACGGTGGCTGAGCCACAAATACTATGTCAGCTATATGATCATGCAAAGCAATATGACAATGACGATGTGTGTCATAAAAACGGAACGGTGGAAGTTGCATGGCAATATATCTCAGAATGGCTATGGAAATGCCATGATAGGTAGGTATGGTGGCTGTTTTGAGAAAGATATAAGTAGGCTTATGTGTGATAGAGCGTATCATATCACGGGGTTTGGATGCACCGCCGAAGTTTTCACCAACTCTCGATGTGAGAAAGGGCTATGCATGGTACCGAAGAGGCTAGCAAATTGCGGAAAGGTGAGAGTGCGTATAATCCATGGACTCACATTAGCCATAAAGAACTCATATACTTATTGCGAAAGTTTATTAGCCCTCGAAGCAAAGTACTACTACGCATGCCCCTAGGGGAATAGATTGGTAGGAAAAGTCCATCGCTCGTCCCCGACCGCCACTCATAAGGTAGACAATCAAGAATAAATCATGCTCCAACTTATTAGCATAACGACAGATCATACGTGCATGCTTCGGGAACCTTAACACCAATATTCTTACTAAACCACAATTATCTACTAGAACCTACCACATATTACCATCTTAATATCGCAAAACTATTGCAAGGAATCAAACTTATCATATTCAGTGATCTACATAAAAGTTTTTATTATATCCCTCTTGAATACCTATCATATTAGGACCAAATTCATAACCCGTGCATATTACCATTGCTAATCATTAGACTCTCGAAAAGATGTAAGTGAAGCATGAGAGGCCAACTATTTCTTTAAAATATAACTACCGCCGTGCTCTAAAAGATATAAGTGAAGCACTAGAGCAACTGCCTAGCTCAAAAGATATAGGTGAAGCACATAGAGTATTCTAACAAATCACGAATAATGTGTGTCCCTCTCAAAAAGGTGTGTTCAGCAAAGATAATTGTGACAAACTAAAATAAAAAACAAAAGCAAACAAACTATATCACAAGACGCAACAAGTAAAACACATATCATGTGATGAATAAAAATATAGCTCCAAGTGAGTTACCGATAGATTGTAGATGAAAGAGGGGATGCCTTCCGGGGCATCCCCAAGCTTAGACGCTTGAGTCTTCCTTAAATATTACCTTGGCGTGCCTTGGGCATCCCCAAGCTTAGGCTCTTGCCACTCCTTATTCCTTTATCCATCGTAGTCTCACCCAAAACTTGAAAACTTCAGCACACAAAACTCAACAGAAACCTCGTGAGATCCGTTAGTATAACAAACAAACCTTAAACTTTAGGTACTGTTGTAAATTGATTCATATTTAATATTGGCATAATGCTACTGTACTCCAACTTCTCCATGACTCATACCCCCCGATACGATCCATAGATTCATCAAAATAAGCAAACTATGCAACAAAAATAGAATCTGTCTAAAACAGAACAGTCTGTAAACATCTGAATTAACGTCATACTTCTGTAACTCCAAAAATTCCGAAAAATTAGGAAAACGTGGGAAATTCATATATCAATATTTTTTAAATTATTCAAAAGACTCTGACGCTCCAGTGAAAAACTAAAATTCCAGCACTGGACGCAAAAGTTTTTGTTTTCAAACAGCATCAATTATACTATCATCCTCATCCCAAAGGCATTACTTGGCATAAACACTAATTAAAAGATAAAAACACAATCATAACATAGGCTATAATTGTGTAAACACACAAAAACAGAAAGTAAAAACAAAAATTTATTTTATTCCTTGGGTTGCCTCCCAACAAGCGCAATTGTTTTATGCCCCTAGCTAGGCATAATGCATAGTTTCAAGTGTTGTCATCCTTCAAGTTAATTCCATAGGTGGCCCTCATAATAGATTCATAAGGTGCCTTAATTCTCTTTCTAGGGAAGTGTTCCATCCCTTTCTTTAATGGAAATTAAAATCTTATATTACCTTCTTTCATATCAATAATAGCACCTATTGTTCGTAGGAAAGGCCTACCAAGTATTATGGGGCAAGAATGATTGCATTCAATATCAAGAACAATAAAATCCACGGGCACAAAATTTCTATTTGCAAGAATCACTACTAGGAAAAACATTACCAGTAGTGTGGGTTTTTTGCATACCAGTAGTGTGGGTTCCCGCGCTACTGCTACGGCGCTACGGCTATTTTTTAGCAGTAGCGCGTTTTTTACCCTGCGCTACAGACAAAATATTTAGTAGTAGCGCTCCTTTTTTTCCCACGCTACTACTATCTAAGTACTAGTAGCGCTCCATTTACACCTGCGCTACTACTATCACGTACTAGTAGCGCCCCATTTTTCCCCCACGCTACAACTAACTAAATAGAAATTAAAATATAAATAGAAATCAGATGCAATATTCATGGATGGAAATCAAGACACGTCCAGTGCAAATAAACTAAGTTCACAGAACCATCTTAGCACTTGTAGCATTCACAGGACCATCTTAGCACTTGCAGTACTCATATATAGTCAACATGCATGGATAGATCATATGGCGAACTAATAGTTGATAAGCAGTCTACTAGGTAGTCATAGTAGCATATATATATATATATGGTTCAGCAGCCACACACATATATAGTTCTAGATGATATCGATGATGATCATCATCCTCAAGCCTTGGCGGTGGGTGTTCCTGATAGTAATTAGGATGGCCTGTCCAACATGAAGATTCTTGCCAACGAGGAAGCTCTTCCACCCAACCGAGCTTAAGTGTGTGAGACCGTCCGTATCCACGCCGTACGCACAGGTGGTGACGGAGCCCCTTGCGTTAAGGCGTATTCCAGCAGAGCCTTCTTCATCAGGCTCGATACCACAACTCACAGATAGGCTCTTTGGCAATTTCTGAATAAGAAAAACATATCAATTAATAAGTATCCTCGCACATACTCTTGCAAATATATTTCTACTAAGTATAAATTTCTACACTATCAAAAGACAGTACTACTACCTTGACTTGCACAATCGACATGGTGGTGGTGGTGGTGGCGCCATTTTCGTATTATATATAAGCATTGATTGGATAGAGTTAATTAAACATCAATATTTGTTCTAACGCAAGCATTCATCAGATAGAGACAAAACATCGGATAGATAGAAACATAAATCGTCAGGTTCACAGGAAAGAAAAACAGTCAGGTTCTACGTTTAATCAGGAACATTAGGAATACTAAATGCCAAAACAACTCGGCAATCAAAATCAATGGAGATATATATCAATGATTTTCCCTTTGTCCTATAAGAAAATCAAATCTTGTTTGCTGAAAATGTTCATCTCCCATGAAGGGCGCATCTAAGCATTGAGGAAGTTGCAGCTAGAACCAACAATACAGTAGCAAAAGCTAGATACTGGAAGACAGAAAATGGAGTTGGGAAAAGTATACAGTGACAAAAAAAAGAAGGTTTGGGAAAAAGTAGTACAAAAGCTAGATACCTCACCCAATCTAAGGGCAAAGATCAGAAACCATTACCCTGGACTTAAACACGGAATGTTTCACATCAAGCAAGCTGCAAAGATATTCTAAGATTATAACCATCCACTACTTGGTTCTGATCTCTAGAGGTATCATGATAGACTAACAAGTAGCAGGACATAAGGTAGAATTCGTAGCCCTACCAAATTGGGACAAGAGCTTGATTGCACATTTGGTGAATAAACAGCACCACAACAAAACTTTCAGGACGGCCTTATAAAGATTGATTCATTTACTAAACATACTGCGCGCTAAATACCTAACGGAGCACCTAATGCATCTATCAACAAAACAAATTAACGGACACCCCTTCCCAAAATCTCTCCAGGATTGCCAAGGGGGTTAACGGACACGACACCAGGGCCTACGCCCGGATGGTGAGCGCGCCGCGGCAGGAGACGGCGGTTCTTGCGGCGGGCGGGAAGCTGCAGTGGGAGTGCTGCGGGGAGCTGGACGGGGACGTGGAGGCGGCGGCGGCCCGGAGGGAGACGGCCGCGGCCGTGACAGCGGCCATGGCTGATACCGCCGGGAGGATGGTGAGGGGGGGCGAGCGTGGGTGGGGATCAAGGTGGCGAGCGGCGGGGGAGGTGAGCGGGGAGGAGGGGCCGGCGAGAGCGCGCGGGCGGCGAGAGAGGGGGAGGAGCAGCGGAGGGGATGAGCATTACCTACGGCGGCGGTGGCGGCTGGGACGAACCCTAACCGAGGTGGCGTCGGGGTGGAGGGGAGAGGACGATCGAAGTGATGAGGGTGCGGGGGGGGGGGGCGGGGTTTTCTTTTGGTGTAGTAGTAGCGCTGCGTACGGGCCGGCGCTACTGCTAAGTCCACTAGCTGTAGCGCCGGTGCACAGCCCACGCTATAGCTAAGTGGGCTAGCGTTTTGTCCCTGCGGCCCACGTAACAGCAACGCGGCCCATGCTAACCAACGCTGCTGCTATGCAGTAGTATGAGCGTGTTTTCTACCAGGCGCTACTGGTACATACCAGTAGCGTGGTGGCCCAAACAGGCGCTACTAGTAAACTTCTACGTATAAGCATTTTCCTAGTAGTGAATAAGCACATTATTTATTCTACCCAATGGTTTTTTTATAGTAGAATCTGCAAGATGCAAATTAAGGGAACAAGGATCCATATCGATGAGACCTAGCACGTGACACAAAGACTTTGGTATAGTGGAAACGCTAGCACCAAGATCACATAGAGCATTATATTCATAATATTCAATTTTGACTTTAATAGTGGGTTCCCATTCATCTTGTAATTTTCTAGGAATTGAAACTTTCGACTCAAATTTTTCTTCATGCGCTTTCATCATGGCTTCTACAATATGTTTAGTGAAAGCTTTATTTTGTTCATATGCATTTGGTGAATTAATCATGGATTGTGTAGGATTGAAAGTATGTCTAGAGGGGGGGTGATTAGACTACTTGACCAAATAAAACCTAACCTTTTCCCAGATTTTAGTTGTAGGCAGATTTTAGCAATAGTACATGTCAAGCATCATCCTACACATGCAATTCTAAGAGTATAGCAGCGGAATGTAAGCAATTGCATATGTATGTAAAGGAGGGATTGGAGATTTCAAACGCAATGAAGACACGGTGGTTTTTGGCGTGGTTCCGATAGGTGGTGCTATCGTACGTCCATGTTGATGGAGACTTCAACCCACGAAGGGTAACAGCTGCGCGAGTCCATGGAGGGCTCCACCCACGAAGGGTCCACGAAGAAGCAACCTTGTCTATTCCACCATGGCTTATGTCCACGAAGGACTAGCCTCACTCGGGGTAGATCTTCACGAAGTAGGCGATCTCCTTGCCCTTACAAACTTCTTGGTTCAACTCCACATCTGGTTGGAGGCTGCGAAGTGACACTTAACCAATCTAGGAGACACCACTCTCCAAAAGGTAATAGACGGTGTGTTGTTGATGAACTCCTTGCTCTTGTGCTTCAAATGATAGTCTTCCCAGCACTCAAACACTCCTCACAGATTTGGTTATGGTGGATGAAGGATTTGAGTGGAAAGCAACTTGGGAGAGGCTAGAGATCAATGTTCAAATGGTAGGAATGGAATATCTTGATCTCAACACATGAGTAGGTGGTTCTCTCTCAGAAAATGTATGGTGGAAGTGTAGGCACGTTCTGATGGCTCTCCTTACTGAGAAGGAGGGGGTGGAGGTATATATATAGCCTCCACACAAAATCCAACCGCTACACACTTTTGACCCAACTCGGTGGCACCGAAACGATAATCTCGGTAGCACCGAACTATGTGAAAGATATGAACTTTAGGAATCTCGGTGGGATCGATACAAACAACTCGGATGGACTGAAGTGCAATGGCTAGGGCAATCCTCATCTCGGTGGCACCGATTGCATCAACTCGGTAGGACCGAAGTGAAGCAATAAGGCAACAGAGAGTTGGCAAGCCATCTTGGTGAGACCGATATGCATAACTCGGTGAGACCAAAGTGAATGCAACCGATTACAGAGAGTTGGCAAGGCCATCTCGGTGGGACCGAGATCCGTTTCGGTGGATCCGATTTGTTAGGGTTTGGCAGTGGCTAAGTCTTGGATGAACTCGGTGGGGCCGGATTGGAAGTTTCGGTGGGGCCGAGTTGGACTTTAGGTTTAGGACATATTTGGGTAAAGAGAGTGGTTGAGGGTTTAGGAATACTGTCACTAAGCACTTGAGCAAAAGGACCATTAAGCAACACCTCATCCCCTTTTAATAGTATTGGCTTTCCTATGGACTCAATGTGATCTTGGATCACTAAACCAAAAATGTAGAGTCTGGATCCTTTGCCAATCCTTGTCCTTAGCATTTTGAGGGGTCCACATCTCTAGTCCATGCCATGCCAATCATTGAACATCCTAAAATCTTAATCTTGAATGGACATTAGTTCAATGAGATATATGTTGTTATGAATTACCAAAACCACCAAGGGAGCAAATGTGCTTTCAATCTCCCCCTTTTTGGTAATTGATGACAACATATAGATCAAAGCTTCGACAAATGATTAAATGAATAAAATACATCGTCGCTTTGAGAAGTATGTGATAAGCGAGAGCTCCCCCTAAATTTGTGCATTAATAAAAAATTTGCGTTTGAATGCAAATGCACAATTGATTAGGCTCATGGGTTACTCTCCCATGTCACATACATCTTGGTGGAGAGCGCAAAATGATAAGATTGGAATAATAAGCACGCATCACCAACATAAGTAATTGATCATACAAGATAATGAAAAAGATAAACATGGAACATCACAATAAGCATAATATGATCAATCAACATAGTATCTCACAAGCATAAACGACATAATACTGTAGCAAGCGCACATAAAACAGAGTAGCATCAAACAAACAAGTAGCAAAAGAAACTGTCGAAGCAAATCAAAAGCAAGAAACTCTCTCTCTCTCGAAGCCTATGATCTATACAAATTCTCCCCCTTTGGCAACAAGTACCAAAAAGTTCGAATCGTATAGCACTAGTCGGCTCTCTAGGCACGGTCCTCCGAAGCTCCTGAAGGCGACCTTCTGCTGGCTGCTCCGGTGTGCATAGACGGCGTTGAGATAAGAGCGTCCGCGAATGCTTCTGCTGATGACTGCTGGACTGGAGGAGTGGAGACCTGCTGTGGCACTATGGCTGTGGCGGCTGGTGCAGATACTGTGGTCCGTGGATCCACAACTGGTATCGCAGCTGACCTGGTAGCCCTAGGCACTTGCTGAAACTGCTCTGTGGTCGGTCTCTCATCTTCACTGTCATCTGATCTGGCAAGCTTGACAGCATCAACATCTCCTTGAAGCTGCTCCACTGAAGTCTGAATCTCTGTCACCTTGACATCCAAATCATGAAATTTAGTCTCAATGATCCGCTCAAAACTAGCCTGGGTCTGGGTGAGGTTGGCCAGACTTCGCTCAATCCTCAGAGTGGCTTCAAGCAGATATTGCATTTGATCCTTTGGTGTCTTGAGATTCGCAATTGGAGCATTGGGAGCTGCTGCTTCCTGAGCTGCTTTAGCTTCTTGGGCTTTGCGGATTTCCTCTTGAGCTTGTGCAGAAGTGGGATGCGAAGAATCCATCACTATGACGTTGTCCTCAAACTCTGGACGGAGTGGCAAATGCTCTCGATCAAGAAGATACGTGCTGGTTCCAACCTTGGAATTTATCAACAACTGAATATGTGGAGCATAACCACACGATCTCTTCTGATCTGCTGCTGTCCTCTTGATAGTCTCTACTATCAGGCTCATCACCTTGAATTTCTGAGGAGTATCAAATAAGTGCAGCAAGTTGATGGAGTGGCCATGAATCATCTTATCATCGCCTGACTTGGGTAACAAGGTGTACCGCAAGATTGTGTTTGAGGTGGCCAGACCTGGTAGCAAATGCTTCACTGATCCAAGCTTGTGTGTTTCAAGATCCTTCTGAGGAATTGCAGTGTACATGTTGGCCATAGAGTTGTGATCCATCTTGAGCTTGGCATATATGTCAATGTCGTCCTCCTCTTCCTTGGGTGCACCAAGAAGATTTGCCCACTCAGAGAAGGTAGACTGGTATTTTATACCCTCAGTCATCCACACAATTTTGCCATCTGGATAGAAATGAGTAGTAGAGTAGAATTGCATGATCATCTCATCATTCCACTTGGTCAACTTCTTTCCAACAAATTCGTCAACTCCTGCAATCCTGAAGCTTTCATGGACGTGGGGGAAATAATCCTCGTTCTCATCGATGTATTCCCAATCCACCCACTTCATGTCACTGACTATGGGCTTCTTGTCAAGCAATACTGTCTCATAAAAGTCCTGTTGTTCATGGGTGTGAAAACGATAATAACAAGCAGTCCTTCTTCTGATAGCATAAGGATCTGACAATCTCCATTGACGCAGTCCTTTGTCCTTTCTCAACATCATGTTTTCAGCTACTGGGTGTGCGTTGTCATGGTCTGGTATCTTTGGCTTCAACTTTCTGAGCACTAGAGGCTCTTCATCAACATTTGATTCAGGCACTGGGGCCTTGTTCTTTTCTGCAGCTGATATGTTCTTGGTTGATCTCTTGGGTGCTGGTGCCTTAGGCTTTGACTTGGGAGGTGCAGCAGTCTTGATTGCATCAGACATGAGCTTCTGTGCTTTTGCAGGGGGTGCAGCAGCTGGCTCATCCTCCTCCTCTTCTTCCTCTTCAATCATCATAGTAGGTCTGCCAATCACACGGGCAAAAGATTTCCTTACTCTCTTCTTCTTAGTTCCTGCAGTTGTCTCTGTGTCACTGGGCTTCTGCATTGTCTGCTGAGGCACTTTCCTCACTGCAGTTCTCTCTTTGGCAGATGTAGGCTTGGAGCTGTACTCTTTAGCTAGCACTACTCTCTTTTTCTTGGTTGCAGCTTCACTTGCAACAAAGTCCTCATCCTCACTGTCTGAGGTTTTCTTCTTCCTTGTTCTGGTTGCAACTTTAGGAAGATCTGGAGAGCTTCTCTCTCCCTCATAGAAACTTTCATTATGGCTTGATCCTTCACTTTGTTCTTCATGCTGCTCTGACCTGTTTTGACTGTCACTAACATCAGACATCTTGCTGAGCTGACCCTGTGAATAGATGGGTATAGGTAGAGTAGATGAGTCATCACAAAAAGCAGATAGTTTTTCAAAAAGTTGAGTTCAAACTTTAGTTCTAGGTTTTCACAGAATGCAGTTCGGATGGACCGAGTTGTTAATCTCAGTGACGCCGAAGCACACTACAGAGACATGGCACGCCATTTCGGTCAGACCGAGATGGGTTTCGGTGGCTCTGAGATGCTAGGGTTTCACTAAGACGTTACTTTCGGTCTCACCGATTCGCACAACTCGGTGGCACCGAGATGTACTAGTGCTATGGCCAGAGGCCAAATCGGTAGGACCGAAAATGTATAATCGGTCGGTCCGAGATGCATTCGGCGGAAACCTAACCCTAAATTTTTTGCTCGAATTTCGTTCAAACGAACTAATCTGGTGGAAAGAGGATTGCATTCGTGGCAAGATTTCAGGCAATCCAATCGTGCATTGAATCGGAAAAGGGAAGCACGAAAGGGATCGAAACTCACCCTAACTCGGTGGAGTTTCTCTACGGCAGCAACGGCTGTGGAGATTGCCCTTGACGGCGATGGAATCCTGTGGCGAGGGCGCGCTAGAGACGACGGCGACGATCCGAAGACCAAAGGGGCGGCAGCAATGGGGTGCGAGCGCGTGACGGTTGAAGAAATTTTCAACCGCACAGTTCGCTGGGAATATATACCCATGTGCTGTCGGTGGCACCGAGTGGAACAAATCGGTAGCACCGAGACGTGCAACTGCTTGCAGTTACAGCAACTCGGTCCAACCGAGTTGGTCTAATCGGTAGCACCGAGATGAAAGCCTAGATCAGTCTAAATGCTTTTGGGTCAACCGAGTTTGAGTAGGTTGGTCTGACCGAAATCAATTAGAAGGTTTTGGAGGTTCAGCCCTTTCAGATCGGTGGCTCCGAGTGCTCCTCACCCGGAGGGTCCGAAAATGACTTGTTCAATTTTTGTGATGCAGCAAGAATAGAATTTGAGACAAGAAAGCATAGATAGCTTGAGAAGGTTGTTAGGCATTCTTGTACATCCACTTGGCCAGAAAAACTAAGACAATCAAAACAACAAATGGATGTCCTCGAATTATGAAAACATGCAAATCAACATGCTCACACAATAAGATAGCAAAAGAAATATGTGTCAAACATGCACAACCAATTCTAGCATCTATCAAGCAATGGCGATGACTAGGTCATCAATATATGAGTATATTGACTTAGGAGCCAAATTTGAACATTTGATCATAGGTCATACTCATCGTTTAAGCACAAGTGGGGTTACCACTTTTACATAAAGCATTAATGTGTTCACACCATTAGAGTTGCTTTAGCTCAATTTTTAGAGCAAAGCTCCCCCTAGATGCGATATCCCCCCTAAGAGGGTTGAACTAACCTTGGGTTTTGTCGATGATGACTTCATGTAGATGTTGAAGATGTGGATGCTCAATGTTGATGTAGACCATCAAAAGTTGGGAGCAATCCTTTGGAGTTTTGTGCTTTCAATACCTACATGGGTTAGTCCCACACAAGGAACATACAAGGATATCCATAGACATAGAGTGAAATACACATATGATGATGTCCATGAATGCATTGATTACCTTGTCCCTTGCCTTACCAACAAGAGGGTTTGTGACTCCATGAACTAGTGCAAAATGTGGAAGTTGGTTGCACAAGTCCTTGCCATAAAGAATATGAGTGAAGTTTGTTGGCGGAGTCACCCTCAAGAACTCTCTAGTTCTTCTTCTTTTGGATCCACATCAACTTGATGGGAATCCTTGGAGTTGTAGTAGCACTTGATGAAGTAGAACTTGATGAAGTCTTGGGAACCCACTTGACCATGGCTTGAGGAGCTTCTTCAAATGAATCAATTTCTTCTTGAAGCTTGTCCTTGCCTTTTAGCTTGTGGTCTTGTGGGGGAAGGTCTTCTTGAGCTTGTGTTCCCTTGAAGGAAGTAGGATCATACTTCTCTTGTTGAGGAACAAACTTCGTCTTGGGGTATTGACCTTCTTCCCACTCAACTCCATCGGCATTGAACTTTCGTTCAAAACCAACACCTTGGTTCTTCCGGTGCCTTCCTTGCTTGCGTACAATTTCCTCAAATTGTTTACTCCCGGCAAGACTCTTGTAGACACCTTTTTCTATAATTCCTTTCAATAGCATATTTTCTTGCTCAAGTGTAACTTGGCTAAGAGAATCATTAGTGGAATCAATAGAACTACTAGAAGCAACAACATTGGATTTAGCATTGTTATTGTTACTACTAGAGGTAGAACCATTTTTACCCTTGTTGCTAGTTTGCTTAGGTTTAACTTGTGGCATAAAGGTAGATAAGAATAAACGTTTGGCAAGATATGAAGAACTCTTCTTTCGAAGATCATCATTGATAGCTTTAAGAAACTCATGCTCTTGCTCTAAATTTAGCTTCTCGAAGCGTAGCTTCTCATGAGTTCTTAGAAGTTCTCTATGATCCTCTTGAGTTGTTTCATGAGCTAACTTAAGAGCATTTAGTTCTTTAGTTAGGCGCTCAATCTCCTTCATAGCATTGTCACTCGTTTCCTCTTGACTATCATGATTACTAGCATTTTCATCATAGCTCACATGACTAGCCCTATCAACAAGTAAATCATCATCACCAAGCAAATCATCTTCATCACTATTAAAATCAAGATACTCGGGGTGTGATACCTTGGGGCCTTTTGCCATGAAGCATCTTCCAATTCCTTCATTTGGTGAGACAAATAGATCGTAGGAGTTGGATGACACAAGTGCAAGTCCGGCAACACCTTCATCTTGACTATAGTCGGAGTTGGAGTGATAACTTCTCTCGGATTGGTTGTCGGAGTCGGAGCCGGAAACCCATTCACCAACATGAGCTTGATGTCTTCTTCTTGTGTAGCTCCTTGATGACTTGTCCTTCCTCTTCGAATCCTTACTTCTTCGAGAGTGTCTTCGTTCATAATAATCATCTCTACTCCTCTCCTTACGAGGTGATTCATCTCTTCTATGTCTTCCTCTTGGTGATTCGTCTCTTTTCTTGTAGGGAGCCGTACACTCATTTGAGTAGTGTCCGGGCTTTCCACAATTGTAGCAATTACGATCACGACTTGATGATCTTCTCTCATAGTGTCTTGAGGTAGAGCTTCTTTCTTTTCCTTTGTTCTTGTAGAACTTGTTGAACCTTTTCACCATTAGGCTAATCTCTTCATTGGATACTAGTTGGTCACTTGAAGTTGTTGGAGCATCGGTTGAGGTTTTGTAAGCACCACTTGACTTGTTGTGCAGCTCCTCTTTGTCCTTGAGTGACATTTCATGAGCGACAATCGTTCCAATGACTTCCGTGGGCTTGAGATCTTTGTAATTTGGCATCATTTGGATCAATGTGCAGACGGTATCATATTTTCCATCTAAAGCTCTAAGTATCTTTTTGATGATGAATTTGTCGGTCATCTCTTCACTTCCTAAGCCGGCAATCTCATTTGTGATGAGAGCAAGCCTAGAGTACATCTCTGCGACTCCTTCACCATCCTTCATCTTGAACTTATCAAGTTGACTTTGGAGCACATCCAACTTAGATTCCTTGACGGATTCGGTACCCTCATGCATATCAACCAAAGTATCCCAAATTTCCTTTGCATTCTCAAGGCGGCTGATTTTGTTGAATTCTTCGGAACATAGACCGTTGAATTGCAATATCTTCAATTCTTCCGGGGTTGCTTCACGATCCTGTTCCTTGCCATCCTCAAAGAAGTCACCTTGCAAGACAACACGAACAACAGCCCAAACGACAGGGTTATGACCAAGAATATGCATTTTCATCTTATGTTTCCAACTAGCAAAGTTTGTACCATCAAAATATGGACCTCTACGGTGATAGTTACCCTCACTAGACGCCATACTCTCCTAGGTTGTGAAACCAAGGCTATGATCACCAAAGCTATGGAAATCAAGGCTTACGGAGACCAAGGCTCTGATACCACTTGTAGGATCGAAAGTATGTCTAGAGGGGGGGATGATTAGACTACTTGATCAAATAAAACCTAACCTTTTCCCAGATTTTAGTTGTAGGCAGATTTTAGCAATAGTACATGTCAAGCATCATCCTACACATGCAATTCTAAGAGTATAGAAGCGGAATGTAAGAAATTGCATATGTATGTAAAGGAGGGATTGGATATTTCATACGCAATGAAGACACGGTGGTTTTTGGCATGGTTTCGATAGGTGGTGCTATCGTACGTCCACGTTGATGGAGACTTCAACCCACGAAGGGTAACGGCTGCGCGAGTCCACGGATGGCTCCACCCACGAAGGGTCCACGAAGAAGCAACCTTTTCTATTCCACCATGGCTTACTTCAACGAAGGACTAGCCTCACTCGGGGTAGATCTTCACGAAGTAGGCGATCTCCTTGCCCTTACAAACTTCTTGGTTCAACTCCACATCTGGTTGGAGGCTCCCAAGTGACACCTAACCAATCTAGGAGACACCACTCTCCAAAAGGTAATAGACGGTGTGTTGTTGATGAACTCCTTGCTCTTGTGCTTCAAATGATAGTCTTCCCAGCACTCAAACACTCCTCGCAGATTTGGCTATGGTGGATGAAGGATTTGAGTGGAAAGCAACTTGGGAGAGGCTAGAGATCAAGGTTCAAATGGTAGGAATGGAATATCTTGATCTCAACACATGAGTAGGTGGTTCTCTCTCAGAAAATGTATGGTGGAAGTGTAGGCACGTTCTGATGGCTCTCCTTACTGAGAAGGAGGGGTGGAGGGGTATATATAGCCTCCACACAAAATCCAACCGTTACACACTTTTGACCCAACTCGGTGGCACCGAAACGATAATCTCGGTAGCACCGAACTGTGTAAAAGATATGAACTTTAGGAATCTCGATGGGACCGATACAAACAACTCGGATGGACCGAAGTGCAATGGCTAGGGCAATCCTCATCTCGGTGGCACCGATTGCATCAACTCGGTAGGACCGAAGTGAAGCAATAAGGCAACAGAGAGTTGGCAAGCCATCTCGGTGAGACCGATATGCATAACTCGGTGAGACCAAAGTGAATGCAACCGATTACAGAGAGTTGGCAAGGCCATCTCGGTGGGACCGAGATCCGTTTCGGTGGATCCGATTTGTTAGGGTTTG
Organism: Elymus sibiricus; assembly: GCA_039707655.1. Lineage (NCBI taxonomy): Eukaryota > Viridiplantae > Streptophyta > Magnoliopsida > Poales > Poaceae > Elymus > Elymus sibiricus. Next base: position 76,996,926 of record CM077676.1, read on the forward strand.
GCAGTGGCTAAGTCTTGGATGAACTCGGTGGGGCCGGATTAGAGTTGTTTGTTTATCTGAAATCTTTCCTAGCAAATTTTCAATATTAGCAAGTTGAGCCTGAAGGTTGGATAATTCTAGATTGACATCTTCAATCTGTTTATTAATAGCATCCAACAAGATAGAGTGTTCCTTAAGCTCTTCGGAAAAGAATTTATTTTGCTCATATTGTGAAGACATAAAATTCTTGGTGACATTTTCAATTTCAGACAACCTTTTGTTATAGAAACTATCGCGAAATTCTTCTAGAGACATAATGACAAGGCAAGCAATTGAACCAGCAAACAAGCAATGAAAAATATTTTTTTGTTTTTGTAAAATATAATTTAGAAGTGGGGGAGATGAAAACGAGAGGCAAATGCAAATAAAAAGGCAAATAAAATAAATGCAAGTGGATGATAGTTTGTGCGAAGGTACTTGGTAATTTTGATGATGTCTCCCCGGCAACGGCGCCAGAAATTCTTCTTGCTACTTGTAGACTGCGTTGGTATTTCCCCGAAGAGGAGAGGATGATGCAGTATAGTAGAGATAAGTATTTCCCTCAGTTAAGAACCAAGGTTATCAATCTAGTAGGAGAACCAAGCAAAATCCCGTTAAGCGCACCTGCACACACAAAAGCAAACACTTGCACCCAACGCAAATAAGAGGGTTGTCAATCCTCTTAGTGGTTATTTGCAAGGATTAATTCTGATAGTGATAGATAGATAAACTAAAATACAAAATAAAGTAAAAGTAAATAAATTGCAGCAGGGTATTTTTGATTTTAATATATGATAAAAGTAGACCCCGGGGCCATAGTTTTCACTAGAGGCTTCTCTCTCGAACGCATAGCATACGGTGGGTAAACAAATTACTGTTCTGCAATTGATAGAAAAGCAAATAATTATGACGGATTCACGGCAATGATCATGTATATAGGCATCATGTCCGAGACAAGTAGACCGAATCCTGCCTGCATCTACTACTATTACTCCACCCATCGACCGCTATCCAGCATGCATCTAGGGTATTAAGTATGAAATAAAGTAACGCCTTAAGCAAGATGACATGATGTAGACAAAGTAAACTCAAGCAATATGATTAAACCCCATCTTTTTATCCTTAATGGCAACAATACAAATACGTGTCATGTCCCTTTCAGTCACTGGGATTGAGCACCGCAAGATTGAACCCATCAAAAAGCACCTCTCCCATTGCAAGATAAACAAATCTAGTTGGCCAAACCAAATCGATAGATCAGAGAGAAATACAAAGCTATAATAATGATGCATAAAGAGTTCAGAGAAGACTCAAATATTTCTCAGGAATAATCTGATCATAAACTCACAATTCATCGGATCCCAACAAACACACCGCAAAAGAAGATTACATCGGATAGAACTCCAAGAACATCGAGTAGAACATGGTATTGTAGCAAAGAGAGAGAAGAAGCCATCTAGCTACTAGCTATGGACCCGTAGGTCTGTGGTAAACTACTCACACATCATCGAAAGGGCAGCAAGGTTGATGTAGAAGCCCTCCGTGATCGATTCCCCCTCCGGCAGAGTACCGAAAAAGGCCTCCAGATGGGATCGCGGAAGAACAGAGGCTTGCGGCGGCGTAAAAGTTATTCGGGGTGTCTCTCTGTTGGTTTTCCAATATTTGAGAATTTATAGAAGTGGAATTAGGTCAAACGGAGCCACGAGGGCCCCACAAGGCATCAGGGCACACCCCCTGGGGCCGCGCCCTGTTGCCTTGTGGAGGCATCGTGAACCTTTTGGCCTCCTCTCCAAGTCTCTAGGGTCTCTTTTGTCCAGAAAAAAATCTCCAAAAAGTTTCATGGCATTTGGACTTCGTTTGGTACTGATTTCTTGAAAAACCAAAAACAAGCAGAAAACAGCAACTGGCACTGGGCACTAGGTTAATAGGTTAGTCCCAAAAAATGATATATAATTGCATATAAAACATCCAAGATTGATACTATAATAGCATGGAACAAGAAAAAATTATAGATACATTGGAGACGTATCAGGCCCCAACTTGATGTTCTTCTCCTTTGATCTCCCGAAGTCTGTTCGGGAGTGGCACAAGTCTTAGTTCTACGTGGAGGGCCTCGGCGAAGACCTGCCGGCCTTTGTGAACGAGCCCCCGCAGAAGCTCCGGTCGTGGGCTCCGTTGGCCAAGTTGACGCCGGAGGCTAAGGCCTTAGCGGAGGCCACCTCTCGCCTAAAGAAAGGTGGGCTGACAAGGGGTCATATTGTGCGCACCTGGGTGGCGCATCGCGTCCTGCCGTTGCAGGTCCGGGGTCTCCCGATGTCCCGGTACATGGTTCCGAAGGACCCCACGCGAGTCTATCAAGTGGAGTTGGACCCTGCACTACAAAAAGAAGACACATCCGTGACATTATGGCCCGGATGAAATCTTTTTCTGTCATGTTTGTGACACTTCTATGACAATAATTGTGACAAAAACACGTATCATCATAGATGTGGTGGGCTCCTACTTCTATGACAAAAAATTATGACAGAAATGGGCTTTTCATCCTGGGCAGGCCGGAGACGCACCCGCATGACATTCTTTGGGCCGTCCATGACGTAAAAAATCATCGTAGAAGTGAGGGCGAGGAATTTTTTGGGGAGTTCCCGGTTACGGTGGGTGATCGGGGTCGAGCGATGCAGTGTGGTTTGCGCGTTTCTCTTTCGTACGCGCGCGTGTGTGCGAGGCGTTCGCTAACTGAACCCGAGCGAGGCATTCGCTAACTGAACCCGAGCGAGGCGTTCGCTTACTGAACCCGAGCGATCACACTAGCTACATACTGAAGCCGATCGATCCCTTCGCTGCTAACTGAACCCAAGCGATTCTCGCTGCTAACTGAACCCGATCGATCGTTCTCGCTGCTTACTGAAGCCAATCGAGCCCCCGTGCGAGACGTAGCCAGCCGGTGCTGGGTTGCCTATTGATGAACAGTGCCCGTAGCTGCCGCGCGCGCGATACACGTAGAACGAGTCGAGACTTGCATCGATCGAGCCGGTTGGTTGGCTGTGGATGAACAGTTCCCGTTGCTGCCGCCCGCTCATACGCCCCACCCCAGCCGGTGGGTTGGCTGTGGATGAACAGTACCCTGCTGTGTGAAGGTGGTTGGCGCTGGATGAACAGGACCCCGACAGGAGGCCACCATGCCCTAGCCGGTTGGGGGTGTATGAACAGGACCCCTTGGAGGCTGGATGAACAGTAGCCCGGTGGAGTCTTGAGGAAGTCGACGGTGGATGAACAGTAGCTGGTGGAGGCTGGAGGAGGTCGACCGTAGATGAACAGTAGCCCGTGGAGTCCCGTTCTGCGGTACGCCACACCCCTCCCGATGAACAGGACTCCGTTTCGACCGTAGGCAGTTGGGTAGAAGTCCATTTCCTCCGTTTTGCGGTACGCCAGACCCCTCCCGATCAACAGGACCCCATTTCGACCGTAGGCAGTTGAACAGAAGTCCGTTTCCTCCGTTTTGCTGTATGCTAGACCCCCAGCTGATGAACAAGACCCCGTTTCGACTGTAGGCGGTCAAACAGAAGGCCGTTTCCTCCATTTTGCGGTATGCCAGACCTTGATTTGATGAATAGGACCCCGTTTTGGCTGTTCCGTCCAAGCAGGTTGGCTCCCGATGAAAAGGACGCGTTCCGACCCAGTCGCTTAGCTCCCGACGCTGTTTCCTCTGTTCCGACCCAGCCGGTTGGCTGCCGATGAATAGGAGGCCGTTGCTGCCGTCCGTTGCCTTTCTCCATGTATACGTGCCCTAGACATACGTATGCGTGAGTACGCGTTCGAGACCCCGGCCGTATGTACGTATGTTGCTGTATTTTTTGCAGCATGGTTGTACGTACGTGTACTAGATTTAGACGGGACTGCTTGAACTGCTACGTATGGGGCTCTACTACGACATGTGCCGCTCCTTTTTTTTTGACGTGACGTGCCGATCCTTACAAGCCCATGGTTCATCGTTGCAGAGAGACTGATCAACCAGTATGTATGTACACGTTCGTGACAAGATAGACAACGCTACGTATGCTTTGACCGGGTGGGTCCCAGCTGTCAGGGAGGATACCGAGGCACTTCCTTGCGTGCGAAGATATAGCAGGTGGGTCCCAGCTGTCAGGGGGAGGAATCATTTTTTGCACGTAATAAGGAGGCACTTACTTGCGTGCGAAGATGTAACTGGTGGGTCCAGCTGTCAGCCTCACCGCGTACAGTCCTCTTCCGATGGCTGTCGTTCATTGACCACGCTGACTATGCCGCGCTGAGAGCACCAAGGCGGTGGACGAAGGTGAGGCCTAGGAAGGGAACAATGTGGAGCCAAGGAAGACGCGGCAGTGGATGCCCATGCCAAGGGGAGTACGAGCGTTGACTGGTTTGGCTGCGGTGCGAGGCTGCCAACGCCGGAGAATAACAGGGGATGTGGGTGAGTAGAGGGAAGGCCTGGCCAACGGTAGGAGTAGGGTGGGACGGTGAGGCCTGCGCGGCAGCACAGCCGGCCATGGGAGGCAGGAGCAGGTGGTCCCTCCAGCACTGGTTTGGGCGGCTGGAGCAGAAAGATCAGAGATTGAAGAAACATCACGGTCGTTGGATTAACATCGAACGGTCACTGCTGCTAGAATAGTTTGTTGACGAAGTTGACAAAGCCCTGCGTACGCGTCAACCTAGTAGTCCCACAAGTCAGCCTCTAAATCTGGTAGGTCCCAGCTGTCATGAGGAGGAATCATTTTTTTGCGTAATAAGGCGACACTTCCTTTCGTGCGACGATAGAGCCGGTGGGGCCCAGCTGTCAAGGGGAGGAATCATTTTTTTCTCGTGTAATAAGGAGGCACTTGCTTCTGTGCGGCCATGCACCATGTGGGTCCCTACTGTCAGCCTCTGCACTTACATCCCGCTTCCAATGGATGTCGTTTGTTGACCACGTTGACCACGCCACGTCGATAGAACCAACGCGATGGATGACGGCGAGACCTAGGAAGGGAATGACCCGGAGCCGGCGAAGACACAGCAGTGGATGCCCACGCTGAGGAGAGTACGAGGGTTGACTGGTTTAGCTGCGGTGTGAGGCTGCCGTCGCCGAAGAATAACAGGAGGTGTGGGTGAGTAGAGGGATGGCCTCGCCAGCGGTGGGAGTAGGAGGGGGCGGTAGGGACTGCGCGGCAGCACAGCCGGCCGTGGGAGGCGGGAGCAGGCGGTCCCACCGGCTTTGGTTTGGGCGGCTGGAGCAAGAAGATCAGAGATTGAAGAAGCAGCACGGCCGTTGGATTAACACCAAACGGTCACTGCTGCTAGAATCGTTTGTTGACTAAGTTGACAAAGCCCTACGTACGCGTCAATTTAGTAGGCCCACAAGTCAGCCTCCAAATCTGCTGGGGCCCAACTGTCATGGGGAGGAATCTTTTTTTCACGTAATAAGGAGGCACTTCCTTCCGTGCGAAGATATAGCTGGTGGGTCCCAGCTGTCAGGGGGAGGAATCATTTTTTTTATTCATAATAAGGAGGCACTTGCTAGCGTGCGGCCATGGACCATGTGGGTCCCTACTGTTAGCATCTCCACATACATCCCTCTTCCGATGGCTAACGTTTGTTGACCACGCCGCGCCGATAGAACCAACGCGGTGGACGACGGCGAGTCCTAGGAAAGAACGACCAGTAGCCAGCGAAGACACAGAAGTCGATGCCAACGCGTAGGGGAGTACGAGGGTTGACTGGTTCTGCTGCGGTGTGAGGCTGCCATCGCTAGAGAATAACAGGAGGTGTGGGTAAGTAGAGGGATGGCCTGGCCAGCGATGCGAGTAGGGTGGGGCGATAAGGCCTGCACGGTAGCACAGCCGGCCACGGGCGGCGGGAGCAGGCGGTCCCGCTGAAACAAGAAGATCTGAGATTGAAGAAGCACGACAGCCGTTGGATGTCCATCCAATGGACTCTACTGCTAGAATCGTGTGTTGACTATAAGTTGACAAAGCCTTGCGTTCGCGTCAACTTAGTAGGCCAACGAATCAGCATACAACCCATTTAGTATTTTTAATAATTTACAACCCATTTTTTAATTCCTATGGAATTTACTGCAGCCCATTTACTATTTCTAACAGTACAGCCCATTTTCTAGCTAGGGCCAGGGTTAAAAATTTCAACCAAACTTCCCACATTTTGATGGGGTCTGAATTATTTATATCCCAAAATTTTGATTCAGATTCAATCTAATTTCAAAATTATTTTATATTAGGTTAAAATCCAATGAAATTTTGCGCGCGCAACAAAAAAATGTAATGAAATTAAAAATCTCAAAATCCGAAAAAACTAATTTTAAAACTAATTTCCGGTTCGCTGTGTTTTTTTATATTTACAACCGATTTATTATTACTTAAAGCCCATTTTCTGGGCAAGCCGAATGCACCCCTCCTCGTTTTTGCAACCCAGCCGGGCGGATGTAACACCCCAAAGTTTTATATTAGGTATTTTAATAATTTCAGAATCTTTTCTGTTTTCCAAAATTCTTCCCTCCATATAGAAAATTTTGGAAATATTGTGGGTTTTGAAAGTAATTTTTTAATCCTTTCATTTAACTTTTAAAAATCAGTAGGAAATATTTTCATAATAGATTTGCCCCAAAATAATTCTTTTAATAGCATTTTCAAACTTTGAAATGCTTCTATTGAACTAAAACTATTTCAAATAATATTCTTTAAATGCCACAAAATTTTGGAGAGGTCATATGATGCCTATAGATCACTTTTATGCAAAAACCCAACTTGGTCTATTGAAAATTTTGAGCAAAAGATCCTCTTTTCAATTCTGTCCCATTCTTAGGTTATAACGACAACCCTAATTTTCCTTCATCAAACAATTCTGAAATTTTCCCATCTCATAGTCCTTCCAGCTAAACCCTTAAGTCGAGAAGGGCAGTCCCAATTTCATCTTGCAAGTCCACCAAATAATTCCCTCAAAATCTGGTGCAGAACTGAATTCTAATAAAACTTGCACTAGCAAGTTTTTTCTTTTATCAAACTAACTTCACCATCATCACTATCATACAAGGAGACATCATCCTGCCAAATTCCAATTTGAGAAAAGATCCCTAGGTGGCCCTAGCATTTCATCAAACACCTTGTGGGCATGACAGAATTTTGCATCCTTTTTGAACAACATGTGGCACTAGATCCTACTACTGAACCAGCTTGTCCATCATCACCCCCATCCATACTAGCACCACCCTGCCAAAGATCAGCTCATTTGGGACAGTGTAGGACGCTTTCGCATTCTGTCGAGCAATTAGTGTGCATGCACAGAGTGTGTCCAGAGCGCCAAAACTGCAGGTGTCGGCACCGCCCCGCGTTGCCCTCCCTGCAGCCGTTCCGCACGCAAGCCACCTCCGAGAGCATCGCGAGACACCCACGCCTCTCAGCGACACCTCCCCTTGGCCGGTTGCGCCGGCCACCGCCGTCCACACCAACCAGGAGCACCGCCCGATGACTCCTCCTCTACCACGTCTCTGCCGAGATCCCCTCGCATAATTGCCAACGGCCCAAGCTCATCCGAAGCTCACCAAACTCCTCACCGACCTCCACCGTCCTCCACCGACCTCGCCACCGTCCATGCTTTGCAATCAATGGCGACTACCGCCATGGCCGTCCTCTGGAAGCGACGAACCGACCCTTCCGTGCTATATAAGGACCACCTATCCTCCCCTCGATCATCACCACATTCCCTACTCCCTCTGTGAGCGTTCTACAGCAACAAAATGACCGGAGATGGCCGTCTTCTTCACCTCCAGCAAACATGGCCGCCGCCAGTGTCGCGTTGGTTCCGACACAACCACAGCTTCTTCCCCTCCATTTCCTCCACCACTAGCTCACTCTTGACCCCACGAACCCAATCCCCCTCTAAATTTTGCTCGGGAGCCACCGTAGATGAAAGCCCCTCATGCCCGACGCCGCCGTCCACCGGAGAGCTCACCGCCGGCTACTCCGTCCACCCCGGCGACCATGGCGGGTACCCACAGGACCGCCTCGACCTCCTGAGCACGCCCATGTGCCCAGCTTCTCGTAGGTCACCGCAGGCAGCCGTTCCTTCCCCTGTTCCCGCATCGTGCCCGGCGAGGACCGATCAAACCTGACCAGTGGGCCAGTGCAGGTCCATTGTCAGTGACCCAGCGCCATGCCAGCTCGTCTTAAGTGGATGCGCATTTTCCCAAAATACGTATTCCTCCTTCGAAAGCGTATTCGCTGGCGAAACGTTTTCTTTTTTATATTTATATTAAAACTCAGATTTTGACTAAACTTTGACTGGCCCTAGTTTTTAAACCACAACTCCAAATGAATTGAATCTTTTTCTGTTATTCTTCACTTTTCATCTCGTTTATTTTAGTATTTATTTAAAAAAAATTCCAAACAACCTTTTTGTACTGTTTTGTAATTATGTGATATTTGCAATATTCTATAAATAGGAAAAATGGAGGGAAGAGAATTTTCAAAACTTTTGGAGTGCACCCAACCATTCTACATGCTCAAGGCAAGCATCTTGAACACTTGATATGGTGAATGTTTGGTTGTTTGCTCGCTAGTATAATATGATCATGATTATGATAATTCAAATAAAATTTGCATATTGCTAGTTATACATGCATGATCCTTGGATAATATTTTACCTTCACTTAAACATGAAGTATGAGTGAGTGTGGTTCTTTTCACATGTCACATATGCCTATGTTGGTCCGGACTAATCCAAAGGAAAGAATCAGTCACGAGAAAAGTGACCGTGAGATTGAAATATCGTTGTGATGAGAATGATCGGTGATGGCATGTCGGGACATGCCAGGTGGTGACCCTGTTGGGTTCCACCAAGGAAATATATTGTGCTAACCACTGCAGGAAAACTTAAACGTCCTGAGTCGACCGTAGATCGAGTCTTGTGCCGGTAATCCCCATACTTGATCCGTGCTGCCACTTGTCCCGGCCACAGGTAGGGTATGGTTTTGTAAGTTGTTAGCCCCTTTCCTTGCACACGCTGTACAGGGAGGCCATGGTGAAAGATACCAGAGGCCTCTAGTAGGCATGTCACCTGGTCAAGGGGCATGGGTGTTTCCGGTTGGGCCGAGAGGGGGGCACCCCTTGTATTTGCGCGCGTTATAAATTGTGATCCCATGCTAGTCGAGACGGTGGTCTCCCTGTCTTAGAGTTTTTCTGGAATGATACCTTGGGTGATTCCGGGCATCTGAACGGTTAAGCTGGTGTGTGCTGGTTAGGTGTTTTCAACCCAAAGGCCGTGATTGGAATTAGTCGGCGTCTCGGTGTTGGCTAAAGAAATCCTTTACATGTGGGTAAAGAGTACACCTCTGCACAGTATAAAAACCTATTCGAATAGCCGTGTCCGCTTTTAAGGACTACAGTCTGGGATGGGTCAAGTGTCGGAGGAAATAATTAAATTCATCGTGATTCACTTTTGAAGGATGAATATTATCACTACTGATGCTATCATGAATATTATGGTTAATCTGAATATTGCTATGGACTAACCTCTTTCTCTTATGTGTATCCTTGAGTATCTCTTGGGATGGTTATGCCACCTGGATACTCACAATATTAATTTCTTTTCAAGACCTCTCGAGGCGTCGCATTCAGACACCCGTTTGGCATTTCATTTCAAGACCTCTCGAGGCGTCGCATTCAGACACCCGTTTGGCATTTGTTTTCAAGACCTCTTGAGGCGTCGCATTCATACACCCGTTTGGCATTTTTCTTGGAATCCTCGGGCGGTCTAACGCTCGATGTTCCATTTTATTTTCTTGGAATCCTCGAGCGGTCTAACGCCCGATGTTCCATTTTATTTTCTTGGAATCCTCGGGCGGCCTAACGCCCGATGTTCCATTTTATTTTCTTGGAATCCTCGGGCGGTCTAACGGCCGATGTTCCATTTTATTTTCTTGGAATCCTTGGGCAGTCTAACGCCCGATGTTCCATTTTATTTTCTTGGAATCCTCGGGCGGTCTAACGACCGATGTTCCATTTTATTTTCTTGGAATCCTCGGGCGGTCTAACGCCCGATGTTCCATTTTATTTTCTTGGAATTCTCGGGCGGTCTAACGCCCGATATTCCATATTTATTTTCTTGGGATCCTCGGGCGGTCTATCGCCTGATGTTCCATTATATTTCTTTTGGAATTCACCGGACAGTTCTACCGCCTAGAACCCGGCTTCATAATTTTGGTGACACCATAAATTATTAACCTTTGCTAATATCGGGTGACTAAACTTTTTTACTAGTCTAATTATACTAATCCACATGATTGCATTAAACTCTTATCATATTGTGGAATATGTTTAAAGTTAATCGCATGCATTCTACCTACTTTTATTATATCTATTGTTCATAATGTTTGCGAGTACATTCAAACGTATTCACTGGCTTGTCCCTGGCTATTGTCTTGGCCAGATCATGATTAGGAGAGGAACACTACGAAGGCACACCCCGCAACCTAGGAATCAGAGATAGCAGCCACACGGGATAGGAGTTATCCTTGTTAGCTGTTCCTGTAGGAATGGAGCCCCACCAGAGATGGAGATCCGCTACCCGCTTCCGCCATGCATTGTTAGAAATCATTGTTGTATCATTAGATCTTTATGGTCATGTATCCAATTCTTGTAATTGCTTGGCGATCTGTAACAAGGACGTGTCCACCAGTAACAATAATCTTGGGGCTGATGGCGACACAAGGGGTTAATTTCTGGGATATTGTGTCCCGGAAATCCGGCCCCGACAGCGTTGGTATCAGAGCCCAGGCTGACCATTGGCTAATCCTATCCTAGCCTGGTCGCTATCCCTAGGTTTCCACACCATCCACATCCTTCCCTGTCCATGGTCAAGCCCATCCTATCCGATAAGCCTGCACAGTGGACAGCCGACATCTTTTGATAGTCGATGCCCAACCAATCAACCTAGCCCATAGGCCGTGTGCCTGTGGCCGACACCTGAGTTGTCCCATCCACAAGCATGCGATGGAAGGCTCCGCTGACCTATAAAGGAAGCCTTGCCTCAACTCTGCACATCACAGCCCTCGTCCTCACTTGGATATCCAAACCACCAAGATGCCGGGGCCCGTCGTTCGCAACGAAACTACCACATCCGAGCTTGGAGACTTTGTAGCCGGCCTCGCCAATCTCTCTCGTCATGCCTTTGGCATAGAGGAACCTCCGGAGTATGTTGTTTACAAGGAGCACATGAGTGGTGCTATCCATCACCTTTGGGCCACGGTGCACATCTACGGGAGGGGCACCACCTCAGAACGACCCTACCGGTTCACCGGGAGGACTACTTCCGATGAGCCCCAAGCCATCCAGCTTGCAGCCCAAGAGGTTGTAGTTCAACTCATGCATCTGTCGCCGAGAGTTAACATCCGTCCTTTCTTCTACTACCCTAGTCATGAAGGCTATGGTAGCCCGACCCAAGTTGCCAGCGGAGACCATGAGACGGATCCTACCCTGGTGCATCTGGTGCGCTACCTGAGAGTGCACGAAGCACTCTTTGATCAGGTCACCAATGATCTGATTGCGACCCGCAGGACGCTCGCTCTCCTAACCCCGATGAGAGGTGAAGCTGCAACCGCCACCGGCACCCCGATAGTGCTGTTAGGGAGACCAGTTGAGCCCCCAAGGTCTGCTCCTGTTATCCATCCGGGCAATGCATTTGCCTCCCCAGGGGAACTTCGTCGTCTCTTGGAGACCTACTCCAACGGGACTGTGACCCCGACACCCCGCGAGGGACACCACCGCTATCCCAGCCCTGTAGCTCCCCATCCTACCCCGGCCAGCTCCGACACTGAAGCTCACGGAGAAGCCTCGACATCTGTAAGACATGCCCGGTTAGATGTCAATGAGGTGGACTGAGTCCTTCAGATTTGTTGTCAAGCCTTAGTGGCCATGTTATCCTGTATTTTCGTAGTAGCAGTCGTATGGTGTAGTAAGTTTGTAAATTACTTATGTGCCATTGTCTTAATAGTAGTATGCATGATCTAGCATAAATTGTTTGACGAGTGACTGCAGGGTAAATTCTAGGCAAGACTGCCAAAACCACCCTAACTGACAGCCACGGTGATATGTCACTCTTCTTTTGGAGATTGACATCTGAGACTTTGACTCAGACAACCCTACGACGGAGCCGATACATAAGTCGCACCGGCACCGCATCATGTTTCCTGACCTAGGCGCTCTATAAGAGGCCATTCCCGCACTCAAACCATCACCCTTGTGCACTGCTTCCATAACCAACCTCTCCATGTCTCACCTCGGAATCTACCTGAGAACTCGAGAGGCAACCCCTGGAAGTTTTGTCAAGGTTTTGTGGGATTTCACCCGCAACACTCTTGGCTCCACCCACCAACCCCAGTATGAGCTGTTCAAGTTGAGGATCACCCCCAGTTCCTCGAAATATTGGGCAGTTGTGAACATTCCACCGGAAGACCCAAGCGAAGGCCCTCCGTATATCATCTTCGTCAGGAAATCCATGCCAACCCCAGACATGGCGATAGAATTTTCCGCTACGAAGCAATTACCCGGCTTTGATTCATGATACCCTGTGCCAGCATAAGGGAGTATTATTACTTTCCGAGCCGCACAGCACTCGGAGCAAAAGCTACGTTCCATTGTGAACGTATAGAAAGAGATCCAGCACTGGCCAATCTCATCCAGTATGTGATGGCCCAGGAGCATCTAACCCAGCAACTAATGAATTATCTCCATTACCTTGCTGTCCTGAATCCCCAGATCGCCATTGGCGGACCACCCTTGCCAACTCAAGAAGGGCATGTTCTTTGTCTGCTTCCTCCACTTCCCCCGGAAGAAGAAGAATGTGCTCCAGCACCGGGAACCCTTCCGCAAGACCCTGTAGATCTCACCTTCGAACCGTAGACGATCATGAGTATGTTTGTTGTGGGTCTAGGGCTTGTTTACATGATGCAACCTTTGTATTGTATTTTAGGGCGTATGTCATAAGTGCATTGCTATGATTGCATTCTGCATATGATTGTTTGTTGCGATATGCATTTAGTTCTTCCGCCCTTAACAAATCTCGAGGACGAGATTTTCTTAAGGGGGGTAGATTTTGTAACACCCCAAAATTTTAACCATGTTTTTATTAAGTAAAATTTTGATAGAAATAAAATTTAGATTTATATTAGGTCTTTTAATAATTTCAGAATCTTTTCTGTTTTCTGTTTTCCAAAATTCTTCCCTCCATATAGAAAATTTTGGAAATATTGTGGGTTTTGAAAGTAATTTTTTAATCCTTTCATTTAACTTTAAAAAATCAGTTGGAAATATTTTCATAATAGATTTTCCTCAAAATAATTCTTTTAAGAGCATTTTCAAACTTTGAAATGCTTCTATTTAACTAAAACTATTTCAAATAATATTCTTTAAATGCCACAAAATTTTGGAGAGGTCATATGATGCCTATAGATCACTTTTATGCAAAAACCCAACTTGGTCTTTTGAAAATTTTGAGCAAAACATCCTCTTTTCAATTCTGTCCCATTCTTAGGTTATAACTACAACCCTAATTTTCCTTCATCAAACAATTCTGAAAATTTTCCATCTCATAGTCGTTCCAGCTAAACCCTTAAGTCGAGAAGGCAGTCCCAATTTCATCTTGCAAGTTCACCAAATAATTCCCTCAAAATCTGGTCTAGAACTGAATTCTAATAAAACTTGCACTAGCAAGTTTTTTCTTTTATCAAACTAACTTCACCATCATCACTATCATACAAGGAGACATCATCTTGCCAAATTCCAAGTTCAGAAAAGATCCCTAGGTGGCCCTAGCATTTCATCAAACACCTTGTGGGCATGACAGAATTTTGCATCCGTTCTGAACTCCATGTGGCACTGGATCCTATTACTGAACCAGCTTGTCCATCATCACCACCATCCATACTAGCACCACCCTGCCAAAGATCAGCTCATTTGGGACAGCCTAGGATGCCTTGGCATTCTGTCGAACAATTAGTGTGCATGCACAGAGCATGTCCAGAGCGCCAAAACTGCAGGCGTCTGCATCGCCCCACGTTGCCCTCCCTGCTGCCGCTCCGCACGCAAGCCACCTCCGAGAGCTTCGCGAGACACCCACGCCTCTCACCAACACCTCCCCTTGGCCGCTTGCGCCAGCCACCGCCGTCCACACCAACCAGGAGCGCCGCCCGACTCCTCCTCCTCTGCCACGTCTCTGCCGAGACCCCCTGATGTAATTGCCAACAGCCCAAGCTCACCAAACTCCTCACCGACCTCCACCGTCCATCACCGACCTCGCCACCGTCCATGCTTTGCAATCAATGGCGACTACCGCCATGGCCGTCCTCTGGAAGCGACGAACCGACCCTTCCATGCTATATAAGGACCACCTATCCTCCCCTCGATCATCATCACATTCCCTACTCCCTCTGTGAGCGTTTTAGAGCAACCAAATGACCGGAGATGGCCGTCTTCTTCACCTCCGGCAAACACGGCCGCCGCCACTGTTGCGTTGGTTCCGACGCAACCACATCTTCTTCCCCTCCATTTCCTCCACCAGTAGCTCACTCTTGACCCCACGAACCCAATCCCCCTCTAAATTTTGCTCGGGAGCCACCGTAGATGAAAGCCCCTCATGGCAGATGCCGCCGTCCGCCGGAGAGCTCACCACCGGCTACTCCGTTCACCCCGGCGACCATGGCGGGTACCCACAGGACCGCCTCGACCTCCTGAGCATGCCCATGTGCCCAGCTTCCCGTAGGTTGCTGCCATTCGCCGACAATCGCCGCCGGTAGCTGCTCCTTCCCCTGTTCCCGCGTTGTGCCCGGCGAGGACCGGTCAAACCTGACCAGTGGGCCTGGCGGACCCACTGTCAGTGACCCAGCGCCACGCCATCTCGTCTTAAGTGGAGGCGCAATTTCCCAAAATACGTCTTCCTCCTTCCAAAGCATATTCTTTTTTATATTTTTACTAAAGCTCAGATTTTGACTAAATTTTGACTGGCCCTACTTTTTAAACCACAACTCCAAATGAATTGATTCTTTTTCTGTTATTCTTCATTTTTCATCTAGTTTATTTTAGTATTTAATTCAAAAATTTCCAAACAACATTTTTGTACTGTTTTGTAATTATGTGATATTTGCAATATTTTGAAAAAAGGAAAAATGGAGGGAAGAGAATTTTCAAAACTTTTGGAGTGCACCCAACCATTCTACATACTCAAGGAAAGCATCTTGAACACTTGATATGGTGAATGTTTGGTTGTTTGCTCACTAGTATAATATGATCATGATTATGATAATTCAAATAAAATTTGCATATTGGTAGTTATACATGCATGATCCTTGGATAATATTTTACCTTCACTTAAACATGAAGTATGAGTGAGTGTGATTCTTTTCACATGTCACATATGCCTATGTTGGTCCGGACTAATATGCAAGAAGAATTAGTCACGAGAAAAGTGACCGTGAGACTGAAATCTCGTTGTGTCGAGAATGATCAGTGATGGCATGTCGGGACATGCCAGGTGGTGACCCTGTTGGATACCACCAAGGAAATATATTGTGCTAACCACTGCAGGAAAACTTAAACCTCTTGAGTTGACCGTAGATCAAGTCTTGTTCCGGTAATCCCCATACTTGATCCGTGCTGCCACTTGTCCCTGCCACAGGTAGGGTATGGTTTAGTAAGTTGTTAACCCCTTTCCTTGCACACGCTATACAGAGAGGCCATGGTGAAAGATACCAGAGGCCTCTAGTAGGCATGTCACCTGTCAGGGGGAATGGGTGTTTCCAGCTGGGCCGAGAGGGGGGCACCCCTTGTATTTGCGCACGTTATAAATTGTCATCCCATGCTAGTCGAGATGGTGGTCTCCCCATCTTAGAGTTTTTCTAGAATGATACCTTGGGTAATTCCGGGCATCAGAACAGGTAAGCTGGTGTGTGCTAGTTAGGTGTGTTTTCAACCCAAAGGCCGTAATTGGAATTAGTCAGCGTCTCGGTGTTGGCTAAAGAAATCCTTTACTTGTGGGTAAAGAGTACACCTCTGCAGTGTATAAAAACCTATTCGAATAGCCGTGTCCGCGGTTAAGGACTACAGTCTGGGATGGGTCAAGTGTCGGTCTTAGAGTCGGTCTTCGGAGGAAATAATTAAATTGAAAGTGATTCACTTTTGAAGGATGAATATTATCACTACTGAGGCTATCATGAATATTATGGTTAATCTGATTATTGCTATGGACTAACCTCTTTCTCTTATGTGTATCCTTGAGTATCTCTTGGAATGGTTATGCCACCTGGATACTCACAATATTAATTTCTATTCAAGACATCTCGAGGCGTCGCATTCAGACACCCATTTGGCATTTCATTTCAAGACCTCTCGAGGCGTCGCATTCAGACACCCGTTTGGCATTTGTTTTCAAGACCTCTTGAGGCGTCGCATTTAGACACCCGTTTGGCATTTCTTTTCAAGACCTCTCGAGGCGTCGTATTCAGACACCCGTTTGGCATTTGTTTTCAAGACCTCTTGAGGCGTCGCATTTAGACACTCCTTTGGCATTTCTTTTCAAGACCTCTCGAGGCGTCGTATTCAGACACCCGTTTGGCATTTCTTTTCAAGACCTCTCGAGGCGTCGCATTCAGAAACCCGTTTGGCATTTTACTTGGAATCCTCGGGCGATCTAACGCCCGATGTTCCATTTTATTTTCTTGGAATCCTCGGGCGGTCTAACGCCCGATGTTCCATTTTATTTTCTTGGAATCCTTGGGTGGTCTAACACTCGATGTTCCATTTTATTTTCTTGGAATCCTCGGGCGGTCTAACGCCCGATGTTCCATTTTATTTTCTTGGGATCCTCGGGCGGTCTAACGCTCGATGTTCCATTTTATTTTCTTGGAATCCTCGGGCGGTCTAAGACCCGATGTTCCATTTTATTTTCTTGGAATCCTCGGGCGGTCTAACGCCCGATATTCCATTTTATTTTCTTGGAATCCTCAGGCGGTCTAACGCCCGATGTTCCATTTTAGTTTCTTGGAATCCTCGGGTGGTCTAACACCTGATATTCCATTTTTATTTTCTTGGGATCCTCGGGCGGTCTAACGCCCGATGTTCCATTATATTTATTTTGGAATTCACCGGACGGTTCTACCGCCTAGAAGCCGGCTTTTTAATTTTGGTGACACCATAAATAATTAACCTTTGCTAATATCGGGTGACTAAACTTTATTACTAGCCAAATTATACTACTCCACATGATTGCATTAAACTCTTATCATATTGTGGAATATGTATAAAGTTAATCACATGCATTCTACCTGTTTTTCTTATATCTGTTGGTCATAATGTTTGCGAGTACATTCAAACATACTCACTGGCTTGTCCCTGGCTATTGTCTTGGCCAGATCACGATTGGGAGAGGAACACTACGAAGGCACACCCCGCAACCTAGGAATCAGGGATAGCAGCCACACGGGATAGGAGTTATCCAGGTCAGCTATTCCTGTAGGAATGGGGCCCCATCAGAGATGGAGATCCGCTACCCGTTTCCGCCATCCGCTGTTAGAAATCATTGTTGTATCATTAGATCTTTATGGTCTTGTATCCAGTTCTTGTAATTGCTTGGCAATCTGTAACAAGGACGTGTCCACCAGTAACAATGATCTTGGGGCTGGTGGCGATACGAGGGATTAATTTCTGGGATATTGTGTCCCAGAAATCCGGCCCCGACAGCGGAGAAAAACAAGTTGGCCTGTGTTGGGTATTCGTCAAAAAAAACTGGGCTAGCCATTTTCACAAAGGAAAAAAACAGCGGGGCTGGTTATTTGGTAGACTTAAAATAATAGCCTGGGCTACACGGGCCATAGCCCCCGCACAGACCAATTGATACCTTGCCGCGTCTCAGCAAAAAAAACATATCTAAAAAAATGCATGATCTGCTGGGTCCCTGCTGTCAGCAGCTCCTTGTGCAATTCTGTCCTTTATTGAGTACGTTGACGATGGCGTCGGACCCAGATGTCAGCAAACCATTAGGGGGAAGTTTTTTTTTCTTGTAGTAATAAGAAGGCACTTTCCTGAGTACGGCCATGGCCCTGGTGGGTTCCTACTGTCATCCTCACCACGTATAGTCATCTTCTGATTCCTCTCGTTTGTTCACCATGTTGACAACGCGAGACGACGGCGCCACGGCGAGCGCAATAAGGCGAAGGACGATGAAGAGGGCCTCGCTGGCCCTACAGATGATCTGGTACAGCGCCCGCTGCTCATCCAGGAAGCCTGGATCATCGGGCCATATGTCCGCGACGTCATTGTCGTTCGCCTGTTCGCCGGCGATTCGTCCCTCCGCAAGCCGATGCTCGTTGAGGAGACGGAGGTTGTAGCACTGGTCCTCCTATGCTAGCCGGAACGCCGACACCGACGGCAATGGTAGCTCTTCCACCATTAGGGCGTTGAAATGAGGCCGCACCTACTCTATGGTGAACACGGCATGAACCGGCGCGGGCGGTGGCGCCGACTCCTGGTCGGATGCATCGTCCATCGTCTGGTTGTTGTCGCTGAGCTTGGCGAGTTCGCTGGCAAGCCAGCATGTCCGGCTGCTGCTGGACCGCTGCCAAGCCCGCGTCTGAACGCCCTGGCCCACCCAAACCCCCTCCCTCGCCCGCGCACGCTTCTCGCCCGAAACGGTCTACGCCGCCCGCGCCGCTTCCCGGAGCAGGCGACTGCTCCGCGTTCAAACGACACAACTGCCGTCCGTCCGTCCGTTGTAACACCCCAAAAATTTAATCATATTATTATTAAGTAAAATTTGGCCAGAAATAAAATTTTCAATTATATTAGGTCTTTTATTTATTTTAGAGTATTTTCTGTTTTCCAAAATTCTTCCCTCCATATAGAATTTTTTGTAAAATATTGTGGGCTTGGGTAGTTTTCCTAAATCATTTCAATTATATTTTAAATAACAGTAGGAAATATTTTCATAATAATATTTGCCCAAAATAATTCTTTTAATAGCATTTATAATCCTTGAAATGCTTCAGTTGCACTACAACTATTTGAAATAATTCTTTAAAAATTCCACAAAAATTATGAGGGGTCATGTGATGCCTATAGATCACTTTTATGCAAAAATCCAACTTGGTCTTTTGAAAATTTTGAGTAAAACATCCTCTTTTCAATTCTGTTCCATTCCTAGGTTATAACCGCAACCCTGATTTTCCTTCATCAAACAATTCTGAAATTTTTCCACCTTATAGTACTTACTAAGAAATCCTTAAGTCCAGAAGATCAGCTCCAATAACCTCCTTTTAGTGCACCAAATAAATCCTCCAAGTTTCTGTCCAGAACTGAAATCCAACCAAACTTGCACTTGCAAGTTTTTCTTTTGGTCAAACCAACTCCACCACAATCTCTATAATTCAAAGAGACACCATCCTGGCAAGTTTCACATCCATAACAATTCCCTAGATGGCCCTAGCATTCTGTCAAACACCTTGTGGGCATGATAGAAATGTTGCCACTTCCTAAACTGCACTGGACACTTGGTCATTTGGCCAAACAAACATGTCCATCGCCTTCACAAGACCAAGATAAGCTATTCTACCAAATCCCACCACCAGAAGAGCCACCTAGGTAGCCCTGGCATTCGGTCGAGCACACTGTGTGCGTGCTCTGGACGTGGCCAGAGCGCCCGTGCTGCACCCGCCGGCGCCCGAGCCCCTGTCGCCGCCCTACTGCCTCCCCCGCACGTTTCCCTCCTTCACTAGCTTAGCAAGCAAGCTCCCGCACCTGTCGACGCCTGCCCTTGGTCCCTAGCGCCGGCCAGCCACCGTCCCGAATCGCCACCGCCATCTTTCACTCGGGCACGGCACCGCCCGAGCCAGCCGACCCAGCCAGCACACCCCCTGTGGTATATGTGGTCGGTCACCGTCCATACCAGCTCGCACCGGCCGCGCACCAACCTCACCGGCCCAAACGGCGCCATCAACGGCCGCCACCGCGGTGCTTACCTTCGGGAAGCCACGGGAGGAGCTTCCCCGTGCTATAAAATGCAACCCCGAGCCCGCGTCCACCCACGGCACCACTCCCTCCCCCTCTGCAACCCTCACGGAGCACCCAACCGACCCGGCGAGGTCCTCTTCTCCACCTCCGACGAAATCACCCGCCGCTACCTTCTGGTCAAATCCGAGCTCACCCGGGCCTCCCTCTCCTCGATTTCTCCACCACTAGCCTCCTGGAGCTCCCACTGATCCTCTCCCCCTCCCAATTTGGCTCGGGAGCCACCGTAGGCAAAAACACTCTTGTGGCCAACGCCGCCGTCCGGCGGGATCGAACCCACCGGAGCTCCGGGGCTCTCCGATGACCAAGGCCCACTTCCACGGGATCACCAGGAGTTCCTGAGCACGGCGGTGTGCCCACCTCCCAGAGCCGTGCCCCCAATCGACGGCGAGGATTGCCGGGAGCCTTGCCTCCGCTCGGTCAGAGGAGGGAGAAGGCTAGTTTGACCAAGGTCAAACCCGACCGAGGGGTCCCGCTCGTCAGTGACAGGAGGTCGGGACCCGCGTCTGTAAGGGAAGGCGTATTCCATGGAATAGGCTTCCTTCTCTGGAAAACGTATTTACTGGAACTACGCCTTCGACGTCGACCGCCTCTCGCGCAGCCGAACGGCTGGGCCTGGCCCAGTAGCGCCAGACGGCTAAATTCCGGCCAGGGCGCGCTGCTGCCCATCTGGTTGCTGCCCTTTTCTTTTTCCAGTAGTTTTCCAATAATTCTAAAGTAGCCTTTTCCAAACCAAATTTGGTGATTAAAATTTTTGCATAGCCCGAAATTCATGCTCTATTAATCCAGCTAGGCTGAACTTTTTTTCTAAGCTTTGTTTCTGTTGGATATCTTAAATAGTCCATTTCTTTATTTATTCCAGCTTAGAAAATTCCTAGGGAAATCAGATGAACTCCAAATAAATTGATTCTTTTTCTGAAATTCCTAATTTTTCCTCTTGTTTATTTTAGTATTTATTTCAAAAATTTCCAAACAACTTTTTAGCACTGTTTTGGCTTTATGTGGTAATTTCAATATTTTGAAAATAGGACAAATGGAGGGAAGAGAACTTTCAAAACTTTTGGAGTGCACCCAACACTTCTGCATGCTCAAGGCAAGCATCTTGAACACTTGATATGGTGAATGCATAATTAATTGTTTGCAAGAATAATGGAATAATGATCCCTTGATAATATTTTATCTTCATTTAAACATGAAGTATGAGTGAGTCTGGTTATTTTCACATGTCACATATGCCTATGCTGGTCCGGACTAATCCACAGGAAAGAATCAGTCACGAGGAAAGTGACTGTGAGACTGAAATCTCGTTGTGACAAGAATGATTAGTGAGGGCATGTTGAGACATGCCAGATGGTGATCCTGTTGGGTATTACCAAGGAAATATATTGTGCTAACCACTGCAGGAAAACTTAAACCTCCTGAGTCGACCGTAGATCGAGTCTTGTCACCGGTAACCCCCATACTTGATTCGTGCTACCACTTGTCCCTACCACAGGTAGGGTATGGTTCTGTAAGTTGTTAACCCCTTTCCCTGCACACACCGTACAGAGAGGCCGCGATGAAGGTTTCCAGGTACCGGTTATAATGCCAGTCATCGGGGCAGGGGCATGGGTGTATCCGGCTGGGCCAAGAGGGGGGCACCCCTTGTAATCCATGCGTATTAATA
Source organism: Elymus sibiricus (assembly GCA_039707655.1). NCBI lineage: Eukaryota > Viridiplantae > Streptophyta > Magnoliopsida > Poales > Poaceae > Elymus > Elymus sibiricus. The sequence continues at coordinate 77,018,685 of CM077676.1, forward strand.
GTGATCCCAAGCTATTCGAGACGATGGTCTCCCCGTCTTAGAGGTTTTCTTGAACGATGCTTTGGGTGATTCCTGGCATCCGGAAAGTTAATCTGGTGTGTGCTGGTTAGGTGTGTTTTCAACCCAAAGACCGTAATGGGAATTAGTCAGCGTCTCGGTGCTGACAAAAGAAATCCTTTACTTGTGGGTAAAGATTACACCCTCTGTAGAGTTATATCTATTCGAATAGCCGTGTCCGCGGTTAAGGACTACAGTCTGGGTTGGTCAAAAGTCGATCTTAGTGTCGGTCTCCGAAGGAAATAATTAAATTGATCAAGGTTCATTTTGCAGAAGAATTATTGTCACTACTGATGCTATTATGAATATTATAGTGGACATGAATATCATTGTGGACTAACCCTTTTCTTCTTATGTGCAACCTTGAGTATCTCTTGGGATGGCTAGACTACCCGAGATACTCATCTTTATTTTCTTCTAAATATCTCTTGGGATGGCTGGACTACCCGAGATATTCATTTTCATTTTTCTGAATATCCCTTGGGATGGCTAGACTACCCGGGATATTCATTTTCATTTTTTTCTGAGTGTCTCTTCGGCTGGGTAGACTACCTGAGATACTCGTTTTTCTTTTCTTTTCTGAGTATCACTTAGGATGGCTTGTCCACCTGGATACTCGGTATTATTTTCAAGACCTCTCGAGGCGTTGCCTTCAGACACCCGTTTGGCATTTCTTTTCAAGACCTCTCGACGCGTCGCTTTCAGACACTCGTTTGGCATTTCTTTCCAAGACCTCTCGAGGCGTCGCCGTCAGACACCCGTTTGGCATTTCTTTTCAAGACCTCTTGAGGCGTCGCTTTCAGACACCCGTTTGGCATTTTTCTTGGAATTCCTCGGGCGGTCCAGCACCCGTTGCTCCATTTAATTTTCTTGGTTTATTACTAAAATAGTATATTCATTCTTCTGCACCCTATTAATATTTGTCATATCATGATCTAATATCGGTCAGCATATGCATATAAATTAATCCATCATGATCATATGCACTCTATTGCATTCGGTATATCTTTTGTTCATGATGTTTGCGATTACAGTCAAAAGTACTCACCGGATTGTCCCTGGTTATTTAATTGGCCAGGTCAGGATTTCACAAGGAATAATACAACGATGCCCATGCAGACTAGGAGCCTAAAATAGCAGCCACGCGAGATAGGAATTATCCTGGTCAGCCGTTCCTGTGGGATTGGAGCTTCCACCAGAATTGGAGACCCGCTACCCGCTTTCGCCATCCGCTGTTAGAAATCATTGTTGTATTATTAGACCTTTATGGTCTTATATCCAATTCATGTAATTGGTTGGTGATCTGTATCAAGGACGTGTCCACCAGTAAAAATGATCTTGGGGCTGGTGACGACACGAGGGGTTAATTTCTATGATTTTGTGTCCTGGAAATCTGGCCCCGACATCCGTCTACCGCCCACATTAATGACACGCGGTTGCCGAGGCAGCTACCCTTGGCCGCTAGCACCGGCCAGCCACCGTCCCGAATCGCTGCCGCCATCTTTCACTCGGGCACGGCACCGCCCGAGCCAGCTGACCCAGCCAGCACGCCCCCTGTGGTAAATGTGGTCGGCCACCGTCCATACCAGCTCGCACCGGCCGCGCACCAACCTCACCGGCCCCAACGGTGCCATCAATGGCCACCGCCGTGGTGCTTACCTTCGGGAAGCCACGGGAGGAGCTTCCCCGTGCTATAAAATGCACCCCCGAGCCCGCATCCACCCACAGCACCACTCCGTCCCCCTCTGCAACCCTCACGGAGCACCCAACCGATCCGGCGAGCTCCTCTTCTCCACCTCCGACGAAATCACCCGCCGCTACCTTCTGGTCAAATCCGAGATAACCCGGGCCTCCCTCTCCTCGCTTTCTCCACCACTAGCCTCCTGGAGCTTCCAGTGATCCACTCCCCCTCCCAATTTGGCTCGGGAGCCGTCGTAGGCAAAAACACTCTTGTGGCCGCCGCCGCCGTCCACCGGGATCAAAGCCACCGGAGATCCGGGGCTCTCCGATGACCAAGGCCCACCTCCACGGGATCGCCAGGAGTTCCTGAGCATGGCGGTGTGCCCACCTCCCGGAGCCATGCCCCCAATCGACGGCGAGGATCGCCGGGAGCCTCGCCTCCGCTCGGTCAGAGGAGGGAGAAGGCCGGTTTCACCAAGGTCAAACCTGACCGAGGGGTCCCGCTCGTCAGTGATTGGAGATCGGGACCCGCGTCTGTAAGGGAAGGCATATTCCTCTGAATACACTTCCTTCTCTAGAAAACGTATTTCCAGGAACTACGCCTTCGACGTCGACCGCCTCCCGCGCACCCGAACGACTGGGCCTGGCCAAGTAGCGCCAGACGGCTAAATTCCGCCCAAGGCGCGCTGCTACCCATCTGGTTGCTGCCCTTTTCTTTTTCCAGCAGTTTTCCAATAATTCTACAGTAGCCTTTTCCACACCAAATTTGGTGATTAAAATTTCTGAATACCCCTAAATTCATGCTCTATTAATCCAGCTAGGGTGAACTTTTTTTCTAAGCTTTGTTTCTGTTGGATATCTTAAATAGTCCATTTCTTTATTTATTCCAGATTAGAAAATTCCTAGGAAAATCAGATGAACTCCAAATAAATTGATTCTTTTTCTGAAATTCCTAATTTTTCCTCTAGTTTATTTTAGTATTTATTTCAAATTTTTCCAAACAACTTTATAGCATTGTTTTGGCTTTATGTGGTAATTTCAATATTTTGAAAATAGGAAAAATGGAGGGAAGAGAACTTTCAAAATTTTGGAGTGCTCCCAACACTTCTGCATGCTCAAGGCAAGCATCTTGAACACTTGATATTGTGAATGTATAATTAATTGTTTGCAAGAATAATGGAATCATGTATAGGTTGAATTCAAATAAAATTTGCATATTGCTAGTTATACATGCATGATCCCTTGATAATATTTTATCTTCATTTAAACGTGAAGTATGAGTGAGTCTGGTTATTTTCACATGTCACATATGCCTATGTTGGTCCGGAGTAATCCGCAGGAAAGAATCAGTCACGAGGAAAATGACCGTGAGACTGAAATCTCGTTGTGACGAGAATGATCAGTGAGGGCATGTTGAGACATGCGAGATGGTGATCCTGTTGGGTATTACCACGGAAATATATTGTGCTAACCACTGCAGGAAAACTTAAACCTGCTGAGTCGACCGTAGATCGAGTCTTGTCACCGGTAACCCCCATACTTGATTCGTGCTACCACTTGTCCCTACCACAGGTAGGGTATGGTTCTGTAAGTTGTTAACCCCTTTCCCTGCACACACCGTACAGAGAGGCCGCGATGAAGGTTTCCAGGTACCGGTTATAATGCCAGTCATCGGGGCAGGGGCATGGGTGTATCCGGCTGGGCCAAGAGGGGGGCACCCCTTGTAATCCATGCGTATTAATAGTGATCCCAAGCTATTCGAGACGATGGTCTCCCCGTCTTAGAGGTTTTCTTGAACGATGCTTTGGGTGATTCCTGGCATCCGGAAAGTTAATCTGGTGTGTGCTGGTTAGGTGTGTTTTCAACCCAAAGACCGTAATGGGAATTAATCAGCGTCTCGGTGCTGACAAAAGAAATCCTTTACTTGTGGGTAAAGATTACACCCTCTGTAGAGTTATATCTATTCGAATAGCCGTGTCCGCGGTTAAGGACTACAGTCTGGGTTGGTCAAAAGTCGATCTTAGTGTCGGTCTCCGAAGGAAATAATTAAATTGATCAAGGTTCATTTTGCAGAATAATTATTGTCACTACTGATGCTATTATGAATATTATAGTGGACATGAATATCATTGTGGACTAACCCTTTTCTTCTTATGTGCAACCTTGAGTATCTCTTGGGATGGCTAGACTACCCGAGATACTCATCTTTATTTTCTTCTAAATATCTCTTGGGATGGCTGGACTACCCGAGATATTCATTTTCATTTTTCTGAATATCCCTTGGGATGGCTAGACTACCCGGGATATTCATTTTCATTTTTTTCTGAGTGTCTCTTCGGCTGGGTAGACTACCTGAGATACTCGTTTTTCTTTTCTTTTCTGAGTATCACTTAGGATGGCTTGTCCACCTGGATACTCGGTATTATTTTCAAGACCTCTCGAGGCGTCGCCTTCAGACACCCGTTTGGCATTTCTTTTCAAGACCTCTCGACGCGTCGCTTTCAGACACTCGTTTGGCATTTCTTTCCAAGACCTCTCGAGGCGTCGCCATCAGACACCCGTTTGGCATTTCTTTTCAAGACCTCTTGAGGCGTCGCTTTCAGACACCCGTTTGGCATTTTTCTTGGAATTCCTCGGGCGGTCCAGCGCCCGTTGCTCCATTTAATTTTCTTGGTTTATTACTAAAATAGTATATTCATTCTTCTGCACCGTATTAATATTTGTCATATCATGATCTAATATCGGTCAGCATATGCATATAAATTAATCCATCATGATCATATGCACTCTATTGCATTCGGTATATCTTTTGTTCATGATGTTTGCGATTACAGTCAAAAGTACTCACCGGATTGTCCCTGGTTATTTAATTGGCCAGGTCAGGATTTCACAAGGAATAATACAACGATGCCCATGCAGACTAGGAGCCTAAAATAGCAGCCACGCGAGATAGGAATTATCCTGGTCAGCCGTTCCTGTGGGATTGGAGCTTCCACCAGAATTGGACACCCGCTACCCGCTTTCGCCATCCGCTGTTAGAAATCATTGTTGTATTATTAGACCTTTATTGTCTTATATCCAATTCATGTAATTGGTTGGTGATCTGTATCAAGGACGTGTCCACCAGTAAAAATGATCTTGGGGCTGGTGACGACACGAGGGGTTAATTTCTATGATTTCGTGTCCTGGAAATCTAGCCCCGACATCCGTCTACCGCCCACATTAATGACACGCGGTTGCCGAGGCAGCTACCCTTGGCCGCTAGCACCGGCCAGCCACCGTCCCAAATCGCTGCCGCCATCTTTCACTCGGGCACGGCACCGCCCGAGCCAGCTGACCCAGCCAGCACGCCCCCTGTGGTAAATGTGGTCGGCCACCGTCCATACCAGCTCGCACCGGCCGCGCACCAACCTCACCGGCCCCAACGGTGCCATCAATGGCCACCGCCGTGGTGCTTACCTTCGGGAAGCCACGGGAGGAGCTTCCCCGTGCTATAAAATGCACCCCCGAGCCCGCATCCACCCACAGCACCACTCCGTCCCCCTCTGCAACCCTCACGAAGCACCCAACCGACCCGGCGAGCTCCTCTTCTCCACCTCCGACGAAATCACCCGCCGCTACCTTCTGGTCAAATCCGAGATAACCCGGGCCTCCCTCTCCTCGCTTTCTCCACCACTAGCCTCCTGGAGCTTCCACTGATCCACTCCCCCTCCCAATTTGGCTCGGGAGCCGTCGTAGGCAAAAACACTCTTGTGGCAGCCGCCGCCGTCCGCCGGGATCAAAGCCACCGGAGATCCGGGGCTCTCCGATGACCAAGGCCCACCTCCACGGGATCGCCAGGAGTTCCTGAGCACGGCGGTGTGCCCACCTCCCGGAGCCATGCCCCCAATCGACGGCGAGGATCGCCGGGAGCCTCGCCTCCGCTCGGTCAGAGGAGGGAGAAGGTCGGTTTCACCAAGGTCAAACCTGACCGAGGGGTCCCGCTCGTCAGTGATTGGAGATCGGGACCCGCGTCTGTAAGGGAAGGCATATTCCTCTGAATACACTTCCTTCTCTAGAAAACGTATTTCCAGGAACTACGCCTTCGACGTCGACCGCCTCCCGCGCAGCCGAACGACTGGGCCTGGCCAAGTAGCGCCAGACGGCTAAATTCCGCCCAAGGCGCGCTGCTACCCATCTGGTTGCTGCCCTTTTCTTTTTCCAGCAGTTTTCCAATAATTCTACAGTAGCCTTTTCCACACCAAATTTGGTGATTAAAATTTCTGAATACCCCTAAATTCATGCTCTATTAATCCAGCTAGGGTGAACTTTTTTTCTAAGCTTTGTTTCTGTTGGATATCTTAAATAGTCCATTTCTTTATTTATTCCAGATTAGAAAATTCCTAGGAAAATCAGATGAACTCCAAATAAATTGATTCTTTTTCTGAAATTCCTAATTTTTCCTCTAGTTTATTTTCGTATTTATTTCAAATTTTTCCAAACAACTTTATAGCATTGTTTTGGCTTTATGTGGTAATTTCAATATTTTGAAAATAGGAAAAATGGAGGGAAGAGAACTTTCAAAATTTTGGAGTGCTCCCAACACTTCTGCATGCTCAAGGCAAGCATCTTGAACACTTGATATTGTGAATGTATAATTAATTGTTTGCAAGAATAATGGAATCATGAATAGGTTGAATTCAAATAAAATTTGCATATTGCTAGTTATACATGCATGATCCCTTGATAATATTTTATCTTCATTTAAACGTGAAGTATGAGTGAGTCTGGTTATTTTCACATGTCACATATGCCTATGTTGGTCCGGAGTAATCCGCAGGAAAGAATCAGTCACGAGGAAAATGACCGTGAGACTGAAATCTCGTTGTGACGAGAATGATCAGTGAGGGCATGTTGAGACATACGAGATGGTGATCCTGTTGGGTATTACCACGGAAATATATTGTGCTAACCACTGCAGAAAAACTTAAACCTCCTGAGTCGACCGTAGATCGAGTCTTGTCACCGGTAACCCCCATACTTGATTCGTGCTACCACTTGTCCCTGCCACAGGTAGGGTACGGTTCAGTAAGTTGTTAACCTCTTTCCCCGCACACACCGTACAGAGAGGCCGTGATGAAGGTTTCCAGGTACCGGTTATAATGCCAGTCATCGGGTCGGGGGGCATGGGTGTATCCGGCTAGGACGAGAGGGGGGCACCCCTTGTAATCCGCGCGTATTAATAGTGATCCCATGCTATTCGAGACGATGGTCTCCCCGTCTTAGAGTTTTTCTTGAACGATGCTTTGGGTGATTCCTGGCATCCAGAAAGTTAATCTGGTGTGTGCTGGTTAGGTGTGTTTTCAATCCAAAGACCGTAATGGGAATTAGTAAGCGTCTCGGTGCTGACTAAAGAAATCCTTTACTTGTGGGTAAAGAGTACACCCTCTGCAGAGTTATATCTATTCGAATAGCCGTGTCCGCGGTTAAGGACTACAGTCTGGGTTGGTCAAGTGTCGGTCTTAGTGTCGATGTCCGGAGGAAATAATTAAATTGATCATGGTTCATTTTGCAGAATAATTATTGTCACTACTGATGCTGTTATGAATATTATAGTGGACATGAATATCATTGTGGACTAACCCTTTTCTTCTTATGTGCAACCTTGAATATCTCTTAGGATGGCTAGACTACCCGAGATACTCGTCTTTATTTTCTTCTGAATATCTCTTGGGATGGCTGGACTACCCGAGATATTCATTTTCATTTTTCTGAATATCCCTTGGGATGTCTAGACTACCTGGGATATTCATTTTCATTTTTTTTTCTGAGTGTCTCTTGGGATGGCTAGACTACCCGAGATACTCGTTTTTATTTTCTTTTCTGAGTATCACTTAGGATGGCTAGTCCACCTAGATACTCGGTATTATTTTCAAGACCTCTCGAGGCGTCGCCATCAGACACCCGTTTGGCAATTTTTTTCAAGACCTCTCAAGGCGTCGCTTTCAGACACCCGTTTGGCATTTCTTTCCAAGACCTCTCGAGGCGTCGCCTTCAGACACCCGTTTGGCATTTCTTTTCAAGACCTCTCGAGGCGTCGCTTTCAGACACCCTTTGGCATTTTTCTTGGAATTGCTCGGGGGGTCCAGCCCCCGATGCTCCATTTAATTTTCTTGGTTTATTACTAAAATAGTATATTCATTCTTCTGCACCATATTAATATTTGTCATATCATGATTTAATATCGGTCATCATATGCATATAAATTAGTCCATCATGATCATATGCACTCTATTGCATTCGGTATATCTTTTGTTCATGATGTTTGCGATTACATTCAAAAGTACTCACTGGCTTGTCCCTGGTTATTTAATTGGCCAGGTCAGGATTTCACAAGGAATAATACAACGACGCCCATGCGGACTAGGAGCCTAAAATAGCAGCCACGCGAGACCCGCTACCCGCTTCCGCCATCCGCTGTTAGAAATCATTGTTGTATTATTAGACCTTTATGGTCTTATATCCAATTCATGTAATTGCTTGGTGATCTGTATCAATGACGTGTCCACCAGTAAAAATGATCTAGGGATGGTGACGACACGAGGGGTTAATTTCTAGGATTTTGTGTCCCGAAAATCTGGCCCCGACATCCGTCTACCGCCCACATTAATGACATGCGGTTGCCGAGGCAGCTACTCCGGCGCCACCCATCCGTCCCTCTGCCACCCACCATTGCTATATAAACTGCTTCCCCGGTCATAGCCGCAGTCATCCGCCTCCGTTCCCTTTCTCCTCTCCACACCACTTCCACCATGGCTTCCTCGCGCTCCACCGCTCTCCGAGACGAGCAGATGGCGGAACAGAAGAAGGAGAAGACCGCCATTGCTGCCGACTGGCTGGCCGGCAGGCAGCCGGAGGGCGATGATGTCCCAATGGAGGACGTGGTTGTTGACGAGCCGGCACCACCATCCTTCGTGCCATCCTCGCCGGTGCATTGCACCATGACCATCGGCGAGGCCCGTGCCCAATACATGGACATGGTGCAGGAGCAGCGGGAGGAGCAGTTCCGAAAGGCGCATGCCGACGCCACCTACAACCACCAGCTCCTCCAGGAGCACCTGCAGGCAGAGGAGCAGAGCGCCGCGGACCTGGCGGAGTAGGCGGCGCTGCTTGAGTCCTACCGCTCCGCCCGCGAGAGCCGCCTTGAGCGCTGGCGGTACAGCCAGCTGGTGGCGGAGGTTGCGGCCGCCTACAAGGAGGGCGACGAGGCGAGCGAGGCGCTATTTGGCGAGACAGACGACGAGGTGGAGGACATGGCCAGCTCCGCCGAGGCCCCGCCCCGCCGGCAACGAAGCGGAGGACTTCGCCGGCTCCGCCGAGGCCCCGCCCCACCGGCAACGAGGCGGAGGACATTGCCGCCTCCACCGAGGCCCCGCCCCGCAGGCAAGGAAGCGGAGGACATCGCTGGCTCTGCCGAGGCCCCGCCCCACCGGCAACGAAGCGGAGGACTTTGCCGGCGCCACCGGACTTGGGGAACGGGCACCGGAGATCATAGATTAGGTTAATTAATTATACATCCAGAGCTGGATGAGCACCGCTATTTAGTTAAAGAATGTCCGAAATGTAATGAGATTCGGGCATGTTTGAAATCCAGCCGTGTTTGAATGAATTTAGTATGGTTAGTTTGAATTGTTGTATCAGAGGCATTAGACGAACATGCAAAACAATACGTACTACTCCCTCCGTCCTAAAATAAGTGTCTCAACTTTATACTCCCTCTGTCCAGGTGTATAAGTCATCTTAGATTGTGCAACCAAGGTGAGGGAAAAACGAGAGAACTTGATGTTTATTTGCTAATTAATGCCATTGCATCCAGAGAATTAACCACTTCATGTTGTGCTAAGTCGTCTCAAGTAATTGAATGCATTCACGCCCCACGTCTCCTATTGGCTAATTTCATTTTTCGTGGCAAAAAACAGAAAATGAGGTGGGTAGTTTTGGGATTATATGGTTTTCGTAATGTGACTTATGCACGGTACGGAGGGAGTACTAACTTTAGGACGAAGTTGTACTAAGCTCGAGACAATTATTTTGGGTAGGAGGGAGTAGGATTTTTTGTCAGGACGCACAGTGATCACTTTGTTTGCCGCAGTTTCACACGTACCATAAAGTTTTTTAGCGTGGCTGTACATTGCAATCAAACTCACAGGCCTGGCAATTCATAACATTCACAACAATCGATCAGAGCCAATATTTTTACTTCACAACTAAAGACACAAAAAAAGAAATATCGATCGATGTTGCTGACAGCAATGGCGTCCCATTCCAAAATATCAAATGTATGTCTTTTTGCTAACCATCAATGAGCAAAATTTGACAAGGTTTCCCTTTCCAAAATATCAAATGCATGTCTTCTTGCGAACACCAATGAGCAAACTTTGAGAAGGTTTTCCCATTGCAAAATATCAAATGCCTACGATTGTGGAAAGGGAGGTGTTTGTCATCAGTTTGCACATTGACATGGAACCTCGTGCTGGATTAACCAGCTGATCTTTTTGTGCAGTTCCACTAAAATCGAGCAATGTGCATGCGTAGCTTGGTGGATTTCGTATTTACATGTTGCAAGGCCTTGAACACGTTGGCAGCTCCTTTCATGTAGCTAGTTTAGTGGCTCAAGGTGACAATGAATGATTAGAGAACCATTCGATGTATTGTGCATGATGAAGTATTATGGAGGGCACGAACCATGCGAACATTTTTTGCAGTTCCACTGAAATCAAGCTGAGCATCTCTGTTTGCATAAATACAGAAAAAGTGTGATTACTATAATAGTGGTACTAGTTGATGAAACATACGCTCACAAATATAATCATCTTCATTATCTTAACAGGATAAGATAGCAATGCAATAGCTTCAATTAAACATTTATTCAAAACAGTACCACAATATAAGTAGCACAATATAACAAAGCACAATCATGTGGATGAAGTCCGATGCTGACCACCTGACCTCGTTTGTTACAGCTGCGTCCACGAGTGACTTGGTCATACCTTTCTTGTTTGTAGAATCTTGCACTTCACATGCTGCTGAGTTGCCACATGAGCTCTGCAGACTGGTCATGTCACCAGCGTCTACTAATACTCTGTAAAGCTTCTCGATTATTCCCTCTGTAATGTACCGCAACCAGTGACTGCTTCTTTCTGCAAAGTGGAAGGATCATCTGGGCCCAAGAATGCAACAGTTTGCCTTAAATACATTGGCTCCTTTTGTGCAGTTCAACTGAAATCAGAATTGAAATAGCAACGAGCAGAAGTTTTGATATCCCTGTTTGCACAAAGAGGTATAAAGGAAACAATTACTTACCAATAACGGTTGATGACTTATATGCCCGCAAGAAAAAATATCTACCTTATTTTAATGGGAAACAAAGCAGGACAGTAGCAATTCTCAAACAGTGTCATTGATTCATATTAACAGAGACATCATCTTAACAATACCTTGCTTAAACATGTAGAAAGAACGACAAAGCAGGATAGTACCATTTCTCAAACAGTGTAACTGATTCATATTAATAGAGACATCATCTTAACAATACATTGGTTCAACATGTACTCCCGCCGATACGTAATAAGTGTTGCAGTTCTGAACTAAGGTTCAGTAGTTACTTCTGAGACTGACATTGCTTTATTTTACCAGTGGCATTAGAATAACAAAAAGCTTAAACAGTTGCATGGCAGAGTTGGCGCAACAGCACCATGTGCTTCCATCGATGTATAAAGGGCTGATGCAGAGTTTGTTGCAACAAGAAACAAGCAGCATATCTGGGTTGGTAGCATTTTTGTTCACTTAATGGGAGAAGACAACAATACAATAGCTTCAATTCAACATTTATTCAAAATAGTACCAATACAAGTAGCACAACATCTCAAAGCACACTGCACAATCATGTGTATGAAGGCCGGTACTGACCTTTCATGAGGCAGACTTGAAAGACCTCAAGATCAAATACCAATCTGCCAACACAGATAGGAAATCCGATCTCCTTTTGTGTGAGTTCCACCAAATCTAGGAACATTGCCGGTGTGACATTTTAGTTGAACTGCACAAAACAGTCTTCAAACAAAAGTGTTTTGGGTAGTGCACCAAAAGGTCACAATAGCAACGAGGTGAAAGAGATCCCTGTTTGCACAGAGGTAAAAAAAGGAAACAATTACTGGCCAATAACAGAGGATGACACATACGGCCACAAAAAGAAGCATCTACCTTATCTTAATGGGAAACAAAGAAGGACAGTTGCATTTCTAAAACAGTGGCATTGATTCATATGAACAAAGACATTCTCTTAAAATTAACATTCATTATACAACTAATTTACTTTCAACAGTGGCATTGCTTCAATTTTCCAGCGGCATTATGAGATTAACAACAGCTAAACAGTTGCATGGGACAGGGAACACACCAGCACCATGTCCCTCCACACGTATAAATTTGGGATGCAGAGTCGGTTGCATCCAAGAACCAAGCAGCATATCTTTGTTGGTCCCATATTTGTTCTCTTTCAACCTTTTTTGTCGAGGCCGGTTCTCCGGGACACAATATCCCAGAAATAACCCCTCGTGTCATCACCAGCCCCAAGATCATTTTTACTGGTGGACACATCCTTGATACAGATTACCAAGCAATTACAAGAATTGGATACAAGACCATAAAGGTCTAATGATACAACAATGATTTCTAGTGACGGGTGATGGAAGCGACTCGTGGTTCTCCAACGTCGATGGGGCTCCATTCCCACAGGAACAGCTGACCTGGATAACTCCTATCCCGTGTGGCTGCTATCTCCAATTCCTAGGCTGTGTGGTGTGCCCTCGTAGTGCTCTTCTCCTAATCATGATCTGGCCAAGACAATAGCCAGGGACAAACCGGTGAGTACGTTTGAATGTACTCGCAAACATTATGAACAAAAGATATACCGAATGCAGTAGAGTGCATCTGATCATGATGGATTAATTTATATGCAAATGCTGACCGAAATTAAAGCATGGGATGATAAATATTAATACGGTGCGGATGGATAAATATATCATTTTAGTAATGAACCATGAAAATAAAATGGAACATCGGGCGCTGGACCGCCCAAGGACTCCAATAAAATAAATGGAACATCGGGCGCTGGACCGCCCGAGGAATTCCAAGAAAAATGTCAAACGGATATCTGAATGCGACGCCTCGAGAGGTCTTGAAACGAAATGCCAAACGGGTGTCTGAATGCGATGCCTCGAGAGGTCTTGAAAAGAAATGCCAAACGGGTGTCTGAATGCGACGCCTCGAGAGGTCTTGAAAAGAAATGAGTATCCAGGTGGATTAACCATCCCAAGTGATACTCAGAAAAGAAAATAAAATTGAGTATCCTGGTGGATTAACCATCCCAAGTGATACTCAGAACAGAAAATAAAATTGGGTATCCAGGTGGATTAACCATCCCAAGTGATACTCAGAAAAGAAAATAAAATTGAGTATCCTGGTGGATTAACCATCCCAAGTGATATTCAGAAAATAAAAAATAATTGGGTATCCAGGTGGATTAACCATCCCAAGTGATACTCAAAAAAGAAATAAAATTGAGTATCCAGGTGGATTAACCATCCCAAGTGATACTCAGAAAAGAAAATAAAATTGAGTATCCAGGTGGATTAACCATCCCAAGAGATACTCAAGGTTGCACATAGAAGAACAGGGTTAGTCCACAATAATATTCATGTTAACAATAATATTCTTGCTGGCATCAGTGGTGCAATAATTATCCTGCAAAAATGGATCATACTCAATTTTAATTATTTCCTCCAAAAACCGACACTAAGACCGACACTTGACCAACCCAGATTGTAGTCCTTAACCACGGACACGGCTATTCGAATAGGTTTTAAAACTCTGCAGAGGGTGTACTCTTTACCCACAAGTAAAGGATTTCTTTAGCCAACACCGAGATGCTGGCTAATTCCAGGTACGGCCATTGGGTTGAAAACACACCTGACCTGCACACACCAGATTAACTTTCCGGATGCCAGGAATCACCCAAAGCATCGTTCAAGAAAAACTCTAAGACGGGGACACCATCGTCTCAAATAGCATGGGATCACTATTTATAACGCGCTGATTACAAGGGGTGCCCCCCTCTCGGTCCAGACGGATACACCCATGCCCCCTGACCAGGTGACATGCCTACCAGAGGCCTCTGGTATCTTTCACCATGGCCTCTCTGTATGGTGTGTGCAATGAAAGGGGTTAACAACTTACTGAACCGTACCCTACCCGTGGCAGGGACAAGTGGCAGCACGAAACAAGTATGGGGGTTACCGGAACAAGACTCGATCTATGGTCGACTCAGGAGGTTTAAGTTTTCCTGCAGCGGTTAGCACAATATATTTCCTTGGTAGTACCCAACAGGGTCACCACCTGGGATGTCCCAACATGCCCCTACTGATCATTCTCGTCACCACGAGATTTCAGTCTCACGGTCACTTTTCTTGGTACTGATTCTTTCCTGCAGATTAGTCCGGACCAACATAGGCATATGTGACATGTGAAAATAACCATACTCACTCATACTCCATGTTGAAGTGAGGGTAACAAAATATCAATCGATCATGCATGCAAAAATAGCAATATGCAAGTTTCATTCGAAATTATCATACTCGTGATCCAAGTATCCTAGCTAGCAAAACTACCAAACATTCACCATATCAAGTGTTCAAAACGCTTGCCTTAAGCATGCAGAAGGATTGGGTGCACTCCAAAACTTTTGAAAAGTTTCTTCCCTCCATTTTTCCTATTTTCAAAATATTGAAATTACCACATAAACTTGAAATAGTACAAAAAATAATTTGGAAATTTTTGAAATAAATATTAAAATAAACTAGAGGAAAAATAAAGATTTCTATAAAAAGAATTAATTAATTTTTGAAATAAATGAAGAAATAGACTATTTAATAGATCCAACAGAAACAAGGCTTAGGAAAAATGTTCTCCCTAGCTGGATTAATAGAGCATGAATTTAGGAGTATGCAGAAATATGAATCATCAAATTTGGTTTTGAAAAGATTGCTGTAGGATTATTTGAAACCTGCTGGAAAATAAAAAGAGAAAAGGGCATCAACCTGGCAAGCAGAATCAGGCCCTGAGCATTTTGGCCGCATGGCGCCACTGGGCCAGGCCTAGTTGCTCGGCCGCGCGGAGGGGCTGCCGACGTCGAAGGCGTATTCATGGTATATGTTTTCCCCGCGTGGAGACGGCTTCAGGGGAGCCCGTCTCCATTTACAAACGAGTCGGCGCGCTTCGGTCGCTGACAGTGGGTCCCACAGGCCCACTGGTCAGGTTTGACCAGTTCGCCCGCGTCGTCTTTCCCGTGACAGAACAGGGGTGGCGCTCCGGTGATCCTCGCCGGCGAACGGCGGCACGCCTCGACGAGCTGAGATCACCATAGGGCTCAGGAGGTCCAGACGGTCTTTCCGGTACCCGGCACGGTCGGTGGGGTGGACGGAGTCGCTGGCGGCGAGCTTCGCAGCGGACGGCGGCCGTCGGTGAAAGAGGGCTTTCGTCCACGGCGTTCCTCCGGTGAAATCGACGAGGGGGATGGACTCTAGGGTCGATGAGAAAGCTACTGGTAGAGGTAACGGGGAGTGGGAGGCTCTGGTGGCGTGGGAAGCTTCGAGACAGTGGCGGCGGATGCCTCGGTCGGAAATGGAAAAGATGACCATGCCCGGTTGATTGAGTGCTCGGGGAAGCTCACAGGAGGGAGTAGGAGAGACGTGGTGATCGAGGGAGGGCTCGGGTGGCCCTTATATAGGCGCGGGCAGGTCGGTTGGTGCGCTCCGTGGTAGGCATGGCGGCGGCGGCCATTAACGTGGAAGGTGAGGCCGTTGCTTGGCTGGCGGGGGACGGTGGGGAGTTCGTATGGACGGTGGCCGCCCAAATTTACTCAGGGGGGGTGCTGGCTAGCTTAGGGAGTTCCCGGTGGCTTAGACGGTGCCGGCCACGGCAGATTTCAGCGGCGACCATTGATGGCTTCCCGCGGTCGGTGGCGAGGCCGGTGAGGGACGATGGGGCTCAGGTGGTTAGCATTTAGAGCAGGGGCGAGCTGGCGGCTAAGGATTGGGCCAGGTGCCACTGGACAGCGTGTGACAGCGACGTGCGGCGGTTGGTGGCGGTGCTGGCCGGCGCAATGGGGCGAGCTCCGGGGTGGGGAGGTGGTGGCTGGTGTAGGTGGTTAGCAAGGGAGCGAGGCAAGCTGGGGGAGGTAGCAGCGGGGTTGGCAGGGCTCGGGCACCGTCGGGTGCAGCCCGGGCACTCTGGCCACGTCCAGAGCACGCACGCAGTGTGCTCGACCGAATGCCAGGTCATGCTAGGGTGCTCCATTTGAGCTAAAATTTGGTAGGGTAGCAAGTCTCTGTTTGGGTAGAGTGTTGCACATGCTGGTTTGGTCATATGCTCAAGTGCCCAATGCAAGTTCATAAGTTTGCACATTTCTGCCATGCACATGAGCTGCTTGATGAAATGCTAGGGCCACCTAGGGATCTTTTCTGGGGTTGGAAATTGTCAGGATGATGTCTCCTTGGGTGGTAGACATGATGGTGTGGTTGGTTCTGTAGAAAGAAAAACTTGCTAGTGTAAATTTTGGAGAAATGCAGTTCTGGACCAAATTTTGAGGGAATTATTTGAAGGTCTTCCAATATGCAAATAGAGCTGATCTTCTGGACTTAAGGGTTTGGTTGGAAGGACTATAAGTGGGAAAAATTTCAGAATTGTTTGATGAAGGAAAATTAGGGTTGCAGTTATAACCTAGGAATGGGACAAAATTGAAAAGAGGATATTTTGCTCAAAATTTTCAAAGGACCATGATGGGTTTTTGTATGAAACTGGTCTATAGGCATCATATGACCCCTCATAATTTTTGTGGAATTTTAAAAGAATTATTTGAAATAGTTGTAGTGCAACAGAAGTATTTCAAGTATTGAAAATGCTATTAAAAGAATTATCTTGGGGCAATTTTTATTATGAAAATATTTCCTGCTGTTATTAAAATATAAATGAAATGATTTAAGAAAACTACCAAAGCCCAAAATATTTTTTTCAAAATTTTCTATATGGAGGGAAGAATTTTGGAAGTCAGAAACAGAAAGATATTAAAGTTAATAAAAGACCCGTTATAATTCAAAAAAATTATTTCAGGCCAAATTTTACTTAATAAAAATGTGGTTAAATTTTTGGGGTGTTACAAACGCTAACCCCCTTAAGAAAATCTCGTCCTCGAGATTTGTTAAGGTGGTCATTAAAATTAAACCCACCTTTTCGAGGAGGTTTTTCTGAGCTAATTATCTAAATAACCTAATTAGGCACAGTTGATGTGGGGCTACCTGTCATTGGTGCATCTATAGTGAGGTACTGGTGCTGTGTTTCTACTGTTACGACAAATTCGGGAAAAGTATAATTTCTAATTCCAAATTTCGCTTGCCGTACTCCAGTGCACAGTGTTCTCTTCGGCTGACAGGTGGACCCAGGCCCCACTATCAGTCTCTTCTTCTTCCTCCGGCCCTCCTTCCTCCTCTCTCTCTCGCGTGCTCTCTCGCACTTTCTCCACCCGCGGTGTTTAGCCCGTAGGGCATCTAGGCCGTACTGCGGTAGTGCGCGGCGTGCTTGCTGCCGGCGCAGCGTGCACTCACCTCACGGGCCAGCACCCTGTCGGCACTGCTCGCGGATTCGCCTCCGAACACCGGCGATCGAGCGACGAGCGGCGCTGGTGGACTTCGCTCATCGTGCACCGAGCTCGAGCTATAAAAACGATGACGGTTTTCTTCCTTCTACCTCGCACCTCACCTCACTTCTTCTTCTTCTTCTCCTTCTCCTTCTGGTTGTAGGAGCTCGAGACGAGGCACTAATGGAGGACGTGGTTCCGGAGCTGATCACGATCCTCCTGGCGGCGTTGGTTGGCTTCTCGCTGCTGCTGTGTGCGATGATCCTTGATGATCGCCGTGATGCCGCTACTTGAGTGGTGGCTCTTCGAGGCGACGGTGATCATGGGGACTAGGCATTAGTGTTGGTTATGAGTGAGTGTTAGTGGGTTTTGCAGCAGGCTCCATAGAAATAAAATCCCATGAGTTTTCTTCGGAAAAACTGTGGTGTGGTGAGAGTGATCCAGTGAGCGAGGCAGTTAATTAGATGCTAAGTGTGTGTGTGTGTGTGTGTGTGGTTTCTGCACTTAGTGCATCTGGTAGAGTTAGTGTGACTGTAAGACGGATGCTGTGGCTGCACGCGAATTAAATTTATGCTGGGAAAAGTTTTGTGATAATGGCCCTTAAGAAATTTTTCTCCCCTAAGGGTGGATGAACCAAATGCAGATCACCACCATCGAATATTCGTAGACAAACTACAATCATATTAATGCATTCATGACCTATGCCCTAAAATACGTCGCAAAGATTGCATCATGTAAACAAGTGCTAGACACAGCAACAACCATACTCATGACCGTCTACGGTTTGATGGTAAGATCTACGGGGTCTTGTGGAAGGGTTCCTGGTGCTGGAGCACATTCTTCTTCTTTCAGAGGAAGTGGAGGAAGCAGACGAAGAACATGCCCCTCCTGAGTTGGCAAGGGTGGTCTGCCAATGGCGATCTGGGGATTTAGGACAGCATGGTAATGGAGATAATCCATTAGTTGCTGGGTGAAATGCTCCTAGGCCATCACATACTGAATGAGATTGGCCAGAGCTAGATCTCTTTCTATACGTTCACAGCGGAACGTGGCTTCTGCTCCAAAGGCTGCGCGGCTTGGGAAATAGCAGTATTTCCTTTCGCTGGCAGTGGGTACCGCGAATCGAAGACGGGTAACTGCTTCATAGGCAGCAGCCTTAATGGCCATGCCTGAGGTTGGCATGGATCTCCCGATGAAGACAACATATGGAGGGACTTGGTTTAAATCCGCTGGTGGGATTTGCACAACTGCCCAGTATTTTGAGGAATCAGAGGTGATCCTCATCTTGTACAACTCATACTGGGGTGGGTGGATGGAACCAAGAGTATTGCGGGTAAAATCCCACAAAACCTTAACAAAACTACTAGGGCTTGCATCTGGGGTTCTTAGGTAGGCTCCGGAGTGAAACATGGAGTGATGGATGGGGAAAAGCAGTGCTCAAGGTTGATGGTGGCTGGTATTGTTTACTGGTATGGCCTCTTATAAAGTGCTTGGGTTAGGAAACATGATGCGGCGCTGGTACGACTTGTGTATCGGTTCCGGCGTAGGGTTGTCTGAGTCAAAGTCTTAGACCTCACTCCCCAAAAGGAATGTGACGTATTACTGTGCGTGTCGGTTAGGGGGTTCGGCAGTCACGTCTAGAATTTACTCTGCCACCACATGCCGACAATATATGCTAGATCACGCATACTACTATTAAGACAATGGCACACAAGTAATTTACAAACTTACTACGCCATACGACTACTACTTTGAAAATACAAGGCAACAGGGCCACTAAGACTCGACAACAATTCTGGTGGACTCAGTCCACCTCGTTGACATCTAGCCAGGTGTGTCCCGCAGATGTCGAAGCTTCTCCGTGTGCTTCAGTGTCGGAGCTGGCCGGGGTCTGATGGGGAGCTACAGGGCTGGGGTAGCGGTGGTGTCCCTCGCGGGGTGTCGAGGTCACAGTCCCATTGGAGTAGGTCTCCAAGAGACGACGGAGTTCCCCTGGGGAGGCGAAGGCATTGCCCAGGTAGATAACAGGGGCAGACCTTGGGGGCTCAACTGGCCTCCCAAGTAGCACTATCGGGGTGTCGGTGGCGGTTGAAGCTTCACTTCTTACTAGGGTCAGGAGAGCGAGTGTCCTGCGGGTCGCAATCAGGTCAAGGGTGACCTGATCGAATAGTGCCTCTTGCGCTCTCAGGTAGCGCACCAGATGCACTAGAGCAGGATCCGCCTCATGGTCTCCGTTGGCGACTTGGGTCGGGCTACCATAGCCTTCACGACTAGGGTAGTAGTAGAAAGGGCGGATGTTAAACCTCGGCGACAAATGCCGGAGATTAACTACAGCCTCTCGGGCTGCAAGTTGGATGGCTTGGGGCTCGTCAGAGGTCGTCCTCCCGGTGAACCGGTAGGGGCGTTCTGAAGGGGTGCCCCTCCCATAGATGTGCACCGTGGCCCAGAAGTGATGGATGGCATCACTCGTGTGCTCTTGGTACACAACATACTCTGGGGCTCTTCTGTGCCAAAAGCACGACGGGTGAGATTGGCGAGGATGACTACAAAGTTTCCAAGCTCGGCTGCGGTGGTCTCGTTGCGAACGATGGGGCCAGGCATCTTGGTAATTGGATATCGAACTAAGAGTGAGACTGTGATGTGCTAAGTTGGGGCAAGGCTTCCTTTATAGGTCAGTGGAGTCTTACATCGCACGCTTGTGGATGGGACAACTCAGGTGTCGGCCACAGGCACACGGCCTATGGACAGGCTGACAGGTTGGGCACCGACTGTCAAAAGATGTCGGCTGGCCACAGTGTAGGTTTATCGGATGAGATGGGCTTGGCTACGGACAGGAAAGGTTTTAGATGGTGTGGAAACCTAAGGATAGCGACCAGGCTAAGATAAGATTAGCCAGTGGTCAGCCTGGGCTCTGATACCAAGGCTGTCGGGGCCGGTTCTCCGGGACACAATAACCCAGAAATAACCCCTCGTGTCATCACCAGCCCCAAGATCATTTTTACTGGTGGACATGTCCTTGATACAGATTACGAAGCAATTCAAAGAATTGGATACAAGACCATAAAGGTCTAATGATATAACAATGATTTCTAGTGACGGGTGATGGAAGCGACTCGTGGTTCTCCAACGTCGATGGGGCTCCATTCCCACAGGAACAGCTGACCTGGATAACTCCTATCCCACGTGGCTGCTATCTCCGATTCCTAGATTGCGGGGTGTGCCCTCGTAGTGCTCTTCTCCTAATCGTGATCTGGCTAAGACAATAGCCAGGGACAAGCCCGTGAGTACGTTTGAATATACTCGCAAATATCTATCTATCTATCTATTCTATTTTATCTACTAAAAGCAAAATACGGGTCAAAATAGAGAAATATGCTAGAAATTTCCACATTAATTAGAAAATGCTGGCCGTCAATCTGATAAACCTATTAAAACTATTAATCCGTGACCGTTCAATCTGCGTAACATGAGTTAGTAAAAAAAAAATAGTTAGTCAAAACAACATATATAACATGGTGGAAAAAATGGCCAAATAAATTACGTACAATCAGTTTTCCTCACGCGGTCATGCCCGAGATCCCATCTATCCTCCGTATCAAAAAAGGATCACGTGTATCCTGATCTCCCGATCGATCCTCCTATGGATCTCCTTCCTCAACTCCCATATGCGTGCACGGGCCTCCTCTTACCCTCAACTCGCCTTCTCCTCCGGTTTATATATCTCCATGAAGCTGGGTTTAGGTTGCCTCCATCATTGCTGCCGAATCGCTGCCCAGGTGACGCAGGTCCGGATCGTTGATTACTTTCCGGCGAACATACAATAAGTGACTCCTTGCTGGCAGGTGCGTTTGGCCGAGGGAAACACACACATACAAGAGGTAATCAGGTTGATTGTTTCCTTCTGTGAACACACGTACAAATACTTCTGACTGATTTATTTGATCTGCATCATGCACACGAGGCAGCACACCCAATTGATTACAAGCGGCCAGGACGCGCCTGTGTTTTTTTCCCTCTCATATGGTGGTGATTGCACGTACCAGGAGCAGATCAGATGGATGAACCAAAGATACATCACCTTCAGGCATCCAAGGAACATTGACATGAGTTGCGTGCTCTTGTGTGATGATGGGCGGTCCAAAGACTACCAGCCAAAGGCAGAATCAAAGACGGCACAATAAGTTCTTCTACCAATTTGAATTTTGTGGAGTCGACGATTTTGTTTGGATATATCATTCTCTTTAGATCCAGAAACATTAAAGGTACAATAAGTTCACTTGCAGATTTGAATTCAAATGGATCTCTTGCACATTGATTCATGGCTTATCACCTTCACGCACCCAAGGAAGATCGACATGATCTGAAGAAAAATACGGATAAAAAATAGAGAAATATGCTAGAAAATCTGACAAAAATCAGAAACATCCGGCGATTAACTAAACTAACTAGATGATCTCAATCAATAGATCTTCAGAATAGTCTATTGACATCAAAGTTCAAAATAAGTACCCACCTATACCCTAGATTTGTTTTATGGCGTACCCCTTAGATCTCCCGTCTAGCTAGCTAATTAACAAAAGGTTGCTAATTCCATCTTGAAAAGAAAGACAGGAACAAGATTAGGGTTAGGGACTCCCACTTTGTGTCCTCCTGCATGCAGTGGCGGTCATAGTGTTCGCCTCAGTTTCCTCGCCTGGTGGACCAGGACTCCCCTTCCATGTCCTTATGAAGGCCGCTATGTGCCGCCGCTGCTGTCGCGTGTACGTTGCCCTCGGCTGCTCGACCAGGCCTCCATGATGTGCAGACATGTTGGCGATGCAAGAAGCTAGGTACGAGATCGGCTGAATACTAGCCTCACACAGTAGCAACAAGATTAATCAAAGACCTGCCTCATGCACTGCCTCCATGTTGTGCATGCTTGCCGCTACAGCCAAGCCTCGGGTGTGTCTTCTTGCACGCTAATGTTGCTGCCATGCCCACATGCATGCGCTGTCCCAACCGCCATATTCTCCTCAGTTCCCTCGGCCAGTCGATTCTCCTCCCAGTGCATGCATGTCACCATCGTCACATTTCAATCTTACATCATGTATGCATCATGCATGCACCCGTGCAAGGTCGATCGATCAATTGAAGATTTTTCTCATGCACATGGCTGGATGCCTAGAGTCAGGTAATGCGTATACGTTACAGGTATCTTTCCTTAATTTGTTTGACTTCTCCATCTATTTCTTTGCAAAATGCAGCGTACTGTTTCTCTCTACAAGTTTGTGAGCATCAGCAATGTAAAACAAAGAGGTACGTATATATCAAATGTGATTATGTGTGTAATTGCTCCATTGTGGACTTTCAATTTTATCGCATATATATGGAAATTGTTCTTATATGAAGTTCATATACATGTAAATTGTTCTTATATTTTTTTTTTTTTTAAAAGAGCACTGACCGAAATTTTCACAGATTTGCTAGCGAAAATAAGGAAACAACTAGGACGCTTGAAATTCATGAGCACCAAAGAGTATACTCAAAATTTACAAGAACTGATATTTTTGCAGACAAAATTAGTTATGCGATTTCTCTTACCAACATAGGTGACAAGTATCATTTGAAGTTGGCTAATGATGTTGTGTCTTATATGTCATTTTATTGGATCACATTTTGTATCAATTGTGACATATATTTGTGCTGTAAATAGTTCAATTGATATTAAAAGGGCATACTGAAATAGTGAAATGAAGGTATTCAGTAACAAGGAACAACAAATTTGTACTATTGACCTTTTTTTGTACCAAAACTACTTGATTTGGTGGTATTTTCTTCATTTTGTATTATAGTGTGGTGAGGAGAAAAGAATTCAAGGAGAGGATATTACTAACTATGTAACACATGATCATGAATTATTTTTGAATTATGTATGTATAAGGTCCAGAACAAATTCCAAATAATGTGGTACACTATCTCTAATCCAACTTAAATGTAAGTCATATTTACTATTTACCATCCAAAGATCTATAAGTTCACCATCTAAAACCAAGAATTACTATCATTCAAACGATGAAGTGATATTACTATTTTTCCATGAAATATATTCCAATACGTGAAAGGGGAGTTCTTCTTATGATGAAAATCAACAAATGTATGTCTAAGGGCAAAATCTGTTTACAACCATTACATGACGAACAACCGAGATAAATGTCAAATATTTAGTTATTAGTAACTAAACTTTGTTAAGTACTAGCCCGTGCATTTGCGTGGGCCACTTTGCTAGTTATGAACAAAAGATATACCGAATGCAGTAGAGTGCATATGATCATGATGGATTAATTTATATGCATATGCTGACCCAAATTAAAGCATGGCATGATAAATATTAATACGGTGTGGATGGATAAATAAATCATTTTAGTAATGAACCAAGAAAATAAAATGGAACATCGGGCGCTGGACCCACTACAAGGATCCGGGTCTATTGCAACAAAATCGTTTGTTGCAATACATGCCGATTTGTGGCGATAAGTACCTATTGCCACGAAATGACATTCGTTGGTAGTCGTTGCGGCTCGACGCATGGTAATAGGTTATTGCCACGAAAAAGCAACCGTGGCAATAAAGTGTGCTATTGCAACATCCATGTGGGAAGTTGCCACATGTTTTCCCATGGAAACACTCACCTGATGCCACAATTTGATTTGTGAAGATAGCTTTAATGCAACACGTACCGAATCATGGCGACTGATAGCTCGTGGCGATAGACATTCGTGGCAACAACCTATGCCAACGACGCCCATTTCGTGGTGCCTTACTCTTCCATGGCAATAGTCAATTCTAGCAATAAACTATGGCAACAATCCTTGTTTTTGTGGCATTAGGCATGTTGCCACGAACCGCTACACTTGTGGCATTAACTTATGGCAACAAATATTCCAATCGCCGTAACAGGAAATTGCAACATACTTGTTTTGGTGGTGATAAATTGGTATCACAACGGGTAAAATGTTTGTAGCGAGAAACTATTGCGACAATTTAAACTTTCCGTGGCGATACTCTATTTCAACAAAACTTAGTTTGGTGGCGCCACGAAAAGTTTACATTGTCGGGAGTTACGTAAGCTTGCTAAATCATATATTGCGACAATATAAAGTGCTCTGTTGCATCATCCTAGTGCAACAAAACAGGTAGGCGTGGCGACTGAGATTTGACGCAACACTATATTTTTAGTGGTGATAACATGTGGCAACCAAAAGTGGGTTGTGGTAATAGCTTATTGCAACCGTAAAAAAATATAGGCATTCAATTACAATATTCAAAACCATACGTGTATAATATGTAGATTCATAAAATTCATAATTCTCGTAGCAAATATCCATCAAATGAAACTCAAATGTAATTTAGCCATCCTAATTAAGTGCGAAGACTAAACTGTCCGTGATCTAGAGTCCAGTCCAACTAGTTCTTTGGATCCTGCAATCAAGAAATAAAAAAAAAAGTTGTAGTTAATGAGTCCAACATAACATACGCCATACAATTATTCCAGTCCCATTGTTAAAAAGAACTGTCGCCAGACTAACTGGACTAATACTGTGTCAGCAAGCATGTAACTGAGGGATCAGAACAATTATACAAGTGTAAATGTCTAAAGCATAAGCACATCTACTAAAATCTTCCGCTATTGATACAAGTTGTGACTCAATGTATAGTTCCAGTTAAGTTCATGTCCCTAGCTAGCACATATTCGTTTTTTGTTTAAGTTGTGACTTGATGCAGCAACAACACATTGGGAAACAGAAGAAACAGCTAGCTAATTATGAAGGCCAATGATGTATAAAATGCAGGAGAAAATGAAGAGAAAGCAAGGTTGTAACTTACCATTGCTTTAAACATTCGAGAATGCCTTGTTGCAGCTTGTATGAGCGAATTTGAAGAAATAACAGTTGGCCTTGCACCTAGAGTCTTATTAGGACTAGATCTCTGGAAAAGAGTATTTTGCAAGTTTGGATTACTATTTTTTTTGTCAATCCTCTTCGTAGGCACCTGTAAATAGAAGTGCACCTTTAGCAATGCAAGTAAGCAACATAAATCTTACAAGGTCGCAAGCATATGACTGTAATCACCTGTTTGGTTCCCATCTGTTGGCTCAGTTCTGCAAACTTTGCCATCATGTTTTTTTCAAATTCCAGTCTTGATGTTCGCTCCTCTTCCAACAATCTTTCCCTTTCAGCACGCTCTTCTTTGAACCTCTCCTCAAGTTGTTCTCTCTCAGCACGCTCCAAGTTAATCCTCTCTTGTGTGTTTGCACGTTCAGCTTGTAGTTGATCTTGTAACTCATTGACCTGCTGGCTGAGCTCAGAGTTTTGCTGCTGGGTGGCTGCTGTAGCACGAGCTTGCTCTTCAATCTGGATACGAAACCTTTCAGAACCAGTTGAAGGTTTGGCCATGTATCCGTACACACGAGGCTGCGATGACTTGCATTGCAGAGTGTCTTTGTATGCGGTCTGGAAAATATTGTTTCTCTGCTCACTTGAAAGTGGACCTTGAGTTTCAGTTTCTTTGTTTTCAACCTCTTGATGTGCTTTGTCCTAAAAATGAAAAGAACAATTATAGGCACGACATCAATATTGACACTATAAAAGATGAAACAAGAATAACACGATCCAACGCATGAATAATCCCAGCTGATGATGAAGCATGCCGAATGCACATCATTGAATAACCAAAAGTCAATGTACTCACGTAAACATCCTGGGACTCTGTGTTAGACCATGTTCCATTCTTCGTGTGGGTGAGTTCCCACAGAGCAATACAATCTGGCTCTTCTCCAGTTTCCAAGTTTCTCTGCAAGTAATATAACAATGAGATGCTTGAAACATGAAACCATATTTAGCAGCGAGGCATACATATTTAGTTAGACTCATACCTTCTCAAAACTTACTTGCGAGTAAGATTTTGATCCAATTCTGTGTTTTGTCTTCTGTTTCTTACGGTTATCGGCGTTCTTTTGGCTGCGTTCATATCAATTCATTGAAACCAAATATAACTAGTCAGACAAGCCATTTCATCTTAACACATAGTAGACAAATAGTGATCTTAGAGAAAACCGGAAATTTTGAATTAGTGCCAAAGTACTCAATCATCCATTCCCACTCTTCTGGTTGTAAATCTTCCGGCAGATTAGCCAATCTAGCTACATCTATTTTGTATGCCTTGTAAGTGGAGCTTAGAGTTGATCGCCAGCCTCTATATCGCTCTTTCGCAATTTTGAGAACTTTTCTTCTGTTTCTGGTGTATCTTCCAGGTCCCATCTGTCCTGTAAAGCATACAACAAATGAATATACATAAGCAGTGCATTATCGATGGTAAAATAAGATAACACATGTGGAAAAGGTTGTACGCACTATCATATCTGCAACAATGAGTCGATGGATGGTAGGGTGAATGTCCGACCACGTCCTCACTCAAATGAGTGGTAACTTTCTTTTCATTATGACTACCACGTCATCCTTGAATGAACGATAGTTCATTCCTACTGTACCACCCAATTTTTCAGAGAATGTAATAATTAGCTTTGCAGATCCATTGGCAAAATGCTTCTTAGATGCTTTAAAACCTTTTAGAACACCTCGCCCTTTCTTCTTCTGTCCACCAGCTTCTACAGCCCAAATCATACAAGAAATATTGTATTACTCGGTATTAGATTGTAATAAATGATGACACAAATATAAAGGAAAGCAAGTACCATCCTGTAGTTGCGCACGGTTGCGGCGAGCATGGGATGGCCATTCGTCAATGGCACACATGTCATTAGCAGACACTGGAGTGTCAGATTGTTCTTGAGTTCCTGTAAAAGGTTTAGCAGTCTTGAAGGTTTAACTATTTAACCCACACCAAGATTTTATGCATTATAGCAAATGGTAAACAATTAACCAGATCTGGGTTGTCCACATTGGTTTGTGTATGCTGTTATACTTTCCATCCTTGTTAAGAGAACAAAGCCTTTCTTTCCTGCACACAAAAACAATCAAGGGACTTAGCATTAACAAAGCATTGATGTTGTGCACCATTCAGATAGGTGATTATGAAGGATGTTGTGTACCAGGAGCATCCTCCGCAGAATTCATCGTTGTGCCCTTGTGTAGGTAAAGCAGACATAAAATTTTGAGTCAATTTAAGAAGAAACGCAATACGTTAAGCAGGCATACAATCAAATCAGTTTAACATAAAATTAAAAAGTGTGAACTGTTTGTCCGTCTGTTTGAAAACTGTGAGGCTCCCATGCTTACATACCAAGGTAAAGTGAAATCTGAAGTAGAGCTAATTAGAAATGATCATACATATCCCTATTAAACTTCATGGTACAACTAGTTAGCCCTCTTCCAAATCATTAAAGTAGGTGTAGATAGTAAACATTGCATTGAGATGTCGATTCTCGCAATGGACAATTATTGTGGAAAGGAGATTCTGAGGACAGAGACAGTTTGATAAACTCCTGAGAGCGTGACATACTGATGCTTTACAATATGATAAACTCCTGAGTATTGAACCTGGTAGGGGGCATTTCAAAAACCATTAAATTCAGTTCAGAACATACTATCTAAACTCAATTGAGAAGCTGAAGATATTGGACGAAGATTAATTCCTGAACATATTGTAGAAGCTGAAGATATTGTACTGAGTGTGTACCCAAATAGTGTAGTACAGTGTGGGCTGTGTGCGTGCACGGGTATGGATACAGTGTGG
Organism: Elymus sibiricus; assembly: GCA_039707655.1. Classification (NCBI taxonomy): domain Eukaryota; kingdom Viridiplantae; phylum Streptophyta; class Magnoliopsida; order Poales; family Poaceae; genus Elymus; species Elymus sibiricus. Next base: position 77,046,883 of record CM077676.1, read on the forward strand.
TGTTTGTTTGTGTAACTGAACATCAAAAGAGCAGAGCTAGCATGTGTTGCTGGTTCAGTGGGAAAAAAGGGCATTTGTTGCCTTGAACACACACCCAAGTCTAGCTGCTCTGCTTCTTCTCTGTTCTGGCCCTGAGTCTACATTACATCTAGCAGCTTCAGTGTGAGACCAAACAACCAAATCTAAAAGAGGGAGAGCAGGAGACGCCCAACAATATTGACAATCTAAGATTGCAGCGAACTAAAAGTAAAAAACAAGAGCCTGATGTTACTCTGAACATCATACTGCAATTAAATACACTCTATAAGTTCAGCCAATTCAAGCAGGATATGAGACAGATGTACAGCGCTCGCTAATTGCAACCAAATACACTCTATGAGACTGATCCCATCAGCAAATTGAAGGAGGATATGAGGAGTAGGGAATACCAAAAAATAAAGACTGATCTACAGCGCTTGCTTTGGAGGTTCAGGGATGCGGCTTGGTGATGAACCTGGTCGCAACGTCTCCACCTCCGGGTCGGCCATGTGGCGAGCAACACCGAGGTGGTGTCGTGCTTGGTCCAGACACGGGATTGATGGCACCGCGGTCGCGATGCAGGGGGACAAGACGGGAACTCCATCGGCGCTGACGCCAGACCGCATCGCTGCCGCCGCCGGCATGGCCGAGGACACGGAGACGCGGCCCATGTCGGCGGGCGCAGAGGAGAGGGAGGAGGGCGAGATCGAGGACGACTGGAGGTTCCAGGAAGGGAGGAGATCGGGAGGAATAACCTGACGCCGTGTAGCTGACTCAAGTGTGGTTCGCTGTGTTGACGCCGGCAGCACAGAGGGGCCAGGGACGAGAGCTCAGATCCAATCGCCCGTGAAGACGCCGTGGTTTGGTTTAGAATAATATAATCGTGGGTTGTCACGAAGGTATTTAGCGGGAAGGTTAAATATACGCTATTTTTTTGGAGGGAACAAAGACGCTAATTTGGGACCTTTTAGCGGGAGGTTAAAAAATATTGGCGCAAACAACAGTACACCTAAATTAGGTGGTGGGAAAGTAATTCTTTTTGTTCTAAAAAAAAGTAATTATTTTTTGAGGGAATGTTCTAGTTTGTAAATCTATTTTGAGACGGAGGGAATACTAAAATTTGTTTGTAAAAAGTTATATCGTGGTGAAAAAACCACCAAATCCGAGAATCGTGGAGGGGCGATCCGACGCCCTCCCCTGTAATGGTCTCGTCGTTGATATTTGTATAGTCGTCGCCATTTGAGGAAGCCAATTAGGAAGGTGTTGTTTCATCATGGATCTTCACTTAGGTTGGGATATGTCAAATATTTGTGCCTTGGTCAACTGTTGGTCAAAGCAGCAAAAAATTGGCCAATTTTGAACTACAGCTCATAAAAACCTCATGCGACCCTCACTTTAAAACTATTAGGTTATACTCTTGCCCTGAAACATAAGGACAGATGGGATGGGATGGGTTGATCTATGTCAGTCGATCTATGTCAGTCTTGAGATGGGGTGATCTCAACATCTTTCATCTTACCGGACAATCCGTGGAGGGTTCCTGCACGCCAGAGTAGGTCCAACATAATTATGTCGCTTTTGTTCAAACGAAAACCATAGAGATTCAACTATGTAAATTAAACAACCAAACCAATTTAGTTTTGAGATTTTTTGTGTTAGGAACGTGTTATTTCATCATGGATCTACAATTGTGTATCTTTGTTTACTCCCTAGTTGACATGAAAAAAAAATCAAACTTGGGATATGTCAAATATTTGTGCTTTGGTCAATTATTGGTCAAAGCAGGAAAAACTTGGCCAGTTTTGAACTTCAGCTCACACAAACCTCATGCGACCCTCACTTTAAAACTACTAGGTTATACTCTTGCCTTGAAACATAAGTACAGACGGGATGGGTTGATGAGACGGTCGATCTGTGTCAGTCTCGATCTCACATTTCGATGTTGAGATGTAGCCGCTAGGAAGCCGGATTGCGCCGTTGCGACCCTCCGCATCGCGACGCCCTTGCCCTTCAGATCCGTCCCGCGGTGGAGGCGGCTAGAGATCCCAGATCGCCACCGCCGCCAAGACCCAGCAAGCCCCACCACAGGAGGCCACATCCGCGTTACCCGGCTCCCAACGTAGACGCTATGAAGCCGGATCGCGCCGCCGCTACCGTCCGCATCGCGACGCCCTTGCCTGTCAGATACGTCCTGCATCGGATCCACACGCAAGGGGGCGAAGGAGCCCTGCCGCCGCCGCTGTTGACCGGACTTGGACATTGCTTTTGCGTCTTAGATTAAAGTGCTGCCTTATATTTTGTTAAATGTGACGTCATGGCTGTGCACTTGGACCTGGTTTACGTAAGTGCAAGCTAGTAGTAGCTGGTACCAATGAAGAACTTGTTTTGGTGCTGTGTATAAGTCCAACTTTGTGATTGTCTTTGCTGTTGGTCCTTGTTGGAATATCATATGGAGTATGCAAGTTTCAAACTTTATAATTGTGTATGTATAAATCTAAAACCCATGTTGACTCCGGCCGGGTCAGTTAGGAAGGGTGTTTAGCAGGAAGGAAAAATAGACTATTTTTTTGGTGGGAACACAAAATATTGGCGCCAACTACAGTAAACCTAAATTAGGTGGCGTAAAAGTACCCCAGATCCTAAAAAAAAAACTACCCCAGATCCTAAAAAATAATAATAATAATACTACGGAATCAATAAGTCCCGAACGACCTGTTTTCTGACTTTTCATCCCGAACGCGCAATCCATTGTCCGTTCTTCGTGCACGAATCTTAGAAAAATATTCTGCCACGTCATGTTTTCCGGGTCGTTCGCGTTTAACGTTCCAGTGACCGAACGACGCGGTCGCTTTCCCCTCCTCGCCCCACACCTTATCCACTCTCTCCACCGCACCTCACTAGAGAAGGAATGGATGAGAGGAAGAGAGGAGGTACAGCGGGTGCGGCTCATCGACAGCTCGCCGACGGCGGCTGGAAGGGCGACCTGGAGATGGCCGAGCGGAAAGCGGCGGCACTCGGGAGCTCCTTCCCCACAGGATATCCGGCATGGAGGCGGAGAATCGCGACAGTCTCCTCCCCCGACGACCGCCATCTCGCCGCCGAGGAGACCTCGTCATCCATGGGTTCGGCGGCGACGGACTCCTCCCTCCGTGCATCCGCTAGAAAGGTCGCGGCAGCTTGCCGACAATGGCTGGAACGACGACCTGGAGGTGGCCGAGCAGAAAGCGGTGGCTGAATTCTTGATCGGGCTGCAACTCTGAAGTTTTGCTTCAGGTGCAGTTAACCTTGCAGGTATAAAATATTTAGGCTGAGACCCCTTTTCTTTCACGAACACACGCATAGCACAGTGGTCTGTACATTGTTCTCCAACATGGAGGGCGAGCGTTCGAATCCCTGCACAGGCGAAAGCCTCCACAGTTTTTTCGGTTTACTGCGCGGTGGCCGGCCCCACTTGTCATCACCCCTGGAGGTCGCCGTGGATGTCACCCGCGCCAGTCAGCCCCAGCGAGGCCCCGGGCCCGCAGGTCAGCGGCTGCGGCTATAGAAGTCCTCGGTCAGATTCAAGATCTGGATCTGGCAATAAAAAAATAAATTACTCCTTAAAGCTTGCAAAAGTCATAACTTAATATCTATAAATTCGAATAATATATTCTTCCACTGTTTTACTTGTAACTAATGCAACGCCACACCGATGTTGCAATATCTTTCTGAACATTACCACAAATAGTTATTCTGTTGAAATACCTAGTCTTTATTACAACAAAATGACTGCCTCACGCAACGGAATTTGTTTGTCGCAATATCACTACCATATTGCAACGCCGATGCAGTTTGTTGCAATAGTTAGCCACTTTTTTGCAACAATATATGTAACTAATGCAACGTCACACGGGTGTTGCAATATCTTTCCGAATATTGCCACGAATAGTTATTCTGTTGAAATACCTAGTCTCTATTACAACAAAATGACTACCCTCGTGCAACGGAATTTGTTTGTCGCAATACCGCTATCATATTGCAGCGTCGATACAATTTGTTGCAATATGAGGCCTATATTGGAACAAAGTTAGCATTTATCGTGACCAAGCTAAGTTATGGCAATATGTGCGGCCTATTACCACAACCGGAGAATTTGTGGTAATATTGCAACAAAACGTAGTTGTAGCAATAAATTTTGTTACAATAGACCGGAATCCTTGTAGTGACCGCCCATGGACTCCAATAAAATAAATGGAACATCGGGCGCTGGACCGCCCGAGGAATTCAAGAAAAATGCCAAACGGGTGTCTGAATGCGATGCCTCGAGATGTCTTGAAAAGAAATGCCAAACGGGTGTCTGAATGCGACGCCTCGAGAGGTCTTGAAAAGAAATGCCAAACGGGTGTCTGAATGCGATGCCTCGAGAGGTCTTGAAAAGAAATGAGTATCCAGATGGATTAACCATCCCAAGTGATACTCAGAAAATAAAATAAAATTGAGTATCTAGGTGGATTAACCATCCCAAGTGATACTCAGAAAATAAAATAAAATTGGGTATCCAGGTGGATTAACCATCCCAAGTGATACTCAGAAAAGAAAATAAAATTGCGTATCCAGGTGGATTAACCATCCCAAGTGATACTCAGAAAAGAAAATAAAATTGGGTATCCTGGTGGATTAACCATCCCAAGTGATACTCAGAAAATAAAATAAAATTGAGTATCTAGGTGGATTAACCATCCCAAGTGATACTCAGAAAATAAAATAAAATTGAGTATCCAGGTGGATTAACCATCCCAAGAGATACTCAAGGTTGCACATAGAAGAACAGGGTTAGTCCACAATAATATTCATGTTAATAATAATATTCTTGCTGGCATCAGTGGTGACAATAATTATCCTGCAAAAATGGATCATACTCAATTTTAATTATTTCCTCCGAAAACCGACACTTGACCAACCCAGACTGTAGTCCTTAACCACGGACACGGCTATTCGAATAGGTTTTAAAACTCTGCAGAGGGTGTACTCTTTACCCACAAGTAAAGGATTTCTTTAGCCAACACCGAGATGCTGGTTAATTCCAGTTACAGCCTTTGGGTTGAAAACACACCTGACCTGCACACACCAGATTAACTTTCCGGATGCCAGGAATCACCCAAAGCATCGTTCAAGAAAAACTCTAAGACAGGAAGACCATCGTCTCGAATAGCATGGGATCACTATTTATAACGCGTGGATTACAAGGGGTGCCCCCCTCTCGGCCAGCCGAATACACCCATGCCCCCTGACCAGGTGACATGCCTACCAGAGGCCTCTGGTATCTTTCACCATGGCCTCTCTGTACAGTGTGTGCAATGAAAGGGGTTACCAACTTACTGAACCATACCCTACCCGTGGCAGGGACAAGTGGCAGCACGAAACAAGTATGGGGGTTACCGGAACAAGACTCAATCTACGGTCGACTCAGAAGGTTTAAGTTTTCCTGCAGCAGTTAGCACAATATATTTCCTTGGTAGTACCCAACAGGGTCACCACCTGGCATGTCCCAACATGCCCCTACTGATCATTCTCGTCACAACGAGATTTCAGTCTCACGGTCATTTTTCTTGGTACTGATTCCTTCCCGCAGATTAGTCCGAACCAACATAGGCATATGTGACATGTGAAAATAACCATACTCACTCATACTACATGTTTAAGTGAGGGTAACAAAATATCAATGGATCATGGATGCAAAAATAGAAATATGCAAGTTTCATTCGAAATTATCATACTCGTGATCCAGGTATCCTAGCTAGCAAAACTACCAAACATTCACTATATCAAGTGTTCAAAATGCTTGCCTTAAGCATGAAGAAGGATTGGGTGCACTACAAAACTTTTGAAAAGTTTCTTCCCTCCATTTTTCCTATTTTCAAAATATTGAAATTACCACATAAACTTGAAACAGTACAAAAAAGTTGTTTGGAAATTTTTGAAATAAATACTAAATTAAACTAGAGAAAAAATAAAGAATTCTAGAAAAAGAATTAATTAATTTGGAGTTCAGATGATTTTCCTAGGGAATTTCTAAGCTGAAATAAATGAAGAAATGGACTATTTAATAGATCCAATAGAGACAAGGCTTAGGAAAAATGTTCACCCTAGCTGGATTAATAGAGCATGAATTTAGGAGTATGCAAAAATTTGAATCATCAAATTTGGTTTTGAAAAGATTGCTGTAGGATTATTTGAAACCTGCTGGAAAAGAAAAAGAGAAAAGGGCATCAACCTGGCAAGCAGAAACGCGCCCTGAGCGTGATTTTAGCCGCATGGCGCCACTGGGCCAGGCCCAGTTGCTCGGCCGCGTGGGGGGGCTGCCGACGTCGACGTCGTCTTTCCCGCGGCAAAATGGGGGCGGCGCTCCGATGATCCTCGCCGGCGAACGGCGGCACGCCTCGACGAGCTGAGATCACCATAGGGCTCAGGAGGTTCAGACGGTCTTTCCGGTACCCGCCACGGTCGGTGGGGTGGACGAAGTTGTCGGCGGCGAGCTTCGCAGCGGACGACGGCCGTCGGTGAAAGAGGGCTTTCGTCCACGGCGTTCCTTCGGCGAAATCGACGAGGGGGATGGACTCTAGGGTCGATGAGAAAGCTACTGGTAGAGGTAACGGGGAGTGGGAGGCTCTGGTGGCGTGGGAAGCTCCGAGACAGTGGCGGCGGATCCCAAGGTCGGAAACGGAGAAGATGACGACGTCCTGTTGATTGAGTGCTCGGGGAAGCTCACAGGAGGGACTAGGAGAGTCGTGGTGATCGAGGGAGGGCTCGGATGGCCCTTATATAGGTGCGGGCAGGTCGGTTGGTGCGCTCCCGTGGTAGGCATGGTGGCGGCGGCCATTAACGTGGCAGGTGAGGCCGTTGCTTGGCCAGTGGGGGTCGGTGGGGAGTTCGTATGGACGGTGGCCGCCCAAATTTACTCAGGGGGGGTGCTGGCTAGCTCAGGGAGTTCCCGGTGGCTTGGACGGTGCCGGCCATGGCAGATTTCAGCGGCGGCCATTGATGGCTTCCCGCGGTCGGTGGCGAGGCCGGTGAGGGACGGCGGGGCTCAGGTGGTTAGCATTTAAGGCAGGGGCGAGCTGGCGGCTGAGGATTGGGCCAGGTGCCCCTGGACGGCGTGTGACAGAGACGTGTGGCGGTCGGTGGCGGCGCTGGCCGGTGCCAGGGGGCGAGTTCCGGGGTGGGGAGGTGGTGGCTGGTGCAGGTGGCTAGCAGGGGAGCGAGGCAAGCTGGGGGAGCCAGCAGCGGGGTCGGCAAGGCTCGGGCGCCGTCGGGTGCAGCTCGGGCGCTCTGGCCACGTCCAGAGCATGCACGCAGTGTGCTCGACCGAATGCCAGGTCATGCTAGGGTGCTCCATTTGAGCTAAAATTTGGCAGGGTAGCAAGTCTCTGTTTGGGTAGAGTGTTGGACATGCAGGTTTGGTCATATGCTCAAGTGCCCAATGCAAGTTCATAAGCTTGCAGATTTCTGCCATGCACATGAGCTGCTTGATGAAATGCTAGGGCCACCTAGGGATCTTTTCTGGGGCTGGAAATTGGCAGGATGATGTCTCCTTGGGTGGTAGTGATGATGGTGTGATTTGTTCTGTAAAAAGAAAAACTTGCTAGTGCAAATTTTGGAGAAATGCAGTTCTGGACCAGATTTTGAGGGAATTATTTGAAGGTCTTCCAAGATGCAAATAGAGCTGATCTTCTGGACTTAAGGGTTTGGTTGGAAGGACTATATGTGGGAAAAAATTCAGAATTGTTTGATGAAGGAAAATTAGGGTTGCAGTTATAACCTAGGAATGGGACAGAATTGAAAAGAGGATGTTTTGCTCAAAATTTTCAAAGGACCATGATGGGTTTTTGCATGAAAGTGGTCTATAGGCATCATATAACCCCTCATAATTTTTGTGGAATTTTAAAAGAATTATTTGAAATAGTTGTAGTGCAACAGAAGTATTTCAAGTATTGAAAATGCTATTAAAAGAATTATCTTGGGGCAATTTTTATTATGAAAATACTTCCTGCTGTTATTAAAATATAAATGAAATGATTGAAGAAAACTACCAAAGCCCAAATTTTTTTTTTCCAAATTTTCTATATGGAGGGAAGAATTTTGGAAGTCAGAAACAGAAAGATCTTAAAGTTAATAAAAGACCCGTTATAATTCAAAAAAATTATTTCTGGCCAAATTTTATTTAATAAAAATGTGGTTAAATTTTTGGGGTGTTACATTTTTCCTATGTGAGGGCAGCAAATCTAGTCCTACAGAAACTCTACTACCTTGTCCCCCACCCCCCGGTTTCTTTCCTTTTTCAAGAAAGAGATCAGTTCCTTACATATGTGTGTACTGCGATTTCCCTTTTCGACCAACAGAGTGGCTGGATAGCCAGTCTGTACTACTTCCCCCCTTCCTTTCCTCTTTGAACCATGTCCTAGATTCATGCTATAAAACTCACCCCCCTTCTTTCCTGTTTGAACCAGACCTAGATTAGACTGCAGAAGCGAAAAAGATCCACATGAAGCTAGAGCAATGCCGGTTTCAAAGTAAAGTTGTACCTTAGGGTCGTCGGGATGTAGCTAGGTGGGCGGCGGGAGGCCGGATCTGCCCACACTATGTACGGCAGAAGTGAAGACGGGGTCGGAGGCCCTCCTGCGCAGGCGCTGGGTGAAAGAGAACAGCGCCGCTGGCAGTGGATTCCCTCCCTCGCCGACGGTAATGGAGTCAACGCTGCACCTCCTCACCTTCCCCGGCCGACAAGATCTGGATGGCTCTTTGACCAGTGGTGAGGGGACAGAGAGAGAGGCCACCGCAGTCTTGTTTAGATTTGGAGAGGGTGAGAGAGTGTGAACAGAGCAAACCCTAGCAAACAAACGCTGAGGCTCCAGCATGAATATATATAGTGGAGAGACAGAGTGTGAAGAGAGCAAACCCTAGCAAACAATGGTTGAGGATCCATCTTATATAGTATTATATGGTGGAGTGGTTTTATTTTTCTCTCCATAACAATCCTTTTAAATTGTGTACGAAACGAAACTCTTTATTTAACGTACCAGTGAAGAAAACTATGATCAAACTAATGCTCCACGCGTCCTGGTCGCACTTTCTATCGTTGACGTGTGGTACCTCCGTCCGGGTTTTTACTACACATCATATTTTTTTATCAAAGTTTGACCACATATTTAACTAGCAAACGGCTAATACATGCCAACAATTGGCTTCATATTTCTTATGTAGTTATATGAGTAATATATTTTATCAAAGTTTGGCAACATAATTAACTAGTCGAAAAAATTCAGAACCAACTCATAAATAAAATGTTTATATACAACTCAATGATTGAAAGATCATAGCCAACATTTAGAAACCAATACAGGGGAGCTGAAGACAAAGTTGTGAGAAGGCTTAGAAACCAATACAAATCTTTTTCTCTTAGTACCAACATCGATGCTTCTCTGAGGAAACATTTGGTTCATAGCGAAAGACAAATTTACACCAAGGTGGAAGACGGCTGCGTCTCCAACGCAACCAAGGTGCACTAATGAATGATATGTTTGTCTTCGTGGCTACCCAGCAAAGAGCACTGATGGAAGACAGCTTGTTTTTCATCGAGCATCGATCAGCTTCACCAGCCGATGCAACCATGATACTCAACCATGAGCATCGATAGGTCATCGTGGTGATGCATCATCCATTTGGCATCAAGTTTGGGTGCGGCATCACTTAGGTTTGATAAATCCTCACTGTGGTCTGTTTCTTCTCGGTAATCAAGATCGAGAAAGGTAGAACCACATGGCAGAGGACAATGAGGCGGAGCAACAGTGGCCATCCAATTTTGTGCAGTTCCACTAAAGTTGAGGAAGACATGCCCTCGTGTGGAGATATGCATCCCTGTTTGCAAAAAAATAAAAAAGGGATATTTAAGTAGTATCCTTACATTGTTTTGGCAGTGGTACAAGATTAACAGTGGCATCTAAATTGTCAATAAGAATTAATGAAATGTACCCCACAAATAGAAACATCATGATTATCTTCATGCGGACTAAAGCAGGACAGAAGCATTTCTTAAAACGGTGTCATTGCTTCTATTTATCGACGCCTCTAGATTGACAGCAACATTGCTTAAAAGGGACGTCACTTTAACATGGGCATTGCTTCATTTTACCAGTGATATTAGATTAGCAGCAGCAATAGGGGCATATGGACAGTGAGCGCACAACCATCATGTACCTCCACCGAGGCATAAACCAGGACAACTTTTTTTTTTTGACGGAAAAACTAGGACAACTTTCGGAGTGGCCTTTCCTGTAACCAAACAATTTAGGTGATGTTGGACCAGCAGACGAAGCCTAGCTACAGTACATGGCGAGTTGGGCAGTACTAGTACATACAAAACCCGCATGCAGCGACGTGGGGAGCTGGACCAGTAGAACAAAGCATGAAATCCAAAAGAAGTTATACCTCAGATGGGCGAGATGTGGCTTAGACGGGCGGCGGGATCTGCCCACACGATGGCAGCGAACAAGGGCGCGGAGGACCTTCGTTCGCGCCGGAGTTGGCTCAGAGAGGACGGTGCGCGTCGGCTTCCTCCCTCGCCGACGGCGACCACATAAACGCTGCACTTCCTCCCCTCCCGCAGCGGACAGGATCCGACCGGATCTGTGACCACCGGTGAGGAGAGATATCAGAGTGGACACTGCTGTCTTGTTTCGATTTGGAGAGGGTGAGAGACTGAGACGCGAGAAACCCTATCAACCAAGCCCTCTCAAGCCTACATATACAATGGAGTAAAAAAAAACTCTCCATAGCAATGGTTTCAAACAGAATACGCGCGTTCCCGGAAACAAAAACGAAAACTCACGGAGAAATCTCTTTTTAACATACGAGGAAAGAAAACTCGATCAATAACATGCCACAGCTTCCAGGAGTATCGCTCACGTGTGGTCCCCGGCCCTCCATTATTAAGTGACCAAATTAAAGGGTCAAATTATCACGCAAGCTTCCTTTTCATGTACAAACGCGCTCCATCGTGTACTCACGGGTGTGTCAGAGGCAGAGTGCGTGCGTGTACCTCTTCTCTTCTTGTACGTAGTACTACTCCATTTTATTTTATTTTGAACTAGTAGTAGTACTCCTTTTATCTCACTTCCTATTGTTTTTCCCACTCCTATGATATTCCTAGCCTAGGAACAAAATGAGGCCGAACTATGTGTGTGTGTGTGTGTGTGCGCGCGCGCGCGTTTGTGTGTTAGAGAGAACGAGACATCGACCTACAGAGAGATGGTGTGTACGAGTAGTCGCGAGAGTCGTGACTATGTGTGTGTGCGTGCACACACACATACACATACATATCCGTGTTTACGTAAAATTCCTCTTTTCATCTCCAACCCCCCGCTGAATTTCTGGGGGGTTGGCCCGTCCTCCTTTCATCTCCAATCATATTTGTCCAACTGGCTCATTATTACATTAATTACGTAATAATTAACGTAAACCTTAAACCCTAGCAATATTTACGTAGGTCCAGCGTCTCTCGTTTGGGGGCGTCCGAACGGCTGCCACTCCCGCTCCTGACCGCCCCGGCCCAACAAAACCATCTCCATCACCCGCGCGCGCTCCCGGCCCGAAAAGGTTAGTGCCGCATTTATGCCCGGCCAGAGAAGACACGACCTCTCACTTGCGCCGGCCAAGAGACCGCCACCCACGCCGCTTCCCGGAGCACGCGACTGCTTCGTGTTCAAACGACTACAAGGCCGGCCAGAACATGCATGCAAAAAAGTTCTTGGGAGTCCGTGCTACAGCTAGCTCTCCTCTCCCCCCTCGTCTATCTCTTCCAGTAGTAGTACTCCATGGCGCGATCCATCGACACGCGGGCGGGGAAGTTTGCGTATACTCGCTTTGCCATTAGCGGCGTGCCGAGCAACCGTGTGGGGTGACACACGAACGCGACAGACGTGATTTATATAAACGTTAGTTTTGCTCCATGGCACGATCCATCGACAAGAAACGTTGGTTTCCGAAAGAACACTGTAGTATACTATACTGCATGAGGGAGAAGCGGATTCAACGAAGAGTGATGGTTGCTTCGCCCGTCCAACTTCCTGCCGGGTCTATGTGATTTGACGGCTCATTGGTCATTATTACTGCAGCGGTACGACCGTCGTGATTGTCAGATGTAGTACTACACTCTACTTTGGTGCATGGCACGTGGACCCGGATGCTGGATGTCCCACATTTTGGCGAAAGGAGGTAGAATGATTTTGGAGCCAGGAACCGCGCCGTAGAGCGTGTGCACTCTTTTTTTATTCTGTGATAAAACTAATTTTATCCACTCTTACAGCGGAGGAGTGCGAAACACGGCAGGCCAGTGAGTAGTACATGGCCCACCTCACACTATCACCATATTCCTTGGACACCGTGCGACACCTAGCTCTCTAGTAATAGTAGTAGGAGTAGTACATACTACTATAATTTCTCAGCAAGATAAAATTGTACTTACAATGCTATGAAGCTTTCAGCTTTTGTTTCATGTATCTTGCCTCCAAGGTTGCCCCGTTACAACATTCCATCATCAAATACAAAGGAAGCTAACATGCATGCTGATCCATCTCATTGATTCACAGATCATAGACAATATTTACTTCACAACTAAAGACAAACATTGTGAGAAGGTGTACAAATAAAGAACAAAACGATCGATGCAGTCCCTAGGCCTTGAACCCTAAACCCTAAACGGGCTTTGATTTCCTGGCGAGGTTGAAACTTCCGAAGGAAAGAAGTCTGGAACTCATGGACCATCCGATGATTTTGTGCACTTCCACTAAAATTGAGCTGAGCATCCCTGTTGGCAAAGATATTGAAGAAGTGTGATTAGAATAATAGTAGTGGCACTAGTTGATGAGACATAAACTCATCACAAATAGAAGCTGGTAGAGCAACGTACGGGGCAAAGAAGTAGAGAAAGATCCGCATGGAGCGACATGGGGAGCTGGGGCAGTGGAGGAAGCCGGCTTGATAGGAAGTTGTACCTAAGGGACGTCGGGATGTAGCTAGGAGGGCGGTGGGAGGCGGCAACAGCCCATACCGTGGCAGTGAGCAAGGGGCGAAGGCTACCGCGCCGGAGCTTTGTGAGAGAGAATGGCCGGGACCCCTGATCGGGAGGCACCCACAATGGGTTTTCTCCCTCGCCGCTAGCGAACGCGTCTACGCAAAACATCGACCACTTCCCCCGGCAGATGGGATCCGGCCGGATATGTGAACAGTGGTGTGGCCACCGTCGTTTTGTGCGAGAGTTTGTGAAGAGAGCAACCCCAGCAAGCAAGCATGTAGCTTAGGCTCCTGGCTATATTATGTATATATAGTGGAGCGGTTTTCCTTTTCTATCCATATCAACCTTTTTATATTGAGTACGTGCCATTGAAGAGAGAAATGATGGTTGCTTCGTCCAAGCAACTTACTGTGTGATTTGACTGCTCATTAGGCATTATTACTGCGTCCCCTGCTGGTACTCCACCTACGTCTGTGACCGTTCCTGAGTCTCACTTGTACTCCCCATTACTTATCTCTAATTTCTTGCATGACACGTGGATCCGGATTCTGGATGTCCCACATGTCGGCGAAAGGAAGAAGAACGAGTTCCAACGACCGAGAAGTAGTATTTTCATGCAAACGGATCTTACGATGCATGAGCTGTTTCTTATGCTATCGACCAAAATACCCCTGCATGCAGGTTTGTGTCACTCCCATGTGCCCTACCTCCTCTGACATCCATCATTTCAGCAAGGGGTAATGCCGTCTAAAACTTTGTCCACGCAGTACATTATGAAATATGAACATGTGAAGATTACAACCCTCATGCATGCATGCAGTAGTCACACGTACACATGCACACAAAAACGCACGCGACGCCCTAATGCATGCATGCGGAAGTGACATGTACACATGCATGCACGCATGCATGTGTACAGCACACGACGCAACACACACGCTCACGCTCAAGTGCTCAGCCTACACGTGCATGCGCACACATACACAGCCAGGGTGGTTCCCGCGCAAGGGTTGAACTTCTGCCGCGCTTGTATAAAATTTTGTTTAACTTATTTCTTTCCTCTGCCAACTGATAGGTGGGACCCACAGTCCACGTGTCAATTTAACCAGTCAACAAAGTGCTACGTAGACTATTTGGCCGGTCAACAGAGTGCAATACGGTGCTCTACGGTGAGCTAGTGACCGTATGAAGACCGCAAAATGTATATATTGACCGTAATGAGTGTATTATGAAGTCCAGTGGCCGCCATTAAGCCATACTAACCGGCAAGGAGGCAGTATGGACTAGTAGTGGACTAGTAGTAGTACTAATACTACTACACTACGCCCTCTCCCTCTCCCACACGCGCGGTGGCTCGCAGGACGAGGAGAATGAGGAGAACGAGGAGAAGCTTGCTTACTACGCCCTCTCCCTCTCCCACACGCGCGGTGGCTCGCATGATGAGGAGAACGAGGAGAAGCATGCTTACTACGCCCTCTCCCTCTCCCACACGCGCGGTGACTCACAGGATGAGGAGAAGCTTTTGACTACTGCGCATTCTCCTCACCCACGCGGTGGACGTGCAGCAGTTCATTCGGTGTTAGATTGCCAGAAGCATACACTGTAGTACTACTATAATTGTTCAACTTCACGGAGAGGCGAAGAGCCAAGCGCAAGGTTTAATCGTACGAGTAGTACAGTATACAGGTACACTAGGAACCACACGGTGGAGTGTCTGCACTCTTATTTTATTTTAATCTGTGATAAAGCAATATTCTACTACTACTAGTACGCATTTACTCTGGAGCCCAATGAAGTATTTACTCCTTAGATCACACTATCACCATATGGCCTCCGTGCGACACCTAGCCCGTCTGTGTTCTCCTTAGTAGAGTATTTATAGTTGCTCCTAGTAGTAGGAGCGGATTCAAAGAAGATTGAATTGATGGTTGCTTCCTCCGAGCAACTTACTGTGGGAAAGGTAGGGCTTGTGATTTGACTGCTCATTACTACTAGTATATTACTGCGGCGAAACGACCGGGCTGGAGTCTCCCGTGCGGTTGTGCACTCTAATTTGGTGCATGGCACGTGGACTCGGATGCTAGAGTAGTAGAATTGCTTCTGGCAATGCTATCAAGCTTTCAGCATTTGTTTACGTAATATATCTACACATAATTTTTGAGCGACATGAAATTGTATAATGCTATGAAGCTTTCAGCTTTTGTCTCATGTGTCTTGCCAGCTGGAAGGTTGTCTCGTTACAACATTCCATCAAATACAAAGGAAACTAACATCCATGCTCTTTCAAAAAAGAAAAAAAACTAACTAACTTGCTAATGCATCTCAATGATTCGCAGATCAGAGCCAATATTTACATCACAAATGAAGACAAAGTTGTGAGAAGGTGTACAAATAAAGAAAAAAGAAAAAATGATCGATGCTCTCCATAGGAATGCTTTATTTCCTGGCCACGATATTCATTGGTTGGCAGCTACTTTCCCGCAGCTCTGTCAAAATCAACACGACATGTTGGCAAAGAAAGGAGCTGTCAGAAGCATGGAACATTCCAATCATTTTTAGCAGTTCCACTAAAATAGAGCTGAGCGTCCCTGTTAGCAAAGATATTGAGTAAGTGTGATTACAATAATAGTGGCACTGTTGATGAAACAATAAACACACAAATAGAAGCCAGTCACCTTTGTAGTCTCTTTTGAGACTAACTACTTGTTGGAGAAGATTAGGCTGATAGTTGGATGAGGAGGATAGGAACTCCAAACTCCCATTGTGCAGTCCCATTGAAATGTAGAAACGTTGCCAGTGAGACATTTTAGTAGAACTGCACAAAACACTCTTAAGAAAAAAGTGCTTTGTGCAGTTCACCAAAAGGTCACAATAGCAACGAGGTGAAATGGATATCCCTATTTGCAAAAAGAGGGAGAAAGGAAACAATTACTGGCCAATGATAGTTGATGACACATACGCCGACAAAAAGAAGCATATTCATTGTCTTAAGGGAAAGATAATAACACAGTGGTTTCTCTCAAACAGTGTGAGGACGAGATTGCAAAATGGAAAGTACGCCGGCTGAGCAAGTACATTTTAGTCAAAGAACTAGAGAAGATCCACATGCAGCGATGTGGGAAGTTGGGCAGTGGAGCAAGGCCGGTTCCAGAGGAAGCTGTACCTGAGGGTCGTCGGGATGTAAGTAGGAGGGCGGCGGCAGACGGGATCTGCTGCGGGAGCGAGCAAGGGTCGAAGGCCCTACCGTGCTGGAGCTTGGTTGGAATGAACCGACATGCGTAAAATTATCACGTGGGCTGCCTTTTCGTACAGAAATGAGCTCCACCTTGTACCCGCGCGGGTGTGGTTGGGAACGAGATGTGAGTACGTGCGTCGTGCGTGCACCTCTTCTCTTCGTGCACGTACCCCACCTACGTGGGTGTGTGTGAGAGAGATACAAACCTAGAGAGAGATGGTGAGTGCGTTCGTGAGTGTTTTTTTGGGGGGGGGGTGATTTTGTAAGTGTATTTGTGTGCATGAGAGATAGACAGGGAATATGAGTCGATGATATCTCAAAAAAAAAGTAACATATGCAATGCGTGTGAAACGGAGGCCTAGATATATCATATATAGAGGGGGCGATCCACGAGAAGAGAGGGGAGGGATCATCGGCGTGAGATATCGATAGAATCGAAGAGAGGGATGAACGTGTATGGGTGCGAGATCGATAAAGAGAGCCAACGAAATTGTGTGTGCGCATGTCAAAGATATAGGGTGGCTAGCCTACTGGAACGTGAAAGGGGACAGGTGCAGTTTGTGTGTGGCAGGGTGACCAAACTAGAGCGTTCGACTATCGGGGTGTGTGTGTGTGGGGGGGGGGGGCAGAGACCTAACTAGAGAGGTAGATCGACAGGTAGACGTGTGGAGAAGGAGAGACCTGGCTATGTATTGAGGGAGATCGATCGGCATCCATGCATATGTGTAGGAGAGGAATAATTAAGGTTGGGAGAGAGACAGAGCTAGAGTGCCGGAGGGGTGGTGGTGGAGTTGCTTCTCGGAGATGGTGGGAGAGGCCTACTAGACAAACGGAGGGTATGACTGCAATATCAATAAGAGAGGCGATGTGTGTCTGTGTGCGTGTGTGTGAGAGAGACAAGTCGGGAGGCATGCATGGATGATGGGGGGGGGGTCGATATGTCTCTAGTAAGCAGACCTAACTAGATAGGTAGAGCAATTGCCGTGTGTCGGGGAAAGGGAGAGACTTATCTAGTGAGGTAGATCGATCAGTGCGTGGTCAAAAAGAATTATAGTTGACCTAGCTATATGTATAGAGGGAGATCGATCGATATACATGCATGTGTTAGAGGCAAATAAGGCCCGGAGAGACGGATAGAGAGACAGGGATGCGGCTACGAGTTGGTGCGATAGGCCTACTATATAGAGATGGAGGAGTGTGCGAGTGCGAGGTCGATGAAAAGAGGGGCGAGAGTGAGCATATGTGTGTGACCGTATGAGAGATAGAGGGCATGGATGGTGAGATAGAGGAGAAGAGGGAAAGTATGTGTATGTGGTAGGCAGACCTAGCTAGAGAGGTAT
This sequence comes from Elymus sibiricus, assembly GCA_039707655.1. NCBI lineage: Eukaryota > Viridiplantae > Streptophyta > Magnoliopsida > Poales > Poaceae > Elymus > Elymus sibiricus. The sequence continues at coordinate 77,064,524 of CM077676.1, forward strand.
ATCGATCGGTGTGTGCCGGAAAGAAGGAGCTGGGGAGACCTATAGAGACCGTGGGTGAACGACCTAAAGAAAAATAACGAATGTGCGTGACGGAGAGAATGCTGAGGGAGGGAGAGGGCGAGGAGGGCGTGTGCATGCACCAGAGAAAGTTAGTGCTAGCTATAAAGAGAATAGGATTGTGTGGGTGTAAAGTCTAACAGAGATCATAATTCATTACAAAAGTGGATTCAGATATTTGAATAAGAGATCATAGTGATTTAAACCCATGCATGCATGAATATAATGGTGATACACATGGTGTGGTTATGAACATATTATACTATATGTATTATATATATTTATCGAAAAATCTCACATTTATTTGAATTTGTGATAATGTGTGGTTTTTGCAGCTCACAGCTAAGTACTTGTAGGTGTAGGGGGCGGGGCAGTATACATTGTGCGATAAACACATTATACATATGAAACATGGTTTAGATTATGAAGATCTAGCTAGAGCTTGAAATGTACTATTATTTGAAATCAGCATAAAGTGGATTCAAAATTTTGAATTCGATTTCATATAGTACACACAGTTCATATCTAGTTTGACATCAATCATGTGTGTGTTGTGAAGATAATATATAGATCATGGTTTAACTTGACAACAATCATGATTGTAGATTCTTATTCAAATAGTGAAACGAGTTCAAATTTAGTTCATATTGCAGCGGTAGTATATACATTTGGAATGCACTAAAATGTTCATTTGATTAGGTTACATGAATTATACACCTAGCGAAATATTTTAATTGAACATAACATGGATTCAAAGTTTTGAATGACATTTGTAGTAATTCTTACAGTAAAACGGGACAAGACCCTCTCTTGTGTGGTGCGAATTGTTTTTTTTTGTTTTTTGTTTTTTTGGTTGAGGGAAGTGCGAATTGATATGGTACCGTACATGTTAGCCTTGTCCTGAAATTTCAACCCGCACCTTATTATGCAGAAATTTCAAGATATCTCTTTGTCTGTTTGTGCTCCGAAAACTCCCTCCTTCTCAACCCGTGCCTTGCTATCCCGAAATTACAACGCGCGCGAAAACCCCCTCCTCCCGCGAAATCCAGACACGTGAAATCCCTGTTCTACCCCTGATCGGAAAGAGCCACTAGTTCAAATTGGTGGGGGTACTTTTGTAACTTACCCTACATTTCGGACAAGCGCGTCCCTAAGTCATGGTTCCCCCTCCAATCCCCTTCTTTTCCCCATTCGAAAACCGTGGCCACCGAAACCTCTCTCCACCAGCCGCGAAACCCCACCCTCCTCCGTCCGCCCCCCATCACCGCCCAGCCGAAGCCTCTTCCCCGACGACGTCGTCCACCACAATAGCTCGACGTCCCTCATCCACCGCACCGGATGAGGATCCGTCGTCGATCTCATCGTCCTGCCGGTTCAGCCGCCCCGTCCTCCACCTCCCAGGAGCTGCTCCGACGATCACCTCGTCTATCACGGCTGCTCCATAACCACAGCGCCGCCTTAACCTGCCCCACCGGAACCGCAACATCCTCACCATCTCCTCGGATGAAGCCGAGGCCTACTCGGTGGCACCAAAGAGGTTGTACACTCATTGCATCTTCTCCTTCACTCGACCTCACGGCGCCGCCGGTGCTCGATCCCGCTCCGACATGGCCCGGCTCCCTCGACGCCGTCGCAGCCGGCGACATCCTTCGTGGCGGATCTCCCCCATTAGGAGGCTCCCTCGGCAGCGGCGTCCATACCAGCCGGAGCTGCTGCTGCTGCTCCGGCTCTCGCTCGCGGTGCTGCTCTGCTCTTGCTCTCGCTCGTACTGCTGCTCTGCTCTTGCTCTCGCTCGCGCTGCTGATGCTGGTACACGGGCTGCTGCAACTACACGAGTTGCTGCTCTGGCTCTCGTTCGCGCTGCTGCTCCGGCTACTAGCTGCTAGTGCATTCCCTGTTGAGCGGCTGCTAATTTAGATCACTACTTCTCTGCTACCAGTGCTCGAGCGGCCTAAACAACCAACGAAGTGCTTGTCTGCTACTAGTGCATTCAGTTTCGATAGTAAAATTCAGTTTTGATAGTATCAGTTAGTTTCGATAGTAAAATTTAGTTTCGACAGTTAAGTTCAGAGTCAACAGTTTTTACATCATCTGTTGGAGTTGGTTGTCTTTTGGTGATGTAAATTTTACAGCTAGCACTTTTTGGTGATGTATTCTACATCATCTACTGGAGATGGTATTGGAATCCCACATCAGATTAACGATGTCCGCCTTGTACTGCTTTAGCCTCGATGTCGTACAGCTCGCCGGAGCTGCTCCAACGACGGAACCATCCATCATAACAGAGCAGTACCCTCGACGCCGTCTATAGACGCCTCAGATCTTCTTCCCCAGCTCCGAAAGCCACCTCCGCCGCAACATCTTTAGCGACCGACCCAATGATGCTGAGGTTGACACGGCTACGCCAAAGAGGTTATACACTTGTCGCATCACTTTTTACTCTACATTCATGTCGATCCCTTAGGGCTATTTTGGTTCAAAGGAAAAAGTGAAGGAAAAACATAGCAATAGGAAATTTTCCTATCGTACCGTACTATTCAATTATTCATGCATTTGGTTGAAAGGAATGGAGCAAAAGAAAACTGAAGGATTTTTTCCTTTCGTGTCTGTTTCAAAGGAAAAACACCGAAATTTTAACATTCACCTGGACCTACTTATCAAAATCCTATGCATGAAAAGAAGACTAAGTGCATTAGTGGCATAATAACATTCTAACTGTACACATTTGCAGGTGGTTTGACTCTAATTTGGCCATGTTTCTTTGCATTCATGTGCTCTTCCTGCAAGCCAAAGGAGCCCTTACAAAATTACTTCATTTACAGATAGGTGTCGAAGAAAACTTTGTGTGGTTTGTCCGGCTCCTGCCGCGCCGTCGTCCACCTCACCTGAGCTGCTCCATCGACAGAAGCATCCACCATACCAGACATCACGACTCCTTACCATCTTTTGCCACCTCAGATCTCCTTCCCCGCCGCCGGCAGCCACCGCAACTGCATCACCATCATCGACTCACCAGATGAACCTGAGGAGTACACGGGTCGGCAAGAGAGGTCGCACTCTTTTGTTTCTGCTTACTTGATGCATTGCTTAATATTACCTGCTAGTTTATCATCCTGTTCATCTCTTAGACACTAAGTCAGGTCCAAATTAATATTCAAACTTGAGTTTTAAAATGCTTGTGGGGCACATATCGGGGCAACAATGAATAGTATATTGATCTACTATCTGTTTCATCTAGGGTATCTACTATGTCGTTCATCTTGGCTGGGAAACAAACAATAAAGCAGCCATCATCTGTCTTTTTATTAAATTAAGCTATCATTTGCCTGCTATCATTATTTTTGGATCTATCCACTGGTTGTTACCATCACTCTAGATTTCTGCTTGCTCTCCTTACTTAATCTCACTATATATTTTTGGTATGCATGTCAGTTATTGTACACAGTCATGCTAAACATGTAGAGAAAAAGAGAAGAGTCTTGCGCGGCAATACAATGTCATGCAGACATCGCTCCATGGTAGGTGCAATGGCAACCCCACCCCCTCCTTCAGATTGTAATCCAGAGGAAGATAGTTGTTCACAGGTGGAGTCAGAGGGAGCTGACCACTCCTATTTACCCCCGAGCTGTTTGCTCTGACTTGGCATGATGATGTTGGTCATATCATGCATATGGTGCCTTGCTTTGCTTACTTTCGACATCATATATGTCATCTGCTTAGTTTAGACATGTTCTCTAATGCTGTTTAGTTTCTATATCATATATGTGAATTATGCAATGCCATCTTTTTTAGCCAGCCATAATATATGTGAAATATGCAATGCCATCCTGTTTAGCCAGGCATCATATATTTGAATTATATCTTGCCATTCCTTTTTTTCATTACATTTCCATTTGTCGAGAATGTTTGTACATTCAACTACTCTTCCTGTGAATCGGCCATTTGAGTGGGTGATGAAAAAATCTGGAGTGAAAACAAGTTCTTCAAAGCAGGCAGTGCTACCTGTCGAAGCAGATATCTTGCTGGGTCTAGATAGCTCCTCAGAGAAGGATTCAGAGACAGATGACCAGTCCTATTCCCCCCCCCCCGAGGTGTATGCTCTAACTTGGCAGGGTTATACTGCTCGTATCATGCACATGGTGTCTTGCATTGCATAGTTTAGACATCATATACGCAATATTCAACACCATCTGCTTAGTTTAGACATCATATATGCGAATGCCATTTGCTTAGTATATAAATCACATATGTGAATTATATCATGCCATCATGTTTACTTAGATAACATGTATGTGAATTATGTCATGCGAACCTGTTTACTAAAGACATCATATAATTATCTCATGCCATCCTTTTTAGTTAGTCATCATATCTTTGAATTATGTCATGCTATACTGTTTAGATAGACATCATGTATGTGAAATTATGTCATGCTATCCTGTTTAGTTAAACAACATATATGTGAACTATTTCATGCCCTCTTTTTTTCCTCACTATCTATTGCATCTGTCTCATACAAGGTCTGTACATTCAATTACTTTTCTTGTTTATCAGCCATTTGAATTGGAGGGTGTGATGGCAGTATCTAGCGGAGTAAAAACACGGTCTTCAAATAAAACAGTGCTACCTGTCGATGGAGATAGCACCCCGGTTGTACTTGCACAAGAACCAGCCCTACCACACATAACCTAGACTATCGCAGATTGTACCCCTACTCCAATGGACAGAGAACCAGCTTCACCCAATCTAACCCCAACCCCAACAGATAGTAACCCAGTTCCAGTTGACACAACACCATCTCCACGACAGAGCTCCCAAACAAGAGCAGTTAGTAAGGCAGCTCTGCTACTTGTGAGCTGCGTTGGGATTTCCCCGAAGAGGAGGGGACGATGCAGTACAGTAGAGATAAGTATTTCCCTCAGTTATGAAACCAAGGTTATCAATCCAGTAGGAGAATCACGCAACAACTCATTAGCAGTACCTGCACACAAAACAACAAATCCTCGCACCCAACGCGAACAAGGGGTTGTCAATCCCTTGGCGGTTAATTGCAAGATTAAATTGTATGGTGATAGATAGATAGATCAAACAAAAGTACAAAATAAAATAAATAAAGTAAAATTGCAGCAAGGTATTTTTAGGATTTTCAATATATGATAAAGGTAGACCCGGGGGCCATAGTTTTCACTAGAGGCTTCTCTCTTGAAAATAGCATACGGTGGGTGAACAAATTACTGTTAGGCAATTGATAGAAAGGCAAATAATCATGACGATATCCAAGGCAATGATCATGTATATAGGCATCACGTCTGAGACAAGTAGACCGAAACAATTCTGCATCTACTACTATTACTCCACACATCGACCGCTATCCAGCATGCATCTAGAGTATTAAGTTCATAAAGAACGGAGTAACGCCTTAAGCAAGATGACATGATGTAGACAAAGTAAACTCATGCATGAATAAACCCCATATTTTTACCCTTAATAGCAACAATACATACGTGTCATGTCCCTTTCTGTCACTGGGATTGAGCACCGCAAGATCGAACCCATTATAAAGCACCTCTCCCATTGCAAGATATATCAATCTAGTTGGCCAAACCAAATCAATAGATCGGAGAGAAATACGAAGATATAATAATCATGCATAAAAGGGTTTAGAGAAAACTCAAATAATATTCATGGATAATCTGATCATAAACTCACAATTCATCGGATCCCAACAAACACACCGCAAAAAGTGATTACATCAGATAGAACTCCAAGAACATCGAGGAGAACATTGTATTGAAGATCAAAAAGAGAGAAGAAGTCATCAAGCTACTAACTATGGACCCAAAGGTATGTGGTAAACTATTCATGCATCATCGGAAGGGCAACAAGGTTGATGTAGAGCCCCTCCGTGATTGAATCCCCCTCCGGCAGAGTGCCGGAAAAGGCCTCCAGATGGGATCTCTCGAGAATAGGAACTTGCGGTGGCGGAAAAAGTATTTCGTGGACTCCTCTATTGGTTTCCCGATTTTTGAGAATTTATAGAGGTGGAATTAGGTCAAACGGAGCAGAGGTGGGCCCACGAGGCACCAGGGCGCGCCACCACCCCTGGGGCGCGCCCTGGTGGCTCGTGGCCATCTCCTCTGTCTTCTAGCCCTCTCCCGATGCTTCTAGTGTCTCTTATGTCCAGAAAAAAATCTCCAAAAAGTTTTGTGGCATTTGGACTTCGTTTGGTACTGATATTCTGGAAAACCAAAAACAGGCAAAAAACAACAACTGGCACTGGGCACTAAGTTAACAGGTTAGTCCCGAAAAGTGATATATAATTGCTTGTAAATGTATATAAAACATCCAAGATTGATACTATAATAGCATGGAACAATAAAAAAATATAGATACGTTGGAGACGTATCAAGCATCCCCAAGCTTAATTCCTGCTCGTCCTCGAGTAGGTAAATGATAAAAACAGAATTTTTGATGTGGAATGCTACCTTTCATATTCATCATATACTCTTTTCTTTGTAGCATGGACATTTGGACATGAATGATTCAAAGCAATAGTCTATAGTTTGACATGAAGACATAAATACTCAAGCATACTAACAAGCAACCATGTCTTTCAAAATATCAACGCTAAAGAAAGTTATCCCTAGCCCATTGTGCTCAATCATTGATCCATTCATGAAACACACTCAATATTAGCTACACACAATGCACAAGTATGACAATAGTGCTCTCTAGTTGGTGCTTTGTAAGAGAAGATGGAGACTCAAAATAAAAATAAAAATTGCATAAAAGTAAATAGATAGGCCCTTCGCAGAGGGAAGCAAAGATTTGCAGATGTGCTAGAGCTCAAGGCTTAAATTAGAGAGATAAAATTATTTTGAGAGGCATGCTTTTCCTGTCAACGAAAACGACCGAGAATTCCCAATATCTTCCATGCTAGACACATTATAGGCGGTTCCCAAACAGAAAATAAAGTTTATTTCCTTTCCACCAATCTTTCACAATCCATGGCTAGCCGTATCCACGGGTGCCCTCCATACCAACACTTTCCAAGGAAATTATTATTATCATCATATTAATTTTTTCATTTCAGGACTGGGCATCCCTATTACCTGCCACTCTGTCGTGCAATGACAAGTGAATAAACACTAATCGTGAGAATAACACAGCTAGCATGGAAAATATTGGCCACCCCCTGCCGCTTCATGAGCGGTACGGGCACACAAAATGGAAAATTATTTTGAAAAATTAGAGTTGGCACATGCAAATTTACTTGGAACGACATGGAAATACCGCATATAGGTAGGTATGGTGGACTCATTTGGCACAACTTGGGTTTAAGGAGTTGGATGCACAAGCAGTATTCCCGCTTAGTACAAATGAAGGCTAGCAAATAGATTGAGAAGTGACCAACCAAAAATCAAAAACGGTCATAAACATGCATTGAACATAACTAACACTGAATAATGCACCATAAGTAGGATATAATTTCGTTGCATAACTATTGACTTTATGTGCATGCATAGGGAATCACAAACCTTAACACCAATATTCTTACTAAATCACAATTACTCACTAACATGACTCACATATTATCATCTCCATATCGCAAAACTATTGCAAGGAATCAAACTTATCTTATCCAATGATCTTTCATGAAAGTTTTTATTATATCCCTCTTGAATATTCATCACTTTGGGACCAAATTCGTATCTTGTGAAAATTACCATTACTATTATCAACTCTCAAAAAGATATAAGTGAAGCATGAGAGTGCAAATATTTCTTCAAAATTTAATCTTATCAACTCTCAAAATAATATAAGTGAAGCACGAGAGTTCAAATATTTCTTCAAAATTTTAATCTTATCAACTCTCAAAATAATATAAGTGAAGCATGAGAGTTCAAATATTTCTTCAAGATATAGCCACCGCCGTGCTCAAAAAGATTTAAGTGAAGCACTAGAGCAACTGCCTAGCTCAAAAGATTTAAGTGAAGCACATAGAGTATTCTAACAAATCATGATAAACGTGTGGCCCTCTCAAATAGGTGTGTCCAGCAAAGATGATTGTGACAAACTAAAAATAAAAAAAATCAAAGACTCATATAATACATGACGCTCCAAGTAAAACACATATCATGTGATGAATAAAAATATAGCTCCAAAGTAAAATTACCGATAGTTGGTAGAAGAAAGAGGGGATGCCTTCCGGGGCATCCCCAAGCTTAGACGGTTGAGTATTCCTTGAATATTACCTTGGGGTGCCTAGGGCATCCCCAAGCTTAGGCTCTTGCCACTCCTTATTCCTTCATCTATCGTGATCTCACCCAAAACTTGAAAACTTCAATCACACAAAACTCAACAAAACCTTCGTGAGATCCGTTAGTATAACAAATAAATCTTTAACTTTAAGTACTTTGGTAAATTGATTCATATTTAATATTGGCATAATTCTACTGTACTCCAACTTCTCCATGACTCATACCCCCCGATACGATCCATAGATTCATCAAAATAAGCAAACTATGCAACAATAATAGAATCTGTCTAAAACAGAACAGTCTGTATAGATCTATTTAAAAGCTATACTTATGCAACTCCAAAAATTCTGAAAAATTAGGACAACGTGGGAAATTCATATACCAATAATTTGTAAAAGTTTCAGATTTTTCGGACGCTCCATTAGAGAAGTAAAATTCCAGCACTGGACGCAAAACTTTCTGTTTTCCAAACAACATCAATTATACTATCTTCCAAATCATCCCAAAGGCATTACTTGGAACAAACACTAATTAAAACATAAAAACACAATCATAACAGTAGCATAATTGTGTAAACACACAATAACAGAAATAAAAAGCAAAAAATTTATTTTATTCATTGGGTTGCCTCCCAACAAGCGCTATTGTTTTATGCCCCTAGCTAGGCATAATGCATAGTTTCAAGTATTATCATCCTTCAAGTTGATTCCATAAGTGGCCCTCATAATTGATTCATAGGTTGCTTTAATTCTTTTCCTAAGGAAGTGTTCCATCCTTTTCTTTAATGGAAATTGAAATCTTATATTACCTTCTTTCATATCAATAATAGCACCAATAGTTCGCAAGAACGGTCTACCAAGTATTATGGGGCAAGACGGATTGCAATCAATGTCAAGTACAATAAAATCAACAGGCACATAATTTATATTTGCAAGAATAAGAACATCATTAATTCTTCCCAATGGCTTTTTAATAGTAGAATCCGCAAGATGCATATTAAGAGAACATTCATCTATATTGGTAAAACCTAGCACATCACATAGGGATTTTGGAATTGTAGAAACACTAGCACCCAAATCACATAAAGCATTGCACTCATAATTTTTAATTTTAACTTTAATGGTGGGTTCCCACTCATCATATAATTTTCTAGGAATTGAAATTTCTAGTTGTAGCTTTCTTCTAATGCTTTCATCATTGCTTCTACAACCTGTTTAGTAAAAGCCTTATTTTGTTCATAAGCGTTGGGTGAATTTAGCATGGATTGTAACAAAGAAATACAATCAATCAAAGAACAACTATCATAATTAAAGTATTTGTAATCCAAGAGAGTGGGCACATCGCTAGTTAAAGTTTTTCCCACTCCAGACCCACTTTTATCAAATTTTTCATCAAGATTTTCACCCTCCGAATTATGGGGACGCCTCCTAGCTAAAGTTGACTCTTCTTCAGTCCCGTTTTCATCAAGTTTTATATTCCTAAACAAGGAATCAATGGAAGAAACACCAATGATTTTAATATCCTCATCATTACTACGATAGAAACCGGGAGGAATCGCTTTTTCTAAAAATTCTCGTTTAGCTTTTAGCATGGCGGTTCTTTTCTTACTCTCATTCATGGAGACATATAAAGCTTTAATTGATTCATTAATATCAATTTTGGGTGGCAAAATTTTATTCTTAAGATTTTCCACATCATGAATGATTCTATCAATGCTCCTAGACATATCATCGTAGTGTTGAAAACTTTTTGAGCATTAATAAATTCTTTAATATTACTTTCAAGATCAGAGGGCATCCTATTATTATTATTATTATTATTATTATAAGAATTACCATAGGAATTGCCATAATTGTTACAGGAATTTCCAGGAAACGACCTAGGATTAAAATTACCTCTATAAGCATTATTATTAAAATTGTTTCGCGAGACAAAATTCACATCTACAGGATCATTATTTTGCTCAATCAAGGTGGATAAAGGCACATCATTAGGATCAATAGGAGTATTTTTGCTAGCAACCAATTTCATAAGCGCATCAACTTTATCACTCAAAGTACTAATTTCTTCAACATAATTCACTTTTTTACTAGTAGGAACTCTTTCAGTATGCCATTGTGAATAATTTGCCATAATATTATCAAGAAATTTAGTAGCTTCTCCCAATGTAATCTCCATAAAAGTACCACCCACGGCGGAATCTAAAAGATTTCTGGAAACAAAATTTAATCTCGCATAAAATTTTGTATGATCATCCACAAATTTAAACCACGAGTAGGGAAATTTCTTATCATTAATTTCATCCTTTCCCAAGATTGAGCAACATGTTCATGATCAAGTTTCTTGAAATTCATAATTTGGTTTCTAAGGGAAATAATTTTCGAGCGAGGAAAATACTTGGTAATAAAGCATCTTTACGCCTATCCCAAGAATCGATACTATTTCGTGGTAAAGATGAAAACCAAATTTTGGCACGATCCCGCAATGAGAACGGGAATAATTTTAATTTCACAACATCATTATCCACATCTTTTTTCTTTTGCATATCACACAATTCTACGAAAGTGTTAAGATGGGATGCAGCATCTTCATTAGGACTACCAGAAAATTGTTCTTTCATGACAAGATTTAACAAAGCGGCATTAATATCACAAGTCTTCGCACTAGCGGTGGGAGGAGCAATCAGAGTACTAATAAAATCATTCTTATTAGTATTGGTAAAATTAGACAATTTTGTATTTTCTTGAGACATCGTGGCTACACAAACAAGATAACAAGCAAGCAAAGAAGCAAACAAGAAAAAAACAAACGGAAAATATTTTTGTATTTTTGTAAAAACTTTTTAGAAGTGGGGGAGATTAAAACGAGAGGCAAAGGCAAATAAAATAAATGCAAGGAGATAAAGGTTTATGCATAGGTACTTGATAGATGTTGATGATGTCTCCCCGGCAACGGCACCAGAAATTCTTCCTGCTACTTGTGAGCTGCGTTGGGATTTCCCCAAAGAGGAGGGGATGATGCAGTACAGTAGAGATAAGTATTTCCCTCAGTTATGAAACCAAGGTTATCAATCCAGTAGGAGAATCACACAACAACTCGTTAGCAGTACCTGCACACAAAACAACAAATCCTCGCACCCAACGCGAACAAGGGGTTGTCAATCCCTTGGCGGTTAATTGCAAGATTAAATTGTATGGTGATAGATAGATAGATCAAACAAAAATACAAAATAAAATAAATAAAGTAAAATTGCAGCAAGGTATTTTTAGGATTTCAATATATGATAAAGGTAGACCCGGGGGCCATAGTTTTCACTAGAGGCTTCTGTCTTGAAAATAGCATACGGTGGGTGAACAAATTACTGTGGGCAATTGATAGAAAAGAAAATAATCATGACGATATCCAAGGCAATGATCATGTATATAGGCATCACGTCCGAGACAAGTAGACCGAAATGATTCTGCATCTACTACTATTACTCCACACATTGACCGTTATCCAGCATGCATCTAGAGTATTAAGTTCATAAAGAACGGAGTAACGCCTTAAGCAAGATGACATGATGTAGAAAAGTAAACTCACGCATGAATAAACCCCATCTTTTTACGCTTAATAGCAACTATACATACGTGTCATGTCCCTTTCTGTCACCGGGATTGAGCACCGCAAGATCGAACCCATTACAAAGCACCTCTCCCATTGCATGATAAATCAATCTAGTTGGCCAAACCAAATCAATAGATCGGAGAGAAATATGAAGCTATAATAATCATGCATAAAAGAGTTCAGAGAAAACTCAAATAATATTCATGGATAATCTGATCATAAACTCACAATTCATCGGATCCCAACAAACACACCGCAAAAAGTGATTACATCAGATATAAATCCATGAACATCGAGGAGAACATTGTATTGAAGATCAAAAAGAGAGAAGAAGTCATCTAGCTACTAACTATGGACCTGAAGGTCTGTGGTAAACTACTCATGCATCATCGGAAGGGCAGCATGGTTGATGTAGAGCCCCTCCATGATCGAATCCCCCTCCGGCAGAGTGCCGGAAAAGGCCTCCAGATGGGATCTCTCGAGAACAGGAACTTGCGCCGGCGGAAAAAGTATTTCGTGGACTCCTTTATTGGTTTCCCGATTTTTGAGAATTTATAGAGGTGGAATTAGGTCAAATGGAGCAGAGGTGGGCCGACGAGGCACCAGGGCACGCCACCCCCCTTGGGGCGCACCCTGGTGGCTCGTGGCCACCTACTCTGTGTTCTGGACCTCCCCCAGAGCTTTTAGTGTCTCTTATGTCCTGAAAAAAAATCTCCAAAAAGTTTTGTGGCATTTGGACTTCGTTTGGTACTAATATTCTGGAAAACCAAAAACAGGCAAAAAACAACAACTGGCACTGGGCACTAACTTAATAGGTTAGTCCCAAAAAATGATATATAATTGCTTGTAAATGTATATAAAACATCCAAGATTGATACTATAATAGCATGGAACAATAAAAAATTATAGATACATTGGAGACGTATCAAGCTCCAGGGCCCAAAGCCCCAGGAGTACCACGGCGAACCCCAACTCCACCAGTTAGTACACCTATTCCTGTGGACGAAGCAGAACCAGTCATCCGTAGTTTAGCGTCTATCACATTTGATGTTGTTAAATCCTATGTGCGTATCTTCCCATCATGGAAATATTATACTGAAGATGAAGGAAAAAGCCAGTTGCAGGTGTTCCTCCAGGAGTTATGTGTAAGTATTCATGGCAATTACTTTGCTTTGTCCCATACTTTCTACCTCCCTGCTGGTTATAACACAGCAAATGTTTCCATTTTTCTGTGTAGAGAACGACCGATTTGGAAACTCAGGATGAGGTAACTTGTGCTAATACCTCTGCTATCTTCAAGAATGCTTTGCGGCAGTATAAGAATTACCTGAAGAAAACGTATTTCATTGGCAAAGAAACTCATCAAATTCCCTTACTTTCTCCGGAGACACATTTACGAGATGATGACTGGGAACGTCTTGTTCTGTATTGGTCTAGTCCCATGAATCTGGTAGGATCTATGAGATCATATTTCACTTTGAAGTACTATATGGCTGCGTCTTACTGTACTCTCTTCTTGTAGACCAAGTGCTTAAACCTGCAGAACAACTGTTCTCAGGTAAGATTCCATAGCTGTGGTGCATACTGCTTTGCTCTTGTATCACTGTATTTACTCATACTAACTAATTTTTAAATAGAAGGATCTAATCGAAACTCCAATGGCACAACAGGTATGTTTAAACATGTTTCTTTAACTGGTTTGCTCTTCTAAATTTCTCTATGTTGATTTCAATTTCAATTGTGTAGACAGTTGCCTTCTCATATCATGCACATTACTAGCATCAAAACAGAGCCAATAATTTTGTTAGTTTTACATGTATACACGTGGTACCCATCTAAAAAGTTTCCCACACTTATATTCTTTCAATGCTATTTTGTCTTGAACTGATATGATTTGAACTATCTCTATTTTGATTTGGCAAGACAATGCAGTGATAGTAGCAGATAGATATATGTTTGTTTGATGCTTTTATAATGTACTACTTTGCAATAGAAGACTTGATAGTTTAATCCTTTCGACCTTACTACTGAACTAGTTCACCAGAATGAGTTTCATATACTACATGCTAAACCTGTTATGTGTCTATTTGTTTCTTCTTTTAGAATGCTGACAGAATATTGGAGAAGAGTACCACATTAAGCAATGGTAAAGGAAGTAATGCAGATAAGGTTGAAGATAGTGAGACAACTTTGCTAGTCTCCAACAAAGCTGATAAAACAGATAAGGAAAACTATCTTCAAGACAGTGAGACAACCCCAAAGTCCTGTCTTGATGTTGTGTTCGAGTTACTGGCCACTACCGCTTGCACAAGCTCTTCAAACTCGCTGTCTGAAGCAGTTCAGTTTCTTGAGTCTGAACTACAAGCTGAAAGACATCGGTCAACTGTGCTGCAACCAGAAGCCAAAGGACTGAGGAAGTCCCTGGAGAATTCAGATGCATACTTTCTGGTGCAACAACAAGCGTTGAAGGATTTTAGCGCCAAACAAGAGAAAGCTAATAAGCTTGCTAAGCTTATTGCCAGCATGGTGGATACCCAGGATAACGTTTCTTGAGCTCTTCTGAAGTTGTTTCAGTTCTGGACTTATTTTGCTGCCGCGTTTATCAGCACTGGTGGCCAATTTAGACGCCCAGTGTATGTAATATGGTGCTTTGTTGTTCCCTTTATTTGCATTGGTGGCGAACTTTGATGCCCAGTGGATGTAATATCTGTAATCGTCGTAATAGCCTAGCGTTAGTTGCTTGCTTATTTATTTACTTATAGTCTTGTTTATTTGTTTCCTTATAGTCACTGCATTTCTTTTTCCTCGGTTTTCTAGTGCCGCCATAACCATGGGCCACATACAAGCCGTGGTAACGATGGGCCTCGTACGCGCCATAGGATCCATGGACCGTACTGTTCGTGGGCCAAAACCAGACCGCAATATGGACCCTAAACGGGCCAAAATTGGAACCGTCCTTTTATGTGCCCAGACCATAACGGGCCGTTAACTAGCTGGAAGACAGCACATGCTTAATTCTATCAACAGGCATGACGGGTCGTTAATGGGCCGGATTACAGGAGAGGATGAAAACGGCCCAACGGGTTAACGGGCCACAAACGGACCGATTGTTACAACGGGCTGAATTTGGCCCATTAGCATAACAGGCCAGTAACAGACCGTAAGTAATCGAGGGCCAGAAATGAGCCCAAGAA
Organism: Elymus sibiricus; assembly: GCA_039707655.1. Lineage (NCBI taxonomy): Eukaryota > Viridiplantae > Streptophyta > Magnoliopsida > Poales > Poaceae > Elymus > Elymus sibiricus. Next base: position 77,079,642 of record CM077676.1, read on the forward strand.
TTTATGGGCCCTTAAAAGGTCGAAAGAAAACACGTGCTGGAAATGGCCCAACTGAATCATGGGCCGAATTTATGGGTTCAAAGCAGTTTACTGTTAATGATGGGCCCGATTCATCACGGGCCGTTAATGGGCCCAGAGATGCAAAAGGCCTCATATAGGCCGAAAGACTTCACGGGCCATAGATGGGCCGAAAGTGACAAGGGACTGGAATCATATGGGATGGCCCACATGATGCTACTGGGCCGAATTTTGAAAGGCCATAACGGGCCGTGAGTACCCGGGCCGTAAATGGGTGGTATGCGAACAGGCCGGTAACAAGCTTTCCATGGGCCAGCCTGCTAACTTTTGACCAAGTCAAACGGGCCGGCCTTTTTAACCTAAATGGGCCACTGTTGGGCCGTGCCACATGTCGACGTATCATAGGCGCCTCTCGTCCAATGAATGGATGACATCTCTCGCAACGCCGAGCTGACACGTGGATCCGCCGGCGAATGAGAATTTTACACGTGGAAAATCCCCATTGGTCTGAGCTGTTAACGGGTTATCGGATCCAAACTGGAACCCGATAGCTTAATGGCGACCCGTTACGGTGGATGCCACGTGTCGGTCACACTTGACGAAAACACTTCCATGACACGACATTTATCATCATGGAAGTTGACACTTCCGTGATGTTAATTTCAGTATTGTCATGGAACACTTCTACGACAGCACAGGTATGACTATCTTGATTCTGTCATAAAATTGTCATGGATGTACATGCATGACAGAAAACTTGACCTACTGTGACAAAGACGTATCATCACGAAAGTGTTTTTTTGTAGTGCTGAGTCCATCGACGTTTTCCTCAGCTTCTTGGTGGGGCCGGATGCCATCGCCAAGTACCACAAGAAGGTCGTCATATCCTTCTCAACCGACCTCCTCCCGGGCAGCGTAAGCATTTCTTCATGGTTCCCTTGCTGTTGAAGGTCGAGAGGCCATATCATGGTTTTCTTTGTCCTTCCTGTCAGGAATTTGCTGCCTTTGAGGCCTTCTGCTCAGAGCCCTCGCTTTCGGGGCAACAAGCAAGCCCCGCCATGGCCGCTCTTATGACCGTGACCTCTCCTGGGCCCTCTCATGTGGAGGTCGGAGCTGCCAAGAAATGGAAGGGAGCTCTGGAAGAGGTTTTGGAGGAGGCCTCCGAGGGATGGGAGGGCGACGATGGTGCGGCCTCACCATCGAGTGGTCACGACAGCGGTGATGGTGAGGGAGGTGATGATGATGATGACGAGGATGACATCGTCGATGTTGATGACGATGAGGAGGAGGTGAAAGATGCTGGGGAGGATGAGGACGAAGACGGCAGCAGGGAGATGAAGGGGGAGGCTGCCGAGGTGCCGCGCCAACCCCTCAAGAAGCTTCATCATGGCGTCAGCGAGGAGTCCCCGGCCAGCCATGGTCCTTGCGAGCTCCGTGGGAGCTCATAGAAGTCCCCTGGCCTACAGATTCCTCTGATCGCTCGAAAGCCAGTGTGGAGAAGGCATACACCATTAGTTGCCCCATGAGTCATCTCTCTGACTATGGTCTGGCTTCATTTGTTGCTGACTTCAGTATCACTGACCTTTTATTTTTGTTTTCAGGACCGCTTCCTGCGAACCGACATGCCTGTCTATAGCAGAGCCTGTCATGGCCACGCAGCTGCCGGCGGTGCCGGGGGCACAGTCGTCTATGGAGGCCCCTCATTCTGGGGTCAAGATCCGGTCTCGATGTGAGTTGCACCCTTGGCCTTGGGCGTTGTTAATAGCACCCTGCGGGGTTGTCTCATGTGAGCTGTTTTTGGCAGGAGCCACTATTGTGGAGTCTGCGGCTGATTCTGAGGTGGGAGACGCCGGCAAGGATGATGTGCATCTGGCGGCCTCTCAGGCTCTGGCCTCCTCACCTGTTCCGGTCGGTGGGACATGTTCTCCGGGCATGCCGACTTTCCCTCTGACGAGTGTGGCTGCAGTAGTGGCAGTCATGAGGGTTGCCATCGGCGGACCAATCGCTTGGCAACCTCGTCAGCCAGCGTGACGCCGAGAGAATGTTCTTTCTTGCCTGGGGGATTTGGGCCTAAGGTCCCTCAAGAGGTCGCTACGCCCTTGAGTACCGTGGATGAGGCATTGAGGCCTCTGTGGGAGGCTCTGAAGGAGGTCGGGTAGGCTGTGGAGCCCAGTTTCAAGGTATGATACTTTCCTAAGCATGGTAGTAGTAGCCCCCGGGGTCAAGTGCGGTGCTGCTATGCTAGCCGGGGTTGTTCCTCATGTAGCTGATGCGGCATGCCTCCTTTTTTATGTTTATCTGGCCAGGCGGTTTCTGAGGGGAGCTACAACCGCGCGACGCAGATTTCTGAACTAGAGAAGCAAATTGCGGCGTTGCAGCACCAGGGTGATGCGCTGCAGCGTGATCTTGACGCCTCTTCGTGTAAGTTTGGATCCCTTTGTTGTTTTTGGGTGATTTCGTTTGTGCTGATGACGGAGTGTGCTTGCGGAGCTGTGGAGACCGTGGCGACCCTCAGGAAGGATGCGGAGGACGCTGTGTGGGCTAGGCAGTGTGCGGAGGAGGCTGAGCGGATTGCCCGATCAGAGCTGGAGACGGCGCTGGCCGCAAAGCACGAGCTCGAGGCCGCCCTCTGGCAAGAGCACAAGGCCTGCCGCGTCCTCCGTACCGACCTTGAGGAGAGTGCTACTTGTGATCTGCATTGGGATTTCCCCGAAGAGGAGAGGATGATGCAGTACAGTAGAGATAAGTATTTCCCTCAGTTAAGAAGCAAGGTTATCAATCCAGTAGGAGAACCACACAGAACCTCGTTAGCAGCACCTACACACACAAAAGCAAATACTTGCACCCAACGCAAACAAGTGGGTTGTCAATCCCCTTGGCGGTTACTTGCAAGGATTAAGTCTGATAGTGATAGATAGATAAAGTAAATTGCAAAAGAAAATAAAAGAAATAAAATTGCAGCAAGGTATTTTTGATTTTATATATGATGGATAAATGACCCCGGGGCCATAGTTTTCACTAGAGGCTTCTCTCTCGAACGCATAGCATACGGTGGGTAAACAAATTACTGTTGGGCAATTGATAGAAAAGCGCATAGTTATGACAAATTCATGGCAATGATCATGTATATAGGCATCACGTCCAAGGCAAGTAGACCGACTCCTGCCTGCATCTACTACTATTACTCGACCCATCGATTGCTATCCAGCATGCATCTAGGGTATTAAGTTAATGAAAACAGAGTAACGCCTTAAGCAAGATGACATGATGTAGACAAAGTAAATTCAAGCAATATGATTAAACCCCATCTTTTTATCCTTAATGGCAACAATACAAATACATTTGTTGTCCCTTTCTGTCACTGGGATAGAGCACCGCAAGATTGAACCCATCAGAAAGCACCTCTCCCATTGCAAGATAAATCAATCTAGTTGGCCAAACCAAACGGATAGATCGGAGAGAAATACAAAGCTATAACAATCATGCATAAGTAAGTTCAGAAAAGACTCGAATATTTCTCATGAATAATCTGATCATAAACCCACAATTCATCAGATCCAAACAAACACACTGCAAAAGAAGATTACATTGAATAGAACTCCAAGAACATCGAGGAGAACATTGTATTGAAGATCAAAGAGAGAGAAGAAGCCATCTAGCTACTAGCTATTGACCCATAGGTCGGTGGTAAACTACTCACACATCATCAGAAGGGCAGCAAGGTTGATGTAGAAGCCCTCCGTGGTCGATTCCCCCTCCCACAGATTACCGAAAAAGCTCTCTAGATGGGATCGCGGAAGAACAGAGGCTTGCGGCGGAGGAAAAGTTTTCTTGTCTGTCTCTCTGGTATATTGGGAATATTTGGGAATTTATAGCGCTGGAATTAGGTCAAGATGTACCACGAGGGGCCGACAAGCTTGGTTGCGCGCCTACCCACCCTAGGCGCGCCCTCCGGGCTTGTCGCTCCCTCGTGACTCGTCTAGTCTTCCCCCAAAGCTTCTAGGGTCCCTTCTGGTCCAGAAAAAAATTAATCCAAAGTTTTTTCTTCATTTGGACTTTGTTTGATTATGATTTTCTGAAAAGGCAAAAAACAGCATCTGGCACTGGGCACCAGGTTAATTGGTTAGTCCCTAAAAATGATATATAATGGCATATAATTGCATATAAAACATCCAAGATTGATACTATAATAGCATGGAACAATAAAAAATTATAGATACGTTGGAGACGTAGCAAGCATCCCCAAGCTTAATTCCTGCTTGTCCTCGAGTAGGTAAATGATAAAAATAGAATTTTTGATGTGGAATGCTACCTAACATATTTCATCATGTAACTCTCTTTTATGGTATGAATATTAAGATCCGAATGATTCAAAGCAATAGTCTATAATTTGATATAAAGACATCAATACTCAGGCATACTAACAAACAATCATGTCTTTCAAAATAAAAATGCTAAAGAAAGTTATCTCTATATGAAAAACATGGTGATACTTTGAAGCACAAGTATGGAAAAGGATAGTAACACTGCCCCTTCTCTCTTTTTCTCTCTTTTTTTTACTGGTCTCTTTTTGGCCTCTTTTTTTTATCCTCACTGGGACAATGCTCTAATAATGATGATCATCACACTTCTATTTACTTACAACTCAAAAATTACAACTTGATACTAGAACAAATATGACTCTATATGAATGCCTCTGGCAGTGTACCAGGATGTGCAATGATACTAGCGTAACATGTATGAAAATGATGAACGGTGGCTGAGCCACAAATACTATGTTAGCTATATGATCATGCAAAGCAATATGGCAATGATGATGTGTGTCATAATAAACGGAACGGTGGAAGTTGCATGGAAATATATCTCGGAATGGCTATGGAAATGCCATAATAGGTAGGTATGGTGGCTGTTTTGTGGAAGATATAAGGAGGCTTATGTGTGATAGAGCGTATCATATCACGGGGTTTGGATGCACCTGCGAAGTTTGCACTGACTCTCAAGGTGAGAAAGGGCAATGCACGGTACCGAAGAGGCTAGCAAATTGCGAAAAGGTGAGAGTGTGTATAATCCATGGACTCACATTAGTCATAAAGAACTCACATACTTATTGCGAAAGTTTATTAACCCTCGAAGCAAAGTACTACTATGCATGCCCCTAGGGGAGAGGTTGGTAGGAGTTAACCATCGTGCGCCCCCGACCGCCACGCAAAGGAAGACAATCAAGAATAAATCATGCTCCAACTTCTTAGCATAACGACAGACCATACGTGCATGCTTTGGGAATCACAAACCTTAACACCAATATCGCAAAACTATTGCAAGGAATCAAACTTATCATATTCAGTGATCTACATGAAAGTTTTTATTATATCCCTCTTGAATACCTATCATATTAGGACCAAATTCATAACCCGTGCATATTACCATTGCTATTTATTAGACTCTCAAAAAGATATAAGTGAAGCATTAGAGTGCAACTATTTCTTTAAAATATAACCATCGCCGTGCTCTAAAAGATATAAGTGAAGCACTTGAGCAACTGCCTTGCTCAAAAGATATAAGTGAAGCACATAGAGTATTCTAACAAATCACGAATAATGTGTGTCCCTCTCAAAATGGTGTGTTCAGAAAAGATGATTGTGGAAAACTAAAAAGCAAACAAATAAAATAAAACTATGGCACAAGACGCTCCAAGTAAAACACATATCATGTGATGAATAAAAATATTGCTCCAAGTGATATACCGATAGATTGTAGACGAAAGAGGGGGATGCCATCCGGGGCATCCCCAAGCTTAGACGCTTGAGTCTTACTTGAATATTACCTTGGGGTTCCTTGGGAATCCCCAAGCTTAGGCTCTTGCCGCTCCTTATTCCTTCATCCATCGTGGTCTCACCCAAAACTTGAAAACTTCAGCACACAAAACTCAACAGAAACCTCGTGAGATCTGTTAGTATAACAAACAAATCTTAAAGTTTAGGTACTGTTATAAATTGATTCATATTTAATATTGGCATAATGATACTGTACTCCAACTTCCCCATGGCTTATACCCTCCAATACAATTCATAGATTCATCAAAATAAGCAAACTATGCAACAGAAACAGAATCTGTCTAAAACAGAACAGTCTGTAAAGATTTATTTAAAAGCCATACTTATGTAACTCCAAAAATTCTGAAAACTTAGTAAAACGTAAGAAATTCATATACCAATACTGTGTAAAAAATTCAGAATTTTATCACCCTCCAGTACAGAACTAAAAATCCAGCACTGGACTCAAAACTTTCTGTTTTCAAACAGCATCAATCATACTATCATCCAAATCATCCCAAAGGCATTACTTGGCACAAACACTAATTAAAAGATAAAAAACACAATAATAACAGTAGCTACAATTGTGTGACACAAGAAAATAAAAATTTCAATAAAAATAAATATTGGGTTGCCTCCCAACAAGCGCTATTGTTTTAAGCCCCTAGCTAGGCATAGTGCATAGTTTCAAGTGTTATCATCCTTCAAATTAATTCCATAGGTGGCCCTCATAATAGATTCATATGGTGGCTTAATTCTCTTTCTAGGGAAGTGTTCTATCCCTTTCTTTAATGGAAATATAAATCTTATATTACCATCTTTCATATCAATTATAGCACCTATGGTTCGTAGGAAAGGCCTACCAAGTATTATAGGACAAGACGGATTGCATTCTATATCAAGCACAATAAAATCCATGGGTACACAATTCCTATTTGCAAGAATAAGCACATCATTAATTCTACCCAATGGTTTTTTAATAGTGGAATCCGCTAGATGTAAATTAAGGGAGCAAGCATCCATATCGGTGAGACCTAGCACGTCACACAAAAACTTTGGTATAGTAGAGACGCTAGCACCTACATCACACAAAGCATTACATTCATAATCTGTAATTTTAACTTTAATAGTAGGTTCCCATTCATCATGTAATTTTCTAGGTATTGGAACTTCCAACGCAAGCTTTTCTTCATGAGCTTTTATCATGGCTTCTACAATATGTTTAGTAAAAGCTTTATTTTGTTCATAAGCATTAGGAGAATTAATCATGGATTGTAACAAGGAAATACATTCAACTAAAGAGCAATTATCATAATTAAAGTCCTTGTAATCCAAAGTAGTGGGCACATCACTATTCAAAGTTTTGACCTCTCCAAACCCACTTTTATCATTTTTATTAATAAGATCATCACCCTCCAAATAATTGGGAGGCCTTCTAGCTAAAGTTGACTCATCTTCAGTTCCTTTTTCATCAAGTTTAATATTACTAAATAAAGATTCAATAGGTGAGACACCATTCATTTTAATATCTTCATCTTTATTATGATAAAAACCGGGTGGAATAGCCTTTCCTAGGAATTCTCGCTTTACTTTGATTAATGGACACATAGATAGCTTTAATATACTCATTTATATCATGCTTGGGTGGCAAAATTTTAATTTTGAGAGTATCCACATCATGAGCAATTCTATCCATGTTCCTAGCCATGTCATCAGCTTTATTCAATTTTTCTTCTACCATAGCATTGAAAGCATCCATAGGGTGACTACTTAAGAAATTCCCTCCAGTAATAGTGTCTAGCACAAATCGATACCAAGTAGTAATACCCACATAAAAGTTGCGAAGGAGAACTGTAGTGGATTGCTTACGAGTTGATCTATTTTGAGCATCGCAAATCCTATGCCAAGCATATTTTAAACTTTCTCATCCCCTTTGTTTAAAATTTAAGACTTCATTTTCAGGAGCGCAAGTAACAATTGAAGAGCTAGCCATAGTGGAAAAGCAAGCAATCTAGCAAACAAGCGAAAAAATATATTTTTGTGGTTTTTGTAAAGTTGTTTTAGAAGTGGGGGAGATAAAAACGAGAGGCAAATGCAAATAAAAAGGCAAATGCAAATAAGAGCAAGTAGATGATAGTTTATGCGAAGGTACTTGATAGGTTTTGGTGATGTCTCCCCGGTAACGGCGGCAGAAATTCTTCCAGCTACTTGTGATCTGCGTTGGGATTTCCCCGAAGAGGAGAGGATGATGCAGTATAGTAAGGATTAGTATTTCCCATAGTTAAGAACCAAGGTTATCAATCCAGTAGGAGAACCACATAGAACCTCGTTAGCAGCACCTACACACACAAAAGCAAATACTTGCACCCAACGCAAACAAGAGGGTTGTCGATCCCCTTGGCGGTTACTTGCAAGGATTAAGTCTGATAGTGATAGATAGATAAAGTAAATTGCAAAAGAAAATAAAAGAAATAAAATTGCAGCAAGGTATTTTTGATTTTATATATGATGGATAACTGACCCTGGGGCCATAGTTTTCACTCGAGGCTTCTCTCTCGAACGCATAGCATACTGTGGGTAAACAAATTACTGTTGGGCAATTTATAGAAAAGCACATAGTTATGACGGATTCATGGCAATGATCATGTATATAGGCATCACGTCCGAGGAAAGTAGACCGACTCCTACCTGCATCTACTACTATTACTCCACCCATTGACCGCTATCCAGCATGCATCTAGGGTATTAAGTTAATGAAAACAGAGAAACGCCTTAAGCAAGATGACATGATGTGGACAAAGTAAATTCAAGCAATATGATTAAACCCCATCCTTTTATCCTTAATGGCAACAATACAAATACATGTCTTGTCCCTTTCTGTCACTGGGATAGAGCACCGCAAGATTAAACCCATCACAAAGCACCTCTCCCATTGCAAGATAAATCAATCTAGTTGGCCAAACCAAACAGATAGATCGGAGAGAAATACAAAGATATAACGATCATGCATAAGTAAGTTCAGAAAAGACTCAAATATTTCTCATGAATAATCTGATCATAAACCCACAATTCATCGGATTCCAACAAACACACCGCAAAAGAAGATTACATCGAATAGAAGTCCAAGAACATCGAGGAGAACATTGTATTGAAGATCAAAGAGAGAGAAGAAGCCATGTAGCTACTAGCTATCGACCCGTAGGTCGGTGGTAAACTACCCACACATCATCGGAAGGGTAGCAAGGTTTATGTAGAAGCCCTCCGTGATCGATTCCCCCTCCAGCAGATTACCGGAAAATGTCTCCAGATGGGATCGCGGTAGAACAGAGGCTTGCAGCGGCAGAAAAGTTTTCTCGTCTGTCTCTCTGGTATATTGGGAATATTTGGTAATTTATAGCGCTGGAATTAGGTCAAGATGTGCCACGAGGGGCCCACAAGCCTGGGGGCGCACCTGCCCACCTGGGCTCGCCCTCTGGGCTTGTCGCTCCCTCGTGACTCATTTGGTCTTCTCCCGAAGCTTCTAGGGCCCCTTCTGGTCCAGAAAAAATTAATCCAAAGTTTTTTCTCCGTTTGATAATGATTTTCTGAAAAGGCAAAAATAGGCAAAAAAACAACAACTGGCACTGGGCACTAGGTTAATAGGTTAGTCCCAAAAAATGATATATAATGGCATATAATTGCATATAAAACATCCAAGATTCATACTATAATAGCATGGAACAATAAAAAATTATAGATATGTTGGAGATGTATCAGAGAGCAAGGACCGCCGGGCCATGATCCAACGACAGCTGGATGCTGCGGAAAAGGACGCCACGTTGCATGTTCACGCTGCCCAGGAGGACGAGCAGAAAATTGCCTTGGCGCAGAAGGACGGTGAGGACGTCGCGGTGTAGCTTTCCAAGGCGCAGCGGTGCTATCTGGACTTGGAAGCCGCCACCCGAGGTGTGTATGACGAGATCCCGTGCATTCAGTGTTGCAGTTCTGAGCCCTTCCCTTATCGATATTTCTTTTGCTTTGTTGTTGCAGCCCCGTTGCCAACCATCCAGATTCACGATGTAGAGGAGTGGCTTCGGGAGGTTGCCGAAGTGGTAGAGCAGATGTCCGCCGCGCTGGGAATTGGTGCTAGGAACTTGTTGGTGGGTCATCCACGCCTGTCCTCTGATCTCGAGGTCGTCCTCGAGTTGCTTGCGGTTTCCTCCAATCGACTGGAGGACTGGATTTACTCTGCGGCCTTCGAAGGAGCGCGTCAGGTTCTGGACGGCGTCCGGGCTCACCACCCGAATACCATCCTCTGGTCTATTGTGAGGCCTCCTAATGGAATCCCGAATCCACAGCTGTTCCTGCAGGAAGTCGTGAAGGAGGACGAATATGCTGCTGGGGTCTGTCCCCTGCAAAATATCACTAAAAGGCGTCCCAGCGCGGGTAGCTCGTAGAGTGGAAGCTTAAGAAAACTTATGAGAGTACTTTATGTATCATACTATGTTTAGTTTATTTTGTGTTTTTAGAACCTGCCATTTGCTGTGTTGTATGACTTCTTAATATCCACTGGGAGAACGCCCTTGCCCGACCGAATATGTGCATGTCAGCGTCGACCATGTGGACGAGGGCCCCTTGTGACCTCGGCATGCTGGTCTGGGCCCTATTGCACTGACATTGGCCTCGAGCTCTGGGTTGGTTCTTTGCATATGTTAAGACGTGTCTGAACTCTAGCGACTAGGTTAGGCCGCAAGCCTGTTGATCTTCTGCCCTTGTTTCCGTGAATGCAGCCCCCCATACTTGTAATTTGAAGGGTCACTGGATGTAGCCCTTATCGCTGAGCTACTAGGGAGGGGATCCGAAATACGATGCAGCCCTCGAGTCGCATATAAGAGGATCTCTCGTACCATCCGAAAGAGTTCCGGGGGAGGTTCAGTACTCAGTGCTTTGTGTATTTCCTTTAGCGATCTAACATTGTAAAAAAAATAGAAGTGTTTGCGTAACAAATCACTTTATTGCCTGTCTAGTACATGATTGAGCTAACTATGATTATTCCACAAAGTCTTATGAAAAGGAAATTCATGTTTTGGAATGGAAATATCCGGAATTAAAAATTACTAGTTGTAGGTGTGCCACGGAGGCCTCGTCGGTCCTGCGTGTTTCGCCGGCCTCCCATCTTTGCTGGTGGGGAGGTCTACCAATAGGTGTTCGCCCTCCTGCGTAGTGGTTTGTCCTGGCATGGTCTAGTTGGTCCAGACACCTTTCGGCTGCTGGGTCCAAGAGAGGTCTGCGCTCCCAGTTGTACCTGTACCTTGGGAATTTATTGACGGGGGTGGGGGGGGGGTGCATGTCGTGCCTTTGTGTGCTCTGCACCCCATTCTGTGACCTTTTCAAGGTTGGCCTTCTCTGATATTATAGCTTGCAGGGGGCAGCTGTGAAGTGTTATGATGCCGCGGGGGCCTAGCATCTTCTTCCGCATATATGTGTAATGCAGGACGACCATGAATCTGGCGAAGCCTGGTCTCCCCAGGACGACATCGTACCCCGTGACGAATGGGACCACCTCGAAACTGATGAGCTCACATCCGTAGTTGCCTCCATTGGCGAAGATGACCTCTAGTGTGATTTCCCCTAAGGGTTCTGCCTTCCGTCCTCGGATGATGCCCCGAAACTCAGTATTGGAGGGGCGGAGAGCCTCCAATGGTATGCCCATTCGCTCCAGTGTCTTTGTGTACAATATGTTGATTCTGGAGCCCCCGTCCATCAACACTACTGGGATGCAGCAGCCTCCAATTATGGAGCTGAGGACGAGCGGTAGGCTTCCCGGCCTCTGGAAAAGTACTGGGTGGTCGGTTTGGTCGAAGGAAATCGTTTGCTCTGACCATTCGAGGTACCGGGAATTCCTCCTTGCCCTTGTGTGATGTTGCCTGCACATGGTCTTGCTCGGGCGCCATGCTTCGGTGATCATGTTGACTCTTTGGACGTCCTAGGGAAAAGCTCATTGGTTCTGGCCGTGCACCTGCTCCTCTGGATTTGCTGCTGGTACCAGAGGGGCTGTGTTGTTGCCGCCCTCAGTGCCGGTGGTGGCTAGGTTACCTTTCTCGCGGAGGAGCTGCTCATTGAGCCCGCAATCCCTTATTGAGTGCTCGGCCATGTGATTCCCATAGCTGTGATATGGGCATGGTCCGCTCATTATTTCCTCGTATGTGCGAGGGTTGCATCTGGGCTTGCCATTCCAGCACTGCCTTTTGGATCCGGCCTCGTCGGATTCGTTGGCCGTTGCGACGAGCTTAGAATCTTGCTCTTCTTTGCGCTTGCAATCTTTGCTTGTTTTTGGAGCTTTGATTCTTTGGGCACTTTGCCCCTGTGGGCTCGGCGGCCTTCACTCCTGGCATAGGCCAGTGACCTACTCGAGTTGCCTTCTCCCCTCTTTTTCCTGAGCTTGTGCCAGAACAAGGGGTCCTACGCGCCGCTTATGAATGCCTCGATGGCTGTCTCGTCGGAGATGCTGGACAATGTGTTTTTCTTTTTGAGCTACCGCACGACGTAGTCCCGGACCGACTCCTTGTCCTCCTAGATGATATTGTGGAGGTCGGCTCTACTCCCTGGGCGGTGGTAGGTTCCTTCAAAGTTGTTCATAAACACGTGCTCGAAGTTTGCCCAGTTGTGAATGGAGTTGGGAGGGAGTCCGCTAGCCAGGAGCGCGCGTGTCCTGTTAGGCACATAGGTATGTGTCGTAGGGCGTTGCCTATGTCCCCATTGGCCATCTCGACCGCTGTGAGGTAGTTGTTCAGCCAGTGTCGGTATAAAAACTGGCAGACCTTGGGGTAGGGGGTCCCGAGCTGTGGATCTTGGATCGGTGGTAACAGAGACAATGGAGATGATGTTTACCCAGGTTCGGGCCCTCTTAATGGAGGTAAAACCCTACGTCCTGCTTCTGTTTATATTGATGGAGGTGTAACAAGTACATAGTTGATCTACCTCGAGATCGTAATATGAGTCTAACTTCTAGGGCTAGGTGAGCAATATTGCGTTGTCCCCCTCTACGGGCTAAACCCTATGGCTTATATACACGCCAGGGAGGGTACCTAGGGTTACAAGGTCGGTATCTAGGAGTAACGCGGCTGGACAAATCTCGAAGTGTACTACAAGTCTTCGGTAGAGACAGCCTTGATCACGTCTCCCATGTGTGGCCTCCGGAGCCCATCTTGATCACGTATGGGGGCATATCGGCCCAACTGAGGAGATGGGCCGGCTAGGTTAGCACTCCCTAATCCAAGACACCGTCAGTAGCCCCTGAACTGGTCTTCGATGCCGAAGTCGACGCCCTTCACTTTCCGGAGTCTTGGCTCGATAGACAAGTTCCCGTGCTTTTATTCTCTGACTAGATTTAAAGACCTCGGCCAACCCTTAAAATTCGTCGGGGGCCCAATGTCAGATTTTGAAAATCAAGCTGCTTAGGGAGTCGGGCCCCTTTATGAGAAAAACATCGAAGCGTCAGCCCTTTCTGCCCTTACTTAACAGACGCGTTGCCCTTGCTTGTGGTGGTACGCCTTTGCAACCGCAGCAAAAAATTCCCCTCCCTCCCCAGCCCAAGCTCAAGAGCCCAAACAATGGCGAGCGGTGAAGGATCATCAAGGGGTCCTCACGGCCCTGATAGAGGGGACTGGGGGAGCTGCTCCGTCGCGCGCCTTCAATTAGAGCGCTTGGCGACGCAAGGATACCTGCCGGATGCGGATCTGGCCGCTACGCGCCCTGGACTAACGTCCATCGACGGTCAAACCCACGCCAAAAATTACCCCTCGCCGCGGGGGGACGAGCTGGTATGCTTCGTTCCTTTCCTCCTCCGCGGCTTAGGGTTCCCAATCCACCCCTTCCTCCGCGGCTTGCTGGAGTTCTATGGGTTACAGCTTCATCATCTCTCCCCGAATTCAATGCTGCACATCGCTGGGTTCATCGCGCTCTACGAGCTACACCTTGGCTGTCAGGCGCACTTCGGATTATGGCGGAAGTACTTCTGCGTCGTGCCCCGCTCTTCGGTCGACAAGCTATTCGAAGTTGGAGGAGCCGAAGTCTACCGAGTCGACAAGACTAGCTATCCAGCGGGAACACCTCGGGAGGAGGCCGATTACTGGCCTTCCGAGTGGTTCTATATCACCGACGTTCTGTTGTACGAGCCAGTCCGGCCAGGCCTCCCGCCCTTCTCATTGGATCCACCGAGGAAGCGTTACAGCTGGAGGCCGCTGAGTTCGGCTCAAGAGGAAGACGAAGCCGTGACTAGGCTAGCGGCCAAGGTGAAGCTCCTGTCAAGCGCTGGCCTTACCATCATTGACGTGATGGCAGTGGCTCTAGACCGAAGAGTCTAGCCTCTCCGGTAGCACCAGCACTTATTGTGCGAGTATAACGGGTCCGATTACGCCTCTCGATCCATCAAGGGGGCTTTTATGGACCAAATGACCCTCGGAGCCGTACTAGCCAGCATGTACCAAGGGTCCGCCGAGGAGTTTGCCAAGCGCCAGTTTCAAGATGGGCTGTCATACTACAACCCTGCCGACATAGTAAGTCTCTATTTCGGGCTTTTCTGCTTTACCTCGGGATCCTTTACATTAATCCGTCACATATCGGTTGAACAGAGGTGGAGGCGTTGGCTCGAAGGGGTGAGCAATCCGGCCCCTGAGCCAGAGTTGCACAGCCGCGTGGAAAACCCTCTCTACCACGAGGACGAAGACCTGGGGCTTATTTATGAAGGGAGGAGTTTTTTCCTGGGGAGCCTTGATGGCTCGAAAGTAGCGGTCGTCCCTGATACGCCGGGGACGAGGCCAGCCTCATCGGTAACTCTCCCATCCTCTAAATGAAAGAGAGCCCCTCGTCCCCCAATCTCCAGTCTTCTGAATCCTCCTCCAAAGGGGCGGCGCTCCCAACGCCTACGCAGAGAAATGGCACCACCGGAAAGGGCTCAGCCAGAAGTACGAGAAGCTCCGGCCGAGGTTACGGGGACAGGCAAAAGTGCTCCATCCATCACTAGGTAATATTTAGGTCTATGTTAAAGAAAAGATACTTTGGATTCTAACATTCCCGATTAATTGCAGATAGCCTCCGCCCTCCACCGTACATGTGGAGGCCGAAGAAGGCATGGCCCCACCCAAGGAAGTAGAGGTCCGAAATCCTGCGAGGGTTGACCCCGGAGCCGCCCAGCTCGAGGACTCGGCGACATCGGCCACTCCGTCTGAAATCCAATGTGCCGCGAATTATCGCCGGCGAAAGGCTTCCTTGAACAATCCGGCCTTTTCGGACAGGGAGCTTAATGTTCTCAGCGCGGTGGACGCATACCTCGAGGCAACCCGAGGTGCCTTTGATGAGTCGCTGGATGTCCTGTCGCGAGGGCTGCGGGTAATGTTTTAAAGACAAATATGACTACCAAGTATGGTAGTAGCCCCTAAGGCTTGGTACGAGCCCTTGGGGTCGAATCAAGACTTCAATGCTAACCCGCAATCTTTGTCATAACAGGAAGCTCGCTTGAAGAACGAGCAATTGACCTCGGCGTTGGACCAAACAAAAGTGCAGCTTGACGCGGCGTTGTCCAAGGTTGAGCAGGTGAAGAAATTCACCAGAGAAGCGCACGGTAAGTGCTTTATTTCTTGAAGTGGGTAATGTCAAAAAATAGAGCTGACGGCAGAATCGTATGTAGCAGCGGAAGCCCTGGGCCATCTGGAAAGAGATCTGAAGCAGGCCCGCGACGATTTGGCGTATGCTGAAGCGCAACGCCAAGCAAATCAACATGTGGTCACTCAGAGAGCGGGCAACGTGAATGCGCTTAGGGCTCAAAACGCCCGGCAGGCCCAGGAAATTGAGAGCTTAAAAGCTCGCCTGGCTGCTGCAGAAGCAAAGAATCAGCGAACAGACGACATGATTTATGGTAAGTTATAAATCACGACAGACATTTGTCATGTAGTTTGTCCGAGGAGATTTGTCATGCGAAATGTTGTTTTTGACAGCTTTCTTGGCTGGCCTTCCTCCGGAGTCTCGGGGTCCGGTGTCCGAAGACTTGAGCATTCGTCTACCCGAGGTGCATGAAAGGGCTCGGAAAGCGATGAAGGATGTACACCAGGCTTTATGGCCCGAGGTGGTGCCGGTCCCCAAGGACATGGCCGCGCTAGCCGAACAACTTAAGAGAGCTCGGCGCCGGATCCAGGCGTGGAAAGTATCAGCTTGCCGAGAAGGTGCGAGGGAGGCCTGGGCCATGGTGAAGACCCACTACACCGGTCTGAAGACGATGGAATTAGCAGAGGTGGGACCCATGGGACCTGATGGGGAGGAGATACCTACCAGCCAGGCATATGACAGTGTAATGGCTGCGGCACACCTCTCACAAAAGGATTGCGCGTTAGACACCCTAATAGACGGGCTAGACCGCGCGTGAAAATTGTTGTATGACTTTATGTACCAAGGTATTCTATGTCAATTTTTTCCGTCCGTTTATCCAAACTCTGTCAGCCAGCCTTCGGCTTCTGTCTCCTCGGATAAATTCCGAGGAGTGTCCCATACTACTGGCCGAGGTCATCGGATCAGATGCTTCAGGTGACCAGGCAATCGGGCTGTGCGGCTCGAAAGACAAGAGGGTAACGGAAGGTTATGTTATATTACTATTTAACGTAAGAAACATCTTCCGAGGAAAATAGTTCTTCCAATAGTTCCTTTCCTCGGGTTATTGTGTCGAACACGCCCGTCTGAAGACGGATCGGGGGTAAAGCCCCTGGTCGGGGTGTGAAAAGACCCTTGCCACATTATTCCTATGTCATAGCCGACCAATCCGCATTATAAGAACGCTAGCTTTCGGCTTTGTCCGTCTAAGGTACTACATCGGTTGACCCGGGAGTAACAATCACAGCAGTGCTCCCTTTGCACCCTAGCCAAAATATCGGGAACGTAAGGGGCAAGCACAGGACCCGAGCAACCTAGCTTGGCCAAATCTTAAAGCGAATCGATGCATATAGTGGCTCGAAAGACAATAGGACATAAGAGGCAGAATAGTTTGGAAAGAAAATGCACAAGTTATTTACACAGACCGTATGCTTGGTTTCATGAATAGAAACGTCGGAGTAGTGCCGCGTTCCACGGGTGGGGCTCTAATCGGCCGTACTCTGGATCTCGAATTCGATAAGCTCCTCCGATGAGTACTTGGTCAATAATGAACGGTCCGTCCCATCTAGGGGAGAGCTTGTGTTTTTGTTTTTCGGGGTGTAGTCTCATTACGAGATCCCTGACATTGAATTCTTTGGCACGAACCTCTCTAGCGTGGTTGCACCATGCCTGCTGCTGATAAATAGCTGATCTAGCCCACGCGACGTTGCGCTCTTCTTCGAGAGCGTCGAGGGCATCTTGCCGATCGAGTTCGGCCTCCAGCTCCTCATACATGCGCACCCGAGGTGCGTCATGTATGATATCGCTGGGGAGGACCGCTTCGGCGCCATACACCATAAAAAAGGGGTATACCCTGTGGACCTATTTGGTGTTGTACGCAAGCCCCATAATACGGAATCAAGTTCCTCAACCCATTTGCAATCGGCTTTTTTAAGGGAGCGAACTAGCCGTGGCTATTCCACAAAGGATAAGTCCATTGGCTCGCTCCACCTGCCCATTAGACTGCGGGTGACAAACGGACGCGTAGTCGAGCTTAATGCCTAGTTTCTTACACCATGCATTGACCTCTTTGGCCGTGAAATTGGTTCCGTTGTCTGTGATCAGACTGTGGGGGACACCGTAATGATGGACTACCCCCGAAATGAATCCAATGACCTGGACGGCCTCGGCCGAGGTGACCGGCTTTGCTTCGATCCACTTGGTGAATTTGTCTACCATAACGAGTAGGTATTTGTTTTTGTTTGATCCTCCCTTGAGTGGCCCGACCATATCGAGCCCCCTGACCGCAAAGGGCCACGTAATGGGGATGGTGCGCAGGGCCGTGGGGGGCATGTGGCTCTGCTTGGCGAATACCTGGTAGCCTGGGCAACGCTGTACTAGTGCCGAGGCATCGGCACTTGCCGTTGGCCTGTAGAAACCGGCTCGAAATGCCTTGCTGACCAGGGTCCGAGCAGCGGCGTGATGTCCACTCATGCCGGAGGGTATCTCTCGAAGTACGAGTTTTCCTTCTTCCTCGGATATGCATCTCTGGAGGATGCCCGTTGTGCTCATTTTATAAAGCTCCCCTTCATGAACCTTGTAAGCTTTAGACTATCTTACAATCCGGCGGGAGTCGGCTTGGTTATCAGGGAGCTCTTTTCGGAGTAGGTATGCGAGGAGTGGCTCGGTCCATGGTGCGATAACTGCCATGACTTCATGCGCTGAATCAGTATTCCGGATCGTTGACCCGCCTATGATACCATCGTCCTTTTCGGGCGGGGCCTGTTGCCCGATGTCGGTTGAGTCCGATGTTCCTTTGCTGTCTTGCCAGACTACGTATGGCTTAAAAAGCCTCTCGAGGAAGGTGTTTTCGGGAACCTTATCCCGCTTTGCGCCCAGCCGGGCGAGTACATCTGCGGCCTGGTTGCTATCTCGGGGTATATGGTGAAATTCCAACCCCTCGAACCTGGCCGAGATCTTTATGACGACATTTCGATAAGCTATCATCTTTGGGTCTTTGGCATCGAATTCGCCATTGATTTGCGAGATAGCGAGGTTGGAATCACCTCGAACCTCGAGGCGTTTAACACCCATGGAGACTGCCATCCAAAGCCCGTGTAAGAGGGCTTCGTATTCAGCCGCGTTATTAGAGTCTGTGTACATGATTTGCAATACATTGTCCAATGCGAGTAGGTACTGTACTCACGGGGGAGTTCGGCTTCGGTCCATTCGGCCACGAAGTCTGCCAACACCTGTGATTTAATGGCCCGGCATGGTTCGCATATAATTTCAAAAGGTAGGAGCTCTATAGCCCATTTGGCGATGCGCCCTGTTGCATCTCTATTATTGATTATGTCACTTAATGGGACGTCGGATGCCACAGTCACCGTGCACTCTTGAAAGTAGTGCCAGAGCTTTCGCGATGCCATGAAGACTACGTAAGCTATCTTTTGATAATGAGGGTAGCATGTCTTGCAGGGCGTTAAGACCTCGGACATGTAGTATACGGGTTTCTGGACCTGGAACTTATGACCTTCCATGTCTGGTTCAACCACGAGAACTGCACTAATCACCTGGTTTGTGGTCGAGATGAATAATATCATCGGTTCACAAACGCCTGGTGCTGCCAGGATGGGGTTGGTGGCGAGGAGGGCCTTGATGTCTTCCAGGGCCACCGCAGCCTCCTTGGTCCATTTAAACGTTTTGGTCTGCTTTAACAGCCTCTACAATGGTAAAGGTTTTTCTCCAAGCTGTGATATAAAACGGCTCAAGGATGCTACGCAGCCCGCCAGCTTTTGTACATGCTTGAGTTCTGTAGGGATCTCCAAGCGATCCAAGGTTCGAATTTTGGCCGGATTGGCTTCAATTCCTCGGCTAGATACGATAAAACCGAGGAGTTTGCCAGCTAGGACCCCGAAGACGCATTTTTCCGTGTTGAGTTTTATCTGATATTCCTGTAGGCTGGCAAATGTATCGCGAAGATTGTCCACCAACTGGTCGACGTGTTTATTTTTGACAACCACGTTGTCTACGTAAGCCTCCACAGTTTTTCTGATGTGTTTTTTCAGGCATGTTTGAATCATACACTGGTACGTAGCGCCAGTGTTTTTTAGTCCGAAAGGCATCGTGTTGAAGAAAAACGGCCCGTAGGGCGTAATAAATGTTGTTGCTGCCTGGTCCGATTCCTTCATCTTTATTTGATGATACCCTGAATATGCATCTAGGAAGCACAATGCATTGCGGCCCGCAGTGGCGTCCACAATTTGGTCAATACGGGGTAGGGGAAAGGGGTTTTTGGGGCAAGCTTTGTTGAGGTCTTTAAAATCGACACACAACCGCCAGGACCTGTCCTTTTTTGGTACCATGACCAAATTGGCTAGCCAGTCGGGGTGTTTTATATCCCTGATGAATCCCGCCTCCAGCAGCTTTGCCAGTTCCTCGCCCATTGCTTGACGCTTGGGCTCGGAGAAACGCCGAAGTGTTTGTTTAACGGGCTTATAGCCTGCCAATATATTTAGGCTATGCTCTGCAAGCCTACGGGGTATCCCTGGCATGTCAGAGGGGTGCCAGGCGAATATGTCCCAGTTTTCCCTAAGGAAAACGCGTAGGGCTTCGGCAACTTCTGGGTCGAGGTTAGCCCCTATGGACGCCGTTTTAGCAGGGTCCGTTGGGTGAACCTGGAATTTGACAATCTCGTCGGCCGGCATGAAAGAAGTAGGTTTTGATCTTTTGTCGAGAACGATATCATCCCGGTCGACCTCGGCGCGTAGTAAGGTTAGCTCTTCGGCCGTGAAGGATTCGGCAAGGGTCTCGAGGGCGAGGGAGCTGTTTTATTCTTGCCTTTGAGTGCCCTGTCAGGATCACTTGAAATGGTAATGATCCCCTTCGGGCCCGGCATCTTGAGCTTCATGTAGCCATAGTGCGGCACCGCTTGAAATCTTGAAAAGGCGTCCTGTCCGAGGATGGCGTGGTATCCGCTTTTGAAAGGCACGATGTGGAATGTAATCTCCTCCGAGCGATAATTATCCGAGGTCCTGAAGACTACATCTAGAGTTATCTTTCCACTACAGCGTGCCTCTCGCCCGGGGACTATTCCTTTGAAGGTGGTGGTGCTCCGTTCTATGTGCGATTTATCGATGTGCATTTTATCCAGAGTGTCCTCATATATTAGATTCAGGCTTCTGCCTCCGTCCATAAGGACCTTATGGAGGCGGCAGTGGTCCACGATGGGGTTGAGGACTAGCGCGGCGGGGCACCTGTCCATGGCCGACTTCGGCTGATCATTCCGAGTGACGGTGATCGGCGTGTCTATCCACGCGCCCCGAGGTGGTAACTGTCGGACGGCGTTGATTTCCCGCAAGGCCCGTTTGCGCTGGTTGCTAGACATAAAGGTCTCATAGATCATTATGACCTCGTCTTCATCTGAGGTCTGTCCGAGGTGACTGGAGGTGCCCGCTAGGAGGGCAGGTCCCCCTTGTGCCACCTGCCTCAGCACCCAATAGTCGCGAAGGCTGTGGGTTGGGCAGGAGTTAACAAATTCGGCGTGGATCGGGCTCGGTTTACCCAGAAAGCCGTCCAGAGCCGTTACAGGGTGATCAGAGGTTTTCTTCTTCTTCCGGGGTCGATCACCCGGGGTGTTTCGTTTGCGATTCTTGCGCCGAAGTGCCGACCGGTCGTGTCCCGGGTAGTCCTCACAGATCGAGTCCGTATTCTCCTTGGTTCGCCAGGTGTCTTCGATGGCGCAAAATCGCGCTACCATGTTGGTTAATTCAGGGAGTGTTTGGACGCAACGACGAGCGAGGGCGTTCGAGACGCCTTTATCCTTGCATCCACGCTCGAAAGCGGCGATTATATCAGTCTTGGTAATCTAGTATCTTGTTCTTGACGGACAAGAATCTGGCCCAGTATTGTCGGATCGGCTCATCGGGGACCTGCCGTACGTAGGCTAAGTCCCAGATGTCGGATGGGCCGGAGTCATCGGGGCGATATTCTATATAGGAGGTGAGTGGACCAGATCCGATCTCTAAAGACCGCGGGCTCAAGACCTCGTCACCTTCACCTGGCGATGGGTCCGTAGTTAGAGGTTTAGCCGATTCGATTTAGGAGTCAGTCGCTGGTGGGTCGCTGTCAGATCCGCTCTCCAGGAAGTATCTTAGCCCCTCGTTCATGAGGGGGTCCTCTGTTGGAACCGAAGAGGGGTCATGGTTCGCTTCCACATTACGTGGAGGCGTCTTTGCGACCAAAGCTTCGAATGTGGAGACGCGCTTCGTAGGCTTAAAGCCGTTAACCGGCGATCCCATCGATCCTTCCGGCTATCACACAGCGGAACTCTCAATGAAAGCACCAGTGTCGGTGTAAAAACTGGCAGACCTCGGGGTAGGGGGTCCCGAGCTGTGGATCTTGGATCGGTGGTAACAGAGACAATGGAGACGATGTTTACCCAGGTTCGGGCCCTCTTCATGGAGGTAAAACCCTACGTCCTACTTCTGTTTATATTGATGGAGGTGTAACAAGTACAGAGTTGATCTACCTCGAGATCGTAATATGAGTCTAACTTCTAGGGCTAGGTGAGCAATATTGCGTTGTCCCCCTCTACGGGCTAAAACCTATGGCTTATATACACGCCAGGGAGGGTACCTAGGGTTACAAGGTAGGTATCTAGGAGTAAGGGGGCTGGACAAATCTCGAAGTGTACTACAAGTCTTCGGTAGAGACAACCTTGATCACGTCTCCCATGTGTGGCCTCCGGAGCCCATCTTGATCACGTACGGGGGCATATCGGCCCAACCGAGGAGATGGGCCGGCTAGGTTAGCACCCCCTAATCCAGGACAACGTCAGCCAGTGTTCTGGCTATGTATCGCCTGAGTACTTCTCGACGCTGTGGACGACGAAGAGTTGAGGGAACGGCTGGGCTATCATTTCCTGCCTAAAGCACACTGGCGCGATGCTTGAAGTGAGCGAGGTGAATCTTGGGGGAGGAGTCCCCTGGTGTATCCCGTTTGGTTCTGCTCCTGCCCATCCACTGTGCTGATGGTGAGGTCATCCGATTGGCACCGGGCTCGTGGGTGGCAAGGCCGCCCATTGCTGTAGGGCGACGGGCGATATTGGCTACCAAAGGTAGGTGACTGCGGCTGCCGGTCCGACCTCTGGTCACTGAATGGAATCTTGTCATTGCACGCGGGTTGGGTGGTTGGTGGCAGATAGGACGCTTTCAGTGCCTGCCAGCTTGTGCCTTGAGCACGAGATGTTATCCTAGAGCTCCACCGTCCTCTGGAGTACGTGGCTGAAATCGGCCAGGAGTTTGGGGTCTCCTTGTGTGGTTTGGAGCCTGCCCACCAGCGTTGCTGCCGCTTGGAGACCGCAGGCTGGGGTTGGCGGTGGGGCAGTCTCTGTTGCTGGCTCGTCGAATCCTATCCCCCACTGTCGGTGTAAAAACTGACAGACCTCGGGGTAGGGGGTCCCGAGCTGTGGATCTCGGATGGATGGTAACAGGAACAGGGAGACGATGTTTACCCAGGTTCGGGCCCTCTTGATGGAGGTAAAACCCTACGTCCTGCTCTTGTTTATATTGATGGAGAAGTATCAAGTACAGAGTTGATCTACCTCGAGATCGTATGAACTAGTCTTAAGGCTAGGTGAATGAGATTGTGTTGAGGTCCCCTCTACGGGCTAAACCCTTCGGCTTATACACACGCCGGATAGGGTATCTAGGATTACAAGGTCGGTATCTAGGCATGGAGGCGGCAGGAGGAGTCTTGGAGTACGCGCCAAGTCTTCGGTAGATGCAGTCCTTGTTCTTCCAGAGTCCATCTCGATAATAATGAGGGCCCACCGGCCCAGCCCAAGGAATATGGGCCGACTTGATTGGTACCCCCTAGTCCAGGACACCGTCAATAGCCCCCGAACTGGTCTTCTACGTCGAGGACGATCCCCTCGACGGTGGTAACTTCGGATCCGAAGTCCTTGGCTTGACAGACGAGTTCCCCTTCAAAATTCCGGATCTCTTAGCCGCCCCTCTAAGGAGTGGTGTCTTGTAGACGAGATTCAACCGGGCTCTCTCCCCATCCGGAGTCAGGAGTTAACTTAGCCCCGAAGACTAGCCACCCAGGTGTGACTAGTACCTCATAGCATGACAACTTTATCGAAGCGGCGCTACCCACAATGAGTCAGGCAGTTACTGCTTATCCCAAATCGTGGTTCCAGGCTGCCTTTCTACTGGCACGTCCCGTCAAGGTGGGAATCGTGCCCGTATTTTAGGGGATATCATCAAGATTTTGTTTCCCCCTATGCGTGTAATGGCATCTTCGGAGGAGGAGAGTGGCGTTTTTATCGGTGCAGCAAGGGGGACTCTTGGCCTTTCAACGGCCTATAAGAGTAAAAAGCAAACAGAGCCTGTGGCCACGCTCTCATTTCCGCCGTCTTCTGCTTCCTCGAGCTCCAGCGCCCAGATCTGATCTTGCCTCCTCCCCTCTCTGCACCTCCATGCTCCCCCGCTTGGCCATGGCTAGTACCCTGAAAGGGCACTGGGGGGGCTCCATCGTGACGGAGGGCTTGCTCCAGGAGCTGCGGAGTGCGGGGTATATCCCCGCCAACGTCGCAGCCTGCTCTCCCGACGCCGACCAGCAGGTGCCCGCCCCCAACCCCGGGGAGCGGGTAGTCTTCATCCCTCACCTCATCAGAGGCCTGGGGTTCCCGCTGCACCCATTCGTGCGTGGGGTGATGTTCTACTACGGCCTCGACTTCCACCACATGGCCCCGAATTCCGTCCTCCACCTTGCCTCCTTCATAACGGTATGCGAGGCCTTCCTCCACATCGAGCCACACTTTGACCTATGGCTGAAGACCTTCGGCGTCAATCCGAAGACCAGTGGCTCCGAGCTGGCGGAGTGTGGGGGCGCCATGGTTAGCAAGAACCAGGGGGCCGCCTGGTTCGATGGCACCTTCATTGAGACGGTCAAGGAATGGCAGCGGGAGTGGTTCTATATCACAAAGCCGCTCGCCGCTGGCCAGACCGAGGTCCCAGCCTTCTTGGCTGGGCCTCCAAAGAAGCTCAAGTCCTGGAAGGAGAAGGGCGTCCTCTGGGGAAACCCTGAGGAGGTGGAGACACGGATCAAGAGGATTCAATGGTGGTCCCTCAAGAAGAAACTCCACCTGCCCGACGTGGTCAACGTCATGCTCCATCGCCGCATCCTCCCGCTCCAACTCCAGGCCACCCCAATGTGGGAGCACAAATCTGGGGATGCCGGACCCGTCCTCAGATTCTTCTGCTCCTCCTTGGCCGGGATGTGGACACGGCTCTTCAAGCTAGCCAAGGACAAGATTCCCGATGAGGGGAAGGACCTCGGCTTCGAGGTCGGCTATGCCGCCACCCCGGTAAGTGTTCAATATATATGTTCATGTTCTTTTCATGTCAAGTGAGACGGTTTTTGATGAATCGATCCATTTTGTATTTGCAGAACTGGGTGACCAAGGTGCAGTAGATGTCGTGCTTGGCACCACTCCCGGAGGGGGAGAAGTCCCCGCTGCTCCCCTCGCTCCTGCCGAGGAGCCGCATGTGGTGATCCCCAGGGCGGCGAAGCCCCAGAAGGGCAGGATGGGTGTTCGGGGGCGGGAGACCTCGGTCACCCGGTCCGAGGAGACCCACACCTCCTCTACCCACGAAAGTGATGGGGAGGAGGACGAGGATAACCTTCCCCCAAAGGGGAAGAGGATGGCGCCAGAAGATGCCGAGGCCGAGGCTCAGCCCTCAGGCCAAAAGAGGTTGAAAGAAACCTCGACCGGGGTAGCTGATGAGCCCCGGCCGTCGGAGAAGAACGTGTTCTCCGACGAGTCCGAAGACGACCCCCTCACACTGGGGAGGAAGAAGCCGGTGCCTCGAAGGTACGCCGGTGCCTTTCGTACTTGTCTTCATAGTTAAATTCTTTGGCAAGGCTAATGCCATGTAAACGTTTTTCCATAGCCTGCCTAGGGCACGCCTAAGCGACTCCTCCAGCGGGTTACCGCCTACCAGCGGGACACCAGACTACGCGGCCCTGGCTCCAGAAGGGCTGGGCAAGGTGACGTTGACCCCAGACCCTCAAGCTGATGCAGCAGGGGTCAAAGAGGTGGTCATGGCCGAGGTTGATACCTCGGCCCACAAGGCCAAGGGGACAAGGTCCCCGAGGTCGTCCAGGGAGGGCTGGGCCAAGCAACGGCCCAGCCAGAGTCTACTCCGGCTCCACCACTCCAGCCGGAGACCCACGAACCCAGCACCCAGGTGCTGGGGCCCGAGGTCGTTCCGCCGTCACCTCCCGCTCCAGGGCGGGCTAGTGCGTGGTGGACCGAAGAAATGGAGGCAGCCTTGACAGGCTCCTCCCTCAAGGATGAGCACCGCATGTTGATGGGCGCGGTGCTGCAGGGATTCTGGTCCGCAGAGGCCGGAATGCATGAGGACTTCAAGGGCCTCCTGACGAGCTTCGAGGTAACCCTCTGCCTTTTAAGAAAAAGGATCTTCTCTGCTTAGATTTATTGATCTTTGTAATTGTCTGAGGGCATATGTTATCGATCAATTTAGGTCACCTGCCTAGTAAGTAGCCCCCGAGCCCAGGGCCAGTTTGAAAAAAACTAGAGTTGGGGTCAAAATATAGGCTCAGAGGACGAAGTAGCCCCCAGGACTGAGGAAACAGGATGTGTGTCCGAAGTGTCCTGAAAGTGATTATGGGGCTCATCAAAAATTTGTGTTTGCAGGTGTCAACCTCGGCTCCGGGCTCCACCTCCGAAGAGATCGCGGAGATGATCCGGAAGCTCGAGAGGTCCGAGAAGGACCTCGACCTGATGAACAAGCAGGTCGAGCTGTCTCAAGGTAAGCGACCGCTGCGTCATGCTTTTGGTTTCTTTGAACGTTGATTTTGAGCAAGGATAACTTGTTGTTTGAAAAAATGATGCCGAATTGTTTTGATAACACCAGCATTGGCCGAGCTTGAGGCGCTCAAGGCCGAGCTCTTGACGGCTCGGCAAGAGGTCGAGCAGCAGAAGGCTGCTACGGCCAAAGCCGACAAAGACATAGCCACTGAGAAGGTGGCTAAGGAGAAGAACCAGGTGCGGGTGCTGGAGGTCGAGGAGACACTCAAGGGCGTGTATCTCGAACGCAATGCCCTTTAGAAGAAGGAGAAACAGACGGGCGAGCAGCTGTGAAAGCTCCGCCTGTCTCATGCTGAGCTCCAGACCCGGGACCGGGCCGACCACCACATGATCCAGCAAGTGGAGCGGATAACCGCGGGTAAGCAATATTTACTGCAATGTGTATTTGCCAGCATGGGGTTCGTCGAGCTCACCCAGCTATGGCGATCTGCAGAGATCTTCGCCGATCTCCCGAAGAGTGCGGCGGACGCCGGCCTTCACTTCGATCAACTGGAGGGCTATGAGGCGGAGAAGGCATTCTGGAATCAGTTCTAGGAGCCCTCACAATCGCAGTTGCTCAATCATCAAATGAAGCAGCTAGCGGAGCTTCTTCGGATGGGGAGGACAGCACTGCAAAACCTCTGCATCAATCTGTGGCCCATGGAGGCGTTGCCAGCCAGCTTCTTCGGGCTCCTGGTGCGGCTGCAAGAAGCCGTCCCGCAAGTCAACT
The DNA here is from genome assembly GCA_039707655.1 of Elymus sibiricus. Lineage (NCBI taxonomy): Eukaryota > Viridiplantae > Streptophyta > Magnoliopsida > Poales > Poaceae > Elymus > Elymus sibiricus. The sequence goes on from CM077676.1 coordinate 77,106,682, forward strand.
GCCGGAAGCGATCCGCGTGTCTGGAAGGAGCGTGGCGGGCATATGCCTACATGAAAATGCACTTCCGGAAGGTGGAGGCGGAGGTTGTTGCCACGGGGGCCCCCGAAGGGAAGGCGCGCACCGCGGAGCAGTTCTTCGCCGACGTGGAGGAGGGCGCCCGTCTTACCGAGGCCATGTGCTCTAAGGCCAACTTGTATTTCTATGTGGCATTTCGGAATACCGAAGTGCGTGTGATGCATAAAGATTTTCAAGTTATTTAATGAGTATGGTTGAATTTTCCTCTCATATGTTCATGTTATGTTTTTATTATTCCTCCCGTTTGACCGTGTTGAACTGAAAGCGGCTAGTCGTCGGCTTCGACCCCTTTGTACAATATACAAAGGGTGCCCGTTTTACATGTTCATGACCCGTAGCCGACGTCTCGATTCCCGGGGAAGGTCTGTACACATAGGGACTAGGCAATCGGACTATAGTGGCTTTATGACTTTCACTTAGTCGTAGTAGTTTGACGGTGGGGACTGATGACGAGCCCCCGGTGTGTGAAGTGGTCGGCCTAATGAGCCGAGGTTTATACCCTGCCCACCTTGGCTAATTCGAGAAAGGTGCCCTTCATTTAACACGGGTGATCTCTAACGGCACGTCGCTTAACGCGGTCTTCGGATGGCCGACCAGTTTTCGCTTACCTAGATAGTCAGTCTTTGGCTTTCTCCACTGAGGCGCTCTGCCAATTGAACTAGTGGCACTATCATAGTGGTTCTCCCGTTACACCCTTAGCCGAATTTATCGGGAACGTAAGGGGTATACGTAGGAGCCGGGCAACCCAACTATTGACCAAAATCTAGGTTCGAAACTGATGCATATAGTGCAACATCCGAGACGCCGAGTACTTCAGACTTTTGTTTTAGGGTGAAAAATCAAAACCCTTTAGCAATTGTATCTTAAAGATGTGGGCAGTGCTTGCAAGAAAATGCGTTTGAAGACCTTTATGGGTACGATTTCTTTATTTCGGATGGCCAAGCTTTACATGCCGAACTCTTTGATGAAAGGGACTAGACAGGATACAATGCGTGTAAAGATAATGAGGGAGAAACTAAAAGAGAACAGGGCGGATAATGTCATCGGGTCTATGAGCCCGGGCCGCTTCCTGCCGCACGTCTGTGTCTCCGTGCTATTGACCAGCTCGTCCTCGTTGATAGCGGGGGTTGGTATTGTGCAGCTTCGGCCAAGCGTGCGCTTGATGCGTCCATTGGTCAATCCGTTCGAAGAGGTCTGCAGCTGTTAGTTGCGTGGTTGAAGCCACATGGTTATGCTAATATGGGCTAGTTCTTTGACAGAACCCTGCCGATGTGCGAGCTCGAGGCACCGTCGCTGCTCGGTCTAGCCGAGCGGACGTCTCCATTGTAGTGGCTCCTCGGCGACCCAGGGAATTTTTAGTGCGAAGTTGTGCACCCTGGGGACGTAGTGCCCCTTCCAAGGGAGGCATGCGAGGAGCCCGTACCCCTACTTGGGGTGGGGAGGTGCCTGTCCGAGGTCAACTAGCGCAGCCCGCGTACACTTTGAAGAGCTGGGGGTGCGTTTACCGCCGTGGGCGGCCTCCTCGGATGCGTGTACCTCGGCTGCAAAAGCCGTGGTCTGCTCTTCCATCCGGAGAGAGCGTTCAGTGTTACCATTTACTGTGATAATGCCATTAGGTCCTGGCATCTTGAGCTTATGATAAGCGTAATGTGGGATGGCATTAAAGTGGGCGAATGCGGTGCGTCCTATGAGCGCATGGTATCCGCTGCGAAAAGGTACGATGTCGAAGATTAACTCTTCGCTCCTGAAGTTCTTGGGCGATCCGAATACCACCTGTAGAGACACGGTTCCTGTGCAGTGAGCCTCGACCCCTGGTATTACACCTTTAAAGGTGGTGCTGCTAGGCTTGATCCACGATGAGTCAATCCCCATCTTCCGTACTGTGTCCTCATAGATCAAGTTGAGGCTGCTTCCTCTGTCCATAAGGACGCGCGTCAGGTGAAAACCATCGACGATCGGGTCCAGGACGAGCGCGGCCGGCCCACCATGCCTGATGCTCATCAGGTGGTCGTGCTTGTCAAATGTGATTGGGTAAGAAGGCTCTAACGCGTAGATGTCCCGAAGTATGCGTTTCCTCGCCCTTTTGGGGATGTGGGTAACGTAAATCATGTTTACTTCTGTTACCTCATTAGGAAAATTCTTTTGGCCTCCATTGTTTGGCCGCCGAGGTTCATCCTCATCTTCACTGCGATTTTGGGTTTTATGTTGAACCTCTATCGCTATCTTGACGGCCTGCTTGAAGACCCGACAATTCCTGTTGGTGTGGGTTGCTGGTTTTTCTTGGGTGCCATGAATTTGGCACGGTCGATCCAGGATCTTGTCAAGCTGGCTCGGTCCATCCTTGTTCCCTTTAAAGGGCTTTCTTTTCTATCCAGATCGAGGTCCAGTGAAGCCTGCATTGAATGCTGCGTCTTCTGTATCGCTTCCACTGTTTCTATGCCTCTGCTTATTTTTGTTGCGCTTAGGCTTGCCGTTGGCGTCACGAGTCTCCGAGGTCCCCGCCTCACCGTCGTGTGTGCTGCGGGCCAACCAGCTGTCCTCTCCCACACAAAAGCGGGTCATAAACAAGGTTAGGGCTGCCATGTTCCTCGGTTTGTCCTGGCCGAGCTGGCGGGTGAGCCACTCATCTCGGATGTTGTTCTTGAATGCAGCGATGGCCTCGGCGTCTGAGCAGTATATGATCTGGTTCTTTTTGGTAAGAAACAGGTTCCAGAACTTCCAAGCTGATTTGTCAGGCTGCTGAGTGACACTGCTGAGGTCATCGGTGTCCGGAGGTCGGACGTAGGTTCCTTGGAAATTTGCCCTAAAGGCGTCTTCAAGGGCTTCCCAGCTTCCGATGGAGTGGGGAGGCAGGCTATTCAACCAGTGCCTTGCCGGCCCCTTTAGTTTGAGCGGCAGGTACTTGATGGCATGGAGGTCATCTCCATTGGCCATGTGCATATGGAGAAGAAAGTTTTCAATCCATACGGCCGGGTCCGTGGTGCCATCGTACGATTCTATGTTGATGGGTTTAAACCCATCTGTGAACTGGTGTTCCATTACCCTGTCTGTAAAACAGATCGGGTGGGCTGGTCCTCGGAACCGAGCGGTGTCGTACCGGCCTTTGGGAGAGAACCTTCATTGAGTTTGATCTTGGGCGCGGCCGTTCCTATCCAACCAGGCGTCATAGCCGTCGTGCCTAGCCGGAGCGTGTCCTCTTGATCCGTAAATGGACCTGGGTGGTGCCCGATTTGCCTCTATCCAACGTCGAACATCCTGAGGCTCGAGATAGTCCACAAGGTCCATGCCATAATGGCGTGGAGCTGGTTGAGTGTGGAAATCCTCCCGCGCGGGCCAATCACGTCCTCGAGGGGGCAGTCAGGTGCCTCGGCGGTTAGTTCGTCATTGAATTCAGGTAGTAAACGCCTGCGTGGATAAGATTTGGGAGCACTGCGGCGCCGTTCCTCGAGTTCCTGCTCGGCCAAAAGTATTTCGACCCACTTGTCGTTGAGCACGTCCTCGTTAGCCTGCAGCTGCTGCTGCTTGCGCTTCATGCTTCGGGCTGTGGCGACTAAGCGCCGCCGAAAGCGTTCCTACTCAAGAGGGTCATCGGGGACTATGAAGTCCTTGGTGCCGAGGCTTACATCCTCCTCGGATTCCGGCATGTAATTGTCATCGGCCCCTTCAAAGAGTTCATCGGGATCCGAGTCCCTGGGGATGCCTTCGGGGTCGACGGGGACTTCCGGGGAGTCTTGAAGGTTCTCCCCTTGGTTCTCAACGTCGTTGGCCGCCGTATCGGCGGTAGGGTTGTTCCCACTCGGCTCCCTGCTACTTGTAGTCTGTGTTGGTATTTCCCCGAAGAGGAGAGGATGATGTAGTACAGTAGAGATAAGAACCAAGGTTATCAATCCAGTAGGAGAACCAAGCAAAATTCCGTTAAGCGCACCTGCACACACAAGAGCAAACACTTGCACCCAACGCAAATAAGAGGGTTGTCAATCCTCTTAGCGGTTATTTGCAAGGATTAAATCTTATCGAGGTAAATAGATAAACTAAACAACTAATTAAAATAAAAGTAAATAAATTGCAGCAAAGTAGTTTTAGGTTTTTTATATAATAAAGATAGACCCAGGGACCATAGTTTTCACTAGAGGCTTCTCTCTTGAGCACATAAACATACGGTGGGTAAACAAATTACTGTTGGGCAATTGATAGAAAAGCAAATAATTATGACGGATTCATGGCAATGATCATGTATATAGGCATCACGTTCGAGACAAGTAGACCGACTCCTCCCTGCATCTACTACTATTACTCCACCCATCGACCGCTATCCAGCATGCATCTAGGGTATTAAGTCTGAAACAGAGTAACGCCTTAAGCAAGATGACATGATGTAGAGAAGCAAATTCAAGCAATATGAATAAACCCCATCTTTTTATCCTTAATGGCAACAATACAAATACGTGTCATGTCCCTTTCAGTCACTGGGATTGAACACCGCAAGATTGAACCCATCAAAAAGCACCTCTCCCATTGCAAGATAAATCAATCTAGTAGGCCAAACTAAACCGCTAGATCGGAGAGAAATACAAAGCTATAACAATCATGCATAAAAGAGTTCAGAGAAGACTCAAATATTTCTCATGAATAATCTGATCATAAACTCACAATTCATCGGATCCCAACAAACACACCGCAAAACAAGATTACATCGGATAGAACTCCAAGAACATCGAGGAGAACATTGTATTGAAGATCAAAGAGAGAGAAGAAGCCATCTAGCTACTAGCTATGGACCCGTAGGTCTGTGGTAAACTACTCACACATCATCGAAAGGGCAGCAAGGTTTATGAAGAAGCCCTCCGTGATCGATTGCCCCTCCGGCAGAGTATCGGAAAAGGCCTCCAGATGGGATCACGGAAGAACAGAGGCTTGCGGCGGCAGAAAGGTTTTTTCTTCTGGCTCTCTGGGGGTTTCCCAATATTTAAGAATTTATAGAAGTGGAATTAGGTCAAACGGAGTCACGTGGGCCGCACAAGGTAGCATGGTGCGCCCCCCCCTTGGGGCGCGCCCTAGTGCCTTGTGAAGCCTCCATGAGGCTTCTGGCCTCCACCCGAAGCTTCCCAGGTTTCTTTTGTCCAGAAAAAAATCTCCAAAAAGTTTCGTGGCATTTGGACTTCATTTGGTACTGTTTCTCTGAAAAGCCAAAAACAAGCAGAAAACAGCAACTGGCACTAGGCACTAGGTTAATAGGTTAGTCCCAAGAAATGATATATAATTGCATATAAAAACATCCAAGATTGATACTATAATAGCATGGAACAATAAAAAATTATAGATACGTTGGAGACGTATCAACCATCCCCAAGCTTAATTCCTGCTCGTCCTCGAGTAGGTAAATGATAAAAACAGAATTTTTGATGTGGAATGCTACCTATCATGTTTCATCATGTAATCTCTCTCTTACGGTATGAATAATAAGATCCAAATGATTCAAAGCAATAGTCTATAATTTGATATAAAGACATCAATACTCAGGCATACTAGTAAACAATCATGTCTTTCAAAATAAAAATGCTAAAGAACGCTATCCCTACAAAATCATATAATCCTACCATGCTCCATCTTCTTAACACAAAATATTTTTCATGAACAACCCCGGTTTTAGCCAAGCAATTGGTTCATACGTTTTAACGCGCTTCAGCTTTTTCAACTCCCACGCAATACATGGGCGCAAGCCATGGATATAGCACTATGGGTGGAATAGAGTATGGTGATATAGATAACTAGGAGAAGTCAAAAATGGAGAAGGTCTCACATTAACGAGGCTAATCAATGGGCTATGGAGATGCCCATCAATTGATGTCAATGCGAGGAGTGGGATTGCCATGCAACGGATGCACTAAGAGCTATAAGTGTATGAAAGCTCAACATGAAAACTAAGTGGATGTGCATCCAACTTGCTTGCTCATGAAGACCTCGGGCATTTGAGGAAGCCCGTCATCAGAATATACAAGCCAAGTTCTATAATGAAAAATTCCCACTAGTATATGAAAGTGACAAAATAGGAGACTCTCTATATGAAAAACATGGTGCTACTCTGAAGCACAAGTGTGGAAAAAGATAGTAACATTGCCCCTTCTCTCTTTTTCTCTCATTTATTATTATATTTTTTTTCTTTTTTTCTTTTTTTCTTTATATATTTTTTCTTTATATTTTTTTTTCATGGCTCTTTTTCGCCTCTTTTTTTCTCTATATATTTTTTTTTTTTCATACGGAGTCTCATCCCGACTTGTGGGGGAATCATAGCCACCATCATCCTTTCCTCACTGGGACAATGCTCTAATAATGATGATCATCACACCTCTATTTACTTACAACTCAAAATTACAACTCGATACTAGAACAAAAATATGACTCTATATGAAAGCCTCTAGTAGTGTACCAGGATGTGCAATGATGCTAGCGTAACATGTATAACAATGAGAAACGGTGGCAGAGCCACAAATACTATATCAGCTATATGATCATGCAAAGCAATATGACAATGACGATGTATGTCATAAAAATGGAATGGTGGAAGTTGCATGGCAATATATCTCGGAATGGCTATGGAAATGCCATGATAGGTAGGTATGGTGGCTGTTTTGAGGAAGATATAAAGAGGCTTATGTGTGATAGAGCATATCATATCATGGGGTTTGGATGCACCGACGAAGTTTGCACCAACTCTCGATGTGAGAAAGGGCAATGCACGGTACCGAAGAGGCTAGGAAATTGCGGAAGGGTGAGAGTGCGTATAATCCATGGACTCACGTTAGTCATAAAGAACTTGTGGCACCCCGGCTCAGAGAGATCGGAACACCCCGTATTCCAGCCCAGAGATCAAGTCTTCTGGAATACGGCACTGCTTGGCATAGAACAAATCAGCTTTTTATTACAAATAACACGAGTACAAAGGTTCTGAAGGCACAAAGGTTACAGGGGCACGGCGACACTTCGCCTGCTCAGATAGCGCTATGCTAGCAGCGAGACATCTCGAAGCGGAATAAAATCTAGCAGCGGAACAACGGCGACGGTGATGAACTCCACTCCGCAGGGACTCCGGCTGGGACGTACAACAGCATGGCATTTACAGGTTAATCAGTAATGATGAACACGGTACTACTAGAACAACATGAGCATGGCAACAACGTGAGAATGGCAACAACATGAGCATGGCATGTACATATGATTCATGATATGAACATGATGATACTAGCAGTAGCATGCAAAGGGGTCGACATTTAAGGTCTCATGGACCAACTTACTCTGCTCGGAGATGATCTTCTAACCACAAACTTACCATCGTGATCATCACATGACCACACGGAGCTTGATCTCTACCTGTGATCATCGCATGACCACATAAAGATCAACCAACTTCTTTTCTCATCGAACCGGGGTTGTTTATTATTCAGTTTATTATTTCTGTTGACCCATAGTGTGACCTACTATGAACTGTGTCCATGACGGAGGACGCGGCTATCGATAGATTATACACTCTGCAGCGGTTAGTACATTGTGCCCACACTACGGAACTCATGACCTCGTGCGCCCATTCGGGTGGACCAACGAGGTTCCGACAAAACCAATCTATTGCATGACACTCTCCCGGCCACTCCGGCAAACTCCCCTTTGGGCTATGTCCTGGGTGACCCCGGTGTCAACATGTGACACCTGCCACCTCTGTGGCTGCCACCGTCGTGGCCAAACAAAACTGTCCCAATCGGGGACCTCGGTATACCATCAAAACTCGGGTCCTCAAGGCTTATGGTAGCCTACCTGATCAGGGTAGCGTGCACCCATAACCTTCCCTAGTAGGAGGCACCGGCGAGAGGCATGACAATAGACTGCATTAGGGCCTCCCCATCCAGGCAAGTGTGGTTGCACTTGTGAGCACGATTCGGTGGCACCATAATTCAGCCAACAGATTTCTTCAAGTTCGATTAATGTCAGGTTCAACTTGAATAGTGATGAGCTGAGTCATAATGAAATAACAATGCATATGAGCATGACAACAGTGTAACCATGGATGGGAAACATAACTATTTAACAATATAGCAGCAACAATGATAAATCATTTAGTCTATGGCATGCAAATGAGCATGGTATAACGATGATCACGAATATCACAAGTAATTTCATAACCAACCGGTAACTATTCATATGAGCATATTATTATCAATAGCATTGGGAATGATTACAAGAATAAAACATGATAAGAATATCCTTAGCAATTAATCATATCACTTACTAGATGAAAATGAACATGGCATAAGCAATGAGCATGGATTCACAAGCATATTCGAAGCATTCACAAAATAATTAAATGAGCAAACAAATATTAAATATTCAAGTGGAAACCATGGCTATTGCAATACCATCATGCAAGTGGCTGTTGTGGCTTGCCTGGGGGTGAAAGAACCACAGGGAAGAAGTGCGATGAACTCGCGGAAAGAATCGCCGATAAAGTTTCCCTCTCGGCGGAGCTGTTTTAAGGGCAATGGAAAAATGGTCATTTTCACAGTGTTGCAACCTCATGAAAATAATACCATCGGAACGGGCTCGACCAACTGAGATCGTGGGCTTTGGAATCACCTGATTAGGAGTTACGAATGCCGAGTTACGGACGTTCGTTCGTTAGGCAGAAATCGAATAAAAACTTATTCATTTATGCCCTTAAACAGCGAACGTTCATAATATAAAGGTTTCGGTCGGCTGAGTTAAATAGAAAGCGCATTCCAGAAAAATACGCTTTCGAAGCAAAGAAGACGCATTTTCTCCAGAGTACGCTTTCTAGTGGGGAAAGCGTATTCCGCAAAATGCGCGTCCACTTAAGTGGCAGGCCCGACCGCCTGTGTCATCTACAGCCGGGACCCACCGCACCTCTCTCTCTCCTCTCGCCTCATCCTTCCTCCTCTCGACGTGCGCCCGCAGGCAGAAGGAGGTCGCCGGCGCCGGCGCCTGTTCCGGCGTCTCTGGCCACCAACGGCGGCGTCCAGCACATGGGCAGGCTCAGGCCTTCATGCCGCATCCGTCCAGGCAGGGCACGGGCTGCGGGGAGGCCGAGCATGAGGGCTCCTTCGAGCGCGGCGGAGACCAGCGACGGGCGAGCTCGGGCTCGGAGGCACGGCCCACCGGAGAAGGAGAGGAGGTTCTGGAGTGGTTCTAGGAGGCTAGGGGAGGTCCTTGGTGGTGGTAGGAAGGAGAGAAGGGCTCGGCATCGGGCAAATTTGAGAGGGGGAGAGCGGCGGCCATGGCGGCCATTGGAGGCCTAGAGACCACCTCGAGCTCGGGAAAATGGCTATTCGGGGCTAGAGGAGGAGTGCGAGGCTGCTGATGACCTCGGAGGAGGTCGGGGCTTCTTAAATAGCCGGGGCGGAGGTGGTGCCGCCCCCGGGTGATGCACGGCCGAGCGCGCCGTGCTCTGACATACCGCGTACGCGTGCGCTCGCAGCAGAGAGGTTGAGGGCGACGGGAGAGAGCCAGTGGAGGAGCATACGCGGGCGGCGCGGTGTTCGTTCGGCCACCGAGACACTGTGCGCACGCGGCCGTGGCCACCGTGGCACAAGGAGGGCGAAGGAGGAGGGGGAGAGGGCTGGGGAGCGACCGCATGGCTGCCACGAAACTCTGGGACACGAAGAAACGCGCGGAAACGGCGAGCAGAGGGGTGCCTGGAGCTAGCTAACGCGCAGAGCACGCCAAACGCATGCCAATGGCGTGGTCACCGCGTGCAATGGCGAGAGGAGGGCACGTCTGCCTGCCAAAAGTTGTCAAAACTGTTGTCCCTCCAACATACAGTCCCACTGATGTGATAGCTCGAAGAAATCCACTGTGTATCGATGAGAGGGATCGACTGAACTTTGCTGTATCAAACTTAGGCATGATTCTGTGGTCAATGGGAATGAGATAACTATTCACCAGGATGTCACAGAGGTTTAGGGTAGGAAGGACTATGATCCTGTGGATTTTTAAGGGATTTGGACCAATATTTGTCATAGTTGCTTTACAACCACCAAATTTGGTCCAGAAGCTAGATCAGGAAATAACACTCACCTGAATGCTTGGATTGGGCTGAAAATTGGCGGAGAGAAATTATTTGATCATATGAATGATCTACCAAAATTTCAACTCATTTGGATAGGCCTAGCTAGTACTTCCTTCACAAAGCTTCTCTCTGGTCAGAAACTTTGGAAATTTGCTGAGGAAGATTTACTATGCAAATGAAGTTGAATTTTGGCATGTGACAATAATTTGGATAGGAAAGAGTGCCCAAAATTTTTGAGGGCAATCAAGAAAATATAAATAGCACTTCCTTCACAAAGTGCCATTCTGGACAGAATGGAAAATGAATATTCCTGAATTATTTTTGAACTAGGCAAGGATGGATTTTGGAACATTTGCGGAAGATATGATCCAAAGAATTTATGAGAATTTTGTGGGAATTTTGTGGAAGACAGAAATATAGGTTGCTTCACAACCTAAGGCAAACAGGGTTATTCCTTTAATAGAAAAAGGAATATTCCCAATAAATAAATATTGGATTTGGGCTAAGATGGAAATGACTTGGCCTTGGGATAGATTTGAGAATGCCAAGCCACTTGGAAGTGGCAGGAGAGAAGATCTTCCCAGGTTTTAAGACCACATAGCCACGAAAAAATAAATCCGAATAAAAATTCGAAGAAATCCAAAAGAAAAAGAAAGGGCCAAAAATCGGGGTGTTAGAAACCTACCCCCCTTACGATAAATCTCGTCCTCGAGATTTGGTTGCTCAGGGAACAAGTATGAATATTCTGACTTAAGGAGACCGTTTCCAACTCGGGTATCCTTTTCCTTGGTGTTCCCTCTGAATTGCATCTGACTGACTGCCTTGCTCTGGGGTGGTTTGCTTCACCGTATCCCACATTCTGACAGGTCTTCCTTCATATGTTCATCCTTACTTTGACTTCAATTCTTTTATGTCTGCTATCTTGTCTGATATTATCATGACTGGAATTTCCATGAGTCCGGGAGTGAGGTCCCTATTGACGTGACATTCTTATATCCAGCACTGATAGTATCAATGGAGTCGGGAACAAATTTTCTCGGTGGACATGAAACATTTATTTCTTGCATCGGGTTACTAGAGTAGATGCATGTCCTCCGGGTTCAAAACAATGCTGAGAATCATAGCCGTTCTCTTGGCGGGATCTGACTGCTAGAAGGTAGTTCTGAATTACCTTGGCTGGCTCCACTGTCTCGAATCCGTACCGATGATTCGACTGTCACCTTGATATGAGGTCCTTACAAACAGAGTAGACCCCTTGGGTGTGTGTACATGGTGATCAATACGGAATCAGACTATCTTGGGTATCCGTACCATGTTGCTCATGCAACAATTATCATACCTGAATTGGCGGTCTTGCTCCTTCAATATCGTTTTCTTTTGTCTGAATCTTTTGCTGAAAGAGCTTGGCCATAAATATCTTTAATGCTTTGTGTGACCATAGGTGCTGTCAGGTGCAATATTCCGGCAATCATACCTTATCCGTATCCTCAGGCTGTGCAGCAACATTTAACTGGCAAGTTTATCATCTCTCGAGCCTTAACTGTAGGGCAATGATCATCCGAACCTTTGCATGAAATCGGCAAATAAATCAGTAGCCAACAGAACGGTCTTTACAACTCAGATCTGGGACATTACTGAAATAACTCAACCATGGCTCACGATGGCTGAAAAGCAGCTCAGAGCATGAGGCAGTGTTGATAAGAAGAATGTAGCAGTTCCCTAAGACGGCCGAAGAACAGCTCAGAACATAGGGTCGCTGCTACAAAAAGAAACTCAACAGCTGCCCGAGACGGCCGAAAACAACTCAGAACACAGGACAGTTGTTGAAAAGAGAAATATAAAGGCGGCATCCACCCTGGATGGCCGAAAGCAGCTCAGAACACAGGTGTGGTGCCGTTACCAAGGAAAGGTAAGCAAGGGTTCATCATGATCGTATACCAGGTGCACAGTTAATTGTATAGAGCTCACTGCTGTGGTCAATCATATGTGACGGTGACAAAGGTTAATGATATCACTTTGTCGGTTGAGAGGAAGCTGGCCTTGATATCCACTGTCAGCATTGTTGTCCCAACACTGTCTTGCTTCATAGCTTGTCAGACATTGCGTCACACTGAGGTGTATACTGGCTTTCTTCCTCTTGCGTAACTCAGGGGTTATCGGGTTCTCACCAGGCTGGCATCATCGTATGACTTGCATGACCTTGGTAGCATGTTCACAATATATATATATGGAAGCATGTGTATTTGGGCATTTGATTCCCGAGGCAGACTTGTGTCCTGACTAGCCCGTGTTTCTGACCCAGTTTGTTGCGGATCTGATTCTTGGGATGCATTGCCATATGCTACCAAATTACTATGTAATATCTTGTACCACTGCCGATGACTGTTTTTAGTGTCGTACTGACTAAGACTGGGTAGCTTGTGTTGGAAGCCATCGAGAGTAGCGTGCTGAGGAAGACTGAATAGCTTATGCTCGAAGCTTTTGCAGGGATAGCGTGCTGAAGAAGACTGGGTATCGTACTTCAGAAGCTTTTCCCTTGGTTGCTTACTGTGGAAGATTCAGTGCCTTATGCCTGAAGCTTTCTGTGGTAGCTTACCGAAGAAGACTGAGTATCCTATACTGGAAGTTATCCACGTATCGAACCAAGGAAGACTGCGGAACCTTGCGTCGTAAGCTTCCCTGGTAGCGTGTGGAGGAAGCATGGGTAGCTTATACCAGAAGCTTTTCTCTGTAGTGTGCGGACTGAATGCCATATATACATATGCCCTTGATATTCCTCTAACTGGAAATGTACTGTTGCCTTGCACACAAATTGTCTTCCAGTTGGTTCATTACAATTGTGATGGTTGCGCACTGAGGTAAACTTGATGCTGATGGTCAATCCAGGATAGCATTTGCATTCAGATCAGATATTTCCAATATAATGCAATCGGCTGAGAATTTCATAATGTTTAGCTGAGCTTCAAAATATTTGAAATCTTTACTAATTCTTTGAGTCAGGTGTCGGTTGATGAGCAACTTTTCATAAGGGGAAATATGGTAACACCGAGGGCCCAAAGAACTAAGCCAAAAGAAATGACTAAAACAAAAGCACACACAGCATTAAGATTACATACAATCAACATCACATTTCACAGCTATTCACCTCACTATGCATGCCTACTTAAGCACACAATTCTCGAGGGAACTCCAGTACTACGATCTAATATGCTGTGGCGGTGTGCACGAAAGTGGATCAGTGTGTGGAGCGGTTGGTGTAAACATAGCTACACCTAGCGCTGGATCAGCATCGGTTGCATCTGGAACGGCTTAGGAATGAGGACGGACTCGGTGATCATGTAGCGAGACACGGATGTCACGACCACATCATCATCAAGCATACGGAAGGGAGTCGTACTCGTCCAGGGAATGTGCGATAGAGTAGGATAGCAGTGGAAAGCAGGGCTGCTGGCATTGCCCTTTTTTTGATCACAAAGACCAGTAAGGGTTGCCAAAGCGGCAGGTTGGAAGGCAAGATTCGGGGTAGAAACATGTCTATCGCCGAAACGATAGGTGGGGCTGAAGATAAAATATTGGTGCGATACCTGTGCATCAATCCTGCAAGTGATTGACACCACTAGGTACCTCGGTATCACTCCACTGGGACAGAGATGATGCCAAACACCAAAGGGCAAGTATGCAAAGCTGGAGGGTCCAGGTAGTGGATCGAAACCGATGCCACCTACACTCACAAGATCAGCCGTTAGTGACAATATAATGAGTCTATATGCATGCTATGCAGCAAACAAATGCAACAACCAAATGCAACAAACCGACTAGACACTACACTACCGGTTTCTAACGCTCGCGCTGACTAGGGCGTCCTACAGCCAGACATGCTCTGATACCAAGCCTTGTGGCACCCCGGCTCAGACAGACCGGAACACCCCGTATTCCAGCCCAAAGATCAAGTCTTTTGGAATACGGCATTGCTTGGCATAGAACAAATCAGCTTTTTATTACAAATAACACGAGTACAAAGGTTCTGAAGGCACGAAGGTTACAGGGGCATGGTGACACTTCGCCTGCTCAGATAGCTCTATGCTAGCAGCGAGACATCTCGAAGCGGAATAAAATCTAGCAACGGAACAACGGCGACGGAGATGAACTCCACTCCGCAGGGACTCTGGCTGGGACGTATCCTAGAGCGCAACCTCGGGATCCTCGACAAACAAGCAATCACGGCATGACCTGCAATCTGGCATGACACGCCAAGTGAGTACTTTGAATGTACTCGCAAGCTCACAGCAACCAAAGCAATCAAGACATACAACATCATGGCATTTACAGGTTAATCAGTAATGATGAACACGGCACTACTAGAACAACATGAGCATGGCAACAACATGAGCATGGCATGTACATATGATTCATGATATGAACATGATGATACTAGCAGTAGCATGCAAGGGGGTTGACATTTAAGGTCTCATGGACCAACTTACTCTGCTCGGAGATGATCTCGTAACCACAAACTTACCATCGTGATCATCACATGACCACACGGAGCTTGATCTCTACCTGTGATCATCGCATGACCACATAAAGATCAACCAACTTCTTTTCTCATGGAACCGGGGTTGTTTATTATTCAGCTTATTATTTCTGTTGACCCATAGTGTGACCTACTATGAACTGTGTCCATGACGGAGGACGCGGCTATCGATGGATTATACACTCTGCAGAGGTTAGTACACTGTACCCACACTACGGAACTCATGGCCTCGTGCGCCCATTCGGGTGGACCAACGAGGTTCCGACAAAACCAATCTATTGCATGACACTCTCCCGGCCACTCCGACAAACTCCCCTTTGGGCTATGTCCTGGGTGACCCCGGTGTCAACATGTGACACCTGCCACCTCTGTGGCTGCCACCATCGTGTCCAAACAAAACTGTCCCAATCGGGGACCTCGGTATACCATCAAAACTCGGGTCCTCAAGGCTTATGGTAGCCTACCTGATCAGGGTAGCACGCACCCATAACCTTCCCTAGTAGGAGTCACTGGCGAGAGGCATGACAATAGACTGCATTAGGGCCTCCCCATCCAGGCAAGTGTGGTTGCACTGGTGAGCTCGATTCGGTGGCACCATGACTCAGCCAACAGATTTGTTCAAGTTCGATTAATGTCAGGTTCAACTTGAATAGTGATGAGCTGAGTCATAATGAAATAACAATGCATATGAGCATGACAACAGTGTAACAAATGGATGGGAAACATAACTATTTAACAATATAGCAGCAACAATGATAAATCATTTAGTCTATGGGATGCAAATGAGCATGGTATAACGATGATCACGAATATCACAAGTAATTTCATAACAAACCGGTAACTATTCATATGAGCATATTATTATCAATAGCATCGGGAATGATTACAAGAATAAAACATGATAAGAATATCCTTAGCAATTAATCATATCACTTACTAGATGAAAATGAACATGGCATAAGCAATGAGCATGGATTCACAAGCATATTTGAAGCATTCACAAAATAATTAAATGCGCAAACAAATATTAAATATTCAAGTGGAAACCATGGCTATTGCAATGCCATCATGCAAGTGGCTATTGTGGCTTGCCTGGGGGTGAAGGAACCACTGGGAAGAAGTGCGATGAACTCACGGAAAGAATCGCCGAAAAAGTTTCCCTCTCGGCGGAGCTGTTTTAAGGGCAAGGGCAAAATGGTCATTTTCACAGTGTGGCAACCTCATGAAAATGATACCATCAGAACGGGCTTGACGAACTGAGATCGTGGGCTTTGGAATCACTTGATTCGGAGTTACGGTTGCCGAGTTACGGACGTTCGTTCGTTAGGCAGAAATCAAATAAAAACTTATTCATTTCTGCCCTTAAACAACGAACGTTCATATTATAAAGGTTTCGGCCGGTTGAGTTAAATAGAAAGCGCATTCCAGAAAAATACGCTTTCGAAGCAAAGAAGACGCATTTTCTCCAGAGTACGCTTTCTAGAGGGGAAAGCGTATTCCGTGAAATGCGCGTCCAGTTAAGTGGCGGGCCCGGCCACCTGTGTCACCTACAGCTGGGACCCACCACACCTCTCTCTCTCCTCTCGCCTCCTCCTTCCTCCTCTCGACGTGCGCCCGCAGGCAGAAGGAGGTCGCCGGTGCCGGCGCCTGTTCCGGCGGCTCCGACCACCAACGGCGGCGTCCAGCACATGGGCGGGCTCAGGCCGTCGTGCCGCATCCGTCCAGGCAGGGCATGGGCCGCGGGGAGGCCAAGCACAAGGGCTCCTTCGAGCGCGGCGGAGACCGGCGACGGGCAAGCTCGGGCTCGGAGGCACGGCCCACCGGAGAAGGAGAGGAGGTTCTGGAGTGGTTCTAGGAGGCTAGGGGAGGTCCTTGGTGGTGGTAGGAAGGAGAGAAGGGCTCGGCATCGGGCAAATTTGAGAGGGGGAGAGCGGCGGCCATGGCGGCCATTGGAGGCCCAGAGAGCACCTCGAGCTCGGTAAAAATGGCTATTCGGGGCTAGAGGAGGAGTGCGAGGCTGTTGATGACCTCGGAGGAGATCGGGGCTTCTTAAATAGCCGGGGTGGAGGTGGTGCCGCCCCCGGGTGTTGCACGGCCAAGCGCGCCGTGCTCGGACATACCGCGTACGCGTGCGCTCGCAGCAGAGAGGTTGAGGGCGACGGGAGAGAGCTAGTGGAGGAGCAGACGCGGGCGGCGCGGTGTTCGGTCGGCCACCGAGAAGATGTGCGCACGCGGCCGTGGCCACCGTGGCACGAGGAGGGCGAAGGAGGTGGGGGAGAGGGCTGGGGAGCGACCGCGTGGCTGCCACGAAACTCTGGGACACGAAGAAACGCGCGGAAATGGCGAGCAGAGGGGTGCCCGGAGCTAGCCGACGCGCAGAGCGCGCCAAACGCATGCCAACGGCGTGGTCACCGCGTGCAATGGCGAGAGGAGGGCACGTCTGTCTGCCAAAAGTTGTCAAAAGTGTTGTCCCTCCAACATACAGTCCCACTGATGTGATAGCTCGAAGAAATCCACTGTGTATCAATGAGAGGGATCGACTGAACTTTGCTGTATCAAACTTAGGCATGATTATGTGGTCAATGGGAATGAGATAAGGATTCACCAGGATGTAACAGAGGTTTAGGGTAGGAAGGACTATGATCCTGTGGATTTTTAAGGGATTTGGACCAATATTTGTCATAGTTGCTTTACAACCACCAAATTTGGTCCAGAAGCTAGATCAGGAAATAGCACTCACCTGAATGCTTGGATTGGGCTGAAAATTCGTGGAGAGAAATTATTTGATCATATGAATGACCTACCAAAATTTCAACTCATTTGGATAGGCCTAGCTAGTACTTCCTTCACAAAGCTTCTATCTGGTCAGAAACTTTGGAAATTTGCTGACAAAGATTTACTAGGCAAATGAAGTTGAATTTTGGCATGTGACAATAATTTGGATAGGAAAGAGAGCCCAAAATTTTTGAGGGCAATCAAGAAAATATAAATAGCACTTCCTTCACAAAGTGCCATTCTGGACAGAATGGAAAATGAATATTCCTGAATTATTTTTGAACTAGGCAAGGATGGATTTTGGAACATTTGTGGAAGATATGATCCAAAGAATTTATGAGAATTTTGTGGGAATTTTGTGGAAGACAGAAATATAGGTTGCTTCACAACCTAGGGCAAACAGGGTTATTCCTTTAATAGAAAAAGGAATGTTCCCAATAAATAAATATTGGAGTTGGGCTAAGATGGAAATGACTTGGCCTTGGGATAGATTTGAGAATGCCAAGCCACATGGAAGTGGCAGGACAGAAGATCTTCCCAGGTTTTAAGACCACATAGCCACGGAAAAAGAAATCCGAATAAAAATTCGAAGAAATCCAAAAGAAAAAGAAAGGGAAAAAATCGGGGTGTTACAGAACTCACATACTTATTGCGAAAATTTATTAGCCCTCGAAGCAAAGTACTACTACGCATGACCCTAGGGGGGAGGTTGGTAGGAGTTAACCATCGCGCGCCCCCGACCGCCACACAAAGGAAGACAATCAAGAATAAATCATGCTCCAACTTCTTAGCATAATGACAGATCATACGTGCATGCTTCGGGAATCACAAACCTTAACACAATTATTCTTACTAAACCACAATTATCTACTAATACCTCCTCCATATTACCATCTTAATATCGCAAAACTATTGCAAGGAATCAAATTTATCATATTCAGTGATCTGCATGAATGTTTTTATTATATCCCTCTTGAATACCTATCATATCAGGACCAAATTCATAACCCATGCATATTACCATTGCTATCATGAGATTCTCAAAAAGGTATAAGCGAAGCATGAGAGTGCAACTATTTCTTTAAAATTTCATCACCGTCGTGCTCTAAAAGATATAAGTGAAGCACTAGAGCAACTGCCTAGCTCAAAAGATATAAGAGAACCACATAGAGTATTCTAACAAATCACGAATAATGTGTGTCCCTCTCAAAAAGGTGTGTTCAGCAAAGCTGATTGTGACAAACTAAAAGGCAAAGAAACTATTTCACAAGACGCTCCAAGTAAAACGCATATCATGTGATGAATAAAAATATAGCTCCAAGTGAGTTACCGATAGATTGTAGACGAAAGAGGGGTAGACGCTTGACTCTTCCTTGAATATTACCTTGGGGTGCCTTGGGCATCCGCAAGCTTAGGCTCTTGCCGCTTTGTCGGGGCCGGACTTCCGAGACACAAAATCCCAGAAATAACCCCTCGTGTCATCACCAGCCCCAAGATCATTTTTACTGGTGGACACGTCCTTGATACAGATTACCAAGCTATTACAAGAATTGAATACAAGACCATAAAGGTCCAATGATATAACAATGATTTCTAACAGCGGATGGTGGAAGCGGGTATTACAAACTCTACCCCCCTTAAGAAAATCTCGTCCTCGAGATTTGTTAAGGGCGGAAGAATTAAATGCATATCACAACAAATGATCATATGCAGAATGCAATCATAGCAATGGACTTATGACATATGCCCTAAAATACATCGCAAGGATTGCATCATGCTAACAGCAACAACCACGCTCATAACCGTCTACGGTTCGAAGGTATGATCTATGGGGTCTTGCGGAAGAGTTCCTGGTGCTGCAGCACATTCTTCTTCTTCTTCTTCTTCCGTAGGAATGGGAGGGAGCAGACGAAGAACATGTCCTTCCTGAGTTGGCAGAGGCGGTCCGCCAATGGCGATCCGAGGATTTAGGACAGCAAGATAATGGAGATACTCCATTAGTTGCTGGGTTAAATGCTCCTGGGCCATCACATACTAGATGAGATAGACCAGAGCTGGATCTCTTTCTATACGTTCACAGCGGAACGTAGCTTCCGCTCCAAAAGCTGCACGGCTCGGAAAATAGCAATATTCCCTTTTGCTGGCATAGGGTACCACGAATCGAATACGGGTAATTGTTTCATAAGCAGCAGCCTCAATGGCCATGCCTGAGGTTGGCATGGATCTCCCGATGAAGATAACATATGGAGGGCCTTGGTTTAAATCAGCTGGGGGAATGTGCACAGCTGCCCAGTATTTCGAGAAACAAGGAGTGATCCTCGATTTGAACAGCTCATACTTGGGTGGATGGGTGGAGCCAAGAGTATTGCGGGTAAAATCCCACAAAACCTTAACAAAACTACCAGTGCTTGCATCTGGCGTTCTCAGGTAGACTCCGGAGTGCAACATGGAGGGATGAATGGGAAAAGTAGTGCTCAAGGTTGATGGTTGCTGGTGTTGGATGTGGAAGTGGCCTCTTATAGAGCGCCTGGGTTAGGAAACATGAGGCGGCGCCAGTATGACTTGTGTATTGGCTACAGCGTGGGGTTGTCCGAGTCAAAATTCTCAGACTTCAATCCTCAAAAGGAACGTGATGTATTACTGTGCGTGTCGGTTAGGGTTTGGTAGTCACGTCTAGAATTTATTCTGCCACCACATGCCAATAATTTACGCTAGATCGCGCATACTACTATTAAGACAATGGCACACAAGTAGTTTACAAGCTTACCACGCCATACAACGGCTACTACAAAAATACAGGGAAACCGGGCTACTAAGGCTCGACACA
Source organism: Elymus sibiricus (assembly GCA_039707655.1). Taxonomy (NCBI): domain Eukaryota; kingdom Viridiplantae; phylum Streptophyta; class Magnoliopsida; order Poales; family Poaceae; genus Elymus; species Elymus sibiricus. Next base: position 77,126,965 of record CM077676.1, read on the forward strand.
ATTCAGGTGGACTCAGTCCACCTCGTTGACATCTAGTCGGGCGTGTCTTGTAGATGTCAAGGCCTCTCCGTGTGCTTCGATGTCGGAGTTGACCGGAGTCGGATGGGGAGCTACACGGCTGGAGTAGCGGTGATGCCCTTCGCAGGGTGTCGAGGTCACTGTCCCGTTGGAGTAGGTCTCCAAGAGACGACGGAGTTCCCCGGGGGAGGCGAAGGCACTGCCCGGGTAGATAACAGGGGCGGATCTTGGGGGCTCAATTGGCCTCCCAAGCAGTACTATCGGGGCGTCGGTAGCGGGTGCAGCTTCAGTCCTTACCGGGGTCAGGAGAGTGAGCGTCATGCGGGTCAAGATCAGATCAAGGGTGGCATGTTCGAATAGTGCCTCTTGCGCTCTCAGATTGCGCACCAGATGCACTAGGGCAGGATCCGTTTCATGGTCCCCGTTGGCGACTTGGGTCGGGCTACCATAGCCTTCACGGCTAGGGTAGTAGTAGAAAGGGCGGATGTTAACCCTCGACGACCAATGCCGGAGATTAACTACAGCCTCCCGGGCTGCAAGTTTGATGGCTTGGGGCTCGTCGGAGGTCGTCCTCCCAGTGAACCGGTAGGGGCATTCTGATGGAGTGCCCCTCCCGTAGATGTGCACCGTGGCCCAGAAGTGGTGGATGGCATCACTCGTGTTCTCCTGGTACACAACAAACTCCGGGGGCTCCTCTGTGCCAAAAGCACAATGGGTGAGATTGGCAAGGATGGCTACAAAGTCTCCCAGCTCGGCTGCGGTGGTCTCGTTGCGAACGATGGGGCCAGGCATCTTGGTGGTGGGATATTGGACTGAGAGTGAGGCTGTGATGTGCTGAGTTGGGGGCAAGGCTTCCATTATAGGCCAGCAGAGTCTTCCATCGCACGCTTGTGGATGGGATAACTCAGATGTCGGCCACAGCCACACGGCCTATGGGTAGGGCTGGTAGGCTGGGCACCGACTGCCAAAAGGTGTCGGTTGGCCATTGTGTACGCTTATCGGATGAGATGGGCTTGGCTACGGACAGGAAAGATTTTAGATGGTGTGGAAACCTAGGGATAGCGACCAGGCTAAGATAGGATTAGCCAGTGGTCAGGCTGGGCTCTGATACCAAGGCTGTCGGGACTGGACTTCCGGGATACAAAATCCCAGAAATAACCCCTCGTGTCATCACCGGGCCAAAGATCATTTTTACTGGTGGACACGTCCTTGATACAGATTACCAAGCAATTACAAGAATTGAATACGAGACCATAAAGGTCTAATGATATAACAATGATTTCTAATAGCGGATGGCGGAAGCGGGTAGGGAATGTCCAATTCTGGTGGAAGCTCCATTCCCACAGGATTGGCTGACCCGGATAACTCCTATCTCGCGTGGCTGCTAACTTAGGCTCCTAGTCCGCATAGACGTCGTTGCAGTAATCCTCGTTGAAATCCTGACCTGGCCAATTAATTGCCAGGGACAAGCCAGTGAGTACGTCTGAATGTAGTCGCAAACATCATGAACAAAAGATATACCGAATGCAAAAGAGTGCATATGATCATGATGGATTAATTTATATGCATATGCTGACTGATATTAAATCATGATATGATAAATATTAATACGGTGCAGAAGAATAAATATACTATTTTAGTAATAGACCAAGAAAATTAAATGGAACATCGGGTGCTGGACCGCCCGAGGAATTCCAAGAAAAATGCCAAACGAGAGTCTGAAAGCGACACCTCGAGAGGTCTTGAAAAGAAATGCCAAACGGGTGTCTAAATGCGACACCTCGAGAGGTCTTGAAAAGAAATGCCAAATGGGTGTCTAAATGCGACGCCTCGAGAGGTCTTGAAAATAAAACTGAGTATCCAGGTGGTCTAGCCATCCCAAGTGATACCCAGAAAAATTATAAATGAGTATCCAGGTGGACTAGCCGTCCCAAGTGATACCCAGAAAAGAAAATAAAACTGACTATCCAGGTGGTCTAGCCATCCCAAGTGATACTTAGAAAAGAAAATAAAACTGGGTATCCAGTTGGACTAGCCATCCCAAGTGATATTCATAGTTGCACATAGAAGGAAAAGGTTAGTCCACAACAATATCCATGTTAACAATAATATTCATGCTGGCATCAGAGGAGACAATAATCATCCTGCAAAAATGGATCGTGCTTAATTTTAATTATTTCCTCCGAAGACCGACACTAAGACCGACACTTGACCAACCGAGACTGTAGTCCTTAACGGCGGACATGGCTATTCGAATAGATATAACTCCGCAGAGGGTGTACTCTTTACCCACAAGTAAAGGGTTTCCTTAGCCAACACCGAGACGCTGACTAATTCCCATTACGGCCTTTGGGTTGAAAACACACCTAACCCGCACGTACCAGCCTTAATTTTTCCCGAGCCAGGAATCATCCAAAGCAGCGGTAAAGTAAAACTCTAAGTGGGAAGGCCTCATACAACGACCTCCGATAGCATGAACGTTCAGCTTCGGTCCCAGACCAGCCATTCATGCCCCCGGACCAAGTGACATGCCTACCAGTGATCAGATGGTATCTTTCACTATGGCCTCTCTGTACGGTGTGTGCAGGAAAGGGGTTAACAACATACTGAACCGCACCCTACCCGCGGCAGGGACAAGTGGCAGCACGAAACAAGTATGGGGGTTACCGGAACAAGACTCGATCTACGGTCGACTCAGGAGGTTTATAATTCCTACAGTGATTAGCACAATAAATTTTCTTGGAAATACCCAACAGGGTCACCAACTGGCATGTCCCAACATGCCCTCACTGATCATTCTCGTCTCAACGAGAATTCAGGCTCACGATCACTTTTCTCGTGACCGATTCTTTCCTGCAGATTAGCCCGGCCCAACATATGCATATGTGACATGTGAAAACGACCATATTCACTCATACTTAAATGAAGATCAAATATTATCAGGGGGTCATGCATGCATAGCTAGCAATATGCAACCTTTATTTGAATTCAACATATTCATGAATTCTTTATTCTTGCAACAATTAACCATGCATTCACCATATCAAGTGTTCAAGATGCTTGCCTTGGGTATGAGGTAGGGTAGGGTATACCCTACAACTTTGAAAAATAATCATTTCCATCTCATTTCCTATTTTCAAAATAATGCAATTATCACACAAGTGTCAAGCAGATAAATAAAAGTGTTCTAAAAATAGGAATTTCACTTTTGTAGGACCTCTCTAGTTATATGAAAAATAACCAGAATGTAACTACTATTTATAGAGCTACTGAGATTTTTGAACATTTCAATCTAGTGGATACAAGGGATTAATGGACATGCAAGAATTTCACAGATAGTCTTTTTATAAAAATGAGTGGAGGCACTCAATAAATAAGGCATGATTTTAGTAATATTTATAAATTGGTTTCACTGGATTTGGATTAGAGATGAATATTCTAGGGATTTTACAAATTGACTTATACAAGAAAATGAACTATCAATTAGGTCAGGTAGAAAGTAGCCATAGGAAAAATGTTTACTGAGGCTAGTTAAATAGAGAGCAATTTTATAAGTCCCTGTAAATTTGAATTGTTGCCTTTTACTTTCAAATGAACTCTGTGGAAATTATTACGTGACTAGATAAAAGAAAAAGACAGGAAAGAAGAACCTCAGAGGCGTGCACTGGGCGAGGCCCAGCTAAACAACGCTACTGGGCCGAGCCCAGGGTCGCAGCCACACGGGGGCAAAGCGGTGACTCACCGACAGGTGGGACCCACCAATCGGTTTGTTTTCTCCCTCGCGCGTGCCTGGACAGGAGCAGGGTAAGAGCTCCGGCGATGATTGCCGGCGCTGTAGGGCATCTCCGGCGACGCTCGGCACATGGATAGGTTCAGGGGGAAGTGTCACATCCGTGGGATGTGGAGATAGCCGTTGAGGAGCTCGGGTTCGAGTGGGGCTTCAATCATGGCGGAGGAGAGCTACGGGTGGAAGAGGGCTTTCCCCCATGGGCCATCTCCGGTGGGATTGGTGACGGGGAAGGATCAGCGGGTGCTTCGGGAGGTTATTGCTGGAAAAAATGTGGAGGTGGATGTATTGGAGAGGTAGGATTCATCGAGGAAGAGGCGGTGGCCGTGGCTGTCGGAGACGACGAGGACGGCCATTTGCGGTCTACTGGTCGTTCCTGGAGGGGTCGGGAGGAGGGAGGTGTGCTGCCGTGTAGCGAGGCAAGCTCTAGGTGGCCTTATATAGGCGGGGAACGTCGGTGCCGTAGCTTCCCGATCGCGGACACGGTGGCGCGGCCATCAATGGCGAATAGTGGTCGGTGCCGAGGCCATTGGGGTCGGTGGGGTGATCGGCGAGCTACGGATGACCCCGAGTGGTTGGCAATTAGGGCGAGGCACGCTGGCGGCCTCGGATTCGGCCAGGTAGTTAGGCAGCGCTTTGACAGCGACAGCGGCGGCTGTGGTCGGTGCTGACCGGCGATGGCCGGCGCTAGGAGACGAGGGGAGGTGTCAGTGAGGGCGGTGGCTTGCCCATGAAGCTTCCTGGGGAGCCTGGCGTGCGGGAGCAGCAGCAGAGGGCAACAACAGCTTGATGCCAAAGCCTGCACAACGAGCGCTCTGCACGCGCTCTGGACGTGCACGTGTGATGCTCGACGCAATGCCAGGGCTACCTAGGGAGGTCTTCTGGTGTTCAGATTTGGTAGAATGGATTCTCTTGGTCTTGTGAAGATGATGGACATGTTTGTTTTGCCAAATGACCAAGTGTCCAGTGCAGTTTAGGAAGTGGCAACATTTCTGTCATGCTCGCAAGGTGTTTGACAGAATGCTAGGGTCATTTAGAAAATTCTTATGGAAGTGGTACTTGGCAGAATGGTGTCTCCTTGGATGTTAAAGATGATTGTGTGGTTGGTTTAACAAAAAGAAAAACTTGCTCGTGCAAGTTTAGTTGGATTTCAGATCTGGATCAAATATTGAGGGAATTATTTGGTGAACTAAAATGATGAGATTGGGTGTGAGCTCCTGGACTTAAGGGTTTCTTAGGGAGGACTATAAGTGGGAATAATCTCAGAATTGTTGGAGTAAAGAAAATTAGGGTTGTAGTTATAACCTAGAAATGGGACAGAATTGAAAAGAGGAAGTTGTGCTCAAAATTTTCAAAAGACCAATTTGGGTTTTTGCATAAAAGTGATCTATAGGCATCACATGACCCCTCATAATTTTTGGTGGAATTTTTAAAGAATTATTTAAAATAGTTGTAGTGCAAAAGAAGTATTTCAAAGGTTGAAAATGCTATTCAAAGAATTATTTTAGGGCAAATTTATTATGAAGTTATTTCCTACTGTTATTAAAATATAAATGAAAAGATTTAAGAAAACTACCAAAGCCCATAATATTTCCCAACATTTTCTATATAGAGGGAAGAATTTTGGAAAAGAGAAAACAGAAAAGGTCCTGACTTTATTAAAAGACCTAAAATAAATCAAAATTTTATTTCTGGCCAAATTTTATTTAGTAAAAACATGATTAAATTTTTGGGGTGTTACAAACTCTACCCCCCTTCAGAAAATCTCGTCCTCGAGATTTGTTAAGGGCGGAAGAATTAAATGCATATCACAACAAATGATCATTTGCAGAATGCAATCATAGCAATGCACTTATGACATACGCCCTAAAATACATCGCAAGGATTGCATCGTGCTAACAGCAACAACCACGCTCATAACCGTCTACGGTTCGAAGGTAAGATCTACTGGGTCTTGCGGAAGAGTTCCTGGTGCTGGAGCACATTCTTCTTCTTCTTCTTCCGTAGGAAGTGGAGGGAGCAGACGAAGAACATGTCCTTCCTGAGTTGGTAGAGGCGGTCCGCCAATGGCGATCCGAGGATTTAGGACAGCAAGATAATGGAGATACTCCATTAGTTGCTGGGTGAAATGCTCCTGGGCCATCACATACTGGATGAGATAGACCAGAGCTGGATCTCTTTCTATACGTTCACAGCGGAACGTAGCTTCCGCTCCAAAAGTTGCGCGGCTCGGAACATAGAAATATTCCCTTTCGCTGGCACAGGGTACCACGAATCGAAGACGGGTAATTGCTTCGTAAGCAGCAGCCTCAATGGCCATGCCTGAGGTTGGCATGGATCTCCCGATGAAGATAACATATGGAGGGCCTTGGTTTAAATCCGCTGGTGGAATGTGGACAGCTGCCCAGTATTTCGAGAAACCAGGACTGGTCCTCGATTTGAACAGCTCGTACTTGGGTGGATGGGTGGAGCCAAGAGTATTGCGGGTAAAATCCCACAAAACCTTAACAAAACTACCAGGGCTTGCATCTGGGGTTCTCAGGTAGACTCCGGAGTGTGACATGGAGGGAGGTGTGAGGTCTGGCTTCAATGTTGTGAAAATCAAACCCCGGGCTTTTCGGTTCTCGGTCGCTAATAACAAAGTGGGGCATTTCATATATAGTCTCAAAGATCGGGTATGGCCGGATTTTGTCTGTCATTTTTCATCTGTTCAATGGTCGTTTTACCTGATTCTCTCTTGTAAGGATTCTTTTTGGCATGCGGACGAGGAATTGACTGATCTTTCGGCCCGACGTCCAATGGCTATCAAAACAAAATTGGGATCTCCAGACTCTGGCCATATCTTATGCTCATCATCTATCAGTGAGTTAAGCAAATTTGAGTTAGTTCCTATGATTCACATGGCCTTCGCCAATACTCACCATGCTGAGGCATCTTCATCATTGGCGAAGCATGCACAGGCCACGTCCTTGCATGATCATTCTCTACCGGCTCAAATCAAATTTGGATCTTTCCCTCCAGGCCATAATGGGCAGACGGTAATCAAGGCAATGGACAATCGACGTTCCTTAATGGAAACATTTCAAAGACAAGCGGTATTAGAGGATCATCACATTCAAAGATACCTTAATTTGGGCGCATTCAAATGCCCAATTAAGGATTACTATCATTTGCCACCACAATCTTTTCTGGCCTCAGCATTCAAATATGTGCCACCACATAAGGAATGGCCTCCCACGTTATCGGCCCATCACAAAGTGGATTTAGCCCAAGCCTGCTATTCAGAGAAAGAAATCACGGCTTTAGCCACTAATTGGTCAAATCTGTGATCTAGATGCCTTCAATGGGGTCATAACAGGATCTCATGCTACGCCAGGGTGATTTGCATTTATTGCTCGACTCCTGATCATAAGGCGTTTAATTGTCCATTGCGGATTACACAACAGTCAAAATATGGACTGAAATCACAGACACATGGAAACCAGGCTAATCACTCCAGATCTTCTGCTTATCACCATAGAAACACAAGACGGCATTCACGCACCACCGTACGATGCACTGCATGCGGAATCTATAGACACGTGGCTCAATCCTGTTACAGGAAACGCAGAGCGGAGCGCTGGAGATGGATACCAAAAGAAAAACAGCCTACCAAATCTACCCCTCACGCTCCATCTTCCGCCTCGACTTCCCAAATGACACAGCTCCGCTCCACCCTCTCTCCATTGCCGCCACCCTTGCCACCTCTGCTCCACCCCCCCCCCCCCCCACCATGGCCAACTATCCCCTCAACCCAGTTCCGTTCCTGCCGCCGGGTTTTGCAGTCGAACCAGGGCTAGCAGACCGTGTGGTCCGCAGTGGCATGGTGGTCGGCCGGATACCGCCCCTCAACCATGACTATCTGGCCATTGCAGAGACCAGTCAATATGTCCCTCTCCATCGACGGGCAGCCATCCGCAACACCGTGCAAGGCCTACTGCATGAGGCTCAACTCTTCACCACAGAGGCAAGTGACCACCCTTTTGGCATTGGGATCTTTGGATTTGTCGACTCTTTTATGCGCGATACTGCTGTTGCCACCCCTCTCGAACTAGAGGATGAAGATCTGCTTATCTCTTTCATTCCACACAATGAGGCACTCAATAGGCGCACCACGTTTGGGCCAGCAATTTGGTTGATGTATTTTGGTTTCCCCTACGACTATCAGACTGACTATTACATCAACAAGTCCTTGGGGAGATTTGGCTCTCTGATTTCGTGGTATAATCCGAGGCAGGACAGACGGTTTATGCTGATCAAAGCCCAAGTCATACATCTTCGTCTTGTGCCGAAAAGTTTTGTTGTCTGGCTGCTAGGAGGAGCTCGTGATTGTTGGACAGTTCAAACGCTCTGCTCCCAGAAGTTCCACCGGCCGGAGAAGAACCGCACCCTCCAGATGGCAATCCACACCTGCAATTCGGCCCAGACCTCACGGCAGAACAACTCTATCAGCAACAAGTTCACAATTGGCTCATTCAGAATGCCGCGCCACCCAATGGAGCACCGGCCGGACCAAATGCTCAGAACAATGATGGTTGGGGTGCCTGGCACGCCCCTCCTGCTTTGCCCGCACCACCTCTGGTTATACCTCCCCACCTGTTAAACTACCAAGCCTGGCTGGCAGCTCAAGGGCTAATTGTGCAGGATGGCATTGTTCCTGAAGACAACCTCACTGATAATGCTGCTGAAGCATGGAACGACTCCATCACTGTCTCTGATGAGGTGAGCTCTGTGAATTCTGCATTAGCTCTGATTATTATGGATGACTAGGCTCAATCAATGACTGAACACACATATACTGAAGAACGACTCTCGGTTACTGCGGAACTGCATAGACAAGGACTCCGCCTTGGCCTCTCTGCACAAGGAAATCAGCTCCTGGCTCTTTTGCTAGCGGATCCTGTCCCTCGCCAGCAAGTCAACAACTCCATAGTTCTAGCGCTTCGTCCTCTACTAGCTACGATGGGGCCCTGGATCAATGGCTATGGTCTGAGGCGTGACAACCTGCAAGTGGAAATTCAAGTCTCCGCCGGCGCGGATGAACTACAGTTTACACAGACCACCCAACAGCAGACATCTCTGCAGGCTGAATCAACCGTTTCTATCCAGGAAGTTGCTGACACAGAAACCACTGAACATTCTTCTCTGCCAGATTCGGGTGTTGCTCTGGTCCTGACAAACCAGGAGCTTTCTGACGATGTAACTGACACTCAGATACAGAGATCGGATGTTCTGGAGATGTACACTGACACCTCTATGCCTCCTGCTTCCCACAATATGACAGTCCAGGAGTTTGCTAGTGAGGCAGCTACTATTCCAATGCAGGGAGATGATGATATGGAGATCCACTTTAACACCAATATGCCTCCTGCTCCCCACACACTGACAGCCATGGATATTCCCACTGATGCTGCTGACACTCAGATGCAGGGGCTTGGTGCACTGGAACTGAACACTGACACCAGCATGCCACATACTGTTTCCACACTCCCAGAAGTAGAGGCCCCGATGCAACGTGGAGAGATATTAACCGTAACTGATGCCTCTGTTAACCCAACTGCAGGTGCTGCTGCGCAGAGACAGCGCAAAGGTAAAGAACAGGCCCCCATTGATACTACCTCCCTCAGGCGCAGCAATAGATCCAACAAATATGATGGCTTGCGCAACAATCTGACTGTGGACTCCCGCCTGAGCAAATCCAAAGTGAAACCTCGAGTGCTGCCCTCTGGTGTGACCCATGTTGCTGTCTTTGCAGTACAGGACATTGAGATGCAGGATCTCGAAGTGCCACCTCCCACTTCCATCACCACGATGCAGAACATTGGCACACATCTGTGTGCTATTCCAGCGGAAGAGCTGTCAATGGAGGCACTCACCAGGGAGGATGAACGCCCAGCTTCTTCTCCTTAACTACCCTGCTTTATTGCTAGTTTATGGTGCTTTTGCAAAACTGGAATGTGCTTTGCTGGAACATCCGTGGTCTTAATTCCCCAGATAAACAGTTAGCTCTATCGAACGCTATCAACTCTAGTGGTTGCTTGGTTATCTGCCTTCAAGAATCTAAAATGCCTTTTGTCCTCGACACTTTGATTCTTTTGCATTTGTCCCCTCTCGTGGGGCATCTGGTGGAATTGTGACAATCTGGTGCAGTAGTATGTTTGCTGGCCAGGTTTTTCTCTCTGAACAGTTCGTATTAGGTGTTGAGTTTACCTCCACGCAATCAGCCCACAAATGGAAGCTGATTAATATTTATGGTCCGTGTCAAGGTGAACAGCGAGACACATTCACCAAATGGCTATTTGACATCAACATCCCATCCTCTGAAGATTGGCTACTCCTTGGAGACTTCAATTATTTTAGATCACCTGAAAACCGTAACAAGCCGGGAGGGGACGTACATGACATGTGCACGTTTAATGATTTCATCCAAGATCAGGGCCTCACTGAACTTCCTATCAAAAGCAGAAACTACACCTGGTCGAACATGCAACAAAACCCCCTCCTTGAGCAACTTGACTGTTTTTTCACAACTTTAAATTGGACCTCCTCCTTCCCTAATACTTTGGTGAACCCCCTCAGACGTCCAGTCTCAGACCACATTCGGTGCTCTGTTATCATACAGACTAATATCCCCAAAAGCAAGCTCTTCAGATTTGAAACATATTGGATTGCACACCCCGGATTCATGGACGTGGTTTCTCAAGCCTGGGACATGCCCATTAAACATGGCAAATCTGATAATGCAGCTTCCAGTTTATGTCAAAAACTCAAAAATCTTCGTCATGCTCTCGGCAAATGGAGCAAGAAAATTTCGTGCCTAAAGATTGCCATAGAAAACACTAACAAAGCCATTCTAGAACTGGATCAAATTGCCGATCGCAGAAACCTTACCATTCCAGAAGGCAATTTTCACACTATTCTCAAAAAACACCTTCTGCGCCTATTGGAATACCAGAAAGAGTACTGGAAAAAACGATGCACCATCCGTTGGATCCAATTTGGAGATGAGAATTCCAAAAAAAATTCAAACAGTTGCGACGGAAAGATACAGAAAAAACTGCATATCTAGTCTGAAAACCAGTGATGACATTCTTGTGGAAGACCATGTTGGCAAGGAATCCATTCTCTTCGAAGCCTTTAGAGATCGCATGGGTAAAGCAAACCCTCCACAAATGAGATTCAACCTCTCCAACATGCTAAGATCTCAGGTGGCCTTTGATCGGCTCACCGTTCCATTTACACACGAGGAGATCGATAATGTGGTTAAAGAAATGCCCCCCGACCGTGCACCCGGTCCGGATGGCTTTAATGGCACATTCTGAAGGCGTGCTGGCCTATCATGAAACATGATTTTTATCGTCTGTGTGAAGATTTTCATCAAGGAGACCTCAACCTTGAAAGCCTGAACTATGGATACATCACCCTGATACCCAAGAAAAACGCGCCCGAAACTGTAAACGATTTCCGCCCGATAACCCTCCTCAACTGCTGCCTCAAATTGATTACCAAGATCTTAGCTAACCGCCTACAGAAAATTATCTTGCAAATTGTCCACCGAAACCAATATGGTTTCTTAAAGGGGAGATCCATACATGACTGCCCGGCTTAGGCTTACGAGTATATTCATCAATGCCAAGCCTCGAAACGTGAGATAATTCTGCTGAAACTGGACTTTGCCAAAGCATTTGACATGGTTGAGCACTCAGCAATCATCCAAATTATGAGGAAAATGGGCTTCAATGAGAAATGGATTAAATGGATATAGTGCATCTCTTCGTCTGGTAAATCATCCGTCCTCCTCAACGGGGTGCCCGGGAGACAATTCCTCTGCAAATGTGGCGTACGACAAGGCGATCCCCTATCGCCCTTGATCTTTGTTTTAGCGACTGATCTGCTCCAGACTGCTATCAATGAGGCCCTGGCAAACAACCTTCTACAGCTTCCCATTCCTACAGATGGTGAAGGAAACTACCCGGTGATACAATACGCAGATGACACGATCATTGTCATGCCTGCCTGCCCTGTGCAAGCCGCCCAGATGAAAAGTATTCTGGATGACTATGCTACTTCGGTGGGGCTACATGTCAACTTCCATAAATCCACCTTGGTGCCAATCAACACGACGGCGGACAAATGCAACACTCTAGCGGCGCTGTTCGGATGCAATACAGCCAGCATGCCATTTACTTATCTCGGTCTACCCCTTGGCACCACAAGGCCCACCGTACTTGACATGACACCCTGGGTATGCAAAGCTGAAGGCAAGATAACTGCAGCCATGTCTATGATGTCGTACGCCGGCAAGCTAGCCCTAATGAACTCACTTGTCACCTCTTTAGCGATCTACGTGTTCTGAGGCTCCCCCCCCAAATCGTTGAGCAACTAGACAAGATCAGGCGACATTGCCTTTGGAACAAGAAAACTGAAAACGGTGATAAGTGCAACTCCCTCGCTGCTTGGAGCATGGTCTGCCGCCCCAAAAAGAGTGGTGGCCTTGGTGTCCTCAACCTCAAGGTTCAGAATGACACACTGCTACTCAAACTCCTGCACAAATTCTACAACCAGCTTGATGTGCCGTGGGTTAAACTGATCTGGAACACATACTATGCCAACACGATTCCCCACGCTGCCACTCCTTGCGGATCGTTTTGGTGGCGCGACCTTATTCAACTTATGCCAATATACTGAGGGATCACCAAAGTCCAGATCAAAAGGGGTACGACGGCGCTTTTTTGGAAAGATGACTGGAACAGTTCCATATACGCAGAGACCTTTCCGAGAGCTTTATCCTATACCACAAACGAAGATGCCTCAGTCAAGGAATTGCTCACCATCTCTCACGTCCGAGAAGCCTTCCAACTTCCGCTCTCAGTGCAAGCCCATGAGGAACTGAAGCAAATCCAGATAGAGACCCGTCCCACTGAGCTCACTGATGCACATGACGTGTGGACATATACCTGGGGTGCAGATGTGTTCAAAACCACTGCATATTATAGCTTCTACTTCAGAGCTGTTGTTGCCCATGATGCTTTCCAGTGGTTGTGGAAATCCAAAAGTATCCCTAAGATCAAAGTCTTCGGGTGGTTTCTGTTGTCTGATCGCCTAAACACCCGGAACATGCTCAAAAGGAGACACTACAACATTGGCAGCAACCTAGACTGTCCCCTATGTGGTGAACATGTGGAGGAGACGGTGGAGCATCTATTCTTTCACTACAGTTTCAGTGAGGCTTGTTGGCTTAAACTTGATATCTAGTGGCCAACTACTGGAGACAGGTTAGACATGATTGCACATCTAAAAATGAGACACCAAAGAAAAATGATCATGGATGTCTTCCTTGTTGCCGTGTGGAGCCTTTGGAAAGAAAGAAACAACAACTACTTCAGAAAGGTGGCGCCGCCAATCTCTACATGGAAGGAAAGATTTATATCTGATTTTTCCAACATTTGCTTTAGAGTCCCTCCTCACAAAAGGCAGGCTGTTACTGCCATTGTTAGATCCATTGCATAGTTCACCCCTGTATTAACTGCCACTTCTGTCGATTGTAACCACCCCCCCATACATCCTTTGTACAGATGTAACAGTTATCTAAGATCTTAATATACATGCGGTAGGAATCTTTCCTACTGTCCTAACTTTCAATTTTTTTTGGGAAAAGCAGTGCTCAAGGTTGATGGTTGCCGGCGTTGGATGTGGAAGTGGCCTCTTATAGAGCGCCTGGGTTAGGAAACATGAGGCAGTGCCAGTACGACTTGTGTATTGGCTCCAGCATGGGGTTGTCTGAGTCAAAATTTTCATACTTCAATCCTCAAAAGGAACGTGATGTATTACTGTGCGTGTCAGTTAGGGTTTGGTAGTCACATCTAGAATTTATTCTGCCACCACATGCCAATAATTTACGCTAGATCGCGCATACTACTATTAAGACAATGGCACACAAGTAGTTTACAAACTTACCATGCCATACAATGGCTACTACAAAAATACAGGGAAACCGGGCCACTAAGGCTCGACACAATTCTGGTGGACTCAGTCCACCTCATTGACATCTACCCGGGCGTGTCTTGTAGATGTCGAGGCCTCTCCGTGTGCTTCGGTGTCGGAGTTGACCGAAGTCGGATGGGGAGCTACACGGCTGGGGTAGAGGTGATGCCCTTCGCGGGGTGTCGAGGTCACCGTCCCGTTGGAGTAGGTCTCCAAGAGACGACGGAGTTCCCCGGGGGAGGCGAAGGCACTGCCCGGGAAGATAACAGGGGTGGATCTTGGGGGCTCAACTGGCCTCCCAAGCAGTACTATCGGGGCGTCGGTGGCGGGTGCAGCTTCACTCCTTACCGGGGTCAGGAGAGCGAGCGTCCTGCGGGTCGTGATCAGATCAAGGGTGGCCTGTTCAAATAGTGCCTCTTGTGCTCTCAGATAGCGCACCAGATGCACCAGGGCAGGATCCGTTTCATGGTCCCCGTTGGTGACTTGGGTTGGGCTACCATAGCCTTCACGGCTAGGGTATTAGTAGAAAGGGCGGATGTCAACCCTCGACGACAAATGCCAGAGATTAACTACAGCCTCTCGAGCTGCAAGTTTGATGGCTTGGGGCTCGTCGGAGGTCGTCCTCCCGGTGAACCTGTAGGGGCATTCTGATGGAGTGCCCCTCCCGTAGATGTGCACCGTGGCCCAGAAGTGGTGGATGGCATCACTCATGTGCTCCTGGTACACAACATACTCCCGGGGCTCCTCTGTGCCAAAAGCACGATGGGTGAGATTGGCAAGGATGGCTACAAAGTCTCCCAGCTCGGCTGCGATGGTCTCGTTGTGAACGATTGGGCCATGCATCTTGGTGGTTGGATATCGGACTGAGAGTGAGGCTGTGATGCGCTGAGTTGGGGCAAGGCTTCCTTTATAGGCCAGCGGAGTCTTCCATTACACGCTTGTGGATGGGACAACTCAGATGTCGGCCACAGGCACACGGCCTATGGGTAGGGCTGGTAGGTTGGGCACCGACTGCCAAAAGGTGTCGGCTGGCCACTGTGTAGGCTTATCGGATGAGATGGGCCTGGCTACGGACAGGAAAGATTTTAGATGGTGTGGAAAACCTAGGGATAGCGACCAGGCTAAGATAGGATTAGCCAGTGGTCAGCCTGGGCTCTGATACCAAGGCTGTCGGGGCCGGACTTTCGGGACACAAAATCCCAGAAATAACCCCTCGTGTCATTACCAGCCCCAAGATCATTTTTACTGGTGGACACGTCCTTGATACAGATTACCAAGCAATTACAAGAATTGAATACAAGACCATAAAGGTCTAATGATATAAAAATGATTTCTAACAGCGGATGGCGGAAGCGGGTAGTGAATCTCCAATTCTAGTGGAAGCTCCAATCCCACAGGAATGGCTAGCCGGGATAACTCCTATCTCGCGTGGCTGCTATCTTAGGCTCCTAGTCCGCATAGACGTCGTTGCAGTACTCCTCGTTGAAATCCTGACCTGGCCAATTAATAGCCAGGGACAAGCCAGTGAGTACGTTTGAATGTACTCGCAAACATCATGAACAAAAGATATACCGAATGCAAAAGAGTGCATATGAACATGATGCATTAATTTATATGCATATGCTGACCGATATTAAATCATGATATGATAAATATTAATACGGTGCAGAAGAATAAATATACTATTTTAGTAATAGACCAAGAAAATTAAATGGAACATCGGGCGCTGGACCGCCCGTGGAATTCCAAGAAAAATGCCAAACGGGTGTCTGAAAACGACGCCTCGAGAGGTCTTGAAAAGAAATGCCAAACAGGTGTCTAAATGCGACACCTCGAGAAGTCTTGAAAACAAATGCCGAACGGGTGTCTAAATGCGACGCCTCGAGAGGTCTTGAAAATAAAACTGAGTATCCAGGTGGTCTAGCCATCCCAAGTGATACCCAGAAAAATTATAAATGAGTATCCAGGTGGACTAGCCATCCCAAGTGATACCCAGAAAAGAAAATCTCCAGGTGGTCTAGCCATCCCAAGTGATACTCAGAAAAGAAAATAAAACCGAGTATCCAGGTGGACTAGCCATCCCAAGTGATACTCAGAGTTGCACATAGAAGGAAAAGGTTAGTCCACAACAATATCCATGTTAAGTATAATATTCATGATCGCATCAGAGGTGACAATAATCATCCTGCAAAAATGGATCGTGCTTAATTTTAATTATTTCCTCCGAAGACCGACACTTGACCAACCCAAACTGTAGTCCTTAACCGCGGACACGGCTATTCGAATAGATATAACTCTGCAGAGGGTGTACTCTTTACCCACAAGTAAAGGACTTCCTTAGCCAACACTGAGACGCTGACTAATTCCCATTACGGTGTTTGGGTTGAAAACACACCTAACCCGCACGCACCAGCCTTAATTTTTCCCGGGCCAGGAATCACCCAAAGCAGCGGTAAAGTAAAACTCTAAGTGGGAAGGCCTCATACAACGACCTCCAATAGCATGAACGTTCAGCTTCGGTCCCAGACCGGCCATTCATGCCCCCGGACCAAGTGACATGCCTACCAGTGATCAGATGGTATCTTTCACTATGGCCTCTCTGTACGGTTTGTGAAGGAAAGGGGTTAACAACTTACTGAACCGCACCCTACCTGCGGCAGGGACAAGTGGCAGCACGAAACAAGTATGGGGGTTACCGGAATAGGACTCGATCTACGGTCGACTCAGGAGGTTTATAATTCCAGCAGTGATTAGCACAATAAATTTTCTTGGTAATACCCAACAGGGTCACCAACTGGCATGTCCCAACATGACCTCACTGATCATTCTCGTCTCAACGAGAATTCAGTCTCACGTTCACTTTTCTCGTGACTGATTTCCTGCAGATTAGCCCGGACCAACATATGCATATGTGACATGTGAAAATGACCATATTCACTCATACTTAAATGAAGATCAAATATTATCAGGGGATCACGCATGCATAGCTAGCAATATGCAACCTTTATTTGAATTCAACATATTCATGAATCCATTATTCTTGCAACAATTAACCATGCATTCACCATATCAAGTGTTCAAGATGCTTGCCTTGGGTATGAGGTAGGGTAGGGTATACCCCACAACTTTGAAACATAATCATTTCCCTCTCATTTCCTATTTTCAAAATAATGCAATTATCACACAAGTGTCAAGCAGATAAATAAAAGTGTTCTAAAAATAGGAATCTCACTTTTCTAGGACCTCTCTGGTTATATGAAAAATAACCAGAATGTACCTACTATTTAAAGAGCTACTGAGATTTTTGAACATTTAAATCTAGTGGATACAAGGGATTAATGGACATGCAAGAATTTCACAGATAGTCTTTTTATAAAAATGAGTGGAGGCACTCAATAATTAAGGCATGATTTTAGTAATATTTAGAAATTGGTTTCACTAGATTTGGATTAGAGATGAATATTCTAGGGATTTTACAAATTGACTTATACAAGAAAATGAACTATTAATTAGGTCAGGCAGAAATTAGCCATAGGAAAAATGTTCACTGAGGCTAGTTAAATAGAGAGCAACTTTATAAGTCCCTGTAAATTTGAATTGTTGCCTTTTACTTTCAAATGAACTCTGTGGAAATTATTACGTAACTAGATAAAAGAAAAAGACAGGAAAGAACAACCTCAAAGGCGTGCACTGGGCGAGGCCCTGCTAAGCAACGCTACTGGGCCGAGCCCAGAGTCGCAGCCACGCGGGGGCGAAACGGTGACTCACCGACAGGTAGGACCCACCTGTCGGGTTTGTCTTCTCCCTCACGCGCGTGCCTGGACAGGAGCAGGGGAAGAGCTCCGGCGATGATTGCCGGCGCTGTAGGGCATCTCCGGCAACACTCGGCACATGGATAGGTTCAGGAGGAAGTGTCGCATCCGTGGGATGTGGAGATATACGTTGAGGAGCTCGGGTTCGAGTGGGGCTTCAATCATGGTAGAGGAGAGCTACGGGTGGAAGAGGGCTTTCCCCCATGGGCCATCTCCGGTGGGATTGGTGACGGGGAAGGATCAGCGGGTGCTTCGGGAGGTTATTGCTGAAAAAAATGTGGAGGTGGAGGTACTGGAGATGTGGGATTCATCGAGGAAGAGGCGGTGGCTGTGGCTGTCGGAGATGACGAGGACGGCCATTTGCGGTCTACTAGTCGTTCCTGGAGGGGTCGGGAGGAGGGAGGTGTGCTGCCGTGTAGCGAGGCGAGCTCTAGGTGGCCTTATATAGGTGGGGAACGTCGGTGCCGTAGATTCCTGATCGCGGACACGGTGGCGCGGCCATCAATGGCGAATAGTGGTCGGTGGCGAGGCCGTTGGGGTCGGTGGGGTGGTCGGCGAGCTGCGGATGAACCCGAGCGGTTGGCAATTAGGGCGAGGCATGCTGGCGGCCTCAGATTCCGTCAGGTAGTTGGGCAGCGCCATGACAGCGACGGCGGCGGCTCTGGTCGGTGCTGACCGGCGATGGCCGGCGCTAGGAGACGAGGGAAGGTGTCGTTGAGGGCGGTGGCTTGCCCTTGAAGCTTCCTGGGGAGGCTGGCATGCGGGAGCAGCAGCAGAGGGCAAGAGCAGCTTGATGCCGAAGCCTGCACAACGAGCGCTCTGCACACGCTCTGGACGTGCACGTGTGGTGCTCGACGCAATGCCAGGGCTACCTAGGGAGCTCTTCTGGTGTTGAGATTTGGTAGAATGGATGCTCTTGATCTTGTGAAGTTGATGGACATGTTTGTTTGGCCAAGTGACCAAGTGTCCAGTGTAGTTTAGGAAGTGGCAACATTTCGGTCATGCCCGCAAGGTGTTTGACAGAATGCTAGGGCCATTTAGACAATTCTTATGGAAGTGGTACTTGGCAGAACGGTGCCTCCTTGGATGTTAAAGATGATGGCGTGGTTGGTTTGACAAAAAGAAAAACTTGTTAGTGCACGTTTAGTTGGATTTCAGATCTAGATCAAATATTGAGGGAATTATTTGGTGAACTAAAATGATGAGATTGGGTGTGAGCTCTTGGACTTAAGGGTTTCTTAGGAAGGACTATAATTGGGAATAATCTCAGAATTGTTAGAGTAAAGAAAATTAGGGTTGTAGTTATAACCTAGAAATGGGACAGAATTGAAAAGAGGAAGTTGTGCTCAAAATTTTCAAAAGACCAATTTGGGTTTTTGCATAAAAGTGATCTATAGGCATCACATGACCCCTCATATTTTTTGGTGGAATTTTTAATGAATTATTTAAAATAGTTGTAGTCCAACAGAAGTATTTCAGAGGTTGAAATGTTATTAAAAGAATTATTTTAGGGAAAATTTTATTATGAAGTTATTTCCTACTGTTATTAAATTATAAATGAAAAGATTTAAGAAAACTACCAAAGCCCATAATATTTCCCAAAATTTTCTATATGGTGGGAATAAATTTGGAAAACAGAAAACAGAAAAGGTCCTGACTGTATTAAAAGACCTAAAATAAATCAACATTTTATTTCTGGCCAAATTTTATTTAGTAAAAACATGATTAAATTTTTTGGGTGTTACACGCTCCTTATTCCTTTGTCCATCGTAGTCTCACCCAAAACTTGAAAACTTCAGCACACAAAACTCAACAGAAACCTCGTGAGATCCGTTAGTATAACAAACAAATCTTTAACTTTTAGGTAATGTTGTAAATTGATTCATATTTAATATTGGCATAATGCTACTGTACTCCAACTTCTCCATGACTCATACCCCCCGATACGATCCATAGATTCATCAAAATAAGCAAACTATGCAATAAAAAACAGAATCTGTCTAAAACAGAACAGTCTGTAAAGATCTATTTAAAAACCATACTTCTGTAACTCCAAAAATTCTGAAAAATTAGGACAACGTGTCCAATTCATATACCAATACTGTGTAAAAATTTGAGATGTTTTTGACGCTCCAGTACAGAATTAAAATTCCAGAACTAGACGCAAAACTTTCTGTTTTCCAAACAGCATCAATTATACTATCTTCCAAATCAGCCCAAAGGTATTACTTGGCACAAACACTAATTAAAACATAAAAACAATATCATATAAGAAGCTATAATCATGCAAATACTCAAGAACAGTAGGTAAAAGCAAAATTTTATTTTATTCACTGGGTTGCCTCCCAACAAGCGCTATTGTTTTATGCCCCTAGCTAGGCATAATGCATAGTTTCAAGTGTTGTCATCCTTGGTTTCCAACTCCTCTTTGATTAAATCTTCCAAAACTTTTCTCATTAAGTCCCTACTCTCATGCTCTTCTTTCCTTGTGGGTGAACTTAGGTAATTGAAGGGACTTTGATTGTTAATCTTAACATTCGTAACTTCATACTCAGGATCATCACCATAAATATCCTCATACAAAACATGCATCTCATCATCAACAGGATCTCTAGCCGTACTCTCGAACCATTCTTCACTAAATCCCTCATCAAATCCTTTAGTAACCCATTCAAATTTATCACAAGCATGGTGGTACATAGTTTTAATTACTTCGGCGTATGGAACTATCCTTCTAATATTTTTACCATAAGCAAAATAATCTTTAGATTCCAACCTACGAATAGTATCTTTATCATGAAGAATGTCCTCTATAGGAGGATGCTCAAAATTTATTTTGTAAAAGGAGAAAATATTCCTAGCTTCTCGGATAATGTAATCAAATTCATGCATAAGGATTATAGTGGCAATTTTCTTGGCCCTAGGATTATGGATGTTGGGAAGTTCATAAAATATTTTTTGTAAGGCGGGGTGGATATGTAAAAAAATTCTTTCTAATTTAACCAAAAGCATTGCAATAGCATCCACATAGCAATTTGTTTTATCAAGAATGGATCCATTACTTATTGGTATAATTCCCGCGCAATTAAAGAATTCCTGAATAATGTTTTTCCCAATAATATTACCACTTCCCACATGATAAACTTTAGTTTTAAAATTAGTGGGGGAGATAGTCTCCGGGGGGTCATGATTAAGATCAAAAGAATGTGTTCTATCCCTAAGAGATTCACTACCGCTATCCTCACTAGCACTTTCAATAACAACTTTCTCAAATTCAGACATGATAACAGTTTCAAGCAAAGCAAGCAAATTAGCAAATAAGCAAACAAAATATTTTTGTGTTTTTGTAAAATTGTTTTAGAAGTGGGGGAGATGAAAACGAGAGGCAAATGAAAATAAAAGGTAAATAAAGTAAATGCAAGTGAATGATAATTTGTGCGAAGGTACTTGGTAATTTTGATGATGTCTCCCCGGCAACGGCGCCAGAAATTCTTCCCGCTACTTGTAGTCTGCGCTGGTATTTCCCCGAAGAGGAGAGGATGATGCAGTACAGTAGAGATAAGTATTTCCCTCAGTTAAGAACTAATGTTATCAAACCAGTAGGAGAACCAAGCAAAATTCCGTTAAGCGCACCTGCACACACAAGAGCAAACACTTGCACCCAACGCAAATAAGAGGGTTGTCAATCCTCTTAGCGGTTATTTGCAAGGATTAAATCTTATCGAGGTAAATAGATAAACTAAACTACTAATTAAAATAAAAGTAAATAAATTGCAGCAAAGTAGTTTTAGGTTTTTTATATAATAAAGATAGACCCAGGGACCATAGTTTTCACTAGAGACTTCTCTCTTGAGCACATAAACATACGGTGGGTAAACAAATTACTGTTGGGCAATTGATAGAAAAGCAAATAATTATGACGGATTCATGGCAATGATCATGTATATAGGCATCACGTCCAAGACAAGTAGACCGACTCCTGCCTGCATCTACTACTATTACTCCACCCATTGACCGCTATCCAGCATGCATCTAGGGTATTAAGTATGAAACAGAGTAACACCTTAAGCAAGATGACAAGATGTAGAGAAGCAAATTCAAGCAATATGAATAAACCCCATCTTTTTATCCTTAATGGCAACAATACAAATATGTGTCATGTCCCTTTCTGTCACACTGGGATTGAACACTGCAAGATTGAACCCATCACAAAGCACCTCTCCCATTGCGAGATAAATCAATCTAGTAGGCCAAACTAAACCAAAAGAAGATTACATCGAATAAAACTCCAAGAACATCGAGGAGAACATTGTATTGAAGATCAAAGAGAGAGAAGAAGCCATCTAGCTACTAGCTATGGACCCGTAGGTCTATGGTAAACTACTCACACATTATCGGAAGGGCAGCAAGGTTGATGTAGAAGCCCTCCGTGATCGATTCCCCCTCCTGCAGAGTACCGAAAAAGGCCTCCAGATGGGATCGCGGAAGAACAGAGGCTTTCGGTGGCGGAAAGGTTTTTTCTTTTGGCTCTCTGGGGTTTCCCGATATTTGTGCATTTATAGAAGTGGAATTAGGTCAAACGGAGTCACGTGGGCCCCACAAGGTAGCACGACACCCCCCTTGGGGCGTGCCCTAGTGCCTTGTGAATTCTCCGTGAGGCTTCTGGCCTCCTCCCGGAGCTTCCCAGGTTTCTTTTGTCCAGAAAAAAATCTCCAAAAAGTTTCGTGTCATTTGGACTTCATTTGGTACTGTTTCTCTAAAAAGCCAAAAACAAGTAGAAAACGGCAACTGGCACTAGGCACTGGGTTAATAGGTTAGTCCCAAAAAATGATATATAATTGCATATAAAAACATCCAAGATTGATACTATAATAGCATGGAACAATCAAAAATTATAGATACGTTGGAGACGTATCACTCCCCATTAGTACCCCTTCTGCGTCCTCGCCTACGCCTTGGAGGGGAGTTGGGAGTGTCAACCATGTACACATCGTACGTAGATATTGCTTTCCACCTGCCTGTGTTAGTAGCTAGCAAGGTGTTGTCCGTAGGACTGCCGACATCTTCGTCCATGTCGGTTGCCTCGTCGTAGTCTAGCACGTCGGTTAAATCGTCGATAGTGGCGACTAGATGGGTGGTGGGTGGGATGTAAATTTCCCGATCGTCGGCTTTAAGTCCGATCTTGTCATAAACCGAGGAGTTCAAAATTGACAAACCTTGGATCCGGTCAAGCATCTCATTAAGGTGAGATAGCTCCTCAGGGTTCATGGTCTGGCCATAAGCCAGATCGACTCGCAGCGGCACGCCTGACGCGTTTTTTGCCGTACGAGGAAGTGGGTTGGATTCAAGATCTGCCGCCGGGATTGGCTCTAGGCCCAATTTGGTGCTACAGGCCGCACTCTGATCCACGTCGGAGTCAGGCACCGCGATAGGGTTATCCGTGGAGGGGGAGGGAAGTTCCTCCATAGCCCCTGGCTGGACTTCGGCGGAGATCTGTTCAGAGGTCGAACCTCAGGAGATTGTCAGATCCGGAATCCGGCCGGGGGTCCAGCCTGATAAGATGAGCTCGCCGCGAGAGTCTGCGGTGTACTCCAGACCTCCGAAGGTTACGATCTGATCGGGAGCGTAGTTCTCGACGGTGGCCAGGGGCCTGTCGAGTCGGCGCCGAAGGTCATGCTGCCAAACACGAAAAGTTGGCCAAGGACGTAGGTGTCCCCACAGCCATTGTCACAGTTGATCTGCAGATGAGCCATCGGTCCTTTGTGATCACACATCGGAACTCTCAATGAAAGCACCAGTGTCGGTGTAAAAACCGGCAGACCTCGGGGTAGGGGGCCCCGAGCTGTGGATCTCGGATGGATGGTAACAGGAACATGGAGACGATGTTTACCCAGGTTCGGGGGCTCTTGATGGAGGTAAAACCCTACGTCCTGCTCTTGTTTATATTGATGGAGAAGTATCAAGTACAGAGTTGATCTACCTCGAGATCGTATGAACTAGTCCTAAGGCTAGGTGAATGAGATTGTGTTGAGGTCCCCTCTACGGGCTAAACCCGTCGGCTTATATACACGCCGGATAGGGTATCTGGGATTACAAGGTCGGTGTCTAGGCATGGAGGCGGCAAGAGGAGTCTTGGAGTACGTGCCAAGTCTTCGGTAGATGCAGTCCTTGTTCTTCCGGAGTCCAAATCGATAATAATGAGGGCCCACCAGCCCAGCCCGAGGAATATGGGCCGACTTGATTGGTACCCCCTAGTCCCGGACACCGTCACCCACTCTCGTCCTCGGTTGGCGAGGTCGTTGAGGAGGTTCTGCGGTTGCGGTGCGGGCAGCGTAGGCATACGTGCATCATCATCTCGTTCCATCGTGCCTCGTGAGCCGAGATGTCCAACGCCTTTTGCTGGAGCGTGAGTTGCGCGTTTTAGCTGGGATACACGGATGGCCTCCAGTGACCTCGACGTTCGGTCAGTGCCGGCGATGGGCGTTGTGAGATAGTTCAGGGTGTATCCTGTCACTTGTGGTAGTGTGGACGCCGTGTTTCGGAGGGCCGCTGCACCCGCAGGGAAGGCCACTGGTGAGCTTGCCTGGAGGCCTGTGCTGACTTGCGGCTGGGCGTCATTGTAGGGTTGGTGTGCAGTTGCGTCATGGTGGCTATCGGCCCCGATGTTGGGAGCTCAGATGTGGCGGCCTCCATCGTAGCTGTCGTACGCAACACGTTCGTGGTTGGCTCAGTCATCATGACTTGATGAAGAAAAACTGCTTGTGGGGCCTCAGATTGAGACGTCCCTTGGTCAGTGGAGTCACCGTCCTCTGAGCTTGGAGAGGATCCCGGCCCCCCCCAGAGATCGGAGTAGGTGACCACGCGGACAGGCTGGAGGCCGGCGTTCTCGTCCTCGTTTGTGAGGCAAAGTGGTGCTGTGTCGCCTTCCTCGCCGTCGGAGGACGAGGTGGTGCTGATCGCGCCGGTGTCCTCACGACCGTTGGGGTCAGCGACGAGGCAGTCCTCCAGCGTTTGGTTGAGGCGGCAATTGCCGCATTCCATCGTGACCAACTGGATGGCTGGTGCGGCCTCCGTCCCGTGAGTAGGGCGGAGGTAGTTCACGGATCTCGTCGGGCCTGACGTCGTACGTCTGCCTGATCGAGCGCAACCGCTGCGGGGTCCCTCGGGGGATCCTGAGATGTTGGGGCTAGCCGGTGGGCTGATGTCAACCCACCCCGCCCCGTCGGCGACGAACGTCAAG
Source organism: Elymus sibiricus (assembly GCA_039707655.1). Lineage (NCBI taxonomy): Eukaryota > Viridiplantae > Streptophyta > Magnoliopsida > Poales > Poaceae > Elymus > Elymus sibiricus. The sequence goes on from CM077676.1 coordinate 77,151,845, forward strand.
GAGCCAAAGGTTAGGCTCTCTCCCGGCGGTAGGCCGCCGGAAGAAGAAAAAGATCCGATCCAAGATCGGTCTCCAACTAGCACAACCCATGCTTGGCGTGCCAACTGACGGTGAAAAATATCGTCAGATGCCTCGGTAGAGGTCCAAGCGCAGCAGGAAGTCATGGATCGGAGGTCACATGAGGGGTTTATCCAGGTTTGGGCCTCTGGAGAGTAATACCCTACATCCTGCTGGTTTTGATGATTAATAGTGGAGGGATACCTCATGCGAGGGATTACAATGGTGTATGAGATTGCTACCTTGAGTTTCCTATCTATGGATAGATGATGAATGAGGACCCTAGACCTCCCTTTATATAGACAGGAGAGGTGTATGGTTTACATGGTAGGTGCGATCTGGGGCACTGCCGCCTTCTAGTCTTGGAGATCATGAAGGTCGTCTACACCACTAGGGTTAGCCCCCTGTGTTGGGCCTAGCAGGCCCCTTGTAGTCGATGAGCCCGGGCTCCCTGGCGGTTAGCCACCCCCAGTACAGGATCCCGTCAGTGTGCTATGGACCGAATCTCTTGATTGTCCGAAGTTTCTATTTTTTTTTACCGTGATCTGGTTTTCAACTGTTTCCTGAACACAATTTAATTTGGATGCGTGATGTTTGTTGTGGGTAGCATAGCAGGAGCAGCACGAGTGGCAGGACAATTGCACCCTCCGCGCGGAGAACCACAAGATCCGATGCCAGAATATCGCCATGTGTGAGGCACTCAAGAACGTCATCTGTCTCAACTACGGTAACCGACCCGTCGTCAAGGATTACTTCGACGAGCAGAAGCTGCGCATGCAGAACGCCCGCCTCAAGGAGGAGCTCGACCACGTCGCCGGCCTTACCTCCAAGTTCCTTGGCCTCCTGTTCAAACATATACCATAGGTCAAGCCACAGATGTTCGCCACCCTGCTGGACCTGTCGATGGGTGGCTTATCGAAGGAGGGCGTACCGACGGGCGGGCACCACTAGCTGTACTACGGCATCGCAGAACGGCTGGTGGTGCCCGCCCATCGATACGCCGCCCATCGATAAGCCGCCGATGGACAGGTCCAGCGGGGAGACGGACATCTGCGGCATGCCCTACGGCATCTACATGAACGGGCGGCCGAGGGACTTTGAGGTGAGGCCGGCGACGTGGTCAAGCTTGTCCTTGAGGCTGCGTTCTCCATGCGCAGCTTCTGCGCATCGAAGTAGTCCTTGACGACGGGCAGGCCACCGCAGTTGGGGCAGATGATGTTCTTGAGCGCCTCGCGCATGGCGATGTTCGGGCACCGGATCTTGTGGTTCTCCGCACGGAGGAAGCAGTTGTCCCGCCGCTCGTGTTGCGCCTGCCATGCCACCCACAACAAACACCACACATTCAGATTCCATTCTGTTTAGGAAACAATTGAAATCCAGATCACGGTAAAACAAATATAGAAGCTTTGGACAATCAAGAGATTCGGTCCATAGCAAACTCCTTCATCTGCATCCGCTGGTTCTGGAACCAGAACTTAATCTGGCAGGCCTCCAGGCCGAGGTCGCCGCTAAGATCGGTGCGCTGCATCTCGTCGGGGTGGGGACATTCGTTGAACGACCTGCAAAGACACAAACGCCATTATTTCTCTATCGATCACTGGCAGTATAAGATTAGTACGAGAAAGAAGAAAATTAAGGCAGGAAGAAATGGAGTATATGATTAAGAGTATTATTATGGCTAGAGCACCTGAATCTGGCGCGACGTGTGGCGGTGGTAGCGCTTTCGGCACTGCTGGTTGTGGTGGTTACTCTCGGAGCCCGCCTCATGGTCATCCCGGAATTCTATCGCTACCTCGCTCGCTCACGTTGGCCGGCGGCTATAGGAGGAGAGGACTGGAGGAGGAGGAAGGAAGACAGATCTTCGTGCTCTGCTGTGTGGTCTCTCCGGCTTGCCCTCGCTCCTATTTATACACGCTGTAACGCCAGCGCCCGCCTCGAAGATCAGCGTGCGAGGGTCTGCTCGCTTCGCTACTAAGTCATACTACGCCAGATGCCACCTCTTCCAATCTTGTCTCCATGTGCGACTTTTTGCACTGAACTAAAACTGCCGGTTTGACCAGCTAGCACAACCCCGCCCCACTCCTCTGTGTGCCGCTCGTTGGACCGATCTCTCTCTCTCTCTCTCCCCTCTTGGCTATCTTCTGTTCGTCCCTATCCTTCTCTCTCTCTCTCTCAAGAGCACCAACAGCAGGGGCATCGTAGTACTAGTAACCGATGTGAGCTAATTAAGGGTCGGCGATTTTAATGTTTAAACATGGTGCTCGTCGAGGCCATGACGTTTCTCGCTTCTTCACAGACTGGTGCTATGTCGGGCTCCAGTGGGGATAGCTGGAGCCATTTAAGGCCAAACGGGTCAGGTCCCCGAACAACTCCTCTCGCTGTCCGTCTCCTCCCGTAGCGCAAACCACTTCAAAGCATGGTATATCTAAATTGGGAAACAATCACGCATGCTAATGCTCATAACCATGTACTCCCTCCGTCCCAAAATAAGTGTCTTAAGCTTAGTACAACTTTGCACTAGAGCTAGTACAAAGTTGAGACAGTTATTTTGGGACGGAGGGAGTAGTTTATAACCCAAATACTTAATAGTGCAGCTACACTATTTCGCTGAAACGGGCGCACCCTCGCGCTGCCGTCCGTTGTTGTACATGTGACTGTGACACGTGACTGTTGTGGGGACCGCGTGGTACTAGTGGTGGTAGTGTGCAGGGTATGGCGTAAGGATTGACTGCATGCATGTCATCCCACTTTATTCCGTCTCAATTTTTTCAAGAAGTTACAACTTATTAACCAAGAGTCAGAACGAAGATCCATTTCCACTGTTAGGTTTCTCGCGATGAGCTCTTCAAAACTAGATCCCATATGGATATGTTTCGATGATTTTTTTTCAAAAGCAACTTTGCTTCTAGATGAGGCAACTTTAGTGCTAAACAGAAGCAACTTCCTTGCACCATGTGTACTAATGAATTTACCTAGCAAGTATATTGTGGAGAACATAGAAACCATGCCAGAAATTTTTTCACCGTATATAGGCAACTGAGCATCATTCGTAGGCCATTTTGGCATTACATGGAGGCAACTTTTAACACTAAATGAGGCAACTGTTGTTATGAAGATGCATACAACATATATTATGCATATGTGATCCTATTATCGCTTATCCATGTTTTGTAAAAAGCAAATTTCTCTTGGTTTTCTACCGTAATTATGAAGTTGCCTATAGCATCACCGGTAGGCAACTAAGCATCACCGCTAGGCAACTAAGCATCACTAGTAGGCAACTTCATATTGATTGTAGACAACTTAGAAAAACAATGATAAGCAACTTCATAATATTGTAGGCAACTAATTAACAAGGTTAGACAACCGAGCAGCAATGATAGACAACTAATTACCAATGGTAGGCAACTGGGCATCAATGGTAGACAATTTCATAGTATTTGTAGGCAACTGAGCATCAACCGTAGGCAACTAACCATCAACGATAGGCAACTGAGCAACCACGATAAGCAAGTTGGGATAATGTTAGCAAAATTCATAGGTACACATAGTGTTGCTTGTATGTAGCACTAAGGGCACCTCATGTTTCGTGTGATTTTCTTGATTTTATACAAACCAACCTAATAGGCCGTTGTATTAGGCCAAAAAGAAGAAGTTGCTTCTCCATATCACTAAAGTTGCCTCCATTGCACCCAAAGTTGCCCAGGAAAAAAAGTTTGACGAAACATGCCATATGGGATCTAGTTTTGAAGAACTCGTCGTGAGAAACCCAACAGTGGAAACGGATCTGAATTACGACACTCGAATCAAAAGTTACGCCTTTTTAAATTTTCTGAAATGAAAAATAAATGCACGTTGGACAAAGATCTTGATTGATTCTATGGCAGCGTACGTAGGCATGGGAAAGGTGGTGAGAAGGGGGACCAGGTGGCTTCCTATTCTGATGCTATCTCTGGGACCAGGCTACCTCTTTCCTAAAAAAGGGGGTCTGTTCGATCAAACGAACGAGCGTGCATGTGCTCTCTAGCCACGTCCAGTTTATAATACATGTTGATCGAATAACCATGCTTATTGGTATATATAGTATTAACTTTGGACACTTGGCCACAATTGGTAGTATTGTGCGGGTTCATACATACTACTAAACGATGTTTCCTACTATTATGGTGAGAACCATGTTTTACAAAATACAATCCTTATAATAATTGGTTCACAGATTATTAAAAGACTGCCTTGGTCTTTAAAAAAAAGACAATGTTGGTATCTTTATTTATCCTTTGCCTACCTATGAACTTCCATGCGCGCGGGTCAGTCGATTCGCAAAACATTCATGATATGCAGCCACTGACATAGAAAATTTTCCCACATAAATATGGGCTGATTAGTAGATAACACAAAATCACACCACGAAAGGCCCACCAGAACACCACATTATATGAAAAAAAAAAACACACTCCATGATCTCTCTCACCCGTCAAACCAAATATTCCCTCAGTTTCAAAATATAAGTTGTCTTAATTTTGAAAATTCAAATTTCTTTAACTTTGACCAAGTTCAGAGCCCAAAATATCGACATCCACAGTACTAATTAAATAAAATATGAAAATACATGTCATGATGAATCTAATGACACCGATTTGATATTATGGATATTGGTACATTTCTCTACAAATTTAGTCAAACTTAAAAAGGTTTGACTTTTCATAAAGCTAATCACCGTAAATTTTGAAATAGAGGGAGTAAAAAATTATGAAAACCCAACAACACCAGCGGCGCAACAAAGTGCGCCCAACCCTTCTAGTAGAATAGAAAGTCAAAGCATGGTAATGTTTATGGTCATCTGTTGTTGCATCTGATGTATGGAACGCAGGGTCAAGAAGAAGAATTCCCTATGTAGCTTCATAGTGATGTATATTCCTGGCTTTTATAGCTGATTAACATTGAGCCGTGGCCGGTTGTGGTAATGGTGATTGATACGTCCATTTTGCATCATTATTTCGTACTATAATTTATCATATTCCAATGATATATTTCATATTATGATGCAATTTTAATGCCTGTTCTATCTTAAAATGCAAGGAATACAAAGAGAGGGGAATTGCCAGATAGCTAGAAATCTGGACCTAGAAAGCAATAGAAGAAAAAGCACTTTGTGGAGCTCCAAATCAGCTGGAGATTTTTGGAGAAATATTTTGGAATATATAGAGAATTGTGGAGCAAAGAAGTGCCAGAGGGGACCCACCAAGCCTCCACACGGCTTGGTGGCATGGCCCACCCCTTGGCCACGCCAGGTGGCTGTGCGGGGCCCTGGTGGCTCACCTCCCGATGCCCATTGGCCATAAATTCACGTTTTCCCTAGAAAAAAATCATAGAAAATCCTCGGGACTTTTCGCCGCCATCTGCGAGGCGGAACATGGTGGAACACTTTTTCCCTTTGGTGGAGCGATTCTTCCGGAGAAACTTCCCTTCGGGAGGGGGAAGTCGAAGCCATTGTCACCTCCAATACTCCAATCATCGTGGGGATAATCATCTTCATCAACATCTTCACCAGCACCAACTCATCTCCAAACCCTAGTTCTTCTCTTGTGTTCAATCTTTGTATGAAACCTCAGATTGGCACCTGGGAGTACTTAGATTACACCTTTTAGTTGATGAATACGAGAATTATTGCTGAAAGATTGTTGAGTTCAGATTGTTCATCATATATTTATACCTACTGACCATGATCCATATGATGTGTTGTGAGTAGTTCCATTTGTTCTTGAGGACATGGGATTAGTCTTGTTGCTAGTAATCATGTGAAGTTGATTACCATTTAATGTTTTGATGATATGTAGTGTTGTTCTTCCTCTAGTGGTGTTATGTGATTGTCGACAACATGCCACTTCATCATCTTTGCTACTTTGCTCTTCTATGGAAGATGATACTTTAAGAGGCTTGTTCGGGGTGACCTCTCCATGTGCACAAGTGGTTAGGAAGGAACTCCCACCTAATGAAAATATTTATTTTGAAATACCTGTTGGTATTTTTGAGCAAGTGAAATCTACCCGTTAGGCAGGAGATGGAACTTTTCATCCTATTATGCACTTGTTATTTATGAAATAATTATGTGGCCTATTTAAGCTTTCAGGTATAACAAAAAGAGAAGTTAAGAAGAAGTTGTTCCCTTTATCGTCTTTGGAGGGAAATGCATTGACATGGTACAAGTTATTGGGTAATCCTCACTCATGGGACTGGAAGCGATTAAAACATGATTTCCACAATAAATTTTATCCTATGCATCTGGTTCATCGTGATCAAAATTTTATCTATAAGTTTTGGCCTCATGATGGAGAAAGTATCGCTCAAGTTTGCGGGAGGCTTAAAGAGTTAATGCTCAAATGTCCCAATCATGAGCTCTCAAGAGATATTATTCTTCATAATTTTTATGCAAGGCTTTCTCTGCGCGATAAATAAATGCTTGATGCTTCTTCGGCTGGTTCTTTTGCAAGTAAAAAAATTGATTTTCAATGGGATCTCATTGAAAGAATTAAATGTAATGCTGAAGATTGGGAGGTCGACAAAGGTAAAGAATCAGGTATAAATCTTGAATAAGATTGTGTTAAGTCTTTTGTTGAAACTAATGTTTTTCATGAGCTTAGTATAAAATATGGACTTGATTCTGAGATAGTTGTCAACTTTTGTATATCTTTTGCTGCTCATATTGATGTCCCTAAGGAGAAACGATTTAAATACCATGAACCCATTAAAGATATTTGTACAGAACCTATGATTGCTAATAATGAAATACAAGCTTATTCTGCTAATCCTGTTTTGCCAATGATGACCCACAAGTATAGGGGATCAATGGTAGTCCTTTCGATAAGCAAGAGTGTTGAACCCAATGAGGAGCAGAATTAATCGATAAGCGGTTTTCAGCAAGGTATGCTCTACAAGTGTTGTAAGATAGTTTTGCTAGATATTGTGATAGCAAGATAATTGATAGCAAGTAACAAGTAATCAAAGTAACAAGGTGCAGCTAGGTGGCCCAATCCTTAACGTTGCTAAGGAAAAGCCGGTGGTACTTCTTATTGTGATTAAAACGCTCTTGAGGACACATGGAAATATCATCTAGTTACTTTCACCATAATTCATCGACTTATGTTCATTGCCTTGATAGGTTGTTATGTGGGTGGACTGGAGCTAAGGTGCTATTCTTACTTGAACAAACACCTACATATGATTACACCCTCCATGCAAGTATCCGCAAATACACAAAAGAAGTGATTAAGATCAATCTAACCATAGCAGCAAACATATGGATCCAAAACAGCCCCTTATGCATGGAACAACTCGTAAACTAGGGTTTAGGTTTCATTCACTCCCGCAACCCATCATCTACAAACTAATCCCACAATGACTTCCCCTAGTGATGGTGTCCTAGACTAGGGAGTGCACACCACTTCGGCCCGCCGTTCATGGGCCGGGCCGAGGACCCACCAGTAACTAAAGAATGGGCCCCTCATGCCCTGGCCCTCGGGGTGATCAAGATGTAATTCTCTAAAGACTTGGTGTATGCTTCAAGGCATATTTTAATGATCGGCATGTTTATCCCTAGATTCTAACCGACCATGTGTAAATCCTAGATACCCCCGGTGCCTATATACGCCATGGGGTTTAGTCCTTAGAAGCATGATTTCAATGTTTAGAGCTTAGAACTCATTCATACGATCTCAAGGTAGATCATCCTGTACTTTGTACCCCATCCACAATGAATATAATAAGAGCATGATGTTGGGTTTTACCTCTTCGAGAGGGCCCAAACCTGGGTAAATACTGTGTCCCTATTCTTTGTGTTACCATCTTGCTCAGATCACCAGCTCGGGACCCCCTACCCGAGATCCGACGGTTTTAGCACTGACATTAGTGACCCCTGCAGGTCCCACTGTGTGGTCGCAAGAGCTCGATGTCGAATCTTCGGATCAACGATAGCATCGGCTGCTGGGATATCTTCATCCCCGGCCAGCTTTTCGCCTTCGGCAGCATCGTGCCGCATGCCTACTCAACTAGCCATCTTGGCCAAGCAGAGAACTTTGCCCCAGGCCAGACCATCCGGTTTGGCAATCTGGAGTATGCCGTGGATTCACGCGGAGAGCTTGCCTTCTCGGGATGGGTTTCAGACCAGCCCAAAAATTCCATGGATGTCGTCATCCATGTGCCAAATTCAATCTCAGAGCAGGTCCACGATGCGATCTGTACCTTAGATCTGGCTTCAAGCTCAGATCCAAATATCACCCCGTTGGCTCAGGCGTCAAGCCCCGCCAGCGAAAACCCCGTGGCTATGTCCGGCAGCACCTCGGTCAAACTCCGGGTCAGCGCCGCCTACTGTCAAAAGATGGGCAGAGCCGACCTCAGTGCTCTAAACGAGATGCTAGATCGAATCCAGAGCCTTGGAATCTCGGACGAACAGATCTCGATCTACGATCAGATCGGACGTAAATTCAGAGGTGCGGAAATTTTTGTCCCACCTGTCACCCACCTAGTCGCTACAGTCGAAGACTTAACCGACGTACTGGACTATGCCTCTGAGGAGGACATCGACATGGACAAGAATGCCGATGATATGTCGTACACAGTGTCACCACTAGCGACCGGCTATACCGGCAGTTGGGCGGCTACCTCCACCCACGATGTCTACATGGTAGATACTCCTAGGGATGATGAAGGAGATAAAGAGCCCCCCAAACGCCCGCGTCAAAGACGCCATAACAAGGGCACAGGTAATAGTGATGCTAACCATGATGTTACCCATAACGGCGACGCCACCGATAATGGCGCCACTCTAGATGGCGCTGAAGACCAGAACACAGGCGATAACGCTAGCGCTAGTCTCATTGATGGCGGCGCACCCAACAGGGACGATGATGACCCCGAGGATGACGACAACTACCCAGAGTCCGAGGAGGATTTAAGTCTCGGACCTGATGAATTTAATGTCCCCGAGGAACCAGTAGATGCAGCCCCCAAGTCACAAATAGGAGGATCTCCCGTACCATCCGCAAAGAGTTCTGAGGGAGGTTCAGTACGTGGTGCTTTGTGTACCTCATTTAGCGATCATACAGTGTAATAGAACAGAAGTGTTTGCGTAACAAATCACTTTATTGCTTGTCTAGTACATGATCGAGCTAACTATGATTATTCCATGAAGTCTTACTTATGAAAAGGAAATTCATGTTTTGGAATGGAAATAACAGGAATTAAAAATAACTAGTTGCAGGTGTGTCGCGGAGGCCTCGTTGGTCCTGCGTGTTTCGCCGGCCTCCCGTCTTCGCTGGTGGGAAGGTCTACCAATAGATGTTTGCCCTCCGGCGTAGTGGTTTCTCCTGGCGATCTGGTCCCATTCTGTGACTTCTTCGAGGTTGGTCTTCTCTAATATTATAGCTTGTAGGGGGCAGCCGTGAAGTGTTATGATGCCGCGGGGGCCTGCCATCTTCATCTGCATGTATGTGTAATGCGGGACAACCATGGATTTAGCGAAGGCTAGTCTGTTCAAGACGGCATTGTACACCGCGACGAACGGGACCACCTCGAAACTGATGAGCTCGCACCTGTAGTTGCCTGCATTGGTAAAGATGACCTCCAGTGTGATTTCCCCTAAGGGTTCTGCCTTCCGTCCTGGGATGATGCCCCGGTCTTTGTGTACAATATGGTTGTTCCGGAGCCCCCATCCATCAACACTGCTGGGATGCAGTAGCCTCCAATTATGGAGCGGAGGACGAGCGGTAGGCTTCCCGGCCTCTGGAAAAGTACTAGGTGGTAGGTTTGGTCGAAGGAAATCATGTGCTGTGACCATTCGAGGTACCGGGAATTCCTCCTTGCCCTCGTGTGATGGTTCCTGCACACGCTCTTGCTCGGGCATCGCGCTTCGGTGATCATGTTGACTCTTTGGACGTCCTTGGGAATAGCTCGCTGGTTCTGGCCGTGCAGCTGCTCCTCTGGATTTGGTGCTGGTCCCGGAGGGGCTACATTGTTGCCGCCCTCCGTGTCGGTGGCGGTTGGGTTACCTTTCTAGCGGAGGAGCTGCTCATTTAGCCCGCAATCCCTTGTTGAGTGCTGGGCCTTGTGGTTCCCGTAGCTGTGATATGGGCATGGTTCGCTCATTATTTCCTCGTATGTGCGAGGGTTGCGTCTGGGATTCCCATTCCAGCACTGCCTTTTGGCTTCGGCCTCGTCAGTTTTGTTGGCCGCTACGATGAGCTCGGAATCTTGCTCTTCTTTGCGCTTGCAATCTTCCTTGTTTTTGGAGCTTCGATTCTTTGGGGAATCTGCCCCTGCGGGCTCGGCGGACTTCACTCCTGGCATAGGCCGGCAACCTGATCAAGTTGTCTCCTCTCCTACGGCGAAATCGTTTGCGACCTTTATGAGCGCTGCTAGTGATGTGAGCTTGCCTTCTCCACTCTTTTTCCCGAGCTTGTGCCCGAACAAGGGGTCCTACGCTACGCTTACGAATGCCTCGATGGCCGTCTCGTCGGAGATGTTAAACAGTGTGTTCATCTTTTTGAGCTACCGCGCGACGTAGTCCCGGACCGACTCCTTGTCCTCCTGGATGATATTGTGGGGGTTGGCTCTGCTCCCTGGGCAGTGGTAGGCTCCGTCAAAGTTGTTGAGAAACATGTGCTCAAAGTCTGCCTAGTTGTGAATGGAGTTGGGAGGGAGTCCGCTGAGCCAGGTGCGCGCATGTCCTGTTAGGCACATGGGTATGTGTCGTAGGGCGTTGCCTATGTCCCCATTGGCCATCTCGACCGCCGTGAGGTAGTCGTTCAGCCAGTGTTCTGGCTTTGTATCGCCTGAGTACTTCTCGACGCCGTGGACGACGAAGGGTTGAGGGAATGGGTGGGCTATCACTTCCTGCCCAAAGCACACCGGTGCGATGCTTGAAGTGAGCAAGGTGAATCTTGGGGGAGGAGTCCCTTGGTGTAGCCCGTTTGTTTCTGCTCCTGCCCATTGACCGAGCTGATGGTGAGGCCATCCGATTGGCACCAGGCTCGTGGGTGGCAAGGCCGCCCGTTGCTGTAGGGCGACGACCGATATTGGCTGCCGTAGGTCGGTTACTGGGGCCGTCGATGCGACCTCTGGTCGCTAAATGGACTCTTGTCGTTGCTCGCGGGCTAGGTGGTTGGTGGCAGATAGGACGCTTTCAGTGTCTCCCAGCTTGTCCCTTGAGCACGAGATGTTATCCTGGAGCTCCACCATCCTGTGGAGTACGTGGCTAAAATTGGCCTGGAGTTTGTGGTCTCCTTGTGTAGTTTGGAGCCGGCCCGCGACCGTTGCAGCCCCTTGGAGACCGCGGGCTGGGGTTGGCGGTGGGGCGGTCTCCGTCGCCAGCTCGTCGAATCCTATGCCCGCTCTCGGCCTCGGTTAGTGAGGTCGTTGAGGAGGTTCCGCGGTTGCAGTGCGGGCGACGTAGGCATTCGTGCGTCATCATCTCGTTCCATCGTGCCTCGCGAGCCGAGACGTCTAGTGCCTTTTGCTGGAGCGTGAGCTGTGCATTTTAGCTGGGATACACGGATGGCCTCCAGCACCCTCAACGTTGGGTCAGTGCTGGCGATGGGCGTTGTGAGATTGTTCAGGGCGTATCCTGTCACTAGTGGTAGTGTGGACGCCGTGTTTCGGAGGCCACTGGTGAGCTTGCTGGGAGGCCTGCGCTGACTTGCGTCTGGGTGTCATTGTAGGGTTGGTGTGTAGCTGCGTCATGGCAGCTATCGGCCCCGATGTTGGGAGCTCGGGTGTGGCGGCCTCCGTCGTAGCTGTCGTACGCAGCACATTGGTGGTTGGCTCAGTCATCATGACTTGATGAAGAAAAATTGCTTGTGGGGTCTCATATTGAGACGTCCCCTGGTCCTGGAGTCACCGTCCTCTAAGCTTGGAGAGGATCCCGGTCCCCCTAGAGATCGGATTAGGTGACCACGCGGAAGGGCTGGAGGCCGGCGTTCTCGTCCTTGTTTGTGAGGCAAAGTGGTGTTGTGTCGCCTTCCTCGCCGTCCGAGGACGAGGTGGTGCTGATCATGCCAGTGTCCTCCCAACCGTTGGGATCAGCAACGAGGCAGTCCTCCGGCGTTTGGTTGAGGCGGCAATTGCCGTAGACCATCGCGACCAACTGGATCGCTGGTGCGGCCTCCGTCCCGTGAGTAGGGCAAAGGTAGTTCGCGGATCTCGTCGGTTCTGACGTCGTACGTCTGCCTGATCGAGCGCGACCGCTGCGGGGTCCCTCGGGGGACTCTGAGATGTTTGGGCTGGCCGGTGAGCTGATGTCAACCCGCCCCACCCCGTCGGAGACGAACGTCAAGGAGCCAAAGGTTAGGCTCTCTCTCGGTGGTAGGCCGCCGGAAGTAGAAAAAGATCCGATCCAAGATCGGTCTCTGATACGTCTCCAATGTATCTATAATTTTTTTATTGTTCCATGCTATTATAGAATCAATCTTTGATGTTTTTATATGCAATTATATATCATTTTTGGGACTAACCAATTAACCCAGTGCCTAGTGCCAGTTGCTGTTTTCTGCTTGTTTTTGGCTTTTGAGAGAAACAGTACCAAATGAAGTCCAAATGACACGAAACTTTTTGGAGATTTTTTTCTGGACAAAAGAAACCTGGGAAGCTTCAGGAGGAGGCCAGAAGCCTCACGGAGGCTTCATAAGGCACTAGGACACGCCCCAGGGGGTGCGCCGTAGTACCTTGTGAGGCCCACGTGACTCCGTTTGACCTAATTCCACTTCTATAAATTCACAAATATTGGGAAACCCCCAGAGAGCCAGAAGAGAAAACCTTTCCACCGCCGCAAGCCTCTGTTCTTCCGCAATCCCATCTGGAGGCCTTTTCCGGTACTCTGCCGGAGGGGGAATCGATCACGGAGGGCTTCTACATCAACCTTGCTGCCCTTCCGATGATGTATGAGTAGTTTACCATAGACCTACGGGTCCATAGCTAGTAGCTAGATGGCTTCTTCTCTCTCTTTGATCTTCAATACAATGTTCTCCTCGATGTTTTTGGAGTTTTATCCGATGTAATCTTCTTTTGCGGTGTGTTTGTTGGGATCCGATGAATTGTGAGTTTATGATCAGATTATTCATGAGAAATATTTGAGTCTTCTCTGAACTCTTTTATGCATGATTGTTATAGCTTTGTATTTCTCTCTGATCCATCGGTTTAGTTTGGCCTACTAGATTGATTTATCTTGCAGTGAGAGAGGTGCTTTGTGATGGGTTCAATCTTGCGGTGCTCAATCCCAGTGACAGAAAGGGATATGACACGTATTTGTATTGTTGCCATTAAGGATAAAAAGATGGGGTTTATTCATATTGCTTGAATTTGCTTCTCTACATCATGTCATCTTGCTTAACGCGTTACTCTGTTTCATACTTAATATCCTAGATGCATGCTGGATAGCGGTCTATGGGTGGAGTAATAGTAGTAGATGCAGGCAGGAGTCGGTCTACTTGTCTCAGACGTGATGCCGATATACATGATTGCTACTTGTGAGCAGCGTTGGGATTTCCCCGAAGAGGAGGGGATGATGCAGTATAGTAGAGATAAGTGTTTCCCTCAGTTATGAAACCAAGGTTATCAATCCAGTAGGAGAATCACGCGACAACTCGTTAGCAGCACCTGCACACAAAATAACAAATCCTCGGACCCAACGCGAACAAGGGGTTGTCAATCCCTTGGCGGTTAATTGCAAGATTAAATTTTATGGTGATAGATAGATAGATCGAACAAAAATATAAAATAAAATAAATAAAGTAAAATTGCAGCAAGGTATTTTTAGGATTTTCAATCTCTACTCCCAATGGAGCAGTTAGTAGGGTAGCATCCACGGTTTTTTTCGTCCCCCACTTTCGTCTGGTTTTTTTTCGTCTCTCCTCCCACCATCGTCTGGTTTTTTTGGTCTCTCCTTTCACCTAACGAAAAAAATCAGGCAACGAGGCTCCCCTTGATCTGTTTCCTATGTCGATCGTCAAGGACGCCCCAGCCGCCATCGCGGACCCCTTCGCCGCCGCAAGGATCCGAGACGAGCCGCCGCCGCCGAGGTCCGAGAGGAACCGCCGCCGCCAAGGATCTCCAGCGATGCCCCCACAGAGCGGCCCACGTCCTCGCCAATCAATGGCATCAATCACGTATCAATCGTGCAATCACGCATTGAACAGGAGGACCTCGCCCTCGCCGGCCGTCCACCATCGAAGCCCATCTCCTTCCCCGCACAGGATCATGATCGCCGCATCGTGCTTGTGCATCCGTCACAGCTGTCGCCCGGATCGCGTCGTCTCCTGCCTGGATCGCGCCGCCGTCTCCTGCCTGGATCGTGCCGCGGCTGCCGCCATCGAGGCCTCTTCTGCCGGATCGCACCGTGTCCCGTTGTCGTCGTGTTCCACCGTACTGAAGCGGCCGCCGCCAACAGGACGCCTACACCCCACCCCGCCCCATCTTCCAGCACCCGGATCAGTGCATGCAACGTACGAGCAACGCAGCTGATCAGGGCATGTAGACATACTGAACTCTGGACCTGATCAATGCATGCAGACATATTGAAACCGGGACAAGCAAGCCTCTGCTTGCAAGGTACGCAACAGCAACACTGGGATATACGTAATATATTAATACGCATCCAGCCAAGTACTGTGATTTGTCCCAGCAGATTAGTTCCATTTTACTTTTAGTTATAAACCATTTAGTATAGTACGTGAAGTCGGCCTCCAGTTAGTACATAAGTATTTTCTTTCTCTGCTGGTAAAGCTAGCTGCTGTCGTTTCCAAACAGACTCAAGGTCGTGCTATTGGGTTCTATTGGTTTATAATTAACATGGTACTTGAACAAGTACTACATTTTTTGGATGGCTACAAGTACATTTTTCTTAATTGCAGACGTCTAAATTGCAGACGTTGATGTATTTTCTTTCGGTAACTCGAATGACTGACCTACAGTAGCCCATATATTTGTGCGGAAATGCTGGAGATGGCCCGTTTAAAATGATGTTTCAGAAAAAAATCAGTAAAAATCAGGGTGCCAGCGGCGTGATGTTTCTATAATGTTTCAGGAGAAGCTGGATATTTTTGGACAGTTATTGCCTCCAACTTTCTGAATGAGTATCAAAAAAATGCTATGAGGTAATACAAGCACTTATATTGAACATATGGGCTACTCTAGGTTGCATGCTAAATTATGATTAGAAGTATCTCTATTCTTCAATCTAAGGCGTCTGAATTTTTTACTACTATTCTTTTACATCCGAGTAACATTGCTTCCTAATTTCACTTGATTTGCATTGGACGACTCCCAGAGCTAGGAGCTCAACGAGCACACGGATCTGTTCTGAGCTCCCCCCTGTCTGTTCTCATGTTTATTGTATCAACACATTCATTAAATGGGTGTACTGTAGTTCACATCTTATTTGCAAGTTGTGTAAAGCTGATGCTATTTGATCGTCTCAGTTAGATGAGAAGAATTGAGGATCGGGAAGCATAGGAGCAGATTCTGGCGATATGTTACTTCGTCATCTGAGGCGATAACCAATGGAGAAGAAACAGAAAAGAGCGGAAAAGAAGTGGAGGATGAAGATTGGACCAAGAATTCGATGAAGTCATGTGAATCTTTTGTCTTCACTTCGAGGTAAACTTCTACCTACTCCTGAGATCATTGAATGATGTGTGGATTGAAGAATTAGTTCCTGGCTAATGCAACTACTAACTAGAATCTGAATATAAATGTTTAAAATCAAAACTGGGTGTAAACAATTGAGAATTTGATATAGCAGTAAAAGCAAAGTTGTAGAGCATATGAAGGAGGCGGAAGTATGTAATACTGAAAGCTGATTTTTTTTATGCATGATTAGTTTTAAGAAATACTTTTATGCATGTTATTGATACCTGCATCTCCCCAGATCGTCTTGTAGTAGAAACAAATTAGTTGGTTGGTTACCCCATAATTTAGTGCTAATTACTCTCCAACCATCTCGTCACATTCTATTCACCTTGGATTTAGATCGAGGTTCAGATCCTCGCGCGTTTTTTCTCTCGGTGAAAACAGATTGCACGATTGCAGATGCAGAGGGGGAGAGAGGAAAAGGATTTCGTGTCTCAGCCAAGCAGGATTCGTTCATCTCCATGCAGCAGGAGCAACGAGCGTGAAAATACGAGCCCACAATAAGCTGCCACTGCCTTTCTCTTAGCTCAATCGCCCTCTCTACACATATTTGTATTGTGTCCTTGCAAAACGATCCATATCCCGCATAAGTGGGATACTTTGCTTAGTTTGTTGCCCTATTGAAGTACTTTGCTGTAAACAGGTTTCTACATAATAATTTGTCAATACCTTAACTTTGATGTGAAGGTTTGCATTATTATTGTCGGACCTAAATTACATCAAAGACTTCAACAGGGAATGTTCCCCTTTGTGCAGACAAGTTGTTTAATATGTTTTCTAGAAACAAAAAGTTTATGTTTTCCATTCCCAGTTGTAGCTATTACCATTGTGACAATTATTACAATCAAGCATGCACATATATATTTTACAGCGCGAAGAATTCAAAGGAATTGCTATTACCATTGTGACTTTCTATAGAAAGAATAAATATCCATCATGACACCTTATGTTCTGGTATGCTATGAAACATTCTACATCTGCCCACTTATAATAAACTTTTTCACTAAGCATGTGATGATGTATTTTTATTTACTTGATCAATCCATTTTCCTAAAGTGCCCAATAAATAAATAAGAACGAAATGAAACAGGGTTATTCCAGAAAGTTAGTTTTGATCTTCGTTGGATGCACTGTTTGGTCAATCTTGCTAACAAAATGTGATATCCTTTTGCAGCGTATCTGTAGCTTGCATAACTGAAATGTTTTTTGTAATATAAGTGACATGCATGTGAGCAAACTTATTTGTCGTCCCTTTGGACTTCCAGTTATGGCTATGGTCCTTTTGGCATGGGCAAGAAGCCAGAAGACTTTAGTAGTTTACACTTTGCATGTACAGACTAATCTGCGACCTACCATTAATTAAAATGCTTTAGCTGCTGCGCTCTCACCTCGACTCTAGAATATATTTTGCTTATTATGATTTCTATGGTATATAATGCAGTTTTATCTGGTTTTGGTAAGGATCTGGAGGTGGATAGCAGTACTGACGACCATGTTATAGTTTCAAGAAGCTATTGGGCGTTGGCACAAGATGGATGTGCCTCACGCAATTCAGATGGCTCTTATGATCCCAAGTTACATGTATGGTTTTGCCAAAGTTAGATCTTACAAACTGTAGTAGATGGTTACAATTACCGTAATTATAAAAATTCGTACAACGGTTTCATTTGTTGGTTAATAGAAAATTATAGTACCTGTTCATGCGTCAAGAAATAAATTTTGTATTTTCATGTCATAGCTATTATGTCATTATGTGATGGTAAAAATGATATTTTAGTGTTACTATTAGTGACATTGATGTGGACAACAATAGTTTTTGTTGTATGTTTGATGCACTGCTCAATTGATTGCCTCAGTTTTCATTGCTTTGTTTCTATGGTGATAGACATGATATGCATTTCATATAATTTTTTCAAATTTTAAATGTGAGTACTCCATGCTGCTCTGTTAAGATACTTCATGTGAAAATCTCAAAGCCACTCTTGAAAAACAATATGGGAAACTTCTATTTCTGTACCTTGCTTTTCCTTTTGCCTTTTTATCAAGCCTTTCCTTAGAACCGTAGTGACTAGATTGTAACAACTACATGTTGATTGATTTGCAGGCTCCCATATCTATTTTTACATCTTTCTGGCATGGGCTGGTTGTCGTTGAGGGGGAAGACAAGGCATACCTGGGCGGAGAGGGAGCCGGCGGCTGGAGGGAAGCAGCTTGATAGTGTCATTCGCGTACGAACAGGTACTAGGAAAGTGCCGCTCGGGGACATCACCTATGGGATCAGCCACTACATGTGCCTGTAGGTGATCACTAGACCCAAAGAAATTTGATCTACTGGAATGGTTGCATTGCCATTTGTGCTTGCTCATCATAAAGTCAGGAAAAACATGTGCCGCTTCATATTTCTCACATCATGCTTTAAATTTATACTAGAGGTTGGTGGATATGATCGGAGTGATATTCTCATAAGGAAGTCCAAGGAAAAGATATTTAATCACCCTAAGTAGTATTTCTGATCGTCTTAGTACATATCCCATGTTTCTCCACTCGTGCAAGAGAAGAACTTGGATCACTAAGGATAAGATGCTCTTGTGGTAAATTTCTCCTATGTGCTGGACCAAGAAGATGATTTCTTTTGCGACGTCAACTGCGTTTCTACCGACAGCTGAAAGCTTGTTGCTTGGCCAATCTTTGAGGTACAATCGTATCCCCGTATTTTTGCTATTGTTAAAAGCTACATAACATCCATGAATAGATGCCCTTCCAGTAGATTTGTGGTTGGCATTAAAACTAAACTTTACATTTAGCTGGCATATGTGATCCTAATGATTTGAGTATCCGTTCTCACTGCACCATGACAACTTCAACTTCATTTTCTTTATACTGTAGGTGGATATTTGATCTAATTTGGTTGTCTACGCCCATAGGAAAATAGAAACAACAAAAATGATACCCATAGGAAAATAGAAACAACAAAAATGATACTATTATTTTACCATTTTAGTCTTTATGTACGTTCATTTTATCTTTTCATGTATTCTGTTTCTTTTTGGTGGTCACACCCAAAGCCACATGATCCTTCTCTAAGTTTGAGGGTGCAATTTCAGCTTTTGCGTACAAACAAAGATCTAAAAAAATTGAGAGATGATGAGAGAATTCATGTCCCAGTCGGGAAAGCATAATACCATCATGGTGTTTTGTGCATGGAGGGGTGAAGGGCAGAGGCTTGTTGTCTAAAATAGTGCAAGTAGTGTATGACCGTTGAAATATGTCAACGATATGTATGGAAGTTTCAACAAAAACAAGCTAATTACACCGATTAGGACTCACCTCAGTTTGAGAATCTTTTGGATACCAAGGAGAAAGTGTAAACTGGGAGAAAAGGAAACCTCTACTGAATAAGATGTATGCTTCATTTTCTGTAATGATATCTGCATTTTAGAATTTACTTATTGTGACAAACTGAGATACACGACAGAATGTAACCTAGAATTGATGACACATTTCTGTGATGATATCTATTATTGTCGTCTTCACCCAGTTCTTGTTTTGGTGCCTTGAAAAAATTCATCTTAATCGGATACTAATATAACTTATGCAAGAGTCATGTTTGGAGATTAAAAGAAATGGCTTTCTGATTGAAAACTTTTGTTCCTTGTAAAACACCAGTGGTTTTTGAACTGGAGAATAGGAAAATATGAGAGAATATTTCTGATGAACAAATTTGTGCTGGCAGAGCCAGGGTTCAAAAAATGCTAGGGAAAACCAGCAGCAGGCTTGCAAGTAGGGAATGATGGAATCTGGATATCCATATTCTTTGATCTCAGTGTACTACTTGGCTGTATAGTACAGGACTGAGCTCTTCCACCTCCTATCCTGGTAATTCGATTCATGGCTTAGGCACATGCAACAAGGCCATTACCACAAAAAGTGGCACCGTCCTTTAATTTGCTGCAGTTCTCCCCCTAAAATGATTTCTTGTACGCTAAAGTTTTTTGGGTAATGTTTGTGGCTGGGTGGCCGGCCAAAGATTGGGCCGGTTGCACGCGAGCCTTGCGATCGTCTCGATTGTGCGTCGCGCGGGACACGAGCGCCCATCGTTGATTTGGAAGTTTCAAACGACGGTATATAAAGCTTCCACCGTTCTCGTAAAAGCTTCCACCGTTGATTTGAAAGCTTCAAACGACGGTATATAAAGCTTCAACTGGACCATAGTGCGACTAAAGAGCTACAACAGTTTATATGAAAGCTTCAACCATGGTTTAAAAAAGTTTCAACCGAACCACCGCGAACTGAAAAAGCTACGACCATACTCTCATATGAAAGCTTCAACCGGCGACCTACAGTGTTGTAAGCGACGACCGGAGATGATACAACCAGTGCACGACGATGCTGCAAATAGGTGGGTGGCAGGCACCGATGGACGTGGGAAAAAGCTTCAACAGTGGAAAAAAGCTTCAACCGGCTTAGGAAAAGCTTCAACGTGCGGTGAAAAAAAGCTTCAACCAGCATGGTGAAAAGCTTCAACTCTCTAAATTACCTGCGGTCGGAAGAGCAACGATACAAGGCTGGAACCTGAAAACTGTACATGCTTCAGTCGGTATCCATCTTTCTTCTGAAAACTTGGCTTCTATTGGTGCTGTAAATTACCCCATATGACTTGCATATTTCACATTGCCACTTGTACAAGTCTTTGATATGTCCTTATGTGTATATTTAATTTTTGTCCACTTCCTAATTTGATGATGTGAATGCCTTGATTGGTTTTTCCACTCTATGCATTGTTGATTTAACAAGTAACTGATAAAATTCTTTCTAAGTATTTTCTATGTTTATTATGAAAGGACAAAGAAAAATAGTTAGTGCTACCACCATTTCAGGAACTAACTATTTTTCTTTGTTTATTATGAGAAGGTTCAAAGGTCGTTAATCATTATCCATGGGACATTTGCTTATAAGGAGAAAATAGTACGGTATTTTATATCAAAATGTGTAGACATAATTACAATTTGTATCTGAGCTTGCAATAATCTTACCAGTTTGTGCGCTACTATCATCTGGTATGTCCATATGTGAACCATCCACCAAATTAGATATAAGGCATTCGACAACCAGTACCCTCATAGAATTGGAGCCAAGAGAGCATGTAGAAACATCAAATGGTATCACCCTTTCACATGACATTTTTTCCAATGGAGTATGCACTACAAGAAAAAAGCACATTAGTGGCGCACCACTTTTGGTTATTAATGGCGCACCATAGGTGCGCCACTATTACCACGCCACTAATAACAAATACTAATGGCGCACCCCTGGTGCGCCATTAGTATTCAATATAACAGTGGC
Source organism: Elymus sibiricus (assembly GCA_039707655.1). NCBI lineage: Eukaryota > Viridiplantae > Streptophyta > Magnoliopsida > Poales > Poaceae > Elymus > Elymus sibiricus. The sequence continues at coordinate 77,172,920 of CM077676.1, forward strand.
GCACCTTGTAGTGCGCCATTACTATGGCTACTGGTGCGCCACTACTAATGCAGACGAGGGGGCCCTGGTAACCAACAGGTGCGCCACTGATGTCTCTATAGGTGCACCACTGATATTTTGCATGGTGCGCCACTAATGTGCTGGCAGGTGCGCCACTACTATGAATTATAGGATTTTTTTTAATTTTTTGCTTTTCTGATATTTGCACAGCACAGAATATATTAATTATACAGCACAGAATATACAATACAATACAGCACCACAATTAGTCAAGTATAAACAGGACATAAAACAATTCATCACATTAGTTTCCGAATTCAAAATAGCGAACAAAGTTCAAATATTAGACAAGTTTAGGTCTCGAGACCGAGCAGCGAGTTTGTCGTCACATTACAAAGTCGATCATCTAAACTACCATCACATAGAAGAGAGCTGCGGTCACGATGAGCATCATCGCGATGAAACTAGTCTTCATACGGTTCCTCCTCCGCTCCCTCCTCTCTCCCGCTAGATAGCGCGCGTATCTAGCTTCCGCCTCCGCCCTAGTGGTGTACCCTTTGTAACTGTTCCCGCTGAAACGGTGAACCTGTCTCCGACACTCCTCCCAGTCGTCGTAGACTCCGGGAACCTCACCCTTGTACACGACATACGACGGCATCTCTATGCACTAGACAAACAAAACGTTAGTAGCAATTCACAGATAATATATAAGCAATATATAAGTATGCAACAAAAGGATCGGAAGAGAAAAGCAACACATTAATAGCACGGTTCATGGTCCTACTAATAAATAGCATCGATTACATATAAGTTGAACGACTGTCCAAACTAAAGAGACATACAAGTTCATTAAAGTTTAATTACAACATGAGCTAATCGATATTTCAGAACTACATAGCATCAATACTTTCGACTCGACTCAGGGAGCGGAGCGTGGATGAAGCCGCCGTCTTTCGTGATGGTCATGAATGTGCGGTCGTTGTCAGCCTGCATTTGTAGCATTGTTTCTATTTCACTGTTGGACGGTTGATAGTTGAGGTAGAACTGCCCCGAGGTACGAAGGACATCTTGATAGATGATTTTCGCTAACTCCGACTGGATGCGAAAGAATTCTTGTCTGATGTCGTCATCCTGGATTGCCGACAAGCGTGCGGCCCATTCTTTGAGATTATTTGGTAGCATACGCTGATGATGGTTCCGTACGATCGCCCGCATGTGATGGAGGGCGTAGTAGGCATCCTTCTGACTGCCAGGCGGCTGCTTGACGCAGGGGAACGTCGTTACGTGGGTGAACACGTGCTTGCCGTACCTACAAATTGGCCTCCTGAAGGTGCCTCCAGATTTGGCGTAGCCGGGGAGAACATCATCAAGAACTTTCTTGATATCTGTGTAGTCTTTCTTCGACTGACGGTCCGAGTCGAAATACGTGGCCATGGAATATTTCGGGCTTAAGAGGATGAGTGTGCAATGTGTGTCACTGCACAAAACACGGAATGTTAGAAAAAAAAAGAACGATCGAAATCTAAGAAATCATATGTTACGGGGCGGTGAGGGGATGACTTACTCGGAAAAGTAAGACACGAGGAAGTTATCCTTATCCTGGTTCGCCAGAATGACGCCTTCGAGGTATGAACTCGCGACTTGCCGGTCCCCAGCGCTGCCCAAGATCTTGGCACGCATGTAGAAGGGGTCGACTATCACGATGTCCGGGGTCTTGTCTCTAATGATCCGCATCTCCATACTGAGCGAAAATAGCCGAATGAAGGTGTAGTGCAGCGGATAAAGGTTAAACATAGCGAAGATGTCATCAAACCGCAGGACGATCATACACCCGATGGGGCTATCGACAAAGCCCTTTCCCTCTGGCACCTTGGCCACGAAAACCGGGTATGCCACATCATTCTCGGAGAGACGCCGCTTCTCCATAGAAAGAACAGCGTCATGCAGACTCCACATAGCAGCGGTTGCAGCATTGAGTAGATTAGTCGGTAGCATCGGCCTACCCGCCACATGCACCCTCCTCGAGATATCCTTAGGTATTGGTGGCCCGTCCTGAGCACGGATCGTACTCGGTGCCGGCTGGCTCGCACCCTTGTTATTTTTTCTTTTCCGTCCCTTCTGCTTCTTCTGCAGTAATGGGATCGAGTTCTGCTCAGAGGCCACCTTCTTGAGTGTGTTGGGGCTGATAATATTTCGCACCTCGGCTGTTTGAGTCTCGGTGAAGGCGGCATCTGGAGGCGTCTCCTGAGAACTGAACAGACGACGCCTGTTGCAATTGGGTTTCTCCGCGGTACCAGCTAGATCACGATCGTCTTTTGCAGGGTTGGGTTCTTGAGAAGGAGGCCCCAAGAAGTCGTCACCGTACCCATGTTGGTTGAAGTACTTATCGACGTTGGAAAATGTATCGTCGTCGCCGTCCGGATCCTGTGCCATATGCATGTCCGGATCAGCTGACGGCGGTAGCGTTGCGGCGGTCTTGCCATGGCTTGGCGCCGGCACGACTGGCGGTGTTGTCTGTGGGGTGGTGTCCCCCGCCCCCAAACGAATCTGGCTCTTTGGCCAAAGCATGGACCAGTTTAAGCAGGCGCTGAGGGTCATCACATCATCTTCGTCGGCCCCAGGGGGTCGATACGGAGGTAACAAGTCGTCGTAGCCCCGCAGCACCCGAACCAGTTGAACCCTATACACGGTGGGTGGCATCGGATTACCGTGGAACACGCGGTTGTCCGGTTCAATGATTTTGGCCTTGGCGACATCGATCAACTCGCCGTCCACGAAGTGCAGGAGAGTGCATGGAACGTTGGCGGCGCCCTGCGAAAACATGTAGGGCGTCAGGGATGCCCAGTCAAAGGCAAGGAGATGAAGTCATCGGCCGAGGCTTAGTTACCGTGATGGCGTTGAGCTCGGCTAATGTCGAGGCACCGCCAACGGCGGGTGTGCAAGTGACGGAGGGGCCGCTTGCTGCCGAGGTGCCGGCCGGCGTATTCTTCCCACACCCGGGTGCATTAAGCTCCAATACTGGCGCCGACGCCGGACACACCAATGCCGCCTTGGCCGGAGACACCAATGCCGGCGCGTTGTGCGAGTTGCTGCCCGTGAAGCTGGGAATCGGGGGCGGCCCCTGTTGGCCGCCCGCAATCCACCCCCGCAGCCCCTCAAGCAAGGTAGGCATAATGGCGGTGATCGTCGCTCCCAGTTGGTCTCGCACTTGCTCTTGGACTATCTCCGGAATCCGCGCCACTTGTGCCTTGAGTTCTTTAACCTCGCGCTCCTGGCTTTCCGAGCTGGTCTTTTTCTCCTTTCGCCCAGCCTTATAGTATTCCGACCATTTCATGGACAAGCCTTCGCCGGCCACACGACCAGCTGACGACGGCTTACTGAACTTATCCTTGTGTTTCATTACGTTCAACGCCCTATTTAAAGTGGTGTCCCAAGGGGCAGACGGGGAGCTCTGAGACCCCGCGCTACTGCTTTCAGTTTCCTGCGGAAGGAATGTGAACCATTTAGAAATTTGGCTTCATTAATTAGAATGCAACCATATGGAGCTAATTACGCGGGGGTGTATTCCTTACCAGAACACGCTCAAGATCCTTCACCTTCGGATCCGTGGTAAGCTCCTTTGTTACCGGGTCCACCTTGTATCGGGCCCTGACATAGTTCCTGTTCTGCTTTTCATGGTATTTATCGAAGAGGGGCGGTAGGCCTTGCTCGGCATGCTCCGCGTCCTCCTTGTCCCATTTAGGTTCCGCCACTCTGTAACCGCCGGGACCGAGTTTGTGGACCCCTAAGTTCAAGTCCCGCATATCTTTCCCCCACTGACTTGATTCCGCGGATGCGTTGCTCTCGCACTTGATCTTGAACTCCAGGTAGTCAGCTTCGCTGATTGAAGGATTTTTCTCCTTGATCTTCTCATAACTATCACCTCTTAGAATCATTCTCTTCACCGCGGCTCTCCAAGTAGCCAGGGCCGTGCTCATCTTCGTGAGGGCGGCACTGTTCACTATATTCCATGAGAGGCATGTGTTTGCGAAGTCACCGGGGAACTTGTATCGTTCGTGCAGCTTCGTGAAGAGGAGGTTGCGCAAATTCCCTCGGTCACGATGCCTTAGGTTCTCGGTGTTGATCGAGACGGTGCTCCGGAGAATGCACCCGAGTTGTCCCGCGTACCCACCGACTAATTCTTTGGGTGCCGTTGGATGCCCACTGGAGGACACTTCAGTAAATTCCTCCTTGACGGTGCCGAGCACGTTCGGGCGCCGGTCCTTCCGTTGCCTCTTCGGTTGGCTGCCATCTGTGCGTTCGCTGCCATCATCAGTGGTGGCATCCCCGGCGGCACCATCAGTGGTGTCATCCCCGACGCCACTAGGGGTTGTGTAGTCGGGATCGGTGTCTTCCGCGGCGTCCTCATAGCGGTGAGGTTCTTCCTCCATCTCCTTAGACAGCTCCCAGAATGGCTTGCCCGAACCGCCGGCCTCATCGTTGTCGGCCATGTTCGCTCTAAATAGGAAAAAATGGATAACTTAGCTAAACAAACATGGGTCATTTTAGTGGTAATGGGTGGGTAACTTCACTGACAGGGGTAATTTAGCTGGCAACATAAATTCTAGGAAAAATTCGGCATGACATTTGCTAAAAAAGGTCATGCCGGAGTGCCAGAAATTTGCCGGACGGAAATTAATCAACGTTCCGGCAAAACATTGGCAACTCAATGTACCTGCACATAAACCCCAAACCAAAAGGAACCACTATTGGTTCACCCAACAGCCGGAGATGTGTGTATTGCATAGAAGTGCTCAAATGTGGGAGTGTCACGCTTGGCACCCCCTGCTGTGAAATTCCAGATCCTGACGCGGCTGAAGGATGAACAACTAGGTGTTTAGCCGTTCAAGGATGAACAACTCAGGATTGTTTCGGAGCAGGTTCTCAGTGCTCAACCTGACAGTGACAACAATTATATTGTCACAAGAGTGGAATACAGATCAGTCTCTTGCCAATCACTATCAAGGCAGGGAAAAGGACACCATTCAACCTCATCCATACCCTGAAATTCTGTTACTGCTTTAGCTTCATCAGTGTTTCTTAGAAAGCAAAGGAACTGCCTCTTCATAGACAAAATACTAAGGCAGAAACCACAATGGTGCCATTTCAGAAAAATACTAAGTAAATTGCAAAAATACTAAGTAAATTGCAAGGAAAATGCCGTATTTCACTAAAAATTTAGCTGCTGTAGGTATCATATTGTCCATGGGAGATCTGGACTGTTATCATATTGTCCATGGTCGATATTCATTTTTTTGTGCAATTTTAGGCTGTGATTGCGATCGACCGATAGTAAAGAGATTTCTTGTGATGCTGTATATAGTTTGAGTTAATAAAGTACTCCTACATCCTTTATCAAAAAAAAACAATCTTGTTTACTTAGGGGACCCGGTGGGCTTTATTAAGTTGGATGGTCAGTTACAATCGCTGCCCAAAATAGAGTTTAGAAAACAGAGTAGGATAGCAACACCAAAACAGAGTAGCATGCAGGGCCTGCTCCTGGACCTTGCTCTGATGCAGAAAGTACCATCGATGTATAGGTATATTCACCTCCAGGAGTTCAGCAGGTGGTCTGCACAGATAGGTGGCCGAGGTGGTCTGCAAAGATGTTCAGACTGAACTCCGAGGCGCTGAGAAGACGGACACCGCCGCGTCAGGAGTAGAGAGCCTGCGGTTCAGAAACAGGTGGCCTCCGTCAGTACTGAAGTTTTATAGCAAGTTTTCTTTAACTGAATCATCGACACAAGTTTAGGATGGTTAAATTACATAGCAGAACAGGACAGCAATACTGTGTGTGACAATTACACAGCAGAGCAGAACAGAAGCAGTACCACCCTGTCATTTGCATCTTCTAGCATAAAGCATACATGTGTTCAATGGGGTTGTTTGGCTTACTTCTTCTGCGAATAAGCATGTACCCCAACTGTATTTTAGTGATCTAAACACACTTATATTTCTTTAGGGAGGGAGTACTTACTGTACTGTACATATTGACCATTTCAGTGATAATACATTTAGGGGTTGTTTGTATAACAAGTATTTAGGAAACTGTTTTTTCTTATCCTCAATTACCAGTCTAACAAACTAATACCTTGTTTGGTTTTGTCTAACAAACTCAGAGATATCTAAAACTAGTTTTTGTAAGACCCAAAAATCAAGTGTTAGGAAAAACTACTATTAGTCATTTTCTGATAAATGCATTTATACTATCCTTAACAGCCTAGTTCCTATACAAACTGATTTAAACGCTTTGTCAGTCCAAACAAGATTTTGACAGGTCAATAATTAAGTCACCATCTACTTGAAACAAATTGCTTGAAACAAATTTGCACTAGGCTAAACAAATTTGCACTAGGCTAAATCAGTTGACCACCTACTGATTTGAAAGAGAGATGGAGGAGGGGAGGGAGGGGGCCGGGGGGGAGAGAGAGAGATACACACCTGCGAGAGGAGGAACCGGAGGGGGCGGCTGCGGCGTGGTGGACGTAGCAGAGGGCGTCGGGGTGGCGGCGGGCGTCGAGGGGGCGGCGGCGTAGTGGAGCAGGCACTGCGCACGCGCGGCGGCCGTTAGGGTTCGGAGGCACTGACGGAGGCGAGGGAGGGAGGGGTCGGAGCAGGTACCTGCTTGAGGAGGCCGAAGAGGGGAGGCGGCGTGTCGGCAGGGGTGTGAGAGCCGGCCGGTGGAGGGAGAGGGGCGGGGGGCAGGTCGACGGGTGGACGGAGATGGGCGCGGGGGCTCGGGGTCACCGGAGAGGGGCGCGGGGTCGGGCGGCGATGCTGCGTCGTCTGGGGAGAGGGGAAGCTGTGTAGTGGGTGGGAGACGAGGCAGGGGAGAGGGGAAGCTGTGTAGTGGGGGGAGGGTTAGCAATGGCGCACCTCGGAGGGGTGCTCCATAAAAAAGGATAGCAATGGCGCACCTTTTAGGGGTGCGCCATAAACATTGGAATATCAATGGCGCACCTTTTAGGGGTGCGCCATAAAAACTGTGATAGCAATGGCGCACCTTCTCCTGGTGCGCCATTACTAACTTTTTTTTATTTTTTTGAATTTTTAGTTGCATGTAATAATTTAAGATTTGAGATAAAAGAAAAGGAAAATGCAAATGGAGTGATAAAACCATTGTGCAAAGATTTAGAATTAGATGACATGGTTGAAATCAAGTGACATGAAATAACAGTCATCAAAGATTGAGCTTGCCACTGACACACACACGCGGCCGACACGTCATGATTTGATCTTAGCTATCTTTTCACAATCTTCTTGCCCTTCTTTCTCGCGGTTGAATAATTTTGCCCCAGAACCCCTTGAATTCTTCTCTTGAACGGACGTCCTTTAGGTAGGGTGGTCCTGCTTCTTCTTGTGGTGTATGGTACTTCATCGTCGTCGTCATCTTCCATCTTCGGGTCGCCGTACTTGTCGAAGTCTTGCTCATTGGCGACTCCATCCATTCCGATGATGTTCCTTTTGCCTCTCCTCACGACAACACGACTGGGCTTTGACGGGTCGGTAATGAAGAAGCATTGGTCCACTTGGCAAGCCAGTACCCATGGCTCATTTTTCGCGGTGACGTTTGCGCCCGCGGTCTTGGATTTGGCTTCGGGTATAACCATGGTGGTGAAATACTGGTCTTCTTTTAGGACGCTCTTGGCCCATCTGACACGGAACATCGGGACCTTCTCTCCAGCGTAGCTCAGCTCCCAGATCTCCTCGATCCTTCCGTAGTATCTGTCCTTGTCGTTACCGGTGTAGGATTCCATCGTTACCCCGGAGTTCTGATAATCGCTCTTCATGTCCTTTTCCTCGGTGTAGAATGTGTAGCCGTTGATATCGTACGCCTGATAGGTCATCAGGTTGTGCTCGGCGCCCTGTGACAAGGCGAATATGAGTTTTTCTTCCGCGGAAGAATCCTCATGTAAAGGGTACGACAGAAGCTTGTCCTTGAACCAACGCGTGAAACATGAGTTGTGCTCTTTGATTATATCTCCGTCCGTCCTCTGTTGGCCTCGGTCATTGTACGTCTTCTCAATAAAGGTTTTGTGCTCTACCACCCAAGGATTGACCACGTCTATGTGTTGTAGCGCGACTAGGTTTGCTCTTTCAAAGTCGGCGAGTCGACCCTCGAAGTCGACATGCATTTCGCGGCGACCCTCGCGGTGACCCCATCCAGCGAGCCTGCCGAGGTGCCTGTTGACGGGCAGACCAACGGGGTTCTCGATGCCTAGATAATTCGTGTAGAAGGAGATGCACTCTTCGGTCAGAAAGCCCTTGGCTCTGCTTCCATCTGGACGTGCCCTGTTGCGAACGTATCCTTTGATGACACCATTCATCCTTTCGAACGGCATCATGCTGTGCAGGAACGTCGGCCCGAGTTGGATGATATCCTCCACGATATGGACCAGCAGATGCACCATAACGTCGAAGAATGCGGGCGGGAAATACATCTCAAGCTCGCATAGTATCACCACGATCTCTTCCTGTAGCCCTCTGACTTGCCTCATGCCAACCGACTTCCGAGAGATGACGTCGAAAAAGTTGCATAGGCCAAATAGCGTTTCACGGACGTGCGCATCCATGATCCCATGGATTGCAACTGAAAGTATCTGCGTCATCAGCACGTGACAGTCGTGAGACTTCATCCCGCTGAACTTCTGCTTCGCTGAGTCTAGGTATCTGCTTATCTTCCCCGCGTAACCGTAAGGAAGTTTTACTCCTACGAGGCAGGTGAAAAACTGCTCGATCTTCTTCTGACTTAGAGTGAAGCACGCGGGAGGGCAGTCATATTCGATCTTCTTGGCCTTTTTGCCTTTGCGACGACTTTCCGTGTTCTTCGCCTCATCATCATCATCATCATCATCATCATCATCATTAGGGCGTTTTGCGTGAAGCTCCTCCCTGATGCCCATTGATTGCAAGTCTGCCCTTGCTTTCGGCCCATCTTTGGTCCTCTCTGGCATGTTGAGCAGGGTACCAAGAAGACTCTCGCACATGTTCTTCGTGATATGCATGACATCAAGGCTGTGAGGCACACGGAGGATCTTCCAGTACGGCAAGTCCCAGAAAACAGACCTCGTTTTCCATACCTTCAGCAGCGGCTCTGGCGCCTTTCGCTTCTTTCCCGGCGGTGGGCACTCTTTCCAATTTTTCAACAGCTCGTCTATTTCCTCGCCGCTCCTCGTACGTGGGGGTCTTCGGGGTTCGGTTTCACCATCGAACAGATCCTTGCGTTTTCTCCATGCGTCATCGTCGCGAAGCCACCTTCGATGTCCCATGAACCCGGGATCTCTATCTAGCTGGCGATACGTTGTGTCATCCATGCACCTGACGCATGCACAAAATCCATCGACCACCTGCCCCGCGGCATATCCGTAACCGAGATAGTCGTGCACCGTCGTGAGCAGTGCGGCTCTCATAGGGAAATATTCTTTCGCTGCGGCGTCCCACGTATTGGCTGGCGTTTTCCACAGCGTGTCTAGCTCCTCCTTCAGCAGCCCCAGATACAGATTGATGTCGTTCCCTGGTTGTTTCGGCCCTTCAATTAGCATACTCATGTGAATGTACTTCCTCTTCATGCACATCCAGGGGGGAAGGTTGTACATCCACACAAACACAGGCCAGGTGCTATGTGTGCTTCTCTGGCTGCCAAACGGATTGACTCCATCGGTGCTCGCGCCCAGCATGATGTTCCTTGGATCGTTCCCAAATTCTGGGTGTTCGAAGTTCAACGCTTGCCACTGGCTCGCATCCTTAGGGTGACTCAGCATCTTGTCTTTTTTATTTATCTCCGGATCATTTCCGTCATCTTCTCGCTTCTTCTCCTTCCTATCCGTGTGCCAACGCAGGAGCTCTGCTAGCTTAAGGTCTGCGAAATACCGCTGCAGACGAGGAGTGATCGGAAAGTACCACACCACTTTTCGAGGAGCTTTCTTCCTCTTCTTGTATCGAGTGACGCCGCACACCGGACATCTGGTAGACTCCGCGTGCTCGTCCCGATAAATGATGCAATCGTTCATGCACACATGGTATTTCACGTGCGGTAAATCCAGAGGACACACGATTTTCTTCGCCTCCTCGAAACTGGTCGGGCACTTGTTCCCCTTGGGAAGACGTTCATGCCAGAATGACATGTTCTCGTCGAAGCATGCGTCGGTCATTTTGTGTTTTACCTTTATCTCCAGAGCCATGAGCGTTACTTTCAGGCGGGTATCCTCGGGCCTGCATCCTTCATGCAATGGAGTAACCGCGTCTATCTCCAGTTGATCCAGCTTGGCTTTCTCTCGGGCGGCAGCTCTTGCGTTACCCGTCTGCTTGAGAAGCAGCTCTTGAATATGAGGGTCCTGCACCCAGCCCATCGATGGTCCATCGTCGTCTGCTCCGGCATCTCCATCTTCATGATCATGCCCTTCGTCTTGATCTTCCTCATCATCATGTCCGGCATCTTCTACATGATGACTGTGTCCTGCATCTACTTCGTGATCATGTCCTGGAGATTCTTCGTCTTCTCGCCGGCCGCCCTCGCCGCTATTGTCTTGCTGCCCTTCCTTATTTCTTGCCCGGCCCCCATGGACGACTTCATAATCATCTTCATCACCTTGCCACCGATAGCCATCCATGAAACCACGCACGAGCAGGTGGTCCCGCACCTGTCTGGAATCCGGGTCCATAAGACTCTTCAGCTTGCATCTTCGACACGGACATCTTATCTCCGTCTCATTCTTTTGAAGCATCTCGGCCTTCGCGGAGCTCAAAAACCTATTCACGATGCCTTCGGTCATCGTGCAGACCATGGTCACCTGCGGGGTAGAGCAAAACGATATTTTAGAACCAAAAAAATTTTTTGGCATGACTTTGCCTAAAAATAGGACCAAAAAGAATGCATAGTGCCAAATTCTCGCCGAAACGGAAATGAATCAACATTCCGGCAAAATATTGGCAACTATCGCATTTCAAATACCGGTACCTGCAAACACAAACATATGCAACACCACAAACATACGTAGATCTAGCTCAATGAGAAAAGTGTAGATTTAGGCCATAAAAAGTGTGTACGTTGGAGGGAGAAAAAAGTAGATCTAGAACATAAAGAAAGCTTTCCCCTTACTTACCTATCAAAAAAAGGAAATTTAACCACTTAATTTGGGTGAATCTATGGTGCAAATGAGGTGAGGAGGAGGAGGCAGCCGAGACCAGCAAGCTTGGTAGAGGTGGAGAGAATGAAGTGGGGAAAGTGAGTGTGGTAGGTGGCTGTCAAAAATATCTAGCTGCTCTCAGGCTAGTAATGGCGCACCTCCTAAGAATGCGCCATTGGTAACCAGGGTTACTAATGGCGCACCTGGTGCGAGTGCGCCATTACTAGTTTTGAAAAAAAAAATTGTTAGTAATGGCGCACCGGGGTGTGGTGCGCCATTACTAGTTTTAACTAGTAATGGCGAACCACACAAACTAGTAATGGCGCACCACACCCCGGTGCGCCATTACTAGTTTTGAAAAAAAAATTGTTACTAGTGGCGCACCGGGGTGTGGTGCGCCATTACTAGTTAAAACTAGTAATGGCGCACCACACCCCGGTGCGCCATTACTAGTTTTGAAAAAAAAAATTGTTAGTAGTGGCGCATCGGGGTGTGGTGCGCCATTACTAGTTAAAACTAGTAATGGCGCACCACACCCCGGTGCGCCACTGGTAAGTCTGGGGAGGGGGGTGTGCATAGGACAAACTTAGCAGTGGCGCACCACACACCAGGTGCGCCATTAGTAATATGGACATTAATGGCGCACCCATATCTGGTGCGCCACTGCTATATAGCAGTGGCGCACCACATACATGGTGCGCCATTAATGTCCATATTAGCTATAGCCATTTTTCTAGTAGTGATGGTTATATATTGATTCAGATTCATTCAGTCTAACCCTGTGTTGGGCATATTGCTTCAAATCTGGGTCTTGGTCTTGTCCATGCAGAAAACCCTACATCACCTCAAGGTAGACCAAGTGGTGATAAACATATTGCTTCCAATGCAAGTCTTACACAAGACAAAAATCAACGAAGATGGAACCATGATGAAGCACGACGAGATAGGCTAACACCCGAGAAGAAAGAGGAAATGAATGCACATTGAAGAGCAGCTAGACAAAATAAAATTAATGAAGAGTGTAATGCGAGCCAAAGGGCAGCAAGGCAAAATTTGACAATTGAGGAGAGGTGAGAGATGAACGCTCGCAGAAGGGAAGCCAGTCAAAAAACCAATTGAGTAGAGTCAAGATACGAATGCCTGCCAAAGAGCACGCAGTCAAAGCATACCACCTGACAAGAGGCAGGCGTTGTAGAACGACACCATGAGGGTGAGAGGAGCGGGTGGATGTCACCATGGAAGGTAGGGGAGGCGGTGCGGAAAGGAGGATGTGGGCTTTGCCATGGCATGGAGGGAAGGTGTGAGGGAGAGATGGCAGCGACGACGTCATGGCGGGGAGATGAGATGCGGAGACACCTGGTGGCTTGCTGGCCATGGAGGAAGAGCAGGAGGAGGTTCTGCAGCGAGTGGGTGAGAGGAGTGGCTGCTTTTTTTTCCTTCAAGAAAAGGAGAAAGGAGCAACTGCTATGTGGTGACATAAATGACACATAGCCTAACAAGTCATTTTTTGAGAAAATACCAACAAAGTGATCTATAGGTAGCCTACATTTATAGCTCACTAAAATCGGGATGTGACTCACAATGTACCAGGTAGATGAAGATGAAGATATCATTCCTCACACTATATGAAAATATCTTAAATGCATCAAGTAGATCGTAGTTTGTAATTGATAATTAGTTGGGTCATTGCTCTTTGTGTACACATTGTTCTATTATATTTTTTTGTCAACGTACATCGCAAGTGAAGCGGATTTCAATTACATCTCCATTGTTACTGGCTATCATTTCTATACATGCGACATTTGTACATGCATTATTTATATATGCAACCGATAAAAAATATATCCATGGCCCGTGGCAACGCACGGGCATTCTACTAGTATATGATAAAGGTAGACCCGGGGGCCATAGCTTTCACTAGAGGCTTCTCTCTTGAAAATAGCATATGGTGGGTGAACAAATTACTGTTGGGCAATTGATAGAAAAGCAAATAATCATGATGATATCCAAGGCAATGATCATGTATATAGGCATCATGTCCGAGACAAGTAGACCGAAATGATTCTGCATCTACTACTATTACTCCACACATCGACCGCTATCCAGCATGCATCTAGAGTATTAAGTTCATAAAGAACGGAGTAACGCCTTAAGCAAGATGACATGATGTAGACAAAGTAAACTCATGCATTAATAAACCCCATATTTTTACCCCTAATAGCAATGATACATACGTGTCATGTCCCTTTCTGTCACTGGGATAGAGCACCGCAAGATCGAACCCATTACAAAGCACCTCTCCCAATGCAAGATAAATCAATCTAGTTGGCCAAACCAAATAAATAGATCGGAGAGAAATACGAAGCTATAACAATCATGCATAAAAGAGTTCAGAGAAAACTCAAATAATATTCATGGATAATCTGATCATAAACTCGCAATTCATCGGGTCCCAACAAACACACCGCAAAAAGTGATTACATCGGATAGAACTCCAAGAACATCGAGGAGAACATTGTATTGAAGATCAAAAAGAGAGAAGAAGCCATCTAGATACTAACTATGGACCCGAAGGTCTGTGGTAAACTACTACGCATCATCGGAAGGGAAGCAAGGTTGATATAGAGCGCCTCCGTGATTGAATCCCCCTCCGGCAGAGTGCCGGAAAAGGCCTCCAGATGGGATCTCTCGAGAACAGGAACTTGCGGCGGCGGAAAAAGTATTTCGTGGACTCCTCCGTTGGTTTCCTGATTTTAGAGTATTTATAGAGGTGGAATTAGGTCAAACAGAGCAGAGGTGGGCCCACGAGGCACCAGGGCGCGCCACCCCCCCTGGGGCGCGCCCTGGTGGCTCGTGGTCACCTCCTGTGTCTTCTGGCCCTCTCCCGCAGCTTCTAGTGTCTCTTATGTCCAAAAAAAACTCTCCAAAAAGTTTCGTGGCATTTGGACTTCGTTTGGTACTGATATTCTGAAAAACCAAAAACAGGCAAAAAACAGCAACTGGCACTGGGCACTAAGTTAATAGGTTAGTCCCATAAAATGATATATAATTGCTTGTAAGTGTATATAAAACAATCAAGATTGATACTATAATAGCACGGAACAGTCAAAAATTATAGATACGTTGGAGACGTATCAAGCATCCCCAAGCTTAATTACTGCTCGTCCTCGAGTAGGTAAATGATAAAAACAGAATTTTTGATGTGGAATGCTACCTATCATATTCATCATATACTCTTTTCTTTTGTAGCATGGACATTTGGACTTGCATGATTTAAAGCAATACTCTATAGTGTGACATGAAGACATAAATACTCAAGCATACTAACAAGCAACCATGCCTTTCAGAATATCAACGCTAAAGAAAGTTATCCCTAGCCCATTATGCTCAATCATTGATCCATTCATGAAACACACTCAATATTAGCTACACACAATGCACAAGTATGACAATAGTGCTCTCTAGTTGGTGCTTTGTAAGAGAAGATGGAGACTCAAAATAAAAATAAAAATTGCATAAAAGTAAATAGATAGGCCCTTCGCAGAGGGAAGCAGAGATTTGCAGAGGTGCCAGAGCTCAAGGCTTAAATTAGAGAGATAAAATTATTTTGAGAGGCATGCTTTTTGCTGTCAATGAAAACGACCGAGAATTTCCAATATCTTCCATGCTAGACACATTATAGGCGGTTCCCAAAAAAAAGTTTATTTCCTTACCACCATTCTTTCACAATCCATGGCTAGCTGTATCCACGGGTGCCCTCCATACCAACACTTTCCAAGGAATTTATTATTATCATCATATTAAAAAAAATTCATTCCGGGACTGGGCATCCCTATTACCTGCCACTCTCTCGTGCAATGACAAGTGAATAAACACTCATCGTGAGAATAACACACCTAGCATGGAAAATATTGGCCACCCCCTGCCGCTTCATGAGTGGTACGGGCACACAAAGCAGAAAATTATTTTGAAAATTTAGAGGTGGCACATGCAAATTTACTTGGAACGGCATGGAAATACCCCATAAAGGTAGGTATGGTGGACTCATTTGGCACAATTTGGGTTTAAGGAGTTGGATGCACAAGCAGCATTCCCGCTTAGTACAAATGAAGGCTAGCAAATAGATTGAGAAGCGACCAACCAAAAAGCGAAAAAGGTCATAAACATGCATTGAACATAACTAACACCGAATAATGCACCATAAGTAGGATATAATTTCTTTGCATAACTATTGACTTTATGTGCATGCATAGGGAATCACAAACCTTAACACCAATATTCTTACTAAATCACAATTACTCACTAACATGACTCACATATTATCATCTCCATATTGCAAAACTATTGCAAGGAATCAAACTTATCATATCCAATGATCTTTCATGAAAGTTTTTATTATATCCCTCTTGAATATTCATCACTTTGGGACCAAATTCATATCTTGTGCAAATTACCATTACTATTATCAACTCTCAAAAAGATATAAGTGAAGCATGAGAGTGCAAATATTTCTTCAAAATTTAATCTTATCAATTCTCAAAATAATATAAGTGAAGCATGAGAGTTCAAATATTTCTTCAAAATATAACCACCGCCGTGCTCCAAAAGATTTAAGTGAAGCACTAGAGCAACTGCCTAGCTCAAAAGATTTAAGTGAAGCACATATAGTATTCTAACAAATCATGATAAACGTGTGGCTCTCTCAAATAGGTGTGTCCAGAAAAGATGATTGTGACAAACTAAAAAGCAAACAAAGCAAAGACTCATATAATACATGACGCTCCAAGTAAAACACATATCATGTGATGAATAAAAATATAGCTCCAAGTAAAATTACCGATAGTTGGTAGAAGAAAGAGGGGATGCCTTCCGGGGCATCCCCAAGCTTAGACGCTTGAGTATTCCTTGAATATTACCTTGGGGTTCCTTGGGCATCCCCAAGCTTAGGCTCTTGCGACTCCTTATTCCTTCTATCGTGATTTCACCCAAAACTTGAAAACTTCAATCACACAAAACTCAACAAAACATTCGTGAGATCCGTTAGTATAACAAATAAATCTTTAACTTTAAGTACTGTAGTAAATTGATTCATATTTAATATTGTCATAATGCTACTATACTCCAACTTCTCCATGACTCATACCCCCCGATATGATCCATAGATTCATCAAAATAAGCAAACTATGCAACAAAAACAGAATCTGTCTAAAACAGAACAGTATGTAAATATCTATTTAAAATATATACTTATGTAACTCCAAAAATTCTGAAAAATTAGCACAACATGGAAAATTCATATACCAATACTGTGTAAAAATTTCAGATTTTTCTGACGCTCCAGTACAGAAATAAAATTCCAGCACTGGATGCAAAACTTTCTGTTTTCCAAACAGCATCAATTATACTATCTTCCAAATCATCCCAAAGGCATTACTTGGCACAAAAACTAATTAAAACATAAAAACACAATCATAACAGTAGTATAATTGTGTAAACACACAAGAACTTATTTTATCCATTGGGTTGTCTCCCAACAAGCTCTTTCTTTATAGCCATTAAGATAGGCTTGAGATTTCAATGATGCTCTCATGAAAGATAATAATAGAAACACAAAGAGAGCATCCTGTAGCATATGAAAAACACACTTAAGTCTAACGTACTTCCTATGCATAGGCATTTTATAGGAGAACAAATTATCAAGACAAGCAATCTCTAGCATATGCAAGGAAGAAGAATGGAGCATTAACAATTTGAACTTCAAGAGAGGTAATTGAGTAACATGAAAATTTCTACAACCATATTTTCCTCTCTCATAATAATTACATATAGGATCATAGTCAAATTCAACAATATAGCTATCATATAAAATATTCTCTTCATGATCGACATGCATAAAAGTTTTATAATGTTCCAAGATAGTGGGATTAACATCAACTAAAGTCATGACCTCTCCAAGCCGACTTTTATCAAAAAATTCATAAGACTGAACACTCTCCAAAGTAGTGGGATCATTATTACCTAAAGTTTATGCTCTTCCAAACCCACTTTTAATAGTATTGCAAATTTTACTATCAATAACATATTCATCATGAGGCTTAAATAAATTTTCAAGATCATAAGAAGCATTATCACCCCAATCATGATCATTGCAATAAGTAGTGGACATAACAAAATTATCATCCCCAAGCTTGTAGTTTTGCTTATTATTGGCACAATTCACATTAATAGAATTTATAGTAACATCATTGCAATCATGCTTTTCAATCAAGGAGCTATCATGAATCACTTTATAAATTTCTTCTTCTAACACTTCATCACAATTTTCAGATTCATGATTTTCAAGCAAAACTTCATAGATAAAATCAAGAGCACTCAAATCACTAGCAATTGGGTCATTATAATTGGATCTTTTGAAAAGATTAACAAGTGGATGAGGATCCATAGTGATCTTAAATTTTTGTTTTACTTACTGTTCTTGAGTGTTGTCATGGCAATAAAAGCAAGCAAGCAAATAAAAGATTTTTGGGTTTTTGTAAAAAAATTAGAAGTGGGGGAGATGAAAACGAGAGGCAAAAGCAAATAAAATAAATGCAAGGAGATGAAAGTTTATGCGTAGGTACTTGATAGATGTTGATGATGTCTCCCCGACAACGGCGCTAGAAATTCTTCCTGCTACTTGTGAGCTGCGTTGGGATTTCCCCGAAGAGGAGGGGATGATGCAGTATAGTAGAGATAAGTATTTCCCTCAGTTATGAAACCAAGGTTATCAATCCAGTAGGAGAATCACGCAACAACTCATTAGCAACACCTGCACACAAAATAACAAATCCTCGCACCTAACGTGAACAAGGGGTTGTCAATCCCTTGGCGGTTAATTGCAAGATTAAATTGTATGGTGATAGATAGATAGATCGAACAAAAATACAAAATAAAATAAATAAAGTAAAATTGCAGCAAGGTATTTTTAGGATTTTCAATATATGATAAAGGTAGACCCGGGGGCCATAGCTTTCACTAGAGGCTTCTCTCTTGAAAATAGCATACGGTGGGTGAACAAATTACTGTTGGGCAATTGATAGAAAAGCAAATAATCATGACAATATCCAAGGCAATGATCATGTATATAGGCATCACGTCCGAGACAAGTAGACCGAAATGATTCTGCATCTACTACTATTACTCCACACATCGACCACTATCCAGCATGCATCTAGAGTATTAAGTTCATAAAGAACGGAGTAACGCCTTAAGCAAGATGACATGATGTTGACAAAGTAAACTCACGCATGAATAAACCCCATCTTTTTACCCTTAATAGCAACGATACATATGTGTCATGTCCCTTTCTGTCACTGGGATTGAGCACCGCAAGATCGAACCCATTACAAAGCACCTCTCCCAATGCAAGATAAATCAATCTAGTTAGCCAAACCAAATCAATAGATCGGAGAGAAATACGAAGCTATAACAATCATGCATAAAAGAGTTCAGAGAAAACTCAAATAATATTCATGGATAATCTGATCATAAACTCACAATTCATCGGATCCCAACAAACACACCGCAAAAAGTGATTACATCGGATAGAACTCCAAGAACATTGAGGAGAACATTGTATTGAAGATCAAAAAGAGAGAAGAAGCCATCTAGCTACTAACTATGGACCCGAAGGTCTGTGGTAAACTACTCACGCATCATCAGAAGGGCAGCAAGGTTGATGTAGAGCCCCTCTGTGATCGAATCCCCCTCCGACAGATTGCCAGAAAAGGCCTCTAGATGGGATCTCTCGAGAACAGGAACTTGCGGCGGCGGAAAAAGTATATTGTGGACTCCTTCGTTGCTTTCCCAATTTTAGAGTATTTATAGAGGTGGAATTAGGTCAAACGGAGTAGAGGTGGGCCCACGAGGCACCAGGGCGCGCCACCCCCCAGGGGCGCGCCCTGGTGTCTCATGGCCACCTCCTTTGTCTTCTGGCCCTCTCCCGAAGCTTCTAGTGTAAATCTCCAAAAAGTTTCGTGGCATTTGGACTTTGTTTGGTACTGATATTCTGAAAAACCAAAAACAGGCAAAAAACAGCAACTGGCACTGGGCACTAAGTTAATAGGTTAGTCCCAAAAAATGATATCTAATTGCTTATAAGTGTATATAAAACATCCAAGATTCATACTATAATAGCATGGAACAATCAAAAATTATAGATACGTTGGAGACGTATCAATGATCATTGCCATGAATCCGTCATAATTATTTGCTCTTCTATCAATTGCCCAACAATAATTTGTTTACCCACCGTATGTTTATGCGCTCAAGAGAGAAGCCTCTAGTGAAAACTATGGTCCTCGGGTCTATCTTTATTATATAAAAAACCTAAAAATATCTTGCTATAATTTATTTACTTGTATTTTAATTAGTAGTTTAGTTTATCTATTTACCTTGATAAGATTTAATCCTTGCAAATAACCACTAAGAGGATTGACAACCCTCTTATTTGCGTTGGGTGCAAGTGTTTGCTCTTGGGTGTGCATGTGCGCTTAACAGAATTTTGCTT
This sequence comes from Elymus sibiricus, assembly GCA_039707655.1. Lineage (NCBI taxonomy): Eukaryota > Viridiplantae > Streptophyta > Magnoliopsida > Poales > Poaceae > Elymus > Elymus sibiricus. The sequence continues at coordinate 77,192,633 of CM077676.1, forward strand.
GGTTCTCCTACTGGATTGATAACCTTGGTTCTTAACTGAGGGAAATACTTATCTCTACTGTACTGCATCATCCTCTCCTCTTTGGGGAAATACCAACGCAGACTACAAGTAGCAGGAAGAATTTCTGGCGCGTTGCCGGGGAGACATCATCAAAATTACCAAGTACCTTCGCACAAATTATCATTCACTTGCATTTACTTTATTTACCTTTTATTTGCACTTGCCTCTCGTTTCATCTCCCCCACTTCTAATTTTTTTTTACAAAAACACAAAAATATTTTATTTGCTTGATTTCTAGTTTACTTGCTTTGCTTGACACTGTTATCATGTCTGAATTTGAAAAAGTTATGGTTGAAAGTGCTAGTGAGAATGGCGGTAGTGAATCTCTTGGGGATAAATCACATTCTTTTGATCTTAATCTGGACCCCCCGGAGACTAACTCCCTCACTAATTTCAAATCTAAAATCTATCATGTGGGAAGTGGTAATATTATTGGGAAAAACATTATTCAGGAAATCTTTAATTGCGCGGGAGTTATACCAATAATTAAAGAATCCATTCCTGATAAAACAAATTGCTATGTGGATGCTATTGCAATGTTTGTGGTTAAATTAGAAAGAAATATTTTACATATCCATCCCGCTTTACAAAAGATATTTTATGAACTCCCCAACATCCACAATACTAGGGCTAAGAAAATTGCTACTATAATCCTTATGCATGAATTGGATTACATTATCCGAGAAGCTAGGGATATTTTCTCCTTTTACAAAATAAACTATTCGTAGGTTGGAATCTAAAGATTATTTTGCTTATGGTAAAAATATTAGAAGGAGAGTTCCATACGCCGAAGTAATTAAAACTATGTACCACCATGCTTGTGATAAATTTGAATGGGTTACTAAAGGAATTCATGAGGTATTTAGTGAAGAATGGTTCGACAGCACGGCTAGAGATCCTATTGATGATGAGATACATGTTTTGTATGAGGATGTTTATGGTGATGATCCTGAGTTTGAAGTTATGAATATTAAAGTTACCAATCAAAGCCCCTTCAATTACCTAAGCTCACCCACTAGAAAAGAAGAGCATGAGAGTAGAGAATTAATGAGAAAGGTTTTGGAAGATTTAATTAAAAAGGACTTGGGGATGAAGGATTACAACACTTGAAACTATGCATTATGCCTAGCTAGGGGCATAAAACAATAGCGCTTGTTGGGAGGCAACCCAATGAATAAAATAAAATTTTGCTTCTACCTACTGTCCTTGAGTGTTTGCATGATTATAGATTCTGTTATGATTATGTTTTAATTAGTGCTTGTGCCAAGTAATGCCTTTGTGATGATTTGGAAGATAGTATAATTGATGCTGTTTGGAAAACAGAAAGTTTTGCGTCCAGTGCTGGATTTTTAATTCGGTACTGGAGCTTCAGAAAAATCTGAAATTTTTACACAGTATTGGTATATGAATTGTCCACGTTGTCCTAATTTTTGAGAATTTGTGGAGTTACAGAAGTATGGCTTTTAAATAGATCTTTACAGACTGTTCTGTTTTAGACAGATTCTATTTTTGGTGCATAGTTTGCTTATTTTGATGAATCTATGGATCGTATCGGGGGGTATGAGTCATGGAGAAGTTGGAGTACAGTAGAATTATGCCAATATTAAATATGAATAAATTTACTACAGTACCTAAAGTTTAAGATTTGTTTGTTATACTAAAGGATCTCACGAGGTTTCTGTTGAGTTTTGTGTGCTGAAGTTTTCAAGTTTTTGGTGAGACTACGATGGACAAAGGAATAAGGAGTGGCAAGAGCCTAAGCTTGGGGATGCCCAAGGCACCCCAAGATAATATTAAATTAAGACTCAAGCGTCTAAGCTTGGGGATGCCCCGGAATGCATCCCCTCTTTCGTCTACAATCTATCGGTAACTCACTTGGAGCTATATTTTTATTCATCACATGATATGTGTTTTACTTGGAGCGTCTTGTGAAATAGTTTGTTTGCTTTTTAGTTTGTCACAATAATCTTTGCTGACCACACCTTTTTGAGAGGGACACACATTATTCGTGATTTGTTAGAATACTCTATGTGCTTCACTTATATCTTTTGATCTAGGCAGTTGCTCTAGTGCTTCACTTATATCCTTTAGAGCACGGCGGTGATGATATTTAAAAAAAATAGTTGCACTCTCATTATTCACTTATATCTTTTTGAGAGTCTCATGATAGCAATGGTAATATGCACGGGTTATGAATTTGGTCCTGATATGTTACGTATTCAAGAGGGATATAATAAAAACTTTCATGTAGATCACTGAATATGATAAATTTGATTCCTTGCAATAGTTTTGCGATATTAAGACGGTAATATGTGGGAGGTATTAGTAGATAATTGTGGTTTAGTAAGAATAATTGTGTTACGGTTTGTGATTCCCGAAGCATGCACGTATGGTCTCTCGTGATGCTAAGAAGTTGGAGCATAAATTATTATTGATTGTCTTCCTTTGTGTGGCCGTCGGGGGCGCGCGATGGTTAACTCCTACCAACCTCCCCCCTAGGGGCATGCGTAGTAGTACTTTTCTTCAAGGGCTAATAAACTTTCGCAATAAGTATATGAGTTCTTTATGACTAATGTGAGTCCATGGATTATACGCACTCTCACCTTTCCGCAATTTGCTAGCCTCTTCGGTACCGTGCATTGCCCTTTCTCACCACGAGAGTCGGTGCAAACTTTGCCGGTGCATCCAAACCCCGTGATATGGTACGCTCTATCACACATAAGCCTCTTTATATCTTCCTCAAAACAGCCAACATACCTACCTATCATGGCATTTCCATAGCCATTCCGAGATATATTGCCATGCAACTTCCACCGTTCCGTTTTTTTATGACACACATCATCATTGTCATATTGCTTTGCATGATCATATAGCTGACATAGTATTTGTGGCTCAGCCATCGTTCATCATTTTTATACATGTTACGCTAGCATCATCGCACATCCCGGTACACTGCCAGAGGCATTCAGATAAAGTCATATTTTTGTTCTAGTATCGAGTTGTAATTTTGAGTTGTAAGTAAATAGAGGTGTGATGATCATCATTATTAGAGCATTGTCCCAGTGAGGAAAGGATGATGGTGGCTATGATTCCCCCACAAGTCGGGATGAGACTCCGGACGAAAATAAAAAATAAATAAAAAAAAAAGAGGTGAAAAAAGAGCCATGAAAAAAAAGAGAAAGAAAAAAAAAGAAAAAAAGGGGAAAAGAAAAATTAAAAAAATAAATGAGAGAAAAAGAGAGAAGGGGCAATGTTACTATCTTTTTCCACACTTGTGCTTCAGAGTAGCACCATGTTTTTCATATAGAGAGTCTCCTATTTTGTCACTTTCATATACTAGTGGGAATTTTTCATTGTAGAACTTGGCTTGTATATTCCGATGATGGGCTTCCTCAAATGCCCTAGGTCTTCATGAGCAAGCAAGTTGGATGCACACCCACTTAGTTTTCATGTTGAGCTTTCATACACTTACAGCTCTTAGTGCATCCGTTGCATGGCAATCCCTACTCCTCGCATTGACATCAATTTATGGGCATCTCCATAGCCCGTTGATTAGCCTCGTTGATGTTAGACTTTCTCCATTTTTGACTTCTCCTATTTATCTCTATCACCATACTCTATTCCACCCATAGTGCTATATCCATGGCTTGCGCTCATGTATTGAGTGGGAGTTGAAAAAGCTGAAGTGCGTTTAAAAGTATGAACCAATGTCTTGGCTAAAACCGCGGTTGTTCATGATAAATACTTTGTGTGAAGAAGATGGAGCATCACAGGATTATATGATTTTGTAGGGATAACGTTCTTTAGCATTTTTATTTTGAAAGACATGATTGTTTGCTAGTATGCCTGAGTATTGATGTTTTTATATCAAATTATAGACTATTGCTTTGAATCATTTGGATCTTATTATTCATGCCGTAAGAGAGAGAGTACATGATGAAACATAATAGGTAGCATTCCACATCAAAAATTCTGTTTTTATCATTTACCTACTCGAGGACGAGCAAGAATTAAGCTTGGGGATGCTTGATACGTCTCCAACGTATCCATGCTATTATATTATCAATCTTGGATGTTTTTATATGCAATTATATATCATTTTTTGGGACTAACCTATTAACCCAGTGCCTAGTGCCAGTTGCGGTTTTCTGCTTGTTTTTGGCTTTTCAGAGAAACAGTACGAAATGAAGTCCAAATGCCCCGAAACTTTTTGGAGATTTTTTTTTGGACAAAAGAAACTTGGGAAGCTTCGGGAGGAGGCCAGAAGCCTCACGGAGGCTTCACAAGGCACTAGGGCGCGCCCCAAAGGGGCACGCCGTAGTACCTTGTGGGGCCCACGTGACTCCGTTTGACCAAATTCCACTTCTATAAATTCACAAATATTGGGAAACCCCCAAAGAGCCAGAAGAGAAAACCTTTCCGCCTCTGCAAGCCTTTTTTCTTCCGCGATCCCATCTGGAGGCCCTTTCTGGTACTCTGCCGAAGGGGGAATCGATCACGGAGGGCTTCTACATCAACATTGCTGCCCTTCCGATGATGTGTGAGTAGTTTACCACAGACCTACGGGTCCATAGCTAGTAGCTAGATGGCTTCTTCTCTCTCTTTGATCTTCAATACAATGTTCTCCTTGATGTTTTTGGAGTTCTATCCGATGTAATCTTCTTTTACGGTGTGTTTGTTGGGATCCGATGAATTGTGAGTTTATGATCAGATTATTCATGAGAAATATTTGAGTCTTCTCTGAACTCTTTTATGCATGATTGTTATAGCTTTGTATTTCTCTCCGATCTAGCGGTTTAGTTTGTCCTACTAGATTGATTTATCTTGCAATGGGAGAGGTGCTTTGTGATGGGTTCAATCTTGCGGTGCTCAATCGCAGTGACAGAAAGGGACATGACACGTATTTGTATTGTTGCCATTAAGTGTAAAAAGATGGGGTTTATTCATATTGCTTGAATTTGCTTCTCTACATCATGTCATCTTGCTTAAGGCGTTACTCTGTTTCATACTTAATACCCTAGATGCATGCTGGATAGCGGTTGATGGGTGGAGTAATAATAGTAGATGCAGGCAGGAGTCGGTCTACTTGTCTCGGACGTGATGCCTATATACATGATCATTGCCATGAATCCGTCATAATTATTTGCTTTTCTATCAATTGCCCAATAGTAATTTGTTTACCCACCGTTTGTTTATGCGCTCAAGAGAGAAGCCTCTAGTGAAAACAATGGTCCCCGGGTCTATCTTTGTTATATAAAAAACCTAAAAATATCTTGCTGCATTTTATTTACTTTTATTTTAATTAGTAGTTTAGTTTATCTATTTACCTCGATAAGATTTAATCCTTGCAAATAACCGCTAAGAGGATTGACAACCCTCTTATTTGCGTTGGGTGCAAGTGTTTGCTCTTGTGTGTGCAGGTGCGCTTAACGGAATTTTGCTTGGTTCTCCTACTGGATTGATAACCTTGGTTCTTAACTGAGGGAAATACTTATCTCTATTGTACTGCATCATCCTCTCCTCTTTGGGGAAATACCAACGCAGACTACAAGTAGCAGTCTCCAGCTAGCGCCGCCCATGCCTAGTGCGCCAACTGACGGTGAAAAATATCGGCAGATCCCTTGGTAGAGGTCCAAGCACAGCTGGAAGTCATGGATCGGAGGTCACACGAGGGGTTTATCCAGGTTCGGGCCTCCGGAGAATAATACCCTACATCCCGCTGGTTTTGATGATTAATAGTGGAGGGATACCTCATGCGAGGGATTACAATGGTGTATGAGATTGCTACCAAGAGTTTCCTATCTACGGATAGATGATGAATGAGGACCCTAGACCTCCCTTTTAATAGACAGGAGAGGTCTACGGTTTTACATGGTAGGTGCGATTTGGGGCTCTGCCGCCTTCTAGTCTTGGAGATCTTGAAGGTCGTCTGCACCTCCTAGGGTTAGCCCCCTGTGTCGGGCCTAGCAGGCCCCTTGTAGTCAATGAGCCCGGGCTCCCTGGCGGTTAACCACCCTTGGTACAGGATCCCGTCAGTGTGCTATGTGCCGAATCTCTTGATTGTCTGAAGTTTCTATTTTTTTTACCGTGATCTGGTTTTCAACTGTTTCCTGAACGCAATGTAATATTGATGCGTGGCGTTTGTTCTGGGTAGCATAGCAGGAGCTGCACGAGTGGCAGGACAATTGCTCCCTCCGCGTGGAGAACCACAAAATCCGATGCTAGAACATCGCCATGTGTGTGGCACTCAGGAACATCATCTGCCTCAACTGCGGCGGTTGACCCGTCGTCGAGGACTACTTCGACGAGTAGAAGCTGCGCATGAAGAACGCCCGCCTCAAAGAGGAGCTCGACCACGTCGCCGGCCTCACCTCCAAGTTCCTTGGCCTCCCGTTCATTCATATGCCACAGGGCCCAATCCTTAATATTGCTAAGGACAGGCCGGTGATACTTCTTGTAGTGATTAAAACGCTCTTGAGGACACACGGGAATATCGTCTAGTTACTTTCACCATGATTCATCGACTTACGTTCATTGCCTTGATAGGTTGTTACGTGGGTGGACCGGAGCTAAGGTGCTATTCTTACTTGAATAAACACCTACATATGATTACACCCTCCATGCAAGTATCCGCAAACACACAAGAGAAGTGATTAAGATAAATCTAACCATAGCAGCAAACATATGGATCCAAAACAGGCCCTTATGCACGGAACAACTCGTAAACTAGGGTCTACGTTTCATTCACTCCCGCAACCCATCATCTACAAACTAATCCCACAATGCCTTCCCCTAGTGACGGTGTCCTGGACTAGGGAGTTCACACCACGTCGGCCCACCGTTCATGGGCCGGGCCGAGGACCCACCAGTAACTGAAGAATGGGCCCCTCATGCCTTGGCCCTCGGGGTAATAAAGATGGAGTTCTCCGAAGACTTCGGGTACGCTTCAAGGCATATTTTAATGATTGGCATGTTTATCCCTAGATTATAACCGACCATGTGTAAATCCTAGATACCCCCGGTGCCTATATGCGCCTTGGGGTTTAGTCCATAGAGGCACGATTTCAAGGTTTAGAGTTCAGAACTCATTCATACGATCTTGAGGTAGATCATCCTGTACTTTGTACCCCATCCACAATCAACATAATAAGAGCATGACGTTGGGTTTTACCTCTTCAAGAGGGCCCGAACCTGGGTAAATACCGCGTCCCTATTCTTCGTGTTACCATCTTGCTCAGATCACCAGCTCGGACCCCGTACCCAAGATCCGCCGGTTTTAGCACCGACATTGGTGGCCCATGCAGGTCCCGCTGTGTGGTCGCAAGAGCTCGATGTCTAATCTTCGGATCAATGATAGCAATGGCTGCTGGGATATTTTCATCCCCGTCCAGCTTTTTGCCTTCGGCAACATCGTGCTGCATGCCTACTCAACTAGCCATATTGGCCAAGCAGAGAACATTGCCCCAGGCCAGACCATCTGGTTTGGAAATCCGGAGTATGCCATGGATTCACGCGGTGAGATTGCCTTCTCGGGATGGGTGTCAGACCAGCTTGAGAATTCCGTGGAAGTCGTCTTCCATGCGCCAAATTCAATCTCAGGTCAGGTCCACGATGTGATCTGTACCTCGGATCTGGCTTCAAGCTTGGATCCAAGTATCAACCCGTTGGCTCAGGCGTCAAGCCCCACTAGCGAAAACCCCGTGGCTGTGTCAGGCAGCACCTCGGTCAACCTCCAGGTCAGCCCCACCTACTGTCAAAAGATGGGTAGGGCCGACCTCACCGCTCTAAATGAGATGATGGATCGAATCCAGAGCCTTGGAATCTCGGACGAGTAGCTCTCGGTCTACGATCAGATCGTATGTAAATCTAGAGGTGCGAAATTTTTTGTCCAACCCGCCACCCACCTAGTCGCTACAGTCGAAGACTTAACCGACATACTGGACTATGCCTCCGAGGAGGCCATCGACATGGACGAGGATGTCGATGATATGTCATACACGGGGTCACCCCTAGCGACCGGCTATACCGGCAGTTGGGCGGCTACCTCCACCCACGATGTCTACATGGTGGATACTCCTAGGGACGATGAAGGAGATAAAGAGCCCCCCAAATGCCGGCATCGAAGACGCCATAACAAGGGCATGGGCAACAGTGACGGTAGCCATGACGTTACCGATAACGGCGACGCCACCGATAATGGTGCCACTTCAGACGGCGCTGAAGAACAGAATGCAGGCGATAACGCTAGCAATGGTCTCATTGATGGCGGCGCACCCAACGGGGACGATGATGACCCCGAGGATGACAACAACTACCCAGAGTCCGAAGAGGATTTAAGTCTTGGACCTGATGAATTCGATATCCCCGAGGAACCAGTAGATGTAGCCCCCGAGTCGCAAATAAGAGGATCTCTCGTATCATCTTCAAATAGTTCCGGGGGAGGTTCAATACGTGGTGCTTTGTGTACTTCATTTAACGATCATACAGTGTAATAGAACAGAAGTGTTTGCGTAACAAATCACTTTATTGCCTGTCTAGTACATGATTAAGCTAACTTTGATTATTCCATGAAATCTGACTTATGAAAAGGAAATTCATGGTTTGGAATGGAAATAATAGGAATTATTACTAGTTGTAGGTGTGCCGTGGAGGCCTCGTTGGTCCTGCGTGTTTCGCCGGCCTCCCGTCTTTGCTGGTGGATAGGTCTACCAATAGGTTTTTGCCCTCCTGCGTAGTGGTTTCTCCTGGCGATCTGGTTGGTCCAGACACCTTTCGGCTGCTGGGTCCACGAGAGGTCTGCACCCCCAGTTGTACCTTGGGAATTTATTGACGCGGGGAGGGGGGGATGTCGTGTCTTTGTGTGCTCTGCACCCCATTCTGTGAATTCTACGAGGTTGGTCTTCTCTAATATTATAGCTTGCAGGGGCAGCTATGAAGTGTTATGATGCCGCGGGGGCCTGCCATATGTGTAATGCGGGACGACCATGGATTTGGCAAAGGATGGTCTGCCCAGGACGGCGTCGTACCCCGGGACGAACGGGTCCACCTCAAAACTGATGAGCTCGCATCTGTAGTTGCCTCCGTTAGTGAAGATGACCTCTAGTTTGATTTTCCCTAAGGGTTCTGCCTTCCGTCCTGGGATGATGCCCCGGAACTCAGTATTGGAGGGGCGGAGAGCCTCCAATGGTATGTCCATTTGCTCCAGTGTGTTTGTGTACAATGTAGTTATTCCGGAGCCTCCGTCCATCAACACGGCTGGGATGCAGCAGCCTCCAATTATGGAGCTGAGGATGAGCGGTAGGCTTCCCGGCCTCTGGAAAAGTACCGGGTGGTCGGTTTGGTCGAAGGAAATCGTTTGCTTTAACCATTCTAGGTACCGGGAATTCCTCCTTGCCCTCGTGTGATGGTGCCTGCACACGGTCTTGCTTGGGCATAGCGCTTCGGTGATCATGTTGACTCTTTGGACGTCCTTGGGAATAGCTCGCTGGTTCTGGCCGTGCAACTGCTCCTCTGGATTGGCTACTGGTAATGGAGGGGCTGCGTTGTTGCCGCCTTCAGTGCCGGTGGCTCATATGTCTCCAACGTATCTATAAGTTTTGATTGTTCCAAGCTATTATAGTATCAATCTTGGATATTTTATATGCAATTATATGCTATTTTATATCATTTTTTGGAACTAACCTATTAACCTAGTGCCCAGTGCCAGTTGCTGTTTTCTGCTTGTTTTTGGTTTTTAAGGAAATCAGTACCAAACGGAGTCCAAACGCTACGAAACTTTTTGACGATTTTTTTAGACAAAAGAGACACTAGAAGCTTCGGGAGGAGACCAGAAGCCTCATGAGGAGGTGACAAGGAATCAGGGTGCGCCCCGGGGGGCGCCCTGATGCCTCGTGGGCCCCTCGTGGCTCCTTTTGACCTAATTCCACTTCCATAAATTCTCAAATATTGGGAAACCAATAGAGAACCACCTCGAATAACTTTTCCGCCGCCGCAAGCTTCTGTTCTTTCGGCATCCTGCCGAAGGGGGAATCGATCATGGAGGGCATCTACATCAACCTTGCTGCCCTTCCGATGATGTGTGAGTAGTTTACCACAGACCTACGGGTCCATAGCTAGTATCTAGATGGCTTCTTCTCTCTCTTTGATCTTCAAAACAATGTTCTCCTCGATCTTCTTGGAGATCTATTCGATGTAATCTTCTTTTGCGGTGTGTTTACTGGGATCTGATGAATTGTGGGTTTATGGTCAGATTATTCATGAGAAGTAATTGAGTCTTTTATTAATTTATTATGCATGATTTTGATAGCTTTGTATTTCTCTCCGATCTATCCATTTGGTTTGGCCAACTGGATTAATTTATCTTCAGCGGGAGAGGTGCTTTGTAATGGGTTCAATCTTGCGGTGTTCTATATCCCAGTGACAGGAAGGGACAAGACACGTATTTGCATTGTTACCATTAAGGGTAAAACGATGGGGTTTATTCATATTGACTGGGTTTACTTTGTCTACATCACGTCATCTTGCTTAAGGTGTTACTCCATTTTCATTAACTTAATACCCTAGATGCATGCTAGATAGCGGTCGATGGGTGGAGTAATAGTAGTAGATGCAGGCAGGAGTCGGTCTACTTGTCTCGGACGTGATGCCTATATACATGATCATTGCCTTGAATATCATCATAACTATGCGCTTTTCTATCAATTGCCCAACAGTAATTTGTCTACCCACCGTATGCTATGTGTTCGAGGGAGAAGCCTCTAGTGAAAACTATGGTCCCCGGGTCTACTTTAATTATAAAAATAAAACCTAAAAATACTTGCTGCAATTTTTTTTATTTTTTTTATTTTGCAATTTATCTATCTACCACTACGAGATTTAATCCTTGCAAGTAACGAGTTCAAGGGGATTGACGACCCTCTTGCCCGCGTTGGGTGCAAGTATTTGCTTTTGTGTGTGCACGTGCTGTTCACGAGGCTTTGCGTAATTCTCCTACTGGATTGATACCTTGGTTCTCACTGATGGAAATACTTATCTCTACTGTGCTGCATCTCCTCTCCTCTTCGGGGAAAATCCCAATGCAGCTCACAAGTAGCAGGAAGAATTTTTGGCGCCGTTACCGGGGAGAAGTCACGTCAAAGCAGCCTCCCGTCAACTTGCCAATTTCTGGCGCCGTTGCCGGGGAGACATCATCAAAACCTATCAAGTACCTTCACACAAACTATCATCTACTTGCTGTACTTTTTATTTGCCTTTCTATTTGCCTTTGCCTCTTGTTTTCATCTCCCGCACTTATTAATAAAATCAAAAATACAAAAATATTTTTTTTACTAGCTATAATTGTGTGACTCAATGAAAATAAAAATATAGACATATGGATGCTCATCCACTTGCTAATCTTTGCAAACAATCCAATTATGATGAACCAATTGCTAGTGAGTTGAGTGCACTTGATTATCTTTATGAAGTTTTGCTTGAGAATCATGAATCTGAAAATTGTGATGAAGAATTAAAAGAACAAATTTATAAAGTAATTCATGATAGCTCCTTGAATGAAAAGCATGATTGCAGTGATGTTATTATAAATTCTATTAATGTCAATTGTGTTAATGATTTGCAAAGCTACAAGCTTGGGGATGATAATTTTGTCATGTCCACTACTTATTGCAATGATCATGATTGGGGTGATAATGCTTCTTATGATCTTGAAAATTTACTTAAGCCTCGGGATGAATATGTCATTGATAATAATGGTTGTAATAATATTGAAAGTGGGTTTGGAAGAGTGTCAACTTTAGGTAAAAAGAATCCCACATATTTGGAGAGTGTTCAATCTTATGAAATTTTTGATAAAAGTGGGTTTGGAGAGATCATGACTTTAGTTGATGTAAATCCCACTATCTTGGAAGATTATAAAACTTTTATGCATAAGGATTATGAAGAGAATATTTTATATGATGGCTATATTGTTGAATTTGAATATGACCCTACAAGCAATTATTATGAGAGAGGAAAACATGGTTGTAGAAACTTTCTTGTCACTAAATTACCTCTCTTTGTGCAGAAATTATTAATGCGTCATTCTTCCTATTTGCATATGCTAGATATTGCTTGTGTTGATAATTTGTTTTCCTATAAAATGCCTATGCATAGGAAGTATGTTAGACTTAAATGTGTTTGTCACATGTTTTATGATGCTCTCTTTGTGTTTCAATTATTATCTTTCATGTGAGCATCATTGAAATCTCAAGCCTATCTTAATGGCTATAAAGAAAGATCTTGTTGGGAGGCAACCCAATAGTTATCTTAATTTTTTGTTTTTACTTTCTGTTCTTAATTGTTGACACAATTATAGCTACTATTATGATTTTGTTTTTATCTTTTAATTTTTTTGGTGCCAAGTAATTCATGCCTTTAGGATGATTTGGATGATAGTATAATTGATGTTGTTTGAAAAACGGAAAGTTTTGCACCCAGTTCTGGAATTTCTATACTGTACTGGAATATGATAAAATCCTGAATTGTTTTTATAGTATTGGTATATGAATTGTTTATGTTGTCCTAATTTTTTAGAATTTTTGGAGTTACAGAAGTATGATTTTTATTCAGATCTTTACAGACTGTTCTGTTTTAGACAAATTCTATTTTCTATTGCATGGTTCGCTTATTTTAATAATGCTATGGATTATATCGGGGGGTATAAGTCATGGAGAAGTTAGATTACAGCAGAATTAGGCAAGAATTAAATATGAATCAATTTATGACAGTACCTAAAGTTTAAGATTTGTTTGTTATACTAAGGGATCTCAAGAGGTTTCTGTTGAGTTTTGTGTGCTGAAGTTTTCAAGTTTTGGGTGAGATCACGATGGATGAAGGAATAAGGAGCGGCAAGACCCTAAGCTTGGGGATGCCCAAGGCACCCCAAGGTAATATTAAAGGAGGACCCAAGCGTCAAAGCTTGGGGATGCCCCGGATGGCATCCCCTCTTTCGTCTACAATCTATCGGTATATCACTTGGAGCTATATTTTTATTCATCACATGATACGAGTTTTGCTTGGAGCGTCATGTGCTATAATTTTCTTTTCTTTGTTTGCTTTTTTGTTTGTCACAATCATATTTTGCTAAACACACTTTTTGAGAGGGAAACACATTTATCGTGATTTGTTAGAATACTCTATGTGCTTCAATTATATCTTTTGAGCTAGGCAGCTGCTCTAGTGCTTCACTTATATCTTTTAGAGCACGGCGATGGTTATATTTTAAAGAAATAGTTGCACTCTCATGCTTCACTTAAATCTTTTTGAGAGTCTAATAAATAGTAATGGCAATTTGAACGGGTTATAAGATTGGTCCATAAAGGATAGGTATTCAAGAGGGATATAATAAAAACTTTCATGTAGATCACTCAATATGATAACTTTGATTCCTTGCAATAGTTTTGCGATATTAAGATGGTAATATGTGGATGTACTAGTGAATGATTGTGGTTTAGTAAGAATATTGGTGTTAAGGTTTGTGATTCCCGAAGCATGCATGTATAGTCCCTAGTTATGTGATGAAGTTGGAGCATGATTTATTATTGAGTGTCTACCTTATGAGTGGCGGTCGGGGACGAGCGATGGTCTTTTCCTACCAATCTATCCCCCTAGGGGCATGCGAGTAGTACTTTGCTTTGAGGGCTAATAGACTTTTGCAATAAGTATGTGAGTTCTTTATGACTAATGTGAGTCCATGGATTATACGCACTCTTACCTTTCCACAATTTTCTAGCCTCTTCGGTACCGTGCATTGCCCTTTCTCACCACGAGAGTCGGTGCAAACTTCGCCGGTGCATCCAAACCCCGTGATATGATACGCTCTATCTCACATAAGCTTCTTTATATCTTCCTCAAAACAGCCACCATACCTACCAATTATGGCATTTCCATTGCCATTCCGAGATATATTGCCATGCAACTTCCACCGTTCCATTTAAATGACACACATCTTCATTGTCATATTGCTTTGCATGATCATATAGCTGACATAGTATTTGTGGCTCAGCCACCGTTCATCATCTTTTATACATGTTACGTGATACGTCTCCGTCGTATCTATAATTTTTGATTGTTTCATGCCAATATTCTACAACTTTCATATACTTTTGGCAACATTTTATACTCCCTCCATTCCACAATGTAGTGCGCCCGCGCTTCCCGAGATATAAGTTTGACTATAAAATTAACCAACGAGACCGACTGCGGCGGGAGCAAAAATTATACCACTGAATTCGCTATTTCTATACGAATTCGGTGGTATAATTTTTGCTCACGCCGCAATCGGTCTCATTGGTTAAATTTATGGTCAAACTTAGATCTCGGGAAGTGCGGGCGCACTACATTGTGGAATGGAGGGAGTATTATTTTTGGGACTAACATATTGATGCAGTGCCCAGTGCCAGTTCCTGTTTGTTGCATGTTTTTTTGTTTCTCAGAAAATCCATATCAAACGAAGTCCAAGCATGATAAAAATATACGGATTTTTGGGAAAAAGAATCAATGCGAGACGATGCTCGAGGGGCCCACAAGCTCGAGGGGCGCGCCCCCCTACCCTCGGCGCGCCTAGCAGGCTTGTGGCTACCTCGTAAGTCGGTTGGGGCCATTTTTCTGCTGCAAGAAACACAATATCTGGAAGAAAACCCCCTCAAAATTTCAGCCCAATCAAAGTTACGGATCTCCAGGAATTTAAGAAACGGTTTTCGGCCGGAAAACAGGAACGCGAAACAGAAGAGAACAGAGAGACAGATCCAATCACGGAGGGGCTCCTCCTCTCCGGGAGCCATGGCAGCCATGGACCAGAGGGGGAACTCTCCTCCCATCTAGGGGGGAGGCCAAGGAAGAAGAAGAAGGAGGGGGGCTCTCTCCCACTCTCTCCGGGTGGCGCCAGAACGCCGCAGGGGCAATCATCGTGACGGCGATCTACACCAACAACTTCACCGCCGTCAACACCAACTCTCTCCCCCTCTATGCAGAGGTGTAACACCTCTTCTCCCCACCGTAATCTCTACATAAACATGGTGCTTAATGTTATATATTATTATCCAATGATGTATGGAAATCCTATGATGTTTGAGTAGATTTCTTTTGTCCTATGGGTTGATTGATGATGGTAATTGGTTTCAGTTGTATGTTTTATTTTGGTGCTGTTCTATGGTGCCCTCCATGTCATGCAAGCATGAAGTATTCCCGCTGTAGGGTTTGCAATACGTTCATAATTCTCTTATAGTGGGCGGCTAGAGTGACAGAAGCTTACACCCGAGTAAGGGGGTTGTTGCGTATGGGAGTAAAGAGGACTTGTTACTTAATACTTTGGTTGGGTTTTACCTTAATGATCTTTGGTAGTTGCGGATGCTTGCTAGAGTTCCAATCATAAGTGCATATGATCCAAGTACGGAAAGTATGTTAACTCATGCCTCTCCCTCATATAAAATTGCAATAATGATGACCGGTCTAGTTATCAATTGCCTAGGGACAAATCCTTCTCTTGTGTTACAAAAGCTTTCTACCAAACAATTTACTTTTATTATCTTGCAATTTACTTGTAGTTTATTCTCGCTAAGTACTTATAGTTTTATTCTTGCCAATTTATCCTTACACCTACAAGTAGTTTTATTCTTGTTCTAGGTAAAGCGAACGTTAAGTGTGCGTAGAGTTGTATCGGTGGTCGATAGAACTTGAAGGGAATATTAATTCTACCTTTTGCTCCTCGTTGGGTTCGACACTCTGATTTATCGAGAAAGGCTACAACTGATCCCCTATACTTGTGGGTTATCAAGCCCTTTTTATGGCGCCGTTGCCAGGGAGCAATAGCGTGGGGTTGATATTCTCGTGTGTGCTTGTTTGCTTTATCACTAAGTAGTTTTTATTTTCTGTTATAAGTTGTTTTATATCTTTAATTATGGATATGGAACACGAAACACCAAAAAAATTAGTTGTACTTGCTACTCATGGAGATGGGGAACCTCCTAAAACCCTCGCTGCTGGTTATGTGGAAAACATTAAATACTACTTTGATAATCCTGATAAATCTCCATTCAACTTGATAATGGGAGATACTTTGGATCACCGGGAATACTTTAGGGATTATCGCTTGTCTCAAAAAGGGAAACAATTATGGGATCTGTGGCACCCCGATCCGTCAGGAGCAGGGGGCCTTCGCACGTCAGCCCAGGATAACACATGACGCACGACAGGTACATGGTACAGCATTCCAAGCACAAAATATATTTCATTTACATGAAATGGAGTATTGCATCTCTGATGAATACAAAGGTTTGCATAGCTCCAAGGCTATCTAAATGGCGGCGGAAGTCTTGGTTTAGCGGCACGTCGTCTCTGGCTGGGCTCCACAACTCACAGGACTGGCATGGTTACGGTCTTGCACGACAAGTCTTCTCCTGCAATCTGGCCACATGCAAGGCCAGGTGAGTACTTTGAATGTACTCGCAAGACAACCAAATACATAGCATCCAACCAAGCAGATGACAAAGCAAGTCCTATGCTCATACATAGATTTAGTCCTTGACAAATGATAAGCATGGCATGATACTAGCAAATAACAAGGATCAAGCACATCTTTAACAGGTCAAAGCATATCATAGCATATCATGGCATGGCATAGTTGTATCTACAAGATATGCATGAAACTAGACTGAAAAGTAAACTACACTGACCTTCCGTGAAGAGTTATCTACTATTCATCAATCAGTTTTACTGCCACTGCCCCTCTGGGCTAACTCATGACTCACCGAGATCTCATCTCGAGCTCATGTCTGAACCACATGGTGATTCCTCATGACTATCTCATGGTCAATTTACTTTATAACACATTCCTTAATATGTTTATTATATCAGGTTTATCCTCCATGTTGACAGAGACCAGATAGTGTGACCTAGTACGAACTGTGTCCACAACCGAGGACGCGGCTATCGATAGATTATACACTTTGCAGAGGTTAGTACACTGTACCCACACTACGGAACTCATGGCCTCGTGTTCCCATTCGGGTGGACCGACGACATTCTGACAAAACCAATCTATTGCACGACACTCTCCCGGCCACTCTGACAAACTCCCCTTTGGGCTATGTCCTGGATGGCCGCAATGTCAAGTCATGACATTCGCCACCTCTGTGGCTGCCACCGTCGTGGCCAAACCGAAAAAACAGTCCCAAACGGGGACAACCGCGCGCAAACAACTCGGGCACACAAGGCTTATGGCCGCCCACCGGGCAAGGGTAGCGCGCGCACATAACCTTCCCTAGTTGGAGGCACCGGCGAGAGGCATGACAATAAACCTAATTAGGGCCCCCCATAAGGCAAGTGTGGCTGCACTGGTGAGCTCGATTCGGTGGCACTATGACACGATCCAGCCGATGGAGGTTGTTGTTATTACATGCTTTTGTCATCTCCATCATTTAATCACATCATCAAGGTTATAAGTATGAATATCATGAATGAATTAATAACCATGTTTACCAAACTTATGAAGTGAAAGGCATATATGACATATGTAGCATGGCAATGGTATAACAGGATTACAACAGCATTGACAGACATGATACAAGATACAGTCACAGTAATAACATGATCTTATCAAGAAAAACATTATTAGTAACATGGCAAAAGCTAGTAGGAAGTCTAGTTATAGCATGGCATAGCAAGCAATACTAACATATACCACAGTTGCAGACAGAAACATCATATGAATATACTGCAGCTACACATGCACAGGGTTCAAGCAAAGTCAACATGCAAGTCCGGTGCTCATGATAAGAGGTTGGCTTGCCTTGGGGTGGACGAATACACCGGGTGGAAGTGCGACGATCCACTGGAAATGAGTCATCGGAACCGGTGCTCTCGGGAGAGGCATGGATTTGAGGAAGGGCAAAGATGGTATTTTCAATATGCGACAACATTATGAAAATTGCACCATCGGAACGGGCTCGACGCACTGAGCACGTGGGCTTTGGAATTACCTCAATCGGAGTTACGGGCACGAAGATACGGCCGTTCGTTCGTTAGGCATAAAACAGACAGAAAACTGTCTGTTTCTGCCCTTAACGGGCGAACGTTCACAAAATACCGGTTTCGGCGGCGGGCTGGGCTGAAGGCGTATTTTCGGCAGTACGCTTCCGCGTAGAGAAAGCGCATTCTCGCGCGAGGCCGCGGCAGAATACGTCTTCGCCTGAGGAACGTGCACTTCACCGAATACGCCTTCATTAAAAACAGTCAACGGGCCCGCTAGGTCAACGCCGTGACAATAACGTGCGGGACCCACCTCCGCCTCCTCTCTTTCCTCCCGTTCTTCTTCTGCAACGCGACAGAAGCCAGGGGCGGGCCCGCCGCTAGTTTGTCTGATGCCCAGCCGCTCGAGGGGGCCGGCCGTCGCGCGCACGGGCTCCGCCAGCCCCCGCCGCGTCCGTGGGTAGCCTCAGGGCGGCTCGGGGCGGCCTGCTTTGGGGGCGCCGCAGCTCGGGCACTCCGACCGGGCATGGCAGAGGAAGGGAGGCGCCGGTGGGGCTTCCCCGGCGGAGCTAGGGGCGGCGGTGACTCGCGGGCGTCGAGGGGGAAGCCGAGGGCACCGAAGAGAGGGAGGGGAGAGGCCACGGCCGGAGATGGCCAAGGGGAACGGCGGCGGCCGTCGGCCATTGGAGATAAAGGGGAGCTCCTAGAGCTTGGGGAAGAGCTGCATGTGGCAAGGGGGACTCGGGCCCGCGCTAAAAAGGTCTCGGGGAGGCTCGGGAAGGGAGGGGAGAACATGCACGCGGCTCGGCAACGTGGCGGCTCTCTGGTGGCAGACGCGGCACCGGCGCACGCGGCCAAGGGCTAGGAGACGAGGGCCGCGGGGGCACAGGCGACGCGGGAGAGGGCGTGGCGCGCTGTGGCTCGCTGGGTGACCGTGTGGACCTCCCAAAGGGGTCCAGAAGCACAGGGCACGCGGTGTGCAGGCGACGCACGCGCTCTCCGCGTGGTCACCGCGTGCCCACAGTGCTCCCACGCGCACTGGATGGTCCAGGTATGTCTGGCGAGTAGATCACTCCCCCAGAAGCTGTTCGACGCAAAGAAACGATTCCCATGGCCCACGATGCAATCACAGGATGCACAAACCTTCATCAGCAGCAAAGTGTTTGATAGAAGGTGTGATCACTGTACAGCTCCATTAGGCCTGGGATTTGCAGGAGAGTGGTTATCTCCTAAGGTGATCATTGTGCCAAAATCTCAGCCCAAAGAGATGAGGCTCGCTGGTACTTCCTGTGCAAAGTGCCCAACTGGCCAAAATGCAAATGAGGGTGCTGGGGAGAAATGGCTAGAGGGAAATGGCCCAAATTTGGTGGAGACCAATTATTTAGGCATATGAAGGCACTATAAAAATTTCATACCATTTGGGTAAATAAAAATGGTACTTCCTTCATAATGCCTCCCACTGGACAGAAAATTTAGAAATTTGCTGAGGAAAATTGGCTAGGCAAACATAGCCGAATTTTGGCATGTGACAATAATTTGGATGTGAAAGAGTGCTCAAAAAGTTTGAGGGCAATCAAGCAAATATAAATAGCACTTCGTTCACATAGGTGAAATCTGAACAGAAACTTGAGAAAATTATAGGAAAAGATTGGATGGATGAATTGAGCTAATTTTTGGTTTGTAGTGGTAATATATCAATATGAACTCCCATGCAAATTTTTAGCTCAATTGGATCAATGAATCAAGCACTTCCTTTACAATACTTCAGATAGGGCAGAAACTTGCATTGGATCATGTGCTCAAATTTTGAACTATGGAAATGGGGTTTGGATGGAAATGGTGAATATGTATCCAGGAGAAGCTCCACAAATTATTTGGGAATTTTCCTGGCTACCAATGGTAGTTCCTTTGGAAAGTGGCAGAGAGGCAATATTGGCCTTGTCAAGGAAAAAGGGAATTTTCCTTATTTAAATTTGGCCAATATTTTTACCAGAGCTTGAGATAGTAACAAACATCATCTCCACAATTTTTCATGAAATTTAGAGATGTCTAACTATCTTTCTGGATTTAATTCCTCAGAAAGGCAGGAAAAGGAAATAATCCCAGATGAAAAATATTGCATATGACTTGGCAATATTTTTGCACATCCAGGGTTTATAAGTGTAGGAAGATCTCTGGGAATTTATTGGAGGATCAACAGAGCAAAGGAAATGATGGCTCCTTTGTAATCACAAAGGCAGAGTTTAAAATTCCAGATTCTGGAATTTGGTTCTGGTGAGGGTTTGGGTAAGGCAGATGGGGTTTTGGAAATGCAGATGTGGTCTTGACCAGCATCAAAGACATGGACAAGGCTCAGAAAAAATTGGACATTGCCTGGATTCATCTGATCATCCAGCAAACTTTGTAGATAGATTTTGAAAAAGAAAGCTCGGAAAAGAATAACAGCACAAAAATTGATAACCCAATTTTTGGGGTGTTACAAACCTTCCCCCCTTAAGAGAATCTCGTCCTCGAGATTCCTAGGATTAAAGCAAAATGGTTTCTACTCCAGGAAAAACCTCTGGGTTAGCTGTTAACCCTTCGGTCGGATACAACTGAGTTGGGGTACCAATAATGGATACACCCAGGGAGAGACACGGGTAAATCGAGGCTATATCCACTGCTAGGGTCACTTTGGATCAAATTCCAAAATGCTGGAGGCACCCCAATGAACAGTGGTTTCTCCTGCTGACAGGTGGGCCCGGGGCCCACTGGCAGCCTCCTTCTTCTACCTCCAGCTGTCGACTTCTTCCTTGCTGCTGCTCCACGTGTGGCTTGGCACATCACACATCTAGCCCCTAGGGCACGGAGTACCCTAGTTGTTGTATTGCGCGGCGTGCACCGTGCCGAGACAGAGAGCACTCACATCGCGGGCCAGCGCCTTGTCGGCACTGCTCGCGGATTTGCCTCCAGAACGCCGGTGATCGGGCGACGCGTGGTTCTCCTGGACCTCGCCCACCGTACACCGATCTTGGGCTATAAAAGACGGCAGCGCGGTTCTGCCCAACACACACCATGCCGCTCTTCCATCTCTTCGGTTTGGATGATATCGAGCCGAGGTCCTTCGGCGAGGCTGTGTTCTTGGTGGGGCTACGGTGGTTCCTCACCGCGCTACTGGCCATACTGATCGGTTCATCGCTCTGCCTGCTGCAGCTCATCTTGAAGGAGCGGGCTCACGACAACGAGGATCGTGGCGCGGCAGCTGGAGGGGCTGGTGGTGATGCTGAGGTGGCTGGTCCTCCGCCATGCTTGCTTCTCCGGCGCTTCATTCCGGTGGAGTAATCGCGTGCTCCGGCGGGACAGGACGGCGGCTGGTCCGGCGTCACGCAAGGCAGTGACGGTGACGCCGTTGGTTCCGAGGAATTGTGAGATGTAAAAGAGGTGGCTTCACCAGCACTGGAATCCCGCTGTTGGTTCCACAGAAGCAAAACTTCACGGATTGCTCCACGAAGAGTAGGCATCGTAGTAGAATCAGGGTTGAATCTGGACTGGGGTAGTTGTACTGATTCGAGTGAAATAATGCTGGCAGTGTTCCTCTGAGAATACAATTGGGGTTAGAGGCGAGGAATTGCCAGGTGGAACTACCTCTTGGAGGCTCTGGATCTGGAGATCTGGCATACAGGGTATGCACAGAAAAGAGGTAGGCAAGTGGCTTTGCATTCCCTCGAGTACTGCTCAATCGTGCTTGGGGTGAACCATGTATGCGTGCATTATGCAATACATTCAAAAACAAAACATATACAAAATGCAAAAATACATGCAAAGAAAATCACATCAAGCAAAATGCACTAAGGTATTTTAATGCCAGTGGGTATATGTACTCCTGGCATACATATACTTACACCAGCTCGCATTTATTAGGGACTCGAGGCGAGCTCAAAGTTATAGGTGTATGTGTTTTACCAAATAAAATCTTATTAGAAGTTCACTGCCAACTCTGTCAAATATTTCTACTTAACACAGAGGCAGATGAACCACAAAGCAAAGGAGCATATATAGAACACACAGGTCACAAGCAGTACAAGCATACAACCAAGCACAACCCTACTACGCATCTAAAAGCAACAACTCACTCCAGGATACATGGTTCTATCCTCCTAATGAGGATGAACAGACGATCTTGGCGTACTCGCAGCATCGCCTGACTACGCGGTTGGAGTCACATAGGTCTAGTCTTGCTGGGGCTCACCTGGCGGACGCTGGCTAAGCCAGTCTCCATCCTCATCGTCGGGCACTTCTATCGGTTGGGGCTCAACCGCTGAGGTTGCGGATGAAGCGGGCATGAACCTGTGGAGACGACCAACCGTCCTGTCGATGGAGTGGAGGTTGGCGGTACCTGGCTTCAACCAAGGCACGGGCTGAGAAGAGAGCACTAGGCCGGATGGCATGGGGTCTGCGATCTGGACTGCGGCTTGACGGGCCTTGCGGTATGCTTCCGTGACAACCTGGGTAGCATCTCGGTCGATAGCTTTGAACTCTCCCAGAATGCTACCGATCATCATTCCCTGGGCACTGATGAACTGAACTAGGCAAGCTATTGCTGGGTCATCATCTTGGGCAGCATGGGAGAACTCCCATCCGGTGCTTGACGCAGAGGGGAAATAACGGAACTCCCGCATCTCCGCTACATGCGGAAACTGGGATCGGAGACGTGCGATAGCCTCTGCAGCGGCTGTCTGGATAGCCAACACCGGAGTGGGCATGGGTCTGCCCAGAAAAATCAAGGGCTTCCCATCCTTTGTTGGACCTGGGCAGATCTGCACCCTTGCCTGGTACCGATGAAGATGGGGGATGGGTTCCGATTGGAACACCAGGTACTCGGAACCAGTACTGCAATCAAGGGCTTGGGTGAGCTTATCTGAAAGCAGGGGCGGAAAGCCAACATGGCCGGCTGCGGAAGTGCGACTATGAAAAGTGGCTTCCCTGGGAAGACTAGCCATGGCTTCTGATCTGGGGCTACTAGCTAGGGTTCTTGCAGGGATATGACTTACTGAGCTGGGGTAGCAGCTAGCATGTGGGGGTTTTATAGGCAACCAGATGGGGACACACCAGTCCAGCGTGGATCCTTCTCTACAGGAGAGAGGATACGCCGATACTGACGACAAAAAGATAGGGTCACCGTCCAACCCCAGAAAACTAGGAGGGAGGGGGCAACTAGGTAGGGACGCGTCAGTTCCGACTGTGCCACCTGTTGGTCAACAGCGGCCTTGTCGGACACCAGGGTTGGGTCAAACCTATTGGGATCATTACGGGTTGATGATAGCGGTTATTATACGCTAGGGTAACCTATCACCAGCCTGGCTCTGATACCATCTCCTGTGGCACCCCGGTCCATCAGGAGCAGGGGGCCTTCACACGTCAGCCCAGGATAACACCTGACACACGACAGGTACATGGTACAGCATTCCAAGCACAAAATATATTTCATTTACATGAAATGGGGTATTACATCGCTGATGAATACAAAGGTTTGCATAGCTCTAAGGCTATCTAAATGGCAGCGGAAGTATCGGTTTAGCGGCACGTCGTCTCTGGCTGGGCTCCACAACTCACAGGACCAGCGTGGCCACGGTCTAGCATGACAAGTCCTCTCCTGCGATCTAGCCACATGCAAGGCCAGGTGAGTACTTTGAATGTACTCGCAAGACAACCAAATACAAAGCATCGAAACAAGTAGATGACAAAGCAAGTCCTATGCTCATACATAGATTTAGTCCAAGACAAATGATAAGCATGTCATGATACTAGCAAATAACATGGATCAAGCACATCTTTAACAGGTCAAAGCATATCATAGCATATCATGGCATGGCATAGTTGTATCTACAAGATATGGATGAAACTAGACTGAAAAGTAAACTACACTGACCTTCCGTGAAGAGTTATCTAATGTTCATCAATCAGTTTTACTGCCACTGCCCCTTTGGGCTAACTCATGACTCACCGAGATCTCATCTCGAGCTCATGTCCGAACCACATGGTGATTCCTCACGACTATCTCATAGTCCAAGTGACCACATTTACTTTATAACACATTGTTTAATAAGTTTATTATATCAGGTTTATTCTCCATGTCGACAGAGACCAGATAGTGTGACCTAGTATGAATTGTGTCCACAACCGAGGACGCGGCTATCGATAGATTATACACTCTGCAGAGGTTAGTACACTGTACCCACACTACGAAACTCGTGGCCTCGTGTTCCCACTCGGGTGGACCAACGACATTCCGACAAAACCAATCTATTGCATGACACTCTCCCGGCCACTCCGACAAACTCCCCTTTGGGCTATGTCCTGGGTGGCCCCGATGTAAACTCATGACATTCGCCACCTCTGTGGCTGCCACCGTCGTGGCCAAACCGAACAAACAGTCCCAAACGGGGACAACCGCGCGCAAACAACTCGGGCACACAAGGCTTATGGCCGCCCACCGGGCCAGGGTAGCGCGCGCACATAACCTTCCCTAGTTGGAGGCACTGGCGAGAGGCATGACAATAGACCGAATTAGGGCCCCCCATAAGGCAAGTGTGGCTGCACTGGTGAGCTCGATTCGGTGGCACTATGACACGATCCAGCCGATGGAGGTGGTTGTTATTACATGCTTTAGTCATCTCCATCATTTAATCACATCATCAAGATTATAAGTATGAATATCATGAATGAATTAATAACCATGTTTACCAAACTCATGAAGTGAAAGGCATATATGACATATGTAGCATGGCAATGGTATAACAGGATTACAACAGCATTGACAGACATGATACAAGATACAGTCACAGTAATAACATGATCTTATCAAGAAAAACATTATTACGAACATGGCAAAAGCTTGTAGAAAGTCTAGTTATAGCATGGCATAGCAAGCAATACTAACATATACCACAGTTGCAGACAGAAACATCATATGAATATACTGCAGCTACACACGCACAGGGTTCAAGCAAAGTCAACATGCAAGTCCGGTGCTCATGATAAGAGGTTGGCTTGCCTTGGGGTGGACGAATACACCGGGTGGAAGTGCGACGATCCACTGGAAATGAGTCGTCGGAACCGGTGCTCTCGGGAGAGGCCTGGATTCGAGGAAGGGCAAAGATGGTATTTTCAATATATGACAACATTATGAAAATGGCACCATCGGAACGGGCTCGACGCACTAAGCGTGTGGGCTTTGGAATTACCTCAATCGGAGTTACGGGCGCGAAGATACGGCCGTTCGTTCGTTAGGCATAAAACAGACAGAAAATTGTCCGTTTCTGCCCTTAACGGGCGAACGTTCACAAAATAGCGGTTTCGGCGGCGGGCTGGGCTAAAGGCGTATTTTCGGCAGTACGCTTCCGCGCAGAGAAAGCGCATTCTCGCGCGAGGCCGCGGCAGAATACGTCTTCACCTGAGGAACGTGCACTTCACCGATTACGTCTTCATTAAAAATAGTCAACGGGCCTGCCAGGTCAACGCCGTGAGAATGACGTGCGGGACCCACCTCTGCCTCCTCTCTTTCCTCCCGTTCTTCCACTCCAACGCGACAGAATCCAGGGGCGGGCCGGTCGCTGGCCTGGCTGATGCCCAGCCGCTCGAGGGGGCCGGCCGTCGCGCGCACAGGCTCGGGGCGGCCTGCTTTGGGGGCGCCGCGGCTCGGGCACTCCGGCCGGGCACTGTAGAGGAAGGGAGGCGCCGGCGGGGCTTCCCCGGCGGAGCTAGGGGCGGCGGCGACTCGCGGGCATCGAGGGGGAAGCCGAGGGCACCAAAGGGAGGGAGGGGAGAGGCCACGGGCCGGAGATGGCCGAGGGGAACGACAGCGACCGGCGGCCATTGGAGAGAAAGGGGAGCTCCTAGAGCTTGGGGAAGAGCTGTGGGTGTCAAGGGGGACTCAGGCCCGCGCTAAAAAGGTCTCTGGGAGGCTCGGGAAGGGAGGGGAGAAGACGCACCCGGCTCAGCAACGTGGCGGCTCTCCGGTGGCGGACGCGGTGCCGGCTCGCTCGGCCAAGGGCTAGGAGACAAGGGCCGCGGGGGCACAGGAGACGCGGGCGAGGGCGTGGCGCGCTGTGGCTCGCTGGGTGACCGTGTGGACCTCCCAAAGGGGTCCAGAAGCACAGGGCACGCGGTGTGCAGGCGACGCACGCGCTCTCCGCATGGTCACCGCGTGCCCACAGTGCTCCCACGCGCACTGGACGGTCCAGGTATGTCTGGCGAGTAGATCACTCCCCCAGAAGCTGTTCGACGCAAAGAAACGATTCCCATGGCCCACGATGCAATCACAGGATGCACAAACCTTCATCAGCAGCAAAGTGTTTGATAGAAGGTGCGATCACTGTACAGCTCCATTAGGCCTGGGATTTGCAGGAGAGTGGTTCTCTACTAAGGTGATCATTGTGCCAAAATCTCAGCCCAAAGAGATGAGGCTCGCTGGTACTTCCTGTGCAAAGTGCCCAACTGGCCAAAATGCAAATGAGGGTGCTGGGGAGAAACGGCTAGAGGGAAATGACCCAAATTTGGTGGAGACCAAGTATTTAGGCATATGAAGGCATTGTAAAAATTTCATACCATTTGGGTAAATACAAATGGTACTTCCTTCACAATGCCTCCCACTGCACAGAAATTTGGAAATTTTCTGAGGAAAATTGGCTAGGCAAACATAGCTGAATTTTGGCATGTGACAATAGTTTGGATGTGAAAGAGTGCTCAAAAAGTTTGAGGGCAATCAAGCAAATATAAATAGCACTTCCTTCGCACAGGTGAAATCTGAACAGAAACTTGAGAAAATTATAAGAAAAGATTGCATGGATGAATTGAGCTAATTTTTGGTTTGCAGTGGTAATATATCAATATGAACTACCCTGCAAATTTCCAGCTCAATTGGATCAATGAATCAAGCACTTCCTTTACAATGCTTCAGACAGGGCAGAAACTTGCATTGGATCATGTGCTCAAATTTTGAACTGTGGAACATGGGGTTTGGATGGAAATGGTGAAGATGTATCCAGGAGAAGCTCCACAAATTATTTGGGAATTTTCCTGGCTACCAAAATGGTAGTTCCTTTGGAAAGTGGCAGAGAGGCAATATTGGCCTTGTCAAGGAAAAAGGGAATTTTCCTTATTTAAATTTGGCCAATATTTTTACCAGAGCTTGAGATAGTCAGAAAGATCATCTCCACAATTTTTCATGAAATTTAGAGATATCCAATTATGTTTCTGGATTTAATTCCTCAGAAAGGCAGGAAAAGGAAATAATCCCAGATGAAAAATATTGCATATGACTTGGCAATATTTTTGCACATCCAGGGTTTATAAGTGTAGGAAGATCTCTGGGAATTTATTGGAGGATCAACAGAGCAAAGGAAATGATGGCTCCTTTGTAATCACAAAGGCAGAGTTTCAAATTCCAGATTCTGGAATTTGGTTCTGGTGAGGGTTTCGGTAAGGTAGATGGGGTTTTGGAAATGCAGATGTGGACTTGACCAGCATCAAAGACATGGACAAGGCTAAAAAATAATTGGACAATGCTTGGATTCGTCTGATCATCCAGCAAACTTCGGAGAAAGATTTTGAAAAAGAAAGCTTGGAAAAGAATAACAGCACAAAAATTGATAACCCAAATTTTGGGGTGTTAGAGGATCAAATTAAAATATTGCGTTGGTATGCTTGGGATTTATGCTTAAGATATGATTGTACTTGTTGGTCTAAGATGGAGGCTCCACACCTCCCCTTTCAATGTGAATTTAATGATAATGAAATCTTAGCTTCTTATGCTAATGGTGTATATGATTACTATGATGTGGAACAAATAGTAGAATTTGTTGCTTTTAAGGGTGCTTATGAAATTGAGTCTTTGTTTGAAAAGTATGAAGATTGTGATGGTACTCTTTACAGATCTGAAAATTTGGCTATACTTAAATATTGCTCTGATAATTATGAATACAATGCCTTTATTGAGAAAGTGTCCGCTGTCCAAGAAGAGACTAATATTTTGCAGGAATCTATGGAAGAAGAAATTGCTGAAACAGTGAGCTCATTAGATGAAAAAGATGAGGAGGAGAGCGAAGAACAAAAGGAGGAAGAGCGGATTGATCACCCATGCCTACCTTCTGATGAGAGTAAATCTTTAACTCGTACATTGTTTAATTTCCCTTCGTACTTATCGAAGGATGAATGCTATGATAACTTAGATTCATTTGAAATATCTCTTTTTCATGAACTTGATGCTTGCTATGCTTGTGGCTATGATGCCAATATGAATTATGCTTATGGAGATGAACTTGCTATAGTTCCTTATGTTAAACACGAAATTGTTGCTATTGCACCCACACATGATAGTCCTGTTATCTTTTTGAATTCTCCCAACTATAGTATATCGGAGAAGTTTATGCTTATTAAGGATTACATTAATGGGTTGCGTTTTACTTTTAAAAATGATGATTTTGATTAATATAATATGCATGTGCTTGCTGCTCCTAATTACAATTATTATGAGAGAGGAACTATATCTCCACCTCTCTATGTTTCCAATACGATAAAATTGCAAGAAACTGTTTATACTATGCATTGGCTTATACTTGATGTGCATGAATTGTTCTTTTATGACACATGCCAATGCATAGGAAGAGAGTTAGACTTCGTCATTGCATGATATATGTTGCTTTGTGCTCACTACTATATTCCAAATCATTGTTAATTAAAATTGGCTTTGATATACCTTGGGATCCGGGTGGATCAATTACTTGAGCACGTTATGCCTAGCTTATTGGCTTTGATGTGCAAGAAAGCGCTGCCTGGGAGACAACCCAGAAATTTTAGAGAGTAATTTTATTCTGTTGAGTGCTTTTAAAAAGTTTAAAAACAAAAAAATATTGAGGGGAACCTAAAACTTTTCAAAAAGAAAAGTGAAAGTGAGAAAGACGAACACCGTTGAAGTGGGGGACGTCCTTGAACTTTGTTCATGCCCATGGAAACTTTGTGAATCTTGATTACATAAACTTTTCAACAAAAATAATTACCCCCTTGGACAAATCCATTGTATTATAAAAATAATGTGCCAAGATTTACCTTTAGGATGTTTAAATTGCTTGTTTGGTGTGTGCTGTGCAAAAACAGAAACTTTTGCTGTAGTGTTTGAATTTCTATATTGTACTGGAACATGAAAAAATTCTAAATTTTTTACACAGTACTGCTATGCAATTTTTTTATTTTTTCCTAATTTTTCAAAAAAAAATTAGTTACAGAAGTATATGTTTCATTTGCATCTTTACAGACTGTCCTGTTTTCACAGATTGCTGTTATAGTTTCTTTATTTGCGTATGTTTGAAATCTTGTTGAGCCCCATCGACTTGGGAGCCATAGAATTGTGATAGCATATAGTGGGTAATGTTTGATTATAATTATAAAATAATGTTACAGCAGGACATGATGGGATTTGATGTTATATGTACTAACCCCTCTAATAAAAAGTTCGGTTAAGTTTTGTGTGGATGAAGTGTTCGAAGATTGAGGAGGTATCGATATGAGGAGAATAAGGAGAGGAAAGTGTTCAAGCCTGGGGATGCCCCGGAAGGCATCTCATCTTTCTTCAACAATTATCGGTATGTTTCGGTTTTTGTTTCGCTCACATGATATGCGTAAATTCTTGGAGCGTCGTGTGCTTTTCCTTTTTCTTTTAATAATGCACCATGCTGGTATGAGATAGTCCTTGGTTGATTTATAGAATGCTCTTTGCACTTCACTTATATCTTTTGAGTATGGCTTTATAGAATGCTTCATGTGCTTCACTTATATTATTTGAAGTTTGGATGCCTGTTTCTCTACTTGTGGAAAACCGTTATTTGTAGAATGCTCTTTTGCTTCACTTATATTTATTAGAGTGTGGTCTTGTGAAGAAAGAATTAAACTCTCATGCTTCACTTATATCTATTTAGACAGTCAATAGGAATTGGTCATTCACATGGTTAGTCATAAA
This sequence comes from Elymus sibiricus, assembly GCA_039707655.1. NCBI lineage: Eukaryota > Viridiplantae > Streptophyta > Magnoliopsida > Poales > Poaceae > Elymus > Elymus sibiricus. Next base: position 77,222,688 of record CM077676.1, read on the forward strand.
ATCCTACATAAAACTTGTAGATCACTGAATATGATAAGTTTGATTCCTTGCAATAGTTTTGCGATATTAAAGATGGTGATATGTGGGAGGTACTAGTGAATGTTGTGGTTGAGTAAGAATATTGGTGTTAAGGTTTGTGATTCCCGAAGCATGCACGTATGGTCTGTCGTTATGCTAAGAAGTTGGAGCATGATTTATTATTGTTTGTCTACCTTATGAGTGGCGGTCGGGGACGAGCGATGGTCTTTTCCTACCAATCTACCCCCCTAGGGGCATGCGTAGTAGTACTTTGCTTCGAGGGCTAATAAACTTTCGCAATAAGTATGTGAGTTCTTTATGACTAATGTGAGTCCATGGATTATACGCACTCTCACCTTTCCGCATATTGCTAGCCTCTTCGGTACCGTGCATTGCCCTTTCCCACCACGGGAGTCGGTGCAAACTTCGCCGGTGCATCCAAACCCCGTGATATGATACGCTCTATCACACATAAGCCTCCTTATACCTTCCTCAAAACAGCCACCATACCTACCTATTATGGCATTTCCATAGCCATTCCAAGATATATTGCCATGCAACTTCCATCATCATCATATACATGACTTGAGCATTCATTGCCATATTGCTTTGCATGATCGTAAGATAGCTAGCATGGTATTTTAATGGCTTGTCTGTTTTTTGATATCTTTGCTACGCTAGATCAATGCACATCCTGGTACACTTCAAGAGGCATTCATATAGAGTCATATTTGTTCTAGTATTGAGTTGTAAGTAAATAGAAATATGATGATCATCATTATTAGAGCATTGTCCCAATGAGGGAAAAAAAAGAGGCCAAAAAGGGCCCAACAAAAAAAAAAGAGGCCAAAAAGAGCCCATCAAAAAATGAAAAAATGAAAAAAAGGAAAAAAATAAAACAAAAAAATGAGAGAAAAATAGAGAAGGGGAAATGTTACTATCCTTTTCCACACTTGTGCTTCAGAGTAGCACCATGTTTTTTCATATAGAGAGTCTCCTGAGTTGTCACTTTCATATACTAGTGGGAATTTTTCATTATAGAACTTGGCTTGTATATTCCGATGATGGCCTTCCTCAAATTCCCGAGGTCTTCATGAGCAAGCAAGTTGGATGCACACCCACTTAGTTTTCAGTTTGAGCTTTCATACACTTATAGCTCTTAGTGCATCTGTTGCATGGCAATCCCTACTCCTCGCATTGATATCGATTGATGGGCATCTCCATAGCCCGTTGATCCGCCTAGTTGATGTGAGACTTTCTACCTTTTTGACCTCTCCTTATTGATCCCTACCACTGCATTCTATTCCACCCATAGTGCTATGTCCATGGCTGACGCTCATGTATTGCGTGGGGGTTGAAAAAGCTGAAGCACATTAAAAAGTATGAACCAATTGCTCGGCTGACATCGGGGTTGTACATGATTTATATTTTGTGTTAAGAGGATGGTGCATGACAAGGCTACATGATTTTGTAGGGATAGCATTCTTTAGCATTTTTATTCAGAAAGGCATGATTGTTTGTTGGTATGCCTGAGTATTGATGTCTTCATATCAAATTATAGACTATTGCTTTGAATCACTCGTGTCTTAATATTCATGCCATGATTAGACTATATGATCAAGATTATGTTAGGTAGCATTCCACATCAAAAATTATCTTTTTATCATTTACCTACTCAAGGACGAGTAGGAATTAAGCTTGGGGATGCTGATACGTCTCCATCGTATCTATAATTTTTGATTGTTTCATGCCAATATTCTACAACTTTCATATACTTTTGGCAACATTTTATATTATTTTTGGGACTAACATATTGATCCAGTGCCCAGTGCCAGTTCCTGTTTGTTGCATGTTTTTTCTTTCGCAGAAAATCCATATCTAACAAAGTCCAAACATGATAAAAATTTACGGAGATTTATTTTGGAATATATGTGATTTTGGGAAAAAGAATCAACGCGAGATGATGCTCGAGGGGCCCACAAGCTCGAGGGGCACGCCCCCTACCTTGGGTGTGACCAGCAGGCTTGCGGCTACCCCGTAAGGCGGTTGGGGCCCTTCTTCTGCCGCAGCAAAGATAATATCAGGCAGAAAAGCTCCTCAAAATTTTAGCCCAATCGGAATTACGGATCTCTGGCAATTTAAGAAACGGTTTTCGGCCAGAAAACAGGAACGCGAAACAAAAGAGAACAGAGAGAGAGAGATCCAATCTCGGAGGTGCTCCTCTTCTCTAGGAGCCATGGCGGCCATGGACCAAAGGGGGAACTCTCCTCCCATCTAGGGGGGAGGCCAAGGAAGAAGAAGAAGGAGGGGGCCTCTCTCCCCCTCTCTCCCGGTGGCGCCGGAACGCCGCCGGGGCAATCATCGTGACTGCGATCTACACCAACAACTTCGCCGCCGTCAACACCAAATATCTCCCCCTCTATGCAGCGGTGTAACACCTCTTCTCCCCGCTGTATTCTCTACTTAAATATGGTGCTTAATGCTATATATTATTATCCAATTATGTATGGCAATCCTATGATGTTTGAGTAGATTTCTTTTGCCCTATGGGTTCATTGATGATCGTGATTGGTTTGAGTTGTGTGTTGTATTTTGGTTCTGTCCTATGGTGCCCTCCGTGTCGCACAAGCGTGAGGGATTCCCGTTGTAGGGTTTGCAATACATTCATAATTCTCTTATAGTCGGCGGCTAGAGTTACAGAAGCTTACACCCGAGTAAGGGGGTTGTTGCGTATGGGAGTAAAGAGGACTTGTTACTTAATACTATGTTTGGGTTTTACCTTAATGATCTTTGGTAGTTGCGGATGCTTGCTAGATTTCCAATCATAAGTGAATATGATCCAAGTACGGAAAGTATGTTAGCTCATGCCTCTCCCTCGTATAAAATTGCAATAATGATTACCGGTCTAGTTATCAATTGCCTAGGGACAAATCCTTCTCTTGTGTTACAAAAGCTTTCTACTAAACAATTAACTTTTATTATCTTGCGATTTACTTGTAGTTTATTCTCGCTAAGTACTTATAGTTTTATTCTTGCCAATTTATCCTTACACCTACAACTAGTTTTATTCTTGTTCTAGGTAAAGTGAACGTTAAGTGTGCGTAGAGTTGTATCGGTGGTCGATAGAACTTGAAGGGAATATTAATTCTACCTTTAGCTCCTCGTTGTGTTTGACACTCTGATTTATCGCGAAAGGCTACACCTGATCCCCTATACTTGTGGGTTATCATTAGGCTAGATCATTGCACATCCTGGTACACTGCCAGAGGCACTCATATAGAGTCATTTTGTTCTAGAATCGAGTTGTAATATCGAGTTGTAAGTAAATAAAAGTGTGATGATCATCATTATTAGAGCATTGTCCCAGTGAGGAAAGGATGATGGATACTGTAATTCCCCCACTAGTCGGGATGAGGCTCCGAACGAAAAAAGGCCAAAAAGAGCCCACAAAAAATATGAGAGAAAAAGAGAGAAGGGGCAATGTTACTATCCTTTTCTACACTCGTGCTTCAGAGTAGCACCATGTTTTTTCATATAGAGAGTCACCTGAGTTGTCACTTTCATATACTAGTGGGAATTTTTCATTATAGAACTTGGCTTGTATATTCCGATGATGGGCTTCCTCAAATGCCCTAGGTCTTCATGAGCAAGCAAGTTGGATGCACACTCACTTAGTTTCAGTTTGAGCTTTCATACACTTATAGCTCTTAGTGCATCCGTTGCATGGCAATCCCTACTCCTCGCATTGATATCAATTGATGGGCATCTCCATAGCCCGTTGATTAGCCGCGTCGATGCGAGACTATCTTCCTCTTTTTGACTTCCCCTTATTGGTCCCTATCACCACATTCTATTCCACCCATAGTGCTATGTCCATGTCTCACGCTCATGTATTACGTGGGAGTTGAAAAAGCTGAAGCGCGTTAAAAAGTATGATCCAATTGCTCGGCTTGTCATCGGGGTAGTTCATGATTAATACTTTGTGTTAGGAAGACTAAGCATGACGGGCTATATGATTTTGTAGGGATAGCATTCTTTAGCATTTTTATTTTGAAAGGCATGATTGTTTGTTGGTATGCCTAAGTATTGATGTCTTTATATCAAATTATAGACTATTGCTTTGAATCACTCATTTCTTAATATTCATACCGTAAAAGAGATTACATGATAAACATGTTACGTAGCATTCCACATAAATATTCTGTTTTTATCATTTACCTACTCGAGGACGAGCATGAATTAAGCTTGGGGATGTTGATACGTCTCCAACATATCTATAGTTTTTGATTATTCCATGCTATTATAGTGTCAATCTTGGATGTTTTATATGCAATTATATGCTATTTTATATCATTTTTTGGGACTAACCTATTAACCTAGTGCCAGTGCCAGTTGCTGTTTTCTGCTTGTTTTTGGTTTTTCAGGAAATCAGTACCAAACAAAGTCCAAACGCTACGGAACTTTTGACGATTTTTTCTGGACAAAAGAGACCCTAGAAGCTTCAGGAGGAGACCAGAAGCCTCACGAAGAGGTGACAAAGGCAATAGGGCGCGCCCCGGGGGGGCGCCCTGATGCCTTGTGGGCCCCTCCTGGCTCCTTTTGACCTAATTACACTTCTATAAATTCTCAAATATTGGGAAACCAACAGATAACCACCTCGAATAACTTTTCCGCCGCCGCAAGCTTCTGTTCTTCCACGATCCCATCTGGAGGCCTTTTCCGGCACCCTGCCGGATGGGGAATCGATCACAGAGGGCATCTACATCAACATTGCTGCCCTTCCGATGATGTGTGAGTAGTTTACCACAGACCTACGGGTCCAAAGCTAGTATCTAGATGGCTTCTTCTCTCTCTTTGATCTTTAATACAATGTTCTCCTCGATCTTGGTGGAGTTTTATTCGATCTAATCTTCTTTTGCGGTGTGTTTGTTGGAATCTGATGAATTGTGGGTTTATGATCAGATTATTCATTATAAGTAATTGAGTCTTTTCTGAAATTTATTATGCATGATTTTGATAGCTTTGTATTTCTCTCCGATCTATCTGTTTGGTTTGGCCAAGTAGATTGATCTATCTTCAGCGGGAGAGGTGCTTTGTAATGGGTTCAATCTTGCGGTGTTCTATATCCCAGTGACAGAAAGGGACAAGACACGTATTTGTATTGTTGCCATCAAGGGTAAAACAACGGGGTTTATTCATATTGATTCGGTTTACTTTGTCTACATCATGTCATCTTGCTTAAGGCGTTACTCCGTTTTCATTAACTTAATACCCTAGATGCATGCTGGATAGCGGTCGATGGGTGGAGTAATAGTAGTAGATGTAGGCAGGAGTCGGTCTACTTGTCTCGGACGTGATGCCTATATACATGATCATTGCCTTGAACATCGTCATAACTATGCGATTTTCTATCAATTTCCCAACAGTAATTTGTCTACCCACGGTATGCTATGCGTTCGAGAGAGAAGCCTCTAGTGAAAACTATGGCCCCCGGGTCTACTTTAATTATAAAAAGAAAACCTAAAAATACTTGCTGCAATTTTCTTTCTTTTATTTTCTTTCGCAATTTATCTATCTACCACTACGAGATTTAATACTTGCAAGTAATGAGTTTAAGGGGATTGACGAACCTCTTGCCCGCGTTGGGTGCAAGTATTTGCTTTTGTGTGTGTAGGTGTTGTTCAGGAGGCTTTGCGTGATTCTCCTACTGGATTGATACCTTGGTTCTCACTGAGGGAAATACTTATCTCTACTGTGCTGCATCTCCTCTCCTCTTCGGGGAAAATCCCAACGCAGCTCACAAGTAGTAGTGGCGGCTGGGTTACCTTTCTCGAGGAGGAGCTGCTCATTTAACCCGCAATCCCTTGTCTAGTGCTGGGCCTTGTGGTTCTGCTACTTGTAGCTTGCATTGGTATTTTCCCCAAAGAGGAAGGGATGATGCAGCACAGTAGAGATAAGTAATTCCCTCAGTTATGAAACCAAGGTTATCGAACCAGTAGGAGAATCACGCAACACCTCGTTAGCAGCACCTGCACACAAACAACAAATCCTTGCACCCAACGCAAACGAGGGGTTGTCAATCCCTCGGCAGTCAATTGCAAGATTAAATTGTATATGGTAGATAGATAGACTGAAACAAAAATACAAAATAAAATAAATAAAAGAAAATGGCAGCAATATTTTTAGGGTTTTAGTAATATGATTTAGATAGACCCGGGGGCCATAGTTTTCACTAGAGGCTTCTCTCGAGAAAATAGCATACGGTGGGTAGACAAATTACTGTTGGGAAATTGATAGAGAAGCAAATAATCATGACGATATCCAAGGCAATGATCATGTATATAGGCATCACATCCGAGACAAGTAGACCGACTCCTGCCTGCATCTACTACTATTACTCCACACATCGACCGCTATCCAGCATGCATCTAGTGTATTAAGCCCATAAAGAACGGAGTAACGCCTTAAGAACGATGATATGATGTAGACAAGATAAACGCGCGTATGAATAAACCCCATCTTTTTACCCTTAATAGCAACGATACATACGTGTCATGTCCCTTTCTGTCACTGGGATTGAGCACCGCAAGATCGAACCCATTACAAAGCACCTCTTCCCATGGCAAGATAAATCAATCTAGTTGGCCAAACCAAATCAATAGATCGAAGAAGAAATATGAGGCTATAATAATCATGCATAAAAGAGTGCAGCAAAGACTCAAATAATATTCATGGATAATCTGATCATAAACTCACAATTCATTGGATCCCAACAAACACACCGCAAAAAGTGATTACATCGGATAGAACTCCAAGAACATCAAGGAGAACATTGTATTAAAGATAAAAAAGAGAGAAGAAGCCATCTAGCTACTACCTATGGACCCGAAGGTCTGTGGTAAACTGCTCATGCATCATCGGAAGGGCAGCAAGGTTGATGTAGCGCCCCTCCGTGATCGATTCCCCCTCCGGTGGAGTACCGGAGAAGGCCTCCAGATGGGATCTCTCGAGAACAGAAACTTGCGGCGGTGGAAAAAGTATTTCATGGACTCCCCTGAGGGTTTTTGATTTTTCCTGAATTTATAGTGGTGGAATTAGGTCAAACGGAGCTGGGGTGGGCCCACGAGGCACCACGGCGCGCCCTGGTGGCTCGTGGCCACCTCCTTTGGCGTCTGGTCCTCTCCCAAAGCTTCTAGTGTTTATCTTGTCCAGAAAAAAATCTCTAAAAAGTTTCGTGGCATTTGGACTTCGTTTGTTATTGATTTTCTGTAAAAACAAAAACAGGGCAGAAAACAGCAACTGGCACTTGGCACTAAGTTAATAGGTTAGTCTCCAAAATTGATATATAATTGCTGTAAATGTATATAAAAACATCCAAGATTGACAATATAACCGCATGGAACATTAAAAAATTATAGATACGTTGGAGACGTATCAAGTTCCCGTAGATGTGATATAGGCATGGTCCGCTCACTATTTCCTCGTATGTGTGAGGGTTGCGTCTGGGCTTGCCACTCCAGCGCTGCCTTTTGGCTCCGACCTCATCTGTTTTGTTGGCCGCTGCGACGATCTTGGAATCTTGCTCTTCTTTGCGCTTGCGGTCTTCCTTGGTTTTGGAGCTTCGATTCTTTGGGGCATCTGCCCTTGCGGGCTCGGCGGCCTTCACTCCTAGCATAGGTCGGCGACCTACTTGACCTGTTTCCTCTCCTGTGGCGAAATCGTTGGCGACCTTCATTAGCGCTGCTAGTGATGTGATCTTGCCTTCTCCCCTCTTTTTCCCGAGCTTGTGCCGGAACAAGGGGTCCTGCGCGCCGCTTACGAATGCCTTGCTGGCTGTCTCGTCGGAGATGCTGAACAGTGTGTTCTTCTTTTTGAGCCATCACGCGACCTAGTCCCGGACCGACTCCTTGTCCTCCTGGATGATATTGTGGAGGTCAGCTCCACTCCCTGGGTGGTGGTAGGTTCCTTCAAAGTTGTTGAGAAACACATGCTCGAAGTCTGCCAAGTTGGGAATAGAGTTGGGAGGGAGTCCGCTGAGCCAGGAGCATGCATGTCCTGTTTGGCACAGGGGTATGTGTCATAGGGCCTTGCCTATGTCCCCATTGGCCATCTCGACCGCCGTGAGGTAGTCGTTCATCCAGTGTTTTGGCTTTGTATCGCCTGAGTACTTTTTGATGCCGTGGACGACGAAGGGTTGAGGGAACGTGTGGGCTATCACTTCCTTCCCAAAGCACGCCGGCGTGATGCTTGAACTGACTGAGGTGAATCTTCGCGGAGGAGCCCCCGGGTGTAGCCCGTTTGTTTCTGCTCCTGCCCATGCACCACGTTGATGGTGAGGTCGTCCGATTGGCACCGGGCTCGTGGGTGGCAAGGCCGCCCGTTGCTGTAGGGCGACGACCGATATTGGCTGCCGCAGGTGGGTGACTACGGCCACCGGCGCGACCTCTGGTCACTGAATGGACTCTTGTCATTGCTCACGGGCTGGGTGGTTGGCGGTAGATAGGATGCTTTTAGTGCCTGCCAGCTTGTCCCTTGAGCGCCAGATGTTATCCTGGAGTTCCACCGTCCTGTGGAGTATGTGGGTGAGATCTTCCAGGAGTTTGGGGTCTCCTGGTGTGGTTTGGAGTTGGTCCACCAGCGCTGCTGCCGCTTGGAGACCGCGGGCTGGGGTTGGTGGTGGGGCGGTCTCCGCGGCCGGCTCGTCGAATCCTATCCCCCGCTATCGGCCTCGGTTGGCGAGGTCGTTGAGGAGGTTCCGCGGTTGGCGGCGCGGGCGGGGTAGGCCTTCAGGGGTCATCGTCTCTTTCCATTGTGCCTCGCGAGCCGAGACGTGCAGCGCCTTTTGCTGGAGCACGAGCTGTGCGTTTGGCTGGGATACATGGATGGCCTCCAGCTACCCCGATGCTAGGTCAGTGCTGGCGATGGGCGTTGTAAGATAGTTCAGGGTGTATCCTATCACTGGTGGTAGTGTGGACGCCGTGTTTCGGAGGGCCGTTGCTGCCGCGGTGAAGGCCGCTGGAGAACTTGCCAGGAGGCCAGTGCTGACCTACGGCTGGGCGTCATTATAGGGTTGGTGTGTAGCTGTGTCATGGCGGCTATTGACCCCGATGTTGGGAGCTCGGATGTGGCGGCCTCCGTCGTAGGTGTCGTACGCAGCACGTTCGTGGTTGGCTCAGTCATCATGACTTGGTGAATAAAAATTGCTTGTGGGGCCTCAGATTGAGACGTCCCCTGGTCGGTGGAGTAATATCCTCTGAGCTTGGAGAGGATCCCTTCCCCCAGAGATCGTAGTAGGTGACCACGCGGACGGGCTGGAGGCCGGTGTTCTCGTCCTCGTTTGTGAGGCAAAGTGGTGATGTGTCGCCTTCCTCGCTGTCCGAGGACGAGGTGGTGCTGATCGCGCCGGTGTCCTCATGACCGTTGGGGTCAGCGATGAGGCAGTCCTCCGGTGTTTGGTTGAGGCAGCAATTGATGTAGACCATCGTGACCAACTGGATCGCTGGTGCGGGCTTCGTCCCGTGAGTAGGGCGGAGGTAGTTCGCGGATCTCGTCGGGCCTGACGTCGTACATCTGCCTAATCGAGCACGATCGTCGCAGGGTCCCTCGGGGGACCCTGAGATGTTGGGGCTGGCCGGTGAGCTGATGTCGACCCGGCCCGCCCCGTCGGTGATGAACGTCAAGCAGCCAAAGGTTAGGCTCTCTCCTGGCGGTAGGCCGCTGGAAGAAGAAAAAGATCCGATCCAAGATCGTCTCCAGCCAGCGCCGCTCGTGCCTGGCGCGCCAACTGACGGTGCAAAATATCATCAGATCCCTCGGTAGAGGTCCAAGCGCAGCTGGAAGTCATGGATCGGAGGTCACACGAGGGGTTTATCCAGGTTCGGGCCTCCGGAGAGTAATACCCTACATCTTGCTGGTTTTGATAATTAATAGTGGAGGGATACCTCGTTCGAGGGATTACAATGTTGTATGAGATTGCTACTGAGAGTTTCCTATATGTGGATAGATGATGAATGAGGACTCTAGACCTCAATTTATATGGACAGGAGAGGTCTAGGGTTTACATGGTAGGTGCGATCTGGGGCGCTGCCGACTTCTAGTCTTGGAGATCACGAAGGTCGTCTGCGCCTCCTAGGGTTAGCCCCCTGTGTTGGGCATAGCAGGCCCCTTGTAGTCCATGAGGCTGGGCTCCCTGGCGGTTACCCACCCCCGGTACAGGAACCTATCAGTGTGCTATGGACCGAATCTCTTGATTGCCCGAAGTTTCTATTTTTTTTTGCCGTGGTCTGTTTTTCAAATGTTTCCTGAACGCAATGGAATCTGGATGCGTGGTGTTTGTTCTGGGTAGCATAGCAGGAGCAGCACGAGTGGCAGGACAACTGCTCCCTCCGTGGAGAACCACAAGATCTGGTGCGAGAACATCGCCATGTGCGAGGCACTCAAGAACTTCATCTGCCTCAACTGCGGCGGCCCACCCGTCGTCGAGGACTACTTCGACGAGCAGATGCTGTGCATGCAGAATGCCCGCCTCAAGGAGGAGTTCGACCATGTCGCTGGCCTCACCTCCAAGTTCCTTGGCCTCCCGTTCACGCATATGCCACAGGGAACACCGCAGATGTTCGCCTCCCCACTGGACCTGTCCATGGGCGGCTTATCGATAGACGGTGTACCGACGGGCAGGCACCACAAGCTGCACTGCGGCATCGCAGAATAGATGGTGGTGCCCGCCCTTCGGTACGCCGCCCATGGATAGGTCCAGCAGGGAGACAGACATCTGCAGCATGCCCTACGATATCTGCATGAATGTGCGGCCGAGGGACTTTGAGGTGAGGCCGGCGACGCGGTCGAGCTTGTCCTTGAGGCGGGCGTTCTCCATGCGCAGCTTTTGCTCGTTGAAATAGTCCTCGACGATGGGCGGGCCACCACAGTTGGGGCAGATGATGTTCTTGAGTGCCTCGCGCATGGTGATGTTTTTGCACCGGATCTTGTGGTTCTTCGCGCGGAGGAAGTAGTTGTCCTGCCGCTCGTGTTGCGCCTGCCATGCCACCCACAAAAAACACCACACACCCAGATTCCATTCCGTTCAGGAAACAATTGAAATCCAGATCACGGTAAAACAAAATATAGAAACTTCGGACAATCAAGAGATTAGATCCATAGCACACACCTTCATCTACATCTTCTGGTTCTAGAACCAGAACTTAATCTGGCGGGCCTCCAGGCCGAGGTAGCGGCTGAGATCGGTGCGCTGCATCTCAACGTGGTGGGGACATTCGTTGAATGACCTGCAAAGACACATACACCATTATTTCTCTATCGATCACTGGCAGTATAAGATTCGTACAAGAAAAAAGAAAATTAAGGCAGGAAGAACTGGAGTATATGATTAAGAGTATTATTACGCCTCGAGCGCCTGAATCTGGCGCGACGTGTGGTGGTGGTAGTGCTTCCGGCACTGGTGGTGGTGGTGGTTGCTCTCGGAGCCCGCCTCCTGGTCATCCCGGAATTCCATCGCTGCCTCGCTCGCTCACGTTGGCCGCCCGGAATTGAGGACTGGAGGAGGAGGAAGGAAGACAGATCTTCGTGCTCTGCTGTGTGGTTTCTCCGGCTTGCCCTCGCTCCTATTTATACACGCCAGACTGGTAACGCTAGCGCCCACCTCGAAGATCGGCGTGCGAGGGTCTACTGGCTTCGCCACTAAGTCATACTATGCCAGATGCCACCCCTTCCAATCTTGTCTCCATCTGCTACTTTTTGCACTGAATTAAAACTGCTGGTTTGCCCAGATAGCACGGCCTCGCCCCGCTCCACCGTGTGCCGCTCGTTGGACCGATCTCTCTCTCTCTCTCTCTCTCCTCCTCCTCCTCCTCCTCTTGTCTATCTTTTGTTCGTCCCTATCCTTCTCGCTCCTCGCTCTCTCAAGAGCGCCAACAGCAGGGGCGTCGTACTACTAGTAACCGGTGCGAGCTAATTAAGGGTCGGCGATTTTAATGTTTAAACACGGTGCTCGTCGAGGCCATGAACTTTCTCGCTTCTACACAGACTGGCGCTCTGTTGGGCTCCAGTGGGAATAGCTGGAGCCATTTAAGGCAAAATGGGTCGGGTCCCCGAACAACTCCTCTCGCTCTCCATCTCCTACCGTAGCGCAAACCATTCCAAAGCATTATAATACATGTTGATCTAATAACCATGCTTATTGGTATAGATAGTATTAACTTTGGACACTTGGCCACAATTGGCAGTATTGTGCGGGTTCATAACTACTACTAAACGATGTTTCCTACTATTATTGTTAGAACCATGTTTTACAAAATACAATCCTTATAATAATTGGTTCACAGATTATTAAAAGACTGCCTTGGTCTTTAAAAAAAAGAATATGTTGGTATCTTTATTTATCCTTTGCCTACCTATGAACTTCCATGCCCACGGGTCAGTCAATTCACGAAACATTCATGATATGCACCCACTGACATAGAAAATTTCCCCACATAAATATGGGTTGATTAGTAGATAACACAAAAGCACACCGCGAAAGGCCCACCAGAACACCACATTACATGAAAACAACACACTCCACGATCTCTCTCACCCGTGAAACCAAATATTCCCTCGGTTCCAAAATATAAGCTGTATTAAATTTTGAAAATTCAAATTTCTTTAACTTTGACCAAGTTCAGAGCCCAAAATATCGACATCCACAATACTAATTAAATAAAATATGAAAATTCATTTCACGATGAATCTAATGACACCGATTTGATAGTATGGATATTGGTATATTTCTCTACAAATTTAGTTAAACTTAAAAAGGTTTGACTTTTCATAAAGCTAATCACCGTAAATTTTGAAACAACGGGAGTAAATTTTTTTATGAAAACCCAACAACACCAGCGGCCCAGCAAAGCGCGCCCAACCCTTCTAGTAGAATAGAAAGTCAAAGCATGGTAATGTTTATGATCATCTGTTTTTGCATCTGATGTACGGAACGCAGGGTCAAGAGGAAGAATTCCCTATTTAGCTTGATAGTGATGTATATTCCTAGCTTTTATAGCTGATTAACGCTGAGCCGTGGCCGGTTGTGGTGATGGTCATTGATACGTCCATTTTGTATCATTATTTCGCACTACAATTTATCATATTCCGATGTTATAATTCATATTATGTCGCAATTCTAATGCCTTTTCTATCTTAAAATGCAAGCAATACAAAGAGAGGGGAATTGCCAGACAGCTAGAAATCTGGACCTAGAAAGCAATAGAAGAAAAAGCAATTTCTGGAGCTCAAAATCTGCTAGAGATTTTAGGAGAATTATGTTGGAATATATAGAGAATTATGGAGCGGCTCACCCCTTGGCCGCACCAGGTGGCCGTGTGGGGCCCTGGTGGCTTGCCTCCCGATGCCCATTTGCCGTAAATTCACATTTTCCATAGAAAAAATCATAGAAAATCCTCGGGACTTTTCACCGCCGTCTGTGAGGCAGAACATGGTGGAGCACTTTTTCCATTCGGTGGAGCGATTCTGCTGGAGAAACTTCCCTTCGGGAGGGGGAAATCGAAGCCATCGTCACCTCCAACACTCCAATCATCATGGGGATCGTCATCTTCATCAACATCTTCACCAACACCATCTCATCTCGAAACCCTAGTTCTTCTCTTGTGTTCAATCTTTGTATGAAACATCAGATTGGCACTTGGGAGAACTTATCTGTGTTGAAAACACTTTGCAGTTGATGAATAGGAGAATTATTGCTAAAAGATTGTTGAGTTCATATTGTTCATCATATATTTATACCTACTGACCATGATCCACATGATGTGTTGTGAGTAGTTCCATTTGTTCTTTAGTAAATGGGATTAGTTTTGTTGCTAGTAATCATGTGAAGTTTATTACCATTTAATGTTTTGATGATATGTTGTGTTGTTCTTCCTCTAGTGGTGTTATGTGAATGTCGACTACATGCCACTTCATCATCTTTGCTACTTTGCTCTTCTATGGAAGATGATACTTTAAGAGGCTTGTTCGGGGTGACCTCTCCATGTGCACAAGTGGTTAGGAAGGAACCCCCACCTACTGAAAATATTTATTTTGAAGTACCTGTTGGCATTCTTGAGCAAGTGAAATCTACCCGTTATGCAGGAGATGGAACGTTTTATCCTAACATGCACTTGCTATTTATGAAATAATTATGTGGCCTATTTAAGTTTTCAGGTATAACAAAAAGAGAAGTTAAGAAGAAGTTGTTCCCTTTATCATCTTTGGAGGGAAATGCATTGGCATGGTACAAGTTATTGGATAATCCTCACTCATGGGACTGGAAGCGATTGAAACATGCTTTCCACAATAAATTTTATCCTATGCATTTGGTTCATCGTGATCGAAATTCTATCTGTAATTTTTGGCATCATGATGGAGAAAGTATCACTCAAGCTTGCGGGAGGCTTAATGAGTTAATGCTCAAATGTCCCTACCATGAGATCTCAAGAGATATTATTGCTCATAATTTTTACGCAAGGCTTTCTCTGCGTGATAAATAAATGCCTGATGCTTCTTCGGCTGGTTCTTTTACAAGTAAACAAATTGATTTTAAATGGGATCTCATTAAAAGAATTAAATGTAATGCTAAGATTGGGAGGTCGGCAAAGGTAAACAATTAGGTATAAATCTTGAATAAGATTGTGTTAAGTCTTTTGTTGAAAATGATGTTTTTCATGAGCTTAGTGCAAAATATGGACTTGATTCTAAGATAGCTATCAACTTTTGTAAATCATTTGCTGCTCATGTTGATCTCCCTAAGGAGAAACAGTTTAAATATCATGAACCCATTAAAGATATTTGTAAAGAACCTATCATTGCTAATAATGAAATACAAGCTTATTCTGCTAATCCTGTTGTGCCTATGAAGACCCACAAGTATAGGGGATCAATGGTAGTCTTTTCGATAAGTAAGAGTGTTGAAGCCAATGAGGAGTAGAATGAATCGATAAGCGGTTTTCAGCAAGGTATTCTCTGCAAGTGTCGTAAGATAGTTTTGCTAGATATTGTGATAGCAAGATAACTGATAGGAAGTAACAAGTAACCAAAGTAACAAGGTGCGGCTAGGTTGCCCAATCCTTAATATTGCTAAGTACAAGCCGGTGATACTTCTTATAGTGATTAAAATGCTCTTGAGGACACACGGGAATATTGTCTAGTTACTTTCACCACGATTCATCGACTTACGTTCATTGCCTTGATAGGTTGTTATGTGGGTGGACCAGAGCTAAGGTGCTATTCTTACTAGAACAAACACCTACATATGATTACACCCTCCATGCAAGTATCCGCAGATACAAGATAAGTGATTAAGATAAATCTAACCATAGCAGCAAACATATGGATCGAAAACAGCCCCTTATGGAACAACTGGTAAATTGGGGTTTACGTTTCATTAACTCCCACAACCCATCATCTACAAACTAATCCCACAATGCCTTCCCCTAGTGACGGTCTCCTGGACTAGGGGGTGGACACAACATTGGCCCGCCATTCATGGGCCGGGCCGAGGACCCACCAGTAACTGAAGAATGGGCCCCGCATGCCCTGGCCCTCGGAGTGATCATGATGGAGTTCTCCGAAGACTTGGCGTACGCTTCAAGGCATATTTTAATGATCGGCATGTTTATCCCTAGATTGTAACCAACCATGTGTAAATCCTAGATACCCACGGTGCCTATATACGCCATGGGGTTTAGTCCGTACAGGCACGATTTCAAGGTTTATAGCTTAGAACTCATTCATACGATCTCGAGGTAGATCATCCTGTACTTTGTACCCCATCCACAATCAATATAATAAGAACATGACGTTGGGTTTTACCTCTTCGAGAGGGCCCGAACCTGTGTAAATACCATGTCCCTATTCTTCGTGTTACCATCTTGCTCAGATCACCAGCTCGGAACCCCCAACCCGAGATCCGCCGGTTTTAGCACCGACATTGGTGGCCCATGTAGGTCCCGCTGTGTGGTCGCAAGAGCTCGATGTCGAATCTTCGGATCAACGATAGCATCGGTTGGTGGGATATCTTCATCCCCGTCCAGTTTTTTGCCTTCGGCAGCATCGTGCTACATGCCTACTCAACTAGCCATCTTGGCCAAATAGAGAACATTACCCCAGGCCAGACCATCCGGTTTGGCAATCTGGAGTATGCCATGGATTCACGCGGTGAGCTTGCCTTCTCGGGATGGGTGTTAGACCAGCTTGAGAATTCCGCGGATTTCATCATCCATGCGCCAGATTCAATCTCGGAGCAGGTCCACGATGCGATATGTACCTTGGATCTAGCTTCAAGCTCAGATCCAAGTATCACCCCGCTGGCTCGGGCGTCAAGCCCCGCCAGTGAAAACCCCGAGGCTGTGTCAAGCAGCACCTCGGTCAAACTCCTGGTCAGCCCCGCCTACTGTCAAAAGATGGGCAGAGCCGACCTCACCGCTCTAAATGAGATGCTGGATCGAATCCAGAGCCTTGGAATCTTGGACAAGCAGATCTCGGTCTACGATCAGATCGGATGTAAATCCAGAGGTGCGAATTTTTTTTTCCCACCCGCCACCCACCTAATTGCTACAGTCGAAGACATAACCGACGTACTGGACTATGCCTGCGAGGAGGCCATCGACATGGATGAGTATGGCGATGATATGTCGTACACGGTGTCACCCCTAGCGACCGGCTATACCGGCAGTTGGGCGGCAACCTTCACCCATGATGTCTACATGGTAGATACTCCTAGGGATGATGAAGGAGATAAGGAGCCCCCCCAAACGCCGGCGTCGAAGACGCCGTCACAAGGGCCCGGGAAACAATGATGCTAGCCATGACGTTACCGATAACGGCATCGCCACCAATAATGGTGCCACTCCAGATGGCGCCGAAGACCAGAACGCAGGCGATAATGCTAGCGATGGTCTCATGGATGGCGGCGCACCCAACGGGGACGATGATGACCCCGAGGACGACGAACACTACCCAGAGTCCGTGGAGGATTTAAGTCTCGGACCTGATGAATTCGATATCCCCGAGGAACCCGTAGATGATCCTTGGCTACAGGCCTTCCGCCGGTGGTTAATTAGCACCGCCAAGAGCATGAAGCAAAAGTGCCAGAAGCTTCGAGCCGAACAGGACAAACTAAATGAAAAATGGACCGAAGTCCTCAGCGCCGAGCAAGAGCTCGAGGAAAGATTCACAGGAAATAATCAATACTATCCGTGAAGGGAGTTGCTCCCAGAGTTCGACGAGGAGGTCACGGGCACCCCGCTGTCAAGGTGTGATTGGACCGAGAATCCTGACCGTCCTCCTTGGGGCCGAGACAGGCCAGCGGGAGGTTATCCTAATTCCCTCGAAATACCTCGCCGTCACTGCAAGGATCATACTGTCTCGGAAAACATATGATTTGCGGAAGAAATCAGCACCAATGCCAGCTGCCTCGTCTCGGTCCATCTATAGATCAAGGGAGCGCCCACCTGCTGAACAGGCGGGATACCTGACTTGGTTAGCCAAGCATGGCAATTGCTACTTGTAGCTTGCGTTGGTATTTTCCCCGAAGAGGAAGGGATGATGCAGCACAGTAGAGATAAGTATTTCCCTCAGTTATGAAACCAAGGTTATCGAACCAGTAGGAGAATCACGCAACACCTCATTAGCAGCACCTGCACACAAACAACAAATCCTTGCACCCAACGCAAACGAGGTGTTGTCAATCCCTCGGCGGTCAATTGCAAGATTAAATTGTATATGATAGATAGATAGATTGAAACAAAACTACAAAATAAAATAAATAAAAGAAAATGGCAGCAATATTTTGAGGGTTTTAGTAATATGATTTAGATAGACCCGGGGGCCATAGTTTTCACTAGAGGCTTCTCTCGAGAAAATAGCATACGGTGGGTAGACAAATTACTGTTGGGCAATTGATAGAAAAGCAAATAATCATGACGATATCCAAGGCAATGATCATGTATATAGGCATCACGTCCGAGACAAGTAGTCCGACTCCAGCCTGCATCTACTACTATTACTCCACACATCGACCGCTATCCAGCATGCATCTAGTGTATTAAGTCCATAAAGAACGGAGTAACGCCTTAAGAACGATGACATGATGTCGACAAGATAAACTCACATATGAATAAACCCCATCTTTTTACCCTTAATAGCAACTATACATACGTGTCATGGCCCTTTCTGTCACTGGGATTGAGCACCGCAAGATCGAACCCATTACAAAGCACCTCTTACCATGGCAAGATAAATCAACTCATTTGGCCAAACCAAATCAATAGATCGGAGAAGAAATACGAGGCTATAATAATCATGCATAAAAGAGTGCAGCAAAGACTCAAATAATTTCATGGATAATCTGATCATAAACTCACAATTCATCGGATCCCAACAAACACACCACAAAAAGTGATTACATCGGATAGAACTCCAAGAACATCGAGGAGAACATTGTATTGAAGATCAAAAAGAGAGAAGAAGCCATCTAGCTACTGCCTATGGACCCGAAGGTCTGTGGTAAACTACTCACGCATCATCGGAAGGGCAGCAAGGTTGATGTAGAGCCCCTCCGTGATCGATTCCCCCTCCGGCAGGGTACCGGAGAAGGCCTCCAAATGGGATCTCTCGAGAACAGAAACTTGCAGCGGCGGAAAAAGTATTTCGTGGACTCCCCTAAGTGTTTCTGATTTTTCCTGAATTTATAGTGGTGGAATTAGATCAAACGGAGCTGGGGTGGGCCCACGAGGCACCAGGGCGCGCCTGCCCCCCCCCTAGGCACGCCCTGGTGGCTCGTGGCCACCTCCTCTGGCGTCTAGTCTTCTCCCGAAGCTTCTAGTGTTTATCTTGTGCAGAAAAAAATCTCGAAAAAGTTTCATGGCATTTGGACTTCGTTTGGTATTGATTTTCTGTAAAACAAAAACAGGGCTGAAAACAACAACTGGCACTGGGCACTAAGATAATAGGTTAGTCTCCAAAAATGATATATAATTGCTGTAAATGGATATAAAAACATCCAAGATTGATAATATAACAACATGGAACAATCAAAAAATATAGATACGTTGGAGACCTATCAGCAATACACGTGACAATACACATAATCGAACCGTGATGGCATCCAACGTCCGGCGCACTACAACTCGGGTCTGAGGAGCAGCCCACCCCATGTGCTTTACAAATGAAGTGATGCAGCACCTGTTCCCAGATGGGTTTAAACCCATCAACATCGAGGAGTATGACAGAACTACGGACCCTGCGGTATGGATTGAGAACTTCCTCATGCACATCCACATGGCCCGAGGTGATGACCTCCACGCCATCGAATACTTACCCTTAAAGCTTAAAGGATCGGTTCGGCACTAGCTTAATAGTCTGCCCGAGAACTCGATTGGCAATTGGGTAGACCTTGAGGACGCTTTTTGAGCCAACTTTCAGGGGACTTACATCCGACCCCTGAATGCTGATGACCTCAGTCATATCGTGCAGGAGCCAGGGGAGTTAGCCAGAAAATTCTGGAACCGGTCCTTGACCAAGAAAAATCAAATAGTCGACTATCCGGACGCGGAGGTAGTAGCTGCCTTTAAACATAGCATCCGCGACGAATGGCTCGCTAGAGAGCTCGGACAGGAGAAGCCTCGGTCGATGGCTGCCCTCACACATTTCATGACTCGGTTCTGCGCGGGAGAGGACAGCTGGCTGGCTCGTAGAAGCAGCTACAATGGCCATATCCAAGTACCTCTGAGGCGCGTGACGGGAATGGTAAACCTTGGCGCAATAAAAATAACAAGCGCCGCAACAGAGGTAATAACAGCGACGTCGAGGAGGTAACAGTCAATGCTGGATTTAGCAACCAACGTAGTAGAAACAAGAGGAAGCCCTTTCAAGGGAATAGAGACGACCCGTCAATGTTGGATAAACAATGTGCTACTTATTTTAGCACCTCAGATAAACCTGCTACTTATTTTAGCCGGAACTGTTGGGTGATCAAGCAGGCCGGTAAGATAGAAGCCAAGAATCAGGGCAAGAGTCAACCTCTAATGAGGATGGGGACCAGCCCGGGCCGACTAATGGAGGCCAAAAACAATTCCCTCAAAAATTCAAGGACGTTAACATGATATATGCTACTCATGTCAAAAAGGGGAGGAAAGGGGCACCCCGCTACGTTTGCACCATCGAGTTAGCACTGCCCAGGTACAACCAATGGTCGACAACTCTGATCATATTTAACCGATGAGACCACTCGGCAAGCCTCCGTCACGAAGGCACGGCCGCATTGGTGCCTAATCCCATTGTGGACGGTTTTCATTTAACCCGCGTCATTATGGATTGTGGCAGCAGCCTCAATATGATATATGCTGACACCGTTAAGAAAATGTATATCGATCCGGCAAAAATCAATCCCACTAGTACCACATTCAAAGGTATCATGCCGGGAGTTGAGGCACATGGCGCGGGAAGCATTACCTTGACGTAGTATTCGAAGCATTACCTTGGATGTAGTATTCGACACGCCCGAGATCTTTTGAAGTGAAGAATTAATCGTCGAAATAGCACCCTTTCGAAGTGGTTACCAGGCACTCCTCGGGGGAACCGCCTTCGCTCACTTTCACGCCATCGCACACTATGCTTATTTGAAGCTTAAGATGCCGGGACCAAATGGCGTAATCACAGTCAATGGCAATACAGAGCGTTCCCTCCAAACAGAGAAGCAAACCACGGCCTTAACTGCAGAGGTAAAAGCCACTGAGGATGCGCCAAGTTCTCGAGCCGCGTTAAGCAAGCAAGGCCATATAAGGCGCTCAGGAAGTATAAACGTCTCCTCGGGGAAACTATGCAGCACCCCTAAATAGGGGTACGTGCTCCGCCGTCCCCACGACATGACCGAGGACTACGTTCCTCGGATACATAACTTTGCATTAAAAATTCCATGGGGGGCAACGGAGCACATGCAAACAACGGGGGAAAGCTCAGATTAACTGATGTGTGTACCCCGATGCCTTGACATAATTCAGTCATGCCCGGCCTTAAAGCATAAGACGGTTCGACCGGGGGCTGGCCACAGCTTATAGTTGCTCACAATAAACCTCCGGCAACGTTCGCACTTCAAGACGATTGCCGATCAAGTGCCTTTGAGCAAGGGGCTCCGTTACAGGTGGAGGCGACAATCCTCAGTTTGAACGAGGAGGCACTGATAAAGTAGGACCGAGGAGGCGCGGCAGTAGGAAAGTGAGGGACGTCAAGTCAAGCTGGCCGGATTTCGACTATGTCTAGGGCGATTGTTGATTGCCTAGTAAACCCGTTGTAGGGTGCCAGAACCACCGCTTTCCCCTTGAAGGTCCAAGGCCCTTATTCCATGACCCGCTCCCAGTCACCGAGGCACATGAACGGCATGGTGCAAAGGTTTGCCTCGAGCAAACGAATTTTGAGTTCCTGTGCCAGATCCCACACAACCCTCATGTTCTTGTAAAACCAATATTGGCTATTGGGTTTGTCAGTGTGGATGCGGTGGATCTCCATCCACCTTGTTGCTTCCATAGGCAGATCAGCTTCATCAACCATGACATCTTGCAGATCCTCTTCGTTCAGCCCCAACTCTTTCATCATGTAACATCCCCATGTATCAAGCTACAGTGATCACCCTTTTGATAATGCCAAGTCACCATGTTTAACAGTGCTTGATCATCATTTGCATCATATCTCATTTCAAATTCCAACTCAAATTGAAATTCAAATATAAATTGAATATAAAAGTTCTTCCAATTTGGAAACTAAAATGTTCATAATATTGCAAATATTCCCAACACAATTATAAAAATAAAATCAACATTAATTGAATTACCGAGATAACTCTAACATCATGAAACAGTACCAAAACAGCAATTTAAATTGCCAATTCGTTTAATAAAAATTCAAATGAAGTCATTTGTTCACCAAACCTTTTTCTGACAGTGCTAAATATTGCATCATATTTATGTGGCATAATCTCATATTTTACAAAAGTCAAATGGTGGCTAAACATTTTTGCAAAACAGAAAAGTAAAAAGAAAAATAGAGAAGAGAAAAAGAAAAAGGCCGCAGCACGTGGGCCTAAGTCAAACCAGAAACGGCCCGGCCCAACTCCCCCTTCTCCTTCCAACTGCTCACCCGCGCACGCCCGTGCACGCCCGCGCCTGACGCCGGCTCGCCGTCCCAGCCGCGCCCGCTCGTCCTCGCGTCGCTACAGGAGGACGGGGAGGATAAGGAGGCCACCGCGACAACCCTAGCCACTGCCCAGATCTTTTTCCCCCTTCTCCCTCGCTCTCTCCCTCCTCGACCGACGCCGCCATGGCCTCGCGGCCGTAAATCTCGCGGCCACTGACCATTTCTCGTCGCACGACCATGCCTGCCTGCTTCGCCGCCGTCGACAACTTCTTCTTGGAGGAGCCGTTCGAGCTGCAGGCCACCAGAACGTTGCCATCGACCTCTTCTTCTACCTCTGCCCCGCCGCCGTTCGTCGTCATCTCCGGCTATCTCGCGCCTCCCCCGAGCCCACTGAGCACACCTACAGGCGCCTAGTGAGCACCTCTTCCTTTTCCCTCTCTTCTCGCTGTGGAACGCGCGCTCTAATGAGCTCCCCCGTCGTGGCCGTACCCGCCGCCGCGCGAGCTCGTCGCCGGCAGCCTTCCGGTGACCAAATGGTCACGTGCTCGAGTCCGTTAAGCTCGCACGCGCGCGTAGATGCTCCCTAGCACATCCATTCGACTGGAGCTCGCCCGCGTCGTCGTTTTTGCCGAGCTCCCGAACCGGCCGCCGCCCGACGTCGTCGCTGGTGACATTTCCGACCACCTCAGCCCCCGCAACCGCCACCGTTGGACGCGCGACGAAGTGGCCATTCGAACGAGCCTAGCCGCGCTCCTCCCCGTGCCTTGAACGTGAAATCCGCCGCTGTCCCGGCGCGCGCCGCCGCGTTTGGCTCGCCGGAGCCAACTCCGGCGCGACTCCGGTCGCCGTCCGACGTGGCGCCGACGTGAACGCCCCCTGTGATGCTGACTGCTGGGCCCTGCGGGCCCAGTTGACCGAGTAAACTCAGCTGACTGGGCAGCCCAGCCACAGACGTGTGGGCCCCGCATGTAATTAAACTAATTTGAATTTAAAAGTTACACTGATAATTAGTTTGAGTCGTTGACAGTAGGTCCCACCTGTTAATTAACCTAATTAACTAAAATTAAACTCTGTTTAGTTAAACAGTCACTGACCAGTGGGACCCACTGGTCAGGTTTGACTCTGGTCAGCCGGGTTTGACCCGCTGACGTCACACTGACCGTTTATATATGAAAAATGATTGACCATCACACCTATCACTGTTTCGGGTAATTCGAATTCAATAATTAAATTAATTCCAGAAAATGATTAAAACTTTGAAAAATCATATAAAATAAACCATAACTCGGATGAAAATAATTTATATATGAAAAATGATCAGAAAAATATGAAGAATCCGAATATGTGGTCAAAATTCTTGACCATCACTCCTATCTAGATGAACATGGAACTTTTTGCCCGTATTTGATAGATGAATAGTGCACATAACCTTGATAAAATAGATCCAAATAAATTCCAAATTCCTCTAAAATATTTAGACAGGCAATATATCACCTCTGCATATCATATAGGCATGTCATGCATCGCTGTTGCAATGTTACCATGAATTCATTGTTTCTTCCCCCTCCTTCTCTCCCGATAGACGCCGAGACCACCGCCGACGCAGCTGGGTACGACTACGCTCCAGACGAGCTGCCTTCAGATGACCAGCACCTCTCAGCAGAGCTTCCAGGCAAGCAAACCCTCCTTGATCATCCAGATACCACCTATTCTTTCCCTCTTATGCTTGCATTAGAACTGCTATCGTTGATATTCCGGCAATTCCTATTCTGATGCATAGCCTGATTTTGTAACTGTTGTTGATACCTTTCCTGATATCCTAAGTGCTTAGTATAGGTTGGTCAGAACCCAACCAGTTGGCCCTACACCCTTGTCCATGTAGCTATGCTAGAATTCGCGTCGTGATCCCCGTTGGCGGAGATCACAAGGATACTCACACATTTACTTTCATTTATTATTGGGGAAACTGAAGGGCTGGCGGTACCATCTAGTAGAGATGGACCTGAGTCCCGACAGCTCCCGTTGTTAAAGATGGGTCGGCTCCAAGAGCACCCGCGAGCCGTGTGTTATCAAGTCGGAGCGACAGGGATCCTATTCGTCTCTGCGAGTTACCAAACATGCCTAACGGATTTGGGTATTTGATCTGAGTTGGCTACGTGCCTATATGCACTACCACCACGTGGGATAATGGTTTAATGGGGCCCTCTACGTCGTATGTATCAGCCGAAAGTTCTTCAGATGTCACAGCTCAGAGATGCGGGCTGATTGCTGGGGTGCGCTGGTTACGTCACTGGTGTATAGAGTGTCGCGCCTGGGCCCCGACCAGTCACGCAACGTGCAGGAGTGCAAAGGGCGATGGCCCAAGACCCCTTCGCACTTAGGATTTAGACCGGCGTGTTGACCTCTCTGCTGAGCCTAGGTAGGACTGCGTCGTGTCGATTACCCGAGGCCAGGCATTACCCAGCAAGTGTGTCCGGCCAGATGTGATCGAGTGTGTTGGGTAACAGTAGTGCACCCCTGCAGGGAAGTTATCTATTCGAATCGCCGTGTCCACGGTAACAGGACGCTCAGAGTTGTATCCTGAGCTGCTACAACTACAAATGGCTACTGTTACAATGTTAAAACTATTACTACTGCTCTCGGGATCACTTTCTCGCAGGGTAGTCGAGGAAGGATCCCAGGGCATTACTAAAATATGATTGATATATATTATCTTGTTCTACTCTCTTCTGATGCTGCAAGATTGCTTCAAGATGCTAGTCTTCGATAGGCTAGGCCTCTCCCCCTTTGTTCCAGCATTTCTGCAGTTTAGTCCAAAGATATAGCCCCATTCCTTTGATACCGATGCATACTTAGTATAGTTCTGATGTCAGTCTTGCGAGTACGTTGGATGAGTACTCACGGTTGCTTTGCTATCTTTTTCCCCATACCATGTTGCTGCGATCAGACGACGGAGCCTAGGAGCAGGAGATCCCCGGAGGCCACTACTACTACGTTGAGCCCGCCGACCAAGAGTAGTTCGGAGGCCCTAGGCAGGAGGTCTTCGCCTTTTCGATCAGTGTCGCTATTTGTGCTAGCCTTCTTAAGGCAAACTTGACTAACTATGTCTGTACCCAGATATTATTTGTGTGTATGACTTATGTATTCGGGTCCTCGTGACCCCTGGTTTGTAATATGAAGATCTATGTTTAAATTTGAGCTTAGAGTTGTGTTGTGATATCTTCCCGTGAGTCTCTGATCTCGAGCGTGTACGTTTGCGTGTATGATTAGTGCACGGACGAGCAGGGGCGTCACAAGTTGGTATCAGAGCCGACTGCCTATAGGAAGCCCCCTTCCGATTCCTTGGTCGAAGTTGAGTCTTGTCTTTGAAAACTACATTTTACTAACATGGCTATGCGGCTTACGGCCCCACGTCGCCAATGGGTGGTATTAGGATCTTTTATTCCTCTTCTATACTCTGGGATTCTACTCAATCCTCTATTCGGGTTAAAAATTTACTAACTCTGACTCCAGGTTCTCGTGATCACGTCCACCCGGAGCTTTGATTATCTGCAAATTACTTCCTTGAATGCACGATGCAAGAATTCACTCACTGTCATTTGACAATCTTGAATTTCCTCTGTTTCAGATGGATCGCTTGTTTCCGCCGCGCCCTACGACGCAGCTTGTACTGCGGACTTGGGCTCGGGATGCGACTGGTTTTCCTGCTATCATGGTCGCCCTCCTAACCAGATTGGGCAACCGCTGGTACCCCGG
This sequence comes from Elymus sibiricus, assembly GCA_039707655.1. Classification (NCBI taxonomy): domain Eukaryota; kingdom Viridiplantae; phylum Streptophyta; class Magnoliopsida; order Poales; family Poaceae; genus Elymus; species Elymus sibiricus. The sequence continues at coordinate 77,248,635 of CM077676.1, forward strand.
GTACATGGTTTATGAGGATTACCGCGAGTTCAACCAGCAGCAGTACCATGTCGATGTTCATATCTTTGATCAGCGGAACGACTCCATCACTGAGTTGCACACTTTTCACGGTATCAGCGTGACGATTGATATGGCAGTCCATGATGTTGTCCATTCTGCTGTCGCACGTCTTCGTGGCGAGCATAGTCGCTTGGATGACTCCGAGTTCCGATACATCCCGTATGCCCCTGCTGGAGATGATACCGGATACTACACAGCTGTCTGTGCCCCTTACGAGCGACGTCGATATGACCCGCAGGTTTTGATTCAGTGCACTCAGGCTCTGGATCGCACTGCCTGGGCTCTTGCCGTCGAGTTGTTTGCCACTCGAGCACGTCTCTACGAGGCTATGACACAGTTGCTACCAGCTGTTCGTGCAGGGATACATCCAGAGTGCATCCTTTACCCGCGCAGGACTCAGATGCCTTCAGGTATCGATTGGCCTGCTGTTGGAGGTCACACACCCGCACGTGGACCGCTCCTCCCAGTTCAAGATCGGGTTCTACATCAGAGTGCTCACGGAGCACAGGACCTTCCTGCCATGGACACGCATCGTCCGCACCTACAGTTACTTGGTTTCAGTGGCTTTCCCCGACATTGATGTAGCCTTTGCTATGTCTCGTTGTTGTATTCCTCACCGCGTGCCTGCGCGCCGCCTAGTATCTCTAGCTGTTTAATTTCCGAATTTGTGTTGTCCGCGTGTAATCGACTCTGTGTATGGATCTGTATGTCTTAATTGACTACTGTTCATGGTTGGGATCATGGCTCAGTTTCCGCACCAGAACCAGAATGCTCAGAATCAGCAACCTACCGCAATAACTCTGCAGGAGTTTGTGCATCTCAGCCCTACTGTTTTTCGCAACTCTAAACAGCCACTGGATGCTGATGACTGGCTTCGCGACATCACGTACGAGATGGAGTCTGCCAATGTCACCCCCGCCAACCTTGTCACCTTCGCGTCCTATTTCTTTTAGAGGAGGAGAATTGTAACACCCCCTTGTAATATGCTACAGTGATCATCTTCTAATCATGCCACGTCATCTTCATTTGCAGTGCTAAATCATCATTTGTTCATATCCCATTTCAAATTCCACTTTAAACAAAAATTCAAAATGCAAGTCAAAATAAAAGTTGATCAAATATTAAAACAAAATAGTTCACAATATTGCAAATAATTCCAAATCAATTATGAAAATAAAATCAACATTAATTGAATTATTTAAATGGCCCTAACCTATTTAAAACAGTGACTAAACAGCACTATTAAATCCATTTCTACTTACATAAAATTCAAGTGAATTCAAATAATCCCCAAACTTTTTGCAATAGTACCATAAGATGCAACATAATTATTGAGACTAGTTACACATTTTACAAAATATATTTACTAGCTAAAAGAAAACGCAACAGAAAAGAATAAAAAAACAGAAAACCAAAAAGAGAAAAAGAAGAAAAGCTACTGTACCTGGGCCTAAGTCAAACAGTGCTGCCCAGCCCACTCCCCCGCCTTCTCCTTTCTCCCTCCTCCCCGTGTCAGCGCACGCGCCCGCGCCCGACATCGGACGCCGTCGCCACCGCACCAGCTCGCCGCGCCCGCGCCACTACAGGCGCCGCGGGTGGATAAGACCACCACTGCGGCATCCCCTGGCCACCCTATCCACTCCCCTCCCTCTCTGTCGCTCCCGCTCTCGATCCCGCCGTCACCAGTACGCTGCCGTCGCCATGGCTCGTCATAGCCGTGGCCTCTGACCTCGCCACGCCTCGTCTCTGTGCCAGCAAGCTTCGCCGACGACCGCTACTTCATCTGCGCCAACGAACGCGAGTCGGCAGCCACCGCAACGCCGCATCGGGCGGTGTCTTCTTCCTCGGCCCCGACGAACTCCGACGACGGTTTCGGCGCCAGCGAGCCTCCCTCGTGCCCACTTAGCGCAACTACAGGCTCACCGTGAGCACCGCTACTTTTCCCGTCACCTCTCTCCCTCTCGGTCGTCCCCTAGTGCCCGATCCCGACGTGGCCGATCAGCCTAGGTAGGGCTACGTCGTGTCGATCAGCCGAGGCCGGGCATGACCCAGAAAAGTGTGTCCGGCCAGAGTTAATCTAGCGTGTTGGGTAACAGTAGTGCACCCCTGCAGGGAAGATTATCTATTCGAATAGCTGTATCCACGGTAACATGACGCTCAATGTTGTATCCTGATCTACTACTACTTAAACTGGGTACATGTTAATTAATTGTAAGCTCCGGGATTGCTTTCTCGCAGGGAGTCGAGGAAGCATCTCTAGGCTTTGCTACTACATGCTTGATACTTTATGTTATGCTAATCTACACTCTTCTAATGCTGCAAGACGCTGCAAGATGCTAGTCTTCGATAGGCTAGGCCTTTCTCTCTATTCTGGCATTTCTGCAGTATAGTCCACATATACAGCCCCTTGATTTGATACCGATGCATAAATAGAATAGATCTGATGTAAGTCTTGCGAGTACTTTGGATGAGTACTCACGGTTGCTTTGCTTCCTCTTTTCCCCATACCCGATTGCTGCGATCAGATGGCGGAGCCCCGGAGTCAGCTGCCCCAGTCGACGACTACTACAACCCCACTGTCGGAGCTTACTTCTACGTGGAGACCGACGACCAAGAGTAGTTTAGGAGGCTCCCAGGCAGGAGGCCTGCGCCTTTTCGATCAGTGTCATTGTTTTGCCTCGCCTTCTTAAGGCATATCTGTTTAACTTTTATGTCTGTACTCAGATATCTGATGCTTCCGTTGATGCTTGTATGACTCAAGCTTATGTATTCGAGCCCTTGATGCCCCTGGCTTGTAATATAAAGCTTGTTTTGTTTTATTTGTGTTTAGAGTTGTGTTGTGATATCTTCAAGTGAGTCCCTAGGCTTGATCGTGTGCATTTGCATGTATGATTAGCGCACGATTAAGCCGGGGGCATCACAAGTTGGTATCAGATCTGACTGCCTGTAGGAATCCCCTTTCCAACTCCTTGGCCGAAGTTGAGTCTAGTTTTTCAAAAAACTGTTTTACTAACATGGTTGTGTGGCTTACGGGCCCACGTCGCCAATGGATGGGATTAGGCTCTTTTATTCCTCTTCCTTACTCTGGGACTCTGCTCTCTATTCTATTCGGGTTAACGATTTTTATTGACTCTGACTCTAGGTTCTCGTGATCATACCCACCCAGAGATTTGAATCAACCTTCCTTGAATTGTGGGCCAGGTTCTATTTCACAGTGTTCATGGACCACAGGATCCTTTAATCGAGGGGACCCTGCGTTGTCACTTGCAGATTCCTTGCTCCAGTAGTTTTCTCCGACGTGATGTAGCCTTTGTTATGTCCCGTTTTTGTATCTCTCCACTGCGAGTTGCGTGCCACCTAGTTTGTCTAGTTGCGAGTGTTTCCGAACTCGTGATGTCCGTTTGTATCCAACTCCGTGCATAGATTTGTATGTCTTTAACGACTACCAATATGTATCTAACGCACTTCTTGTTCATTGCTCATGTTACATCATGAATGACCTCTTACACATGCAGTTGTTCTTGCTTAACTGCCCCTGTTGATTTGGCAGGATGGCTGATGATCCTCCTCCTCCACCCTATATTGCCGCAATGATGCAGCAGTTCGAACTGAACCGTCAGCTCAACGAGAGTCTGGTAGAGCGCTTGGAACGCAACGATGCTCGTCAGGAGTCTGGCCCGATCTCACTGCGCCTCAACCCGTCCACATTCCGTAACTCGACAGATCCAATGGATGCTGATGATTGGCTCCGTGACATCGCCTTTAAGATGGAGTCGGCAAATGTTGCTCCTGAAAGCTACGTCACTTTTGCGACGTATCATTTGAGAGGCTCAACTGCTCAATGGTGCGAAAGCCACAGGCGTATGCTGCCTGCTGGAACGGAAACCACTTGGCAGGAATTTCAGTCGGATTTCCGTGCGCGACACATTCCTCAGGGTCTGATGGACCAGAAAAAGAAGGAGTTCCGCAAACTCACTCAGGGCATAATGACTGTGGATGAATATCAGAGGAAATTTCTTGATTTATCCCGCTATGCTGAGGATGACGTCTGCATTGACACACGCAAGAAGGAGAAATTCCGTGAAGGACTGCGGCCTGATATAAAGCTCGCACTTGTTGCCCATGATTGCGTGGACTTTGCGACGCTTGTGTAACACCCCATGTATTAAGCTACAGTGATCACCCTTTTGATAATGCCAAGTCACCATGATTAACAGTGCTTAATCATCATTTGGATCATATCTCATTTCAAATTCCAATTCAAATTGAAATTCAAATATAAAGTGAAAATAAAAGTTGTTCAAATTTGAAAACTAAAATGTTCATAATATTGCAAATAATCTAGTAGCAATTATAAAAATATAATAAACAACAATTGAATTAGTTAAATGACCCTAACATCCTAAAACAGTACCAAACAACAATATTTAATTCTCTTTTATTTAAATAAATTCCAGATGAAAACATTTGGACTCCAAACCTTTTTATGGCAGTGGTTAATATTGCACTGTAATTATTGGGCTAAGTCACATATTTTACAAAACTCCATTTGTGGCTAAACTATTTGCAAAACAGAAACAAAAATAGAAAGGCAGAAAAAGAAAAGAAAGAAAAGAAAAGGGCCGTCGCAGCTGGGCCTTAGTCAGCTGCGCCAGGCCTAGCCCACCTCGCCCTCATTCTTCGCACTGCTCACGCGCGGTCGCTCGCGCCCGACCGCGCCCTTCGCCAGCTTGCCGTCGCAGCCGCGCCCGGCCGGCTCCCGTGTCGCTACGGAGCGGCGAGGAGGATAAGGATGCCACCCCAGCAACCCTAGCCAGCCCGATATCTTTTCCCCCTGTCCTCCCTCGCTCTCTCCCACCTTGCCCGAGAACTCCTCTCGTCGCCGCCGTCGATCCCGCGGGCACCGTGCCCCAATCGCCGCTCCGCCGTGTCCTCCGTACTCGCCGTCCTTGACTACGCCGTCTCCGCCATCGAACCGAGGCCGGGAGCCACCGCAGCGACCTTCCCGGCGTCGTCTTCAACCTACGTCCGCTCGCGTCGCCGTCGTCGATTCGCCGCCTCGAGCCCTCCCCGCGCCCACCTTTGCACGTCTATATGCTCACCGTGAGCCTCCGCTTCCTCTCCTCTCTCTCCCGTCGCAGTTAGCCGCCCGTACCCGCCGCTGCCATCGCCGCCCGAAGCTCGCTCCGCCGCGCAGCTCGTCGCCGTCCATTTAGTCGCCGTCATGCTCAACCGAGCACGGCATCCTGCTCAGCACGCTCGCAGCAGCAAAACGCGCCCGCTCGCAGCCCCTGCCATGCCCGCAGTCGCCGGATGCGAGCTCGCCCGCAAGCTCCGCTGCTCGCCGTGGTTGTTCCGGTCGAATCCGGCCAACTCCAGCGACGCCACCGCCACCAGCCGACACACCGCGCTCCCCTCTTTCGAACGGCGCCTCAAGCGCGCGAAACGGTGGCCGGAGCGCGAAATCCGACCCCTACCCGAGCCGCGCCGCTGTGTAAATGGTCGTCAGAGTAACTCCGGCGACGTCGCCGGTCGTCGCCGACGTGGCACGGCCGGGCCCAGCCCTGTGACGCTGACTGGTGGGTCCGCGAGCCCAGTTGACCGAGTCAACTCGGCTGACTGGGCAATTGTGTGACTGACACGCGGGTTCCTCCCCGATTAAACATTTTTAAAATGAATAAAATGTTAATTAAAACGTTAATTAATCCGTTAATTAATTTGTTAATCTAATCTGACACTGATATATGGGCCCCACTAGCTAATTAGGTTAATTAGTTAAATTAACATCTGATTAATTAGCTGAGTCACTGACCAGTGGGACCCACTGGTCAGGTTTGACCGGTGTCAGCCGGTTTTGACTTCTGACGTCATCATTTACTGTTTCGGATAATTTGAATTTATTAATTTCAGAAATTCCAGAAAATGATTAAAACTTTGAAATATCATATAAAATAAACCGTAACTCGGATGAAAATAATTTATATATGAAAAATGATCAGAAAATATGAAGAATCCAAACATGTGGTCAAAATGCTTGACCATCACTCCTATCTAGATGAACATGGCACTTTTTGCCCATGTGGCACTTTTTGCCCATATTCGATAGATGAATAGTGCATAACTTTAATAAAATAATTCCAAATAAATTCCTAAATTATCTAATACAATTAGATAGGCATTATATCACCTCTGCACATCATTTAGGCATGTCATGCATAGTGATTGCATCTGTTGCCGTGAATTTATTGTTTCTTCCCCCTCCTTCTCTCCCGATAGACGCCGAGACCGCCGCCGACGCAGCTGGGTACGACTACGTTCCGGACGAGCAGCCTTCCGACGACCAGCCCCTCTCAGCAGAGCTTCCAGGCAAGCAAAACCCCCTTGATCATCCTGATATCGCCCACTCCTTCTCTCTTATTCTTGCATTAGAATTGCCCCAGCTACTGTTCCGATAGCTCCTATTCTGATGCATAGCCTGATATTTTCGCCTGCTGTTTATACCTACCTGTTGACCCATGATGCTTAGATAGCTATGCTATGATTCACCTATGGCCCTTCACCCTTGTCCGTTTGCCATGCTGGATCTCGGGTCGTGATCACTCTGGGTGATGATCGCGAAAATGTTTACATATTGCAATACTTAAACTGTTAAAGTCGGGCTGGCCCCAAGGGTGCCCGCGAGAGAATAACATTAAAGACGGGTGGGCTCCAAGAGCACCCGTGCGTCATGTATTACCAAGTCGGAGCGACAGGAACCATGTTCGTCTCTGCGAGTTACTAAACACGCCTAACGGATTTGGGTATTTGATTTGATTAGGCCGCTGGCCGTATATGCACTACGACCACGTGGGATAATGGTTTAAAGGGGCCCTCTACGTCGTATGTATCAGTCGAAAGTTCTTCAGACGTCACAGCTCAGAGATGCGGGCTGATTGCTGTGGTGGGCTGGTTATGTCACTGTGTATACCGTGTCGCGCCTGGGCCCCGGCCAGTCTCGCAACGTGCAGGAGTGCAAAGGGCGATGGCCCAAGACCCCTTCGTGCTTAGGATTTAGGCCGGCGTGCTGACCTCTCTGCTGAGCCTAGGTAGGACTGCGTCATGTCGATCTCCCGAGGCCGGGCATTACCCAGCAAGTGTGTCCGGCCAGATGTGATCGAGTGTGTTGGGTAACAGTAGTGCACCCCTGCAGGGAAGTTATCTATTCGAATAGTCGTGTCCACGGTAACAGGACGCTCGGAGTTGTATCCAGATCTGCTACAACTACAAATGGATACTGATACATTGATAAACAGTTACTACTGCTCTCGTGATCACTTTCTCGCTGGGTAGTCGAGGAAGGACCTCAGAGCGTTACTAAAATATGATTGAATATATATTGTCTTGCTCCACTCTCTTCTGATGCTGCAAGAAGTGCTTCAAGATGCTAGTCTTCGGTAGGCTAGGCCTCTCCCTCTCTGTTCTAGCATTTCTACAGTTTAGTCCAAAGATATAGCCCCATTTCTTTGATACCGATGCATACTTAGTATAGTTCTGATGTCAGTCTTGCGAGTACTTTGGATGAGTACTCACGGTTGCTTTGCTATCTTTTTCCCCATACCCGCTTGTTGAGAACAGTCGATGGAGCCCCGGAGCCAGACGCCACCGCAGGAGACTACTACCAGGAGAGCCCCAGAGGCACGTACTACTGGGTTGAGCCCGCCGACCAGGAGTAGTTCGGAGGCCCTAGGCAGGAGGCCTTCGCCTTTTCTATTAGAGCCGCTGTTTGTGCTAGCCTTCTTAAGGCAAACTTGACTAACTATGTCTGTACCCAGATATTATTATGGTTTGTATGACTTATGTATTCGGGTCCTCTTGACCCCTGGTTTGTAATATGAAGATTCATGTTTGAATTTGAGTTTTAGAGTTGTGTTGTGATATCTTCCCGTGAGTCTCTGATCTTGAGCGTGCACGTTTGCATGTATGATTAGTGCACGGTCGAGCAGGGGCGTCACAAGTTGGTATCAGAGCCGACTGCCTGTAGGAAGCCCCCTTCCGATTCCTTGGTCGAAGTTGAGTCTAGTCTTTGAAAACTATATTTTACTAACATGGCTGTCTGGCTTACGGGCCCACGTCGCCAATGGGTGGTATTAGGATCTTTTATTCCTCTTCTATACTCTGGGACTCTGATCTCTCTTCTTTTCGGGTTAAATGATTTTGCTAACTCTGACACTAGGTTCTCGTAATCACATTCACCCGGAGAGCTGGATTATCTGTAACTAATCCTTTTCCTTTGAACTGGTTAATCTGATAACCACCTTTTTCTTTTCCATTGGTCTGTTTAACCTTTTCTTTCCAAGTTATCTTATGCTTCTCACACTGTCTTTTGACATTCTACACTCCTTATTTCAGATGCGTCCCGCAAGACAGCTTGTCCGTCAGACCGTGGCTCATGATGCGACTGGGTTTCCGGCCATTTTGGTCGAACTTCTGACCAGGCTGGGATATCGCTGGTATCCCGAGTACACTGTTTACGAGGATTACCGCGAGTTCAACCAGGAGCAGTACCATGCTGAGGTTCGCATTTTTGATCGGCAGAACAACTCCATCACTGAGTTGCACACCTTCCATGGTGTTGGAGTGACTGTTGATTTGGCCGTCCATGATGCTGCCTATACTGCTATTGCCCGTCTCCGTGGAGAGCACAACAGTCGCTTGGATGAGACTGTTTTCAGATACATCCCGTATGCTCCTGCTGGGGATGAGACTAGATACTACACTGCTGTCTGTACTCCTTATGTGTCGCGTCGCTACGACCCGCAGGTTTTGGTACAGTACAATCAGGCTCTGGACCGCACTGCTCGAGCTCTTGCTGTCGAGTTGCACGTGACTCGTGCTCGTCTTTACGACACTCTGACACAGTTGCTACCAGCAGTCAGTGCGCGGATGCACCCAGAGTACATTCTTTACCCGCGCAGAACGGAGATGCCACCAGGTCTTGAGTGGCCTATGGTGGGAGGTTTTACCCCTCCACGTGGTCCTCTTCTTCCGGTTCGGGACCAGGTTCTGCACCAGAGTGTTCACGGAGCGCAGGATCCTTCTGTCGAGGGTACCCTGCCACGTCACCTGCAGCTACCTGGCTTCGTGCTCTGCGTGCCGCCTGGTATGTCTATGCGTAGCACCCCATGTATTAAGCTACAGTGATCACCCTTTTGATAATGCCAAGTCACCATGATTAACAGTGCTTAATCATCATTTGGGTCATATCTCATTTCAAATTCCAATTCAAATTGAAATTCAAATATAAAGTGAAAATAAAAGTTGTTCAAATTTGAAAACTAAAATGTTCATAATATTTCAAATAATCTAGTAGCAATTATAAAAATATAATCAACATTAATTGAATTAGTTAAATGACCCTAACATCCTAAAACAGTACCCAACAGCAATATTTAATTCACTTTTATTTAAATAAATTCCAGATGAAAACATTTGGACTCCAAACCTTTTTATGGCAGTGGTTAATATTGCACTCTAATTATTGGGGTAAGTCACATATTTTACAAAACTCCATTTGTGGCTAAACTATTTGCAAAACAGAAACAAAAATAGAAAGATAGAAAAAAGAAAAGAAAGAAAAGAAAAGGGCCGTCGCAGGTGGGCCTTAGTCAGCCGCGCCAGGCCCAGCCCACCTCGGCCTCCTTCTTCGCACTGCTCACGCGCGGTCGCTCGTGCCCGACCGCGCCCGTCGCCGGCTTGCCGTCGCAGCCGGGCCCGGCCAGCTCCCGCGTTGCTACCGAGCGGCGAGGAGGATAAGGACGCCACCCCAGCAACCCTAGCCAGCCCGAGATCTTTTCCCCCTCTCCTCCCTCGCTCTCTCCCACCTCGCCCGAGAACTCCTCTCGTCGCCGTCGTCGATCCCGCGGCCACCGTGCCCCGATCGCCGCTCCGCCGTGTCCTCCGTACTCGCCGTCCTCGACTACGCCGTCTCCGCCATCGAACCGAGGCCGGGAGCCACCGCAGCGACCTCCGCGGCGTCGTCTTCAACCTACAGCCGCCCGCGTCGCCGCCGTCGATTCGCCGCCTCGAGCCCTCCCCGCGCCCACCTTTGCACCTCTACAGGCTCACTGTGAGCCTCTGCTTCCTCTCCTCTCTCTCCCGTCGCCATTAGCCGCCCGTACCCGCCGTTGCCATCGCCGCCCGAAGCTCGCTCCGCCGCGCAGCTCGTCGCCGTCCATTTAGTCGCCGTCATGCTCAACCGAGCACGGCATCGTGCTCAGCACGCTCGCAGCAGCCGAACGCGCCCGCTCGCAGCCCCTGCCCTGCCCGTAGTCGCCGGATCCGAGCTCGCCCGCAAGCTCCGCCGCTCGCCGTGGTTGTTCCGGTCGAATCCGGCCAACTCCGGCGACGCCACCGCCACCATTCGACGTGCCTCGCTCCCCTCTTTCGAACGCCGCCTCGCGCGCGTGAAACGGTGGCCGGAGAGCGAAATCCGACCCCTACCCGAGCCGCGCCGCCGTGTAAATGGTCGCCGGAGTAACTCCGGCGACGTCGCTGGTCGTCGCCGACGTGGCATGGCCGGGCCCAGCCCTGTGACGCTGACTGGTGGGTCCGCGGGCCCAGTTGACCGAGTCAACTCGGCTGACTGGGCACCTGTGTCGCTGACACGCGGGTCCCACCCCGATTAAACATTTTTAAAATAAATAAAATGTTAATTAAAACATTAATTAATCCGTTAATTAATTAGTTAATCTAATCTGACACTGACATATGGGCCCCACTAGCTAATTAGCTTAATTAGTTAAATTAACATCTGATTAATTAGCTGAGTCACTGACCAGTGGGACCCACTGGTCAGGTTTGACCTGGGTCAGTCGGTTTTGACTTATGACGTCATAGTGATGTCATGTTGACGTTATCATTTACTGTTTCGGATAATTTGAATTTATTAATTTTAGAAATTCCAGAAAATGATTAAAACTTTGAAAAATCATATAAAATAAACCGTAACTCGGATGAAAATAATTTATATATGAAAAATGATCAGAAAAATATGAAGAATCGGAATATGTGGTCAAAATGCTTGACCATCACTCCTATCAAGATGAACATGGGACTTTTTGCCCGTATTCGATAGATGAATAGTGCATAATTTTAATAAAATAATTCCAAATAAATTCTTAAATTATCTAATACAATTAGATAGGCATTATATCACCTCTGCACATCATTTAGGCATGTCATGCATACTGATTGCATCTGTTGCCGTGAATTTATTGTTTCTTACCCCTCCTTCTCTCCCGATAGATGCCGAGACTGCCGCCGATGCAGCTGGGTACGACTACGCTCCGGACGAGCAGCCTTCCGACGACCAGCCCCTCTCAGCAGAGCTTCCAGGCAAGCAAAACCTCCTTGATCATCCTGATATCGCCCACTCCTTCTCTCTTATTCTTGCATTAGAATTGCCCCTGCTACTGTTCCGATAGCTCCTATTCTGATGCATAGCCAGATTTTGTCGCCTGCTGTTTATACCTACCTGTTGACCCATGATGCTTAGTTAGCTATGCTATGATTCACCTGTGGCCCTTCACCCTTGTCCGTTTGCCATGCTGGATATCGGGCCGTGATCACTCTGGGTGATGATCGCGGAAATGTTTACATATTGCAATACTTAAACTGTTAAAGTCGGGCTGGCCCCAAGGGTGCCCACGAGAGAATAACATTAAAGACGGGTCGGCTCCAAGAGCACCCGCGCGTCATGTATTACCAAGTTGGAGCGACAAGAACCCTATTCGTCTCTGCGAGTTACTAAACACGCCTAACGGATTTGGGTATTTGATCTGAGTAGGACGCTGGCCTTATACGCACTACCACCACGTGGGATAATGGTTTAATGTGGCCCTCTACGTCGAATGTATCAGCCAAAAGTTCTTTAGACGTCACAGCTTAGAGATGCGGGCTGATTGCTGGGGTGGGCTGGTTACGTCACTGTGTATACAGTGTCGCGCCTGGGCCCCGGCCTGTCTCGCAATGTGCAGGAGTGCAAAGGGCGATGGCCCAAGACCCCTTCGTGCTTAGGATTTAGACCGGCGTGCTGACCTCTCTGCTGAGCCTAGGTAGGACTGCGTCATGTCGATCTCCCGAGGCCGGGCATTACCCAGCAAGTGTGTCCGACCTGATGTGATCGAGCGTGTTGGGTAACAGTAGCGCACCCCTGCAGGGAAGCTATCTATTCGAATAGCCGTGTCCACGGTAACAGGACGCTCGGAGTTGTATCCTGATCTGCTACAACTACAAATGGATACTGATACAATGATAAACTGTTACTACTGCTCTCGTGATAACTTTCTCGCTGGGTAGTCGAGGAAGGATCTCAGAGCGTTACTAAAATATGATTGAATATGTATTATCTTGCTCTACTCTCTTCTGATGCTGCAAGAAGTGCTTCAAGATGCTAGTCTTCGATAGGCTAGGCCTCTCCCTCTCTGTTCTGGCATTTCTGCAGTTTAGTCCAATGATATAGCCCCATTTCTTTGATACCGATTCATACTTAGTATAGTTCTGATGTCAGTCTTGCGAGTACTTTGGATGAGTACTCACGGTTGCTTTACTATCTTTTTCCCCATACCCGCTTGTTGAGATCAGTCGATGGAGCCCCGGAGCCAGACGCCACCGCAGGAGACTACTACCAGGAGAGCCCCGGAGGCACGTACTAATGGGTTAAGCCCGCCGACCAGGAGTAGTTCGGAGGCCCTAGGCAGGAAGCCTTCGCCTTTTCGATCAGAGCCGCTGTTTGTGCTAGCCTTCTTAAGCCAAACTTGACTAACTATGTTTGTACCCAGATATTATTATGGTTTGTATGACTTATGTATTCGGGTCCTTGTGACCCCTGGTTTGTAATATGAAGATTCATGTTTGAATTTGAGTTTTAGAGTTGTGTTGTGATATCTTCCCGTGAGTCTCTGATCTCGAGCGTGCACGTTTGCGTGTATGATTAGTGCACGGTCGAGCAGGGGCGTCACAACTTGTCAGCCAAGCTTTCCGAACTGAAACTGGTCTGACTGAGTACCAGGAGTCGCTCAAGCGAACTCAAGATGTTGGCACATCTTCGGTTCAGCCTGCTCAGAAACGTCAAGTCCGTATTCCGCACAATGTTCATCACCGACCTGCCCCTGCAACCCGACCGTCTTATGTTGCACCTCGACTGCCTCCGCCGCCGAGACAGCTAGTGGTTCAGGGTGGAAAGCCCAATGCTATGTCTCCTCCCCATAATGATGGTTTATGCCGCAAGTGTGGACAGTCAGGGCACCTTGCCGTCAACTGTCGCCAGGGTCAGCCTCAGAATGCACCGCATCCTCCTGTTAGTCGTAGGAAGTGCCGTCGAAGACATCAATCCCGAAACGATAATGCCAGGACGTTTGCAACCGATTGTGGCCAAGTTACCCATGTCAAGATTGAAGAAGCTCGGGAGGCCCCAAAAATTGTGATGGTTACTCTTCTCGTTAATTCAGTGCCAGCTACTGTTCTCTTTGATTTAGGAGCATCTCATGCCTTTGTGTCCCAACAATTTTCACAGTTACATGGGCTAGGCATGGAAAAATTACCCACCCCCTTAGCGGTTCGATCTCCGGGAGCCAAGTGGCAAACCACAATAGTAAGCCCTCACAACCAAATTGAAATTGGAGAATTACTATTTCCGGCTTCTCTCACTGTGCTCAGACCTTCCAACATAGACATCATTCTTGGTATGGAATGGTTGGCAGCCTATAATGCTTTGATCAACTGTGCCGCCAAGACAGTCCAGCTCACACACCCTTCTGGCCAGGTGATCAACTACTCAGCCCAGTTAAGCCAGAATGCCGAGAGTCAGATATATGCTCTGAATGCATTGAATGCTTCACCTCTTGAAGGCATCGAGAACGTTCCAGTTGTTCATGATTTTCAACATGTCTTGCCAGAGGAACTTCCAGGAGTACCCCCTACTAGGGCTGTCGAATTCGTTATCGACCTGAAACCTAGCACCACTCCTATTGCCAAGCGCCCGTACAAGATGCGGCCGCATGAACTCCTTGAACTTAAGGTGGAAATTGACAAAATCACTTCGTAAGGTATTCATTCGTCCAAGCTCTTCTGCTTGGGGAGCACCTTCTCTCTTTGTCAAGAAGAAGGATGGTACGAATCGTCTGGTCCAAGATTACCGGCCTATCAACCAGGCAACAATTCAGAACAAGTATCTGCTTCCCAGAATCAATGATCTGTATGATCAACTTGCTGGTTCCTCAGTATTCGCTAAACTTGATTTGAGATTGGGATACCACCAGATCAGAGTTCGCAAAGAGGACATTCCGAAGACAGCCTTCGTTACTCGCTATGGTTCTTATGAATACACCGTCATGTCTTTCGGCTTAACCAATGCTCCAGCTACTTTCTCCCGATTGATGAATTACATCTTCATGGATTACCTCGACAAATTCGTCGTGGTTTATCTGGATGATATCCTTGTATATTCGAAGAATGAAGAAGAACATGCCGAACATCTTCGGCTTGTACTAGAGAAGCTGCGGGAACATCAAATGTATGCCAAGTATTCCAAGTGTGAATTCTGGTTATCTGAAGTGACATATCTCGGCCACGTGATTTCCAAAGATGGCATTGCTGTTAACCCAGAACGAGTTCGGGCTATTCTCGAATGGACTCCTCCGAAGAATGTCAAGCAAGTCAGAAGTTTCCTCGGACTCGCAAGCTATTGCCGCCGTTTTGTTGAGAACTTCTCCAAGATTGCCAAGCCCCTGACTGATCTGCTTCACAAAGGAATTAAGTTTGAGTGGACAGAAAAATGTCAGGAAAGTTTTCAGATAGTCAAAGACAAGCTGACATCTGCCCCAGTGCTTGCTCCTCCAGATTCTCGCAAGGACTTCATGATTTATTGTGACGCATCCCGTCAAGGATTAGGCTGTGTCCTAATGCAAGAGCGCAAGGTGATTGCTTATGGCTCTCGACAGTTGCGTCCTCATGAAGAGAACTATCCAACGCATGATCTCGAACTTCCAGCGGTTATTTATGCATTGAAGTTATGGTGACATTACCTACTCGGTAATCGTTGCGAGATCTACACGGATCATCAAAGTTTGAAGTACTTGTTCACTCAGCCATCTCTGAACCTCCATCAGCAAAGATGGATGGAGGCAATTACAGATTATGACTTGGGTATTTCTTATACCCCTGGCAAGGCTAACGTAATGGCTGACGCCTTGAGCCGCAAATGCTACTGCTGTGAACTTGAGGTTCAGCTACAGCAACCACTCCAGTATGAAGTGCTTCGAAACCTGAACCTCGAGATAGTTCCTCAAGGATATCTAAATACCTTGGTTGTTGAACCAGATCTCGAGCACAACATCAAGACAAGGCAGAAGCATGATTCCGAAGTCGAGAAGATCAAGAGCTATCTCTCCAAAGGAAATTCATCGTTCTTCACTGTTGATGATGATGGTGCCTTGTTCTTCAGAGGCCGCCTAGTGGTCCCCAGAAAGCACAATCAGGACTCGCGCTCGGATGTCATGAAAGAAGCACATGACACCCCTTTGTCTATTCATCCGGGTAGTACCAAGATGTACCAAGACATTCGTCAGCGGTACTGGTGGCCTGATATGAAGCGAGACATTGCTCGTTATGTTGCGGAGTGTGACGTTCACCGTCGCATCAAAGCAGAACACCAAAGACCTGCTGGAACTCTGCAACCACTTGATATTCCCGAATGGAAATGGGACAAAGTTGAAATGGATTTCATTACTAGATTTCCCAGATCACAGAAGGGTCATGATGCTATTTTTGTCGTCATTGACCGATTCTCCAAGGTTGCTCATTTTCTGCCAGTCAAGGAGACAATCACTGCTAGTCAGTTAGCAGACTTGTATGTTTCCAGAATTGTGTCACTCCACGATGTTCCATCGGAGATCAGTTCAGACCGTGACAGCCTCTTTACCTCAAGGTTCTGGGAAGGTTTCCAAGAAGCTATGGGAACTCATCTGTCCTTTAGCATTGCTTTTCACCCCCAGTCCCAGGGTCAAGTTGAATGAGTCAACCAAGTGCTTGAAGATATGCTTTGCGCATGTGTCATCTACTTTGGCAAGAAATGGGAGGAATCTCTCCCGTATGCTGAATTCTCTTACAACAATAGCTATCAAGCTAGTCTGAAGATGGCACCATTTGAAGCTCTTTATGGACGTAAGTGCCGAACTCCTCTGAATTGGTCAGAAACTGGGGAACGGCCACTCTTCGGTCCGGATATTGTCCAACACGTTGAAGAGCAAGTCTGTATCGTTCGTGGGCATCTGAAGACTGCTTAGTCTCGTCAGAAGAGCAATTATGACCGTAAACACAAGGTAATGGTCTATCAACCTGGTGAACAGGCTTATCTTCGTGTCACCCCGATGAAGGGCACTCACCGTTTCAGAATCAAGGGCAAGCTAGCTCCTCGCTACATTGGCCCCTTCCGCATTATCGCAAGACGTGGAGAAGTGGCATATATATTGGAGTTGCCATCGAACCTTTCTCGGGTTCACGATGTTTTCCATGTGTCGCAACTCCGACGCTGCTTCAAGGATCCGATCCGAGCAGTGGATCATGAAGTGCTTGAATTGCAAGATGATCTCTCTTATAAAGAGCATCCGATACGAATTCTTGATCAAGCTGAACGTCGGACCCGTCAGAAGGCAATCAAATTCCTTAAAGTTCAGTGGTCGAATCATTCAGAAGATGAAGCCACTTGGGAACGCGAGGATCGCCTACGGGAGGAATACCCCGACCTCTTTCCTTCTACCTCCTGAATTCTCGGGACGAGAATTTCTTTTAGAGGAGGAGAATTGTAACACCCCCTTGTAATATGCTACAGTGATCATATTCTAATCATGCCAAGTCATCTTCATTTGCAGTGCTAAATCATCATTTGTTCATATCCCATTTCAAATTCCACTTTAAACAAAAATTCAAAATGCAAGTCAAAATAAAAGTTGATCAAATATTAAAACAAAATAGTTCACAATATTGCAAATAATTCCAAATCAATTATAAAAATAAAATCAACATTAATTGAATTATCTAAATGGCCCTAACCTATTTAAAACAGTAACTAAACAACACTATTAAATCCATTTCTACTTACATAAAATTCAAGTGAATTCAAATAATCCCCAAACATTTTGCAACAGTACCGTAAGATGCAACATAATTATTGAGACAAGTTACACATTTTACAAAATATATTTACTAGCTAAAAGAAAATGCAACAGAAAAGAATAAAAAAAACAGAAAACTAAAAAGAGAAAAAGAAGAAAAGCTACGGTACCTGGGCCTAAGTCAAACAGTGCGGCCCAGCCCACTCCCCCGCCTTCTCCTTTCTCCCTCCTCCCCGTGTCAGCGCGCGCGCCCGCGCCCGACGTCGGACGCCGTCGCCACCGCACCAGCTCGCCGCGCCTGCGCCCCTACAGGCGTCCCGGGTGGACAAGACCACCACCGCGGCATCCCCTGGCGACCCTATCCACTCCCCCTCCCTCTCTGTCGCTCCCGCTCTCGATCCCGTCGTCACCAGTACGCCGCCGTCGCCATGGCTCGTCGTAGCCGTGGCCTCTCACCTCGCCACGCCTCGTCTCCGTGCCAGCAAGCTTCGCCGACGACCGCTACTTCATCTGCGCCAACGAACGCAAGTCGGCAGCCACCACAATGCCGCATCAGGCAGCGTCTTCTTCCTCGGCCCCGACGAACTCCGACGATGGTTCCGGCGCCAGCGAGAATCCCCCGAGCCCACTTAGCGCAACTACAGGCTCACTGTGAGCACCGCTACTTTTCCCCTCACCTCTCTCCCTCTCGGTCATCCCCTAGCGCCCGATCCAGACGTGGCCGAGCCCGCCACCGCGCAAGCTCGTCGCCGGCAAGCTTCCGGTGACCAAACGGTCACACGTCTGTGCCCGTTGAACTCGCTCGCGCGCGTAGATCTCCCCTGCCCCTCTTGTTTGAGCCATTGCGCGCTGCTGCTGCTGACCCCCTGCCACCCGAACGTCGCCGCCGCTCGCCGTCATCGTAGCGCTCCATTCCGGCCACCCCACGGCCAGCCACCACCGCCATTCGACGCGCGACGCCGCGGCCGTTCGAACGCACCTAGCCGCACCCCCTTCCCGTGCCTTGTAGCCGTTTTCCGGCCAAGTCCGGCAAACCCCCGCCACGGAACGGCTCGCCGGAGCAACTCCGGCGTCGTCCGCTGATGTGGCTGCCACCTGGCCCGCCTTGTGCCACTGACCGCTGGGCCCCACGGCCCCGTTGACCGAGTCAACTCGGCTGACTGGGCGGCCCAGTCACTGACATGTGGGCCCCCACGTGCTAATTAACTAAATTACTAATTGAATTAACCGGTTAATTTCAAATACAAATTAGCCTAACTAATGTGTCTATGACAGATGGGTCCCACTAGGTAATTAGGTTAATTAGTTAAATTAACCTCTATTTAATTAAGTCAGTCTATGACAGGTGGGACCCACTGGTCAGATTGACCAGTCAACCGGCTGGGTTGACTGCTGATGTAATCCTGACATCATGCTGACGCAATATAGCTACTGTTTAGGATAATTCGAATTTATTAATTAAGATAATTCCAGAAATTCCAGAAAATGATTAAAACTTTGAAAAATCATATAAAATAAAGCGTAAGTGAGATGAAAATAATTTATATATGAAAAATGACCAGAAAAATCTAACGAATCCGAATATGTTATCTGCATGCAGGCCAGAACCCTCTGCGTAGGAGAACCTGCAATTTTAGGCCTGTTTCTGATAGATGAATAGTGCATGACCTCAAATAAATAATTCCAAATAAATTCCTAAAACATCTAAAATATTCAGAGAGGCAGTATATCACCCCTGCATATCATTTAGGCATGTCATGCATAGTGATTGCAATTATATGAGTGTATTTATCTGTTTCTTCCCCCTCTTCTTCTCCAGTAGACTCCGAGACCGCTGACGAACCGGGGATCGACTACACTGTTGAAGATTCCTTTTCGCCTGCAGAGCAACCAGGCAAGCAAAACCCTCTTGAGCATGCCTATATCGCCCATTCCTTCTCCCACATGCTTGCATTAGATTTTGCTACCGTATTTGATTGCTCCTATTCTGATGCATAGCCTGATTTTGTAACTGTTGTTGATACCTTACCTGCTATCCTAAATGCTTAGTATAGCTTGGTTAGTGATCCATCAGTGGCCCCACACCCTTGTCTGTGTTGCCATGCCTTACTACCAGTGACTCGATCATTGTGATCGATGTACAGAGACCGAACACAGCACCGCACACCCCCTTAGTTGTACGACTCTACAGGGCTACTATCGAGTGCCGAGGGTGATACCTCCTACCTCACTCCTGATGATATCTCTGTGGCGTAGGTAGTCGGTTGTGGGTTAACGAGGGTGATTCCTCTTTCACCACCTCCGATGATGCCTCTGTCGTGTAACCCCTCAAGTGTGAACCCGTCGAGGGTGATTCCTCCAGGTTCGCCTTGACGGATACATCGAGTTGGAATCCATCGAGGGTGATTCCTCGGATTCCCCCTCGATGCATGGACACACGGTTACCCTACATTTACATTAGTCCCTGGTTGAAGTTGGGTCAACCCCGAGGGGTACCCGCGAGAGATACATATGAAAGTCGGGCGGGGCCGGAGAGCACCCGCGAGAGTTACTATGGCGGCTGGCTGTTTAGCGGTACCACCTAGGTTGTGGTGGTAGCTCCGGACTTGTCCCGACAGCCGTCACTAAAATTAATAATGCACTAACGGATTTGGGTATTGATCTGAGTTGGCCACTGGCCTTTACGCACTACCACCACGCGGGATAATGGTTTAATGGGGCCCTCGGCGCCGTAAGTATCAGCTGAAAGCTCTGTCAGATGTCCAGTTCAGCATTGTGGCACGGTCGGATCGCGCCATCCAGGCAGAGGTGGCGCTGGTATTCACCATGCGCACAACGACCCGGAGTGCAAAGGGCGATGGGCCCAAGACCCCTGAGCACTTAGGATGTAGACCGGCGGGCACCTCTCTGCGGAGCCTAGGTAGGGCTATGTCGTGTCGATCAGCCGAGGCTGGGCATGACCCAGAAAAGTGTGTCCGGCCAGAGTTAATCGAGCGTGTTGGGTAACAGTAGTGCACCCCTGCAGGGAAGATTATCTATTCGAATAGCCATGTCCACGGTAACAGGACGCTCAGTGTTGTATCCTGATCTACTACTACTTGAACTGGGTACATGTTAATTAATTGTAAGCTCCGGGATCGCTTTCTCACATGGAGTCGAGGAAGGATCTCTAGGCTTTGCTACTACATGCTTGATACTTTATGTTATGCTAATCTACACTCTTCTAATGCTGCAAGATGCTGCAAGATGCTAGTCTTCGATAGGCTAGGCCTTTCTCTCTATTCTGACATTTCTGCAGTATAGTCCACAGATACAGCCCCTTGATTTGATACCGATGCATAAATAGAATAGATCAGATGTAAGTCTTGCGAGTACTTTGGATGAGTACTCACGGTTGCTTTGCTTCCTCTTTTCCCCATACCCGATTGCTGCGATCAGATGGCGGAGCCCCGGAGTCAGCTGCCCCAGTCGATGACTACTACAACCCCACCGGTGGAGCTTACTTCTACGTGGAGACCGACGACCAGGAGTAGTTTAGGAGGCTCCTAGGCAGGAGGCCTGCGCCTTTTCGATCAGTGTCGTTGTTTTGCCTCGCCTTCTTAAGGCATATCTGTTTAACTTTTATGTCTGTACTCAGATATCTGATGCTTCCGCTGATGCTTGTATGACTCAAGCTTATGTATTCGAGCCCTTGAGGCCCCTGGCTTGTCATATAAAGCTTGTTTTGTTTTATTTGTGTTTAGAGTTGTGTTGTGATATCTTCAAGTGAGTCCCTAGGCTTGATCGTGTGCATTTGCGTGTATGATTAGCGCACGATTAAGCCGGGGGCGTCACACCATGCATACTGCACAAATGCGAGTTTGGTTCGTTTTGTTGTTGTGATGACTAATGCACAGAAAAATCATGAAAACACATTCTATGTACATCTCAATTGTTTTGATAATTTATGTTGTAAGTTAATTAAGGATTTTGGACCAGAGTGTGTCAATTAATCCTAAGCCATATATAGTTCAAGAGTAAAACTAGTAGTTTTTTTTGGGGGGGATTAATAAATGTCTAGATGCATATAATACAATGTTTACCAGATACGGTTAAAGATTGCATTTCAATCTATCTCTTTCATACACATATGGATATCAATGATTAGTTTCATTTATTTTCTCTATGCATAGTGCAAACCTGACTACGGTTTCGTTAGTTGTTGCTGCGATGACTCTAATGCACAGAGAGATCACCACATCACATTCTATGTATTTAGCATACTTATTGTGTTTCATGCGTTCAATGCCTCGTCTAATCTGAATTCGTGCTACTTGTCCTTGCCACTATTAAACTACTGATAAGCATCATGTTTTCACATGTGCATCCGGTGGGTTCCTTTCTAGACGACATTATTATTGCTTCCAATGACCTCAAGTTTGTCAAAGGTTTGCGAAAAATTGGACCAAACTATGAAAGAGTCAAACCAGAAGCTGATCACGGGGATAAACATGTTCATATTGCATCACAGGTTGAAGATGGTTTAAGGGAGCTCTTTGAGTCAGAACATGAAGAGGATCCAAGAAGAATCACAATGTCATATGGGTCACAAATAGAAGAGGATCTAGATAAACTTACAATGTCGTATGAGAAAAACCGTGAAGAGGACCCAAAAAGAATTACAATGTCATATGGGTCAAAACATGAAGATGATCCAGCAAAAATTACAATCTCATATGGATATGAACATGAAGATGATCGAGGAAAAAATACAAAGTCATATGGGCCACAACGTGAAGAGGATCCCAAAAAAATTACAATGTCATACGGGTCAAAACATGAAGATGATCCAGCAAAAATTACAATGTCATATGGATCAGAACATGAAGATGATCCAGGAAAAATTATGATGTCATATGGGCCACAACATGTAGAGGATCCAAAATTTTTTACAATGTCATCATATGGGTCAAAACATGAAGATGATCCAGCAAAAATTACAATGTCATATGGGTCAGAAAATGAAGATGACCCAGATAAACTTACAATGTCATATGGATCAGAAAATGAGGAGGATCCACATGAACTTACAATATCGTATGGGTCAGAGCATGGAAAAGATTTGAAGCATGTTTCTACGGGATATGGGACACATATAGAAGGTAAAAAAAAAATAGCTCATCTGCTTTGACAACATTCTAATCTTTAAATTTTTCTATGTAGTTTACTGTTTCTCATATTCTGATTAACTAAATGCAAAATTATCATGAAATGTTTTCTACTACTGCTTGTGTTGCAGTGACACCAACAGAAAAGGGGAGTTACCATGTTCACGCTCAACATCAAGAAAAGAAAAGAAAGCAGCTGGCAGATGTTTTCTTCTTCCATGACATGTTGAGGCTAGGGTCAGTAATCACCCCAACAATCCGGCCAATCACCTCCCTGCCGGCGCTTCTACCCCGCCGTGTCGCTAGCTCCATCCTGTGTTTTGAAATTCGGCCGAAAAAAACGGGTTTCGGCCGAATTTCGGCCATCTCGGCCTGGGGCGAGATCTATTTTTCCGCCGAAATTGGTCAAATTTGACAATTTTTGGTCAAATTTTAGTCAAACTTCAGTCAAATTTTGGTCAAATTTCGGCCGAAAAATTTGAAAATGGACGAAATTCGGCCATCTCGGCCTAGGGCGGAAAAATTGTCAAACCGAAAATCAAAACGCTGGCTCCATCCCATTCTCCACCGAACGCCTTGCCGAGATCCTCACGACGTTCGCGCCGGTGTCCCCCGTGATGACCAGAGAGATACGGTGGACGCTGGACGCCTACGAGCACCCACGGACGCTCCCTGGTGAAGCAGCAGGCTGCGCCACCTCCCTCGAGTCCGTCGCGGAGCTTCCGGCGTCCCTCCTCGGGACGCGCAACGTCCGTGCGTTCTCCACCGCCGACCTGCCCGTCGAGGCGATTGGCACGCCGGCGCTGCGGGGGAGGTACAATACAACGTGACGGCCGTGCGGAAGCTCTCCGGCCAGTCGTCGGAAATGGTGACCTGCTATGACCTGAAGCACCCGTACGCGGTGTACTACTGCCACATGACCAGCCCTGCCGCCGCGTACGCGGTGACGCTGGCGAGCGTGGAGGACGGCGCAGCGCCGGCGATGATAGAGGCTCTTGCCGTGTGCCACCTGGACACGTCACGGTGGAGCCCCAAGCACCCGTTCCTTGAGGTGCACAGCGTCAGGCCAGGGGATGTGGCCGTGTGCCACTTCCTCACTAAGCTTAGCATGGTCTGGGTGCGGGCAGATGAGCAGGGAGACGATGCGCGTGTAGCAGCCGTGTAGAAGAGCAGGCACTGACGCGTGTGTGTGGTCTGTTTGTGTGAGCTTTTTTTATTTTCTTGGGCAAGGTCTTTTTTGTGTGAGCTCTTTCCTTTTCTTGCGAGAGGTCTGTTTGTGTGAGCTGCGAGACATGTGAAGATATGGGGCATACATGTATCGAGAGAGTATATGAAATAAATGCCACGTAGAAGTGGTCACACGAACTTCATATGTACTCCCTCCGTTTCTTTTATAAGACGTTTCAGGCAGCTAAGATTGAACTGTTTTGGGCACTGTCTGAAATGTCTACAACGTCTTATAAAAGTGAACAGAGGAAGTACTGGTGTAGCGTTTAGTGATTTTTTTTAACACAGTAGAATCATAGATGTTCACATACACTCACACATATGAACGCACGTGTGTATACCCTAACTCTATGAGCATCTCCGAGATACTGAGCCAGCATAATATGGTCGCTTAGCATCTACTCCCTCTGTAAAGAAATATAAGAACGTTTAGATCACTAAAACACTTATATATGTACCTGTATATGATGTTTATCCAAATTATTTTACGAAATAACATTTCAATTGCTAGCCGCTGCAACGATGCATACCTTTTCTCAATGTGTACTTTTTTCTTCTTTTTTTCCAAGTTGGCCTACATGCGATGGTTTGTGCTCGGTTCAACCAATGTGCGCTTGCATACTCTGTCATGTCAATTGACGAAGTCGTCACAAACGTCTTTATTGTTGACGGAAACATCTTCTCCCACTGAAAGCACATCGCCGAATAGGCTGAATTAAATTCAGAAAAATACGAGCACCAGTGTCAAGTTTAGGACTTGAACTCTGGTGAGCTAGGGATACCACTGACCAACTAACCATTCAACCACAGGTTGGTTCGCTGTAGGCCTACTGAATTGGTTGTGGGATATCCGTTGTGGGTATGGGAGTGGATGTGCACGGCTCGCCTGTAGGTAGCTAGAACTGGGCCGGCCCAATAACCACTAACAGTGTCACGTTTACGTCAGGATGATGTCGTGTGTGTTTTGTATTTTTGTTTTCCGTTTTTCCTTCACATTTTTATTTTCTTTTTTTTTACTTTTGTTTATAGTTCAAACTATTCTAATTACACACACACACTCACACACACACACACACATTTTACATAAAGTTTTGAAAAATGTTAAACGTGAATAGGAAAATGTTTATGATGTATACAAAAAATGTATAACATGAATGGAAAAAATTACAATAGTTTAGCATGTTTACAAAAAAATGTTAATCATGTGTACGAAAAATATTTGTGACAATGAAAAAATGTCACACATTCCAAAAAAATGTTTATATAATGTAGAAAAATGAAATTGAAACAAAATGGTACGTGCATTCAAAAAAATGTACGTCACATTTAAAACAATCTTCAGAAGTTTCAAAAATGTGTTCGTGATATTTTCAAAAAAAAATATACATTGTACAAAAATGTTTGCATTGTTCAAAAAGTGTTTTTATAATTTTACAAATGTTTCTGCATGTATTTGAAAATATTTTTAACATGTATTTGATAAATATATTGAAAATATGTTTTTGTAAAAATATTAAACATGTATTTGAAAAAAGTTAAATATGTATAATTTTTTTTACATGTATATGTAAAATGTACAAAAGTAGACATGTGTTGGAAAAAGAAAAAAAAGTAGACATGTTGAAAAAACAAAAATCAAAGAAAACCGACAAATAAAAACAAAAAAAATCAAGAAAGAAACAAAGAAAATCAAAGTATAAAGAAGAGAAAAAGAATAACCAAAGAAAACCATCAGAAAACAGAAAACTAACAAAAGATTAGAGAAAAAAGGAAAACAAAGAAAACTGGCAAAAAAAAAAGAAAAAAGAAACCAGACTACGCCGATGGAAACAGCGACTGAACGTGAAACGGGTGAAGGCATCGTGTGACGAACATCTAATGGGCCGGCCCGCCGTCGTCCCCCTGTAGGCGATTCCTATTAGCAATCGGTACAGGCGAGACATAGCCCTGGCACAGTTCCTGTCGTGCGGCTGTTTGGTTAAAGTCTTGTGGTCACTGGCCCGTGGGCCTGCTTATAAGCACCCTTTGGATCACACCATAATAGAGGAATCCAAGAGGAACGATTCATGTCATATTTGAACCTTTCCGTTATGCTATTAGACGATGTGCTTTGTTTAAGGTAAATTTTCATAGCAAACGCTTCAATCCATCAACTCCATGAAAAACAGTAATACTCCCAGAAGGATTCCCACATGCGGACTTCCCTGTACTCAAAGTGAAATGTCTAAGTACACTCCTCTTGTGGATTTCAACAACATGGACGGTTTACTTCATGACTTTTTTCACAAGCTCTATACCTCACAGGGTTTCAACAACATGGACGGTTTACTTTAGTTTGTTCCAGTTCGGATCTCTCCAGAGATGAATGTACTCGTGCTTGCTTGCTTTTATTGCCTTCATGTCGAACACGCAAGAACAGAAACTAAAAGCAAAAATATAAGATACTATGGATCCACTTAAAGTTTTCTACTTGGGTCATCTTCGATCTATTTGTGCTCGTGCTGAAACCCCAACTAGTTTAGTTGAGGGAAAATCTTTAGAGGAGCATGCTCATTTTGTGCGTCACCGTTTGTCTGAAAAAGGGAGACTCTTATGGCATCAAATAAATTGTTTGCTATGCTATGCTTGGAATTTATGTGAAATTTATGATTTTACTTGTTGCTCTAAGAACCCTAAAAAATACCTTCCCTACCTATGTGAGTTTAATGATAATGAAATCTTGTCTTCTTATGCCAAGGGTGTTTATAATTACTATGATATCAAACAAATTGAAGAATTTGTTGCTTTTAAGGGTGCTTATGAGGTTTACTTTAGTTTGTTCCAGTTCGGATCTCTCCAGAGATGAATGTACAGTTTGAAAAACCTTTTGTGGCAGCAGAAGTTAGGACGGCGTTATTCCAGATGGCTCCATCTAAAGCTCCTGGTGTGGACGGCTTTACTGCTGGCTTCTTTCAGCGGCACTGGTCACTTATTGAGAAGGATCTTGTGACTGCTGTATTAGATTTTCTCAATGGAGGGGAGCTAACGTTGGGCTTCAACGACACTTCCATTACACTGATTCCAAAGGTACGACACCCCCAGTCCATCGTCCAATACCACCCCATATCTCTGTCCAGTGCCTTATAAAATTGCTGCCAAGGTAATTACAAATCGTTTGAAACCTTGGATGGATTTGATAGTGGGGGAGGAACAGAGTGCTTTTGTCCCTGGACGCCTGATCACAGATATTGTGCTTGTTGCTTTTGAAAGTATTCACTCTATGAGAAGAAGGAAAAAAGGGAAAAATTACTCGTGTGCGGTTAAGTTGGACATGATGAAGGCTTATGACCGAGTAGAGTGGCACTATTTGGAGGCTATGCTCCATAAGCTTGGTTTTGGTATTGATTTTGTCCGCTTGATCAAGAAGTGTGTGATGTCGGTCAGGTTTACTATCCGCAAAAATGGTGAATTGTTACCTTTATTTACCCCCTCCAGTGGGCTGAGACAAGGTGACCCAATATTCCCCTTCCTGTTTCTCTTATGTGCAAAAGGCCTTACATCCTTGTTGGAAATTTGTAGACAGAGGCATCCGGGTGTCATCTAGATCACCTTGGGTGAATCATCTACTTTTTGCAGATGACAGTCTCATCTTCATCAGTGCAACTGAGCAGAGTGCGGATAGGTTGAATCAAATTTTGCAGATATATGTAGACTGCTCTGGTCAAAAGAGTTAAGGGAATTTCTAACCGATCCCCTAAAAGGCCATAGGGGAGTAAAAATTTGGTTTTACTCCTTTACGGCGCACCTAGCCGATCCCTTATCCAGCTTAGTGGAGTAAATTTTTTTACTCCATCTCCTCAAATCCCCTCAAATCTCCCTATTTTCACTCCATCCCGCGGCGGCCGAGTAAAAGTGCCGCCACTCTCTTTTCCCACCCCGCGCCGCCGTGCCTCCCGCCGCCGCCACCGATGACCATCCATCCGGCCGAAATGGATAGCCCGGCCCCTTCCCTCACCCCGCCGGCCACCGCCGCTGGCGTTTCGCCGCCGGAAATCACCCATGCGCCGCCGCCCTCGCCGAAGAAGAGCTTGGGGATGAAAGAAAACCACCGCGTCCAAGCTCCTCCTCCAACCACCCCAATGGCCTCCGGGATGGCCACCGCCTCTCCGGCAACGGCCCGCCGCCCTCCCGCCGCACCCTGCCGGAGCCAAATGAGCTCGAAAGCCAACGGCGGCGGCGGCGGCGGCGGCGCTCGCCGAGGCGTCCGCCAAGAGGAAGATGAAGAAGACCAAGGTGGCGCCTCGTTCTAGGCCGGCCCCTCGTGCTGCTACTCCGGCGCCCCCTACGGTCACTGCTCCGTCGCGGGTGGCGGCCGCAGCCGGCAACAAACACCGTGGCTGCCAAGTGCTCGATGAAATGCCTACAAGGTGAAAACAAAAACCACGCCGAATTCCTCCCCTCCTTGGTAGTGTATAGTGATTAGTGGCCGGTAGTGATTATTCATCATGTTTACTATGTTTATTGTAGTGCGGAGATGAACACGGCCGAATTCCTCGCCTCCATGGAGTCCTCGGCAGCTGTTGGACTTGATGAGCTCAACTATGACTCATTTTGGGATCACGAGGAGGCCACCCAAGACATGGAGGAAGAGGTGACCGGGGAAGAGGAGACCGAAGAGGTGGTGGCCGAGGAAGAGGAGGCCAAAGAGGTGGTGGCCGAGGAAGAGGAGGAGGTTGTGGAGGTGACGGAAGCAAGCACGAAGGAGCCAAGGTTGGCTCGATCCACAACATATACATGCTATGTTTGTGGTGATTTTGGATCAAACACTGTGTTTGAAGTGATGTCTTTTGGGTGAACTTCGCATGTTTTAATTTGAAAAACGCGATGATGAAACTTTATGTTATGACGGTTATGCTATTCATGTTTTAATTTGAATGTTTTTAAGATATGTATTATGAAGTGTTTAAACTTGATGCGGCTAGGACAAAAATTCTACAAAGTTTGGTTTTTACTCCACTAACTATAGGGGATCGGCTAGGTGCGGCCACCGTTAGTGGAGTAAAAATTTACTCCACTAACTTTACCCCGCCAGATACTCCACTAGCTTTTAGGGAATGGTTAGAAATGCCCTAACAGAGAGAAAAGCTCGATTTTCTTCACTTGTAATACTACAAATGGTGTCAGATCAAGGGTGAAGTATAGACTTGGTATTGCGGTCGAGGCTTCCAGCGAAAGATATCTTGGCCTTCCCATGGCTGTGGGGAGAATTACTAGTGATACGTTTGATGACATTGTGAAAATGGCTCGAAGCAATATGTATGGTTGGTTCCAAAGGAATTTTGCCTGTGCAGCAAGAGAAGTATTACTGAAATCCATTGTTCAGCCTATTCCTACTCTCAGTATGTCTTGTTTTCAGTTAACAAAGAAGGTGTGTAAGAAGTATACAACAAACATGGCGAAGTATTGGTGGAGCAACTCACTGGGTAAAAGGTCTTAGCGTTGGATATCTTGGAAGGCGCTTGCATCTCCAAAAATTAAAGGGGAATGGGCTTCCGTGACATGGAACTATTTAATTTAGCTCTTCTTCGTAAAGACGGATGGAGGTTCATGTCTAGCCATGGGTCTTTGTGTGCACGGTTGATGAAGAGCAGATACTTCCCAGATTCCATCTCCTTTAGACGAAACACAGAGGGCCCCCGCGTCGTCCCCTCCGCGGGTGACTCGGGCGGCGGCGCCCATCTCCTTCCCCTCGCCTCCTCACCACCTTCCCCCACCCTCGCCGCCGGCCGGGGCCGTCGGGGGAAAGCCCCTCGCGGTGGACGGTGGTGGGGCCCTATTCTTCGCCTTGGGAAGGCCGGTGTGGGCCGGTCTCGCCAGGCGGCGCCGTCGGGCGGGCGCGGGGATCGGCGGCGCAGCGGCGGAGGCTCACGGCGGCGGCGTCCTCATCGGGACGGTGACGCGGTGGGGGGTGGACCGTTGTACGTTGGCTGCGTGCCCGCGGCGGCGGCGGGTCAGATCAGATCTGACCTCGGAACTGCTGCGGCGGCATGATGGGCCTAGTGTCCGGTCAGATCTGATCCGAGAGGTGCGGCATGTTCCATGCGCGGCGGCGGTGATCGGTGGCGGTCCCGTGCACACGATGCTGGATGGAGGGTCCTCGAGCGGATCTGGGTGAAAACCCTACTCTTGGCACGTTGCCAAGGTCGGTGATGGCGGCGCAATCATGCAATTCAAAGAAATGGTTTACTTATCTTCTTCTAAAGGATGGAATTGCTAGATTGTCAGTAATATCAATTGAGGAAGAAGTTAGTCCCACTTAAATTTTTCTGCGTTGTCCCCTTCTTGAAGGCATCGTCATGGAAAAGCTCTAGACCCCTATCCGCTACCTCCGGGGGAAACCCTAGATCAGTCGTTCAGATGACGGTGGTGCTCATGTGTCGTAGCCCTCTTGAGGGCATCATTCTTGGAGGTGTGCATAGGCTCGATGGACCAGTGGACGGCATCTGTGGTGGAGCGGCATTCCCTGTGACGCATCGATGTCGTGGAGTCTAACCGGCGAGGTGCAGCAAAGTCTCGACGACGGATGTGTGATGATGAACGCGCGTAGGGAGGAGGCGTTGTCTATCGCCGTGGGGGTGTCGACGGCAGACTTGACAAGGTTGATGCGTCAGTACCCGCTCTGAAGATGGATTGATGGAATACGGCGGCGACGACCTATGAGAGTGAGTCGGACCGGTTTGTGCCCCAGACCCAGTATCTGGCTTGGTCGGAGCCTTCGGCTTTAGATGTTAGGCTAGGTGAGAGGTCTGGGTATTCGGCTCACACTTTCTGCACTCCTTCATCAATGGATAAGAGTAGTGACAGATGTTGCCAAGATGGCAGCTTCAGACATATTGATGTATTACTTTGTAAGTTCTTTGTGAATAATTAATAAAGTGGATGCATGCATTTCCTAGATGCAGAGGCCGGGGGTCATCCTCCTTTAAAAAAAAACTTTCCAGATTCGGACTTTCTGCATGCAACTGTGCCGCGCTTGTCGTCACCCATCTGGCGAGCCATAGTGGCGGGTCGGGAAGCTCTTCAGGCCGGGTTGATAATGCAAGTGGGTGATGGCTGCTCGATTTCTGTTTGGGATGACAAATGGATCCCTGGAACCATCAGTATGTCGCCAATGCTCAAACCTGCAGGTACCTCACTTCTCACTGTCAATGAATTAATTGATGAGGACATTTGGGCATGGAAGACATATCTTGTTCGTGAAACTTTTCTGGCACTGGATGCTGAAGTTATTTTGAACATACCAATTCGCACCGGCGGTGGAGAAGATTTCTTTGCTTGGGCTTTCGAAAACTCGGGTGTTTAATCTATGAAATCAGCGTACCATGCCGTCGTGAATCAAAAAGAGCGTATGGCTCTAGAGGAAGGGACAGTTACCGGCACCTCACAAACCAACCACAGATGTGGACATCCTTGTGGAAACTCAAAGTTGTGCCTAAGGTGAGAGTTTTCTAGTGGAGAGTTGTTCGTGGCATCCTCCCGGACAAAGCTACTCTTAAGCATAACCATATCAAGCCTATAAGCATGTGTAATATGTGCTTGGCTAAGGAGGAAGATTTACTGTATGCATTGGTTCTTTGCTCGCATGCAGAGAGATTTTGGGATGAAGCACAGACTTGGTTTGACTTTCGGCTGCCAAGATTGCATCCCAATATATGGTCCAGAGATGTTCTCTGTGACAGTCAGTTCACGGACCACAACAGGGCAAAAATTATCTCGGTGATGTGGGTCATTTGGCACTCACGAAACCGATGGATTCATGAGAAGGAACATGTTGATCAGGTTTATTTTGTGAAGCGCGTTCCGGAGGATTTGGCCCTCCTTGAGATCCCGCTTGCTCAAGCTACTATTTTACCCGGCCATGGTTGGTGCCCTCCTGACCACGGATGGGTAAAAATCAACACTGATGGTGCTTTAAGTTCTGAAGTTGGGGTGGCCGGTGCTGGTGGTGTGGGTCAGTCAGCCATGCAGCTCCTGGGCTCTTGGTGCAAGCCCCGCATTGGTGTCACTGATCCACTCATTGCCGAATGTTTGTCACAGAGAGAAGGAATAATCTTTGCAACACTCAAATGATACTCGTAGGTGATTATGGAGACGGGCTGCCTGAAGATTCTGAATCTTTGGAACACTCGCCACAACTCGCGTTGAGTTGTGGCTCCACTACTTTTAGAGATTGGAGAGCATGCTTTATCGTTTAGTTCTTTTGTTATTCAACATGTAACTAGGACTGCCAACCTACCGGCTCATCTTTGTGCGAAGCGTGCCTGCTCGCTGATGGCCACCGATAGTTGGCTAGACTCTGAACCCTCGTTCCTGATCACTAGCCTCCTGGCTGATGATCCTAGGAGCTCTTTTGTTTGAATCAAGCTCTCTAAATTCCCCGCAAAAAAAAAGTACACTCCTCTTTGGGCTTTGTCTCATTCTACCTCCCGCCACCACTCGACGAAATATCTACTTCAATCAAAGCCCCTCCTTATCCCACTCACTCGAAATTTTGTTAGTCATATAAGCCTCTTTGACAAAGTTAGTAAGAAAATAATAATCTGTTATCTGTTTTTCAGTTGGTGATAGCAACACAATCACTCAGAGCTTTTGTAGACAAAGGCGAAGGGGAGGTTGACGGTTTGGGTAGAGGGAGCAGCTATGTGGCGCGAACAGAGTGGTGACCGTGCGGTGGATATCATTACTAGGAAATAACTTATAGATAGATGCTTAGCAGCAGCGAGGGGTATATACCCCTCGCTACTGCTAATTAGTAGTAGCGCGGGGTATACACCCCTCGCTACTGCTAATAGTTGATAGTAGTAGCGCGGGGTATAAAACCCACGCTGCTACTAAGTTGACCCCACCGTGCACCTCGGGACAGGCCATAGTAGTAGCGTGGGGTATGAAACCCGCGCTGCTACTAAGTTGATAGTAGTCGCGCGGTGTATAAACCACATGCTACTACTAAGCGGTCCCCACCGTGCCCCCGGGACAGGCCATAGTAGTAGCGTGGGGTTTAAACCCCGCGCTACTACTATCGACCTCCAACATATGTGTACACATAGTGCGCGGAGGCCCAAATCCAAACCCACACTCTCCCGATTCCGCTTCTCCCTCCCACCCGCGATTCCCTTCCTTACCCACCGCCATCGCCGGCCTCGCACCTCGTCGCCTCCCCCAAATCCGGCGACCTTCACTCCCACCTCAGCCCCCTCCCCCTCCTTCCTCCTCCTTCTCTGCTGCTGGAAGGAGAGGGAGATCCAGCAGAGTGCCGTCCATGGCGGTTGCCAGATCCGGCATGGACGCAACCACTTGCACCTCCTCGTCGGGACAGGGCCTCGTGCGGACATGCGGACATGCGGACACCATGGTTTCGGGCGTCGTCTCCAACTCCGGCGGCCACCGGAGAGTTGCTCTTCTTACTCCTCTCAATCTCTCTCTCTCTCTTCGTCTTCTAATCATTTTCTCTTCTTTTGTAACAGCAGCAGAGGAGAGGTGCAAGGATGAGTTGGGTGGGGAAGCACCATCACCATGGACGACTTCATCCCCTCCACGACCAGCATCAGCCATGGATGGAGAGGACGTTGACGCCCAGCAGCAGCAGCAGCCATGGATGGAATTTTATTTTTAATTCCTAATTAGTTAGTAGTAGCGTGGGGCCCTTACCCGCGCTACAGCTAAGTAGTAGTAGTGCGGGTGGCAACCGCGCTACTACTAGCAGAAGTAGTAGTAGCGCGGGTAGGACCCGCGCTACTGCTAAAAGTTAGCTGTAGCACCGTAGCAGTAGCGCGGGCCCCCACGCTACTGATAGGTCATTACCCCGCGCTACTACTAGGGTTTTCCCTAGTAGTGTATGGATGAAGACACGATGAGAGTAGTGGCATGGCCGGAGAGAAAGCCCGAGTTTCAATGAGCTCGTGTTTTTTTTTGAGCAAAAGAGGGGGTTTCCCTCTGATTTCATTAACGAAACCCAAAGTCAATCAGCTAACAAAGGTTCTAGACTTCCAAACTTAACTATGAAACCAAGCAAAGTTAAAGAACTCTAAAAGGAGGTTATAAGCCACAGGTCGGCAAGCTGGGTGGGTCACAGCCCACATAACAAAATATAGGAAAATAGCCTTAAGAACGCCCAAAAGACCTTGGGAGGTGGAGCCACCACGATCATCTTCATCCTCCCAATCTTCGCATTCCAGGTCTCCAACCTTGCATCGCCCGGTATACCTCACTTGCCACCTCCTCTATTAACTTTCCTCCCAGCATCAGAAGATTTTGATCTGTTT
Organism: Elymus sibiricus; assembly: GCA_039707655.1. NCBI lineage: Eukaryota > Viridiplantae > Streptophyta > Magnoliopsida > Poales > Poaceae > Elymus > Elymus sibiricus. Next base: position 77,282,520 of record CM077676.1, read on the forward strand.
CTTATCTGCAAAATAGACCAATCCAGAATCGAATTGCAAGTTAGTTTCACCAGAGACATTGGATCTTGTAGTTTCTGATCTCTGAAAGTAATGTCATTCCTATATTTCCAAATGGCCCAAAACATTGCAGAGACTCCCACTAACACCAGGGATCTATCTTTTTTTCTGAAATGTTTTTAGCCAAACATGCAAGTATTCATCCAGAGTAGCTGGGGTTGTTCTTAAATCAAAAGAACATTTCACCAGACTCCACAACAGTCGGGCTGCAGAACATGTGAAGAATAGATGATTAATACTCTCATCTTTCCCATAGTATACACATCCCTGGCCCCCATTCCATCCTTTTTTGATCAAATTGTCTTTAGTTAATATGCTTTTGTGTACAAGTAGCCAAAAGAACATTTTAATTTTCACTGGCACTTTAGTTTTCCACAAGAATTTGTGTTTAAATCCTATGTCACATTTGACTAGGAACAGATACAGAGATTTGACAGAGAATTTTCTATCAGCAGTAAGCATCCATTGGGGTTTGTCTTTCCCCCCATACATCCTGACCTCTTCACATCTAGCTTTAAGACTAGCCCATAGTTCAGCCTTATCCCCCCTAATATTCCTTCTAAAAGTAAATTGTTCCCATCCCATGTTTATTGCCTCTGCTACAGAGATCTCATGTTTGAAACAAATGTTGTATAGGCTGGGATAGGCATCTTTAAGTGGTTTGGATCCCACCCACCAGTCTTCCCAGAACATAGTGTTGCTACCATCCCCCAACCTTTTTTTCACATGTTGATAGTATATTTTCCTAACCTGTAACAGGCTATTCCAGAACTGTGAGTCACCAGGTTTTCCCTTGATCCCAGAAATACATTTTCCATTGACATATTTATTCATAATGATGTCAATCCACATACCTTCCTCAGTTTCCAGTTTCCATAACCATTTGGCCAGTAAGGCTTTATTCATAATCTCTAAATTCAATATTCCCAAACCTCCCATGCTTCTAGGAAGACATCATCTTTTCCAGTTAACTAAGTGATATTTCTTTTTAACTTTATTTTCTTGCCACACCAACCTGGCTCTAAAGAAGTCAGCTTTCTTCCTAACACCCACAGGTAGTGGGTAAAAGGACATCATGTAAATTGGTATATTTGAAAGGCATGATTGCACTAGTGTCACTCTTCCTGCCATGTTCAACAGCCTACCTTGCCAGCAGGCACATCTTTTTTCAATTTTTTCTGTGACACCTTTCCAGAATTTATTTCCAAGCCTCACATCAGACTGGTAATCCTAGGTATTTCAAAGGTATCTCTCCTTTTTGACATGTGAATATCTCCTGGTATAGATCAGCTTTTTGTTTAGCTTCCCCAAACAAGAAAATTTCACTTTTATGGAAGTTTATTGATAACCCAGACATCTGTTCAAAAGCACTGAGTATGAATTTCAAATTTCTAGCACTTTCTAAATCATCCTATATTAGGAAAATGGTGTCATCTGCATATTGTAACATGTTCACCCCATTGTTACCAAATTCAGGCATGACTCCTTTAACAAACCCATTTTGTTTGGCTTTATCTAAAATGATAGCCAAAGCATCAGCAGCAATATCAAAGAGGAGTGGAGACATTGCATATCCTTGCCTTAGGCCTTTGTGAGTTTTAAAATATGGCCTAATTGTGTCATTTACTTTGACCCCCACATGCCCCCCAATCATTGTGTGCATCACTAGGTCACACCATTTGTCATGGAATTTTTTTCAGTTTCAACATCTTATATACAAATGGCCATTTTATTTTGTCATAGGCTTTTTCAAAGTCTACTTTGAACATGATAGCACTTTGTTTCTTATGATGAATAGTGTTTAAAGCTTCATGAAGCACCACCACTCCCTCCATAATGTATCTGCCTTTAATAAAGGCAGTTTGTGTGGGGGAGATGACTGGCTTGATTACACTACTCAATCAATTCATTAAAACTTTTGTGATAATCTTAAAGCTCACATTCAGTAGACAAATAGGTCTGAATTTTTGAATTTGTTTTGCACCAGCTACTTTTGGGATGAGAGTAATAATACCATAATTAAATCTTGAGATGTCCAGTTTCCCAGCATGGAAATCATTTAGAAGGTCCATTAAATTCCACTTCACCAGCTCCCAAAAGTATTGATAGAAGTCAACAGCCAAACCATCAGGTCCTGGACTTTTATTTTTCTCCATACCAAACACTGCTGAGTAAATAGGCAATTTTTTGTTTAATTTAATCCATGAATAAGTCACTAGCATGGCATTGACTAAATTACTGACATACTGATTATGAACCAAACTAGCATGTACTACGCATATAGTAGAAACATCTACGCACATAGCTAGTACAGCTAAGACAGAAATTAACAGGAGAGGGATAAACATGTTATACCCTCCAAACGGCCAGGCAGAGGCCGCGGCGGCGGTGGCAGCAGCGTCCTCGGCGGTCTTCTTGTCGGCTTCCAGCTTCTTGATATCTACTACACAACTTATTCTTGTAGACTCGTGATGGGCCTCCAAGCGCAGAGTTTTGTAGGACAGTAGCAATTTTCCCTCAAGTGGATGACCTAAGGTTTATCAATCTGTGGGAGGAGTAGGATGAAGATGGTCTCTCTCAAACAACCCTGCAATCAAATACAAGAAATCTCTTGTGTCCCCAACACACCCAATACAATGGCAAATTGTATAGGTGCACTAGTTCGGCGAAGAGATGGTGATACAAGTGTAGTATGGATAGTAGATATAGGTTTTTGTAATCTGAAAATAAAAAAACAGCAAGGTAGCAAGTGATAAAACGGAGCACAAACGGTACTGCACTGCTTAGAAACAAGGCCTAGGGTTCATACTTTCACTAGTGCAATCTCTCAACAATGCTAACATAATTGGATCATATAACAATCCCTCAACGTGCGATAAAGAATCACTCCAAAGTTCCTATTCGTGGAGAACATAAGATAGAAATTGTTGTAGGGTATGAAACCACCTCAAAGATATATTTTCCGATCAATCTATTGAGCCATCCCTATAAGTGTCACGAACAGCCCTAGAGTTCGTACTAAAATAACACCATATGATACACATCAACCAACTCTAATGTCACCTAGATACTCCAATGTCACCACAAGTATCCGTGAGTTGATTATATGATATGCATCAAACAACTTCATAATCATAATATTCAATCCACACAAAGAACTTCAAAGTGTGCCCCAAGATTTCTACCGGAGAAAGTAGGATGAAAACGTGCATCAACCCCTATGCATAGATTACCCCAATGTCACCTCGGGAATTCACGAGTTGAGTGCCAAAACATACATCAAGTGAATCAATATAATACCCCACTGTCACCACGGGTATTCATATGCAAGACATACATCAAGTGTTCTCAAATCCATAAAAGTATTCAATCCGATAATAGTGAAACCTCAAAGGTAAAATCTCAATTCATCACAACAAGATAGAGAGGGGAAACACCATATGATCCAACTATATTAACAAAGCTCGCGGTACATCAAGATCGTGCCAAATCAAGAACACGAGAGAGAGATCAAACACATAGCTACTAGTACATACCCTCAGCCCCGAGGGTGAACTACTCCCTCCTCGTCATGGAGACCGCCGGGATGATGAAGATGGCCTCCGGTGATGATTTCCCCCTCCGGCAGGGTGCTGGAAAAGGGCTGTAGCTGAGATCATGGAGGTTCAGAGGCTTGCGGCAGCGCAAAAACTCATCTAGGTTAACTTTCGGGGGTTTCTGAAAATATATGATTTTTCTGCATTGGAATCACGCAAAGAGGTGCCACAGGGGGCCCATGAGGCACCAGGGCGCTCATACGTCTCCAACATATCTATAATTTTTGATTGTTCCATGCTATTATATTATCAATCTTGGATGTTTTTATATACATTTACAACAATTATATATCATTTTTTGGGACTAACCTATTAACTTAGTGCCCAGTGCCAGTTGATATTTTCTGCCTGTTTCTGGTTTTCCAGAATATCAGTACCAAACGAAGTCCAAATGCCACGAAACTTTTTGGAGATTTTTTTCTGGACATTGCAAGTACTGGAAGCTTCGGGAGATGGCCAGAAGCCAGAGGAGGTGGCCACGAGCCACCAGGGCGCGCCCCGGGGGGGTGGCGTGCCCTGGTGCATCATGGGACCACCTCTGCCCCTTTTGACCTAATTCCAGCACTATAAATTCTCTAAAATCGGGAAACCAATAGAGGAGTCCACGAAATACTTTTTCCGACGCCGCAAGTTTTTGTTCTCGAGAGATCCCATCTGGAGGCCTTCTCCGGTACTCCGCCGGAGGGGGAATCGATCACGGAGGGGCTCTATATCAACCTTGCTACCCTTTCGATGATGCGTGAGTAGTTTACCACAGACCTTTAGGTCCATAGTTAGTAGCTAGATGGCTTCTTCTCTCTTTTTGACCTTCAATACAATTTTCTTCTCGATGTTCTTGGAATTCTATCCAATGTAATCACTTTTTGCGGTGTGTTTGTTGGGATCCGATGAATTGTGAGTTTATGATCAGATTATCCATGAATATTATTTGAGTTTTCTCTGAACTCTTTTATGCATGATTATTATAGCTTCATATTTCTTCTCCGATCTATTGATTTGATTTGGCCAACTAGATTGATTTATCTTGCCATGGGAAGAGGTGCTTTGTAATGGATTCGATCTTGCGGTGCTCAATCCCAGTGACAGAAAGGGACATGACACGTATGTATCGTTGTTATTAAGGGTAAAAAGATGGGGTTTATTCATGCGTGAGTTTACTTTCTCTACATCATGTCATCGTTCTTAAGGCGTTACTCCGTTCTTTATGGACTTAATACACTAGATGCATGCTGGATAGTGGTCGATGTGTGGAGTAATAGTAGTAGATGCAGGCAAGAGTCGGTCTACTTGTATTGGACGTGATGCCTATGTACATGATCATTGCCTTGAATATCGTCATGATTATTTTCTTTTCTATCAATTGCCCAACAGTAGTTTGTCTACCCACCGTATGCTATTTTGTTGAGAGAAGCCTCTAGTGAAAACTATGGCCCCCGGGTCTATCTAAATCATATATTAAAAACCCTAAAATACTTTGCTGCATTTTTTGTTTATTTATTTTATTTTGTATTTTTGTTCAATCTATCTATCTATCACATACAATTTAATCTTGCAATTAACTGCCGAGGGATTGACAACCCCATGTTTGCGTTGGGTGCAAGGATTTGTTGTTTTGTGTGCAGGTGCTGCTAACGAGGTGTTGCGTGATTCTCCTACTGGATTGATAACCTTGGTTTCATGACTAAGGGAAATACTTATCTCTACTGTACTGCATCTCCCTTCGTCTTCAGGTAATTACCAACGCAGCTCACAAGTAGCAGGAAGAATTTCTGGCGCCGTTGCCGGGGAGACATCATCAACATCTATCAAGTACCTATGCATAAAACTTTCATCTCCTTGCATTTATTTTATTTTCATTTGCCTCTCGTTTTCATCTCCCCCACTTCTAAATTTTTTTATCGCAAAAACACAAAAATATTTTTACTTGCTTGCTTGCTTTTATTGCCATCATGTCGAACACGCAAGAACAGAAACTAAAAGCAAAAATATAAGATACTATGGATCCACTTAAAGTTTTCTACTTGGGTCATCTTCGATCTATTTGTGCTCGTGCTGAAACCCCAACTTGTTTAGTTGAGGGAAAATCTTTAGAGGAGCATGCTCATTTTGTGCGTCACCGTTTGTCTGAAAAAGGGAGACTCTTATGGCGTCAAATAAATTGTTTGCTATGCTATGCTTGGAATTTATGTGAAATTTATGATTTTACTTGTTGCTCTAAGAACCCTAAAAAATACCTTCCCTACCTATGTGAGTTTAATGATAATGAAATCTTGTCTCCTTATGCCAAGGGTATAATTACTATGATATCAACCAAATTGAAGAATTTGTTGCTTTTAAGGGTGCTTATGAAGTTGCTTATGAGGTTTACTTTAGTTTGTTCCAGTTCGGATCTCTCCAGAGATGAATGTACAGTTTGAAAAACCTTTTGTGGCAGCAGAAGTTAGGACGGCGTTATTCCAGATGGCTCCGTCTAAAGCTCCTGGTGTGGACGGCTTTACTGCTGGCTTCTTTCAGCGGCACTGGTCACTTATTGAGAAGGATCTTGTGACTGCTGTATTAGTTTTCTCAATGGAGGGTAGCTAATGTTGGGCTTCAACGACACTTCCATTACACTAATTCCAAAGGTACGACACCCCCAGTCCATCGTCCAATACCACCCCATATCTCTGTCCAGTGCCTTATAAAATTGCTGCCAAGGTAATTACAAATTGTTTGAAACCTTGGATGGATTTGATAGTGGGGGAGGAGCAGAGTGCTTTTGTCCCTGGACGCCTGATCACAGATATTGTGCTTGTTGCTTTTGAAAGTATTCACTCTATGAGAAGAAGGAAAAAAGGGAAAAATTACTCGTGTGCGGTTAAGTTGGACATGATGAAGGCTTATGACCGAGTAGAGTAGCACTATTTGGAGGCTATGCTCCATAAGCTTGGTTTTGGTATTGATTTTGCCCGCTTGATCATGAAGTGTGTGATGTCGGTCAGGTTTACTATCCGCATGAATGGTGAATTGTTACCTTTATTTACCCCCTCCAGTGGGCTGAGACAAGGTGACCCAATATTCCCCTTCCTGTTTCTCTTATGTGCAAAAGGCCTTACATCCTTGTTGGAAATTTGTAGACAGAGGCATCCGGGTGTCATCTAGATCACCTTGGGTGAATCATCTACTTTTTGCAGATGACAGTCTCATCTTCATCAGTGCAACTGAGCAGAGTGCGGAAAGGTTGAATCAAATTTTGCAGATATATGTAGACTGCTCTGGTCAAAAGAGTTAAGGGCATTTCTAACCGATCCCCTAAAAGGCCATAAGTGAGTAACAATTTGGTTTTACTCCTTTACGGCGCACCTAGCCGATCCCTTATCCATCTTAGTGGAGTAATTTTTTTTACTCCATCTCCTCAAATCTCCCTATTTTTACTCCATCCCGCGGCGGCCAAGTAAAAGTGGCGCCACTCTCTTACTCCCACCCCGCGCCGCTGTGCCTCCCGCCGCCGCCACCGATGACCATCCATCCGGCCGAAATGGATAGCCCGGCCCCTTCCCTCACCCCGCCGGCCACCACCGCCGGCGTTTCGCCGCCGGAAATCACCCATGCGCCGCAGCCCTCGCCGAAGAAGAGCTTGGGGATGAAAGAAAATCACCGCGTCCAAGTTCCTCCTCCAACCACCCCAATGGCCTCCGGGATGGCCACCGCCTCTCCGGCAACGGCCCGCCGCCCTCCCGCCGCACCCTGCCGGAACCAAATGAGCTTGAAAGCCAACGACGGCGGCGGCGGCGGCGGCGCTCGCCGAGGCGTCCGCCAAGAAGAAGATGAAGAAGACCAAGGTGGCGCCTCGTTCTAGGCCGGCCCCTCGTGCTGCTACTCCGGCGCCCCCTACGGCCACTGCTCCGTCGCGGGTGGCGGCCGCAGCCGGCAACAAACACCGCGGCTGCCAAGTGCTCGATGAAATGCCTACAAGGTGAAAACAAAAACCTCACCGAATTCATCCCCTCCATGGTAGTGTATAGTGATTAGTGGCCGGTAGTGATTATTCATCATGTTTGCTATGTTTATTGTAGTGCGGAGATGAACACGGCCGAATTCCTCGCCTCCTTGGAGTCCTCGGCATCTGTTGGACTTGATGAGCTCAACTATGACTCATTTTGGGATCACGAGGAGGCCACCCAAGACATGGAGCAAGAGGTGACCGGGGAAGGGTAGACCGAAGAGGTGGTGGCCGAGGAAGAGGAGGCCGAAGAGGTGGTGCCGAGGAAGAGGAGGAGGTTGTGGAGGTGACGGAAGCAAGCATGAAGGTGCCAAGGTTGGCTCGATCCACAACATATACATGCTATGTTTGTGGTGATTTTGGATCAAATATTGTGTTTGAAGTGATGTCTTTTGGGTGAACTTCGCATGTTTTAATTTGAAAAACGCGATGATCAAACTTTATGTTATGACGGTTATGCTATTCATGTTTTAATTTGAATGTTTTTAAGATATGTATTATGAAGTGTTTAAACTTGATGCGGTTAGGACAAAAATTCTACAAAGTTTGGTTTTTACTCCACTAACTATAGGGGATCGGCTAGGTGCGGCCACCGTTAGTGGAGTAAAAATTTACTCCACTAACTTTACTCCGCTGGATACTCCACTAAATTTTAGGGGATGGTTAGAAATGCCCTAACAGAGAGAAAAGCTCGATTTTCTTCACTTGTAATACTACAAATGGTGTTTGATCAAGGGTGAAGTATAGACATGGTATTGCGGTCGAGGCTTCTAGCGAAAGATATCTTGGCCTTCCCATGGTTGTAGGGAGAATTACTAGTGATACGTTTGATGACATTGTGAAAATGGCTCGAAGCAATATGTATGGTTGGTTCCAAAGGAATTTTGCCTGTGCAGCAAGAGAAGTATTACTGAAATCCATTGTTCAGGCTATTCCTACTCTCAGTATGTCTTGTTTTCAGTTAACAAAGAAGGTGTGTAAGAAGTATACATCGAACATGGCGAAGTATTGGTGGAGCAACTCACTGGGTAAAAGGTCTTTGCATTGGATATCTTGGAAGGCGCTTGCATCTCCAAAAATTAAAGGGGAATGGGCTTCGTGACATGGAACTATTTAATTTAGCTCTTCTTCGTAAACACGGATGGAGGTTCATGTCTAGCCCTGGGTCTTTGTGTGCACGGTTGATGAAGAGCAGATACTTCCCAGATTCCATCTCCTTTAGACGAAACACAGAGGGCCCCCGCGTCGTCCCCCCCGCGGGTGACTCGGGCGGCGGCGCCCATCTCCTTCACCTCGCCTCCTCACCACCTTGCCCCACCCTCGCCGCCGGCCGGGGCCGTCGAGGCAAAGCCCCTCGCGGTGGACGGCGGCGGGGCCCTGTTCTTCGCCTCGGGAGGGCTGGTGCGGGGCGGTCTTGCCAGGCGGCGCCGTCGGGCGGGCGCGGGGATCGGCGGCGCAGCGGCGGAGGCTCACGGCGGCAGCGTCCTCATCGGGACGGTGACGCAGCGGGGGCGGCCCGTTGTACGTTGGCTGCGTGCCCGCGGCGGCGGCGGGTCAGATCAGATCTGACCTCGGAACTGCGGCGGCGGCATGATGGGCCTGGTCTCTGGTCAGATCTGATCCGAGCAGTGCGGCCTGTTCCATGCGCGGCGGCTGTGATCGGTGGCGGTCCCGTGCACACGATGCTGCATGGAGGGTCCTCGAGCGGATCTGGGTGAAAACCCTACTGTTGGCATGTTGCCAAGGTCGGCGATGGCGGCGCAATCATGCAATTCAAATAAATGGTTTACTTATCTTCTTCTAAAGGATGGAATTGCTAGATTGTCAGTAATATCAATTGAGGAAGAAGCTAGTCCCACTTAAATTTTTCTACGTTGTCCCCTTCTTGAAGGCATCGTCATGGAGAAGATCTAGACCCCTATCCGCTACCTCTGGGGGCAACCCTAGATCAGTCGCTCAGCTGACAGCGGTGCTCGTGTGTCGTAGCCCTCTTGAGGGCATCATTCTTGGAGGTGTGCATAGGCTCGATGGACCAGTGGACGGCATCTGCGGTGGAGCAGCATTCCCTGTGACGCATCGACGTCGTGGAGTCTAAGCGGCGAGGCACGGCAAAGTCTCGACGACGGATGTGTGATGATGAACGCGTGTAAGGAGGAGGCATTGTCTCGCGCCGTGGGGGTGTCGATGGCAGACTTGACAAGGTCGATGCGTCAGTACCCACTCTGAAGATGGATTGATGGAATACGGCGGCGACGACCTATGAGAGTGAGTCGGACCGGTTTGTGCCCCAGACCCAGTATGTGGCTTGGTCGGAGCCTCCGGCTTTAGATGTTAGGCTATGTGAGAGGTCTGGGTATTCGGCTCACACTTTCTACACTCCTTCATCAATGGATAAGAGTAGTGACAGATGTTGCCAAGATGGCGGCTTCAGACATATTGATGTATTACTTTGTAAGGTCTTTGTGAATAATTAATAAAGTGGATGCATGCATTTCCTAGATGCAGAGGCCGGGGGTCATCCTCCTTTAAAAAAAAACTTTCCAGATTCGGACTTTCTGCATGCAACTGTGTCGCGCTTGTCGTCACCCATCTGGCGAGCCATAGTGGCCGGTCGGGAAGCTCTTCAGGCCGGGTTGATAATGCAAGTGGGTGATGGCCGCTCGATTTCTGTTTGGGATGACAAATGGATCCCTGGAACCATCAGTATGTCGCCAATGCTCAAACCTGGAGGTACCTCACTTCTCACTGTCAATGAATTAATTGATGAGGACATTTGGGCATGGAAGACATATCTTGTTCGTGAAACTTTTCTGGCACTGGATGCTGAAGCTATTTTGAACATACCAATTCGCACCGGTGGTGGAGAAGATTTCTTTGCTTGGGCTTTCGAAAACTCGGGTGTTTAATCTATGAAATCAGCGTACCATGCCGTCATGAATCAAAAAGAGCGTATGGCTCTAGAGGAAGGGACAGTTACCGGCACTTCACAGACCAACCACAGATGTGGACATCCTTGTGGAAACTCAAAGTTGTGCCTAAGGTGAGAGGTTTCTAGTGGAGAGTTGTTCGTGGCATCCTCCCGGACAAAGCTACTCTTAAGCATAACCATATCAAGCCTATAAGCATGTGTAATATGTGCTTGGCTAAGGAGGAAGACTTACTGTATGCATTGGTTCTTTGCTTGCATGCACAGAGATTTTGGGATGAAGCACAGACTTGGTTTGACTTTCGGCTGCCAAGATTGCATCCCAATATATGGTCCAGAGATGTTCTCTGTGACAGTCAGTTCACGGACCACGATAGGGCAAAAATTATCTCGGTGATGTGGGTCATTTGGCACTCACGGAACCGATGGATTCATGAGAAGGAACATGTTGATCCGGTTTATTTTGTGAAGCGCGTTCCGGAGGATTTGGCCCTCCTTGAGATCCCGCTTACTCAAGCTACTATTTTACCCGGCCATGGTTGGTGCCCTCCTGACCACGGATGGGTAAAAATCAACACTGATGGTGATTTAAGTTCTGAAGTTGGGGTGGCAGGTGCTGGTGGTGTGGGTCGGTTAGCCATGCAGCTCCTGGGCTCTTGGTGCAAGCCCCGCATTGGTGTCACTGATCCACTCATTGTTGGATGTTTGTCACTAAGAGATGGAATAATCTTTGCAACACTCAAAGGATACTCGCAGGTGATTATGGAGACGGGCTGCCTGAAGATTCTGAATCTTTTGAACACTCACCACAGCTCGTGTTGAGTTGTGGCTCCACTACTTTTAGAGATTGGAGAGCATGCTTTATCGTTTAGTTCTTTTGTTATTCAACATGTAACTAGGACTGCCAACCTACCGGCTCATCTTTGTGCGAAGCGTGCCTGCTCGCTGATGGCCACCGATAGTTGGCTAGACTCTGAACCCTCGTTCCTGATCACTAGCCTCCTGGCTGATGATCCTAGGAGCTCTTTTGCTTGAATAAAGCTCTCTAAATTCCCCGCAAAAAAAAGTACACTCCTCTTTGGGCTTTGTCCCATTCTACCTCCCGCCACCACTCGACGAAATCTCTACTTCAATCAAAGCTCCTCCTTATCCCACTCACTCGAAATTTTGTTAGTCATATAAGCCTCTTTGACAAAGTTAGTAAGAAACTAATAATTTGTTATCTGTTTTTCAGTTGGTGATAGCAACACAATCACTCAGAGCTTTTGTAGACAAAGGCGAAGGGGAGGTTGACGGTTTGGGTAGAGGGAGCAGCTATGTGGCGCGAACAGAGTGGTGACCGTGCGGTGGATATCACTACTACGAAATACCTTATAGATATATACCCCTCGCTACTGCTAATTAGTAGTAGTGCGGGGTATACACCCCTCGCTGCTGCTAAGTTGATAGTAGTAGCGCGGGGTATAAAACCCACGCTGCTACTAAGTAGACCCCACCGTGCACCTCGGGGCAGGCCATAGTAGTAGCGTGGGCTATGAAACCCGCGCTGCTACTAAGTTGATAGTAGTAGCGCGGTGTATAAACCACATGCTACAACTAAGCGGTCCCCACCGTGCGCCCGGGACAGGCCATAGTAGTAGCGTGGGGTTTAAACCCCGCGCTACTACTATCGACCTCCAACATATGTGTACACATAGTGCGCAGAGGCCCAAATCCAAACCCACACTCTCCCGATTCCGCTTCTCCCTCCCACCCGCGATTCCCTTCCTTACCCACCGCCATCGCAGGCCTCGCACCTCATCGCCTCCCCCAAATCCGGCGACCTTCACTCCCACCTCAGCCCCCTCCCCCTCCTTCCTCCTCCTTCTCTGCTGCTGGAAGGAGAGGGAGATCCAGCAGAGCGCCGTCCATGGCGGTGGCCAGATCCACCAAGGACGCAGCCACTTGCACCTCCTCGCCGGGACAGAGCCTCATGCGGACATGCGGACATGCGGACACCATGGTTTCGGACGTCGTCTCCAACTCCGGCGGCCACCGGTGAGTTGCTCTTCCTACTCCTCTCAATCTCTCTCTCTCTCTTCGTCTTCTAATCGTTTTCTCTTCTTTTGTAGCAGCAGCAGAGGAGAGGTGCAAGGATGAGTTGGGTGGGGAAGCACCATCACCATGGACGACTTCATCCCCTCCACGACCAGCAACAGCAGCAGCCATGGATGGAATTTATTTTTTTAATTCCAAATTAGTTAGTAGTAGCGCGGGGCCCTTACCCACGCTACAGCTAAGTAGTAGTAGCGCGGGTGGCAACCGCGCTACTACTAGCAGAAGTAGTAGTAGCGCGGGTAGGACCCGCGCTACTGCTAAAAGTTAGTTGTAGCACCGTAGCAGTAGCGTGGGCCCCCACGCTACTGATAGGTCATTACCCCGCGCAACTACTAGGGTTTTCCCTAGTAGTGTATGGATGACGACACGATGAGAGTAGTGGCATGGCCAGAGAGAAAGCCCGAGTTTCAATGAGCTCGTGTTTTTTTTGAGCAAAAGAGGGGATTTCCCTCTGATTTCATTAACGAAACCCAAAGTCGATCAGCTAACAAAGGTTCTAGACTTACAAACTTAACTACCAAACCAAGCCAAGTTAAAGAACTCTAAAAGGAGGTTATAAGCCACAGGTCGGCAAGCTGGGTGGGTCACAGCCCACATAACAAACACTAGGAAAATAGCCTTAAGAACGCCCAAAAGACCTTGGGAGGTGGAGCCACCACGATCATCTTCATCCTCCCAATCTTCGCATTCCAGGTCTCCAACCTTGCATCGCCCGGTATACCTCACTTGCCACCTGCTCTATTAACTTTGCTCCCAACATCAGAAGATTTTGATCTGGTTTTCTTATCTGCAAAATAGACCAATCCAGAATCCAATTGCAAGTTAGTTTCACTAGAGACATTGGATCTTGTATTTTCTTATCTCTGAAAGTAATATCATTCCTATATTTCCAAATGGCCCAAAACATTGCAGAGACCCCCACTAACACCAGGGATCTATCTTTTTTTCTGAAATGTTTTTAGCCAAACATGCAAGTATTCATCTAGAGTAGCTGGGGTTGTTCTTAAATCAAAAGAACATTTCACCAGACTCCACAACAGTCTGGCTACAGAACATGTGAAGAATAGATGATTAATACTCTCATCTTTCCCACGGTATACACATCCCTGGCCCCCTTTCGATCCTTTTTTGATCAAATTGTCTTTAGTTAATATGCTTTTGTGTAGAAGTAGCCAATAGAACATTTTAATTTTCACTGGCACTTTAGTTTTCCACAAGAATTTGTGTTTAAATCCTATGTCACATTTGACTAGGAACAGATACAAAGATTTGACAGAGAATTTTCTATCAGCAGTAAGCATCCATTGGGGTTTGTCTTTCCCCCCATACATCCTAACCTCTTCACATCTAGCTTTAAGACTAGCCCATAGTTCAGCCTTATCCCCCCTAATATTCCTTCTAAAAGTAAATTGTTCCCATCCCATGTTTATTGCCTCTGCTACAGAGATCTCATGTTTGAAACAAATGTTGTATAGGCTGGGATAGGCATCTTTAAGTGGTTTGGATCCCACCAACTAGTCTTCCCAGAACCTGGTGTTGCTACCATCCCCCAACCTTTTTTTCACATGTTGATAGTATATTTTCCTAACCTGTAACAGACTATTCCAGAACTGTGAGTCACCAGGTTTTCCCTTGATCCCAAAAATACATTTTCCATTGACATATTTATTCATAATGATGTCAATCCACATCCTTCCTCAGTTTCCAGTTTCCATAACCATTTGGCCAGTAAGGCTTTATTCATAATCTCTAAATTCAATATTCCCAAACCTCCCATGCTTCTAGGAAGACAACAACTTTTCTAGTTAACTAAGTGATATTTCTTTTTATCTTTATTTTCTTGCCACACCAACCTGGCTCTAAAGAAGTCAGCTTTCTTCCTAACACCCACAGGCAGTGGGTAAAAGGACATCATGTAAATTGGTATATTTGAAAGGCATGATTGCACTAGTGTCACTCTTCCTGCCATGTTCAACAGCCTACCTTGCTAGCAGGCACATCTTTTTTCAATTTTTTCTGTGACACCTTTCCAGAATTTATTTCCAAGCCTCACATCAGACTGGTAATCCTATGTATTTCAAAGGTGTCTCTCCTTTTTGACATGTGAATATCTCCTGGTATAGATCAGCTTTTTCTTTAGCTTCCCCAAACAAGAAAATTTCACTTTTATGGAAGTTTATTGATAACCCAGACATCTGTTCAAAAGCACTGAGTATGAATTTCAAATTTCTAGCACTTTCTAAATCGTCCTATATTAGGAAAATGGTGTCATCTGCATATTGTAACATGTTCACCCCATTGTTACCAAATTCAGGCATGACTCCTTTAACAAGCCCATTTTGTTTGGCTTTATCTAAAATGATAGCCAAAACATCAGTAGCAATATCAAAGAGGAGTGGAGACATTGCATATCCTTGCCTCAGGCCTTTGTGAGTTTTAAAATATGGCCCAATTGTGTCATTTACTTTGACCCCCACATGCCCCCCAATCATTGTGTGCATCACTAGGTCACACCATTTGTCAGGGAATTTTTTTCAGTTTCAACATCTTATATACAAATGGCCATTTTATTTTGTCATAGGCTTTTTCAAAGTCTACTTTGAACATGATAGCACTTTGTTTCTTATGATGAATAGTGTTTAAAGCTTCATGAAGCACCACCACTCCCTCCATAATGTATCTGCCTTTAATAAAGGCAGTTTGTGTGGGGGAGATGACTGGCTTGATTACACTGCTCGATCAATTCATTAAAACTTTTGTGATAATCTTAAAGCTCACATTCAGTAGATAAATAGGTCTGAATTTTTGAATTTGTTTTGCATCAGCAACTTTTGGGATGAGAGTAATAATACCATAATTAAATCTTGAGATATCCAGTTTCCCAGCATGGAAATCATTTAGAAGGTCCATTAAATCCCACTTCACCAGCTCCCAAAAGTGTTGATAGAAGTCAACAGCCAAACCATCAGGTCCTGGACTTTTATTTATCTCCATACCAAACACTGCTAAGTAAATAGGCAATTTTTTGATTAATTTAATCCATGAATAAGTCACTAGCATGGCATTGACAAAATTACTAACATACTGATTATGAACTAGACTAGCATGTACTACGCATATAGTAGAAACATCTACGCACATAGCTAGTACAGCTAAGACAGAAATTAACAGGAGAGGGATAAAAATGTTATACCCTCCAATCGGCCAGGCAGAGGCCGCGGCGGCGGCGGCAGCAGCGTCCTCGGCGGCCTTCTTGTCGGCTTCCAGCTTCTTGATGTCTACTACACAACTTATTCTTGTAGACTCGTGTTGGGCCTCCAAGCGCAGAGTTTTGTAGGACAGTAGCAATTTTCCCTCAAGTGGATGACCTAAGGTTTATCAATCCGTGGGAGGAGTAGGATGAAGATGGTCTCTCTCAAACAACCCTGCAATCAAATACAAGAAATCTCTTGTGTCCCCAACACACCCAATACAATGGCAAATTGTATAGGTGCACTAGTTCGGCGAAGAGATGGTGATACAAGTGTAGTATGGATAGTAGATATAGGTTTTTGTAATCTGAAAATAAAAAAAACAGCAAGGTTGCAAGTGATAAAACGGAGCACAAGCGGTATTGCAATGATTAGAAACAAGGCCTAGGGTTCATACTTTCACTAGTGCAATCTCTCAACAATGCTAACATAATTGGATCATATAACAATCCCTGAACGTGCGATAAAGAATCACTCCAAAGTTCCTATTCACGGAGAACATAAGATAGAAATTGTTGCAGGGTATGAAACCACCTCAAAGATATCTTTTCCGATCAATCTATTGAGCCATCCCTATAAGTGTCACGAACAGCCCTAGAGTTTGTACTAAAATAACACCATATGATACACATCAACCACCTCTAATGTCACCTAGATACTCCAATGTCACCACAAGTATCAGTGAGTTGATTATATGATATGCATCAAACAACTTCATAATCATAATATTCAATCCACACAAAGAACTTCAAAGAGTGCCCCAAGATTTCTACCGGGGAAAGTAGGACGAAAACGTGCATCAACCCCTATGCATAGATTACAACAATGTCACCTCGGGAATCCGCGAGTTGAGTGCCAAAACATACATCAAGTGAATCGATATAATACCCCATTGTCACCACGGGTATTCATATGCAAGACATACATCAAGTGTTCTCAAATCCATAAAAGTATTCAATCCGATAATAGTGAAACCTCAAAGGTAAAAACTCAATTCATCACAACAAGATAGAGAGGGGAAACACCATATGATCCAACTATATTAACAAAGCTCGCGGTACATCAAGATCATGCCAAATCAAGAACACGAGAGAGAGATCAAACACATAGCTACTAGTACATACCCTCAGCCCCAAGGATGAACTACTCCCTCCTCGTCATGGAGACCGCCGGGATGATGAAGATGGCCTTCGGTGATGATTTCCCCCTCCGGCGCAAAAACTCATCTAGGTTAACTTTCGGGGGTTTCTGAAAATATATGATTTTTCAACGTTGGAATCACGCAAAAAGGTGCCACAGGGGGCCCATGAGCCACCAGGGCGCTGATACGTCTCCAACGTATCTATAATTTTTTATTGTTCCATGCTATTATATTATCAATCTTGGATGTTTTTATATACATTTACAACAATTATATATCATTTTTTGGGACTAACCTATTAACTTAGTGCCTACTGCCAGTTGCTATTTTTTGCCTGTTTCTGGTTTTCCAGAATATCAGTACCAAACGAAGTCCAAATGCCACGAAACTTTTTGGAGATTTTTTTCTGGACATAACAAGTACTGGAAGCTTTGGGAGAGGGCCAGAAGCCAGAGGAGGTGGCCACGAGCCACCAGGGTGCGCCCCGGGGGGGTAGCGTGCCCTAGTGCCTCATGGGACCACCTCTGCCCCTTTTGACCTAATTCCAGCACTATAAATTCTCTAAAATCGGGAAACCAACAGAGGAGTCCACGAAATACTTTTTCCGCCGAAGCAAGTTTTTGTTCTCGAGAGATCCCATCTGGAGGCCTTCTCCGGTACTCCGTCGGAGGGGGAATCGATCACAGAGGGGCTCTATATCAACCTTGCTGCCCTACCGATGATGAGTGAGTAGTTTACCACAGACCTTCAGGTCCATAGTTAGTAGCTAGATGGCTTCTTCTCTCTTTTTGATCTTCAATACAATGTTCTCCTCGATGTTCTTGGAATTCTATCCAATGTAATCACTTTTTGCGGTGTGTTTGTTGTGATCCGATGAATTGTGAGTTTATGATCAGATTATCCATGAATATTATTTGAGTTTTCTCTGAACTCTTTTATGCATGATTATTATAGCTTCATATTTCTTCTCCGATCTATTGATTTGGTTTGGCCAACTAGATTGATTTATCTTGCCATGGGAAGAGGTGCTTTGTAATGGGTTCGATCTTGCGGTGCTCAATCACAGTGACAGAAAGGGACATGACACGTATGTATCGTTGCTATTAAGGTGAAAAATATGGGGTTTATTCATCCGTGAGTTTACTTTGTCTATATCATCTCATCGTTCTTAAGGCGTTACTCCGTTCTTTATGGACTTAATACACTAGGTGCATGCTGGATAGCGGTCGATGTGTGGAGTAATAGTAGTAGATGCAGGCAGGAGTCGGTCTACTTGTATTGGACGTGATGCCTATATACATGATCATTGCCTTGCATATCGTCATGATTATTTGCTTTTCTATCAATTGCCCAACAGTAATTTGTCTACCCACCGTATGCTATTTTCTTGAGAGAAGCCTCTAGTGAAAACTATGGCCCCCGGGTCTATCTAAATCATATATTAAAAACCCTAAAATACTTTGCTGCATTTTTTGTTTATTTATTTTATTTTGTATTTTTGTTCAATCTATCTATCTATCACATACAATTTAATCTTGCAATTAACTGCCAAGGGATTGACAACCCCATGTTTGCGTTGGGTGCAAGGATTTGTTGTTTTGTGTGCAGGTGCTGCTAACGAGGTGTTGCGTGATTCTCCTACTGGATTGATAACCTTGGTTTCATGACTAAGGGAAATACTTATGTCTACGGTACTGCATCTCCCTTCGTCTTCAGGGAATTGCCAACAGACTCACAAGTAGTAGGAAGAATTTCTGGCGCCGTTGCCGGGGAGACATCATCAACATCTATCAAGTACCTACGCATAAAAGTTTCATCTCCTTGCATTTATTTTATTTGCCTTTGCCTCTCGTTTTCATCTCCCCCACTTCTAAATTTTTTTATCGCAAAAACACAAAAATATTTTTACTTGCTTGCTTGCTTTTATTGCCTTCATGTCGAACACACAAGAACAGAAACTAAAAGCAAAAATATAAGATACTATGGATCCACTTAAAGTTTTCTACTTGGGTCATCTTCGATCCATTTGTGCTCGTGCTGAAACCCCAACTAGTTTAGTTGAGGTAAAATCTTTAGAGGAGCATGCTCATTTTGTGCATCACCGTTTGTCTGAAAAAGGGAGACTCTTATGGCGTCAAATAAATTGTTTGCTATGCTATGCTTGGAATTTATGTGAAATTTATGATTTTACTTGTTGCTCTAAGAACCCTAAAATACACCTTCCCTACCTATGTGAGTTTAATGATAATGAATTCTTGTCTTCTTATGCCAAGGGTGTTTATAATTACTATGATATCAAACAAATTGAAGAATTTGTTGCTTTTAAGGGTGCTTATGAAGTTGCTTCTTTTATTGAAAAGTATGATGTTACTCTCTACAAATCTGAAAATTTTGACATACTTAAATATTGTTATGAAAACTATGCTCCTAATGCCTATGTTAAAGAATTTATTGAGAAAATGTCTGCTGCTTTGGAAGAGAATAATGATATGCATGAATCTATAGATAATTATGATTCTGTTGATTTGATTGAAATATCCCCTCTTGATGAATGTGATACTTGCTATTCTTGTGGCCATGATGCCAATATTAATTATGCTTATGAAAATGAACTTGCTTTAGTTCCTTATGTTAAAAATGAAATTATTGCTATAGCACCCATACTTGATTGCTCCTTGAATGAAAAGCATGATTGCAATGATATTATTATTAATTCTATTAATGTCAATTGTGCTAATGATATGCAAAGCTACAAGCTTGGGGATGATGATTTTGTTATGTCCACTACTTATTGCAATGATCATGATTGGGGTGATAATGATTCTTATGATCTTGAAAATTTATTTAAACCACATGATGAATATGCTTGCGATAATATTGAAAGTGGGTTAGGAAGAGTGTCAACTTTAGCTAAAAATAATCCAACATATTTGGAGAGTGTTCAATCTTATGAAATTTTTTATGAGAGTGGGTTTGGAGAGGTCATAACTTTAGTTAATGCTAATCCCACTATTTTGGAAGACTATAAAAACTTTATGCATGTGGATCATCAAGAGAGTATTGTTTATGATAGCTATATTGTTGAATTTTAGTATGATCCTACATGTAATTATTATGAGAGAGTAAAATATGGTAGTAGAAATTTTCATGTTACTAAATTACCTCTCGTTATGTTGAAATCATCAATGTTTTATTCTTCTCCTTTGCATATGCTGGAAATTGCTTGCCCTGATAATTTGTTTGCTTATAAAATGCCTATGCAAAGGAAGTATGTTAGACTTAAATGTGTTTTTCACATGCTACATGATGCTCTCTTTGTGTTTCAATTATTATCTCTCATGAGAGCATCATTGAAATCTCAAGCCTATCTTAATGGCTATAAAGAAAGACCTTGTTGGGAGACAACCCAATGAATAAAATAAATTATTGTGTGTTTTTATATTTATGCTACTGTTATGATTGTGTTTTTGTGTTTTTAATTAGTGTTTGTGCCAAGTTAAACCTTTGGGATGATTTGGAAGATAGTATAATTGATGCTGTTTGGAAAACATAAAGTTTTACGTCCAGTGCTGGAATTTTGTTTCTGTACTGGAACGTCGGAAAAATCTGAAATTTTTACACAGTATTGGTATATGAATTTCTCACGTTGTCCTCATTTTTCATAATTTTTGGAGTTACAGAAGTATAGCTTTTAAATAGATCTCTACAGACTGTTCTGTTTTTGATGCACTACTTGCTTGTTTTGATGAAACTATGGATTGTAGCGGGGGGTATAAGCCATGGAGAAGTTAGAATACAGTAGGTATAATGCAAAACTAAAATATGAATGGGTTTGCAACAGTACTTAAAGTAGTGATTTGTTTTGTTATACTAACGGATCTCACGAAGGTTTTGTTGAGTTTTGTGTGATTGAAGTTTTCAAGTTTTGGGTGAGATCACGATGGATCAAGGAATAAGGAGTGGCAAGAGCCTAAGCTTGGGGATGCCCGAGGCACCCCAATGTAATATTCAAGGAAGACTCAAGCGTCTAAGCTAGGGGATGCCCCGGAAGGCATCCCCTCTTTCTTCAACCAACCATCGGTAATTTTACTTGGAGCTATATTTTTATTCGTCACATGATATGTGTTTTGCTTGGAGCGTCATGTATTATATGAGTCTTTGCTTTGTTTTCTTTTTAGTTTGTCACAATCATCTTTGCTGGACACACCTATTTGAGAGAGCCACACGATCATCATGATTTGCTAGAATACTCTATGTGCTTCACTTAAATTTTTTGAGCTAGGCAGTTACTCTAGTGCTTCACTTAAATCATTTTGAGCACGGCGGTGGATATATTTTGAAGAAATATTTAAACTCACATGCTTCACTTATATTATTTTTAGAGTTGATAAGATTAAAATTTTGAAGAAATATTTGAACTCTCATGCTTCACTTATATAATTTTTTGAGAGTTGATAAATTTTGAAGAAATATGTGCACTCTCATGCTTCACTTATATCTTTTTGAGAGTTGATAATAGTAATGGTAATTTGCACAAGATATGAATTTGGTCCCAAAGTGATGAATATTCAAGAGGGATATAATAAAAACTTTCATATAGA
The DNA here is from genome assembly GCA_039707655.1 of Elymus sibiricus. Classification (NCBI taxonomy): domain Eukaryota; kingdom Viridiplantae; phylum Streptophyta; class Magnoliopsida; order Poales; family Poaceae; genus Elymus; species Elymus sibiricus. The sequence goes on from CM077676.1 coordinate 77,304,171, forward strand.
TCATTGGATATGATAAGTGTGAATCCTTGCAATAGTTTTGCGATATGGAGATGATGATATCTAAGTCATGTTAGTGAGTAATTGTGATTTAGTAAGAATATTGGTGTTAAGGTTTGTGATTCCCTATGCATGCACATTAAGTCAATAGTTATGCAAAGAAATTATATCCTACTTATGGAGCATTATTCGGTGTTAGTTATGTTCAATGCATGTTTATGACCGTTTTCGCTTTTTGGTTGGTTGCTTCTCAATCTATTTGCTAGCCTTCATTTGTACTAAGCGGAAATACTGCTTGTGCATCCAAAATCCTTAAACCCAAGTTGTGCCAAATGAGTCCACTATATCTACCTATATGCGGTATTTCAATGCTGTTCCAAGTAAATTTGCGTGTGCCAACTCTAAATTTTCAAAATAATATTTCTTTTTGTCTGCCCGTACCGCTCATGAAGCGGCAGGGGTGGCCATTATTTTACATGCTAGGTGTGTTATTCTCACGATGAGTGTTTATTCACTTGTCATTGCACGAGAGAGTGGCTGGTAATAGGGATTCCCAGTCCCACAATGAATCAAAAAATTAATAACAACAAAATTCCTTGGAAAGTGTTGGTATGGAGGGCACCCGTGGATATGGCTAGCCATGGATTGTGAAAGAATGGTGGAAAGGAAATAAACTTTACTTTCTGTTTGGGAACCGCCTATGATGTGTCTAGCATGGAAAATATTGGGAATTCTCGGTCATTTTCGTTGACAGGAAAAGCATGCCTCTCAAAATAATTTTATCTCTCTAATTTAAGCTTTGAGCTGTGGCACATTAGCAAATCTCTGCTTCCCTCTGCGAAGGGCCTATCTATTTACTTTTATGCAATTTTTATTTTTATTTGAATTTCCATCTTTTCTTACAAAGCACCAACTAGAGAGCACTATTGTCATACTTGTGCATTGTGTGTAGCTAATATTGAGTGTGATTCATGAATGGATCAATGATTGAGCATATTGGGCTAGGGATAACTTTCTTTAGTGTTGATATTTTGAAAGACATGGTTGCTTGTTAGCATGCTTGAGTATTTGTATCTTCATGTCAAATTATAGACTATTGCTTTGAATCATTCAAGTCCAAATGTCCATGCTACAAAAGAAAAGAATATATGATGAATATGATAGGCAGCATTCCACATCAAAAATTCTGTTTTTATCATTTACCTACTCGAGGACGAGCATGAATTAAGCTTGGGGATGCTGATACGTCTCCAACGTATCTATAATTTTTGATTGTTCCATGCTATTATATTATCAATCTTGGATGTTTTTATATACATTTACAGCAATTATATCTCATTTTTTGGGACTAACCTATTAACTTAGTGCCCAGTCCCAGTTGCTGTTTTTTGCCTGTTTTTGGTTTTCTAGAATATCAGTACCAAACGAAGTCCAAATGCCACGAAACTTTTTGCAGACTTTTTTCTAGACATAACAAGTACTGGAAGCTTCGGGAGAGGGCCAGAAGTCAAAGGAGGTGGCCACGAGCCACAAGGGCGCGCCCCAGTGGGGTGGCGCGCCCTGGTGCCTCGTGGGCCCACCACTATAAATTCTCTAAAATCGGGAAACCAACAGAGGAGTCCACGAAATACTTTTTCCGCCACCGCAAGTTTCTGTTCTCAAGATATCCCATCTGGAGGCCTTCTCCGGTACTCCGCCGGAGGGGGAATCGATCACGGAGGGGCTCTACATCAACCTTACTACCCTTCCGATGATGCGTGAGTAGTTTACCACAGACCTTCGGGTCCATAGTTAGTAGCTAGATGGCTTCTTCTCTCTTTTTGATCTTCAATACAATGTTCTCCTCGATGTTCTTGGAGTTCTATCCGAAGTAATCACTTTGTGCGGTGTGTTTGTTGGGATCCGATGAATTGTGAGTTTATGATCGGATTATCCATGAATATTATTTGAGTTTTCTCTGAAATCTTTTATGCATGATTATTATAGCTTCGTATTTCTTCTCCGATCTATAGATTTGGTTTGACAAACTAGATTGATTTATCTTGCCATGGGAAGAGGTGCTTTGTAATGGGTTCGATCTTGCGGTGCTCAATCCCAGTGACAGAAAGGGACATGACACGTATATATCGTTACTATTAAGGGTAAAAAGATGGGGTTTATTCATGCGTGAGTTTACTTTGTCTACATCATGTCATCGTTGTTAAGGCGTTACTCCGTTCTTTATGGACTTAATACACTAGATGCATGCTGGATAGCGGTCGACGTGTGGAGTAATAGTAGTAGATGCAGGTAGGAGTCGGTCTACTTGTATTGGACGTGATGCCTATATACATGATCATTGCCTTGGATATCTTCATGATTATTTGCTTTTCTATCAATTGCCCAACAGTAATTTGTCTACCCACCGTATGCTATTTTATTGAGAGAAGCCTCTAGTGAAAACTATGGCCCCCGGGTCTATCTAAATCATATATTAAAAACCCTAAAATAATTTGCTGCACTTTTCTTTATTTATTTTATTTTGTATTTTTGTTCAATCTATCTATCTATCACATACAATTTAATCTTGCAATTAACCGCCGAGGGATTGACAACCCCTTGTTTGCGTTGGGTGCAAGGATTTGTTGTTTTGTGTGTAGGTGCTGCTAACGAGGTGTTGTGTGATTCTCCTACTGGATTGATAACCTTGGTTTCATAACTGAGGGAAATACTTATCTCTACTGTATTGCATCTCCCTTCCTCTTCAGGGAATTACCAACGCAACTCACAAGTAGCAGGCGCACCTGGGAGGGGGGTTGCGCGCCCTGGTGGCTTGTGGGGCCCCTGTGGGTCTTCTGCTGCTCCCCCGAAGCTTCCTGGGTCTGTTTCCTTCCAGGAAAAATCGTCAAAACGTTTCGCTGCAATTGGACTTCATTTGATATGGATTTTCTGGAAAACCAAAAACAAGCAGAAAACAGCAACTGGCACTGGGCACTAGGTCAATATGTTAGTCCATAACAATCATATAAAAGCCACATAAAAGTGCACCAAAATCATACAAAACTATAATAAACATGGCATGAATACTTCATAAATTATACATACGTTGGAGACGTATCAGCATCCCCAAGCTTAATTCCTGCTCGTCCTCGAGTAGGTAAATGATAAAAGTAATAATTTATGAAATGTGAATGCTAGCATAGTGCATAAGTTTGATCAATGATAATTTCAATCACTTTTCCTAGCATCATAACAGCAACTCTTTCTCATAAAACTCATCATGATAAAGTAGCAATCCATTCACATGTTACGGTTCAAACAATGCATTCTCTTGAAACTTAACAACCTATGTTCTTAGTCACCAAACAATTGCAATTCAACTTATTTTCAACAAAGTCTAAGTAAGAGTTCCACATACTCAATTATCATATAGTCTTCTACGATTGCTAGTACTCAAATATATCGAACACAGAGAAAGATAGGGGCTTAATGTTTCGCCTCCCAACTTATTTATCATAGAGATAATTGCCAACAATAATAATTCATGATCAAATATATTTGACTGGCCAAATGTGCCTGGATCTTTCCCCACCACATGATGCTTGCCAACTAGAGAATAATTGAGGTTGAAATGCGAATGAATACTTATTGACTCTTGCGTAAAAGTAAATACATAAAAGTAAATGCATAAAAGTAAAAGATAGGCCCTTCGTAGAGGGAAGCAGAGGTTATCGTGCGCTTTTTATTTTTGGATGTACAAGCCCTTAATACAAAGGAACGTCACGTTATATTGCCCCTTGTGATGGCAACCTTTATTATGCAGTCCGTCGCTTTTATTTCTTTACTATCACAAGTTTGTACAACGCTTATTTTCCCTTACAATAAAAGATCATACATATTTTAGGAGCAATTTTTATTGCTTTTTGCACCGATGACAACTTACTTGAAGGATCTTATTCAATCCATAGGTAGATATGGTAGACACTCATGGGAAGAAACTGGGTTTAAGGGTTTTTGGATGCACAAGTAGTATCTCTACTTAGTACGAAATTTTGGCTAGCAAAAGATCCTAAGCAAGCACCACATGTTGGAGGATCCATAACAATATAACTTCTATGCAAATATACCCAAACATAACTCATTACGTTGTCTTTCTTGTCCAACTTCAACTAATTTGCTCAAGTTTGAAAATAATGAATGGGTATTCACAATCATAAAAGATGTCCAAGACAATATATTTATATGTGAAAGTTCTCTTCCTTACACTAATCATTCTTGAATTGCTTGTATGACCAATATTATGATTGTCAAGCTTCTATAGAATTTACCTTCTAAACCCAATGTGAAGCTACTACTAGGCATGATACAAGCATATGAAGCACATGTAATTTCAACTTTATGATATTCAATTTATTCAACAATTTACTCATAGGATATAAGTGACGAACAAGAGTAAATGACAAACTACTCCCAAAAGATTTAAGTGAAGACCAAATGAGTAGTTAAGTAGCTATGTGAGGACTCTCTCTCATTTAAAAATTTCAGATCTTAAGTATTTTATTAAAACAGCAAGCAAAATTAAAATAAAAGGACACTCCAAGAATAGCACATATCATGTGAAGAAGTAAAAACTTAGGCTAACCGATAGGTGTTGATGAAGAAAGGTGGGATGCCTACCGGGGCACCCCTAAGCTTAGTTGCTTGAGACTTCTTGGAATATTATCTTGGGGTGCCTTGGGAATCCCCAAGCTTGAGCTCTTGTGTCTCCTTAATTCCTCTTATATCGTGGCTTCTCCTAAATCTTAAAAACTTCATCCACACAAAACTCAACAAGAACTCGTGAGATAAGTTAGTATAAATCAACTGAAAACCTCAACATTCTCTACTGTAGCAAATCACACAAATTATAATTAAACATTGCATACTAAATGCCTATGCATATTTAATACTCCTATCTACAAATATAAACATTAAACAAGCAACATATGCAAACAATTCAACTATAACCGAAATCTGCCAAAACAGAACAGTCTGTAAACGGGGAATAAGAATTCATACTTCCCTAACTCCAAAAATTCTGAAAAATTACCACGTGACAGAGAACTCATGCATTCTTACTGTGTAAGAATTTCAGATTTTTATCGTGTTCTGACTATTCAGGAATATTCTAAACATAACAGAAAACTTTCTGTTTTCAAACAGCAACACATAAACTTGCAAACTGAGCATGGTAAAGGCTATAATTGGCATTTTATTGAACTAAAAGATACAAAACATGATTATTGATAACAGAAATCAAATCTCAACAAAATAAAATGACGCTCCAAGCAAAACTCATATTATGTGACGAATAAAAATATAGCTCCGAGTGAGGTTACCGATAGTGTTGAAGACGAAAGAGGGGATGCCTCCCGGGGCATCCCCAATCTTAGTTGCTTGGGTGTTCCTTGAATATTACCTTGGAGTGCCTTGGGCATCCACAATCTTAGGGTCTTGCCACTCCTTATTTTCCTCATATCGATATCTCACCCAAAACTTGAAACTTCAATCACACAAAACTTAACGGAACTTGTGAGATAGGTTGGTATGATAAAAATAAATCATCCACTTAGGTACTGTCAAGACAAGATTAATAATTTTTCTCACATAATTCCTACTGTATTCTATCATTTCCACAATTTATATTACTCAATATAAGCTATGGAAACACTAAAACAAGCAAACTATGCACCGAAAACAGAATTTGTCAAAAACAAAACAGCGTGTAGTGAGCAATTTAAAAACCATCTTATGTACCTCAAAAAATTCTGAAAAATTAGGAAAACTTAAAAAATTTGTATCCCAATACTGTGTAAAAAGTTCAGAATTTTCTCATGCTCCAGTACAGAATAGAAATTCCAGCACTAGACGCAAAAGTTTCTATTTTTGCACAGAATCAAATCAACAAGTATCCACACTATCCCAAAGGCTTTACTTGGCACATTATTGAAAGAAAACATATAAAACATGATTACTACAGTATCTTAATCATGTGAACACACAAAACAGTAGGTATTAATATTGGGTTGTCTCCCAACAAGCGCTTTTCTTTAATGCCTTTTAGCTAGGCATGATGATTTCAATGATGCTCACATAGAAGTAAAGAATTGAAACATAACGGGAGCATCATGAATCATATGTTCCTCTCTCATAATAATTTTCAGTAGAATCATGAATGGATTAATCAATATAGCTATCACATAAAGCATTCCTTTCATGATCCACAAGCATAGAATTTTTATTACTCTCCACATAAGCAAACTTCTTCTCATCAATAGGAGTGGGAGTATCATATGAAACTCGAATACTATAAATTTTTTCCACATTAAAAGAGTAATGTTCAGTAAAAGGGTATTCATAATTATGACAAGTATTATAATAATAATCATCACTCGTTTTCATAACATAAGTATCATCACAATAATCATCATAAGTAGCAATTTTGTTCTCATCATAATTAATTAAAACCTCTTCCAAAGTAGTGGATTCAACATTAAATAAAGTCATGACCTCTCCAAATCCACTTTTATCATTATTAAAATAAGATTGAACACCCTCCAAAATAGTGGGATAATTATTATCTAGAGTTGACACTCTTCCAAACCCACTTTCATAAATATTGCAATCATCATAAATAGGAGGCATGCAATCATCATAACAAATTTGATCATTCAAAGTAGGGGGACTAAAAAGATCATCTTCATTAAGCATAGCATCCCCAAGCTTGGGACAAACATTAATTGCAGCAAATAAATTCTCAAACATGTCATTCTCATCAAACATAGCATCCCCAAGCTTGTGGCTTGGCATATCATTAGCATAATCACTATTATCATCAATAGTATGAATAGCACCAATAGTATAACAATTATTATCCTCACAATTTTCTAAGTTGGTGCCAAAAAGATTTTCAAGATTATAAGAAGTATCATTATTTTCCCAATCATAATCATCATAATGAGTAATAGGCATAATAAAATCATCCTCAATAGTTCCTTCGGACATTGTACCATAAGACAAAGAAGCAATATCATCATCAAGTATATCATGTTCCACAATTATTTTTGATTCACTCTCATGAGACACAACAATAATAGGAGCAACATTATTTGGGAGGGATACCTTTTTACCTATACTCTTTCTTCTTTTCTTCTTCTTCACCACATCATGTGTGGGTTTAATCAATTTTTCCGAGCTTCTTATTGATGAGATTGGTTGAATAGGAAGCTCCTCCTCGTCACCTATTTCATCATGAGAGACAATAGGAGGGAAAGTGGAAATCTTTACCCTTTCATTAGTGTTCCTTTTATATTCTATTGGTTTTCCCGTCTTTCTATAGTTGGCAATATAAGCATTCTCATTGCAATTTACCATACAAAACATATAGATTTCCTTTAGATTAGTTTCAATGTTGTCTGTGAGAATGAATACTTCAAACCAACAATTTTTATGTGTCAATTCTTCACACCCCAAAAATAGATAAAGCTCATTATATAGTTCAAGGGCGTTCAAGTCATTACAATATTTAGCCATGATTCGATCATGAAAGAGTATGCATTGGAAATTAAGGTCACTGATACGTCTCCAACGTATCTATAATTTTTTATTGTTACATGCTATTATATTATCAATCTTGGATGTTTTTATATACATTTACAGCAATTATATATCATTTTTGGAGACTAACCTATTAACTTAGTGCCCAGTGCCAGTTGCTGTTTTCTGCCCTATTTTTGTTTTACAGAAAATCAATACCAAACGAAGTCCAAATGCCACGGAACTTTTTGGAGATTTTTTTCTGGACAATATAAACACTAGAAGCTTCGGGAGAAGACCAGACGCCACAGGAGATGGCCATGAGCCACCAGGGCGCACCTGGGGGGGCAGGCGCGCCCTGGTGCCTCATGGGCCCACCTCAGCTCCGTTTGAGCTAATTCCACCACTATAAATTCAGGAAAAATCAGAAACCTTCAGGGGAGTCCACGAAATACTTTTTCCACTGCCACAAGTTTCTGTTCTTGAGAGATCCCATCTGGAGGCCTTCTCGGGTACTCCGCCGGACGGGGAATCGATCACGGAGGTGCTCTACATCAACCTTGCTGCCCTTCCGATGATGCGTGAGTAGTTTACCACAGACCTTCGGGCCCATAGTTAGTAGCTAGATGGCTTCTTCTCTCTTTTTGATCTTCAATACAATGTTCTCCTCGATGTTCTCTTCGAGTTCTATCCGATGTAATCACTTTTTGCCGTGTGTTTGTTGGGATCCGATGAATTGTGAGTTTATGATCTGATTATCCATGAATATTATTTGAGTCTTTGCTGCACTCTTTTATGCATGATTATTATAGCTTCATATTTCTTCTCCGATCTATTGATTTGGTTTGGCCAACTGAGTTGATTTATCTTGCCATGGGAAGAGGTGCTTTGTAATGGGTTCGATCTTGCGATGCTCAATCCCAGTGCCAGAAAGGGACATGACACGTATGTATTGTTGCTATTAAGGGTAAAAAGATGGGGTTTATTCATAAGTGAGTTTATCTTGTCTACATCATGTCATCGTTCTTAAGGCGTTACTCCGTTCTTTATGGACATAATACACTAGATGCATGCTGGATAGCGGTTAATGTGTGGAGTAATAGTAGTAGATGCAGGCAGGAGTCAGTCTACTTGTCTCGGATGTGATGCCTATATACATGATCATTACCTTGGATATCGTCATGATTATTTTCTTTTCTATCAATTGCCCAACAGTAATTTGTCTACCCACCGTATGCTATTTTCTTGAGAGAAGCCTCTAGTGAAAACTATGGCCCCCGGGTCTATATAAATCATATTACTAAAACCCTAAAAATATTGCTGCCATTTTCTTTTATTTATTTTATTTTGTATTTTTGTTTCAATCTATCTATCTATCACATACAATTTAATCTTGCAATTGACCTCCGAGGGATTGACAACCCCTCGTTTGCGTTGGGTGCAAGGATTTGTTGTTTGTGTGCAGGTGCTGCTAACGAGGTGTTGCGTGATTCTCCTACTGGTTCGATAACCTTGGTTTCATAAATGAGAGAAATACTTATCTCTACTGTGCTGCATCATCCCTTCGTCTTCGGGGAAAATACCAACGCAAGCTACAAGTAGCAGTGACCAACTTTATTGCAAAGTTCACAAGTAATAGGATAAAGAGAACATAATTTTGTAGAAAATTCATCAATCACTTTGAGCAAAAAATTGGTTCTATCATGTTTATTCTTCTTACAAAATCTATCATCCCTATAAGGCTTCTCTTCACAAACTTTATGCACTCCACAAAAATTGATATGCTTATAACAAACATTTTTGTCATGACTAGTGCAATCATCATTAGTATTTTGGATATTCATAGAATTCATACTAACAACATTGCAATCATGCTCATCATTCAAAGATTTTATGCCAAACATTTTATTGAATTCTTCTTCTATCAATTGAGCACAATTTTCCGCTCCATCATTTTCAAGAAAGACATTATAAAGATGAATAATATGAGGCAACCTCAATTTCATTTTTTTGTAGTTTTCTTTTTATAAAACAAAACCAGTGATAAAACAAGAAACTAAAAGATTCAATTGCCAGATCTAAAGATATACCTTCAAGCACTCACCTCCCCGGCAACGGCGCCAGACAAGAGCTTGATGTCTACTACACAACTTATTCTTGTAGACTCGTGTTGGGCCTCCAAGCGCAGAGTTTTGTAGGACAGTAGCAATTTTCCCTCAAGTGGATGACCTAAGGTTTATCAATCTGTGGGAGGCGTAGGATGAAGATGGTCTCTCTCAAACAACCCTGCAATCAAATACAAGAAATGTCTTGTGTCCCCAACACACCCAATACAATGGCAAATTGTATAGGTGCACTAGTTCGGCGAAGAGATGGTGATACAAGTGTAGTATGGATAGTAGGTATAGGTTTTTGTAATCTGAAAATAAAAAAAACAGCAAGGTAGCAAGTGATAAAACAGAGCACAAATGGTATTGCAATGCTTAGAAACAAGGCCTAGGGTTTATACTTTCACTAGTGCAATCTCTCAACAATGCTAACATAATTGGATCATATAACAATCCCTCAACGTGCGATAAAAAATCACTCCAAAGTTCCTATTCGCGGAGAACATAAGATAGAAATTGTTGTAGGGTACGAAACCACCTCAAAGTTATCTTTTCCGATCAATCTATTGAGCCATCCCTATAAGTGTCACGAACAACCCTAGAGTTCGTACTAAAATAACACCATACGATACACATCAACCAACTCTAATGTCACCTAGATACTCCAATGTCACCACAAGTATCTGTGAGTTGATTATACGGTATGCATCAAACAACTTCATAATCATAATATTCAATCCACACAAAGAACTTCAAAGAGTGCCCCAAGATTTCTACCAGAGAAAGTAGGACGAAAACATGCATCAACCCCTATGCATAGATTACCCCAATGTCACCTCGGGAATCCGCGAGTTGAGTGCCAAAACATACATCAAGTGAATCACTATAATACCCCATTGTCACCACAAGTATTCATATGCAAGACATACATCAAGTGTTCTCAAATCCATAAAAGTATTCAATCTGATAATAGTGAAACCTCAAAGGTCAAAACTCAATTCATCACAACTAGAGAGGGGAAACACCATATGATCCAACTATATTAACAAAGCTCGCGGTACATCAAGATAGTGCCAAATCAAGAACACGAGAGAGAGAGATCAAACACATAGCTACTAGTACATACCCTCAGCCCCGAGGGTGAACTATTCCCTCCTCGTCATGGAGACCGCCGGGATGATGAAGATGGCCTCCGGTGATGATTTCCCCCCTCCGGCAGGGTGCCGGAAAAGGGTTGTAGATGAGATTGTGGAGGTACAGAGGCTTGAGGCGGCGTAAAAACTCATCTAGGATAACTTTTGGGGGTTTCTGAATATATATGATTTTTCAGCGTTGGAATCATGCAAAGAGGTGCCACAGGGGGCCCACGAGGCACCAAGGCGCGCCTGGGAGGGTGGCGCGCCCTGGTGGCTTGTGGGGCCCTTGTGTGTCTTCTGCTGCTCCACCGAAGCTTCCTGGGTCTGTTTCCTTCCAGAAAAAATCGTCAAAAAGTTTTGCTGCATTTGGACTTCATTTGATATGGATTTTCTGGAAAACCAAAAACAAGCAGAAAACAACAATTGGCACTGGGCACTAGGTCAACATGTTAGTCCATAAAAATCATATAAAAGCCACATAAAAGTGCACCAAAATTATACAAAACTATAATAAACATGGCATGAATACTTCATAAATTATAGATACGTTGGAGACGTATCACTTTTCAGCGGCCGCACGTTCGGCGTCGGTGGACATGGTGATGACGGAGGCGATGCGGACGTAGAGGAAGCAGACGAACGGAGGCGAGCAATCGCGTAGTCGCTCCCCAAAAACCTAATCGCCCCTCTCCCGTACAGGATCCGGAGAGGCGTGGTTTCGGAGGCCTGCTCTCCCGTCAACCGTGTACGCGGTGAACGGGATGGAGTCGCCGGCGGTAGCAGCCGCAATGGAACGATGTGGGCGTGGAGGCAGATGCAATCTGTTTCGCGTGATGGCTAGGGTTGGCAGCGCCTCACATATATAGGCGCAGCCGCGTGGAGAGACGTGGGCTGAACCCACGTCCAAGTCGGTAACAGTCCATGATCTGATGTCTCAGATCGTGGCCCCATCTGTCAAAGACTCTCCATTCCTGACCGGCAAAAATAAGCGCATAGGTGTGAGCTCGGCTCGGTTCAATCCCGCAACCCGTCGCGTTGTGACGAGGCGTGGCGTGGCGAGGCGAGCGGCGGAGGAGGAGCGCACAGGAACCACTTCTCTTCTCAAGCTCCAGTAGCATGTGGAAGAGAATCCCTTATAAGGAGGTCCAACTCCTTCTCCACTAGCGGTATGGGACTAAACTTCCCACCACACCTAGTGCCATATAATCCCACATGGGCCCTTGTAGATTTTCAGAAATTGTTAGATGGGCCCAAGGCCCACCCCTATATTTCAACAATCCCCCACCAGATCTCAGGGGCCCATTTTGTCCTTTGTTCCAAACACTGTTTTGATATACCAGTATTTCAGTGAAGACCGGTTAAGGTTGAACTTCACCTAGAGCAAGTAGCTACACTCCTTCACAACTGAACAATGGACTATGCCTTGAATTGTCAGTTTGGCGTAAAGAAGTTTCACCACATGTCTTACTAGTACTAGACTGCCGAAGGCTGACCCCTCGGGTGGAGCATATTAGTCACACGCCTAGCCTGTTCATGAGCTTACTACAGATCACCCCAATCTCATAGACTGTGACCAGCAATCGGTCTCATATAGGTGTGTTCCTCCAAAGATCGCTCTATAGGACAGCATCTTGCTTATACATATAAGCCTTGGAACACATTAAGACAGTAGTCAACCTACCATACAGTTTCCGAGAGTATTGCATCTCCGACGGAGTGGGTTAGTAAAGTTACTCTCCTCAGTTCACCACTGGCTTGTTTTCCCAGGTCCTACTTAACGGGATCTCCGATCACATAGGTTGGGTTGCTACCATGGCAACTCATGTGGGTCTCATACCCATCTCCCTCGATGCATTATCTATCACAACACGTGATAGCCCTTTAGTAAAGGGATGTGCCAGATTTTTAGCCGTTTGGATATAATCCAACGCTATCACTCCGGAGTTTCTTAATTTTCTGACAGCTTACAATCTCATTCTTATGTGTTTGTTGGACTTCATGTTGTCCTTTGAACTCTTCACCTTGACAATAACTGTTTGATTGTCACAGTTCATAAGGATGGCCGGAACCGGCTTCTCAACCACTGGCAAGTCCATCAAAAGATCTCGAATCCATTCTGCTTCGACACCAGATGTGTCTAATGTTGTTAATTCTACTTCCATTGTCGATCTCGTTAAGATCGTTTGCTTGCAAGACTTCCAGGAAATAGCACCACCTCCAAGAGTAAACACATACCTAGTTGTGGCCTTCATCTCATCAGCATCAGAGATCCAATTCGCATTACTATACCCTTCAAGTACCGACGGGTGTCCGGTATAGTGAAGTCCATAGTTCATAGTACCTTTCAGATAGCGCATAACCCTTTCAATAGCATGCCAATGTGCATCACCCAGTTTGGAAACAAACCGGCTCAGTTTGCTCATAGCAAACGCGATGTCAGGCCTCGTTGCGCTCGCTAGATACATGAGTGAACCAATAATTTGAGAGTATCTCAATTGATCTTTAGGTATGCCTTCGAACTTTCGAATCAGCACACTAGGATCATATGGTGTTTGAGATGGTTTGCATACCGAATATCCAAAACGACTCAACACCTTCTCAACATAATGGGATTGCAGAAGTGTAATCCCACCCTCGTCATCTCTCAATAGCTTGATGCTCAAGATAACATCAGCCACTCCAAGGTCCTTCATCTCAAAGTTCTGAGGTAAAAAGGACTTAACTTCCTCAATCACTTTGAGGCTAGTTCCAAATATCAGTATGTCATCAACATACAAGCACAGTATAACTCCTTCGCCCCCACCATAGCGATAGTATACACATGTGTCAGCTTCATTAACAAAGAAGCCAACAGATGTCAAAGTTTCATTAAATTTCTCATGCCATTGCTTAGGTGCTTGTCTCAGGCCATATAAAGATTTCAGCAACTTACACACCTTTCCTTCCTGACCATCTAACACAAAGCCATCAGGCTGTTGCATGTAGATTTCCTCCTTTAGCTCTTCGTTCAGGAATGCCATCTTAACATCCATCTGGTGGACAAGAAGACCATGCGAGGCTGCCAACGAGAGTAATACTCGAATGGTGGTCAGTCTGGCCACAGGTGAATAAGTATCGAAGAAATCTTCTTCTTCTTTCTGGGCATAACCCTTGGCCACAAGCCTAGCCTTATACTTTTCAATCGTACCGTCGGGCCTAAGCTTCTTTTTGAACACCCACTTACATCCCAACGGTTTGCAACCATAGGGACGTTCAGTAATCTCCCAAGTCCCGTTAGCCATGATGGAATCCATCTCGCTACGGACTGCATCCTTCCAGTAGTCAGCTTCGGGAGACGCATACGCTTCTGAAATAGAAGTGGGAGTATCATCCATGAGGTACACAAGGAAATCATCACCAAAGGTCTTTACAGTCCTTTGTCTCTTGCCCCTACCAAGGGCTTCCTCGTCATCCTCCTCAGGATTTTCATCATGTGTTTGTTCATAATATTCCATCGGAATGGCAGGTTCAGGAGTCTCCTAAGATTCCTGTCTAGAAGTGCTTTGCATATCTCTCATAGGAAAAATATCCTCGAAGAATGTAGCATCCTTAGACTCCATAACTGTACCGACCTTCTGGTCAGGTACCTCAGATTTTACTACTAGAAATCTATAGCCAACGCTATTCTTAGCGTAGCCCAAATTAACGCAGTCCACGGTCTTTGGTCCAAGCTTACACTTTTTGGGGATCGGCACATTGACTTTCGCCAAACAGCCAAGTGCGCAAGTACGAGAGTGTTATTCTTCTCTTCGCCCATTTCTCATAGGGAGTGATCTCATTATCCTTTGTCGAAACTTTATTCAGGACATGACATGATGTCAATATAGCCTCCCCCCCACCATGCCTTGGATAAACCCGGTGTATCTAACATGGCGTTAACCAAATCAGTTAGAGTACGGTTTTTCCGTTCGGCAACCCCGTTTGACTGGGGTGAATAGGGAGGCGTCCTCTCATGAATAATACCATGTTCCGCACAAAAGGAATCAAACTCACTCGAGAAGTACTCTCCACCACGATCTGACCGGACTCGTTTAATTTTCTTTTCAAGTTGATTCTCAACTTCTGCCTTATATATTTTAAAGTAGTGTAGAGCCTCATCTTTAGTATTTAACAGATACACATAGCAATATCTAGTGGAATCATCTATCAATGTCAAGAAGTATTTCTTTCCACCTTTAGTCAACACACCATTCATCTCACAAAGATCAGAATGTATAAGTTCTAATAGCGCCAAGTGTCTCTCCCCCGCAGCCTTGTGAGGCTTGCGAGGTTGCTTAGCTTGCACACAAGTAAGGCACTTAGAACCTTTGGCTAAAGTGAAAATCGGGATTAAATTCAGTTTTGCTAGCCGCGTTATAACACCAAAACTAATGTGACAAAGACGTGAATGCCAAACTTTAGATTCATTAACACTCGAATGGATATTGTTCACGACTTTATTACAAAAATCAGCGAGAGAAAGGTGGAACATTCCTCCGCATTCATAACCCTTTCCAACAAATAGTCCATATTTCGTAACAACTACTTTATTAGACTCGAAGACCAACTTAAACCCTTCTCTACACAAAAGGGAGCCACTAACAAGGTTCTCCTTGATGGCGGGGACATACTGCACGTTCTTCAGCTGCACGATCCTTCCCGAAGTAAACTTCAGATCGACCGTGCCAACACCATGAACAGAAGCACTCACGCCATTCCCCATCAATACGGACCCGTGACCTGTGGCCTGGTAAGAAGAAAACAATGAAATGTCAGCACACACATGAACACCTGCACCTGTGTCCACCCACCAATCGGTGGACTGACAAACTGAAAATACAGTAAATAAATTACCGTACCCAGATGCACCACTTTCATTGTTGCCCACAATCATATTGGTAGGCTTGGAGTTCTGCCCTGGCTTCTTGTACTTGTTAGGGCACTTGTTGGCCCAATGTTCATCTGAATCACAAGTGAAGCAGCCATCTCCCTTCTTGTTCTTCTTGAAGGTCTTCTTACCCTTCTTCTTAAAGTCGGTATTTTGTTGGACACCGTTCTTTCCCTTGGGCTTGTGGGAATTGAAGTTCTTCTGATGCACCATATTGGCTACAGAAGTTCCTTCGTCCCCTTTTCCATGCGAGTCCTTTGCTCTCGAGTTCTGCTCAACACTCAGATGGCCGATGACATCCTCTACTGAGAATTCACGCCTCTGATGTTTAAGAGTGGTTGCAAAGTTCCTGCAGGAATTAGGGAGCTTAGCAATTATACAACCCGCGACAAATTTGCCTGGTAAATCGCACTTCAGAAGCTCAAGCTCCTTAGCGATGCATATTATCTCATGAGCCTGTTCCAATACAGAACGGTTCTCAACCATTTTGTAATCGTGGAATTGCTCTATAACATACATCTCGCTCCCAGCATCGGTGGCCCCGAATTTAGATTCGAGGGCCTCCCACAAGTCCTTGGCAACCCGCACATGTAAATATGCGTCAACCAACCGATCACACTCAGAACTGCTCCGAGAAAGATAACGGTGGCCTCCCTGAACGCCTTCTCCTGTTCAGGAGTAATCGTTCCAGTGGGAGTCACACCGGCAACCCAGAACACGTTCATTGCCGTGAGCCATAAGATGGTTTTCGTCTGTCAACGCTTAAAATATGTACCAGTAAACTTATCCGGTTTCAGTGCAGCAGCAAAACCATGATTCAAAAAATTCCTACACAAATTAGGTTTTTGGATTGCTGAGTAAATAGGCAATTTTTTGATTAATTTAATCCATGAATAAGTCACTAGCATGGCATTGACTAAATTACTGACATACAGATTATGAACCAGACTAGCATGTACTACGCATATAGTAGAAACATCTACGCACATAGCTAGCACAGCTAAGACAGAAATTAACAGGAGAGGGATAAACATGTTATACCCTCCAATCGGCCAGGCAGAGGCCGCGGCGGCGGCGGCAGCAGCGTCCTCGGCGGCCTTCTTGTCGGCTTCCAGCTTCTCAGCGGCGGCACATTCGGCGTCGGTGGACATGGTGATGACGGAGGCAATGCGGACGTAGAGGAAGCAGACGAACGGAGGCGAGCAGTCACATAGTCGCTCCACAAAAACCTAATCACCCCTCTCCCGTACAGGATCCGGAGAGGCGGGGTTTCGGAGGCCTGCTCTCCCGTCAACCGTGTACGCGGTGAACGGGATGGAGTCGCCGGCGGCAGCAACAGCAATGGAACGACGTGGGCGTGGAGGTAGATGCGATCTGTTTCGCGTGACGGCTAAGGTTGGCAGCATCTCACATATATAGGCGCAGCCGCTTGGAGAGACGTGCGCTGAACCCACGTCCAAGTCGGTACCAGCCCACGATCCGACGTCTCAGATCGTGGCCCCATCTGTTAAAGACTCTCCGTTCCTGACCGGCAAAAATAAGCACATAGGTGTGAGCTCGGCTCGGTTCAATCCCGCAACCCGTCGCGTCGTGATGAGGCGTGGCGTGGCGAGGCGGGCGGCGGAGGAGGAGCGCACGGGAACCACTTCTCTTCTCAAGCTCCAGTAGCATGTGGAAGAGAATCCCTTATAAGGAGGTCCAACTCCTTCTCCACTAGCGGTACGGGACTAAACTTCCCACCACACCTAGTGCCATATAAACCCACATGGGCCCGTGTAGATTTTCAGAAATTGTTAGATGGGCCCAAGGCCCACCCCTATATTTTAACAAACACTACTTTATGTAATTCTTCCATTGAAAAAGGTTCCACCAGCGAGTCAGCTTCCTCTCTAGTGATACCAGGGGCATTTTGAATATTTAGGTTCACTGTTGTTATCTCAGCCTGTCCAAATAGTTCTTTATAGAATTTAGTGATATAATTAATTAACTCCTTCTCTCCTTCAATCACTCCATCTTCTTGGATTGGGGATGTGATTCTGTTTTTCCTTCTTCTTCCATTCGCTTTAGCATGATAATACTTTGTGTTACAGTCTCCATCTTTAATTTCTTTATCTTTATATCTTTGAAGCCATTTGATTTCTTCACTAGTGCAGAATCAGCCTTTAGTCCCGGTTCCTAAGGGCCTTTAGTCCCGGTTCAACAACTGGCACTAAAGGGTCGTGACTAAAGCCCCCCCCCCCCTTTAGTCCCGGTTCGTCACGGCCCGGGACCAAAGGCCCACCACGTGGCACGAGCCCGCGCCGGGGGCTGGGGGGCCTTTAGTCCCGGTTGGTAACACCAACCGGGACTAAAAGGACCACGTGGCACGAGCCCGCGCCGGGGGCTGGGGGGCCTTTAGTCCCGGTTGGTAACACCAACCGGGACTAAAAGGTATAGGGGTTTAGGGGTTTATGTTTTATTTTTCCTTTTAATTTTGTGTTTTCCATTTAATTCTTTTTTTTGTGAGAAATTCTTTTTCATTTCAAACATATTTTACGCTACTACATACATACTGTACACGTCATGCATATATAAATAGAATTTCTCGTAGCCAATCATATATATATCATAGAATTTCTCGTACGACCATATGCGCATACACATATATATATACAATTTGGTATATACAATTTCTCCTACAATTTGCAGATAATTACATGCATGCAAAAGCAGGATTTTTGGGATGTATGACCTGGTCAAACAAAAATCCCGCAATTTGTAGACCAAAAATCCCGCAATTTATTCAGCCGTGTAATGGTATTCTCCTTTGGGATGTATGGCCTGGTCAACCAAAAATCCCACAATTTCCTCTTGAAGTGCTCGTATGCGGTCCGTTGGTAGGAGCTCGTCCCGCATCTCCCTCAGCTTTAAAGAAGGAGATCAAGATGAATATATTAGTTATGTGTATATATATTAGATCATGATAAAAAAATTGTGGATAGTGTTCTGGCAAACGTACCCAAAGTTGTCTTTCAGATCTGCTCCTTTCGGACGTCATAATGCGAATGTTCTCGCAAACATAGTATGCACATAAATTATTCCCCGGCGCCTGACTCGTGCACTTTACGAGAATAGAATTCAATCAGATAATAATTAATCAAGCATGATAATGGTATTGAAACTAGAATTAAAGAGATGCGCGGACACGTAGCTAGTACTACTTAATTACGTACCCTGGGTCGCACCCATTTCAGCTCTTGTTTCCATGCGCCTGGGACCTGTTTGATGAAGCTTTGCCAAACCCTGCCCGTCAAAGAAAATGAATAAAGGAGTTATTAATTAGTTGATATCAGGAAATGAAATAAAGAGGCTGACAGAGTGCAATAATCATTGAAATTACCTGTCGACCATCCCCTTCACGATTAAGTACTCTTTAGGTTCTTTAAGTAGTGAGTCCAGTACTTTAACTTTTCCCTCGTCAACTTCAATGATTAGCAGGATCCAGTGGAAACTGCATGCGCACACGTTTGTATAATTAAGCGGGCATGTGCATAACTCATCAACTACACTTATTAACATCTAGCTAGTAAGCAAAATAGAATTTGTAGTACAAGACAGTAACACTCACCCGAAGTTGTAAGGAAATACTATTTGTGGTTGGGTATTTAGTTGCTTCAAAAACTCTAGCAAGTACTTCCCTGTCTCTTTTGGGTGACGTGACCACACCTCTTCATTAATGGTATTTGGGTCAATGAACCCAATGCCATAGCGTCTATCTCTTTTCATTTCATAAATCTTCATTCTGCATAATACCACAGAAAAGAATATAGTGAGGATAATTACAGGCAACGAACGAGCATAGCTAGAGACTTAAATTACAGAAAGAAATCACTTACAGACAATAGCAACTGACGAGAGATTTGTCGATTGCGTCTTGATTGAATAACTGAAACAATTCTTGAAACTCAACCCACAAATCTTTTGCATGGAAGTAATGCTCTTCCTTGACTTTCACCATGAGGGAATCTCGCCCCTTCTTGACTTCTCTCAGGTACCAGTCATGCAAATTGCGCATTCTCGTTGATAGATTCTCGACCTCCCTGACCAGATCTTGGCCGGGGACATATTTCCATGCTACTTCGTGATCTTGAATCTTGGGGAGTTCCTCGATGCCTAGGAGTTTCTCAACAGTGACACCAGCCTCTCTAGCCATCTGTCTATGAGCGTCGGTTATTACCGGCTGATTGGCGGTACTCACACCATGTGATTGTACAATGAGCAGGGGGATCGAATGCACTGCCTGTTCTCCCAGCTGGGGAACAATTTTCCCGCATTTACTACTCCTTGCTTGGCTCGAGCTCGACTCCTTATCTTTTTGTGCCACATATAACTTCTTAATAGAACGCTCATAGTCTGAGTCCGTCCTCTTCACAGCCGGTTGAGCATTATCAATAAAGTGTTGTATGACTTCATCAGGTATTTTCTCCTTCGGCGGGGGCTGTTTCGGTGCAAAATGGGCCTTCACTTGGACAGCCACTTCGGCCTTGTTTTCCTCGATAGTCATCTCGTAAGCCAACTTCTTTTTGGCAGGAGGAGAGGCTTTCTTGCTTGGTGCTCTCTTCCGCTTTGGAGAAGGCTGACGCGCCCGAGATCGATATGGCGGACTCGCGCTGATGGGCTCCGTCTCGGGGTGGGGTGGTGGAGACGGCTGACGCGGTGGCGGACTAGCGCCGCGCTGCGTCTCGGGCAGGGTTGGAGTCGGCTGACGCGGTGGCGGACTTGGAGGAGGAGTCGGTGGCCTTGGAAAGACGATGCAATCCTTTCTCCATAGAATGATAAGATGTATGGCCTCTCCCAGTGTGCGCTCCTCGTCACCTCCAGGAATGTCAAGCACTAGCTCGTAATATCCTGACATCACTTCATCAACCCCGACACGAGCATAGCCAGCTGGAATCAGATTGCAATGGAAGATTGCTTCAGGGGGATTTGTTAAAGCATAGCCGTCCGCCACCTTCATGGATATGTTCTTCACTTTCATGTGTAGCTCAAAAGGTGTCGTATGTTTGATATCATCCACAGGGTATCTATCCAGCAGTGCATCATCGGCCGGGGTGGAACCCACGCTGCTTTACGGCATAGATGGGACGGTTGTATCCAATGCTGGATCTGCTTGCTGCTGCCGCTGAGACGCCCTTTCCTGGCTAAGTGAGTCGATCTGCTCCTGCTGCCTTAGGTAAGCGCGTTCCAACTCCGCGTGCTTTGATTCCATCAGTTGAAGGCGGTCTGCTGCCTGCTTCCTCTGCTCCTCCTCCTGCTTCCTCTGCTCCTCCTCCTGCTGCTTCTTTCTCGCACGGCTTCTGTAAGTGGCGTTCCAATCCGCAAACCCCTCAAACCACGGAACAATGCCTTTGCCTCGTGTTCATCCCGGGTGTTCAGGATTGTTCAGGGCGCGCGTAAGCTCGTCATTCTCTCAATCGGGCTTGTACTTTCCCGTTCGAGCATCTTGTATTGCAACAAGTAAAGCGTCGGAGGCTTCTTTAAGACTTGCCCGCTCCATAACTAGCCCTGTCTCTGGGTCCAACTTCCCCCCATGCGCATAAAACCAAGTCCTGCACCTGTGGGGCCAACTCAATGTAACTGGAGTGACCCCTGCAGCAATCATCTGTTCCTCAGCGAGATCCCACTTAGGCCGTCCGACCTGGTAGCCACCTGGCCCCAGAGTATGGTGCCACTTTTTTTTTGCAGCATTAATCTTGTTTATTCTCGACCGTTCCTTAGCTTCTTCCGATTCCTTGAACTGCACGAAAGCGTCCCAGTGATCTTTTGCCTTCTCCAGTGTTCCCTTCAATGCTGGAGTCTTCTTTTCGTCTGCTTGGTACTTGGCCCATATTCTTTTCTTGTGGTTGTTGAATGCTATCGCCATCTTCTTAAGAGCACTCTTCTTGACTTTCTCCCGTTCTTCATCTGTCAAATGATCTGGCAGGGTGAAATGTGCCATGAGCGATTCCCAAAGCAGATCTTTTGCTCTTCCATCGACAAAAGTAACTCCTTCATCTCCCTTTGCTGGCTTATTCCATTCTTGAACGGAGATCAGGATTTGGTCCCTGACAATAACTCCGCATTGACGAGTAAATTTGTCCGCATTCTTTTTAGGAGCAAGCGGTTCGCCATTTTCTTTGATGGCATCGATGTTGTACTTTATGCCAGCCTGCAACCTTCTGGCCGGGCCTCGTACTGCCCTGCTTGTAGAAGATTTGCTCGATCCGGAGGGCTAAAAGAAGAAAGATCGATTCGTTAATATATATAAATCAATTAATACATGTAATGATCACCAGAGGCCTTATATATATATACCTCGCCGGTCTTTGTTATTTGAAGAACATTTCCTTCGTCGTCATTGTTGTGGCCTTCGTCTCTTCGTTCGTCTTCATCAAATATTAATACTCCCTCACCGGAATTATTAAGATATTGCGAGCCGTCATCTTCGGGTTCATTCTCATCTGCGCTCGGGGAGCGTATGATGTCGAACATGGTCTCTTCTCCGTCTCTGCCGGTCTTGTCCATAGCTTATATTAACTAATCCAGAAGAAAGACAAAACAATTTAGTATTCAAATTAGAATGCAATCAATAAGGAAAAACTGAATCATAGTAGATAATATGCATCTCGAATAATCCAGATAATATGCATCATCGAATATAATCTCGAATACATCGTCTCGAATATTATCGAATATAATCTCGAATACATCTCGAGTATTAATTATCACTAATACATCTCGAATATTATCATATAACATCACTAGCTAATACAGATCGAATATTATCGAAGAATCTAGTTCACTCGCGGTTCCTGAGGTGCGGGCGGTGGACACCCAAAGAGAAGGAACCATCACAGGATCATAGCTCGGGTGAGATCCCTGAAGAACCTGCCAAGTATCGGAGAACCTGACGTCCAACGCAACCATGTAGCGACGGACGTGCTCGTCCTCCTCTCTGACACGGCGACGTACCACCTCCGCGGGGGCCGGCTGCCTCCGCACAGAAAGTGGCCCACGGTACCGCCACCAAAGAAGCTCCGGGTCGACGACGGGAGCCCGGTTCCTCACCAAGCTGCACGCCCCGGAATGTACCACCTCCCAGTGCCAGCCTGGCGGAGCCCAGTCCCGGACCTCGCGGTGCAGGGCAAGTTTAGTCCCACTTCGCTTGGCGAGAGGCGCCCGCACCAGTTTATAAGCCCCGCCGCGGCATCTCCTTCGAGCTCCTCTCTAAAGCAGGCCTTGTGGGCCTACTGAACATGTCCTGCCCTGTGGTCCCTACTGGGCCGTGCGGGCCTGCATCCTGGCCCAACTAGTAGTTGGGTTTCTAGTCGTATGCAGGACGTGGCGGCCTAGTAGGCGGGCTTTTTTTAATTTATTTATTTTTCAGTTTTTTTTTGTTTTCTGCTTTATTTATTTTCTTTTGTTTCTGATTTGTTTTTTTTTTGATTTATTAGAGTTTTTGAGTGAATCTTTTTGCTTTAGGTCACAAAAATTATAAACTTTCTGTTAGTGCCAGTAGTTTTCAAATTTGAATAGTTTAAATTTGAATTATTTGAAATTTGTGTGAATCACTAGTTTGTGAATAACTTTACTTTAAAAATAGATTTTTGAGTGATTCTTTTACCTGATGTTTAATATTAGTGTTTTTTATCATTATATTCAATTTGGTTATTTTTATGTTATTTTAAATGGGTGTTTTAAGTTAAAAAAAATGAAATGCCTTTGTAACAGATGAGTTTTCGTCCGAAAGCCTGATACTTCGAAAGAGATTGTCCAGTTTGTACACGAAGTGCATCCAGTTTTTGCCGTAACCCTCTCAATTTTTTAACACATGCTATGTGGGTGAAATGATGATACCATGCCAAGTTTCAACCTTTTCAGAGTTCATTTGTAGTGATTTTCAATTTCAGGGTCATTTAGCTCAAAAAAATCATGTAATTGCATGAAAAATAGCGAATGAAGTCAGAAAGGGTTGAAAATTGATGATGTGGCTTTGAATGGTGCATGTTGAACTCACAAAATGTCTGGAGTTGAAATAAGTTTAAAAAAATGAAATGCCTTTGTAACAGATGAGTTTTCGTCCGAAAGCCTGATACTTCGAAAGAGATTGTCCAGTTTGTACACGAAGTGCATCCAGTTTTTGCCGTAACCCTCTCAACTTTTTAGCACATACTATGTGGGTGAAATGATGATACCATGCCAACTTTCAACCTTTTCAGAGTTCATTTGTAGTGCTTTTCAATTTCAGCGTCATTTAGCTCAAAAAAATCAGTAAATGCATGAAAAATAGCGAATGAAGTCAGAAAGGGTTGAAAATTGATGATGTGGCTTTGACTGGTGCATGTTGAACTCACAAAAAGTCTGGAGTTGAAATAAGTTTAAAAAAATGAAATGCCTTTGTAACAAATGAGTTTTCGTCCGAAAGCCTGATACTTCGAAAGAGATTGTCCAGTTTGTACACGAAGTGCATCCAGTTTTTGCCGTAACCCTCTCAACTTTTTAGCACATGCTATGTGGGTGAAATGATGATACCATGCCAACTTTCACCTTTTCAGAGTTCATTTGTAGTGCTTTTCAATTTCAACGTCATTTAGCTCAAAAAATCAGTAAATACATCAAAAATAGCGAATGAAGTAAGAAAGGGTTGAAAATTGATGATGTGGCTTTCAAATGCCTTAAAGATATATTTCTTTGCCTTTCAAATGCCAAAACACATATATACCCTAACTATTACAAAGATTCCATCCGATTTGTCCGAAGTGGAACTTTCGAGATAAGTCCGGAAACTCACTAGAGAAGAAAGTGATGACGGTGAAGCCGGTCACATCCCAGAGTGGGATCTTTGGGTATAAAACTTTTTCTTCGCCTGTGTCCCTTTGCGCCGTAACCATGGACAATCTTCATCATTTAACAGGATACTTGGGTCAATCTTCACTGTGAAGGGAGCAATTTCATGAAACTTTTCATAATCTTCTGACATGTCTGTCTTGTCCTCCACTCCCACGATATTTCTTTTCCCTGAAAGAACTATGTGGCGCTTTGGCTCATCGTATGATGTATTCGCTTCCTTATCTTTTCTTTTTCTCGGCTTGGTAGACATGTCCTTCACATAGAAAACCTGCGCCACATCATTGGCTAGGACGAATGGTTCGTCTGCGTACCCAAGATTGTTGAGATCCACTGTTGTGATTCCGTAGCGTGGGTCTTCCTTTACGCTGCCTCCTGATAGATTGACCCATTTGTAGCGAAACAAAGGGACCTTCAATTCACGTCCATAGTCAAGTTCCCATATCTCCTCTATGTAACCATAATATGTGTCCTATGGCCTATTGGTGTTTGCTGCATCAAAGCGGACACCACTGTTTTGGTTGGTGCTCTTTTTATCTTGGGCGATCGTGTAAAATGTATTCCCATTTATCTCGTACCCTTTGAAAGTCAATATAGTCGAAGATGGTAATTTGGACAGCAAGTACAGCTCATCTCCAACACTGTCGTCATGCATGAGACGTGTCTGCAACCAACCGCCGAAAGTCCCCGTGTGTTCACGTGTAATCCAGTCGTCAGACTGCTCCGGGTGTTTGGAGCGTCGAATATTCTTGTGTTCGTCAATATACGGACCCACCAAGCTGGAATTTTTTAGAACTGTGTAGTGTGCTTGCGCCCAAGAATGCCCGTCCATACATATTACTTGGTCCTTTCCTAGCGTGCCTTTTCCACCAAGTCTACCCTCATGCCGCGATTCGGGAACACCAATCGGCTTAAGGTCAGGAATAAAGTCAACACAAAACTCAATGACCTCCTCTGTTTCATGGCCCTTGGAGATGCTTCCTTCTGGCCTAGCACGATTATGAACATATTTCTTTAAGACTCCCATGAACCTCTCAAAGGGAAACATATTGTGTAGAAATACAGGACCCAGAATGGCAATCTCTTCGACTAGGTGAACTAGGACGTGCGTCATGATATTGAAGAAGGATGGTGGGAACACCAACTCGAAACTGACAAGACATTGCACCAAATCATTCTGTAACCTTGGTAGGATTTCTGGATCGATTACCTTCTGAGAGATTGCATTGAGGAATGCACATAGCTTCACAATGGCTAATCGAACGTTGTCCGGTAGAAGCCCCCTCAATGCAACCGGAAGCAGTTGCGTCATAATCACGTGGCAGTCATGGGACTTTAGGTTCTGGAAATTTTTCTCTGCCATATTTATTATTCCCTTTATATTCGACGAGAAACCAGACGGGACCTTCATACTGAGCAGGCATTCAAAGAAGATTTCCTTCTCTTCTTTGGTAAGAGCGTAGCTGGCAGGACCCTGATACTGCTTTGGATGCATGCCGTCTTTTTCGTGCATACGTTGCTGGTCCTCCCGTGCCTCCGGTGTATCTTTTGTCTTCCCATACACGCCCAAGAAGCCTAATAGGTTCACGCAAAGATTCTTTGTCACATGCATCACGTCGATTACAGAGTGGACCTCTAGTTCTTTCCAATATGGTAGCTCCCAAAATATAGATTTCTTCTTCCACATGGGTGTGTGTCCATAAGCGTCATTCGGAACAGATTGTCCGCCAGGACCCTTTCCAAAGATTATTTTTAAATCCTTGACCATATCAAGTATATCATGACCAGTACGGTGGCGAGGCTTCTTCCGGTGATCTGCCTCACCTTTGAAATGCTTGCCTTTCTTTCTTAAGACATGATTGATCTGAAGAAATCGACGATGTCCCAGGTACACATTCTTCTTACATTTATCCAAATATATGCTGTCGGTATCATCTAAACAGTGCGTGCATGCGTGGTATCCCTTGTTTGTCTGTCCTGAAAGGTTACTAAGAGCAGGCCAATCATTGATGGTTACAAACAGCAACGCTCGCAGGTCAAATTCCTGTTGTTTCTGCTCATCCCACACACATACACCTTCTATACTCCACAGCTGTAAAATTTCTTCAACCAATGGCCTTAGGTATACATCAATGTCGTTGCCGGGTTGCTTGGGGCCTTGGATGAGCACTGGCATCATAATGAACTTCCGCTTCATGCACAACCAAGGAGGAAGGTTATAGATACATAGAGTCACAAGCCAGGTGCTATGATTGCTGCTCTGCTCCCCGAAAGGATTAATGCCATCTGCACTTAAACCAAACCATACGTTCCTTGCGTTATCTGCAAAGTCCTTCCACTTTCCCTCGATTTTTCTCCACTGCGATCCGTCAGCGGGTACTCTCAACTTCCCGTCTTTCTTACGGTCTTCTTTGTGCCATCGCATCAACTTGGTATGCTCTTTGTTTTGGAACAAACGTTTCAACCGTGGAATTATAGGAGCATACCACATCACCTTGGCAGCAATCTTCTTTCTGGGGCGCTCGCCCTCAACATCACCCGGGTCATCGCGGCTGATCTTATAGCGCAATGCACCGCATACCGGGCATGCATTCAAATCCTCGTACTCACCGCGGTAGAGGATGCAGTCATTAGGGCATGCATTTATCTTCTGCACCTCTAATCCTAGAGGGCAGACAGCCTTCTTTGCTTCGTACGTACTGTCGGGCAATTCATTGTCCTTTGGAAGCTTCTTCTTTAACATTATCAGCAACTTTTCAAATCCCTTGTCAGATACACCATTCTTTGCTTTCCATTGCAGCAATTCCAGTGTGGTACCCAGCTTTTTCTTGTCATCTTCGCAATTTGGGTACAACAATTTCTTGTGATCCTCTATCATGCGCTGCAACTTCAGCTTCTCCTTTTCACTTGCGCAGTTTCTCTTTGCATCGGCAATGGCCCGACCAAGATCATCAGCGGGCTCATCTGATGCCTCTTCTTCAGCTTCTTCCCCCATTGCCGGCTCAGCTTCTTCCCCCATTGTTGTACCATCGTATTCAGGGAACCCATGGCCAGGATAGCTGTCATCATCCTCTTCTTCATCATTCTCTTCCATTAGGACCCCTCTTTCTCCGTGCTTGGTCCAACAGTTATAGCCGGACATGAAACCGGACGTAAACAGGTGGACGTGAATGGTTCTTGAGTTAGAGTAATTGTGATCATTCTTACAGACAGCACATCGACAACACATAAAACCATCCTCCCGCTTGTTTGCCTCAGCCGCAACCAGAAAAGTACGCACGCCATTAATGAACTGGGCAGAGCATCGGTCATCGTACATCCATTGCCGGCTCATCTTCATTACACAACACCGAAAAGACCAAATTAATACAAGTTCATACATATAGTTCATACACACTTATTCTCATAAAACAACATACAAACTCTCTAGCTAAAGCATTTAAATGCAACAACAAATGCGATCAAGATCGCAACTAAGGTAACAATTGATCCAACAGCATAGTGATACCAAGCCTCTTGATTAACGGCATATTTTTTAAATTTTCTAATCTTCAAGTGCATTGCATCCATCTTGATCTTGTGATCATCGATGACATCGGCAACATACAACTCCAGTTTCATCTTCTCTTCTTCAATTCTTTTCAATTTTTCTTTCAAATACTCGTTTTCTTTTTCAACTAAATTTAACTTCTCAACAAGAGGGTCGGTTGCAATTTCCGGTTCACATACCTCCTAGATAAAAATATCTATGTCAACTTGATGGGCATAATTGTCATAAACGCGAAATGCAACAAATAGTTATAAAAGAGAATATATATACCACATCCGAATCATAAACCGGACGAGGGCCGACGGGGACGGATATCAAAGTCATGGCACTCTGTATAGCAAACAATCATACATGTAAGAAAATTATACAATTAACTATCTAAATCATACAAATAAGATTTTTTTTATAAAAAGGATAAGAACAAGAGGCTCACCAAGGTGTGGTGCCGGCGACGGGACGGTGCGGGCGATCGACGGTGGTTAGGACGGGGACGGGAAGGCACTAAGTAAACCACACCTACACATATGCAAACTAAGAAGTTAATTTGAGCTCAAATTGCATATAAATCAAATAAACTCCCACATAATTACTGCCAAACTAGAACCCACAAATCACTATACTTATAGAGCATTGCACGAGCTAATCTAGCAATGAAAGATGAAAGGACAAAGTTGCTAACCTTTGTGAACACTTGGATTGATGGGGTGCCTTCAAATCTTGACAAATTTTTGCAAAAATGGAGGATGAGCTCGAGCAAGAGGGGAAGAATAGAGACGAGAGGAAAGGGGAAAAACAGAGAGCTTCGGCTCGGGCTGGACGAAGGGTTTATGTAGTGACACCTTTAGTCCCGGTTCATGTAACAAACCGGGACTAAAGGTTAACCTCTAGTCCCAGTTTGTGACACGAACCGGGACTAAAGGAGATCGTGGGGCCCCAGCCTGACACCAGCCTGCCACCAGACCTTTAGTCCCGGTTCATGTAACAAACCGGGACTAAAGGTCTACCTCTAGTCCCGGTTTGTGACACGAACCGGGACTAAAGGTGATCGTCCTGACACCAGCCTGCCACCACACCTTTAGTCCCGGTTTGTGTCACAAACCAGGACTAAAGGTTCAACACGAACCGGGACTAATGATTCCCCTGCCCCTAGCCGTTGGAACCGGGACTAATGGTCACATTAGTCCCGGGCCGTAGTCAAACCGGGGCTAATGATGCGAACGTAAAGTCGTTTTTCTACTAGTGCTTCCTATTTCATTAATCTATGTAACTGGGCTCTGAGTTCTTTTTGCTCATTCCTATCATGAGCAGATAAGCCATGAAGCTCTGCATTTTTGTCTATTGTATCTAGTTTTGTCAATGAGCTCGTGTATCTCAATTTTCTTATGTAATTTCTTGATATTCTTATATATTTTATGATTTCTTATAATGTTTTGGTTTTAAGTTTATTTGCTTGTACGTATTTCAGATTATCCAAAAAAGGTTGGCATTCTTGTACGTATTTTGGATTTTATTTCTTTTTCACGTATTATATAGTTGAAGTATTTATGCTGAAATTTCACATTTAATCAGTGGACTATTGAGATTGAATATTAACTCTTATTAGGAGGTAGGTTGGAGCGTCTTGAGAGACCTAATGCCAAACTCCGCAGGTAAACACGACCTCACTATGGTCCAACGGCCCAGTTAGCCATTTGTCGCTGTTAGGTACCAAGTGATGTACTGCTAAGAGCATCTCTAACAGATCCTGTATACCCTGTCCGGCAAAAATCAGTTTAAAGGATACCGCAAAATGTTTTTTCGCATTTTTACAGTATGATTTTTGTTCCGGTAGAACAGATCCTGTAAAATATTTTATTCTCCTGGTAAAATTGCACAAACCCCCCTAAAAATGTCCGTTAAAATACAATTAGATCTGTCTCGACCGCTCCCACCGCGAGGATCTCGTATGGGACAGAGGAGGAGCGCGCCTCTTGCCGGTGACGGCGCTGCTGTGGAACAAGACGAGGACCACAGGGACGGACGCGACGAGCAGCTAGCAGCTAGCTAGCTAGCGGCGGCGGCGGCTAGCTAGCTAGCTTGCTCGTGACGCAGCAGCTGTTGCTAGCTAGCTAGCTCGCGGGCGGCGGCGGCGGTGAGATTTGGCCGAAATCGAGCTCGGGAAGCCATGGCGCCGGCTGCGAGGAAAGCGGTTGGGGCTGAAACTCTCCCGCCCCCACTCCCCAAAGGAAAGGGGAGCCCCCAAAACCGGGAGAGATCCCGAAGATATAGAGAAAATTTACAGAATCCCACAAAATAAAATTCAGGACGGTCGGATTTGGAGAATCTATTCGGGACGGGTTTACAGGAGACATCTGCTAGAGATGCTCTAACGCTGTTTTTTCATATATATTTTTAACACGTCAACTTATTCAATTGCATGACGTACTTGTGGTATTTAATATAAAAAGGTGCCACATATACCTTTCAAACTTACAGTAAACATTTGGGAACAGTACAAGCTTCAACTGAAGGGATAGCAAGAGTACAGATTTGGCAGCTTCTGACATTGTACAGGCTTCAACTGAAGGGAACTCCTTTCACTAAAATATGAGAGGACAGGTGGTTTCCTTCATAATAAATCATTTTTTAGTTAAGCAAGTGAACCACAGCCCGCGAAGCCAAACCCAACACCTCAGTTGCCTTGTTCCTCTCCACAGCGGTTCGCGGGTATCTCGATGGACAAACCTTGTCCTTGAACTGAAGATCCAAGTCACCACAGCGCCCACACACCTTCCGGTCGTGCAGAGATATCTCTGCCATATTAACTGCAGCCTCCGCGAGACACATGATGTAGCGCACAAAGTTGTCGTCGGGCTGGAAGCCATAGATGGTGAGCTTAACCAGATACTTGTGCTTGAAATCAGGGGCATATGGCTTCCACTTCACGTCTGCCTTATCACACAAACCACCTTCCGGAACTCTGTGCATGTGAGCATTATGCAACAATGATCCCATACTGTGATGCACAGCTCTTTTAGGGAGGGTGCAGCTTCAAGAATAAACATTGTCCAAGCTAAATCACATCCTTCACGGTAGACAGTTCACGTGGGCGAACTCGCTGCCAAATCCAACATATGAAAAATTGGACCGGGTGCTCACTAGTGTCGATTGGGAACAAAAGTTCCCCCTTGTAACGGTGCAGGCATTACAAAGGGCTATTTCTGATCATACTCCTTTGCTGGTCGATTCAGGAGAAGCGACCCATATGGGTAACAAGAACACCTTCTCTTTTGAACTAAGTTGGTTTGAGAAAGAGGGGTTCTTAGATATGATTGCAAGGGAATGGGCCAAGGATTTTGGTGGACGTTCGAGTGTCCAAAGGTGGCAGAATAAAATTAGGCACTTGAGACAATTTTTGAGGGGTTGGGCCCGAAATGAAAGCGGGATTTATAAAGAAGAAAAAGAGAGGCTTATTCGTATGATCGAAGCTTTGGATCTGAAAGCGGAAACTAACATGCTTCACGCGAATGAACAAGCCGCTAAAACTGAGGCGGAGCAGAAACTTCGTGTTCTTCTTAGAGAAGAAGAAATGAAATGGGTGATGAGGGCTAAGGTTCTTAAAGTCGTCCAAGGGGATGACAATACTCAGTTCTTCCACATGATTGTGAATGGCAAACATAGGAAAAAGAAAATCATTCAGCTCGAACAGGATGAAGGTACAGTGGTGGGGCATGAGAACCTCAAGCTGTATATTTCAAATTATTATAAACAATTCTTCAGGCCACCTGAGGACAGTTTTGTGTCTATTGACGAGCTCGCAGTTGGGGACTTCCCTCAGCTAAGGACAGACGAAAATGAGATTTTGTCTGCGTCGTTTACAGAAAAAGAGGTGTTCGAGGCAGTTTCACAAATGAAACAGAATAAGGCACCTGGACCAGATGGGTTCCCAGCAGAATTTTACAAGAAATGCTGGCATATCATAAAGGGTGACCTTATGCCGATGTTCCATGAATTTTTCAATGGCCACCTGCAGCTTTTCCACCTTAACTTTGGAACAATAACGATGTTACCAAAGAAGGAGGAAGCAGTATGTATTCTGCAGTTCAGGCCAATTTGTCTTTTAAATGTGAGTTTCAAAATCTTCACGAAAGTCGGTACGAATAGATTGACACGGATTGCCCATTCGGTGGTACAACCGAGTCAGACGGCTTTCAATGCAGGGAGACATATCCTTGAGGGGGTTGTTGTCTTACACGAAACTCTACATGAAATCCATTCGAAGAAACTAGATGGGGTGATCCTCAAGGTGGATTTTGAGAAAGCGTACGATAAGGTCAAATGGCCCTTCCTCCAACAGGCAATGTGCATGAAAGGGTTCAACGAAACCTCGAGGAAACAAGTGGACTCCTTCATTCAAAAAGGTAGCGTGGGGATTAAGGTGAATGATGACATAGGTCATTATTTTCAGACTCATAAGGGATTAAGACAATGGGACCCGATGTCCCCTATTCTGTTCAACATAGTGGTAGATATGTTGGCAGTTCTTATCGGTAGGGCCAAGGAGAATGGCCAAGTAGGTGGACTAGTTCCTCATCTTGTTGATGGGGGAGTATCCATACTACAATACGCTGATGACACTATAATATTCATGGAACATGATCTGGCAAAGGCTAGAAATATGAAATTAGTACTTTGCCTTTTCGAACAATTGTCGGGGTTGAAGATTAATTTTAACAGGATCGAGTTGTTTTGCTTTGGAAGAGCCAAAGAGGAACAAGATGCGTATAGACAACTGTTCGGTTGTGAAATGGGATCCTTGCCTTTCAGTTACCTCGGGATCCCAATTCATCATCGCAGACTCTCAAATAAAGAATGGAAATGTATTGATGATCGATTTGAGAAAAAGCTAAGCTGCTAAAAGGGCAAGCTTATGTCTTATGGAGGTCGACTTGTGTTAATAAATTCTATATTAACTAGTATACCGATGTTCTTGTTATCTTTCTTTGAAGTACCTATAGGGGTGCGGAAAAGGTTAGATTTCTATCGATCTCGCTTTTTCTGGCAGTGTGACGAAGTAAAGACAAAATACAGATTGACCAAGTGGGATATCTGCAGACCCAAAGACCAAGGGGGGCTTGGGATTGAGAACTTGGAGATCGAAAACAAATGCTTGTTAAGTAAATGGCTATTTAGGTTATCGGTTGAGAACGACGGTATGTGGGCGCAGATCCTACGTAACAAATACCTACAATCAAAGTCTTTGTTCGAGGTTACCGTAAGATCGCCATTTTGGAAGGGACTAATGCGGACGAAAGATACCTTCTTTCGCAGAGTGAAATGTGTTGTTGGAAATGGTAAAACAACCAGATTTTGGGAAGATACATGGTTAGGGGAGATTCCTTTAGCCTTGCAATATCCCACTCTATATAATATTGTACAACGTAAAGAGGATTACATTGCTACAGTATTACAATCATCCCCCTTGAACATCTAGTTCAGGAGGTCTCTAGTGGGAGAGCGGTGAGCTCCTGGCTGCATCTTGTGCGAAGGTTGATGGATGTTCAACTTTCAGATCTGCCTGACTCGTTTCACTGGAAGTTAACTAGGAACGGTCTTTTCAAGGTAAAATCTATGTATTTGGATCTAATCGATGCTGGCCCAATCCCGAGATCAATTCATATTTGAAAAATTAAAGTTCCGTTGAGAATCAAGATCTTCATGTGGTTCGTTCACAAGAAAGTGATACTTACCAAAGACAATCTGCTTAAGCGTAGTTGGGTAGGCAGTTCATGTTGTTGCTTTTGTGACAATGATGAAACAATACAACACCTTTTCATTGATTGCCCTCTCGCTAAGCTTCTTTGGCGCACGATTCATACAGCATTTAACATCAGCCCTCCAGTTAGCATCGACATGTTATTTGGGACGTGGCTTACTAGAGTGGAATCAGCTACTGCGGGACATATTCGGATAGGAATATGCGCACTACTTTGGCCTATATGGAACTGCAGAAATGATATGATTTTTAACAGACAAAATCTTATAAATTTCTTGCAGGTTATCTACCGATCTTCTGCTTGGATCCGTACGTGTTCGTCACTCACTCATACGGACTCCAGGGAGCATTTGGCTACTGGGTGCAACCGATGGGAGACGGTAGCATGGGCTATCTACAACCGGTTTGGATGGCGGTCCAATAATAGGATAGATGTTTAGTCGTCTTGTCCTTTTTCTTGCCGGTTGTGGCTTTGTCTATTTTCTTTGCTTTTTGTGCTCCTTTTGCGAGCTGTACTATACTGCATACCTTGGATTGTTTGGATTTTTAATAAGATGACCGCATGCATCGTTCTGATGCAGAGGCCGGGAGCCTTCCTCCTTTTCTAAAAAAAAATCACATCCTTCAAGAAGATGGTCCAGATTCACATGCTGAAGTTTGCTGAGCACAGGGGTGAACAGTTCCAGGCATTCTGGGACAACCCAAATTTTCCACTTCTAAAATCCAGATGCAGATCGCTTATGGAAGGAACATTAGCAAGGAGCTGACTTAACATAAGGGTCTTTTGCAAGCGGGAGCCAGTTTTAATAAGGCTCAGCTTTGAAAGTTGTGGCACAAAACCAAAATACATGGGATCTTCATAAGAGAACCAATTATTGTAGGTCACCTGTTAGGAGTTTTGGTAGACAGGTGAGCTCAACTCTCTCAAATTTCGCATTGTCAACCTCGAGCTCAATAAGTCGAGCATGCTCTACTTGCAGCACAGAATGGACCCCTGAGTCACAGTGGGTTAAACGCAAAGACTCCAAGAGCTTGCAAGTGCTGAGGATGTTGGGGTCTAGATCACCAAACCTCATATTGCGCAGCCAGAGGCACCTAAGGCCAGCAAATGCATCCGGACAAGCACTGATAAAATCATTGAAGTGCTTCCCGTACTGGAGGAGACACTAGTAGTAAATAGGGCATTAGTCCCGGTTCCTAAAGGCCTTTAGTCCTGGTTCTGCAATCGGGACTAAGCAATCGGGACTAAAGGCCCCCACTTTTAGTCCCGGTTGTGTTACGAACCGGGACTAAAGGAGCTCCACGTGGCCGCTGTGGGGCGCCCAGGCAGGAGGACCTTTAGTCCCGGTTGGTAACACCGACCGGGACTAAAAGGCAGCCACGCGTCAGCACCTGCCAAGCGCTGGGGTTTTTGTTTTTTTTAAATGAGGGGTTTAGGGTTTTGGAGGGTTTAGGGGTTTCATATTGTGTTTCCCCCTTTTCTTTTTGTGTTTACCATTCAATTCTTTTACATTTAGGATTTTCGTTTTTATTTTACGTTTTCCATTTAACTCGACGCTAGCTACTACATATAGCAATGAAGGAACCATTACACAAATCGTCATAAATATAGAGAGAAGTGACCTCTCTTTCTCCGTGCTTGGTCGAACAACAAGTTTTCGTATATCTATTCGACGCTACTACGTATAGTACACGTTCATGCATATATATAATGTAACATCTCTTACGATTCTTAATATCTAATTACCAATATTCACTACCAATTCTCGATGGTATACTCCGGTTTTAGCTATGATCTCTTGATGGAAGAATCCCGCCAATTCCTCTTGAATTGCTCGTATGCGAGCCATTGGTACGAGTTCGTCCCGCTTCCGTTCGATCTAATTTAAAGAAGGGGGTCAATATATATATATATATATATATGAATGAAACTCAACACAATTGATGGTAATAAAATAAATTTGTGAATATTGTTAACGTACTTCAAGTTTTTCCAAAAATCTGCCCGTCTCAGAGGTCGTCTGGCGAATGAACTCGCAAACGTAGTATCCACATAAGTTATTCCCGGATCCCTGCCTCGAGCACTTTACGAGAATAGAGTTCAATCAAAATAATAATCAAGCATGATAGTGGTATTGAAACTAGAATCAAAGAGATGCGCGGACCTAGCTAGTACTACTTACACTGAGTTGTTCAAATCGTAGCTCCTCTCCCCATTCACCCCTAACCTGCTTGGTGAACTCTTTCCAAACCCTGCTCGGCAAAGAAAATGAATAAAGGAGTTATTAATTACTTGATATCAGGAAATGAACGATAGTTGCCGATATAGTGCGATAATGATTGAAATTACCTCTGGAGCATATCACGCAGGTCCGCCCACGTCTTAGGGTCTTTACGTAGCGAGTCCATGACAAGTACTTTTCCTGCGTCAAACCGAATGACTAGCAGAATAAAGTGGAACTTGCGCACGCATAGCTCATCAATTACACTTAACATCGAGTAAGCGAAACAGAAAGATGTGTACAAGACAATATAACACTCACTGGAAGTTGTAAGGAAATAGTATTTCCCTTTTGTTTTGTTGTTCAATTAACGCCCTTAGCAAGATCTTCTCTGTATCCTTGGCGTTCCATTTTACCGTAGTTTCATGAATAGTATTTGGGTTAATGAACCCAATGTCATAGATTTGTCCTCTTTTGCATTCGAGGATCTTCTTTCTGCATAATATATATAGTGAGGATAATTATACATGCAATGAACGAGCTGAGCTAGAGACTTAATTACAGAAATGATACTTACAAACAATAGCAACTGACGATAGATTTGTCGATGGCGTCTTGATTGTATAACTGAAATAATTCTTCAAATTCAATGAAAATCTCCTCGTCTCTATTGAAGTAATCCTCATCTTTAATTCCCGCAATGATATAGTTGCTCCCTTGCTTTGAGGCTTCCAAGTACCAGTCATGCAATCTTCGCATCATCGTTGGTAGATGCGGGAGCTCCTCAGGTCTGACGAGAGGCTTCCCGTGCTCGCATTTAAAGGCTAACTCAGCCATTTCGAACTGTACCTCATCGCCTAAGTAATCACCAAGAGTGAAACAGGGATCAGCGGCCGCTACCACCGGATAATTAGCGATATCGGTAAACAACTTGAGCGGGGGGCATGATTGGTTTTTCTGTTCGCCGAGCTGGGGAATTGTTTTACCACTTGCACTACTGCTACTTCCCGACCGCTGCTGTGGATCTCTATATGACTTTACAATAGAGCGGTCATAGTTTGATAGCAGCGGAGGCGGCGGTGGTTTTGTAAGGTTTTCCAGCAAGCGCCTCACTTTTACCGGATCTATTTTCTCCGTTGGATCTAGACGGGTCGATGCAAGCTGGTGTTTCACGTCGGCAGCCACGATCTCCTTGGTTTCCTCCTCAGTCATGTCATATGGTAACTTGGCAGGAGCTTTCTTGACGCTACCTGCTCTGGATTTCTTCGTTGTTGTACTACTAGCCGCCGGAGCGGCGGCGGATCTCTTCCGCCGGTGCTGAGGCGGCGGAGGAGGCGGAGTCAGCTGATGCGGCGGATTCTGCTGAGGGGGCTCCTCCGGCGGAGTCCGCTGACGCGGCGGAGACAGCTGAGGTGACGGAGTGTCCTGACGCGGCGGAGACGGCTGAGGCAGCGGAGACGGCTGAGGCAGCGGAGATAGAGCTGGACCGTGAGGAGTCTGCTGAGGGGCCTCCTCCGGCTGAGTCTGCTGACGCGGCGTCCAGTATGGAAGCACCATGTGTTCCTTTCTCCATAGAATGGTAGTCCTTATGGCATCTCCGAGATGAGTCTCCCCTTCACCTGTAGGGTACTCAAGCTCCAGCTGCTCAAATCCGTTGGTAACTTCATCCACCCCGACAACAACATAGCCATCTGGAATCGGAGAGCAATGGTAAGTCCCATCAGGTACACGAGGTAAGGCATAGCCGACCGCCACCTTCAAGGTTATGTTCATGCATTTCGCATGTAGATCACAATGTTCCTTCTCCGTGATATCATCCACGGGGTAGCGATCAGGAGCCGTGATTTCATCTATGGGCGGCCGAACGAGCAAAGAGGAAGCCATGCTGCTTTTCCGCTGAGATGGTGGGGTAGCTCCGTGGGAAGTATCGAATGAAGGATCTTCATGCCGCTGAGATGATGGGCCGGTAGCTCGCTGGCTGTTAAGTGCCTCTATTTGCTTCTCCTGCAACGCTAATCTTTCTTCTACCTTCTGTAGCCGGTCTGCATCCTCTTTCTTCTTTCTCCCTCGGCTTCTATAAGTGTCTCTGCTGTCGGGAAACCCAACCTTCCACGGAACGGAGCCTGATGTGCCTTGTGTTCGTCCAGGGTGTTCAGGATTCCCGAGGGCGCGTGACAGCTCGTCCTTCTCTCTGTCGGGATGGAACTTCCCTTCCTGCACGGCCTGGATTGCATCCTGAATGTTTTTAACGGGTGTTGCAAGTTGAGCTTTCGTATAAACACACTTCCCTGTTTCTGGGTCCAAAGTTCCCCCATGGCCGAAGAACCAAGTCCTTGCCTGTTCGGGCCAGTTCAATGTCTCTGGATGGATCCCTTTATCAAGCAGGTCGTTCTCAGCTTTGTCCCACGTAGGCCGGGCAACCTTGTAGCCACCTGACCACGTAACATGGTGATATTCCTTCTTTGCAGCATTTTGCTTATTTATCAGTGACCTTTTCTCACCTTTCTCCGTTGTCTTGTACGCCACAAATGCGGGCCAGTGATCTTTCATCTTCTCATATTGACCGGTGAATGTTGGAGTCTTCTCTTTCAGCACAAACTTTTCGTGCAATCTTTTCTTCCAGTTCTTGAATTGTTCGGCCATCTTCTTAAGAGCCCACGCCTTGACTTTTCGCTCTACAACATTGCTATTTGGATCCACCTCTGGTGGTATGCTGAAATTTTTCATGAGCGTATTCCAAAGCTCATCTTTGGATCTATCGTCGACATAAGAAACTCCATCGTCCGCCTTTGGCTTATTCCATTCTTGAATGCTGATCGAGATGTTGTCCCTAACAACAACTCCGCACTGACTTATAAATCGGTCTGCGGTCCGCTTGGGAGCAGTCGGTTTGCCATATGCAGCGATTTCTTCGATCGTGAACCTTTCATTCTCGCCCAACCTTTTCTTCGGGCCTCGTCTCTTTACAGAAGGTTGGCTCGATCCGGAGGGCTAAAAGAAGAAAGAAGCGTTAATATATGTACACAGAAATCAATGAATGCATCTAGTCAGCAGGCTTAATTAATATACCTCGCCGTACTTTGCAACAGTTAAGGATCCAACACCGCCAGAGCCGTCATCTTCTCCCTCCATTCGATCACCGGAGCCGTCATCCTCTCTTCCCTCACCATCGGAGTAGTTGAGAAACTGTGAGGTGATATCATCACCTCCGTCGCGGATTATATCCCCCAACATCTCTTCTTGTTCTAAGTCTCTGTCGTGTTCCATAGTTTCTGCAAATATTACAACCTGGCAATATACAACCATGAGAGATAAGCTGTTTTTCAAACTTAATGAAATCTGGGAATGCAAAACAGTAACATTATGATGACAACTTGAGAGCAAGATAGAGTCATGCTACAGCAACTTTACATGGTACATATACCAAATCACAAGAAGGAATCATATGCATATGAGCAATAGATTAGTGGCAAACATCATGCAAAGTTGACAAGTTTTATAACAGTCAGTTTCCAGCGATCGTCGAGGACTCCTCCCCCCTCATGTCGAAGTTATACCGAAGTTATCGGGGTTATGTTTTAACGACCCCCCCCCCCTAATATTCATGTTGGACTCGACTAAATATGCACTCCAAAGTCCAATCAACTATGTAAGCCCGCGGTGATCAAACACATACATGTTACAAAAATTTCTATGTTCACAAAAATATATAAGCCCGAGGGAAATTGAATGGCGGTGGCTCACACAGCGGGGGCGGCGTTGCACCGAAGTTATACCGAAGTTATCGGGGTTATGTTTATACAACAAATGGACACCTTTTGTCGAACAACGGAGGAACGATCAGGGACCAACAGCTCCAACATCGACGATCACTCCACGGAGATGCAACACCACAAATCCTGTAATTCCACCAAGTGAAAAAAAATTAGGTCACCACAATTTTGTTCTTCCATTTGTTTTAGCAAGATCATCATGATGAAGTAACCACTCATCATATGGAAATTTTAACATTTGTTTCTCTATCTAAAAAAACCTAAAAAAAATCTCTTCCATCTCATCTCATCTTCACAAAACATCTATCACATTGAGTATATGTATCTAAAAACCTAGTAAAACTACACAAAACAAACAAAAAAATTCAGCCATCTCCATCTCATCTCATCCATCTCCATCTCATCTCATCCATCTCATCTCATCTCAATGAACAAAAATTTATATTACACATGAAAATATCACAAATTCATTACATACGCTCGGAACAAAAATATCACAAATGAAATGACTTTGATCATGAATAATGCTATAAAAAATGACTTTGATCATGAATAATGCTATAAAACATTTGCATAAATATTACACATGAATAATATCAATGACTTTGAGAACATGAATAATGCTATAAAATGGCCATTGAGAACATGAATATGAACTGGAACATGGCATGATTAAGAACTATAACTATATGCAGAGAAAATGGCCATGTACTACACTACAGTAACTTAGACAATTACTGCTGAACAAACCATAGTATAGCAGGACAACCAGCAGCACCAAGTTGTCAATTATGAGGTAATTAGCAAGCTAGACGATTATTAACCAGCTAGCAAACCCTAGATATGCCAATTTCAGTAAAACAACATCACCAGTAGCAACTAGAGGACCAAGTATTCGTCTAGATGAATTACAGGAGCCACAACAACATGAACCAAGACATAAATCATCACAAGGACCACCACCAGCAACAAAATCAACAGGGCATAGCCGTAGCTCAATGGCCATTTTCATGTGTAATAAAATCAACAGGGTCGGCGGCGTCGGCGTCGGCGCCCAGCAGGGGGGGGGGAATAGGAGGAGGAGGAGGGGATCGGGGCGGCGCTCACAGCGAGGAGGCGTCGGCGACGGCGTCGGGGCAGCAGAGCGGCACGGGCGGCCGGCGTCGGGGTCGGCCAGCAGCGCGGGCAGCCGGCGTCGGGGTCGGCGGCGTCGGCGTCGGCGCCCAGCAGGAGGGGATAGGAGGAGGCGGAGGGGATCGGGGCGGTGCTCACAGCGAGGAGGTGTCGGCGACGGCATCGGGGCAGGGCGTCGGCGACGGCGTCGGGGCAGCGCGTCGAGGCGAGGGCGATGGAGAAGTTTGGGGGAGGAAGCGGTTTATATAGCCCGAGCTTTAGTCCCGGTTGGAGGCACCACCCGGGACTAAAGCTAAATTTCAGCAGCCCAAAGGGCGCGAAACCCAGGCCTTTAGTCCCGGTTGGTGGCACAGACCGGAACTAAAGGGAGGCCTTTAGTCCCGGTTGGTGGCACTAACCGGGACTAATTCTCGTTCGGCACCGCCCCCCGCCAGCATGTCGCAAGCTTAGTCCCACCTCACCGAGCGACGGGCGCGCCGACCGGCTTAAATAGCCGCGTCGTGCAGCCGTTCCGAACTCCTCGAAACACAATGCCGCCACTTGCCCTGTGGTTGACCCAGCCGTTGGGCCGTTCGTGTGCCCGATTCACCGCCCGAGTCGCCTGCGGGCTTGATTTGGATGGTTTATTCGCTGGTTGAACGGCTGTCCAGCAGCTGCGGTCGGGCTTCTTTTTTTATTTTATTTTACTTTTTTTAGTACTTAATGAAAACTCGTTCAAATAATCAGTATTAAAAATCAGTGAACTAAAATAAATAGTATAGAATATCTGTGAACTAAAATAACCTCATTCAGAAAACAGCCTCATTCACATAACATCATAAGAATATAAATAATAATTCCAAAAGAGTGCCATTACAAAATCAAAATTGTACGAAGTACCGAGCACGGCACTTTTATTTAGTTGCCAATAATGAAAAATCAGCTGCCATTACAATATCAAAATGGTACAAAGTACCGACCACGACACTTTTATTTAGTTGCCAAAAATGAAAAATCATGTGGCATTACAATAAAGAAAGAACGTAATATCCAACACCACATCCTCCCATTCATTCCTTCGGTATGATTTTAAGAATCTTTTCCTTCACCGTTTCCATCGTGTTGCACTCTAAAAATAGTATTTCAGCGAGAATGCGTCCCCTTAAAGAAATAATCTCGTTCTGGTCAAAGTCATATGTCCACTCATCTCCGTCCCAGTGTTCAACGCATTAGATCGTGAATAGACCACAAGAGACTCTGAAGAAATAACGCAAGTCAAGTAATGATGGAGCACACAATTACATATGCATCTGAAACTGTATTTGCATTCTGTTTTTGGTTTTAGACCTTTTTAGGATGTTTTAGTTTTAGTTTTCTTTTAAAC
Source organism: Elymus sibiricus (assembly GCA_039707655.1). Lineage (NCBI taxonomy): Eukaryota > Viridiplantae > Streptophyta > Magnoliopsida > Poales > Poaceae > Elymus > Elymus sibiricus. Next base: position 77,346,534 of record CM077676.1, read on the forward strand.
AGATTCAAAAACAGTAGCATACATGCCTAGTTTTCATTTAATTCTTTTTGCTATTAAAGTTTTTAACAAAAAAATACTTTATGAAAATTTTAGTTGCATAAATTTTATATAGTTTTAAGTTAATATTATTTTGATCATAACTAGAGTTTTATAAAAGCTTTTTAGTTGACTCTTTTTGTTATTGAGCTCAAACTTGGTACACCTGCTAAAATGGTCTAAATATTTGCATTGATTAACTCATCTGTATAATTAAAATACTAAAAGGATATGAATAATTGAAATTTCATAAATTAATAAATAATTATTCTAAAATCATGTTTCAAATGCCAAAATGCCCTAGCTAGCTCTTACAAAGATTCCCTCCGGTTTGTCCGAAGTGACACTTTCCAGCTATAAGTCCAGAAACTCACAGTAGAGAGAAAGTGATGGCGGTGAAGCCGGTCACATCCCAGAATGGGATCTTTTGGGGTATAAAACTATTTCTTCGCGTGTGTCCCTTGCTTATTGTGCCGCAACCATGGATAATCTTCATCATTTAATAGGATGCTTGGGTCAGTCTTCACTGTGAAGGGAGGAATTTCATGAAACTTTTCATAATCTTCTGACATGTCTGTCTTGTTCTCCACTCCCACAATATTTCTTTTTCCTAAAAGAACTATGTGGCGCTTTGGCTCATCGTATGATGTATTCGCTTTCTTATCTTTTCTTTTTCTCGGTTTGGTAGACATGTCCTTCACATAGAAAACCTGCGCCACATCATTAGCTAGGACGAATGGTTCGTCTGTGTACCCAAGATTGTTGAGATCCACTGTTGTCATTCCGTACTGCGGGTCTACCTGTACCCCGCCTCCTGTCAGATTGACCCATTTGCATATCTCCTTAAAATGTATTCCCATAGTCAAGTTCCCATATCTCCTCTATGTAACCATAATATGTGTCCTTTGCCCTATTGGTGTTTGCTGCATCAAAGCGGACACCGCAGTTTTGGTTGGTGCTCTTTTTATCTTGGGCAATCGTGTAAAATGTATTCCCATTTATCTCGTACCCTTGGAAAGTCAATACAGTCGAAGATGGTGTCCTGGCCAACAAGTACAGCTCATCTCCAACAGTGGTCTTACCCATGAGATGTGTTTGCTACCAACCGCCGAAAGTCCCCATGTGTTCACATGTAATCCAGTCGTCAGACTGCTCCGGGTGTTTGGAGCGTAAAATATTCTTGTGCTCATTTATATACAGGGCCACCAAGGTAGAATTTTGTAGAACTGTGTAGTGTGCTTGCGCCCAAGAATGCCCGTCCCTACATATTATTGCTTTCGGTCCTAGTGTGTCTTTTCCACCCAGTCTCCCCTCATGCCGCGATTCAGGAACACCAATCGGCTTAAGGTCAGGAATAAAGTCAACACAAAACTCAATGACCTCCTCTGTTTCGTGGCCCTTGGAGATGCTTCCTTCTGGCCTAGCACGGTTATGAACATATTTCTTTAAGACTCCCATGAACCTCTCAAAGGGGAACATATTGTGTAGAAATACAGGACCCAGAATTGCAATCTCGTTGACTAGGTGAACTAGGACGTGCGTCATAATATTGAAGAAGGATGGTGGGAACACCAACTCGAAACTGACAAGACATTGGACCAAATCATTCTGTAACCTTGGTAGGATTTCTGGATCGATTATCTTCTGAGAAATTGCATTGAGGAATGCACATAGCTTCACAATGGCTAATCGAACATTTTCTGGTAGAAGCCCCCTCAATGCAACTGGAAGCAATTGCGTCATAATCACGTGGCAGTCATGAGACTTTAGGTTCTGGAATTTTTTCTCTGCCATATTTATTATTCCCTTTATATTCGATGAGAAGCCAGACGGGACCTTGATACTGAGCAGGCATTCAAAAAAGATTTCCTTCTCTGCTTTGGTAAGAGCGTAGCTGGCAGGACCATGATACTCCTTTGGATGAATGCCATCTTTTTCGTTCATACGTTGCTGCTCCTCCCGTGCCTCCGATGTATCTTTTGTCTTCCCACACACGCCCAAGAAGCCTAGCAGGTTCACGCAAAGATTCTTCGTCACGTGCATCACGTCGATTGCAGAGCGGACCTCTAGGACTTTCCAATAGGGTAGGTCCCAAAATATAGATTTGTTCTTCCACATGGGTGCGTGTCCGTCAGCGTCATTCGGAACAGATTGTCCGCCAGGACCCTTTCCAAAGATTGCTTTTAAATCCTTGACCATATCAAATATATCATCACCAGTACGGGGGATAGGCTTCTTCCGGTGATCTGCCTCACCTTTGAAATGCTTGCCTTTTTTTCTTAAGGCATGCTTGGTCGGAAGAAATCGACGATGTCCCAGGTACACATTCTTCTTATATTTCTCCAAATATATACTTTCAGTCTCATCTAAACAGTGCGTGCATGCGTTGTATCCCTTAATTGACTGTCCTGAAAGGTTACTAAGAGCAGGCCAATCATTGATGGTTACAAACAGCAACGCTCGTAGGTCAAATTCCTCCTGTTTGTGCTCATCCCACACACGTACAACTTTTATATTTCACAGTTGTAAAAGTTCTTCAACTAATGGCCTTAGGTACACATCAATGTCGTTGCCGGGTTGCTTAGGTCCTTGGATGAGCACTGGCATCATAATGAACTTCCGCTTCATGCACAACCAAGGAGGAAGGTTATAGATACATAGAGTCAAAGGCCAGGTGCTATGATTGCTGCTCTGCTCCCCAAAAGGATTAATGCCATCTGCACTTATACCAAACCATAAGTTCCTTGCGTCACCTGCAAACTCCGGCCACTTTCTCTCGATTTTTCTCCACTGCGACCCATCAGCGGGTACTCTCAACATCCCGTCTTTCTTACGGTCTTCTTTGTGCCATCGCAACAACTTGGCATGCTCTTTGTTTCTGAACAGACGTTTCAACCATGGTATTATAGGAGCATACCACATCACCTTGGCAGGAACCCTCTTCCTGGGGCGCACGCCCTCAACATCACCAGGGTCATCTCGTCTGATCTTATACCGCAATGCACCGCATACCGTGCATGCATTAATATTCTCGTACTCCTCACCGCAGTAGAGGATGCAGTCATTAGGGCATGCATGTATCTTCTGCACCCCTAATCGAGGGCAGAGAACGTTCTTTGCTTCGTACGTACTGTCAGGCAATTCGTTATCCTTTGTAAGCTTCTTCTTCATTATTTTCAGTAGCTTCCCAAATCTCTTGTCGGATAAACCATTCTCTGCCTTCCATTGCAGCAATTCCAGTGTGGTACCGAGCTTTGTGTAGCCATCTTCGCAATTTGGGTACAACCGTTTTTTGTGATCCTCTAACATGCGATCGAACTTTAACTTCTCCCTTTCACTTTCGCATTCTCTCTGTGCATCAACAATGACCCGGCGAAGATCATCAGCGGGCACATCTGGTGCATCTTGATCTTCAGCTTCCCCCGTTGCAGTATCACCGTATTCAGGGAACATAGGATAGTTGTCATCATCCTCTTCTTCTTCATTGTCTTCCATCATAACCCCTCTTTCTCCGTGCTTGGTCCAACAATTATAGTGGGGCATGAAACCCTTCTCAAGCAGGTGGAAGTGAAGGGTTTTCGAGGAAAAGTAATCCTTCGTATTCTCACAGATAACACATGGACAGTACATAAAACCATTCTGCTTGTTTGCCTCAGCCACATCGATAAAATTATGCAGGCCTGTAATGTACTCGGAAGTGCGTCGGTCACCGTACATCCATTACCGGTTCATCTGCATTATGTAATTAAGTATATCAAAAACCATTACCGAACATCATGAATAGAGAAATGACCAAATTAATACAAGTTCATCATCACATTAAAACCAAAGTACAGTAGTGATAAAATGTTATTACTGTAAAAATAAATACATAAAGTTCATACATAGTTATCATAAAACAACATACAACTATGTAAAACATTTAAATGCAACAACAAATGCGATCAAAATCGCAACTAGGGTAACAACTGATCCAAAATCGCAACTAGGGTAACAACTGATCCAAGCCTCTTTATCAATGGCATATTTTCTAATCTTTCTAATCTTCAAGCGCATTGCATACATCTTGATCTTCTGTAGATCGATGACATCGACAACATGCAACTTCAATTTCATCTTCTCTTATTCAATTCTTTTCAATTTTTCTTTCAAATAATTGTTTTCTTTTTCAACTAAATTTAACCTCTCGACAAGAGGGTCGATTGGAATTTCCGGTTCACATACCTCCTAGATAAAAATATCTATGTCAAGTTGGTCGGCATAATTGTCATAAACACTAAATGAAACAAATAGTTATAAAAGATAATATACCACATCCAAATCATAGACCGGACGAGAGCCGACGGGGGAGGATACCAAAACCATAGCACTATATAATAACAAACAATAATACAAGTTAGAAAATTATACAAGTAGCTATCTAAATCATACAAGTAAGAATTTGTTCTTTTAAAAAAAACATAAGAACAAGAGGCTCACCACGGTGGTGCCGGCGACGAGATCGGCGTGGGCGATCGACGGCAGTGAGGACGGGGACGGGGACGGGACGGCACCCTACACATGTGCAGGCTAAGAAGTTAATTTGAGCTCAAATTGTGTATCTAAATCAAATAAACTCCCACATACACACCTCCACTAAAACCCACAAACCACTCTACTTCTAGAGCATATGAAATGAGCTAAACTAGCAGTAAGAGATGAAAGGATGAAGTTGCTAACCTTTTAGAACACTTGGATAGTTGATGCACCGCCAAATATAAACAAATCTTGGGGAAAATGGAGCTTGGAGGTCGAGCTTGGAGGAAGAACAGAGGAGAAAGCTTAAGTGTGGTTCGGGTATTTCATCGAGCACCTGATGTGCATAAGAAGTGAGAACAGAGTAGCACACACACCTCCCACCTTCTACGGCCAAAAAACAGAGGAGAGTGCGGGCAGGGGCGAGGATATATATAGGCATCTTTTTAGCCCAGATTGATGTGTAGAACCGGGACTGAAGACTAACCTTTAGTCCCGGTTGGAGACACCAACCGGGACTAAAGGGAGCGAGGCTCTTTAGTCCCGGTTGGTGTCTGGAACCAGGACTAAAGGTCCCAGTCGAACCAGGACTGATGCCTGCCGAGGCCCGGCCGGCGTCCTAGCCGGTCGAACCGGGACTGATGCTCACATTAGTCCCGGTTCGTAACATGACCGGGACTATTGCTCTGATCTGGCCAGAAACAAATCCCTGTTTTCTACTAGTGAGATCATCAGGAGAGCAGATCTTATATGCCTTCTCTGTTACAATCTCAAACTCGGTTGCATCAACCTTGTGGGTTGCCATGGCGCGGGCAACAGAGTTGCCAATGGCGAGGGAGTCAGGCTGCATCAAAATGAATCTGATTTTGAGTTTGCTGATGGTGATCTCCGGGCTCCTTGCGCTCAAGATGTTATCCGTTACACGAGCCAAAGCGCTGTTGGTTCGAAGCATGTCACTGACGGTGAGGCTGGAAACACGAGCTTTGTCATGGTAGGCTGGGATGGAACTAACGCTTAGGAAGAACTGCAAGAACATGGCGGGGAGCTTCAGCATTTTCTTGGATAGGACGCAGGCCCTTATCGCGTGAGCGTGTCCACCCTCTCCAGAATGTTGAGCAAAAGGTCGTTGGGCAGCTTGCTAAGCATGTCTTCGTTCTCACCGCCGGCGGCGGCTTCGTTTCGAGTTGTTTTTTGGTGCGCTTTTAGCTGGAACAATAGACAATCAGCCTTTTGAGGATGAGCCTTACATGAAGCAGAAGAAACATCAAGCACAAAAGAGAAAAAACATACATTGTGACTGCGGTTACCGCTTTTATTCTTCATGGCCGATTGGATCAGTTAGACCTTATCGGGTCTGTGACAACGGCCCCACTATTTATTTAGGCGGGAGCCACAAATCCTAAAAGGAGGACGATCCGGATTATACCTCGTCAACAGACAAGCTAGGAATAAAAATTACTCCTTTTGGACTGCGCTTGCTGCACAAACCGCAACCGATCTCCTCTCTTCCCGTACTGCATCTGTACAAGGAAATCAACTCTTCTTCGGCCTCCGACTCCTTAGAAATTACTCCGCCCAAAACGTAGCCAGGAATACTAGCACAGGCAGCAGAGTAGTGGCCACGAAGGAGAGTGGTGGTGGCCGGCGGCGGACGCCAGGGGTGCGGTTGGGGGCTATCGCATGGGATGGCGGCGGAGGAGAGTGTCGGTGGCCTGCGGTGGACGGCAGGGGTGGGGTAGGACTAGGGGGTTGTTCGCACGGGATAGCGGCTGACGAGAGTGGTGGTGGCCGGCGTCATACAGCAGGGGATCTTTTTTTAACATAAAAATATGAATGCATTTTTACAATAAGCGAGTGCATATTTTAAAATTAGATGAAAAATATTATAAAAATGTACGTACAATTTTCCAGGAGGCTTGAATTTTTTTATATGTATATGCATTATTTAAAAATAATAATTTTGTGGAAATTTAAGAAAACGAAATATATGTTCTCAAAAATACTAAATCTGAAATTTGTCAACATTTCCTAAAGAAAACAAGAACATTTTTTAATAAAATTTGTTACTTTTTATAATTGCATATACCTTTTTCAAAAACATGTAAACATTTTTTTAAAAATCAAAGAAGATTTTAAAATTTTGAAACATTTTTTTCAACATCATGAACATTTGAAAAATAAATAAATAACAAGGGAAAACAAAAAAGAAGGAAAAAAAGAGTCAGTACCAACTTTAAAAACCACTACAAAAAATGTCAGGAAAAAGTGATTCTCGACTGGCCTGACCCAACTAGTACAATTGTGTTTGGTATACTATAAGAGCAACTCGTCATTTGGAGGCCGCGTCGGCTGTGCGCAAACTCGGATTCAGCAAAAAGGAAGCTTCCTCCATATTTTTCTTACATATATGTCCCACTTGGCATTGACTACGACGGTTCTTCCCTAGATATCCAATATTAAAACCACATAAGATTCAGACTTTAGTTTGATTTCATTTATAAAAAAAATTGGGCGGAAAATTGGTCACATTGCGACTTTTACATTGATAGAACAAATAAATAATACTTCATTAAACAACAATGTAAGTAGCTAATGGCAGAGGCCCGATACCCCGACGGGGCCTAGTTGCGGCCACGTCCACGACGACCGCCACGGCTGCCATGATCTCCATGGCCACCGGTGGCGGCTGGATTCCCTTACGGGGGTGGGGTCAAGTGGGAATGCGGTAATGCGGGCCCCGAGGGCCCAGAAATCTGCCTCGGCAGTCACAACCCAACCCCGCCATTTGTCGTTGGCGGGGGTAGGGGCGGGGGTGGGCGCGGGCGCACGGTCCCAAATCCGACGATCCCTTTCCATTTCCTCCTGTCGTGAATCCTCTTTGGCCAGGTCGTGCTTGGCCCACAAATGGGGCGAGGGGATCTGGTCTATCCTCTTGCTCCTCATCCTCAAACTTGAAGATGAGAGGGAGCTCGTCCGATTACGCCATTGACGAGGAAATGGGTGGTGGATTGAAGGTGGGCGAGAGGGAAAAGGGAGGCACCGGAGAGTACTGGGTAAGCGAGATAGGGAGGCCGCCGACCTTTGGTGCGTCGGATGCCATTAAGATGGTCGTTGAGGAGGCGGCAAGCGACGGATGGTTAAGGGGATCATATACCAGTGAGCTATCATGACATGTTCACAGGCTTCCTGGTTGGTCACATGGCCCCTCCCAACCTGCTCATATGCAAACCAGGAGATGATGCCACGTGGCAGCCATCCGATGGGCCGCCATGGGAATTCGAGGGAGCGGTCGTGGCATTATTGGTCGGGCGCACATCCATGGTGTTGCATGGGAGGCCGGGCTGGTTCAAATCCCACGCGTGGCGCGAGGATGAAGAAGCCAAAAATTCCCACCCGTGCTGGTGGCTGGATATGATGTGAACTCTAAATAGGGTCTCCACAGCTTCCATATATGGAGACTAAGAGGTCCGTTTTTGGAGCGAGCTCCATAAATTATGGCAATGCGGAGGCATATGGTGGCTCTTTTAGAGTGCCATTATAGGCCAAAATTGCTTTATTACGGCGATTGGGAAAATATGGCGAATCTGCTATAGTTGCCCTAATATCTTGAGATGTACTTGTAGAGTAGACCATTGACCGCCTCACGGGAACATAGGAGAACCAAGGAGATGTTGTGGTTCCACAGGGCCAACCGTCATGGATTTGACTGGCTCCCCTTGCCTCCAGCCTCCATGCAGCGAGGTAAGGGGGGCCTTACATCTTCATTGGTGTATTTAGAAGCTTTATTATTGTCATATTTTCATTCTTAGTTGGCAACGTCCTAGCGGACGGTCCGATGCCGTCGAGAATAAAAACACTCTGGTTTTTCTCCTGTTGAGGTGAAGTCCTATCAGGCAGAGTCATAGAGCCAGGAAGTTTGTGTCTCCGCAGGTTTGGTGTGTCAGACCTTGACGATTTTAGGATCATATCCTTGCATGTTCGTTCGTATGGATATGATGTTTTTCTATTAGCGTTTCCTGTCGCTCTTGTTGATGCAATCCATTATGACTTTGGAGTCATGCTTTGGTGTTCTATTAAAGATCTTGTGGTTCGACGACCTATACTTTTAGGGGATTATCCCCGACCCAAGTGTGTTCACCGATCATGGCTTCACATCTTATCGGATGAACGACTCAAGAGGGTTTCTGAAACCTATGTAGGTAGAAAAGTTCGTGCAGGTTACGAGTAGTTGTGTCGCCTCTTTGATCCGACTACAGTCTCTTTACTGAAGTCTTACCAATATTTCATGTTGCAAAGATAGATACCACAGAGAAGATGATTCTAAGGAATTTCATTGTAATTATAGTTATAGGACTTGTTTTGTAATTTCTTGGATCTATAATCGGAAGCATTGTACATGTAATTTTGTCGAGGCTTTATTATTAATGGGGAGTAGGTATATGTGTCTCCTCCTCCCCTCTCCTACCCCTCCCACCATCAGAAAACCAGCAATCTAGATCGCAAAACCAGCGCTAACATCCCACGGCTGATCCCAAGCGTTGGTTTGGCCCGTACTACTTAACACGTGCCCCCCGCCCCCTCATTTCCATGTAATTTGCTTCCTTAAATCAATTGCGCCCCAAAAATAATGTTGGATTATGTGCCTATTTAGTTTGCATGTAATTTGCTTCCTTATACCCTGGGATTGGATGCATATGCAGATCATGATGTCCAAATAAAAATGAGATTTGCACTAATTGTGGTTTTTATTTACTAATTGGTATAAACTCAGGCAACCAGAGAATACTGGCTACATAGTTTGTGTTCTAAGTGTTGGAAATATGCCCCAGAGGCAATAATATTGTATTATTATATTTCCATTTTCATAATTAAGAGTTTATATTATATTCTATACTATAACTGCTATGATCCTGGAATATGTGATTTAGTGGAAAACTCATATGCACGTGTGAAATGATAAACGATAAAGAATAGGGTCCTAGTCTTGCCTCTAAGACTGGCTCAAGTGTTGTTGGTGATCATGTTTTCCGGATCTTAAGATATCGTTAAGTGTAATGATAGTCCTAAACCAACATTGAGAGTATGACGTTAGAAGAATGATCATATTGAATCGACCAAACTTGTTTGTTATACTTTGAGATAATATCGTCTGAAATCAATTGCTATAACACGAGGTGTTAACATGTGTTTTAGTTCCTTAGACCATGAGAGTATCGTAGTCATTTCTTACCGAACGGTGAACTTTGGGGTTGCTCAAATGTCATATGTAACACGGTGATCATAACGTCAAGTTATAGGTTCATCGGAAAGTTTGACAAGGGAATAGATAGCTCAAGAGTGGAATTTGCTCCTCCGACAATAGAGAGATATTCTTCGGAATCTCTCGGTGTGACGGCATCCATCATCGTCTGGCCAGACACAGGTGACTATGTCACGGGGATGCCGGAACATATCGACGAGAAAGAAGAACAAAACCGGTAACGAAGAGATCGGTATAGTGAGCATGTGTATGACTCAAAAGGATACCAATGCACCTCGGGTTTTGTAAAGTATAGCGAAGCAAAGGGAATAGCACATGATAACCAAAGGTTCACTCGAATCTCATTCGTGTACTCATAGGGATCAATATGGACGTCCATGGTTCCGCTATCGATCATTGAACAAAGGGGTTTTATTCATGTCTATGTTTTACCAAACCTAAAAGGTCACAAGTTTAAGGTAATCATGATCTGCGAAGTGTTAGTAGGACAGGAGTATCGAGGATTTATTTTTTAAATAGTCTCGTTAATATTCGAAATAGTTTCGAGAGGAACTGGAAGCGTTTCGGGGTCGCCGGAAGGGTTTCGGAGTTTATCGGACAATACCAGGTATTACCGATAAATAATATATAGGTGGAAAATATTTCTGGTGATGTTAAATTAATAATAAAAGGCTTTAGTAATTGTTAGGAGGCTTTTATATTTAATTTAATATCAACAGGCCTTAAAAGGCCAAACAGTGGAAGGAGTATTGGGCCACAAGGGCCCAATAGGGAGGCACCCCCTTCTCCTCATGGTAAGGAGGGAAGGAGGCCGAATTGGAGGGTGTTTCCCCCTCCTTAGCCGGCGCAAGGGGGAAGGGAAACCTTCCCCCCTTGTGGCGCCCCATCCTCTCCTCCCAACCTCTATATACTAGAGGCTTTTGCACCTTGTCTCTTTTTTTTACCTCAAAAAAAAAGACAAGGTATAGGGGATCAATTGTAGTCCTTTCGATAAGTAAGAGTGTCGAACCCAACGAGTAGCAGAAGGAAATGACAAGCGGTTTTCAGCAAGGTATTTTCTGCAAGCACTGAAATTATCGGTAACGCGTAGTTTGATAGCAAGATAATTTGTAACAAGTGACAAGTAGCAATAGTAACAAAGATTGCAGCAAGGTAGCCCAATCCTTTTTGTAGCAAAGGACAGGCCGGAACGATCTCTTATAATAAGCAAAGCGTTCTCGAGGACACATGGGAATTTCATCTAGTCACTTTCATCATGTTTGTTTGATTCGCGTTCGCTACTTTGATAATTTGATATGTGGGTGGACTGGTGCTTGGGTGCTGTTCTTACTTGAACAAACCTCCCACTTATGATTAACCCCTCTCGCAAGCATCTGCAACTACGAAAGAAGAATTAAGATAAATCTAACCATAGCATTAAACATATGGATCCAAATCAGCCCCTTACGGAATAGCGCATAAACTAGGGTTTAAGCTTCTGTCACTCTAGCAACCCATCATCTAATTACTACTCCACAATGCATTCCCTTAGGCCCAAAGATGGTGAAGTGTCATGTAGTCGGCGTTCACATGACACCACTAAGAGAATCAACAACATACATATCATCAAAATATCGAACGAATACCAAATTCACATGATTACTTATGACAAGACTTCTCCCATGTCCTGAAGAACAAAAGTAACTACTCAGAAATCATATTCATGTCCAAGATCAGAGGGGTATTGAATAGCATAATGGATCTGAACATATAATCTTCCACCAAATAAACCAACTAGCATCAACTACAAAATGTAATCAACACTACTAGCAACCCACAGGTACCAATCTGAGGTTTTGAGACAAAGATTGAATACAAGAGATGAACTAGGGTTTGAGATGAGATGGTGCTGGTGAAGATGTTGATGAATATTGGTCCTCCCACGATGAGAGGATCGTTGGTGATGACGATGGCTCCAATTTCCCCCTCCCGGAGGGAAGCTTCCCCGGCGGAATCGCTCCGCCGGAGAGCAAAAGTGCTCCTGCCCAAGTTCCGCCTCGAGACGGCGGCGCTCCGTCCCAAAAGTCTCCTCCTTATTTTTTTGGGGGCAAATGGGCTTATATACCAGAAAATGGGCACCGGAGGCTGGCCAGGGGCCCCACAAGCCACCAGGGCGCGCCTGTGGGGGGGGGGGGGGTGGCGCGCCCTGGTGCCTCGTGGGCACCTGGGTGGCCCCCTCTGGTACTTCTTTCTTCCAATATTTTTTATTTATTCCAAAATAAATCTCCGTGAAATTTTTGCTCATTTGGAGATGTGCAGAATAGGTATCTCTGACATAGCTTTTTCAGGTCCAGAATTCCAGCTGCCCACAATCTCCCTCCTTATGTAAATCTTGCATATTAAGAGAGAAAAGGCATTAGAATTGCTCCACAAAGTATTATATTGATTAAAAACACTATAAATAACCGTAGTAAAACATGATGCAAAATGGACATATCAGGGCCACCCAGGTGCCCACGAGGCACCAGGGCGCGCCACCCCCCCAGGCGCGCCCTGGTGGCTCGTGGGCCCCTCGTGAGCCTTCCCGACTCCGTTTTCTTCTGGATTACTTGTTTTGCAAGATAAAAATTCTTTATATATACTCCCGGACATTTTGACCACCATATCGCAGAACAAATATTAGAGCACCTAGACCCTCTGAACAAATTAAAGTTGAACCTAATGTTGCTATGGTTAAAGATCTCTTGGTCGATAATATAGATGGGCATGTTATTTACTTCTGTAATGAAGCAGCTAGAATTGCTAAACCAGATCCTAAAGATAAAAACAGACCCGTAGTAGGCATGTGTGTTGTCTCTGTTAAAATAGGAGATCATTGTTATCATGGCTTATGTGATTTGGGTGCTAGTGTTAGTGCTATTCCGTTTACCTTATATCAAGAAATTATGAATGATATTGCACCTGTTGAAATAGAGGACATTGATGTTAATATTAAGTTTGCAAACAGAGATACCATTGCACCACTTGGGATCATTAGAGATGTTGAAGTCTTGTGTGGAAAAATCAAATATCCTACTGATTTTCTAGTCCTAGGTTCTCCACAAGATGACTTTTGGTAGACCTTTCTTGAACACTGTTAATGCTAAGATTGATTGCGCTAAAGAAACTGTCAGTGTTGATTTTGGTGGTACATCTCATGAGTTTAATTTCTCCAAGTTTTGTAGACAACCTCATGATAAAGAATTGCCTAGTAAAGATGAAATTATTGGTCTTGCTTCTATAGCCGTACCTCCTACTGATCCGTTAGAACAATATTTGCTAGACCATGAAAACGATATGCATATGAATGAAAGAAATGAAATAGATAAGATGGTCTTTGATCAACCACCTATCCTTAAACATAATTTGCATGTTGAAACTCTTGGAGGCCCTCCTCCACCTAAGGGTGATCATGTATTTGAATTGAAGCAATTGCCTGATACATTGAAATGTGCTTATCTTGATGAAAAGAAGATATATCCTGTTATTATTAGTGCTAACCTTTCAGCGTATGAAGAAAAGAGATTACTAAAAACTCTGAGGAAGCACCATGCTGCTATTGGATATACTCTTGATGATCTTAAGGGCATTAGTCCCACCCTATGTCAGCACAAAATTAATATGGAGCCTGATGCCAAACTGGTTGTCGACCACCAACGACGATTAAATCCTAAGATGAAAGAGGTGGTAAGAACTGAAATATTAAAGCTTCTGGAAGCAGGTATAATCTATCCCATAGCTGATAGTAGATGGGTAAGTCCCGTTCATTGTGTCCCTAAGAAAGGAGGTATTACCGTTGTTCCTAATGATAAAAATGAACTCATTCCACAAAGAATTGTAACTGGTTATAGGATGGTAATTGATTTTAGAAAATTAAACAAAGCTACTAGAAAAGACCATTACCCCTTACCTTTTATTGATCAAATGTTAGAAAGACTCTCTAAGCATACACACTTTTCCTTCCTAGATGGTTATACTGGTTTTCTCAAATAACTGTATCACAACCCGATCAAGAGAAAACCACCTTTACTTGTCCTTTTGGAACTTATGCTTATAGACGTATGCCTTTTGGTTTATGCAATGCACCTGCTACATTTCAAAGATATATGACTGCTATATTCTCTGACTTTTGTGAAAAGATTGTTGAGGTTTTAATGGATGATTTTTCCGTTTACGGAACTTGTTTTGATGATTGCTTAAGCAACCTTGATCGAGTTTTGCAGAGATGTGAAGAAACTAATCTTGTCTTGAATTGGGAGAAGTGCCACTTTATGGTGAATGAAGGTATTGTCTTGGGGCATAAAATTTCTGAAAGAGGTACTGAAGTTGATAAAGCTAAGGTTGATGCTATTGAGAAAATGACACGTCTTAAAGATACTAAAGGTATAAGAAGTTTCCTAGGTCATGTTGGTTTCTATAGGAGATTTATTAAAGACTTCTCTGAAATTTCTAGGCCTCTTACCAATCTTTTGCAAAAAGATGTTCCATTTGTTTTTGATGATGATTGTGTAGAAGCCTTTGAAACACTTAAGAAAGCCTTAACCACTGCACCTATTGTTCAACCACCTGATTGGAACTTGCCTTTTGAAATTATGTGTGATGCTAGTGATTATGTTGTTGGTGCTGTTCTAGGACAGAGAGTTGATAAACAAATTAAATGTCATCCATTATGCTAGTAAAACTCTAGACAGTGCCCAAAGAAATTATGCTACTATTGAGAAAGAATTTCTAGCAGTTGTGTTTGCATGTGACAAATTCAGATCTTACATAGTTGATTCTAAAGTAACTGTTCACACTGATCATGCTGCTATTAAATATCTTATGGAAAAGAAAGATGCTAAACCTAGACTCATTAGGTGGGTTCTATTGCTTCCAGAATTTGACTTGCATATTATTGATAGAAAGGGAGCTAAGAATCCCGTAGCAGACAATTTGTCTAGAATGGAAAATGTTCTTGATGACCCACTACCTATTAATGATGATTTTCCTGATGAACAATTAGCTGTCATAAATGCTTCTCGTAATACTCCTTGGTATGCAGACTATGCTAATTACATTGTTGCTAAATACATACAACCTAGTTTCACATACCAACAAAAGAAAAAGTTCTTCTATGATTTAAGACATTACTTTTGGGATGACCCACATCTATATAAAGAAGGAGTAGATGGTATTATTAGACATTGTATACCTGAGCATGAACAGGAACAAATCCTACGGAAGTGTCATTCCGAGGCTTACGGAGGACACCATGCGGGAGACAGAACTGCACATAAGGTACTACAATCTGGTTTTTATTGGCCTACTCTTTTCAAGGATGCTCGTAAGTTTGTCTTATCTTGTGATGAATGTCAAAGAATTGGTAATGTTGGTAGACGTCAGGAAATGCCTATGAATTATTCACTTGGTATTGAACCATTTGATGTTTGGGAATTTGATTATATGGGACCTTTCCCTAAATCCAATGGGTACACTCGTATTTTAGTTGTTGTTGATTACGTTACTAAGTGGGTAGAAGCTATTCCAACTAGTAGTGCTGATCATAACACTTCTATTAAAATGCTTAAAGAAGTCATTTTCCCAAGGTTCGGAGTCCCTAGATATTTAATGACTGATGGTGGTTCACATTTTATTCATGGTGCATTCCGTAAATTGCTTGCTAAATATGATGTCAACCATAGAGTTGCATCTCCCTATCACCCTCAATCTAGTAGCCAAGTAGAATTGAGCAATAGAGAAATAAAATTAATTTTGCAAAAACCGTCAATAGATATAGAAAGAATTAGTCTAAGAAACTTGACGATGCATTATGGGCTTATAAAAATCCTATGGGTATGTCTCCTTATAAAATGGTTTATGGAAAAGCATGTCATTTACCTCTTGAGTTAGAACATAAAGCATATTGGGCAATTAAAGAACTCAATTATGATTTTAAACTTGCCGGTGAAAAGAGGTTATTTGATATTAGCTCATTAGATGAATGGAGAACCCAAGCTTATGAAAATGCCAAATTGTTTAAAGAGAAAATTAAAAGATGGCATGATAGAAGAATTCAAAAATGGGAATTCAAAGTGGGTGAACAAGTTCTATTGTACAATTCTCGTTTGAGATTCTTGCAGGAAAACTTCTCTCTAAATGGGAAGGACCAGATATTATCGAAGAAGTTTATCGCTCCGGAGCCATCAAAATAAACAACTCCGAAGGCACTAATCCGAGAGTGGTGAATGGGCAAAGAATTAAGCACTATATTTCAGGTACCCCCATTAATGTTGAAACTAATATTATTGAAACAATTACACCGGAGGAATACATAAGAGAGACCTTCCGGAACGCTCCAGAACCCTGAAAAGGAAGAGGTACGTGATACGGTAAGTAAACCGACTCCCAAAATTCCATAAAAATATTTTCTGTCAGTTTTGGAATATTAGAAAAAATACAAAAATAAGAAATAGCCGAGGGGACCCACCTGGCGCCCACGAGGCACCAGGGCGCGCCACCCCCCCTCCCCCAGGCGCGCCCTGGTGGCTCGTGGGCCCCTCGTGAGCCTTCCCGACTCCGTTTTCTTCTGGATAACTTGTTTTGCAAGATAAAAATTCTTTATATATAGTCCCAGACGTTTTGACCACAGTATCGCAG
Organism: Elymus sibiricus; assembly: GCA_039707655.1. Classification (NCBI taxonomy): domain Eukaryota; kingdom Viridiplantae; phylum Streptophyta; class Magnoliopsida; order Poales; family Poaceae; genus Elymus; species Elymus sibiricus. The sequence continues at coordinate 77,362,999 of CM077676.1, forward strand.
AAATCTTCTCTGTTCTTGTTTCGTGCTATTTTTCTGACAGATCTAGATCGCTATGGCTCCACCAAGCTCTTCCAAGGACAAGTTCTACGAGAAGGTCATCAACCCCTACTTACCGGAGGTGATGAAACACCCTCAAGCCATCGAGATGCGTGAGGGAGTGCTTCACATCCGGGATGTTCAAGGACCCAAGAAGACCGGGAGCGTGAAGGCCAGGCTGGAAGCAGTGGAGCAGGAGATCTTTAAGTGCCAAGGGATGGTGGAACGCGGACTCGGCGCCAACCACTCCATGATCACGGAATTCACCCATGAACACAAGGTGGATAGCCAATCAATGGGGGACATCATCTTCAACCTCAACGAACGAATTGACTATCTCCAAGGCCAAATCTATGATCTTCAAAACCAAAATTTTGAGTATGAGGCAAGATTCAAAGGTATGAGTTTAGCTGCAAGTTTCAGGACTCCGGAGACCCGTTCATCCTTTTATGATGGGAAACCTATGCCATATGGAAGCCGGAGGACAAGCTCGCCACTTCATCACCACCACCATCACCGAAGAAGGAAACTTGAGTACATGGGTATGGGCACTCTCCCCTTGGCTTGTGCCAAGCTTGGGGGAGGCGCCCCGGTATCGTATCACCATCACTTTTATCATCTTTACCTATTTTTAGTTCGATCCTTAGTTATTTCGTGATTTAGTTGAATAAAAGTTTAGTATGATCTATTTTCGAGTGCTAGTTTTGTGATCTATCTATCTATGTAATCGAGTTGAGGGTTATATAATAAAGAGTAGTTTGAGCTTTTGCTTCTTTACTTTCATGTTTCAATCCTAGCAATGAAAATAATGAAAAAGATCATATGCTAATCTTATGGAAAGTAATGACATTACATAGAGAAAAGTGTAAGTGGTAAAATTTATTGAAGGTTAACAAGCATAGCATTGGTCAATGATGCAATTCATGAAAAAATTAATAGGGAAGAGAAGATTCACATGCAAATACACTATCTTGGACATCTTTTATGATTGTGAGCCCCCATTAAGTATTTTATGCCAAATTATTAACGTTGGACAAGGAAGACAACGTAATGAATTATGTTTGCTTATATTCACATAGAAGTTATATTGTCATAGATCCTCCAACATGTGGTGCCTGCCCAATATCTTTGCTAGCCAAAAATCCGAACCAAGTAGAGATACTACTTGTGCATCCAAAACCCTTAAACCCGGTTTCATGTCATGAGAGTCCACTATATCTACCTATGGATTGAATAAGATCCTTCAAGTAAGTTGTCATCGGTGCAAAAAGCAATAAAAATTGCCTCTAAATATGTCTGAACTTTTATTGTAAGGCAAAATAAGCTTTGTACGAACTTGTGATGGTAAAGAAATAAAAGCGACAGACTGCATAATAAAGGTTGCTATCACAAGGGGCAATATAAAGTGACGTTCCTTTGCATTAAGAGCTTGTGCATCCAACAACAAAAAGTGCATGACAACCTCTGCTTCCCTCTGCGAATGGCCTATTTTTTACTTTTATGTATTTACTTTTTATGCAAGAGTCAATAGTGTTCTCCTCTATTCCTTTTTATTTTTCTCTTTTGCAAGCATCATGTGGTGGGGAAAGATCTAGGCATATATATCCAGTTGGATATGAGTGATCATGTGTTATTATTGTTTTAATCACCCTTGAGGTGAATAAGTTGGGAGGCGAAATTATAAGCCCCTATCTTTCTATGTGTCTGGCTGAAACTTTTTGCTCCATATATATGTTGTGAGTGTTAGCAATCATAGAAGACTATATGATGGTTGAGTATGTGGACTTGCAAAAAAGCTCCTACATGAGACCCTTCCTGAAAATATGATGAATTGCAATTGCATTGTTGACTGAGAACATAGTTCATTAGTTTCAAGAAAGTTTATGCCTTATACTTCATTGTTGTGATGAATTGTTACTTGCTCATGAGAAGTTTTATGATAATAAATATTGCTGTTATAATAATGATCATGATGCTACTATGTCCGTATTTTGTTTTTATCGACACCTCTCTCTCTAAACATGTGGACATGATTATCGATATCGGCTTTCGCTTGAGGACAAGCGAGGTCTAAGCTTGGGGGAGTTAATACGTCCATTTTGCATCATGTTTTCCTACTGTTATTTATAGTATTTTCTATCAATATAACACTTTGTGGAGCAATTCTAATGCCTTTTCTCTCTTAATATGCAAGATTTACACAAGGAGGGAGATTGCCGGCAGCTGGAATTCTGGACCTGAAAAAGCTATGTCAGAGATACCTATTCTGCACATCTCCAAATGAGCTGAAATTTTACGGAGATTTATTTTGGAATAAATAAAAAATACTGGAGCCAAAAAGTACCAAAGGGGGCCACCCAGGTGCCCACAAGGCACCAGGGCGCGCCACCCTCCCCCCCCCCCCGCCCAGGCGTGCCCTGGTGGCCCGTGGGGCCCCTGGCCAGCCTCTGGCCCCCATTTTTGGGTATATAAGTCCATTTGCCCTAGAAAAAATATAGAGAAGACTTTCGGGACGGTGCGCCGCCGTCTCAAGGCGGAACTTGGGCAGGAGCACTTTTGCTCTCCGGCGGAGAGATTCTGCCGGGGATACTTCCCTCCGGGAGGGGGAAATCGTCGCCATCGACATCACCAACGATCCTCTCATCGTGGTAGGAGCAATATTCATCAACATCTTCACCAGCACCATCTCATCTCAAACCCTAGTTCATCTCTTGTATTCAATCTTTGTCTCAAAACCTCAGATTGGTACCTGTGGGTTGCTAGTAGTGTTGATTACATCTTGTAGTTGATGCTAGTTGGTTTATTTGGTTGAAGATTATATGTTCAGATCCATTATGCTATTCAATACCCCTCTGATCTTGGACATGAATATGGTTTGTGAGTAGTTACTTTTATTCTTGAGGACATGGGAGAAGTCTTGTCATAAGTAATCATGTGAATTTGGTATTCGTTCGATATTTTGATGATATGTATATATGTTGTTGATTCTCTTAGTGGTGTCATGTGAACGTCGACTACATGACACTTCACCATCTTTGGGCCTAAGGGAATGCATTGTGGAGTAGTAATTAGATGATGGGTTGCTAGAGTGACAGAAGCTTAAACCCTAGTTTATGCGCTATTCCGTAAGGGGCTGATTTGGATCCATATGTTTAATGCTATGGTTAGAGTTATCTTAATTCTTCTTTCGTAGTTGCGGATGCTTGCGAGAGGGGGTAATCATAAGTGGGAGGCTTGTTCAAGTAAGAACAGCACCCAAGCACCGGTCCATCGACATATCAAATTATCAAAGTAGCGAACGTGAATCAAACCAACATGATGAAAGTGACTAGATGAAATTCCCATGTGTCCTCGTGAACGCTTTGCTTACTATAAGAGATTGTTCCGGCTTATCCTTTGCTATAAAAAGGATTGGGCCACCTTGCTGCACTCTTTGTTACTATTGCTACTTGTCACGTGTTACAAATTATCTTGCTATCAAACTACTCTTTACCGATAATTTCAGTGCTTGCAGAAAATACCTTGCTGAAAACCGCTTGTCATTTCCTTCTGCTCCTCGTTGGGTTCGACACTCTTTCTTATCGAAAGGACTACGATTGATCCCCTATACTTGTGGGTCATCAGGCTCCCTCTGCTGTTTCTTATTTTTGTATTTTTTATAATATTCCAAAACTGACAGAAAGTATTTTTATGGAATTTTTGGAGTCGTTTTACTTACCGTATCACGTACATCTTCCTTTTCAGGGTTCTGGAGTGTTCTAGAAGGTCTCTCTTATGTATTCCTCCGGTGTCATTGTTTCAATAATATTAGTTTCAACATTAATGGGAGTACCTGAAATATAGTGCTTAATTCGTTGCCCATTCACCACTCTTAGATTAGTGCCTTCGGAGTTGTTTATTTTGATGGCTCCGGAGCGATAAACTTCTTTGATGATATACGGTCCTTCCCATTTAGAGAGAAGTTTTCCTGCAAAGAATCTCAAACGAGAATTGTACAATAGAACATATTCACCCACTTTGAATTCCCGTTTTTTGAATTCTTTTATCATGCCATCTTTTAACTTTTTCCTTAAACAATTTGGCATTTTCATAAGCTTGGGTTCTCCATTCATCTAATGAGATAATATCAAATAACCTCTTTTCACCGGCAAGTTTAAAATCATAATTGAGTTCTTTAGTTGCCCAATATGCTTTATGTTCTAACTCAAGAGGTAAATGACATGCTTTTCCATAAACTATTTTATAAGGGGACATACCCATAGGATTTTTATAAGCAGTTCTATAAGCCCATAATGCATCATCAAGTTTCTTAGACCAATTCTTTCTGGACCTATTGACGGTTTTTTGCAAAATTAATTTTATTTCTCTATTGCTCAATTCAACTTGACCACTAGATTGAGGGTGATAAGGAGATGCAATTCTATGGTTGACATCATATTTAGCAAGCAGTTTACGGAATGCACCATGAACAAAATGTGAACCACCATCAGTTATTAAATATCTAGGGACTCCGAAGCTTGGGAAAATAACTTCTTTAAGCATTTTAATAGAAGTGTTATGATCAGCACTACTAGTTGGAATAGCTTCTACCCACTTAGTAACATAATCAACAACAACTAAAATATGAGTATACCCATTGGATTTAGGAAAAGGTCCCATATAATCAAATCCCCAAACATCAAATGGTTCTATAAAAAGTGAATAATTCATAGGCATTTCCTGACGTCTACCAACATTACCAATTCTTTGACATTCATCACAAGATAAGACAAACTTACGAGCATCCTTGAAAAGAGTAGGCCAATAAAAACCAGATTGTAGTACCTTATGTGCAGTTCTGTCTCCCGCATGGTGTCCTCCGTAAGCCTCGGAATGACACTTCCGTAGGATTTGTTCCTGTTCATGCTCAGGTATACAACGTGTGGCACCCCGGCTCAGAGAGACCAGAACACCCCGTATTCCAGCCCAGAGATCAAGTCTTCTGGAATACGGCACTGCTTGGCATAGAACAAATCAGCTCTTTATTACAAATAACACGGGTTCAAAGGTTCTGAAGGCATGAAGGTTAGAGGGGCACGGCGACACTTCGCCTGCTCAGGTAGTTCTATGCTAGCAGCGGCACATCTCGAAGCGGAAAGAATTCTAGCAGCGGAGCAACGGCGACGGTGATGAACTCCACTCCGCAGGGACTCTGGCTGGGACGTATCCTAGAGCGCAACCTCGGGGTCCTCGACAAACAAGCAATCACGGCATCACCTGCAATCTGGCATGACACGCCAGGTGAGTACTTTGAATGTACTCGCAAGCTCACAGCAACCAAAGCAATCAAAACAAACAACAGCATGGCATTTACAGGTTAATTATCTATGATGAACATGATAGTACTACTAGAACAACATGAGCATGGCAACAAAATGAGCATGGCATGTACATATAATTCATGATATGAACATGATGATACTAGCACTAGCATGCAAGGGGGTCGACGTTTAAGGTCTCATGGACCAACTTACTCTGCTTGGAGGTTATCTCGTAACCACCAACTTACCATCGTGATCATCACACGATCACCTCAGGATCAACCAAGCTCGGTATCAACTATACCATCGTGATCATCACATGACCACACGGAGCTTGATCTCTTCCTGTGGTCATCGCACGACCACATAAAGATCAACCAACTTCTTCCTCATGGAACCGGGGTTGTTTATTATTCAGGTTATTATTTCTGTTGACCCATAGTGTGACCTACTACGAACTGTGTCCATGACCGAGGACGCGGCTATCGATAGATTATACACTCTGTAGAGGTTAGTACACTGTACCCACACTACGAAACTCATGGCCTCGTGCTCCCATTCGGGTGGACCAACGACGTTCCGACAAAACCAGTCTATTGCATGACACTCTCCCGGCCACTCCCGACAAACTCCCCTTTGGGCTATGTCCTGGGTTGCCCCTGATGTCAACTCGTGACATCTGCCACCTTTGTGGCCGCCACCGTCGTGGCCAAAACATAACATTGTCCCAAACGGGGACCTCGGATATCCTAACAACTCGGGCACTCAAGGCTTATGGCCACCCACCGGGCCAGGGTAGCGCGCGCACATAACCTTCCCTAGTTGGAGGCACCGGCGAGAGGCATGACAATAGACCGCATTAGGGCCTCCCCATCCAGGCAAGTGTGGTTGCACTGGTGAGCTCGATTCGGTGGCACTATGACTCAGCCAACAGATTTGTTCAAGTTCGATTAATGTCAGGTTCAACTTGAATGGTGATGAGCTGAGTCATAACAAAATAACATGATGAGATGCCAATGCATATGAACATGATACCAGTGTAACCATGGATGGGCAACATAATCATTTAACAACATAGCATCAACAATGATAACTCATTTATCCTATGGGATGCAAATGAGCATGGCATAATGACAATCATGAATATAACAAGTATTTTCATAATAAACCCTAACTATTCAAATGAGCATATCGTTATCACTAGCATCGGAAAATAAATCTGAGAACTAACATGATAATAATTATACTAGCAAATAATCATTTAACTTACTAGACGAAAAATGAACATGGCATACGCAATGAGCATGGATTCACAAACATATCAGTAACATTCACAAAATTTATATGAGCAAACAACTATTTAAATATTCAAGTGGAAAACCATGGCTACTGCAATGCCATCATGCAAGTGGCTATCGTGGCTTGCCTGGGGTTGATGGATTCACCGGGGAGAGGTGCGAGGAACTCGCGGAAAGAATCGCCGGAAAAGTTTCCCTCTCGGCGGAGCTGTTTTAAGGGCAAGGGCAAAATGGTCATTTTCACAGTATGACAACCTCATGAAAATGATACCATCGGAACGGGCTCGACGAACTGAGATCGTGGGCTTTGGAATCACCTGATTCGGAGTTATGGTTGCCGAGTTACGGACGTTCGTTCGTTAGGCAGAAATCGAATAAAAACTTATTCATTTCTGCCCTTAAACAGTGAACGTTCATAATATAAAGGTTTCGGCCGGCTGAGTTAAACAGAAAGCGCATTCTAGAAAAATACGCTTTCGAAGCAGAGAAGACGCATTTTCTCCCGAAGCGCGACAGAGTACGCTTTCTAGAGGGGAAAGCGCATTCCGCAAAATGCGCGTCCACTTAAGTGGCGGGCCCGGCCGCCTGTGTCACCTACAGCCGGGACCCACCGCACCTCTCTCTCTCCTCTCGCTTCCTAATTCCTCCTCTCGACGCGCGCCCGCAGGCAGAAGGAGGTTGCCGGCGCCGGCGCCTGTTCCGGCGGCTCCGGCCACCAACGGCGGCGTCCAGCACATGGGCGGGCTCAGGCCGTCGTGCCACATCCATCCAGGCAGGGCACGGGCCGCGGGGAGGCCGAGCACGAGGGCTCCTTCGAGCGCGGCGGAGACCGGCGACGGGCGAGCTCGGGCTCGGAGGCACGGCCCACCGGAGAAGGAGAGGAGGTTCTGGAGTGGTTCTAGGAGGCTAGAGGAGGTCCTTGGTGGTGGTAGGAAGGAGAGGAGGGCTCGGCATCGGGCAAATTTGAGAGGGGGAGAGCGGCGGCCATGGCGGCAATGGTGGCCGAGGAGGACTCCTCGAGCTCGGGTGAGTGGTCGGGGAGGGATAGGTGAGTGTGGAGAAGAGGCTGGTGAGGAGAGGAGGGGATCGGGTGGCTATATATAGCCGGGGCGGAGGTCGTGCCGTCCCCGGGTGTTGCACGGCCGGGAGGAGCGTGCTCTGGCGAGGTCGGTGGCGGCTAGCGGGGCGGCGCGGCATTGCCGACCTGACGAGGCTCAGGGCGAAACGACGGCTCGGGGAGAGGAGACAACGGCAAAACGACGACGGCCGAGGGGTGCACAGTGCACGCGTGCCCATCAATTTGGCTTGGTCCGGCGAGCTATTAGCGGGGAAGGGCGAACCAGAGAGTTGAGGAAGAGCTGGGGAAGGACTGCGGCAAGGCGAGGTGTCGTGAGGACGGCGTTTGGGCGGCGGCAGGAGGGTCCCGAAGCTCAGAGCACGCTTTTGGCTGCAGAGCACGCGCTCTGAGCCTGGTCACCGCGTGCAAAGGCAAGAGGAGAGCTCCAGTGCCTGGCTAATGGTGTCTAGCGCGTTGTCCTTCCTGGATGGGCCCTACCAGAGGTGATAGCTCGAAGAAACCTACTGTGGGTGGATGTGAGTGATCAGAGAAAGTTTGCTGTTGCAAACTTAGGCATGATGCTGTGGTAAAATGGAATGAGATAAGGATTCACCAGGATGTCACAGAGGCTTAGGGTAGGAAGGACTACGATCCTGTGAAAAATGAAATGATTTGGACCAGTATTTGATATAGTTGCTTCTCAACCACATATTATGGTCCAGAAAGAAGATTATGAAGTAGAACTCACATGGATGATTTTATTGGGCTGAAAATTGGCAAAGGGTGATGATTTGGGCATATGAAGGTACCATAAAAATTTCATCCCATTTGGATAAGTCTAAATGGTACTCCCTTCACAATGATCCACCCTGGACAGAAACTTGGGGGAATTTTGTGGAGAAAATGGCTTCGCAAAATAATTTTAATTTTGGCATGCTCACATTATTTAGGGATATTCAGGTCCTGGATTAATTTTAGAATTTTTGAAGCTATATAAAATATAGTTGCTTCACAAACTGAAATTGAGACCAGAAACCAAGATTTGAAGGTGTGCTCACATAGATTGCTGGATGGATATTAAATTTGGTGGGGAGTCATTATTTGATCATATAAATTATCTACCAAAATTTCAACTCATTTGGATAATCCTAGCTAGTACTTCCTTCACAAAGCTTCTCTCTGGTCAGAAACTTTGGGAATTTACTGAGAAAGATTTACTAGGAAAATGAAGCTGAATTTTGGCATAAAGCAATTATTTGGATAAGAGAGAGTGCCCAAAAATTTTTAGGGCAATCAAGAAAAGATAAATAGCACTTCCTTCACAAATTGCCCTGCTGGACAGAAAAGGAAATGAATATTCCTGAATTATTTTTGAACTAGGCAAGGATGGATTTTGGCATATTTGCGGAAGATATGATCCAAAGAATTTATGAGAATTTTGTGGGAATTTTGTGGAGGACAGAAATATAGATTGCTTCACAACCTAGGGCAAACAGGGTTATTCCTTTAATGGAAAAAGGGGTATTCCCAAGAAATAAATATTAGAGTTGGGCTAAGATGGAAATGACATGGCCTTGGGATAGATTTGGGAGTGACAAGCCACTAGGAAGTGGCAGGAGAGAAGATCTTCTCAGGTTTCAAGACCACATAGCCACGGAAAAAGGAAATCCAAATAAAAATTCGAAGAAATCCAAAAGAAAAAGACAGGGCCAAAAATCGGGGTGTTACACAACGTCTAATAATACTATCTACTCCTTCTTTATAAAGATGTGGGTCATCCCAGAAGTAATGTCTTAAATCAAAGAAGAACTTTTTCTTTTGTTCGTATGTGAAACTAGGTGGTATAAATTTAGCAACAATATAATTAGCATAGTCTGCATACCAAGTAGTATTACGAGAAGCATTTATGACAGCCAATTGTTCATCAGGAAAATCATCATTAATAGGAAGTGGGTCATCAAGAACATTTTCTATTCTAGACAAATTGTCTGCTACGGGATTCTCAGCTCCCTTTCTATCAATAATATGCAAGTCAAATTCTTGTAGCAATAGAACCCACCTAATGAGTCTAGGTTTAACATCTTTCTTTTCCATAAGATATTTAATAGCAGCATGATCGGTGTGAACGGTTACTTTAGAATCAACTATTTATCACATGCAAACACAACTGCTAGAAATTCTTTCTCAGTAGTAGCATAATTTCTTTGGGCACTGTCTAGAGTTTTACTAGCATAATGCATAACATTTAATTTCTTATCAACTCTCTGTCCTAGAACAGCACCAACAGCATAATCACTAGCATCACACATAATTTCAAAAGGCAAATTCCAATTAGGTGGTTGAAAAATAGGTGCAGTGGTTAAGGCTTTCTTAAGTGTTTCAAAGGCTTCTACACAATCATCATCAAAAACAAATGGAACATCTTTTTGCAAGAGATTAGTAAGAGGCCTAAAAATTTTAGAGAAGTCTTTAGTAAATCAACTATAGAAATCAGCATGACCAAGGAAACTTCTTATACCTTTAATATCTTTAGGACAAGGCATTTTCTCAATAGCATCAACCTTAGCTTTATCAACCTCAATACCTCTTTCAGAAATTTTATGCCCAAGGACTATACCTTCATTAACCATAAAGTGGCACTTCTCCCAGTTCAAGACAAGATTAGTTTGTTCACATCTCTGCAAAACTCGATCAAGGTTGCTTAAGCAATCATCAAAAGAAGTTCCGTAAACAGAAAAATCATCCATGAAAACCTCAACAATCTTTTCACAAAAGTCAGAGAATATAGCAGTCATACATCTTTGAAAGGTAGCAGGTGCATTGCCTAAACCAAAAGGCATACATCTATAAGCATAAGTTCCAAAAGGACAAGTAAAGGTGGTTTTCTCTTGGTCGGCTTGTGATACAGGTATTTGAGAGAAACCAGAATATCCATCAAGAAAGCAAACGTGTGTATGCTTCGACAATATTTCTAACATTTGATCAATAAAAGGTAAGGGGTAATGATCTTTTGTAGTGGCTTTGTTTAATTTTCTAAAATAAATTACCATCCTATAACCAGTTACAATTCTTTGCGGAATGAGTTCAATTTTATCATTAGGAACAACGGTAATACCTCCTTTCTTAAGGACACAATGAACAGGACTTACCCATCTACTATCAGCTATGGGATAGATTATATTTGCTTCCAGAAGCTTTAATATTTTAGTTCTTACCACTTCCTTCATTTTAGGATTTAATCGTCGTTGGTGGTCGACAACTGGTTTAGCATCAGGCTCCATATTAATTTTGTGCTGACATAGAGTGGGACTAATGCCCTTAAGATCATCAAGAGTATATCCAATAACAGCTCGGTGCTTCCTCAGAGTTTTCAGTAATCTCTTTTCTTCATGCTCTGAAAGGTTAGCACTAACAATAACAGGATATATCTTCTTTTCATCTAGATAAGCATATTTCAATGTATCAGGCAATTGTTTCAGTTCAAATATAGGGTCACCCTTAGGTGGAGGAGGGCCTCCAAGAGTTTCAACAAGCAAATTGTGTTTAAGGATAGGTGGTTGATCAAAGAACATCCTATCTATTTCATTTCTTTCATTCATATGCATATCATTTTCATGGTCTTGTAAATATTGTTCTGATGGATCAGTAGGAGGTATGGCAATAGAAGCAAGACCAATAATCTCATCTTTACTAGACAATTCTTTATCATGAGGTTGTCTACGAAACTTAGAGAAATTAAACTCATGAGACATACCACCAAAATTAACACTAACAGTTTCTTTAGCGCAATCAATCTTGGCATTAATAGTGTTCAAGAAAGGTCTACCAAATATAATGGGACAAAAATCATCTTGCGGAGAACCGGGGACTAGAAAATCAGTAGGATATTTTATTTTTCCACACAAGACTTCAACATCTCTAACGATCCCAAGCGGTGTAATGGTATGTCTGTTTGCAAGCTTAATAGTAACATCAATGTCCTCTATTTCAATAGGTGCAATATCATTCATAATTTCTTGATATAAGGTAAACGGAATAGCAATCACACTAGCACCCAAATCACATAAACCATGATAACAATGATCTCCTATTTTAACAGAGACAACAGGCATGCCTACTACATGTCTGTTTTTATCTTTAGAATCTGGTTTAGCAATTCTAGCTGCTTCATCACAGAAGTAAATAACATGCCCATCTATATTATCGACCAAGAGATCTTTAACCATAGCAACATTAGGTTCAACTTTAATTTGTTCAGAGGGTCTAGGTGCTCTAATATTACTTTTGTTAACCACAGTTAAAACTTTAGCATGTTCCTTAATCCTAACGGGAAAAGATGGTTTCTCAATATAAGCAGTAGGCACAACTGGATCAACATGGTAAACAATTGTTTCTTCTTTAACACTAACGGGTTCCTCAATCTTTTCTTTAACAGGAGAATGATATTTAAACCACTTCTCCTTAGGGAGATCAACATGAGTAGGAAATGATTCACAAAAGGAGGCTAATATCTCATAGTCAAGTCCATATTTAGTGCTAAACTTATGAAAAGCATCGGCATCCATAAAAGATTTAACACAATCGAACTCAAGTATTATACCTGACTCATTACCTTTGTCGAGTTCCCAATCTTCAGAGTTGCATTTAATTCTTTCCAGAAGATCCCATCTGAATTCAATAGTTTTCTTCATAAAGGAGCCAGTCGAAAAAGAATCGAGCATGGTTTGATCATCATGAGAAAGCCGAGCATAAAAAGTCTGTAAGATAATTTCTCTTGAGAGCTCATGATTGGGGCATGTGTACATCATGTACTTAAGCCTCCCCCAAGCTTGAGCGATGCTTTCTCCTTCACGAGGCCAAAAATTATATATATAATTCCGATCACGATGAACCAAATTCATAGGATAAAATTTCTGGTGGAAATCCAGTTTCAATCGGTTCTAGTCCCATGTATCAGTATCATCACATAGCCTATACCATGTCAATGCCTTTCCCTCCAAAGATAAAGGGAATACTTTCTTCTTAACTCCATCTCTAGATAAACCTGCAAGCTTAAACAATCCACAAATTTCATCCACATAGATCAAGTGCATATCAGGATGTATTGTTCCATCTCCTGCATAAGGATTAGCTAGCAGTTTCTCTATCATACCCGAAGGAATCTCATAATAAATATTTTCAGTAGGTGTAGTAGGTTGAGGAGCAACACTTTGTGCTTCCGGTCGAGGTGAAGATACCCCGAACAAACCCCTCAAAGGATTACTTTCCATAGTGACAAGTGACAGTAAATTTCAGCACGTAATATAAATGTTTCCTTACCAAATTTCACTCACCAAAAGCGCTTCACTCCCCGGCAACGGCGCCAGAAAAGAGTCTTGATGACCCACAAGTATAGGGGATCAATCGTAGTCCTTTCGATAAGTAAGAGTGTCGAACCAAACGAGGAGCAGAAGGAAATGACAAGCGGTTTTCAGCAATGTATTTTCTGCAAGCACTGAAATTATCGGTAACGAGTAGTTTGATAGCAAGATAATTTGTAACAAGTGACAAGTAGCAATAGTAACAAAGAGTGCAGCAAGGTAGCCCAATCCTTTTTGTAGCAAAGGGCAGGCCGGAACGATCTCTTATAATAAGCAAAGCGTTCTCGAGGACACATGGGAATTTCATCTAGTCACTTTCAACATGTTTGTTTGATTCGCGTTCGCTACTTTGATAATTTGATATGTGGGTGGACCCGTGCTTGGGTGATGTTCTTAGTTGAACAAACCTCCCACTTATGATTAACCCCTCTCGCAAGCATCCGCAACTACGAAAGAAGAATTAAGATAAATCTAACCATAGCATTAAACATATGGATCCAAATCAGCCCCTTATAGAATAGCGCATAAACTAGGGTTTAAGCTTCTGTCACTCTAGCAACCCATCATCTAATTACTACTCCACAATCCATTCCCTTAGGCCCAAAGATGGTGAAGTTTCATGTAGTCGACGTTCACATGACACCACTAAGAGAATCAACAACATACATATCATCAAAATATCGAACGAATACGAAATTCACATGATTACTTATGACAAGACTTCTCTCATGTCCTCAAGAACAAAAGTAACTACTCACAAATCATATTCATGTCCAAGATCAGAGGGGTAAATAGCATAATGGATCTGAACATATAATCTTCCACCAAATAAACCAACTAGCATCAACTACAAGATGTAATCAACACTACTAGCAACCCACAGGTACCAATCTGAGGTTTTGAGACAAAGATTGAATACAAGAGATGAGCTAGGGTTTGAGATGAGATGGTGCTGGTGAAGATGTTGATGAAGATTGGTCCTCCCACGATGAGAGGATCGTTGGTGATGACGATGGCTCCGATTTTCCCCTCCCGGAGGGAAGTATCCCCGGCGGAATCGCTCCGCCGAAGAGCAAAAGTGCTCCTGCCCAAGTTCCGCCTCGAGACGGCGGCGCTCCGTCCCAAAAGTCTTCTCCTTATTTTTTTTTGTAGGGCAAATGGGCTTATATACCAGAAAATGGGCACCGGAGGCTGGCCAGGGGCCCCACACGCCACCAGGGCGCGCCTGGGGGGGTGGCGCGCCCTGGTGCCTCGTGGGCACCTGGGTGGCCCCCTCTGGTACTTCTTTCTTCCAATATTTTTTATTTATTCCAAAATAAATCTCCGTGAAATCTCAGCTCATTTGGAGATGTGCAGAATAGGTATCTCTGATATATGTTTTTCAGGTCCAGAATTTCAGCTGCCGGCAATCTCCCTCCTTATGTAAATCTTGCATATTAAGAGAGAAAAGACATTAGAATTGCTCCACAAAGTATTATATTGATTAAAAACACTATAAATAACAGTAGTAAAACATGATGCAAAATGGACGTATCATCTCTACACAAGTTTTGGAGCCTCCTCTAGTTCTCTAGTTCTAGTTCTAGTTGGTCCTAGTTAATCAATTAGAGCTAGACCGAGATCCTCTAATCCTCATAATTAGAAGCCCGTTGTGGTTCTAATCTCCTACCTCTAATTCTCCGGTGACGATTAGCTCTGGACGGTGAAGCGCTGCCGGATCGTGAAGACCGTACGCTTGCAACTCGTAGAGAGGCCATGCTTTCGGTCTTTCATTCGAGAGACTGTTCATGGACGGTTCACGGGATCGTTCATCTACGGTTTGAGGGACTCCAAGTATGATCTACACCGACTCGTCTACTTCCGCTGCACTCCGGAGTCGGTAACGATCATGATCCAAACCGTTTATGCATCTTCATATTGTCCTGGGTGATTGTAGGGCGATTTTTTTTTGTTTTCTACTACGTTTCCCAACACTAAGTACAAGTATGTTGAATCCATGATTATGCATCACTGCATTTGTCTCGAATGTTCATGACATATTTTTTAATTCATCTTCCCGTTGTCCGAGATGTTTGGCAGCAACTAATCTTGATGTATGAGCAGGTTGGTCCTGGCGTCGTGCCCTCATGTGCACAAGGAACCGCTGCTCTCGCTGGCATGACTTGGTGGTTGTCATCACGGTCTCCGGTGACGATTGCTAGGCGCCAGCTGTGATCTCCCATGCGCACACGTTTGATGGCGGCGGCGGTGTCGTATGGAGGAAAGGTTGTAACTCCGCACAATGCAGTAGTATTCTTGAAGTGGTGTGGGTGCCCATTCTCCTGGTGCACCTTGACTGACAAGACGTCATTACTGGTCGGGTCAAAGAGGATGGCAAGTGCATATATATCCAGAGCGTAGCTCCATAGGTACGCAAGCCGTATTATGGATCTGAACTGGGAAGGAATAGCAGGCTTACGCAGAGAAGCGGAGAGCAAGAGGAGCCACTGAATGAAGAGGCTGCCGAGTACAAGGATGAGCAGCTGCCACTCTTCCCACCATAGCACAACACTTGAGAGACCCATCTCTGGTCCTTGCCTCTCCTCTCTCCTCTCCTCGCGCCGTCCCCGCGGGCGGCCGGGGGGAGCCCAGATCTGCCGCCCCTCGCCCCTCCTCCCTCCTCCGCCCCTCCTCGCCGCCGCCAGCACAGGTCGCCGGGCAAAGCCCGCTCGACCTAGGCGGCGGCGGGGCCTTCTTCTCGTCCTGCCCGAGGATGGCGGCGCGGGACGCTTTCTTCTAGTGGCGGCGAGGCGCGGCTGTGGGGCGCGGCGGCGCGACGGCACGGGCTGGCGGCGGTGGCTGCTGGGCGTACGTGGCGTCGTCCTCTCCTGGGCCGGCGGCGGGATCTGGTGTAGGGCTCTCTGGTGGCGCGGCTGGGGCTTGCGGGCGGCCCTGCTGCTCGTGCGGCGCGGCAGCTGGCTGGTCAGGCGGCGGCGGCCTGGAGCCTACTTCCAGTCCCCGGTGGAGATGGCGGCGATCCGTACACAAGACTTGATGGAGGTTCTTCGAACAGATCTAGGTGAAAACCTTAAGCTCGGCTAGATGCCAAGGCCGGCGATGGCGGCGCTCTTCTATGTCGTTCTCTTCTTGAAGACATCGCCGTGGAGAAGTTCCAGACCTCTATCTGCTACCTCCGGGGGAAACCCTAGATCGGTAGATCGGATGACGGCGGCGCTCTTGCGTCGTTTCCCCCTTGGGGGCGTCAGTCTTGGAGGTGTGCACGGGCTCGAGGGACCAGCGGACAGCATCTTTGGTGGAGCGGTGTTTCATCTTACGCATCGACGACTGTGGATCTCGGCGGCGTGGCGCAGTGGAGCCTCGGCGTTCGATGTGTGTAGATGGACTCGCGCAGGAGGATCGCGTTGTCTGGCGTCGTGGTGGCGTCGATGGCAGACCTGGCAAGGTCGTGGCGTCAGTATCTGCTCTGAAGATGGATCGGTGGAAGACGGCGGCGGCGGCCTCTGAGAGTGCGCCGAACTGGTGTGTGCCCCAGACCAGGTATATGGCTTGGCTGGGGCCTCCGGTTTTAGATGTTAGGCTTAGGTGCGAGGTCTGTTTGGTATTAGGCTCGGACTATCGGCACCCCTTCATCAAGTGGATAGAAGTAGCGACAAATGTTGCCAAGATGGTGGCTTCAGACTTACTGATGTACTACTTTGTAAGGTCTTTGTGAATAATTAATAAAGTGGTTGCATGCATCGTCCAGATGCAGAGGCCGGGTGTCTTCCTCTTTTTCAAAAAAAAAAAAAAAAAATCTCTGGTCCTTGCCTGGTATCTCCCGCTCTCACATTTAATCATCAGTTCAGATACTACTACCATTGCAAGGTGATACGTGAGACATTTAAACCATCAAAAAAATTCAACTATTTCATCTTTTTTACCCGCTCCTATTTTATCTATGATATCATTGGTGCATGTGTTGCACTCAGCTACCACGAAAGCCCCATACGCCATCTTTCCCATTTACGTTTCTCCTATTTCTATTTTATCATATTGTGGGTTGCTAGACAGGTGATTCACCGCATAACAATGATATTATTGATACGGAAAGTAACAGAACACGACAATAATACATAATAGGCACGACAACAAACTACAAGCAGACGCTGTTGGAGCACACCAACATGGCAAACACATACATATGCCAATACCAAGTGCTTTAATACTTTTCTAATCGAACGTCACATGGACCTTAAAGCAACTAATCTTTATACTTCAGCTACTTCAAGACCCGTGGAACTTTCCCTTAGAAAAATAAGCACCTCCTTTGTTTCTACCTTTAAAGCACAACATCTTACGGGTAGACCTCGATGACGGATCGAGCTTTTCTTCACAATTTTGCAGTCCGTGAATCCGGCTTTCTTGAATAGCTCGGACCAGTGTTTTTCATCGCGTTGGCCACCTCTCGTGTTCACCATCATGAGCATATCCATCAGGAGTTGGGCTTCAAACATTACTGGCCCTAAGGAAGGTCCAACCACAATCTCTATGATTATCACCTTTCCTCCCTACTCCCGCGGAGGAATGGCCTTTCTGCACTGGGCTAGGATTTTCACGCAATCCTCGTCGCTCCAAAAGTGTAGCACAAGCTACAAAAACAGGTAAATTTCAAA
Source organism: Elymus sibiricus (assembly GCA_039707655.1). Taxonomy (NCBI): domain Eukaryota; kingdom Viridiplantae; phylum Streptophyta; class Magnoliopsida; order Poales; family Poaceae; genus Elymus; species Elymus sibiricus. The sequence goes on from CM077676.1 coordinate 77,380,702, forward strand.
GAATGAAAGATGGACAAGCATGACTTTTACGAGTTGTAGCTTGTGATGTTATACCTTGAGCAACACGGCTTGAGATGGTGGGACGGTGTGGAACAGGTCACCCGCAACATAGTTAATGACACCATCAGTTGGGGCTTTGTCGATCACCTTCGGGAGGTCCAACACGGTGCACTTGATGTGCGGGTAAGCCTTGACGAGGGACCTCGCCGTCGTACCATCGCCACCGCAGCAGTCAGTGAGAGACTCAAGCCCCTTGAAGATGTCACCGCACTCCCGCAGTATGGTGGCGATCCCCAGGTTATCGTGGGCAGCCAGCCCTTGGTTGACAACAGCGTCGAGCTCTTCATCAAGGAGGGCAGTTTTCTCATCAAAGAGTGGCACGCCGAACTTGTCCTCGAAAGGTGATGGCACCGGTGGCTCGGTGTCCTTCTTGAACCAGTGGGCCAGCCCCAGCGCCGCCTCCGTGTAGTGCGGCGACGTGACACCAAGCACGAAATACTTTTGGCTATGGTGCTCGTCCGCCACGACGCCGTGCACCAGAACGCGGGACAGCGGGGTGAGGCGGTAGAGATCCACGCCGGCCTTGGAGTCGTTGTCGGCTGCAAAGACGTCCGAGTTAACGAGCACACGCATGACCCGGCCGAGGAACGGCATCTTAACCGAGGGAAGGGACAGCGCGGCCATCAGGTCGGGCAGCGAGGCGACCCCGCCGAGGCGATGGATGGCCGTCGGGATCTCAAGCTCGACGGCGCACCGGAGCGCCATTGAGCAGGGCCGGCCCTGGCATTCCAGAGGCCCTTGTGCGAACAGAGAAAATGGGCCCTTACACTAATAGAAAAAAAACTTTCATGTACAGCGAAAAGTCACTATAAAAGCAATTGTAAATTTCATTAGCAAATATGGTCTCAATACACCAGGATCCACGGATATATCAGATGATTATAGGATTATTAGGATACACGCTCCAACAACCCACAAGTCTTGTCTTAACTATTAATATCTGATGATTATATATGACATTTTTCACAATTCTTGATCCAATACGATAGAAGCTACAACTCCAACTCTAGCAGTCCAACCACAAACGTGCATCAGCAAATATCTGGAGCCACCTGAAAAATACACAAGAAAGAAGTGAATGGCCTAGTCAAGAGAAACGGCACCTTCGAGCATTTTTTGATGCAAAATCGCAAATAATAGTGTCAAGATCAATGTTATCCAACATATCTTTCTCAATACAGCCCATGGCAAATCCATTCATTCTCTCTTGTGACATAGTTGATCTCAAATAACTCTTTAGTAATTTTAGTTTTGAAAAACTCCTTTCAGCATATGCTACAGTCCTGTTTCTTGGTCTCTTGGAGTAAATAGAAGAAATCCCACGCAGACACGCTGCTCCACACTGCTCTAGATTGTCACGGCTGGCCCTAGAATCAAGCAGGTTAAACATCAGTACATCACCACATCAATTCATCATACACAAAAAATAGACATGGGAAAAAAATTGAGATGCCAAAGATTACGAGGATGTGCCTGGACTCCACCCAGGGCCTCCACCTCCACGTCGTCACTCTCCACCGCCGGACAGTCAGATCCTGGCCGGCTCGCCTCTGTGGATTCGTGTTCCTGCCAGGGCACAGGGTGTGTCGCCGCTGGCCGGGTCGCCTCTGTGGATGTGTTCGCCGGGGCCCTTGGGGTATTTGTAGGATGCAAAGAAATCCACCGGAGTGTGATACTAACGGAAAATTCATTGATTAGCTTGGGGATTTGGGGTCGTGGCCTCTTTGGAACTCGGGGAAATCAATTGGATTTGGGGAAGAGGAAGAAGATGAGAATGGAAAGGAGACGATTCGTTGGCGGTTGGCGGCGTGTTTATGGGGGACTGGGAGAGAACGAAGGAAAGGATATTGTTGACTTCGTGCGTGGCTGCTTCTCTTGCGTATTTTTTTTCTGTGAATATATTGTACATGTATACATGCACACATTATGGGCCCCTATTCGAGCTGGGCCCTAGGCCGTCGCACTCGCCGCCATGGCCCAGGGCCGGCCCTGCCATTGAGGTAAGGTAATAGAGGCTGTGGCGCCACAGGTCAGCCTGTGCCTGCAGCAGCTCAGCGTCCGTGGGAACCTCAATGGTCTGTGCCTGAGCCGCCATTGCTCTCTCTCCCTCTCTGCCTTTCTCTGTTTAGCTATCTGATGGCCGTGTGATTGATTGTGTTGCTTTGAGAATTCCTTGGTGTGATTTTGCGTAGCATGCAAGAGTCTATATATAGCTGATAGCCTACTACTGTTGAGGAGCAAATCATGTAAATGTTTGGTTAGCTGTGGAGGGAAAGGTGACAGTTCAAATAACTCACACGCGACACACGAGACTAAAAAAATGAATATGGAAGTGCGTAGGCAGCCCAAATCAGTCTCACGCGACAGATGGTCCACTGTCCCATTGTAGTAATGTGGCGTCAGAACGGTCATCAGATCTTCATGAATTAATGGGGTTGTTGGAGAAAGAGAGTTTGTAATCAATCACATTAGGAGAGACCAAAACTCGGAGTCATTTCATAGCGAATTTCGGTAGAAAGGAGAAGCGCATTGCTGTATGACTTCGATCCGAGCCTGGTGAGGTCCCTGAACTATGTAATGCAGACATGTTTGGTACTTCGGTGCTTGATTTATACTCTTTTTACCCCGGAAAAAAGGACGTTCATCAGATCTTCATTAATTAATGGTGTTGTTGATAGTTGACACTATTGATTGCCTGGGGACCTGATCTCTAGAACCTTGCAGAAAAAATATTGAAGACAACTGACACTTGCTGCGTGGAGTATTGATGTTCGCGATCCCCCAAATCTCCATGATGGGTGTCTCCGTTCTGCCCCGATTGTCCACACCAGTCACGCAGTCACCCCCGCCATCGACTCTGCCATTTTTTTTTTTTTTGATAAAGGGTGTTCTGGCCCATCAGAATGCGGCCATCATATCTGCCATTTCAGGCCCATCAGAATGCTGGCGACAAAGGTTACGGCCCACCAAGGTACTGTTACCGCAATCTGCGACCTCTCCGTTGGCAGAGCCTCGACCTCGCCGGATCCAACCATTTACATGCATATTTGGTTACTTCAATCTTCATTTCTTCTTGCGAAGGGCAGAATAGCCAACCAGATTGATGGAGAACAGAGCTGGTAGTGAGTTTTTTTTTCTTGCGTGAGTGGTTGTGAGTTTTATTGACTTGAAGCATCGCACATTCGCACGGACATGGTACACACAACCCATAAAAATGAAAGCAAAATAAACTGAAATAATAACAAAGCCGCTAATTATTTTGGAGAGAGGGGGCTGGATATTTGCACAATTCTGTACACACGAAGAAGATAATTTTCAGCTGCTAAATTCGTCAATTTTAAGCTTCAATTCAGATTGAATTTCACCTAAAGCAGTTAAACATTCAAGTTCAGTAAATTCAAGTAAGCAACATAGCCATCGGCAACTAGACGTCTGGATGTATTTTGTTAAATACTAGTTTAGCTTATAAAAACGTCTTGTATTTTGGTACAGAGGTAGTATATTAAACTCGCCTAGAGACTCTGATCTTTAGTATATGTTGTGTGAGTATAAACATTCATGTGGTGGTTTGCATGTGCATGTGTGATACGTCGACATGTTTTGTTTTGTTTTTTTTTTTTGCAAGAAAACTTCCAATCTATTCATCTTCAATCATGACAGTATAAAGAACACTAGAAATAATAAAAATTACATCTAGATCTGTAGACCACCTAGCGACGACTACAAGCACTGAAGCGAGCCGAAGGCGTGCCGCCGTCATCGCCCCTCCCTCGCCGGAGCCGGGCAAAACTTGTTGTAGTAGACAGTCGGGAAGTCGTCATGCTAAGACCCCATAGGACTGGTGCATGAGAACAGTAACCGCCGCCGTCGAAGAGTAGCATAGATCGGAAGGATCCAACTTGAAGACGCACGAACGTAGACGAACTACGTCCACATGTTGTACTCATGTTTTAAAAAGGACAAAAGGACTAGATTTGGTGAACTGTCATCTTATGCACATTTCACGTTACCGAAAGTGTACATCTTATCATTTCAATATTTTATTACTCTTCGCAATGTTGATAATTTTCATAATTCAATATTTCAGCCAGGTTATGTATGATGATTTATGCTTATTCTTATATCTCTTAAAAAAATCTTGTTTGATATTATTCTGAGAGAAATAGCTACTTCTCAGACGTGATGACAAGGAAACAGTAACTGAAAAGAATAACCTGTGATGGTGCGATAATGATAGGAGAGGAGCGGTCCAGCTCATAAAATGAACTTCATTGATCGTGAGATCGTCATGCAATCATGCACACGACAAACGCAGCCCAAATCTTTTGTTCATTATCATAAGAAACTGAAAAATAACGGAATTATTTTCTCTCTCTACAAACATCTGAGGAATTTCCAACAGTCTGGTGAAATTCAATCATCTCAACATGCACCCGCCAAAATATTTTGTCAGTGCACAGTTACAAAGCTATATGTATGCATAAACAGAAGCAAAAGAGAAAATCAAATGAAAAATGAAAACATAGAGTCCCATCAAGCTCAAAGCTAGGCATTTTTTCTTGAAGAAGAAGAGTTATACAATCAACACGAGAAGAACCTATTCAAGACCAAGAACGACAGCAAGAAGCAACATAAAAGAAGTTAATGGGATGGTGTCACAACCTTCATGGAGGCCAAGAAACAGAGAAAGCTGAGGAGCGAAGCTGGAAATAAATTAGAAGGAAGAACGATTGGGGCGAGCTCTCCGGGCCGCCAAAGGAGATGCCAGGCCCGCGTCGAGCATCATGCAACCCAACCCATCATCAATATTGTGTAACCAACCCATTTATATATGGCATGCAGGTGCTGGGGCACCGGCCTCACTTTTCTTTTAACTTTAGGTTCTCTTCCTTTTATATCTTTTCAACCGAAAGTCCAAAATAAGTTTCTTTTGCATATTCGTGTTTCTTATGATGAGGGCTTTCAAATAAGATTTATTTTGAATACATTTTGATGAGTTTTTAAAATATTCTTAAGTTTCAACAGCTGAAACTTGGTACGATCGAATGACAAAATCGCATGTTTGAAGCTAAAACTTAAAACTTGGTGTACCCTCGTGCGGAGTCCAACGTCCTTGCGGATTGCGAGGCAATCCAGCCAGGCACGGCTGGGCAGGCCTGTGCCCCCTCACATACGAGTTACCGCTATCTTTCTCCTACATGCTTGTTTCTCATTTCTTCAATATTGTTCTTCACCTTCTCTACATTCTGTGTGCCGCAGAGAACCTTTCATGTATATGATTCTCTATATTAATAGAGAGAGCATCTTGTGTGTTACACACTATCAAGTAGAGCGGTAGGCCACCATTTCAAATAAAAGTAGAGCTATAGCGACATATGGATGCATGATAACATGATCAGGTGATGTTCACTAGTAGAAAACAGAGCATTAGTCCCGATTTCTAAGGGCCTTTAGTCCCGGTTTTGCAACCGGGACTAAGCAATCGGGACTAAAGGCCTCCACTTTTAGTCCTGGTTGTGTTACGAACCGGGACTAAAGGAGCTCCACGTGGCTGCTGTGGGGCGCCCAGGCAGGAGGACCTTTAGTCCCGGTTGGTAACACCGACCGGGACTAAAGGGTCTCCACGTGGCCGCTGCGCAGCGCTCAGACAGGAGGACCTTTAGTCCCGGTTGGTAACATCAACCGGGACTAAAAGGTCGTCACGTGTCAGCCCCTGCCAAGCGCTATTTTTTTTTTTGAAAGGAGGGGTTTAGGGTTTAGGGGTTTTAGAGGGTTTAGGGGTTTCATATTGTGTTTCCCCCTTTTCTTTTTGTGCTTACCATTCAATTCTTTTACATTTAGGGTTTTCGTTTTTATTTTACGTTTTCCATTCAACTCGACGCTAGCTACTACATATAGCAATGAAGGAACCATTACACGAATCGTCATGAATATAGAGATAAGTGACCTCTCTTTCTCCATGCTTGGTCGAACAACAAGTTTTCGTATATCTATTCGACGCTACTACGTATAGTACACGTTCATGCATATATACAATGTAACATCTCTTACGATCCCTAATATCTAATTACCAACATTCACATCCAATTCTCGATGGTATACTCCGGTTTTAGCTATGATCTCCTGAAGGAAGAATCCCGCCAATTCCTCTTGAATTGCTCGTATGCGAGCCTTTGGTACGAGTTCGTCCCGCATCCGTTGGATCTAATTTAAAGAAGGGCGTCAATATATATGAATGAAACTCAACACAATTGATGGTAATAAAATAAAATTGTGAATATTGTTTACGTACTTCAAATTGTTATAAATTTCTGCCAGTCTCACTGGTCGTCATGCGAATGAACTCGCAAAGGATGTATCCACATAAATTAGTCCCCCTTTCCTGCCTCAAGCACTTTACGAGAGTAGAGTTCACTCAAAATAATAATCAAGCATGATAATGGAATTGAAATTAACTAGAATCAAAGAGATGCGCGGACCTAGCTAGTACTACTTACAGTGAGTTGTCGAAATTGCAGCTCCTCTTTCCATTCACCCCTAGCCTTCTTGGTGAACCGTTTCCAAACCCTGCCCGGCAAAGAAAATAAATAAAGGAGTTATTAATTACATGATATCAGGAAATAAACGAAAGTTGCCGATATAGTGCGATAATGATTGAAATTACCTCTGGAGCATATCACGCAGGTCCGCCCACATCTGAGGGTCTTTACGTAGCGAGTCCATGACAAGTACACTTCTTGAGTCAACCCGAATGACTAACAGAATAAAGTGGAACCTGTGCACGCAGCATAACTCATCAATTACACTTAACATCGAGTAAGAGAAACAGAATGATGTGTACAAGACAGTATAACACTCACTGGAAGTTGTAAGGAAATAGTATTTCCCTTTTGGTTTGTTGTTGAATTAACGCCCTTAGCAAGATCTTCTCTGTATCCTTGGCGTTCCATTTTACCGTACCTTCATGAATAGTATTCGGGTTAATGAACCCAATGTCATAGATTTGTCCTCTTTTGCATTCGAGGATCTTCTTTCTGCATAATATATATAGTGAGGATAATTATACATGCAATGAACGAGCTGAGCTAGAGACTTAATTACAGAAATGATACTTACAAACAATAGCAACTGACGATAGATTTGTCGATGGCGTCTTGATTGTATAACTGAAATAATTCTTCAAGTTCAATGAAAATCTGCTCGTCTCCATTGAAGTAATGCTCATCTTTAATTCCCGCAATGATATAGTTGCTCCCTTGCTTTGAGGCTTCCAAGTACCAGTCATGCAATCTTCGCATCATCGTTGGTAGATGCGGGAGCTCCTCAGGTCTGACGAGAGGCTTCCCGTGCTCGAATTTAAAGGCTAACTCAGCCATTTCGAACTGTACCTCATCGCCTAAGTAATCACCAAGAGTGAAACCAGGATCAGCGGCCGCTACCCCCAGATCATTAGCGATATCGGTAAACACCTTGAGCGGGGGGCACGATTGGTTTTTCTGTTCGCCAAGCTGGGGAATTGTTTTCCCCCTTGCACTACCGCTACTTCCCGACCGCTACTGTGGATCTCTATATGACTTTACAATAGAGCGGTCATAGTTTGATAGCAGCGGAGGCGGCGGTGGTTTTGTAAGGTTTTCCAGCAAGCGCCTCGCTTTTACCGGATCTATTTTCTCCGTTGGATCTGGACGGGTCGGTGCAAGCTGGCGTTTCACGTTGGCAGCCACGGTCTCCTTGGTTTCCTCCTCAGTCATGTCGTATGGTAACTTGGCAGAAGCCTTCTTGACGCTACCTGCTCTGGATTTCTTCGCTGTTGTACTACTAGCCGCCGGAGCGGCGGCGGATCTCTTCCGCCGGTGCTGAGGCGACGGAGGAGGCGGAGTCAGCTGACGCGGCGGATTCTGCTGAGGGGCCTCCTCCGGCGGAGTCCGCTGACGCGACAGAGATAGCTGAGGCGACGGAGTGTGCTGACGCGGTGGAGACGGCTGAGGCAGCGGAGACGGCTGAGGCAGCAGAGATAGAGCTGGACTGTGAGGAGTCTGCTGAGGGGCCTCCTCCGGCTGAGTCTGCTGACGCGGCGTCCAGTATGGAAGCATGATGTGTTCCTTTCTCCATAGAATGGTAGTCCTTATGGCATCTCCCAGATGAGTCTCCCCTTCACCTGTAGGGTACTCAAGCTCCAGCTGCTCAAATCTGTTGGTAACTTCATCCACCCCGACAACAGCATAGCCATCTGGAATCGGAGAGCAATGGTAAGTTCCATCAGGTACACGAGGTAAGGCATAGTCGACCGCCACCTTCAAGGTTATGTTCATTCATTTTGCATGTAGATCACAATGTTCCCTCTCCGTGATATCATCCACGGGGTAGCGATCAGGAGCCGTGATATCATCTATGGGCGGCCAAACGAGCTGCGTGGAAGCCACACTGCTTTTCCGCTGAGATGGTGGGGTAGCTCCGTGGGAAGTATCGAATGAAGGATCTTCGTGCCGCTGAGATGATGGGCCAGTAGCTCGCTGGCTGTTAAGTGCCTCTAGCAACGTTAATCTTTCTTCTACCTTCCGCAGCCGGTCTGCATCCTCTTTCTTCTTTCTCCCTCGGCTTCTATAAGTGTCTCTGCTGTCGGGAAACCCATCCTTCCACGGAACGGAGCCTGATGTGCCTCGTGTTCGTCCAGGGTGTTCAGGATTCCTGAGGGCGCGTGACAGCTCGTCCTTCTCTCTGTCGGGATGGAACTTCCCTTCCTGCCTTGCCTGGATTGCATCCTGAATGTTTTTACGGGTGTTGCAAGTTGAGCTTTCGTATAAACACATTTCCCTGTTTCTGGGTGCAAAGTTCCCCCATGCCCGAAGAACCAAGTCCTTGCCCGTTCGGGCCAGTTCAATGTCTCTGGATGGATCCCTTTATCAAGCAGGTCGTTCTTAGCTTTGTCCCACGTAGGCCGGGCAACCTTGTAGCCACCTGACCCCGTAACATGGTGATATTCCTTCTTTGCAGCATTTTGCTTATTTATCAGTGACCTTTTCTTACCTTTCTCCGGTGTCTTGTACGCCACAAATGCGGGCCAGTGATCTTTCATCTTCTCATATTGACCGGTGAATGTTGGAGTCTTCTCTTTCAGGACAAACTTTTCGTGCAATCTTTTCTTCCAGTTCTTGAATTGTTCGGCCATCTTCTTAAGAGCCCACGCCTTGACTTTTCACTCTACAACATTGCTATTTGGATCCACCTCTGGCGGTAGACTGAAATTTGTCATGAGCGTATTCCAAAGCTCATCTTTGGATCTATCGTCGACATAAGAAACTCCATCGTCCGCCTTTGGCTTATTCCATTCTTGAATGCTGATCGGGATGCTGTCCCTAACAACAACTCCGCACTGACTTATAAATCGGTTTGCGGTCCGCTTGGGAGCAGTCGGTTTGCCATCTGCAGCGATTTCTTCGATCGTGAACCTTTCATTCTCGCCCAACCTTTTCTTCGGGCCTTGTCTCTTTATAGAAGGTTGGCTCGATCCGGAGGGCTAAAAGAAGAAAGAAGCGTTAATATATGTACATACAAATCAATTAATGCATCTAGTCAGCAGGCTTAATTAATATACCTCGCCGGACTTTGCAACAGTTAAGGCTCCAACACCGCCGGAGCCGTCATCTTCTCCCTCCATTCGATCACCGGAGCCGTCATCCTCTCTTCCCTCACCATCGGAGTCGTTGAGAAACTGTGAGGTGATATCATCATCACCTCCGTCGTGGATTATATCCCCCAACATCTCTTCTTGTTCTAAGTCTCTGTCGTGTTCCATAGTTTCTGCAAATATTACAACATGGCAATATACAACCATGAGAGATAAGCTGTTTTTTTCAGACTTAATGAAATCTGGGAATGCAAAACAGTAACATTATGATGACAACTTGATAGCAAGATTGAGTCATGCTACAGCAACTTTACATGGCAACCAAGGGCATGGCATCAAAGTACACATTACATAGATCAAATCACAAGAAGGAATCATATGCATATGAGCAATGGATTAGTGGCAAACATCATGCAAAGTTGACAAGTTTTATAACAGTCAGTTACACATCTCGAATAATCCACTTAATGCAACAATAATATCACATAATATCACTAAACATCTCGCCCAATCAAACTGGACGTCGACTCCCGGTTCCTGAGCCGCGGGCGGTGAACACCCAAAGAGAAGGAACCATCACAGGATCATAGCTCGGGTGAGATCCCTGAAGAAACTGCCAGGTATTGGAGAAGCTGTCGTCCAACGCAACCATGTAGCGACGGACGTGCTCGTCCTCCTCCCTGACACGGCGACGTACCACCCTCTTGGGGGCCGGCTCCCTTTGCACCGATAGTGGCCCAAGCGACCGCCACCAAAGAAGCTCCGGGTCGACGACGAGACTCCGATTCCTCACCAAGTTGCGCGCCCCGGAAGGCAGCACCTCCCAGTGCCAGCCCGGCGGGGCCCAGTCCCGGACATGGCGCCTCTCAAACTGGTTGTCGCCGCCGAGTCGACGACGAGGATGCGGGCCGGGCATCGTCGCCGAGAACAAATTCCTATGAAAACAAATCAGGTCTATTTCTCGTTCATTGTGAGACGTTGCTCCGGCTCGCCTTTATTTCATTGTTTGCATCAGATTTCTTTAATTTTTACACCTAGATGAGGATGATACCGTAGAGGAGGATGATAGTCGAGCTCACCCCTAAATGACCGTAGAGGAGGTAGTGGATGGCAACGGCAACGGGACCGACGGTGCTCCTAGAGGTGAAAAGATCGATCCCTGCACATCAAAAGCACCGGCACAACCAACATCAGCATTCGTCGAAAAATTTAAACAGAAACAAAGATAAGCATTCGGGGACTCCTCACCGGCGATCGTCGGGGACTCCTCCGGCGATCGTCGGGGACTCCTCCGGCGACCGTCGGGGACTCCTCACCGGCGATCGTCGGGGACTCCTCCGGCGATATCGGGGACTCCTCACCGGCGATCGTCGGGGACTCCTCCGGCGATCGTCGGGACTCCTCACCGGCGATCGTCGGGGACTCCTCCGGCGATCGTCGGGGCCTCCTCACCGGCGATCGTCGGGGACTCCTCCGGCGATCGTCACGGCCTCCTCACCGGCGATCGTCGGGGACTCCTCCGGCGATCATCGCGGCCTCCTCACCGGCGATCATCGGGGCTTGCCTTTATTTCATTGTTTGCATCATATTTCTTATATTTTTCTTTTTTTCTCTCACCACATGTCTATATTTTTCTTATATTTCGGGGCCCGAAGGAAAAAGGGGCCGGCGCCGGAGCTCACCGCGGAGAGGGGGCTCGGTCGTCGGGGAGGGGGGCCGGGCGTGGAGGAGCGCCGGCGTCGGGGATGGGCTCGTCGGGGCGGGGGGGCGGGCGTGGAGGAGCGCCGGCTTCGGGGATGGGCCTGTCGGGGCGTGGAGGAGCTTGGGGCGCCGGCGTGTGGTGGAGCGGCGCGGGCTCGGGCGGCGCGCGTGGAGAGCGGCGCCGGCAGGGGCGCGCAGGGGCACGACGTCGAGGCGGGCGCGTGGAGGAGAGAGGCGCCGGCAGGGGCACGACGTCGAGGAGCGGATGCGTCGAGGCAGCCTGGCGGCGTCGGAGAGGGAAAATGGAGGAGGAAGATTGGGGGGAGAGAAGGGTGTTAAATAGCGCGAGGCCTTTAGTCCCGGTTAGAGCCACCAACCGGGACTAAAGGGTCTTTAGTATTGGTTGGTGGCTCTAACCGGGACTAAAAGCACATTTTCGGCAGCTGAAAGGGCGCGAAAGGTTGGGCCTTTAGTCCCGGTTGGTGGCTCCAACCGGGACTAAAGGTAGGCCTTTAGTCCCGGTTTGTTCCACCAACCGGGACAAACCTGGATATTTCAAGCTTTTAAATGATGTTTTAATTAAAAACAGATTATGTTTAGCTCTTTTAGTTTTATACCTTTTTCCTTTGTTTTAATTATTTTAGTTTATGTTTTCTTGTTATTCTTTTTGCTATTAAAGTTTTTAACAAAAAATACTTTATGAAATTTTTAGTTGGATAAATTTTATATAATTTGAAGTTAATATTATTTTGATCATAACTAGAGTTTTATAAAAGCTTTTAAGTTGATTCTTTTTGCTATTGAAGAATATTATAAAATACTTTTTGTTAACCTAATAATGTTATATTTTATTTTCTATTAAGTTATTAGTTTAGTAAAAAAAATTGCTGCTAAGTTTTATTTAGGACAAAAACTATTTTTGTTATTTGTAATTAAGTCCTGCAGTTCCCTTAGGAGTTTCTATTTGGATTTCCTTGAAGTTTTGTTTTGCTTTCTATTTGCTTTTTCTTATTGTTTTCTTTATTGCTTTATTCATTGATTGGATTTTGATTGCTAGAATGCTTGCTAGAGTGAATGCTTATATGAATGCAATGTTTGATGATATAGATTTTCATCAGATAGTGACAAATAGTTCTATCAAGTTATTTTTCATAGGTATCATTGCCGCAACATTTCGCATTGAAGGGCCCGCATCAGGTTAGTCAATATGTTTTTGAAAATATGACACAAGGCGATCAATGCTGTCAAAATCTTTCTTCCGGAATCTAAAGCCCTTTGAGTATAACCCAACATACTCATGATGTGGGTTTGTACTCCTGATGTAAGATAATATAAAGGTGCCTGGATGTTCATGAGATATGCCAAAACAATAGACTATTCTCGAGAATGGCCATCTGATATGTTGTCCTCAGTTTCACCAGAAAGCAACCAGAGAACTCCTCATCTGGACCTCCAACTTTATGTCATACAACGTTTCTCTCTTATCATCTCCGATGCTTCTGCTGTATTCATCTATGTCAAGACGTTTACCCATGCCTATATTAACCTTGTTATTTTATATGGAGCCACCAACCGGGACTAACCACGTATGATCAACCTTGCAAAACTTGGGACTGAAATCACTACAACTGGTGAGGGTGTGTATGGCCTATCCTGTCAACCTCAACCGACTTATCTGGAATGCTCAGAAGATATTCATATTTTGTTTGGACATAATTGCATTGATTAACTCCTCTGTATAATTAAAATACTAAAAGGATAGGAATAATTAAAATTTCATAACTTAATAAATAATTATTCTAAAATCATGTTTCAAATGCCAAAATGCCCTAGCTAGCTCTTACAAAGATTCCCTCCGGTTTGTCCGAAGTGGCACTTTCCAGCTAAAACTTTTTCTTCGCGTGTGTCCCTTGCTTATTGTGCCATAACCATGGATAATCTTCATCATTTAACAGGATGCTTGGGTCAGTCTTCACTGTGAAGGGAGGAATTTCATGAAACCTTTCATAATGTTCTGACATGTCTGTCTTGTCCTCCACTCCCACGATGTTTCTTTCGCTGAAAGAACTATGTGGCGCTTTGGCTCATCGTATGATGTATTCGCTTCCTTATATTTTCTTTTTCTCGGTTTGATAGACATGTCCTTCACATAGAAAACCTGCGCCACATCATTGGCTAGGACGAATGGTTCGTCTGTGTACCCAAGATTGTTGAGATCCACTGTTGTCATTCCGTACTGCGGGTCTACCTGTACCCTGCCTCCTGTCAGATTGACCCATTTACACCGAAACAAAGGGACCTTAAAATCATGTCCATAGTCAAGTTCCCATATCTCCTCTATGTAACCATAATATGTGTCCTTTGCCCTATTGGTGTTTGCTGCATCAAAGCGGACACCACTGTTTTGGTTGTTGCTCTTTTTATCTTGGGCGATCGTGTAAAATGTATTCTCATTTATCTCGTACCCTTGAAAAGTCAATACAGTCGAAGATGGTGTCCTGGGCAACAAGTACAGCTCATCTCCAACAGTGTTGTTACTCATGAGATGTGTTTGCAACCAACCGCCGAAAGTCGACATGTGTGCACATGTAATCCAGTCGTCAGACTGCCCCGGGTGTTGGGAGCGTACAATATTCTTGTGTTCATTGATATACGGGGCCACCAAGGTAGAATTTTGTAGAACTGTGTAGTGTGCTTGCGCCCAAGAATGCCCGTCCCTACATATTATTGTTTTCGGTGCTAGCGTGCCTTTTCCACTCAGTCTCCCCTCATGCCGCGATTGAGGAACACCAATCGGCTTAAGGTCAGGAATAAAGTCAACACAAAACTCATTAACCTCCTCTGTTTCATGGCCCTTGGAGATGCTTCCTTCTGGCCTGGCACGGTTATGAACATATTTCTTTAAGACTCCCATGAACCTCTCAAAGGGGAACATATTGTGTAGAAATACAGGACCCAGAATGGCAATCTCGTCGACTAGGTGAACTAGGACGTGCGTCATAATATTGAAGAAGGATCGTGGGAACACCAACTCGAAACTGACAAGACATTGGACCAAATCATTCTGTAACCTTGGTAGGATTTCTGGATCGATTACCCTCTGAGAAATTGCATTGAGGAATGCACATAGCTTCACAATGGCTAATCGAACATTTTCTGGTAAAAGCCCCCTCAATGAAACCGGAAGCAATTGCGTCATAATCACGTGGCAGTCATGAGACTTTAGGTTCTGGAATTTTTTTCTCTGCCATATTTATTATTCCCTTTATATTCGACGAGAAGCCAGACGGGACCTTGATACTGAGCAGGCATTCAAAAAAGATTTCCTTCTCTGCTTTGGTAAGAGCATAGCTGGCAGGACCTTGATACTGCTTTGGAGGCATGCCGTCTTTTTCGTTCATACGTTGCTGGTCCTCCCGTGCCTCCGATGTATCTTTTGTCTTCCCATACACGCCCAAAAAGCCTAGCAGGTTCACGCAAAGATTCTTCGTCACGTGCATCACGTCGATTGCAGAGCGGACCTCTAGGACTTTCCAATAGGGTAGCTCCCAAAATATAGATTTCTTCTTCCACATGGGTGCGTGTCCGTCAGCGTCATTCGGAACAGATTGTCCGTCAGGACCCTTTCCAAAGATTGCTTTTAAATCCTTGACCATATCAAATATATCATCACCAGTACGGGGGACAAGCTTCTTCCGGTGATCTGCCTCACCTTTGAAATGCTTGCCTTTCTTTCTTAAGGCATGCTTGGTCGGAAGAAATCGACGATGTCCCAGGTACACATTCTTCTTACATTTGTCCAAATATATACTTTCAGTCTCATCTAAACAGTGTGTGCATGCATTATATCCCTTGTTTGTCTGTCCTGAAAGGTTACTAAGAGCAGGCCAATCATTGATGGTTACAAACAGCAATGCTCGTAGGTCAAATTCCTCCTGTTTGTGCTCATCCCACACACGTACACCTTTTATATTCCACAGCTGTAAAAGTTCTTCAACTAATGGCCTTGGGTACACATCAATGTCGTTGCCGGGTTGCTTAGGGCCTTGGATGAGCACTGGCATCATAATGAACTTCCGCTTCATGCACAACCAAGGAGGAAGGTTATAGATACATAGAGTCACAGGCCAGGTGTTATGATTGCTGCTCTGCTCCCCAAAAGGATTAATGCCATCTGCACTTATACCAAACCATAAGTGCCTTGCGTCACCTGCAAACTCCGGCCACTTTCTCTCGATTTTTCTCCACTGCGACCCATCAGCGGGTACTCTCAACATCATGTCTTTCTTACGGTCTTGTTTGTGCCATTGCAACAACTTGGCATGCTCTTTGTTTCTGAACAAATGTTTCAACCGTGGTATTATAGGAGCATACCACATCACCTTGGCAGGAACCCTCTTCCTGGGGCGCACGCCCTCAACATCACCAGGATCATCTCGTCTGATCTTATACCGCAATGCACCGCATACCAGGCATGCATTCAAATTCTCGTACTCCTCACCGCGATAGAGGATGCAGTCATTAGGGCATGCATGTATCTTCTGCACCTCTAATCCTAGAGGGCAGAGAACCTTCTTTGCTTCGTACGTACTGTTAGGCAATTCGTTATCCTTTGGAATCTTCTTCTTCATTATTGTCAGTAACTTCTCAAATCCCTTGTCAGATAAACCATTCTCTGCCTTGCATTGCAGCAATTCCAGTGTGGTACCGAGCTTTGTGTTGCCATCTTCGCAATTTGGGTACAACCGTTTTTTGTGATCCTCTAACATGCGATCGAACTTCAACTTCTCCCTTTCACTTTCGCATTCTCTGTGTGCATCAACAATGACCCGGCGAAGATCATCAGCGGGCACATCTGGTGCCTCTTGATCTTCAGCTTCCCCCGTTGCAGTATCACCGTATTCAGGGAACATAGGATAGTTGTCATCATCCTCTTCTTCTTCATTGTCTTCCATCATAATCCCTCTTTCTCCGTGCTTGGTCCAACAATTATAGTGGGGCATGAAACCCTTCTTAAGCAAGTGGAAGTGAAGGGTTTTCGAGGAAGAGTAATCCTTCGTATTCTCACAGACAACACATGGACAGTACATAAAACCATTCTGCTTGTTTGCCTCAGCCACATCGATAAAATTATGCAGGCCCGTAATGTACTCGGAAGTGCGTTGGTCACCGTACATCCATTGCCGGTTCATCTGCATTATATAATTAAGTATATCAAAAACCATTACAGAACATCATGAATAGAGAAATGACCAAATTAATACAAGTTCATCATCACATTAAAACCAAAGTACAGTAGTGATCAAATGTTATTATTGCAAAAATAAATACATAAAGTTCATACATAGTTCTCTTTATAATGCAACAACAAATGCGATCAAAATCGCAACTAAGGTAACAATTGATCCAACAGCATAATGATACCAAGCCTCTTTATCAATGGCATATTTTCTAATCTTTCTAATCTTCAAGCGCATTGCATCCATCTGGATCTTGTGTAGATCAACGACATCGGCAACATGCAACTCCAATTTCATCTTCTATTCTTCAATTCTTTTCAATTTTTCTTTCAAACAATTATTTTCTTTTTCAACTAAATTTAACCTCTCGACAAGAGGGTCGGTTGGAATTTCCGGTTCACATACCTCCTAGATAAAAACATATATGTCAAGTTGGTCGGCATAATTGTCATAAACACTAAATGAAACAAATAATTATAAAAGATAATATACCACATCTGAATCATAGACCCGACGAGAGCCGACGGGGGCGGATACCAAAACCATGGCACTATATAATAACAAACAATAATACAAGTAAAAAAAATTATACAAGTAACTATCTAAATCATACAAGTAAGAATTTGTTCTTTTAAAAAAAGATAAGAACAAGAGGCTCACCACGGTGGTGCCGGCGACGAGATCGGCGCGGGCGATCGACGGCGGTGAGGACGGGGACGGGGACGGGACGGCACCCTACACATGTGCAAACTAAGAAGTTAATTTGAGTTCAAATTGTGCATCTAAATCAAATAAACTCCCACATACACTCCTCCACTAAAACCCACAAACCACTCTACTTCTAGAGCATATGAAATAAGCTAAACTAGCAGTGAGAGATGAAAGGATGAAGTTGCTAACCTTTTAGAACACTTGGATAGTTGATGCACCGCCAAATCTAGACAAATCTTGGGGAAAATGGAGCTTGGAGGTCGAGCTTGGAGGAAGAACAGAGGAGAAAGCTTAAGTGTGGCTCGGACATTTCATCGAACACCTCATGTGCATAAGAAGTGAGAACAGAGTAGTGCACACACCCCCCACCTTCTACGGCCAAAAAACAGAGGAGAGGGCGGGCAGGGCGAGGATATATATAGGCATCATTGTAGCCCCGGTTGGTGTCTAGAACTGGGACTGAAGACT
The DNA here is from genome assembly GCA_039707655.1 of Elymus sibiricus. Lineage (NCBI taxonomy): Eukaryota > Viridiplantae > Streptophyta > Magnoliopsida > Poales > Poaceae > Elymus > Elymus sibiricus. Next base: position 77,398,510 of record CM077676.1, read on the forward strand.
AACCTTTAGTCCCGGTTGGAGACACCAACCAGGACTAAAGGGGTTGCGCCTTTAGTCCCGGTTGGTGTCGGTCCCAGTCAAATCGGGACTGATGCCTGCCGAGGCCCGGCCGGCATCCTAGCCGCTCGAACCGGGACTGATGCTCACATTAGTGTCGGTTCGTAACATGACCGGGACTATTGGTCTGATCTGGTCGGAACTAAAGCACTGTTTTCTACTAGTGGTTGGTGGCAGAGTCGAGGTGACGATGGGGGGGTTCACTTCACCTCTTTGGCAAGGTACATCATCCACCGAACCGGCAGCAGCGTGAACTGCACCCAGATACCCAGATGCCCAGCTCCAAGCTCAACATCCCAGCTATCATCATTGCAACTCCTTCTTTTCTGCCTCTTCTTGGCACGATCGACTGCTGCAGCCTCTGATTCAACTGGTGGTTCTCCATATACATGGTAACATTATTCAAATGCAATGGCTCTACATGGCCACTAAAGATATAGCTACACGGCAACTAATTAAGGATGAGAATGGGTCAGGTTTTGCACGGTATCGAGCAATAACAAATACGTACATACTAATATCCACGAAGATGTGCATGTATATCCATCAGTAACCATGAATAGCAATTTCGAATCCACACTCATATCCATAAAGGTTGACATCCTTATTAACTGTTACCAATTGTAATAAGCGAAAAAAAGAGCAAAGGTTTGATTTGGATACACCACGCACCATCTTTCCTTTTTTTCTCATATCTTCTGTTTTCTTATTGGGGAGTGCTACGCGTCGGCCGGCGGATCTTTTTAAAAGATCTGCCGCCTCGGCAGCCGTTTGTTCTCGCATCATCCAACGTCATAGTCCTCCGTCTTCATCATTGCAACAAAGGCTGTGTTACAGAATCCTTTGCAACAGAGCTCATGTTGTAGAAATATTTGCAACAGAAATTGTGTTGCAGAAAAAAAATTGTCTTCATTTTTTATTTGCAACAAAGATAATGCTGTAGGAGGACTTTTGCAACAAGGATGATGTTGCACAATTTTTTTGCAATGAAGGATGATGTCGCAGCACCACCACCGTCGTTGCCGTAGCCGTTTGCAACTCCGCCGTTGTTGCAGAAACTCGTCGGCACACGACCACATGGCCTGGTGCTTCTGCTGCACGCACAAGGCTGAGGCGGTTCAGGCGGAGGTCAGCGAGGGGTCGCGCCGCTCGCGGATGCCGGCGGAGGCGATGCGCGCGGCGGCGAGCTCCTGGCAGCGGCGCCGGTGGAGGTCAACGACCGGCAGTGGAATTTGGTCGTGGAGGTCGGTCGTGACAGCGGTTGACTCTGGATCTGTACCTAGATGAGTCGAGGAGGCCACCGTCGGTGTAGATTTGGTCGTCGTCGCCACCGCAGGAGGTCTGCACCCGATCGTCCCGGTAGGCCTGCGATGGCGCTGCTGTCGGATCCAGCCACTGTCGCCCACCATAGTCCCAATCGCTACGGCATCTAGCTCCGTGGTCAGTTTGCAACAAGGGCCTTGTTGCGGTCTTGCCTTCTGAAACAAAGGTGGAGTTGCAAAGAATAGGGAGTATATGGAGATTGGCTTCCAATCGTTCGATGAAAAACCAATCCGAAGGACGTGGAGGCGGCGGATGCTAGCCTGGAATCGGTCGGTTGAAGGCAAGCGTTTTCCTTTCTTATTATAGATTGTTGGTCATAAGGGCAACTCCAACGCGGATCACCAAATCGCCTGCAAATGTCGAACCGAACGGCCCGGACGCTTTTGGCCATCAAACGAGGGTCATCTAGTTTGTCCGGATAGGTCCGGGCGTCCGAAATCTCACAAACCAGCAACAAATAGGGGGGGGGGGGGGTTCGGGGAGTACTCTGGACATCTGCCACATCGGACTCCAACACTTTGGCCCACCCGAAAACTCCACCCGGAGCCTGCGTTTTCCCCTGGTCCGTCCATCCTCATGTATCTATATCCAGGTTTTGGGAGTCTGACGTCGCCGCTTACCACCATGTACGTCGCCCAAGCCTAGCCGGACCTCCGCCGCTCCACCCAGGCACCCGTACGGCTTCGCATACTCTACCGTTCCACCCCGAAAGCAACTACAGGCTAGGTATCCTCCGCCCCTGCCGATGCCACCCATGATGGACACCGCACCCGGAAAGTATTTGGCCAAACATTGTCAAAAAAATTGACGCTCTTGTTGTTTACTTTGAAGCAAACATGGTGGATTTGGACGGGGAGTACTTCTATGCCGAGTTCATGGATTCATCTTCGTCAGACAGGGATGAACATGATGATGAAACAACACTGATGAAGGTGATTCATGAAGACGAGCGTGCAGAAGAGCATGTTCCCAACTACAAGGGTTAAAGAGAAGGACCTTGAATTTGTATCGGGAGAGGGAACGGAGCCATGTAATTCTGTATGATGACTTCTTTTGCCCCAATGCGCAATTCGAACCTATTTCTACCACCGATTTCGGACACGGCGACATGTGTTCGAACGCATCTACCAAGGTGTCATGGCCTATGGTGATTACTTCAAGCTATAGAAGGATTTCGTTTGAAACATTGGGTTCTCTGGTTACCCGAAGTGCACGATTGCTATGAGAGTTCTTGCCTATGGCACGATCGCAGATTCGTGGGAGGAGTACCCCCGATTGGCCGAAAGCACATGCCTCGATGCCACGGTCCGATTTGTTGCTACCATGGTCAAAGTGTTTGGACCGGAGTACTTTAGAGAACCAAATGCCGCATACACAACAAAGCTCATGGCACTTGGAGAATCAAGAGGGTTTTCAGGTATATGCTCGTATCCCTGGATTGCATGCACTAGAAAAGGAAGAACTGTCAATATGCTCAATAGGGGCAATACCAGGGCCATTGCAAAAAGCCCAGCATCATTTTTGAAGCAGTTGCAGCAAGGCCATCGGATTTGGCACTCTTTCTTTGGTATGTCTGGGTCTCCATTGTTTGCAAGGTTGTGTGAGTGCGAAGCTCCTGCGCGCAACTATGCCATAAATACACTTGATTGCAATATGGGGTGCTATCTTTGTGGGCAATTTTTAACATACTCCCTCTTACCCCTCTTTTTACATGTGAGATAAGAAGGTAAGAGTTAATCAGACCACTAATTAATGAAATCAACGGCTTAGATCTATTATATACTCTTACCTCTCATGTGAAAAGAGGGGGTAAGAGGGAGCATGTTAAAACTGCTCATCTTTGTGATGGTATCTATCCTCATGGGCGGTCTTCAACAAACTCATCTCTGAGCCAAGGGGTAACAAAAAATGTTTTTTTGCCCAAAAAAACAAGACGATGTTAGAAAGGATGTGGAGACGGCATGTGGAATGCTTCAAGCCCGATTTGTAGTTGTTCGCGGACCTACTAAACTACGGGATCAGGAGACAACATTATGGGAGGTGATTACAACTTGTGTGATCATACACAACAATGATTGTGGAGGATGAGGGTGAGAGAGTTCACCAAGGTATGGAATTTCAAGATGGGTGATCCTATGCAGCTTCTGGAGCATAATCGGGTGACGTTTGAGGATTTTCTTCAAACGCATCAGCAGAATCGCCATCGAGGAATTCATGAGCAGCTTTAAAATGATCTGGTTGAGCATATGTGGGCGTTTCGTATGGACTACTAGAACTTGTGTCCAAATAAGTTGAATTCAAAATTGAACTATTTTATTTTGAAACTTTATGTTTGGATTCTATTATTGATATTTGAATTATTATTGCAATCTTTAAATTATCAAAGAATTGTGCTATTTATCTTTGATTAGTTTTAGTACTCCGGGCATGGGGAAAAAATTTAAGTGGGCGGGTATTTGTTGTCTACGTTGAATGGCAGGCGCACCACCCGTTGTCCGCAGACAATTGATACTGTTCGTTTGATGATCCCCGTTGGAGATGCCCTGACATATCAACAATTCCCCATCATTTTTTTCTTTAAACAAAGAGCCTCCTCGTCGATTTCTAGTTTCTACTTTTGCATTTAGTTTGAAGGAAAAATATTGTTATTGATATAAAAAAAAGAGTGTGTCCACCATACATAATATGCGCGACAAGTAACAACAAAGCGTTGTTGGAGGGTTGGAGCACACCGACATGGTAAAAACTAAACACACACACACACACACACACACAGTGCTTTAGTACTTCTCAAAATGAACCTTACATGGACCTTATGGCACCTAATTCAAACGCTTGAGCTACTTTATCAGATCCATGAAGCTATCCATTTAGAAAAACAAGCACCTCTCCTTTATTAGGTAGACCTCGATAACGCATCGAGCTCCCAGTTTACAACACAACATCTTATGGGTAGACCTCGATAACGCATCGAGCTCTATAACATCTTATGGGTAGACCTCGATAACGCATCGAGCTCCCAGTTTCTTCACAATTTTATAGTCTTTGAACCCTGCTTCCATGAATAGCTTGCGCCAGTCATTTTCACCCCGTTGGACCCCTCTTGTGTTCACCATCATGAGCATATCCATGAGGAGTTGGGCTTCAAACATTATAGGCCCTAAGGAAGGTCCAATCACGATGTCTATGATTATTACCTTTCCTCCCTCGTCGCGCGGAGGAATGGCCTTCTTGCACTGGGTCAAGATTTTCACACAATCCTCGTCGCTCCAGAAATGTAGCACAAGCTGAATGACCGGTAAAGTTCAAAGAATGAAAGATGCATAAGTGTGACTTCTATGAGTTGTAAGATCCATGGTTTGTCATGTTATATATACCTTGAGCATCACGGCTTGAGAAGATGGGACGGTGTGGAACAGGTCACCCGCAACATAGTTGATGACACCATCAGTTGGGGCTTTGTCGATCACCTTCGGAAGGTCCAACACGGTGCACTTGATGTGCGGGTAAGCCTTGACGAGAGCCCTCGCCGTCGTACCATCGCCACCACAGCAGTCAGTCAGAGACTCAAGCCCCTTGAAGATGTCACCGCACTCGCGAAGTATGGTGGCAATCCCCAGGTTGTCATGGGCAGCCAAGCCTTGGTTGGCGACGGCGTCAAACTCTTCGTCCATGAGGGGTGTTCTCTCATCAAAGATAGGTGCACCATGCATGTCCTCGAAGGGTGACGGTACTGGTGGCTCAAGGTCCTTCTTGAACCAGTCCGCCAGCCCCAACGCAGCCTCCGCGCAATGCGGCGAGGTCACGCCAAGCACGAAATACTTTTGGCTGTGGTGCTCATCCACGTCGACGCCGTCCACCAGGATGCGGGAGAGCGGGGTGAGGCGGTAGAGCTCCCCGCCGGACTCGAAGTCTTTGTCGGCTGCGAAGACGCCCGACGTGACGAGCACGCGCATGAGCCGGCCGAGGAACGGCATCTTTACCGACGGAAGGGACACCGCCGCCATCAGGTCGGGCAGGGAGGCGACCCCGCCGAGGCGGTGGATGGTGGTCGGGATCTCAAGCTGGACGGCGCACCGGAGCCCCATGGACGAGAGGTAGTAGAGGCTGTGGCGCCACAGGTCAGCCTGTGCCTGAAGCAGCTCAGCGTCCGTGGGAACTTGAATGGTGTCTGCCTGAGCCGCCATCGCTCTCCCGGACCCTCTCCTTCTCTGTTCGTTCTCTTGATGAGTGTGTGGTTGCTATGAGTTGCTTTGGGAATTCGTTGATGTGATGGTAGTGCTTAAATAGGCCACACACGACACAACAGGCTATGAAATAACCCCTCCATCTCAAATGAATAGGTAGCTCAAACCAGTTACACGCGTCACACGAGATAATAAAGTATGAATATGCAGCTAGGTGTATATGTTTCTGAGGTCCACGCTCCCAATTGTGGTATTGTGGCGCCAGATCGGTCATGGACTCTTGTCTTGATGAATTTATGGGGTTGTTGGCAGGCACTGCCGATTGCGAGACGAGTTTGATCTAGCAGATTTATGTAGAATTGCAAAGAAATATCATAGGAGAACTAACGCATTTTTTTTAAAAAGAAGGATTACCCCGGCCTCGCATCAGAATGATGCATGCAGCCATAAGAACTGACATGCATGGCACCAGTGACATTAGTTGTGTCAAGTGTTGATTTTTTTGAAGGAGGTTGAATCCCGGCATCTGCATCATTGGTGCACATGGCCATTCTTATTGATTATTAAGTAGAGTACAGAGCAAAGAAAACCACGGCTGAACCATTGAAGATAATAAAATTAACACCTACTAAGTCAATTTTTTTGTAGCAACGCCTTTAAGAAGACATAAACATCCTCGCGTCGTCATCGTCTTGATCGAAGACGGTCTGGACAAGGATTTTCATTCTGCTTGCTGAGACCAGTCAATGAAGATCAGCACAATAATAAGTACGTCGTTCCCGAGCCTAGCCAATAAAGGTGTGGATAAGAGTTTTCACTTGGAATAAAGCGGTGTTCCAATCAACGTCTTCATGTCGACGGATCGTTCAATAGTCGCTTCCGCTAGTACTCCAACCAGGGCCAAAGGCACTAGCAGATTGGTGGGACGTCTTGTCACCTAAGACCACCGTCATGTCCGTTAGGAGGACGCCCATGTCTTGGCGTAAAACTGACCACTGTCACTCCACACCGACACGACTCACAACGCAGCATACATCGTGCCGTCATATCCACTGCTAGTTGATGTGTATCAACTATTGATGATCAGTTAAAATCACGAGCCCCCTTCCCCACCCATTAATTAATATCCATTATGAGTGTGTCTCCTGATTCCACATCACACTCCACCGACAGGGAAAACCCAAAGGAGAAACTTGGTTGTGATGATCCCTTCTATTCCGATGTGATAATCGGGGATGGGAATGGGTGCTTGCGTATCTAGAGAACTCTACTGACGCGAAGAAACTCTATACATACGAAGAAGCCATATAGTAATTTCAAGATGATAAAAAGGAAATAAACAGAAGAAGAAAAATAAAAAAGGACGACAAGCCATCTACTTGCAACAGATATGACGTTCACTAATGGTTTCTGTTTGGTGATGGTAACGCGGGACAAAAGTCACAACACAAAGCAGGCAATTCATGATCAGCAGTGAGTTATAAACAGCAGATCTTACCTACTTCGGCCATGTGCCATTATGATCTTGCTTCCCACCTTCCGTAATTTCCCATGTCCATGCGAGTTACTTACATCCAAATATTTCAGGACCCAATTTCTTCAGGTTTTGGCTTCCGTATTTTGTCAAGGGTTGAACTCATCTATAATGGGTTGGAACTTTCAGTTTCAATAATTAAAGTCAACTGATGTGTACATGTCGGCAATGGCATAAGTGTATATCATATCCATATCACGGATTACTAGACGTGCACATCTTATCCATGCAATAGTTTACTACAACGTCGAGCCTGCATCTGGATATATTTTTAACAAAAATTCAAGGTCTCACTTAGCACACGTACGAAGGTCTATGCTCCAATGTGATCGTGATGATATTTATATTCTTGGCAAGGATAAATTGCACTATATATACATAATCTTGGAGGGTTCATGTTTGATTTTGCTTTGGAACGGAAAATGATAAGATAGGTCGGGGAGGGGTGGCTCATGAAAAGCTATCACAAATCACATTTTTATGTACTGGTTTCACAAAAAAACTGTGTACAGTGTGAGGAGGAATAATCACCCAAAGGAGAACGTGGGAATAACCGTCATCAGATTGAACTAGTATGTAAGCTTTTTATAAAACTGGTACGTATTTGAATATTTTGGGTAGATTGCGTAGTATTCAATATTTTGAACGTGATGCTTTATGATCCGATAAACTAGGTAAAGCATGGCAAAAACACCAAATAGTATACTGAGAAACAAAACAGTCAGTCATGTTTCCATAGTTCTTTCCGTTTCCTAGAGTTGATATATTAAGGATTTCACTACAAATCAAACGTCAGAGTTTTTAGCATGGCAAATCGAACGCTCGAGATGGCAAATTATGTTGTCGCGAGGATGGCAATTTCATTTCACCAGCATGACAATCCTTGTCAAGTTCAGCTTTCTGTCAGGGATTTCCATGCTTACTAAAGAAAATTGTCATCCTGACGACAAAATGATTTGCCAAAAAAAACATTTTATCATGCTTAAAAATCTGACATCAGAAGCATTTCTGTATATTAATTGATTGGATAGTAATGGATAAAATATCTTCTTTTGTATTTATGTGCATGAAATAAACAAGGAAGTGTGTCAATATAACACTCCAAGCATAGTATACCGTTGTAAGAACAGGAGGCGGCGCGGGACGGTGGCACAACCGGCGTCGGCACAATGGCTCAGCAGAGGCGAGAACAGCGGTGCAACCGTGCAGAAGGTCGAGACGCTGCGAAGGCAGATGACGAGGCGGTGGCGCAAAGCCTGGACCTATTCGACTGAGTTGGGCTGGCTGTATGAGATTTGAGTGGGTTTTTTTTTGTAATATTTGAGTGGTTTGTAGAACGATAGAAATAGGTGGGTCATCCCCAGGCCAAACCAGCCAATGCCGCGTCATGCGTGCTGACCTTCAGGGGCCGTAGGCCCACTAATACCTGACAGCTTTTTGCAATAATTGTTGCTATTTTTCTTCTTTTTGGTTCATTTTGCTTTTGTTTTATTTTTATTGCAACACATGATTACATTTTCTATGAGTTACATGACTAATTGTTTGCAGTAATCGGAAATGTGAACTAGAAATATGGACAATTTTTTTAAAAAGCATATGAAGTTTTCTATATTCTCGAACATTTTTGCAAAGCACATAAATACTCTTCAATAAAAAATATGGAAGTCTAACTTTTTTAAGGGAATAATAAGGGATTAAAAATTCCCCAGGCCACGAGTCGTGTCCATTGGTTGGATAAGATGTAAACAGACAGAATATGTGTTCTGCCTTCTTTTAGTGTTAGAAATTTTTCAGACAAAATATGTAATACAATGATCCATGCTTTCTTTTAGTGTGCATGCTCTTGAGAAGTTTGTGTCTGGTCTTATCATGAAACAAAAAGGGGATAATATTTTAGATATCTGGTAAATAGCAAAACCGCAAATTAAACAGTACCGTGTTTGATTCAGTGTACCACAAGTCCACAATGACAGAAAACGGGCGTGGTAGCTCATCAAAAGTGATTCCGGATTCGTTTGTGTCCTAGTGCGTAACATGCAAGTGTTTATATAGAGCTACTGCCCTACTACTGTCGGAATCTTAGCAACTGTTGAGCAGCAGTACACGTATTCGTAAGGTTGCTGGTTCAGGGACAATTGATGCAGAACCAAATTGTAACAAACTATTCATACTTCATACTTCATGTTCATCTAAGAAATACTTAGCTATTCTTGATACTTGAACCTCACACACTAGAATCACTACTCATCCTACATGACTTTAAAATTTACACAAACTCAGCTAAGCACATCAAGTTAACTCATGACATCTACATCTTTAGACACGGCTCTGACTAAATATACTAGCATGCATGCACCGAATTCCATTACTCGGGATTTCTTGTGTGCTCCCAACACTAGCATGTTATGGAGCTACCTTGCCAAGATTACCAGCCCCGAGGTTTGGACTTCCACAGAACAGGCAACACTACAAACCTTAAGCCCCATTCTGATACCACGTGTAAGACTTTAGTCCCAAGGATCACTTGTGCCCTTTCGATTGCCCAATCCAACTCATTTAAAGTTCACAATGGAAACAAAATGCACACAGAAGATTTGGGCGCTCTAGCCAAAACGAATCCTATTTCGGCTATGACCTTCTCCATTACAATGTACTCTGCGGGAATCCTGTTAGCCGGCTTTTGTATCAAATTCTATATAATATTATGTCTAACACAGATAATCTAGCGTGAAAACTAATACAAATTCAGCTAAACTATCTGACTAACTAGTACTAACAAGTATGTACTCCTAGAAAGAAGTTTTGCATAACTAGGACACATGAAGCGAGTGTTACATTCCAACAGTTACACCATCGAAGATGGTTATCATTCAACAGAAGTGTGGTCAACTAGCAGCCACTGTGGCAGATCATGCGGGCATTAGCCGTGTCATACAAGATGACTCCTGGAAATTTAAGGACATCTTTAGTTTCTATTCGCGGTTTGACAGGTGGTGGCACACAAGTTTGGCGAATACATTTACGGCCATCAATAAATTTTTTTGCTGCAACTCTTTCAACCCTGTGTCCCTCAAACTAGTTTTATGGTCTTATTTTGACTGGTTTTGAAGAGTTGACTGCCTAGTCAGCCACCACATCAAAACATTTGACCAAAAAGGAAAAATTGAAAAAATTCTCAAAAATGAAGCAGTACCATGCTGATAATTCTGGAAAAGTTTTGAGAATGGTCCTGAGTTTTTATTTTGGTCAAATTTTGACCAAAAATGGTCCTGAATTTGTATGTTCATTGTACTTTTTTATTCTGTTTGGAAAAAAATTCAAACTTTCTCAGAATTATCATCATGGCAGTGCTCATGTTTGAGAATTTTATGTGTCAATTTTTTTGGATAAATTCATTTTTTGGGGTAATTTTTTGGTGATGCCGCCGCTGACTAGGCGGTCAACTCTCCAAAACAAGTCAAAACCAGCCAGAAAACTGGTTTGAGGGACACAGTGTAGAAAGTTGTCCTGTTTCGAGAGGTTAGGATTGTAATGTCGGCGGTATTGGAGTTTAGAGTTGTAAATTATACTAGGGCATGAGTTCGGGGTTGAAATATGCACTTCTCTCTTTTTTGCCTATTTGTTGGGTTGTCCCTGGACATTTACCCATTTTAGTTGAAGCCTAGCTCCCTACAAGGTATATACGCGGCGTCCGACCAAACCCACCAAGGGCTGATATGCATCGCCCGTTGCAACCATGAAGCCTCACGTTGCTCCCGCAAGCCTAAGTGGTGGCAGAGCTTGGGGGAAATTCATGGGGAGGAAGAAAATATGCTTTGAGCTTACTTTAACTGGACATGTGGGCCTAACATTAGGAGGTATGCGCTGTTTTTCTCATGTGCTCGGGCGATGGCATAGTAGGCCCTTTCCAAGCTCCGTTGCTGGTCACGAGCCAGCGCACACACAATTGAGTTTTGTTCCTTTTTTCTCATAATTTTTTCACTTCATTTTTAAAAATTCTTGGCAGTTTATTTTACTTTGTTAAAAGTTCATGAACCCAAACAAAGTTTGTCAATTTAAAAAGTGTCCATGAATTTGAAAATTGTTCACGAATTGAAAAAAAAATCATTAATGCAAAGGATATTCATGAATTAGAAAAAATATGTTCACAAATATGAAAAATAGTGGTCACAATTTTTTTTTGTGAAATTTAAAAATATTCACGAAATTTAATAAAATTGTGATTCTAAAAAATGTTCTCCATATTTTTAAAGTGTTCATGAATTTGAAATATTCATGAATTATATAAACTATCAAATTTAGAAAATATACATGAAGTTTTCAAAAGGAAAAGGAAAAGAAATAGCTGAAAGAAAAAAAAACACTATAAAAGGAAAAGAAAAATAGAATAACCGGACCAAACAAAAACAAAAAGCTTTAGAAACTTATTCCGAAGAACCACCAGGAAACCCGTAGCGAGCGCTACTGGGCCAGAAAACTTTTCCACGTGTGGTATATATCATTCGCGAAACCCACCAATTATTAAGGTGTAAGGGACGCGGCTATAGCCATTCCTATTTGGCGCGTTCAGTGTATTTGGGGAGCTCCTAATCCGCGCTTTAAGCGCAGGTTGGCGCTTCTGGCGCTCGCAAGCGATGCGAAGCGGGCCGGCCCAGCAACCTGTGTTCAAAAAGGAAAGGTGAAGAAAAAAGTAAACATTAATTCTGGGAGAACTGCGATTCGAACTCAACACCACATCGTAGAAAACCTACTGCAATAACCACTATACCAAACTCAGTCTATTATTCACTACAAGAAAACAATGCTAGTTAACCTTTATTTTAATAAAACATTAAATAACTTGGCAAAAGAAAACAAAAATTTGAAAAAAAAGTTCATTAATTTTTAAGAAAAGTTCACAAAAATGAAAAAAGTTGATCAATTTTGAAGAAAAGTTCAAAAAACTGGAAAAAATTGATCATTCAAAAAAATCAAAATAGTCCATCAAAATTTAAAAAAAGTTCATCGAATCTAAAAAAAGTTCATCGAATCTAAAATAAAGTTCATCGAATCTAAAAAAAGTTCATCGAATTTGAAAAAAAGTCCATCAAATTTGAAACAAGTTCATCGAATGTGAAAAAAAGTTCATCAAATTTGAAATAAGTTCATCGAATTTGAAAAAAAGTTCATCAAATTTGAAACAAGTTCAATGGATTTGAAAAATAGTTCACTGATTTTGAAAAAAGCTCGTCGATTTTGAAGAAAGTTCCTCCATTTAGAAAAAATTCATCAAAAATGAAAATAAGTTCATCGAAATTGAAAAAAAGTTCATCGAATTTGAAAATAAGTTCACAAATTTTAAAAAAGTTCTTCCACTTTAACAAAAAAGTACGCGAACCAGGAAGAATAAAAAAGAAAAATAAGAAAAATAAAGAAAGGAAGAAAGGAAGAAGAATAAGAAAAGAGGAAAGAAGAAAAAAATGGAAAGATGAATGTAGTCACGTGAGGTTTGGTGGCGGGGTGGTTGGTGCAATGTAGTTTGTGGCAGGAGGTCGCCTGTTCGAGGGAAATTCCTAAACGGCGCCCTCAGCGCCCGTTCACAGTCATTTCGCAATCGGGCGCATACCTTCCCAGCGACTTGGGCTCGGCCCATATACTTTTTTTCCTGCTTTTATCCAGCAAAAAATTACGCGCGTATGGGATTCGAACCCACGACTTCTTCAATAATTCTAAGACGCAGTAACCAACCGACCACAAACATCTTCTGTGACTATTTGCATCTTCTTTGTTCTTTTATTCTTTCTTTTTTCTGTTCTTTTCTTTTATCTTTTATCCTTTTTCCTGTTTCTTGTTCTTTTTTCTCTTTTTTTCGAACAGTTTTGTTCAGTTTTTTCTTCTTCTTTTTTGTTTTCTTTTTCTTTTGCTAAATGCGTGAACTTTTTTCGATTTTGTAAAACTTTTTTAACAAAAGCGATGGACTTTTTTCAAATTCGTGAACTGTTTTTCAAAATCGATGATTTTTTTTTCAAAATTGATGAACTTTTTTTCAAAATCGGTGAACTTTTTTTCAAATTTGATTAACTTTTTTTCAAAATAGGTGAACTTTTTTCAAATTTGATGAACTTTTTTCAAATTTGATGAACTTTTTTTCAAAATTGATGAACTTTTTTTCAAAATCGGTGAACTTTTTTCAAGTTCGATGAATTTTTTTCAAATTCGATGAACTTTTTTCAAATTTGAAGAACTTTTTTCAAAATCGATGATTTTTTTTTGGAATCGATGATTTTTTTTCAAATCGATGAACTTTTTTCAAAAATTGATGAACTTTTCTTTCAATTCGATGAACTTTTCTCAGAATCGGTGAACTTTTTTTCCAAATCAATGAACTTTTTTTTAATTCGATAAACTTTTTTTCAAATACGATGAACTTTTTTCATTTTTTATGAACTTTTTTCCAAATTTGATGAACATTTTTCCAATTCGATGATTTGTTTTTCAAAATCGATGAACTTTTTTCAAATTCGATGAAAGTTTTTCAAATTTGTGAACTTTTTTTCAAAATTAATGAACTTTTTTTCAAAATCGATGAACTTTTTAAAATTTCCTTTTTTTTCAATTTTTTGAAAAGTCAAATGATCAAGGGTCAACTGCTGAACAAACGACCGAGCCTGCAAAAGAATCTGTAAACCCATTAAACTGTTTTCATTTCCTACTTATCTAGACGCATGCTACCGCTAGTACCACTGGACGTGCTAGTAGCAGCACGACTGCTGCCATGCATGCATGTGGGTGGCCATACGGGGATGGCCGTAGAAAAATACGACAATCAAAGCAAGCGTACGAGCCGTTGAAAAAAACTGTGGAAACTGTGGGAGCGACTGAGTTCTATATGGGCCGGCCCAGACGGACGCCTTCAGGCGCCAGCTTCAAGTTCGGGCGCTAAAAGCGCCGGTTAGGAGGTCCCCTGTTCGAGTCGCAGTATACACCAGCACTTCTTTTTCGTTTTGAAAAACAGAAAAAAAGTAGATGGGCCGGCCCAGCTCGCAGAGCTGCAGGCGCCCGTTTGCAAAATGAACTATAACTGGTGCCTGCAGCGCCAAATAGGAAACGCCATGTATTTGGTAGTGGGCGCACACCCCTCTCGCTTCGCTAGTCCTAGTGGGTTGCCGGCCCATTCCTCCCGCTCCATCGTTTTTCTGGGCTAGGTTCCCACCCGATTTTCTGGCTAGGTTTCGGTGGTTTTTTTTTCACCAGGTACACCAGCACTTCTTTTTCGTTTTGAAAAGCAGAAAAAAAGTAGATGGGCCGGCCCAGCTCGCAGAGCTGCAGGCGCCCGTTTGCAAAATGAACTATAACTGGCGCCTGCAGCGCCAAATAGGAAACGCCGTGTATTTGGTAGTGGGCGCACACCCCTCTCGCTTCGCTAGTCCTAGACTCCTAGTGGGTTGCCGGCCCAATTCTCCCGCCCCATCGTTTTTCTGGGCTAGGTTCCCACTCGATTTTCTGGCTAGGTTCCGGTGGTTTTTTTTTTCACCTGGTATTCTTCCTTTTTTTCACTTGTCGTTTCTTTTTTTCTTTCTGTTTGTCTTTTCTTTTTCTTTTTTTTTCTGTTTTCTTTTTTGCTTTTTGTTGTTTCTTTTTATTTTATTTTTTTCATTTATATTTTTAAAAATCTATGTTTTTTAAAATCAAGTTTTTCATATTTGATGGACCTTTTTCGAATTTGATGAACTTTTTTTCAGATCGATGAACTTTTTTTCAAACTTGATGAACTTTTATCAAAAGCTATGAACATTTTGACAAATTCGTGATTTTTTTTATAAATCCATGAACAATTTTGAATTTATGAACTTTTTTGTTTTCTGGTTATATTAAATTGTATTTTTTTTTTAAAAGTCAACGGTTGACTGATCAAACGCAAACAAACGAGACCTCTCAACTTTTCCTCAGGAACGCACGATCGAGCGCTAGCCTTATTTTTGGGCCGGCCCACGAGCAGGATGCATAAGCGCCAGTGAACTGTGCGGGCGCTTAAAGGCGCCGAACAGCGAAATCATTAATTGAGGAGTACTCCTTTCAAAGATCACTTCTACCTTCTCAGGTTGCGACAAGTGGCGCACTGCCGCAACCTAGGAGTTTTCCCCTTTTTCGTAGATCCGTTACTCAAAATATTTTATCTCTTAAACCGTGCATCCAAATCTCGAACCGTTTTCACCATTGGATTCCTCGCGTCGAGATTTTCAAAACTAGATCCCTTGTTGATAGATTTTGTTGAACTTTTTTTCACAAAAAAAAAATCGGACGAGAAAAACCGAACCGGGAGCACGTTTTTTTTTCCTTTTTGAAAGAGGCATGACCGTGCCTCTCGCGAAAACAAAACCGTGTCTCTGGCAGAAGCAAAAACGTGCTTCACGTGGAAGAAAAAAAACGTGTTTTTTTCCGTTTCCAAGAGGCACAGCCGTGCCTCTCGCGAAAGCAAAAAAAACCGTGTCTCTCGCGGAAGCAAAAATGTGCCTCTCATGGAAGGAAAAAAAAACAAAACACGTTTTTTTTCCTTTTGAGAGGCACGTCTCGCGAAAGCAAAACCGTGCCTTTTGCGGAAGCAAAAAACGTGACTCTCGCGAAAGGAAAAAAACGCGTTTTTTTTTCGTTTCTGAGAGGCACGGGCGTGCCTCTCGCGGAAGCAAAACCGTGCCTCTCGCGGAAGGAAAAAAACACGTTTTTTTTCGTTTCCGAGAGGCACGGCCGTGCCTCTCGCGGAAGAACAAAAAAAAGCATTTTTTCCTGCAATTTTATTTTATTTTTTTCGTTCAAAAGCTAAAAAAGTCCGGTGGAAAACCAAAAAGCCGAAAAAAACGTCTAAAAAGGCGAAAACGCGTGCGGAAAAATAAAAACAAAAACAAAATCCGGAGAAAGCGCCCAGAGCACAACACGTGGCAGCGGCTGATGGCGCGCTCTCAGCCCACCCCAAGTGAATGTTGGGAGGCTCCTCCCGAAGGAGCGCTCGTTAATTAGTTGCTTCCGCCAAACAGGAGCGCCTTGTAGCGAGCGAGTCCTAGACATGGCTCACATGCTTCGCCTAAGTATTGGGCCAATCCAATTAGCACGGCTAGAGTGAGTGCCTAACTACATCGCACTTCCCTCAAAAAAAAAAACAACTACATCGCACTTTTTTTATAAACCATACTGCACACTTCATTTAGGAAAACAGTGCCCGTTCTCTAGAAAAGGGAAGAAGCTAGCAACACACTTTGCTAAAAAAAATATTCGAGAAAATGTTAACATCTATAGAAAAATGTTCGTGATGTATATGAAATATGTAAAACGTCTATGAACAAAGTTGACATCATAACGTATATTTAGAAAAAATGTTAACAGTGTATTTGAAAAATGTTAAACAAAAAAGTTCTTGATATATACGAAAAATGTACAATGTGTACGAAAAATCTAGACATCAAAAATATATAATTGAAATATTTTAATCATGTATTTAAAAAAATTATACAATGTATAAAAGTGTTCATGTAATTCCAAAAAATGTTTCATACAACTAAAATGCAAGTGGCATTTCTAAAACTGGTTGTGACATTTTAAAAATGAGTTCACAAAATGTTTGTGTGTTTTAAAAAAATGTTTCATGCGATTGACAGAATGTTCAATGTGTATTTGAAAATTGTTGAACATGTATTCTTTTATTTAAACATGTATTTGCAAAAATGTACATAATGTCTTTGCAAAATGGTCAACGTGTATAAAAAATGTTGCACATGTATACAAAAAGTGAACAATATGTATTGAAATAGTATAGATGTGTTCAAAAAGGAAAAATCAAAAAACGGAAGAAAATCGGTGAAGAAATACAGAAAAATAAAAAATAAAAGTAATACGGTGAAGAAACACAGAAAAACAGAAAAATGAAGAAACTCTATGGAAGAAACACAGAAAAAAAAACCCAAAGAAAACCGATACAAACAAAAGACAGAAACAAAAAGGAAAGTAGAAAACCAACCAAAAAATTTTAAATTAAAATAAAAAACAGAAAAACAAGTGGACAACGGGACGAGTCCAGCTATTGGACAGCAAGAAAAAAATGTCACCGACGGCAACCGAGCAACGAACAGCAGCGACGAGGGACCTATAAATCGCTTAGTGCGCGTGCTCCTTCCGTCTCGCATGAAGCTTTGCATGAAGCATTGTCTCGGCGCTGTAGGTACTGGACCGGCCATTTACATTTGATTTTTTTCGTTCGTTGGGTTTCGGTGGTGGTTTTTTTTTCTGTGTGCGTTTCCCCTACAGTTTTCACTGTCGGCCTCCGGTTTCCTTTGTTTTTTTTTTTTTTGTATTTGCCTTTGTACTTTATTTCTTCACCACATTTCTTGTTTTCTTTTCCTATTTCTTTTCTTTTCGGTATTCTTTTGTTTCTTCCTCGGTTCTCTTTTTTGCACAGTTTTTTCTCTATTTTTCTTGTTTCCTTTTTCTCGTCGTTTTTCCTTTCTTTCTTTATTTCTTTCTTGGTTTTTCCTTTTGTTTTTCATTTTCCTTATTTTTCACAGGTTTTATATTTTTTCTTAGTTCTCATCGGTTTTCTTCGTTTGCCTTCGGTTTTATTTTGTTTTTCTTGGTTTCTTTTTGTTTTCTCATGGGTTTTCATGGCTTTCTTCGGGTTTTCCATTTTTTCTTCGTTTCTGAGCTATTTTTTTTTATTCTTTCTTACACTTTTTAGTATTCACCAATGTTTTTCTTTTTCTTTTTCTTGAACCCATGTCTACATTTTTCATAGACATTTGTACACTTTACGTATGCATCAGGCACATTATCTATACATGTTTAATATTTCAAAAATACACGATTAACATTTAAAATTTATTTTTGATGACTGATTTTTCATACACATTGCACATTTTCGGTTTATCTAAGGAAAGAATTACACATGTTTTACATTTTTTAAATATATGAGTAACATTTTTGTAGACCATCAAATTTTTTATTTTATGTTAAAATTGTTTAATACACGTTAAAAAATTCCCATAGATATCAGAACATTTTTCTACATGTTTAACATTTTTAAATAGATGATTAATTTTTAATCAAATATTTGCATTTGATATATACTTTCTTCATACACGTTGTATATTTTAGTACATCAAGAACATTTTATTATACACAGTTAATGTTTTGGAAATATATAATAATATTTATTTATACTCGATCAACATATTTAAAATTATTATTTTATGTTCAATAATTTATTGCAGCTTTTACATTTTTGGTATACGTTAGGAGCATCTTTTATACATGGTTCACATTTTTATATTGATGATTAACAAATTTTCAAATGTTGATTAACATTTTTTAAATACATGATCAAACTTTTCATACATATTGTTTTTTGTGTGTGCATTTTTCGTATACATGAGAAACATTTTTTCTATACACATTTAACACTTTACAAATGCTAGATTAACATTTTTAAAATGTTTTACGTAGAGTTTTTTTGTAACGCATATATATTTAATATATTTGGAATTATAAACAAAAGTTAAAAAACAAAAACGAAAACAAAAAACATGAATAAATAATAGGAAAAAAACGAGGTTGTGACCTACCACGAGCTGGGCCGTCCCGGTGTCGCGCTTCCTCAAGCGAGGAGGTGGAACGAGCTGATTGGTGCTTGTTTTTTTGCTTTGCGTGAATTGCAGTGCCCATTGCTCTCTCGTTCTGCCACATCACTCTGTAGCTATGCTTCCAGTAAAACCTGTCCCGTAAGTGTAGCATTTCTCCATAGGCACGCACCAGCAGACCGTGCAAGCGATGGAACGAACACGGTAAACTAATTGTTGGGCCGGCCCATTCACGGGATCCCTTGAGCGCGAGACATATTATATCTCAATACATGCGACACATAGCCTTGGCCGGGTTGGTCAGAAAAGTTCTGGTGGCCGGGCCGTGGCCTTTGGCACCCAGGGCTGGCTCTGCATACTTTGTGTATATGTACCTACATGTTTGACGTGTTTGGTTGCTCGCATACACCCCAACCAGACCCGCGCGGGAAGAAAATGGCCCGTTTGGTTGCTTGCGTTCATTGTTTGCCCTACATATCACGAAATTTAAAGCACCTTGGGGTCAGGCCCGCTGAGAACCGACGAATCAGCAGTTTTTTCACAGCTAGGCCCGCGGGATGCACGTGGGTGGAGGTGGCCGCACACTAGGAGCCATGCTCGAGACGTCGGGTTGTTTCCTGAAGCGCTAGCATAATTACCCTCACCATCCCTCAGCGCTCTCTCTCCCCTCTGTCCACTCTCCCACTCTCACACCGGTGTTGGCGATCAGCGGATCAGAGAACAGCAAGGTGGGCATCGGCATCACCAACATCCCCGACAACACTTCGGCAATGACGGTAAGCCCTATTTTCACCTACTCGCTAATGATTTTCGGATTCGATCCGTGTTTTAGATTTGGTTTGCCCATTCGATCCGCTTGGGGAATCGGGGTAAATAGAGATAGGATTGATCCGCACATCTTCATGAGTAGCAAGTAGCGATGGATTTTAGGGTTTTTCTTGGGATTGAGTACAAGGGGAAAGGGGAATCAGGGTAAATCTTACACAGTAGCTCTAAGTCCTAGCCGCGGTGACCCTGGAGGCGCTTGGAGCGGCGGGGGCCTGGGGCCTTGTAGTTGTCCTCTGGCTCAACTGTAGCATGCATCATCTGCTCATCCTCGCCGTTGTCCAGAACGATTGGCATAGTACGGTGGCCTGGCTCCGACGCCCTGACAACTACCTCCACCACTTCTTCTTCTGCTTCCTCCGGCTCCAGAACGATGACGGTCAGCGACACCGCGGCGGCCGGCTGGCCTTGACGAGCCCTGTACCCCCTGTACTTAGCCCATCTTGCTCTCTGAGCAGCATCGCCGGGCTCGGCCTGATCCATGGCCCAGCGCAGTATGTCCACTGATATAGCGCCTTTCACTCGGTCAGGAATCACTAGTACAAAACAAGGCTTTGGTCCAGGCCAGATCAGAGCATTAGTCCCGGTTCTGTTACGAACCGGGACTAATGGGTGCATCAGTCCCGGTTCGAGAGGCCAGGACGCCGGCCAGGCCACGGCAGGCACCAGTCCCGGTTCGGCTGGGACCTTTAGTCCCGGTTCCAGACACGAACCGGGACTAAAGGGCCTCGCTCCTGGCGCAACCCCTTTAGTCCCGGTTGGTGGCTGGAACCGGGACTAAATGTGTGTCTTCTGTCCCGGTTCTAGCCACAAACCGGGACTAAAGTTTTGCCTATATATATCCAGCCCCCCCATCTCCTCTGTTTTTTGGCCGTGGAAGGGTGGGAGGTTTGTGCTGCTCTGTTCTCACCTCCTATGCACATGAGGTGTTCGATGAAATGCCCGAGTCACACTTAAGCTTTCTCCTCTCCAAGCTCGACCTCCAAGCTCCTTTTTCCCCAAGATTTGTCTAGGTTTGGCGGTGCACCAACTACACAAGTGTTCTAAAAGGTTAGCAACTTCATCGTTTCATCTCTCACTGCTAGTTTAGCTCATTTTAAATGCTGTAGAAGTAGAGTGGTTTGTGGGTTTTAGTGGAGGAGTGTATGTGGGAGTTCTTTTGATTTAGATGCACAATTTGAGCTGAAATTAACTTCTTAGAGTCTGCACATGTGTAGGGTGCCGTCCCCGTCCCCGTCCTCACCGCCGTCGATCGCCCGCGCCGATCTCGTCGCCGGCACCACCGTGGTGAGCCTCTTGTTCTTATCTTCTTTTTAAAAGAAAAAAATTCTTACTTGTATGATTTAGATAGATACTTGTATAATTTCTTACTTTTATTATTGTTTGTTATTATATAGTGCCATGACTTTGGTATCCGCCCCCGTCGGCCCTCGTCCTGTCTATGATTCGGATGTGGTATATTATCTTTTATTATGATTTGTTTCATTTAGTGTTTATGACAATTATGCCGATCAACATGACATAGATGTTTTTATCTAGAAGGTATGTGAACCGGAAATTCCAACCGACCCTCTTGTCGAGAGGTTAAATTTAGTTGAAAAAGAAAACAATTACTTGAAGAAAAAATTGAAAAGAATTGAGGAGAAGATGGAATTGGAGTTGCATGTTGCCGATGTCGTCGATGATCACAAGATCAAGATGGATGCAATGCGCTTGAAGATTAGAAAGATTAGAAAATATGCCATTCATAATGAGGCTTGGTATCATTATGCTGTTGGATCAATTGTTACCTTAGTTGTGATTATGATCGCATTTGTTGTTGTTTTTCATAGTTTCAATGTATGTTTTAATTAGATTCTCTAGAGAGCTATATGTTGTTCTATGAGAACTATATATGTATGAACTTTATGTATTTATTTTTTCAGTAATAACATTTGATCACTACTGTACTTTGGTTTTAATGTGATGATGAACTTGTAATAATTTAGTCACTTCTCTATTCATGATGTTCTGTAATGGTTTTTGATACACTTAATTATATAATGCACGCAGATGAACCGGCAATGGATGTACGGTGACCGACGCACCTCCGAGTATCTTGAGGGCCTGCATAAATTTCTCGAAGTGGCTGAGGCAAACAAGCAGAATGGTTTTATGTATTGTCCATGCCTTGTCTGTGAGAATACGAAGGATTACTCTAACTTGAAAACCCTTCACGTCCACCTGCTTGAGAAGGGTTTCATGCCACACTATAATGTTTGGACCAAGCACGAAGAAAGAGGGGTTATGATGGAAGACAACGAAGAAGAAGAGGATGATGACAACTATCCCCCTGAATACGGTGATACTGCAACGGGGGAGGCTGAAGATCAAGAGGAACCAGACGATGTGCCCAATGATGATCTTCGCCGGGTCATTGTTGATGCAAAGAGACAATGCCAAAGTGAAAGGAAGAAGTTGAAGTTCGATCGCATGTTAGAGGATCACAAAAAAGGGTTGTACCCAAATTGCGAAGATGACAACACAAAGCTCGGTACCACATTGGAATTGCTGCAATGGAAGGCAGACAATGGTGTATCTGACAACGGATTTGGGAAGCTACTGAAAATAATGAAGAAGAAGCTTCCAAAGGATAACGAATTTCCCGACAGTACGTACGAAGCAAAGAAGGTTCTATGCCCTCTAGGATTGGAGGTGCAGAAGATACATGCATGCCCTAATGACTGCATCCTCTACCGCGGTGAGTACGAGGATTTGAACGCATGCCCGGTATGCGGTGCATTGCGGTATAAGATCAGACGAGATGACCCTGGTGATGTTGAGGGCGAGCGCCCCAGGAAGAGGGATCCTGCCAAGGTGATGTGGTATGCTCCTATAATACCACGGCTAAAACGTCTGTTCAGAAACAAAGAGCATGCCAAGTTGATGCGATGGCACAAAGAAGACCGTAAGAAAGACGGGAAGTTGAGAGCACCCGCTGACGGGTCGCAGTGGAGAAAAATCGAGAGAAGGTGGGGGGACTTTGCAGGTGACGCAAGGAACGTATGGTTTGGGTTAAGTGCAGATGTCATTAATCCTTTTGGGGAGCAGAGCAGCAATCATAGCACCTGGCCTGTGACTCTATGTATCTATAACCTTCCTCCTTGGTTGTGCATGAAGCGGAAGTTCATTATGATGCCAGTGCTCATCCAAGGCCCTAAGCAACCCGGCAACAACATTGATGTGTACCTAAGGCCATTAGTTGAAGAACTTTTACAGCTGTGGAATGGAGAAGGTGTACGTGTGTGGGATGAGCACAAACAGGAGGAATTTGACCTACATGCGTTGCTGTTTGTAACCATCAATGATTGGCCTGCTCTTAGTAACCTTTCAGGATAGACAAACAAGTGATACCACGCATGCATGCACTGTTTAGATGATACCGAAAGTATATATTTGGACAAATGCAGGAAGAATGTGTACCTGGGACATCGTCGATTTCTTTCGACCAACCATCTCTTAAGAAAGAAAGGCAAGCATTTCAAAGGTGAGGCAGATCACCGGAAGAAGCCCGCCCTCCGTACTGGTGATGCCATACTTGATATGGTCAAGGATTTACAAGTAATCTATGGAAAGGGCCCTGGCGGACAATCTGTTCCGAATGACGTTGAGGGACGCGCACCCATGTGGAAGAAGAAATCTATATTTTGGGACCTACCCTATTGGAAAGACCTAGAGGTCCGCTCTGCAATCGACGTGATGCACGTGATGAAGAATCTTTGCGTGAACCTGCTAGGCTTCTTGGGCGTGTATGGGAAGACAAAAGATACACCGGAGGCACGGGAGGACCAGCAACGTGTGCACGAAAAAGACGGCATGCATCCAAAGCAGTATGAAGGTCCTGCCAGCTACGCTCTTACCAAAGAAGAGAAGGAAATCTTCTTGGAATGCCTGCTCAGTATGAAGGTCCCGTCTGGCTTCTCGTCGAATATAAAGGGAATAATAAATATGGCAGAGAAAAAGTTCCAGAACCTAAAGTCTCATGACTGCCACGTGATTATGACGCAACTGCTTCCGGTTGCATTGAGGGGGCTTCTACCGGAAAACGTTCGATTAACCATTGTGAAGCTATGTGCATTCCTCAATGCAATCTCTCAGAAGGTAATCGATCCAGAAATCCTTCCAAGGTTAAAGAATGATTTGGTGCAATGTCTTGTCAGTTTCGAGCTGGTGTTCCCACCATCCTTCTTCAATATCATGACGCACGTCCTAGTTCATCTAGTCGACGAGATTGCCATTCTGGGTCCTGTATTTCTACACAATATGTTCCCCTTTGAGAGGTTCATGGGAGTCTTAAAGAAATATGTTCGTAACCGTGCTAGGCCAGAAGGAAGCATCTCCATGGGCCGGCAAATAGAGGAGGTCATTGGGTTTTGTGTTGACTTCATTCCTGACCTTAAGCCGATTGGTCTCCCTCAATCGCGGTATGAGGGGAGACTGACTGGAAAAGGCACGCTAGGAGCGGATTCAATAATATGTAGGGACGGGCATTCTTGGGCTCAAGCACACTACACAGTTCTACAGAATTCTACCTTGGTGATCCCGTATGTCAATGAACACAAGAATATTCTGCGCTCCAAACACCCGGAGCAGTGTGACGACTGGATTACATGTGAACACATCAGGACTTTCGGCAGTTGGTTGCAAACACATCTCATGGGTGACAACATTGTTGGAGATGAGCTGTACTCGTTGGCCAGGACACCATCTTCGACTGTATTGACTTACCAAGGGTACGAGATAAATGGGAATACATTTTACATGATCGCCCAAGATCAAAAGAGCACCAACCAAAATAGTGGTGTCCGCTTTGATGCAGCAACCAACAGGGGAAAGGACAGATATTATGGTTACATAGTGGACATATGGGAACTTGACTATGGACATGATTTTAAGGTCCCTTTGTTTCGGTGCAAATGGGTCAATCGGTCAGGAGGCGGGGTACAGGTAGACCCGCAGTACGGAATGACAACAGTGGATCTCAACAATCTTGGGTACACAAACGAACCATTCGTCCTAGCCAATGATGTGGCGCAGGTTTTCTATGTGAAGGACATGTCTACCAAACCGAGAAAAAGAAAAGATAAGGAAGCGAATACATCATACGATTAGCCAAAGCGCCACATAGTTCTATCAGGGAAAAGAGACATCGTGGGAGTGGAGGGCAAGACAGACATGTCTGAAGATTATGAAAAGTTTCATGAAATTCCTCCCTTCAAAGTGAAGGCTGACCCAAGCACCCTGTTAAACGATGAAGATTATCCATGGTTACGGCGCAATAAGCAAGGGACACGCGCGAAGAAAAAGTGAAGACTTTCTCTCCACAACTATTCTGATGATGGCTTTGATCTAGAATATCACTTCAGTTACATGTCAAGAAATGAAATGCCTTTGTAACATATGAGTTTTCGTCCGAAACCGTGATACTTCGAAAGAGATTGTCCATTTTGTACACGAAGTGCATCCAGTTTTTGCCGTAACCCTCTCAACTTTTACGCACATGCTATGTGGGTGAAATGATAATACCATGCCAACTTTCAACCTTTTCAGAGTTCATTTGTACTACTTTTCAATTTCATTTAGCTCAAAAAAAATCAGTAAATGCATGAAAAATAGCAAATGAAGTCACAAAGGGTTGAAAATTGATGATGTGGCTTTGAATGGTGCATGTTGAACGCACAAAAAGTCTGGAGTTGAAATAAGTTAAAAAAAATGAAATGCCTTTGTAGCATATGAGTTTTCGTCCAAAACCCTGATACTTTGAAAGAGATTGTCCATTTTGTACACGAAGTGCATCCAGTTTTTGCCGTAACCCTCTCAATTTTTTAGCACATGCTATGTGGGTGAAATGATGATACCATGCCAAGTTTCAACCTGTTCAGAGTTCATTTGTAGTGTTTTTCAATTTCAGGGTCATTTAGCTCAAAGAATGAACTAATAGCAAAAAGAATGAACTAAAAAGCTTTTATAAAACTCTAATAGCAAAAAGAATGAACTAAAAAGAATCAATTAATTTTTTTTGTTATGATCAACTAAAACAAAACTATAATATTCTTCAAGAGCAAAAAGAATCAACTAAAAAGCTTTTATAAACCTCTAGTTATTATAAAAGAATTTTTGAAACTAAAATTATATAAAATTTATGCAACTAAAATTATCAAAGTATTTTTTGTTCAAAACTTTAATAGCAAAAAGAATTTTCATAAAGTATTTTTTGTTAGAAACTTTAATAGCAAACTAAAATAAAAAAAATCATTTTTTGATTAAAACACCCATTTAAAGTAAGGTAAAAATTACCAAATTGAATATAATGATAAAACACACTAATATTAAACAGCAGGAAAAATAATCACTCAAAAATCTATTTTTAAAGTAAAGTTATTCACAAACTAGTGGTTCACACAAATTTCAAAGAATTCAAATTTAAACTATTCAAATTTGAAAACTACTGGCAGTAACAGAAAGTTTATAATTTTTGTGACCTAAAGCAAAAAGAATCACTCAAAAACTCTAAGTATTTAGCTGTAAGTAGAAACAAAAGAAAATAAATAAAGCAAAAAACAAAACAAAAATACTGGAAAAGACCTTTAGTCCCGGTTGCTACCACAAACCGGGACTAAAAATTAAAAAAAATTAAAAAAATGCCGCCTACTGCGCCACCACGGCCTGCATACGACTAGAAACCCAACACGCTAGTTGGGCCAGGATGCAGGCCCGCAGAAGGCCCAGTAGGCCCACAGGCAGAGAGAGTGCGTTTAGGCCCGTAGGCCTGCATAAGAGAGGAGCTCGAGAGGGTTGGCGCAGCCGCGCTTATAAACCACTCTCGACGCCTCTTAGTTAGCGAGGTGCGACTAAACATCCACCCGCCCGACGCCGTGCCAGCCGTAGCTCTTTAGTCCCGGTTGATGGCACCAACCGGGACTAAAGGCCCCCCCTTTAGTCCCGGTCCGAGCCACCAACCGGGACTAAAGGGCTGTGCTTCCCGCCCTTTGCGCTGCTGAAAATGATCTTTAGTCCCGGTTGGTGGCTGCAACCGGGACTAAAGGGGGGCCTTTAGTCCCGGTTGCAGCCACCAACCGGGACTAAAGGTGGGGCTATATAAGCCAACACTTAGGAAATTTTCACCAAATCTCACTTCTTCTTCCCCCGACGCCGCCAGGCTGCTCCGCCCGGTCCTCGTCGCCGCCGAGCCCTGCCCCCGACGCCGCCAGGCTGCTCCGCCCGCTCCTCGTCGCCGTCCCTGCCCTGACCCCGACGCCGGCCGCCGCTCCCTGCCCCGACGCCGCCGAGCCCTGCCCCGACGCCCGCGGCCGCTTTCCTGCCCCGACGCCACCCCCAGTGAGCTCCGCCCCCTTCCCCTGCGCTGCCGCCGCCGCCCCTGCCCCTGCCCTGCGCCCTGCCCCGACGCCCGCGGCCGCTTTCCTGCTGCTTAGCCGCCGCCCCTGTGCTCTCTGCTAGCCACACTTAGCATTTTTTTTGTTCTTAAATTTTTTTATGTTCATAGATTTTTTTTGTCCATGTATGTATGTATGTATGTATGTATGATGGATGGATGGATGTATATAGAAAATGTTGATATGATAATTTTTTTTTGTTCATAGATTTTTTTTGTTCATAGATTTTTTATGTTCATAGAATTTTTTTGTCCATGTATGTATGTATGTATGGATGGATGGATGGATTGATGTATATAGAAAGATGCTTACTGTATGTAGATGTATGTATGTATGTATATGTAGATGTGTATGTATATGTAGATGCTTAGTGTATATATATGTATGTAGATGTATATGTATGTATGTATACTTTAGTATGTAGATGTATATGTATATCATAGCAAAAAAAAAAGATGTATTCCCGGATGTTATCCCCCTTCACCTATATCGTGTAGTGCCGCGTTAGAACACCCCTAACTCTCTCGGGAATTCAACATATCCCCCTAGAAGAAAGAGCGTTGTCAATCTACCCCCTCCTGCCCCTACCCGTAATTGTTATGTATAATACTATATATTGGCGTCTAATTCACCGGTCTTACCTCAGTGAACCGAAGGGACTTTATTTATTCGGTACGTAGGCGGCCGGCATAGGTCAATGTGGTAGAATGGATAGTTCGATCTCCTGCATAGCGATTATTTTTTGTAAAGTGTCCTCTCCTGAAAGTATAACCCCGATAACTTCGACATGAGGGGGGACGTCGGACATGCATGAGAGAGGCGGTCCGCAAAGTATCCTCTCTCGAAAGTATAACCCCCGATAACTTTGCATGATGTTTGCGACTAATCCATTGCTCATATATGCATATGATTCCTTGTTGTGATTAGCTAGGTCTATGTTTGCCACTAATCCATCTCTCATGGTTGTATATTGCCATGTTGTAATATTTGCAGAAACTATGGACAGAGACTTAGAAAAAGAAGAGTTGTTGGGGGATATAATCCGCAACGGAGGTGATATCACCTTGTCGTTTCTCAACGACACCGATGGTCAGGAAAGAGAGGATGACGGCTCCGGTGATCCAATGGAGGAGGAAGGAGATCATGACGGCTCCGGTGACCGAATGGAGGAGGAAGGAGATCATGACGGCTCCGGTGACCGAACGGAGGAGGGAGCCTTAACTGTTGCAAAGTCCGGCGAGGTATATATACATATATTAATTAAGCCTCTGCTGACTTGATGCATTAATTGTTTTGTATGTACATATATTAACGCTTCTTTCTTCTTTTAATTAGCCCTCCGGATCGAGCCAAACTTCCGTAAGGAGACGAGGCCCGAAGAAAAGGTTGCGCCAGGATGAAAGGTTCACGATCGAAGAAGTCGGTCGAGATGGCCAACCGATTGCTCCCAAGCGGAGCAGGGACACATTTATACATCAGTGCGGAGTGGTTGTTAGGGACATCGTCCCGATCAGCATCCAAGAATGGAATAAGAAGAAGGACCCTGAAGTTTCTTATGTCCAGGATAGACAAAAAGATGATCTTTGGACCTCGCTGATGACAAATTTCAGCCTACCACCAGAGGCGGATCCGAATAAGGTCAAGGCGTTTGCTCTTAAGAAGATGGCAGAACTATTCAAGAACTGGAAGAAAGATTTGAACAAAAAGTTTGTCGAGAAAGACAAGACTCCAAAATTCACCGGTCCATATGAGAAGATAAAAGAACACTGGCCCGCATTTGTGGCCTACAAGAAATCGGACAAGGGCAAGCAAAGGTCAGCGACAAATAAGCTAAATGCTGCAAAGAAGAAGTATCACCATGTTACGGGGTCAGGTGGCTACAGCAAAGCCCGGCCTACGTGGGACAAAGCTGAGCAAGACCTGCTTGCTAAAGGGGTCCAACCAGCGACATTGCACTGGCCAGATCGGTCAAGGACTTGGTTCTTCGGGGTTGGGGGAACTTTGGACCCAGACACAGGGGAGTGTGTTTGGACGAAAGCTCAACTTGCAATACCCGTCAAGAAGCTTGCGGAAGCAATCCAGGCAGCGCAGGAAGGGAGGTTACATCCCGATAGAGAGAATGACGAGCTGACACAGGCCCTCGGGAATCCTGAACACCCTGGACGAACACGAGGCACATCAGGCTCCGTTCCGTGGGTGCATGGGTTTCCCGACAGCGGTGGTTATAGAAGCCGAGAGAGAAAGAAGAAAGCGGAAGCAAGCGAAATGCAGAAGATCAATGCAAGATTAGCGAAACTAGAGGAACTTGAGAGCCAGCGAGCTATCGGCCAACCATCTCAGCGGCACGAAGATCCTTCCTTCGACACTGCCCCAGAAGCTACCCCACCATCTCAGCGGAGAAGCAGCGTGGCTTCCACGGAGCTCCTTCAGCCTGATATCACGGCTCCTTGCTACCCCGTGGATAGTATCACGGAGACTGAACATTGTGTGCTAATGGCGAAATGCCAGAACCTGACCTTGAAGGCGGCGGTCGGCTCTGTTTTACCTCCTCGACCTGAGGGAACTTTCCATTGCCGTCCGATTCCACATGGCTATGCTATTGTCACGGTGGATGAAATAATGGATGGATTTGAGGGGCTGGAGCTTGACTACCCTACAGGTGAAGGGGAGAATCTTCTGGAAAATGCCTTAAGGAGTACCTGCCTATGGAGAAAGGAGAACATCAAGCTTCCAAACTGGACGCCGCCTCAGCAGACTCAGCCGGAGGAGGCCCCTCAGCAGACTCCGCTGCCTCATTCGTCTCTGACGCGTCAGCTGTCTCCGTCGCGTCAGCCGACTCCGACGGAGGAGGCCCCTCAGCAGAATCCTCCTTCGCCTCCTCCGCGGCGTCAGCGAACTCCGCCTCCTGCGCCGCGTCAGCGGACTTCGCCTCCTGCGCCGCGTCAGGAATCTCCGCCTCCTCCGCCGCGTCAGCGAACTCCGCCTCGTCAGCAACAGCGGAAGAGAGCCGCCGCCGCTCCGGCGTCTAGCAGTACAAAAGGCGGGAAGAAACTCAAATTTGGTCCAAGCCTCAGGGTTCCTCCAAAGTTAACATATGAGAGGACTGACGAGGAAAACAAGGACATCAGTGCTGCCGAAGTGCAGGCCCATTTCGCACGGAAAGTTCCACCTCCGAAGGAAAAAATAGATCCGGTAAAGGCGAATCGCACTCTGGATGCCCTTACGCGACCACCTCCGCCTCCGCCGCTATCAAACTATGACCGCATTATTGCAAAGACATATGACAAAGCTAAGAGTCGGTCGAGAAGTAGCAGTACTAGTGCAAGAAGTGGGAAAACAATTCCCCAGCTCGGTGAACAGGAAAAGCAATCGTGCCCCCCGCTCAAGGTGTTTACCGATACCCCGGGGGTAGCGGCCGTTGCTCCTGGTTTCAATCCTGGTGATTACCTAGGCGATGATGTACATTTTGAAATCGCTAAGCCGGTAGACACCTTTAAATACCAGCACGGGAAGCGTCTCGTCAGAAGTGATGATCTGGAACAAGATCTACCAACGATGATGCGAACATTACATAAATGGTACATGGAAACCTGCAAGGATGGGACAGGCAGTATCTTGGTGGGAATTAAGGATGAGCACGACTTCGTTGGAGTCGACTCGATCTTCGTTGAATTTGACAAACTCTTTCAGTTATACAATCAAGCCGCCCTCGACAAAAGTCTCGTGGCTTGTTATTGTCTGTAAGTATTATTTCTGTAATTAAGTCTCTAGCTCAGCTCATTCATTGCATGTATATAATTATCCTCACTATATTATGCAGATTGAAGATCGTCGAATTTAAAAAAGGACAAATCTATGACATTGGGTTCATTAACCCAAATATCGTAAATGAATGGTCGGTACAGAAGATCCCCGAGGAGACTGAGGAAATCTTGCTAATAGCGTTCCTTCGACACCAAAACAAAAGGGAAATACTCTTTCCTTACAACTTCAAGTGAGTGTTACTGTCTTCTGCATATTCTGTTTCGCTGACTCGAGGTTAAGTGTAATTGATGAGTTATGCGCGCGCAGGTTCCACTTTATTCTGCTAGCCATTCAGCTTGACGAGGGAGCAGTAACTGTCTTGGACTCTAGACGTAAAGAGGCTACGGAGTATGCGGACATGATTGAAATGCTCCAGAAGTAAGTTCAATCATTATCGCACTATATTGGCAACTTTCGTTCATTTCCTGATATCAAGTAATCATTTTCTTTGCCGGGCAGGGTTTGGAAAAAGTTCATCACGCGGGTTAAGGGTGAATGGAGACCGGAGCTGCGATTTAAACAACCCAGAGTAAGTAGTACTAGCTAGTTCCGCGCATCTCTCATTGATTCTAGTTTCAATACCATTATCATGGTTGATTATCATTTTGATTGAACTCTATTCTCGTAAAGTGCATGTGGCAGCAACCCGGAACTGAGTTATGTGGATACTACGTTTGCGAGTTCATTCACCAAAAGACCACCGAGAGGGGCTTCAACAAACAACAATTTGAAGTACGTAAACAATATTCATAATTTTATTTTATCACCATCAATTGTGTTGATTTCATTCATATATATATATATATATTGACCCCCCTTCTTTAAATTAGACCTGGCAAAAGTGGGACGTACTCCTACCAGCTGATCGCCTACGCGCAATTCAAGAGGAGTTGGCGGGATTCTTTGTTGACCACGTCATTCCTAAAGACGGAAAATGCCATCGGGAATTGCAAACCTGTTGAATAGATATATGCATCAACGTGTACTATCTGTAGTAGCGTCGAATAGATATACGAAAACTTGTTGTTCGACCAACAAGCACGGAGAAAGAGAGGTCACTTCTCTCTATATATTGATCATGCATGACGATGTTGTGTAATTAATGGTTCCTTCATTACTTACTAGCTAGCGTCGAGTTCTCTCTATATGTAGTAGCTAGCGTCGACCAAGCACGGAGAAAGAGAGGTCACTTCTCTCTATTAGCTAGCTAACACAATATGAAACCCCTAAACCCTCCAAAACCCCTAAACCCCCCCTTTAAAAAAAAACAAAAACCCCAGCGCCTGCGAGCTGCTGACGCGTGGCTGCCTTTTGGTGCCGGTTGGTGTTACCAACCGGGACTAAAGGTCCTCCTGCCTGAGTGCTGCGTAGCGGCCACGTGGAGACCCTTTAGTCCCGGTTGGTGTTACCAACCGGGACTAAAGGTCCTCCTGCCTGGGCGCCCCACAGCGGCCACGTGGAGCACCTTTGGTCCCGGTTCGTAGGCCAACCGGGACTAAAGGTTTTAGGCATTAGTCCCGATCGTTTTGTCCCGGTTCCAGAACCGGGACTAAAGGCCCTCTGGAACCGGGACAAAAGCCCTGTTTTGTACCAGTGAATCAATGTCTTCAACTCCTCGGACGTCGACTTCTTTACCACAACGTCTTCCTCCTTATGCATGTCGTCTATGTTGGTGAAGTTAGAGCACACTTCCATGGTGTTAACTTGGTGCGATCACTGAACGAGCACCCAAGGAAGAAAGCCCTCCAACCAATGCCCCAGGGGAAGGGGATGGGGATGGGGTTCATGGCGATGGAGATGTGGAAGAGGAGTAATAGTGAGAGAGAGGGTTAACTGAGTGCGATGGTGGGTAAGTAGTAGAGCCTTTGGGTGGGTAAATATAGGGGCTTTGGACGATAGGACTGAATGCTGATCAACCTTTGAACTTTGTGTTGTTCATAATGCGGATCGACACGGAGAACACGAAGGGCAAGGAGGTGGTGGCGCCCGGAGACAAGGGCAAGGAGGTGGTGCCGGCCTTAGAGAAGGGCAAGGAGGTGGTGCTGCCCTTAGACGACGAGGTGGTGCTGGAGGAGCCCCCAGCGGCAAGAGGAGGAACTACGGCCACTACCATGAGGAGGCAGGCCCAACTCACTTCTGCAAGGTGATCCTTGACCCGAAGCTGGAGTGCCTGCCTATGCCTCTATACTTCACGAGGCACTTCCCGGCTGTGCCTTAGGAGTTCAAGCTGAAGACAAACACCGGTTGCACATGGAGGGTGACAGTCCGGCTGATGAACGACAGGGTCACCCTCGATCAGGGTTGGGCTCCCTTCGCCGCTGTCCACCTGATCAGGATCGGCTACATGGTCACCTTCAAGTTGCTGACTTCCGACATTCTAAATGTGATCGTTTTCAACGACGACGGCATTGAAGTGGTGACCAAGTGCAAGAAGCATGACGACGCCTTCGCCGTGAACGTCTAGAGAGCTCTATGTTCCCTGATTGCACGTGTTGGTTTGGTTTAAGACTATGTCGTACTGATTTGGTTTAAGATGAACGTCTAGAGAGCTCCAGTATCCAGTTCTTTCAGTGTGGATAACCTTTACGTTCTAAATTCCAGCTAGCATATGTATGATGATTTATGTATTTTCTTCTTCAGTATGCATCGAAGATGATATATACATACTTTTTTAGAATGATAAATAAGTTATACTTTCTATCCGTACATGCTCTTGGGAAGTTCGTGTTTGATCTTATCATGAAACAAGAGGTAAGTAATACTTAGCTCGGTTTTGCTAAATCACATCTAGATGTGACATAAGTATTACACATCTAAGTCCTATATCATTGATCTTACGTAGAGATTCGTGTGGATATATTCTTTTTCTTTTTCTTTTCATTTTTATGCTTCATTTAGTCATTTAGATGTGCAATAATTATGTCACATCTAGATGTGCCCTAGACACACCCTACTTAGCTATCCGATGAATAGGAGAAGAAATTTAGTAGTGCCGTGCTTGATTGAGTGTACGACAACGACAGGAAACCGGCGGGCTAGCACATCAAGAGCGATTCACGTCATGTCATCATGCACGCGACAATCGTGACCCCGAATCTCGTATGATTCATCATAATAATCCGAAAAGTAATGGAATTTCTTTTTTTTTCTCTCTCTATAAATAAACATCTGAAAACAAGATCATCGCTCAGATGAGACCCCCGTTCATCGATCATTTCCTCGACGCAATTACAGAGGAACTATGTATGATGCATACTCAGAGGAAAACAGAAGAGGAAATCAAAATCAGAAAGGAAGACGGAGAGCTGGTCCGTTCAAAAGCTCAGAAGAAAAGAGGTAGCATCGGTCCTTTCTTGAAGAACAGCTACACACAACTAGGACGCGTCAGAAAAAAAACTAGGACGCGCGGAATTTACAAGAGGAAGAACCGCAAGAGGGGTTAATTTACAGGATGGAGCCGAGCGAGCCAGGAGGCATGATGGGCGGGTTGTGGCCGACCGATCAGGCGATGACGGTGGCGGTCGAGGCGGCTCCAGACCTCGCCGAAGGCGGCCGGCGTGCGGCGGCCGCAGGCGACGACGAGGAGGATCCGCTGCAGCTCCCGCACGAGGTGCACGAGCCGGCGCGCCGGCGCCAGCAGCAGCGTGAAGGGCAGCAGCCAGATGCCCAGCTCCAGGATGAACATCGTCGATCTCCTCCTCCTCCGATCCTCCTCTCCCCCCTTCTCCTCCTCCTCTGCCTCTTCCTTGCACGATCAACAGGACCTGCAGCTAACTAATCTTCTGGTGGTTCCCAACCAACAGCCAATAATACGCTTTGATTCGCCGCGATTGATGGATGGATGGTTAGTTGCGCCGGAGTGGTAGCTTATAAGATACTACTGGTAGAGTTAACCAACTGTGTAGCCTAAGATGATTGCCAAGTTGCTGGCCATGGCTGCTAGTGCTAGTTGGCCACACGCCAGGTTTCCACGTAGATCGAATGCCCGGTGGATTTATATATGCAACCACCACTATCAGACTCGGTTGATCCGGTAGCAGGCTAGCAGCTGTGATGCGACGTGGTACCGTGGAATTAATCGCTCGATCGATCAATCTGGCAGCTACACATGGCCTAGCGTGGTTCGCGTGGGCGTATTCCAAGCGGAGTGGCCCGAACGTAGCTGCAGTACGGGATATATACTCCATGATGTAACATGTTGTGGATCGCGCGATCGGGTGTCTGATTTATGTCTCGCCGACGTTTCCTGTCGTCCCGTAGGCTCCACCCAGATCGCTCGCCACCTAGCTTGGATGTGACCCACTGGCTGCCGACCATTCAACTGAACTGACAGGTTTCTTTCACTTGACCCGAACACCAATATGAACGAACTGTCAAATGCGTTTTGTACCCGGCAACGGCGCTTTTTTTTCATATTTTTTCTTTTCCTTTTGCGTCCAAAAAATATCTAAGAATCTACGTGCCTACTGTATCACGGGCAACGGCGGCAGGTGGAGTATCACGTATCTTTACCTAATAATAAAGCGGCTATCGCGAACCAACCTGTGGTTGGATGGTTAGAGGGACTGTGGTATCCCCAGCCCACCAGGGTTCAAATCTTGGTGCTCGCATTTATTTCTGGAATTATTTCAGGATTTCCGGCGATGCGCATTCAGTGGGAGGAGACGTTCCCGTCGACGACGAGGTGCCTACGGTGACTTCGTAAATTTCAAGATGATATGCCGACTCAGTCTCTCGGAGGTGCTCATAGGGGTAGGGTGTGCGTGTGTGCGTTCATAGGGGTGAGTGTATGCGCGTGTATATGAGCGCTTGCGTCTGTACTGTGTTCAAAAATAAATAAAAATAAAGCGGCTATCGCTTCTGGTCGTCCGTCATCGAAATTGCCCTCGAAATTGCGAATAATTACCCACCATGCCATAGGTAAGTGGGAAAAACGATTTGGTTTTTCACATCGGCTGTTGTCATTGGCAATTAAGATGAAGTGGTCCTCCTGTATTGCAAAACCGCATGTGTGTCCTACTGGTTGGAGCGTTGCTCTTCTAGCCAGGGGACCTGGGTTCGAGTCTCACAACCCTCGCTTGTTCTCTCTAAATTTTTTATGGGCGTAGGATACAGCTGATGGGCTGCATTTTTTGGCCCAGCTACTATGTTTTACTTTTTATTTTCCTTTTTTCTCACAGATTCAAAATGCTTTTCAAAATATTCATATCTTTTAAACCCAAACTTCAAAATTAACATATTATATATGAAAATGCTACAGAAAAATATGTAGGTTCCAAATATGCCATTATCTTGCATGTTAATCATTTTTAAAATTACGTTTTGGGTGCAACCTTAATTAATAGTTTAATACCTTCTTTATATGGGGTATTTTCAAAATGTCTATTATATATGTTTCCAACTCATTTAAATGCAGTAAATAAGATTATTTGATGTTCTCGCAAAAGCTATTATTAGCACTATATGAGATGTTGATTCCTATCAGATACTATATGTTAAAGGTTACAACACGTACATAATCATCATCTCTATTTCGCACAGTACACAATAATCATCCTACTCCCTCCGTTCCTAAATATAAGACCTTTTAAACATTCCACTATAGACTACATACGGAGCAAAATGAGTGAATCTACACTCTAAAGTATGTCTATATACATCCGTATGTAGTCCATAGTGGAATCTCTAAAAGGTCTTATATTTCGGAACAGAGAAAGTATATACGATGATGTACACGAAACTGCTGATACAAGCTTTATATAAACCAGTGGCTTAACGTTAATTTCCATATTATTTGAAATTATGCCCATAGTTTATTTTTTAAGAATATCGATGTTGACATGCAACCTTGAACATTTGGCATGCATGTCCTTACAGATTGATTGTTTTCGATGGAGCTGTCTAATATGTTTGCAACCAAATTAAGTCTTGACTTGGATTATAGTTGCAAACACATATATCAATAAGACAAAAATAATGCTCTTATGCACATGTTATCATTGAATACTAAAATATAGTTGCTATTTTCATTATAATGAAATATTTGTTGGGCATCACTGAGGAGAAACAACAACAAAGACGTAAACATATATCGGCAACTAGGTAGATATTTATGTTGTATAAGGAATTGGAAACACCTTGAGTACACTTCAAAAATCATCCTACCTTTATATTTTTGTACACCACCACTTATAATGTTGCTTGTTGTACAACATCATGAAAAAATTCAAGAGATTTGCTAATGTCGTCCAGTGTGTTTGAGGGGTGATTTTTTTTCTCCCGTTGCAACACACGGGCATATTTGCTAGTACGATATACATGTCGCTGTCACGTACGTAGCGATCGCCGCCCGCCCCAACAAATCGCTGTTACGTACGTAGCGATCGCCGCCCGCCCCAATAATTCAAGCGACACGCATGTCGGCACGTACTACGCCCATCGGCCATCGAGGTGTCTCAAAGAAAAACTGTGCGATCTTGTCGAGTCCTCCCCAAACCCATTGCCCATGGCCATTTTGTCGTCGTGACGGACCCGGTCACAGTGAACTACACCGCAAACGACGGGCGAAGCACGTACTGCTGCTGCTGCTCCTTCGTTCTCGGCCCGTTCTCCGCGTCCGATCATCGGCCTATCGGCCTGCGAAACAACAGCCCACCCGAGATGCTATGGCGTCAGATATTGTCGGTGCCACTCTTTCTTTCTGTTTTTGAACATATAATGGTGTGCTTGATGTTGATCTGGGAAGGGGGAGCTGACCATGATGTCCTGTAATCATTCATTCATTCCCCCTAATTCACTAAGATGCAAATTAGGCAGTAACTCTGTGCTAACGGGAGCCACTGGCATGTACAATTTCTGCTGACCAGTGGCATGAACATATCCCAGCCAAGTGTTTGTTTTAGCAACCCATTATTTCTTCTGCAATCGGTACATTTCATTATGCAAGTTATATCTATCACTAAATCAACACTAGTACTCCGTCTCCATGCATCATTTTTCTGCTTCCATGAGTAGCTACCTATTCAATGCATCTCTCAAGTCTCAACTCAAGAGCGTGCAACACGCCTGAATTCATCTTGTGATGCATGCATGCATCATGTTTCTGAGCTCCCACATTAAATCGATCAATGATAACACCTGCCCGACCAGCACAGCTTTGCTCTTCAATGTTGCATCTGATGCAGTCTGTCAGACAGCTCTGAAACTGTTTAGCACTACCACATTACATTATGATGAATTGTTCTACTACTTGTGTGCCTATTACTCCCTCCATCCCATAATATAAGAGCGTTTTGACACTACACTAGTGTAAAAAACGCTTTTATATTATGGGCCGGAGGGAGTACC
This sequence comes from Elymus sibiricus, assembly GCA_039707655.1. Classification (NCBI taxonomy): domain Eukaryota; kingdom Viridiplantae; phylum Streptophyta; class Magnoliopsida; order Poales; family Poaceae; genus Elymus; species Elymus sibiricus. The sequence continues at coordinate 77,436,620 of CM077676.1, forward strand.
ATTTTACCAGCAATTCAGCAAGATCTGGATGAATCGACCATGGATAGCCGTGTACGTGAACTTCACGGTCACAAATGCGTTATGAACGCTAACCGCGACCACCACCCCTGCCCATGCCTTGCTCACTCTGTCGATCGAGTGAATGACCACTAATTATCGACTAGGTGTCTTGACTAGTTAACAATAGCGAGGTTGATTGCCTGATTTTGTTCCCTCCATATGCAATCTCGTCGACATTTTGACAGAGCCACTGTCAGTGATCAGACAAGCTGCCATGCCAAATATTCTTACATGGATGCCCTAATATTCAACTATTATTTTTCTTTGTGAAATATTCAACTAATATTCAAGGTACATACATTGAGTTGTTTGGTTTCCGATGCGACGTTGACTGCCCAATTTATCTCATTTGTTTCTTTTCTTCTTGTGACAAATGTACCTCTACTTGACCTATTTCAGGTACCGAGTCGCTTCTTCCTCTTATGCAAGTAGAAAGAACCGACATATAATTTTGAATATTTTCACAATATTTTGTAATGAAATCTATGGTCTGATTTTGTTTGTCTCAAGTCCAGGCAGCAAGTGCCTTTTTGGCCTAGCGTGGAGTACTAGCGGATGTGACTATCGAATGATCTACCATCAAGATGCTGATTGGAACACCACTTCATATCAGGAGTGAAAACTCTTGTCATGTCCTTTATTGATCGGGCTCAGCAACGACAAACTTGCGTCGTTACTTTGTTGAAGGTGTTGTCTACTTGTTGTTATTCTGGTCTTCATTGACCAGTCTTGGCAACCATGATACAAATCCTTGTCTAGGTTATCTACGACCAAACGTGATGACAATGGTGCAAGGAGGTTTATCCCTTTTTGAAGGCGTCGCTGTGGAACAAGTCGACATAGTTGTAGGTGTGAATTTTGTATCTTGTAATGATTCAGACATGGTTCATTTGTTAAGTACTCTACGTAATAATTAATAAAAAAAATGCTTGTGTGCATCGCAATGATGCAGATGCCGGGGGTCTCAACCTCCTTTTCGAAAAAAGGTCTAAGCAGCCAGAAAGAAATGCACTGTTGAGTTTGGTCGCTTTTAGGTCTCACATGTTCATGCCCAAACTTGCGACAAGAAGCTAGCCTCGAAGGCCCTCATGCGTCCTAGTTAAGCACCGCAGACACCAGAACCATGCCGCTCTTCTTTTCGACCAACATCACCATATCTAGGCTCCTTAACATGGCACGATATTCACCCTGCTTGGCTCTCACACACCCAAACTCCACTGGATGCTTGAATGTTCATTTTCAAGTGTTGACGAGAAGAAAAGTTGCTTTCTTTAATAGGGGTAGCCTTAAAGTTGGAGATGGTCGAACCATGAGATTTGGAGAGGATATCTTGCTGGTGATACACCTTTAGCCCTGCAATATCCATCTCTGTACAATATTGTGCAATGTAAGGATGCTTTTGTGAGCACAATATTGGGACGTCTCCTTTAAATATCAAGTTCATGTGAGCTATGGATCAGGGATAAATGGACTGCTTGGCTATGTTTAGTATGTAGGTTGATGAGGTCACTTAACTATTGAGCCAGACACGTTTCATTAGAGGTTGATATCTTCTGGAGTTTTCTCTGTTAAATCCATGTATATGGATTTAATTAATTTTGGGCCGGTCTTTCGTTCAAAGTATATCTAGAAAACCAAAGTACCACCGAAGGTTAAAATTTTCATGTGGTTTGTGCATAGGGTTGTTATTCTCACAAAGATAATCTGGCAAAGCGCAGGTGACAAGGTAGTAAATAATATTGTTTCTTTGACCAGGAGGAAACAGTTCACCATTTGTTTATCGCATGCTAGTTTGCTATGCTGCAGTGGCGTATGATTCATGTGCCATTTAATCTACCCCGCCTACTAGTATATCAAATATGTTTGGCGACTAGTTGGGTTTAAGACTAAAACTAAGGCATGGATCCATGTTGGAATTTGTTCCTTGCTCTGGGCAATATGAGATTCCGGAATGATTGTATCTTTAACAGAGTAGAGGTCTACAATTTTTTGTAGGTTATCTTCTGAGCTACAGGATGGATCCGTACATGGTCCTCTCTACACTTTGTGGAAGTGTGGGAACTTATGGTATCTGGGTGCAATCAATGAAAGATGGTAGCATGAGATACATATATACAATCGGTTTGGATGACGGTTTAACAATAGGCTATGTGTGTAGCATATATTTTTATTTTTGCGGGTTGTGTCCTGCTTATTTGTCCTTTTTTACTTTAGTACTGGAGTTTTATAATCACACATTTATAAATATATGGTTGTGTGCATCGTAAAGATGCAGAGGCTGGGGTTTATCTTTGTTTTGTAGAAAAAAGGTCTTGAGAATCACTTCAAGTATCTTTAAGATGCGAAAAATTATGTGGACCTGCATAATAACTAGGCGATATTAGAGAAGTGATCATCCTCGTTTCCTCGACCCATATGGCTACAACAGAACAAAAGAACCTATACAAGTCATTATACTCTATGTGAGTTACAATAACTCATATGCATTTATTTTGTGAAACATTGTACATTGGCTCACATCCAAACAATGCTATAAAAGACGGCTTGGCACAAGCATGAGGGATGCTGGTGCGTGGAAGGGAAGGAAGGAATAGATACAAAAGTTTTTGGCCATGTAACATTGATTTGGACGGGAGCCAACACTGTTCAAATGTTAAGCTTGTGAGGCGTCGAGAACTCAGCGATCACATACCAGTTTCTCTCTAGATATACTATTAATTTGTTACTGATGCAAGGACGTAATCCTCGGCTATCACCTTTAGGCATAAGTTTGAAAAGGCCACATACCCGAAGCTGGTTTTGAGTGATTCCAAGCAACAGATGGGGCTCATGATTTGTTTTCATAAAAGTGAGATTCACTTTGGTTAGGGGGCGATATATGACTATGTAGACATTCACACATAATTGTATGGGTGTGGTATCAGACAAATACCCCTGCGTTACCTAGCTATTATGATACTTTACCATAGGCTCCGAAATGCCGATTGTAAAAGGGTGAAAAAACGATTGGAAAGAATACCGTGCACTGAAAGGAAAGTGACTGTCCGCTAGCGTCTAGTTTATAATAATTAAGTTAGTGCTTACTATAGTATGATACAATACTACACATAATGTAGTTCTGTGAAACTGTTGCCAGAAAAGATGGGACCCTTGCGACGAGCGGGGCATCACGGCCATGTCGCGTCGTGACCTTGGTGGGTGTAAAGGCCATGGGAAGCAAACTTGTAGTAGATGTTGACTCGAAAGTCGCCCTTAATCCGCTCGGTACATCAGCATGAAGAACTTTTGCCAGAATGCCGTCGAGAGTACAATGGAGCCACTATCACTGACAAACACCAGCTATCCACGGCGATTTGTTCTTATAGCGAAATAATATGCAAGGCACAACATGACAACGATGTTGTTGCTATCCTATTGTGCTACTCCACAGAGATTGTTGACTGCATTGACATGCAACACTGATTTGCATCTTAGTCACGGCAATTACTATTGACTTGTATTATTTGCCGATTTTCTTAAACCAACAGTTCATCAACCATACTGGATGCAGGAATTCTCAATCGACAAATGTTGTTTAATTCAATCTCAAACATGCGACAAGAACCATGTCCCCCTCCCCCCCAACCCCACAATCCGAAGTCCACCGGTTGCTTACATATGTGTTGGGAATCACATCAAGAGTCTTTTTTAGACATGCAAAATGATTTTTAAGAAAACAAATATACACAAAATTACATGAGAACTTTTGAGAGAAGAGAAGTGATCAACCACGTGATCTCTACCCATATGTCCACACCAGAACAAGAGAATCAACATGCATTATTTTCCATCTGAGCTACAACATTCATTTGCATTTATTTTGGGAACTATTGTATACTCGTGCCCAACCAACCAATGCTATAAAAGGCGACTTAGCGCCGAAAATGAGGAGGCTAAATGTGAGATAGGAAGCAGAGAAGCAAGAGAAACAGAAATTCATCACAATGTTCCGAACATTGATTATGATATATAGAAACAAAACCTTTTCCAAATCGTGAGTTTGAGAGGTATCAGGAACATAGTGAACACTTGCTGGCTTTATTGGAAATGCAATACTAGTATTTTCCTAGTGCAATGCTGTAGTCTTAGGCTATAGTCTTTATGCATGACTCGAGACATGGATCCAGACTGTTTGGAATGTTTTGAAGCAACTCATGATGCCGTAGACTAATTTTCATAACTGTGAGCATTATATTTTTACGCGGCACACAGACATGATAATGCTTCCGCTTCCCCATTGCTCCGGTATCTTAGAAGACGACGAAGCCAACCACCATGGCTGATTGTTCTAGTAGCAGCTGCGCAAGCATGGTGTGATGTGGTACCTCAAATTAATCACTCAATCAGTCAATCTGGCAGCTACACATGGCCGACATGAAGGCTGGTGCGTGGGTGTAGAAACGTAGTAGTATCCCAAATGTAGTTGCAGCACACACTCCATGATCATTGTTCTTGCTTCTCCTGTTTTATTTCTCGCCGACATTTCTTGCCTTGTCGTAGGCTCCACCCAGAGGCCTGAGGCCGGGTTGCCTGGCTTGCAATGTTACCAGTTGGTTGCCGAGTGCCGACCACTGAGCTGATACGGTCAGGGCGAGAGATCGGCTTATTTTTGTTAGAAAAAAGTGGTTGACACGTTCGGCCTCTGCGTCAGTGGGATGCATACATCCATTTTACTTATCTTCCGATTAGATTAATCAGCAGAAGTTCTTTCAACCCCCATCGTGATGATCGAGCTAGCTAATCTACCACGTACTTACCGGGCAAGGGCAACACGGGCACGTATCACTTATATATGTCCCTGTCGCCTTCGTAGCGATCGCAGATAATCGAGGCGACATGCCAGTCGGCACATCGAGGTGTCAGAAAGAAACCTCTGCGATCATATCCACCCCCCACCAATGGCCATGGCCATCTTGTCATTGTGATTTGAGAGAGGCTCCCGACCCGGCCACAATGCGCTGCAAATACCGACGACGAAGTACATACTGCTGTGCTGCTCCCTGTTCTCGTCTTGTTCTCTGCGTCGGATCATCATCCGATCCATCTACATCTGCCAAAGAACTGTCAACCCGAGATACTTCGTCTTCTATCTTTTGATTAGGGGGGAAGCACGTCAGATCAGGCATGTGTTCCATACGTTGCCCATAAGTATATCTAGCCCATGTATGTTCCTCACAATTATTATTGGTGTCGCTGATGTTGACCTGGGACAGAGAGCTGATCATGATGTCCCGTACTCATTCATACATTTATTCTCTTAATTAACTATGTTTGCTCATCAAAACGGAAAAAAGAAGATAAGATGCAAATTGAGTATCTCTGTGCAGACTTTACTGTTGCTATTTTGATTTACTTGTGAGAAGGAACAAATGGAACAGGAACCAATGGTAACCTATATACTTTCTGCTGAACATATCCACCAACCAAGTGTTTCATTATGAGTAGTATTAGCAAAAAAAAAAAAAAAAAAAAAAAAAAACTACGTGTTTCAAGGCATCTGATGCTCGCAACTACGATCCGCCATGCCTGAGTCCATCTTGTGAAATGCTTTTTTTCCAAAAAGAAGAAAAGACCCATGACCTTTGCATCAAGTGATGCACACAGGCATAAATTAATTATTGCATCGTATACATGATCCAATATAAATGTAGTTCAAACATAAAGGCCACACATTAGGCAGCCCAAATGGCAATGAAACAGAAAGATGTAGGAATTAATGAGGCTTCATGTATCATAAATCCTACTAGCTAGAAGACCACCAACTAAATAGATTGGATAAATCCCGAACGACCATCTCCCATTGGTCGATTCCTCAAAATTTCCTGATTTGATGAGCAAGCCTTCCTCACAAACATTAGCCCCTCAAAACTTGAGTAGTTATTCCTTAGCCTAAGCCACTTCCGCCCAAATTTGAGCAGGCGACACAACATTAATTTTCTTATTTTCTTTCTCTTCCCCGCACATGTCTCTTCCTCATTCTGACGCCGCCACCTCCGCAGATGCCAACGCCATGCTCCAACACCCCGATCGCCGCCGGGATGGAATCCCAAGTCCCCTCCCCACCCCCGCCACCCTTCCCCCATTCGTACCCCGTCAATGGCAATACTAGAGCTGCCGACCCCCCCTCCCCCCCAAGTACCAATAGAGAACGAGTGTGGTTAGAACCGTCGCCATCCGGGAAGAGTGGTGGTATGGGCGCTTGTCATTGGAGTACCATCCAACATCAATGCAATCGTTGGTCCAGTTGTGTTGTTCAAGTGAACATAGCACCTCCGAGTGGAGTGCCAATAAAATAGTATGGGCCATCATCCAAGAGCTTTACAAGCTACACAAAAAAAGGGTGGCGGCAAGGGGTTCTCTTTGCACCATTGTTACAAGATGCTCCAAGTAAATGAGAAGTGGACTAGGAGAAATTATAAAACAACACCGAAGGCGGCAGGACTGGGCATCTCTATTGATGCCGATGACAGAGTTAAAGAAGTTGTATCCACTCCTATCTCTCGGCCAGATGGGAAAAAACAGCGAATGAGAGAAATAATAATGGCAGAGTTGATGCCTACAAGGAAGAGCTAGTTGCAATGACCGAGTCCTAGAGAGTGTTGGCAGCTGAACATAAAGAAGAGATGATGACGAGGTGGATAGGGCTAGCAATGTTGGAGGAGAAGATGTGGAGAAGCAGGGTGCTACTTGTGAGCTGCGTTGGGATTTCCCCGAAGAGGAGGGGATGATGCAGTACAGTAGAGATAAGTATTTCCCTCAGTTATGAAACCAATGTTATCAATCCAGTAGGAGAATCACGCAACAACTCGTTAGCAGTACCTGCACACAAAACAACAAATCATCGCACCCAACGCGAACAAGGGGTTGTCAATCCCTTGGCGGTTAATTGCAAGATTAAATTGTATGGTGATAGATAGATAGATCGAACAAAAATACAAAATAAAATAAATAAAGTAAAATTGCAGCAAGATATTTTTAGGATTTTCAATATATGATTAAGGTAGACCCGGGGGCCATGGTTTTCACTAGCGGCTTCTCTCTTGAAAATAGCATACGGTGGGTGAACAAATTACTGTTGGGCAATTGATAGAAAAGCAAATAATCATGACGATATCTAAGGCAATGATCATGTATATAGGCATCACGTCCGAGACAAGTAGACCGAAACGATTCTGCATCTACTACTATTACTCCACACATCGACCGCTATCCAGTATGCATCTAGAGTATTAAGTACATAAAGAACGGAGTAACGCCTTAAGCAAGATGACATGATGTAGACAAAGTAAACTCACGCATGAATAAACCCCATCTTTTTACCCTTAATAGCAACGATACATACGTGTCAGGTCCCTTTCTGTTACTGGGATTGAGCACCGCAAGATCGAACCCATTACAAAGCACCTCTCCCATTGCAAGATAAATCAATCTAGTTGGCCAAACCAAATCAATAGATCGGAGAGAAATACGAAGCTATAACAATCATGCATAAAAGAGTTCAGAGAAAACTCAAATAATATTCATGGATAATCTGGTCATAAACTCACAATTCATCGGATCCCAACAAACACACCGCAAAAAGTGATTACATCGGATAGAACTCCAAGAACATAGAGGAGAACATTGTATTGAAGATCAAAAAGAGAGAAGAAGCCATCTAGCTACTAACTATGGACCCGAAGGTCTGTGGTAAACTATTCAAGCATCATCGGAAGGGCAGCAAGGTTGATGTAGAGCCCCTCCGTGATCGAATCCCCCTCCGGCAGAGTGCCGGAAAAGGCCTCCAGATGGGATCTCTCGAGAACAGGAACTTGCGGCGGCGGAAAAAGTATTTCGTGGACTCTTCTGTTGGTTTCCCAATTTTAGAGAATTTATAGAGGTGGAATTAGGTCAAACAGAGCAGAGGTGGGCCCATGAGGCACCAGGGCACGCCACTCCCCCTGGGGCGCGCCCTGGTGGCTCGTGGCCACCTCCTCTGTCTTCTGGCCCTCTCCCGAAGCTTCTTGTGTCTCTTATGTCCAGAAAAAAATCTTCAAAAAGTTTCGTGGCATTTGGACTTCGTTTGGTACTGATATTCTGGAAAACCAAAAACAGGCAAAAAACAACAACTGGCACTGGGCACTAAGTTAATAGGTTAGTCCCAAAAAATGATATATAATTGCTTGTAAGTGTATATAAAAGATCCAAGATTAATACTATAATAGCATGGAACTATAAAAAATTATAGATACGTTGGAGACGTATCAAGCATCCCCAAGCTTAATTCCTGCTCGTCCTCGAGTAGGTAAATGGTAAAAACAGAATTTTTAATGTGGAATGCTACCTATCATATTCATCATATACTCTTTTCTTTTGTAGCATGGACATTTGGACTTGAATGATTCAAAGCAATAGTCTATAGTTTGACATGAAGACTGATACGTCTCCAATGTATCTATAATTTTTGATTGTTCCATGCTATTATAGTATAAATCTTGGATGTTTATATACATTTACAAGCAATTATATATCATTTTTTGGGACTAACCTATTAACTTAGTGCCCAGTGCCAGTTGCTGTTCTTTGCCTGTTTTTGGTTTTCCAGAATATCAGTACCAAATGCCACGAAACTTTTTGGAGATTTTTTTCTGGACATAAGAGACACTAGAAACTTCGGGAGGAGGCCAGAAGCCAGAGGAGGTGGCCACGAGCCACAAGGCGCGCCCTGGTGCCTCGTGGGCCCACCTCTGCTCCGTTTGACCTAATTCCACCTCTATAAATTCTCTAAAATCGGGAAACCAACAGAGGAGTCCACGAAATACTTTTTTCGTCACCGCAAGTTTCTGTTCTCGAGAGGTCCCATCTGGAGGCCTTTTTCGGCACTCTGCCGGAGGGGGAATCGATCACGGAGGGGCTCTACATCATCCTTGCTGCCCTTCCGATGATGCGTGAGTAGTTTACCAAAGACCTTCGGGTCCATAGTTAGTAGCTAGATGGCCTTTTCTCTCTTTTTGATCTTCAATACAATGTTCTCCTCGATGTTCTTGGAGTTCTATCCGATGTAATCACTTTTTGCGCTGTGTTTGTTGGGATCCGATGAATTGTGAGTTTATGATCAGATTATCCATGAATATTATTTGAGTCTTCTCTGAACTCTTTTATGCATGATTATTATAGCTTCGTATTTCTCTCCGATCTATTGGTTTGGTTTGGCCAACTAGATTGATTTATTTTGCAATGGGAGAGGTGCTTTGTAATGGGTTCGATCTTGCGGTGCTCAATCCCAGTGACAGAAAGGGACATGACACATATGTATCGTTGCTATTAAGGGTAAAAAGATGGGGTTTATTCAGGCGTGAGTTTACTTTATCTACATCATGTCATCTTGCTTAAGGCATTACTCCGTTCTTTATGAACTTAATACACTAGATGCATGCTGGATAGCGGTCGATGTGTGGAGTAATAGTAGTAGATGTAGGCAGGAGTCGGTCTACTTGTCTCGGACGTGATGCCTATATACATGATCATTGCCTTGGATATCGTAATAATTATTTGCTTTTCTATCAATTGCCCAACAGTAATTTGTTCACCCACCGTATGCTATTTTCAAGAGAGAAGCCTCTAGTGAAAACTATGGCCCTCGGGTCTACCTTAATCATATATTAAAAATCCTAAAAATACCTTGATGCAATTTTAATTTATTTATTTTATTTTGTATTTTTATTTAATCTGTCTATCTATCACCATACAATTTAATCTTGCAATTAACCGCCAAGGGATTGACAACCCCTTGTTCGCGTTGGGTGCGAGGATTTGTTGTTTTGTGTGCAGGTACTGCTAACGAGTTGTTGCGTGATTCTCCTACTGGATTGATAACCTTGGTTTCCTAAATGAGGGAAATACTTATCTCTACTGTACTGCATCATCCCCTCCTCTTCGGGGAAATCCCAACGCAGCTCACAAGTAGCAGGAAGAATTTCTGGCGCCGTTGCCGGGGAGACATCATCAACATCTATCAAGTACCTACGCATAAAACCTTCATCTCCTTGCATTTACTTTATTTGCCTTTGCCTCTCATTTTTATCTCCCCCATTTCTAAAAAAGTTTTTACAAAAATACAAAAATATTTTTTGTTTGCCTTTTTGCGTCTTTCCTTGTTTGCTTGCTTGAAATTGTTATCATGAGTGATTTTGGCATGGCAGAAACTGATGATGGTAGAACTCCTAAAATTGGAAGTTCTGCCAATCTTGATGCTAAAACTTTTGTGTTGGGACATGGGAATGTTAAAGGAAAAAGTGTCAACCAAGAATTCTTTAATTGCATTGGGACCTTGGCTTGTGATGAAGCTCCTATACTTAAAGAAACCAAAAATTATGCCGAAGCTATTTCCGCACTTGTTCTTAAACTTGAAAGAAGGTTTATTCGCACCCATCCTACTTTGCAAAGATTGTTTTATGAGTTACCAGTTATAAAAAATCCTAGAGCTAAGAAAATAGCTACCCTTGTCCTTATGAATGAATTTGATCACATAGTGCGAGAAGCTAGGGAGATCTTTGATTTTTATGGTATGAACCGTGAAAAACCGATAATAGATGAGATCCTTTATAATAATGATTACTTGTTGAGGTATTTGTTCCGCAATGACCACATCTTTGATGAGAATATTAAAAAAGAAGTTCCTCCTTTGAATATAATTCAACAAGTTTTCAATAGTGTTAATAAACAATACTCTTGGATTGTAGCCGGTAATCAAGAGGAATTTACAGATGGACAACTTGCTAATGCTAAAATTTCTATGGATGATGTGTTTCATATTACCTTTGAAAAACTCTTTGATGAAAGTGCATCTTTGGATAAGAAGAAGAAAGATGATAATACTTGAAAACTATGCATTATGCCTAGCTAGGGGCATAAAACAATAGCGTTTGTTGGGAGGCAATCCAATGAATAAAATAAATTTTTGCTTTTTATTTCTGTTCTTGTGTGTTTACACAATTATGCTACTGTTATGATTGTGTTTTTATGTTTTAATTAGTGTTTGTGCCAACTAAAGCCTTTGGGATGATTTGTAAGATAGTATAATTGATTCTGTTTGGAAAATAGAAAGTTTTTTGTCCAGTACTGGATTTTTATTTCTGTACTGGAGCGTCAGAAAAACCTGAAATTTTTACACAGTATTGGTATATGAATTGCCCACGCTTTTCTAATTTTTCAGAATTTTTGGAGTTACAGAAGTATAGCTTTTAAATGGATATTTACAGACTGTTCTGTTTTAGACAGATTATGTTTTTGTTGCATAGTTTGCTTATTTTGATGAATCTATGGATCGTATGGGGGGGGGGGGGGGGGGGGTATGAGTCATGGAGAAGTTGGAGTACAGTAGCATTATGTCAATATTAAATATGAATCAATTTACTACATTACTTAGAGTTAAGGATTTATCTGTTATACTAACGGATCTCACGAAGGTTTTGTTGAGTTTTGTGTGATTGAAGTTTTCAAGTTTTGGGTGAGATCATGATAGATGAAGGAATAAGGAGTGGCAAGTGCCTAAGCTTGGGGATGCCCTAGGCACCCCAAGGTAATATTCAAGGAAGACTCAAGCGTCTAAGCTTGGGGATGCCCCGGAAGGCATCCCCTCTTTCTTCTACCAACTATCGGTAATTTTACTTGGAGCTATATTTTTATTCATCACATGATATGTGTTTTACTTGGAGCGTCGTGTATTATATGAGTTTTTGCTTTGTTTGCTTTTTAGTTTGTCACAATCATCTTTGCTGGACACACCAATTTGAGAGAGCCACACATTTATCATGATTTGTTAGAATACTCTATGTGCTTCACTTAAATCTTTTGAGCTAGGCAGTTGCTCTAGTGCTTCACTTAAATCTTTTGGAGCACGGCGGTGGCTATATTTTGAAGAAATATTTGAACTCTCATGCTTCACTTATATTATTTTGAGAGTTGATAAGATTAAAATTTTGAAGAAAGATTTGAGCTCTCATGCTTCACTTATATTATTTTGAGAGTTGATAAAATTAAAATTTTTAAGAAATATTTGAGCTCTCATGCTTCACTTATATCTTTTTGAGAGTTGATAATAGTAATGGTAATTTGCACAAGATATGAATTTGGTCCTAAGGTGATGAATATTCAAGAGGGATATAATAAAAACTTTCATGAAAGATCATTGGATATGATAAGTTTGATTCCTTGCAATAGTTTTGCGATATGGAGATGACAATATGTGAGTCATGTTAGTGAGTAATTGTGATTTTGTAAGAATATTGGTGTTAAGGTTTGTGATTCCCTATGCATGCACATAAAGTCAATAGTTATGCAACAAAATTATATCCTACTTATGGTGCATTATTCGGTGTTAGTTATGTTCAATGCATGTTTATGACCGTTTTCGCTTTTTGGTTGGTCGCTTCTCAATCTATTTGCTAGCCTTCATTTGTACTAAGCGGGAATACTGCTTGTGCATCCAACTCCTTAAACCCAAGTTGTGCCAAATGAGTCCACCATACCTACCTATATGCGGTATTTCCATGCCGTTCCAAGTAAATTTGCATGTGCCAACTCTAAATTTTTCAAAATAATTTTCCGTTTTGTGTGCCCGTACCGCTCATGAAGCGGCAGGGGGTGGCCAATATTTTCCATGCTAGGTGTGTTATTCTCACGATGAGTGTTTATTCACTTGTCATTGCACGAGAGTGGCAGGTAATAGGGATGCCCAGTCCCACAATGAATCAAAAATAATAATAACAAATTCCTTGGAAAGTGTTGGTATGGAGGGCACCCGTGGATACGGCTAGCCATGGATTGTGAAAGAATGGTGGAAAGGAAATAATCTTTATTTTCTGTTTGGGAACCGCCTATAATGTGTCTAGCATGGAAGATATTGGGAATTCTCGGTCGTTTTCGTTGACAGGAAAAGCATGCCTCATCTCTCTAATTTAAGCTTTGAGCTCTGGCACATTAGCAAATCTCTGCTTCCCTCTGCGAAGGGCCTATCTATTTACTTTTGTGCAATTTTTATTTTTATTTGAGTCTCCATCTTCTCTTACAAAGCACCAACTAGAGAGCACTATTGTCAGACTTATGCATTGTGTGTAGCTAATATTGAGTGTGTTTTATGAATGGATCAATGATTGAGCATAATGGGCTAGGGAGAACTTTCTTTAGCGTTGATATTTTGAAAGACATGGTTGCTTGTTAATATGCTTGAGTATTTATGTATTCATGTCAAACTATAGAATATTGCTTTGAATCATTCAAGTCCAAATGTCCATGCTACAAAGAAAAGAATATATGATGAATATGATAGGTAGCATTCCACATCAAAAATTCTGTTTTTATCATTTACCTACTCGAGGACGAGCAGGAATTAAGCTTGGGGATGCTTGATACGTCTCCAACATATCTATAATTTTTGATTGTTCCATGCTATTATAGTATCAATCTTGAATGTTTTATATACATTTACAAGCAATTATATATCATTTTTTGGGACTAACCTATTAACTTAGTGCCCAGTGCCAGTTGCTGTTTTTGCCTATTTTTGGTTTTCCAGAATATCAGTACCAAACGAAGTCCAAATGCCACGAAACTTTTTGGAGATTTTTTTGTCGACATAAGAGACACTAGAAGCTTCGGGAGGAGGCCAGAAGCCAGAGGAGGTGGCCATGAGCCAACAGGGTGCGCCCTGGTGCCTCGTGGGCCCACCTCTGCTCCGTTTGACCTAATTCCACCTCTATAAATTCTCTAAAATCGGGAAACCAACAGAGGAGTCTACGAAATACTTTTTCCGCCGCCGCAAGTTTCTGTTCTCGACAGATCCCATCTGGAGGCCTTTTCCGGCACTCTGCCGGAGGGGGAATCGATCATGGAGGGGCTCTACATCATCCTTGCTGCCCTTCCGATGATGCGTGAGTAATTTACCATAGACCTTCGGGTCCATAGTTAGTAGCTAGATGGCTTCTTCTCTCTTTTTGATCTTCAATACGATGTTCTCCTCGATGTTCTTGGAGTTCTATCCGATGTAATCACTTTTTGCGGTGTGTTTGTTGCGATCTAATGAATTGTGAGTTTATGATCAGATTATCCATGAATATTATTTGAGTCTTCTCTGAACTCTTTTATGCATGATTATTATAGCTTCGTATTTCTCTCCGATCTATTGATTTGGTTTGGCCAACTAGATTGATTTATCTTGCAATGGGAGAGGTGCTTTGTAATGGGTTCGATCTTGCGGTGCTCAATCCCAGTGACAGAAAGGGACATGGCACGTATGTATCGTTGCTATTAAGGGTAAAAAGATGGTGTTTATTCATGCGTGAGTTTACTTTGTCTACATCATGTCATCTTGCTTAAGGCGTTACTCCGTTCTTTATGAACTTAATACACTAGATGCATGCTGGATAGCGGTCGATGTGTGGAGTAATAATAGTACATGCAGGCAGGAGTCGGTCTACTTGTCTCGGACGTGATGCCTATATACATGATCATTGCCTTGGATATCGTCATAATTATTTGCTTTTCTATCAATTGCCAAACAGTAATTTGTTCACCCACCGTATGCTATTTTCAAAAGAGAAGCCTCTAGTGAAAACTATGGCCCCCGGGTCTACCTTAATCATATATTGAAAATACGAAAAATACCTTGCTGCAATTTTACTTTATTTATTTTATTTTGTATTTTTGTTTAATCTATCTATCTATCACCATACAATTTAATCTTGCAATTAACCGCCAAGGGATTGAGAACCCCTTGTTCGCGTTGGGTGCAATGATTTGTTGTTTTGTGTGCAGGTACTGCTAATGAGTTGTTGCGTGATTCTCCTACTGGATTGATAACCTTGGTTTCATAACTGTCGGTTCTAAATCTGGCATATCTCGTAGTAGGGGTCCTAAGCTAGGCGTCTTGGAGCGATGGTAACATGGACACAGGATTTCACCCAGGTTCGGGCTCTCTCGGAGAGATAATACCCTACGTCCTGCTTTTGATTGTATTCATATGGGGTGTAGTACAGAGTACATGTATCTACCACGAGATTGTTCTAATGAATATGAGATGATCTATCGACTAGCCTGGCCTCGGTTTATATAATACACCGGAGGCCTAGGGTTTAGGAGAGTCCTCGGCTTGGGCGCCAAGTCTTGTGGAGTCTTCCTTGTATATGTCATGGTCTGTCCGAAGTGGCCCATTAGTGAACCGCCATGGGGGTCCTCGGCCTGATCCACCTGGTCGGGAGACGACGTGATGAGTACCCCCTAGTCCAGGGCACCGTCAGTAGCCCCCTGAACCGGTCTTCAAGTTGGGGACGCTCCTCGGTTCTTCTGAATTGTTCTTCGTCTTCGGTCGTCGGTCTTGAAAACTGGTTCAACAAATATTCTCATCTCCGATCTCGAGGATCGCCGAGGTGTATCCGAAGAGTTGACACGTCGGGCATCCGAGGAGCCCCTTTAGGTTCTTGGCCTTTATCAATGCCTTGTTATTTTTTACGCCACACCTCGGGTTCGAAATTTTTCCTGGGTGACAGTGTCCTCTTGCAGCCGAGCTCCAATGTCGGACTGCATCCGAGGTGTCTTTTTGCAGCCGAGCTCCGACGCCAGTCTGCATCCAAGGTGTCTTTTTGCAGCCGAGCTCCGACGCCGGTCTGCACGGTTTTAAAAAGTTGAAGGAGTTCAGCCGAGCTTAATGCCGGAAATGTCCTCTAGGGAGCCAGCCACTTGCATCCGAGCTCTATGCCAGACTGCTTTCGAGGAAGTGCACCACCTCAGCCGTGGGCTGATTTTTGCGGATATATTATTATTTTTATTCAATTGGTGCAATTTATTCTCTGCCGAGATATATAGCCAGTAGCCCTCAAGGTGTGTGTCGGCCAAAAATCCGAGATGCACCTAAAGGAAAACATAAAACCGCTGATCTCAGTAGCCCCTGAGACTCAGGTCGATTCGTGAAATAGGCCTGAGGATCAACTCCTAGCTCGGCAGCATACTTAGGAACGGAAACACGGTGTGCAGCAGTTCCCGAGACTCAGGCTGGGTGCGGCCGACCAACCTGAGGATCGTAATCTCCTCGGAAACTATTTTGCACTTTGTAAATTGTCTGCATTGAATCGTCAATGCAGTAGCCCCCGAGCCACTGGTCGGGTGGCAACACCAGATCAGGGGATCGATGTAACCCGTTAATGACTTTTAAGTGGGAAGCGCGAAGCCCAGTAGCCCCCGATCCTTAATTTGGGCAAGGGTGGCCGAGTTAAGGATCGATATCCAGAGTAAATTGATTTTAATCACAATTTATGTGTAATGATTCTATGTATCCAAGTACTTTACATCATTAACGCTCGGATCCGCATTGTACAAAATTTGTTGACCGACCATCGGCTTCAACCTCCTCGGCCAGTAGCCAAGGAGTGTTTTCCTACTTTATAAAGCCTTTATAAGGGCAAAGATTTACGGAAAACAAGGCAATCCGGCCATACGGTTTTATAAACAAAGGTACGCGGAGAGATATGTTATATTACTATTAACGTAAGAAACATCTTCTGGGAAAAATAGTTCCTTTATAAGTTCCTTTTCCCAGGCTATCATGTTGACCATGATCGTGAAACCTCAACTCCGATCAATGTGGGAGGAAAATATTGAGGATTTAGTTTGGGAAAAGTTCCCAAACTCTGTGGTCTTTAATGAACCAAAATTTTCACTTCCGTCGTTGCCGACCAATTATATTCTTAAGATGGCTAGCTTTCGGCTTCACCCAGTCTGAGGTACTAGCCCGGATGACCCGGAAGTAACAATCACAGAGGTGCTCCCTTTACCCCCTAGCCGAACAATCGGGAACGTAAGGGGTAAGCACGGTAGCCAGGAAACCCAGCTTGGCCGAAATCTTAAGTCAAATTGATGCATATTTATGGCTTTATAACGATGATTACGGAAGGCAGTGATAACCCACAAGTATAGGGGATCGCAACAGTTTTCGAGGGTAGAGTATTCAACCCAAATTTATTGATTCGACACAAGGGGAGCCAAAGAATATTTGCAAGTATTAGCAGTTGAGTTGTCAATTCAACCACACCTGGAGACAAAATATCTGTAGCAGAGTGATCAGTAGCACAGTAATATGATAGTTTGATAGCAGTAGCAATAATAGTAACAGTAACAGTAACGGTAGCAACAATGGTTTTGTAGCAATTGTGACAGCAGTAGCAACAGTAGTAACTTAGCAAAGAACAATATGTGAAAAGCTCGTAGGCATTGGATCGATGATTATGTTGGATAACATTCATCATGTAACAGTCATAACCTAGGGCGACACAGAACTAGCTCCAATTCATCAATATAATGTAGGCATGTATTCCGTATATAGTCATACATGCTTGCGATAAGAACTTGCATGACATCTTTTGTCCTACCCTCCCGTGGCAGTGGGGTCCATAAGGAAACTAAGGGATATTAAGGCCTCCTTTTAATAGAGAACCGGAACAAAGCATTAACACATAGTGAATACGTGAACTCCTCAAACTACGACAATCACCGGAAAGAATCCCAATTATTGTCACCTTGGGGTATGCGGATCATAACACGTAGCAGGTGCATATAACTTGAAAGATCGGATCAAGAACACAAATATATTCATGAAAACATAAAGGGTTCAGATCTGAAATCATGGCACTCAGGCCCTAGTGACAAGCATTAAGCATAGCAATGTC
This sequence comes from Elymus sibiricus, assembly GCA_039707655.1. Lineage (NCBI taxonomy): Eukaryota > Viridiplantae > Streptophyta > Magnoliopsida > Poales > Poaceae > Elymus > Elymus sibiricus. The sequence continues at coordinate 77,454,415 of CM077676.1, forward strand.
ATAGCAACATCAATCTCAGAACATAGTGGATACTAGGGATCAAGCCCTAACAAAACTAACTCGATTACATGATAAATCTCATCTAACTCATCACTGTCCAGCAAGCCTACGAAGGAATTACTCACTCCCGGTGGTGAGCATCATGAAATTGGTGATGAAGGATGGTTGATGATGACGATGCCGGAAGATCCCCCTCTCCGGAGCCCCGAACGGACTCCAGATCTGGCCTCCCGATGAAGAACAGGAGGTGGCGGCGGCTCCGTATCGTGAAATGCAATAATACTTCCTCTCTTATTTTTTTCTCTGGAATTGTGAATTTATAGGCCTGAGATTAGGGTCAGCGGAGCCACGTGGGCCCCATGAGCCACTAGGGCGCGCCTGGGGGGGGGGGGTGGCGTGCCCTGGTGCCTCGTGGGCAGCAGGTGGCCCCCCTCCAGTGGGTCTTGACTCCAGTATTTTTTATTTATTCCCTAAAAAATCTCCAAAAAGTTTCGTCCAATTCCAAGAACTTTTATTTCTGCACGAAAAACAACACCATGGTAGTTCTGCTGAAAATAGCGTCAGTCCGGGTTAGTTTCATTCAAATCATGCAAATTAGGGTCCAAAACAAGAGCAAAAGTGTTTGGAAAAGTAGATACGACGGAGACGTATCAACTCCCCCAAGCTTAACTCATTGCTTGTCCTCAAGCAATTCAGTTGACAAACTAAAAGTGATAAAGAAAAACTTTTACGAACTCTTTTGTTCTTGTATCTGTATATATGCTTAAATAATACCCAGGTTTTCAGCAAAGATTATAACTAACCATGCAAATGATAACTCTTAGAAATTATATTCACTCATATCAATGGCATAATCAACTAACGAGCAATAATAAGATATCTCAAATGCCAACACTTTGTCAAATGAATCATGATATAATATGACAACATGGTATCTCGCTAGCCCTTTTTGAGACCGCAAAACATAAATGCAGAGCACCTCCAAAGTTCAAGCAGCGACTAAACATTGTGATTCATGGTAGAAGAGATCCAGTCATGATGCACACAATATTAACTATACACAATGCATGAGAATGACAATAGTGCTCTCAGGACAGGTGCTTGTTTGAGAAGGTGATGACTCAACAATAAAAGTAAAATAACATAAAAGTAAATAGATAGGCCCTTCGCAGAGGGAAGCAGGGATTTGCAGAGGTGCCAGAGCTCAAAGCTTAAATCAGAGATAGATAAAATTTTGGGCGGTACACCTTTCCTGTCAACGTCACGACCGAGAGTTTTCAATATCTTCCATGCTAAACAAATTAGCGGCGGTTCCCAAGCGCTAAAGTAAAGTTAACTCCCCCTCCACCAACAATCACAAGCCATGGCTAGCCGAATCCTCGGGTGCCCTCCATACCAACAACTTTCCGGGCGAGTTTGTTTTATTATTTTGCAATTTAATCATGGAACTGGGCATTCCGATTACCAGCCCCTCTCGTGTAAGGACAAGTGAATAAACACTCCTCATGAGAATAACTCGCTTAGCATGGAAGGTACTGACCGCCCCCTGTCGCTCCATGAGCGGTACGGGCACACAAAACAGATGTTCATTTGAATATTTAGAGGTGGCACATGCAAATTTACTTAGAACGGCAGAGTAATACCGCATATAGGTAGATATAGTGGACTCATCTGGAATAACTTTGGTTTAGGGGTTTTGATGCACAAGCAGTATTCCCGCTTAGTATAGGCAAAGGCTAGCAAATAGGTTGAGAAGCGACCAACTAGAGAGCGGAAATGGTCATAATCATGCATTATGAATAATCAACATTGAATACTAGCATGAGTAGGATATAAGCACCATGAACATAAATATCATGGAGGCTATGTTGGTTTTGAATCAACTACATGCGTGAGCATGTGCCAAGTCAAGCCACTCGAAACATTCAGAGGAGGATACCATATCATCATAGTAGATCATGAACATTTTAATGCATGTTGACACCCAAGATAAATCATTATCCACTCCTAGCTACTTAAGCATGGCATGAGCAACTATAATCCCTAATTGTTATCATAAACATGTTTAATCATAATATGCTAAATCATGGATACTGAGTTAAACATATTTACAAAAACAAAAACAAGTTGAGTTCATACCCGCTTTTCCTTGCCACAGTCACTTCATCAAATTATCGTCATTATTGCCTTTCACTTGCACGAATGAATGATGTGAAAATAATAATAGTGCAAGGGTGCCGTGGACTAAGCTGGAATCTGCAAACGTTTTATTCAAAGAAGAAGACAAGGTAATATGGGCTCTTTGTTAGATCAACAATAAAGCATATGAGAGCCACTCAACATTTTCATCTTGTTCTTCTCCTTATGATGACTCAACGAAAGAGAAGAATTTCAGAGAAACACACGGAAATATTTTTGGAGTTTTTTGTTTTTCTGAAGAAAGCAAATTAAAGAAGAAAAACGAGAGAAACTATTTACACGGGAAAGTTCCGAACAAGCAAAAGAAGAAACGGGAAATCTTTTTGGGTTTTCTTTTAATACTACTACTAATTAAGCTAGAAAGGAAAACCGAAAAGAAATGAGAAATGTTTTTGGATTTTCGAAAGTTTTTTCAAACACACAAGAAGGAAGCGAGAAAATAAAACTAACATGGATCATACAATGAAAAAGTATGAACACCGACAACTGGAATGAAATGTGTGATCATGAATGTAGTGTCGGTGAGAAATACGTACTCCCCCAAGCTTAGGCATTTGCCTAGCTTGGTCGTCACCATCCCTGGTCTGGGTAATAGTCAAAGTGATAGCTCGTGGAGGCTCGCCGAGCATCCTCCTCATCCTGACGAGCGGCTTCTACTGCCATGTTGTACTACTGCACTTCATACTCATGGAGAAAATATCTCTGTTTGTTCTGGTAATCAAAGATAGCAGGAGCAGGCAAAGTAACATACAGAGGGGAGAGGCTAACTCGCGCGCGCGCGTAGGCACGGCCGATTTCCGACAGGTTGTTTGTTCCTGGTTTAGAAAGTGTGTAGGATTACTTATTAAGGGATTAAATAAGGGTGGGCCCCTCCCTGAAAATCAGGGGGGCAGTGATTAGTTGTGGATTGAATGGATTTGCAATACGTGGGGTTTAAACAACGGTGGGTCCCACCCTGAAATCAGGGGGGAGAAAGATTAGGCGTGGGCCCATGCAAAAAGTGGCAGGTCCTGCTTGTTTTAATTACGGTTGCCTAATACGAACAACGCGTCCTCCGCTGTCGGAAAGCGAGCGTTCCAACGCGCGCGTGCGAAGGAGTTAATTCGCATAGAGAGAACGATATTTATCAAAAACTAAGTTATATTCATATCCCTGTGCGTTGCGTTTTAAAAACTTATGTTCTCGCATTGTTTTGAAATTTAAATACTTATCAGGTAAGAGGGGATCATTGAAATTGGGCGAGACCCCTAACTTTGCAGCTAAGCAGGAGGCATAAATTCCTCCATACAAATCACCATTACCCGCGTTACGCTGCAGCCTACGTGCGACAACAGCCCCAAGATTATAATACTTGCTGCCAGTCAAAGATGTATGAATAAGACTCAGATCAGGGGCGCAAAGCGCACTGCAGTCTTGCTTACCAACAATGCATTTGCCATTAAAAAGTGCAAAATACCGAATAGCAGGAAAGTGGATACTAATTATTCTGGCCTGCGTAACTCCCATATCCTCGCCGTTGCAAAGGCTATTAAGAAATAACTCATAATCAGATTTTTGTGGTTCATCTAACGAACCCCAATATGGAATTTTGCATGCATCACACAATTCTTCTAGAGACATACTATATGATTTTTTTTTGAATATCAACTGACAGTAGGAAAGGCTCCTACTGACTTTGTATTACTCACCAATCACATACAAAATTTTACATGGTGTGGTTACATTGGTTTGGTCCCTTACAATACCCACAATCGAAGTTGTTAGGTAGGTGTAAGAGTGGGTGTAAAACTATTTCTAAGTTACAGAGTTTGAAAAAACTTCTATAAACTGGACTAGAGTCGGCTTAGCCCTATAAGTTAACAGCACCAAGTCTTTTTTGAATCTCTCCTTCCAGGTTTCAACCGTGGGGGGAATCCTTTTGAAAATTTTCCCATTCCTTTCCTTCCAGATGCTCCATGCTGATGTAATAAATATTTCCATGAACATTGGGCATGTCCACCTTCCTTTTCCAGCGTGCAATAGATGTATCCTGGTGGCTCCACCGTCCGCGGAGGTAAAGTTCATGCCCACTTTATCCCAACAGTTTTTACTGAACTCACAATTGAAGAAAAGATGTTCAACAGTCTCCTCCTCACCACTATTACAGAGTACACATTGTACATTATCAGCCACGTTGTAATGTCTTCTTCGGAGCATATTTTTCGTGTTGATCCTGTCCGCCAAAATTAACCAGGCAAACATTTTCAGTTTCATGGTGCATCTCGACTTCCATATCATTTTAAATGCTTCGTCCACCTCGACGTTCTGAAAATAGAAGCGATAATACTTAGACGAGGTGAACTTTGCCCCCCAAACACATGTCCATATATCTTGGCTGCCCATCTCAAGTTCCAGGGAGGCCGACATCTCCTGTAACTCCAGGACCTCTATTCTAGCCTGTGGCGACAGTGGTAAATGAAATCCATCTCTTAGAGCAGCAATCCCAAGGAAATCATTTACCGAGGCGTCCGGCATCCGGGTGTATGAGAAAGCCCGGGGGTGTGAGTTCATCGGAAGTTCATCATGCCACAAATCTTTCCAAAAGAGGGCTGTGTCGCCTCTTGCAACCTTCACTTGGGTGATTCCATGGTATACATCACTGAAATACATGACATCTCGCCACCAAAATGATCCGCAGGGGTCTTGTGAATGGGGCACTACCCCTTCATAATACGAGGACCAGACCAAGCTGACCCATGGGACATCTTTTTTGTTGTAAAAACTGTGAAGGAATTTCAGCAGCAATCCTGTGTTCTGCACTTTAATATTCAGCACTCCCAACCCTCCTCTGTTCTTGGGGTGACACACAAGTTCCCAAGCCGCTAAAGAGTTATTGCTCTCCCCATTTTCTGTTCTTTTTCTCCACAAGCAGCGCCTTCGGATCTTGTCTAGATGTTCGATCAGTTTTGGCAGAAATTTAATTGTGCACATGGGGTATATAGCAATCGAGGTAAGCAGTGAGTTGAGCAGGGTCAATTTACTCCCTAGGTCCAGCATGTACAGCGAGCTTGAAAGTTTTCGTTCCACTCTATCGATCACCGGCATAAGATCATTCACGGTAGGTCTGGTCATTCCCATTGGTAGTCCGAGGTAAGTGAACGGCATCGAGCCGATCGAGCATTGTAGCAAATCCGCTAGCTCAGCCATTAGTGTTGGTTGGGCATTCAGGGAGACCAAAGTAGATTTCTGAAAATTGATTTTGAGTCCAATTGATTGCGCATAATCCACCAGCAGTTGTTTCATGATACTGACTTGGCGTCGACAAGCTGGCATGACGAGAATTGTGTCGTCGGCGTATTGGATCACGGGGTAATCCGTTGCACCCCGAGCCGGAATTGGCAGATCAATGAGTTGACGGTTATGCACATCATTTATAGCGGCCTGTAGCAAGTCCACCGTGAGGACAAAGATAAGAGGGGACAGGGGGTCTCCTTGGCGCACTCCGCAGCGACACAAAAATTGCCGGCCCGGCACTCCGTTCAGCAGGACCGAGGAAGTACCCGTGCTGAAAATGCTATGTATCCAACCCAGCCATCTCTGATCAAAACCCATGTGCTTCATTATTTCTAACATCGAGGAGTGCTCAATCGTGTCGAACGCTTTGGCGAAGTCGAGCTTGAGTAAAACTATTTCTCTTTCAGATGATTGACACTGATATATGTACTCAAACGCCCACGCGAGGCAGTCTTGGATCGTCCTGGAGCGGAGGAATCCATATTGATTTTTATGCACTATGCTGAGGATCAATTTTTGTCGTCTGTTTGCCAAAATTTTCGTGATAATTTTTAGACAGCAGTTCAAGAGTGTGATGGGCCGGTAGTCATTCGCGGTTTCAGGCGATCCAATTTTGGGAATCAGGGTGATGTATCCTGAATTAATGTTTTTCATGTCCAAGGTGCCTTGATAAAAGTCCTCACATAATTTGTAGAAGTCGGTTTTGATGATTTGCCAGCAAGACTTCAGGAAGGCCCCATTGAATCCATCCGGCCCGGGTGCTTGATCAGTAGGCATTGTTTTCACAACGTCATCAATTTCTTTAGTAGTGAATGGGGTAGAAAGAGCCTCGAGGCCGTCGATCTTTTTAATTATCCCTGCAAGGTTAAATTTCATATTCGGGGGAGAGGACTCGCCTAGTCTCTGTTTGAATGAGCTGAACAATATATCTTCCTTGGAAGTATGATCAGAAACTGCTTCTCCATTATGGTTTTTAAGTGAAGCTATGGAGTTCTTCCTGTATCTTTCCGTGGCTAAGGCTTGGAACAGTTTTGTGTTTTCCTGCCCAAATTTTATATAGCGAATCGTGCATCGTTTCCTCCAGTAATGGTTTTGATACTCCAACAGTTTGAGTAAATGGGCCTTGACGATTTTACGGAAATTAGCTTCTGGTATAGAGAGAGATCTTTGGTCCTCCAGTCCATCTAGCTCATTTATAGCCCAGTTACAATTTTGAATTAGTACAGTGAGATGTGAAATCCCCTTACTCCATTTTTTCAAGTCATATCTTAAGTTCTTCATTTTTCTGCACATGAGCGCTGCACTATTTTTTGCATAGCATGGCTTGTTCCAAGAGATCCGTACAACATCCATAAAGCCCGGGTGATTTATCCAGTAGTTTTCAAATCGAAAGAGTTTGCTTTTCGGGATGGTAGTTTCAATATTGATGACGCACGGGGAGTGGTCCGACACAGGCTTACCAAGGAGTGTAAAAAGGGTATTAGGGAAGGTTTGTGTCCAGTGGCTCGACGTTAGAAACCAGTCAAGCTGTTCGAGGAGCGGGTCTTCCTGCATATTGCTCCATGTAAAGGAACGTCCTTTCAATGGAATTTCAACCAGCGCCTGGGATCTAATTATATCATTGAACAGAAGAATATCATTTGTATCACCACCCGGTCTGTTTCGATTTTCATTTGAATGAATAAAGTTAAAATCTCCAACGAGGGCCCAATCTTCAGTGTCTGGGATGTCCAGACCGTACAGCCAGTCTGTAAAAAGGCTTCTTTCATTGCCGCGACAGGGGCCATAGATGTTATACAGAGTCCAAGAATGCCCTATATGATTTATTATAGAGGTGAAACGAAACTCTAGAAGTGCGCGGATGATATTCAAAGTTTTGAGTGAATGAGTGAGTGAGGTTATAATGCTGCGGTGGCTTATCTGCGATGAAGGCGGAGAGCTCGGTGTTGTGAATATATTGGTCAAATTCTTCCTTGATGCCTGCACCCAGCATGAACTCGTTGCACGGCCATCTACATGATTTTGCTTTGGCACCTCGCACCGAACTTGCCCTTGGTTCAACGTATGATTGGCGTGCAGGGCTTTCGCTAGATGATGCCTCAGCGGACCTCCTCCTCGAAGAATTCCTCCGGAAGAAATTCATTTTCTCTGTGAACAATTTCTGAAAATTTTTGGGCCACAAAATGATATCAATAAAACTTCACAAGATTGAAAGCAACTACTCATATAGATGTCTAGAGGCCATATCAAGCATTCAAACTACTTGGAACTCAAAGAATTCAACATGCAAGCTCATTTTCAGTAGCACCAAGAGCAGCTAATTATGCAAAATATAATCCACTAGAGCAAAAACTAATTGGAGCAATGGAGGAATCACATACCGAGTAGCAGTCTCCCAAAACAGTTTCGGAAATGGAGCCCCGAGCAAAGAGATCGAAAATCACAGGTTTGGGAGCAAGAACACGAGGGAGAGAGCTACCAGGAATTTTTGCTAGAGGTAAGAGACGAAGTGGGCTGAAGGGATAAGTGAGGGGGTCCCTGTGGGCCCCACAAGCCACCAGGGCACGCCCTAGGGGGGTGGCGCGCCCTGGTGCCTCGTGGGCACCTGGGGCACCCCCTGGTATGTTTTTAGTGCCAAAAATTCTTAAATATTCTATAAAAATTCATGTCAAAAATTTATTGCATTCTGAGCACTTTCATTTCTGGGCATTTTTTTTATTGCACGGATAATTCAGAAAACAGGGTAATCATGGCATTTTATTGCATTTAACTAAAAATAACAGAAAACAAAAAGTGGGTACAGAGGGTTGTGCTTACTAAATTCATTGACCACATGCCTCTCAAAAAGAATCCATTAATAAGGATGATCAAGTCTTATTAACAAACCATTTCCGAGTAACATGAAACTGAAGAACCTTCATAAAAACACTAGGTTACCTCAACGGGGATATGCATCTACCCAATAGTAAGAGTTTCATATTTCTTTTTGACAGTAGGGAGCGGGAGTTGAAAACTTCCAATAGTAATTGTCGGAGTCTTTTCAATAACATGAATACCATTTACTTGAAATTGCTTCTTCGGGAAGTGCACCGTATGTTCATTACCATTGATATGAAAAGTGACCTTGCTTTTGTTGCAATCAATAACAGCCCCTGCAGTATTCAAGAAGGGTCTACCAAGGATAATCGACATATTGTCGTCCTCGGGCATATCGAGTATAACAATGTCTGTTAGGATAGTAACATTTGCAACTACAACGGGCACATCCTCACAAACATTGATAGGAATGACAGTTGATTTGTCAGCCATTTGCAATGATATTTCAGTGGGAGTGAGTTTATTCAAATCAAGTCTTTTATATAAAGAGAAAGGCATAACACTAACACCGGCTCCTAAATCACACAAAGCAGTTTTGACATAATTTCTTTTAATGGAGCATGGTATAGTTAGTATTCCTGGATCTCCTAGTTTCTTAGGTACTCCATCCTTAAAGGAATAATTTGCAAGCAAGGTAGAAATTTCAGCTTCAGGTATCTTTCTTTTATTTGTGACAATGTCTTTCATATATTTGGCATAAGGGACCATCTTTAAAATATCAGTCAAACAAGTACCCAAAAAGACTGGCCTAAGCATTTCAGCAAAGCGTTCAAATTCTTCCTCATCCTTTTTCTTAGATGGTTTAGGAGGAAAGGGCATGGGTTTTTGAACCCATAGTTCTCTTTCTTTACCGTGTTTTCTAGAAACGAAGTCTCTTTTATCATAACGTTTATTTTCAGGAGGTGGGTTATCAAGATCAACAACAGGTTCTATTTCAACATCATTATCAAGTTCTTTATTATTATCTGCTTGGGCATCCACATAAGCATCATCATTATTATTATTATCAGGTGAATGTTCATTACCAGATTGTGTTTTAGCATCACAAATAGAAACATCATTACTATCCTCCAAGGGTTTTTCTACCTCAGGTTCACTAGAGGTATGCAAAGTCCTATCATTTTTCTTTTTCTTTTTCTTTTTAGATGGACTAGGTGCATCAACATTAATTCTTTGAGAGTCTTGTTCAATTCTTTTAGGGTGACCTTCAGGGTAAAGTGGCTCCTTGATAACCCACAAGTATAGGGGATCAATTGTAGCTTTTTCGATAAATAAGAGTGTCAAACCCAACGAGGAGCTAAAGGTAGAATCAATATTCCCTTCAAGTTCAATCGACCACCGATACAACTCTATGCACACTTAACGTTCGCTTTACCTAGAACAAGTATGAAACTATTTTGTAGGTGATAGGATAGGTTTGCAAGAATAAAACTAGAAGTACTTTGCGATAATAAAACTACGAGTAATTTGCAAGATAATAAAAGTTAGTTGTTTAGTAGAAAGTTTTTGTAACACAAGAGAATGATTTGTCCATAGGCAATCGATAACTAGACCGGTAATCATTGTTGCAATTTTATATGAGGGAGAGGCATGAGCTAACATACTTTCCGTACTTGGATCATATGCACTTATGATTGGAACTCTAGCAAGCATCCGCAACTACCAAAGATCATTAAGGTAAAGCCCAACCATAGCATTAAGTATCAAGTCCCCTTTACTCCCATACGCAACAACCCCCTTACTCGGGTGTAAGCTTCTGTCACTCTAGCCGCCCACTATAAGAGAATTATGAACGTATTGCAAACCCTACAGCGGGAATCCCTCACACTTGCACGACACGGAGGGCACCATAGGATAGCACCAAAATAAAACGTACAACTCAAACCAATCACGATCATCAATCAACCCATAGGACAAAACGAATCTACTCAAACATCATAGGATGGCCACAAATCATTGGATAATAATATGTAGCATTAAGCACCATGTTTAAGTAGAGATTATAGCGGGAAGAAGAGGTGTTACATTGCTGCATAGAGGGGGAGAGAGTTGGTGTTGACGGCGGCGAAGTTGTTGGTGTAGATCGCCGTCATGATGATTGCCCCGGCGGCGTTCCGGCGCCACCAGGAGAGAGGGGGAGAGAGCCCCCCTCCTTCTTCTTCTTCCCCGATCTCCCCCTAGATGGGAGGAGAGTTTAACCTCTGGTTCTTGGCCTCCATGTCACCCGGAGGGGCGAGAGCCCCTCCGAGATTGGATCTCTCTCTGTTCTCTTCTGTTTCGCGTTCCTATTTTCTGGCCTTTCACCGTTTCTTAAATTCCCGGAGATCCATAATTCTGATTGTGCTGAAATTTTAACACAATTTTTGTTCCGGATATTAGCTTCCTTGCGCCCAAAGAATAGCACCAACCGACCTACGAGGGTCTCACAAGGCACCAGGGCGCGCCTGGCCACCCCTGGCGCGCCCTGGTGCCTCGTGGGGCCCACGAGCACCACCTTGCGTTGATTCCACCTCCCAAAAATCACATATATTCCAAAATATTTCTCCGTAAATTTTTATTGCATTTGGACTTCGTTTGATATGGATTTTCTATGAAACAAAAAACAAGCAGAGAACAGGAACTGGCACTGGGCACTGGATCAATATGTTAGTCCCAAAAATAATATAAAATGTTGCCAAAAATATGTGAAAGTTGTAGAATATTGGCATGAAACAATCAAAAATTATAGATACGACAGAGACGTAATAGCATCCCCAAGCTTAATTCCTGCTCGTCCTCGAGTTGGTAAATGATAAAAAAGATAATTTTTGATGTGGAATGCCACCTAGCATAATCTTGATCATATAGTTTAATCATGGCATGAATATTAAGACACGAGTGATTCAAAGCAATAGTCTATAATTTGATATAAAGACATCAATACTCAAGCATACTAACAAACAACCATGTCTTTCAAAATATGCTCAGTCATTGATCCATTCATGAAACACACTCAACATTAACTACACCCAATGCACAAGTATGACAATAGTGCTCTCCAGTTGGTGCTTTATAAGAGAAGATGGAGACTCAATAAAAATAAAATGCATAAAAGTAAAATAGATAGGCCCTTCGCAGAGGGAAGCCGAGATTTGCAGAGGTGCCAGACCTCAAAGCTGATATTAAAGAGATAAAATTATTTTGAGAGGCATGCTTTTCCTGTCAACGAAAACGACCGAGAATTCCCAATATTTTCCATGCTAGACACATCATAGGCGGTTCCCAAACAGAAAGTAAAGTTTATTTCCTTTCCACCATTCTTTCACAATCCATGGCTAGCCATATCCACGGGTGCCCTCCATACCAACACTTTCCAAGGAATTTTGTTGTTATTAATTTGATTTCATTGTGGGACTGGGCATCCCTATTACCAGCCACTCTCTCGTGCAATGACAAGTGAATAAACACTCATCGTGAGAATAACACACCTAGCATGGAAAATATTGTCCACCCCCTGCCGCTTCATGAGCGGTACGGGCACACAAAACGGAAAATTATTTTGAAAATTAGAGTTGGCACACGCAAATTTACTTGGAATGGCATTGAAATACCGCATATAGGTAGATATAGTGGAATCATATGGCACAACTTGGGTTTAAGGATTTTGGATGCACAAGCAGTATTTCCACTTAGTACAAATGAAGGCTAGCAAATAGATTGAGAAGCAACCAACCAGAAAATGAAAACGGTCATAAGCATGCATTGAGAATAACTAACACTGAATAATGCACCATAAGTAGGATATAACTTCGTTGTATAACTATTGACTTTACGTGCATGCGTAGGGAATCACAAACCTTAACACCAATATTCTTACTAAATCACAATTACTCACTAGCATAACTCACATATTATCATCTCCATATCGCAAAACTATTGCAAGGAATCAAACATATTATATTCAGTGATCTACAAGTTTTATGTAGGATTTTCTGACTAACCATGTGAATGACCAATTCCTGTTGGCTCTCTAAATAAATATAAGTGAAGCAAGAGAGTTTAATTCTTTCTACAAAAGACCAGACTCTAATAAATATAAGTGAAGCAAAAGAGCATTCTACAAATAATGGTTTTCTATATGAAGAGAAACAGGCATCCAAACTTCAAATGATATAAGTGAAGCACATGAAGCATTCTATAAAGCCATACTCAAAAGATATAAGTGAAGTGCAAAGAGCATTCTATAAATCAACCAAGGACTATCTCATACCAGCATGGTTCATAAAATAAAAGGGAAAAAATAAACACAAAAGACGCTCCAAGAATTTACGCATATCATGTGAACAAAACAAAAACCAAGACATACCGATAATTGTTGAATAAAGATGGGATGCCTTCCGGGGCATCCCCAAGCTTAGACGCTTGAGTCTCCTTGAATATTTACTTGGGGTGCCTTGGGAATCCCCAAGCTTGAGCTCTTACCTCTCCTCATTCTTCTCATATCAATACCTCCTCGATCTTTGAACACTTCATCCACACAAAACTTAACAAAACCTTCGTGAGATCTGTTAGTATAATAAAGCAAATCACTACTTTAAGTACTATTGCAAACCCATTCATATTTTATTTTTTCATTATACCTACTGTATTCTAACTTCTCCATGGCTTATACCTTCCGATACAATCCATAGTTTAATCAAAACAAGCAAAACAATGCATCAAAAACAGAATCTGTCAAAAACAGAACAGTCTGTAGTAATCTGAACATTGACCATACTTATGTAACTCCAAAAATTCTGAAAAATTAGGAAACAATAAACAATTTTCATAGCAGTACTGTGTAAAAATTTCAGAATTTTTGCATGTTCCAGTAAAAAATGTAAATTCACGCACTACAGAAAAAGTTTCTGTTTTTGCACCGCACATACCAAACAAGCAATTTAAACATCCTAACGGTAAATCTTCGCACATTATTTTTATAATACAATGGATTTGTACAAGGGGATACTTATTTTTGTTGAAAAGTTTCTGTAATTCAAGATTTGCAAAGTTTCCATGGGCATGAACAAAGTTCAAGGAGCTCCCCCTCTTCAACGGTGCTCGTCTTTCTTACTTTCACTTTTCTTTTTGAAAAAGTTTTAGGTTCCCCTCTATTTTTTTTAACTTTATAAAAGCACTCAACAGAAATAAATGACTCTCTAAAAATTCTGGGTTGTCTCCCTAGCAGCGCTTTCTTTAAAGCCATTAAGCTAGGCATAAAGTGCTCAAGTAATTGATCCACCCGGATCCCAAGGTATATCAAAGCCAATTTTAATTAACAATGATTTGTAATTTAGTAGTGAGCACAAAGCAACATATATCATGCAATGACGAAGTCTAACTCTCTTCCTATGCATCGGCATGTCATAAAAGAACAATTCATGCACATCAAGTAAAGGCCAATGCATAGTATAAACAGTTTCTTGCAATTTTATCGCATTGGAGACATAGAGAGGCGGAGATGTAGTTCCTCTCTCATAATAATTGCAATTAGGAGCAGCAAGCACATGCATATTATATGCATCAAAATTATCATGTGCAATAATAAAACGCAACCTATCAATATAATCCTTAATAAGAGTAAACTTCTCCGATATAGTGTACTTTGGAGAATTCAAAAAGATAATAGGACTATCATGTGTAGGTGCAATAGCAACAATTTCATTCTTAACATAAGGAACTATAGCAAGTTCATCTCCATAAGCATAATTCATATTGGCATCATAGCCACAAGCATAGCAAGCATCAATTTCATCAAAAAGGGATATTTCAAACGAATCAAAGGGATCATAGCATTCATCATAGCATTCATCCTTCGGTAAGCACGAAGGGAAATTAAACAATGTATGAGATAAAGAGTTACTCTCATCAGAAGGTGGGCACGGGTGATCAATCCGCTCTTCCTCCTTTTGTTCTTCGCTCTCCTCCTCAATTTTTTCATCTAATGAGCTCACAGTGTCATCAATTTATTCTTCCATAGATTCCTGCAAAATATTAGTCTCTTCTTGGACAGCGGAGACTTTCTCAATAAATTTATCAATATAGGCATTGTATTCATAATTCTCATAGCAATATTTAAGTATAGCAAAATTTTCAAATCGGTAAACAGCATCATCATAATTTTCATACTTTTCAAACAAAGATTCAATTTCATAAGCACCCTTAAAAGCAACAAATTCTTCTTTTTGTTCCACATCATAGTAATCATATATACCATTAGCATAAGAAGCCAAGGTTTCATTATCATTAAATTCACATGAAAAGGGAAGGTGTGGAGCCTTCATCCTAGAGCAGCAAGTATAATCATATCTTAAGCATAAATTCCGAGCATACCAATGCAAATAATGAATTTGATCCCATAAGAGTTTCCCTTTTTGAGACAAGTGATAATCCCTAAAGTATTCCCGTTGATCCAAAGTAACTCCCATTATCAAGTTGAATGGAGTTTTATCAGGATTATCAAAATAGTATTTAATGTTTTCCACATAACGAGCATCGAGGGTTTTAGGAGGTTCCCCATCTCCATGAGTAGCAAGTACAACTAATTTTTTGGTGTTTCGTGTTCCATATCCATAACTAAAGATATAAAACAACTGAGAACAGAAAATAAAATCTACTTAATGATGAAGCAAACAAGCACACACGAGAATATCAGCCCCACGCTATTGCTCCCCAGCAACGGCGCCAGAAAAAGGAATTGATAACCCACAAGTATAGGGGCTCAATTGTAGCTTTTTCGATAAATAAGAGTGTCGAACCCAATGAGGAGCTAAAGGTAGAATCAATATTCCCTTCAAGTTCTATCGACCACCGATACAACTCTACGCGCACTTAACGTTCGCTTTACCTAGAACAAGTATGAAACTATTTTATAGGTGATAGGATAGGTTCGCAAGAATAAAACTAGAAGTACTTTGCGAGAATAAAACTATGAGTAATTTGCAAGATAATAAAAGTTAGTTGTTTAGTAGAAAGTTTTTGTAACACAAGAGAATGATTTGTCCATAGGCAATCGATAACTATACCGGTAATCATTGTTGCAATTTTATATGAGGGAGAGGCATGAGCTAACGTACTTTCCGTACTTGGATCATATGCACTTATGATTGGAACTCTAGCAAGCATCCACAACTACCAAAGATTATTAAGGTAAAACCCAACCATAGCATTAAGTACCAAGTCCCCTTTACTCCCATACGCAACAACCCCCTTACTCGGGTCTAAGCTTCCGTCACTCTAGCCGCCCACTATAAGAGAATTATGAACGTATTGCAAACCCTACAGCGGGAATCCCTCACGCTTGCGCGACACGGAGGGCACCATAGGACAGCACCAAAATAAAACGTACAACTCAAACCAATCATGATCATCAATCAACCCATAGGACAAAACGAATCTACTCAAATATCATAGGATGGCCACAAATCATTGGATAATAATATGTAGCATTAAGCACCATGTTTAAGTAGAGATTACAGCAGGAAGAAGAGGTGTTACACCGCTGCATAGAGGGGGAGAGAGTTGGTGTTGACGGCGGCGAAGTTGTTGGTGTAGATCGCCGTCACGATGATTGCCCCGGCGGCGTTCCGGCGCCACCGGGAGAGAGGGGGAGAGAGCCCCTAATACGTCTCCAATGTATCTATAATTTTTGATTGTTCCATGCTGTTATATTATCAATCTTGGATGTTTTTATGTACATTTACAACAATTATATATCATTTTTGGAGACTAACCTATTAACCTAGTGCCCAGTGCAGTTGCTGTTTTCTGCCCTGTTTTTGTTTTACAGAATATCAATATCAAACGAAGTCCAAATGCCACGAAACTTTTTGGAGATTTTTTTCTGGACAAATACAACACTAGAAGCTTCGGGAGAGGGCCAAAAGACCCAGGAGGTGGCCACGAGCCACCAGGGCGCGCCTGGGGGGGGCAGGCACGCCCTGGTGCCTCATGGGCCCCCCTTTGCTCCGTTTGACCTAATTCCACCACTATAAATTCAGGAAAAATCAGAAACCCTCGAGGGAGTCCACGATATACTTTTTCCACTAACGCCAGTTTCTGTTCTCGAGAGATCCCATCTGGAGGCCTTTTCCGGTACTCCGCCGGAGGGGGAATCGATCACGGAGGGGCTCTACATCAACCTTGCTGCCCTTCCGATGATACATGAGTAGTTTACACAGACCTTCGGGTCCATAGGCAATAGCTAGATGGCTTCTTCTCTCTTTTTGATCTTCAATACAATGTTCTCCTCGATGTTCTTGGAGTTCTATCCGATGTAATCACTTTTTGCGGTGTGTTTGTTGGGATCCGATGAATTGTGTGTTTATGATTAGATTATCCATGAAATTATTTGAGTCTTTGCTGCACTCTTTTATGCATGATTATTATAGCCTCGTATTTCTTCTCCGATCTATTGATTTGGTTTGGCCAACTGAGTTGATTTATGTTGCCATGGGAATAGGTGCTTTGTAATGGGTTCGATCTTGCGGTGCTCAATCCCAGTGACAGAAAGGGACATGACACGTATGTATCATTGCTATTAAGGGTAAAAAGATGGGGTTTATTCATACGTGATTTTATCTTGTCTACATCATGTCATCGTTCTTAAGGCGTTACTCCGTTCTTTATGGACTTAATACACTAGATGAATGCTGGATAGCGGTCGATGTGTGGAGTAATAGTAGTAGATTCAGGCAGGAGTCGGTCTACTTGTATTGGACATGATGGCTATATACATGATCATTGCCTTGGATATCGTCATGATTATTTGCTTTTCTATCAATTGCCCAACAGTAATTTGTCTACCCACCGTATGCTATTTTCTCGAGAGAAGCCTCTAGTGAAAACTATGCCCCCCGGGTCTATCTAAATCATATTACTAAAACCCTAAAAATATTGCTGCCATTTTCTTTTATTTATTTTATTTTGTATTTTTGTTTCAATCTATCTATCTATTACATACAATTTAATCTTGCAATTAACCGCGGAGGGATTGACAACCCCTCGTTTGCGTTGGGTGCAAGGATTTGTTGTTTGTGTGCAGGTGCTGCTAACGAGGTGTTGCGTGATTCTCCTACTGGTTCGATAACCTTGGTTTCATAACTGAGGGAAATACTTATCTCTACTGTGCTGCATCATCCCTTCCTCTTTGGGGATAATACCAACGCAAGCTACAAGTAGCAGGAAGAATTTCTGGCGCCGTTGCCGGGGAGACATCATCAACATCTATCAAGTACCTTTTCATAAACTCTCATCTCCTTGCATTTACTTTATTTGCCTCTCGTTTTCATCTCCCCCACTTCTAAAACGTTTTTACAAAAATACAAAAATATTTTTCGTTTGCCTTTTTTCTTGTTTGCTTTTTGCTTGCTTTATCATTATGTCTAGTTCTTCGCTCGTTGCTATTACCCTTGAAAATGAAGTACTTAATTTTAAACAAAGGGGAGGAGAGAATTGAAAAGATGCTTGGTATAGGATTTGTGATGCTCATAATAGATCAACTCGTAAGCAATCCTCTACTATCCTTCTTCGTAATTTTTATGTGGGCATTACTACTTGGTATAGATTTGTGCTTGATACTATTACTGGAGGGAATTTCTTGATGTGTCCCCCTACGGATGCTTTTAATGCTATGGGAAATTTAGTGGGATCACCACCTATTATTATTAATGAAACAACTTTGACCTTGGAACGTGTTATACAAAGGTTGGATGCTATTGAAAATAAAATGCCCACCGTCGAGCATATTGAAAATCTAGATAAAAAGATTCATAACCATGTTACTCAATTTGGATCAAAAGTAGGGATTGCTCTTAAGATGCTAAAAGAGAAATAACCAACAATTAATGAAAGGGTGGAACAAAGTCCCGCTAGGATCGATAAGTTGGAGGAAATTATTAATAAATTAGGTGCCGCTTTTTCTTCCGCTAAAACTATTGAAAAAACTACTCCTAGCAAGAATTGCAAGTTTATGTATGTCCCTAAAATCAATGGTGCTACTTCTAGTAAGAGAAATGAGGATCTTAAAATGATTAGCGTGCACCCCGATTTCGTCGGTATAATTAAAGAACCTATTCACAAAGTTGAAATCCTTGATTTTGTGCCTAGAAGTGTTATGGTGAGAAACACCTATGTTCAATCTATTAGAAAAAATGGATGTGTGATTGAGGAATTGGAAATCAAAGGTGACAATACTTGAAACTATGCGTTATGCCTAGCTAGGGGCATAAAACATTAGAGCTTGTTGGGAGGCAACCCAATGAATAAAATATTTTTTCTGTTATTGTGAGTTTTCACAATTATGCTACTAGTATGATTGTGTTTTTGTGTTTTTAATTAGTGTTTGTGCCAAGTAAAGCCTTTGGGATGATTTGGGAGATAGTATAATTGATGCTGTTTGGAAAACAGAAAGTTTTGCGTCCAGTGCCCGAATTTTGTTTCTATACTGGTGCGTCGAAAACATCTGAATTTTTACAAAGTATTGTTATATGAATTTTCCACGTTGTCCTAATTTTTCAGAATTTTTGGAGTTACAGAAGTATGGCTTTTAAATAGATTGCTACAGACTGTTCTGTTTTTGACAGATTCTGTTTTTGATGCACTACTTGCTTGGTTTGATGAATCTATGGATTGTATCGGGGGGTATAAGCCATGATGAAGTTAGAGTACAGTAGGTATAATGCAAAAATAAAATATGAATGGGTTTGCAATAGTACTTAAGGTAGTGATTTATTTTCTTATACTAACGGATCTCACGAAGGTTTTGTTGAGTTTTGTGTGATTGAAGTTTTCAAGTTTTGGGTGAGATCACGATGGATGAAGGAATAAGGAGTAGCAAAAGCCTAAGTTTGGGGATGCCCGAGGCATCCCAAGATAATATTCTAGGAAGACTCAAGCGTCTAAGCTTGGGGATGCCCCGGAAGGCATCCCCTCTTTCTTCTACCAAGCATCGGTAATTTTACTTGGAGCTATATTTTTATTCGTCACATGATATGAGTTTTGCTTGGAGCGTCGTGTATTATATGAGTCTTTGCTTTGCTTGCTTTTTAGTTTGTCACAATCATCCTTGCTGAACACACCTATTTTGAGAGAGCCACACGTTCATCATAATTTGTTAGAATACTCTATGTGCTTCACTTAAATTTTTTGAGCTTGGCAGTTGCTCTAGTGCTTCACTTAAATCTTTTTGAGCACGGTGGTGGATATATTTTGAAGAAATAAACTCTCATGCTTCACTTATATTATTTTGAGAGTTGATTAACATTTTTAAGAAATGAATTCTCAAGCTTCACTTATATTATTTTGAGAATTGATTGAAATTTTGAAAAAATATTTGCACTCTCATGCTTCACTTAAATCTTTTTGATAGTTGATGATAGTAACGGTAATTTGCACAAGATATGAAATTGGTCCCAAAGTGATGAATATTCAAGAGGGATATAGATAAAAACTTTCATATAGATCATTGGATATGATAAGTATGATTTCTTGCAATAGTTTTGTGATATGGAAATGATAATATGTGAGTCATGTTAGTGAGTAATTGTGATTTAGTAAAAATATTCATGTTAAGGTTTGTGATTCCCTATGCATGCACATTAAGTCAATAGTTATGCAATGAAATTATATCATACTTATGGTGCATTATTCGGTGTTAGTTGTGTTCAATGCATGTTTATGACCGTTTTCGTTTTTTGGTTGGTTGCTTGTCAATCTATTTGCTAGCCTTCATTTGTACTAAGTGGAAATACTGCTTGTGCATCCAAAATCCTTAAACCCAAGTTGTGCCATATGATTCCACTATATCTACCTATATGCGGTATTTCAATGCCATTCCAAGTAAATTTGCGTGTGCCAACTCTAATTTTCAAAATAATTTTCCGTTTTGTGTGCCCGTACCGCTCATGAAGCGGTAGGGGGTAGCCATTATTTTCCATGCTAGGTGTGTTATTCTCACGATGAGTGTTTATTCACTTGTCATTGCACGAGAGAGTGGCTGGTAATATGGATGCCCAGTCCCACAATGAAATCAAATTAATAACAACAAAATTCCTTGGAAAGTGTTGGTATGGAGGGCACCCGTGGATACGGCTAGCCATGGATTGTGAAAGAAATGGTGGAAAGGAAATAAACTTTACTTTCTGTTTGGGAACCGCCTATGATGTGTCTAGCATGGAAAATATTGGGAATTCTCGGTCGTTTTCGTTGACAGGAAAAGCACGCCTCTCAAAATATTTTTATCTCTTTAATTTCAGCTTTGAGCTCTGGCACATTTGACAAATCTTTGCTTCCCTTTGCAAAGGGCCAATCTATTTACTTTTATCCAATTTATATTTTTATTTGAGTCTCCATCTTCTCTTACAAAAGCACCAACTAGAGAGCATTATTGTCATACTTGTGCATTGGATGTAGCTAATATTTGAGTGTGTTTCATGAATGGATCAATGATTGAGCATAATGTGCTAGGGATAACTTTCTTTAGCGTTGATATTTTAAAAGACATGGTTGCTTGTTAGCATGCTTGAGTATTTATATCTTCATGTCATATTATAGACTATTGCTTTGAATCATTCAAGTCCAATGTCCATGCTATAAAAGAAAACAAAATGTGATGAATATGTTAGGCAGCATTCCACATAAAAAATTCTTTTTTTATCATTTACCTACTCGAGGACGAGCAGGAATTAAGCTTGGGGATGCAGATACGTCTCCAACGTATCTATAATTTTTTATTGTTCCATGCTGTTATATTATCAATCTTGGATGTTTTTATATACAGAATATCAATATCAAACGAAGTCCAAATGCCACGAAACTTTTTGGAGATTTTTTTCTAGACATATACAACACTAGAAGCTTCGGGAGAGGGCCAGAAGACCCAGGAGGTGGCCACGAGCCAACAGGGCGCGCCTGGGGGGGGGGGGGGCAAGCGCGCCCTGGTGCCTCGTGGGCCCCCCTTTGCTCCGTTTGACCTAATTCCACCACTATAAATTCAGGAAAAATTAGAAACCCTCGAGGGAGTCCATGATATACTTTTTCCGCTGCCGCAAGTTTTTGTTCTCGAGAGATCCCATCTGGAGGCCTTCTCCGGTACTCCGCCGAAGGGGGAATCGATCACGGAGGGGCTCTACATCAACCTTGCTGCCCTTCCGATGATGCGTGAGTAGTGTACCACAGACCTTCGGGTCCATTGGCAGTAGCAAGATGGCTTCTTCTCTCTTTTTGATCTTCAATACAATGTTCTCCTCGATGTTCTTGGAGTTCTATCCGATGTAATCACTTTTTGCGGTGTGTTTGTTTGGATCCGATGAATTGTGAGTTTATGATCAGATTATCCATGAAATTATTTGAGTCTTTGCTGCACTCTTTTATGCATGATTATTATAGCCTCGTATTTCTTCTCTGATCTATTGATTTGGTTTGACCAACTGAGTTGATTTATCTTGCCATGGGAAGAGGTGCTTTGTAATGGGTTCGATCTTGCGGTGCTCAATCCCAGTGACAGAAAGGGACATGACACATATGTATCATTGCTATTAAGGGTAAAAAGATGGGGTTTATTCATACATGAGTTTATCTTGTCTACATCATGTCATCGTTCTTAAGGTGTTACTCCGTTATGGACTTAATACACTAGATGCATGCTGGATAGCGGTCGATGTGTGGAGTAATAGTAATAGATGCAGGCAGGAGTCGGTCTACTTGTATTGGACGTGATGCCTATATACATGATCATTGCCTTGGATATCGTCATGATTATTTGTTTTTCTATCAATTGCCCAACAGTAATTTGTCTACCCACTGTATGCTATTTTCTTGAGAGAAGCCTCTAGTGAAAACTATGGCCCCCGGGTCTATCTAAATCATATTACTAAAACCCTAAAAATATTGCTGCCATTTTCTTTTATTTATTTTATTTTGTATTTTTTTTCAATCTATCTATCTATTACATACAATTTAATCTTGCAATTAACCGCCGAGGGATTGACAACCCCTCGTTTGCGTTGGGTGCAAGGATTTGTTGTTTGTGTGCCGGTGCTACTAACGAGGTGTTGCGTGATTCTCCTACTGGTTCGATAACCTTGGTTTCATAACTAAGGGAAATACTTATCTCTACTGTGCTACATCATCCCTTCCTCTTCGGGGATAATACCAACGCAAGCTACAAGTAGCAGCCCCCCTCCTTCTTCTTCTTCCTTGATCTCCCCCCTAGATGGGAGGAGAGTTTCCCCTCTGGTTCTTGGCCTCCATGGCACCCAGAGGGGCGAGAGCCCCTCCGAGATTGGATCTCTCTCTCTCTGTTCTCTTCTATTTCGCATTCCTGTTTTCTGGCCTTTCACCGTTTCTTAAGTTCCCGGAGATCCGTAACTCCGATTGCGCTGAAATTTTAACACATTTTTTTTCCGGATATTAGCTTCCTTGTGCCTGAAGAATAGCACCAACCGACCTACGAGGGCCTCACGAGGCACCACGGCGCACCTGGCCCCCCTGGCGCGCCCTGGTTCCTTATGGGGCCCACGAGCACCGCCTTGCGTTGATTCCACCTCCCAAAAATCACATATATTCCAAAATAGTTCTCAGTAAATTTTTATTGCCTTTGGACTTCGTTTGATATGGATTTTCTGTGAAACAAAAAACAAGTAGAAAACAGGAACTGGCACTGGGCACTGGATCAATATGTTAGTCCCAAAAATAATATAAAATGTTGCCAAAAATATGTGAAAGTTGTAGAATATTGGCATGAAACTATCAAAAATTATAGATACGACGGAGACGTATCACTCCTGAGTAATTCTACCTACTCTAGTCATTACTCTAACAGCATGATCATTCATATTGTTGTTCATTTCATTGAGCAATTCACATTGAGATTTAGCAACTTGTTCTAATTGGGTTTGAACCATTGTTGCATGTTTACTTACACCTTTGACATCATTACCAATTCTAAATAACAAGTCACTCAAACGATCAATCATGTAGGCATTTCGTTTCAATTGTTTCATAACATTTGCATTGAAGTGATCTTGCTTAATAATATAATTGTCAAATTCATACAGACATTGACTAGGAGGTTTGTTATAAGGAATATCACTTTCATCAAACTTTATAAGAGAATTTACCTCTACTACGTGTGGCGGTGTGTCAAGACCATGTATTTCTTCAATAGGTGGCAATTTCTTAACATCTTCAGCTTTAATACCTTTTTCCTTCATACATTTCTGTGCTTCTTGCATATCTTCATAACTGAGAAATAAAATACCCCTCTTCTTCAAAGTGGGTTTAGGCGGTGGTTCGGGAAGTGTCCAGTCATTATCATTCTTCAATATATTATTCAATAGGTCCTCAGCTTGTCCAATAGTTCGTTCCCTGAAAACACAACCAGCACAACTATCTAGGTAGTCCCTAGAAGCATCGGTTAGTCCATTATAGAAGATATCAAGTATTTCATTTTCCTTAAGAGGATGATCAGGCAAAGCATTAAGTAATTGGAGAAGCCTCCCCCAAGCTTGAGGGAGATTCTCTTCTTCAATTTGCACAAAGTTAAATATTCCCCCAAGCTTGTTTCTTATGAGCAGGAAAATATTTTTCAGAGAAGTAATAAATCATATCCTGGGGACTACGCACACATCCAGGAGCAAGAGTATTATACCATTCCTTAGCATCACCCTTTAATGAGAAAGGAAATAACTTAAGGATATAGTAATAGTGAATTTTTTCCTCATGAGTAAATAGGGTGACTATATCATTTAATTTAGTAAGATGTGCCACAACGGTTTCAGTTTCATAGCCATGGAAAGGCTCGGATTCAACCAAAGTAATTAACTCAGGATCGACAAAGAATTCATAATCCTTATCAGTAACAAATATGGGAGAGGTAGCAAACTTAGGATCATATTTCATTCTCTCCCTCATAGATTTTTCTTTCATTCCAGCAAGCAATTTTATAACTTCATCTTTATCATTACAAGCAAGGATGGCTCTAGCCGTCTCCCTATCAAAGCAATGTTCATCAGGTGTTTCAACTCTAGTAGGAGAGCTAGGCCTAATAGGTGGATCATAATTCTCAAGAGTTTCAACATTTTCAATTTCTTTAGCTTTAGCAAGTTGTTCATTAAGAAATTCACCAAGTGGCACAATATTATCAAGCATAGTACTAGCATCATCATAAGTATCATTCATAGCAGAAGTAGTATCATCAATAACTTGCGACATATCAGAATTAATATCAGGTGGTGGTGTTGCAAATTTACTCAAAACAGAAGGTGAATCAAGTGCAGAGCTAGATGGTAGTTCCTTACCTCCCCTCGTCTTAGAGGGAACGATCTTGGTCTTAGCATCTTTTAGATTCTTCATAGTGATCAACAGATATAAATCCCAAGTGACTCAGCAAATAGAGCTATGCTCCACGGAAACGTCGCCAGAAAAAGGTCTTGATAACCCACAAGTATAGGGGATCGCAATAGTTTTCGAGGGTAGAGTATTCAACCCAAATTTATTGATTCGACACAAGGGGAGCCAAAGAATATTTGCAAGTATTAGCAGTTGAGTTGTCAATTCAACCCCACCTGGAGACAAAATATCTGTAGCAGAGTGATCAGTAGCATAGTAATAT
Organism: Elymus sibiricus; assembly: GCA_039707655.1. NCBI lineage: Eukaryota > Viridiplantae > Streptophyta > Magnoliopsida > Poales > Poaceae > Elymus > Elymus sibiricus. The sequence goes on from CM077676.1 coordinate 77,479,394, forward strand.
GATAGTTTGATAGCAGTAGCAATAATAGTAACAGTAACAGTAACGGTAGCATCAATGGTTTTGTAGCAATTGTGACAACAGTAGCAACAGTAGTAACTTAGCAAAGAACAATATGTGAAAAGCTCGTAGGCATTGGATCGGTGATTATGTTGGATAACATTCATCATGTAATAGTCATAACCTAGGGCGACACAGAACTAGCTCCAATTCATCAATATAATGTAGGCATGTATTCCGTGTATAGTCATACGTGCTTGTGATAAGAACTTGCATGACATCTTTTGTCCTACCCTCCCGTGGCAGTGGGGTCCATAAGGAAACTAAGGGATATTAAGGCCTCCTTTCAATAGAGAACCGGAACAAAGCATTAACACATAGTGAATACATGAACTCCTCAAACTACGGCAATCACCAGAAAGAATCTCAATTATTGTCACCTTGGGGTATGCGGATCATAACACGTAGCAGGTACATATAACTTGCAAGATCGTATCTAGAACACAAATATATCATGAAAAGATAAAGGGTTCATATCTGAAATCATGGCACTCGGGCCCTAGTGACAAGCATTAAGCATAGCAAAGTCATAGCAACATCAATCTCAGAACATAGTGGATACTAGGGATCAAGCCCTAACAAAACTAACTCGATTACATGATAAATCTCATCCAACTCATCACTGTCCAGCAAGCCTACGAAGGAATTACTCACTCCCGGCGGTGAGCATCATGAAATTGGTGATGAAGGATGGTTGATGATGACGATGCCGGAAGATCCCCCTCTCCGGAGCCTCGAACGGACTCCAGATCTGGCCTCCCGATGAAGAACAGGAGGTGGCGGCAGCTCCGTATCGTTAAACGCAATAATACTTTCTCTCTTATTTTTTTCGCTGGAATTGTGAATTTATAGGCCTGAGTTTAGGGTCAGCGGAGCCACGTGGGCCCCACGAGCCACCAGGGCACGCCTGGGGGGGGGGGGGGGGGGGTGGCGCGCCCTGGTGCCTCGTGGGCAGCAGGTGGCCCTCCTCCAGTGGGTCTTGGCTCCAGTATTTTTTATTTATTCCATAAAAAATCTCCAAAAAAATTTCGTCCAATTCCAAGAACTTTTATTTCTGCAGAAAAAACAACACCATGGTAGTTCTGCTGAAAACAGCGTCAGTCCGGGTTAGTTTCATTCAAATCATGCAAATTGGAGTCCAAAACAAGAGCAAAAGTGTTTGGAAAAGTAGATACGACGGAGACGTATCAGGCAGCACTCGTATATTGAATACAAACGCTTTTTTACTATATGCTATTTTAATTCCTTTGTGACCGTTTATCATTTGAGAGTGGCCCATCGTCAGCTTCTACCCCTTTGTAGATACTACGCAGGGTGTTTCCGTAGTAACAAGACAACCCTTAACCGATGTCTCGGTGCCCGAAAGCGGTTGTGTTAGCGGAAACGAGGCAATCAGATATCTAGGCTTTATAACTTTCACTCAGTCATAGGAGCTTAAAGTTGGGAGGCCAGTTACTAGCCCCTGGTTAGTGTTCGCCATCCGCCGAGGTCAAGCCATTAACACTTCGGCCAATTTTATGAAAGGCCCATGGGGTAACCCCTATTGATCTATAGTTTGACACAGTCATCGGATCGCTGACTAGTTTGCGCTCATTGTGACAGTCAGTTTTCGGCTTTCTCCACTGAGGTACTTGACCAGTTAAATCGGAAGTACAATCGCAGTGGTTCTCCCTTTGCACACCTAGCCGAACAAAGCGGAACGTAGGAGGCAAGCACAGGAGCCGGGCAACCCAACTATTGACCAAAGACACAATTCGAAACTGATGCATATAAAGCAATATCCGAGAACGTATTGCCGAGGACTCCTCAGAGTACCTTGGCTTTTGGTGGGTTCGGCTCTAGTCGCAGCCCCCCGTTGATATTGTCGATGCTTTAAAGGCATCCGACGTTGTACTGTGAGAGTTATGCTGGAGACACACAGTAGTATCCCGCGAGACTCAGGTTGGGTGCGGCCGACCAACCTGAGGATCGAATCTCCTCGGGAACTAGTCCAGATGTCATGTGCGTTTCGCCAACGCCGAGGTGTAGGTCGGCAGGAAAGATGCCGAGCTGTGGGTCGGAAAAGATCTCCCGAGCTGAATTATTACGCAGGGCACCTCGGTCATGAGGATGTCCCGCCTCCTGAAAGAAAAACATACAAATAGCTTAAAAGTGCCATAAGCTCGAAAAGCCAAAAAACTTATGTAAAAACTTGACGTCCGAACTAAATCATGTTTTTTGGTACCAATCCGAAAATTGGTCTTAAAATAAATTTTTCCTTCCGTCGTGCTTTAACGTGACACATCCGATCTCTAAACTTCAAGTAGGCCAGCCTTCGGCTTCAACCTCCATATCCCGAAGGCGGAGTGCTTCTCAGAGGCCAATTTAGCGAACTAAACTCGAGCGGCTTTAGAGAGAAACCAGGCTATCCGGCTATTGACCATACACTCGAGTTGAAAAAGGTGTGTTAGAAAAAGACTTTGCAATGACTTAGAAGAAAAAATATTTATTATAAAACGGCTCATATAAATTTAAGAGCCCCTAGTTAACCTAGGCAAAGAAAGTTGTTTTTAACAGACATTGTTTTTGACAAATAGCTCTTTTTTTTAACACAAATATAATGCTTGGTTGAACCGAACAGAAATTAAAAATTGAAAAAGTTGAGCATGAAAGCTACTTAGCTGGTTAATGTGCTCGGTGTTGATGACGCGGGCCGAGCTTGCGGCGGGTCGAGGTCCCAGCCCCAAGCCGGTCCCGAGGTGCCCCAGCAAAGAGCTCGCCTTGATGAAGTGGCGACGTAGCGCGGTCGACGTGGTGGGGCGAAGCCCCTGGTCCAGCCGAGGTGACAAAACTGGCCAGCTGATGACGCCGAAGTCCCCAAAGTAGATTGATGAAGAGATGGTGAAGCCCCCGGTCTAGCCGAGTTGACGGAGCAGCTCGGTAAGGGGACGTTGCAGCCCCATGCCAACCGAGGTGTCGAAGCAGGTCGGCATGGTGGACATCGGCTTGAAGAAGCAATGGCGCAGCAATGCCGACGCAGGTCGGAACTTGTGACGCGGTCAATGCCGGCTTGAGAAGTGACCGTGCGGCGATGCTGGCACGCCCGACCCGTGCAATCCATGGGGCGACGATCTTGTCTTGATGATTATTTGTCCTTCACGATGCCGAATTCTTGGTCGGCTCGCCGAGGTGATGATCCGAGGTGGTTGTCGTCGGCTCGATGGAGCGACGGCGCAGTCGATGTTGGTGCAGGTCGGTAGCCGTGGAGCAACATGGTCGGGCCGGTTTGACATCGGCGCGACGGTGAAGATCGCCTCGGAAAAGACTCAAAATTTGTGGGCATGTGTTTGAGAACAACACACAATACCCTAGAAAAAATTCCTTCAAAAAGGATGTCCAATATCCCGTTCATGAAGAAATATGAATTCGGGTCGGATTCGTTTTTGCGCAGGAAACAGATCCAAAAATTGATGCACTCCTCGGACTCATCCCGGAGTTTGAACAGTCGGATCGAGCTGAAATTTTGAGGGGTGATCGATATGGGAATTCCGCAGCCGATGAATGGTTAGATCTTCCAAAGGATGTCCGAGTTGACTGCTGGACTCCTCGCCCTAAACTCGTCCAGATTCTACAGGGCTCCAGTATATCGGAGATTGCCGGAGATTCCTCCATCGGAACGCGATGAAATTTTACAGGGTTGTTGTAGGCTCAATTCCGCGCAATTCTACCGAAGGAATCATCAAAACGACACTCAAGGAGGCAGGGACGGCGAACACGAATCCTCTGGCTAGAAAAAATTGCATGATCGCGCGAGGGCAATGTTAACGTTGAGCCCCTGAGCACCATGGAGGATTCTTCCATGATCCTGGTTGAGATTGGAGTTAATGTTGATGAAGACACCCGTCCGATCTTGACGATCCGACGTGGAGCATAGTCCTTGGCCTAGCCGAGGTGACCAGTCGAGCCGGCGATGAAGATGCCGACGTTGACGATGTGGCTCGGTTCCGACGCGTAGATCGCGGTGGAGCCGATCTGAATTCCCATCGCACCGCGGCGACTACCCAGCAGGCTCTCAATTAAAGCACCAATGTCGGTTCTAAATCCGGCATATCTCGTAGTAGGGGTCCTAATTAAGCTAGGCGTCTTGGAGCGATGGTAACATGCACACATGATTTTACCCAGGTTCGGGCTCTCTCGAAGAGATAATACCCTACGTCCTGCTTTTGATTGTATTCATATGGGGTGTAGTACAGAGTACATGTATCTACCACGAGATTGTGCTAATGAATATGAGATGATCTATCAACTAGGCTGGCCTCAGTTTATATAATACACCGGAGGCCTAGGGTTTAGGAGAGTCCTCGGCTTGGGCGCCAAGTCTTGTGGAGTCTTCCTTGTATATGTCATGGTCTTCCCGAAGTGGCCCATTAGTGAACCGCCATGGGGGTCCTCGGCCCGATCCACCTGGTCGGGAGATGACGTGATGAGTACCCCCTAGTCCAGGACACCATCAATAACTGAGAGAAATACTTATCTCTACTATACTGCATCATCCCCTCCTCTTCAGGGAAATCCCAATGCAGCTCACAAGTAGCAGGAAGAATTTCTGGCGTCGTTGCCGGGGAGACATCATCAACATCTATTAAGTACTTACGCATAAAACCTTCATTAATCTCACACAACCATGTCTTTCAAAAAACCTGCATTAATGAAGGTTTTATGCGTAGGTACTTGATAGATGTTGATGATGTCTCCCCAGCAACGGCGCCAGAAATTCTTCCTGCTACTTGTGAGTTGCGTTGGGATTTCCCCGAAGAGGAGGGGATGATGCAGTACAGTAGAGATAAGTATTTCCCTTAGTTATGAAACCAAGGTTATTAATCCAGTAGGAGAATCACGCAACAACTCGGTAGCAGTACCTGCACACAAAACAACAAATCCTCGCACCCAACGCGAACAAGGGGTTGTCAATCCCTTGGCGGTTAATTGCAAGATTAAATTATATGGTGATAGATAGATAGATCGAACAAAAATACAAAATAAAATAAATAAAGTAAAATTGCAGCAAGGTATTTTTAGGATTTTCAATATATGATTAAGGTAGACCCGGGGGCCATAGTTTTCACTAGAGGTTTCTCTCTTGAAAATAGCATACGGTGAGTGAACAAATTACTGTTGGGCAATTGATAGAAAAGCAAATAATCATGACGATATCCAAGGCAATGATCATGTATATAGGCATCACGTCCGAGAGAAGTAGAGCAAAATGATTCGGCATCTACTACTATTACTCCACACATCGACCGCTATCCAGCATGCATCTAGAGTATTAAGTTCATAAAGAACGGAGTAACGCGTTAAGCAAGGTGACATGATGTAGACAAAGTAAACTCACGCATGACTAAACCTCATCTTTTTACCCTTAATAGCAATGATACATACATGTCATGTCCCTTTCTGTCACTGGGATTGAGCACTGCAAGATCGAACCCATTACAAAGCACCTCTCCCATTGCAAGATAAATCAATCTAGTTGGCCAAACCAAATCAATAGATCGAAGAGAAATACAAAGCTATAACAATCATGCATAAAAGAGTTCAGAGAAAAGTCAAATAATATTCATGGATAATCTGATCATAAACTCACAATTCATCGGATCCCAACAAACACACCGCAAATAGTGATTACATCGGATAGAACTCCAAGAACATCGAGGAGAACATTGTATTGAAGTTCAAAAATAGAGAAGAAGCCATCTAGCTACTAACTATGGACCCGAAGGTCTGTGGTAAACTACTCACGCATCATCGGAAGGGCAGCAAGGTTGATGTAGAGCCCCTCCGTGATCGAATCCCCCTCCGGCAGAGTGCCGGAAAAGGCCTCCAGATGGGATCTCTCGAGAACAGGAACTTGCGGCGGCGAAAAAAGTATTTCGTGGACTCTTCTGTTGGTTTCCTGATTTTAGGTAATTTATAGAGGTGGAATTAGGTCAAACGTAGCAGAGGTGGGCCCACGAGGCACCAGGGCGCGCCACCCCCCTAGGGCACGCCCTGGTGGCTCGTGGCCACCTCCTCTGTCTTCTGGCCCTCTCCCTAAGCTTCTAGTGTCTCTTATGTCCAGAAAAAAATCTCCAAAAAGTATCGTGGCATTTGGACTTCGTTTGGTACTGATATTCTGGAAAACCAAAAACAGGCAAAAAACAGCAACTGGCACTGGGCACTAAGTTAATAGGTTAGTCCCAAAAAATGATATATAATTGCTTGTAAGTGTATATAAAACATCCAAGATTGATACTATAATAGCATGGAACAATCAAAAATTATAGATACGTTGGGGACGTATCACAAGGCTGCGACCCAAGATAGGAAAGTGCAAGCAAAGGAAAATGGCCTTGCAATTTAGGAGCAAAGACTTGCAACAGAGGTAGAGGAGCAATTGACGAAGAGGAAGGCCGAGTAACATGCTATCATGTTCAAGTCTGAGCATCTCTTCTAGCATTCTTTAGATGTGAAAAATAATATTGAAAAAACATATGAACAGGCATAAGGACTGTACGAGACTAGAGAATGTCCACCACGTGCTCTCTGCCCATATGGCTACAACCAAACAAGAGAATGTATACAAGGCATTATTTTTCTATTGCACAACCAAACAAAATTATGAAATACGGCTTAGCTCAAACATGAAAGTGGCTGGTGCGATAACGGAAAAAAAAGAGATATGGGTGTTTGTTGCCATGTTCCGAACATTGATATGGACTGGAACAAAAACTGTTATGGACATGTTGGGCTTGAGAGGTGTCGAGAACTCAGCAATCAGTTGCTTCCTTCTATTAACTTGTACTATTAATTTATTAGTGGTGCAATGATGTATTCTCAACTTGACACCTTTGGGAATAAGTTAGAACAGGCCACACACTGGAAGTTGGATTTGAAGGCTTTGACGCAACGCATGGACTGAATATTGCTTTTCATAAAGTTAGCTGCTCTCTTTAGGAGAGGGCGCGGGCTATGTGATTATACAGATTCACATGCAAAATTATTTGGGTGTGGGATCAAACAGATGCCCTGTGTGTTATCTATCCATTCTAATACGTTAGGAAATGCCATGAAAATGCCGATCATAATGGAGAGAAAGAAAGACTAGAAAATGTATCCTGTAGAGAAAGGAAATTGTCCTCTATAGTTAACATAGTGCTTACTAGGATTGGCTTTTCAGCGGTGAACTTTAAATATGGAAGTTTATCTACTGAAAAATACTCGTTCTTTAGTGAAAAAACATCTAGTTCTCTCCGACTTAAGAATGATGGAGTAGATCAAGGCGGTTGTGCTGAGCCATGACCTTGGCATTAGGGAAGGTGGGAGCGGGCTGGTGACATAGAGCGAGGAGAAAAAGGCCACGAGAAGCTGGTAGTCAAAATTTTAGTAGGTCATGACTCGAGAGTTTTCCTTCAACTGACCCGTAAATTTCTAGGAAGAACATTGTCGGAATGGCTCCATCGTTGACACCCCTACTTGTGATCCCGATGTTGTAGTCCAAGATGGTGGCGCCAATGATGGCAGTGATACATGACAATAGCGTGATTCGTGTGACCATTTCATCCGTCCACCAATAGTTCTGCTCTAGCTGGTTCTCGTAGACACCAACATCTTCGACCGTCATGGCTGATTGATCATACCGACCAAATCTAGTTAAAGACGACCACATAATCAATGTTTGAGTAGTAGTCACTAAATAAACGGTTATCTCAATTGAAATACAACTAGAGTACAATAACATATTGGTTCTTTTTGTTTCACTCCATCTGTCTATGTTGTGCATTTATAACTAATGAAAGAAACATACAATCTTTTCATTCTGATCCATCTTTTGCTTGCCCAAAAATAGCTTGCATGCTATGTACTGTAGGAGATATGCCCTAGAGGCAATAATAAATGCTATTATTTATCTCCATGTTCATCATTATGTTTATGTTCCATGCTATAACTTCTATGGTTCTTGAGTCTACAATAACCACGAGGCTCGGAGGGAAACTCATATGCACGTGTGGAATAATAAACGGTAAAATGTATTACTAGTCTGGCCTCTAAGACTAGCTCAAGTGTTGCATGATGGTTCTGTTTTCCTGATCATGGGCATGACTATACCGGCGACTTCGAGGGCACAATGTTAGGATAACACTTGTGTTGAATCGACCCGATTGATGTTATGCTATGAGATACATTCGTCACAAGTTAATGGTTAATAACACAGAGATGGTTAACGTTTGCATAATTCCTTAGACCATGAGAGTATCGAGTTTCTTCATGCTTGCTTTATGAACTTTGGGGTTTGTTAAACGTCATCCGTAAAAGGGTGGCTATTACGGCGGCTTACGGGTTCATGGAAAGGTATGACAAGGAACGAGATAGATCAAGATTGGGATTTGCTCCTCCGACGATAGAGAGATATTCTCGGGCACTCTCGGTGTTACGGTATCCATCATCGTCTGGCCAGACACATTGTGATTTGATCACTGGGATGCCGGAACGCGGAAAACGAGAAACGAGAACAAAACCGGTAACGAGGAAACTGCATAGTGGACAAGTTGTTGATCCACGGGGATGCCGATAAATCTCACCTCGGGTGTTTGTAACATATCGCGAAGCAACAGGAATAGCACACGGCAACCGGAGGTTCACTCAAATATTTATTCGTGTGGGTATAGGGGTCAATATGGGTGTCCACGGTTCCGCTATTGATCATTGATCGGAAGTTGTTCCGGGTCATGTCTGTACTTCACCGAACCTATAGGGTCACACGCTTAAGGGTCATCTATCTGCTGAATACTAGACAGGGAGTCTGAGAGAAAGTCACCGGAAAAGTTTCGGCGACAACGGAAACATTCCGGAGAGAACACCGGAATAGTTTCGGTAAAACTGAAAAGTTGTTTCAGAGTATACCATTAAGCCAAATTGGTTTCAGCACACGCATGGAAATTCTTGGAGGGTGCCAGAATTGTTCTGGAAACTTCTGAGATTTTTCCGGGAAAAAACCGGAAATGTTCTGGAGTTGCCGGAACCGCTTTGGTTGCTTTTTGATGAAGAAAATCATTGATTCGGAAATGTGTCGGACTGCGTCCAGAATTGTTTTAGTGGGTACTGGAATTATTCTAAGACTCACAGAAATATTTTCAGTTTTAACGGTCGCAGAAAAATGTCATTGTGAATAGTGAAAGTGCTTTTTGGGTTGCTTTTTGGAAAGCCACTTTTTAGGACTTTAGTCAAAGTTCTAGAAGGGATTGGCTTGCAAGGGAAGGAACCCCTTTTGGGGGGCCCCATGGGGTGGCCAGCCAAGGGTGGAGCTCCTCCTTGGAGCTCCACATGGCCTCCTATTATGCCCTTAATGCCCATCATATGTGACCTAATGCATGGGTGTTTTGGTAATTTTTGGAGGCACCCTTCCCCTTGGCTTTCCTATAATTAGAGGTGGAGAGGAGCTCTCCACACACACTCCTAACTCTCATACACATGCCATGCATTATCTGGCTTTCCCTCTCCCTCCCACAAAATAGTTTCGTAGAGCCGAAAGGCTGTCTGGGTTCCGGCAGGAACTAGTTCTGGACGGCGAAGCCCTGCCGGATAGATGACACCGTATGTGTGCAACCCCGTAGAGAGGTCATAGGTTCGATCTTTTTGCCTGAGGGGTTGTTCGAGAGTGCCTCCCGAAGGGTTGTCCGAGTGACCGTCCGAGATTCTGTGTCTGCCTCCCGAAGGGTTGTCCGCGACACCGTCCGGGGGACTGTCTGACCGCCTCTCGAAGGGCTGTCTGAGGGACTGTCCGGGGCAGACGAGGGAGTACATCCTCGCGGTTGGGAGGTTTTAAATCCTAGCTGCGGGGATCTGCACTGACGATCTACATCGACTCTACTTCCGCTGCGCTACGAGTCGGTAATGATCATATCAAACCCTATATGCATCTCCATAGTGATCCTGGCATGCTCGTGATACGTCCATTTTGCATCATGTTTTCCTACTACTATTTATAGTGTTTTTAATCAATATAACACTTTGTGGAGCAATTCTAATGCCTTTTCTCTCTTAATATGCAAGATTTACACAAGGAGGGAGATTGCAGGCAGCCGGAATTCTGGACCTGAAAAAGCTATGTCAGAGATACCTATTCTGCACTTTTCCTAATGAGATGAAATTTGACGGAGATTTATTTTGGAATAAATAAAAAATACTGGAAGAAAGAAATACCAGAGGGGGCCACCCAGCAGCCCACGAGGCACTAGGGCGCGCCACCCCCCCCCCCCCCCCCCCAGGCGCGCCCTGGTGGCTCTTGGGGCCCCTGGCCAGCCTCTGGCCCCCATCTTCTGGTATGTAAGTCCATTTGCCCTAAAAAAATAGAGAGAAGACTTTTGGGATGGTGCGCCGCCGTCTCGAGGTGGAACTTGGGCAGGAGCACTTTTGCTCTCCGGCGGAGAGATTCTGCCGGGGATACTTCCCTCCGGGAGGGGGAAATCGAAGCCATCGACATCACCAACGATCCTCTCATCGTGGGAGAACCAATCTTCATCAACATCCTCACCAGCACCATCTCATCTCAAACCCTAGTTCATCTCTTGTATTCAATCTTTGTCTCAAAACCTCAGATTGGTACCTGTGGGTTGCTAGTAGTGTTGATTACATCTTGTAGTTGATGCTAGTTGGTTTATTTGGCGGAAGATTATATGTTCAGATCTATTATGCTATTTAATACCCCTCTGATCTTGGACATGAAGATGATTTGTGAGTAGTTACTTTTGTTCTTGAGGACATGGGAGAAGTCTTGTCATAAGTAATCATGTGAATTTGGTATTCGTTCGATATTTTGATGATATGTATGTTGTTGATTCTCTTAATGGTGTCATGTGAACGTCGACTACATGACACTTCACCATCTTTGGGCCTAAGGGAATGCATTGTGGAGTAGTAATTAGATGATGGGTTGCTAGAGTGACAGAAGCTTAAACCCTAGTTTATGCGCTATTTCGTAAGGGGCTGATTTGGATCCATATGTTTAATGCTATGGTTACATTTATCTTAATTCATCTTTCGTAATTGCGGATTCTTGAGAAGGGGGGTAATCATAAGTGGGAGGTTTGTTCAAGTAAGAACAGCACCCAAGCACCGGTCCACCCACATATCAAATTATCAAAGTAGCGAACGCGAATCAAACCAACATGATGAAAGTGACTAGATGAAATTCCCATGTGTCCTCGAGAACGCTTTGCTTATTATAAGAGATCGTTCCGGCTTGTCCTTTGCTACAAAAAGGATTGGGCCACCTTGCTGCACTCTTTGTTACTATTGCTACTTGTCACTTGTTACAAATTATCTTGCTATCAAACTACTCGTTACCGATAATTTCATTGCTTGCAGAAAATTCCATAGTGACAACTGCCGGGGAGTGAAGCGCCTTTGGTGAGTGGAATTTGGTAAGGAAACAGTTATATTACATGCTGAAATTTACTGTCACTTGTCACTATGGAAAGTAATCCTTTGAGGGGTTTGTTCGGGGAATCTTCACCTCGACCGGAAGCACCAAGTGTTGCTCCTCAACCTACTGCACCTACTGAAAATATTTATAATGAGATTCCTTTGGGTATGATAGAGAAACTGCTAGCTAATCCTTATGCAGGAGATGGAACGGTACATCCTGATATGCACTTGATCTGTGTGGATGAAATTTGTGGATTGTTTAAGCTTGCAGGTTTATCCGGAGATGGAGTTAAGAAGAAAGTATTCCCTTTATCTTTGGAGGGAAAGGCATTGACATGGTATAGGCTATGTGATGATACGGATACATGGGACTGGAACCGATTGAAATTGGAATTCCACCAAATTTTTTATCCTATGCATTTGGTTCATCATGATCGGAATTATATATATAATTTTGGCCTCGTGAAGGAGAAAGCATCGCTCAAGCTTGGGGGAGGCTTAAGTACATGATGTACACATGCCCCAACCATGAGCTCTCAAAATAAATTATCTTACATAATTTTTATGCACGGCTTTCTCATGATAATCAAACCATGCTCGATTCTTCTTCGACTGGCTCCTTTATGAAGAAAACTATTGAATTCAGATGGGATCTTCTGGAAAGAATTAAACGCAACTCTGAAGATTGGGAACTCGCCAAAGGTAATGACTCAGGTATAATACTTGAGTTTGATTATGTTAAATCTTTTATGGATACCGATGCTTTTCATAAGTTTAGCACTAAATATGGACTTGACTCTGAGATAGTAGCTTCCTTTTGTGAATCATTTGCTACTCATGTTGATCTCCCTAAGGAGAAGTGGTTTAAATATCATCCCCCTGTTAAAGAAAAGATTGAAGAACCCATCAGTGTTAAAGAAGAAACAATTGTTTACCATGCTGATCCAGTTGTGCCTACTTCTTATATTGAGAAACCACCTTTTCCTGTTAGGATTAAGGAACATGCTAAGGTCTCAACTGTGGTTAACAAAAGTAATATTAGAGCACCTAGACCCTCCGAACAAATTAAAGTTGAACCTAATATTGCTATGGTTAAAGATCTCTTGGTCGATAATATAGATGGGCATGTTATTTACTTCTGTGATGAAGCAGCTAGAATTGCTAAACCAGTTCCTAAAGATAAAAACAGACCTGTAGTAGGCATGCCTGTTGTCTCTGTTAAAATAGGAGATCATTGTTATCATGGCTTATGTGATTTGGGTGCTAGTGTGAGTGCTATTCTGTTTACCTTATACCAAGAAATTATGAATGATATTGCACCTGTTGAAATAGAGGACATTGATGTTACTATTAAGCTTGCAAACAGAGATACCATTACACCACTTGGAATCATTAGAGATGTTGAAGTCTTGTGTGAAAAAATAAAATACCGTACTGATTTTCTAGTCCTCGGTTCTCCACAAGACGATTTTTGTCCCATTATATTTGGTAAACCTTTCTTGAACACTGTTAATGCCAAGATTGATTGCGCTAAAGAAACTGTTAGTGTTGATTTCGGTGGTACATCTCATGAGTTTAATTTCTCCAAGTTTCGTAGACAACCTCATGATAAAGCAATAATCCCTTAAGTATTCACGTTGATCCAACGTGTCTCCCATTATCAAGTTGAATGGGGTTTTCTCAGGATTATCAAAGTAGTGTTTAATGTTTTCCACATAACGAGCATCGAGAGTTTTAGGAGGTTCCCCATCTCCATGAGTAGCAAGTACAACTTTTTTTTTTGGTATTTTGTGTTCCATATCCATAACTAAAGATAGACAACAACTTAGAACAGAAAATAAAATCTACTTAGTGATAAAGCAAACAAGCACACACGAGAATATCAACCCCACGCTATTTCTCCCCGGCAACGGCGCCAGAAAAAGGTCTTGATAACCCACAAGTATAGGGGATCAATTGTAGCTTTTTCGATAAATAAGAGTGTCGAATCCAACGAGGAGCTAAAGGAAGAATTAATATTCCCTTCAAGTTCTATCGACCACCGATACAACTCTACGCGCACTTAACGTTCCCTTTACCTAGAACAAGTATGAAACTATTTTGTAGGTGATAGGATAGGTTTGCAAGAATAAAACTAGATGTACTTAGCGAGAATAAAACTACGAGTAATTTGCAAGATAATAAAAGTTAGTTGTTTAGTAGAAAGTTTTTGTAACACAAGAGAATGATTTGTCCCTAGGCAATCGATAACTAAACCGGTAATCATTATTGCAATTTTATATGAGGGAGAGGCATGAGCTAACATAATTTCCGTACTTGGATCATATGCACTTATGATTGGAACTCTAACAAGCATCCGCAAGTACCAAAGACCATTAAGGTAAAACCCAACAATAGCATTAAGTATCAAGTCTTCTTTACTCTCATACGCAACAACCCCCTTACTCGGGTATGTGTTTCAGTCACTCACGCCACCCACCATAAGCGAATTATGAACGTATTGCAACAACCTACAGCGGGAATCCCTCACGATTGCACAACTCGGAGGGTACCATAGGACAGCACCAAAATAAAACATACAACTCAAACCAATCACGATCATCAATCAACCCATAGGACAAAAAGAATCTACTCAAACAGCATAGGATGGCCACAAATCATTGGATAATAATATGTAGCATTAAGCACCATGTTTAATAGATATTATAGCGGGAGAAGAGGTGTTACACCACTGCATAGAGGGGGAGAGAGTTGGTGTTGACGGCGGCAAAGTTGTTGGTGTAGATCGCCCTCACGATGGTTGCCCCGGCGGCGTTCCGGCGCCGCCGGGAGAGAGGGGGAGAGAGCCCCCCTCCTTCTTCTTCTTCCTTGGCCTCCCCCCTAGATGGGGGGAGAGTCCCCCCTCTAGTCCATGGCTGCCATGGCGGCGGAGTGGCAGGAGCCCCTCCGAGATTGGATCTCTCTCTTTGTTCTCTTCTGTTCCGCGTTCCTATTTTTTGGCCTTTCACCGTTTCTTAAATTCCCGGAGATCAGTTACTCCGATTGTGCTGAAATTTTAGCATGATTTTTTCTGGATATTAGCTTCCTTGTGGCCGAAGAAGGGCACCAACCAACCTACGAGGGCCTCACGAGGCACCACGGCACGCCGGGCCCCCCCTGGCGCGCCCTGGTGCCTCGTGAGGCTCACGAGCACCGCCTTGCGTTGATTCCACCTCCCAAAAATCACATATATTCCAAAATAATTCTCCGTAAAAATTTATTGCATTTGGACTTCGTTTGATATGGATATTATGCGAAACAAAGAACATGCAACAAATAGGAACTGGCACTGGGCACTGGATCAATATGTTAGTCCCAAAAATAATATAAAATGTTGCCAAAAATATGTGAAAGTTGTAGAATATTGGCATGAAACAATCAAAAATTATAGATACGACAGAGACATATCAGCATCCCCAAGCTTAATTCCTGCTCATCCTCGAGTAGGTAAATGATAAAAAAGATAATTTTTGATGTGGAATGCCAGCTAGCATAATCTTGATCATGTAATCTAATCATGGCGTGAATATTAAGATACGAGTGATTCAAAGCAATAGTCTATCATTTGATATAAAGACATCAATACTCAGGCATCCCAACAAACAATCATGCCTTTAAGAATAAAAAATGCTAAAGAACGCTATCCCTACAAAATCATATAGCCTTGTCATGCTCCATCTTCTTAACACAAAGTATTTATCATGTACTACCCCGGTGTCAGCCAAGCAATTGGTTCATACTTTTTAACGCGCTTCAGCTTTTTCAACCCCCATGCAATACATGAGCGCAAGCCATGGATATAGCACTATGGGTGGAATAGAATGTGGTGGTAGAGATTAATATGGAGAAGACAAAAAAGGAAGAAAGTCTCACATCGACGCGGCTAATCAACGGGCTATGGAGATGCCCATCAATTGATGTCAATGCGAGGAGTAGGGATTGCCATGCAACGGATGCACTAAGAGCTATAAGTGTATGAAAGCTCAAACTGAAAACTAAGTGGGTGTGTATCCAACTTGCTTGCTCATGAAGACCTCGGGCATTTGAGGAAGCCCATCATCGGAATATACAAGCCAAGTTCTATAATGAAAATTCCCACTAGTGTATGAAAATGAAAGTATAGCAGACTCTCTATATGAAAAACATGGTGCTACTCTGAAGCACAAGTGTGGTAAAGTATAGTAACATTACCCCTTCTCTATTTTTCTCTCATTTCATTCATTTTTTTTGTTTTCTCTTTTTTTCTTCTTTTTTTTCTTTTTTTGTTTTTTTTTCTTTTCTTGAGCTCTTTTTGGGCTCACTTTTTTTTGTCTGAAGTCTCATCCCGACTTGTGGGGGAATCATAGTCTCCATCATCCTTTCCTGACTGGGACAATGCTCTAATAATTAATAATGATGATCATCACACTTCTATTTACTTACAACTCAAAAAAAATTAACTCGATACTAGAACAAAGTATGACTATATGAATGCCTCTGGCAGTGTACCAGGGTGTGCAATGATCTAGCGTAGCAAAAGATATCAAAAAATGGACAAGCCATGAAAATATCATGCTAGCTATCTTACGATCTTGCAAAGCAATATGACAATGAATGCTCAAGTCATGTATATGATGATGATGGAAGTTGCATCGCAATATATCTCGGAATGGCTATGGAAATGCCATAATAGGTAGGTATGGTGGCTGTTTTGCGGAAGATATAATGAGGCTTATGTGTGATAGAACATATCATCTCACGGGGTTTGGATGCACCGGCGAAGTTTGCACCGACTCTCGAGGTGAGAAAGGGCAATGCACGGTACCGTAGAGGCTAGCAAATTGCGGAAGGGTGAGAGTGCGTATAATCCATGGACTCACATTAGTCATAAAGAACTCTCATACTTATTGCGAAAGTTTATTAGCCCTCGAAGCAAAGTACTACTACGCATACCCCTAGGGGGGAGGTTGGTAGGAGTTAACCATCGCGCGCCCCTGACCTCCACGCAAAGGAAGACAATGAATAATAAATCATGCTCCAACTTCTTAGCATAACGAGAGACTATACGTGCATGCTTCGGGAATCACAAACCTTAACACCAATATTCCTACTAAACCACAATCATTCACTAGTACCTCCCACATATTACCATCTCTATATCACAAAACTATTGCAAGGAATCAAGCTTATCATATTCAGTGATCTACAAGTTTTATGTAGGATTTTCTGACTAACCATGTGAATGACCAATTCCTGTTGACTCTCTAAATAGATATAAGTGAAGCAAGAGAGTTTAATTCATTATACAAAAGACTACACTGTAATAAATATAAGTGAAGCAAAAGAGCATTCTACAAATAATGGTTTTCTATATGAAGAGAAACAGGCATCCAAACTTCAAATGATATAAGTGAAGCACATGAAGCATTCTATAAAGCCATACTCAAAAGATATAAGTGAAGTGCATGAAGCATTCTATAAATCAACCAAGGACTATCTCTTACCAGCATGGTTCATTTATTAAAAGAAAAATAAAAGGCACACGACGCTCCAAGAATTTACGCATATCATGTGAACAAAACAAAAACCGAGACATACCGATAGTTGTTGAATAAAGATGGGATGCCTTCCGGGGCATCCCCAAGCTTAGACGCTTGAGTCTCCTTGAATATTTACTTGGGGTGCCTTGGGCATCCCCAAGCTTGAGCTCTGGCCTCTCCTCATTCTTCTCATATCAATACCTCCTCGATCTTTGAACACTTCATCCACACAAAACTTAACAAAACCTTCGTGAGATCCGTTAGTATAATAAAGCAAATCACTACTTTAAGTACTGTTGAAAACCCATTCATATTTTATTTTTGCATTATACCTACTGTATTATAACTTCTCCATGGCTTATACCTTCCGATATAATCCATAGTTTCATCAAAACAAGCAAAACAATGCATCAAAAACAGAATCTGTCAAAAACAGAACAGTCTGTAGTAATCTGAACATTGACCATACTTCTGTAACTCCAAAAAATTCTGAAAAATTAGAAAAAAATAGACAATTTGCATAGCACTACTGTGTAAAAATTTCAGAATTTTTGCATGTTCCAGTAAAAAATGTAAATTAACGCACTACAGCAAAAGATTCTGTTTTTGCACTGCACATACCAAACAAGCAATTTAAACATCCTAACGGTAAATCTTGGCACATTATTTTTATAATACAATGGATTTGTACAAGGGGGTAATTATTTTTGTTGAAAAGTTTCTGCAATTCAAGATTCACAAAGTTTCCATGGGCATGAACAAAGTTCAAGGAGCTCCCCCACTTCAACGGTGTTCGTCTTTCTTACTTTCACTTTCCTTTTTGAAGAGTTTTAGGTTCCCCTCTATATTTTTTTTGTTTTTAAACTTTTTAAAAGCAATCAACATAAATAAATGACTCTGTAAAACTTCCGGGTTGTCTCCCTGGCAGCGCTTTCTTTAAAGCCATTAAGCTAGGCATAAAGTGCTCAAGTAATCGATCCACCCGGATCCCAGGGTATATCAAAGCCAATTTTAATTAACAATGATTTGTAATTTAGTAGTTAGCACAAAGTAATATATATCATGTAACAACAAAGTCTAACTCTCTTCCTATGCATCGGCATGTCATAAAAGAACAATTCATGCACATCAAGTAAAGGCCAATGCATAGTATAAGCAGTTTCTTGCAATTTTATCGTATTGGAAACATAGAGAGGTGGAGATGTAGTTCCTTTCTTATAATAATTGCAAGTAGGAGCAGCAAGCTCATGCATATTATATTCATCAAAATTATCATGTGCAATAGTAAAACACAACCCATCAATATAATCCTTAATAAGCACAAACTTCTCCGATATAGTGTAGTTTGGAGAATTCAAAAAGATAATAGGACTATCACGTGTGGGTGCAATATCAAAAATTTCATGTTTAAACTAAGGAACTATAGCAAGTTCACTTCCATAGGCATAATTTAAATTGGCATCATGGCCACAAGTATAACAAGCATCAATTTCATCAAAACGGGATATTTCAAACGAATCCAAGGGATCGTAGCAATTATCATAGCATTCATCCTTCGGTAAACACGAACGGAAATGAAACAATGTATGGGATAAAGAGTTACTCTCATCAGAAGGTGGGCACGGGTGATCAATCCGCTCTTCCTCCTTTTCTTCTTCGCTCTCCTCGTCATCTTTTTCATTTAATGAGCTCACAGTGTCATCAATTTCTTCTTCCATAGATTCCTGCAAAATATTAGTCTCTTCCCGGACAGCGGAGACTTTCTCAATAAATTGATCAATATAGGCATTGTATTCATAATTCTCATAGCAATATTTAAGTATAGCAAAATTTTCAGATCGGTAAACAGCATCATCATAATTTTCATACTTTTCAAACAAAGATTCAATTTCATAAGCACCATTAAAAGCAACAAATTCTTCTATTTGTTCCACATCATAGTAATCATATATACCATTAGCATAAGAAGCCAAGGTTTCATTATCATTAAATTCACATGAAAAGGGAAGGTGTGGAGCCTTCATCCTAGAACAACAAGTATAATCATATCTCAAGCATAAATTCCAAGCATACCATTGCAAATAATCAATTTGATCCCATAAGAGTTTCCCTTTTTGAGACAAGCGATAATCCCTAAAGTATTCACGTTGATCCAACGTGTCTCCCATTATCAAGTTGAATGGGGTTTTCTCAGGATTATCAAAGTAGTGTTTAATGTTTTCCACATAACGAGCATCAAGGGTTTTAGGAGGTTCCCCATCTCCATGAGTAGCAAGTACAACTAATTTTTTTTGGTATTTCGTGCGCCATATCCATAACTAAAGATAGAGAACAACTTAGAACAAAAAATAAAATCTACTTAGTGATAAAGCAAACAAGCACACACGAGAATATCAACCCCACGCTATTGCTCCCCGGCAACGGCGCCAGAAAAAGGTCTTGATAACCCACAAGTATAGGGGATGAATTGTAGCTTTTTCGATAAATAAGAGTGTCGAACCCAACGAGGAGCTAAAGGTAGAATTAATATTCCCTTCAAGTTCTATCGACCACCGATATAACTCTACGCGCACTTAACATTCGCTTTACCTTGAACAAGTATGAAACTATTTTGTAGGTGATAGGATAGGTTTGCAAGAATAAAACTAGATGTACTTAGCGAGAATAAAACTATGAGTAATTTGCAAGATAATAAAAGTTAGTTGTTTAGTAGAAAGTTTTTGTAACACCAGAGAATGATTTGTCCCTAGGCAATCGATAACTAGACCGGTAATCATCATTGCAATTTTATATGAGGGAGAGGCATGAGCTAACATACTTTCCGTACTTGGATCATATGAACTTATGATTGGAACTCTAGCAAGCATCCGCAACTAACAAAGATCATTAAGGTAAGACCCAACCATAAAATTAAGTATCAAGTCCTCTTTACTCCCATACGCAACAACCCCCTTACTCGGGTATGTGTTTCAGTCACTCACGCCACCCACCATAAGCGAATTATGAACGTATTGCAACACCCTACAGCGGGAATCCCTCACACTTGCGTGACACAAAGGGCACCATAGGATAGCACCAAAATAAAACATACAATTTAAACTGATCACGATCATCAATCAACCCATAGGACAAAAAGAATCTACTCAAACATCATAGGATGGCCACAAATCATTGGATAATAATATGTAGCATTAAGCACCATGTTTAAGTAGAGATTTCAGTGGGGAGAAGAGGTGTTACACCGCTGCATAAAAGGGGAGAGAGTTGGTGTTGACGGCGGCGAAGTTGTTGGTGTAGATCGCCGTCATGATGGTTGCCCCGGCGGCGTTCCGGCGCCACCGGGAGAGAGGGGGAGAGAGCCCGCCTCCTTCTTCTTCTTCCTTGGCCTACCCCCTAGATGGGGGGAGAGTCCCCCCTCTGGTCCATTGCTGCCATGGCGGCGGAGGGGCAGGAGCCCCTCCGAGATTGGATCTCTCTCTCTGTTCTCTTCTGTTTCGCGTTCCTGTTTTCTAGCCTTTCACCGTTTCTTAAATTTCCGGAGATCCGTAACTCCGATTATGCTGAAATTTTAACACGATTGTTTTCCAGGTATTAGATTCCTTGAGGCCGAAGAAGGGCACCAACCGACCTACGAGGGCCTCACGAGGCACCACGGCGCGCCGGGCCCCCCCTGGCGCGCCCTGGTGCCTCGTGGGGACCACAAGCACCGCCTTGCGTTGATTCCACCTCCCAAAAATCACATATATTCCAAAATAATTCTCTGTAATTTTTTTTTGCATTTGGACTTCGTTTGATATGGATATTCTGCGAAACAAAAAACATGCAACAAACAGGAACTGGCACTGGATCAATATGTTAGTCCAAAAAATAATATAAAATGTTGCCAAAAATATGTGAAAATTGTAGAATATTGGCATGAAACAATCAAAAATTATAGATACGACAGAGACGTATCATCCTCCACCTAAGGGTGATCCTGTATTTGAATTGAAGCAATTGCCTGATACATTGAAATATGATTATCTTGATGAAAAGAAGATATATCCTGTTATTATTAGTGCTAACCTTTCAGAGCATGAAGAAAAGAGATTACTTAAAACTCTAAGGAAGCACCGAGCTGCTATTGGATATACTCTTGATGATCTTAAGGGCATTAGTCCCACTCTATGTCAGCACAAAATTAATATGGAGCCTGATGCTAAACCAGTTGTCGACCACCAACGGCGATTAAATCCTAAGATGAAAGAGGTGGTAAGAACTGAAATATTAAAGCTTCTGGAAGCAGGTATAATCTATCTCATAGCTGATAGTAGATGGGTAAGTCCCGTTCATTGTGTCCCTAAGAAAGGAGGTATCACCGTTGTTCCTAATGATAAAAATGAACTCATTCCACAAAGAATTGTAACTGGTTATAGGATGGTAATTGATTTTAGAAAATTAAACAAAGCTACTAGAAAAGATCATTACCCCTTACCTTTTATTGATCAAATGTTAGAAAGATTATCTAAGCATACACACTTTTGTTTCCTAGATGGTTATTCTGGTTTTTCTCAAATACCTGTATCACAACCCGATCAAGAGAAAACCACCTTTACTTGTCCTTTTGGAACTTATGCTTATAGACGTATGCCTTTCGGTTTATGCAATGCACCTGCTACCTTTCAAAGATGTATGACTGCTATATTCTCTAATTTTTTTGAAAAGATTGTTGAGGTTTTCATGGATGATTTTTCCGTTTACGGAACTTCTTTTGATGATTGCTTAAGCAACCTTGATCGAGTTTTGCAGAGATGTGAGGAAAGTAATCTTGTCTTGAATTGGGAGAAGTGCCACTTTATGGTGAATGAAGGTATTGTCTTGGGGCATAAAATTTCTGAAAGAGGTATTGAAGTTGATAAAGCTAAGGTTGATGCTATTGAGAAAATGCCATGTCCTAATGATATTAAGGGTATAAGAAGTTTCCTAGGTCATGATAGTTTCTATAGAAGGTTTATTAAAGACTTCTCTAAAAATTTTAGGCCTCTTACCAATCTTTTGCAAAAAGATGTTCCATTTGTTTTTGATGATGATTGTCTAGAAGCCTTTGAAACACTTAAGAAAGCCTTAACCACTTCACCTATTGTTCAACCACCTAATTGGAATTTGCCTTTTGAAATTATGTGTGATGCTTGTGATTATGCTGTTGGTGCTGTTCTAGGACAAAGAGTTCATAAGAAATTAAATGTTATCCATTATGCTAGTAAAATCTAGACAGTGCCCAAAGAAATTATGCTACTACTGAAAAAGAATTTCTAGCAGTTGTGTTTGCATGTGATAAATTCAGATCTTATATAGTTGATTCTAAAGTAACTGTTCACACCGATCATGTTGCCATTAAATATCTTATGGAAAAGAAAGATGCTAAACCTAGACTCATTAGGTGGGTTTTATTGCTAC
The DNA here is from genome assembly GCA_039707655.1 of Elymus sibiricus. Taxonomy (NCBI): domain Eukaryota; kingdom Viridiplantae; phylum Streptophyta; class Magnoliopsida; order Poales; family Poaceae; genus Elymus; species Elymus sibiricus. The sequence continues at coordinate 77,501,890 of CM077676.1, forward strand.
AAGAATTTGACTTGCATATTATTGATAGAAAGGGAGCTGAAAATCCCATAGCAGATAATTTGTCTAGAGTGGAAAATGTTCTTGATGACCCACTACCTATTAATGATGATTTTCCTGATGAACAATTAGTTGTCATAAATGCTGCTCGTAATACTCCATGGTATGCGGACTATGCTAATTATATTGTTGCTAAATTTATACCACCTAGTTTCACATACCAACAAAAGAAAAAGTTCTTCTATGATTTAAGACATTACTTTTGGGATGACCCACATCTTTATAAAGAAGGAGTAGATGGTATTATTAGACGTTGTATACCTGAGCATGAACAGGAATAAATCCTACGGAAGTGTCATTCCGAGGCTTACGGAGGACACCATGCAGGAGACAGAACTGCACATAAGGTATTGCAATCTGGTTTTTATTGGCCTACTCTTTTCAAGGATGCTCGTAAGTTTGTCTTATCTTTTGATGAATGTCAAAGAATTGGTAATGTTGGTAGACGGCAGGAAATGCCTATGAATTATTCACTTGCTATTGAACCATTTGATGTTTGGGGATTTGATTACATGGGACCTTTTCCTAAATCCAATGGGTATACTCATATTTTAGTTTCTGTTGATGACGTTACTAAGTGGGTAGAAGCTATTCCAACTAGTAGTGCTAATCATAACACTTCTATTAAAATGCTTAAAGAAGTTATTTTCCCGAGGTTTGGAGTCCCTAGATATTTAATGACTGATGGTGGTTCACACTTTATTCATGGTGCATTCCGTAAATTGCTTGCTAAATATGATGTCAACCATAGAATTGCATCTCCCTATCACCCTCAATCTAGTGGTCAAGTAGAATTGAGCAATAGAGAAATAAAATTAATTTTGCAAAAAACCATCAATAGATCTAGAAATAATTGGTCTAAGAAACTTGACGATGCATTATGGGCTTATAGAACTGCTTATAAAAATCCTATGGGCATCTCTCCTTATAAAATGGTTTATGGAAAAGCATGTCATTTACCTCTTGAGTTAGAACATAAAGCATATTGGGCAATTAAAGAACTCAATTATGATTTTAAACTTGCTGGCAAAAAGAGGTTATTTGATATTAGCTCACTAGATGAATGGAGAACCCAAGCGTATGAAAATGCCAAATTGTTTAAAGAAAAAGTTAAAAGATGGCATGATAGAAGAATTCAAAAACGGGAATTCAAAGTGGGTGAGCAAGTTCTGTTGTACAATTCTCGTTTGAGATTCTTTGCAGGAAAACTTCTCTCTAAATGGGAAGGACCGTATATCATCAAAGAAGTTTATCGCTCCGGAGCCATCAAAATAAACAACTCCGATGGCACTAATCCAAGAGTGGTGAATGGGCAAAGAATTAAGCACTATATTTAGGGTACCCCCATTAATGTTGAAACTAATATTATTGAAACAATTACACCGGAAGAATACATAAGAGAGACCTTCTGGAACGCTCCAGAACCCTGAAAAGGAAGAGGTACGTGATACGGTAAGTAAACCGACTCCAAAAATTCCATAAAAATACTTTCTGTCAGTTTTGGAATATTAGAAAAAATACAAAAATAAGAAACAGCCGAGGGGACCCACCTGGTGGTGGCGTGCCCTGGTGGCTCGTGGGCCCCTCGTGAGCCTTCTCGATTCCGTTTTTCTTCTGGATTACTTGTTTTGCAAGATAAACATTCTTTATATATACTCCCAGATGTTTTGACCACCATATCACAGAAATCTCCTCTGTTCTTGTTTCGTGCTACTTTTCTGACAGATATAGATCGTTATGGCTCCACCAAACTCCTCCAAGGACAAGTTGCTACGAGAAGGTCATCAACCCCTACCTACCGGAGGTGATGAAACACCCTCAAGCCATTGGGATGCGTGAGGGGGTGCTTCACATCCGGGATGTGCAAGGACCCAAGAAGATCGGGAGCATGGAGTCCAGGCTCGAAGCGGTGGAGCAGGAGATCTTCAAGTGCCAAGGGATGGTGGAACGTGGACTCATCGCCAACCACTCCATGATCACGGAGTTCACCCGTGATCGCAAGGTGGATGACCGATCGATGGGGGACATCATCTTCAAGTTCAATGAACGAATTGACTATCTCCAAGGCCAAATCTATGATCTTCAAAACCAAAATTATGAGTATGAGGAAAGATTCAAAGGTATGAGCTTAGCTGCAAGTTTCAGGATTCCGGAGACTCGTTCATCTTTTTATGATGGGGAACCTATGCCATGGAAGCCGAAGGACAAGCCCACCACTTCATCACCACCACCATCACCGAAGAAGGAAACTTGAGTACATGGGTATGGGCACTCCCCTTGGCTTGTGCCAAGCTTGGGGGAGGTGCCCCGGTATCGTATCACCATCACTTTTGCTATCTTTACCTATTTTTAGTTCGATCCTTAGTTATTTCGTGATTTAGTTGAATAAAAGTTTAGTATGATCTATTTTCGAGTGCTAGTTTCGTGATCTATCTATCTATGTAATCGAGTTGAGAGTTATATAATAAAGAGTAGTTTGAGTTTTTGCTTCTTTACTTTCATGTTTCAATCTTAGCAATGAAAATAATGAAAGAGATCATATGCTAATATTATGGAAAGTAATGACATTACATAAAGAAAAGTATAAGTGGTAAAATTTATTGGAAGTTAACAAACATAGCATTAGTCAATGATGCAATTCATGAAAAAATTAATAGGGAAGAGAAGATTCACATGCAAATACACTATCTTGGACATCTTTTATGATTGTGAGCCCCCATTAAGTATTTTATGTCAAATTGTTGACGTTGGACAAGGAAGACAACTTAATGAATTATGTTTGCTTATATTCACATAGAAGTTATATTGTCATAGATCCTCCAACATGTGGTGCTTGCCCAATATCTTTGCTAGGCAAAAATCAGCACCAAGTAGAGATACTACATGTGCATCCAAAACCCTTAAACCCAGTTTCATGTCATGAGAGTCCAATATATCTACCTATGGATTGAATAAGATCCTTCAAGTAAGTTGTCATTGGTGCAAAAAGCAATAAAAATTGCCTCTAAATATGTCTGAACTTTTATTGTAAGGGAAAATAAGCTTTGTACGAACTTGTGATAGTAAAGATATAAAAGCGACAGACTGCATAATAAAGGTTGCTATCACAAGGGGCAATATAAAGTGGCGTTCCTTTGCATTAAGAGCTTGTGCATCCAACAACAAAAAGTGCATGACAACCTCTGCTTCCCTCTGCGAAGGGCCTATCTTTTACTTTTATGTATTTACTTTTTATGCAAGAGTCAATAGTGTTCTCCTCTACTTCCTTTTTATTTTTCTCTTTTGCAAGCATCATGTGGTGGGGAAAGATCTAGGTATATATATCCAGTTGGATATGAGTGATCATGAATTATTATTGTTGACATCACCCTTGAGGTGAATAAGTTGGGAGGCGAAATTATAAGCCCCTGTCTTTCTATGTGCCTGGCTGAAACTTTTTGCTCCATATATATGTTGTGAGTGTTAGCAATCATAGAATACTATATAATGGTTGAGTATGTGGACTTGCTAAAAAGCTCCTACATGAGACCCTTCCTGAAAATATTATGAATTGCAATTGCATTGTTGACTGAGAACATAGTTTGTTAGTTTTCAAGAAAGTTTATGCCTTATACTTCATTGTTGTGATGAATTGTTACTTGCTCATGAGAAGTTCTATGACAATTAATATTGCTGTTATAATACTGATCATGATGCTACTATGTCTGTACTTTGTTTTTATCGACACCTCTCTCTCTAAACATGTGGACATGATTATCGATATCGGCTTTCGCTTGAGGACAAGCGAGGTCTAAGCTTGGGGGAGTTGATACGTCCATTTTGCATCATGTTTTCCTACTGTTATTTATAGTGTTTTTAATCAATAAAACACTTTGTCGAGCAATTCTAATGCCTTTTCTCTCTTAATATGCAAGATTTACACAAGGAGGGAGATTGCCGACAGTTGGAATTCTGGACCTGAAAAAGCTATGTCAGAGATACCTATTCTGCAGTTCTCCAAATGAGCTGAAATTACACAAAGATTTATTTTGGAATAAATAAAAAATATTGGAAGAAAGAAATACCAGAGGGGGCCACCCAGGAGCCCACGAGGAACCAGGGCGCGCCACCCCCCTCCCCAGGCGCGCCCTGGTGGCTCGTGGGGCCCCTGGCCAGCCTTTGGCCCCCATCTTCTGGTATATAAGTCCATTTGCCCTAAAAAAATAGAGAGAAGACTTTTGGGATGGTGCGCCGCCGTCTCGAGGCGGAACTTGGGCAGGAGCACTTTTGCTCTCCGGCGGAGAGATTCTGCCGGGGATACTTCCCTCCGGGAGGGGGAAATCGAAGCCATCGACATCACCAACGATCCTCTCATCCTGGGAGGACCAATCTTCATCAACATCTTCACCAGCACCATCTCATCTCAAACCGTAGTTCATCTCTTGTATTCAATCTTTGTCTCAAAACCTTAGATTGGTACCTGTGGGTTGCTAGTAGTGTTGATTACATCTTGTAGTTGATGCTAGTTGGTTTATTTGGTGGAAGATTATATGTTCAGATCTATTATGCTATTTAATACCCCTCTGATCTTGGACATGAAGATGATTTGTGAGTAGTTACTTTTGTTCTTGAGGACATGGGAGAAGTCTTGTCATAAGTAATTATGTGAATTTGGTATTCGTTTGATATTTTGATGATATGTATGTTGTTGATTCTCTTAGTGGTGTCATGTGAACGTTGACTACATGACACTTCACCATCTTTGGGCCTAAGGGAATGCATTGTGGAGTAGTAATTAGATGATGGGTTGCTAGAGTGACAGAAGCTTAAACCCTGGTTTATGCGCTATTCCGTAAGGGGCTGATTTGCATCCATATGTTTAATGCTATGGTTAGAGTTATCTTAATTCTTCTTTCATAGTTGTGGATGCTTGCGAAGGTGGGTAATCATAAGTGGGAGGTTTGTTCAAGTAAGAACAGCACCCAAGCACCGGTCCACTCACATATCAAATTATCAAAGTAGCGAACGCGAATCAAACCAACATGATGAAAGTGACTAGATGAAATTCTCATGTGTCCTCGAGAACGCTTTGCTTATTATAAGAGATCGTTCCGGCTTGTCCTTTGCTACAAAAAGGATTGGGCCACCTTGCTGCACTCTTTGTTACTATTGCTACTTGTCACTTGTTACAAATTATCTTGCTATCAAACTACTCGTTACCGATAATTTCAGTGCTTGCAGAAAATACCTTGTTAAAAACTGCTTGTCATTTCCTTCTGCTCCTCGTTGGGTTCGACACCCTTACTTATCGAAAGGACTACGATTGATCCCATATACTTGTGGGTCATCAGCTCGCTGTACCGAATTTTTTTGTTTTCTGCTGCGTTCCCCTATAGTGGCATCAAGAGCCTTGCTATGCGTAGATGCAAGTTACGATCTAGAATACATAGAGATGTATGGGTATTGCATAATATAATTTTGTAGTAGATGAGATCTATTGCTGAAAATTATTTATGCGGGTGGCAGATGAAATCTGTTACCCGATGTTCTTGTTGCTTCCCTAGAATTTGTGTATTTCTGATCTTGAAACGGCATGGTGGAATTTCACAAAGTTCTGGCAATCCGTGATCCTGATTGATCAACAAAGTGCTATCAATTCTTTGGGTTCCACCATTGTTGAGAGAAAGATGAAATTTCGCAAACGAAAGAGTAATGCAGATATGATCTGCACGGGGGTCATGCGTATGACGAAGTTCAGTATGGGGCTCGAGATTTTATTATCTCATGTTTCATACACCCCGCGATGTTAATCTAGCGACTTGAATAATCATACTTGATGATAAATGTTGGTAGCTGCGGTTTAAGTCAAAACCTTAGAAGCCACGTAAAATAAAATTTTGCATAAACTGATTAGAGGCATCTAACTTGGTTTTGCAGGATGTGCATGTGATGTGGTATAGCTGCTCTCATATTAATTCGATTATGTATGAGATGACTATATGATGTAAATTTATTAACATGACCTGCATGTCATGATTCGGCATGATGGCTGGAACCATATGATTGTCACTTTAATGACATGTGTGTCAACCTTAAGTAATGCACTTATTTTATTAGCTATACAGATAGCAATATTATCTGGTGCATCGACAAGGTGGTGGCAATCTTCGCGAAGGTGAACACCGACGCAAATGTCGAAGACGAAGAAATACTTGACTTCTCCGTCAGAAAGGGCTATACCATATGATGCTATTATGAATTGCCTGAGATGTTTATCCCTTATGATGCACCCTTTTGATTGCGCGGTAGTCGCTTTTATTAGGGTGACCTCTCACTTAAAAATATCAAGTAGTTAGTGTTCTCCCAAGTGTAGCACCATCTACAACACGTATCTTTTCGGGGTGCGCCGTGTCACACGGGTACGAACGATTAGAGAGGTGTAAGGTGGGTGACGGTGAGACCTCACAGCAAGATCACTTGGCTGTCTTGACGTTCAGGCATGACCGTCATGAGCTCGGAACACGCCCATCGAAAGATGAACAAGAATCGCATAGAGATGTGATTGGCGAGTTGGCCTACCAGTTAAGATTTTTGTCATCAGTGGTGTTACACCAATGGCGAACAATCAAGACGTGGATCTTGAATCACTCACAATCAATTATGAGAGATATTGATTTGAGTGGGAGCGCACTTTAGAATAAAATTGTTTATTAACTAGTGCAAATTAATTATGGACACTGTCTAAGTATAAATTGCATAATAGTTATAGAATAATGGCTCGTGTTTCCACCTTCCCTATTAAAATTGAATAGCTGTTAAATATCTGGTTAAAATTTACGGTTGGTAACGTAATGTGAGGATTGTCCTCAAGAGTGCCGAGAAGGACTTTGTCCTATCGCATGCTTTTGGTATTCTCCCGCTAATGCTATGGATGATGTGACTCTCGTCCTTCGATCCAAAAGCTAGAATTCCGTTACGGTCAAGTGCAATATGTTTGCTTCCATGAGACCCGAACTTCAAAAGTTTGGGATAGTTATGTGATATTCATGGAACTGAAAATTAGTTTCAGATACAAACAAAGGCTAAAAGATATGAAATATCCAAAGGAATGTTTGTTTTGCAAAGTATTAGTAATGTGTTTACTGGGCATTTGATGTCATATGATGAAGGTGAATAAAACAACAACTTAAAGAGAAAGGAAGTGTCCAAAGGGTGTTAGTGTAACTTACATGCCTAGGAAGTCCGGGGCTAACGCCACTCTTTAAATTGGGTGCTTCTTCTGAGAGTAGGAGAAATACTGAAAGTTAAACTGTTAGAAGTATAAAGGCAAAAAGAAATAAGACTGGAATGTCCAGCTCATGTATGAAAGTCATACAAGTTATTGATGTATGGAAGGCTGGTCAAAAGAAATAGTTCTTGAGAATTGTCATTAAATTGTTAGTCCGTAATTCTTGGGTATTGTGAGTTGATCACAACGATACCCGCTCGATTGCATTCTGTTGCGACTCGATGCAAGAACTACTACGGCCTAAAAGACTTGCCGGAGTGAGGTCTAGATACGCGCTGCGAACATAGTAAATGTTACTATACCTTCCATCGGTGTATTACCGTCTGTATTTATTTTCATAATTCATTTAGAGTTTTATACACTCTAGCCCATTGCATAAAGTATCTTGCAAGAAGGTTGTTCATAAGAGAACTTTTGATGTTTGGTTGTATGAATAACATAAGGGCCATAGTTTCATAATGAATGAGATGTATGTTATGAATATTGATAATAATATAATACATCCATGACACTGACGCTAAATGTCGCAAGACTAAAAGAATACCACATATGTGTGGCACTGCATTTGGTCACGTTGGAGAAACCCGCATGGAGAAATTCCATAATGATGGATTTTTTAAGTCATTTGATTATGAATCATCTGACACTTGCAACTTTCGTCCAAAAAGTGAAGTGACTGAAATACCGTTCACTGTCCATGAGGAACGAGCAACGAACTTATTGGTGATCATACATTATGATGTGTGTAGTCCGATAAATGTTGTTGCTAGTAGTGGATTTGTCTATCTTCAGAGATGAGAGAACTAGATATATGGATATTCACTTGATGAGACATAAGTCTGGATCTTTTCAAGTCATTCAAAAGGTTTTCAAAATGAAGTAGGAATTATTGTAACAAGAAAATTATGTTTCTGCAATTAGATTGCGGAAAGGAATATTTGAGTTACAAGTTTAGCGAATGTCTGATGAGTTGTAAAAAGAGTTTCATAGTTTACACCTCTCGGAACACCACTATGAGTGGAATGTTCGTGAAGATGTAATCAAATCATTTATGACATGGTAAGATCAAAGATGACATAAATCAATTTGCCATTATCCCTTTTAAAAGTAATGCTTTAGAGACTGCGGCTTTTACACTGAAAAGAGCACCGTCAAATCTGTTGAAATGACGTCATGGTATGGTATGCCCTGCCATGTTATATCTTTTCTTAACATTTGGAATATGGGGCTTGTGTAAAATATTTACAAACCTATTCCAAATCAGATAAGTGCTACTTTGTAGATTGTCCCAAATTATTGGGTATTCCTCCCTCACTATACCGAGGCAAAAAGGTTTTGCCACAAAGAATGGTATGATTTTGAAGAAAATGGTTCTTGCAAAAGGTGAGTGGGAGGACAGTGCAACTCGACAAGATAATAGTATCTTCGTCATCAGATCAAAGGAAAGAAAACTTGGAAGTGATTCCAGAGTTTCCTACTGCGACTGATACGGAAGCCTCTACATGAGATGTATAGACTTCGGTCGAACTTGCAGCTGAACCACGTAGGCAAAACTCGTGCAAACCTCTCAGGTTAGCAAACGAGATATTGTTGTTAGACAACAGTATACCTACGATACATAAGGAAGCGTTGATTGGCCCTGACTCCGGAATTGGCTAAATGCCAATATATGATTCAAGATTATATCTTGATAAACCCTTTGGAAGACTTGGAGTCTAACGAACATTAATGAAACTATAAACTGATGTGGATAAAATGTTTTATCCATAAAACTCGACTTGTTGCAATAACAAAATCAAGGAGCTGACTACGATGAGATTGTCTCACCGTAGCGATGCTTAAAGTCAGATCGGGTTAAACTAGCAATTAATGCATATTTCAATCATGAGATATGAAACATGGATGCCAAAAGGATTTCCATGAAATGAAAATACTACCTAGGACTTGCATGTGATACAGTCCAAGGTATTCTGTCTATCCAAAGGATGCTAGTAAGTATGCAAACTTTAGAGTTCCAGCGATGGACAGAAGAGAGCAAAATGGAGTTGGAATCTTCGGTTTTGATGAAATAATCAAAAGAGTTTGATTTCATCAATGGATAGCGAAGATGCTTGTGATTACAAGAAAGTAAGTGGGAGCATAATAAAATTTCTAAAAACCTTGTGTGCTTGACACATTGTTGATTGGAAATAATATAAATTTCTTGACACGAATTAGGGCTTCATTGAAAATAGTTTTTCCATGAAGTGCTTTGGCTAGGTAGCCTTGGCATTAGGCACAATTATCTACGGAGATAGAATTGCCTAAGAGGCTAAGCCAAAAATACTGTAACATCCCCATGTATTAAGCGCAGTGATCTCCTCGTGATTATGCCATGTCATCAATGATAACAGTGCTTGATCATCTCTATTTTAAATCTCATTTGAAATTTCACTCAAATTCAAAATTCAAATCTTAAGTGAAATTTTAAAATTCACAAACCCCTCTGAGAAATAGTTCATCTTTTTGCAAATAATCCAAAGATTATTATTGTGGAGAAAAACCATGTCACTTGTTTGCTTAATTAAAAGTTAGCATCATAAAACAGTAGCAAAACAATCCATTAAATGCATTTTCCAAATGCTCCAAATGCAAATGAATTCAAACGTGGTTCAAACTTTTTGTGGCAGTGTTACACATTACCTAGTATTTGTTTTAACCAACCCCACATTTTACAAAAACATTTTAGTGCCAAAAGAATTCAAAACAGAACGTGTAAAAGAAATCAGAAAAAGAAAGAAAAAGAAAAAGCTTACACAAACCCCAGCCCAACTAGCTACAGGCCGGCCCAGCTATAGTCGTCTTCAACCACTCCTGTCGCCGTGTTGTCTCCCCCATGCCCGAACGCGCACGACGCCGGCCACCGCTCGACACGGCGCCATAGCAGGTAGGGGAGGGGATATGGCTGGCCCTTGCCCCCTCGCACTCCCCTGGAGTCGCCTGGCACCACCACTTCCCCTCTCCTTCCTCCCCTTGTTGCTCTCCACCATGCCCGAGCGCCACCATGGGCGTCAACCGCTGAACACGCGCCACCAGCATCCCCGAGCTACCGCACTTTGTCCAGAAGCTGCCCCTGCGTCGCCTTCGTCCTCGCCAAGGTCCAGCTCGAGCCGGGCGAGTCGTCTGCGACCGGATCGAACGCATTTTCATCTCTGGCCATCTTCACGGCATCGACTTGATCTACCTCGACGCGGCCCTTCTAAGTTTCCAGCGGACCTCCGTGAGTCCCCGAGGTGAGCCGCGAGCCTCCCTCTGCCACTAGTTGGTCAATCCCTTTCCCATAGATGCTCCGAGCGAAGCCGATGCTCCGCCGTCCGCCATTGCTTCGGCTACCGCCCCTGTCGTCTAACTCGTGGCCGGCTGAGAACTTGGTTGTGCTCAGGGCTATGCTACGCTGCCACCCACGTCTTCATTTCATCGAGATCGAGCCCCGTGTTTTGTTTTCCGCAAACCCAAACTCCGGCCGTCTAGCTCCGCCGTCATGGCCGTTGTTCTGGGGGCGCGGCGGCCGTTCCATCGAGCCTACCCACGGGTCCAGAGACCCCCGGGAACGCCATTCCGGTGGTGCTTCGCCATGCACGGTCGTCACCGGAGCTGCGCCGGCGCGCAGCTCTTTTTAAACCTCGCCTGAGTCATGACAGGTGGGGCCCCGGTAATTAACTGTTAGATTAGGACTTAAGTGACCTGCTAACTACCACTGACAAACGGGCCCATAGCACTGTAGCACTACTAGGGAAATGCTTATACACAGGAGCTCACCAGTAGCGCTTTTAAAAAGGAAGCGCTGCTGCTAAATATCAGTAGCGCTTGGGCATAAAGAGCGCTGCTACTATGCACATAGTAGTAGCGCTGTAGATATAAAACACGCTACTACTACAATTGCCAGACCGTTGCAGGCAGGCTAGGTATACTAGTAGCGCTCATACGTTAAAAGCGCTACTGCTATTGAACTTAGCAATAGCGCTTTCCTCTAACCAGTGCTACTGCTAAATTCAGTCCCCTCCTAAGACCAAATTTTAGTCCCACCTCGCTCCGCGAACAGAATAGCGGTGGCGCTTCTGCAAAAACGCTACTGCTAATGTACTTTAGGTGAACAAGCGCTACTGCTATTGTACTTAGCAGTAGCGGTGGTTAAGAACCAGCGCTACTACTACGGGGCACCTTATCCACACGACCCGCGCGCGTCCTCACTCTCCCCCTCACACTCTCACTCACTCCGCCGCGCGCCGTCGCCGCCGTCGCCCACCAGCGCCCCCAAGGTCCCTCCCTCCCTCCTCCTCCCCTCCTCCTCCCTCCGGCGGCCCCCTCCTCCTCCTCCTCCCTCCGGCAGCCCCCTCTTCCTCCCTCCTCCTCCTCCTCCTCCCAACCCCCTCCTCCTCCCTCCTCCTCCCCCTCCCTCCTCCTCCTCCCTCCTCCTCCCCCTCCTCCTCCCTCCTCCTCCTCCCTCCTCCTCCCACCTCCTCCTCCTCCTCCTTTCTGTAATAGAAATTTTTTTAGTAATAGAATTTAGTAATAAAATTTTTAGTAAAAGAAATTAGTAATAGAAATTTTTAGGTATAGAAATGTATTATGCTATATGAGATTTTTTTAGTAAATGTAGGTTTTTGAATACAATAGATTTCGTTCGATGTCGGTATCAAATAAAATATGAAAATGCCCATGTCGATGATTAGAACTAGGGTTTATGAGGATATATAGATAGATGGATGGATGGACAGATGTTAGGGCTAGAACTAGGGTATTTTTAGTAAATGTATAGGTCTTTTCAATTTTTAGGGTTAGAACAAGGTATTTTTAGTAAATGTTAGGGCTAGAACTAGGATGTTTTAGACATAGGGTTTCACTAAGTCCTAAGATGAGGATAATAATGTTTTTGTTTATATTTTGTTTTTGCAGAAATCAAGGAGCCCCTGCATCATCCCCGCCGTCGTCCCCGTCACCGACCACCTCCGACCTCGAGGTGAGACCAGCCAAATCCCCATGTCGATGATGATGTAGATGTTTTGATAGTTGTAGTAGAGTAGTAGCTACATGAGTAGCTGTGACAATTTTCATGGAATATGTGATATGTAGTGTTCTGTAGTACTAGTGCTTGCCCAAGTGGCCTATGTTTGCAGGGAACACCTCACAGTGGCCTATGTTTTGCCGGAGTGTTGATTTAATTTAGTTTTTGTAGTACATATATTTAATTTTAGAAGTTTAATCTTTGAATTATGAACATAGGAAATGTCGTCGGACGACGATAGTCTCCCGGAGTGCGACTGGTGCGGCGACGACCGGGGTCTGTGCGACAGGCCTCACTTGGTAGAAGGTCGGCGCTTCAGCATTAAGCTCCAGGAGACCTTCGATGTTGAAATGGTACGCAACGACGACAAGTGTTTTTTCGTAATTAAGCACGACTTCTGCTTCTTCAACGTGTAATTTTCGTCTTTTACAATTCGACTAGCTTATCCCATGCCATGCAAGACGCTATGTCTTGGAGAGGATGGATTTTGAAGATCATGAAAGTATGGAAACATAGATAGTTCATCTAAGGACCAATCATGGTATAGATTTTCCTTTAAATCTATACAATTCTGAGAGCGTATCCCATTTTGGTTGCCCGAATTGGGAAGCACTTTGCAAGATGTATGATTTTCATGAGGGTATGCTTGTCACCTTGGATCTTGGTGATCCTGACATCGACCAAGATAATATGGACATTTGGGTCCTTGTTGATACGCTTCCAATTCTTCCGCTATGTGAGTTTCTCAAACATAGTTATTAAGTAATTTATATTGTTTATTTCAAAATAGTTGACAGCTTATTTCCATTGATAGCTTATTTTCATTCTTCAAAGAATGTACGGAAGATGGTAGACAGAACCTACTACACGGATGGCGCAGAATTAACTTATCAGGAGAAAGATCATCTGATCTCATTTATTATTGATGTTGAGAATTACAATATCAATTATCAAACTCCTGCACATTATGGTCAATACGTGCCACTAGTGCACGTGCTGACCTACGGTAACATCCATGGAGATGGCATGGTAAGATTTTTTACTATTACGACATCCGTGCATCTTTTGCATATATTCTTCTAAAGCTAAACTACATTGCTAACTACGATGTTATTATTATGTTTTTCAACAGAAAATCCCGAAGGATTGTGTGCCTGATCTGATGTTTCCAAAAGGACGGCTTGATGTTATTAGCTTACGGCCATATCTGCCTAGGCGTCACAACTGTTCATACCGGATTTCTAAAACCGATCAAGACATGACAATCAAAGAATGGAAAAAATGTATGGACAATCATAGGGAGCTACTTGGAACCAACATTGTGCGAAGCGCAAGAATTGGAGACAGGATAGTCTCCATTCTCCATAATGGAGAGTCAGGGCCTATCTTGTTTTATTCTATTTTACCTTAGAGAGGGTAGTTAGGTCCTAGCTAATACTCATGATCATGTGCTAAGAACAATTAAGTAGGGTTGGTTAGATGACTATGATGATGATGAGTATGACTTGTTATTATGATAACGAGTAGTTGTATGATGATGATGAGTAGGACTTCTTATTATGATACCAATGATGAGTTATTTATTATTATGATGATGCATGATGCTAAGTTGTTATATGAGCATGATGAGTTATTATATATATCAGTGGGTGAAATGAACATGGATTAGATTCAAGTGGAGGCAACATGTGGTGCACATCAAAAGTACTACTAATCCAAACTAGATCAAGTTTGGATTAGTAGTACTTTCGACATGCACCACATGTTGCCTCCACTTCAATCTAATCCACGTTCATTTCACCCACTTTATATATAATAACTATCATGGTCATAAAATCATATGAGGAAAGTACTGTATATAAAACCTATACAAATACAGCGACAATAAGCTGCATTTCCAAAAATACAGGAAAATTTAGCAGTAGCGCTTTTCAGAAGAAACGCTACTGCTACTTACTATTATCAGCAGCGCTTTCCATGACGAGCGCTACTGCTAACTAGGTATAGCAGTAGCGCTGGAAAACCAGCGCTACTGCTACCAGTTAGATGTAGCGCCTTACTGGTAGCGCTTGTACAAGCGCTACTAGTAGCTATAAAACCAGCGCTACTACTAGGGTTTTCCCTAGTAGTGTAGCACCGGATTATATTAGTGTCACTGTTCACTGGGCCCCATTGACCGGGTCAACCTGCTGACTGGGTTTGACCCCAGCCTATGGCAGGTGGGCCCCTGTGCCCCACGTTGACCAATCAGCTCTGCTGACTGGGTCAGCTGACTGGGCATTGACCCAGTCAACCCTGGCCCGCTGTCAGCCACAGTGCTGGCTGCGGGGTACACTTAGCCGGGTACGTTTAGCATTTTAATAATTAAAACAATTTTGAATTTAAATAATTCTGTAATTTCGGAATGTTGCCTAAACTTCAATAAATCATATAAAATAATCCGTAACTCGGATCGAAAAGTTTTATATATGAAAAACGATCAGAAAAATATAACGAATCTGATAGTGCCCTCTGTCTGCATGACAAACACCCCTAGCATACTGAACTTCGAAAAATTGCCCTCATACCAGCTGATGAATTGTGACCAACGCTGGGAAAATAATTTCTGATTATTTTCCCATTTCACCCCCACGTACTTAATAACGCACTAGGTCACATTATCATCCCACTTACCCATGCCATGTATTAAGTATCAATTGATTGTTCTGTTATTTATTTTTTTCCTCTCCGCTGTATCTTTTCCGGTAGACCCCGATACTACACTAGGACCTGAGGTCGTCTACGGCCACCTTCGGTGATCCTTTTTCGTCTGCAGAGCAACCAGGCAAGCAAACCCCCTTGAGCATGCCTATATCACCTATTCTTCCTCCCTCCTGCTTGCATTAGAATTTGCTTCTGCATTTGTTTGATCCTATTCTGATGCATAGCCTGTTTTTGTAAACTGCTTTTTGATACTTTACCTGATATCCTAAATGCTTAGTATAGGTGGCAACAAATCATCTGTGGCCCCTCCACCTTGTCCTAGTTGCCCCGCTTCGTTACTAGTGCCCCATTCGATGTGATCGACGGGCTGAGACCAGCACATCACTACACAAACCCCCTTAGTTGCTCGACTCCGCGGAGCTAATATCGAGTGCCGAGGGTGATACCTCTTGCCCCACTCCTGATGTTGTCTCTGTGGTACCAGCTAGTTGGTTGTGGGTTACCGAGGGTGATTCCTCATTCACCACCTCCGACGAAGCTTCTGTCGTGCAACCCCACAAGTGTGAATACCATCGAGGGTGATTCCTCAGGGTTCCCCATGGCGGGTACATCGAGTGGGAATCCAACGAGGGTGATTCCTCGGATACCCCTTGATGTATGGACACATGGTTACTCTACATTTAATTCAGTCCCTTGTTAAAGACGGGTCGACCCCGAGGGGTACCCGCGAGAGATACCTGTGGAAGTCGGGCGGGCCCGGAGAGCACCCGCGAGAGTTACTGTGGCAGCTGGCTGTTTAGCGGTACCACCCAGGTTGTGATGGTAGCTCCGGACTTGTCCCGACAGCCGTCACTACAATTAATAATGCACTAACGGATTTGGGCATTGATCTGAGTTGGCCACTGGCCTGTACGCACTACCACCACGTGAGATAATGGTTTAATGGGGCCCTCGGCGCCGTATGTATCAGCCGAAAGTTCTGTCAGATGTCCAGTTTAGCATTGTGGCACGGTCGGATCGTGCCGTTGGCGCTGGTATCCACCGTCCTCACAACGACCCGGAGTGCACAGGGCGATGGCCCAAGACCCCTGAGCACTTAGGATGTAGACCGGCGGGGACCTCTCTGCTGAGCTCTAGGTAGGGCTGCGGTGTGTCGATCAGCCGAGGCCGGGCATGACCCAGGAAAGTGTGTCCGGCCGGAGTTAATCGAGTGTGTTGGGTAACAGTAGTGCACCCCTGCAGGGAAGATTATCTATTCGAATAGTCGTGTCCACGGTAACAGGACGCTCAGTGTTGTATCCCGATCTACTACTACTTAAACTGGATACTTTTAATTAATTGGAAGCTCCGGGATCGCTTTCTCGCAGGGAGTCGAGGAAGGATCTCTAGGCTTTAATTCAACATGCTTGTTAGTTTATGTTATGCTACTAATCTGCACTCTTCTAATGCTGCAAGACGCTGATAGGCTAGGCCTTTTCCCCTATTTTGGCATTTCTGGAGTATAGTCCACATTTACATCCCCTTACCTTTGATACCGATGCATACTTAGCATAGTTCTGATGTAAGTCTTGCGAGTACTTTGGATGAGTACTCACGGTTGCTTTGCTACCTCTTTTCCGCATACCCGATTGCTGTGACCAGATGGCGGAGCCACGGAGCTAGCTGCCGCGGTCGACGGCTACTACTACCCCACCGGTGAAGCTTACTTCTACGTGGAGACCGCCGATGACCAGGAGTAGTTAGGAGGCTCCCAGGCAGGAGGCGTGCGCCTTTTCGATCAGAGCCGTTGTTTGTTTTCGCCTTCTTATGGCCCCTTTGTTTAACTTTGTGTCTGTACTCAAATACTTTTGTGTTGCTTCTGCTAATGCTTGTATGCTCAAGCTTAAGTATTCGAGCCCTCGAGGCCCCTGGCTTGTAATATAAAGCTTGTACTATTTTATTTTGTGTAGAGTTGTGTTGTGATATCTTCAAGTGAGTCCCTAGGCTTGATCATGTGCATTTGCGTGTATGATTAGCGCACGATTAAGTCGGGGGCATCACAAATACATATTGACAAGATGCTAAAACGTTTTAGCATAAGAACGCCAAGGAGTGATTCTTGCCGAAGTCACATGGAAAGAGTTTTGCAAGACTCGGTGTCCCGAAACACTGATGAGCAAAATACATGATGGAGATTCCACACACTCTTGTGTTTGGATTAATCATGTATTCCATGGTATGTAAAACAACCAGATATGTTCGATACTCCCAAGCTGTTGCGAGTATAGATACCAAAGTGATCAAAGTACTGATCATGGGACAACAGTGAAAGATGTCATTGAGTACTAGAGTAGTAGTGATGACATGTTTTCTCGCAAGCAGAGATTATGAAGTGCTCATTGTAAGTAATTACATCGATACAGTCTTCATCAATGCTCCATGCGATTTTCGATTTAAGTTAAGGGTTTTGTGTAAAACACGATATGGTGGCACGGTAGTTGAAAATTGTTCCAAACAGGTTACTGTGGCGATTTCTATAACAAAGGCTAAGTATGTTGATGCTTTGGAAGCGACAAATAAGATGTTGAATCATATAGTTCATTCATGAACTTAGTATGGTTCCAAGATGGCTTTGGTCAATGGGACACTATAGATAGTTGCTCCATAGCTCAGTCTGAGGAATCAAGGGTTGACCTGTGATTCACATATATACAAAGCCAAGTCCACACAAAAAATGAGTTTTGTGAAAGTGTGAAAACGCGAGGAGATGCGAAGATACACACGGAACTGAAGTTGTCAGATCCGTTGGAAATCAGGCTATACCACAAGCGAAGCATATTTTACACCGGTATGCCATGGGTGTAAAGTGTTTTAGCATTGACTAGATTATTGACTCTAGTGCAAGTGGGAGTCTGTAGGAGATATGCCCTAGAGGCAATAATAAATGCTATTATTTATCTCCATGTTCATAATTATGTTTATGTTCCATGCTATAACTGCTATGGTTCTCGAGTCTACAATAACCACGAGGCTTGGAGGGAAACTCATATGCACGTGTGGAATAATAAACGGTAAAATGTATTCCTAGTCTGGCCTCTAAGACTAGCTCAAGTGTTGCATGATGGTTCTGTTTTCCTGATCATGGGCATGACTATGCCGGTGACTTTGAGGGCACAATGTTAGGAGAACACTTGTGTTGAATTGACCAGATTGATGTTATGCTATGAGATACATGTTGGGGAACATTGCATGGAAAACAAAAAAAATTCTACGCACACGCAAGATCTATCCATGGAGATGCATAGCTACGAGAGGGGGAGTGTGTCTATGTACCCTCGTAGACCGTAAGCGGAAGCGTTAGAACAACGCGGTTGATGTCATCGAACAACTTCACGATCCAACCGACCGAGTACCGAACGTACGGCACCTCCGCGTTCAGCACACGTTCAGCTCGGTGATGTCCTTGACTTCTTGATCCAGCAAGACGGCGAGGTAGTGGATGAGTTCCGGCAGCACGACGGCATGGTGACGGTGATGGTGATGCTATCTCCGCAGGGCTTCGCCCAAGCACTGCGAAAATATGACCGAGGGACGGAACTGTTGAGGGGGGCGCCGCACACGGCTAAGACAATGTTGTGTCTCCTTTGGGGCACCCCCTCTCCTCTATTTATATATGTGTAGGGGCTTGGAGTAGAAGGAAAAGTGCCACGTGAACAGTAACCGTGAATAGTACACACGTGGACTTGGACTCCAAAGTCCAATCCTATTCCTACTAGGACTCTCCCTTTTTCCTCCCCTAGCTGCGTGGGCTTTTGAGGACTTGGTGCGCCTGGCCCAATAAGGTCAGGGCACCTCTCCTTAGCCCATGCCAGCCCTTGGGACGTGGTGGACCCACTTGTGGACTTCCGGACCCCTCCGGAATCCTCCGGAACCTTCTGCAAGCTTCCCGGTACAATACCGAAAAAAACTGCACCTTTTTCTGGAACCCAAAATATGACTTCCCATATATAAATCTTTACCTCTCGACCATTCCGAGACTCCTCGTGACGTCCGGGAACTCATCCGGGACTCCGAACAATATTCGGTTACCAATTCACATAACTCATATAACACTATATCGTCAACGAACGTTAAGCGTGCGGACCCTACGGGTTCGGGAATGATGTAGACATGACTGAGACGCCTCTCCGGTCAATAACCAATAGCGGAACCTGGATGCTCATATTGGTTCCTACATATTCCACGAAGATCTTATCGGTCGAACCGCAATGACAACATATGTAATTCACTTTGTCCGTCGGTATGTTACTTGCCCGAGATTCGATCGTCGGTATCTCCATACCTAGTTCAATCTCGTCACCAGCAAGTCTCTTTACTCGTTCCATAATACATCATCCCGTAACTAACTCCTTTGTCACTTTTCTTGCAAGCTTCTTATGATGTGCATTACCGAGAGGGCCCAGAGATACCTCTCCGAAACACGGAGTGACAAATCCCAGTCTCGATCCATGCCAACTCAACGGACACCTTCGGAGATACCTGTAGAGCATCTTTATGATCACCCAGTTACGTTGTGACGTTTGATAGCACACAAGGTATTCCTCCGGTATCCGGGAGTTGCATGATCTCATGGTCTGAGAAACATGTATTTGACATTCAAGAAAGCCGTAGCAATAAACAGAACGATCATATGCTAAGCTAACGGATGGGTCTTGTCCATCACATCATTCTCCTAATGATGTGATCCCGTGATCAAATGACAACTCATGTCTATGGTTAGGAAACCTTAACCATCTTTGATCAACGAGTTAGTCTAGTAGAGGCTCACTAGGGACACGGTATTTGTTTATGTATTCACACATGTATTTAAGTTTCCGGTCAATACAATTCTAGCATGAATAATAAACCTTTATCATGAACAAGGAAATATAAAATAATAACAACTTTGTTATTGCCTCTAGGGCATATTTCCATCAGTCTCCCACTTGCACTAGAGTCAATAATCTAGATTACATAGTAATGAATCTAACACCCATGGAGTCTTGGTGCTGATCATGTTTTGCTCGTGGAAGAGGCTTAGTCAACGGGTCTGCCACATTCAGACCCGTGTGTACTTTGCAAATTTCTATGTCTCCATCCTTGACATATTCACGAATGGAGTTGAAGCGTCTCTTGATGTGTTTGGTCTTCTTGTGAAACCTGGGCTCCTTTGCTATGGCAATTGCTCCAGTGTTGTCACAAAAGATTGTCATTGGACCCGATGCACTAGGTATTACACCTAGATCGGATATGAACTCCTTCATCCAGACTCCTTCATGTGCTGCTTCCGAAGCAGCTATGTATTTCGCTTCACACGTAGATCCCGCCACGACGCTCTGCTTGGAACTGCACCAACTGACAGCTCCACCATTTAATATAAATACGTATCCGGTTTGTGACTTAGAGTCATTCGGATCAGTGTCGAAGCTTGCATCGACGTAACCCTTTACGACGAGCTCTTCGTCACCTCCATAAACGAGAAACATGTCCTTGGTCCTTTTCAGGTACTTCAGGATATTCTTGACCGCTGTCGAGTGATCCACTCCTGGATTACTCTAGTACCTCCCTGCCAAACTTATGGCAAGGCACACATCAGGTCTGGTACACAGCATGGCATACATAATAGAACCTATGGCTGAGGCATAGGGAATGACTTTCATTTTCTCTATATCTTCTGCCGTGGTCGGGCATTGAGTCTGACTCAATTTCACACCTTGCAAGACAGGCAAGAACCCTTTCTTTGACTGATCCATTTTGAACTTCTTCAAAACTTTGTCAAGGTATGTGCTTTGTGAAAGTCCTATCAAGCGTCTTGATCTATCCCTATAGATCTTGATGCCCAATATATAAGCAGCTTCACCGAGGTCTTTCATTGAAAAATTCTTATTCAAGTATCCCTTTATGCCATCCAGAAATTCTATATCATTTCCAATCAACAATATGTCATCCACATATAATATTAGAAATGCTACAGGGCTCCCACTCACTTTCTTGTAAATACAGGCTTCACCGTAAGTCTGTACAAAACCATATGCTTTGATCACCTCATCAAAGCATATATTCCAACTCCGAGATGCTTGCACCAGTCCATAGATGGATCGCTGGAGCTTGCACACTTTGTTAGCACCCTTAGGATCGACAAAACCTTCTGGTTGCATCATATACAACTCTTCTTTGAGAAAACCATTAAGGAATGCAGTTTTGACATCCATTTGCCAGATTTCATAATCATAAAATGCGGCAATTGCTAACATGATTCGGACAGACTTAAGCATCGCTACGGGTGAGAAAGTCTCATCGTAGTCAACCCCTTGAACTTGTCAAAAACCTTTCGCGACAAGTCGAGCTTTGTAGACAGTGATATTACCATCAGCATCCATCTTCCTCTTAAAAATCCATTTATTCTCAATGGCTTGCCGATCATCGGGCAAGTCTACCAAAGTCCACACTTTGTTCTCATACATGGATCCTATCTCAGATTTCATGGCCTCAAGCCATTTGTCGGAATCCGGGCTTATCATAGCTTCTTCATAGTTCGTAGGTTCGCCGTTGTCTAACAACATAACTTCCAGAACAGGATTACCGTACCACTCTGGTGCGGAACGTACTCTGGTCGACCTACGAAGTTCAGTAGTAACTTGATCTGAAGTTTCATGATCTTTATCATTATCTTCCTCTCTTATTGGTGTAGGCATCACGGGAACGTTTTTCTCTGATGAGCTACTTTCCAATTCGAGAGAAGGTACAATTACCTCATCAAGTTCTACTTTCCTCCCACTCACTTCTTTCGAGAGAAACTCCTTCTCTAGAAAGGACCCATTCTTGGCAACAAAGACCTTGCCTTCGGATCTGTGGTAGAAGGTGTACCCAATTGTTTCTTCAGGGTATCCTATGAAGACGCACTTCTCTGCTTTGGGTTCGAGCTTATCAGGTTGAAGCTTTTTCACATAAGCATCGCATCCCCAAACTTTAAGAAACGACAGCTTAGGTTTCTTGCCAAACCATAGCTCATACGGTGTCGTCTCAACGGATTTAGACGGTGCCCTATTTAACGTGAATGCAGCTGTCTCTAATGCATAACCCCAAAACGATAGTGGCAAATCGGTAAGAGATATCATAGAACGCACCATATCCAATAAAGTACGGTTACGACGTTCGGACACACCATTACGCTGTGGTGTTCCAGGTGGCGTGAGTTGTGAAACAATTCCACATTTTCTTAAATGAAGGCCAAACGCGTAACTCAAATATTCGCCTCCATGATCAGATCGTAGAAACTTTTTTTTCTTGTTACGATGATTCTCTACTTCACTCTGAAATTCTTTGAACTTTTCAAATGTTTCATACTTGTGTTTCATCAAGTAGATATACCCATATCTACTCAAATCATCTGTGAAGGTTAGAAAATAACGATACCCGCCGCGTGCTTCAACATTCATTGGACCTTATACATCGGTATGTATTATTTCCAACAAATCAGTAGCTCGCTCCATTGTTTCGGAGAACGGAGTTTTAGTCATCTTGCCCATGAGGCATGGTTCGCAAGTATCAAATGATTCATAATCAAGAGATTCCAAAAGTCCATCCGCATGGAGTTTCTTCATGCGATTTACACCAATATGACCTAAACGGCAGTGCCACAAGTATGTTGCACTATCATTATCAACTTTGCATCTTTTGGCATCAATATTATGAATATGTGTATCACTACGATCGATATTCAACAAGAATAGACCATTCACAAAAGGTGTGTGACCATAAAAGATGTTACTCATATAAATAGAACAACCATTATTCTCTGACTTAAATGAATAACCGTCTCGCAATAAACAAGATCCAGATATAATGTTCATGCTCAACGCTGGCACCAAATAACAATTATTGAGGTCTAAAACTAATCCCGAAGGTAGATGTAGAGGTAGCGTGCCGACGGCGATCACATCAACCTTGGAACCATTCCCGACGCGCATCGTCACCTCGTCCTTAGCCAATCTTCGCTTATTCCGTAGCTCCTGCTTCGAGTTACAAATATGAGCAACCGAACCAGTATCAAATACCCAGGCGCTACTGCGAGCATTAGTGAGGAACACATCAATAACATGTATATCAAATATACCTTTGCTCACTTTGCCATCCTTCTTGTCCGCCAAATACTTGGGGCAGTTCCGCTTCCAGTGACTAGTCCCTTTGCAGTAGAAGCACTCTGTTTCAGGCCTGGGTCCAGCTTTGGGTTTCTTCGTGGGAGCGGCAACTTGCTTGCCGTTCTTCTTGAAGTTCCCCTTCTTTCCCTTGCCCTTTTTCTTGAAACTAGTCGTTTTGTTAATCATCAACACTTGATGCTCCTTCTTGATTTCTACCTCCGCTGATTTCAGCATCGCGAAGAGCTCGGGAATTGTCTTCTCCATCCCTTGCATATTATAGTTCATCACGAAGCCTTTATAGCTTGGTGGCAGTGACTGAAGAACTCTGTCAATAACACTCTCAACCGGAAGATCAATTCCCAGCTGAGTCAAGTGGTTGTGGTACCCAGACATTCTGAGTATGTGTTCACTGACAGAACTGTTCTCCTCCATCTTACAGCTAAAGAACTTGTTGGAGACTTCATATCTCTCAACCCGGGCATTAGCTTGAAATATCAATTTCAGCTCTTGGAACATCTCATATGCTCCGTGGCGTTCAAAACGCTTTTGCAGTCCCGGTTCTAAGCCGTAGAGCATGGCACACTGAACTATCGAGTAGTCATCAGATCGAGCCTGCCAGGCGTTCAGAACGTCTGCAGCAGCTCCTGCAGCAGGTCCACCACCTAGCGGTGCATCAAGGACATAATTCTTCTGTGCAGCAATGAGGATAATCCTCAAGTTACGGATCCAGTCCGTGTAGTTGCTACCATCATCTTTCAACTTAGCTTTCTCTAGGAACGCATTAAAATTCAACGGAACAGTAGCACGGGCCATTAATCTACAACATAGATATGCAAAGAAACCATCAAGACTAAGTTCATGATAAATTAAGTTCAATTAATCAAATTACTAATGAACTCCCACTTAAATTAACATCCCTCAAGTTAACTAAGTGATACATGATCCAAATCAACTAGCCCATGTCCGATCATCACGTGAGATGGGATAGTCATCAATGGTGAACATCTCCATGTTGATCATATCTACTATATTTCTCATGTTTGACCTTTCGGTCTCCAGTGTTCCGAGACCATGTCTGTACATGCTAGGCTCGTCAAGTTTAACCCAAGTATTCTGCTTGTGTAAAACTGGCTTACACCCGTTGTATGTGAACGTAGAATCTATCACACCCGATCATCACGAGGTGCTTCGAAACGACGAACTTTAGCAACGGTGCATACTCGGGGAGAACACTTTTATCTTGAAATTTAGTGAAGGAATCATCTTATAATGCTACCGTCGTTCTAAGCAAAATAAGATGCATAAAGGATAAACATCACATGCAATCAAAATATGTGACATGATATGGCCATCATCTTGTGCTTTTGATCTCCATCTCCAAAGCATCGTCATGATCTCCATCGTCACCGGCTCGACACCTTGATCTCCATCGTTGTGTCGTGGTCGTCTCGCCAACTATTGCTTCTACAACTATTGCTAACGTATAGCGATAAAGTAAAGCAATAACATGGCGCTTGCATTTCATACAATAAAGAGACAACCATAAGGCTCCTGCCGGTTGCCGATAAATTACAAAACATGATCATCTCATACAATAACGTATATCACATCATGTCTTGACCATATCACATCACAGCATACCCTGCAAAAACAAGTTAGACGTCCTCTACTTTGTTGTTGCAAGTTTTACGTGGCTGCTACGGGCTTCTAGCAAGAACCGTTCTTACCTACGGCACAAAACCACAACGGTGATTTATCAAATTTGCTGTTTTAACCTTCAACAAGAACTGGCCGCAGTCAAATTCGATTCAACTAAAGTAGGAGAAACAGACACCCGCCAGCCACCTTTATGCAAAACAAGTTGCATGTCTGTCGGTGGAACTGGTCTCATTTATGTGGACATGTAAGGTTGGTCCGGGCCGCTTCATCTTACAATACTGTCGAATCAAAATAAGACGTTGGTGGTAAGCAGTATGATGATCACCGCCCACAACTCTTTGTGTTCTACTCGTGCATATCATCTACGCATAGACCTGGCTCATGATGCCACTGTTGGGGAACGTTGCATGGAAAACAAAAAAATTTCTACGCACACGCAAGATCTATCCATGGAGATGCATAGCTACGAGAGGGGGAGTGTGTCTACGTACCCTCTTAGACCGTAAGTGGAAGCGTTAGAACAACGCGGTTGATGTCGTCGAACAACTTCACGATCCAACCGACCGAGTACCGAACGTATGGCACCTCCGCGTTCAGCACACGTTCAGCTCGGTGACATCCTCGACTTCTTGATCCAGCAAGACGGCGAGGTAGTGGATGAGTTCCGGAAGCACGACGGCGTGGTGACGGTGATGGTGATGCTATCTCCGCAGGGCTTCGCCCAAGCACTGCAAAAATATGACCGAGGGACGGAACTGTGGAGGGGGGCGCTGCACACGTCTAAGACAATGTTGTGTCTCCTTTGGGGCGCCCCCTCTCCTCTATTTATATATGTGTAGGGGCTTGGAGTAGAAGGAATAGTGCCACGTGAACAGTAACTGTGAATAGTACACACGTGGACTTGGACTCCAAAGTCCAATCCTATTCCTACTAGGACTCTCCCTTTTTCCTTCCCTAGCTGCGTGGGCTTTTGAGGACTTGGTGCGCCTGGCCCAATAAGGCCAGGGCGCCTCCCCTTAGCCCATGCCAGCCCTTGGGACGTGGTGGACCCACTTGTCGACTTCCGGACCCCTCCGGAATCCTCCGAAACCTTTTGGAAGCTTCCCGGTACAATACCGAAAAAAACTGCACCTTTTTCCGGAACCCAAAATATGACTTCCCATATATAAATCTTTACCTCTCGACCATTCCGAGACTCTTCGTGATGTCCGGGATCTCATCCGGGACTCCGAACAATATTTGGTTACCAATTCACATAACTCATATAACACTATATCGTCAACGAACGTTAAGCGTGCAGACCCTACGGGTTCGGGAATGATGTAGACATGACTGAGACGCCTCTCCGGTCAATAACCAATAGTGGAACCTGGATGCTCATATTGGTTCTTACATATTCCACGAAGATCTTATCGGTCGAACCACAATGACAACATACGTAATTCCCTTTGTCCGTCGGTATGTTACTTGCCCGAGATTCGATCGTCGGTATCTCCATACCTAGTTCAATCTCCTCACCGGCAAGTCTCTTTACTCGTTCCGTAATACATCATCCCGTAACTAACTCCTTAGTCACTTTGCTTGCAAGTTTCTTATGATGTGCATTACCGAGAGGGCCCAGAGATACCTCTCCGAAACACGGAGTGACAAATCCCAGTCTTGATCCATGCCAACTCAACGGACACCTTCGGAGATACCTGTAGAGCATCTTTATGATCACCCAGTTACGTTGTGACATTTGATAGCACACAAGGTATTCCTCCGGTATCCGGGAGTTGCATGATCTCATGGTCTGAGGAACATGTATTTGACATTCAAGAAAGCGGTAGCAATAAACAGAACGATCATATGCTAAGCTAACGGATGGGTCTTGTCCATCACATCATTCTCCTAATGATGTGATCCCGTTATCAAATGACAATTCATGTCTATGGTTAGGAAACCTTAACCATCTTTGATCAACGAGCTAGTCTAGTAGAGGCTCACTAGGGACACGGTATTTGTTTATGTATTCACACATGTATTTAAGTTTCCGGTCAATACAATTCTAGCATGAATAATAAACCTTTATCATGAACAAGGAAATATAAAATAATAACAACTTTATTATTGCCTCTAGGGCATATTTCCATCAATACATTCGTCACAAGTTAATGGTTAATAACACAGAGATGGTTAACATTTGCATAATTCCTTAAACCATGAGAGTATCGAATTTCTTCATGCTTGCTTCATGAACTTTGGGGTTTGTTAAACGTCATCCGTAAAAGGGTGGCTATTACGGCGGCTTACGGGTTCATGGAAAGGTATGACAAGGAACGAGATAGCTCAAGATTGGGATTTGCTCCTCCGACGATGGAGAGATATTCTCGGGCCCTCTCGGTGTTACGGTATCCATCATCGTCTGGCCAGACACATTGTGATTTGATCACTGGGATTCCGGAACGCGGAAACGAGAAAAGAGAACAAAACCGGTAATGAGGTAACTGGCATAGTGGACAAGTTCTTGATCCACGGGGATGCCGATAAATCTCACCTCGGGTGTTTGTAACATATCGCGAAGCAACAGGAATAGCACACGGCAACCGGAGGTTCACTCGAATATTTATTCGTGTGGGTATAGGGGTCAATATGGGTGTCCACGGTTCCGCTATTGATCATTAATCGGAAGGTGTTCCGGGTCATGTCTATACTTCACCGAACCTACAGGGTCACACGCTTAAGGGTCATCTATCTGCTGAATACTAGACAGGGAGTCTGAGAGAAAGTCGTCGGAAAAGTTTCGGAGACAACGGAAACTTTCCGGAGAGAACACCGAAATAGTTTCGGTAAAACTGAAAAGTTGTTTCAGAGTATACCATTAAGTCAAATTGGTTTCGGCACACGCATGTAAATTCTTGGAGGGTGCCAGAATTGTTCTGGAAACTTCTGGGATTTTTCCAGGATAAAAACCAGAAATGTTCCGGAGCTGCCGGAAGCGCTTTGGTTGCTTTTCGCTGAAGAAAATCATTGATCTGGAAATGTTTCGGACTGCGTCCAGAATTGTTTTAGTGGGTACTGGAATTATTCTAAGACTCACATAAATATTTTCGGTTTTAACGGTCGCAGAAAAATGTCTTCATGAATAGTGAAAGTGCTTTTTGGGTTGCTTTTTGGAAAGCCACTTTTTAGGACTTTAGTCAAAGTTCTAGAAGGGATTGGCTTGCAAGGGAAGGAACCCCTTTTGGGGGGGCCCCCATGGCGTGGCCGGCCAAGGGTGGAGCTCCTCCTTGGAGCTCCACATGGCCTCCTATTATGCCCTTAATGCCCATCATATGTGACCTAATGCATGGGTGTTTTGGTAATTTTTGGAGGCACCCTTCCCCTTGGCTTTCCTATAAATAGAGGTGGAGAGGAGCTCTCCACACTCACTCCTAACTCTCATACACATGCCATGCATTATCTGGCTTTCTCTCTCCCTCCCACGAAATAGTTTCATAGAGCCGAAAGGCTGTCTGGGTTCCGGCAGGAACTAGTTCTGGACGGCGAAGCCCTGCCAGATAGATGACACCGTATGTGTGCAACCCCGTAGGGAGGTCGTAGGTTCGATCTTTTTGCCCGAGGGGCTGTTCGAGAGTGCCTCCCGAAGGGCTGTCCGAGTGACCGTCCGAGATTCTGTGTCTGCCTCCCGAAGGGCTGTCCGTGACACCGTCCGGGGGACTGTCCGACCGCCTCCCGAAGGGCTGTCCGAGGGATTGTCCGGGGCAGACGAGGGAGTACATCCTCGCGGTTGGGAGGTTGTAAATCCTAGCTGCGGGGATCTGTACCGACTATCTACATCGACTCTACTTCCGCTGCGCTACGAGTCGGTAACGATCAGATCAAACCCTGTATGCATCTCCATAGTGATCCTGGGCGTGCTCGCTGTACCGATTTTTTTTGTTTTCTGCTGCGTTCCCCTACATGTACTACTATCACAGACGTGTACACAAAGAGAATGGAAGATAAAATAACGTATTGGTTCTTTTTGTTTCGCTCCGTCGGTCTATGTTGTGCATTTACAAGTTGGTAGAGTATTGATGTGTTGCATAATTTTGGACTCAACATGTTACTCTCAAAATTATTAGGAGGAGCACGGTACTTGAAATTTAGAGAACCTGGTGTCAAAAAATTAGAAATTGGCACCGTACCGAACAGAAGCATAGTTTTAACAGGGTTTCTCACTATTCTGGATGTTTAGAATATAACTTTCAGAAATAAACATCTTGTTGGAAAAAATACGTCGGCTTAGTTTTTAGTTTGAGTTAGATGTAATATTGTTATAGCTTTCTCATTATTTCATATCTTCAGAAACTGAATTTCAAAAAACCATTGAAATCTTTTCCAGGGGAAAGTATTAAGAATGACTCATTTTTTTTTACTTTGAGTTAGTTGTTCTATTCTTTTCTTCTCAAAACTTTTTATATCATAATTTAGTTTAGAATCCTCAAAACACATGACACAAAAAAGTGTGACTTGCCAAATGCAAAATATATGAAAAGAGCGTATGAGAAGTGCTTAAGATGGGATGTTCTTTATGAATATAGGGCTTACTACCGGACCCATATATCAATTCGTCTATTTATATTCTTAATCAACTCTATTCAAGAGGGGAATGATAGCAACAATCTTTATGCGTTCATTCCATATATCGTTCATAGTGGGTTCTTCAAGAGGCAATCTTATTATTCCAAATTGATGGCCTGTTTTCCCCTTGCATCCTTGGTCACGATATCATCATGGTAGGTGATTGTGTAAAATGTCAAGATTCAGCTCAGAATCTATTCGAAGATACATATTTGGTTCATTTTTCCTACCTATCTGCTTATTCCAAAAATATGATGAATAGCTTAAATCAGTGTCGTTTGGTTTTGTGGCAGACAATACAATTAGGAATCCCCATACAAATTCAAGTTTTTGTTCATGACAAGCTTTATTTAAAGAGAGTAGTGGAGATTTCTAGAGTTATTTGGATACATGTGTCATTTTGGCTTCTTTACTTTCCAAAACAATGGTAGGTGAGTTGAGATATGTATACTTTGTTCTAAATTTATACTATGTGTAATGTCTTTCTTTGAAATCCCTTCTATCAAGGATGGTGCACCAGGGAGGAACATGACACGACGATAATGCAGGGCCATGAGCTTGGCAGTTGGGAAGGTATTGGGTAGGCCAATGTTGTAGAGTGAGGAGGCAAAGGCCATGAGAAGTTGGTTGTCAAAATTTTAGTGGTTGTTCACTTGGGAGTCACCCTTCATCCGCATGAAACACCTCTAAAAGTACTTTGTTGGAACAACTTCATTAGTGAGACCTTGTTTGCGATTCTGATGTAGTAGTCAAAGAAGGTTGCGCCCATGCTGGCAGCAATGCACGAAAGCACCACAAATTTGTGAGACCCTTCCACCTCCTCCCTCATGGATCTGCTCTAGCTGGCTCCCGGAGAACCATTCACCTCTGACTACCATGGTTGATCGACCAGGCAGAGTAGAGGTAGGCACACATGACCACATAAGCAATGTTTGAGTAATAGTCACTCAATAAATTGTATCTTTACTGCAATGTAGCTATGGATCCTGGCACCCAGGATTTTGCACGACAAAAATAATCGATCGACTGACTGACACTCACCATTTACAGGTCTGTGTATTGACCAACTGGACATTGCAATGTTTATTTTGTTTCCTTCTAATGCTATGCCATCTATAGTTGAACGAAACTATTGTAAGTGACCGACACTAACTATCCATGGCGGTTTGTTCTTGTATTTAATTAATATTGAAGCAGCATCGTGGCCACGATGTTCCTATCCTATTGTGATACCCAGCAGAGATTGTGTTGATTGCACTAACATGCAACAATGATTTGCTTCTTGTTCACAACAATTACTAGTCCACATGTTATAGATGCCAATTTTTTAGAACCAATAACAACTCATCAACCATGGTGGATGCATGAACCTCGCTCGCTCACTCAAGAGTGCATGCTATTTTCCATGCTAGAAAAGCAACTCGAACGCCCGGCTCCCCGCAACCAACCCCAACCTCCAGTCCGAAGTCTACCAGCCGCTTGGAAGTGTGTTGAGCGTACAAAATGAACTTAAAGAAAAGAAAAATATACAAACTTGCATAAGAACTTTTCCACGGAAGAGAAGTGATCAACTACGTAAAGTCTACACCATAACTAGATAGGTTATTATTTCCCATCTTCGCAACAACATTTATTTACATTTATTTTGTCAAACGTTGTAAACTCATGCAACCAAATAGTGGTGTTATAAAAGGCCACTTAGCACAGACATGAGGCTAGTGTGAGAGGGGAAGGGAAGAAGTAAGAGAAATGGAAGTTCGTCGCCAAGTTTCGAACATTGATTTTGAACGAAACTAAGAATGTTTCCCGTGTAGCGAGTTTGAGAGGTATCAGGAATATAGCGAACATTCGCTGGCTTCATTAGAGATGCACTACTACTATTTTAATGGTGCAATAATGTAGTCTTAGGCCATTTTTTTCGGGTGCGACTCAAAAAAGGTCAAGATTTCGAGTGCTTTGAAGCAATTGTTATTTGGAGAGAAGGCTCATGTCCGGCCTTAAAATGAGGCCCTTACAAGGTTCAAACGACGGAAAGATACGGAAGGTAACTGGACTACAAAGAAAAGGCCGCGAGGGGCAAATATTGCGATACATGGCCAAGGGCAAGGCCAAAGACAACGATGCAGCGCTCAACAACACCCAAATCGAAGATCGAAGGCCCAGTCTGAAGATGATGAAGAGAGGTAGAGGGCCACCCTAGCCCGAAGCAATTTTTAAAGCAATTGAAGCAATTTTTGGCACAGAAGATTATTTTTGAAAGAAACAAGCAATTCGGCTTTTATGCGTATACATCATGGGACCGTAAACACAGTGATCTTTTTGCCTTCCCGTTGCTCCGGTATCTCAGAGATGACAGCGCCATCCGCCATGGCTGACCTGTGTGATAGCAGCTGCGACTTGGCACCAGAACACGGTGAAACGTGGTGCCTCAAAATTAATCACTCAATTTGGCAGCTACACATGGCCGACCTGAAAGCGCAGCATCGTGCGGGTGGGTGTACAACAAACGTGGTAGCTCAAACGTGGATATAATGTAACTGGTTCTGGATCGATTGGGTGATTGGATCTCCGATTTATCTCTCGCCGACGTTTCATGTCTTGTTGTAGGCTTCACCTAGCTTGGATGTGACCCACTGGCTGCCGACCACTGAACTGAACTGACGGTTTCAGCGGAGAGAGAGACCCGTAGCACGACGTACCTGGCTCATCTTAGTCAGTATTCCTCTGTATCTAAATATACGATGTTTTTGCAGTTCAAACTAAACGCAGTGACCCGGAGGGAGTACTTCAGTTTTTTCAAACTAAACGCAGTGACCCGGAGTCAGTGTTCCTCTGTATATAAATAAGCTGCCACGTAAATTTTGCATCCAAGTCGTCGTAGTATAGTGGTAAGTATTCCCGCCTGTCACGCGGGTGACCCGGGTTCGATCCCCGGCAACGGCGTTTTTGAATATTTTTTGCGCGTTGGAAAAGAAAATCTACATAGTTACTGTACCACGTACTCACGTCACTCTCACCTACGTTGCCATGGCCGGCTCGCAGTCCCCAATAATTCAGACGCCACCTCTGTCAGTCGACACGAACTACATACGATGCATGCATCGAGGTGTCCGGAAGAAACTTCTCCGATCTTATCCACCCCCCACCCCATGGCCATGCTGTCATCGTGAGAGGCTCCCGGCCAGGCCGCCGACGAAGCACACGGCACACTTGCTGCTCCGTGTTACTTCTCGGCCGGTTCTCCGCGCGGATCATCAGCCAGTCGATCTGCCAAAGAGCAGTCCGCCCGAGAAGCTTCGTCTGGATGCCTCTTGTCTCTTGGTGTCACTCATGATGTGGACCATGTGGTGGTTGATGCTGACCTGGGAAAGGGGAGCTGATCACGATGTCCTGTAATCATACATTCGTTCTCTTATTACTTTAATTAAGATGTAAACACTTTCCCGCAAAAAAAAATAAAAAATTAAGATGTAAACTCAGTAACTCTCCTAAAACTGCTGTTAACTTGATTTATGTACTCAGGATATGTACTCCCTGAGCATGACAGGTCCTGGCCAAGGAACAGAGGAACCAGTGCTATATATGTACACGTTCTGCTGAACATATGCTAACCAAGTGTCTCGTTCAGCGTTCAGCAGGCCTGGCCCATCAACTGTATTTCCTCGGTCACTCTGTCTATAAATTATGCACATTTTATTCGATAGTAAATCATACAAACGCTAAAAGAAACAAATTGTACGAACGCTAGAACTGTGTAGATGCGCGCTCAAGGCATTTGCGCTCAAGATATGTACACCCTCAGCATGACAGGTCCTGAACAAGGAACAGAGGAACCAGTGGTATATACCGAAAAAGGCTTTCGGCCCGCTTTATATACAAAGCAAACCACCAAAGACAAAGTCCAACACGGGAAAAAAACACAACGCACACCACCCGACACGACACAGAGTACACACAAAATACACAATTCAACAAGCCCAAAAGATAAAAAACAGTATACATGTCGCGCACCCAGGGAAGGAGACGACTAATCAGGCTCGGGTGGCGGAGGCGGCAGAGGTGGTGACAGGCGGAGCGCGGTGGAGCGGAGGCCGGCGGTCATGGAGTCGACGCAGGCGTGCTCCGGGCGACGGCTAAGCGATTTTCAGAGCTGCAAGAAACCACAGAGTTTGTATAGCGCATCAGTAGATCGTCGAAGAGGCGTATGCTCAATCACAAGCTTGTTACGGATCGTCCATTGGGTCCACAGAAGAACTCTGATTCCAAGCCACCTAATGTGGCGGGAGCCCACGGGCATGGTTTGGAGTTCTACGAACAAGTCGGGGAAGTTCTTGTGGCACCATGCTCCACCACAGACTTCCCGAAAATAGCTCCAAAGAAATTGAGCCGTAAAACAAGTGAACTATATATGGTTCGATTCTTCCGGGGTGTCGCATAGAGGGCAACAGCCATCACCGGGACCGTTTCGTTTGAGAACCTCAACTCCGGAGGGCAGGCGGCCAGGGATCCACTGCCACAAGAAGATCTTAATTTTCAGTGGCAACCGGATCGACCACAGCAAGGAGAGTGGTTCCGGTCCTGTGGTTGCGGCAATGGTGTGGTAGAGGGACTTAGTCGAAAAGCAGCCC
This sequence comes from Elymus sibiricus, assembly GCA_039707655.1. Classification (NCBI taxonomy): domain Eukaryota; kingdom Viridiplantae; phylum Streptophyta; class Magnoliopsida; order Poales; family Poaceae; genus Elymus; species Elymus sibiricus. Next base: position 77,536,012 of record CM077676.1, read on the forward strand.
GACCGCTCAAGACGCCAGGAGATCTGATCAGGTTCTAGGCTAGGTGAATGTAGAGCGATGCACTAATAGCTCCTCCCATGCGGCTTGCTCCGCAGGCCCGAATGCCCGCCGAAAGGCGAGGGTCCCTATGTCAATAAGGGCAGCCTCCACCGAGACCCGAGGGACCGTGCAGATGGAGAAAAGTCCGGGGCATCTGGTTGCAAGAGGTTGGTCCGCGATCCACCAATCAAACCAAAGAGCATCGAGGCTCCAGAGCCGACCGAAATGGACGACCCGATGCGCAGGACAGGAAGGAGCTGGATGACCGATTGCCAGAACTGGGACCCTCCAGAGCGTTGGCAGAAGGCAAGAGGCTGGCCCCAAAGGTATTTCGCTTTGATAATATCCAGCCAGAGCCCACCTTCGTTGTTCGCGATACGCCAAAGCCACTTCGAAAGCAGGGCGATATTCATGCGTTTCGACGACATGATACCAAACCCACCCTGGTCTTTGGGACAACAGATATCCGGCCAGCTGACCATGTGATACTTATGCTTATTCCCCTCGCCAGCCCAGAACCAGTGCTATATGCCATCTAGTCTCCCTCGCTCGCCCATCTCCCAGTGCCACGCGGCGCCGCAGCTTCGCTGGTCTCTGCACAAAGCAAGTGCCACGCTAGTGGCAGTCAGCTGAGCGTCATGGCTGGTCACGTGCAAGCTATGTGCTCCCACGCCACCGACTGCACCGTGATGTCGCGTCGCCCGCGCGAGCTGCGGCTGTGTGCCACCGGCTGCCCACTGTTCCTCCACGTTCCAAGTGACGCATCGCCCGTTGAAACCCGCTCGGGCCCACAACTACCCCAAACACCGATGACCCCCCGCCCCTCCCCCAAATGATTTCCCTCTAGCTCCGCCACCGGTCTCTCGCACGCTCTTTCTCACCTTCCCCGTTGCACCATGGTCTTTTTGCAACAAAAAAAACTCGTGTTTTCTTTAATTATCACAAAGAATCTATGAACTACAGATCGGGGGTCCACCTGTCATGGAACAAATTTGGACCCATATATAAATTAAAGATGAAAAGGACAAGTCACGGCGTGCTGTGACGGTGGCGCATGGCCATGGGGCAACCAGCGTCAGTGTGAGCGGCGCACTTGGTTGCATCGTGAAGGTGTGACTTGAGGAACCTTAGGTAGGTAGGAGGCTGATGAAAGGAAACTGCCCCTGCGTCGTCCGCTGGGTGACTCGGGCGGATCCGATCCCGTTTTCAAGGCGGCCCTCTCTCTGCACCCTCTCCTTGTCGTCTCCAGCCGGCGCCACCGGGCTTGCCCATGTGGACTGACGGAGGCGGCGGGGCTCCGTTTCCGTGGCGGCGTTGTTGAGATGTTTTGGCGACCTGCATGCAGTGGCTAGACGCCGTGATGGTGGAGGTAGCAGCGACGACGTTGGATCATGGTTGGGTGGCGGCCTTGTTGCAATGGGTGCACGTGTTCCCTTCCCTTCCCTGATGGCGCTGGCGCATACGGAGACTGAGGTACAGGAGCCGCAGCCACCATGAGTTATAACTCTTGGGGTACCTCTCCGGCACAAGGGCACAACGGGTTAAGGCAGTGACGAAAGTCACGGTCGTCGCCCAGGCTACTCGTCGGGAGGTGGCGGCCATGGAGCTCTCCGCTTCGACGCAAGGACGGTGGCGCCGTTTGATTTGACCGTATCCTGCTGGCTGAAACTTCCCCAGACATAGAGGTTGTGGCAGCAGCCGAACAGCGTTGCCTTCGGGGTTTCGACCTTCCGATCCAGCAACAATGGTGATTTCCGGCGTCACATCACTACTGAGAAAGGGCTTATAGGTGACCTCAAATCAGTGGCGGGCGCAGTCTAGCACCCGCCACTGTTATTAGCAGTGGCGGGCTCCAAAATCCGCCCGCCACTGCTATTGGCTTACCATTGGCGGGTGTCAGTTTGCGCCTGTCACTGGTAACAGCTGTCCAGATTTGTGATGGGGCAAATGTTACCTGTGGCTGGCACAAAATTGCATCCGCCACTGGTAGCTGAGTTAACAGTGGCGGGCAGCAATAAATGCCCGCCGCAACTATTTTTTGGTCTCGCGGCAAATCTGTACAAAAATACCAGTGGCGGGCCCTAATCTGTGCCCACCACTGGTACTTGAGTTACCAGTGGCGGCCAGAAACGTGTGCCCGTCACTAGTATTTTTTTGTCTCACGGCAAATCTGTCCAAAAATATCAGTGACGGGCTCTAATCCGCTCCCACCGCAGCTAACCCGCGCGAATAAAAAGATCTAGAACATAAAAAAACCTTGAAGTGACCAAAGTGGCCCACGGCCCATTAGCCCTGGCCTGGCATGGAGACAACCCACGAGGCGCACGAGCAAACCCTATCTCTCTCGCTTTCTCCTCTGCCTCTTGTGATCCCCTCTCTCTCCCGCGACCCTCGCCGCCGCCACCATCCCCGGCCGATTCCGGCGAGCCCCGGCCACTCCCGCCGCCGCCAAGCACAACCACGAGCTCCTCTCGTGACGATCTACCTTCTGTGCCGCTTCAATTCAACCGTCCCCGCCTCTGGCTCGATCGCGCGACCCCAGCCATGGCTAGGGTTTGGGGCGTGGTCGTCGTCTCCGTCGCCGGCGTGGCCATGGCTCCCTATGCAGAGAAAACAAGACGAGGGGGAGGTCAGGTAGGAGCAGCAGGAGGAGTGAAGGAAAAGAAGGCGGCGGAGAAGGCCCTGCTCGCCGGAGAGCTCGACTGGCGATGACAAACTCCGAGGTGGCGGCGCTCGCTGTAGCGGGAGAAGGCTTGGGCGCGAGTGCTTCCTCGGGCGCACGCATGACAGCTGCGGTTGGTGGGAACTGGCTGCGGGCATGGGAACCGTGGATCGATCCCCACGTACACAGGTATACAGTTATATAGCAGGATAAGGATACATGCTTGTACTGCCTCTATCACAAATTACACATGAGTTGATTCCGAGTTCAAACAACTAGCAATCAATCGCTCTGAAGGTATTGCACTTTTATTTTGTTTCAGATCGTGAGGAAAGGGGTTTGATACGTCTCCAACGTATCTATAATTTATGAAGTATTCATGCCATGTTTACAACAATTTTATATGGTTTTGGTATGATTTGATTAGAACTAACCCGGACTGACGCTGTTTTCAGCAGAACTACCATGGTGTTGTTTTTTGTGCAGAAATAAAAGTTCTCGGAATTGCACGAAACTTTTGGACGATTATTTTAGACCAAAAGAGACCCCCGAAGGTTCGTGGAAGGATCAGAAGCCTTACGAGGTGCTCACAAGCCACCACCGCGTGCCAGGGAGGGGGGGGTATGGCGTTGTGATGCCTCATGGGCCCATCTTAGCCCATCTTCGCGTGATTCCAACGCCAAAATTTCTTATAAATAGAGAAACCCCCAGAAATAACCCTAGAACTTCAATTACGCCGCCGCAAGCCTCTGTACCTCCACGATCGCATCTACAGCCATTTTCCGGCACCCTGCCGGAGCGGGGGAATCATCACCGGAGGCCATCTTCATCATCCCGGCGGTCTCCATGACGAGGAGGGAGTAGTTCACCCTCGAGGCTAGGGGTTTGTACAAGTAGCTATGTGTTTGATCCCTCTCTCTTGTTCTTGATTTGGCACGATCTTGATGTACCGTGAGCTTTATTAATATAGTTGGATCATATGGTGTTTCAACCTCTCTATCTTATTGTGATGAATTGAGTTTTTACCTTTGAGGTTTCACTATTATCGGATTGAATATTTTTATGGATTTGAGAACACTTGATGTATATCTTGCATATAAATACCCGTGGTGACAATGGGGTATCATATTGATTCACTTGATATATGTTTTGGCACTCAACTCGCGGATTCCTGAGGTGACATTGGGGTAATCTATGCATAGGGGTTGATGCATGTTTTCGTCCTATTTTCTCCGGTAGAAATATTGGGGCACTCTTTGAAGTTCTTTGTGTTGGATTGAATATTATGAATCTGAAGTTGTTTGATGCATACCGTATAATCAACTAACGGATACTTGTGGTGACATTGGAGTATTTAGGTGACATTAGAGTTGGTTGATGCGTATCATATGGTGTTATTTTAGTACGAACTCTAGGGCTGTTTGTGACACTTATAGGAATAGCTCAATAGATTGATCGAAAAGGATAACTTTGAGGTGGTTTCGTACCCTACAAACAATTTCATCTTATGTTCTCCGCTTGATAAGAACTTTGGAGTGATTCTTTATCGCACGCTGAGGGATTGTTATATGATTCAACTATGTTTGCACTGTTGAGAGAATGCACTAGTGAAAGTATGAACCCTATTCCTTGTTTCTAAGCATTGCAATACCGTTTGTGCTCCGTTTTATCACTTGCTACCTTGCTGTTTTTATATTTTCAGATTACAAAAACATATATCTACTATCCATACTACACTTGTATCACCATCTCTTCGCCGAACTAGTGCACCTATACAATTTGCATTGTATTGGGTGTGTTGGGGACACAAGAAATTTCTTGTATTTGATTGCAGGGTTGTTTGAGAGAGACCATCTTCATCCTACGCCTCCCATGGATTGATAAACCTTAGGTCATCCACTTGAGGGAAAATTGCTACTGTCCTACAAAACTCTACGATTGGAGGCCTAACATGAGTCTACAAGAATAAGTTGTGTAGTAGACATCAAGCTCTCTTCTGGTGCCGTTGCCGGGGAGGTGAGTGCTTGAAGGTATATCTTTAGATCTTGCAATTGAATCTTTTAGTTTCTTGTTTTATCACTAGTTTGGTTCATAAAAGAAAACTACAAAAAAAATGGAATTGAGGTTGACTCACATACTTCATCTATATAATATCTTTCTTGAAAATGATGGATTGGAAAATTGTGTTCAATTGTGTTCGCACACGAACACGTCACCGTGTACCCTCGACGCCGGGGGTGATACACCGCAGCTTACGTCGAAGGAGACCCGACCGACAGCGCGATACGCAAGACAGTCGGCGGGCACTTTTGTAGACCCGAAGCCCCGCTCACCCGGGAGGGACCCCGTCAGGGCTCGCGGCAGCTATGGGCTGCCCTAGGTCGATTCACTCGCCCCTAGAGCCTCATGGATCTGCAGCCCTCCGGCGTGGAAGACTAGCGAAGAACGAGAAAGAAAGATACAAGGGTAGGAGATAAAAGTAGATGAACACGAAAAAGTAGATAGATTGATTGTTCGATTGGTGTTGTTTTATCGGCCGTCACCCCCAACATATATAAGAGGCGGCTGGACTTCCCGTACAAGTAAAGGATTCATCTAGGCTTTCCTTACAAGAAAATTACATTGATTCACGCCCTAGAGTCCTAGTTCCAGTCTCACTCGGATTCAGCCCAAATCTGGCCCAATCCTCTGTCTTGCTCCTTGCGCGGGCCGCGGAATCTGCATATGACCTCTGATGGAGACGGTTCAAATACCAATCTTGTGCGTCTCGACGAGGCCAACAATCCGTATGTTGGTCACTTTTCCAAATAAGGCCATCTTGAATACTCCACGAGGTCATCTTTAACTTTGAATCGGACTTGGTCATGTAGCGGACTGGACCGTCGAGTGTTGTAGCGTCTCTGCAGGCCGTATACTATCTCAGATGATAATGACCTAAAAAGCAAAGTTGACCGTTTCGACGTTACGAACAACTTTCATGTTGAACACTTTTCCATCCGAGGCCATCTAGATGATCATATGGGCCAATCTTTACCTTCTGGTTGAATCACTCGGATTTGGAGTCCTCCCGTCGGTCGAGTGAAATTTCTCACTCGGACAGCAATTTCCCACTCGGAATTTTCCACTCGACAAGCAACGTGATCCACTACAGGCAACTTTCCACTTGGAATTTTCCACTCGACAAGCAACGTGATCCACTACAGGCAAATTTCCACTCGGAAGACAAATGTTTAGCCGGACTTTATGTCACTCCGATTCCTTGATCGAAGTGTCACTCGGACGGTTAACCTTTCACTCAACCGGCAACTTTCCACCCGGATGGCAAACTTTCACTCGGAAGGATTTCACTCCGATGGCAATATTCCACTCGGAAGGATTTCACTCGGATGGCAATATTCCACTCGGAAGGATTTCACTCAGATGGCATATTCCACTCGGATCGATTTCACTCGGATGGCAATATTCCACTCGGATCGATTTCACTCGGATGGCAATATTCCACTCGGAAGGATTTCACTCAGATGGCATATTCCACTCGGAAGGATTTCACTCGGATGGCAATATTCCACTCGGAAGGATTTCACTCCGATGGCATATTCCACTCGGATCGATTTCACTCAGATGGCATATTCCACTCGGATCGATTTCACTCGGATGGCAATATTCCACTCGGAAGGATTTCACTCAGATGGCATATTCCACTCAGATAGATTTCACTCGGATGGCAATATTTCACTCGGAAGGATTTCACTCGGCAACTCGGATGAAACTCACTCGGAATATTCCACTCGGATGGTAATATTTTCACTCGGCTTTCATGTACCTGGACTCCTTGACCGAAGTTTCACTCGGATGGAAACTTTTCACTCGGTCATCAAGCCTTCACTCGGATAGCTATATTTTCACTCGGATGATAAGATTTTCAGTCGGATTTCCTGAATGAAAACACAGCCTGAATTTGGACGATTTATATAAAATCGACCAATTCGACGAGACGAAACTTTTCCGTGTTGAAGGTTTGTCGATTCAAGGCCGTCCTGAGGGCCTAATTGCTCGCGCGACCCATCAGACACCATCCAGGCGGGTGTCTGGTCCCTCGCGCCATAGTTTTGCTTAGGGTCAGTCCGCAGTGTTTTGCTTCTAACTTTTGCATACGAACTCGGATTGAGACGATTTATATATCAAAATCGATTAGCTCGACGAGACGAAGACAATCCATGTAGAGCATTCCTTCATCCGAGGTGGTCTTGGAGGCGTAATCGACCAAAAAGCACTCAGAACATCTACATGACAATCCAAGTGTAATTTTGGCCCTTGATATGATGCCGAATGGTGATGGCCTAAACATCAAAGTTGTTTCACTCGGCAATATGAACTTTCTCATATAAAAAACCTTTTCATTTGAGGCCATCTTTATTGCATTTTGTATCGTGCCAAAATCGGGTGTCAACACATGCCCCCCTGTTTTCTGGCAGAGCTTGCGTGCCAGAAAATACTTTGCCCCGGGTATTGTTTAAGCACGATGTCAACACTCCATCGGCTGTGCATGCTGAGGACGATAATTGTTATCGGCCATATTCTCAGGCTTGTTGCTGCTTGAATAGAACTTCTTCGGATGATAGTCGTCTGAGAGCAACCATTGGATGTTACAAAGGCCTCCACATAAATGTCTCATGTCAATTCTAACCTTACTTTGTCCAGGTACTCCTTGGGGATATTAGAACCGCTCGACGATACATCGCCAAGCCGGCTTGCTGAGCAATTATGACCATGGACCTCAAAGGAATACCGACAACTGTTCGGTGACTCAATTCGTTGTTGACCAAAGTACTATGGGGTCATGACTTTATTTAGTGACGAATCCACTATTTTGGAAGAGATTTCAATTGATTATGACAACAAAGTTGCTATCTATGATGATTATTGTGATGACATGTATGCTATAAAGAATAATGATAACCATGAAACTTGTCATCATGATTTTAGTTTTCAATTGGATTATGCCAATCAAGTATCTCATGATAGTTATTCTGTTGAATTTGCTCCCATGATTATTGATGAGAACAAATTTGCTTATGTGGAGTGTAATAAAATTTCTATGCTTGTAGGTCATGAAAAGAACGCTTTATGTGATAGTTATATTGTTGAATTCATTCATGATGCTACTGAAAATTATTATGAGAGATGATCATATGCTTGTAGGTGTTGCAATAATATCAAGTTTCCACTCTATGTGTTGAAAGTTTTGAAGTTATGCTTGTTTTGCCTTCCTTTGCTAGTTGATTCTTGCTCCCATAAATTGTTTGCTCACAAAATCCCTATGCATATGATTCATGATGCTCTCTTTGTGTTTCAATTCTTTACTTTTATGCGAGCATAATTGAAATCATCATGCCTAGCTAAAAAGGCATTAAAGAAAAACGCTTGTTGGGAGACAACCCAACATTTACCCCTACTGTTTTTTGTGTTCACATGATTAAGCTACTGTGGTAATCATGTTTTATATGTTTTCTTTCAATAATGTGCCAAGTAAAGCCTTTGGGATAGTGTGGATACTTGTTGATTCGATTCTGTGCAAAAACAGAAACTTTTGCGTGCAGTGCTGGAATTTCAATTCTGTACTGGAGCATGAGAAAATTCTGAAATTTTTACAAAGCACTGGGTTACAAATTTTTTACGTTGTCCTAATTTTTCAGAATTTTTGGCGGTACAAAAGTATGGTTTTTTAAATCGCTCACTGCATGTTGTTCTGTTTCTGACAGATTCTGTTTCCGGTGCATAGTTTGCTTGTTTTAGTGTTTCCATAGCTTATATTGAGTAATATAAATTGTGAAAATGATATAATACAGTACGCATTATGTGGGAACAATTATGAAACTTGTCTTGATAGTACCTAAGTGGATGATTTATTTCTATCATACTAACCTATCTCACAAGAACCGTTAAGTTTTATGTGATTGAAGTTTTCATGTTTTGGGTGAGATATCGATATGAGGAGAATAAGGAGTGGCAAGACCCTAAGCTTGGGGATGCCCAAGGCACCCCAAGGTAATATTAAAGGAAGACTCAAGCGTCTAAGCTTGGGGATGCCCCGGAAGGCATCCCCTCTTTCATCTTCAAAACTATCGGTAACCTCACTCGGAGCTATAATTTTATTCGGCACATAATATGAATTTTGCTTGCAGCGTCATTTTATTTTGTTGAGATTTGCTTGTTGTTATCAATAATCATGTTTTGTATCTTTTAGTTCAATAAAATGCCAATTATAGCCTTTACCATGCTCAGTTTGCAAGTTTATGTGTTGCTGTTTGAAAACAGAAAGTTTTCTATTATGTCCCGAATTTTTGTGAATTGTCAGAACATGATAAAAATCTCAAAATTTTACACAGTAAGCATGCGTGAGGTGTCTGTCACGTGGAAATTTTTCAGAATTTTTCGAGGTAGGGAAGTATGAATTTTAAATCCCCCTTTACAGATTATTCTGTTTTGGCAGATTTCGGTTATAGTTGCATTGTTTGCATATGTTGCTTCTTTAATGTTTCTATTTGTGGATAGGAGTATTAAATATGCAGAGGCATTTAGTATGCAATGTTTAATTATAATTTTAGTGATTTGCTACAGTAGAGAATGTTAAGGTTTTGAGTTGATTTATACTAACTTATCTCACGAGTTCTTATTGAGTTTTGTGTGGATGAAGTTTTTAAAGATTTAGGAGAAGCCATGATATGAGAGGAATTAAGAAGACACAAGAGCTCAAGCTTGGAGATGCCCAAGGAACCCCAAGATAACATTCCAAGAAGTCTCAAGAAACTAAGCTTGGGGATGCCCCGGTGGGCATCCCACCTTTCTTCATCAACACCTATCGGTTAGCCTAAATTTTTACTTGTTCACATGCTATGTGCTATTCTTGGTGTGTCCTTTTATTTTCATTTTGCTTGCTGTTTGAATAAAATCCTTGGATATGAAATCTAGAATTGGAGAGAGTCCTCACATAGCTACCTATTTACTTAACTACTCATTTGATCTTCACTTATATCTTTTTGGAGTAGTTTGTCATTTACTCTTGTGCTTCACTTATATCCTATGAGTAAAATTTTGAATGAATTGAATATCATAAAGTTGAAATTATATGTGCTTCATATGCTTGTATCATGCCTAGTAGTAATTTCACATTTGGTTTAGAAAGTAAAATCTATTGAAGTTTGACAACCACAATATTGGTCATACAAGCAATTCATGAATGATTAGTGTAAGAAAGAGAACTTTCACACATAAATATATTATCTTGGACATCTTTTATGATTGTGAATACCCATTAATTATTTTCAAACTTGAGCAAATTAGTTAAAGTTGGACAAGGAAGACAACGTAATGAGTTATGTTTGGGTATATTTGCATAGAAATTATATTGTCATGGATCCTCCAACATGTGGTGCTTGCTTAATTAGGATCTTTTGCTAGCCAAAAATTCGTACTAAGTAGAGATACTACTTGTGCATACAAAAACCCTTAAACCCAGTTTCGTCACACGAGTGTCCACCATATCTACCTATGGATTGAATAAGATCCTTCAAGTAAGTTGTCATCGGTGCAAAAAGCAATAAAAATTGCTCCTAAAATATGTATGATATTTTATTGCAAGGGAAAATAAGCATTGTACGAACTTGTGATGGTAATGAAATAAAAGCGACGGACTGCACAATAAAGGTTGCTATCACAAGGGGCAATATAACGTGACGTACCTTTGCATTAAGGGCTTGCACATCCAAAAATCAAAAGCGCATGACAACCTCTACTTCCCTCTGCGAAGGGCCTATCTTTTACTTTATGTATTTATTTTTATGCAAGAGTCAATAGTATCCCTTCTCATTTCAACCTCAATTATTCTTTAGTTGGCAAGCATCATGTGGTGGAGAAAGATCCAGGCACATATGGCCAGTCAAATATATTTGATCATGAATTATTATTGTTGACAATTATCTCTATGATAAATAAGTTGGGAGGCGAAACATTAAGCCCCTATCTTTCTCTGTGTACGATGGATGCTATTTGTTCTAAAAATATGCTTTGAGTACTAGCAATCATAGAAGACTATATGATAATTGAGTATGTGGAGCTCTTACTTAGACTTTGTTGAAATTAAGTTGAATTACAATTGTTTGGTGACTAAGAACATAGGTTGTTAAGTTTCAAGAGAATGCATTGTTTGAATCATAACATGTGAATTGATTGCTACTTTATCATGATGAGTTTTATGAGAAAGAGTTGTTGTTATGATGCTAGGAAAAGTGATTGAAATTATCATTGATCAAACTTATGCACTATGCTAGCATTCACACTTCATAAATTATTTCTTTTATCATTTACCTACTCGAGGACGAGCAGGAATTAAGCTTGGGGATGCAGATACGTCTCCAACGTATCTATAATTTATGAAGTATTCATGCCATGTTTATAACAATTTTATATGGTTTTGGTATGATTTGATTAGAACTAACCCGGACTGACGCTGTTTTCCACAGAACTACCGTGGTGTTGTTTTTTGTGCAGAAATAAAAGTTCTCGGAATTGGACGAAACGTTTTGACGATTTTTTTTGGACCAAAAGAGAACCCCGAAGCTTCGTGGAAGGACCAGAAGCCTTACGAGGTGCTCACAAGCCACCACCGTGCGCTGGGGGGGGGGTATGGCGTGGTGATGCCTCGTGGGCCCATCTTAGCCCATCTTCGCGTGATTTCAACGCCAAAAATTCTTATAAATAGATGAACCCCCATAAATAACCCTAGAACTTCGATTATGCCGCCGCAATCCTCTGTACCTCCACGATCTCATCTACAGCCCTTTTCCGGCACCCTGCCGGAGGGGGGGATCATCACCGGAGCCATCTTCATCATCCCGGCGGTCTCCATGACGAGGAGGGAGTAGTTCATTGATGTCCACTACACAACTTATTCTTGTAGACTCGTGTTGGGCCTCCAAGCGCAGAGTTTTGTAGGACAGTAGCAATTTTCCGTCAAGTGGATGACCTAATGTTTATCAATCTGTGGGAGGCATAGGATGAAGATGGTCTCTCTCAAACAACCCTGCAATGAAATACAAGAAATATCTTGTGTCCCCAACACACCCAATACAATGGCAAATTGTATAGGTGCACTAGTTCGGCTAAGAGATGGTGATACAAGTGTAGTATTGATAGTAGATATAGGTTTTTGTAATCTGAAAATATAAAAACAGGAAGGTAGCAAGTGATAAAACGGAGCACAAACGATATTGCAATGCTTGAAAACAAGGCCTAGGGTTCATACTTTCACTAGTGCAATCTCTCAACAGTGCTAATATAGTTGAATCATATAACAATCCCTCAACGTGCGATAAAGAATCACTCCAGAGTTCTTATCAAGCGGAGAACATAAGATAGAAATTGTTGTAGGGTACGAAACCACCTCAAAGTTATCCTTTCCGATCAATCTATTGAGCTATTCCTATAAGTGTCACAAACAGCCCTAGAGTTCATACTAAAATAACACCATATGATACACATCAACCAACTCTAATGTCACCTAGATACTCCAATGTCACCACAAGTATCCGTGAGTTGATTATACGATATGCATCAAACAACTTCAGATTCATAATATTCAATCCAACACAAAGAACTTCAAAGAGTGCCCCAAGATTTCTACCGGAGAAAGTAGGACGAAAACGTGCATCAACCCCTATGCATAGATTACCCCAATATCACCTCGGGAATCCGTGAGTTGAGTGCCAAAACATACGTCAAGGGAATCAATATAATACCCCATTGTGACCACGGGTATTCATATGCAAGACATACATCAAGTGTTCTCGAATCCATAAAAGTATTCAATCCGATAATAGTGAAACCTCAAAGGTAAAAACTTAATTCATCACAACAAGATAGAGAGGGGAAAAACACCATATGATCCCACTATATTAACAAAGCTCGCGGTACATCAAGATCGTGCCAAATCAAGAACACGAGAGAGAGAGAGATCAAACACATAGCTACTGGTACATACCCTCAGCCCCGAGGGTGAACTACTCCCTCCTCGTCATGGAGACCACCGGGATGATGAAGATGGCCTCCGGTGATGATTCCCCCCTCCGGCAGGGTGCCGGAAAAGGGCTGTAGGTGAGATCATGGAGGTACAGAGGCTTGCGGTGGCGTAAAAACTCATCTATGTTAACTTTCGGGGGTTTCTGAATATATATGATTTTTCAGTGTTGGAATCACGCAAACAGGTGCCACAGGGGGCCCACGAGGCACCAGGGCGCGCCTAGGGGGTGGCGCGCCCTGGTGGCTGGTGGGGCCCCTGTGGGTCTTCTGCTGCTCCCTCGAAGCTTCCTGGGTCTGTTTCCTTCCAGAAAAAATCGTCAAAAAGTATCGCTGCATTTGGACTTCATTTGTATGGATTTTTTGGAAACCAAACACAAGCAGAAAATAGCAACTGGCACTGGGCACTAGGTCAATATGTTAGTCCATAAAAATCATATAAAAGTGCACCAAAATCATACAAAACTATAATAAACATGGCATGAATACTTCATAAATTATCGATACGTTGGAGACGTATCAGCATCCCCAAGCTTAATTCCAGCTCGTCCTCGAGTAGGTAAATGATAAAAGAAATGATTTATGAAGTGTGAATGCTAGCATAGTGCATAAGTCTGATCAATGATAATTTCAATCACTTTTCCTAGCATCATAACAGCAACTTTTTCTCATAAAACTCAACGTAATAAAGTAGCAATCAATTCACATGTTATGGTTCAAACAATGCATTCTCCTGAAACTTAACAACCTATGTTCTTAGTGACCAAACAATTGCAATTCAACCTATTTTCAACAAAGTCTAAGTAAGAGCTCCACATACTCAATTATCATATAGTCTTCTATGATTCCTAGTACTCAAAGCATATTTTTAGAACAAATGGCATCCATCGAACACAGAGAAAGATAGGGGCTTAATGTTTTGCCTCCCAACTTATTTATCATAGAGATAATTGTCAACAATAATAATTCATTATCGAATATATTTGACTGGCCATATGTGCCTGGATGTTTCCCCACCACATGATGCTTGCCAACTAGAGAATAATTAAGGTTGAAATGAGAAGTAATACTATTGACTCTTGCATAAAAGTAAATACATAAAGTAAAAGATAGGCCCTTCGCAGAGGGAAGCAGAGGTTGTCATGCGCTTTTTATTTTTGGATGTGCAAGCTCTTAATGCAAAGGAACGTCACGGTATATTGCCCCTTGTGATAGCAACCTTTATTATGCAGTCCGTCGCTTTTATTTCTTTACCATCACAAGTTCGTACAACGCTTATTTTCCCTTGCAATAAAAGATCATACATATTTTAGGAAAAAAATGTATTGCTTTTTGCACCGAGGACAACTTACTTGAAGGATCTTATTCAATCCATAGGTAGATATGGTGGACACACTACTGGAATCTGGTAATTTGCCATCTGTCCCCTCTTTGCCGTCTGCCAGCTGACGGCAAAGACCGTCTTTGCCGTCAGCCTAGGGGTAGTAGACGGCAAAGATGGGACAGATGGCAAAGATACCCTTTGCCATCCGTCCCCTCTTTGCCATCTGCTAGCTGACGACAAAGAACAGGAAAGCAGACGGCAAAGAGCAAGGTGGGCCCCACCGGAGCTGGACAAGGGCTAGGGCCCTTCTATGCCGTATGCTATTTCTTTGCCGTCTGCTAGCAGACGGCAAAGACAATAAAAGCAGACGGCAAAGAGAGACAGGGGGCCCCACCTCAGCACGGCGTGGCTAGCCCTAACGGTTACCCTCTTTGCCGTCTGCTAGCAGACGGCAAAGAGGTTAACCCATAACGGCCCGCGCGCCCCACCCTCCCTCTCTCCCCCACTATCGCCCACCCCGCGCAGCTCTCTCCTCTCTCTCTCTCTCTCGCCGTTCCGCCACCGCCACCGCCTCGCCGCACCCCGCCCCGCCGCCTCCCTGCCCAGCCTCCCCGCCGCGCCGCCCCCCTCCCGAGCCTCCCCGCCGCCCCCCTCCCGAGCCGCCCCGCCACCCCCCTCCCCAGCCTCCCCGCCGCAGGGTACTGCCGCAGCCGCCGGCAGGCCGCCCCACCGCCCCCCGAGGAGCGCCGCCCCGTCGCCGCCCCTGCCACCCCCGACTCCGCCCCGTCGCCAGCCCTGCAACCCACGGTGAGCCCCCTGCCCCCACTGCCACCCCCTTTTTTCTTTTTTTTTCTTTTCTGTTTTAGATATTAGATATAGATTTCGATATTTGATAGTTTACATATTAGATAGTTTAGATATTAGATAGTTTTAGATATTAGATATTTAGATATCAGATAGTTTTAGATAATAGTTTTAGATATTAGATAGTTTAGATAAATATTTTTTTTCTGTCTAATTATATCTAATAGTTTAGATATTAGATAGATAGATAGGATGGATAGATAGATATTAGGTTTTTTTAATCGACGCCGAGGTCCCGACGCCGACGCCCAGGCTTACTTTAATTGCTTGTTGCTGTTGCTGTTGTGGTGTTGCTGCTTGCTGATGCTGCTGATTTGCTGTTGCTGCATGCTATGGTAAAATATTGTCTTGTAGAGTAGGGTTTAGGGCCCATAAGTATGCATCGCTATTAATTTGGTATGTAGTGTGTTGACTTTCATTCTGATGGTTCTTCCTTTTGAAAGAGATGAGAGTGAGAGATGAGATGCTCTTGAAGGAAGGATACCGGCTGTTCGTAGCTGGTCGGTCTTTCTCGTCCTCCCCCTCTGAGACCTTGGTAAAGCAGGGGGAGGACGAAAGACCGACCATCACCGACGGTCGAAATAACATTGAGAGATGAGAGATGTTATAAGAGTATTATGAACCTCACATTAACCCAGACACATATGAAGGAGAATTCTTCCAAGAAACACGTCTTTCGAAAAAATGTTTCAAGAACCGCTCTACTTCACCCCAGAACATTGAAGTAGACAGCGACAGTGAATCCGACTTCACCCCTGAGCCGGAACAAGAAGAGCCGGAACAAGAACAGCCGGAACAAGAAGAGGTTACTGCTGCGGATGACCTGTCAATGCTTGACCAATTACGTAAAGGAGGCCTTCCACGTGCTGATGCATTTATTGATGATGATGATGATCACGTCATTACTGATAGTGATGATGATGATGCATTAATTGACCCCGGAGCATATATAGACGATGAAGATTAATATTAGTTCATGTCAGGTATTCAATTATTATTATGTACATATATATTATTAATTAGTTCATGTTAGGTATTCCATTTTTTATTATGTTCATGATGATGATACACTTAAGTTATATACATATTATTATTCATGTCGGTATTAATTTTTTTTTATGTTGTACTAATTTCGTTTACTCTTTGTCATGGTAGGTGTTGAAAGATGGTGGGCGCGGGTCCGAAGCGCTCCGAGGCTCCTTCTTCGTCGGCGCGTGGTGGGAGGGGTTCCATTCCACCCGTACCTCTCCGCCGAGCGTTGTTGGACAGTATGGGTACACCGCCGGGCCCTTCTTCGTCGGCGTCGGTGCCCACCGGGGGACGAGGTCGGGGAGGGAAGAAAAGAGGAGGTAGATCAGGATGTGGCCGCGGGAGAGGAGGTAGGCAGGCTCGTACGCCTTCCTCGCCGCCACCCCCAGCTGATTCACCCGAGCACGTGACTGCTAGGGTGAACCCGTCCGAGGAGGAGGCTACGCGGACTCCGGTCCACGAGCCTCGGGTCGACGGGCCTTCGGCCGACGAGACTTCGGCCCACGAGACTCCGGACCAGGCTACGTCCCAGGATACGTCCGGATGGGGTACCTGGCCGGATCCGCCTGTGGGGCCGAGTGGCCATGCTGATGGTGGCGGGGATTCGGTTGATAGCGAGGGCGAGGTGGTTGAGGGGGCCACCATCTACCAGCATGGTTGTACACGGCTCTTGACCGTGTCGGCGACCCGCGAGCAGAGGTGGTTGATTTTCCCTGATGGGGAGAGGTAAGTGCATTTACTCTTTTTGTACCTTTTGCCTTCACGTTTCTTCAAATATCTAATGCGTTGGCCTTGTCATACTGCAGGGGTTGGGACCACGCTCCGGATGTCCGCAGGCCCAACACCGTCCTTGGTGTGATTTGCCGGCAAAACTTCCCGGGGTTTGTCACGTTGCCCGGTGAGGGTCAGGTTCCACAACTAGGATTGAGCTGGGAGCACTACTTGGCTGCCCCGGCCGCGCCGGAGGAGATGATCGACGGTGTCTTGTGCCACACGAGGGCAGAGATGGTGATCAGAAAGTTTTGGGTAATTTCTCCTTTACACAATTAAAAATCTTCAAATAGCTAGTTATTGTACTAATCAATGTTGTCTCGTTTGATTGCCGACCTTCTACAGGTGTGAGGAGGGATACGAGGAGGCCGTGGCACAGGGTATCGATGCCGCGTGCAAGCGCCTACTACAAAACTTACGGCACGAGGCTCGAGTGCAGGCTGTTCGAGACTACTACGCCTCGCGTGGTATTAAGAAGACCAAGCAGGCGTGCCGTGAAAAGTTTCTGAAGAAGGAGCAGTACATGACGGTAATTACCTATTCTTAAGGCCTTGTACTTAGTTTCCTTGATTTGATTCGTAGGCATAGCGCTCAAGTTTCTCTTTACTAACTTAGGTGCCCCCGAGATGGTGTGCGGATCAGATGGATTGTTGGGAGGTGTTGGTGGATGAGTGGTGCTCAGACCAATGGCTAGCTCTCCACAACAATGCCAAGGACCGGCGTGCCCAAATGGAAGGTGTGCCACACCATCAAGGCAGCGCCAACTTATATCAGTTCGGGCGGAACTGGGTATGTGGTTTGCTTCATGATTCATGCAATTCATTCTTCAAGCTAGCTTGAGCCCTTTAATTACTAATTTACTCTGTTCCTCTCTTTTAGGGGCGATACAATAAGGCGGAGGTGCCAGAGGTGCACGACCTCTATGCCATGGCCCATACTGCCTCGTACAAGAAGGTCAAGGCATTCTCTGCGTCTGACCTCGATCATCCAGAGAGCTTCACCAACATCTCCTCGCACAACAAGCTCGTGAGGTACAGAGATGAGGGGAAGGCGAGGAAAGGGGAGGACTTTAACCCGAGCCAGGGTCCCATTGATCCAGAGCTAGTGATGATATCTGGTGGCGGGAGGTCCCATGGCTCGATAGCCATTGGAGATGGACTTATACGTTGTCCTAGCACTCTCCCGCAGATCAAGGCGCGCCAAAAGAGCTCCGCCCCTGAGATAAGGCCTCGACCATGGCCAATGGAGCTCGCCATCGAGGTTAGTTATACAGACTCAGATTTCTTTCCTCTCCATTACATTGTGTGCGGCCATCTATGATTACAATGCTAATGAGGAGTGGTGTTGCAGGCTGCTATTCAAAAAGAGAGAGAGAAAACACAGGCGCTTCTGCAGGAGAGGGAGCGGGAGTTGGAGGAGAGGACGGCTAAGATGTTGGAGGAGGAGAGGTCACGGAATGAAATGGCGAACCGGGCCATGTACGAGCTCCTCGTAGTAAGTTTCTTCTGCATATTAGCCAAATCATGCACTTAATGTTCGTTTCATTACTAACTAATATGACTGACTTGTCAAAACCAAATGTGCAGTCTGTGTGCGAGAAGGCCGGTCAGACCCCTCCGGCGATGCCAGTCATTGCTCCGGGGACCACGGTGAGTTTCATTTGAATGGTCATTAGTTACTAGTCTTAACATTTGAGTGTCATCATGCTAACGAGACATTGCAAATGATGTTTGGTGCAGCGTAACTCCAGACAAGCATCGCACGATCCTTCTGCAGGTGGTACCAGCACGAGCAACCCCAGTGCTTCACCTCCATGATGACGGTAAGTTTTCTCTAGTGTTTTGCTTAACAAATGGCATAACTACCTATGATATCTCAATAATGACCTATACTTAGCTTAATTAGTTCATTTATGACATAATTAGCTTAGTTAGGTCAAAAATGGCATAATAACCTTGGCTTAGCTCCAAAATGTCATATACTTAGCTTATTTTGCTCGAAAATGACATAATAACCTTACGTAGCTCCAAAATGACCTATTTTACCTAGGATAGCTCTAAATTTACCTATACTTAGCATTTTTTCCTCCAAAATGACTTAATATGCTTAGTTAGCTCAAAAATGGCATAACTACCTATGATAGCTCAATAATGACCTATACTTAGCTTAATTAGTTCATTTATGACATAATTAGCTTACTTAGGTCAAAAATGGCATAATAACCTTGGTTTAGCTCCAAAATGTCATATACTTAGCTTATTTTGCTCGAAAATGACATAATAACCTTACTTAGCTCCAAAAATACCTATTTTACCTAGGATAGCTCTAAAATGACACAATAAGCTTAGTTAGGTCAAAAATGGCATAATTACCTAGGTTGAAACTAAAATGACACAATTAAGCAATAAGAGGAAGAAAAACAAGAGGAGAAAAAGAAAGAGAAGAAAAACTCTTCTTCTTCTTCTTCTTCTTCTTCTTCTTCTTCTTTTTCTTCTTCTTCTAGTCTTCTTCTAGTCTTCTTCTTCTTCTTCTTCTTCTTCTTCTTCTTCTAGTCTTCTTCTTCTAACTTTCTTCTTTCTCATTTTGCAGATTTGCTTCAGATCACGGAAGCTTGCGTTGATGGAGTGCTTGTCTTTAGTTTTTGTTTTAACTTTGTGAAACTTGCTACCTATGGATGAAACTTTGTAATATTGATGAAACTATGTATATGTATGGATGAAACTTTGTAATCTGTTGAAACTTGGACATATGTGATGATTTGGTATACATCTGTTGGATGATCATATCCATATGGCAGGGATATGCATGTTGGATGAA
Organism: Elymus sibiricus; assembly: GCA_039707655.1. Lineage (NCBI taxonomy): Eukaryota > Viridiplantae > Streptophyta > Magnoliopsida > Poales > Poaceae > Elymus > Elymus sibiricus. The sequence continues at coordinate 77,555,592 of CM077676.1, forward strand.
AGTATTTTGAAATATATATATATATCATATATTTGCTGTGAAATTGCTTGAATATAAGAAAAACCAGAATTAAATGGGGCAATACAGGCACTTTGCCGTCTGCCAGCAGACGGCAAAGGAGCCACGTGGCAGCTACCTGTGCAACCTGGGAGCACTTGGGCTGGCCTATTTGGCCACTTTGCCGTCCGCTGGTAGACGGCAAAGACTGATGTGCTTTGCCGTCAGCTGGCAGACGGCAAAGATCCTACATTGGCCCCAGCTAACGCCAGACGACAGTTGACGTCAGCTGGCAGACGACAAAGACCTTTGCGCCTTCGCCGTCTGCTGGCAAACGGTAAAGCACGCCGTTAGCCACCTAACGGGGCTAACCCCAGCTCAGTGCCATCCACAGACTTTGCCGTCTGCTTGATAGGAATGGCTGACGGCAAACGTCTTTGCCATCCACTTTAGTTAAGCAGACGGCAAAGTAGCTCTTTACCGTAGACTGCACTGCCGGACGTGGTGCCGTCTGCGATGGCAGACGGCAAATTAGCTGAGTCCAGTAGTGACACTCATGGGAAGAAACTGGGTTTAAGGGTTTTTGGATGCACAAGTAGTATCTCTACTTAGTACGAATTTTTGGCTAGCAAAAGATCCTAAGCAAGCACCACATGTTGGAGGATCCATAACAATATAACTTCTATGCAAATATACCCAAACATAGCTCATTACGTTGTCTTCCTTGTCCAACTTCAACTAATTTGCTCAAGTTTGAAAATAATTAACGGGTATTCACAATCATAAAAGATGTCCAAGATAATATATTCATATGTGAAAGTTCTCTTCCTTATACTAATCATTCATGAATTGCTTGTACGACCAATATTGTGATTGTCAAGCTGCAATAGATTTCACTTTCTAACCCAAATGTGAAACTACTACTAGACATGATACAAGCATATGAAGCACATATAATTTCAACTTTATGATATTCAATTCATTCAACAATTTACTCATAGGATATAAGTGAAGAACAAGAGTAAATGACAAACTACTCCAAAAAGATATAAGTGAAGACCAAATGAGTAGTTAAGTAAATAGGTAGCTATGTGAGGAATCTCTCTCATTTAAAATTTCAGATCTTGATAATTTTATTCAAACCGCAAAGAAAACAAAATAAAATGACATTCCAAGAATAGCACATCTCATGTAAAGAAGCAAAAACTTAGGCTAACCGATAGGTGTTGATGAAGAAAGGTGGGATGCCAACCGGGGCATTTCCAAGCTTAGTTGCTTGAGACTTCTTGGAAAGTTATCTTGGGGTGCCTTGGGCATCCCCAAGCTTGAGCTCTTGTGTCTTCTTAATTCCTCTCATATCACGGTTTCCCTAAATCTCAAAAAACTTCATCCACACAAAACTCAACAAGAACTCGTAAGATAACTTAGTATAAATTAACTCAAAACTTTAACATTCTCTACTGTAGCAAATCACAAAAATAATAATTAAACATTGCATACTAAATGCCTCTGCATATTTAATACTCCTATCCACAAATAGAAACATTAAACAAGGAACATATGCAAACAATGCAACTATAACCGAAATCTGCCAAAACAGAACAGTCTATAAAGGGAGATTTAAAATTCATACTTCCCCAACTCCAAAAATTCTGAAAAAATACCACGTGACAGAGAACTCATGCATGCTTACTATGTAAAAATTTCTCATTTTTATCGTGTTTTGACTATTCAGGAATACTCTGGATATAACAGAAAACTTTCTGTTTTCAAACAGCAACACATGAACTTGCAAACTGAGCATGGTAAAGGCTATAATTGGCATTTTATTGAACTAAAATATACAAAACATGATTATAAATAACAGCAAGAAAATCTCAACAAAAGAAAATAATGCTCTAAGCAAAAATCATATTATGTGACGAATAAAAATATAGCTCCGAGTGAGGTTACCGATAGTATTGAAGACTAAAGAGGGGATGCCTTCCGGGGCATCCCCAAGCTTAGATGCTTGAGTCTTCATTGAATATTACCTTGGGGTGCCTTGGGAATCCCCAAGCTTAGGGCCTTGCCGCTCCTTATTCTCCTCATATCGATATCTCACCCAAAACTTGAAAACTTCAATCACACAAAACTTAACGGAACTTGTGAGATAGGTTAGTATGATAAAAATAAATCACCCACTTAGGTTGTAACACCCCATGTACTTAAGCTACAGTGATCACCCTCAGATGATGCCAAGTCATCATGATTAACAAAGCTTGATCATCATTTGCATCATATCTCATTTCAAATTCCAATTCAAATGTAAAGTGCAAATAAAAGTTGTTCCCATTTGAAAACAAAAATATTCGTTAATTAGCAAATAATCCATAACTAATTATGTTAAGAAAAACAACATCACCCAAATTACCTAGATGACACTAATATCATCAAAACAGTACCAAACAACAATAATTAATCCCATTTTATTTAACGAAATTGCAAATGAAATCATATTATCTCCAACCCAATTTCTGGTAGCACCAGATAATACCTAGAATTTATTTGGACCAGACTCATATTTTATAAAAGTAATTTAGTGGCCTAACAATTTACAAAACAGTAATAAAGACAGAACACAGAAAAAGAAAAAGAAAAGGGGCAAAGGCCTACTGTGCACTTGGGCCGCAAGTGCACAGTAGCCGGCCCAGCCCACCAGGAGCTCATCTCCTTCCTCCCGCGCGCTGTAAGCCGCGCGCGTCGACACAACGCCGATGACCTCGCTGTCGTCCATCCAAGCTCTCCCCCGTGCGGATAAGGGCACCCCCGAGCCCCTCTCGTCCTCCCCGGAACCCTAGCCCTCATCTTCTCTCCCCCTTCGCCCGCTTTCTTCCTCCCCGCGCAGACACTCGACGCCGTCGACATGGCCGAGTTCGCCGGCGTGGCCACATACCTCCCCCGCGCCTGAGATCGAGCCCATTCGCTCCGCCTTCCTCCTCTACTTCCTCTCCGACCACGGGAACGAGCACTGCGCCACCACAGCTCCGGGATCGAGCTCCTCCCCGATTTCGGTCGCCGGCGCTTCTCCGTCAAATGCCGCCGCCCTGCTGCTACTAAACCACCGTCGGGCCCCCGTGTGCCTCCCCGGTAAGCAGTCCCTCTTTTCCCCTCTCTCCGCGCTGCTTTTAGCCGCCCGTAGCCGCCGCAGCCATCGCCACCCGAAGCTTGCTCCACCGCGCAGCTCGTCGCCGTCATTGTAGCCGGTGTCGTGGCCGGGCAAGCACGGCAACGTGCTCAGGGCACCTCGTTGGTGCCGCCCGTGCCACTAGATCGCCTCCTCGTGCCCCACCTCGCAGACACCGACGACGCTCGAACTCCGGCGTCCGCCGCGGCCGCCGCCGCCGTCGATTTGGCCCGTCTCCGGCCGAGCCCGTGCCACCACTAGATGCGCCACTTCGCGCCCGTTCGAACGCGACCATCCGCCGTGATTTTGGTCGCCGAACGGCGATTTCCAGTGGGGTCCAATGCACGCCGCCGCGCGAAACGCTCGCCGGCGTGATTCCGGCGAGTCGTCGGTCGTCGCCGACGTGGCACTGGCCGGGCCCCACCTTGTGCCACTGACGCTGGGCCCCACTGGCCGCGTTGACTGGGTTGACCAGTCAACGGTGCTGACTGGGCAGCCCAGTGTCGCTGACATGTGGGCCCGCACTGTTTAAAACGTTTTTAAATAAATAAAAAGTTAATTAAGCCGTTAATTAAAATTGTTAGTTACTTAGTTAACTTAATCAGTCACTGACTACTCGGCCCCACCTGTAAATTAGCTAAATTAGATTAAATTAACCTCTGTTTAATTAAGTGAGTCACTGACCAGTGGGACCCACTGGTCAGGTTTGACCGGTCAGCTGGGCTGTTGACTGCTGACGTCACCCCCACGTCATGATGACGTCACCAATCACTGTTTCGGATAATTTGGAATTAAATAATTTCAAAAATTCCAGAAAATGATTAAAACTTTGAAAAATCATATAAAATAAACCGTAACTCGGATGAAAATAATTTATATATGAAAAATGATCAGAAAAATATGAAGAATCCGAATATGCCACCCACATACCTGCCACACCCCTCTAACATACTGAACATGGAACTTTTTGCCCGATTTCGATAAATGAATAGGGCATGACCTTAATAAAATAAATCCAAATAAATTCCTAAATTATCTAAAGCAGTTAGGTAGACATTATATCACATCTGCATATCATTTAGGCATGGCATGCATCGCTGTTGCATTGTTGCCATGAATTTATTGTTTCTTCCCCCTCATCCTCTCCGGTAGACTCCGAGACCGCTGACGAACCGGGGATCGACTACACCGTTGCAGATTCCTTTTCGCCTGCAGAGCAACCAGGCAAGCAAACCCCCTTGAGCATGCCTATATCACCTATTCTTTCTCCCTCCTGCTTGCATTAGAATTTGCTACTGCTTTTGATTGATCCTATTCTGATGCATAGCCTGATTTTGTAAACTGTTGTTGATACTTTACCTGCAATCCCAAATGCTTAGTATAGGATGGATGGAAATTCATCCGTGGCCCGCTTCCTTGTCCTAGTTGCCCCGCTTAGTTACCAGTGCCCCGATCGAGGTGATCGGCGGGCTGAGACTAGCACATCACCACACATCCCCCTAAGTTGCTCGACTCCGCAGAGCTAATATCGAGTGCCGAGGGTGATACCTCTTATCTCACTCCTGATGTTGCCTCTGTGGCACAGCTAGTTGGTCGTGGGTTACGAGGGTGATTCCTCTTTCACCACCTCCGACGGAGCTTCTGTCGTGCAACCCCGCAAGTGTGAATACCATCAAGGGTGATTCCTCCGGGTTCACCTTGACGGATACATCGAGTAGAAATCCAATGAGGGTGATTCCTCGGATAACTTCTTGGTGCTACAGACACACGGGTACTTTGACTTTACTACAGATGCTAAATAAAGTCGGGTCGACCCCGAGGGGTACCCGCGAGAGACACAATAGAAAGTCGGGCGGGCCCGGAGAGCACCCGCGAGAGTTACTGTGGCGGCTGGCTGTATAGCGGTACCACCCAGGCTATGGTGGTAGCTCCGGACTTGTCCCGACAGCCGTAACTTAAGTTATTAATGCACTAACAGATTTGGGTAGTGATCTGAGTTGGCCACTGGCCTATACGCACTACCACCATGCGGGATAATGGTTTAATGGGGCCCTCTACGCCGTATGTATCAGCTAAAAGCTCTGTCAGATGTCCAGTTCAGCATTGCGGCATGGCTGGGCCGGCGCCTTCCACGACAGAGGTGGTACCGAGATTCACCCTGCTCGCAACGACCCGGAGTGCAAAGGGCGATGGGCCCAAGACCCCTAAGCACTTAGGATGTAGACCGGCGGGGACCTCTCTGCTGAGCTCTAGGTAGGGCAGCGGTGTGTCGATCAGCCGAGGCCGGGCATGACCCAGGAAAGTGTGTCCGACCGGAGTTAATCGAGCGTGTTGGTTAACAATAGTGCACCCCTGCAGGGAAGATTATCTATTCGAATAGCCGTGTCCACGGTAACAGACGCTCAGTGTTGTATCCTGATCTGCTACTACCTGAACTGGATACTTGTTAATTAATTGAAGCTCCGGCATCGCTTTCTCGCAGGGAGTCGAGGAAGGATCTCTAGGCTTTATCACAACAAGCTTGCCACTTTATTTATGTTACTAATCTGCACTCTTCTAATACTGCAAGACACTGAAGATGCTAGTCTTCGATAGGCTAGGTCTCTCTCTCTATTCTGGCATTTCTGCAGTCTAGTCCACTTATACAGCTCCCCTTTGACACCGATGCATAAGTAGAATAGATCTAATGTAAGTCTTGCGAGTACTTTGGATGAGAACTCACGGTTGCTTTGCTACCTCTTTCCCCATACCCATTTGTTGCGACCAGATGATGGAGCCCCGGAGCCAGCTGCACCAGGCGACGACTACTACTACCCTGACGGAGTTTACTGCTACGTGAAGACCGATGACAAAGAGTAGTTAGGAGGTTCCCAGGCAGGAGGCCTGCGCCTTTTCGATCAGAGCCGTTGTTTGTTTTTGCCTTCATAAGGCATCTTGATTAACTTTGTGTCTGTACTCAGATACTGTTGTGGCTTCCGCTAACGCTTGTATGCGAGCTTTTGTATTCGAGCCCTCGAGGCCCCTGGCTTGTAATATAAAGCTTGTATTATTCTATTTTGTGTTTAGAGTTGTGCTGTGATATCTTCAAGTGAGTCCCTAGGCTTGATCGTGTGCATTTGCGTGTATGATTAGTGCAGGATTAAGTCGGGGGCATCACAAGTTTGTATCAGAGCCGACTGCCTGTAAGAACCACCCTTTCCAACTCCTTGGCCGAAGTTGAGTCTAGTCTCCAAAAACTGTTTTACTAACATGGCTGTGTGGCTTACGGGCCCACATCGCCAATGGATGGGATTAGGATCTTTTATTCCTCTCCTTTACTCTGGAACTATGAACTCTCCTCCTTTCGGGTTAAATATTTACTAACTCTAACATTAGGTTCTCGTGATCACATCCACCCGGAGTTCTGAATTTACCTCCCCTTCTTCAAGTTGAGGGCCAGGTTCTGCTGCACAATACTCATGGACCGCAGGATCGTTTTATCGAGGGCACCCTGCGTTGTCACTTGCAGATTCCTCGCTCTCGTGGTTTTCTCCGATGTTGGTGTAGCCTTTGCTATGTCTCGTTGTTGTATGTCTCCACCGTCTAGTTTGTCTAGTTGCGAGTGTTTCCGAGCTCGTACTATCCATTTGAACCCAACTCTGTGCATGGAACTGTATGTCTTTAATGACTACTAATATGTATCTAATGCACTTCTTGTTCATTACTCATGTTACACCATGAATGATCTCTTACACCTGCAGTTGTTCTTGCTAAACTGCCCCTGTTGATTTGGCAGGATGGATGACGACCCTCCACCTCCACCCTATATTGCCGCTATGATGCAGCAGTTTAAATTGAACCGTCAGCTCAACGAGAGTCTGGTGAACCGTTTGGAACGCAACGATGCTCATCAGGAGCCTGGCCTGATCTCACTACAAGATTCCGTGCGCCTCAACCCGTCCACCTTCCGCAACTTGACTGATCCAATGGAGGCTGATGATTGGCTCCGTGACATCGCCTTTCAGATGGAGTCGGCTAATGTTGTCCCTGATAGTTACGTCACCTATGCGACGTATCACTTGAGGGGTTCAGCTGCTCAATGGTGGGAAAGCCATAGGCGTATGCTGTCTGCTGAAACAGTCACCACATGGGTAGAGTTTCAGTCAGTTTTCCGTGCACGACACATTCCACAAGGTCTGATGGATCAGAAGAAGAAGGAATTCGGCAAACTCATACAGGGCAAGATGACTGTGGATGAATATCAAAGGAAATTTCTCGAATTATCCCGCTATGCTGAAGATGACGTCTGCACTGATGCTCGCAAGCAGGAGAAATTTCGTGAAGGACTGCATCCTGATATTAAGCTCGCACTTGTTGTCCATGATTGCGCGGACTTTGCGACGCTTGTCAGCCAAGCTTTCCAAGTTGAAACTGGTTTGAATGAGTACGAGGAGTCGCTCAAGTGCACTCGTGATGTTGGCTCATCCACGGGTCAGCCTGCTCAGAAACGTCAAGTCTGGATCCTGCACAATGTTCATCACCGACCTGCTCCAGCCCCAAGACCGTCTTATGTTGCCCCTCGTCTGCCTCCGCCGTCGAGACAGCTAACGATCCAGGGTGAACAACTCAATACTGTGGCTCCTCCACTTAATGATGGGTTGTGCCGCAAGTGTGGACAGCCAGGGCACCGTACTATCAACTGTCGCCCGGATCAGCCGCAAAATGCATCACGTCCTACTGTTGGCCGTAAGAAGGGTCGTCGAAACCATCGCAACAGAGCTTATAGTGCCAGGCCGCCTGCTATGAATTGTGGTCAAGTCACCCATGTCAAAATGGAAGAAGCTCGGGAGGCCCCAAAAATTGTGATGGGTACTCTTCTCGTTAATTCAGTGCCATCTGTTGTTCTCTTTGATTCAGGAGCATCTCATGCCTTTGTGTCCCAATAGTTTGCACAGTTACATGGGTTAGGCATGGAAAAATTATCCACTCCTTTATCGAATGAATCTCCGGGAGCTAAGTGGCAAACCACAATGGTAAGCCCTCATAACCAAATTGAAATTGGAGGTCTACTTTTTCCGGCTTCTCTCACTGTGCTCGGACCTTCCAACATAGACATCATTCTTGGTATGGAATGGTTGGCAGCCTATAATGCTTTGATCAACTGTGCCGCCAAGACAGTCCAGCTCACACATCCTTCTGGCAAGGTGATCAACTACTCAGCCCAGTTAAGCCAGAATGCCGAGAGCCAGATATATGCTCTGAATGCATTGAATGCTTCTCCTCTTGAAGGGATAGAGAACGTTCCAGTTGTTCGTGACTTTCAAGATGTCTTCCCAGAGGAACTTCCAGGAGTACCACCTGTTAGAGCTGTCGAATTTGTCATAGACCTGAAACCTGGCACAACTCCTATTGCCAAGCGGCCGTACAAGATGCCACCTCATGAACTCCTTGAGCTTAAGGAGGAAATTGACAAGTCACTTCGTAAGGGTTTTATTCGCCCCAGTTCTTCTGCTTGGGGAGCACCTTCTCTCTTTGTCAAGAAGAAGGATGGTACGAATCGTTTGGTTCAAGATTATCGACCTATCAACCAAGCAACAATTCAGAACAAGTATCCGCTTCCCAGAATCAACGATCTGTATGATCAACTTGCTAGTTCCTCGGTATTCTCTAAACTTGATTTGAGGTTGGGATACCGCCAGATCAGAGTTCGTAAAGAGGACATACCGAAGACAGCTTTCGTTACTCTCTATGGTTCTTACGAGTACACTGTCATGTCCTTTGGCTTAACCAATGCTCCAGCAACATTCTCTCGATTGATGAACTACATCTTCATGGATTACTCGACAAGTTCGTCGTGGTTTATCTGGATGACATCCTTGTATATTCGAAGAATGACGAAGAACATGCCGAACATCTTCGGCTTGTATTGGAAAAGCTGCGTGAACATCAACTGTATGCCAAATATTCCAAGAGTGAGTTCTGGCTATTTGAAGTGACATATCTTGGCCACGTGATTTCCAAAGATGGCATTGCTGTTAACCCAGAATGAGTTCAGGCTATTCTTGAATGGACTCCACCGAAGAATGTCAAGCAAGTCAGGAGTTTTCTCGGACTCGCCAGCTATTGCCGCCATTTTATCGAGAATTTCTCCAAGATTGCCAAGCCTTTAACTGATTTGCTTCACAAGGGCATTAAGTTTGAGAGGACAGACAAATGTCAAGAAAGTTTTCAGACACTCAAAGAGAAGCTGACATCTGCCCCAGTGCTTGCTCCCCTAGATTCTCGCAAGGACTTTGTGATCTATTGCGACGCATCCCGTCAAGGATTAGGCTGTGTCCTAATGCAAGAGCGTAAAGTGATTGCTTATGGCTCTCGACAGTTGCGCCCGCATGAAGAGAACTATCCAGTACATGATCTCAAACTTGCAGCAGTTATTTATGCATTGAAGTTATGGAGACATTACCTACTCGGTAATCGTTGCGAGATCTACACAGATCATCAAAGTCTGAAGTACTTGTTCACTCAGCCATCTCTGAACCTCCGTCAGCAAAGATGGATGGAGGCTATTACAGACTATGACTTGGGTATTTCTTATACCCCTGGCAAGGCTAACGTAATGGTTGATGCCTTGAGCCGTAAATCCTACTGTTGTGAACTTGAGGTTCAGCTGCAGCAGCCACTCCTATATGAAGAGCTTCGAAAGATGAACATCGAGATAGTTCCTCAAGGATATCTGAATACCTTGGTTGTTGAACTAGATCTCGAGCACAACATCAAGACCAGGCAGAAATATGATTCTGAAGTCGAGAAGATCAAGAGCTATCTCTCCAAGGGAAATTCATCATTCTTCACTTTTGATGATGATGGTTCCTTGTTCTTCAGAGGCCGCCTAGTGGTTCCCAGAAAGCACAATCTGGACTTGCACTCGGATGCCATGAAAGAAGCACATGACACACCTCTCACTACAAGAAATATGGCAACTTGCGACCATCAATATTGGTCACTGAATGGTCATTGTTTTTCATTTGCGACCTTTTTGTGACCAAAAACAATTGGTCAAAAGCTGGCCGTCTTTAATGAAACTTAACGACCTTTGTTGTGAAATGGTCGTAGAAGGTAACGACCAAAATAAAAGGTCGTTGGTTCTACGACCAATTGTTTTGGTCACTGACAGCCTGCCAAAACCACGTCAGATCCAACGTGGCAAGCTGACGTGGCAAAATTGCGACCAATTAAATTGGTCGTTGATAAGAATCAGCCCGGTCCAGTTCGGTGCTTCACATGGGCCGAGCTCAACAATTCAGCCTGTGTATGTTTTTTTTTCTTGTCAATTCTGGTCGACTACATGGGCCAAACCCAACAATTCGGTCCTTTTATATTTTTTTCCTGCCAAATCATGTTTTACCAAACAAGACCAGCCCAATGTGTTACAGGCTTTTTCTTTCCTGGGCCTTGGCCTTTCCACATTCATTTCTTTTTGTTTTATTTTTTACCCAAAATATTTGTCCAATATAATTTGGCCTTGGCCTCTTTATGGTACAACTCCAGCCCATTTAACAAACATTTTCAAACCAGTTTGAATAACAATATGAATAAGGTTACGACGGTGTTACAGAAATATCTCAGAACGCACATTCATATTTTATACAGGTCCAAGCAAATTTCCATCACATCCGTATTTTATACAGGTCCAAGCAAGCTACAACATGTCGTATTCAAGCATACAGCTGCTAAAATACTCCAGAACAGCAAAAAAAAAGATAGAACTAGCCTATCTAGTACTTCACAGCAAGAAAACATGTAATCTTCTTAATGGAAAGATTTCTTCTTCAAGTACTTCTTCTTCCTTAACAATGACAGGCTGCTACAAAACATCTGGGCATTCAAAAGACAACAAAAGGTATGTCACTGATAGAAGAAATATTACACGAATACTTTTAAAATAAAAACTAAAGATACACCAGTATTTTATCATTCGACTTATTACTAGTTTAACAAGATCATTCTACTTATCTGGAATAGGCCTATTCATCAAAACTGAGAATTGAATTGGCACATTGACAAACTTAGCAGCAAATAAGCATGGAATGTTTCACATAGACGACAAGGTTTAAAAACGATCATTCAAAGTTATAGCAGCACGAAGTTCCATTTGAGTATAAGGAATAATACTAATATTCAATCTATGTTACCTATTAAACTACCAGCTGCATGATTGAATTAAGTAGTCACTAGCTATTCATCTTGACATCTATATAGGTGTAACAGAGCAACTATGTCAAAGTTAATTCAGATTTACTAATGTGTGTGCCACATGATACATGCATCAAGCATAAGGCCATCAAGCTGGATACTCAACAGGATTCATTCATATACTTATTATGCTGACGGGATTGTAGAGGTTAACAACAACAAAACTAAAACTGGAAATTGATACCATTTGTGATGCACGACATAAGCTAACAAAAAAAACATTCCAAAACTATCTGTATAAAACATTTATGGATGGATACATTCAAGAATTAGAAAAGTTCAAATAGGTTTGTAAATGCAGAAATAACTTGAGGAAAAGTATCCAATTTATGTACTGATCCAGTTTACTAGAGTATTTTATGAAAAAATATGATGGCCATGGAACAGAGCAAGGTACTACTATAGCAGCACAAGAGAGGGAGCTAGACGTAGGAGACGTGCTCACCGGAGAGGAGGCTATACTCGATGCTGCAGACAACCGCAACCGTTGTACGCGGTAGAGGAGGTTGAAGCCGAGTTGGACCATGTGCGGGGCGTCGTCGTGGCGGTGGATGCCCTGGTTGTCATCATCGTCCACGGAGGATGTCTGCTGCTCCGAAACAAACAAACAGGTAAGAGCTGCTGTTGTTGAGATAAGTATAGAAATTAATCAAGCTAGTAAAGGAGACACATACGTACTGCTGCTATAACTACAGAAATCAATCGAGCTACATGTGTGTGCGCTTGAGCTAGCTTATTAGTACGTACATGGCTGGGATCCAAAACAAATAGAGCATGCTTGCCTCAACAGAATGAATCACAAGGTTAATTTTTGTTGTTGCTAACACTGCTAGGCTGCTAGCTGTGTGTGTTCATCCATCCATCCATGGACCTAACTAATGTTGTTGTATCTCTAGACTAGAATCAAATGATCATTAGTGTTATTATTAACTTGATGGTGGCATCTTCTAGTAGGGTACAGATTTCACACAAGACATGAAAAATTGATGAGGCAAGCATCATCAGACAACACACTCACAATCGAATTTCGCATAAAAACTGAACCAATACTTGCTATTATGTTGTGGCCATAACAAATTAACAATTTCAATTGATGCCCACTTCATATCAGATATGCAAGGGGTAGAAGGAGGGGTGGAGCTCATCATGTCAAGGGGTTGGAGGAGGGGAGGAGGGCGTCCTGTAGCATCAACTTCTCCTCATGAGAGCAACCTGCACAAAACAGAGCCTTCAACATGTTTAGATCGGGAAGAGAAAAAAGACGGAACAAAAAAAGAACCTAACATGTTTGGATTAAAACAGGAATACGGTGTCCACCTTATACTACAAAATCATCATCAGGATTAAGCAACACATTGATACTCAGAGTGCTGGATGAGACAAATATCAATTGAAACCAATTAGAGCAGGGAGCAAGAAATAGAGCCTCTACTTAATTGTCATGTTTTGTCAGCCATTTTGCAATCTACACACCCCAATCGAACAATTTGAACTACAATAGGAATTTCCAGGTGTGTAACAGGCAGAAGGAAAATGACTAGACATTGTGGTCAAACCAGTGCTCAGCAAGCATTACAGCTTGCGGTTCTCCGTCGAAGGCAGACTGATGGCGACAGGAGAAGCGGTGGGGCTTCATGCCACCACCGCAGTGACCGCCATCCGCTGTAGCCGGTGTCAGAGACGCCGGTTCCGTGCAGGGCTCCACCTCCCGCCCAAGCTCGCCTCCGGGGGGTGCCTGTAGAGAGAGAGAGAGAGATACTGAGAGAGATACTAAGGGAGAAGCAAAATAGATAGAGGCGGGCAGATCCGGCGACCTCATGGAAAGATCCGGCGATCTGAATTAGATAAACATATTGCTACACACTAATAATCTGTGCAGCGATCTGAACCATGTCCATTAATAAAACATGGCTCATCATTTTCATTCTTGTAGATAAGATAGCATCGCGACATTTCTGAAATACAGTTTCATAGTTTGTTCAATCAGAACACTTCTAGTAAAGCTGTATTGCTAGTCTATTCGTCAAGCAGCCACAAACCAAACAAAGAGGCAACATATATTAGGTTATATGAATAACCGGCAATTTATCTATCAGTGTTCTATTTCTTGCAGATAAGATAAGATCATGGCATCACCCCATTTTTCATAACACTGTTTCATAGTTTGCTCAATCAGAACACTTGCATAATGTAGTATTACCTCATTCATCAAGCAGCCAAGTCAACAAGGACGCAATATAAATTAGATATGTTTAGACGATCAGCGCTACTAATCTTTACGAAATCACATGCCCCAAATAACAGTCTGACCTAGGACATTGTATATATGACAAGTCACGTCAAGAAGAGCAGTTCCAATCATGAACAAAACAATAGGTTTGACAAATAGCATCAGTAACTGCATCGATCGAGATCAGGTACATCGAGGACCACGCAATCGATCCGCGACTAGACACGGCGAGACAAGGGCCGCAGGAGGGATTGATAGAGATAGGGAGGAGAGGGGGGAATGGACCTGGCGATGCGGGTGTAGAAGAGCTGCTTGGAGAGCTCCTGGCACTTCTCGACGGTGGGCAGCTGCACGACGAACTGCTTGTTCTTCTCCATGAGGGTCTTGTGGTAGGCGCACCCGTGCCTCACCGCAAACCGCGTCGCGTCGCAGGCCTTGGCCTGCAGCTGCACTAGCTTGGACCCCAGTGCCGCCATGGATCTGCTGCTCCTTCCGGGACGCGACGACTCCTTGGAGAAGGGGGGTCGCGGGAATGCGGCCAGGTGAGATCGCGGGAGAGGATTCGGGATCGGGCGGATGGGGGCTTACCTTGGGGGATCGGAGGAGGAGGATGCGGCGGCGGCGCGAGTGTGGGTTGGTTGTGCCTGCAACCCCGAGGCCACATCGAGCGGCCCCGTCCATCTCGGCCGTGAGCCCGACGACCCCATCCCCCACGACGACAAGGTCAAGGCGAGAGAAGGTGGAGGGCCTGGTGGAGAAGGGAGAGAGGGGCTCGGGCTGGCGGGGAGGGTGGGGCGTCGCGAGAGAGAAGACGGCGGGGAGGAAGGGGACGAGATCGAGAGGAGCTAGGGTTTGCGCGGCTGAGGAAGGGAGGGGGTCGGGGTGGCGATGCGGTGAGGAAGGGCGTGGGGGAGGCCATGGATGGCGGCGAGCTCCGCCGGATGGAGTTGGCGGCGGCGATCTGGAAGGGAGGAGGCGAGCTCTCGCTCTTCGATCTGGATCGGGGAGAGGAAGAGAGAGAGGTGGCGGCGCGTGGAAGGACAAAGGGGATCAAGCGAAGAGAGTACTAGGGTTGGTTTGGGTTGGGCTGCTGAGACGTTGGATCCCCCGGGTGTGGACGGTTCAGATCGGCTACAGTGGGGTGATCCGTGGTAAGAATCCTGATTGGTTCGGAAAATCTGTGATTTAAAATAGTTTCCAAGTACTAAAAATAGAGGGATTTTGTAAAGCAGCTATCAAAAATATTTTGCAAAAGGGCACCACACAAATTTTCACTCAAGTTAGACCACATTTTATGGATGAGCACCAATTTGTATGCATTTCTGATCTTTCTATCTATTTTTAATCATTTTCCGAGTGGCAAAAATGAATTTTTTTGTGAATGACCTACCAAATATTTGTTGCAAAATTGGACCACATCATTTTTCTAAAATATTAGACCATATTTAATGTACAATTGACCAAATGGTTGGGTGTCAAAAGCTTTTGATCCACCTCTCGTGAAAAAGACAAATTTCCGCCGATTCAGTAGGAAGCGGGTCAAATTTGAACTGCAGCTGCCTTATAGTTTGCTCTTTATTTTTTCCAAAAATCATTTCTAGGTACATAAGTATCTATTAAATCAGAGAAATGCCAAAAGTTTTCCAACATTCAACCACTAGCTAGGAACGGTCATGCCCGCCGTTTTGACCGCATTTTGAAATGGGCATGAAAAATTCAAAAAAAAACAAAAAATTGGAAAACCTTCGCATTGTGTCATTATATGTGACCAAGTTACCAGGAAAAATAATAAACTTGTAATACGGCAATTATTTTAAAAAAGTGTTCTCAGGAATGAGCTATCATGTGTGAAGATTCATGGCTTTCAAGCCAAATGATCAATCTTATTGCCACATTCATGGCATAGTTTGTTCAAATGATCTCATATTGTGCACAAAGGTGCATCTTGGAATGGCAAACAATGTTGCCTAAGAAAGTTTTCATTTTCTTTGGACGATAATTTCATTTTCCATTTTTCGAGTGCCCAAAATGAGTTTTTTTGTGAAGGACCTACCAAATATTTGTTGCAAAATTGGACCACATCATTTTTCTAAAATATTAGACCATATTTAATGTACAATTGACCAAATGGTTGGGTGTCAAAAGCTTTTGATCCACCTCTCATGAAAAAGACAAATTTCCGCCGATTCAGTAGGAAGCGGGTCAAATTTGAACTGCAACTGCCTTATAGTTTGCTCGTTATTTTTTCCAAAAATCATTTCTAGGTACATAAGTATCTATTTAATTAGAGAAACACCAAAAGTTTTCCAAGATTCAACCACTAGCTAGGAACGGTCATGCCCGCCGTTTTGACCGCATTTTGAAATGGGCATGAAAAATAAAAAAAAAATAAAAATTTGGAAAATCTTCGCATTGTGTCATTATATGTGACCAAGTTACCAGGAAAAATAATAAACTTGTAATACGACAATTATTTTAAAAAAAGTGTTTTCAGAAATGAGCTATCATGTGTGAAGACTCACGGCTTTCAAGTCAAATGATCAATCTTATGGCCACATTCATGACATAGTTTGTTCAAATGATCTCATATTGTGCACAAAGGTGCATCTTGGAATGGCAAACAATGTTGCCTAAGAAAGTTTTCATTTTCTTTGGACGAAAATTTCAGTTTCCATTTTTCGAGTGCCCAAAATGAAATTTTTTGTGAAGGACCTACCATATATTTGTTGCAAAATTAGACCAAATCAATTTTATAAAATATTAGGCCATATTTAATGTATAATTTACCAAATGGTTGCGTGTCAAAAGCTATGATCCACCTCTCGTGAAAAAGACAAATTTTCGCCGATTCAGCAGGAAGCGGGTCAAATTTGAACTGCAGCTGCCTTATAGTTTGCTCTTTATTTTTTCCAAAAATCATTTCTAGGTACATAAGTATCTATTTAATCAGAGATACATGGTGTGGTGGCGAGACATCGAGGTTTGGATGGTGGCCGAGGCCCCCAACTCCAGAGCGCGTAAACTGGCATGCCAGCCGCGTGGTCACCGCGTGACCGTGGCGTTGCCACGCGTTCTGGGCGGCCTAGGCATGTCTGGTGGGTTGGGCACTCCCCCGGTAGGTGTTAGGAAGAAGAATACAACAGAAGAATCTCACGAGGAGACTGAAGTAAGCTCAAACATGAATTAGCAGCCAAGTGTTTGATTAGCGGTGGGGGAAATGCACATGGCCAATGGGCCTGAGTTTTGGCTGAGGATGATCATCTACTAAGGAGACTGTCTTGGCAAATTTGCAGATCAAATGGAGGAGCCTAGGTGGCACTTGCTTTGCAAAGTACCACACTGGAAAGAAATATGGATGTTGAAGCTGGGCTCAAATGAACGAATGGATTGAGCTGAAATTTTGTGGAGGGAAGTTATATAGGTAGGAACATGCCCTGGTAAAGTTTCAGCAATAAATAAGCAATATAAAATATAGTTGCTTCACAAACTGAAAATATGACCAGAATAAAAGATTAGATGATGAGCTCACATGGATTGCTGGATAGAGATAAAATTTTGTGGAGAGTGATCATTTGAGCATATGGATGATTTGAAAAAATCTTAGATCATTTGGATAAGCCTAGCTAGTACTTCCTTCACAAAGCTTCTCTCTGTATAGAAACTTTGGAAATTTGCTGAGGAAGATTTACTAGGCAAATGGAGCTGAATATTGGCATGTGGCAATGATTTGGAGTTGGAAGAGTGCCAAAAAAGTTTGAGGGTGATAGTAGGGGTCTAGATAGCACTTGCTTTGCAATGGGCCGATCTGGCCAGAAAATAGAAATTGAAGTTGACCTCACATAGATGATTGGATTGAGCTGCAATTTGGAGGAGGATGATAATTTGGGCATATTAAAGTACTGTAAAAATTTCATACCATTTAGATAAATAAAAATGGTACTTCCTTCACAATGCTCTCCACTGAACAGAAAATTGGAAAAAATCTTGAGGGAAATTGGAAAAATTAAATGAGCTAAAATTTTGTGGAGGGAGGTTCTATGGGCAGGGTCATGTCCTTGTAAATTTTCAGCAATTATAAAGCAATATAAAATATAGTTGCTTCACAAAGTTAAAATATTACCAGAAAAAAGATTGGATGGTGAGCTCACATGGATTGTTAGATGGGGCTGAAATTTTGTGGAGAGCTATGATTTGGGCATATAAAAAATTTGGCAAAAATTAAACTCATTAGGATATGCCTAGCTAGTACTTCCTTCACAAAGCTTTTAGCTGAACAGAAACTTTGGAAATTTGCTGAGGAAGATTTACTAGGCAAATGAAGCTGAATTTTGTCATGAGGCAATGATTTGGATAGGGAAGAGTGCCCAAAAATTTTGAGGGCAATCAAGAAAATATAAATAACACTTCCTTCACAAAGTGCTGTTCTGAACAGAATAGGAAATGAATATTCCTGAATTATTTTTGAACTAGGAAAGGAAGGTTTTTGACATATTTGAGGAAGATATGATCCAACTAATTTATGAGAATTTTTTGGGAATTTTAGGAACGACAGAAATGTAGGCTGCTTCACAACCTAGGGCGAAAATTGACACATGGACATGACACATAGGCAAAACTGATGAGGTGGCGCCTAGTCATAGCAATGCACCAGAATTTACAAGGCTATGACCATCTATATTGGTCGTGATCAGCTAGAAATAAGGCAGCGGACTAGTGCTGTCTGCTTTACGACCATTTCGTGTAAGGAAATTACGACCTTTCTGACCAAAATGGTCGTTATGGTTTACGGTTTGGAGCCCCCTGAACAGCTTATGACAAATTGGTCTCAAATGGTCGTAGATTTACGACCATTTCTTCCAGGGTCATTGATAGAAGGTCACAAGTTGACATATTTCTTGTAGTGTCTGTCTATTCATCCGGGTAGTACCTAGATGTACCAAGACATTCGTCAGCGGTACTGGTGGCCTGATATGAAGCGAGACATTGCTCGTTATGTTGCTGAGTGTGACGTTTGCCGTTGCATCAAAGCAGAACATCAAAGGCCTGCTGGAACTCTGCAACCACTTGATATTCCTGAATGGAAATGGGACAAAGTTGAAATGGATTTCATTACTGGAATTCCCAGATCGCAGAAGGGTCATGATGCTATTTTTGTCGTCATTGACCGATTTTCAAAGGTTGCTCACTTTCTGCCAGTCAAAGAGACAATCACTGCTAGTCAGTTAGCAGACTTGTATGTTTCCAGAATTGTGTCACTCCAAAGTGTTCCATTGGAGATCAGTTCAGACCATGGCATCCTCTTTACTTCAAGGTTCTGGGCTAGTTTCCAAGAAGCTATGGGAACTCATCTGTCCTTTAGCACTGCTTTCCACCCCCAGTCCCAGGGACAAGTTGAACGAGTCAATCAAGTGCTTGAGGATATGCTTCGAGCTTGTGTCATCTCATTCGGTAAGAAATGGGAAGAATCTCTCCCGTATGCCGAATTCTCTTACAACAATAGCTATCAAGCTAGTCTGAAGATGGCACCCTTTGAAGTTCTCTATGGACGTAAGTGCCGAACCCCTCTGAATTGGTTAGAAACTAGGGAACGGCCACTCTTCGGTCCGGACATTATCCAACACGCTGAAGAGCAAGTCCGTATCGTTCGTGAACATCTGAAAACTGCTCAGTCTCGTCAGAAGAGCAATTATGACCGGAAACACCAGGTAATGGTCTATCAACCTGGCGAGCAAGCTTACCTTCGTGACACTCCGATGAAGGGCACTCACCGATTTGGAATCAAGGGCAAGTTAGCTCCTCGCTACATTGGCCCGTTT
The DNA here is from genome assembly GCA_039707655.1 of Elymus sibiricus. Taxonomy (NCBI): domain Eukaryota; kingdom Viridiplantae; phylum Streptophyta; class Magnoliopsida; order Poales; family Poaceae; genus Elymus; species Elymus sibiricus. Next base: position 77,575,033 of record CM077676.1, read on the forward strand.
CGCATTCTCGCAAGACGTGGAGAAGTGGCATATCAATTGGAATTGCCACCGAACCTTTCTCAAGTGCACGATGTCTTTCATGTGTCGCAACTTCGTCGCTGCTTCAAAGATCCTATCCGAGCAGTGGATCATGAAATGCTTGAATTGCGAGAAGATCTATCTTATCAAGAGTATCCGATCCGTATTCTTGACCAAGCTGAACGTCGAACCCATCAGAAGTCGATCAAGTTCCTTAAAGTTCAGTGGTCGAATCATTCTGAAGGTGAAGCCACTAGGGAACGCGAGGATCGTCTTCGTGAAGAATACCCCGCTTTCTTTCAGCCTACCTCTTAATTCTCGGGACGAGAATTTCTTTTAGAGGAGGAGAATTGTAACACCCCATGTACTTAAGCTATAGTGATAACCCTCAGATGATGCCAAGTCATCATGATTAACAAAGCTTGATCATCATTTGCATCATATCTCATTTCAAATTCCAATTCAAATTGTAATTCAAATATAAAGTGCAAATAAAAGTTGTTCCAATTTGAAAACAAAAATGTTCGTTAATTAGCAAATAATCCATAACTAATTATGTTAAGAAAAACAACATCACCCAAATTACCTAGATGACACTAACATCATCAAAACAGTACCAAACAGCAATAATTAATCCCATTTTATTTAATGAAATTGCAAATGAAATCATATTATCTCCAACCCAATTTCTGGTAGCACTAGATAATACCTAGAATTTATTTGGACCAGACTCATATTTTATAAATGTAATTTAGTGGCCTAACAATTTACAAAACAGTAGTAAAGATAGAACACAGAAAAAGAAAAAGAAAAAGAAAAGGGGCAAAGGCCTACTGTGCACTTGGGCCGCAAGTGCACAGTAGCCGACCCAGCCCACCAGGAGCTCATCTCCTTCCTCCCGCGCGCTGTCAGCCGCGCGTGTCGACACGGCGCCGATGACCTCACTGTAGTCCATCTGAGCTCTCCCCCGTGCGGATAAGGGCACCCCCGAGCCCCTCTCGTCCTCTCCGGAACCCTAGCCCTCATCCTCTCTCCCCCTTCGCCCGCTTTCTTCCTCCCCGTGTAGACACCCGACGCCGTCGACATGGCCGAGCTCGTCGGCGTGGCCATAGACCTCCCCCGCGCCTGAGATCAAGCCCATTCGATCCGCCTTCCTCCTCTACTTCCTCTCCGACCACGGGAACGAGCTCTGCGCCACCACCGCTCCGGGATCAAGCTCCTCCCCAATTTCGGTCGCCGGCGCTTCTCCGTCAAATGCCGCTGCCCTGCTACTACTAAACCACCGCCGGGCCCCCGTGTGCCTCCCCGGTGAGCAGTCCCTCTTTTCCCCTCTCTCCGCGCTGCTTTTAGCCGCCCGTAGCCGCCGCAGCCATCGCCGCCCGAAGCTTGCTCCGCCGCGCAGCTCGTCGCCGTCGTTGTAGCCGGTGTCGTGGTCGGGCAAGCACGGCAACGTGCTCAGGGCACCTCGCTGGTGCCGCCCGTGCCACTAGATCGCCTCCTCGTGCCCCACCTCACGGATCCCGACGACGCCCGAACTCCGGCGTCCGCCGCGGTCGCCGCCGCCGTCGATATGGCCCGTCTCCGGCCGAGCCCGTGCCACCGCTAGATGCGCCCATTCGAACGCGACCATCCGTCGTGATTTTGGTCGTCGGACGGCGATTTCCGGCGGGGTCCAGTGCACGCCGCCGCGCGAAACGCTCGCCGGCGCTATTCTGGCGAATCGCCGGTCGTCGCCGACGTGGCACTGGCCGGGCCCCACCTTGTGCCACTGACGCTGGGCCCCACTGGCCCCGTTGACTGGGTTGACCAGTCAACGGTGCTGACTAGGCAGCCAGTGTCGCTGACATGTGGGCTCGCACTGTTTAAAACGTTTTTAAATAAATAAAAAGTTAATTAAGTTGTTAATTAAATTTGTTAGTTAATTAGTTAACTTAATCAGTCACTGACTACTGGGCCCCACCCGTAAATTAGCTAAATTAGATTAAATTAACCTCTGTTTAATTAAGTGAGTCACTGACCAGTGGGACCCACTGGTCAGGTTTGACCGGTCAGCTGGGCTGTTGACTGCTGACGTCACCCCCACGTCATGATGACGTCACCAATCCCTGTTTCGGATAATTTGGAATTAAATAATTTCAAAAATTCCAGAAAATGATTAAAACTTTGAAAAATCATATAAAATAAACCGTAACTCGGATGAAAATAATTTATATATGAAAAATGATCAGAAAAATATGAAGAATCCAAATATGCCACCCACATACCTGCTACACCCCTCTAACATACTGAACATGGAACTTTTTGCCCGATTTCGATAAATGAATAGTGCATGACCTTAATAAAATAAATCCAAATAAATTCCTAAATTATCTAAAGCAGTTAGGTAGACATTATATCACATCTGCATATCATTTAGGCATGTCATGCATCGTTGTTGCATTGTTGCCGTGAATTTATTGTTTCTTCCCCCTCTTCCTCTCCGGTAGACTCCGAGACCGCTGACGAACCGGGAATCGACTACACCGTTGCAGATTCCTTTTTGCCTGCAGAGCAACCAGGCAAGCAAACCCCCTTGAGCATGCCTATATCACCTATTCTTTCTCCCTCCTGCTTGCATTAGAATTTGCTACTGCTTTTGATTGATCCTATTCTGATGCATAGCCTGATTTTGTAAACTGCTGTTGATACTTTACCTGCTATCCCAAATGCTTAGTATAGGATGGATGGAAATCCATCCGTGGCCCTCTTCCTTGTCCTAGTTGCCCCGCTTAGTTACCAGTGCCCCGATCGAGGTGATCGGCGGGCTGAGACCAGCACATCACCACACATCCCCCTAAGTTGCTCGACTCCGCAGAGCTAATATCGAGTGCCGAGGGTGATACCTCTTATCTCACTCCTGGTGTTGCCTCTGTGGCACAGCTAGTTGGTCGTGGGATACGAGGGTGATTCCTCTTTCACCACCTCTGACGAAGCTTCTGTCGTGCAACCCCGCAAGTGTGAATACCATCGAGGGTGATTCCTCCGGGTTCACCTTGACGGATACATCGAGTAGAAATCCAATGAGGGTGATTCCTCGGATTCCTTCTTGGTGCTACAGACACACGGGTACTTTGACTTTACTACAGATACTAAATAAAGTCGGGTCGACCCCGAGGGGTACCCGCGAGAGATACAATAGAAAGTCGGGCGGGCCCGGAGAGCACCCACGAGAGTTATTGTGGCGGCTGGCTGTATAGCGGTACCACCCAGGCTGTGGTGGTAGCTCCGGACTTGTCCCAACAGCCGTCACTTAAGTAATTAATGCACTAACGGATTTGGGTATTGATCTGAGTTGGCCACTGGCCTATACGCACTACCACTATACGGGATAATGGTTTAATGGGGCCCTCTACGCCGTATGTATCAGCTGAAAGCTCTGTCAGATGTCCAGTTCAGCATTGCGGCACGGCTGGGCCGGCGCCATCCATGACAGAGGTGGTACCAAGATTCGCCCTGCTCGCAACGACCCGGAGTGCGAAGGGCGATGGGCCCAAGACCCCTGAGCACTTAGGATGTAGACCGGCGGGGACCTCTCTGCTGAGCTCTAGGTAGGGCTGCGGTGTGTCGATCAGCTGAGGCCGGGCATGACCCAGGAAAGTGTGTCCGACCGGAGTTAATCGAGCGTGTTGGGTAACAGTAGTGCATCCCTGGAGGGAAGATTATCTATTCGAATAGCCGTGTCCATGGTAACAGGACGCTCAGTGTTGTATCCTGATCTGCTACTACCTGAACTGGATACTTGTAAATTAATTGAAGCTCCGGGATCACTTTCTCGCAGGGAGTCGAGGAAGGATCTCTAGGCTTTATCACAACATGCTTGCCACTTTATTTATGTTACTAATCTGCACTCTTCTAATGCTGCAAGACACTGAAGATGCTAGTCTTCGATAGGCTAGGTCTCTCTCTCTATTCTGTCATTTCTGCAGTCTAGTCCACTTATACAGCTCCCCTTTGACACTGATGCATAAGTAGAATAGATCTGATGTAAGTCTTGCGAGTACTTTGGATGAGTACTCACGGTTGCTTTGCTACCTCTTTCCCCATACCCATTTGTTGCGACCAGATGATGGAGCCCCAGAGCCAGCTGCACCAGGAGATGACTACTACTACCCCGACGGAGTTTACTGCTACGTGAAGACCGACGACCAAGAGTGGTTAGGAGGTTCCCAGGCAGGAGGCCTGCACCTTTTCGATCAGAGCCGTTGTTTGTTTTCGCCTTCATAAGGCATCTTGATTAACTTTGTGTATGTACTCAGATACTGTTGTGGCTTCCGCTAATGCTTGTATGCGAGCTTTTGTATTCGAGCCCTCGAGGCTCCTGGCTTGTAATATAAATCTTGTATTATTCTATTTTGTGTTTAGAGTTGTGCTGTGATATTTTCAAGTGAGTCCCTAGGCTTGATCCTGTGCATTTGCGTGTATGATTAGTGCACGATTAAGTCAGGGGCGTCACATAGGTACTGTCAAGACAAGTTTCATAATTGTTCTCACATAATTCCTACTGTATTCTATCATTTCCACAATTTATATCTCATAATATAAGCTATGGAAACACTAAAACAAGCAAACTATGCAGCGAAAACAGAATCTGTCAGAAACAGAACTGCATGTAGTGAGCGATTTAAAAACCATACTTCTGTACCTCCAAAAATTCTGAAACATTAGGAAAACATAAAAAATTTGTAACCCAATACTCTGTAAAATTTCAGAATTTTCTCACGCTCCAGTACAGAATAGAAATTCCAGCACTGGACGCAAAAGTTTCTGTTTTTGCACAGAATCAAGTCAACTATCATCCACACTATCCCAAAGGCTTTACTTGGCACATTATTGAAACATAACATATAAAACATTATTACTAAAGTAGATTAATCATGTGAGCACACAAAAACAGTAGGTAGAAATATTGGGTTGTCTCCCAACAAGCGCTTTTCTTTAATGCCTTTTAGCTAGGCATGATGATTTCAATGATGCTCGCATAAAAGTAAAGAATTGAAAAGTAACGAGAGAATCATGAAGCATATGACTAGCACATTTAAGCCTAACCCACTTCCTATTCATGGGGATTTTGTGAGCAAACAATTTATGGGAGCAAGAATCAACTAGCATAGGAAGGCAAAACAAGCATAACTTCAAAACTTTCAACACATAGAGAGGAAACTTGCTATTATTGCAACACCTACAAGCATATGATCCTCTCTCATAACAATTTTCAGTAGCATCATGAATGAATTCAACAATATAGCTATCACATAAAGCATTCTTTTCATGATCTATAAGCATAGAAATTTTATTACTCTCCACATAAGCAAATTTATTCTCAGCAATAGTAGTGGGAGCAAACTCACCAAAAATAACTATCATGTGATACTTGATTGGCATAATCCAATTGAAAATTAAAATCATGATGACAAGTTTCATGGTTATCATTATTCTTTATAGCATACATGTCATCACAATAATCATCATAGATAGCAACTTTGTTGTCATAATCAATTGAAACCTCTTCCAAAATAGTGGAATCATCATTAAATAAAGTTATGACCTCTCCAAATCCACTTTCATCAATATAATCATCATAAATAGGAGGCATGCAATCATCATAATAAATTTTCTCATCAAAACTTGGGGGACTAAAAATATCATCTTCATCAAACATAGCATCCCCAAGCTTGTAGTTTTGCAAATCATTAGCATCATGGATATTCATTGAAAGCATACTAACAACATTGCAATCATGCTCATCATTCAAAGTACTCACATTAAACATTTTATTAAATTCTTCCTCTAACAATTGAGCACAATTATCGGAATCCTTATTTTCAAGAAAGACATTATAAAGATGAATAATATGAGGCAACCTCAATTCTATCTTTTTGTAGTTTTCTTTTATAAACCAAACTAGTGATAAAACAAGAAACTAAAAGATTCAACTGCAAGATCTAAAGATATATCTTCAAGCACTCACCTCCCCGGCAATGGCGCCAGAAAAGAGCTTGATGTCTACTACACAACTTATTCTTGTAGACTCGTGTTGGGCCTCCAAGCGCAGAGTTTTGTAGGACAGTAGCAATTTTCCCTCAAGTGGATGACCTAAGGTTTATCAATCCGTGGGAGGCATAGGATGAAGATGGTCTCTCTCAAACAACCCTGCAATCAAATACAAGAAATCTCTTGTGTCCCCAATACACCCAATACAATGGCAAATTGTATAGGTGCACTAGTTCGGCGAAGAGATGGTGATACAGGTGTAGTATGAATAGTAGATATAGGTTTTTGTAATCTGAATATATAAAAACAGCAAGATAGGAAGTGATAAAACGGAGCACAAATGGTATTGCAATGCTTGAAAACAAGGCCTAGGGTTCATACTTTCACTAGTGCAATCTCTCAACAGTGCTAACATAATTGGATCATATAACAATCCCTCAACGTGCGACAAAGAATCACTCCAAAGTTCCTATTTGCGGAGAACATAAGATAGAAATTGTTGTATGGTACGAAACCACCTAAAAGTTATCCTTTCAGATCAATCTATTGAGCTATTCCTATAAGTGTCACAAACAGCCCTAGAGTTCATACTAAAATAACACCATATGATACACATGAACCAACTCTAATGTCACCTAGATACTCCAATGTCACCACAAGTATCCGTGAGTTGATTATACGATATGAATCAAACAACTTCAGATTCATAATATTCAATCCAACACAAAGAACTTCAAAGAGTGCCCCAAGATTTCTACCGGAGAAAGTAGGACGAATACATGCATCAACCCCTATGCATAGATTACCTCAATGTCACCTCGGGAATCCGCGAGTTGAGTGCCAAAACATACATCAAGGGAATCAATATAATACCCCATTGTCACCACGGGTATTCATATGCAAGACATACATCAAGTATTCTCGAATCCATAAAAGTATTCAATCCGATAATAGTGAAACCTCAAAGGTAAAAACTCAATTCATCACAACAAGATAGAGAGGGGGGAAACACCATATGATCCCACTATATTAACAAAGCTCGCGGTACATCAAGATCGTGTCAAATCAAGAACACGAGAGAGAGAGAGATCAAACACATAGCTACTGGTACATACCCTCAGCCCCGAGGGTGAACTACTCCCTCCTCGTCATGGAGACCGCCGGGATGATGAATATGGCCTCCGGTGATGATTCCCCCCTCCGACAGGGTGCCGTAAAAGGGTCGTAGGTGACATCGTGGGGGTACAGAGGCTTGCGATGGCGTAAAAACTCATCTAGGTTAATTTTCGGGGGTTTCTGAATATATATGATTTTTCAACGTTGGAATCACGCAAAGAGGTGCCACAGGGGGCCCACAAGGCACCAGGGCGCGCCTGGGAGGTGGCGCGCCCTGGTGGCTTGTGGGGCCCCTGTGGGTCTTCTGCTGCTCCCCCGAAGCTTCCTGGGTCTGTTTCCTTCCAGAAAAAATCGTCAAAAAGTTTCGCTGCATTTGGACTTCATTTGATATGGATTTTCTGGAAAACCAAAAACAAGCAGAAAACAGCAACTGGCACTAGGCACTAGGTCAATATGTTAGTCCATAAAAATCATACAAATGCCATATAAAAGTGCACCAAAATCATACAAAACTATAATAAACATGGCATGAATACTTCATAAATTATAGATACGTTGGAGACGTATCATTCACCCTCGAGGCTAGGGGTATGTACAAGTAGCTATGTGTTTGATCTCTCTCTCGTGTTCTTGATTTGGCACGATCTTGATGTACCGTGAGCTTTGTTAATATAGTTGGATCATATGGTGTTTCTCCCTCTCTATCTTATTGTGATGAATTGAGTTTTTACCTTTGAGGTTTCGCTATTATCAGATTGAATATTTTTATGGATTTTAGAACACTTGATGTATGTCTTGCATATGAATACCCGTGGTGACAATGGGGTATTATATTGATTCACTTGATATATGTTTTGGCACTCAACTCGTGGATTCCCGAGTTGACATTAGGGTAATCTATGCATAGGGGTTGATGCACGTTTTCGTCCTACTTTCTCCGGTAGAAATCTTGGGGCACTGTTTGAAGTTCTTTGTATTGGATTTAATATTATGAATCTGAAGTTGTTTGATGCATATCGTATAATCAACTCACTGATACTTGTGGTCACATTGGAGTATCTAGGTGACATTAGAGTTGGTTGATGCATATCATATGGTGTTATTTTAGTACGAACTCTAGTGCTGTTTGTGACACTTATAGGAATAGCTCAATAGATTGATCGGAAAGGATAACTTTGAGGTGGTTTCGTACCCTACAAACAATTTCATCGTATGTTCTCCGCTTGATAAGAACTTTGGAGTGATTCTTTATCGCACGTTGAGGGATTTTTATATGATTCAACTATGTTAGCACTGTTGAGACACTGCACTAGTGAAACTATGAACCCTAGGCCTTGTTTCTAAGCATTGCGATACCGTTTGTGCTCCGTTTTATCACTTGCTCCCTTGCTATTTTTATATTTTCAGATTACAAAAACATATATCTACTATCCATACTACACTTGTATCACCATCTCTTCGCCGAACTAGTGCACCTATACACTTTGCCATTGTATTGGGTGTGTTGGGACACAAGAGATTTCTTGTATTTGATTGCAGGGTTGTTTGAGAGAGACCATCTTCATCCTACGCCTCCCACGGATTGATAAACCTTAGGTCATCCACTTGAGGGGAAATTGCTACTGTCCTACAAAACTCTGCGCTTGGAGGCCCAACACGAGTCAAAAAGAATAATTTGTGTAGTAGACAGTAGGGTTCAGATATGTGACTACTCTATGCTTTACTAACTACTCTATATTGTACTGACTAATCTTAGAATTATATTTGGTCCAGGAGTAGTACATATGTTAATTCTCAGAGCACTTCTAGATCAGATATACACACGCTATACACCTTCATAGGATGGGGGGCACGTTCAGTTAGATATGAACCAACTATGAAACTGCTTGAACAAAAAGGCTAGAATTGCTGTATTTCAGAAAGTCATGACTATATTTTAGAAACTTTGAGCGACCGGCTGATCTAATTTGAGACTATCATTGTATTTTAGGTCATCATAAAGGTGCACCGATATGTAACATGGTACAATCATGTTGGTGTACTCATGAGAGGTGCGCACTAAAACTAATATTAATTCCGATTAGCCTTTTTATTTCCAGATCACACCTCACAGTCGTGGGCATGTAGCAGAGGTTGCATCACATGCTCCACATCCTATTAGCGGACTTCTAAAGACTACAAGGATGCGGATTTGTTGATGATGGCTCACTAGTAGAAAACAGGCCTTTCGTCCGGAGCATTAGTCCCGGTTGGGTTTTGGACCGGGACTAATGTGACCACTAGTCCCGGTTCCAGCGGCTAGGCTTTAGTCCCGGTTCATTTGTGACCTCTAGTCCCGGTTGGTGTTACCAACCGGGACTAAAGGGGTGGTGGCAGGCTGGGGCCCCTGCGAGCCCCTTTAGTCCCGGTTGGTAACACCAACCGGGACTAGAGATGGACCTTTAGTCCCAGTTGGTAACACCAACCGGGACTAAAGATATCACTATATATAGTGCTTCGTCCCCGAGCCCAAGCTCTCCTTTCTCTGTTTTCTCCTTTCTCTCCTCTGTTCTCTTCCCCTTGCTCGAGCTCATCCTCCATTTTTGCCAAGATTTGAGGCACCCCATCTATCCAAGTGTTCACAAAGGTTAGCAACTTTGTCCTTTCATCTCTCATTGCTAGATTAGCTCGTGCAATGCTCTATAAGTATAGTGATTTGTGGGTTTTAGTTTGGGAGTAATTATGTGGGAGTTTATTTGATTTATATGCAATTTGAGCTCAAATTAACTTCTTAGTTTGAATATGTGTAGGTGTGGTTTACTTAGTGCCTTCCCGTCCCTGTCCTAACCACCGTTGATCGCCCGCACCGTCCCGTCGCCGGCACCACCTTGGTGAGCCTCTTGTTCTTATCCTTTTTATAAAAAAAATCTTATTTGTATGATTTAGATAGTTACTTGTATAATTTTCTTACTTGTATGATTGTTTGTTATACATAGTGCCATGGTTTTGATATCCGTCCTCGTCGGCCCTCGTCCGGTTTATGATTCGGATGTGGTATATTCTCTTTTATAACTATTTGTTGCATTTCGTGTTTATGACAATTATGCCCATCAAGTTGACATAGATATTTTCATCTAGCAGGTATGTGAACCGGAAATTGCAACCGACCCTCTTGTCGAGAAGTTAAATTTAGTTGAAAAAGAAAATGAGTATTTGAAAGAAAAATTGAAAAGAATTGAAGAAGAGAAGATGAAATTGGAGTTGTATGTTGCCGATGTCGTCGATGATCACAAGATAAAGATGGATGCAATGCGCTTGAAGATTAGAAAGATTAGAAAATATGTCGTTAATAAAGAGGCTTGGTATCATTATGCTGTTGGATCAATTATTACCTTAGTTGCGATTTTGATCGCATTTGTTGTTGCATTTAAAAGCTTTAGCTAGATAGTTTTATGTTGTTTTATGAGAATAAGTGTGTATGAACTTTATGTATGAACTTGTATTAATTTGGTCTTTTCGGTGTTGTGTAATGAAGATGAGTCGGCAATGGATGTACGATGACCGACGCTCTCCCCAGTTCATTAATGGCATGCATAGTTTTCTGCGTGCGGCTGAGGCAAACAAGCGGAATGGTTTTATGTGTTGTCCATGTGGTGTCTGTAAGAATTATAGGAATTACTCTAGCTCAAAAGTCATTCACGTCCACCTGTTTACGTCCGGTTTCATGTCCGGCTATAACTGTTGGACCAAGCACGGAGAAAGAGGGGTTCTAATGGAAGAGAATGAAGAAGAAGAGGATGATGACAACTATCCTGGGTTCCCTGAATACGACGGTACTACAATGGGGGAAGAGAATGAAGAAGAAGAAGTTGAAGAAGAGGCATCAGATGAGCACGCTGATGATCTTGGTCGGGACATTGCTGATGCAAAGAGAAACTGCGAAAGTGAAAAGGAGAAGTTGAAGTTGCAGCGCATGTTAGAGGATCACAAAAAATTGTTGTACCCAAATTGCGAAGATGACAAGAGAAAAAGCTGGGTACCACACTGGAATTGCTGCAATGGAAGGCAGAGAATGGTGTATCTGACAAGGGATTTGAAAAGTTGCTGAAACTGATAAAGAAGATGCTTCCAAAGGACAACGAATTGTCCGATAGTATGTACGAAGCAAAGAAGGTTGTCTGCCCTCTAGGATTAGAGGTGCAGAATATACATGCATGCCCTAATGACTGCATCCTCTACCGCGGTGAGGAGTACGAGAATTTGAATGCATGCCCGATATGCGGTGCATTGCGCTATAAGATCAGCCGTGATGACCCTGGTGATGATGTTGAGGGAGAGCGCCCCAGGAAGAGGATTCCTGCCAAGGTGATGTGGTATGCTCCTATAATACCACGGTTGAAACGTTTGTTCCAAAACAAAGAGCATGCCAAGTTGTTGCGATGGCACAAAGAAGACCGTAAGAAAGACGGGAAGTTGAGATTACCCGCTGATGGGTCGCAGTGGAGAAAAATCGAGAGAAAGTGGCCGGAGTTTGCAGGTGACGCAAGGAACTTATGGTTTGGTATAAGTGCAGATGGCATTAATCCTTTTGGGGAGCAGAGCAGCAATCATAGCACCTGGCCTGTGACTCTATGTATCTATAAGCTTCCTCCTTGGTTGTGCATGAAGCAGAAGTTCATTATGATGCCAGTGCTCATCCAAGGCCCTAAGCAACCCGTCAACGACATTGATGTGTACCTAAGGCCATTAGTTGAAGAACTTTTACAGCTGTGGGACATAAAAGGTGTACGTCTGTGAGATGAGCACAAACAGCAGGAATTTGACGTACGAGCGTTGCTGTTTGTAACCATAAATGATTGTCCTGCTCTTAGTAACCTTTCAGGATAGACAAACAAGGGATACCACGCATGCACGCACTGTTTAGATGAGACCGAAAGTATATATTTCCATAAATGTAAGAAGAATGTGTACCTGGGACATCGTCGATTTCTTCCGATCAAGCATCTCTTAAGAAAGAAAGGCAAGCATTTCAAAGGTGAGGCGGATCACCGGAAGAACCCTGACCACCGTACTGGTGATCATATACTTGATATGGTCAAGGATTTAAAAGTAATGTTTGGAAAGGGTCCTGGCGGACAATCTGTTCCGAATGACACTGACGGACACGCACCCATGTGGAAGAAGAAATCTATATTTTGGGACCTACCCTATTGGAAAGTCCTAGAGGTCCGCTCTGCAATCGACGTGATGCACGTGACGAAGAATCTTTGCGTGAACCTGCTAGGCTTCTTGGGCGTGTATGGGAAGACAAAAGATACACCGGAAGCACGGGTGGACCAGCAACGTATGCACAAAAAAGACGGCATGCATCCAAAGCAGTATCAAGGTCCTGCCAGCTACGCTCTTACCAAAGCAGAGAAGGAAATCTTTTTTGAATGCCTGCTCAGTATCAAGGTCCCGTCTGGCTTCTCGTCGAATATAAAGGGAATAATAAATATGGCAGAGAAAAAATTCCAAAACCTAAAGTCTCATGACTGCCACGTGATTATGACGCAATTACTTCTGGTTGCATTGAGGGGCTTCTACCGGAAAATGTTCGATTAGCCATTGTGAAGCTATGTGCATTCCTCAATGCAATTTCCCAGAAGGTAATCGATCCAGAAATCCTACCAAGGTTACAGAATGATTTGGTGCAATGTCTTGTCAGTTTCGAGTTGGTGTTCCCACCATCCTTCTTCAATATCATGACGCACGTCCTAGTTCACCTAGTCGAAGAGATTGCCATTCTGGGTCCTGTATTTCTACACAATATGTTCCCCTTTGAGAGGTTCATGGGAGTCTTAAAGAAATATGTTCATAACCGTGCTAGGCCTGAAGGAAGCATCTCCAAGGGCCATGAAATAGAGGAGGTTATTGAGTTTTGTATTGACTTTATTCCTGACCTTAAGCCGATTGGTGTTCCTGAATCGCGGCATGAGGGGAGACTGAGTGGAAAAGGCATGCTAGGAAAGGATTCAGTAATATGTAGGGACGGGCATTCTTAGGCCCAAGCACACTACACAGTTCTACAAAATTCCACCTTGGTGGCTTCGTATATCGAGGAACGCATGGATATTGTACGCTCCAAGAACCCGGAGCAGTCTGACCCCTGGATTAAATGTACACACATGGCGACTTTCGACGGTTGGTTGCAAACACATCTCATGAATGACGACAGTGTTGGAGATGAGCTGTACTTGTTGGCCAAGTCACCATCTTCGACTATATTGACTTTCAAAGGGTACGAGATTAATGGGAATACATTTTACATGATCGCCCAAGATAAAAAGAGCACCAACCAAAACAGTGGTGTCCGCTTTGATGCAACAAACACCAATAGGGAAAAGGACACATATTATGGTTACATAGAGGAGATATGGGAACTTGACTATGGACGTGAGTTTAAGGTCCCTTTGTTTCGGTGCAAATGGGTCAATCTGACAGGAGGCGGGGTAAAGGTAGACCCACAGTACGAAATGACAACAGTGGATCTCAACAATCTTGGGTACACAGACGAACGATTCGTCCTAGCCAATGATGTGGCGCAGGTTTTCTATGTGAAGGACATGTCTACCAAACCGAGAAAAAGGAAAGATAAGGAAGCGAATACATCATACGGTGAGCCAAAGCGCCACATAGTTCTTTCAGGGAAAAGAAACATCGTGGGAGTGGAGGACAAGACAGACATGTCAGAAGATTATGAAAAGTTTCATGAAATTCCTCCCTTCACAGTGAAGAGTGACCCAAGCATCCTGCTAAATGATGAAGATTGTCCATGGTTACGGCGCAAAGGGACACACGCGAAGAAAAAGTTTTATACCCCAAGATCCCACTCTGGGATGTGACCGGCTTCACCGTCATCACTTTCTTCTCTAGTGAGTAGCTGAGATAGGCCTGAGAGAGAAGTTAAGCGCTGGAGGTGTTGTCATGTCAGTCAACTCGAGGGGGCTCTGTCCGGCCGCTTGGGCGATAGCTGGAAACCCAAGTGAGCTCCGTGGCACTTGCATGCACCGTGTTGTCATCCTTCGCGTGTGCCGCTCTGCTCGTGCTCCGCCGGAAATGGTCGAGTTTGTACACGAAGTGCATCCAGTTTTTGCCGTAACCCTCTCAACTTTTTAGCACATGCTATGTGGGTGAAATGATGATACCATGCCAAGTTTCAACCTTATCAGAGTTTATTTGTAGTGCTTTTCAACTTCAGGGTCATTTAGCTCAAAAAAATCATTAAATGCATGAAAAATAGCAAATGAAGTTAGAAAGGGTTGAAATTTGAGGATGTGGCTTTGAATGGTGCATATTGAAAGCACAAAAAGTTTGGAGTTGAAATAAGTTTAAAAAAATGAAATGCCTTTGTAACAGATGAGTTTTCGTCCGAAACCTTGATACCTCGAAAGAGATGGTCGAGTTTATACACGAAGTGCATCCGGTTTTAGCCGTAACCCTCTCAACTTTTTAGTACATGCTATGTGGGTGAAATGATGATACCATGCCAAGTTTCAACCTTTTCAGAGTTCATTTGTAGTGCTTTTCAATTTCTGGGTCATTTATCTTAAAAAATCATTAAATGCATGAAAAATAACAAATGAAGTAAGTAAGGGTTGAAAATTAAAACTCCTCATGCTGACTAACAGAAACATAATATAATTTGGCAAAAGAATAACAATAAAACATATAAACTAAAATATTTAAAACAAATGAAGGTATAAAACTAAAAGAGCTAAACAGAATCTGTTTTCGATTAAAACACCTATTTAAAATAACCTAAAAATTACCAAATTGAACATACTAATAAAACACACTAATATTAAACAGCAGGAAAAAGAATCACTCAAAAATCTATTTTTAAACTAAAGTTATTCACAAACGAGTGATTCACACAAATTTCAAAAAATTCAAATTTAAAATATTCAAATTTAAAAACTATTGGCACTAACAGAAAGTTTATAATTTTTGTGACCTAAAGCAAAAAGATTCACTCAAAAACTCTAAATATTTGGCTGTAAGTAGATACAAAAGAAAATAAATAAAGCAAAAACAAAACAAAATGAAAAAAAACCTTTAATCCCGGTTGGCACAACCAGGTGGGACTAAAGGTCCTCCTCCCGCGCTTAATTTGGGCCCAAAAACAGACCTTTAGTCCCGGCCCGTGGCTGTAACCAGGACTAAAGGCCAACCTTTTAGTCCCGGTTGCAGCCACGAACCGGGACTAAAGGTCCTTTAGTCCCGGGGCGTGGATTCAACCGGGACTAAAGGTCGATCCTATATAACTGTCACTTAGCGTTTTCCACCGCCCAGGAGACAGATCGAACACCACATGCCGCCAGGCCGCTCGTCTTCAACCTCCGACGCCGGAGATCGCCAACGCCGTCTCGCTCGCTCCGGCCCCTCCCCGAGCCCGCAGCCCGCTGCATCTTCCTCGACCACGGGAGCGAGCGAAGAGCCCCACAGCGCCCGCACCATCGTCTTCCTCCTCGCCGGTCGCCGCCACTGCCTCGACCTCGCCCTCGAGCACCGACGCGTCCACGACCTCCCTGAGCGCTCCCCGAGCTCGCGACGACCTCGCTGTGAGCCCCCCTTGTCTTCCCCCGCTCCCCCTGGCCCGCGCACGGCCTCTAACTACCCCCCCGCACACCCCGAGCTCGGCCGCCGCCATGCATGGACAACCAATGATCGATGAGATTGAAAATGTCCTTGTATTTTTCAAGTCATGTTAATGTTAATTATTAGTGTGAGCAGATGGTTAATTTTGATAACGACATTGTGGATGAGACATGAGATTTTGGGAGTATGTAATTTTTGTGTGTAGATGAATGTTAATTAGATGGATTTATTATGTATTTTTGTGTGTAGATGAATGTTAGATGGCTATGTAGATGGATAGATGCTATTTTGATGTATGTTAGAATGATGGATGAATAGAAATGTTAGATAGATGGATGTTAAATGGATGAATACAAATGTTGTTCAAGTGTGGGTTCTCTATAAAAATGTTGTTCAAATTTGCTCATCTACTATAGTTGTAAAAGTTTATTAAATATGAGTAGCATAATAAAATGATAATTATTGCATAGGAATTTGCTTTCATAAGAATTTGTTCTCGACGTCGACGATGCCCGGCCCGCATCCTCGTCGTCGACTCGGCGGCAACAACCTGCTTGAGAGGCGCCATGTCCGGGACTGGGCTCCGCCGGGCTGGCACTGGGAGGTGCTACCTTCCGGGGCGCGCAGCTTGGTGAGGAATCGGGCTCCCGTCGTCGACCCGGAGCTTCTTTGGTGGTGGTCGCGTGGGCCACTATCGGTGCGGAGGCAGCCGGCCCCGAGGAGGTGGTACGTCGCCGTGTCAGGGAGGAGGACGAGCACGTCCGTCGCTACATGGTTGCGTTGGACGTCAGGTTCTCCAATACCTGGCAGGTTCTTCAGGGATCTCACCCGAGCTATGATCCTGTGATGGTTCCTAATATTGGCAGAATAGACGGGCTGTATATATATATATATATATATATATATATATATATATATATATATATATATATATATATATATATATATATATATATATATATATACAGCCCATCTATTATGCCAATATTGGCAGAATAGTTATTCTGCCCACACTTCCGAACTGCACGCTCAACGCGAGGACACTGCACTTTCTGAAACAAGCGAACTGCAATACAGAGCAGTTTTGAAAACGGTACGCGGTGTTTTTCGATACTGTTTTCGAGCCAGTTTTTAAACCGTTCTTCGGGACAAGGCGTGTAATATACCGTTGTAAAGCTATGGATTAGGCGCAACTTCGCCATGTTGAAATTATTTCGAGATTTCTCGCGGTTTAAGAGCCGTTTTGAAAACGGTGGGCGCCCCATGAGTGGCAGCGAGCGTATTTTTGCGTTTTTTCACAAACTGCTTGTCGGAATGAAGCAAATGATACGCCGTTGGAAAGATTTCGTTGAGGCGCAACTTTTTCATATATATTACTTTCTCCAATTCCTTACGGTTTAAGAGCAGTTTCAAATTTACTAAATCGAGGAATTCTGTTTTTTCAAATTTTTGCATTTTTTCGGTACTGTTTTTGCTTCAGTTTTTTATCCGTTTGTCGAAACGAGGCGTGTGATATGCCGTCGGAAAGCTACGGAAGAGGCGCAACTTTAATATGTAGACATGTTTTTGAGATTCTTTATAGTTTTAAACTAATTTTGAAAATGGTGCGGCAGCCGACGGGTCACAGCGGGCTTATTTCGTGATTTTTTTCCAAACCGCTCGTCGGAATGATGCAAATGATACCCCGTTGGAAAGATATCGACAAGGCGCAACTTTTTCATGTAGAACACTCTCTCTAATTCCTTACGGTCTAAGAGCAGTTTTGAAATTAGCAAAATACGGACACTCTGTTTTTCGCGACACCAAAATCGACGCAAGTACTGCATCAGACAGAAGAACGCACTGCTTCAGACTGAAAACTGCACTGCATCAGACGGGCAAAAGAACTGCATGATTTCTTTTTGTCAGGCGTAAATTTTCCTAGACGAGGAAGTGGAATGCGGTTCATATCGGGCGTAAGTGAAGCGCAACACTACCAAGAAGTGAACCGCATTACTTTTTTTAACGTTTCCCTAACATTTTTTTTGCACTTCACATGGGCGTAAGTGAACCGCAACAGTACCAAAAGTGAACCGTAACACTCTCGAAGGTGAACCACATTATTTTTTGCTAGTGATCTTCAAAAGTGAATCGTAACACTCTTCCTTTCAATAACTCCATGGACAAATCGAACTACATCTACAAAAGAAGTGAACTTATCATGATTTTTCTTTCTCTCTTTTTCACAAAGGGAACAACAGAGGGATTTTATAACGAACTGCACCTATTGTAAAAATGAATACAAACATTTCACTGCAAATTTATACTACATAGCAAGCACCACAAATTGCACCTAATACTAGTCAACTGCACTGCGCCAAGCGGGAGTTCGAACTGCACGGGAGCTCGCCAGAGACCAAGACGTTGTTGTCGTCGTTGCCGGTGCGCCCATGAACTACACCTACACGAGCACCGAACCGCCCGTCCGTGGTGGCCGGACTGCACCAGACACCTGATCTGCACGCAAGGTGAGGCATCTCGAAGGCATCTCGAAACCGATGTCGCCGGTAGGAGAGGTGCTTTGTACTACACGCAAGCCGTATTGCCCTGCAGACTCGAGGACCAACAACACAGCAAAAAAACTGAAAAATAACATGCATCAGCGGTGATAACAAACTGCATGCAGCTAGGTCCCGAACCACGCATGCGCCGCCGACGAGCTGCATGTGGTTGTTTCCGAACAGCATGGATGGATCTTGCCTGCAGCTGGGAGCATTCTCAACTGCATCTGGCGCCGAGCTCAACTGCACGACCACGGTTTGTGGACTGCATAGCTGTGGTTGCCAGACTGCAGGGAAGGCTGCCGGGGGGACATGAGGGGCGTGGTCGGCCGTGACCCGCGGCACACCGCCGCCGGCCTGTCCATGGCGCGTTGCTCCGGATATTAGCGGCTGCCACCGTGATGGATTGGGCGCCCGCACGCGCATGCCGTGGGGCAGGCGAGGAATGAGGGTAGAGGAGCAGGCACCGGCAGTCGTAGCTAGGACGAGGAGGGAGGTGGACGGCGGGGTAGGGGGTGGAGGGAGCCCAGCCGACGGATCTGGTGCTGATGGCCGCTCCCGAGGCCCGTGGCAGCCGGATCTGGTGGGATCCGTCGGTCAGCGACCGGATCGGTGCGGGAGGTGGCCGCCGTTGCGCGGGGCCTTGGCGCTGCGGGGAGGTCGCCGTGGCGGGGGGGCGGTGTCAGCGGGGGAGGCGTGCGGGAAGGCCGGTCGGTGGAGGGTGGCCGGCCGGCGCGGCGCTGTGGCTGCCGGCGCGTCGCTCGGGGAGGGCCGAGGGGCGCCATGGCCGCGCGGGGGCCTGAGGTGGAGGTTGAAGAAGCTGGAGGGGGGATCGGGAGGTTGGTGCGGTCGTGGGTGTGGTGGGCAGAGTGGGGACTTTTTTTTCAGGTAGCTCGGTTGGATCTTTAGCGGGGTTCAGTCCGTTGCATGTTTGCACATGTGTTGGCAGAATAAGAGGAAATGTTGGTAGAATAAGGTCTTAAGGGGGTTGGTAGAATAGACCCACCCTATATATATATATATATATATATATATATATATAAGGCCTCTTGTGATCATTACATGTATTAATTGATTTGTATATATATATATATTAACGAATCTTTCTTCTTTTAGCCCTCCGGATCGAGCAAATCTTCTACAAGGGTAGTACGAGGCCCGGCCAAAAAGTTGCCCGATGGCATAAAGTACAACATCGATGAAATCAAAGAAGATGGCGAACCGATTGCTCCTAAAAAGAATGCGGACAAATTTATACGTCAATGCGGAGTTATTGTTAGGGACCAAATCCCGATCACCGTTCAAGAATGGAATAAGCCAAAGGAAGATCGAGGAGTTAGTTTTGTCGACGAAAGAGCAAAAAATCTGCTTTGGGATACACTCATGTCACATTTCACCCTATCAGAGGGTTTCATAGATCTCCAACGGGAGAAAGTCAAGAAGTGTGCTCTTAAGAAGATGGCCACACAATTCCAGACTTGGAAGAAAAGATTATGGGCCAACTACGTCAACGCAGAAAAGAAGACTCCAGAATTCACTGGACCACTAGAGAAGGTAAAAGATCGCTGGGACTTATTTGTGGAGTTCAAGGAATCGGAAGCAGCTAAGGAACGGTCGATGAAAAACAAGATAAATGCTGAGTAAAAAAAAGTTTCACCATGTTCTGGGGCCAGGTGGCTACAAGACTGGGTTGCCTAAGTGGGATGAATCTGAGGAAAAGATGATTGCTGCAGGGGTCTCTCCAAAAACAGTGGGTTGGCCCGACAGGTGCAGAACTTGGTTTTATGCGCATGGGGAAAATTTGGACCCAAAGACAGGGGAGATTATTGAACAGGCAAGTCTTAAAGAAGCCTCAGACGCTTTACTTGAAGCAATAGAAGAGGCTCGAACGGGGGCGTTCCAGCCCGAGAGAGAGAACGCCGAGCTTACACGCGCCCTCAAGAATCCTGAACACCCGGGACGAACATGAGGCAAAGGCATTGTTCCGTGGGTTGAGGGATTTGCAGAGTGGAACGACACTTACAGAAGCCGTGCGAAAAGAAGAAGCAGGATGCAGACCAGAAGAAGCAGGATGCAGACCGGCTTCAAAAGGTAGAATCAAAGAACGCGGAGTTGGAACGCGCTTTCATGCAGCAGCAGGAGCAGATCGACACAATTAGCCAGCAAAGGGCGTCTCAGTGGCAGGAGCAACCAGATCTAGCATTGGATAGTACCATCCCATCTATGCCGAAAAGCAGCGTGAAAGCGCGTTCCAACCGATGATGCACTGCTGGCTCGCTACCCCGTGGATGATATCCAAGAGAAGACAACTTGTGAGCTACACATGAAAATGAAGAACATATCCATGAAGGTGGCGGACGGCTTTGCTTTACCGAATGCACCTGAAGCAACCATCCACGGCAATCCGATTCCACCTGGCTATGCTCGTGTCGGGGTGGATGAAGTTCTGTCGGGATATGACTCACTAGAGCTTGACTTTCCTGGAGGTCAAGGGGAGCACACACTGGGAGAAGCCATACGTGGTCTCATTGTATTAAGAAAGGAATGCATCGTGTTTCCAAACTCGGTGCCAAGGCCACCGACTCCTCCTCCAAGTCCGCCGCGTCAGCCGACTCCAACCCACCTCGAGACGGAGCGCAGCGCGAGTCCGCCATATCGATCTCAGCCGCGTCAGCCGAATCCACCCCACCTCGAGACGGAGCCCAGCACGAGTACGCGATATCGATCTCCGCTGCGTGAGCCAACTCTAAAGCGGAAGAGAGCACCAAAGAAGAAACCCGAGCCTCCTGCCAAAAAGAAGTTAGCTTACGAGATGACTGAGGAGGAAAACAAAGGGGTCGTGGATGCCCAAGTGAAGGCCCATTTTGCACCGAAACCGCCCCCACCGCCAAAGGAGAAAATACCTGAGAAAGTCGTACAACACTTTGTGGATCTTGCTAAAACGGCTGTGGAGAAAAGGCGATCAAACTATGAACGCTCTATTGGCAAGTCATATTATCAACAAAAAAAGCAGCAGTCGAGCCTTACAGGTAGTAATAAAAGCGGGAAAACTGTTCCCCAACTCGGAGAACAGGCAGTGCAATCGATCCCCCCGCTCAAGGTGAGTACCAATAAGGCGGTAACCGACGCTGATAGAGAGATGGCTAGAGAGATGGGTATCACTGTTGAACAACTCCTAGGCATCGAGGAAGTCCCCACGATGGATCCGAAGGAACTAGCATGGAAATATGTCCCCGGGAACCCTCTGGTCAGGCCTGACGAGGAGGAGCTTCTACCAATGCAAATGCGCAGATTGCATGACTGGTACCTGAGAGAAATAAAGGCCGGGCGAGAGAGCCTCATGGTGAAAGTCAAGCCAGAGCATTACTTTCATGGAAAAGATGTGTGGATTGAATTTCTAGAAATTTTTCAGTTATTCAATCAAGACGCACTCGACAAATCTCTCGTCAGTTGCTATTGTCTGTAAGTGATTTCTTTCTGTAATTTAAGTCTCTAGCTCAGCTCGTTCATTGCCTGTAATTATCCTCACTATATTCTTTTGTGTGGTATTATGCAGAATGAAGATTTTTGAATTGAAAAGAGATGGAGTCTATGGCATTGGGTTCATTGACCCAAATACCGTTAATGAAAATATGTTAAATAACCACCCACAAGACACAGAGAATAGCTTGCTAATGTTTTTGAAGGAACTAAATACCAGACCAAAAATACTTTTTTCTTAAAACTTCAGGTGAGTGTTACTGTCTTGTACTACAAATTCTATTTTTGCTTACTCGATGTTAAGTGTAGTTGATGAGTTATGCATGCCCGCTTATACAAACGTGTGCGCAGATTCCACTGTATCCTGCTAATCATTAGAGTTGATGAGGGAACTGTTGAAGTACTGGACTCACTAGGTAAAGACCCTCAAGAATGCATCAGCCTGAAGTTGATGCTCGACAGGTAATTTCAATCATTATCGCACTATGTCGGCCTCTTTAGTTCATTTCCTGATATCAAGTAATTAATAACTCCTTTATTCATTTTTTTTGCCGGGCAGGGTTTGGAAAAAGTTCATCAAAGAGGTTGTCGGTGAATGGAAACCACAGCTGAAATGGCGACGGTCCAAGGTAATTAAGTAGTACTAGCTACATCTGCGCATCTCTTTAATTCTAGTTTCAATACCATTATCATGCTTGATTATTATCTGATTGAATTCTATTCTCGTAAAGTGTATGAGGCAGGAAAAGGGGACTAATTTATGTGCATACTACGTTTGCGAGAACATTCGCTTTATGACCGAAAGGAGCAGAGATGCAAGACATCTTTGGGTACGTAAACACTATTCACAATTTTTTTTATCATGATCTAATATATATACACACAACTAATATATTCATATTGATCTCCTTCTTTAAAGATGGTGGAGATGCGGGATAGTCTCCTACCAAAGGACCGCATACGAGCACTTCAAGAGGAAATGGCGGGATTTTTGCTTGAGCAGGTCATATCTCCCGATGAAGAATACCATTTCACCTAATCCCTGCATGTAATGATCTACAAATTGTAGGAGAAATTGTATATATATATATATATATATATATATATGTGTGTGTGTGTGTGTGTGTGTGTGTGTCTGTGTGTGTGTGTGTGTGTGTGTGTGTGTGTCTGCATGGTCGTACGAGAAATTCTATGATATATGATTGGTTCTACGAGAAATTCTATTATATATGCATAACCTGTATAGTATGTAGTAGCGTAAAATATGTTTGAAATGAAAAAGAATTAAATGGAAAACATAAAATGAAAAGGAAAAATAAACAATAAACCCTAAACCACTAAACCCCTAAACCTTTAGTCCAGGTTGGTGTCACCAACCGGGACTAAAGGTCCCCAGCCCCCGGCGCGCGCTGCCGGCCACGTGGCAGGGATTTAGTCCCGGTTGGTGTCACCAACCGGGACTAAAGGTCCCCAGCCCCCGACGCGCGCTGCCGGCCACGTGGCAGGGATTTAGTCCCGGGTCGTGGCCAACCGGGACTAAAGGGTGGGGGCCTTTAGTCCCGATTTATTAGTCCCGGTTGGTGAACCGGGACTAAAGGCCCTTCCCAACCGGGACTAAAGGCCGTTTCTCCACTAGTGGCTAGAGATGTTTCCATGTAAGGCGGTCGTGCCGTGAGGTGATGCATTGGCTCCGGTCCTTCTTTCTGGTGAAATATCTTACTTCAAGTAATTTCCATCTTCTTTGTTTCTAAATATGTCATGTTGAGTAGTTTTTCTGAAACATACACACTTAATCATAAATATGCCTTTCTTTAAACGCATCGTAGACTATGGCTAGTGGACCGACTGGTTCATGTAACTATCGTTTGCTCCGTAGCGAAGCGCCATTGTTTGCTCTGTAGTGAGACCAATGTGGAAATCAATTAGGAGGAGCTAACAATATGCCTTGAATTAAGATAGTATTAGTCAAGAAATTCATTAATCTTAGCCACTTCTTATGGGTACACGAGAACTTCAAATTTTCATCCGTTAAAATTTGGTTTTGCGACTGTTTGGACAAATTCATGTGCAGAATTGATATTTTCAATTAGATGCATTGCTTAACATGAATGTATATTTTTAAACAAATTTCTATGAAACTTGTACATGTATCATGGTTGAAGACTGCAATGTAGAAGTAATCATTTTAAAACAAATACCATTTAATCATTGATCAATATTTTTCCCGTTGCAACGCACGGGCATGTTTCCTAGTATGATTCATGGCTGTTGCGTGGACTGTCGGCCCCTGATTTATTTGGGCTTATTTAGCTTGATTGTCGGCTGCTTAAGGATGATTGCCTTGTGCTAAACTCTCTTGTCATTGAGTAGCAACAGGATGGATTCGGTACAGCAGAGGCCGTGCTTGCTGTTCGGCGTTAGCCACAAAATTGCCATGGTGAGCTACCCTGGATCCTCTCCTTCCTCAGGTTATCACTGAGTCATGCTAGCTGGACCATAGGAAAATGTTCTATTAATTAATTATTAGGTGAACAACCTGCAGTTCTATAAATAGTATCTCCATAAATGTTGTCTTTTCTATTAAAGAAAGAGGCAGTGGTTGATAGCCTAAAGTATTAGCCATCGAGAAGCAAAGAATGGTTTTCATTTGTTTGTCTGTGTTGGCCGATGCCACGTGCAGCATGCCTAGTTGTATGGTTCATCTTTTCCTGTCCACGTGCAGCATGAATTGTCCTCTATTTCCTGTGCACGTGTCGGCATCTTATACATCAAGAAGATTTCTTGTCTTATGTTGTCATGGTAATTGACTGAGAGAATAATGATATATCAACCATCTACAAAGCTGGGACCTATGCATCTCTGATGCTTGTAGCCTTATTTCTTGCCAGTATTTTTTTTGCTATACTGTTTCCATGATTTCTTTCTCATCGAGATGTCAAACAGATGGAGCAGACCAGTTATTACAATGTAAACATGTAATCCTGTTCAAGGCTTGCATGTTTGGATGGACAATCAGCCTATTCTTACTTCAACAATTATTTATGTCCTGATTGCATCTTCTCTTCAAATACCTGATTATATATGGATGGATTACCATAGTGAGAGTAACTACAATAGTAACATAGAGTCCAACTCAGCAAATTTGCTTATGTGACAATGATTTAATGAGGAGAGAGATGAATTGAGTAACATAGCTAGTTACTCATATTATGGGTAACATCACACATACCAAGACAAGATGAGTCTACAACCTAATAAATGAAGTGTTGCATGACAACACACATATGTTATTTCCCACTATAGAGATAGTAACATAGGACTAGTAACATATGCATGTTACTAGTCTAAGTTACTCCCCACTATGGATGGGTAGTCTAACGTGAATCACATCTCGACGTCGTACACAGCCGCAGCTCCTAGTGGCACGACTCAACTACATGCATGAAACAAAATATGATGAAAACTAAATAATAAGGTTTACTCTAACAGCCGCCACAACATCTAGGTACCGCACCCCCGCTCGGCACGGATCTGGGGAGGCGAGGCCGCTGCCTGTGGCTACTCCCAAGCACCCGGCGCCCGGTGCACGCACGCGCGTAGCCCCCCGCCTCCCACCCCTTTGCCTTCCATGGCGAGCTGGCCGGCGACGCCTCGTTCATAGCAACGACGTGAGGATGATGACCTCGACTCCATGGTGGCGGACGAGGACGTCGACTCTGTTGGCACAGGCCCCTACCTCAACGCAGCGATCCTCCGAGTACTTTCCGACGAGTCGGACGTTACGAGCTAGCCACGGCCGATTTGATTCCGGCTGGTCGCTATTGTTGAAGTTCCGCCGGACGTGCACGTACTACACAAGGAGCAAGCAGGCAGGCTAGCAGGTGGATGGATTCTCATGTGCGATTAGCACACGTACGTAACAACATTGCCGCCAGCTTGATTAATCGATACTTGAAGTCGACGAAACTCACGCACAAGCGAACAACACGAGGACTTGCCAACAGACTCCATCCATGGCACCTGCTCGACCTGTCAGCCTCCTACCTCTCGACAAAGGGTGTTTTTTATTGACTCAAAATCAAGCATCAAGTGATACAATCATAGTGAATACACATCCGGCCTTTGCATAACTAGGATGCACACCGTCAACACTAACACATGCACACAAAGTATCACGTCGGCAAATAGCAAAGTCATTCAAGACTGATGCTATGCCTAGGCGGAGGAAAAAAACCGAAATCAATGAAAACAACGATTGACGACTTACGGCAGGGACCATCGGCATCAATCATCTCTTGATAGCACAAGGACTGCGAAAAAGGTACTTCAAAAGCGACGCCTCCAAGAAGAGGACGACGTGCAAGCGCCTCCGTCGCCCGATCCGACCAACAAAGGTTAGATCATGGGTTTTCACCTTGAAGATCAAGTCCGAGGAAACTCCGAGCAATGCCTTCACCAGGGTAACGACGTAGAAAACGCCGCCATTGCCAGGTATAACCAAAGGGACCCGTAGCTCGAGACCACCCAATCAAAGTCATCCTATGTTGTCTCCTCCACTTGCCACGATCCAAGCAGCTGTATACACGCACAGTCCTGATGGCGGGCTGACGAGCCGTGGCGAGAGCCGCTTGCCACAACACGACGAAGTATTTGTCGGAGAGAAAGGACACCGGCACCGCCAAAATCCCAAGTTCGGGACGCTCGGGAGGTCCGTGTCGTCCTCACAAGTGGCAGCCCATGGCTGATCTGAATCAGACAAAAACACCACACACTGCCACTAGTTCCCTGTCCTTGACGCAAACCGCAAAGCATGCACTACTGCAGGAATGCCTACAAGTGGCGGGTGCAAAATGGGCATTAGTGGCGGGCTAGAGGCCCAGGCAGGCCCGCCACTGACCTCCCGCCACTGCTAAAAGGCCACCAGTGACGGGCGTCGGCCCGCCACTGCTAACCAATTAGCAGTGGCGGGCATGAAGTAGCACCCGCCACTGCTAATAGGCTAGCCTACCAAAACGACTTATATTTAGGTACAGAGGAAGTACATCACAGTACAGTAGGTTCATTTTTTTTTTAATCTGAAAATTACTAGCAGTTGCGGGCAGAGCACAATGCTCGCCAGTGGTCATCCTTGCTATGGTGAACTTGCTCTGGTGCACCCGATTAGCAGTGGCGGGTGCTACTTCATGCCCTCCTCCAAAATAAGCGGCGCCAGGGGTATTCTTGGGTATTCGGCTGAATACCCAAGATTTTGACAAACCATTGAAATTTTATATAAAACAGGTGATTTTTTTTTGCGAAACAGTGATGATTTTGGCAAAATGAATACCCTCCTCCAAAATGAATACCCACCCTCTAAAACCTGGCGCCGCCACTGTGCATATGTTACTACCTCTGTAGTGGGAAATAACATATGTGTGGTGTCATGCAACACTTCATTTATTAGGTTGTAGACTCATCTTGTCTTGGTATGTGTGATGTTACCCATAATATGAGTAACTAGCTATGTTACTCAATTCATCTCTCTTCTCATTAAATCATTGCCACATAAGCCAATTTGCTGAGTTGGACTCTATGTTACTACTGTAGTTACTCTCACTATGGGTAGTCTTAGACATGCAAAGCTACCAGTGTTAGTTAGTTGCATGCATAGATTAGTTAGTGGCTTAGTGCATGCATGGGTCTGTTAGTTGGGTAGCTGGGTCGTACTAGCTAATGGAGAGAATCCAAGGATTAGTTAGCTGGATGTGCTCGTACGTGGTATGGTGGCCGAGTGTGGCGGCTGGGTTAGTGCGTGTGTGAGGCTAATCTCCTGTATATATATGTTGCTTTGAGTCAATGAAAAAAGAGACCGTGAGGGCGGAGAAACAATGTAGCATTTGTGTCACCAAGGAGGAGAGCCTCACGGCAAAGCTAGCTAGTTCTCTTCCTTGTACATGCGTACGTGTGTGTGTGTGTGTTGAGTTCTTCTCACTGCGTGTGTATTCTTGTGTGAGACAAACCACCAGAGATAGAGAGAGTTGTGAAAGGCAACGTGATGAAGTAAAAGAGGGGAAGAGCGGCGCTGCAAAAGGCGGTGCCCACAGTGGCGAGGCGGCCTTTGGAAGGGATGGCGGATGTGGCTCCGGCGACGAGGAGGGGCGGCACCGTGGCACCGTCAAGGTGGAGGGTCGGTGACGCTGGTCGGGGATGGGAGAGAGAGTGAGTGACAATGAGCGAGAGAGAGAGAGGGCTCGTCTACTTTCCCTAGTTAGTACACGTGGGTGCCTCCTGACCATGTCATCCCGGCGAGCAGACCCCACTAGTCAGTTTTTGTGTCAAAAACGGGATTAAACAATGATTAGTGCAATCTGTGTCAGACAGCCTTCAAACCGGTACGGATCAGCAAAAAAAATGGTACCAATTCGTTGACCTTGTCTCAATTGTGGTACCTATATACAATTAACTCTCATCCCTGAGATACCAGAGCAATGGAGAGGCGAAAGGGTCAAAATAAAATAGCTTGCTTTTATGAAAATAAATCTTCAACATCAGCAACACCAAGAGTTGGTTGAAAGCACCTAAAAACGAGTCGTGTGCCTCTTCCAAGTCACGCGTAAAGATGAAAGCCTAAGACTCCTTCATTCTAGCATTATAATACTAGTAGTGCATCTCGAAGAAAGCTAAGATGTGTTCATTATGTTCCTGATACCGCTCAAGCTCATTCAACGGGGAAACATTTTTGTTCCCATCAAAACAAAGTTTCGAAACATGGCGACGAACTTCCATTTCTTTCGTTTCTTTCCTTCCTCTCCCACATTTAGCCTCCTTATTTTTGCGCTAAGTCGCCTTTTTAGCACTGCTTGGTTGGGTACAAGTGTACAATATTTCAGCAAATAAATGCAAATGAATGTTGTAGCTCAGATAGAAAGTAGTGACTTATATTGATTCCCTTGGTCTGGTGTGGCCATATGGGTACATCACCCGGTTGATAACTTCTAGTCTTCGGAAAACTTCTTTATGCAAGTTTTTACTTGTTTTCTTCTTCTCAAAGGTCATTTTGCACGTGTAAAAAAATAATCAAGGTGATTCTCAACACATATGGAAGTAGCTTGTAGATTTTGAAATGGGTGTGTCACTGGCAGATCTAGGATCTAAAGACTAGGAGTGGCACAGTTCTAATTTTGTGAAAATGCACAGTATATCTAGTGTAATTTGGTATAATCACCATCACACTTCAAAAAAATAATCAAAAAATAGCTTTAAGTTGTTTGATATGTATTGTTTAGTACACATTACAGATTATTTTTCCAAAATAGAGAAGGTGACATGACACCTATGGCATCCCCTAGATCTTGGGTGTGAGGGGTAGTCGAGCCTTCAATTCACTACGTGTTGCATGTGTGATAATGATTGAACTAACAGGTGGCCATTTGTAGCATGCACGATTGCACGCACTCTTGAGTGAGTAGGTGAGGTTTCGTGCATCCATCATGGTTGAAATTTTTGGCATTTTAGCCCAGCTGCGCAAGTGTAATGACAGAAAAGACCACCTGCGAATGCAATTGCCAACAATACCGTGGCGGCAGGCTTGACATGCGACACGTGGCACCTGTCCCCACAGCCAAATGCAGCAAGGCCTGGCGCCACAAACTGTGGCGGCACCCTTTGAATCATAGGTTTTCAGATAAGGCGGAGACAAAAAATGGAACGACGAGGACACATGGAGCCTGCGGCCATGGGGGAGCGGATTTGTGGCACACATGTCTCAGGGAACCGAGTCCCCCACGCATGCTTTTTTATTTTACTTCCGATTTTCAAACTTTTATATCTTTACGAACAGTCCAAATTAAGTTATGTTTTCATATTCGCGTTTCTTGTGACGAGGGCATTCAAATAAGATCCAGTTTGAATACGTTTTGACAAATTTTGAAAATAAATGTTAAGTTTCAACTCTTAAAACTTCGTACGAGCGACCGATAAAATCATGATTTTTGTGTCTACAACCGATAAAAAAATGTCTATGTATGAAACTTGGTAAAGGCGAGCGAGCAAATAGAAAGTTTTAGATTAAAAATCATAAGTTTCTACAAATGAAACTTAAAACTTACTGTGTGTTCGTGCGGGATTAAACTATTTCGCGAATCGCGAGCCAATCAAACGGCCGGACAGGGCTTGGCTGGTACGTACCTGGGCACCTGCGTGCCCCAGCGAATTTCCGCTGCCATGCGATGTAGCGGCATGTTGAGCTCCGTAGGAGTATGTCTCATTGTGTTTTTGTGATTGATCAAGTTGTAAGTCGTTGTGATCGCGCCACTATAGCTAGCAGCCTAGCTCTGCCTTTTCCTTTTGAATGATCGTTCTAGCACGCATGCGTATGGAGTTTCAGCGACAAGGTGGCCGCGTTTCCACAGCTATAAAATACTGTGTGTTCATTAGTACTACCTCCGATCCATAAAAAGTGCCGTAGTTTTGAACTAAACCTGGTTTAAAACTACGACACTTAATTTGGATCAGAATGAGTACTTGATTAGAGTGTGCGACAAGGTGGCCGCCACAGAGTTCATTGGTATTGAGTTTCAACACATGAAAAGACGTAGTGTTGATGCATGCACTCTTCAGCAGTGGCCGCGCCACAGGGTACCGTCAAAAGAACAAGGCGGCCTAGATAGCTCTGGTGCCGCCACAAGGACTGGTGGCAGGTTCCACGTGAACAGGCTGTTCCGTTGCAAGTGCTTGCCTCGCTCGATTTTTGGTTATATACTGGCTGCCGCTGTGTCCTATGGCGGCAGATCCTGCTGCCTCCGGCTGTTTTTTTAATAGCGTTCAAGCATGGTCCTTTCCGTCAATATGAGGACGCAGGTGATCCAATATGCAGAAAATTCCCATGGTTGATGATTTGTTGATTCAAGAAAAGAGTCTTAGTCACCAAGAAGCAAATCATTGTCACATGTAAATGCAGTCAACATTATATGTACGGAGTAGCACTATAGCATAGCAACACTGTCATTATGATGTGCCTTCAATATTACTTCAGCGCAAGAGCAAATAGCCATGAACAGCTGGTGTTGGTCACTGATAATGGCTCCGTTGAATATGAGATTACATTAGAAGGAAACAAAATCAACATCGCAATCTCCAACTAGTCAATACATGGACCGGTCAACAATGAGAGCAAATCACTCGACCGACTGTTTTTTTGTGCACAGTCATCAGTGCCATGGTTCATAACTGCATTGCAACAAAGATAACCATTTATTGAGTGACTATTAGTCAAAAATTTCTTACTTGGATGGACATAGATAGCTCACGCCAGTTAGATCAAGTGAGCATGATATTCGGAGGTGTTAGTATCTCCGGTAGCATGTTGGAGCAGATCCATGAGGGAAGAGGTGGAAGGGGTGCACCATTTGTGGTGTTTTGGTGCATCCCTGCCAGCATGGTGCTACCCTCACGGACTATGACATAGGGATCGTAAAAGCAAGGTGTCATCGATGGTGATTCCAGCAAAAAGCTCTTCCTGGAGATGAACCAGGAGGACGAAGGTTGACTCCAGAGTCAACTACCACAATGTTGGAGTTAATTCCACAGAGGTACCACAATTGATGCTAGGTTAACGAATTCGTACCTTTTTTCGTTTTTCTCGATCAGTACCAGTTCTAGGGCTGGCGGTCACAGATTGCACTGATCGTAATTTGAACCCCTTTTTGACAGAAAAACTGACTAGTGGGGCCATTAGTCAGGGATGATGTGGCAAAAAAAATATCCAAGTACACATGTTTGACTCATTTCTCTATGCTGGCTCCTGCCCAGCCTCTACCGCTCGCCTCGTGGACGTGCATGTGCTTCACGTATGGCGGTGCGTTGCTTCCTAGCTAGCTGAGCTCAACAGTGGAATGACATCCAGTTCTGGCCAGCGTGTAGCAACGCCGGACAGCTCGCCGCACTACCTCTTCTATGCCATCTAGTCTCCCCCGCTCGCCCCTCTCCTTCCAGCGCCACAACGCGCAGCCACTTCACTGGTCTCTGCACAGAGCACGAGCCACGCTAGTGGCAGTTAGCTGAGCGTCATGGCTGGTCGCGCACAAGCTATGCGCTCCCACGCCACCGAACAAAGCTAAGATGTGTTCATTATGTTCCTGATACCGCTCAAGCTCACACAAGGGGGAAACGTTTTCGTTCCCATCAAAATCAATGTTCGAAACATGGCAACAAACTTTTGTTTCTTTCGCTTCTTTCCTTCCTCTCCCACATTTAGCCTCCTTATTTTGGCGCTAAGTCACCTGTTATAACACTGCTTGGTTGAGTACAAGTGTACAATATTTCAGCAAATAAATGCAAATGAATGATGTAACTCAGATAGGAAGTAGTGACATACATTGATTCTCTTGGCTGGTGTGGCAATATGGCCATATGGGTACATCACCCGGTTGATAAATTCTCGTCTCAGGGAAACTTATATGCAAGTTTTTACTTGTTTTCTTCTTCTTGAAGTTCATTCTGCATGTCTAAAAAATTACTCAAGGCGATTCTCAACACATATGCATGTAGCTTGTAGATTTCGAATTCGGTGTGTCACTGGCAGATCTAGGATCTAAACACTAGGAGTGGCACAGTTCTAATTATGTGGAAATGTGCAGTATATCCAGTGTAATTTGGTCTAATCACCATCCTTCTTCAAACAAATAATCACAAAATAGCTTTAAGTTTTTTGATAAGTATTGTTTAGTACACATTAGAGATTATTTTTCCAAATTTAGAGGTATATGACACCCATGGCATCCCCTAGATCGGCCCATGGATGTGTGTGTGTGTGTGAGGGGGGGGGGGGGGGGGGGGTGCACGGTGGGAGGGGGGGTAGTCCAGCCTTCAGTTCACTACATGCTGCATGTGTGATAAAGATTGAACTAAAAGGTGGCCATTTGTAGCATCCACAATTGCACGCACTCTTGAGTGAGTACTGAGTAGGTGAGGTTTCGCGCATCCACCATGGTTAATTTTTTTGGCATTTTAGACCATATGCGCAAGTGTAATGACAAAAAAGAAAACCACCTGCGAATGCAATTGTCAAAACTACCATGGTGGCAGGCCCAACAGGCGACACATGGCACCTACCTACAAAGCCAAAGGCAGCAAGGCCTGCCGCCACAGCCCATGGCGGCACCCTTTGCATCACAAGTTTTCAGACGAGGCGGAGACGAAAAACGGAATGACGAGGAAACATGGAGCCTGCCGCCACGGGGCGAGCGGATTTGTGGCACGCCGGGCTCGGGGCACTGAGTCCCCCGAGCGTGCTTTTTTTTTCCGATTTTCAACCTTTTATATCTTTTGAATGAACAATGCAAATTAAGTTTCTTTTTCATATTCGTGTTTCTTGTGCCAAGGGCTTTCAAATAACACCCATTTTGAATACATTTTGACGAATTTTGAAAAAAATGTTAAGTTTCAACTCTTGAAACTTAGTACGAGCGGCCGATAAAATCACGATTTTGTGCTTACAACCAACAAAAAAAATGTCTTAAAATTTTATCTATGAAACTTAGTAAGAGCGAGCGAGAAAATCGCAAATTTCAGATTAAAAATCGTAAGTTTCAACGACTAAAACTTAAAACCTCATGTGCCCTCGTGCGAGATTCAACTACTTCGTAAATAGCCAGGTAATCGAGCGGCCGGGCAGGGCATGGCAGGTGTGTGCCCCTGCGAATTTCCGCTATCATGGGGTGTGGCGGTACGCTGAGCTCTGCAGGAGTACGCCTCGTTGTGTCTTTGTGATTGATCGAGTTGTGAGTTGTTGTGAACGCGCCACTGTTGCTAGCGGCCTAGCTCTGCCTTCTCCGTTCGAATGATCCTACTAGCACGCATGCATTTGGTGATGGGTATGCAGTTTCAGGGACTAGGTGGCCGCGTTTTGATAGCTATAAAATATTGTGTGTCCATTAGTATACTTGATTAGAGTGTGCGATAAGGTGGCCTCCACAACGTTCATTGGTATGGAGTTTCAACACCTGAGAAGATGTAACGTTGATGCATCCACTCTTCAGCAGTGGCCACGTCATAGGGTACCGTCAAAGAACATGGCGGCCTACATAGCTCAGCTGCCACCAAAAGGAGTGGCCGGCCGTAGGTTCCACGTGGACAGGCCGTTCCATTGCAAGTGCTCGCCTCGATCGATTTTCGGTTATACACGGGCTGCCGCTGTGGGTTGTGGCGGCAGATCCTGCCGCCTCTGGCTGTTTTGTCAATAGCGTTCAAGCATGGTCCTTTTCGTCAATATGGTGGCATAGGTGATCCATCATGCCAAAAATACCCATGGTTGATAATTTTTTGATTCAAGAAAAGCATCCTCTCGTGACCAAGAAGCAAATCATGGTCACATGTAAATGCAGTCAACATTATCTCTACGGAGTAGCACTATAGCGTAGCAACATTGTTATTAAGATGTGCCTTCAATATTACTTAGACGCAAGGGCAAATAGCCATGGACAGCTAGTGTTGGCTATTGACAATGGGTCCGTTGAGCTGTAGATGAGAATACATTAGAAGGAAACAAAATCAACATCGCAATCTCCAACTAGTCAATACATGGACCAGTCAACAATTAGTGCCAATCACTCGACCGTCTGTTTTGTTGTGCACAATCATGATTGCCATGCATGGTTCATAACTGCATTGCAACAAAGATAACATTTTATTGAGTACTATTAGTCAAAAATTTCTTACTTCGATGGACATAGCTAGCTCTAGCCAGTCAGATCAATTGTGCATAATATTCGAAGGTGTTAGTATCTCCAGTAGCATGTTGGAGCAGATCCATGAGGGACGAGGTGGAAGGGTCGTGCTATTTGTAATGTTTTCGTGCATCCCTGCCAACATGGCGCTACCCTCATGGACTATGACATCGGGATCGCAAAGCAGGGTGTCATCTTTTTTTTCAACCGAAACCGTAGAACAATTGTTCTACGGTATTATCACTAGTAAAATATGTACAAATTACAAAAAGTGCATAAGAAAAGCTAGCCAACACCAGTTCTAGGAAAACATCATATTAAATTACAAGTTCTATGCTACCCAGTGTCTGATCTTGTCTGCCTTAATTGGCTTGGCCTTGATCTGTGCAGCCCATAGACCTTCTTGTAAGTAGAATTTCCAGCACTGAATGTGTGGGACGGGAGTCCTAAAGATCTTGTCATTTCTGCATGACCAAATACCCCAGCAGCCCATGATGCTTATATCTAGTGCAATGTCTTTGGGGAAATGAATCATCGATCATAAAATCTCATCAAATGGTTGATATGCCCCTTTGCTTATTAGGTATCAGAATAGATGGAGTAGTGTTTCTTCAGTGGTGTCTCCACATAGAGCACAATTGTAATCCTCTAGGTGCATGCTTCTGCGCTGTAACATGTTCCTTGTATTCACTCTGTCATGGAGTAATAGCTAGAAAAAGATTCTGTGTCTGAGCCTACATGAGGTGTTCCAGATATCCTTGAAAATGTGGTGTGCAGTACTGTCCCCAATCAACAGTTTGTACATCTTCATAGAAGAGTATTGGTTGGATGTCCAAGAGTACCTCCAAAGATCTTTTTCAGCAGAGAGAGCTCTATTCCCAATGTTGTCTTGCAATGTGTTCAACTGTTGGCATGCAAGGAGGGATAGTGGTCTATGAAATATCTGGCTTGTGTCTTGGAGATTTAGGACCCTTTGTACTGAAATATCCTTATTGATGGCAAATGAGTAGAGTTCTGGATAAGTGGTGTGTAATGGTTGCCCTAGCCATTTATCATTCCAGAAGTAAGCAGTATCTCCCAAGCCCACTTTGCACAGTGCAACCTCTTTATAGGCAGGCAGTAGTTTAAGTACAAATTTCTACCAAAAGGATCCTACCATCTTTTCACCTGGCAGATTGTTCGAATAATGAGCCCCCCAAATGATATTTACCCATGGGATATCTTCTTTGTTGAGGAATTTGTGGAGGTATTTAATGAGCAGAGCCTGGTTATGTGTAGTGATGTCAAGTACACCCAGACCTTCATGTGATTTTGGTTGACATACCTTATCCCATGAGATCATTGCCATACCTCTCTCTTGTGTGCCATATCTCCTAGGGAAGCATTGTTTCAGATATATGTTGAGTTGCTTCACCACAGTGAATGGGATCATTAACGAACACATGAAGAAAATGGGCATACTAGAAAAGACAGACTTGATGAGTGTGAGTTTGTCACCAGTGTATAAGAGAGTAGAGCATTCAACAAGCCTATTTTCAATCTTCCTACCATGGGAACAAAGTCTTCCAGTCCTGGTTTGCTGACACATAGCGGAAGACCCAGATAATTATGAGGCAAGGAATGAACTTGGCATCCAAGTAGTGAAGATAGGGAATTCACTTTCTCTGTTGCTGTATTTATTGGGATCAAAATAGACTTGGAGTAGTTTACTTTTAGACCAGTGTACTAAGCAAAATGAAGCAGAAGGTTTTTGATGTGGCAAAGTTGACTTGCATCAGCATTGGCAACTAAAATGGTGTCATCGCCATATTGAATAATGGTGTACTCAGAGCATGAGGTGTGCTGGAGAGGTGATTCCACTAATGCATTGTTCATGGCTTCATTAAGCATTGTGTGGAGAAGATCAACAGCAAGTACAAGTATCAGTGGGGAAAGTGGGTCCCCTTGTCTGACCCCTTTTTTGCAAAGAAGTTGTTTGCCTGGTACTCCATTACGGAGAACAGATGAATATCCAATGCTATGAATCATATGGATCCATTGAATTCATCTACTTACAAATCCTTTAGCTTGCAAAATATCAATGAGTGTGTTATGACTTAACGTGTCAAAAGCCTTCTCAAAGCCCAGTTTAAGCAGAAGAAGCTCTTTCTTTGCCTGATGACATTGGTGAATATACTCATAAGACCATGCCAAACAGTCTTGTATGCACCTGTTGTTGAGAAATCCATATTGGTTCTTATGTACTAATATGAGGATGACTTTCTATTGTCTATAGGCCAGTAGCTTGGTGATGATCCTAAGTGTGCAGTTTAGTAGGGAGATAGGCCTGAATTCATTAGGTGTAGAAGCAAAGTCCACTTTAGGTATCAGTGTGATGAATGAGTAGTTGGTGCTTTGAATGTTAACAGTGCCTTGGTAAAAATCTTCAATCTACTTATAAAAATCAGGTGAAATGATCTCCCAACAATTCTTAAGGAATGGTGCATTAACACCATCAGGTCCAGGGGATTTGTCAGCAGGCATGTATTTAATAACGTAATCAATCTCTTCTTTAGAGAAGGGAGCCTCTATTCCAACAGGTCCTCATCAGCCAGCAGCAGGTGATGTAGTAGCAATGGATTGTGTGTGGGAGAGGTGGTGCCCATTCTATCTTTGAATGCTCTGTATAAAATGGCTTCTTTAGTTTGATGATCATTGTGTTCAATTCCATGTCATCCTTGAGCATTGCAATATTATTATTTCTGAACTTGATGGTGGCCTTGGCCTGGAAGTATTTAGTGTTTTCTTCACCCAGCTTGATATTTCTGATAGTAACCCACCACTTCTGTTTCTGGTATGAGGGTATCTGACAGAATCATAATCTCCAAGAACCAGCCAGTTAGCATCATCCTGCATACAAACATGTTGGAACCAAGTTATAAAAGCAGTTCTGTCATCTTGTAGGCAAGGGCCATAGATGTTGGTCAGGAACCACTGTTCCCCATTATGAGATGATGTAAAATGGATGGTGATAGAGATATCATTCATGTGAAAGACATTCCCCTTGAAAAGCTGCTCATTCTAGGCAACCAGGAGCCCTCCAGATGCTCCAACAGAAGGCAAAAATTAAAACTTAGATATCCTCCTGGGACAAAACTTCTTAATGTAAGAACTGTCAAATACCTCTCTCGTAGTCTCTTGGAAATAGAGAATAGCACATTGAGATTCTTCAATTTCTTGGGGTCATTAATTGCTATAATATTCCAATTTAGGATATTCCATTCTCTAGCCATTAGTACAAATAGGGAAACAAGGTTGAACATTGGATAGCATCACATGAACAAAATTCATAATAGACTGATAACATAACATAGTACCAGGTTCAGAGGAGAATGTAGTCTTCAGTTTGCAAGTAGGAGTGGGTATGCCCCAAAGAACTGACTTCAGTCTTTGGCCTGGAAGAGGTGGTGCCCATTCTATCTTTGAATGCTCTGTATAAAATGGCTTCTTTAGTTTGATGATCATTGTGTTCAATTCCATGTCATCCTTGAGCATTGCAATATTATTATTTCTGAACTTGATGGTGGCCTTGGCCTGGAAGTATTTTGTGTTTTCTTCACCCAGCTTGATATTTCTGATAGTAACCCACCACTTTTGTTTCTGGTATGAGGGTATCTGACAGAATCATAATCTCCAAGAACCAGCCAGTTAGCATCATCCTGCATACAAACATATTGGAACCAAGTTATAAAAGCAGTTCTGTCATCTTGTAGGCAAGGGCCATAGATGTTGGTCAGGAACCACTGTTCCCCATTATGAGATGATGTAAAATGGATGGTGATAGAGATATCATTCATGTGAAAGACATTCCCCTTGAAAAGCTGCTCATTCTAGGCAACCAGGAGCCCTCCAGATGCTCCAACAGAAGGCAAAAATTGAAACTTAGATATCCTCCTGGGACGAAACTTCTTAATGTAAGAACTGTCAAATACCTCTCTCGTAGTCTCTTGGAAATAGAGAATAGCACATTGAGATTCTTCAATTTCTTGGGGTCATTAATTGCTATAATATTCCAATTTAGGATATTCCATTCTCTAGCCATTAGTACAAATAGGGAAACAAGGCTGAACATTGGATAGCATCACATGAACAAAATTCATAATAGACTGATAACATAACATAGTACCAGGTTCAGAGGAGAATGTAGTCTTCAGTTTGCAAGTAGGAGTGGGTATGCCCCAAAGAACTGACTTCAGTCTTACAAAACGCAAGCCTAGTACTATTACACACCGAATGCATCATAGTACCCAAAATATTACAATCTTGATAACAGTACTATATGAATGTCAAAAGCTGTCTAGCTCTGTTTCTTGCTTTGCTCCCTCGCACTCTTGGTATTATCTTTTGCAGCACTGGTGCCCTTTATCTTCTTATTCCTGGTGCTGATAATCTCCTTAGTGATGTCCTTGGCATTGACCTTGCAAAAAGCAGTATTAACATTTTTAACAACACTGCCAGGGATGGGGGGTGGTAAAGCATGACATGCCATGCAATCTCTATCCATGCAAGTGGTTTTTTAAATTCTTTGTTGATATTTTGTAGCCTGCAGCTTCTTCTTGCCTCTGTCTCAACCAATGGGAGCTTGTCTTTTCTTTTCTTGTTGTTATGAAGAGCAGATGTGGAATAAGATGTCATCTCATCCCTTGATTCAGTGCCTTTGGGTGTGGACTTTTCCTAGTCTTGCATGACCCGCTGATGTAATTGCAAAGCACATGAATGGACGCTATCATTGGGACAACTAAAAGGGATAACAAATGGCAGTGTGGCAGAGCAGTGTGATCCTTGGGTGATAATATCCCATACTTGTGAAGAAATGAACTTTTTGGCCCAATCATATTCGTCAGGTGACAGCAGAGTAACTGAAAGAAAATTGACCCAATCTACTGTACAAGCAGGGTGTCTTCGCTGGATATTCTAGCATAAAGCTCTTCCTAGAGATGTACCAGGCGGATGTCGGTTGACTCATAAGTTAACAACTACTATAATGTTGGAGTTAATTGCACAGAGGTACCACAAATAAGGCTAAGTTAACAAATTGGTACCACTTTTCGTTTATTTTCGGATCAACACTGGTTCTAGAGCTTTTTTTTTTGCATGGTAACACCGGTTGTAGAGCTGGCGGTCACATATATTGCACTGATCGTTATTTGATCCCGTTTTTCATAGAAAAACTGACCAGTCGGGTCATTGGTCAGGGATGATGTGGCATAAAGAAAATCTACGTACACACGTTAGACTCATTTCTCTCTCCTGCATTGTGCCCAGCCTCTACCGCTCGCCTCGCGGACGTGCTTGTGCTTCGCGCATGGCGGTGCCTTGCCTCTTAGCTAGCTGAACTCAACAGTGGAATGACATCCAGTTCTGGGCAGCACCTAGCAATGTCGGACAGCTCGCCGCACTACCTAGTCTCCCACGCTCGCCCCTTTACACCCAATGCCACGCCGCGCGGCAACTTCGCTGGTCTCTGCACAGAGCAAGGGCCACGCTAGTGGCAGTTAGCTGAGCGTCGTGGCTGCTCGCGCGCAAGCTATGCGCTCCCACGCCACCGACTGCACCGTGCTGTCGCGTCGCCCGCGCGAGCTGCGACCGCGTGCCACCGGCTGCCCACTGTTCCTCCACGTTCTGAGTGACACATGGCCCATTGAAACCCGCCCGGGAGACTCACAAGTCACAGCGTGCGGTGACGGTGGCGCATGTCTCGTGCGGCGACCAGCGTTGGTGTGAGCTGCGCACTCGATTGCATCGTGAAGATGTGGCTTGAGGAACCTTAGGTACGTAACTGGCTGCCAGGTCGAGAACATGCCATGGATGGAGTCTGTTGGCGGGTCCTCGTGCTGTTCGCGTGTGCGTGAGTTTCGTCGACTTCAAGTATCGATCAATCAAGCTGGCCGCAAGGTTGTTAAGTAGTCGTACGTGAGAATCCATCCACCTGCTAGCCTTCCTGCTTGCTCCTTGTGTACGTGCGCGTCCGGCGAACTTCAACACTAGCGACCAGCCGGAAAGAAATCGGCCGTGGCTAGCTCGTATCTGCGACTTGTCGGAAAGTACTCGGTGGAGCGCTGCGTTGAGGTCGGGACCTGCGCTCGTCCGCCACCATGGACTCGAGGTGATCATCCTCCGCCACAGTATCATTATCTCAATCTTATAGAAATATAAGTCAGCAGGAATTCCATCTATACTACTCCCTCCGTCCCAAAATAAGTGACTCAAGTTTATACCAACTTTATAGAGAGTATTACTTATAAGAGATACTATCTTATAAATATGAAAAGAAAAATCTATGTATAAAATTTGGATAGTTATAACCATAGTTCTACACAGTAAGTACTCCATCCACTCTTCTTAATACTCGTACTTGGTTCTTCAGAAAACAAAATACTAATATGTATTGAAAGATGATATGTCGTTGCTATGAACGAGGCGTCGCCGTCCAGCTCACCATGGAAGGCAAAGGGGTGGGAGGCAGGGGGCTCCGCGCGTGCGTGCAGCGGAGGGCGGGAGATCGGGAGTAGCCGCTACCGGCGGCCTCACCTCGCCAGGTCCATGCCGAGCGGGGGTGGAGGTTGTGCAGCGTGCGGTACCTAGATGTCGTGGCGGCGAGGCAACCTTTGGGAGGGACGGCGGATGTGGCTCCGGTGAGGAGGAGGGGCGGCACCGTCGCTCCGGCAAGGAGGAGTGGCGGCGGCGCTGGTCGTGGATGGGAGAAAGAGTCAGTGAGACTGAGCGAGAGAGAGAGGGCTTGTCTACTTTGCCTAGTCAGTACGCGCGGGTGCCTCCCGACCATGTCATCCCTGCGAGCGGACCCCACTAGTCAGTTTTTGTGTCAAGAACGGGATTAAACAACGATCAGTTCATTCTGTGACAGCCAGCCCCAAAACCGGTACTAATCTGAAAAAATATAAAAATTGGTAACAATTCGTTGACCTAGTCTCAGTTGTGGTATCTATATGCAATTAACTCTCATCTCTGAGATACCAGAGCAACCGAAGGCGAAAGAGTCATCGTATTTGTCGCACTATCGTGTGTGGTGTAAAAACAGATTAGCTCACTTTAATAAAAATTAATCTTCAATATCAGCAACACCAAGAGTTGGTTGAAAGCACCTAAAACCAAGTCGTGTGCCTCTTCCAAGTCACGCGTAAAGATGAAAGCCTAAGACTGCTTCATTCCACCATTATAATACT
The DNA here is from genome assembly GCA_039707655.1 of Elymus sibiricus. Classification (NCBI taxonomy): domain Eukaryota; kingdom Viridiplantae; phylum Streptophyta; class Magnoliopsida; order Poales; family Poaceae; genus Elymus; species Elymus sibiricus. The sequence goes on from CM077676.1 coordinate 77,616,763, forward strand.
AGTAGTGCATGTCGAAGAAAGTCATGATGTGTTCGTTATGTTCCTGATACCGCTCAAGCTCACACGACGGGGAAACGTTTTTGTTCTCGTATAAATCAATGTTCGAACGTGGCGACAAACTTCCATTTGTTTCGTTTCTTTCCTTCCTCTCCCACATTTAGCCTCCTTATTTTTGTGCTAAGTCGCCTTTTATAACACTGCTCGGTTGGGTAGAAGTGTACAATATTTCAGCAAATAAATGCAAATGAATGTTGAAGCTCAGATAGGCAGTAGTGACCTATATTGATTCTCTTGGTCCGGTGTGGCCATATGGGTACATCACCCGGTTGATAACTTCTCGTCTCCGGAAATCTTCTTTATGCAACTTCTACTTGTTTCTTCTTCTTAAAGGTCATTTTACATGCCTAGAAAAATAATACTCAAGGCGATTCTCAACACATATGCATGTAGCTTGTACATTTGGAATTGGGTGTGTCACTGGCAGATCTAGGATCTAAACACTATGAGTGGCACAATTCTGATTTTGTGAAAATGTACAGTATATGTATCTTGTGCAATTTGGTATAATCACCATCCTACTTCAAAAAAATAATCAGAAAATAGCTTTAAGTTGTTCGATATGTCTTGTTTAGTACACATTACAGATTATTTTTCCAAATTTAGAGGAGGTGACATGACTCCCATGGAATCCCCTAGATCCACCGTACCCTTTGGTGGATGGGTGGGTGGGGGTGAGGGGTAGTCAAGCCTTCAATTCACTACGTGTTGCATGTCTGATACTGAATGAACTAAAGGTGGCCATTTGTAGCATGCACAATTGCACGCACTATTGAGTGAGTAGGTGAGGTTTCCTGCATCAACCATGGTTGGAATTTTGGCATTTTACACCCCATGCACAAGTGTAATGATAGAAAACACCACCTACGAATGCAATTACCAAAAACGACCATGGGGGCAGGCTTGACAGCCAAAGGCGGCAAGGCCTGCCGCCACGGTCGTTTTTGGTAATTGCATTCGTAGGTGGTGTTTTCTATCATTACACTTGTGCATGGGGTGTAAAATGGGCCTGCCGCCACGGTCGGTGGTGGCACTGTTTGCATCACGAGTTTTCAAACAAGGAGAAGACGAAAAACGTAACGGCGAGGCCACATGGAGCCTGCTGCCATAGGGGTAGCGGATTTGTGGCACGCATGTCTCAGGGCACCGACTCTGCCACGCGTGCTTTTATTTTTTACTTCTGATTTTCAAACATTTTTATCTTTTGAATGAACAGTCAAAATTAAGTTATGTTTTAATATTTGTGTTTCTCATGATGAGGGCTTTCAAATAAGATTCATTTTCAATACGTTTGATGAATTTTGAAAATAAATGTTAAGTTTTAACTCTTAAAACTTAGTACGAGCGACCGATAAAATCACGATTTTTTTCCCTACAACAGAGAAAAATGTCTTTAAATTTTATCTGTGAAACTTGGTAAGGGGCGAGCGTGAAAATCGCAAGCTTAAGATTCAAAATCATAAGTATCAACGACTGAAACTTAAAACTTACTATGCCCTCATGCGAAATTCAACTACTTCGCGAATTGCTAGACAATCGAGCGGCCGGACCGAGCTTGGCCGTTGCGTGGCCGAGCAACTGCCCTGCGAATTTCCGCCGCCATGGGATTTAGCGGCATGTTGAGCTCTGTAGGAGTACGTCTCATTGTGTTTTTGTGATTGATCAAGTTCTTATTTGTTGTGACTGCGCCACTGTAGCTAGCGGCCTAGCTCTGCCTTTTCCTTTCGAATGATCATACTAGCATGCATGCACTTGGTAATGGTATGGTGTTTGAGCAACAAGGTGGCCGCGTCTCCACAGCTATAAAATATAGTGTGTTCATTAGTAATACATCTCCAAAGTGTCACAGTTTTGAGCTAAACTCAGTTCAAAACTGCGACACTTATTTTGGATTGGAGGGAGTACTTGATTAGAGTGTGCGACAAGGTGGCCTCACCTCCCCAGATCCTTGCCGAGCAAGGGAGGAGGTTGTGCAGGGTGTGGTACACAGATGTCATGCTGGCGAGGCGACCTTTGGAGGGGGACGACGGCTGTGGCTCCGGCGAGGAGGGGGGGGGGGGGGCGGGGGGACGGCAGCCATGGCTCCGGCGAGGAGGAGGGGTTGCGGCGCTGGTCGGGGATGGGAGAGAGAGTGAGTAAGATTGAGCAAGAGAGGAAGAGAGAGGGCCCGCTACTTTGCCTAGTCGGCGCGTGCTGGTGCTTCCCGACCATGTCATCCCTGCGAGCAGACCCCACTAGTCAGTTTTTGTGTCAAAAACGGGATTAAGCAATGATCAATGCAATCTGTGACAACAAGCCACAGAACCGGTACTGATCTTTAAAAAAAATTGATACCAATTCATTGACCTAGCCTCAGTTGTGGTATCTATATGCAATTAACTTCTTTGTAGGGGTCAGAATTAATGATATCAACAGTGACTATTTTATTGCTATAACAGAGGTGTTAGGCAAGAAGATCCTATATGTCATTTTATTTTCAATTTAGTTGCTGATGTTTTTCACTAGGATGCTAATCAAAGTTGCTTGTAATAAATTGATCACTGGTTTATTCCCTAGAATTAATCTTGCTTGGAGTCAACTAAGAATCTCAAATGATCATTGTCCTGCTTTGAGTAGCTGTCTGGAATGAAGATCGATTTTCATAAATGTTGAGACTGATGATGCCCAAGTCTTTGCTCACTTACTACAGGGAACACTAGGTGATTTTCCTGCGCGTTGCTGCGAGATTTTAAGATTAATTTTGGATAAATTTTGTATGAATGAAATGACCTAAATCAAAGACTATGATTTTTCAGAAGTAATTGTGTGAACAAAGAGTATGCATGTACGATAGACCATTGGAAATGAAACAATTAAATTGCGGTATGCATGTGCTACAAAATAATTTTAGTGGATGATATGACGTGGCACATTTCGTGATGTGGAGGGCTCCATATTGAGAGAATTAGAGTTAGTGGGGATCATCTATTTACGTATCTTATATTCTTAAGAAGTTGGTCCCAATTCTCTCTACATGCAGAATGTCCACATCATCTTACATGCCACATCATCTAGAATGTCCACGTCATGATGCATGCCACATTATCATCAACCAACCGACATCAGCAAAAACTGCCACATCAGCAACTCTAACGTCATGTGTTGCATTCCGTCGTAACAAATCGTGACATTCAATTTTTCATTAGTATGGCAATCGTGGCATTCAATTTTTCATTAGTATATGCAGCCAGCGCTGGTCAATGAAGCGAGGCATCGTTTCCTCTTCGTGAACAGACGAAACAGGAAGAAACGAGCCTGTGCGCATTTCAGCTTTCCATCTTCTTTGCAAATCCGTTGCTCTTCCCACCTGTTATTTCTCCCTGTTCGCATCCACTCCCCAAGCCATCTTTTGGCCTTCTATGAATTCGTGCGACACCTTCACCTCTTCGCTGTCCCAACGGCGATGACGCATCTGACCTCGCCGACCCCTTCCACCGCCGAATTCGACAGTGGGGAGTTGACACGACCCCTTCCGCCATCGGATTCAATGGTGAGGAACTGCACCAAACCCCCCGCGACTGAGCTCGCCCACCCTCGCCCCCTTCCCATCTTCAAATTCATGCAGACACCTTCACCTCGCTGCTTCCCTGGTGGCAATGACGCCACATCTGACATAAACTCACCACCGTCGGATTTGACGACGAGGAGTTGGGCCAACCCCTTCTGCAACCGAGCACTGCCCTCGCTCCCTTCCCCATCTTCAAATGTCAACTAGATGCAGAGAAAGGTGAGAAAATACATGAGATTTTTCTTTTCTACAGCGTCACTACAAGATGTGATCCTAAATTTGTGGATTGTTGTTGAATCTTGAGCAAATGAATTTAATAAGGTGTTGTTAATGGTTTTTCTGCAGAGGTTGGCCTAATTCTTTTTTCAAAACAGCGATGACCTACACGGCAGATTATTGGATTATCATGGTTTTGTTGTGTTATCCCTTAACTTTTACTCCAGAGAATGTAGACATCTTACCGTCATAGTTTATTACTTGATTTTGTTATGGCAAAAACACCACGACTGGTTAATCCGTTTACACATCAGTTCGTTATAGTTCGATTCAGTATGATGTGCACGCTTACAGTTCACTCGGAAGAGGCTAAAAAAGGGATTATGCCTGGTTAGTAAACTCACTTGCCTTTTCTTTTTTAGATGTAAACTTATTTACTTTGATTAAGGTATAGAACTATTTTACTAGAGCCATTGATCAACAAAGATCCATCTTGAGCGTACTTCTGAGTTCTGAATTTTGCTTCCAAGTTCTATGGAATCATTGTACTGTTCATGTATCAGAGAGTTTGATCCTCTATTAATCGTCGGCACAATTGGCATCCTACATTTTAGAATATCAAATATTGCTTTTCGGTTTCCCTCTTTCCATTAGGCAAAATTAGTTTGCACATATATAAATTTGTGATCTTACCAGCTTTTTCAGCTTCTTTTCTAGGCTTCCGTGAGGGGTGATTCATGACACATTTGATCTTCCTAATGTGTGCAAAAGATGCAAACCTGTCTTGATCGCCGTCGTGCTGCAATTAAATATGAGAGTAGTAACTGATATATTACTATGGTAATGCCATGGTTCCTTGCTCCCCCTCCCACTTTATTAGTACTTTTTTATGGTGTTCTAAATGTTGATTCCTGGACAATAAAAGTCGTGTTTTTCAGTCCTGTGCATCCTCTTTTGATGTGCTAGAATGTTATGCAGCTACAAAATAACTCAAGGAATTTCGAAGAGATGCAGCTATTAAAACTTTTTTCTATTTTTCCTTTTCTTCCTGAAGATTACTTCCCACATACGCAACGATGTGAAGGTATATGCAAGTGTATGTTTCTGGGGTAAGTCATATACATGTTTGCTTCTAATCATGATGGCTTGCTTCCTTTCTTTGCTGAAATTTCATAATAGTTCCTCTATACTTCCCTCTGTAAGTCTTGCGTGTAGATTTCAGATAAAGAACATGTACCATGGATGTATACATATATTATTCTGGAGATTTATCTTTCGTATGGTCGATGGCAAATCATTGAAATGGAGAACAATGTTCCTAAAATTATGAACTTCTTTGTGGTGATAGGATTTTTTATTGCAAGGATTAAGAAAAGGATTTAACAATGTTGAACATTCAGGTGCTACTTATTCTCATTTTATATTTTCAGTCACACTGAAAGGGGTCCCTGGTGTCATAAGTTTACACAAATTTCACAAAGATACTGGTGTAACGGCTATCTAGGTACACCCGAGATGCCCAAAAGAATCAATTAAGGTCTGCAAAAATACTATCCATTGATCTGATTTTCCCTTATATATTCTGTGTGTGCAAGACCCTTGATATTTTCAACCATGTTGCCGAAACAATAAGGAAACTAATGCTATCATCCACTCGATGCAGCTCCTGATTCATCCCCTCTTCAGAATCACATTTGCACAGATGTTACTATCGTGAATTGCTGAAGATGTCTGATGAAATTACTTTGTAATAAATATGTTTGTTCCATGGGTAAATGACCGTATAACCCTCAAATCTTATTGTTTGTCTGTTGTCCAGAATTTGATTGATATAAGTAGGAGGATCGATCATACTTATGTATGTATCAATAACCATATAATCATCTAATCCGATTGTTTATCTGTTGTCCAAAATGTGAGTGATATATGTATGGGGGTTGATCATACTTACGTATATACCAATACAACCATGTATCATTCCAAAGTATTGTTGTCAATGCAAAATCATATATTCATTATTTTGCAGAACCTTTTTTGAGTCAGTTTGCTTAGTAACACATTAATTTGAGCAACATTTCCCGCCGCAGCACGCGGGGAATTGTCTAGTTATAGAAGCTTATAGGTGACCTCAAATTAGTGGTGGGCGTGACCAGTTACCCGCCACTGCTATTTTGGAGAAGTAGCAGTGGCGGGCAACAAAATCCACCCGCCACTAGAAATACCATAGCAGTTGTGGGCAAAAATAAACTCCTGCCACAAGTGAACTCTCCCAAATTTGCCGCCGTGATGAAAGTGAGCAGTGGCGGGCCTGGTAAAACACCCGCCACTGGTTTAACATGCATCAGTGGCGGGCCATATGTATGCCACCACAGATAAATTGTGGTGACCCGCGCAAAAATTAAATTATAAATATCCAAAAGTTAGAGTGGCGACCGGGCACTAGGAAAGGCCCGCCACACATATATACTAAACCTAGAGTAGTCTCAAATTTGAAGGGGGTCCAAAAATTCCTAAGGAAATCATATTTACTAAACCTAGAATAGCTCATTTGTCCGCTACTTCGGTGGGAGTGTCCGGTTTGTACACGATGTGCATCAAGTTTTTGTCGTATCTAAAATTTTGACCACACCCCATAGTTGTCCAATGAATACACCATGTGAAGTTTATCCCTTCCGAGCTCGTTTGCACGCCCAAAGCTTTTTGCCTTTTTAGTTGCCGGAAAGTCAATTAATGCTGCAAAAATAGCAAACCAACTCAGAAAGCTGCAAAATTTGAGCACAGGGCTTCCAATAGTGTCTATTACTCATGGAAAAGGTTTGAATTTCAGAATATTTAAAAAAAAATAAGTTGTGTGTGTAAGCCGGCGGCTTTCGTTCGAAACCCTTACACTTGGTGGAAGAGCGTACACGATGTGCATCATGTTTTTGCCATAACGATTTTAAATTTTTACCACACCCTACAGGTGTTCAATGAAGACACCATGCAAAGTTTCATCCCTTTCCGAGCTCATTTGCACGCTCAAAGCTTTTTACCCTTTTTAGTTGCAGAAAATCAATTAATGCCACGAGAATAGCAAACCAACTCAAAAAGTGGTAAATTTTGAGCACGGGGCTTCCAATAGTGTCTATTACTCTTGGAAAAAGTTTTAAGTTCAAAATATTTTAAAGAAATGAGTTGTGTGTGTAAGGTGGCATTTTTCATTCGAAACCGTGGTGGGAGAGTGTCCGGTTTGTACACGACATGCATCAAGTTCTTGCCGTAACGATCCCAAATTTTTACCACAGCCTACATGTGTCCAATGAAGACACCATGCAAAGTTTCATCCTTTTCCGAGCTCGTTTGCAGGCTTAAAGCTTTTTGCCCTTTTTAGTTGCCGGATAATCAATTAATGCCACGAAAATAGAAAACGAACTCAAAAAAGTGGTAAATTTTGAGGACGAGGCTCTAGATGTTGTATACTAATCATATAAAAGGCCCCAGGTTAATTTTTTTTTAAATGTGTATTCAATGGTGGAAAAGGCGATGAAGTTGTGCTTTCATGGCGGTTTGTTCTTGTATTTAAGTAATATTGAAGCAGCATCGTGGCCACGATGTTCCTATCCTATTGTGATACCCAGCAGAGATTGTGTTGATTGCACTAACATGCAACAATGATTTGCTTCTTGTTCACAACAATTACTAGTTCCATGTTATAGATGCCAATTTTTTAGAACCAATAACAACTCATCAACCATGGTGGATGCATGAACCTCGCTCGCTCACTCAAGAGTGCATGCTATTTTCCATGCTAGAAAAGCAACTCGAACGCCCGGCTCCCCGCAACCAACCCCAACCTCCAGTCCGAAGTCTACCAGCCGCTTGGAAGTGTGTTGAGCGTACAAAATGAACTTAAAGAAAAGAAAAATATACAAACTTGCATAAGAACTTTTCCATGGAAGAGAAGTGATCAACTACGTAAAGTCTACACCATAACTAGATAGGTTATTATTTCCCATCTTCGCAACAACATTTATTTACATTTATTTTGTCAAACGTTGTAAACTCATGCAACCAAATAGTGGTGTTATAAAAGGCCACTTAGCACAGACATGAGGCTAGTGTGAGAGAGGAAGGGAAGAAGTAAGAGAAATGGAAGTTCGTCGCCAAGTTTCGAACATTGATTTTGAACGAAACTAAGAATGTTTCCCGGGTAGCGAGTTTGAGAGGTATCAGGAATATAGCGAACATTCGCTGGCTTCATTAGAGATGCACTACTACTATTTTAATGGTGCAATAATGTAGTCTTAGGCCATTTTTTTCGGGTGCGACTCAAAAAAGGTCAAGATTTCGAGTGCTTTGAAGCAATTGTTTTTTGGAGAGAAGGCTCATGTCCGGCCTTAAAATGAGGCCCTTACAAGGTTCAAACGACGGAAAGATCCGGAAGGTAACTGGACTACAAAGAAAAGGCCGCGAGGGGCAAATATTGCGATACATGGCCAAGGGCAAGGCCAAAGACAACGATGCAGCGCTCAACAACACCCAAATCGAAGATCGAAGGCCCAGTCTGAAGATGATGAAGAGAGGTAGAGGGCCACCCTAGCCCGAAGCAATTTTTAAAGCAATTGAAGCAATTTTTGGTGCAGAAGATTATTTTTGAAAGAAACGAGCAATTCGGCTTTTATGCGTATACGTCATGGGACCGTAAACACAGTGATCTTTTTGCCTTCCCGTTGCTCCGGTATCTCAGAGATGACAGCGCCATCCGCCATGGCTGACCTGTGTGATAGCAGCTGCGACTTGGCACCAGAACACGGTGAAACGTGGTGCCTCAAAATTAATCACTCAATTTGGCAGCTACACATGGCCGACCTGAAAGCGCAGCATCGTGAGGGTGGGTGTACAACAAACGTTGTAGCTCAAACGTGGATATAATGTAACTGGTTCTGGATCGATTGGGTGATTGGGTCTCCGATTTATCTCTCGCCGACGTTTCATGTCTTGTTGTAGGCTTCACCTAGCTTGGATGTGACCCACTGGCTGCCGACCACTGAACTGAACTGACAGTTTCAGCGGAGAGAGAGACCCGTAGCACGACGTACCTGGCTCATCTTAGTCAGTATTCCTCTGTATCTAAATATACGATGTTTTTGCAGTTCAAACTAAACGCAGTGACCCGGAGGGAGTACTTCAGTTTTTTCAAACTAAACGCAGTGACCCGGAGTCAGTATTCCTCTGTATATAAATAAGCTGCCACGTACATTTTGCATCCAAGTCGTTGTAGTATAGTGGTAAGTATTCCCGCCTGTCACGCGGGTGACCCGGGTTCGATCCCCGGCAACGGCGTTTTTGAATATTTTTTGCGCGTTGGAAAAGAAAATCTACATAGTTACTGTACCACGTACTCACGTCACTCTCACCTACGTTGCCATGGCCGGCTCGCAGTCCCCAATAATTCAGACGCCAACTCTGTCAGTCGACACGAACTACATACGATGCATGCATCGAGGTGTCCGGAAGAAACTTCTCCGATCTTATCCACCCCCCACCCCATGCAGGCCCGGCCCTGAGGGGGGGCAGGGGGGCGGCCGCCCCGGGCCCCCACATTTCAGGGGCCCCTCCCCAGGTGTATGTACGTAGCGCGTAAACTATACGGGCCGTGGCTTAGCGAGGTAATCAGGCGTGGATGCAGGCGAACATAGCGGTTCTTCCTATTCCATCACCTAGCAATCCCCAGATCCTACGCCGTCTTGTTCGCGATAATAAGCACGCCATTACGTTCCTTCTCTCTTATAATTTCCTTCCTAATCGATCGCCAGTTCGCTGTCTCGCCGATGCCGATCTCTACTGCCGGGCGCCCCGATCGCAAGATGCAGTCAGTACTCAGTACACGCCGCCGCTTTCTTTCCCACCTTCAGGCGCTGGCATGCACACAGACATCGCCGATTCGCCTAGAGCTAGTCGCTAGAGCCAGACGCGAGTCCACATCGTAGCATGGGCTCATCGCTGAACAATCCAATCCATCCAAGGTACTGTATATTATACTATTCCCTAATCCCTAATCCCTACACGTTTAGTACTAATAAATTAAGTAATTACTCCTTTGCATACATCGTGCATAGCTGGCCTTTGATGCCATTATTTATTTGTTTCCAACATGGTGGAAGAAGATACAATATGTAGATGAGTTGATACAACAGAGAGGCGCTCTTGATAAAATTATCAAGAGTAATATGCTTCGTTGATTCCAGATGGTGAATTGGCGATTTTGTGGAGGAAGAGGACCAAATTGATGGGAATTTTGAATCATAACAAGAGGAAAATGTTGACATCAATTTAGGTGATAAAAATGTAAGTGGCCCTGATAGTACAATTATTTCAACAGCTAGTGTTGATGAACATCCCGTTGTGCTTTTTTGGTTCTGAATTAAAGATTATAAATTCACTTCGTCATATGGTGTACTATGTGATTTTCAAGCATGTCACCGAAGTCATCTTTTATCCTAATGCCTCTATTGCTTATCATCTTATTTACAGGCATATAACTGTCGCAATGGCTGAAAGAAGCTTTGCAAAGATATAATTATTGAAGAACTATTTGATACAATGACTCGAGAGAGTTTAAATGGTTTGGCAAAGTTATGCATTGAGAAAAAAATATTGGATTAGATTGACATGGACCCCATCATAAGTAACTTTGCATGGAGGATTGATTTTTTTTAAAAAGGTAACATGTATAATTATTCATATGTATATTGTTTTTGATGCATTTAAGTGTTTATCGTAACATTTGATATATGCATATATCCATTATTATTACTATATTTTTTATACTAAGGGCCCCTAGTTTTGGTTTCGCCCCGGGCCCTCAAAATCTTAGGACCGGCACTGACCCCATGGCCATGCTGTCATCGTGAGAGGCTCCCGGCCAGGCCGCCGACGAAGCACACGGCACACTTGCTGCTCCGTGTTACTTCTCGGCCGGTTCTCCGCGCGGATCATCATCCAGTCGATCTGCCAAAGAGCAGTCCGCCCGAGAAGCTTCGTCTGGATGCCTCTTGTCTCTTGGTGTCACTCATGATGTAGACCATGTGGTGGTTGATGCTGACCTGGGAAAGGGGAGCTGATCACGATGTCCTGTAATCATACATTCGTTCTCTTATTACTTTAATTAAGATGTAAACACTTTCCCGCAAAAAAAAATAAAAAATTAAGATGTAAACTCAGTAACTCTCCTAAAACTGCTGTTAACTTGATTTATGTACTCAGGATATGTACTCCCTGAGCATGACAGGTCCTGGCCAAGGAACAGAGGAACCAGTGCTATATATGTACACGTTCTGCTGAACATATGCTAACCAAGTGTCTCGTTCAGCGTTCAGCAGGCCTGGCCCATCAACTGTATTTCCTCGGTCACTCTGTCTATAAATTATGCACATTTTATTCGATAGTAAATCATACAAACGCTAAAAGAAACAAATCGTACGAACGCTAGAACTGTGTAGATGCGCGCTCAGGGCATTTGCGCTCAAGATATGTACACCCTCAGCATGACAGGTCCTGAACAAGGAACGGAGGAACCCGAAAAAGGCTTTCGGCCCGCTTTATATACAAAGCAAATCACCAAAGACAAAGTCCAACACAGGAAAAAAAACACAACGCACACCACCCGACACGACACAGAGTACACACAAAGTACAAAGGGTTCTGCTAAGGGCACAGCTCAACAAGGCCAAAAGATAAAAAACAGTATACATGTCGCGCCAGGGAAGGAGACGACTAATCAGGCTCGGGTGGCGGAGGCGGCAGAGGTGGCGACAGGCGGAGTGCGATGGAGCGGAGGCCGGCGGTGATGGAGTCGACACAGGCGTGCTCCGGGCGACGGCTAAGCGGTTTTCAGAGCTGCAAGAAACCACAGAGTTTGTATAGCGCATCAGTAGACCGTCGAAGAGGCGTATGCTCAATAACAAGCTTGTTACGGATCATCCATTGGGTCCATGGAAGAACTCCGATCCCAAGCCACCTAATGTGGCGGGAGCCCACGGGCATGGTTTGGAGTTCTGCGAACAAGTCGGGGAAGTTCTTGTGGCACCATGCTCCACCACAGACTTCCCGAAAATAGCTCCAAAGAAATTGAGCCGTAAAACAAGTGAACTATATATGGTTCGAGTCTTCCGGGGTGTCGCATAGAGGGCAACAGCCATCACCGGGACCGTTTCGTTTGAGAACCTCAACTCCGGAGGGTAGGCGGCCAGGAATCCACTGCCACAAGAAGATCTTAATTTTCAGTGGCAACTGGATCGACCACAGCAAGGAGAGTGGTTCCTGTCCTGTGGTTGCGGCAATGGTGTGGTAGAGGGACTTAGTCGAAAAGCGGCCCGACCACTCAAGACGCCAGGAGATCTGATCAGGTTCTAGGCTAGGTGAATGTAGAGCGATGCACTAACAGCTCCTCCCATGCGGCTTGCTCCGCAGGCCCAAAAGCCCGCCGAAAGGCGAGGGTCCCTATGTCAATAAGGGCAGCCTCCACCGAGACCCGAGGGACCGTGCAGATGGAGAAAAGTCCGGGGGATCTGGTCGCAAGAGGTTGGTCCACGATCCACCGATCAAACCAAAAAGCGTCGAGGCTCCAGAGCCGACCGAAATGGACGACCCGATGCGTAGGACAGGAAGGAGCTGGATGACCGATTGCCAGAACTGTGACCCTCCAGAGCGTTGGCAGAAGGCAAGAGGCTGGCCCCAAAGGTATTTCACTTTGATAATATCCAGCCAGAGCCCACCTTCGTTGTTCGCGATACGCCAAAGCCACTTGGAAAGCAGGGCGATATTCATGTGTTTGGATGACATGATACCCAACCCACCCTAGTCTTTGGGACGACGGATATCCGGCCAGCTGACCATGTGATACTTATGCTTATTCCCCTCGACAGCCCAGAACCAGTGCTATATGCCATCTAGTCTCCCTCGCTCGCCCATCTCCCAGTGCCACGCAGCGCCGGTACTTCGCTGGTCTCTGCACAAAGCAAGTGCCGCGCTAGTGGTAGTCAGCTGAGCGTCATGGCTGGTCACGTGCAAGCTATGTGTTCCCATGCCACCGACTGCACCGTGATGTCGCGTCGCCCGCGCGAGCTGCGGCTGTGTGCCACCGGCTGCCCACTGTTCCTCCACGTTCCGAGTGACGCGTCGCCCGTTGAAACCCGCTCGGGCCCACAACTACCCCAAACACCGATGACCACCCACCCCTCCCCCTAATGATTTCCCTCTAGCTCCGCCACCGGTCTCTCGCACGCTCTTTCTCACCTTCCCCGTTGCACCATGGTCTTTTTGTAGGAGATATGCCCTAGAGGCAATAATAAATGTTATTGATTATCTCCCTGTTCATAATTAGGTTTATGTTCCATGCTATAACTGCTATGGTTCTCGAGTCTACAATAACCACGAGGCTCGGAGGAAGACTCATATGCACGTGTGGGATAATAAACGGTAAAATGTATTCCTAGTCAAGCCTCTATGACTGGCTCAAGTATTGCATGATGATCCTGTTTTCCTGATCATGGGCATGGCTATGCCGGCAATTTTGAGGGCACAATTGTTGGTAGAACACTTGTGTTGAATCGACCCGATTGATGTTATGCTATGAGATACATTCGTCATAAGTTTATGGTCAATAACACAGAGAAGTTAATGTTTGCATAATTCCTTAGACCATGAGAGTGTCGAGTTTCTTCATGCTTGCTTCATGAACTTTGGGGTTTGTTAAACGTCATCCGTAAATGGGTGGCTATTACGGCGGCTTACGGGTTCATGGAAAAGTATGTCAAGGGACTTGATAGATCAAGATTGGGATTTGCTCCTCCGACGATGGAGAGATATCTCTGGGCCCTCTCGGTGTTACGGTATCCATCATCATCTGGCCAGACACAGGGTGATTTGATCACAGGGATGCCGGAACACGGGAACGAGAAAAGAGAACAATACCGGCAACGCGGTAACTGGCATTGTGGACAAGTGTTGATCCACGAGGATGCCGATGTTTCTCACCTCGGGTAATTGTAACATATCGCGAAGCAACAGGAATAGCTCACGGCAACTGGAGGTTCACTCGAATATTTATTCGTGTGGGTATAGGGATCGATATGGGTGTCCACGGCTCCGATGTTGAACATTGATCGGAAGGGGTTCCGGGTCATGTCTATGCTTCACCGAACCTATAGGGTCACACGCTTAAGGGTCATCTATCTGCTGAATACTAGACAGGGAGTCTGAGAGAAAATCACCGAAAAAGTTTCGGACGCCGGAAAAGTTTCGGACAGCGGAAAAGTTCCGCAGAGAGGTCACCGGATGAGTTCCGGTGAAACTGAAAAGTTGTTCAGAGGATACCATAAAGTCAAATTGGTTTTGGCACATGCCTGATAATTCTTGGAGGGTGCCAGAATCATTCTGGAAACTTTCTGGAATTTTCCGGGATGAAAACCGGAAATGTTCCGGAGCTGCCGAAACCGCTTCAGATGCTTTTCGCAGATGAAATCACTAAACCGGAATTGTTCCGGCTCGCGTTGAAAATTATTTTGGTGGGTACTAGAATTGTTCTAAGCCCACATGAATATTTTCAGTTCGATCAGACGCTGAAAAATGTCGTCGTGAATAGTGAAAGTGCTTTTTGGGATATTTTTGGAAAGCCACATTTTGGGGCTTTGCTCCAAAAGATCTTGGGGATGACATGGATGGATAGGGGCCAATTTTGGGGCCCCACATGAGGGTGTGGCCGGCCACATGGTGGACTCCTTCATGGAGTCCCCCTTGTTCCTTGGTTTCACCTTTTAGGTCCTTGGGAAGGACTCCTTTCCATGTGGGTTTTGGGTCTTCTAGTAAAACCACCCTACCCCTTGGGTTTCCTATAAATAGGAGGTGTGTGGGCTGCCATAAGACACACTCTTGCTCTCATACACAAAGCCATGCATGATCTGGCATTCTTCTCTCCCTCCCAGCGAAATAGTTTCGTAGAGCCGAAAGGCTGTCTGGGTTCCGGCAGGAACTAGTTCTGGACGGCGAAGCCCTGCCGGATAGATGACACCGTATGTGTGCAACTCTGTAGAGAGATCGTAATTTCGGTCTTAGTTCGAGAGTGCCTCCCGAAGGGCTGTCCGTGTGACCGTCCGAGTTTTGGAGGTCCTCCCGAAGGGCTGTCCGAGTGACAGTCCGAGTTTCGGAGGTCCTCCCGAAGGGCTGTCCGCGACACCGTCCGGGGGACTGTGTGACCGCCTCCCGGAGGGCTGTCCGCGGGGCAGATGAGGGTATACATCCTCGCGGTTGGGAGGTGTAAAATCCTATCTACGGGGATCTGCACCGCCGATCGTCATCGACTCTACTTCCGCTGCGCTACGAGTCAGTAACGATTATGATCAAACTTTGTATGCAGTCTCCATAGTGGTCCTGGGCTGGTGCGTAGGTCGGAAATTTTTTGTTTTCTGCTGCGTTACCCTACACTTTTTGCAACAAAAAAAAAACTCGTGTTTTCTTTAATTATCACAAAGAATCTATGAACTACAGATCGGGGTCCACCTGTCATGGAACAAATTTGGACCCATATATAAATTAAAGATGAAAAGGACAAGTCACGGCGTGCTGTGATGGTGGCGCATGGCCATGGGGCAACCAGCGTCAGTGTGAGCGGCGCACTTGGTTGCATCGTGAAGGTGTGACTTGAGGAACCTTAGGTAGGTAGGAAGCTGATGAAAGGAAACTGCCCCTGCATCGTCCGCTGGGTGTCTCGGGCGGATCCAATCCCGTTTTCATGGCGGCCCTCTCTCTGCGCCCTCTCCTTGTCGTCTCCAGCCGGTGCCACCGGGCTTGCCCGTGTGGACTGACGGCGGCGGCGGCGGGGCTCCGTTCCCGTGGCGTTGTTAAGATGTTTTGGCGACCTGCATGCAGTGGCTGGACGCCGTGATGGTGGAGGTAGCAGCGATGACGTTGGATCGTGGTTGGGTGGCGGCCTTGTTGCAATGGGTGCACGTCTTCCCTTCCCTTCCCTGATGGCGCTGGCGCATCAACAGACTGAGGTACAGGAGCCGCAGCCACCATGAGTTATAATTCTTGGGGTACCTCTCCGGCACAAGGGCACAACGGGTTAAGGCGGTGACGAAAGTCACAGTCGTCGCCCAGGCTACTCGTCGGGAGGTGGCGGCCATGGAGCTCTCCGCTTCGACGCAAGGACGGTGGCGCCGTTTGATTTGACCGTATGCAGCTGGCTGAAACTTCCCCAGACGTAGAGGTTGTGGCAGCAGCCGAACAGCGTTGCCTTCGGGGTTTCGACCTTCCGATCCAGCAACAATGGTTCGAGGACAGGGAACTAGTGGCAGTGTGTGGTGTTTTCGTCTGATTCAGATCAGCCATGGGCTGCCACTTGTGAGGACGACATGGACCTCCCGCGCGTCCCGAACGTGGGATTTTGGCGGTGCCGGTGTCCTTTCTCTCCGACAAATACTCCGTCGTGTTGTGGCAAGCGGCTCTCGCCACGGCTCGTCAGCCCGCCATCAGGACTGTGCGTGTATACAGCCGCTTGGATCGTGGCAAGTGGAGGAGACAACATAGGATGACTTTGATTGGGTGGTCTCGAGCTACGGGTCCCTTTGGTTATACCTGGCAATGGCATCGTTTTCTGCGTCGTTACCCTGATGAAGGCATTGCTCGGAGTTTCCTCGGACTTGATCTTCAAGGTGAAAACCCACGATCTAACCTTTGTTGGTCGGATCGGGCGACGGCGGCGCTTGCACATCGTCCTCTTCTTGGAGGTGTCGCTTTTGAAGTACCTTTTTCGCAGTCCTTGTGCTGTCAAGAGATGATTGATGCCGATGGTCCCTGCCGTAAGTCGTCAATCGTTGCATTGATTTCGGTTTTTTTCCTCCGCCTAGGCATAGCATCGGTCTTGAATGACTTTGCTATTTGCCGGCGTGATACTTTGTGTGCATGTGTTAGTGTTGACTATGTGCATCCAAGTTATGCAAAGGACGGATGTGTATTCACTATAATTGTATCACTTAATGCTTGATTTTGAGTCAATAAAAAACACCCTTTGTCGAAAGGTAGGAGGCTGACAGGTCAAGCAGGTGCCATGGATGGAGTATGTTGGCAAGTCCTCGTGTTGTTCGCTTGTGCGTGAGTTTCGTCGACTTCAGGTATCGATTAATCAAGCTGGCGGCAATGTTGTTACGTACGTGTGCGAATCGCACATGAGAATCCATCCACCTGCTAGCCTGCCTGCTTGCTCCTTGTGTAGTACGTGCACGTCCGGCGGAACTTCAACAATAGCGACAAGCCGGAATCAAATCGGCCGTGGCTAGCTCGTATCGTGCGACTCGTCGGAAAGTACTCGGAGGATCGCTGCGTTGAGGTAGGGGCCTGTGCCAACATAGTCGACGTCCTCGTCCGCCACCATGGAGTCGAGGTCATCATCCTCGGGCACACGTCGTTGCTATGAACGAGGCGTCGCCGTCCAGCTCGCCATGGAAGGCAAAGGGGTGGGAGGCGGGGGGCTACGCGCGTGCGTGCAACGGGGGCCGGGTGCTTGGGAGTAGCCACAGGCAGCGGCCTCACCTCCCCAGATCCGTGCCGAGCGGGGGTGCGGTACCTAGATGTTGTGGCGGCTGTTAGAGTAAACCTTGTTATTTAGTTTTAATCATATTTTGTTTCATGCATGTAGTTGAGTCGTGCCACTAGGAGCTCCGGCTGTGTACGACGTCGAGATGTGATTCACGTTAGACTACCCATAGTGGCGAGTAACTTAGACTAGTAACATGCATATGTTACTAGTCTATGTTACTACCTCTATAGTGAGAAATAATATATGTGTGGTGTCATGCAACACTTCATTTATTAGGTTGTACACTCATCTTGTCTTGGTATGTGTGATGTTACCCATAATATGAGTAACTAGCTATGTTACTCAATTCATCTCTCTCCTCATTAAATCATTGCCACATAAGCAAATTTGCTGAGTTGGACTCTATATTACTACTGTAGTTACTCTCACTATGGGTAGTCTTAGACATGCAAAGCTACCAGTGTTAGTTAGTTGCATGCATAGATTAGTTAGTGGCTTAGTGCATGCATGGGCTGTTAGTTGGGTAGCTGGGTCGTACTAGATAATGGAGAGAATCCAGGGATTAGTTAGCTGGATGTGCTCGTACGTGGTATGGTGGCCGAGTGTGGCGGCTGGGTTAGTGCGTGTGTGAGGCTAATCTCCTGTATATATATGTTGCTTTGAGTCAATGAAAAAAAGAGGCCGTGAGGGCTGAGAAACAATGTAGCATTTGTGTCACCAAGGAGGAGAGCCTCACGGCAAAGCTAGCTAGTTCTCTTCCTTGTACATGCGTACGTGTGTGTGTGTGTGTGTGTTGAGTTCTTCTCACTGCGTGTGTATTCTTGTGTGAGGCAAACCACCGGAGATAGAGAGAGTTGTGAAAGGCAACGTGATGAAGTAAAAGAGGGGAAGAGTGGCGCTGCAAAAAGCGGTGCCAACAGCGGCGAGGCGACCTTTGGAAGGGATGGCGGATGTGGCTCCGGCGAGGAGGAGGGGCGGCACCGTGGCACCGTCAAGGTGGAGGGTCTGCGATGCTGGTCGGGGATGGGAGAGAGAGTGAGTGAGAATGAGCGAGAGAGAGAGGGCTCGTGTACTTTGCCTAGTTAGCACACGTGGGTGCCTCCTGACCATGTCATTCCGGCGAGCAGACCCCACTAGTCAGTTTTTGTGTCAAAAACGGGATTAAACAATGATTAGTGCAATCTGTGTCAGACAGCCTCCAAACCGGTACGGATCAGCAAAAAAAATGGTACCAATTCGTTGACCTTGTCTCAATTGTGGTACCTATATACAATTAACTCTCATCCCTGAGATACCAGAGCAATGGAGAGGCGAAAGGGTCAAAATAAAATAGCTTACTTTTATGAAAATAAATCTTCAACATCAGCAACACCAAGAGTTGGTTGAAAGCACCTAAAAACGAGTCGTGTGCCTCTTCCAAGTCACGCGTAAAGATGAAAGCCTAAGACTCCTTCATTCTAGCATTATAATACTAGTAGTGCATCTCGAAGAAAGCTAAGATGTGTTCATTATGTTCCTGATACCTCTCAAGCTCATTCAATGGGGAAACATTTTTGTTCCCATCAAAACAAAGTTTCGAAACATGGCGACGAACTTCCATTTCTTTCGTTTCTTTCCTTCCTCTCCCACATTTAGCCTCCTTATTTTTGCGCTAAGTCGCCATTTTAGCACTGCTTGGTTGGGTACAAGTGTACAATATTTCAGCAAATAAATGCAAATGAATGTTGTAGCTCAGATAGAAAGTAGTGACTTATATTGATTCCCTTGGTCTGGTGTGGCCATATTGGTACATCACCCGGTTGATAACTTCTCGTCTTCGGAAAACTTCTTTATGCAAGTTTTTACTTGTTTTCTTCTTCTCAAAGGTCGTTTTGCACGTGTAAAAAAATAATCAAGGTGATTCTCAACACATATGGAAGTAGCTTGTAGATTTCGAAATGGGTGTGTCCCTGGCAGATCTAGGATCTAAAGACTAGGAGTGGCACAGTTCTAATTTTGTGAAAATGCACAGTATATCTAGTGTAATTTGGTATAATCACCATCACACTTCAAAAAAATAATCAAAAAATAGCTTTAAGTTGTTTGATATGTATTGTTTAGTACACATTACAGATTATTTTTCCAAAATAGAGAAGGTGACATGACACCCATGGCATCCCCTAGATCTTGGGTGTGAGGGGTAGTCGAGCCTTCAATTCACTACGTGTTGCATGTGTGATAATGATTGAACTAACAGGTGGCCATTTGTAGCATGCACGATTGCACGCACTCTTGAGTGAGTAGGTGAGGTTTCGTGCATCCATCATGGTTGAAATTTTTGGCATTTTAGCCCAGCTGCGCAAGTGTAATGACAGAAAAGACCACCTGCGAATGCAATTGCCAACAATACCGTGGCGGCAGGCTTGACATGCGACATGTGGCACTTGTCCCCACAGCCAAATGCAGCAAGGCCTGGCGCCACAAACCGTGGCGGCACCCTTTGAATCATAGGTTTTCAGATGAGACAAAAAATGGAACGACGAGGACACATGGAGCCTGCGGCCATGGGGGAGCGGATTTGTGGCACACATGTCTCAGGGAACCGAGTCCCCCACGCATGCTTTTTTATTTTACTTCTGATTTTCAAACTTTTATATCTTTACGAAAAGTCCAAATTAAGTTATGTTTTCATATTCGCGTTTCTTGTGACGAGGGCATTCAAATAAGATCCAGTTTGAATACGTTTTGACAAATTTTGAAAATAAATGTTAAGTTTCAACTCTTAAAACTTCGTACGAGCGACCGATAAAATCATGATTTTTGTGTCTACAACCGATAAAAAAATGTCTATCTATGAAACTTGGTAAGGGCGAGCGAGCAAATAGAAAGTTTTAGATTAAAAATCATAAGTTTCTACGAATGAAACTTAAAACTTACTGTGAGTTCGTGCGGGATTAAACTATTTCGTGAATCGCGAGCCAATCAAACGGCCGGACAGGGCTTGGCTGGTACGTACCTGGGCACCTGCGTGCCCCAGCGAATTTTCGCTGCCATGGGATGTAGCGGCATGTTGAGCTCCGTAGGAGTATGTCTCATTGTGTTTTTGTGATTGATCAAGTTGTAAGTTGTTGTGATCGCGCCACTATAGCTAGCAGCCTAGCGCTGCCTTTTCCTTTTGAATGATCGTTCTAGCACGCATGCGTATGGAGTTTCAGCGACAAGGTGGCCGCCTTTCCACAGCTATAAAATACTGTGTGTTCATTAGTACTACCTCCGATCCATAAAAAGTGTCATAGTTTTGAACTAAACCTGGTTTAAAACTACGACACTTAATTTGGATCAGAATGAGTACTTGATTAGAGTGTGCGACAAGGTGGCCGCCACAGAGTTCATTGGTATTGAGTTTCAACACATGAAAAGACGTAGTGTTGATGCATGCACTCTTCAGCAGTGGCCGCGCCACAGGGTACCGTCAAAAGAACAAGGCGGCCTAATGCTCTCAACACTTTCCCCTCCCCTCGTTCCTGTTCACTCCAGAGGCGAAAGGGAGGCGAAAAAATCCCCTCGGTCGGCCGCCGGCCAGGCCGTGGGCTCCTCTCCTCTCCGGCTGCTGCTGCAGCGGCGGGAGAGGTGGGGAGGCCCGGATCTGTGCCTGCGGTCTGTACATAGTAGGGGTAGGTCTTCGGAGGTCGTCGTTTTGGAGGTGGCGGCAGCGGCTCGGCGAATAAATCTTCCTCGACTTCAGCCCCTTCTCGACGCCTTCTTCGGAGGCGGCGACGAGGTCGGAGGAGTGGTGGCTCGCCGGTCCTCTGGATCTGGCGGGAGGCTGTGCTTGAGTGGGGTTGGCTGCTCTTGGAGGGGCCGATCTGCTTCCGGCGTTTTGTGCTCGGGGATCCATAGATCCGTCGAGCTGGCGTTCTCCTGGTGCGGGCGTCGTGGTGGAGGAGACGCCGTACTGCTGGAGATTTTGTCCCCCGTCCTCGCCTCTGTCGGGGTGAGTTGTGCTCCGAGCTTGCCTCGGAGGTGCTGGGGGTGGTGCAGCGGCGTGCTGGCGTCTCGTTGTCGGCTGGAGCTGCTGCATGTACAGGAGTGGTTTTCTGGACTCCGGATCTATGTTCTCTCGCCGGCAGTTGTGCCTCGCCGTGTTCGAGGCTCCCCAAGCCGGTGCAAGTGGTGTCGCAGTGCCGATTTGGCTTCTCTCCGGCGTGCTGGTCTTCTGGGCCGAGGATGGAGACTTCCCGCCGTCAACAATCCGTGCGCTCAAACAAGGTTTCGCTGGCTCCGGTGGGAGCGGCGGCGGCGGCGGCGGCGGCGCGCCCTCATCCCGCGTGGGTGCTGAGGTTGGATCGGTCCCCCAAGGACCTGGTTGTAATTTTCTCTTGTTGTGGGGTGCGGTGTTCCACTGCTTAATATCAATATAGCTCTGGGGTCTTTTCGCAAAAAAAAAAAAAAAGAACAAGGCGGCCTAGATAGCTCTGGTGCCGCCACAGGGACTGGTGGTAGGTTCCACGTGAACAGGCTGTTCCGTTGCAAGTGCTTGCCTCGCTTGGTTATATACTGGCTGCCGCTGTGTCCTATGGCGGCAGATCCTTCTGCCTCCGGCTGTTTTTTTAATAGCGTTCAAACATGGTCCTTTCCGTCAATATGAGGACGCAGGTGATCCAATATGCAGAAAATTCCCATGGTTGATGATTTGTTGATTCAAGAAAAGAGTCTTAGTCACCAAGAAGCAAATCATTGTCACATGTAAATGCAGTCAACATTATATGTACGGAGTAGCACTATAGCATAGCAACACTGTCATTATGATGTGCCTTCAATATTACTTCGGCGCAAGAGCAAATAGCCATGGACAGCTGGTGTTGGTCACTGATAATGGCTCCGTTGAATATGAGATTACATTAGAAGGAAACAAAATCGACATCGCAATCTCCAACTAGTCAATACATGGACCGGTCAACAATGAGAGCAAATCACTCGACCGACTGATTTTTTGTGCACAGTCATCAGTGCCATGGTTCATAACTGCATTGCAACAAAGATAACCATTTATTGAGTGACTATTAGTCAAAAATTTCTTACTTGGATGGACATAGATAGCTCACGCCAGTTAGATCAATTGAGCATGATATTCAGAGGTGTCAGTATCTCCGGTAGCATGTTGGAGCAGATCCATGAGGGAGGAGGTGGAAGGGGCGCACCATTTGTGGTGTTTTGGTGCATCCCTGCCAGCATGGTGCTACCCTCACGGACTATGACATAGGGATCGTAAAAGCAAGGTGTCATCGATGGTGATTCCAGCAAAAAGTCTTCCTGGAGAAGAACCAGGAGGACGAAGGTTGACTCCAGAGTCAACAACTACCACAATGTTGGAGTTAATTCCACAGAGGTACCACAATTGATGCTAGGTTAACGAATTCGTACCTTTTTTCGTTTTTCTCGATCAGTACCAGTTCTAGGGCTGGCGGTCACAGATTGCACTGATCGTAATTTGATCCCCTTTTGACAGAAAAACTGACTAGTGGGGCCATTAGTCAGGGATGATGTGGCAAAAAAAAAATATCCAAGTACACATGTTTGACTCATTTCTCTATGCTGGCTCCTGCCCAGCCTCTACCGCTCGCCTCGTGGACGTGCATGTGCTTCACGTATGGCGGTGCGTTGCTTCCTAGCTAGCTGAGCTCAACAGTGGAATGACATCCAGTTCTGGCCAGCGTGTAGCAACGCCGGACAGCTCGCCGCACTACCTCTTCTATGCCATCTAGTCTCCCTCGCTCGCCCCTCCTTCCAGCGCCACAACGCGCCACCACTTCACTGGTCTCTGCACAGAGCAAGAGCCACGCTAGTGGCAGTTAGCTGAGCGTCATGGCTGGTCGCGCACAAGCTATGCGCTCCCACGCCACCGAACAAAGCTTAGATGTGTTCATTATGTTCCTGATACCGCTCAAGCTCACACAACGGGGAAATGTTTTCGTTCCCATCAAAATCAATGTTCGAAACATGGCAACAAACTTTTATTTCTTTCGCTTCTTTCCTTCCTCTCCCACATTTAGCCTCCTTATTTTTGCGCTAAGTCACCTGTTATAACACTGCTTGGTTGAGTACAAGTGTACAATATTTCAGCAAATAAATGCAAATGAATGATGTAGCTCAGATAGGAAGTAGTGACATACATTGATTCTCTTGGCTGGTGTGGCAATATGGCCATATGGGTACATCACCCGGTTGATAAATTCTCGTCTCCGGGAAACTTATATGCAAGTTTTTACTTGTTTTCTTCTTCTTGAAGTTCATTCTGCATGTCTAAAAAACTACTCAAGGCGATTCTCAACACATATGCATGTAGCTTGTAGATTTCGAATTCGGTGTGTCACTGGCAGATCTAGGATCTAAACACTAGGAGTGGCACAGTTCTAATTATGTGGAAATGTGCAGTATATCCTGTGTAATTTGGTCTAATCACCATCCTTCTTCAAACAAATAATCACAAAATGGCTTTATGTTTTTTGATAAGTATTGTTTAGTACACATTAGAGATTATTTTTCCAAATTTAGAGGTATATGACACCCATGGCATCCCCTAGATCGGCCCATGGATGTGTGTGTGTGTGTGTGTGAGGGGGGGGGGGGGGGGGGGGTGCACGGTGGGAGGGAGGTAGTCCAGCCTTCAGTTCACTACATGCTGCATGTGTGATAAAGATTGAACTAAAAGGTGGCCATTTGTAGCATCCACAATTGCAGGCACTCTTGAGTGAGTAGTGAGTAGGTGAGGTTTCGCGCATCCACCATGGTTAAATTTTTTGGCATTTTAGACCACATGCGCAAGTGTAATGACAGAAAAGAAAACCACCTGCGAATGCAATTGCCAAACTACCATGGCGGCAGGCCCAACAGGCGACACATGGCACCTACCTACAATGCCAAAGGCAGCAAGGCCTGCCGCCACAGCCCATGGCGGCATCCTTTGCATCACAAGTTTTCAGACGAGGCGGAGACGAAAAACGGAATGACGAGGAAACATGGAGCCTGCCGCCACGGGGCGAGCGGATTTGTGGCACGCCGGGCTCGGGGCACTGAGTCCCCCGAGCATGCTTTTTTTTTTTCCGATTTTCGGCCTTATATATCTTTTGAATGAACAATGCAAATTAAGTTTCTTTTTCATATTCGTGTTTCTTGTGCCAAGGGCTTTCAAATAACACCCATTTTGAATACATTTTGACGAATTTTGAAAAAAATGTTAAGTTTCAACTCTTGAAACTTAGTACGAGCGGCCGATAAAATCACGATTTTGTGCTTACAACCAACAAAAAAAATGTCTTAAAATTTTATCTATAAAACTTAGTAAGAGCGAGCGAGAAAATCACAAATTTTAGATTAAAAATCGTAAGTTTCAACGACTGAAACTTAAAACCTCATGTGCCCTCGTGCGAGATTCAACTACTTCGTAAATAGCCAGGTAATCGAGCGGCGGGCAGGGCTTGGCAGGTGTGTGCCCCTGCGAATTTCCGCCATCATGGGGTGTGGCGGTACGCTGAGCTCTGCAGGAGTACGCCTCGTTGTGTCTTTGTGATTGATCGAGTTGTGAGTTGTTGTGAACGCGCCACTGTTGCTAGCGGCCTAGCTCTGCCTTCTCCGTTCGAATGATCCTACTAGCACGCATGCATTTGGTGATGGGTATGCAGTTTCACGGACTAGGTGGCCGCGTTTTGATAGCTATAAAATATAGTGTGTTCATTAGTATACTTGATTAGAGTGTGCGATAAGGTGGCCTCCACAACGTTCATTGGTATGGAGTTTCAACACCTGAGAAGATGTAACGTTGATGCATCCACTCTTCAGCAGTGGCCACGTCATAGGGTACCATCAAAGAACATGGCGGCCTACATAGCTCTGGCTGCCACCACAAGGAGTGGCCGGACGTTGGTTCCACGTGGACAGGCACTAGTAGAAAACAGGGAATCAGTCCCGGTTCCGGAGGACCTTTAGTCCCGGTTCTGGAACCGGGACTAAGCATCCGGGACCAAAGGTCCTCACTTTTAGTCCCGATTCTGTTACGAACCGGGACTAAAGTGCCTCCACGTGGCCGCTGTGGGGCGCCCAGGCAGGAGGAACTTTAGTCCCGGTTGGTAACACCAACCGGGACTAAAAGACTGCCACGCGTCAGCAGCTCGAGGCGCCCATGCAGGAGGAACTTTAGTCCCGGTTGGTAACACCAACCGGGACTAAAAGACTGCCACGCGTCAGCAGCTCGAGGCGCTGGGGTTTTTGTTTTTGTTTTTTTTTGAAAGGAGGGGTTTAGGGGTTTCATATTGTGTTTCCCTCTTTTCTTTTTTGTGTAGACGATTCAACTCGACGATTGCTACTACATAAAGCAATGAAGAAACCATTACACAAATCGTCATGAATTAATATAGAGAGAAGTGACCTCTTTTTCTCCGTGCTTGGTCGAACAACATGTTTTTGTATATCTATTCGACGCTACGTACTATGTCTAGTGCACGTTCATACATATATACAATGAATAACATCTCTTACGATCTCTAATATCTAATTACCAACATTCATCATAATTTCTTCATGGTATTCTTCATTTTTAGCTATGACGTGATCAAGGAGGAATCCCGCCAATTCCTCTTGAATTGCTCGTAGGCGATACTCTGGTAGGAGTCCATCCCTCTTCCGGTCGATCTAATTTATAGAAGGGGGTCAATATATATATATATATATATATATATATATATATATATATATATATATATATATATATATATATATATATATATGAATGAAACTCAACACAGTTGATGGTAATAAAATAAATTTGTGAATATTGTTTACGTACATCAAGTTTTTCTAATATTCTGCCCTTGTCACAGGTCCTCTGGCGCATGAACTCGCAGACGTAGTATCCACATAAGTTATTCCCGGATCCCTGATGAGGGCACTTTACGAGAATAGAGTTCAATCAAAATAATAATCAAGCATGATAGTGGTATTGAAACTAGAATCAAAGAGATGCGCGGGCCTAGCTAGTACTACTTACAGGGCGCAATTCATATCGCAGCTCCTTTTTCCAGGGACCCCTAACCGCCTTGGTGAACCTTGTCCAAACCCTGCCCGTCAAACAAAATGAATTAAAGAGTTATTAATTACTTGATATCAGGAAATGAACGATAGTTGCCGTTATAGTGCGATAATGATTGAAATTACTTCTGGAGAATTTTTTGCAGGGGCGCCCACTTCGAAAGGTCTTTACGTAATGAGTCCATGACTTGTATTCGACTTTGGTCAAACTGTATGATGAGCAGAATAAAGTGGAAGCTGCACACATGTAGCTCATCAATTACACTTAACATCGAGTAAGCGAAACAAAATGATGTGTATGTACAAGACAGTATATAACACTCACTCGAAGTTGTAAGGAAGTAGTATTTCTCTTTTGGTTTGTTGTTTGATAAACGCCCTTGGCAAGTAATCCTCTACATCATTTTTGTTGTGTTGGACAGTAACTTCATGAACAATATTTGGGCTAACGAACCCAATGTCATAGATTTGGATTGGTCCTTTGTTGTATTCGAGGATCTTCTTTCTGCATAATATACATATGGTGAGGATAATTATATACATGCAATAATGAACGAGCTGAGCTAGAGACTTAATTACAGAAATGATACTTACAAACAATAGCAAGTGATGATAGTTTTGTCGATCTCTTTTAGATTGTATAACTGGAATAATTCTGAAAATTCTATGTAAACCGACTCGTTTCCATTGAAGAAATGCTCATCTTTAACTCCTGCAGTGATATAGTTCTCCCCTCGCTCGCAGGCTTCCAAGTACCATTTATGCAATGCTCGCATCCTCGTTGGTAGATTCGGGAGCTCCTCAGGTCTGACGAGAGGCTTCCCGTGCTCGAATCTAAAGGCTACTACATCAGCCATTTCGGGTATCGGTATATGATCGGGTAAGTAATCACCAGGATTAGTACCGGGCGCTACCCCCTCCGGAACATCAGGGATATCGCTAGACACCATGAGCGGGGGGCACGATTGGTTCTCCTGCTCGCCCAGTTGGGGAATTGTTTTTTTCCCTTGATATGCACTACCGCTGCTTCCCGACCGCTTCTGTGGATCTGCAAATGACTTTACAATCTCACGGTCATAGTCTGATAGCAACTTAGGCGGTGGTTTTTCAAGGTTTTTCAGCGTATGCCTCGCTATTTCCGGATCAATTCTCTCCTTTGGAGGTGGACATTTCGGTGCAAAATGGGCCTTCACTTCGCCCATTGAGATTGCCTTGCTTTCCTCTTCAGACCTATCATATGGTCTCTGTGGAAGAGGCTTGAGGCTTGGACCATATTGAAACCTCTTCCCTCCTGTTGTTGTACTGCTAGCCGCCGGAGTGGCGGCGGCTCTCTTCCGCCGCTGTTGCTGAAGCGGTGGAGACGGCTGACGCGGCGGAGGAGGCGCAGTCCGCTGACGCGCCGGAGACGACTGAGGCAGCGGAGACGGCTGACGCCCCGGCGATGGCGGAGACGGCTGACGCGCCGGAGACGGCTGAGTCTGCTGATGAGGGGCCTCCTCCGGCTCATGAGTATGCTGAGGCGGCGTGAAGTAAGGAAGCTTGATGTGTGACTTTCTCCATAGACAGGTAGTCCTTAAGGCATTTTCCAGAGAATAAACCTCGCCTTCACCTGTAGGATGATCAAGCTGCAGGCTCCCAAATCCGGGCGTTATTTCATCCACCATGACAACAGCATTGCCATCTGGAATCGGAGCGCAATGGAAAGTTGCATCAGGTCGAGGATGGTGGACAGAGCCTTTCGCCACCTCCAAGCTCAGGTTTCTGCAATCCGCCAATAGCACACAATGTTCATTCTCCGTGATACCATCCACGGGGTAGCGGCGAGCCGTGATATCAGGCTGAATGTGCTCCGTGGAAGCCACGCTGCTTCTCCGCTGAGATGGTGGAGTAGCTTCCAATGAAGGATCGTGCTGCTGAGATGGTGGGCCGAGGGCTCGCTGGCTAACTGATGTCGCCTCTAGTGCCGCTAATCTTTGTTCCATCTGCTGTAGTTTGCTTGCTTCCTCTTTCTTCTTTCGCCCTCGGCTTCTATAAGTGTCTCTGCTGTCGCGAAACCCATGCACCCACGGAACGGAGCCTGGTGTGCCTCGTGTTCGTCCAGGGTGTTCAGGATTCCCGAGGGCCTTTGTCAGCACGTCCTTCTCTCTGTCGGGATGGAACGTCCCTTCATCCACTTCCTTGATTGCCTCCTCGATCTTTTTCATGGGTATTGCAAGTTTAGGATCCGCGTAAACAACCTCCCCTGTTTCTAGGTCCAAAGCTCCCCCATTCCCGAATACCCAAGTCCTTACCCGATCTGGCCAGTTCCGTGACACTGGTTCGACCCCTTTAGCAAGTAGGTCGTTCTCCATTTTTTCCCACTTAGGCTCAGCTTGGCTGTAGCCACCTGACCCCGTAACATGGTGATACTGCTTCTTTGCAGCATTCAGCTTATTTTGCTGTGACGTTTTCCGCGCCTTCTCGGATTTCTTGTAGGCCACAAATGCGGGCCACTGATCTCTTATCTTCTCATATATACCGGTGAAATCTGGAGTCTTGTTTTTCTCGACAAACTGTGTGTTCAAATTTTTCTTCCAGTTCTTGAACAGTTCCGCCATCTTCTTTAGAGCGTACGCCTTGACCTTTGGCTCTATAACTGGTGGGGTTGTCGGATCCTCCTCTGGCGGTAGGATGAAATTTGTCAGCAGCAAGCTCCAAAGATCTTCTTTTTGTCTATCCTGGACAAAAGTAACTGAAAGGTTGTCCTTCTTCTTATTCCATTGCTCGATGGTGATCGGGATGATATCCCTAACCTGTACTCCGCACTGATATGTAAAGGCGTGTTTGGTCCGCTTGGGAAGAATCGGTTGGCCAGCTGGAGAGATTACGTCGATGTTGTACCTTTCCTCCTTGTCCAACCTTTTCTTCGCGCCTCGTCTCCTTGTTGACGAAGTTTGGCTCGTTCCGGAAGGCTAAAAGAAGAAAGAAGCGTTAATATATGTACATACAAAACAATTAATGCATCTAGTCAGCAGAGGCTTAATTAATATATATATATACCTCGCCGGACTCTGCATTAGTTAAGGCTCCCTTCTCCATATCACCGGAGCCGTCATGATCTTGTTCCTCCTCCATTCTTCCATCATCGGAGCCGTGATGATCTCCTTCCTCCTCCATTCCACCATCATTGTCGTTGAGAAACGACAAGGTGTCCTCCTCCATTGGATTTTCTCCGGCGCGGATTATATTCTCCAACGCCTCTTCTTTTTCTAAGTCTCTGTGATCCATAGTTTCTGCAAATATTACAACATGGCAAAATACAAACCATGAGAGATGGATAGTGGCAAACATAGACCTAACCAGAAAAAGGAATCATATGCATATGAGCAATGGATTAGTGGCAAACATCATGCAAAGTTCACAAGTTATATATATATAGGGGCAAAAAATTAGATTAAGAATACAAGATATCACTTGCGTCCGTACATCGTCGAATATTATCACTAATACATCTCGAATAGTATCATATATATAACATCACTAATACAGCTAGAACCCTAGCGAACGACGGGTATCGGCGCGGGCGGTGGACACCCAAAGAGAAGGAACCATCACAGGATCATAGCTCCAGTGAGATCCCTGAAGAACCTGCCAGGTATTGTCGGACCTGGCCTCCAACGGAACCATGTAGCGACGGACGTGCTCGTCCTCCTCCCTGACACGGTGACGTACCACCTCCGCGGGGGACTCAAGCCTCCGCACCGTCACTGGCCCACGCGACCGCCACCAAAGAAGCTCCGGGTCGATGACGGGCTGCCTCCTCACCAAGCTGTGCGCCCCGGAAGGTAGCACCTCCCAGTCCCAGCCCGATGGAGCCCAGTCCCGGACATGGCCCCTCTGATCAAGCAGGCCTCCTCCGCCGAGTCGACGACTAGGATGCATGCTAGGTATCGTCGACGTCGAGAACAAATGCTTAATTATGAAAACAAATTTAATAAACACTTAGCAAAATTAGCTTATACACTTAGCATCTATCCATCTCTACACTTAGCAAAATTAGCATCTACACTTAGCAAAGTTATATACGTAAGAGATATCTTGTATTCTGAATCTAAATTGTTGCCCTATGTTTCTCCATCACTGGAAGGATCCTCTTCTGGCTAGTAACAGGATTCAGAACCATAACAGATTCTCTTAATTCCTTTAAAGGATTTAATAAAATGGCGCCATTCTGGATGTGCAGAAAATGGTCCATTTTTTTCCTGATCTACCATTTTATATGTCACATTGTCTAGTGTCAAAGGATTCAAGAAATACATGGCTTCATCATTAGCCGGAAGTAACAGGCTAATTATCCTATCCGGGACTCCATTCCAAAACAACTTTGAAGAGCTTCGTACCATCATGCGCCTGTTACTTCCGGCTAATGATGAAGCCATGTATTTCTTCAACCCTTTGACACTAGACAACGTGACATATAGAAGGGTAGATGAGATCAGAAAAAAATTGGATCAAGTTGTGCACATCCATAATGGGGACATATTCTTGATAAATCCCTTAAAGGACTAAGAGAATCAGTTGTGATTCTGAATCCTGTTCCTAGCCAGAAGAGGGTCCCTGCAGTGATGGAGACTCGTCCGGCGATCGTCGGGGACTCGCCCGGCGATCGTCGGGGACTCGTCCGGCGATCGTCGGGGCAAAGCCAAACAATTTTTTTTAATCTATTTCTACTAAATTCATCTAAACTACACTTAGCAAAATTAACGTGCTTCTTCATGCAATTTTCATTTAACCATACTACACTTAGCAAAATACAAGATTTATACACAAGATGAAAACACAACTCAAAAAATGAACCATATTAACCATACTACACTTAGCAACAATATGTGCTCCTAATCCTCCATTTCTCAAACAAAATTAGCATGATTTAGATGATTTGGCCCCTGTCTAACTACAACATATCCATACAATCTATCCATACATTCATCAACACACCTCTATTAATTTCTGCCATACATTCATCAACACATATCCACACAATTTATTCATCCATACAAAATTTCAAACAAAGTGATGAACTAGGGTTCCTGCCATGAATCCATCCATCCATCCATCCATGAATCCATCCATGAATCCATCCATCCATCCATTTGGAGAAGAGGGGCGGGAGGGAGGGTGCTACCGTGGGGCGGCGACGACGAGGAGGGCTCGATCGGGGGCGCGCGGCGACGAGGAGCGGGCTCGGGGGCGGCGATGCTCGGGAGGACGGAGAGGAGGTCCGGCGACGGTCAGCGGGCTAGGGGACGACTCGGGCCAGGGCGTCGCGGCAGCCTGGCGGCGGCGTGCGGTGGTTCGGCGTCGGGGCAGAGGAGCGAGAGAGAAAGAAGATTGGGGAGGAAGAAGAAATTTTTCTAAGTCGTGCTTATATACTAGCCCCTTTAGTCCCGGTTGGTGCCACCAACCGGGACTAAAGGCCACCCTTTAGTCCCGGTTGGAGCCACCAACCGGGACTAAAGCCCTTTGCTTCCCGCCCTTTCGGCTGCTGAAAAGGAGCTTTAGTCCCGGTTGGTGGATCCAACCGGGACTAAAGGGGGGACTTTAGTCCCGGTTGGAGCCACCAACCGGGACTAAATGTCTGGTCGCGCGGTGCAGGACAAGTTTAGTCCCACCTCGCTTGGCGAGAGGTGCGAACACTAGTTTATAAGCCCCGCCGCTGCAACTGCTTCGAGCTCTTCTCTTTAGCAGGCCTATTGGGCCTATCAAACCTGTCCTGCCCTGTGGTCCCTACTGGACCGTGCGGGCCTGCATCCTGGCCCAACTAGTTGCTGGGTTTCTAGTCGTATGCAGGCCGTGTCGGCCCAGTAGGGGGGCTTTTTTTTAATTTATTTATTTTCCATTTTTTTTGTTTTCTGCTTTATTTATTTTCTTTTGTTTCTGAGTTGTTTTTTGCTTTATTAGAGTTTTTGAGTGAATCTTTTTTGCTTTAGGTCACAAAAATTCTAAACTTTCTGTTAGTGCCAGTAGTTTTCAAATCTCAATAGTTTAAATTTGAATTATTTGAAATTTGTGTGAATCACTAGTTTGTGAATTACTTTACTTTAAAAATAGATTTTTGAGTGATTCTTTTTCCTGCTGTTTAATATTAGTGTGTTTTATCATTATATTCAATTTGCTATTTTTCATGCATTTAATGATGGCTTTTGAGCTAAATGACCCTGAAATTGAAAAGCACTACAAATGAAGTCTGAAAAGGTTGAAACTTGGCATGGTATCATAATTTAACCCACATAGCAAGTGCTAAAAAGTTGAGAGGGTTACGACAAAAACTGGATGCACTTCGTGTACAAACTGGACATTTAATTTATTTATTTTCCATTTTTTTCTGCTTTATTTATTTTCTTTTGTTTCTGAGTTGTTTTTTGCTTTATTAGAGTTTTTGAGTGAATCTTTTTTGCTTTAGGTCACAAAAATTCTAAACTTTCTGTTAGTGCCAGTAGTTTTCAAATTTCAATAGTTTAAATTTGAATTATTTGAAATTTGTGTGAATCACTAGTTTGTGAATTACTTTACTTTAAAAATAGATTTTTGAGTGATTCTTTTTCCTGCTGTTTAATATTAGTGTGTTTTATCATTATATTCAATTTGCTATTTTTCATGCATTTAATGATGCCTTTTGAGCTAAATGACCCTGAAATTGAAAAGCACTACAAATGAAGTCTGAAAAGGTTGAAACTTGGCATGGTATCATAATTTAACCCACATAGAAAGTGCTAAAAAGTTGAGAGGGTTACGACAAAAACTGGATGCACTTTGTGTACAAACTGGACATTTAATTTATTTATTTTCCATTTTTTTTCTGCTTTATTTATTTTCTTTTTTTTCTGAGTTGTTTTTTGCTTTATTAGAGTTTTTGAGTGAATCTTTTTTGCTTTAGGTCACAAAAATTCTAAACTTTCTGTTAGTGCCAGTAGTTTTCAAATTTCAATAGTTTAAATTTGAATTATTTGAAATTTGTGTGAATCACTAGTTTGTGAATTACTTTACTTTAAAAATAGATTTTTGAGTGATTCTTTTTCCTGCTGTTTAATATTAGTGTGTTTTATCATTATATTCAATTTGCTATTTTTCATGCATTTAATGATGCCTTTTGAGCTAAATGACCCTGAAATTGAAAAGCACTACAAATGAAGTCTGAAAAGGTTGAAACTTGGCATGGTATCATAATTTCACCCACATAGCAAGTGCTAAAAAGTTGAGAGGGTTACGGCAAAAACTGGATGCACTTCGTGTACAAACTGGACAATCTCTTTCGAAGTATCAGGGTTTCGGACGAAAACTCATCTATTACAAAAGGGATTTCATTTGTGGACATGTAACTGCAGTGATATTCTAGATCAAAGCCATCATCAGAATAGGTGTGGAGAGAAAGTCTTCACTTTTCTTCGCGTGTGTCCCTTGCTTATTGCGCCGTAACCATGGATAATCTTCATTGTTTAACAGGATGCTTGGGTCAGCCTTCACTTTGAAGAGAGGAATTTCATGAAACTTTTCATAATCTGCAGACATGTCTGTCTTGTCCTCCACTCCCACGATGTTTCTTTTCCCTGAAAGAACTATGTTGCGCTTTGGCTCATCGTATGATGTATTCGCTTCCTTATCTTTCCTTTTTCTCGGTTCGTCTGTGTACCCAAGATTGTTCAGATCCACTGTTGTCATTCCGTACTGTGGGTCTACCTGTACCCCGCCTCCTGACCGATTGACCCATTTGCACCGAAACAAAGGGACCTTAAAATCATGTCCATAGTCAAGTTCCCATATGTCCACTATGTAACCATAATATGTGTCCTTTCCCCTGTTGGTTGCTGCATCAAAGCGGACATCACTGTTTTGGTTGGTGCTCTTTTGATCTTGGGCGATCGTGTAAAATGTATTCCCATTTATCTCGTACCCTTGGTAAGTCAATACAGTCGAAGATGGTGTCCTGGCCAACGAGTACAGCTCATCTCCAACAATGTCACCCATGAGATGTGTTTGCAACCAACTGCCGAAAGTCCTGATGTGTTCACATGTAATCCAGTCGTCACACTGCTCCGGGTGTTTGGAGCGCAGAATATTCTTGTGTTCATTGACATACGGGGTCACCAAGGTAGAATTCTGTAGAACTGTGTAGTGTGCTTGAGCCCAAGAATGCGCGTCCCTACATATTATTGAATCCGCTCCTAGCGTGCCTTTTCCAGTCAGTCTCCCCTCATACCGCGATTGAGGGAGACCAATCGGCTTAAGGCCAGGAATGAAGTCAACACAAAACCCAATGACCTCCTCTGTTTGCCGGCCCATGGAGATGCTTCCTTCTGGCCTAGCACGGTTATGAACATATTTCTTTAAGACTCCCATGAACCTCTCAAAGGGAAACATATTGTGTAGAAATACAGGGCCCAGAATGGCAATCTCGTCGACTAGATGAACTAGGACGTGCGTCGTGATATTGAAGAAGGATGGTGGGAAAACCAGCTCAAAACTGACAAGACATTGCACCAAATCATTCTTTAACCTTGGTAGGATTTCTGGATCGATTACCTTTTGAGAGATTGCATTGAGGAATGCACATAGCTTCACAATGGCTAATCGAACGTTTTTCGGTAGAAGCCCCCTCAATGCAACCGGAAGCAGTTGCGTCATAATCACGTGGCAGTCATGAGACTTTAGGTTCTGGAACTTTTTCTCTGCCATATTTATTATTCCCTTTATATCCGACGAGAAGCCAGACGGGACCTTCATACTGAGCAGGCATTCAAAGAAGATTTCCTTCTCTTATTTGGTAAGAGCGTAGCTGGCAGGACCTTCATACTGCTTTGGATGCATGCCGTCTTTTTCATGCACACGTTGCTGGTCCTCCCGTGCCTCCGGTGTATCTTTTGTCTTCCCATACACGCCCAAGAAGCCTAGCAGGTTCACGCAAAGATCACTACTAGAAAAAAGGCTGTTAGTGGCGCACCAGTTTTTGCTATTAATGGCGCACTATAGGTGCGCCACTATTAACACGCCATTAATAACAAATAGTAATGGCGCACCTCTGGTGCGCCATTAGTAATCCAAATACTAGTGGCGCACCACCTGGTGCGCCATTATTAACACTTCAGGTGCGCCACTGCTAATAGAGGACAGTGCGCCACTACTAACACCCATGATGCGCCATTGCTATTTTTTTTGCGGTTTTTTTTTTGCGATTTTATTTTGTGATTAAATCAAAAAAAGTTAATAATGGCGCACCAGGAGAAGGTGCGCCATTGCTATCCCGATGTTTATGGCGCACCCCTAAAAGGTGCGCCATTGCTATCCCGAAGTTTATGGCGCACCCCTAAAAGGTGCGCCATTG
This sequence comes from Elymus sibiricus, assembly GCA_039707655.1. Taxonomy (NCBI): domain Eukaryota; kingdom Viridiplantae; phylum Streptophyta; class Magnoliopsida; order Poales; family Poaceae; genus Elymus; species Elymus sibiricus. The sequence continues at coordinate 77,652,580 of CM077676.1, forward strand.
CTATTTTTTTTGCGATTTTTTTTGTGATTTTTTTTTTGCGATTTTTTTTTTGAATTTCGTTCTGGTTTGCATCTTTGTGCCGGGAGGAGGAGGGACTGAGGGACTGTGAGGAGGAAGTAGAGGAGGAAGGAGAGGAGGCAGAAGAGGAGGGAGGAGAGGAGGGAGGAGAGAGGAGAGGAGGAGAGGAGGGAGGAGAGAGGAGAGGAGGAGAGGAGGAGAGGAGGGAGGAGAGAGGAGGGAGGAGGAGGGAGGAGAGACCGTGAGGAGGAGGGACTGTGAGGAGGAAGGAGGAGGGACTGTGAGGAGGAAGGAGGAGGGAGGAGGAGGTCACCGGCCGGAGAGGAGGAGGAGGAGGAGGTCGCCGGAGCGGAGGAGCAGGAGGAGGAGTTCGCCGGAGAGGACCGTGAGGAGGAGGTCGCCGGAGAGGACCGTGAGGAGGAGGGAGGAGGAAGGAGGAAGGAGGAAGGAGGAGGAAAGAGGAAGGAGGAGAGGAGGAGGAAGGAGGAGAGGAGGAGGAGGTCGCCGGAGAGGACCGTGAGGAGGAGGTCGCCGGAGAGGACCGTGAGGAGGAGGGAGGAGGAAGGAGGAAGGAGGAGGAAGGAGGAAGGAGGAGAGGAGGAGGAGGAGGATAGAAATGTGTGGAGGAGGAGGGAAGTGGATAAGGGTAGTGGGAGTACGTGCGTTTTGAAACTGCCCAGACTTAGTAATGGCGCACCTAGGTGTGGTGCGCCATTACTATGTACCTTAGTAATGGCGCACCTAGGTGTGGTGCGCCATTACTATGTACCTTAGTAATGGCGCACCTAGGTGTGGTGCGCCATTACTATGTACCTTAGTAATGGCGCACCTAGGTGTGGTGCGCCATTACTATTTTTAAATTTTTTTGAATTTGGAAGGCGGGAAAATAGTAGTGGCGCACTATGCACTGGTGCGCCATTGCTAACTTTTTTTAATTTTTTTATTTTTTTTGCCTCCAGATCTTAAAATGGCAGTAACTTTTTTTCTGTTAGGTTTTTGAGGATTCTAAAAAATCGATAACAGGCATAGCCTGTCAAATTCGGATGTAACTTTTCGAGTAGTATCTTTTTCATATAAAAAACTTTTTCATCGGAGGTCGTATGCAAAAGTTACGGCCATTTTACCGAAACACGACGTTTTTTTTTTGCAAAAAAATTCAAAATTCATGTTTGTTAATTTTCTTTTATTATTTTTTTAAACCGAAAAGGCGATCCACGGGGGGGGGGGGGGGGTGGGTGGGTGTGTGTTTGGGGGTGTGTGTGTTTGTGTGTGTGTGAGACGTTAGTAATGGCGCACCCTCCCTGGTGCGCCATTGCTAACCTTAGCAATGGCGCACCAGGGAGGGTGCGCCATTACTAACCTCACACACACGCAGGCACACAGCCCCACCAGACATAGTAATGGCGCACCACACCACGGTGCGCCATTACTATGTAGCATAGTAATGGCGCACCGTGGTGTGGTGCGCCATTGCTATGTCTGGTGGGGTGGGGGGATGGACAAAAAAAATATTAATGGCGCACTGCTCAGGTGGTGCGCCACTACTAAAAAAATAACAATGGCGCACCTGCTTCTGGTGCGCCATTGCTATATAGCAGTGGCGCACCACCACCATGGTGCGCCACTAATAGGGATATTGGCTATAGCCATTTTTCTAGTAGTGGATTCTTCGTCACGTGCATCACGTCGATTGCAGAGCGGACCTCTAGGTCTTTCCAATAGGGTAAGTCCCAAAATATAGATTTCTTCTTCCACATGGGTACGCGTCCCTCAGCGTCATTCAGAACAGATTGTCCGCCAGGACCCTTTCCATAGATTACTTGTAAATCCTTGACCATATCAAGTATGGCATCACCAGTACGGAGGGCGGGCTTCTTCCGGTGATCTGCCTCACCTTTGAAATGCTTGCATTTCTTTCTTAAGAGATGGTTGGTCGAAAGAAATCGACGATGTCCCAGGTACACATTCTTCCTGCATTTGTCCAAATATATACTTTCGGTATCATCTAAACAGTGCGTGCATGCGTGGTATCCCTTGTTTGTCTGTCCTGAAAGGTTACTAAGAGCAGGCCAATCATTGATGGTTACAAACAGCAACACATGTAGGTCAAGTTCCTCCTGTTTGTGCTCATCCCACACACGTACACCTTTTCCATCCCACAGCTGTAAAAGTTCTTCAACTAATGGCCTTAGGTACACATCAATGTCGTTGCCGGGTTGCTTAGGGCCTTGGATGAGCACTGGCATCATAATGAACTTCCGCTTCATGCACAACCAAGGAGGAAGGTTATAGATACATAGAGTCACGGGCCAGGTGCTATGATTGCTGCTCTGCTCCCCAAAAGGATTAATGCCATCTGCACTTAAACCAAACCATACGTTCCTTGTGTCACCTGCAAAGTCCCCCCACCTGCTCTCGATTTTTCTCCACTGCGACCCGTCAGCGGGTGCTCTCAACTTCCCATCTTTCTTACGGTCTTCCTTGTGCCATCGCATCAACTTGGCATGCTCTTTGTTTCTGAACAGACGTTTCAGCCGTGGTATTATAGGAGCATACCACATCACCTTGGCAGGAACCCTCTTCCTGGGGCGCTCGCCCTCAACATCACCAGGGTCATCTCGTCTGATCTTATACCGCAATGCATCGCATACCGGGCATGCGTTCAAATCCTCGTACTCACCGCGGTAGAGGATGCAGTCATTAGGGCATGCATGTATCTTCTGCACCTCCAATCCTAGAGGGCAGAGAACCTTCTTTGCTTCGTACGTACTGTCGGGCAATTCGTTATCCTTTGGAAGCTTCTTCTTCATTATTTTCAGTAGCATTCCAAATCCCTTGTCAGATACACCATTGTCTGCCTTCCATTGCAGCAATTCCAGTGTGGTACCGAGCTTTGTGTTGTCATCTTCGCAATTTGGGTACAACCCTTTTTTATGATCCTCTAACATGCGCTCAAACTTTAACTTCTCCCTTTCACTTTCGCATCCTCTCTGTGCATCAACAATGACCCGACGAAGATCATCATCGGGCACATCGTCTGGTGCCTCTTGATCTTCAGCTTCCTCCGTTGCAGTATCACCGTATTCAGGGGGATAGTTGTCATCATCCTCTTCTTCTTCGTTGTCTTCCATCATAACCCCTCTTTCTCCGTGCTTGGTCCAAACATTATAGTGTGGCATGAGACCCTTCTCAATCTGGTGGATGTGAAGGGTTCTCGAGTCAGAGTGAGACTTCGTATTCCCACAGACAGTACATGGACAATACATAAAACCATTCTGCTTGTTTGCCTCAGCCACTTCGAGAAAATTATGCATGCCATCAATGTACTCGGAGGTGCGTCGGTCACCGTACATCCATTGCCGGTTCATCTGCGTGCATTGTATAATTAAGTGTATCAAAAACCATTACAGAACATCATGAATAGAGAAGTGACCAAATTAATACAAGTTCATCATCACATTAAAACCAAAGTACAGTAGTGATCAAATGTTATTACTGAAAAAATAAATACATAAAGTTCATACATATATAGTTCTCATGGAACAACATATAGCTCTCTAGAGCATCTAATTAAAACATACATTGAAACTATGAAAAACAACAACAAATGCGATCATAATCGCAACTAAGGTAACAATTGATCCAACGGCATAATGATACCAAGCCTCATTATGAATGGCATATTTTCTAATCTTTCTAATCTTCAAGCGCATTGCATCCATCTTGATCTTGTGATCATCGACGACATCGGCAACATGCAACTCCAATTCCATCTTCTCCTCCTCAATTCTTTTCAATTTTTTCTTCAAGTAATTGTTTTCTTTTTCAACTAAATTTAACCTCTCGACAAGAGGGTCGGTTGGAATTTCCGGTTCACATACCTCCTAGATAAAAACATCTATGTCACGTTGGACGGCATAATTGTCATAAACACTAAATGAAACAAATCATAATAAAAGATAATATACCACATCCGAATCATAGACAGGACGAGGGCCGACGGGGGCGGATACCAAAGTCATGGCACTATATAATAACAAACAATAATAAAAGTAAGAAAATTATACAAGTATCTATCTAAATCATACAAGTAAGAATTTTTTCTTTTAAAAAGAAGATAAGAACAAGAGGCTCACCACGGTGGTGCCGGCGACGAGATCGGCGCGGGCGATCGACGGCGGTGAGGACGGGGACGGGGATGGCACCCTACACATGTGCAGACTCTAAGAAGTTAATTTCAGCTCAAATTGTGCATCTAAATCAAAAGAACTCCCACATACACTCCTCCACTAAAACCCACAAACCACTCTACTTCTACAACATTTGAAATGAGCTAAACTAGTAGTGAGAGATGAAATGATGAAGTTGCTAACCTTTTAGAACACTTGTGTAGTTGGTGCACCGCCAAACCTAGACAAATCTTGGGGAAAATGTAGCTTCGAGGTCGAGCTTGAAGAGGACAAAGCTTAAGTGTGGCTCGGGCATTTCATCAAACACCTCATGTGCATAGGAGGTGAGAACAGAGCAGCACAAACCTCCCACCCTTCGACGGCCAAAAAACAGAGGAGATGGGGGGGGGGGCTGGATATATATAGGCAAAACTTTAGTCCCGGTTCGTGGCTAGAACCGGGACTAAAGGCCAACCTTTAGTCCCGGTTCCAGCCACCAACCGGGACTAAAGGGCTGCGCCAGGACCGAGGCCCTTTAGTCCCGGTTCGTGTCTGGAACCGGGACCAAAGGGGTCCTGCCGAGGCCCGGTCGGCGTCCTGGCCTCACGAACCGGGACTGATGCACCCATTTATCCCGGTTCGTAGCAGAACCGGGACTAATGCTCTTATCTGGCCTGGACCAAAGCCCTGTTTTCTACTAGTGAGGCCGTTCCATTGCAAGTGCTCGCCTTGATCGATTTTCGGTTATACACGGGCTGCCGCTGTGGGCTGTGGCGGCAGATCCTACCGCCTCTGGCTGTTTTGTCAATAGCGTTCAAGCGTGGTCCTTTTCGTCAATATGGTGGCGCAGGTGATCCATCATGCCAAAAATACCCATGGTTGATAATTTTTTGATTCAAGAAAAGCATCCTCTCGTGACCAAGAAGCAAATCATGGTCACATGTAAATGCAGTCAACATTATCTCTAAGGAGTAGCACTATAGCGTAGCAACATTGTTATTAAGATGTGCCTTCAATATTACTTAGACGCCAGGGCAAATAGCCATGGACAGCTAGTGTTGGCCATTGACAATGGCTCCGTTGAGCTGTAGATGAGAATACATTAGAAGGAAACAAAATCAACATCGCAATCTCCAACTAGTCAATACATGGACCAGTCAACAATTACTGCCAATCACTCGACTGTCTGTTTTGTTGTGCACAATCATGATTGCCATGCATGGTTCATAACTGCATTGCAACAAAGATAACATTTTATTGAGTACTATTAGTCCAAATTTTCTTACTTCGATGGACATAGCTAGCTCTAGCCAGTCAGATCAATTGTGCATAATATTCGAAGGTGTTAGTATCTCCAGTAGCATGTTGGAGCAGATCCATGAGGGACGAGGTGGAAGGGTCGTGCTATTTGTAATGTTTTCATGCATCCATGCCAACATGGCGCTACCCTCAGGGACTATGACATCGGGATCGCAAAGCAGGGTGTCATCTTTTTTTTCAACCGAAACCGTAGAACAATTGTTCTACGGTATTATCATTAGTAAAATATGTACAAATTACAAAAAGTGCATAAGAAAACCTAGCCAACACCAGTTCTAGGAAAACATCATATTAAATTACAAGTTCTATGCTACCCAGTGTCTGATCTTGTCTGCCTTAATTGGCTTGGCCTTGATCTGTGCAGCCCATAGACCTTCTTGTAAGTAGAATTTCCAGCACTGAATGTGTGGGACGGGAGTCCTAAAGATCTTGTCATTTCTGCGTGACCAAATACCCCAGCAGCCCATGATGATTATATCTAGTGCAATGTCTTTGGGGAAATGAATCATCGATCATAAAATCTCATCAAATGGTTGATATGCCCCTTTGCTTATTAGGTATCAGAATAGATGGAGTAGTGTTTCTTCAGTGGTGTCTCCACATAGAGCACTATTGTAATCCTCTAGGTGCATGCTTCTGCGTTGTAACATGTTCCTTGTATTCACTCTGTCATGGAGTAATAGCTAGAAAAAGATTCTGTGTCTGAGCCTACATGAGGTGTTCCAGATATCCTTGAAAATGTGGTGTGCAGTACTGTCCCCAATCAACAGTTTGTACATCTTCATAGAAGAGTATTGGTTGGATGCCCAAGGGTACCTTCAAAGATCTTTTTCAGCAGAGAGAGCTATATTCCCAATGATGTCTTGCAATGTGTTCAACTGTTGGAATGCAAGGAGGGATAGTGGTCTATGAAATATCTGGCTTGTGTCTTGGAGATTTAGGACCCTTTGTACTGAAATATCCTTATTGATGGCAAATGAGTAGAGTTCTGGATAAGTGGTGTGTAATGGTTGCCCTAGCCATTTATCATTCCAGAAGTAAGCAGTATCCCCCAAGCCCACTTTGCACAGTGCAACCTCTTTATAGGCAGGCAGTAGTTTAAGTACAAATTTCTACCAAAAGGATCCCACCATCTTTTCACCTGGCAGATTGTTCGAATAATGAGCCCCCCAAATGATATTTACCCATGGGATATCTTCTTTGTTGAGGAATTTGTGGAGGTATTTAATGAGCAGAGCCTGGTTATGTGTAGTGATGTCAAGTACACCCAGACCTCCATGTGATTTTGGTTGACATACCTTATCCCATGAGATCATTGCCATACCTCTCTCTTGTGTGCCATATCTCCTAGGGAAGCATTGTTTCAGATATATGTTGAGTTGCTTCACCACAGTGAATGGGATCATTAACGAACACATGAAGAAAATGGGCATACTAGAAAAGACAGACTTGATGAGTGTGAGTTTGTCACCAGTGTATAAGAGAGTAGAGCATCCAACAAGCCTATTTTCAATCTTCCTACCATGGGAACAAAGTCTTCCAGTCCTGGTTTGCTGACACATAGCGGAAGACCCAGATAATTATGAGGCAAGGAATGAACTTGGCATCCGAGTAGTGTAGATAGGGAATTCACTTTCTCTGCTGCTGTATTTATTGGGATCAAAATAGACTTGGAGTAGTTTACTTTCAGACCAGTGTGCTAAGCAAAATGAAGCAGAAGTTTTTTGATGTGGCAAAGTTGACTTGCATCAGCATTGGCAACTAAAATGGTGTCATCGCCATATTGAATAATGGGGTACTCAGGGCATGAGGTGTGCTGGAGAGGTGATTCCACTAATGCATTGTTCATGGCTTCATTAAGCATTGTGTGGAGAAGATCAACAGCAAGTACATGTATCAGTGGGGAAAGTGGGTCCCCTTGTCTGACCCCCTTTTTGCAAAGAAGTTGTTTGCCTGGTACTCCATTACGGAGAACAGATGAATATCCAATGCTATGAATCATCTAGATCCATTGAATTCATCTACTTCCAAAACCTTTAGCTTGCAAAATATCAGTGAGTGTGTTATGACTTAACGTGTCAAAAGCCTTCTCAAAGCCCAGTTTAAGCAGAAGAAGCTCTTTCTTTGTCTGATAACATTGGTGAATATACTCATAAGACCATGCCAAACAGTCTTGTATGCACCTGTTGTTGCGAAATCCATATTGGTTCTTATGTACTAATATGAGGATGACTTTCTGTTGTCTGTAGGCCAGTAGCTTGGTCATGATCTTAAGTGTGCAGTTTAGTAGGGAGATAGGCCTGAATTCATTAGGTGTAGAAGCAAAGTCCACTTTAGGTATCAGTGTGATGAATGAGTAGTTGGTGCTTTGAATGTTAATAGTGCCTTGGTAAAAATCTTCAATCAACTTATAAAAATCAGGTGAAATGATCTCCCAACAATTCTTAAGGAATGGTGCATTAACACCATCAGGTCCAGGGGATTTGTCAGCAGGCATGTATTTAATAACGTAATCAATCTCTTCTTTAGAGAAGGGAGCCTCTATTGCCACAGATCCTCATCAGGCAGCAGCAGGTGATGTAGTAGCAATGGATTGTGTGTGGGAGAGGTGGTGCCCATTCTATCTTTGAATGCTTTGTATAAAATGGCTTCTTTAGTTTGATGATCATTGTGTTCAATTCCATGTTCATCCTTGAGCATTGCAATATTATTATTTTTGAACTTGATGGTGGCCTTGGCCTGGAAGTATTTAGTGTTTTCTTCACCCAGCTTGATCTTTCTGATAGTAGCCCACCACTTCTGTTTCTGGTATGAGGGTATCTGATAGAATCATAATCTCCAAGAACCAGCCAGTTAGCATCATCCAGCATACAGACATTTTGGAACCAAGTTATAAAAGCAGTTCTGTCATCTTGTAGGCAAGGGCCATAGATGTTGGTCAGGAACCACTGTTCCCCATTATGAGATGATGTAAAATGGATGGTGATAGAGATATCATTCATGTGAAAGACATTCCCCTTGAAAAACTGCTCATTCTAGGCAACCAGGAGCCCTCCAGATGCTCCAACAGAAGGCAAAAATTGAAACTTAGATATCCTCCTAGGACAAAACTTCTTAATGTAAGAACTGACAAATACCACTCCCGTAGTCTCTTGGAAATAGAGAATAGCACATTGAGATTCTTCAATTTCTTGGGGTCATTAATTGCTCTAATATTCCAATTTAGGATATTCCATTCTCTAGCCATTAGTACAAATAAGGAAACAAGGCTGAACATTGGATAGCATCACATGAACATAATTCATAGTAGACTGATAACATAACATAGTACCAGGTTCAGAGGAGAATATAGTCTTCAGTTTGCAAGTAGGAGTGGGTATGCCCCAAAGAACTGACTTCAGTCTTACAAAACGCAAGCCTAGTACTATTACACACCGAATGCATCATAGTACCCAAAATATTACAAATTTGATAACAGTACTATATGAATGTCAAAGGCTGTCTAGCTCTGTTTCTTGCTTTGCTCCCTCACACTCTTGGTATTATCTTTTGCAGCACTGGTGCCCTTTATCTTCTTATTCCTGGTGCCGATAATCTCCTCAGTGATGTCCTTGGCATTGACCTTGCAAAAAGCAGTATTAACATTTTTAACAACACTGCCAGAGATGTGGGGTGGTAAAGCATGACATGCCAGGCAATCTCTATCCATGCAAGTGGTTTTTTAAATCCTTTGTTGATATTTTGTAGCCTGCAGCTTCTTCTTGCCTCTGTCTCAACCAATGGGAGCTTGTCTTTTCTTTTCTTGTTGTTATGAAGAGCAGATGTGGAATAAGATGTCATCTCATCCCTTGATTCAGTGCCTTTGGGTGTGGACTTTTCCTGGTCTTGCATGACCCGCTGATGTAATTGCAAAGCACATGAATGGACTCTATCATTGGAACAACTAAACGGGATAACAAATGGCAGTGTGGCAGAGCAGTGTGATCCTTGGGTGATAATATCCCATACTTGTGAAGAAATGAACTTTTTGGCCCAATCATATTCGTCAGGTGACAGCAGAGTAACTGAAAGAAAATTGACCCAATCTACTGTACAAGCAGGGTGTCATCGATGGATATTCTAGCATAAAGCTCTTCCTAGAGATGTACCAGGCGGATGACGGTTGACTCATAAGTTAACAACTACTATAATGTTGGAGTTAATTGCACAGAGGTATCACAAATAAGGCTAAGTTAACAAATTGGTACCACTTTTCGTTTATTTTCGGATCAACACTGGCGGTGCCTTGCCTCTTAGCTAGCTGAACTCAACAGTGGAACGACATCCAGTTCTGGCCAGCACCTAGCAACGTCGGACAGCTCGCCGCACTACCAAGTCTCCCACGCTCGCCCCTCTCCCCACAGTGCCACGCCGCGCTGCAACTTCGCTGGTCTCTGCACAGAGCGTGCCACCGGCTGCCCACTGTTCCTCCGCGTTCTGTGTGGCACGTCGCCCATTGAAACCCGCCCGGGAGACTCACAAGTCACAGCGTGCGGTGACGGTGGCGCATGTCTCGTGCGGTGACCAGCGTTGGTGTGAGCTGCGCACTCGATTGCATCGTGAAGATGTGGCTTGAGGAACGTTAGGTACGTAACTGGCTGCCAGGTCGAGAACATGCCGTGGATGGAGTCTGTTGGCGGGTCCTCGTGCTGTTCGCGTGTGCGTGAGTTTCGTCGACTTCAAGTATCGATCAATCAAGCTGGCCGCAAGGTTGTTAAGTAGTCGTACGTGAGAATCCATCCACCTGCTAGCCTTCCTGCTTGCTCCTTCTGTACGTGCGCGTCCGGCGAACTTCAACACTAGCGACCGGCCGGAAAGAAATCGGCCGTGGCTAGCTCGTATCTGCGACTTGTCGGAAAGTACTCGGTGGAGCGCTGCGTTGAGGTCGGGACCTGCGCTCGTCCGCCACCATGGACTCGAGGTGATCATCCTCGGCCACAGTATCATTATCTCAATCTTATAGAAATATAAGTCAGCAGGAATTCCATCTATACTACTCCCTCCGTCCCAAAATAAGTGATTCAAGTTTATACTACAAAATTGGGAGCGCCTGGAACTCATTCGAATGAGACATAAATTGGTCTCATTCAGATGACGTATGCATGACATCGCGTTTTCTTCTCCCAGCCCGTTTTCCTGGTAGGCCTACACCATCCTTATTCTTGGTCAAAAGAAAAAACAGAAAACGGGCCTCTTGGGTTCTCCCTTTTTGGGTTGTCAGTTTTGGTTTGCTTATTTTTGTGTTTGCCTGTTTTGGGTTGTCCGTTTTGGGCCTTTTTGAAAAAAAATGCTTTTTTATTTAACAAGAAAAAGGAAAAGAAGACAAAAGAAGACAGAGCCCGGTGTTCAGGAGCAAAAAAGCTGGGTTGCTTTTTCTTCCTGGCTGTTCTTCACCTGATCTCACATGCCCCTAGGATTGAGTAGATCACATGAAAAATACAGTAGATCACATGAGTAGTAGTTCTGTCAAAAAATCCTCTCTAGCATTGCTAAGGTTCAACAGTAAGAAATCTGACAGAACAAGCAAAAAGAAGAGCCATGGGTATTGCTCTGTTGGAATGTGAAATCCTCTTGACAGAAAAACACACAAACATGCATCAAGCTATTCCCAGTGACACCTCCATAGTACAAAGCCTTTAGCTAACTGCAAAAAGGGAAAAACAACATAAGAAGCGGACTACAAAATTAGTGTTACCTGACATAGATACATGCATCAAGCTATTTACTGTGACACATACACATTAAAATCCCGGTAAGCTCACTGTAACACTGGGAGCAGCAAACAACTTAAAAGTCTATGAACTAATTGCAGTAGTAGTACTGTGTGATTAGAATCTCTGCCTCCAAGCTGATTTCAACAACAAAAAATCAAAAGACATGAAACCTCCTGTAGACGAAATGAAGGTGGGGAATAATAGTGAGGATTTTGGTGCTGACACACAACCGCGCCACCTACGCAGAACACACAAAAATCCCCTGGACCTCTCGCGATTTGGACAAATCTCTGTTGTGATTCAACCCTCTCAGTACATGCTAGTTACGAAAACCACAAAATTCGTGAACCCTAGAGGAGAATTTGAGGTTACACGCGGAGGGATTTGACCCCGGCACACAGCTGCGGGCGCGATTTTGTGCGACCGCGGGGAAGCAGTAGGAAGGATACCTGCTCCTCTGTGCGTGACGACCCAGGATCCTCGCCGTCGCCGCCGGGCATCTCGACGCCGGTGACTCGCGCCGCAGCAACCTTGGACGAGCGGGCTCCCATGCTGCACCTTCTCTCGTCCCTCCCCTGTATTCCTCTGCTTCTCTCTGATTTGAAACAGTAACAAGACCCCCCAAAATGGGGGAGGGCTTCCGGAAAGATACGTTAAAGGAGGGGCCACCTGCCATAGACTTGAGGATAAAGAAAAAAGAAAAAAGAATATACAAGAACCAGTGGCTATACTTCTGTTTTTCATCCTTAGAAATGATTATATGTGTGTGGAAAAAAATCTTTATGACTAGGATATATAAAAAAACAATGACTACTAAGAACCATCTAAAAAAACCCGCTAAAACAAATGACATGTAAAAAATGATTAAAAAAAAGACTTTGCTGTCACCAACAACACTACCCCTGACCCCCTGGTTGTGGTCACCTTATACGTCTTGCGGGTACACTTGGGTGTGTTGAGTTGCGGTTGCGCTCGGATTGGGTCGATAGCAAATACAAAACAAAAATAAACTTTAATGAAAAAAAAGGCACTGACATTATACATGTTGCATGGTTACGCTCGGGTTGGCAGTTGCACCTACAACAACAAAAATGAAAAAAAAAGAATTTCCTCGGTGTCGACAACCCCTCCCCCCAACCACCGGTTGCAACGACATTATAGGTCTTGCGGTTGTGCTTGGTTGTATTGAGTTGCAATAATTGTGCTCGGGTTGGGGCGGTTGCAACTACAAACAAAAAGAATATACAAAAAAAAATGGAACCGATTTCATCGGCGTCGACAACCCTTCCCCCCCCCCCCCGACCCCCCGGTTGCGCTCGGATTGTAGTGGTTGCAACTACAACAAAAAACCTAACAAAAAATATAAAAAAATGGAACCGATTTCATCGGCGTCAACAACCCTCCCCTCGACCCCCGATTGCGGTCACATTATATGTCATGCAGTTGCGTTGGGGTGTGCTGAGTTACAATTGCGCTTGGGTTGGAGCGGTTGCAACTACAACCAAAAACCTAACAAAAAAATGGTACCGATTTCAACGGCGTCGACAAAACCCTTCACCCGACCCCCTGGTTGCGGTCACATTATATGTCCTGCAGTTGCACTTGGGTGTGCTGAGTTGCAATTGCGCTCGGGTTCGAGCGGTTGCAACTACAACAAAAGTCCTAACAAAAAAAATGGAACCGATTTCATCTGCGTCGACAACCCGTCCCCCAACCCCCTGGTTGCGGTCACATTATATGTCCTGCAGTTGCGTTGGGGTGTGCTGAGTTGCAATTGCGCTCGGGTTGGAGCTGTTGCAACTACAATAAAAAAACAAACAAAAAATGAAAAATGGTACCGATTTCGTCGGCGCCGACAACCCTTCCCCCGACCCCGCGGTTGCGGTCACATTATATGTCCTGCAGTTGCGCTTGGGTGTGCTGAGTTGCAATTGCGCTCGGGTTGGAGCGGTTGCCACTACAACAAAAAGACCTAACAAAAAAATGGAACCGATTTCATCGGCGCTGACAACCCTGCCCCCAACCCCCGGTTGCGGTCACATTATATGTCCTGCAGTTGCGATGGGGTGTGATGAGTTGCAATTGCGATCGGGTTGGAGTGGTTGCAACTAAAACAAAAAGACCTAAAAAAATGGTACCGATTTCATCGGCGTCGACAAAACCCTTCACCCGACCCTCTGGTTGCTGTCACATTACATGTCCTGCAGTTGCGCTTGGGTGTGCTGAGTTGCAATTGCGCTCGGGTTGGAGCGGTTGCAACTACAACAAAAATCCTAACAAAAAAATGGAACCGATTTCATCGGCGTCAACAACCCGTCCCCCCGACCATCGGTTGCGGTCACATTATAAGTTCTGCAGTTGCATTGGGGTGTGCTGAGTTGCAATTGCGCTCGGGTTGGAGCACTTGCAACTACAACTAAAAAAACTAACAAAAAAAATGGTACCGATTTCATCAGCGTCGACAACCCTTCCCCCTGACCCCATGGTTGCGGTCACATCATATGTCCTGGAATTCCGCTTGGGTGTGCTGAGTTGAAATTGCGCTCAGGTTGGAGCGGTTGCAACTACAACAAAAAGACCTAACAAAAAAATGGAACCGACTTCATCGGCGCCGACAACCCTCCCTCCGACCCTGGTTGCGGTCACATTATATGTCCTGCAGTTGCGCAGGGGTGTGATGAGTTGCAATTGCGTTCGGGTTGGAGCGGTAGCAACTACAACAAAAATACCTAAAAAAATAGTACCGAGTTCATCGGTGCCGACAAACCCTCCCCCTGGTTGCGGTCACATTATATGTCCGGCAGCTGCACTGGGGTGTGATGAATTGCAGTTGCGCTCGGGTTGGATCGGTTGCAACTAAAACAAAAAGACCTAAAAAAATGGTACCGATTTCATCGGCGTCGACAAAACCCTTGACCCGACCCCTGGTTGCGGTCACATTATATGTCCTGCAGTTGCGCTTGGGTGTGCTGAGTTGCAATTGCGCTCGGGTTGGAGCGGTTGCAACTACAACAAAAATCCTAACAAAAAAAGTGGAACCAATTTCATCGGCGCCGACAACCCCTCCACCTGACCCCCGGTTGCGGTCACATTATAAGTCCTGCAGTTGCGTCGGGGTGTGCTGAGTTGCAATTGCGCTCGGGATGGAGCTGTTGCAACTACAACAAGAAAAAGTAACAAAAAAATGGTACCGATTTCATCGGCATCGACAACCCTTCCCGCCGACCCCATGGTTGCGGTCACATCATATGTCCTGGAGTTGTGCTTGGGTGTGCTGAGTTGCAATTGCGCTCGGGTTGGAGCAGTTGCGACTACAACCAAAAGACCAAACAAAAAAATGGAACCGATTTCATCGGAGCCGACAACCCTCCCCCCGACCCCCGGTTGCGGTCACATTATATGTCCTACAGTTGCGCAGGGGTGTGATGAGTTGCAATTGCGCACGGGTTGGAGCGGTTGCAACTACAACAAAAAGACCTAAAAAAATGGTACCGATTTCATCGGCGTCGACAACCCTTCCCCCTGACCCCATGGTTGCGGTCACATCATATGTCCTGGAGTTGCGTTTGGGTGTGCTGAGTTGCAATTGCGCTCGGGTTGGAGCTGTTGTGACTACAACAAAAAGACCTAACAAAAAAATGGAACCGACTTCATCGGCGCCGACAACCCTCCCCCCGACCCCCGGTTGCGGTCACATTATATGTCCTACGGTTGCGCAGGGGTGTGATGACTTGCAATTGCGCTCGGGTTGGAGCGGTTGCAACTACAACAAAAAGAACTAAAAAAATAGTACCGATTTCAACGGTGCCGATAAACACTCGCCCCATCCCCCGGTTGCGGTCACAATGTATGTCTTGCAGTTGCGCTCGGGTTTGAGCGGTTGCAACTACAACAAAAAATCTAAAAATAAACTAAAAAAATGGAACCGATTTCATCGGCGCCGACAACCCTCCCCCCGGTTGCGGTCACATTATATGTCCGGCAGCTGCACTGGGGTGTGATGAGTTGCAGTTGCGCTCGTGTTGGATCGGTTGCAACTAAAACAAAAAGACCTAAAAAAATGGTACCGATTTCAGCGGCGTCGACAAAACCCTTCACCCGACCCCCTGGTTGCGGTCACATTATATGTCCTGCAGTTGCGCTTGGGTGTGCTGAGTTGCAATTGCGCTCGGGTTGGAGCGGTTGCAACTACAACAAAAATCCTAACAAAAAAATGGAACCGATTTCATCGGCGCCGACAACCCCTCCCCCCGACCCCCGGTTGCGGTCACATTATCAGTCCTGCAGTTGCATCGGGGTGTGCTGAGTTGCAATTGCGCTCAGGTTGGAGCAGTTGCAACTACAACAAAAAAAAAACTAACAAAAAATGGTACCGATTTCATCGGTGTCGACAACCCTTCCCCCCGACCCCATGGTTGCGGTCACATCATATGTCATGTAGTTGCGCTTGGGTGTGCTGAGTTGCAATTGCGCTCGGGTTGGAGCGGTTGCAACTACAACAAAAAGACCTAAAAAAAAATGGAACCGATTTCATCGGCGCCGTCAACCCTCCCCCCGACCTCCGGTTGCGGTCACATTATATGTCCTGCAGTTGCGCAGGGGTGTGATGAGTTGCAATTGCGCTCGGGTTGGAGCGGTTGCAACTACAACAAAAAGACCTAAAAAAATGGTACCGATTTCATCGGCGTCGACAACCCTTCCCCCTGACCCCATGGTTGCGGTCACATCATATGTCCTGGAGTTGCGTTTGGGTGTGCTGAGTTGCAATTGCGCTCGGGTTGGAGCTGTTGTGACTACAACAAAAAGACCTAATAAAAAAATGGAACCGACTTCATCGGCGCCGACAACCCTCCCCCCGACCCCCGGTTGCGGTCATATTATATGTCCTACGGTTGCGCATGGGTGTGATGACTTGCAATTGCGCTCGGGTTGGAGCGGTTGCATCTACAACAAAAAGACCTAAAAAAATGGTACCGATTTCAACGGTGCCGACAAACCCTCGCCCCAACCCCCGGTTGCGGTCACAATGTATGTCTTGCAGTTGCGCTCCGGTTTGAGCGGTTGCAACTACAACAAAAAATCTAAAAATAAATTAAAAAAATGTAACCGATTTCATCGGCGCCGACAACCCTCCCCCCGGCTGCGGTCACATTATATGTCCGGCAGCTGCACTGGGGTGTGATGAGTTGCAGTTGCGCTCGGGTTGGATCGGTTGCAACTAAAACAAAAAGACCTAAAAAAATGGTACCGATTTCATCGGCGTCGACAAAACCATTCACCCGACCCCCTGGTTGCGGTCACATTATATGTCCTGCAGTTGCGCTTGGGTGTGCTGAGTTGCAATTGCGCTCGGGGTGGAGCGGTTGCAACTACAACAAAAATCCTAACAAAAAAATGGAACCGATTTCATCGGCGCCGACAACACCTCCCCCCGGTTGCGGTCACATTATAAGTCCTGCAGTTGCGTCGGGGTGTGCTGAGTTGCAATTGCGCTCGGGTTGGAGCAGTTACAACTACAACAAAAAAACTAAAAAAAAAATGTACCGATTTCATCGGCGTCGACAACCCTTCCCCCCGACCCCATGGTTGCGGTCACATCATATGTCCTGGAGTTGTGCTTGGGTGTGCAAAGTTGCAATTGCGCTCGGGTTGGAGCGGTTGCAACTACAACAAAAATACCTAACAAAAAAATGGAACCGACTTCATCGGCGCCGATAACCCTCCCCCCGATCCCCGGTTGCGGTCACATTATATGTCCTGCAGTTGCGCAGGGGTGTGATGACTTGCAATTGCGCTCGGGTTGGAGCGGTTGCAACTACAACTAAAAGACCTAAAAAATGGTATCGATTTTGACGGTGCCGACAAACCCTCGCGCCGACCCCCGGTTGCGGTCACATTGTATGTCTTGCAGTTGTGCTCGATTTAGAGCAGTTGCAACTACAACAAAAAACCTAAAAATAAATTAAAAAAATGGAACCGATTTCATTGGCGCCGACAACCCTCCCCCCGACCCCCGGTTGCGGTCACATTATATGTCCTGCAGTTGCACTGGGGTGTGATGAGTTGCAATTGCGCTCGGGTTGGAGCGGTTGCAACTAAAACAAAATGACCTATAAAAATGGTACCGATTTCATCGGCGTCGACAAGACCCTTCACCCGACCCCCTGGTTGCGGTCACATTATATGTCCTGCAGTTGCGCTTGGGTGTGCTGAGTTGCAATTGCGCTCGGGTTGGAGCGGTTGCAACTACAACAAAAATCCTAACAAACAAATGGAACCGATTTCATCGGCGCCGACAACCCCTCCCCCCAACCCTCGGTTGCGGTCACAATATAAGTCCTGTAGTTGCATCGGGGTGTGCTGAGTTGCAATTGCACTCGGGTTGGAGCAGTTGCAACTACAACAAAAAAACTAACAAAAAATGGTACCGATTTCGTCGGCGTCGACAACCCTTCCCCCCGACCCCATGGTTGCGGTCACATCATATGTCCTGGAGTTGCGCTTGGGTGTGCTGAGTTGCAATTGCGCTCGGGTTGGAGCGGTTGCAACTACAACAAAAATACCTAAAAAAATGGTACCGATTTCATCGGTGCCGACAAACCCTCCACCCGACCCCCAGTTGCGGTCACATTGTATGTCTTGTAGTTGCGCTCGGGTTTGAGAGGTTGCAACTACAACAAAAAACCTAAAAAAAAATTAAAAAAATGGAACGATTGCATCGGCGCCGACAACCCTCCCCCCGACCCCCGGTTGCGGTCAAATTATATGTCCTACAGTTGCACTTGGGTGTGATGAGTTGCAGTTGCGCTCTGGTTGGAGCGGTTGCAACTACAACAAAAAGACCTAAAAAAATGGTACCGATTTCAACGGCGTCGACAAAATCCTTCACCCGACCCCCTGGTTGCGGTCACATTATATGTCCTGCAGTTGCGCTGCGGTGTGCTGAGTTGCAATTGTGCTTGGGGTGGAGCGGTTGCAACTACAACAAAAATCCTAACAAAAAAATGGAACCGATTTCATCGGCGCCGACAACCCCTCCCCCCGGTTGCGGTCACATATAAGTCCTGCAGTTGCGTCCGGGTGTGCTGAGTTGCAATTGCGCTCGGGTTGGAGCAGTTGCAACTACAACTAAAAAACTAAAAAAAATTGTACCGATTTCATCGGCGTCGACAACCCTTCACCCCGACCCCATGGTTGCGGTCACATCATATGTCCTGGAGTTGTGCTTGGGTGTGCAAAGTTGCAATTGCGCTCGGGTTGGAGCGGTTGCAACTACAACAAAAAGACCTAACAAAAAAATGGAACCGACTTCATCGGCGCCGACAGCCCTCCCCCCAATCCCCGGTTGCGGTCACATTATATGTCCTGCAGTTGCGCAGGGGTGTGATGACTTGCAATTGCGCTCGGGTTGGAGCGGTTGCAACTACAACTAAAAGACCTAAAAATGGTATCGATTTCGACGGTGCCGACAAACCCTCGCGCCGACCCCCGGTTGCGGTCACATTGTATGTCTTGCAGTTGCGCTCGAGTTAGAGCGGTTGCAACTACAACAAAAAACCTAAAAATAAATTAAAAAAATCGAACCGATTTCATTGGCGCCGACAACCCTCCCCCCGACCCCCGGTTGCGGTCACATTATATGAACTGCAGTTGCACTGGGGTGTGATGAGTTGCAATTGCGCTCGGGTTGGAGCGGTTGCAACTAAAACAAAATGACCTATAAAAATGGGACCGATTTCATCGGCGTCGACAAAACCCTTCACCCGACCCCCTAGTTGCGGTCAGATTATATGTCCTGCAGTTGCGCTTGGGTGTGCTGAGTTGCAATTGCGCTCGGGTTGGAGCGGTTGCAACTACAACAAAAAGACCTAACAAAAAAATGGAACCGACTTCATCGGCCCCGACAACCCTCCCCCAAACCCCCGGTTGCGGTCACATTATATATCCTGCAGTTACGCAGGGGTGTGATGACTTGCAATTGCGCTCGGGTTGGAGCGGTTGCAACTACAACAAAAAGACCTAAAAAAATGGTACCGATTTCAACGGTGCCGACAAACCCTCGCCCCGACCCCCGGTTGCGGTCACTTTGTATGTCTTGCAGTTGCGCTCGGGTTTGAGCAGTTGCAACTACAACAAAAAACCTAAAAAGAAATTAAAAAAAAGGAACCGATTTCATCGGCGCCGACAACCCTCCCCCCGACCCCCGATTGCGGTCACATTATATGTCCTGCAGTTGCACTGGGCTGTGATGAGTTGCAGTTGCGCTCGGATTGGAGCGGTTGTAACTACAACGAAAAGACCTAACAAAAAAATGGAACCGATTTCATCGGCGCCGACAACCCTCCCCCCGACCTCCGGTTGCGGTCACATTATATGTCCTGCAGTTGCGCAGGGGTGTGATGAGTGTCAATTGCGCTCGGGTTCGAGCGGTTGCAACGACAACAAAAAGACCTAAAAAAATGGTACCGATTTCATCGGCGTCGACAACCCTTCCCCCTGACCCCATGGTTGTGGTCACATCATATGTCCTGGAGTTGCGCTTGAGTGTGTTGAGTTGCAAGTTCGCTCGGGTTGGAGCGGTTGCAACTACAACAATAATATCTAACAAAAAAATGGAACCGACTTCATCGGCGCCGACAACCCTCCCACCGACCACCAGTTGCGGTCACATTATATGTACTGCAGTTGCACAGGGGTGTGATGACTTGCAATTGCGCTCGGGTTGGAGCGGTTGCAACTACAACAGAAATACCTAAAAAAATGGTACTGATTTCATCGGTGCTGAGAAACCCTCCCCCCGACCCCCGGTTGCGGTCACATTGTATGTCTTGTAGTTGCGCTCGGGTTTGAGAGGTTGCAACTACAACAAAAAACCTAAAAATAAATTAAAAAATGGAACGATTTCATCAGCGCCGACAACGCTCCCCCCGACCCCCGGTTGCGGTCACATTATATGTCCTACAGTTGCATTGGGTGTGATGAGTTGCAGTTGCGCTCGGGTTGGAGCGGTTGCAACTAAAACAAAAAGACCTGAAAAAATGGTACCGATTTCAACGGCGTCGACAAAACCCTTCAGCCGACCCCCTGGTTGCGGTCACATTATATGTCCTGCTGTTGCGCTTGGGTGAGCTGAGTTGCAATTGCGCTCGGGTTGGAGTGGTTGCAACTACAACAAAAATCCTAACAAAAAAATGGAACCGATTTCATCGGCGCCGACAACCCCTCCCCCCGGTTGCGGTCACATTATCAGTCCTGCAGTTGCATCGGGGTGTGCTGAGTTGCAATTGCGCTCGGGTTGGAGCAGTTGCAACTGCAACAAAAAACAACTAACAAAAGATGGTACCGATTTCATCGGCGTCGACAACCCTTCCCCCCGCCCGCATGGTTGCGGTCTCATCATATGTCCTGGAGTTGTAGCTAGGTGTGCTGAGTTGCAATTGCGCTCGGGTTGGAGCGGTTGCAACTACAACAAAAAGACTTAACAAAAAATGGAACCGACTTCATCGGCGCCGACAACCCTCCCCCCAACCCCCGTTTGCGGTCACATTATATGTCCTACGGTTACGCAGGGGTGTGATGACTTGCAATTGCGCTCGGGTTGGAGCGGTTCCAACTACAACAAAAAGACCAAAAAAAATGGTAACGATTTCAACGGTGCCGACAAACCCTCGCCCCGACCCCCGGTTGCGGTCACACTGTATGTCTTGCAGTTGCGCTCGGGTTTGAGCGGTTGCAACTACTACAAAAAACCTAAAAATAAATTAAAAAAATAGAACCGATTTCATTGGCGCCGACAACCCTCCCCCCGAGCTCCGGTTGCGGTCACATTATATATCCTGCAGTTGTGCAGGGGTGTGATGAGTTGCAATTGCGCTCGGGTTGGAGCGGTTGCAACTACAACAAAAATACCTAAAAAAATGGTACCGATTTCATCGGCGTCGACAACCCTTCCCCCAGACCCCATGGTTGCGGTCATATCATATGTCCTAGAGTTGCACTTGAGTGTGCTGAGTTCTAAGTGCGCTCGGGTTGGAGCGGTTGCAACTACAACAAAAAGATCTAACAAAAAAATGGAACCGACTTCATCGGCGCCGACAACCCTCCCCCCGACCCCCGGTTGCGGTCACATTATATGTCCTACAGTTGCACAGGGGTGTGATTACTTGCAATTGCGCTCGGGTTGGAGCGGTTGCAACTACAACAAAAATATCTAAAAAAATGGTACCGATTTCATCGGTGCCGACAAACCCTCCCCTCCACCCCCAGTTGCGGTCACATTGTATGTTTTGTAGTTGCGCTCGGGTTTGAGAGGTTGCAACTACAACAAAAAACCTAAAAATAAATTAAAAAAATGGAACGATTTCATCGGCGCCGACAACCCTCCCCCCAACCCCCGGTTGCGGTCAAATTATATGTCTTACAGTTGCACTGGGGTGTGATGAGTTGCAGTTGCGCTCGGGTTGCAGCGGTTGCAACTACAACAAAAAGACCTAAAAAAAATGGTACCGATTTCAACGGCGTCGAAAAAACCCTTCACCCGACCCCCTGGTTGCGGTCACATTATATGTCCTGCAGTTGCGCTTGGGTGTGCTGAGTTGCAATTGCGCTCGGGGTGGGGCGGTTGCAACTACAAGAAAAATCCTAACAAAAAAATGGAACCGATTTCATCGGCGCCGACAACCCCTCCCCCCGGTTGCGGTCACATTATAAGTCCTGCAGTTGCGTCGGGGTGTGCTGAGTTGCAATTGCGCTCGGGTTGGAGCAGTTGTAACTACAACAAAAAAATAAAAAAAATGGTACCGATTTCATCGGCGTCGACAACCCTTCCCCCCGACCCCATGGTTGCGGTCACATCATATGTCCTGGAGTTGCGCTTGGGTGTGCAAAGTTGCAATTGCGCTCGGGTTGGAGCGGTTACAATTACAACAAAAAGACCTAAAAAAAATGGAACCGACTTCATTGGCGCCGACAACCCTCCCCCCGATCCCCGGTTGCGGTCACATTATATGTCCTGCAGTTGCGCAGGGGTGTGATGACTTGTAATTGTGCTCGGGTTGGAGCGGTTGCAACTACAACAAAAAGACCTAAAAAATGGTATCGATTTCAATGGTGCCGACAAACCCTCGCCCCGACCCCCGGTTGCGGTCACATTGTATGTCTTGCAGTTGCGCTCGGGTTTGAGCGGTTGCAACTACAACAAAAAACCTAAAAATAAATTAAAAAATGGAACCGATTTCATTGGCGCCGACAACCCTCCCCCCGACCCCCGGTTGCGGTCACATTATATGTCCTGCAGTTGCACTGGGGTGTGATGAGTTGCAGTTGCGCTCGGCTTGGAGCGGTTGCAACTAAAACAAAATGACCTATAAAAATGGTACCGATTTCATCGGCGTCGACAAAACCCTTCACCTGACCCCCTGGTTGCGGTCACATTATATATCCTGCAGTTGCGCTTGGGTGTGCTGAGTTGCAATTGCGCTCGGGTTGGAGCGGTTGCAACTACAACAAAAATCCTAACAAACAAATGGAACCGATTTCATCGGCGCCGACAACCCCTCCCCCCGACCCCCGGTTGCGGTCACTATATAAGTCCTGCAGTTGCATCGGGGTGTGCTGAGTTGCAATTGCGCTCGGGTTGGCACTGTTGCAACTGCAACAAAAAACAACTAACAAAAAATGGTACCGATTTCATCGGCGTCGACAACCCTTCCCCCCGCCCGCATGGTTGCGGTCACATCATATGTCCTGGAGTTGTAGCTGGGTGTGCTGAGTTGCAATTGCGCTCGGGTTGGAGCGGTTGCAACTACAACAAAAAGACTTAACAAAAAAATGGAACCGACTTCATCGGCGCCGACAACCCTCCCCCCAACCCCCGGTTGCGGTCACATTATATGTCCTACAGTTACGCAGGGGTGTGATGACTTGCAATTGCGCTCGGGTTGGAGCGGTTCCAACTACAACAAAAGACCAAAAAAAATGGTAACGATTTCAACGGTGCCGACAAACCCTCGCCCCGACCCCCGGTTGCGGTCACACTGTATGTCTTGCAGTTGCGCTCGGGTTTGAGCAGTTGCAACCACAACAAAAAACCTAAAACTAAATTAAAAAAATAGAACCGATTTCATCGGCGCCGACAACCCTCCCCCCGAGCTCCGGTTGCGGTCACATTATATGTCCTGCAGTTGTGCAGGGGTGTGAAGAGTTGCAATTGCGCTCGTGTTGGAGCGGTTGCAACTACAACAAAAAGACCTAAAAAAATGGAACCGATTTCATCGGCGTCGACAACCCTTCCCCGAGACCCCATGGTTGCGGTCATATCATATGTCCTGGAGTTGCGCTTGAGTGTGCTGAGTTGCAAGTGTGCTCGGGTTGGAGCGGTTGCAACTACAACAAAAAGATCTAACAAAAAAATGGAACCGACTTCATCAGCGCCGACAACCCTCCCCCCGACCCCCGGTTGCGGTCACATTATATGTCGTACAGTTGCACAGGGGTGTGATTACTTGCAATTGCGCTCGGGTTGGAGCGGTTGCAACTACAACAAAAATACCTAAAAAAATGGTACCGATTTCATCGGTGCCGACAAACCCTCCCCCCGACCCCCAGTTGCGGTCACATTGTATGTCTTGTAGTTGCGCTCGGGTTTGAGAGGTTGCAACTACAACAAAAAACCTAAAAATAAATTAAAAAAATGAAACCGATTTCATCGGCGCCGACAACCCCTCCCCCCGGTTGCGGTCACATTATAAGTCCTGCAGTTGCGTCGGGGTGTGCTGAGTTGCAATTGCGCTCGGGTTGGAGCAGTTGCAACTACAACAAAAAAATAAAAAAAATGGTACCGATTTCATCGGCGTCGACAACCCTTCCCCCCGACCCCATGGTTGCGGTCACATCATATGTCCTGGAGTTGCGCTTGGGTGTGCAAAGTTGCAATTGCGCTCGGGTTGGAGCGGTTACAACTACAAAAAAAAGACCTAACAAAAAAATGGAACCGACTTCATTGGCGCCGACAACCATCCCCCCGATCCCCGGTTGCGGTCACATTATATGTCCTGCAGTTGCGCAGGGGTGTGATGACTTGTAATTGCGCTCGGGTTGGAGCGGTTGCAACTACAACAAAAAGACCTAAAAAATGGTATCGATTTCGACGGTGCCGACAAACCCTCGCCCCGACCCCCGGTTGCGGTCACATTGTATGTCTTGCAGTTGCGCTCGGGTTTGAGCGGTTGCAACTACAACAAAAAACCTAAAAATAAATTAAAAAATGGAACCGATTTCATTGGCGCCGACAACCCTCCCGGACCCCCGGTTGCGGTCACATTATATGTCCTGCAGTTGCACTGGGGTGTGATGAGTTGCAGTTGCGCTCGGGTTTTATCGGTTGCAACTAAAATAAAATGACCTATAAAAATGGTACCGATTTCATCGGCGTCGAGAAAACCCTTCACCCGACCCCCTGGTTGCGGTCACATCATATGTCCTGGAGTTGCGGCTGGGTGTGCTGAGTTGCAATTGCCGTCGGGTTGGAGCGGTTGCAACTACAACAAAAAGACCTAACAAAAAAATGTAACCGACTTCATCGGCGCCGACAACCCTCCCCCCAACCCCCGGTTGCGGTCACATTGTATGTCCTGCAGTTATGCAGGGGTGTGATGACTTGCAATTGCGCTCGGGTTGGAGCGGTTGCAACTACAACAAAAAGACCTAAAAAAATGGTACCGATTTCAACGGTGCCGACAAACCCTCGCCCCGACCCCCGGTTGCGGTCACATTGTATGTCTTGCAGTTGCGCTCGGGTTTGAGCGGTTGCAACTACAACAAAAAACCTAAAAATAAATTAAAAAAATAGAACCGATTTCATCGGCGCCGACAACCCTCCCCCCGACCTCCGGTAGCGGTCACATTATATGTCTTGCAGTTGTGCAGGGGTGTGATGAGTTGCAATTGTGCTCGGGTTGGAGCGGTTGCAACTACAACAAAAAGACGTAAAAAAATGGTACCGATTTCATCGGCATCGACAACCCTTCCCCCAGACCCCATGGTTGCGGTCATATCATATGTCCTCGAGTTGCGCTTGAGTGTGCTGAGTTGCAAGTGCGCTCGGGTTGGAGCGGTTGCAACTACAACAAAAAGATCTAACAAAACAATGGAACCGACTTCATCGGCGCCGACAACCCTCCCCACGACCCCCCGTTGCGGTCACATTATATGTCCTACAGTTGCACAGGGGTGTGATTACTTGCAATTGCGCTCGGGTTGGAGCGGTTGCAACTACCACAAAAATACCTAAAAAAATGGTACCGATTTCATCGGTGCCGACAAACCCTCCCACCGACCCCCAGTTGCGGCCACATTGTATGTCTTGTAGTTGCGCTCGGGTTTGAGAGGTTGCAACTACAACAAAAAACCTAAAAATAAATTAAAAAAATGGAACGATTTCATCGGCGCCGACAACCCTCCCCCCGACCCCCGGTTGCGGTCAAATTATATGTCTTACAGTTGCACTGGGGTGTGAGGAGTTGCAGTTGCGCTCGGGTTGGAGCGGTTGCAACTACAACAAAAAGACCTAAAAAAATGGTACCGATTTCAACGGCGTCGAAAAAACCCTTCACCCGACCCCCTGGTTGCGGTCACATTATATGTCCTGCAGTTGCGCTTGGGTGTGCTGAGTTGCAATTGCGCTCGGGTTGGAGCGGTTGCGACTATAACAAAAATCCTAACAAAAAAATGGAACCGATTTTATCGGCGCCGACAACCCCTCCCCCCGGTTGCGGTCACATTATAAGTCCTGCAGTTGCGTCGGGGTGTGCTGAGTTGCAATTGCGCTCGGGTTGGAGCAGTTGCAACTACAACAAAAAAAATAAAAAAAATGGTACCGATTTCATCGGCGTCGACAACCCTTCCCCCCGACCCCATGGTTGCGGTCACATCATATGTCCTGGAGTTGCGCTCGGATGTGCAAAGTTGCAATTGCGCTCGGGTTGGAGCGGTTACAACTACAACAAAAAGACCTAACAAAAAACTGGAACCGACTTCATTGGCGCCGACAACCCTCCCCCCGATCCCCGGTTGCGGTCACATTATATGTCCTGCAGTTGCGCAGGGGTGTGATAACTTGTAATTGCGCTCGGGTTGGAGCGGTTGCAACTACAACAAAAATCCTAACAAACAAATGGAACTGATTTCATCGGCGCCGACAACCCCTCCCCCCGACCCCCGGTTGCGGTAACTATATAAGTCCTGCAGTTGCATCGGGGTGTGCTGAGTTGCAATTGCGCTCGGGTTGGAGCAGTTGCAACTGCAACAAAAAACAACTAACAAAAAATGGTACCGATTTCATCGGCGTCGACAACCCTTCCCCCCGCACCCATGGTTGCGGTCACATCATATGTCCTGGAGCTGCGGCTGGGTGTGCTGAGTTGCAATTGCGCTCGGGTTGGAGCAGTTGCAACTACAACAAAAAGACCTAACAAAAAAATGAAACCGACTTCATCGGCGCCGACAACCCTCCCCCCAACCCCCGGTTGCGGTCACATTATATGTCCTACAGTTATGCAGGGGTGTGATGACTTGCAATTGCGCTCGGGTTGGAGCGGTTGCAACTACAACAAAAAGACCTAAAAAAATGGTACCGATTTCAACGGTGCTGACAAACCCTCGCCCCGACCCCCGGTTGCGGTCACATTGTATGTCTTGCAGTTGCGCTCGGGTTTGAGCGGTTGCAACTACAACAAAAAACCTAAAAATAAATTAAAAAAATAGAACCGATTTCATCGGCGCCGACAACCCTCCCCCCGACCTCCGGTAGCAGTCACATTATATGTCCTGCAGTTGTGCAGGGGTGTGATGAGTTGCAATTGCGCTCGGGTTGGAGCGGTTGCAACTACAACAAAAAGACCTAATAAAAAAATGGAACCGACTTCATCTGTGCCGACAACCCTCCCCCCAACCCCCGGTTGCGGTCACATTATATGTCCTGCAGTTACGCAGGTGTGTGATGACTTGCAATTGCGCTCGGGTTGGACCAGTTGCAACTACAACAAAAAGACCTAAAAAAATGGTACCGATTTCAACGGTGCCGACAAACCATCGCCCCGACCCCCGGTTGCGGTCACATTGTATGTCTTGCAGTTGCGCTCGGGTTTGAGCGGTTGCAACTACAACAAAAAACCTAAAAATAAATTAAAAAACTAGAACCAATTTCATCGGCGCCGACAACCCTCCCCCCGACCTCCGGTTGCGGTCACATTATATGTCCTGCAGTTGCGCAGGGGTGTGCTGAGTTGCAATAGCGCTCGGGTTGGAGCGGTTGCAACTACAACAAAAAGACCTAAAAAAATGGTACCGATTTCATCGGCGTCGACAACCCTTCCCCCTGACCCCATGGTTGCGGTCATATCATATGTCCTGGAGTTGCGCTTGAGTGTGCTGAGTTGCAAGTGCGCTCGGGTTGGAGCGGTTGCAACTACAACAAAAAGATCTAACAAAAAAATGGAACCGACTTCATCGGTGCCGACAACCCTCCCCCCAACCCCCGGTTGCGGTCACATTATATGTCCTGCAGTTGCACAGGGGTGTGATTACTTGCAATTGCGCTCGGGTTGGAGCGGTTGCAACTACAACAAAAATACCTAAAAAAATGGTACCGATGTCATCGGTGCCGACAACCCCCCCCCCCCCCCGACCCCGACCCCCAGTTGCGGTCACATTGTATGTCTTGTAGTTGCGCTCGGGTTTCAGAGGTTGCAACTACAACAAAAAACCTAAAAATAAATTAAAAAAATGGAATGATTTCATCGGCGCCGACAACCCTCCCCCCGACCCCCGGTTGCGGTCAAATTATATGTCTTACAGTTGCACTGCGGTGTGATGAGTTGCAGTTGCGCTCGGGTTGGAGCGGTTGCAACTACAACAAAAAGATCTAAAAAAATGGTACCGATTTCAACGGCGTCGACAAAACCCTTAACCCGACCCCCTGGTTGCGGTCACATTATATGTCCTGCAGTTACGCTTGGGTGTGCTGAGTTGCAATTGCGCTCGGGGTGGAGCGGTTGCAACTACAAGAAAACTCCTAACAAAAAAATGGAACCGATTTCATCGGCGCCGAGAACCCCTCCCCCCGGTTGCAGTCACATTATAAGTCCTGCTGTTGCGTCGGGGTGTGCTGAGTTGCAATTGCGCTCGGGTTGGAGCAGTTGCAACTACAACAAAAAAACTAAAAAAAATGGTACCGATTTCATCGGCATCGACAACCCTTCCCCCCGACCCCATGGTTGCGGTCACATCATATATCCTGGAGTTGCGCTTGGGTGTGCAAAGTTGCAATTGCGCTCGAGTTGGAGCGGTTGCATCTACAACAAAAAGACCTAACAAAAAAATGCAACCGACTTCATTGGGACCGACAACCCTCCCCCCGATCCCCGGTTGCGGTCACATTATATGACCTGCAGTTGCGCAGGGGTGTGATGACTTGCAATTGCGCTCGGGTTGGAGCGGTTGCAACTACAACAAAAAGACCTAAAAAATGGTATCGATTTCGACGGTGCCGACAAACCCTCGCCCTGACCCCCGGTTGCGGTCACATTGTATGTCTTGCAGTTGCGCTCGGGTTTGAGCGGTTGCAACTACAACAAAAAACCTAAAAATAAATTAAAAAAAAGGAAACGATTTCATCGGCGCCGACAACCCTCCCGCCGACCCCCGGTTGCGGTCACATTATATGTCCTGCAGTAGCACTGGGCTGTGATGAGTTGCAGTTGTGCTCGGGTTGGAGCAGTTGTAACTACAACGAAGAGACCTAAAAAAAATGGAACCGATTTCATCGGCGCCGACAACCCTCCCCGCGACCTCCGGTTGCGGTCACATTATATGTCCTGCAGTTGCGCAGGGGTGTGATGAGTTGCAATTGCGCTCGGGTTGGAGCGGTTGCAACTACAACAAAAAGACCTAAAAAAATGGTATCGATTTCATCGGCGTCGACAACCCTTCCCCCTGACCCCATGGTTTTGGTCATACCATATGTCCTGGAGTTGCGCTTGAGTGTGCTGAGTTGCAAGTGCGCTCGGGTTGGAGCGGTTGCAACTAAAGCAAAAATATCTAACAAAAAAATGGAACCGACTTCATCGGCGCCGACAACCCTCCCCCCGACCACCGGTTGCAGTCACATTATATGTCCTGCAGTTGCGCAGGCGTGTGATAACTTGCAATTGCGCTCGGGTTGGAGCGGTTGCAACTACAACAGAAATACCTAAAAAAATGGTTCTGATTTCATCGGTGCTGAGAAACCCTCCCCGCGACCCCCGGTTGCGGTCACATTGTATGTCTTGTAGTTGCGCTCGGGTTTGAGAGGCTGCAACTACAACAAAAAACCTAAAAATAAATTAAAAAATGGAACGATTTCATTAGCGCCGACAACCCTCCCCCCGACCCCCGGTTGCGGTCACATTATATGTCCTACAGTTGCACTGGGGTGTGATGAGTTGCAGTTGCGCTCGGGTTGGAGCGGTTGCAACTAAAACAAAAAGACCTGAAAAAATGGTACCGATTTCAACGGCGTCGACAAAACCCTTCAGCCGACCCCCTGGTTGCGGTCACATTATATGTCCTGCAGTTGGGCTTGGGTGTGCTGAGTTGCAATTGCGCTCGGGTTGGAGCGGTTGCAACTACAACAAAAATCCTAACAAAAAAATGAAACCGATTTCATCGGCGCCGACAACCCCTCCCCCCGGTTGCGGTCACATTATAAGTCCTGCAGTTGCGTCGGGGTGTGCTGAGATGCAATTGCGCTCGGGTTGGATCAGTTGCAACTACCACAAAAAAACTAAAAAAAATGGTACCGATTTCATTTCGTCGACAACCCTTCCCCCCGACCCCATGGTTTCGGTCAGATCAAATGTCCTGCAGTTGCGCTTGGGTGTGCAAAGTTGCAATTGCGCTCGGGTTGGAGCGGTTGCAACTACAACAAAAAGACCTATCAAAAAAATGGAACCGACTTCAACGGCGCCGACAACCCTCCCCCCGACCCCCGGTTGCGGTCACATTATATGTCCTGCAGTTGCACAAGGGTGTGATGACTTGCAATTGCGCTCGGGTTTGAGCGGTTGCAACTACAACAAAAAGACCTAAAAAATGGTATCGATTTCGACGGTGCCGACAAACCCTCGCCCCGACCCCCGGTTGCGGTCACATTGTATGTCTTGCAGTTGCGCTCGCATTAGAGCGGTTGCAACTACAACAAAAAACCTAAAAATAAATTAAAAAATGGAACTGATTTCATTGGCGCCGACAACCCTCCCCCGACCCCCGGTTGCGGTCACATTATATGTCCTGCAGTTGCACTGCGGTGTGATGAGTTGCAGTTGCGCTCGGGTTGGAGCGGTTGCAACTAAAACAAAATGACCTATAAAAATGGTACCGATTTCATTGGCGTCGACAAAACCCTTCACCCGACCCCC
This sequence comes from Elymus sibiricus, assembly GCA_039707655.1. Classification (NCBI taxonomy): domain Eukaryota; kingdom Viridiplantae; phylum Streptophyta; class Magnoliopsida; order Poales; family Poaceae; genus Elymus; species Elymus sibiricus. The sequence goes on from CM077676.1 coordinate 77,683,294, forward strand.
TGGTTGCGGTCACATTATATGTCCTGCAGTTGCGCTTGGGTGTGCTGAGTTGCAATTGCGCTCGGGTTGGAGCGGTTGCAACAACAACAAAAATCCTAACAAACAAATGGAACCGATTTCATCGGCGCCGACAACCCCTCCCCCCGACCCCCGGTTGCGGTCACTATATAAGTAGTGTAGTTGTATCGGGGTGTGCTGAGTTGCAATTGCGCTCGGGTAGGAGCAGTTGCAACTGCAACAAAAAAAAACTAACAAAAAATGGTACCGATTTCATCGGCGTCGACAACCCTTCCCCCCCCCATGGTTGCGGTCACATCATATGTCCTGGAGTTGCGGCTGGGTGTGCTGAGTTGCAATTGCGCTCGGGTTGGAGCGGTTGCAACTACAACAAAGAGACCTAACAAAAAAATGGAACTGACTTCATCGGCGCCGACAACCCTCCCCCCAACCCCCGGTTGCGGTCACATTATATGTCCTGCAGTTACGCAGGGGTGTGATGCCTTGCAATTGCGCTCGGGTTGGAGCAGTTGCAACTACAACAAAAAGACCTACAAAAATGGTACCGATTTCAATGGTGCCGACAAACCCTCGCCCCGACCCCCGGTTGCGGTCACATTGTATGTCTTGTAGTTGCGCTCGGGTTTGAGAGGTTGCAACTACAACAAAAAACCTAAAAATAAATTAAAAAAATGGAAAGATTTCATCGGCGCCGACAACCCTCCCCCCGACCCCCGGTTAAGGTCAAATTATATGTCTTACTGTTGCACTGGGGTGTGATGAGTTGCAGTTGCGCTCGGGTTGGAGCGGTTGCAACTACAACAAAAAGATCTAAAAAAATGGTACCGATTTCAATGGCGTCGACCAAACCCTTCACCCGACCCCCTGGTTGCGGTCACATTATATGTCCTGCAGTTGCGCTTGGGTGTGCTGAGTTGCAATTGCGCTCGGGGTGGAGCGGTTGCAACTACAAGAAAAATCCTAACAAAAAAATGGAACCGATTTCATCGGCGCCGAGAACCCCTCCCCCCGGTTGCGGTCACATTATAAGTCCTGCTGTTGCGTCGGGGTGTGCTGAGTTGCAATTGCGCTCGGGTTGGAGCAGTTGCAACTACAACAAAAAACTAAAAAAAATGGTACCGATTTCATCGGCGTCGACAACCCTTCCCCCCGACCCCATGGTTGCGGTCACATCATATGTCCTGGAGTTGCGCTTGGGTGTGCAAAGTTGCAATTGCGCTCGGGTTGGAGTGGTTGCAACTACAACAAAAAGACCTAACAAAAAAATGGAACCGACTTCATTGGCACCGACAACCCTCCCCCCGATCCCCGATTGCGGTCACATTATATGTCCTGCAGTTGCGCAGGGGTGTGATGACTTGCAATTGCGCTCGGGTTGGTGCGGTTGCAACTACAACAAAAAGACCTAAAAAACGGTATCGATTTCGACGGTGCCGACAAACCCTCGCCCCGACCCCCGGTTGCGGTCACGTTGTATGTCTAGCAGTTGCGCTCGGGTTTGAGCAGTTGCAACTACAACAAAAAACCTAAAAATAAATTAAAAAAAAGGAACCGATTTCATCGGCGCCGACAACCCTCCCCCCGACCCCCGGTTGCGGTCACATTTTATGTCCTGCAGTAGCACTGGGCTGTGATAAGTTGGAGTTGCGCTCGGGTTGGAGCAGTTGTAACTACAATGAAAAGACCTCAAAAAATGGAACCGATTTCATCGGCGCCGACAACCCTCCCCGCGACCTCCGGTTGCGGTCACATTATATCCTGCAGTTGCGCAGGGGTGTGATGAGTTGCAATTGCGCTCGGGTTGGAGCGGTTGCAACTACAACAAAAAGACCTAAAAAAATGGTACCGATTTCATCAGCGTCGACAACCCTTCCCCCTGACCCCATGGTTGTGGTCATATCATATGTCCTGGAGTTGCGCTTGAGTGTGCTGAGTTGTAAGTGCGCTCGGGTTGGAGCGGTTGCAACTACAACAAAAATATCTAACAAAAAAATGGAACCAACTTCATCGGCGCCGACAACCCTCCCCCCGACCACCGGTTGCAGTCACATTATATGTCCTGCAGTTGCGCAGGCGTGTGATGACTTGCAATTGCGCTCGGGTTGGAGCGGTTGCAACTACAACAGAAATACCTAAAAAATTGGTACTGATTTCATCGGTGCTTTGAAACCCTCCCCCCGACCCCTGGTTGCGGTCACATTGTATGTCTTGTAGTTGCGCTCGGGTTTGAGAGGTTGCAACTACAACAAATAACCTACAAATAAATTAAAAAATGGAACGATTTCATCAGCGCCGACAACCCTCCCCCCGACCCCCGGTTGCGGTCACATTATATGTCCTACAGTTGCACTGGGTGTGATGAGTTGCAGTTGCGCTTGGGTTGGAGCGGTTGCAACTAAAACAAAAAGACCTGAAAAAATGGTACCGATTTCAACGACGTCGACAAAACCCTTCAGCCGACCCCCTGGTTGCGGTCACATTATATGTCCTGCAGTTGCGCTTGGGTGTGCTGAGTTGCAATTGCGCTCGGGTTGGAGCAGTTGCAACTACAACAAAAAACTATAAAAAATGGTACCGATTTCATTTCGTCGACAACCCTTCCCCCCGACCCCATGGTTGCGGTCAGATCATATGTCCTGGAGTTGCGCTTGGGTGTGCAAAGTTGCAATTTCGCTCGGGTTGGAGCGGTTGCAACAACAACAAAAAGACCTATCAAAAAAATGGAACCGACTTCAACGGCGTCGACAACGCTCCCCCCGACCCCCGGTTGCGGTCACATTATATGTCCTGCAGTTGCACTGGGGTGTGATGAGGTGTAGTTGCGCTCGGGTTGGAGCGGTTGTAACTACAACGAAAAGACCTAACAAAAAAATGGAACCGATTTCATCGGCGCCAACAACCCTCCCCCCGACCTCCGGTTGTGGTCACATTATATGTCCTGCAGTTGCGCAGGGGTGTGATGAGTTGAATTGCGCTCGGGTTGGAGCGGTTGCAACTACAACAAAAAGACCTAAAAAAGGTACCGATTTCATCGGCGTCGACAACCCTTCCCCCTGACCCCATGGTTGTGGTCATATCATATGTCCTGGAGTTGCGCTTGAGTGTGCTGAGTTGCAAGTGCGCTCGGGTTGGAGCGGTTGCAACTACAACAAAAATATCTAACAAAAAAATGGAACCGACTTCATCGGCGCCGACAACCCTCCCCCCGACCACCGGTTGCAGTCACATTATATGTCCTGCAGTTGCGCAGGCGTGTGATGACTTGCAATTGCGCTCGGGTTGGAGCGGTTGCAACTACAACAGAAATACCTAAAAAATTGGTACTGATTTCATCGGTGCTGAGAAACCCTCCCCCCGACCCCCGGTTGCGGTCACATTGTATGTCTTGTAGTTGCGCTCGGGTTTGAGAGGTTGCAACTACAACAAATAACCTAAAAATAAATTAAAAAATGGAACGATTTCATCAGCGCCAACAACCCTCCCCCCGACCCCGGGTTGCGGTCACATTATATGTCCTACAGTTGCACTGGGGTGTGATGAGTTGCAGTTGCGCTCGGGTTGGAGCGGTTGCAACTAAAATAAAAAGACCTGAAAAAATGGTACCGATTTCAACAACGTCGACAAAACCCTTCAGCCGACCCACTGGTTGCGGTCACATTATAAGTCCTGCAGTTGCGCTTGGGTGTGCTGAGTTGCAATTGCGCTCGGGTTGGAGCAGTTGCAATTGCGCTCGGGTTGGAGCAGATGCAACCACAACAAAAAAAACTAAAAAAAAATTTACCGATTTCATTTCGTCGACAACCCTTCCCCCCGACCCCATGGTTGCGGTCAGATCAAATGTCCTGGAGTTGCGCTTCGGTGTGCAAAGTTGCAATTGCGCTCGGGTTGGAGCGGTTGCAACTACAACAAAAAGACCTATCAAAAAAATGGAACCAACTTCAACGGCGCCGACAACCCTCCCCCCGACCCCCGGTTGCGGTCACATTATATGTCCTGCAGTTGCACAAGGGTGTGATAAGTTGCAATTGCGCTCGGGTTGGAGCGGTTGCAACTAAAACAAAAAGACCTAAAAAATGGTATCGATTTCGACGGTGCCGACAAACCCTCGCCCCGACCCCCGGTTGCGGTCACATTGTATATCTTGCAGTTGCGCTCGCATTAGAGCGGTTGCAACTACAAGAAAAAACCGAAAAATAAATTAAAAAATTGAACCGATTTCATTGGCGCCGACAACCCTCCCCCCGACCCCCGGTTGCGGTAACATTATATGTCCTGCAGTTGCACTGGGGTGTGATGAGTTGCAGTTGCGCTCGGGTTGGAGCGGTTGCAACTAAAACAAAATGACCTATAAAAATGATACCGATTTCATTGGCGTCGACAAAACCCTTCACCCGACCCCCTGGTTGTGGTCACATTATATGTCCTGCAGTTTTGCTTGGGTGTGCTGAGTTGCAATTGCGCTCCGGTTGGAGCGGTTGCAACAACAACAAAAATCCTAACAAACAAATGGAACCGATTTCATCGGCGCCGACAACCCCTCCCCCCGACCCCCGGTTGCGGTCACTATATAAGTCCTGTAGTTGCATCGGGGTGTGCTGAGTTGCAATTGCGCTCGGGTTGGAGCAGTTGCAACAGCAACAAAAAAACTAACAAAAAATGGTACCGATTTCATCGGCGTCGACAACCCTTCCCCCTGACCCCATGGTTGTGGTCATATCATATGTCCTGGAGTTGCGGTTGAGTGTGCTGAGTTGCAAGTGCGCTCGGGTTGGAGCGGTTGCAACTACAACAAAAATATCTAACAAAAAAATGGAACCGACTTCATCAGCGCCGACAACCCTCCCCCCGACCACCGGTTGCAGTCACATTATATGTCCTGCAGTTGCGCAGGCGTGTGATGACTTGCAATTGCGCTCGGGTTGGAGCGGTTGCAACTACAACAGAAATACCTAAAAAATTGGTACTGATTTCATCGGTGCTGAGAAACCCTCCCCCCGACCCCCGGTTGCGGTCACATTGTATGTCTTATAGTTGCGCTCGGGTTTGAGAGGTTGCAACTACAACAAATAACCTAAAAATAAATTAAAAAATGGAACGATTTCATCAGCGCCGACAACCCTCCCCCCGACCCCCTGTTGCGGTCACATTATATGTCCTACAGTTGCACTTGGGTGTGATGAGTTGAAGTTGCGCTCGGGTTGGAGCGGTTGCAACTAAAACAAAAAGACCTGAAAAAATGGTACCGATTTCAACGACGTCGACAAAACCCTTCAGCCGACCCCCTGGTTGCGGTCACATTATATGTCCTGCAGTTGCGCTTGGGTGTGCTGAGTTGCAATTGCGCTCTGGTTGGAGCAGTTGCAACTACAACAAAAAAATGAAACCGATTTCATCGGCGCCGACAACCCCTCCCCCCGGTTGCGGTCACATTATAAGTCCTGCAGTTGCGTCGGGGTGTGCTGAGTTGCAATTGCGCTCGGGTTGGAGCAGATGCAACTACAACCAAAAAAACTATTTTTTTTTTTACCGATTTCATTTCGTCGACAACCCTTCCCCCCGACCCCATGGTTGCGGTCAGATCAAATGTCCTGGAGTTGCGCTTGGGTATGCAAAGTTGCAATTGCGCTCCGGTTGGAGCGGTTGCAACTACAACAAAAAGACCTATCAAAAAAATGGAACCGACTTCAACGGCGCCGACAACCCTCCCCCCGACCCCCGGTTGCGGTCACATTATATGTCCTGCAGTTGCACAAGGGTGTGATGACTTGCAATTGCGCTCGGGTTGGAGCGGTTGCAACTAAAACAAAAAGACCTAAAAAATGGTATCGATTTCGACGGTGCCGACAAACCCTCGCCCCGACCCCCGGTTGCGGTCACATTGTATATCTTGCAGTTGCGCTCGCATTAGAGCGGTTGCAACTACAAGACAAAACCTAAAAATAAATTAAAAAATGGAACCGATTTCATTGGCGCCGACAACCCTCCCCCCGACCCCCGGTTGCGGTCACATTATATGTCCTGCAGTTGCACTGGGGTGTGATGAGTTGCAGTTGCGCTCGGGTTGGAGCGGTTGCAACTAAAACAAAATGACCTATGAAAATGTTACCGATTTCATTGGCGTCGACAAAACCCTTCACCCGACCCCCTGGTTGCGGTCACATAATATGTCCTGCAGTTTTGCTTGGGTGTGCTGAGTTGCAATTGCGCTACGATTGGAGCGGTTGCAACAACAACAAAAATCCTAACAAACAAATGGAACCGATTTCATCGGCGCCGACAACCCCTCCCCTCGACCCCCGGTTGCGGTCACTATATAAGTCCTGTAGTTGCATCGGGGTGTGCTGAGTTGCAATTGCGCTCGGGTTGGAGCAGTTGCAACTGCAACAAAAAAAACTAACAAAAAATGGTACCGATTTCATCGGCGTCGACAACCCTTCCCCCGCCCCCATGGTTGCGGTCACATCATATGTCCTGGAGTTGCGGCTGGGTGTGCTGAGTTGCAATTGCACTCGGGTTGGAACGGTTGCAACTACAACAAAAAGACCTACAAAAATGGTACCGATTTCAACGGTGCCGACAAACCCTCGCCCCGACCCCCGGTTGCGGTCACATTGTATGTCTTGCAGTTGCACTCGGGTTTGAGCGGTTGCAACTACAACAAAAAACCTAAAAATAAATTAAAAAAATGGAACCGATTTCATCGGCGCCAACAACCCTCCCCCCGACCCCCGGTTGCGGTCACATTATATGTCCTGCAGTTGCACTGGGGTGTGATGAGTTGTAGTTGCGCTCGGGTTGGAGCGGTTGTAACTACAACGAAAAGACCTAACAAAAAAATGGAACTGATTTCATCGGCGCCGACAACCCTCCCCCCGACCTCCGGTTGTGGTCACATTATATGTCCTGCAGTTGCGCAGGGGTGTGATGAGTTGAATTGCGCTCGGGTTGGAGCGGTTGCAACTACAACAAAAAGACCTAAAAAAATGGTACCGATTTCATCGGCGTCGACAACCCTTCCCCCTGACCCCATGGCTGCGGTCATATCATATGTCCTGGAGTTGCGCTTGAGTGTGCTGAGTTGCAAGTGCGCTCGGGTTGGAGCGGTTGCAACTACAACAAAAATATCTAACAAAAAAATGGAACCGACTTCATCGGCACCGATAACCCTCCCCCCGACCCCCGGTTGCGGTCACATTATATGTCCTGCAGTTGTGCAAGGGTGTGATGACTTGCAGTTGCGCTCGGGTTGGAGCGGTTGCAACTACAACAAAAATACCTAAAAAATGGTACCGATTTCATCGGTGCCGACAAACCCTCCCCCCGACCCCCGGTTGCGGTCACATTGTATGTCTTGTAGTTCCGCTCGGGTTTGAGAGGTTGCAACTACAACAAAAAACCTAAAACTAAATTAAAAAATGGAACCGATTTCATTGGCGCCGACAACCCTCCCCCCGACCCCCGGTTGCGGTCACATTATCTGTCCTGCAGTTGCACTGGGGTGTGCTGAGTTGCAGTTGCGCTCGGGTTGGAGCGGTTGCAACTAAAAAATGGTACCGATTTCATTGGCGTCGACAAAACCCTTAACCCGACACCCTGGTTGCGGTCACATTATATGTCCTGCAGTTGCGCTTGGGTGTGCTGAGTTGCAATTGCGCTCGGGTTGGAGCGGTTGCAACTACAACAAAAATCCTAACAAACAAAAGGAACCGATTTCATCGGCGCCGACAACCCCTCCCCCCGACCCCCGGTTGCGGTCACTATATAAGTCCTGCAGTTGCATCGGGGTGTGCTGAGTTGCAATTGCGCTCGGGTTGGAGCAGTTGCAACTGCAGCAAAAAAAAACTAACATAAAATGGTACCGATTTCATCGGCGTCGACAACCCTTCCCCCCGCCCCCATGGTTGCGGTCACATCATATGTCTTGGATTTGCGGCTGGGTGTGCTGAGTTGCAATTGCGCTCGGGTTGGAGCGGTTGCAACTACAACAAAAAGACCTAACAAAAAATGGAACCGACTTCATCGGCGCCGACAACCCTCCCCCCAACCCCCGGTTGCGGTCACATTATACGTCCTGCAGTTACACAGGGGTGTGATGACTTGCAATTGCGCTCGGGTTGGAGCGGTTGCAACTACAACAAAAAGACCTAAAAAAATGGTACCGATTTCAACGGTGCCGACAAACCCTCGCCCCGACCCCCGGTTGCGTTCACATTGTATGTCTTGCAGTTGCGCTCGGGTTTGAGCGGTTGCAACTACAACAAAAAAACTAAAAATAAATTAAAAAAATGGAACCAATTTCATCGGCGCCAACAACCCTCCCCCCGACCCCCGGTTGCGGTCACATTATATGTCCTGCAGTTGCACTGGGGTGTGATGAGTTGTAGTTGCGCTCGGGTTGGAGCGGTTGTAACTACAACGAAAAGACCTAACAAAAAAATGGAACCGATTTCATCGGCGCCGACAACCCTCCCCCCGACCTCCGGTTGTGGTCACATTATATGTCCTGCAGTTGCGCAGGGGTGTGATGAGTTGCAATTGCGCTCGGGTTGGAGCGGTTGCAACTACAACAAAAAGACCTAAAAGAATGGTACCGATTTCATCGGCGTCGACAACCCTTCGCCCTGACCCCATGGTTGCGGTCATATCATATGTCCTGGAGTTGCGCTTGAGTGTGCTGAGTTGCAAGTGCGCTCGGGTTGGAGCGGTTGCAACTACAACAAAAATATCTAACAAAAAAATGGAACCGACTTCATCGGCGCCGACAACCCTCCCCCCGACCCCCGGTTACGGTCACATTATATGTCCCGCAGTTGTGCAGGGGTGTGATGACTTGCAGTTGCGCTCGGGTTGGAGCGGTTGCAACTACAACAAAAAAACCTAAAAAAATGGTACCGATTTCATCGGTGCCGACAAACCCTCCCCCCGACCCCCGGTTGCGGTCACATTGTATGTCTTGTAGTTCCGCTCGGGTTTGAGAGGTTGCAACTACAACAAAAAACCTAAAACTAAATTAAAAAATGGAACCGATTTCATTGGCGCCGACAACCCTCCCCCCGACCCCCGGTTGCGGTCACATTATCTGTCCTGCAGTTGCACTGGGGTGTGCTGAGTTGCAGTTGCGCTCGGGTTGGAGCGGTTGCAACTAAAAAATGGTACCGATTTCATTGGCGTCGACAAAACCCTTAACCCGACACCCTAGTTGCGGTCACATTATATGTCCTGCAGTTGCGCTTGGGTGTGCTGAGTTGCAATTGCGCTCGGGTTGGAGCGGTTGCAACTACAACAAAAATCCTAACAAACAAAAGGAACCGATTTCATCGGCGGCGACAACCCCTCCCCCCGACCCCCGGTTGCGGTCACTATATAAGTCCTGCAGTTGCATCGGGGTGTGCTGAGTTGCAATTGCGCTCGGGTTGGAGCAGTTGCAACTGCAGCAAAAAAAACTAACATAAAATGGTACCGATTTCATCGGCGTCGACAACCCTTCCCCCCGCCCCCATGGTTGCGGTCACATCATATGTCTTGGAGTTGCGGCTGGGTGTGCTGAGTTGCAATTGCGCTCGGGTTGGAGCGGTTGCAACTACAACAAAAAGACCTAACAAAAAATGGAACCGACTTCATCGGCGCCGACAACCCTCCCCCCAACCCCCGGTTGCGGTCACATTATACGTCCTGCAGTTACACAGGGGTGTGATGACTTGCAATTGCGCTCGGGTTGGAGCGGTTGCAACTATAACAAAAATACCTAAACTAATGGTACCGATTTCATCGGTGCCGACAAACCCTCCCCCCGACCCCCGGTTGCGGTCACATTGTATGTCTTGTAGTTGCGCTACGGTTTGAGAGGTTGCAACTACAACAAAAAACCAAAAAATAAATTAAAAAAATGGAACCAATTTCATCGGCGCCAACAACCCTCCCCCCGACCCCCGGTTGCGGTCGCATTATATGTCCTACAGTTGCACTGGGGTGTGATGAGTTGCAGTTGCGTTCGGGTTGGAGCGGTACCAATTTCAACGGCGTCGACAAAACCCTTCACCCGACCCCCTGGTTGCGGTCACATTATATGTCCTGCAGTTGCGCTTGGGTGTGCTGAGTTGCAATTGCGCTCGGGTTGGAGCGGTTGCAACTACAACAAAAATCCTAACAAAAAATGGAACCGATTTCATCGGCGCCGACAACCCCTCCCCCCGGATGCGGTCACATTATAAGTCCGGCAGTTGCGTCGGGGTGTGCTGAGTTGCAATTGCGCTCGGGTTGTTGCAGTTGCAACTACAACAATAAAAACTAACAAAAAAATGGTACCGATTTCATCGGCGTCGACAACCCTTCCCCCTGACCCCATGGTTGCGGTCACATAATATGTCCTGGAGTTGCGCTTGGGTGTGCTAAGTTGCAATTGCGCTCGGGTTGGAGCGGTTACAACTACAACAAAAAGACCTAACAAAAAAATGGAACCGACTTCATCGGCGCCGACAACACTATCCCCGACCCCCGGTTGCGGTCACATTATATGTCCTGCAGTTGCGCAGGGGTTTGATGACTTGCAATTGCGCTTGGGTTGGAGCGGTTGCAACTACAACAAAAAGACCTAAAAAATGGCATCGATTTCTACGGTGCCGACAAACCCTCGCCCCGACCCCCGGTTGCGGTCACATTGTATGTCTTGCAGTTCCGCTCGGGTTAGAGCGGTTGCAACTACAACAAAAAACCTAAAAATAAATTAAAAAATGTAACCGATTTCATCGGCGCCGACAACCCTCCCCCCGACCCCCAGTTGCGGTCACATTGTATGTCTTGTAGTTGCGCTCGGGTTTGAGAGGCTGCAACTACAACAAAAAACCAAAAAATAAATTAAAAAAATGGAACGATTTCATCGGCGCCGACAACCCTCCCCCCGACCCCCGGTTGCGGTCACATTATATGTCCTACAGTTGCACTGGGGTGTGATGTGTTGCAGTTGCGTTCGGGTTGGAGCGGTTCCAAATAAACAAAAATACCTAAAAAAATGGTACCAATTTCAACGGCGTCGACAAAACCCTTCACCCGTCCCCCTAGTTGCGGTCACATTATATGTCCTACAGTTGCGCTTGGGTGTGCTGAGTTGCAATTGCGCTCGGGTTGGAGCGGTTGCAACTACAACAAAAATCCTAAGAAAAAATGGAACCGATTTCATCGGCGCCGACAACCCCTCCCCCCGGATGCGGTCACATTATAAGTCCGGCAGTTGCGTCGGGGTGTCCTGAGTTGCAATTGCGCTCGGGTTGTTGCAGTTGCAACTACAACAATAAAAACTAACAAAAAAAATGGTACCGATTTCATCGGCGTCGACAACCCTTCCCCCTGACCCCATGGTTGCGGTCACATAATATGTCCTGGAGTTGCGCTTGGGTGTGCTAAGTTGCAATTGCGCTCGGGTTGGAGCGGTTACAACTACAACAAAAAGACCTAACAAAAAAATGGAACCGACTTCATCGGCGCCGACAACACTATCCCCGACCCCCGGTTGCGGTCACATTATATGTCCTGCAGTTACGCAGGGGTGTGATGACTTGCAATTGCGCTCGGGTTGGAGCGGGTGCAACTACAACAAAAAGACCTAAAAAAATGGTACCGATTTCAACGGTGCCGACAAACCCTCGCCCCGACCCCCGGTTGCGGTCACATTGTATGTCTTGGAGTTGTGCTTGGGTTTGAGCAGTTGCAACTACAACAAAAAATTTAAAAATAAATTAAAAAAATGGAACCGATTTCATCGGCACCGACAACCCTCCCCCCGACCCCCGGTTGCGGTCACATTATATGTCCTGCAGTTGCACTGGGGTGTGATGAGTTGCAGTTGCGCTCGGGTTGGAACGGTTGCAACTAAAACAAAAAACCTATAAAAATGGTACCGATTTCATCAGCGTCGACAAAACCCTTCACCCGACCCCTTGGTTGCGGTCACATTATATGTCCTGCAGTTGCGCTTGGGTGTGCTGAGTTGCAATTGTGCTCGGGTTGGAGCGGTTGCAACTACAACAAAAATCCAAACAAAAAAATGGAACCGATTTCATCGGCGCCGGCAACCTCTCCCCCCGGATGCGGTCACATTATAAGTCTGGCAGTTGCGTCGGGGTGTGCTGAGTTGCAATTGCGCTCGGGTTGGAGTAGTTGCAACTACAACTAAAAAAACTAACAAAAAAAATTGTACCGATTTCATCGACGTCGACAACCCTTCCCCCCGACCCCATGGTTGTGGTCACATCATATGTCCTGGAGTTGCGGTTGGTTGTGCTAAGTTGCAATTGCGCTCGGGTTGGAGCGGTTGCAACTACAACAAAAACACCTAACAAAAAAATGGAACCGACTTCATCGGCGCCGACAACACTCCCCCCGACCCCCGGTTGCGGTCACATTATATGTCCTGTAGTTGCGCAGGGGTTTGATGACTTGCCATTGCGCTCGGGTTGGAGCGGTTGCAACTACAACAAAAAACCTCGCCCCGACCCCCGATTGCGGTCACATTGTATGTCTTGCAGTTGCGCTCGGGTTAGAGCGGTTGCAACTACAACAAAAAACCTAAAAATAAATTAAAAAAATGGAACCAATTTCATCGGCGCCGACAACCCTCCCCCGAACCCCCGGTTGCGGTCACATTATATGTCCTGCAGGTCCACTGGGGTGTGATGAGTTGCAGTTGCGCTCGGGTTGGAGCGGTTGCAACTAAAACAAAAAACCTATAAAAATTGTACCGATTTCATCGGCGTCGCCAAAACCCTTCACCCGACCCCCTGGTTGCGGTCACATTATATGTCCTGCAGTTGCGCTTGGGTGTGCTGAGTTTCAATTGTGCTCGGGTTGGAGCGGTTGCAACTACAACAAAAATCCTAACAAAAAATGGAACCGATTTCATCGGCGCCGACAACCCCTCCCCCCGACCCCCGGTTGCAGTCACATTATAAGTCCTGCAGGTGCATCGGGGTGTGCTGAGTTGCAATTGCGCTCGGGTTGGAGCAGTTGCAACTACAACAAAAAAGAACTAACAAAAAAATGGTACTGATATCATCGGCGTCGACAACCCTTCCCCCCGCCCCCATGGTTGCGGTCACATCATATGTCCTGGAGTTGCGCTTGGGTGTGCTGAGTTACAATTGCGCTCGGGTTGGAGCGGTTGCAACTACAACAAAAAGACCTAACAAAAAAATGGAACCACTTTCATCGGCGCCCACAACCCTCCCCCCGACCTCCGGTTACGGTCACAATATATGTCCTGCAGTTGTGCAGGGGTGTGATGAGTTGCAATTGCGCTCGGGTTGGAGCGGTTGCAACTACAACAAAAAGACCTAAAAAATTGTACCGATTTCATCGGCGTCGACAACCCTTCCCCCTGACCCCACGGTTGCGGTCATATCATATGTCCTGGAGTTGCGCTTGAGTGTGCTGAGTTGCAAGTGCGCTCGGGTTGGAGCGGTTGCAACTACAACAAAAAGATCTAACAAAAAAATGGAACCGACTTCATCGGCGCCGACAACCCTCCCCCCGACCCCCGGTTGCGGTCACATTATATGTCCTTCAGTTGCGCAGGGGTGTGAAGACTTGCAATTGCGCTCGGGTTGGAGCGGTTGCAACTACAACAAAAATACCTAAAAATGGTACCGATTTCATCGGTGCCGACAAAGAGGTTGCAACTACAACAAAAAACCAAAAAATAAATTAAAAAAATGGAACGATTTCATCGGCGCCGACGACCCTCCCCCCGACCCCCGGTTGCGGTCACATTATATGTCCTATAGTTGCACTGGGGTGTGATGAGTTGCAGTTGCGTTCGGGTTGGAGCGGTTCCAAATAAACAAAAAGACCTAAAAAACTGGTACCAATTTCAACGGCGTCGACAAAACCCTTCACCCGACCCCCTGGTTGCGGTCACATTATACGTCCTGCAGTTGCGCTTGGGTGTGCTGAGTTGCAATTGCGCTCGGGTTGGAGCGGTTGCAACTACAACAAAAATCCTAACAAAAAATGGAACCGATTTCATCGGCGCCGACAACCCCTCCCCCCGGATGCGGTCACATTATAAGTCCGGCAGTTGCGTCGGGGTGTGCTGAGTTGCAATTGCGCTCGGGTTGGAGCAGTTGCAACTACAACAATAAAAACTAACAAAAAAAATGGTACCGATTTCATCGGCGTCGACAACCCTTCCCCCTGACCCCATGGTTGCGGTCACATAATATGTCCTCGAGTTGCGCTTGGGTGTGCTAAGTTGCAATTGCGCTCGGGTTGGAGCGGTTGCAACTACAACAAAAAGATCTAACAAAAAAATGGAACCGACTTCATCGGCGCCGACAACACTATCCCCGACCCCCTGTTGCGGTCACATTATATGTCCTGCAGTTGCGCAGGGGTTTGATGACTTGCAATTGCACTTGGGTTGGAGCGGTTGCAACTACAACAAAAAGACCTAAAAAATGGCATCGATTTCAACGGTGCCGACAAACCCTCGCCCCGACCCCCGGTTGCGGTCACATTGTATGTCTTGCAGTTGCGCTCGGGTTAGAGCGGTTGCAACTACAACAAAAAACCTAAAAATAAATTAAAAAATGTAACCGATTTCATCGGCGCCGACAACCCTCCCCCCGACCCACGGTTGCGGTGACATTATATGTCCTGCAGTTGCACTGGGGTGTGATGAGTTGCAGTTGCACTCGGGTTGGAGCGGTTGCAACAAAAACAAAAAACCTATAAAAATGGTACCGATTTCATCGGCGTCCACAAAACCCTTCACCCGACCCCTTGGTTGCGGTCACATTATATGTCCTGCAGTTGCGCTTGGGTGTGCTGAGTTGCAATTGCGCTCGGGTTGGAGCGGTTGCAACTACAACAAAAATCCTAACAAAAAAATGGAACCGATTTCATCGGCGCCGACAACCCCTCCCCCCGGATGCGGTCACATTATAAGTCCGGCAGTTGCGTCGGGGTGTGCTGAGTTGCAATTGCGCTCGGGTTGGAGCAGTTGCAACTACAACAAAAAAAACTAACAAAAAAAATGGTACCGATTTCATCGGCGTCGACAACCCTTCCCCCCGACCCCATGGTTGTGGTCACATCATATGTCCTGGAGTTGCGGTTGGGTGTGCTAAGTTGCAATTGCGCTCGGGTTGGAGCGGTTGCAACTACAACAAAAAGTCCTAACAAAAAAATGGAACCGACTTCATCGGCGCCGACAACACTCCCCCCGACCCCCGGTTGCGGTCACATTATATGTCCTGCAGTTGCGGAGGGGTTTGATGACTTGCCATTGCGCTCGGGTTGGAGCGGTTGCAACTACAACAAAAAGACCTAAAAAATGGAATCGATTTCAACGGTGCCGACAAACCCTCGCCCCGACCCCCGGTTGCGGTCACATTGTATGTCTTGCAGTTGCGCTCGGGTTAGAGCGGTTGCAACTACAACAAAAAACCTAAAAATAAATTAAAAAAATGGAACCGATTTCATCGGCGCTGACAACCCTCCCCCGAACCCCCGGTTGCGGTCACATTATATGTCCTGCAGGTGCACTGGGGTGTGATGAGTTACAGTTGCGCTCGGGTTGGAGCGGTTGCAACTAAAACAAAAAACCTATAAAAATGGTACCGATTTCATCGGCATCGGCAAAACCCTTCACCCGACCCCCTGGTTGCGGTCACATTATATGTCCTGCAGTTGCGCTTGGGTGTGCTGAGTTTCAATTGTGCTCGGGTTGGAGCGGTTGCAACTACAACAAAAATCCTAACAAAAAATGGAACCGATTTCATCGGCGCCGACAACCCCTCCCCCCGACCCCCGGTTGCGGTCACATTATAAGTCCTGCAGGTGCATCGGGGTGTGCTGAGTTGCAATTGCGCTCGGGTTGGAGCAGTTGCAACTAGAACAAAAAAAACTAACAAAAAAATGGTACCGATTTCATCGTCGTCGACAACCCTTCCCCCCGCCCGCATGGTTGCGGTCACATCATATGTCCTGGAGTTGCGCTTGGGTGTGCTGAGTTACAATTGCGCTCGGGTTGGAGCGGTTGCAACTACAACAAAAAGACCTAACAAAAAAATGGAACCACTTTCATCGGCGCCGACAACTCTCCCCCCGACCTCCAGTTGCGGTCACATTATATGTCCTGCAGTTGTGCAGGGGTGTGATGAGTTGCAATTGCGCTCGGGTTGGAGCGGTTGCAACTACAACAAAAAGACCTAAAAAAATGGTACCGATTTCTTCGGCGTCGACAACCCTTCCCACTGACCCCACGGTTGCGGTCATATCATATGTCCTGGAGTTGCGCTTGAGTGTGCTGAGTTGCAAGTGCGCTCGGGTTGGAGCGGTTGCAACTACAACAAAAAGATCTAACAAAAAAATGGAACCGACTTCATCGGCGCCGACAACCCTCCCCCCGACCCCCGGTTGCGGTCACATTATATGTCCTTCAGTTGCGCAGGGGTGTGATGACTTGCAATTGTGCTCGGGTTGGAGCGGTTGCAACTACAACAAAAATACCTAAAAAAATGGTACCGATTTCATCGGTGCCGACAAACCCTCCCCCGACCCCCGGTTGCGGTCACATTGTATGTCTTGTAGTTGCGCTCGGGTTTGAGAGGTTGCAACTAGAACAAAAAACCAAAAAATAAATTAAAAAAATGGAACGATTTCATCGGCGCCGACAACCCTCCCCCCGACCCCCGGTTGCGGTCACATTATATGTCCTACAATTGCACTGGGGTGTGATGAGTTGCAGTTGCGTTCGGGTTGGAGCGGTTCCAAATAAACAAAAAGACCTAAAAAAATGGTACCAATTTCAACGGCGTCGACAAAACCCTTCACCCGACCCCCTGGTTGCGGTCACATTATATGTCCTGCAGTTGCGCTTGGGTGTGCTGAGTTGCAATTGCGCTCGGGTTGGAGCGGTTGCAACTACAACAAAAATCCTACAAAAAAATGGAACCGATTTCATCGGCGCCGACAACCCCTCCCCCCGGATGCGGTCACATTATAAGTCCAGCAGTTGCATCGGGGTGTGCTGAGTTGCAATTGTGCTCGGGTTGGAGCAATTGCAACTACAACAATAAAAACTAACAAAAAAAATGGTACCGATTTCATCGGCGTCGACAACGCTTCCCCCTGACCCCATGGTTGCGGTCACATAATATGTCCTGGAGTTGCGCTTGGGTGTGCTAAGTTGCAATTGCGCTCGGGTTGGAGCGGTTGCAACTACAACAAAAAGACCTAACAAAAAAATGGAACCGACTTCATCGGCGCCGACAACACTATCCCCTAGCCCCGGTTGCGGTCACATTATATGTCCTGCAGTTGCGCAGGGGTTTGATGACTTGCAATTGCGCTTGGGTTGGAGCGGTTGCAACTACAACAAAAAGACCTAAAAAATGGCATCGATTTCAACGGTGCCGACAAACCCTCTCCCCGACCCCCGGTAGCGGTCACATTGTATGTCTTGCAGTTGCGCTCGTGTTAGAGCGGTTGCAACTACAACAAAAAACCTAAAAACAAATTAAAAAATTTAACCGATTTCATCGGCGCCGACAACCCTCCCCCCGACCCCCGGTTGTGGTCACATTATATGTCCTGCAGTTGCACTGGGGTGTGATGAGATGTAGTTGCGCTCGGGTTGGAGCGGTTGCAACTAAAACAAAAAACCTATAAAAATGGTACCGATTTCATCGGCGTCGACAAAACCCTTCACCCGACCCCTTGGTTGCGGTCATATTATATGTCCTACAGTTGCGCTTGGGTGTGCTGAGTTGCAATTGCGCTCGGGTTGGAGCGGTTGCAACTACAACAAAAATCCTAACAAAAAAATGGAACCGATTTCATCGGCGCCGACAACCCCTCCCCCCGGATGCGGTCACATTATAAGTCCGGCAGTTGCGTCGGGGTGTGCTGAGTTGCTATTGCGGTCGGGTAGAGCAGTTGCAACTACAACAAAAAAAACTAACAAAAAAAAATGGTCCCGATTTCATGGTTGTGGTCACATCATATGTCCTGGAGTTGCGGTTGGGTGTGCTAAGTTGCAATTGCGCTCGGGTTGGAGCGGTTGCAACTACAACAAAAAGACCTAACAAAAAAATGGAACCGACTTCATCGGCGCCGACAACACTCCCCCCGACCCCCGGTTGCGGTCACATTATATGTCCTGCAGTTGCGCAGGGGTTTGATGACTTGCCATTGCGCTCGGGTTGGAACGGTTGCAACTACAGCAAAAAGACCTAAAAAAAGGAATCGATTTCAACGGTGCCGACAAACCCTCGCCCCGACCCCCGGTTGCGGTCACATTGTATGTCTTGCAGTTGCGCTCGGGTTAGAGCGGTTGCAACTACAACAAAAAACCTAAAAATAAATTAAAAAAATGGAACCGATTTCATCGGCGCCGATAACCCTCCCCCGAACCCCCGGTTGCGGTCACATTATATGTCCTGCAGGTGCACTGGGGTGTGATGAGTTGCAGTTGCGCTCGGGTTGGAGCGGTTGCAACTAAAACAAAAAACCTATAAAAACGGTACCGATTTCATCGGCGTCGACAAAACCCTTCACCCGACCCCCTGGTTGCGGTCACATTATATGTCCTGCAGTTGCGCTTGGGTGTGCTGAGTAGCAATTGCGCTCGGGTTGGAGCGGTTGCAACTACAACAAAAATCCTAACAAAAAAATGGAACCGATTTCATTGGCGCCGACAACCCCTCCCCCCGACCCCCGGTTGCGGTCACATTATAAGTCCTGTAGTTGCATCGGGGTGTGCTGAGTTGCAATTGTGCTCGGGTTGGAGCAGTTGCAACTACAACAAAAAAAACTAACAAAAAAATGGTACCGATTTCATCGGCGTCGACAACCCTTCCCCCCGCCCCCATGGTTGCGGTCACATCATATGTCCTGGAGTTGCGCTTGGGTGTGCTGAGTTGAAATTGCGCTCAGGTTGGAGCGGTTACAACTACAACAAAAAGACCTAACAAAAAAATGGAACCGACTTCATCGGTGCCGACAGCCCTCCCCCCAACGCCCGGTTGCGGTCACATTATATGTCCTGCAGTTACGCAGGGGTGTGATGACTTGCAATTGCGCTCGGGTTGGAGCGGGTGCAACTACAACAAAAAGACCTAAAAAAATGGTACCGATTTCAACGGTGCCGACAAACCCTCGCCCCGACCCCCGGTTGCGGTCACATTGTATGTCTTGGAGTTGTGCTTGGGTTTGAGCAGTTGCAACTACAACAAAAAATTTAAAAATAAATTAAAAAAATGGAACCGATTTCATCGGCGCCGACAACCCTCCCCCCGACCCCCGGTTGCGGTCACATTATATGTCCTGCAGTTGCACTGGGGTGTGATGAGTTGCAGTTGCGCTCGGGTTGGAGCGGTTGCAACTAAAACAAAAAGACCTATCAAAATGGTATCGATTCCATCAGCGTCGGCAAAACCCTTCACCCGACCCCCTGGTTGCGGTCACATTATATGTCCTGCAGTTGCGCTTGGGTGTGTTGAGTTGCAATTAATTGTGCTCGGGTTGGAGCGATTGTAACTACAACAAAAATCCTACCAAAAAAATGGAACCGATTTCATCGGCGCCGACAACCCCTCCCCCCGACCCCTGGTTGCGGTCACATTATAAGTCTTGCAGTTGCATCGGGGTGTGCTGTGTTGCAATTGCGCTCGGGTTGGAGCAGTTGCAGCTACAACAAAAAAAATAACAAAAAAATGGTACCTATTTCATCGGCGTCGACAACCCTTCCCCCCGACCCCATGGTTGCGGTCACATCATATGTCCTGGAGTTGCGCTTGGGTGTGCTGAGTTGCAATTGCGGTCGGGTTGGAGCGGTTGCAACTACAACAAAAAGACCTATCAAAAAAATGGAACCGATTTCATCGGCGCCGACAACCCTCCCCCCGACCTCCGGTTGCGGTCACATTATATGTCCTGCAGTTGCGCAGGGGTGTGATGAGTTGCAATTGCGCTCGGGTTGGAGCGGTTGCAACTACAACAAAAAGACCTAAAAAAATGGTACCGATTTCATCGGCGTCGACAACCCTTCCCCTTGACCCCATGGTTGCGGTGTGACGCCCCTGCTCGACCGTGCACTAATCATACATGCAAACGTGCATGCTCGAGATCAGAGACTCACGGGAAGATATCACAACACAACTCTAAACTCAAAATTAAACATAAATCATCATTTGACAAACCAGGTGTCATGAGGACCCGAATACATAAGTCATACACACAAATAATATCTGGGTACAGACATAGTTAGTCAAGTTTGCCTTAAGAAGGCTAGCACAAACAGCGACACTGATCGAAAAGGCGAAGGCCTCCTGCCTGGGGCCACCGAACTACTCCTGGTCAGCTGGCTCAATCCAGTAGTACGTGCCTCCGGGACTCTCCTGGTAGTAAGCTCCTGCGGTGGCGTCTGGCTTCGGGACGCCGTCGTCTGATTGCAGCAAGCGAGTATGGGGAAAACGAAGTAGCAAAGCAACCGTGAATACTCATCCAAAGTACTCGCAAGACTGACATCAGAACTATACTAAATATGCATCGGTATGAAAGGAATGGGGCTATATCTTTGGACTGAACTGCAGAATGCCAGAATAGAGAGGGGGAAAAAAGAGCCTATCGAAGACTAGCATCTTGAAGCAATCTTGCACCGTTAGAAGAGAGTAGAACATAGTAGCATATAATAGTGGTTTTATAATAGCAACGCCCTGAGATCCTTTCTCGACTCCCTGCGAGAAAACGATCCCGAGAGCAGTATTAACAGTTTAATATTAAATCAGCATCAGTTTGTAGTTGTAGTGGATCAGGATACAACTCCGAGCATCCTGTTACCGTGGACACGGCTATTCGAATAGATAACTTCCCTGCAGGGGTGCACTACTGTTACCCAACACGCTCGATCACATCTGGCCGGACACCCTTACTGGGTAATGCCCGGCCTCGGGTGATCGACACGATGCAGTCCTACCTAGGCTCAGCAGAGAGGTCAACACGCCGGTCTAAATCCTAAGTGCGAAGGGGTCTTGGGCCCATCGCCCTCTGCACTCCTGCACGTTGCGAGACTGGCCGGGGCCCAGGCGCGACACTGTATACACAAGTGACGTAACCAGCCCACCCCAGCAATCAGCCCGCATCTCTGAGCTGTGACGTCTGAAGAGCTTTCGACAGATACATACGACGTAGAGGGCCCCATTAAACCATTATCCCACGGGGTGGTAGTGCATATAAGGCCAGCGGCCTACTCAGATCAAATAACCAAATCCATTAGGCGTATTTAGTAGCTCGCAAAGACGGACAGGATTCCTGTCGCTCCGACTTGGTAACACACGGCTTGCGGGTGGTCTTGGAGCCGACCCGACTTTATCAAATGACAGTAGTAAAGTCAAAATACCCGTGTGTCCAAAGTATCGAGAAGTAATCCGAGGAATCACCCTTGATGGATTCCCACTCGAAGTATCGGTCAAGGTGAACCCGGAGGAATCACCCTCGATGGATTCATAGAAGAGGAGTTGCACGACGGAAGCTTTGTCGGAGGTGATGAAAGAGGAATCACCCTCGGTAACCCACAACCAGATAGCTATTCCACAGAGGCATCATCGGAAGTGAGATAAGAGGTATCACCCTCGGCACTCGGTGGTAGCTCTGCAGAGTCGAACAACTTAGGAGGAATGTGCGGTGATGTGTTGGTCTCTGACCATCGATCATACTGATCGAGTCATTGGTGGAAAAGCGTGGCAACAAGGACAAGGAGGTGGGGCCATTGATGTATCGCTAACCAGCCTATACTAAGCATATAGGATAACAGGTAGAGTATCAACAACAGGTTACAAAACCAGGCTATGCATCAGAATAGGAACTATCGGAACAGTAATAGGGGCAATTCTAATGCAGGAATAAGAGGGAAAGAATAGGCGATATCTAGATGATCAAGGGGGTTTGCTTGCCTGGAAGCTCTGCTGAGAGGGGGTGGTCGTCGGAAGGCTGCTCGTCTGGAGCGTACTCGTACTCAGCTGCATCGGCGGCGGTCTCAGCGTCTATCGGGAGAGAAGGAGGGGGAAGAAACAATAAATTCACGGCAACAATGCAATCACTATTTATGACATGCCTAAATGATATGCAGGTGTGATATATTGTATATCTAAATATTTTAGGGGAATTAGGAATTTATTTGGATTTATTTTATCAAGGTTATGCATTATTCATCGATCGAATACGGGTAAAAAGTTCCATGTTCATATAGATAGGATTGATGGGGATTCTTCATATTTTTCTGATCATTTTTCATATATAAATTATTTTCATCCGAGTTACGGTTTATTTTATATGATTTTTTAAAGTTTTAATCATTTTCTGGAATTTCTGAAATTAATTATATTTCGAAAATATTAAATATTAAATGCTAAATGCACCCAGCACTGTGTACACAGTGGCTGGCCAGTGGGCCAAGTTGACTGGGTCAACGGTCCAGTCAACGGCCAGCCCACTGAGGCTGACATGTGGGGCCTGCTGGCTGAGTCAGCAGCTGACTCAGCCAGGCTTATCCGTTGGAACAGTGGCTGGCCCCACCTGTCATAGACAGTGGGGTTAGCAGTGTTTAAATTTAACTAAGCAGTGATTAGTTAGTGGTGGGCCCTACTGTCAGTGACTATTAGGTTAATTTAAATTAGTGTTTAATCTAACCCGAGTTAATTAGTGAGCGGGGCCCGCCTGTCAGCCGCACAGAGGCGTGGTTAGGGTCTATTCACGCCTGACACGTCAGCCGGCCGGCGTTTAGCCACCGGCGACCATCTCCGCGGCGGCGCGGCTCGGGCACTCGCCGGAAATCGTGCTCCGGCCACCATTTCGCGCGCGCGAGGCGGCATTCGAAAGAGGGGAGCGAGGCGCGTCGCGTGGTGCTACCGGTTGGTCTTGGGGAGGCCCTAAATGACGGCGGCGTCGACCGCGGCGGACGCCGGAGTTCGGCCGCGATCGGTATCGACGAAAGAGGCCATGGGGAGGAGATCTAGTAGCACGGGCGGCCTCAGCGAGGTGCACTGAGCACGTTCCCGAGCTCGGGCGAGCATGACAGCGACTACCGCGTCGGCGGCGAGCTATGCGGTGGAGCTGGGTTCGGACGGCGACGACAAAGGCGGCTACGAGCGCGGAGAGAGAGGAGAAAGAGAGGGGAAACGCGCGCAAGCTCACCGGGAGCCTGTAGGTGAGCAAAGTGGGTGCGGGGAAGGCTCGAGGTTGCCAGATTCGTCGTCGGAGTTCGTCGGTGCAGAGGAAGAAGAAGAGCTCGTGGGGCTCGCTACGGCGGCTCCCGACTCCAATGGCTTGGCGCAGGCGGCGTAGCGGACGGCGGCGATGCTCTACGACATGTCGGCGAGGCGTGGGGTCGACGGAGAGCGCGGGATCGACGGCGGCGGCGATGGGAGCTTTCGGGCGAGCTCGTGCGGGAGCGATGGCGAGAGCGAGGGGGAATCTGGGGGTAGATAGGGTTTCGGGGGAGGGGAAGACGACCTGGGGTGGCCTTATCCTCGCCGGGGAGGGCTCGGATGGCCGGCGCGTGGCGATCGGCGGCCGCGGGCGCGCGCCAGTCGACAGCTGCCGAGGTAGGGGATGACCCGGCTTGGCTGGGCCGCGGGGTACTGTTGAACTAGAAGCCCAGCTGCACAGTGTAACGCTTCCGTTTTTCTTTTTCTTTTCTGCATTTTTCCATTTCTTCTGTTTTGCAAAATGTTAGGCCCCAAATTGACTTTTGAAAAAAATGTAATTGGTCAAAACAAATACTAGGCAATATCTAGTACTGCCAGAAATTGGTTGGTTTAATATTTGAATTCACTTGAATTTTTATTAAATAAAAAGGGATTAAATGTTGCTATTTTGTTACTGTTTTAGGATGTTAGACTCATCTAGGGAATTTAGGTGATGTTGTTTTTCTTAACATAATTAGTTGTGTATTATTTGCTATTTAATGAACATTTTAGTTTCCAAATTGGAACAACTTTTATTTTCAATTTATATTTGAATTTCGATTTGAGTTGGAATTTGAAATGAGATATGATGCAAATGATGATCAAGCACTGTTAAACATGGAGACTTGGCATTATCAAAAGGTGATCACTGTAGCTTAATTACATGGGGTGCTACATGCCGTCTTATCATATGTCCTGGAGTTGCGCTTGGGTGTGCTGAGTTGCAAGTGCGCTCGGGTTGGAGCGGTTGCAACTACAACAAAAATATCTAACAAAAAAATGGAACCGACTTCATCGGCGCCGACAACCCTCCCCCCGACCCCCGGTTGCGGTCACATTATATGTCTTGCAGTTGCGCAAGGGTGTGATGAGTTGCAATTGCGCTCGGGTTGGAGCGGTTGCAACTACAACAAAAAGACCTAAAAAAACGGTACCGATTTCATCGATGCCGACAAACCCTCCCCCCGACCCTCGGTTGCGGTCACATTGTATGTCTTGTAGTTGTGCTCGGGTTTGAGCGGTTGCAACTACAACAAAAAACCTAAAAATAAATTAAAAAATGGAACGATTTCATCAGCACCGACAACCCTCCCCCCGACCCCCGGTTGCGGTCACATTATATGTCCTACAGTTGCACTGGGGTGTGATGAGTTGCAGTTGCGCTCGGGTTGGAGCGGTTACAACTAAAACAAAAAGACCAAAAAAAAAGGTACCGATTTCATCGGCGTCGACAAAACCCTTCACCCGACCCCCTGGTTGTGGTCACATTATATGTCTTGCAATTGCGCTTGGGTGTGCTGAGTTGCAATTGCGCTCGGATTGGAGCGGTTGCAACTACAACAAAAATCCTAACAAAAAAATGGAACCGATTTCATCGGCGCCGACAACCCTCCCCCCGACCCCCGGTTGCGGTCACATTATATGGCCTGCAGTTCCGCTGGGGTGTGATGAGTTGCAATTGCGCTCGGGTTGGAGCGGTTGCAACTACAACAAAAAGACCTAAAAAATGGTACCGATTTCATCGGCGTCGACCAAACCCTTCACTTGACCCCCTGGTTGCGGTCACATTATATGTGTTGCAGTTGCGCTTGGGTGTGCTGAGTTGCAATTGCGCTCGGGTTGGAGCGGTTGCAACTACAACAAAAATCCTAACAAAAAAAGGGAAGGTAGCCGGATAGCCTAAGTCACCAAAAAAGGGCCGCCCTAGGAAATGCTATTACACTTTTTCTAGCACCAAAACTCTTATCC
Source organism: Elymus sibiricus (assembly GCA_039707655.1). Taxonomy (NCBI): domain Eukaryota; kingdom Viridiplantae; phylum Streptophyta; class Magnoliopsida; order Poales; family Poaceae; genus Elymus; species Elymus sibiricus. The sequence goes on from CM077676.1 coordinate 77,708,520, forward strand.
TTATGCCGGCCTCAAACCGATGACGACGCATGTTATGTTGATGCCCTGTGCATTGCTCTGCTTGAAGTTGAAAACAACAGCATCGTCCACCTGGAGGTGGTACTGGGCTACAAAAACACCCCAATCTTTGTCGAAGACCATCCGTCCATCACGATCCATGTGATATCCAACCTGCATGACATCTCCTACACCCATGCAAAGCCTAACAACCCCTTCTGCAGTCAAGTTCAGTGGTTGAACTATTTTCTTGGGGATTTTCTATGTGATGTCAACAA